>CM066033.1:1306878585-1309366085 GCA_033557465.1 Ichthyophis bannanicus
CGTTTCAGGAGCCTCATTGGTCCAATCAAGAAATTCTTAAAATAATCTCCAACAACAGTGCACTTACAGTCAATGATTACAGGAATAGTTTATCAAACCTGTACTTGTTTCCATAATTTGGAGGTTTCAGCCCAGAAACACCCTGCCCCATAGGGACCTACTATGGCCTGATTCCCATAAGCGGGTGACGAGGTGACAAGTCAACCGGGGTGTGAAACGGATAAGGGATACCTCTGACTCCCCAAGGAAGCATTGCGTCTCTCAAAAGAGACACTCAAGGTTAATCAGGGAAAATAAAGCCTCCGAGGTTGAATCTATCAGTCCCTCACAGAGAAAACGCCTGATGGAATTGTAACGAGGCCAACAGTGGACTCTCTGTCACATTTTGGGCTATTGAAGTGTTACCCTAAAAGATACTTGGGTGCTTCCTGAAAATGGAATGTCAAAGAACTGTGACCCGCGCATATGCCGACTTATGCGGGAAAACTTACCACCTCTTTGTCCATGTGCGTGAGCAGGTCGTAACAAGCTTGGGCGGCACCTGCCGCAGTGATTGACCCTGAAAAATGGGACAGAAAGCAACAGTCGGTTTAGTCAGGACTGTCCACAAAAGTCGTATGATTCTAAGGGTAAGGAAGGAGTCAGATTCCGTCCATCCTACTCCGGCTTGCTGAGATGGGTACCTTGTGCTCGGTTGGCTTAGGAGTGCGCACAGACCTAAAGCAGGAGCCAAATCCTGTGAGTAACTGAATGCAAAATGGGTAGCCGTCAGGTACATATACTGTCAAGCTCTCGCTTATTCTCTTCTCCAGTTCCAGGTATAAAATTGGTCAACCGGAAGCTTTCTCTCAAATTCACAGTATAACCAGGTTCAATGTTGAGCAAAACAGCTGATAAAAAAAATCCCCGAGCGCTGCTAAATAGACCCCCCGTGATGGGACATGGTATAGTTGGCACTGGGGTGGCCTGGGAGATATTCCTGTGGCAGCAGAAGGATAAGAATAAGTTATTTTCTAAGAAAGAGATTGATAATTTAACGAGCAAACATAACAGAACACATGTTTTGGCTCTCTGGGCTTTTGCATGGGAAAAGCCCTTACTGTGCTGCCACAGTATTGGTTGCGGTCATCATGTTATGGGAAGGAACAAGCTTCGCCAATCCACTCAAGGCATGGATTCCTACTCCACACGTGACAGGTAGTGGTTCGATGCAAACGCTTGTCGAGAACGCTATAAGGCCATATGATAGAATCAATGAGAAGGAGCAACTGACCGAAAATATTACAAAACGCCCTGAAGATAAAAAGGTGATTCTAATCGTGTTATAATAAACCCAAGAAGGGTGCGACTCTTGAAGACAAAAGAGTCCTGGGCCTAAGTCTGTAAGCAAACTACTCGGGGTGTTTCATTTTCCCTATGAGAATCATACTAAATGACACTGCCCTGCTTTGGCCAGCAATATCATCAGGGTAAATGGCCCATAATTTTTCTTTAGGGCCTGTTCAAAATAACAATGATCCTTGGGCTTTTCAGCGGCCAGCCATAGGCCCGAAATAAATTGTTTAACAAGCCAAGTCCCATCAAAGCCCATGAAGAGACAGAACCATGTCCAATCCGCCCCTGGGTACAAAATATGTTCAGTGCCCGAAAGGCATTTTGGACCTTAGCAGCTAAATGTTAATTTATGGTGGCATGACCAGTTTTTCTCGTCAAAAGGAGCTTGAGCCATGAACTACCGCAAGGTCGTTGAGATGATTTGCAATAAATAGTTGCGACAGACAAGCACCTTAAACATGAAATTAGTTTTCACCAATTAAGCAGTTACAACGGGGACAACATAAGAGGATTTTGCATCCCTGTCATCTCCCTCGGGTGGTCGCGTGGGCTGGTGAACAGTAATTTGCCCTCAACGAAAGGGAGACAAATTCCCACACCCCCCCCCCTTTCGCACCGGCAATACCGGCTGTGGATGGTGTGAGGGTTCGAGGATTAGGGTGTTTTCAACTACTAACCGCCCTGTCTTTCTGCTCAAAACCTTTGCTCATAAAGCGCTGATGTGGGGAGAACTGACGATCTGTTGTATCTGGAAAAAGCTGGCCGTTCGTACACTGGGCAGGGTTTCCAGTGGCAAACTGCCGGTCAAATCTACCCGTCTGGAATACTAAAAATACATTCAGAGCAGCCCAGAGGGATCAAATTATCCCTGATACTCTTGTACTCGTTTACTATGAAGAGGTGGACACACAAGCCAAATCAAAACAGGCAGTCTTGCTGGATTTCGATGTTAGCTCTCTGTATGTTCCTTGCCCACATCCCTGACTTGCAAAACAGCGGTATCTTTACTTTGTTATGGAGACTAGCCGTAAAGCCCTTGTCTTACGGCTGCAAAATCAGAGAGCAGGTGCCCTCATAATCTCATTTACCTGAGGCCATCAGGAGCACTCAATCAAAAATCTCTGCTAAACCTAGAAGAGCCAAAAGAAAAAAATGCGAAGTCCGTTAGTCCGCGCTGTTCTGGGCGGCCTAGTTCAGGAGCTACCAACACTGTTCAGAGTAATTGCCATTCTGTTTTTGATCCAGAGCGATATCAAAAAAAAATTCCGCTTAAATCCTGACCAAAAAAAGCAGAAACCTGATAAGGAATACCAACCAGACCAGATACTGAGATGGGTGAACAACATCGTACTCCACAAAATAAGCTGGAAGACTGTCCTGTAACAAACAAACACAGGGCCTTGCATAGAATTACTCCTAATGCCGAGGTCCTGTAATTGGGAGAAGTTCCAAAAGCCGGCTCACATACAATAGCCGTACTCGTGGCCACAAAAACCCAAAAAGGTCCAGCTAAACAGCTTAGCGTTGACAAACCACACAATCATGAACAATGCAGAAATAATTACACACAAATTTTAAGGCGTGAAAGGCATCATTCCAGAAATACTCAGTGCCCTTACAAAAGAAACCAATATGTACGGTATAGTAGTTAGCACCAAAAATAAGTTAGACTCTCTGTTGTCTAAGGGGAAAAATATGGCTACTATCTCCCAAGCCCATGATGTATCAGTTGAAGTTTCATTACTTAGGCAAGTGAGCCCACGAAAGCATTCTGGTCGTAACCAGATATATATGATTAGATTGAGGCTATTACTTTAGAGCAACCAAATCGAAAAATCATCCACACACATATATGGGGGCTAATTCGAACACCTGAGGTAACAATTTGTTATTGTACAGATATACAAGTGGACAACGTTAATGAATCATAGATTAGTAACCAGACGTCACATGATAAAAGGGTTAAAGAATCAGCGATCTTAGCACTGAGGAAAAGCAAGAAATATAAAAAATTGCTACCAAGACGCCACACTTTGCCCAACCTGGTAGATGAAATAGAGCTAAGCGAAAACAACAAAGTACCGGGGTTATGCTCCGAATCGGTACTACAGAATCAGCTTCTAGCTAGTTGCGGGCTCTAGCAGGGTATCCAAAAGCTCATCAGGCGATCCAAGACAGTAAGTCCGCACCGGAAAGGCATCTGTGAAGTCTTTTATCTCAGACCGCAATAGTGGAAGACCGGCACCAAAAAATAGCCCACACTTAGGGGACCATCCTTGGCCGAACGGCTCAGGGCGGGCTAGGAATCAAGAAGTAAACGCATTGCACAGGCAGAGAAATAAGTAGACCGGTGCAGGAGTTCTAGATATGCATAAGGGTGGGGAAAGCCCCACCGGCACAGAAACTCTCGTCTCTCACTAACTAACAAAAGACTGACAATAAAATACAACTAGAAGGTTTATCCAGCGCAGAATGCCTTGATTCTGGGGTGTGATAATCACATGACACGATCATAGGTCCGATTGATTAAAGGTGGGACACCCCTGCGATAGTTCCTGGAGGTGAAATTACTCAACGAATCATGAGGTAGAAATTGATGAGCAGCCATTCTTGGACAACACCAATGGGAGTCCATAAGGTAAAAAGTCAGATGCAGATAGCAACAGGTATGTAACTCTCTGTGGTACATGTTACAAGTAAGTACCAAGGCCAAGCCACAGACAGTACATATCCAGGTCGTGTTGACAAGCCACCTTAGCAACGCTGTGCAAGCAGGTTGGGGCTTTGGAGGACAGGGTTTATTGGGGTAGAGCTGGAATACCCAGCAAAATTGAAGTGACAGAATACCATCTTGTTTTGGTGCTAGTTTGGTTCAACTGTTTGGATATCAATGCACGTGCGTTGCTGGAGACAGGCCGTACGATTTGACAATGTATAAATGTGCAGGAGAAGTAGCACCAGCCCTACAGGGTGCCCTCATATTGCACCCTCGCCCGCACGTACCCTCCAAAATGGGGCTGGGGGGCTGCCCCCCCCCCCCCCCAGCCCCATAGGGAACATTTATACGGTGCCTGTGGGTTGCTGGGCAAAGTGCACAGACACTTAAAATAATTGTTGCTCTCTGGATTGCCACAACCATAGGTGTGAACGTTACTGGTGAGCAACACTTAAGTTTAACGGCAACATGTGAGGGTAGGGTGTGTTGCTGGGGGTAGACCAGCAACAAAATGAAAAAGTATCCTGATAGCAAAACGAAACACTCCACAAACCACAATTGCTGAAAGGGCAACAGAGGAGGGTAAAATGTCCCACCAGGTCAGGTGAATGCAAGAGCTTGTCACTAGGGGGGAATACGTAAGCCCCAATAGCGCCCCTGTAACACACAAAACGGCAGTCCGTAATCCTAACCAAATGTGCCAACACACTCAATGCAATGAAAAACACAAGCCAATGCTAAATGTATGTCCGCTAGCAAAACCCCAGGGCATAGCCAAAAATACACAAATTAACTGACACATGAACATAGGTCACGAGGGGTGAACACGGGCTCACCATTGATCGTGAGGTGAATAACGAGTTGCGCGGCAAATGCACCCTATTGTGCGTTTGACCGAACAAAATCTAAGGGACCTTAACGCTCCCCCCCCACCCCTTATGACATCCTGCACAGTTTTTTGCTGGGCAACACATCAACAACGGGATTTTAAACACACCCGTCCCCCCTTGGCTTTATGATGTTTGAGTCATCACCCCTTTTGCTATGTGACAAGGGCAATAGCAAACCGGTTGAAAACAATGCCCTGAGAGTACGTTGGTTATGGGTTCAAGACCCAAGTGTGGCAAAGAACCTGAGGAAATCAAACAGAGCAAAACATTGTTATTAAATGTCATACAAATCACTGCATCTGTTGTCATCTGCAGCAGAGATCAGTATGTAGAGTTGTTGGCAACACTAGATCCTGTATAACCTCAGTTGTAGCAGAGGACATGAAGCACAAATGACACTGCACTCATACACGTGGTGAGACCGTCAGCCCGTAGGCCTGTGCCGTCCACAGGTGCGTGTCGGCACGGGCGTGTCAACGTGTGGTGCGGCGCAGCCGGTATCAACGCATGCTGCGTCAACGCGTGCATAACGTATTGCGGTGTACGTGCTTGCATGCCCTGCGTCCCTAGAGATAGTGTGGCAGTTGAGAATGGCCAAGCCATGTCAAAGAAGCCTACATTCACCACCTGGCACAGCTGATTGCGACCATCAGCACAGGCGGTTCCCGGGGGTTCCTCCAGGCTGGGCAGGACCTGGTGAGAGTACGGAGGGGCCTTGGAGGCGTGTCACATGGCGGTACACCGTGGGTGGCCGGACTAACCCACTTGAAGGTATTGTATGGGAACATGTCGGTGTAGCCATATATATTTCCATTGTCAATTGTAGCTGTGGCATGCAGCTTTGTGAAAGTATTCTATCGCCAATTATGTGTATTCGTGACACCCACCTGCTATATTGTCTATGTATCACATCTTAGTGGTTTGCCTGTTACCCAGGGGGCTACGGACCTGTGCACAGAGTCCCAGATGCCCGCCTGGGGTCATGGCAGCTGCTGTAACTGAAGTGCTAAAACACACCGTAACACAGGTAGCCCACACATCTGCCTAAGGAGGTTCCGTAATCATCGTTCTGGTATGGTTGGGTTCTGCTTTTCCAGGGTCACACATCTGCCCTAACCCCCAGGGGCTGTGAGACCTGCCACAAATAATAACATAAGACATAAGATATGCCATACTGGGTCAGACCAAGGTCCATCAAGCCCAGTATTCCTGTTTTCCAACAGTGGCCAATCTAGGTCATATGTACCTAGCAGTTTCCCCAAGGGACACAGGGTTCACAATGCTTGTCTTGGTTCAAGCATTGATATCCTGGGTCCCTTCTATTACTAATGGTTTATGGACCTTTCCTCCAGGAACTTGTCCAAACCTTTTTTAAACCCAGCTGACCACTAACATGCTTTACTACGATCCTCCTCCGTAACAAATTCTCAGAGTTTGATTACACGTTGAGTGAAAAAATATTTTCTTTTATTAGTCTTAAATAGGTTTTACCCTGTATCTTTCAATTGCATGTCCCCTAGTCTTTCTAGATTCTGATACGTAAACAATCTATCTACATTTACCCGTTCCACTCCATTCTTCATTTATAGACTTTCTATCCTATCTCCCCGCAGCCGTCTCTTTTCCATGTTAAAGAGCCCTAACCTTTTTAGCCTTTCTTCATATGAGTATCCTTCCATCCCCTTTACCATTTTGGTGGCTCTTCTCTGATACTTTTCTAAAATCGCTATATCCTTTTTAAGATACGGCTACCAGAATTGCACACAATATTCAAAGTTGCAGTCTCACCATGGAACAATATAGAGGCATTATAATATCTTGTTTTAATTTCCATTCCCTTTCCTTATCCATACCTAGCATTCTATGTGCTCTCTCTGGCCGTTGCGGCACACTGGGCCTGGTTTTTAAAATGGTATCCACAATGATGCATAAATCTTTTGTCCTGGGTTGTTGTTCCTAATGTGGAACCTTGAATAGTGTAACCATAGTTTGGGTTGTTCTTCCCTACGTGCATACAACCTTGCACTTGATCCACATATAATTTCATCTGCCATTTTGATGCCCAGTGCTTCCAATTTATCAAGATCCTCTTGCAATTTTTCCACCCATCCTCTTGGGTTTTAACAACTTTAAATATTTGTGTGTCATCTCCAAATTTGAAAACCCCACTCCTTGTTCCAGCTTTCCAGGTCTTTATGAATATGTCAAAAAGCGTCAGACCCAGCACAGATCACTGGGGTACACCACTATTTCACCTTTTCTCCATTGTGGAAAATTTGGCCATTTAGCCCTACCCTCTGCATTCTATCTGTTAACCAGTTCCTGAATCCCCAATAGTAACACAACCGCCTCCTATCCCATGACTCTTTAGTTTTTGGTGCCAAAAGGTCTCTGAATGGGACCTTGTCAAAGGCTTTTCGAAAGTCCAGATACATCAATCTCCCCGACTCACCTTTGTCCACCTGATTATTCCGCTCCTTCAGAAAACATAACAGATTAGAAAGACAAGATCTTCCTTGTCTAAAGCCATGCTGGCTGTCTCCCATTAGGTCATGACTATCTACATGCTGCGTAATTTTTATTCTTTATGATGGGTTTTTCTACCATTTTTTCCCCGTACTGACGTCAGGCTCACTGGTCTGTCTTTTCCCGGATCACCCCTGGAACCCTTTTTAAACTTTGGGTGTTACATAAGTTGGCGATCCTCCAATCTTCAGGTATTAGAGATTTATTTTTTAATGATGTTTCACAGATTACTAATATCAGCAGGCTGCAATCTCATATTTCAGTTCTTTCAACACCCTTGGATGTCTGCCATCCGTCCCAGGTGATGTTCTACTTTTCAGTTTATCTAATAGTTTGTAATACATCTTCCGCGATGTATCGATATTTCCTTCAATTCTTTCCGCACCTTTAAAATACCACTTTAGTCATGGGTAACATCCCTACATCTTCCTCATTACAGACTGAAGCAAATAATTCATTCATTCCTCTCCGCTATCCCGCCTTGTCGCCTCTTATTGCTCTTTTAACCCCTTTATCAACTATGGACCAACTGACTCTCTCACAGTTTTTTTGCTACGAAATTGTACTTGAACAGGTCTTTAACTATCGCGTTTTTTGCTTCCGCAGCAAGCTTCTTACTCAAATTCATCCCTATTGCTTGCCTTATCAATGCCTTGCATTTGACTTGCCAGTGTCTTGTGCTGTTTCCCAGGTTTCGTTCGTTTGGCTCTTTTTTATTTTCCATTTCCTTAAGATGCTTTTTTGGCAACAACCAGCCTCTCTGCCCTCACCTTTAAACCATGCTGGCAGTTTTTTTTGACTTCCCTTCCACTTTTCTTAAAGCGATGGAATACATCTGGTCTGGGCTTCCAAGATAGTAAGTTTTCAACAATTAGCCAAGGCTGATGCTACGTCTTTAAACCTTTGCAAACTGCTCCTTTTGGTTTTAGCTTCTGAACTATTTTCCTCATTTTATCATAGTCTCCCTTTTGAAAGTTAAAAGGTAGTACTGTGGATGTCCTTACTATCCTCCCTCCACTAATTAAACACAGGGGGTTGGCGAGGTCCCCTCGAGAACACCAGCCCTTAGCCTGGCCACAGGTGGACATGCTGCGGCCATGTTGTGCGAGGGAGATTGTAGGGACAGGGTATGGTGCATCCATGTTGTGATGCACGGCCCCTATATGTGTGACTGCACACCTGGACCCACATGTGGGGGCAAGCGTCAACTGTTGGTACAGGACACACTGAGCATATTAGCAGGAGCAGCATGATGCCCGGCACTGAGATGTGTCACATCTGTGGACCACCCACCAGGTTGATATGTCAGTAATGTACCCTCCCATTGTCTCACCCCCCACTAGGTTGCGGATCTCCGGAAGAATGCCAGGGAGATGAGGCTCTGGTATCCCGGCATACTTTGAGCGGGTACGAAGGCGGCCAGTGTCCCAGTGGGGCGGTGATTGTCACAACCTCTGTGGCTCATTAGATGAGGTCACGGTGGCCCACCAGGCCTTGTGGGGCCAAACTATTCAAATGTGTCACTGTGCGTCCCGTAAGCGTATTCCAATACGTATTATTCCCCACAGAGGAGGACCACACAGCCTCAGACACAAGTGCTGGCACCGCAGAACCTGCCACGGTTCACCCGCCAGAGATGGCCCTAGGAAGAGGTGGAGGAGTGATGAGGATTCGGAGACAGCGGCGGCGGTGGCAGCGGCAGTGGACATGGATGAAGGATGGGGGGGAGGAGGAGGAGGAAGGAGGGGCCAAGGGCCGCTTGCCGAGGAGGAAGATGAGGGTGAGGCGGAGGGTGGGCCTTGGGAGGATGCAGCCGAGGCCCCTGTGTCTGACCTGTGCAAACTGTGTGATGGTGGAGGTGGGGGTTGGGACGGGTGGGGCAACTGAATGTGTGTGGGTCATGTCATAGGGGAGGAGTGGAGTGATGGGTGTTCTCAGGGTGGGTGGGAGGCCTATGGGCGGAGGTGGGGTGGACTGGGAGGCGGGATTTGCTGAGGGAGGGGATGTCTGTGTGGAAGCACGGTACAGCACAGGGAACTGTGGGTCCCTGCCAGCACACACATGGGGGTAGAATGGTGCCCTGGTGGTTGTGTCCACGTCAACCCGTTGCCATTGGACAGGACCCATGCGTAACACCACCACACACACACCTGGGACCATGTGTGTATGGTGGTCGTAGGTGTGAAAAACACAAAAAGTAGCAGCGTATCTTGCACTACCCGCCAGGAAACACAATGGAGCAAGAAACCAGAAGGTATGGATGTTTGTAGAGCCTTTAATGATAAAGGTGCAAAGCCGCCCGCCGCGTACATAAACCATAACCCCTATATATTAGTTTTGGGATTCACATAGATATACAATAAAACACAGACGAACACAACATTATTTATTAGCTTGGCTGTTTTAATCTTACCTCTTTTGCTTCCCTCGTTTTGTTTTTGTTTTTTTGTTTTTTGTTTTTGTTCTCTGCTCTTGCACGTGTAGCTACACAGTTCATTGAACAATTCATGAATATGATGCAAACAACGATGTAGATCAACTCAGGTTGGTGGCCCTATTGGTGATTTTTAACATCTTAATTATATCATAATTATCAATTATATCTTCTGAATGCTCACTGGTACAGTTCTTATTGTGGATTCTTAAGCAGCAGCAATTCGTAGGTTTCAATTTTTTAAACCTTTTATAACAGATTTAACTTTGTTGATGTATATCACTATCATAATAATTTACCACACTCACAGGTTATTACCATTATGTTTTAGTTTTTTTCATAGTCATTTGGATTTTTTAATACAGTATCATCCTTGTCTTTTTATACACTGTATTTTTAACATATGTTAATTGCATACATCAATCATTCATTAGGTTGTCAGTCTGCAAATATGGTTTAATTGCCCTCATGGTCCTGCGTTTATCCTAGTACTCTCTTGGGGAGTTTTATATGTATATATCATGTGATCCCCACAACTAACTATATAGTGTTTATGGTTTAGGGTACACAGTTTTCTATATTAGTTTTACACATTTTAATATCAGTTACAAAAGGGTGAAATCACTTTGTTAATTGCAGTGATATTATTTATGTTTTTTAAATGGATAATATGGTATTAATCTGATCTTGTTTATTAATATGCTTTTTATGTGTTTGTTATATTTTTTCGATATATTTATAATTTTAAATTAAAAACATTATGTATTATTTCCCTGTTTTTAAGCTTTGCAACCCCCTGAAGAAGGCGTTCCCACGCCGAAACGCGTCGGGTTCTTTTGACCTTTATCCATTAAAGGCTCTACAAACATCCATACCTTCTGTTTCTTGCTCCATTGTGGTTGTAGGTGTGTTACATGACCTGTCCGTGGCAATGGATGGCATGGCCCAACGACTGGGGGCCCTGGAACGCACCATGCGTGTGCTGGCAGGGGTCCCGTCCAGCAAGTTGGTCGCCGAAAGGCAGGCCTGTGGCAGGCACGGATGCTGCCCCTCCCCCCCCCGTCAAACCACACATCCACCTGATGGGTGTCCCAGGAGTGTGTGACGGGCCCCCCCTGCCGAGGCCCACACACATGCCCTGTGCTGTCCCGTCCCCATACCCAACAGGACAGCTGGGTCCTGAGGGACATGGACCTGCACTTATGATCGGACACACCACACTGGGTGGGGAATGGACAATGTATGGGACAAACAGAATGTTTCCATTATATAAAACCGTTTTATGAATGTTTGTGTTCATTTGCACCGTTTTTGTAAAATGCAGTTTTGGAAAACACATACGAATGGTCATGTGTTTCTGTTCCTGACCCGGACAATGGACATAAGAATGGGTACCATGTGTGTAGATAAGGTATGTGTATGCAAGGTAGACATGGGTGTCATACATGGACCCGTTCCACACACAGTGGGGGGGCTGGCCATGTGCATAGGCCGTGTGAGTCCATGGCTGAGACTGAGAGTGTGGCAAAGTGGCAGCATGTCCCAAAATAACCTATGCACGTGCATGCTGTTTGCAATGTGCCGGGAACCATATATGGTGCAGCATGCTGGTGTGCCAATAGCAGAACATTGCAAATAGCTATGTCCTGGTGCAAGGAGGTTAAGATGTGCTGCGGGAACCCCGGAGCTGCTCAGGGGGATGGCCTCCTTTTGAGGGCGAACCCAGGACAATGCATGTTCACAGGGATCAGCAGTGGGTGGGATTTTATGTGCATGCATGTATGAGCAGCCGACCTATGTAATCCACCCCTATTTGTCCGTTGCCGCCCATGCAAGTCAATGTGGGAGGGCAGCCAGGGGGGGGGGGGGGGGGGGGGGGCGTAGGCCATGTTGCGAGGCAGGGCGAGAATGTTCCCACATGTCTGACCACCGTTGGGGGTATCATGTGATGGGACGACGGCGGACAGATCCCAACACCAGACCATGCAGCACCATGACCATCTTTCATGTGCAACAGGTGTGGGTGGCTATAAACCACGACGTAGATTCATGGTGCTGAGATCTTGTCACAGTCCATCCCACACAGGACATGTGGTGACCCTCCCCCCCCTTTTTTGTTTGCAGTGATAGCTGGCCAGTACGGGACACCCCACCACCGAGGGGCATGGGGGTGAACCACATGACGGGCAGGGGGAACAACATGAGGGCAGGCCCACATGGTGGTAGCACCATTGCCACACATCGGAGAAACCGCACAAAGGATAGCATAAGGTCAGATATGTATGTATTTGTAGGAGTATGTGATAGGTTACGTCTACCTACCACCAGTTGCAGTCGGTGCAGTGTACACTATACTATATGGGCCCACATCAACCACGACTGCAAGGCAGTTACAGGGTTCAACAGGGATATCCGACCTGTCTACCCTGGCAAACATGCACATTACACAGATGTTGTATTCAAGGTGTTTACTGTACAATACATTCACGCAATATGCACTGTTCTAATAAGCATTCACTGCAGTGTACATTGAGCAACCTGAGTGTACTTTGCACAGGGCATTATGATGTGGAGTTAACTATTTTACCAGGGAACATGGGCTATGGAGGGTCAGTGAGGCTTGCCCAGGTTCCAACAGGTGAGCACCTGTGGTCTTATAACCCCATCCCTACTGACCCAGGGTAGCGTATCCCTACTGGGAGGAGTTTAACCTCCGACCATCCGTGCCTGAAGTATGTTGCCCCAACCACTAGACCACACCACCTACATGTCACTTCCTGCGTGTGCCACCCCCGTCGCCCAGGGCCCAAACCAACCCCCTCATCTGCTGTGTTGGTGGGTGCAGGCCTCTTGCGGGCTGGTGGTGCTGGCTGTGCCCATCCTTGCGACCATGGCCTCCAGTGCAGTGGCAATCCGTTCCGCTGCTGTCCGCAGCTGTTGCAGCTCTGCTGTGTGTCTGGCTGATCTCACTCCTTTACTTTTGCTCCACGCCTGACAAGTGCCTGTGGGTGCGAGGGACATGGTGATATGTGCTATTCCCCCTGCAAAGGCAACTGTCACACATGTACATGTCAGCCATATATCCCACAGGATCAGTCTGTCACACTCCCATGCATGGCACATAATCGCAACACAGGGACGCATGGTCAGACTTCTGTGTCCAATGAGCCATTCCCAAGCATGTCATGGGGCCCAATGATGGGTTGTGGGACACAAAAAGCCCTCACATACCTGTGTTGCAGCATGATCCATCCATATGCACTCTGCACAGTGGCCATCTAACATAGGTGAGGGGGCATGAGGGGTCATGGGACACACATGCGTATATCTCTGGGGCTGTCCAGCCAACATTGCTGGCACACATTACTAGGGTGCCCAGATACCTTTGATACACGCTCAGGACAGTCTATGATGCAGTTCACTGTTGTACCGTGCAAGTGAGACCTAGCAACCGCCCACTGCTGTCTGCACAGAGAACGTACTCTATTTCCACACGCCCCATTTGACATAGGGATCACAAACATTATGCTAACCAACCATTACAGAGCACAGCATTTGACGTATCTGCGCAAACCAAAAGACCAAATACGCACATTGCTATGTCCTACAGTTGTGCGGGACCGCCCCGGAAGACAATCTATGCTACCCTACATCGTGGCTTATAAACACAGACCTGAATGAAATGTTCCATCTTACGGATCACTGGTACCATCTTTAACATGCATTCTCTGAAGGTTTACAACAGCTCCGGGAAGATCAGGATGATAGCTCAGATGGCAGGTCACAATCCGGGCATTTCCAGAGTCAGGACAAGCCTCATGAACTCATGAAAATCCTGATAGGTCCAGGACATCTGGGCACCCTACACATTGCAGACCATGTATGGACACTGTGATGCAATATCACAACCCATGTAGTGGTGACTATCACGTAGGGGGCCCAGATGACCCTGTCTTGGTGGATCCCCAGGGAAAGCAGGGAATTAGTCTGCACGTGTGGGTATCATATGTACCGATGGAGCCTGTGCGGGAATGCCCCCCAGTGTCCAATGGGTAAGCCTTTGGGAGCATCCCACAGTGCCTGCATGCTGGCATCCCGCCATTCCCAACTGCTTCTCCCCAGTTCATTGTGCTCTGCGGAGCCAGCAGGCTGTCATTCCTGTCACCGCAGGATGCATGGTCTCACTGCCACATTTCTGCGGTTGCATATGCCTTTCTGTAATTCTATCCTGGCACCGCTGGTTACCAGCTCATAGACAAATAAGGGGGTACTTTCCTACCATCCTGATGTGTCTTCTCAGGTACACGTGCCACCTCAGGCCATAGGCCCAAATAGTTGGCCATCATCCTTGGGGAGCCCTCCTCAGGATCCAACATATGCTCAACATGTGGTGGTACTGTTTATGTCACCGACACCCATGGGTGGTGTCTCATGGGTTTGGGACCTGATTATTCCATGTCCGAATGTGTGGCCTGTGGGATGTTATCGACTAAAGGTCGTATAGGTTGGGCAGCCAGCTCCAGTACCCTCTGTCCCTGCGATGCAGCCTTTGGTGGCATCGACATCCTCAAGGGCTTCCGCACCCTCCCATAGATCTCAGGTAACCAAACACACATCTGGCCGCACCTCTATCGGTGTGACCCCTTCCAGGCTTCAGGATGCCTCTGGCGTTGCTCGTGGGGAACATATGCTGGCCACACAGACCCGGCGGGAGGCTCCAGCCCCCAAGCCAATATCGGGGGTCAGGGACGTCCCGAAGCCTACACCCTGTCTGTGCCCCTGGGGCCATGCTGTGGGGTACCGGCTATCCTTGCCAGCACCACTACACAAGCATCAGCATCATTGATGGAGCAGAGAATCCTGGTAGCGAATGTAGTCCACTAGCTCACCTTGCGGCAGCAAAGGCCTCTGTACCGCCACCAGACCTGCCCACACGGTGCCGGGCACTGTTGTTGCAAACCCCGATACCATTACCGGTTGTCAGTAACCTCGGCGCCTGCGCACACGTTACCGAGTCGGGCTGTTACCAATACACCAGTGCCAGGACCATCTGATGCGGATCGGTATGGGTATTGCTGCCAGGAGCACCCAGACAGAGGGTAGATCCCCATCTTCTGCTGGATCGGATAGGTCCAACAGCTCTGCGGATACTGGTGTGCCTATCCCTGTGGAACCCTCCTCTCCAGAGAGGAGGATGTCCCCCCCTGCGGACATGTCCTTACAGGATGTCATCTGAGTTGTGGCGAAGGGTCTGGCTATCTCTCTAGCTGCTGAACCTGGGCCCAGGGCAATGGAGGTGGTGATGCCTCAATATCTCCAATCTCCCCAGGTGGCAGCAACGTGACCAGTGCATGAGATCCTGCATGATCACCTACTGCGAATGTGGGGGGGACACCTCTAACCACCTCTCCATGATCTCGTGGACTGGATACCATGTATCGTGGTCCCTCCATCAGCTGGTGTCCTGGGAACACAGATCCCTCACCATTCAATCGTGGTGGGGTCTGCGATGAGGAGGATCAGATGTTCCAAAGGCATGCCTCTAATCCTCCTGGTCGTAGATGCATGACCCTAGATGCCTTTGGACACCGTGTCTTCCAGGCATCAATGCTATCAGCCAGGATACGCTCCTGTCATCTATCTATGGGAATGTTACTGAAGGAGGCCTCTGGGGATCTGGAACATCTGAGCCCTTGTATCCCAGACGACAGGTGATTTGGTCATCAGACTCATGGCAGACATGCCCAGCACATGTCCACATTTGGCAAAAGAGCAGCCTTCGACTGCTTTGTGGGACATAGTAGGCCTCGGCCATTGCCATAGGTGCAGGATGAAATGCCGGGCTCCATGCCACTGACCTGAAGCACTGGGTAAAGGACAAACTGGGTAGTACCCCTTGTAATGGGGGGAGCCCTTTGGAGAACCTGGCAAGGGACAGCCAATGCAATGGATGCTGACAGGTACACCATGTGTAGGCTTTCAAATACAGATACTGCAAAACACAGAACTTTTAGGAGGCCTCCCTGCACCATGAGGAAGAGGTCCTCTCAGTCCTACGACCAACAGGGACAACCTGCAGGCCACCCCCACTAGAAAGGGACAGCAGTCAGCTAAACAGAGAAGGCTACAGGCCTCCCTGTCCCTGGTGGTGCAGAAGGCTCAGCCTCCTCAGGGGCTTGGACTCCCTGCAAGGGAACGTGTGTTTCCTGGCTCCTAGGGGGCCAGACCCCATCCCCATCCTAGGATGGCTCTGTAGATTTGCCACAGATGGAGCCACATAACAAAGAAGCGATGGACCCCAGGCGTTGTCAGTGAAGGCTACAAGCCTCCCATCAGATGCCTGCCCCCTCCAACAGTAGTAGGAGGGTTCACCTCTCAGGGCAAACATTTGCTTCATGACGTCCATCTACTTCCAGGCCAAGGGGCAATATAGGACGTGCCCATCCTCCAACAGGGCACAGGGTGTTACTCCCCCTACTTATGTATCCCAGAGATGAAGGGGGCGACAGGCCCATGTTGGACCCCCGTGAACTGACAGGATATCTGTTGGGAGAGAGAGTCAGAATGCGTTCTCTGGGACACCTCAACCATTCCCTCACAGTCATGATTGGCTATGTTGTCTGGATCACAAGGCTGCGTACACTGATTTCCACCTCCACCCATCCCACAGACGATTCATATGTGCTCTCTGCCAGGGGACGCACTATCAGTATTGCGCCCTTCCCTTTGGCCTGTCCTCAGCTCCAAGTGTGTTTACGATGTGCATGGCTGTGGTAGCAGCGTGTCTCTGCACCCTCGAGATATTCGTCACCCCCTACCTAGATGGGTGGCTCATTTGTGCCCCCTCAGAGCTCGCGGCAACACATCCTCTACCCTGCACACTGCATCCTCTCCAGTATTCTGGTCTAGTTATCAACCTGCCCAGATCCAATCTTACCCCCACTCAATCCTTGGAGATTACAGGTGCACAACTAGCCACCAGGGAGGTAAAGGCCTATCGTCCTTGCCATGTTGTCACCGCATTGTGCAGTTAGCTTCCTAAGCCGTGCTGGGGGCGCACCTCACCACTCGGGGGATACTACAACGTTCACGTCACCTGGCCCCCACAGTACATGTGGTCCCCTACACATGCCTCCATATTGGGGCAGCCCAATGGACATTGTCCACTCATTGTACCCAAGCATCAGGCAGCCTATCAGACAGGATACCGGTATCAACGCTCTGTATCTAGTCTCTCCCATGGTGGCATGCATCTCAGTATCTGTTGGTGGGTTCACCCTTTCTATTGCGCCCTCCTCAGACACCCTTGACAACAGATGCCTCTCAGATGGGATGGGGAGCTCACCTCCAGGACCTCTCCACCCATGGCAGCTGGTCCGTTCAGGGGATTCCTTGCCATACCATTCATCTGGGACTCGGCGCAATAGGTCTAGCTCCCCAGGTGTTCCGCAACCAACTGCACGGCAAGAGGGCACTAGCTCACACAGACAATCACGTAGCTATGTCTGACGTGGGCAAGCAGGTGGGAACAGGCCCTCTGTCGCCATGCAACGAACCAGAGGACTATGGGCCTTTGCCGGAGGGCATCAGAGTCAACTCCAGGCAGTCTACCTTCCAGGCATTCACAGCTCTTGGCCAGACAGGCTCAGTCAGGGTCTGCCCTCACACACATGTTCCCTTCACATAGACCAGGTCACCAGTGTCTTCCCACTCTGGGGAACTCCAGATATAGACCTCTTTGCACGTACAGTGATTGCCAAATGTCCCCGGTTCTGGTCACGGTTTCCAACTCAGGGTTGTCCGGCCAGGGATGCTGTCCCCTGCCATTGGGGACCGGACTACCTGTATGCCATTCCGTCCATCCCTCTACTTCCGCACACTTGTTCAGGCTTCAGAGTGACAGAGGTGCTATGATTCTCTCAGCCCCAAATTGGCCACGCCAGGTGTGTTTTCCTCTGCATCTGCATCTCTCAGGTTCCACCCCTGGAATCGGGGTCTGCTCCAGATCTACTGTCACAGGAGGATGGGGTGCTATTGCATCCCAATACGCAGTCTCTGCATCCCAGAGCCTTGCTTCTGACAGCCTTTACCCCCTAGGCCGTCACCTTCGTCAGGACGTATGGAATGTCCTTCATGCCTCCGGTAGACCAACCACGAATCGCTCCTATGCTTTCATGTGGGGAAGGTTGAGCATCTGGTGTTCACAGAGGGGTCTCAACCCTCTTGTGGTTCCAGTGGTTTCATTATTGGAATGTCTCTGTCACCTTTCTAATGCCAGTGGCAGAACTCATTCATTTTGAGTCCATGTCAGTGCTATCGCATCTTCGTGCACAGTCATCAATGGGGAACCTGTGCCATCTCATATCAGGAATCCTGAGAGGCCATCTTCTGCCAACAGCTCCCATGAAGCCTCCATCGGTGGCATGGGATCTGAACCTTCGTCTGGGGGAGCCTAAGAGGCTGCCTTGTGAACCTTTATCCACCACGTCCATGGGGCTCCTTTCCTAGAAGGTCCTGTTCCTCCTTGCAATCGCATCAGCAGGGCATATCAGTGCGGTGCAAGCTCTAGGGGCAGACCCACCTGATACACGGTTCCACCATGCTAGGGCAGTTCTTGGGACACATCCACTCCTCATGCCCAGGGTGGTCACGTCTGTCCATTTAAACCTGGAGATTTATGTGTCTGTTTTCTTTCCGCAGCCCCATGCATCACATGCAGAACGGACTCTCCATACTTTGGACTGTGGAGGGCCTCTTGCCTCCTACCTGCAAGGGACTCAGCAGCATAGACGGTCCTCGCATCTCTTTGTAGCCTTTGATCCCTCTCACCTGGGTCATGCTGTCTTCAAGGGAACACTATCCAACTTGATTGGTCAGTGTATCTCTCATATATACCTGAGCAGACACCGTTCTCTGGGGGCCATAGCACAGCTCACATTGTGTGTGCCATGGCGGCCTCTATGGCTCATCTGCACTCTGTACCCCTTGACTATATTTGTCAAGCAGCTACCTGATCCTCGGTTCACACCTTCACGGCCCACCACTGCTTGGATAATGTCTCCCACAGAGATGCCTCCTTTGGGCAGGCTGTTCCCCGCCACCTTTCCCATACATACTCAACTCCTACCCGCCATCCCTCATACAGTGCCGGAGATCCATACCGGGACCTGTTACCCCTTCCCAGGGGCTCCCCACCTCTGTGGGTCCTATCCTGGTACCTACAGCTAGGGGGTCCAAACATATCAGGACAACTTCCTGGTTGTTCCTGGAGATAGCATAGTCATTCACTTTGTAACAGGTGATCTCTGGGAACAGCAGGTATAGGTCTGTATTGCCCACCCACCTCCCCCCGGAGTTGTATCACTCTCTCCCTTGCCCTATCTCTCTCTCTCATTTTGTCTTAGCTTTTGAGGCTCAACAGAGGTGAGGCAGTTGTGAAAGGCTGGACGCCAGCACGCTGGTGCTGTGGGATGCTCCCAAAGGCTTTCACATTGGATGCTGGTGAGCGTTCCCCCGCAGGCTCCGATGCTACTGACAATACCCACATGTAGAGATGTATCCCTGCTGTTCCCGGAGGTCACCTGCTACAGGTGATTAACTACATTGCTCTGTGGTGCGCTTGCTTGGGGTATGAGTCTGGCGAACAGCGCACATAGGTCTGTGCCCCTTACACATGCTGACCCCTGTGACGCCATGCTACACAGGGTTGGAATGCACAGGGCACCTGTCATACCCCTCCCCCCCCCCCACATGGCTCTCGCCCTGTTATGTTGCCAACATGCAGTCTCCTTGTGCATCTGTGGACAACCCCCATGGGGATTCCTGTATATGCTCTTACCCACCTTCAGCATTGCGGCTCGCAGATGCAGTGTGGAGACGTAGCCCCTCCAGTGCAGTTGCCATGCGTGGGGTGGGTTGGCCTGCCGACCCTTGGGCCTGACTGGGGTGTTGGGTCTCCCCCCTGTTGGCGCCCGCATGGCCATGTTCGGTGGTGCAGCTGGCCTACACAGTGTCTGCCGTGCCCAGGGGCATGTCCAACCCCTGCAGGTGCATGCCTGCCCCAGGTGTGCCGTCGCCATTGCTGCTGTTATCTGCTGACATCGTAGCCTCTGGCTCCTCACCATCCTGGAGCTCAGCCACTTTACACTCCTCGGGTGGCTCCATGATGCTGTAGTCACCTGCGTTGTGGGACGACATACACAACAGAGCTTGGATTGGTCCATGCACCTATGTACACCTGTGTGGTACATGCACCCCACAAGTGATGTGTGCTTGGCCATGCCCTGTGCGTGTGCCACATACTACTGCCACTACTGGTACCTGGCTTTGTGGAGGCACTGGCAAGCATACGCAGCACTGTGATGCTGCAGTCACCAGCTGCCAATTCGTGAACAGGGGTGCTTCACATTGTGTCAGTCAGTGCAGAAACAGGTGTGAGAAATGTGAGATGTTCAGGAGTTGTGCATACCAGGCAGCCAGGGGTTGGTAGGGGGTGGTGTTGGCACCATCTACGGGTGGGGGACAGGCCCATGCAGATGTCAGGGGCTGTGCTGGTGAAGGGGACACCTGTGGGCCTGGGGATGAGGGACAGGGATGATGTATACCACC
Source organism: Ichthyophis bannanicus (assembly GCA_033557465.1). NCBI lineage: Eukaryota > Metazoa > Chordata > Amphibia > Gymnophiona > Ichthyophiidae > Ichthyophis > Ichthyophis bannanicus. The sequence goes on from CM066033.1 coordinate 1,306,899,095, forward strand.
AGGTTGGGGGGGGGGATAGGATGCAGGCCACATAGGCAGAGTGCTGTCACATCATGCCTTTGTGACAGCAGGATGTGATGTGTGTACCTACCTGCCCTGGGAGGGGCGGTGTCCAGTGCTTCCGGCAGGCCATGCAGGTATACTGGACCAAGCCGATCAGCCAGTTCCTGCTCTAGTGGAGTGAGTGTGGGGGTAAAGGGGCCTCCCCCACCTGTGCCCGCAGCATGTTGCCGTTTCAGCGGCCATGTGGGCACGCACACCATGTTTTATGTCACTCATCCTTTTACATAGGCTCTCGAGGTCTCGGTGTGGTCCCCCTGCCTGCGATACAGCCTCCTGAACCTCCTCCCAGACACGTGTCCATGTTGCCACGGTGGTGGTACTGCTTTGCTGTCCATACAGGACATCGTAGTGTTCCAGGACACTTGCCAGGAGGAGATGGTTCTCTTGAGGGTTGAACCGAACAGCCCTCCTCCTTTGCAAAGACGGCACTGGTTGCCGCTTGCGCTTAACGACGGGTGGTCCGTGTGTGCGCTGTGAGCCACACAGCCAGCGGCCTCCTCTGCCGGCCTTTCAGGGATCTCTGTGTCCTGCTGGACAAGCACACCCTCCTCCTCCACCACACCTGCCCTGTGCTGATTCTCCATATTCTCCCACCCCCGAACCACTGGCCTCCACCTCACACCTGCTGCTTGTACCCACCTGCCCTCCCTGCTGCCTGCTCCTCACCTGTCTCTCCTGCCTCCCCTCCCCTCTCCCTCCTCCGCTCTGCCACACGCCCCTCCCCCTACCCCTCTCACTCTACACTACCACTCCCACTCACAGTATACTACACCTCTCACTGGCCCCTGGCACTATCTGGGCTCCACTATAAAACGCACACCTTCCCTCTCAATGTTACACATATCTGCAGATGTATTTGTCATTTTGTATGGCGTAACGCGCGTTGCGCATGCATGCGGTACCACACCTGCATTGTGCGTACGTCACACGTGTATGCGCTATGCCGTACACAGCGTCTGGGTGGCGCATGCGCAACGAACGTTGCACATGCGCCACCCAGATGCTGTGTACGGCATAGCGCATATGCGTGTGACATACACACAATGCATGTGTGGTACCACGCGCATACGCAACGCGCGTAGCCACCGCCCACGCGCAACATAGGTTTGACATTTAAATACACATGATTACTTGGGACACATTGAGGGGTTTCTATAGGAGAGAGTCTGTGACGTGGTTGTGAGGTTTGAGGAGTGTTAGAGGATGGTTCTTTGTGTAGAGTCACTGTGTGTGTGAGTGTTCTTTGGCTTGTGTGTCTGGCTCTGTGTCTTCGTCAGTGAGGTGGGTGTCAGTGTTTGTGTGTCATTGTGCATCTGTAGCAGTTGTGTGTATGGAAGCATTCCTGATTGTTGCCATTGAGGAGGACGCTGAGGAGGGGCTGCGGTTGCCTGATGGGGAAGATGGTGTCAATGGGGCTGCGGCACAGGGCATGGGTGTGGACCCGCTGCAACTCAGATCTGCAGCTGTGGGGACAGGCCGGGCAGGGGCTGTACCCGCACGGGGCAGGAGACGTGCAGAGGTGCGGCTCCACCAGCCTCACCTCTACAGGCCCAGGGCCCAGCTCCAGGGCATGCATGAGGACCAGGTCATCTCCCTCTACCACCTGAGCACGGGGGCTATTAGGGAGCTCTACGAGGATCTAAGACCTGACCTCGAGCCCCTGACTGCTCGGTCACATGCCATACCGGGTTTGGTCAAGCTCCTTGATGCTCTACATTTCTTTGCCTCTGACTGTTTCCAGTCATCTTTGGCCACAGTAGGAGGCATGAGCCTCCCCACCTTCTCACGCTGTCTCCACCAAATACTGCGTGCCATGGTCAGCCGGGTGGGGAATTACATAGCCCTTCCCCACACTAGGCAACAGTGGGGGACTCTGAACCAGGCCTTTGAGGCGTTAGCCAGGATACCACATGTGATGGGTGCTATTGATTGCACACTTGTTGCCCTGGTCCCGCCAAGAGACAGGGAGGTAGTGTTCCGCAACCGCAAACACTATCATTCCCTGAATGTTCAGGTTGTCTGTGATGCACATCAGCATATTCTGAATGTGGTTACCCAGGTTTGCAGGGTCCACCCATGACTCCTATAACCTGAAGCACTCAGCACTTTACACTCAATTCGAGGATGGACAATATGGGGACTGTCTATTGCTGGGTGTGTATTTATCATTTCTGACGTGCACATGCTGTTCATGTTACATAAGACATGCCATACTGGGTCAGACCGAGGTCCATCAAGCCCAGTATCCTGTTTCCAACAGTGGCCAATCTAGGTCATACGTACCTAGCAGTTTCCCCAAAAGACACAAGTTCCACAATGCTTGTACTGGGTCAAGCATTGATATCCTGGGTCCCTTTTTAATAGTGGTTTATGGACCTTTCCTCCAGGAACTTGTCCAAACCTTTTTTAAACCCAGCTATACTATCAGCCCTTACCACATCCTCCGGTAACAGATTCCAGAGTTTGATTACACGTTGAGTGAAAAAATATTTTCTCTTATTTGTCTTAAATAGTTTACCCTGTAGCTTCATTACATGTCCCCTAGTCTTTCTATATTCTGATAGCGTAAACAATTGATCCACGTTTATCTGTTCCACTCCATTCATTAATTTATAGACCTCTATCATATCTCCCCTCAGCCGTCTCTTTTCCAGGCTAAAGAGCCCTAACCTTTTTAGCCTCTCTTCATAGGAGTAGCCTTCCATCCCCTTCACCAATTTGGTGGCTCTTCTCTGTACTTTTTCTAATAACGCTATGTCCTTTTTAAGATACGGCGACCAGAATTGCACACAATATTCAAGGTGCGGTCGTACCATGGAGCGATACAGAGGCATTATAATATCCTTTGTTTTATTCTCCATCCCTTTCCTTATGATACCTAGCATTCTGTTTGCTTTCTTGGCCGCCGCTGCACACTGGGTGGAGGGTTTTAACATGTTATCCACGATGACTCCTAAATCTTTTTCCTGGGTGGTGGCTTCTAATGTGGAGCCTTGCATCGAGTAACTATAGTGTGGGTTGTTCTTTCCTAGGTGCATGACTTTGCACTTGTCCACATTAAATTTCATTTGCCATTTGGATGCCCAGTCTTCCAATTTATCCAGGTCCTCCTGCAGTTTTCCACTTTCCTCTTGGGTTTTAACAGCTTTAAACAGTTTTGTGTCATCTGCAAATCTGATAACCTCACTCGTTATTCCCTTTTCCAGGTCATTTATGAATATGTCAAAAAGCAGCGGACCCAGTACAGATCCCTGGGGTACTCCACTATTCACCTTTTTCCATTGGGAATATTGGCCATTTAGCCCTACTCTCTGCTTTCTATCTTTTAACCAGTTCCCGATCCACAATAGTACACTGCCTCCTATCCCATGACTTTTTAGCTTTGCCAAAAGTCTCTGATGGGGGACCTTGTCAAAAGCTTTCTGAAAATCCAGATACACTATATCAACCGACTCACCTTTGTCTACCTGTTTATGCACACCTTCAAAAAAACATATCAGATTAGTAAGACAAGATCTTCCTTGTCTAAAGCCATGTTGGCTGTCTCCCATTAGGCCATGACTATCTACATGCTGCGTAATTTTGTTCTTTATGATGGTTTCTACCATTTTCCCTGGTACTGACGTCAGGCTCACCGGTCTGTAATTTCCCGGGTCACCCCTGGAACCCTTTTTAAAAATTGGTGTTACGTTGGCGACCCTCCAATCTTCAGGTATTACAGATGATTTTAATGAAAGTTCACAGATTACCAATAGCAGGTCTGCAATCTCATATTTCAGTTCCTTCAACACTCTGGGATGTATACCATCCGGTCCAGGTGATTTGCTACTATTCAGTTTATCAAATAGTTGTAATATATCTTCCCGGTGTAGCGATATTTCTCTCAATTCCTCTGCAGTATCACCTTTAAATACCACTTCAGTCTTGGGTAACATCCCTACATCTTCCTCAGTAAAGACCGAAGCAAAGAATTCATTCAGTCTCTCCGCTATAGCCTTGTCTCCTCTTACTGCCCCTTTTACCCCTCTATCATCTAACGGTCCAATTGACTCTCTCACAGGCCTTTTGCTACGAATGTACTTGAAAAAGTCTTTATTTCGTGTTTTTGCTTCCGCAGCAAGTTTCTTTTCAAATTCCCGCTTTGCCTGCCTTATCAATGCTTTGCATTTAACTTGCCAGTGCTTGTGCTGTTTCCAGTTTTCATCATTTGGCTCTTTTTTCCATTTCCTGAAGGTTGCTTTTTTGGCAGCAACAGCCTCTCTGACCTCACCTTTAAACCATGCTGGCAGTTTTTTGGACTTTCTCCCACTCTTCTTAATGCGTGGAATACAGCTGGTCTGGGCTTCGAGGATAGTAGTTTTAAATAACGCCCAAGCTTGCTGTAAGTCTTTAACCTTTGGAACCGCTCCTTTTAGTTTTTTCCTAACTATATTCCTCATTCTATCATAGTCTCCCTTTTGAAAGTTAAAAGGTAGTACTGTGGATTTCTTTACTATTTGTTCTCCAATAATTAAATCAAACATGATCATATTATGGTCACTATTGCCAAGTGGTCCCAACACCCTTATTTCTTGCACCAGATCTGGCGTTCCACTAAGGACTAGGTCCAGTATGGCTTCCCCTCTGGTCGGTTCATGAACCAGCTGCTCCAAGAAGCAGTCATTTATTCCATCTAGAAACTTTATCTCTTTAGTTTGTCCTGCCGTGACACTGACCCAGTCGATACCGGGGTTATTGAAATCACCCATTATTACTACTCTGTTGTGACTTTTGTTAGCTTCTGTGATTTCTTTGAGCATTTCATCATCCATTTGTTCATTCTGGCCAGGCGGTCGATAGTACACCCCCACTGCCATCACCTTCCCCTTCATAAGTGGAATTTCAATCCATAGAGATTCTACAGCAAATTTTGTTCCCTGCAAAACTTTAATCCTTTCTGACTCAATGCCCTCTCTAACATAGAGCGCAACCCCTCCACCAATTTGATCAGCTGTATCATTACGATATAGTTTGTATCCAAGTATCACAGTGTCCCACTGGTTATCCTCCTTCCACCATGTCTCTGAGAGTGCAATCATATCTAACCTCTCATTTAGTGCCATATATTCTAACTCTCCCATCTTATTGTTTAGACTTCTAGCATTGGCATACAAGCATTTTAGAGACTGTATTTTATTCATATTAATCTGGCTATTGGTAGGCATGGGTAATGTGGAATCTTTATTCTCTGTCTGCTCCTTACTCAAGGGCATTTCGGCTACTATACTCCCTTTTGGAACCTCATTACTTTTGGTAGTATCCTTCAAGGATACCTTCGTCCGAACCATGCGCTCCTGGGTGACTGTCGGCTTTCCCCTAATTTCTAGTTTAAAAAGCTTCTCTATCTCCTTTTTAAAGGTTAATGCCAGCAGTCTGGTCCCATCCTGATTAAGGTGAAGCCCATCCCTTCGGAAGAGCCCCCCCTTTCCCCAGAATGTTCCCCAGTTCCTAACAAATCCAAAACCCTCATCCTTGCACCATTGTCTCATCCACGCATTGAGACTCCGGAGCTCTGCCTGTCTTTTGGGTCCTGCACGTGGAACAGGAAGCATTTCGGAGAATGCTATCCTGGAAGTTCTGGATTTCAACTTCCTACCTAAAAGCTTAAATTTAGCCTCCAGAACTTCCCTACCACATTTTCCTATGTCATTGGTACCAACATGTACCAAGACAGCAGACTCCTCCCCAGCACTATCTACGATCCTATCTAGGCGGTGCGTGAGGTCCGCTACCTTCGCACCAGGCAGGCATGTTACCAGGCGATCCTCACGTCCACCAGCCACCCAGCTATCTACATTCCTAATGATTGAATCACCAACTATAACAGCTGTCCTGACCCTCCCCTCATGGGCACGTGGCCCTGGAGAAACGTCCTCGGTGCAAGAGGGTTTTACATCACCTGGAGGACAGGTCCTAGTTACAGGATCACTTCCTGCCACACCAGGGTGATGCTCTCCTGTCATGTGACCTCTCTCCTCCATGGCAGCAGGGATGCTGCCAGACTGGAGGTGGGACTTCAGGACTATATCCCTGTAGGTCACGTCCATGTACATCTCTGTCTTTCTTATGTCTTCCAGGTCTGCTACTCTAGCTTCTAGAGAACGGACTCGCTCCCTGAGAGCAAAGAGTTCTTTGCACTTAGTGCATACGTAAGACCTCTCACCAACTGGGAGAAAATCATACATGCGACACTCAATGCAAAAGACTGGAGAACCCCCATCTCGTTGCTGGACTTCTGTCTGCATCTTAGTTTAAAGCTTGTGTTTAGGTCTTTTAAATTCTGTATATACTAAGGATTGGTGTAGATGCTTATACCAATAAAAGTGTATCTAATACCCCTAATACACCTTGTATACCTGAAGCTTAATTAATTAAGCTCAGATCCTCCGTGTATGACTGATTTGGATAACGAGCTGCACCTGAGAGCAGCCCCTTTCTTCTAAGATGTGCAAGTACCTATAAAGGTACAATTAGCCAAGGGGTGGGTGGGTGCTGGGGAGGGAGGGAGGGAGAAAAGTCCTACTAAAGAGGGCAGTTACAAGGTACCCTGTCCTGAACCCTCAGCAGGAAGGAGGGGGGTACCACATAAAGCCCAGTTAGTTGAGAGAGGCAAGGTAAGTTACAGCTGAGAAGGGTAAGAGAAAGTTTAAAAGGTAAACCTCTACAGCAATGGAGTGGGTAAGGAACCCAACTATGGACAGATAGAGAGCTATGTGGAGACAAACAGATGCACAGTTATTTGGAAACAAGACTCACAGTTATGCAGCAACTCAGTAAAAAATCACCTTTGGGAGAGCACTGGAAGCACCCCTCTTCTTAGAGAGCACCAAGGCAATCTGAACTAAACCCACGTGTGCAGCACAGAAAATGGAAGACCACAACACTAATTCAGCAGGAGGGGGAGGGGAGGAGTCCTTCAGGGAAGGGTAAGAGAAAGTTTAAAAGGTAAACCTCTACAGCAGTGGAGTGGGTAAGGAACCCAACTATGGACAGATAGAGAGCTATGTGGAGACAAACAGATGCACAGTTATTTGGAAACAAGACTCACAGTTATGCAGCAACTCAGTAAAAAATCACCTTTGGGAGAGCACTGGAAGCACCCCTCTTCTTAGAGAGCACCAAGGCAATCTGAACTAAACCCACGTGTGCAGCACAGAAAATGGAAGACCACAACACTAATTCAGCAGGAGGGGAGGGGAGGAGTCCTTCAGGGAAGGGTAAGAGAAAGTTTAAAAGGTAAACCTCTACAGCAGTGGAGTGGGTAAGGAACCCAACTATGGACAGATAGAGAGCTATGTGGAGACAAACAGATGCACAGTTATTTGGAAACAAGACTCACAGTTATGCAGCAACTCAGTAAAAAATCACCTTTGGGAGAGCACTGGAAGCACCCCTCTTCTTAGAGAGCACCAAGGCAATCTGAACTAAACCCACGTGTGCAGCACAGAAAATGGAAGACCACAACACTAATTCAGCAGGAGGGGGAGGGGAGGAGTCCTTCAGGGAAGGGTAAGAGAAAGTTTAAAAGGTAAACCTCTACAGCAATGGAGTGGGTAAGGAACCCAACTATGGACAGATAGAGAGCTATGTGGAGACAAACAGATGCACAGTTATTTGGAAACAAGACTCACAGTTATGCAGCAACTCAGTAAAAAATCACCTTTGGGAGAGCACTGGAAGCACCCCTCTTCTTAGAGAGCACCAAGGCAATCTGAACTAAACCCACGTGTGCAGCACAGAAAATGGAAGACCACAACACTAATTCAGCAGGAGGGGGAGGGGAGGAGTCCTTCAGGGAAGGGTAAGAGAAAGTTTAAAAGGTAAACCTCTACAGCAATGGAGTGGGTAAGGAACCCAACTATGGACAGATAGAGAGCTATGTGGAGACAAAACAGATGCACAGTTATTTGGAAACAAGACTCACAGTTATGCAGCAACTCAGTAAAAAATCACCTTTGGGAGAGCACTGGAAGCACCCCTCTTCTTAGAGAGCACCAAGGCAATCTGAACTAAACCCACGTGTGCAGCACAGAAAATGGAAGACCACAACACTAATTCAGCAGGAGGGGGAGGGGAGGAGTCCTTCAGGGAAGGGTAAGAGAAAGTTTAAAAGGTAAACCTCTACAGCAATGGAGTGGGTAAGGAACCCAACTATGGACAGATAGAGAGCTATGTGGAGACAAACAGATGCACAGTTATTTGGAAACAAGACTCACAGTTATGCAGCAACTCAGTAAAAAATCACCTTTGGGAGAGCACTGGAAGCACCCCTCTTCTTAGAGAGCACCAAGGCAATCTGAACTAAACCCACGTGTGCAGCACAGAAAATGGAAGACCACAACACTAATTCAGCAGGAGGGGGAGGGGAGGAGTCCTTCAGGGAAGGGTAAGAGAAAGTTTAAAAGGTAAACCTCTACAGCAGTGGAGTGGGTAAGGAACCCAACTATGGACAGATAGAGAGCTATGTGGAGACAAACAGATGCACAGTTATTTGGAAACAAGACTCACAGTTATGCAGCAACTCAGTAAAAAATCACCTTTGGGAGAGCACTGGAAGCACCCCTCTTCTTAGAGAGCACCAAGGCAATCTGAACTAAACCCACGTGTGCAGCACAGAAAATGGAAGACCACAACACTAATTCAGCAGGAGGGGGAGGGGAGGAGTCCTTCAGGGAAGGGTAAGAGAAAGTTTAAAAGGTAAACCTCTACAGCAGTGGAGTGGGTAAGGAACCCAACTATGGACAGATAGAGAGCTATGTGGAGACAAACAGATGCACAGTTATTTGGAAACAAGACTCACAGTTATGCAGCAACTCAGTAAAAAATCACCTTTGGGAGAGCACTGGAAGCACCCCTCTTCTTAGAGAGCACCAAGGCAATCTGAACTAAACCCACGTGTGCAGCACAGAAAATGGAAGACCACAACACTAATTCAGCAGGAGGGGGAGGGGAGGAGTCCTTCAGGGAAGGGTAAGAGAAAGTTTAAAAGGTAAACCTCTACAGCAGTGGAGTGGGTAAGGAACCCAACTATGGACAGATAGAGAGCTATGTGGAGACAAACAGATGCACAGTTATTTGGAAACAAGACTCACAGTTATGCAGCAACTCAGTAAAAAATCACCTTTGGGAGAGCACTGGAAGCACCCCTCTTCTTAGAGAGCACCAAGGCAATCTGAACTAAACCCACGTGTGCAGCACAGAAAATGGAAGACCACAACACTAATTCAGCAGGAGGGGGAGGGGAGGAGTCCTTCAGGGAAGGGTAAGAGAAAGTTTAAAAGGTAAACCTCTACAGCAATGGAGTGGGTAAGGAACCCAACTATGGACAGATAGAGAGCTATGTGGAGACAAACAGATGCACAGTTATTTGGAAACAAGACTCACAGTTATGCAGCAACTCAGTAAAAAATCACCTTTGGGAGAGCACTGGAAGCACCCCTCTTCTTAGAGAGCACCAAGGCAATCTGAACTAAACCCACGTGTGCAGCACAGAAAATGGAAGACCACAACACTAATTCAGCAGGAGGGGGAGGGGAGGAGTCCTTCAGGGAAGGGTAAGAGAAAGTTTAAAAGGTAAACCTCTACAGCAATGGAGTGGGTAAGGAACCCAACTATGGACAGATAGAGAGCTATGTGGAGACAAACAGATGCACAGTTATTTGGAAACAAGACTCACAGTTATGCAGCAACTCAGTAAAAAATCACCTTTGGGAGAGCACTGGAAGCACCCCTCTTCTTAGAGAGCACCAAGGCAATCTGAACTAAACCCACGTGTGCAGCACAGAAAATGGAAGACCACAACACTAATTCAGCAGGAGGGGGAGGGGAGGAGTCCTTCAGGGAAGGGTAAGAGAAAGTTTAAAAGGTAAACCTCTACAGCAATGGAGTGGGTAAGGAACCCAACTATGGACAGATAGAGAGCTATGTGGAGACAAACAGATGCACAGTTATTTGGAAACAAGACTCACAGTTATGCAGCAACTCAGTAAAAAATCACCTTTGGGAGAGCACTGGAAGCACCCCTCTTCTTAGAGAGCACCAAGGCAATCTGAACTAAACCCACGTGTGCAGCACAGAAAATGGAAGACCACAACACTAATTCAGCAGGAGGGGGAGGGGAGGAGTCCTTCAGGGAAGGGTAAGAGAAAGTTTAAAAGGTAAACCTCTACAGCAATGGAGTGGGTAAGGAACCCAACTATGGACAGATAGAGAGCTATGTGGAGACAAAACAGATGCACAGTTATTTGGAAACAAGACTCACAGTTATGCAGCAACTCAGTAAAAAATCACCTTTGGGAGAGCACTGGAAGCACCCCTCTTCTTAGAGAGCACCAAGGCAATCTGAACTAAACCCACGTGTGCAGCACAGAAAATGGAAGACCACAACACTAATTCAGCAGGAGGGGGAGGGGAGGAGTCCTTCAGGGAAGGGTAAGAGAAAGTTTAAAAGGTAAACCTCTACAGCAATGGAGTGGGTAAGGAACCCAACTATGGACAGATAGAGAGCTATGTGGAGACAAACAGATGCACAGTTATTTGGAAACAAGACTCACAGTTATGCAGCAACTCAGTAAAAAATCACCTTTGGGAGAGCACTGGAAGCACCCCTCTTCTTAGAGAGCACCAAGGCAATCTGAACTAAACCCACGTGTGCAGCACAGAAAATGGAAGACCACAACACTAATTCAGCAGGAGGGGGAGGGGAGGAGTCCTTCAGGGAAGGGTAAGAGAAAGTTTAAAAGGTAAACCTCTACAGCAATGGAGTGGGTAAGGAACCCAACTATGGACAGATAGAGAGCTATGTGGAGACAAACAGATGCACAGTTATTTGGAAACAAGACTCACAGTTATGCAGCAACTCAGTAAAAAATCACCTTTGGGAGAGCACTGGAAGCACCCCTCTTCTTAGAGAGCACCAAGGCAATCTGAACTAAACCCACGTGTGCAGCACAGAAAATGGAAGACCACAACACTAATTCAGCAGGAGGGGGAGGGGAGGAGTCCTTCAGGGAAGGGTAAGAGAAAGTTTAAAAGGTAAACCTCTACAGCAATGGAGTGGGTAAGGAACCCAACTATGGACAGATAGAGAGCTATGTGGAGACAAACAGATGCACAGTTATTTGGAAACAAGACTCACAGTTATGCAGCAACTCAGTAAAAAATCACCTTTGGGAGAGCACTGGAAGCACCCCTCTTCTTAGAGAGCACCAAGGCAATCTGAACTAAACCCACGTGTGCAGCACAGAAAATGGAAGACCACAACACTAATTCAGCAGGAGGGGGAGGGGAGGAGTCCTTCAGGGAAGGGTAAGAGAAAGTTTAAAAGGTAAACCTCTACAGCAATGGAGTGGGTAAGGAACCCAACTATGGACAGATAGAGAGCTATGTGGAGACAAACAGATGCACAGTTATTTGGAAACAAGACTCACAGTTATGCAGCAACTCAGTAAAAAATCACCTTTGGGAGAGCACTGGAAGCACCCCTCTTCTTAGAGAGCACCAAGGCAATCTGAACTAAACCCACGTGTGCAGCACAGAAAATGGAAGACCACAACACTAATTCAGCAGGAGGGGGAGGGGAGGAGTCCTTCAGGGAAGGGTAAGAGAAAGTTTAAAAGGTAAACCTCTACAGCAATGGAGTGGGTAAGGAACCCAACTATGGACAGATAGAGAGCTATGTGGAGACAAACAGATGCACAGTTATTTGGAAACAAGACTCACAGTTATGCAGCAACTCAGTAAAAAATCACCTTTGGGAGAGCACTGGAAGCACCCCTCTTCTTAGAGAGCACCAAGGCAATCTGAACTAAACCCACGTGTGCAGCACAGAAAATGGAAGACCACAACACTAATTCAGCAGGAGGGGGAGGGGAGGAGTCCTTCAGGGAAGGGTAAGAGAAAGTTTAAAAGGTAAACCTCTACAGCAATGGAGTGGGTAAGGAACCCAACTATGGACAGATAGAGAGCTATGTGGAGACAAACAGATGCACAGTTATTTGGAAACAAGACTCACAGTTATGCAGCAACTCAGTAAAAAATCACCTTTGGGAGAGCACTGGAAGCACCCCTCTTCTTAGAGAGCACCAAGGCAATCTGAACTAAACCCACGTGTGCAGCACAGAAAATGGAAGACCACAACACTAATTCAGCAGGAGGGGGAGGGGAGGAGTCCTTCAGGGAAGGGTAAGAGAAAGTTTAAAAGGTAAACCTCTACAGCAATGGAGTGGGTAAGGAACCCAACTATGGACAGATAGAGAGCTATGTGGAGACAAACAGATGCACAGTTATTTGGAAACAAGACTCACAGTTATGCAGCAACTCAGTAAAAAATCACCTTTGGGAGAGCACTGGAAGCACCCCTCTTCTTAGAGAGCACCAAGGCAATCTGAACTAAACCCACGTGTGCAGCACAGAAAATGGAAGACCACAACACTAATTCAGCAGGAGGGGGAGGGGAGGAGTCCTTCAGGGAAGGGTAAGAGAAAGTTTAAAAGGTAAACCTCTACAGCAATGGAGTGGGTAAGGAACCCAACTATGGACAGATAGAGAGCTATGTGGAGACAAACAGATGCACAGTTATTTGGAAACAAGACTCACAGTTATGCAGCAACTCAGTAAAAAATCACCTTTGGGAGAGCACTGGAAGCACCCCTCTTCTTAGAGAGCACCAAGGCAATCTGAACTAAACCCACGTGTGCAGCACAGAAAATGGAAGACCACAACACTAATTCAGCAGGAGGGGGAGGGGAGGAGTCCTTCAGGGAAGGGTAAGAGAAAGTTTAAAAGGTAAACCTCTACAGCAATGGAGTGGGTAAGGAACCCAACTATGGACAGATAGAGAGCTATGTGGAGACAAACAGATGCACAGTTATTTGGAAACAAGACTCACAGTTATGCAGCAACTCAGTAAAAAATCACCTTTGGGAGAGCACTGGAAGCACCCCTCTTCTTAGAGAGCACCAAGGCAATCTGAACTAAACCCACGTGTGCAGCACAGAAAATGGAAGACCACAACACTAATTCAGCAGGAGGGGGAGGGGAGGAGTCCTTCAGGGAAGGGTAAGAGAAAGTTTAAAAGGTAAACCTCTACAGCAATGGAGTGGGTAAGGAACCCAACTATGGACAGATAGAGAGCTATGTGGAGACAAACAGATGCACAGTTATTTGGAAACAAGACTCACAGTTATGCAGCAACTCAGTAAAAATCACCTTTGGGAGAGCACTGGAAGCACCCCTCTTCTTAGAGAGCACCAAGGCAATCTGAACTAAACCCACGTGTGCAGCACAGAAAATGGAAGACCACAACACTAATTCAGCAGGAGGGGGAGGGGAGGAGTCCTTCAGGGAAGGGTAAGAGAAAGTTTAAAAGGTAAACCTCTACAGCAGTGGAGTGGGTAAGGAACCCAACTATGGACAGATAGAGAGCTATGTGGAGACAAACAGATGCACAGTTATTTGGAAACAAGACTCACAGTTATGCAGCAACTCAGTAAAAAATCACCTTTGGGAGAGCACTGGAAGCACCCCTCTTCTTAGAGAGCACCAAGGCAATCTGAACTAAACCCACGTGTGCAGCACAGAAAATGGAAGACCACAACACTAATTCAGCAGGAGGGGGAGGGGAGGAGTCCTTCAGGGAAGGGTAAGAGAAAGTTTAAAAGTAAACCTCTACAGCAATGGAGTGGGTAAGGAACCCAACTATGGACAGATAGAGAGCTATGTGGAGACAAACAGATGCACAGTTATTTGGAAACAAGACTCACAGTTATGCAGCAACTCAGTAAAAAATCACCTTTGGGAGAGCACTGGAAGCACCCCTCTTCTTAGAGAGCACCAAGGCAATCTGAACTAAACCCACGTGTGCAGCACAGAAAATGGAAGACCACAACACTAATTCAGCAGGAGGGGGAGGGGAGGAGTCCTTCAGGGAAGGGTAAGAGAAAGTTTAAAAGGTAAACCTCTACAGCAATGGAGTGGGTAAGGAACCCAACTATGGACAGATAGAGAGCTATGTGGAGACAAACAGATGCACAGTTATTTGGAAACAAGACTCACAGTTATGCAGCAACTCAGTAAAAAATCACCTTTGGGAGAGCACTGGAAGCACCCCTCTTCTTAGAGAGCACCAAGGCAATCTGAACTAAACCCACGTGTGCAGCACAGAAAATGGAAGACCACAACACTAATTCAGCAGGAGGGGGAGGGGAGGAGTCCTTCAGGGAAGGGTAAGAGAAAGTTTAAAAGGTAAACCTCTACAGCAATGGAGTGGGTAAGGAACCCAACTATGGACAGATAGAGAGCTATGTGGAGACAAACAGATGCACAGTTATTTGGAAACAAGACTCACAGTTATGCAGCAACTCAGTAAAAAATCACCTTTGGGAGAGCACTGGAAGCACCCCTCTTCTTAGAGAGCACCAAGGCAATCTGAACTAAACCCACGTGTGCAGCACAGAAAATGGAAGACCACAACACTAATTCAGCAGGAGGGGGAGGAGAGGAGTCCTTCAGGGAAGGGTAAGAGAAAGTTTAAAAGGTAAACCTCTACAGCAATGGAGTGGGTAAGGAACCCAACTATGGACAGATAGAGAGCTATGTGGAGACAAACAGATGCACAGTTATTTGGAAACAAGACTCACAGTTATGCAGCAACTCAGTAAAAAATCACCTTTGGGAGAGCACTGGAAGCACCCCTCTTCTTAGAGAGCACCAAGGCAATCTGAACTAAACCCACGTGTGCAGCACAGAAAATGGAAGACCACAACACTAATTCAGCAGGAGGGGGAGGGGAGGAGTCCTTCAGGGAAGGGTAAGAGAAAGTTTAAAAGGTAAACCTCTACAGCAATGGAGTGGGTAAGGAACCCAACTATGGACAGATAGAGAGCTATGTGGAGACAAACAGATGCACAGTTATTTGGAAACAAGACTCACAGTTATGCAGCAACTCAGTAAAAAATCACCTTTGGGAGAGCACTGGAAGCACCCCTCTTCTTAGAGAGCACCAAGGCAATCTGAACTAAACCCACGTGTGCAGCACAGAAAATGGAAGACCACAACACTAATTCAGCAGGAGGGGGAGGGGAGGAGTCCTTCAGGGAAGGGTAAGAGAAGTTTAAAAGGTAAACCTCTACAGCAATGGAGTGGGTAAGGAACCCAACTATGGACAGATAGAGAGCTATGTGGAGACAAACAGATGCACAGTTATTTGGAAACAAGACTCACAGTTATGCAGCAACTCAGTAAAAAATCACCTTTGGGAGAGCACTGGAAGCACCCCTCTTCTTAGAGAGCACCAAGGCAATCTGAACTAAACCCACGTGTGCAGCACAGAAAATGGAAGACCACAACACTAATTCAGCAGGAGGGGGAGGGGAGGAGTCCTTCAGGGAAGGGTAAGAGAAAGTTTAAAAGGTAAACCTCTACAGCAATGGAGTGGGTAAGGAACCCAACTATGGACAGATAGAGAGCTATGTGGAGACAAACAGATGCACAGTTATTTGGAAACAAGACTCACAGTTATGCAGCAACTCAGTAAAAAATCACCTTTGGGAGAGCACTGGAAGCACCCCTCTTCTTAGAGAGCACCAAGGCAATCTGAACTAAACCCACGTGTGCAGCACAGAAAATGGAAGACCACAACACTAATTCAGCAGGAGGGGGAGGGGAGGAGTCCTTCAGGGAAGGGTAAGAGAAAGTTTAAAAGGTAAACCTCTACAGCAATGGAGTGGGTAAGGAACCCAACTATGGACAGATAGAGAGCTATGTGGAGACAAACAGATGCACAGTTATTTGGAAACAAGACTCACAGTTATGCAGCAACTCAGTAAAAAATCACCTTTGGGAGAGCACTGGAAGCACCCCTCTTCTTAGAGAGCACCAAGGCAATCTGAACTAAACCCACGTGTGCAGCACAGAAAATGGAAGACCACAACACTAATTCAGCAGGAGGGGGAGGGGAGGAGTCCTTCAGGGAAGGGTAAGAGAAAGTTTAAAAGGTAAACCTCTACAGCAATGGAGTGGGTAAGGAACCCAACTATGGACAGATAGAGAGCTATGTGGAGACAAACAGATGCACAGTTATTTGGAAACAAGACTCACAGTTATGCAGCAACTCAGTAAAAAATCACCTTTGGGGAGAGCACTGGAAGCACCCCTCTTCTTAGAGAGCACCAAGGCAATCTGAACTAAACCCACGTGTGCAGCACAGAAAATGGAAGACCACAACACTAATTCAGCAGGAGGGGGAGGGGAGGAGTCCTTCAGGGAAGGGTAAGAGAAAGTTTAAAAGGTAAACCTCTACAGCAATGGAGTGGGTAAGGAACCCAACTATGGACAGATAGAGAGCTATGTGGAGACAAACAGATGCACAGTTATTTGGAAACAAGACTCACAGTTATGCAGCAACTCAGTAAAAAATCACCTTTGGGAGAGCACTGGAAGCACCCCTCTTCTTAGAGAGCACCAAGGCAATCTGAACTAAACCCACGTGTGCAGCACAGAAAATGGAAGACCACAACACTAATTCAGCAGGAGGGGGAGGGGAGGAGTCCTTCAGGGAAGGGTAAGAGAAAGTTTAAAAGGTAAACCTCTACAGCAATGGAGTGGGTAAGGAACCCAACTATGGACAGATAGAGAGCTATGTGGAGACAAACAGATGCACAGTTATTTGGAAACAAGACTCACAGTTATGCAGCAACTCAGTAAAAAATCACCTTTGGGAGAGCACTGGAAGCACCCCTCTTCTTAGAGAGCACCAAGGCAATCTGAACTAAACCCACGTGTGCAGCACAGAAAATGGAAGACCACAACACTAATTCAGCAGGAGGGGGAGGGGAGGAGTCCTTCAGGGAAGGGTAAGAGAAAGTTTAAAAGGTAAACCTCTACAGCAATGGAGTGGGTAAGGAACCCAACTATGGACAGATAGAGAGCTATGTGGAGACAAACAGATGCACAGTTATTTGGAAACAAGACTCACAGTTATGCAGCAACTCAGTAAAAAATCACCTTTGGGAGAGCACTGGAAGCACCCCTCTTCTTAGAGAGCACCAAGGCAATCTGAACTAAACCCACGTGTGCAGCACAGAAAATGGAAGACCACAACACTAATTCAGCAGGAGGGGGAGGGGAGGAGTCCTTCAGGGAAGGGTAAGAGAAAGTTTAAAAGGTAAACCTCTACAGCAATGGAGTGGGTAAGGAACCAACTATGGACAGATAGAGAGCTATGTGGAGACAAACAGATGCACAGTTATTTGGAAACAAGACTCACAGTTATGCAGCAACTCAGTAAAAAATCACCTTTGGGAGAGCACTGGAAGCACCCTCTTCTTAGAGAGCACCAAGGCAATCTGAACTAAACCCACGTGTGCAGCACAGAAAATGGAAGACCACAACACTAATTCAGCAGGAGGGGGAGGGGAGGAGTCCTTCAGGGAAGGGTAAGAGAAAGTTTAAAAGGTAAACCTCTACAGCAATGGAGTGGGTAAGGAACCCAACTATGGACAGATAGAGAGCTATGTGGAGACAAACAGATGCACAGTTATTTGGAAACAAGACTCACAGTTATGCAGCAACTCAGTAAAAAATCACCTTTGGGAGAGCACTGGAAGCACCCCTCTTCTTAGAGAGCACCAAGGCAATCTGAACTAAACCCACGTGTGCAGCACACAGAAAATGGAAGACCACAACACTAATTCAGCAGGAGGGCGAGGGGAGGAGTCCTTCAGGGAAGGGTAAGAGAAAGTTTAAAAGGTAAACCTCTACAGCAATGGAGTGGGTAAGGAACCCAACTATGGACAGATAGAGAGCTATGTGGAGACAAAAACAGATGCACAGTTATTTGGAAACAAGACTCACAGTTATGCAGCAACTCAGTAAAAAAATCACCTTTGGGAGAGCACTAGAAGCACCCCTCTTCTTAGAGAGCACCAAGGCAATCTGAACTAAACCCACGTGTGCAGCACAGAAAATGGAAGACCACAACACTAATTCAGCAGGAGGGGGAGGGGAGGAGTCCTTCAGGGAAGGGTAAGAGAAAGTTTAAAAGGTAAACCTCTACAGCAGTGGAGTGGGTAAGGAACCCAACTATGGACAGATAGAGAGCTATGTGGAGACAAACAGATGCACAGTTATTTGGAAACAAGACTCACAGTTATGCAGCAACTCAGTAAAAAATCACCTTTGGGAGAGCACTGGAAGCACCCCTCTTCTTAGAGAGCACCAAGGCAATCTGAACTAAACCCACGTGTGCAGCACAGAAAATGGAAGACCACAACACTAATTCAGCAGGAGGGGGAGGGGAGGAGTCCTTCAGGGAAGGGTAAGAGAAAGTTTAAAAGGTAAACCTCTACAGCAATGGAGTGGGTAAGGAACCCAACTATGGACAGATAGAGAGCTATGTGGAGGACAAACAGATGCACAGTTATTTGGAAACAAGACTCACAGTTATGCAGCAACTCAGTAAAAAAATCACCTTTGGGAGAGCACTGGAAGCACCCCTCTTCTTAGAGAGCACCAAGGCAATCTGAACTAAACCCACGTGTGCAGCACAGAAAATGGAAGACCACAACACTAATTCAGCAGGAGGGGGAGGGGAGGAGTCCTTCAGGGAAGGGTAAGAGAAAGTTTAAAAGGTAAACCTCTACAGCAGTGGAGTGGGTAAGGAACCCAACTATGGACAGATAGAGAGCTATGTGGAGACAAACAGATGCACAGTTATTTGGAAACAAGACTCACAGTTATGCAGCAACTCAGTAAAAAATCACCTTTGGGAGAGCACTGGAAGCACCCCTCTTCTTAGAGAGCACCAAGGCAATCTGAACTAAACCCACGTGTGCAGCACAGAAAATGGAAGACCACAACACTAATTCAGCAGGAGGGGGAGGGGAGGAGTCCTTCAGGGAAGGGTAAGAGAAAGTTTAAAAGGTAAACCTCTACAGCAATGGAGTGGGTAAGGAACCCAACTATGGACAGATAGAGAGCTATGTGGAGACAAACAGATGCACAGTTATTTGGAAACAAGACTCACAGTTATGCAGCAACTCAGTAAAAAATCACCTTTGGGAGAGCACTGGAAGCACCCCTCTTCTTAGAGAGCACCAAGGCAATCTGAACTAAACCCACGTGTGCAGCACAGAAAATGGAAGACCACAACACTAATTCAGCAGGAGGGGGAGGGGAGGAGTCCTTCAGGGAAGGGTAAGAGAAAGTTTAAAAGGTAAACCTCTACAGCAGTGGAGTGGGTAAGGAACCCAACTATGGACAGATAGAGAGCTATGTGGAGACAAACAGATGCACAGTTATTTGGAAACAAGACTCACAGTTATGCAGCAACTCAGTAAAAAATCACCTTTGGGAGAGCACTGGAAGCACCCCTCTTCTTAGAGAGCACCAAGGCAATCTGAACTAAACCCACGTGTGCAGCACAGAAAATGGAAGACCACAACACTAATTCAGCAGGAGGGGGAGGGGAGGAGTCCTTCAGGGAAGGGTAAGAGAAAGTTTAAAAGGTAAACCTCTACAGCAATGGAGTGGGTAAGGAACCCAACTATGGACAGATAGAGAGCTATGTGGAGACAAACAGATGCACAGTTATTTGGAAACAAGACTCACAGTTATGCAGCAACTCAGTAAAAAATCACCTTTGGGAGAGCACTGGAAGCACCCCTCTTCTTAGAGAGCACCAAGGCAATCTGAACTAAACCCACGTGTGCAGCACAGAAAATGGAAGACCACAACACTAATTCAGCAGGAGGGGGAGGGAGGAGTCCTTCAGGGAAGGGTAAGAGAAAGTTTAAAAGGTAAACCTCTACAGCAATGGAGTGGGTAAGGAACCCAACTATGGACAGATAGAGAGCTATGTGGAGACAAACAGATGCACAGTTATTTGGAAACAAGACTCACAGTTATGCAGCAACTCAGTAAAAAAATCACCTTTGGGAGAGCACTGGAAGCACCCCTCTTCTTAGAGAGCACCAAGGCAATCTGAACTAAACCCACGTGTGCAGCACAGAAAATGGAAGACCACAACACTAATTCAGCAGGAGGGGGAGGGGAGGAGTCCTTCAGGGAAGGGTAAGAGAAAGTTTAAAAGGTAAACCTCTACAGCAATGGAGTGGGTAAGGAACCCAACTATGGACAGATAGAGAGCTATGTGGAGACAAAACAGATGCACAGTTATTTGGAAACAAGACTCACAGTTATGCAGCAACTCAGTAAAAAATCGCCTTTGGGAGAGCACTGGAAGCACCCCTCTTCTTAGAGAGCACCAAGGCAATCTGAACTAAACCACGTGTGCAGCACAGAAAATGGAAGACCACAACACTAATTCAGCAGGATGGGGAGGGGAGGAGTCCTTCAGGGAAGGGTAAGAGAAAGTTTAAAAGGTAAACCTCTACAGCAATGGAGTGGGTAAGGAACCCAACTATGGACAGATAGAGAGCTATGTGGAGACAAACAGATGCACAGTTATTTGGAAACAAGACTCACAGTTATGCAGCAACTCAGTAAAAAATCACCTTTGGGAGAGCACTGGAAGCACCCCTCTTCTTAGAGAGCACCAAGGCAATCTGAACTAAACCCACGTGTGCAGCACAGAAAAATGGAAGACCACAACACTAATTCAGCAGGAGGGGGAGGGGAGGAGTCCTTCAGGAAGGGTAAGAGAAAGTTTAAAAGGTAAACCTCTACAGCAATGGAGTGGGTAAGGAACCCAACTATGGACAGATAGAGAGCTATGTGGAGACAAACAGATGCACAGTTATTTGGAAACAAGACTCACAGTTATGCAGCAACTCAGTAAAAAATCACCTTTGGGAGAGCACTGGAAGCACCCCTCTTCTTAGAGAGCACCAAGGCAATCTGAACTAAACCCACGTGTGCAGCACAGAAAATGGAAAGACCACAACACTAATGCAGCAGGAGGGGGAGGGGAGGAGTCCTTCAGGGAAGGGTAAGAGAAAGTTTAAAAGGTAAACCTCTACAGCAATGGAGTGGGTAAGGAACCCAACTATGGACAGATAGAGAGCTATGTGGAGACAAACAGATGCACAGTTATTTGGAAACAAGACTCACAGTTATGCAGCAACTCAGTAAAAAATCACCTTTGGGAGAGCACTGGAAGCACCCCTCTTCTTAGAGAGCACCAAGGCAATCTGAACTAAACCCACGTGTGCAGCACAAAAAATGGAAGACCACAACACTAATTCAGCAGGAGGGGGAGGGGAGGAGTCCTTCAGGGAAGGGTAAGAGAAAGTTTAAAAGGTAAACCTCTACAGCAATGGAGTGGGTAAGGAACCCAACTATGGACAGATAGAGAGCTATGTGGAGACAAACAGATGCACAGTTATTTGGAAACAAGACTCACAGTTATGCAGCAACTCAGTAAAAAATCACCTTTGGGAGAGCACTGGAAGCACCCCTCTTCTTAGAGAGCACCAAGGCAATCTGAACTAAACCCACGTGTGCAGCACAGAAAATGGAAGACCACAACACTAATTCAGCAGGAGGGGGAGGGGAGGAGTCCTTCAGGGAAGGGTAAGAGAAAGTTTAAAAGGTAAACCTCTACAGCAATGGAGTGGGTAAGGAACCCAACTATGGACAGATAGAGAGCTATGTGGAGACAAACAGATGCACAGTTATTTGGAAACAAGACTCACAGTTATGCAGCAACTCAGTAAAAAATCACCTTTGGGAGAGCACTGGAAGCACCCCTCTTCTTAGAGAGCACCAAGGCAATCTGAACTAAACCCACGTGTGCAGCACAGAAAATGGAAGACCACAACACTAATTCAGCAGGAGGGGGAGGGGAGGAGTCCTTCAGGGAAGGGTAAGAGAAAGTTTAAAAGGTAAACCTCTACAGCAATGGAGTGGGTAAGGAACCCAACTATGGACAGATAGAGAGCTATGTGGAGACAAACAGATGCACAGTTATTTGGAAACAAGACTCACAGTTATGCAGCAACTCAGTAAAAAATCACCTTTGGGAGAGCACTGGAAGCACCCCTCTTCTTAGAGAGCACCAAGGCAATCTGAACTAAACCCACGTGTGCAGCACAGAAAATGGAAGACCACAACACTAATTCAGCAGGAGGGGGAGGGGAGGAGTCCTTCAGGGAAGGGTAAGAGAAAGTTTAAAAGGTAAACCTCTACAGCAATGGAGTGGGTAAGGAACCCAACTATGGACAGATAGAGAGCTATGTGGAGACAAACAGATGCACAGTTATTTGGAAACAAGACTCACAGTTATGCAGCAACTCAGTAAAAAATCACCTTTGGGAGAGCACTGGAAGCACCCCTCTTCTTAGAGAGCACCTAGGCAATCTGAACTACACCCCCGTGTGCAGCACAGAAAATGGAAGACCACAACACTAATTCAGCAGGAGGGGGAGGGGAGGAGTCCTTCAGGGAAGGGTAAGAGAAAGTTTAAAAGGTAAACCTCTACAGCAATGGAGTGGGTAAGGAACCCAACTATGGACAGATAGAGAGCTATGTGGAGACAAACAGATGCACAGTTATTTGGAAACAAGACTCACAGTTATGCAGCAACTCAGTAAAAAATCACCTTTGGGAGAGCACTGGAAGCACCCCTCTTCTTAGAGAGCACCAAGGCAATCTGAACTAAACCCACGTGTGCAGCACAGAAAATGGAAGACCACAACACTAATTCAGCAGGAGGGGGAGGGGAGGAGTCCTTCAGGGAAGGGTAAGAGAAAGTTTAAAAGGTAAACCTCTACAGCAATGGAGTGGGTAAGGAACCCAACTATGGACAGATAGAGAGCTATGTGGAGACAAACAGATGCACAGTTATTTGGAAACAAGACTCACAGTTATGCAGCAACTCAGTAAAAAATCACCTTTGGGAGAGCACTGGAAGCACCCCTCTTCTTAGAGAGCACCAAGGCAATCTGAACTAAACCCACGTGTGCAGCACAGAAAATGGAAGACCACAACACTAATTCAGCAGGAGGGGGAGGGGAGGAGTCCTTCAGGGAAGGGTAAGAGTTAGTTTTAAAAGGTAAACCTCTACAGCAATGGAGTGGGTAAGGAACCCAACTATGGACAGATAGAGAGCTATGTGGAGACAAACAGATGCACAGTTATTTGGAAACAAGACTCACAGTTATGCAGCAACTCAGTAAAAAATCACCTTTGGGAGAGCACTGGAAGCACCCCTCTTCTTAGAGAGCACCAAGGCAATCTGAACTAAACCCACGTGTGCAGCACAGAAAATGGAAGACCACAACACTAATTCAGCAGGAGGGGGAGGGGAGGAGTCCTTCAGGGAAGGGTAAGAGAAAGTTTAAAAGGTAAACCTCTACAGCAATGGAGTGGGTAAGGAACCCAACTATGGACAGATAGAGAGCTATGTGGAGACAAACAGATGCACAGTTATTTGGAAACAAGACTCACAGTTATGCAGCAACTCAGTAAAAAATCACCTTTGGGAGAGCACTGGAAGCACCCCTCTTCTTAGAGAGCACCAAGGCAATCTGAACTAAACCCACGTGTGCAGCAAAGAAAATGGAAGACCACAACACTAATTCAGCAGGAGGGGGAGGGGAGGAGTCCTTCAGGGAAGGGTAAGAGAAAGTTTAAAAGGTAAACCTCTACAGCAATGGAGTGGGTAAGGAACCCAACTATGGGACAGATAGAGAGCTATGTGGAGACAAACAGATGCACAGTTATTTGGAAACAAGACTCACAGTTATGCAGCAACTCAGTAAAAAATCACCTTTGGGAGAGCACTGGAAGCACCCCTCTTCTTAGAGAGCACCAAGGCAATCTGAACTAAACCCACGTGTGCAGCACAGAAAATGGAAGACCACAACACTAATTCAGCAGGAGGGGGAGGGGAGGAGTCCTTCAGGGAAGGGTAAGAGAAAGTTTAAAAGGTAAACCTCTACAGCAATGGAGTGGGTAAGGAACCCAACTATGGACAGATAGAGAGCTATGTGGAGACAAACAGATGCACAGTTATTTGGAAACAAGACTCACAGTTATGCAGCAACTCAGTAAAAAATCACCTTTGGGAGAGCACTGGAAGCACCCCTCTTCTTAGAGAGCACCAAGGCAATCTGAACTAAACCCACGTGTGCAGCACAGAAAATGGAAGACCACAACACTAATTCAGCAGGAGGGGGAGGGGAGGAGTCCTTCAGGGAAGGGTAAGAGAAAGTTTAAAAGGTAAACCTCTACAGCAATGGAGTGGGTAAGGAACCCAACTATGGACAGATAGAGAGCTATGTGGAGACAAACAGATGCACAGTTATTTGGAAAACAAGACTCACAGTTATGCAGCAACTCAGTAAAAAAATCACCTTTGGGAGAGCACTGGAAGCACCCCTCTTCTTAGAGAGCACCAAGGCAATCTGAACTAAACCCACGTGTGCAGCACAGAAAATGGAAGACCACAAACACTAATTCAGCAGGAGGGGGAGGGGAGGAGTCCTTCAGGGAAGGGTAAGAGAAAGTTTAAAAGGTAAACCTCTACAGCAATGGAGTGGGTAAGGAACCCAACTATGGACAGATAGAGAGCTATGTGGAGACAAACAGATGCACAGTTATTTGGAAACAAGACTCACAGTTATGCAGCAACTCAGTAAAAAATCACCTTTGGGAGAGCACTGGAAGCACCCCTCTTCTTAGAGAGCACCAAGGCAATCTGAACTAAACCCACGTGTGCAGCACAGAAAATGGAAGACCACAACACTAATTCAGCAGGAGGGCGAGGGGAGGAGTCCTTCAGGGAAGGGTAAGAGAAAGTTTAAAAGGTAAACCTCTACAGCAATGGAGTGGGTAAGGAACCCAACTATGGACAGATAGAGAGCTATGTGGAGACAAACAGATGCACAGTTATTTGGAAAACAAGACTCACAGTTATGCAGCAACTCAGTAAAAAATCACCTTTGGGAGAGCACTGGAAGCACCCCTCTTCTTAGAGAGCACCAAGGCAATCTGAACTAAACCCACGTGTGCAGCACAGAAATGGAAGACCACAACACTAATTCAGCAGGAGGGGGAGGGGAGGAGTCCTTCAATGAAGGGTAAGAGAAAGTTTAAAAGGTAAACCTCTACAGCAATGGAGTGGGTAAGGAACCCAAACTATGGACAGATAGAGAGCTATGTGGAGACAAACAGATGCACAGTTATTTGGAAACAAGACTCACAGTTATGCAGCAACTCAGTAAAAAATCACCTTTGGGAGAGCACTGGAAGCACCCCTCTTCTTAGAGAGCACCAAGGCAATCTGAACTAAACCCACGTGTGCAGCACAGAAAATGGAAGACCACAACACTAATTCAGCAGGAAGGGGAGGGGAGGAGTCCTTCAGGGAAGGGTAAGAGAAAGTTTAAAAGGTAAACCTCTACAGCAATGGAGTGGGTAAGGAACCCAACTATGGACAGATAGAGAGCTATGTGGAGAAAAACAGATGCACAGTTATTTGGAAACAATACTCACAGTTATGCAGCAACTCAGTAAAAAATCACCTTTGGGAGAGCACTGGAAGCACCCCTCTTCTTAGAGAGCACCAAGGCAATCTGAACTAAACCCACCTGTGCAGCACAGAAAATGGAAGACCACAACACTAATTCAGCAGGAGGGGGAGGGGAGGAGTCCTTCAGGGAAGGGTAAGAGAAAGTTTAAAAGGTAAACCTCTACAGCAATGGAGTGGGTAAGGAACCCAACTATGGACAGATAGAGAGCTATGTGGAGACAAACAGATGCACAGTTATTTGGAAACAAGACTCACAGTTATGCAGCAACTCAGTAAAAAATCACCTTTGGGAGAGCACTGGAAGCACCCCTCTTCTTAGAGAGCACCAAGGCAATCTGAACTAAACCCACCTGTGCAGCACAGAAAATGGAAGACCACAACACTAATTCAGCAGGAGGGGGAGGGGAGGAGTCCTTCAGGGAAGGGTAAGAGAAAGTTTAAAAGGTAAACCTCTACAGCAATGGAGTGGGTAAGGAAACCCAACTATGGACAGATAGAGAGCTATGTGGAGACAAACAGATGCACAGTTATTTGGAAACAAGACTCACAGTTATGCAGCAACTCAGTAAAAAATCACCTTTGGGAGAGCACTGGAAGCACCCCTCTTCTTAGAGAGCACCAAGGCAATCTGAACTAAACCCACGTGTGCAGCACAGAAAATGGAAGACCACAACACTAATTCAGCAGGAGGGGGAGGGGAGGAGTCCTTCAGGGAAGGGTAAGAGAAAGTTTAAAAGGTAAACCTCTACAGCAATGGAGTGGGTAAGGAACCCAACTATGGACAGATAGAGAGCTATGTGGAGACAAACAGATGCACAGTTATTTGGAAACAAGACTCACAGTTATGCAGCAACTCAGTAAAAAATCACCTTTGGGAGAGCACTGGAAGCACCCCTCTTCTTAGAGAGCACCAAGGCAATCTGAACTAAACCCACGTGTGCAGCACAGAAAATGGAAGACCACAACACTAATTCAGCAGGAGGGGGAGGGGAGGAGTCCTTCAGGGAAGGGTAAGAGAAAGTTTAAAAGGTAAACCTCTACAGCAATGGAGTGGGTAAGGAACCCAACTATGGACAGATAGAGAGCTATGTGGAGACAAACAGATGCACAGTTATTTGGAAACAAGACTCACAGTTATGCAGCAACTCAGTAAAAAATCACCTTTGGGAGAGCACTGGAAGCACCCCTCTTCTTAGAGAGCACCAAGGCAATCTGAACTAAACCCACGTGTGCAGCACAGAAATGGAAGACCACAACACTAATTCAGCAGGAGGGGGAGGGGAGGAGTCCTTCAGGGAAGGGTAAGAGAAAGTTTAAAAGGTAAACCTCTACAGCAATGGAGTGGGTAAGGAACCCAACTATGGACAGATAGAGAGCTATGTGGAGACAAACAGATGCACAGTTATTTGGAAACAAGACTCACAGTTATGCAGCAACTCAGTAAAAAATCACCTTTGGGAGAGCACTGGAAGCACCCCTCTTCTTAGAGAGCACCAAGGCAATCTGAACTAAACCCACGTGTGCAGCACAGAAAATGGAAGACCACAACACTAATTCAGCAGGAGGGGGAGGGGAGGAGTCCTTCAGGGAAGGGTAAGAGAAAGTTTAAAAGGTAAACCTCTACAGCAATGGAGTGGGTAAGGAACCCAACTATGGACAGATAGAGAGCTATGTGGAGACAAACAGATGCACAGTTATTTGGAAACAAGACTCACAGTTATGCAGCAACTCAGTAAAAAATCACCTTTGGGAGAGCACTGGAAGCACCCCTCTTCTTAGAGAGCACCAAGGCAATCTGAACTAAACCCACGTGTGCAGCACAGAAAATGGAAGACCACAACACTAATTCAGCAGGAGGGGGAGGGGAGGAGTCCTTCAGGGAAGGGTAAGAGAAAGTTTAAAAGGTAAACCTCTACAGCAATGGAGTGGGTAAGGAACCCAACTATGGACAGATAGAGAGCTATGTGGAGACAAACAGATGCACAGTTATTTGGAAACAAGACTCACAGTTATGCAGCAACTCAGTAAAAAATCACCTTTGGGAGAGCACTGGAAGCACCCCTCTTCTTAGAGAGCACCAAGGCAATCTGAACTAAACCCACGTGTGCAGCACAGAAAATGGAAGACCACAACACTAATTCAGCAGGAGGGGGAGGGGAGGAGTCCTTCAGGGAAGGGTAAGAGAAAGTTTAAAAGGTAAACCTCTACAGCAATGGAGTGGGTAAGGAACCCAACTATGGACAGATAGAGAGCTATGTGGAGACAAACAGATGCACAGTTATTTGGAAACAAGGCTCACAGTTATGCAGCAACTCAGTAAAAAATCACCTTTGGGAGAGCACTGGAAGCACCCCTCTTCTTAGAGAGCACCAAGGCAATCTGAACTAAACCCACGTGTGCAGCACAGAAAATGGAAGACCACAACACTAATTCAGCAGGAGGGGGAGGGGAGGAGTCCTTCAGGGAAGGGTAAGAGAAAGTTTAAAAGGTAAACCTCTACAGCAATGGAGTGGGTAAGGAACCCAACTATGGACAGATAGAGAGCTATGTGGAGACAAACAGATGCACAGTTATTTGGAAACAAGACTCACAGTTATGCAGCAACTCAGTAAAAAATCACCTTTGGGAGAGCACTGGAAGCACCCCTCTTCTTAGAGAGCACCAAGGCAATCTGAACTAAACCCACGTGTGCAGCACAGAAAATGGAAGACCACAACACTAATTCAGCAGGAGGGGGAGGGGAGGAGTCCTTCAGGGAAGGGTAAGAGAAAGTTTAAAAGGTAAACCTCTACAGCAATGGAGTGGGTAAGGAACCCAACTATGGACAGATAGAGAGCTATGTGGAGACAAACAGATGCACAGTTATTTGGAAACAAGACTCACAGTTATGCAGCAACTCAGTAAAAAATCACCTTTGGGAGAGCACTGGAAGCACCCCTCTTCTTAGAGAGCACCAAGGCAATCTGAACTAAACCCACGTGTGCAGCACAGAAAATGGAAGACCACAACACTAATTCAGCAGGAGGGCGAGGGGAGGAGTCCTTCAGGGAAGGGTAAGAGAAAGTTTAAAAGGTAAACCTCTACAGCAATGGAGTGGGTAAGGAACCCAACTATGGACAGATAGAGAGCTATGTGGAGACAAACAGATGCACAGTTATTTGGAAACAAGACTCACAGTTATGCAGCAACTCAGTAAAAAATCACCTTTGGGAGAGCACTGGAAGCACCCCTCTTCTTAGAGAGCACCAAGGCAATCTGAACTAAACCCACGTGTGCAGCACAGAAAATGGAAGACCACAACACTAATTCAGCAGGAGGGGGAGGGGAGGAGTCCTTCAATGAAGGGTAAGAGAAAGTTTAAAAGGTAAACCTCTACAGCAATGGAGTGGGTAAGGAACCCAACTATGGACAGATAGAGAGCTATGTGGAGACAAACAGATGCACAGTTATTTGGAAACAAGACTCACAGTTATGCAGCAACTCAGTAAAAAATCACCTTTGGGAGAGCACTGGAAGCACCCCTCTTCTTAGAGAGCACCAAGGCAATCTGAACTAAACCCACGTGTGCAGCACAGAAAATGGAAGACCACAACACTAATTCAGCAGGAAGGGGAGGGGAGGAGTCCTTCAGGGAAGGGTAAGAGAAAGTTTAAAAGGTAAACCTCTACAGCAATGGAGTGGGTAAGGAACCCAACTATGGACAGATAGAGAGCTATGTGGAGACAAACAGATGCACAGTTATTTGGAAACAATACTCACAGTTATGCAGCAACTCAGTAAAAAATCACCTTTGGGAGAGCACTGGAAGCACCCTCTTCTTAGAGAGCACCAAGGCAATCTGAACTAAACCCACCTGTGCAGCACAGAAAATGGAAGACCACAACACTAATTCAGCAGGAGGGGGAGGGGAGGAGTCCTTCAGGGAAGGGTAAGAGAAAGTTTAAAAGGTAAACCTCTACAGCAATGGAGTGGGTAAGGAACCCAACTATGGACAGATAGAGAGCTATGTGGAGACAAACAGATGCACAGTTATTTGGAAACAAGACTCACAGTTATGCAGCAACTCAGTAAAAAATCACCTTTGGGAGAGCACTGGAAGCACCCCTCTTCTTAGAGAGCACCAAGGCAATCTGAACTAAACCCACCTGTGCAGCACAGAAAATGGAAGACCACAACACTAATTCAGCAGGAGGGGGAGGGGAGGAGTCCTTCAGGGAAGGGTAAGAGAAAGTTTAAAAGGTAAACCTCTACAGCAATGGAGTGGGTAAGGAACCCAACTATGGACAGATAGAGAGCTATGTGGAGACAAACAGATGCACAGTTATTTGGAAACAGACTCACAGTTATGCAGCAACTCAGTAAAAAATCACCTTTGGGAGAGCACTGGAAGCACCCCTCTTCTTAGAGAGCACCAAGGCAATCTGAACTAAACCCACGTGTGCAGCACAGAAAATGCAAGACCACAACACTAATTCAGCAGGAGGGGGAGGGGAGGAGTCCTTCAGGGAAGGGTAAGAGAAAGTTTAAAAGGTAAACCTCTACAGCAATGGAGTGGGTAAGGAACCCAACTATGGACAGATAGAGAGCTATGTGGAGACAAACAGATGCACAGTTATTTGGAAACAAGACTCACAGTTATGCAGCAACTCAGTAAAAAATCACCTTTGGGAGAGCACTGGAAACACCCCTCTTCTTAGAGAGCACCAAGGCAATCTGAACTAAACCCACGTGTGCAGCACAGAAAATGGAAGACCACAACACTAATTCAGCAGGAGGGGGAGGGGAGGAGTCCTTCAGGGAAGGGTAAGAGAAAGTTTAAAAGGTAAACCTCTACAGCAATGGAGTGGGTAAGGAACCCAACTATGGACAGATAGAGAGCTATGTGGAGACAAACAGATGCACAGTTATTTGGAAACAAGACTCACAGTTATGCAGCAACTCAGTAAAAAATCACCTTTGGGAGAGCACTGGAAGCACCCCTCTTCTTAGAGAGCACCAAGGCAATCTGAACTAAACCCACGTGTGCAGCACAGAAAATGGAAGACCACAACACTAATTCAGCAGGAAGGGGAGGGGAGGAGTCCTTCAGGGAAGGGTAAGAGAAAGTTTAAAAGGTAAACCTCTACAGCAATGGAGTGGGTAAGGAACCCAACTATGGACAGATAGAGAGCTATGTGGAGACAAACAGATGCACAGTTATTTGGAAACAATACTCACAGTTATGCAGCAACTCAGTAAAAAATCACCTTTGGGAGAGCACTGGAAGCACCCCTCTTCTTAGAGAGCACCAAGGCAATCTGAACTAAACCCACCTGTGCAGCACAGAAAATGGAAGACCACAACACTAATTCAGCAGGAGGGGGAGGGGAGGAGTCCTTCAGGGAAGGGTAAGAGAAAGTTTAAAAGGTAAACCTCTACAGCAATGGAGTGGGTAAGGAACCCAACTATGGACAGATAGAGAGCTATGTGGAGACAAACAGATGCACAGTTATTTGGAAACAAGACTCACAGTTATGCAGCAACTCAGTAAAAAATCACCTTTGGGAGAGCACTGGAAGCACCCCTCTTCTTAGAGAGCACCAAGGCAATCTGAACTAAACCCACCTGTGCAGCACAGAAAATGGAAGACCACAACACTAATTCAGCAGGAGGGGGAGGGGAGGAGTCCTTCAGGGAAGGGTAAGAGAAAGTTTAAAAGGTAAACCTCTACAGCAATGGAGTGGGTAAGGAACCCAACTATGGACAGATAGAGAGCTATGTGGAGACAAACAGATGCACAGTTATTTGGAAACAAGACTCACAGTTATGCAGCAACTCAGTAAAAAATCACCTTTGGGAGAGCACTGGAAGCACCCCTCTTCTTAGAGAGCACCAAGGCAATCTGAACTAAACCCACGTGTGCAGCACAGAAAATGGAAGACCACAACACTAATTCAGCAGGAGTGGGAGGGGAGGAGTCCTTCAGGGAAGGGTAAGAGAAAGTTTAAAAGGTAAACCTCTACAGCAATGGAGTGGGTAAGGAACCCAACTATGGACAGATAGAGAGCTATGTGGAGACAAACAGATGCACAGTTATTTGGAAACAAGACTCACAGTTATGCAGCAACTCAGTAAAAAATCACCTTTGGGAGAGCACTGGAAGCACCCCTCTTCTTAGAGAGCACCAAGGCAATCTGAACTAAACCCACGTGTGCAGCACAGAAAATGGAAGACCACAACACTAATTCAGCAGGAGGGGGAGGGGAGGAGTCCTTCAGGGAAGGGTAAGAGAAAGTTTAAAAGGTAAACCTCTACAGCAATGGAGTGGGTAAGGAACCCAACTATGGACAGATAGAGAGCTATGTGGAGACAAACAGATGCACAGTTATTTGGAAACAAGACTCACAGTTATGCAGCAACTCAGTAAAAAATCACCTTTGGGAGAGCACTGGAAGCACCCCTCTTCTTAGAGAGCACCAAGGCAATCTGAACTAAACCCACGTGTGCAGCACAGAAAATGGAAGACCACAACACTAATTCAGCAGGAGGGGGAGGGGAGGAGTCCTTCAGGGAAGGGTAAGAGAAAGTTTAAAAGGTAAACCTCTACAGCAATGGAGTGGGTAAGGAACCCAACTATGGACAGATAGAGAGCTATGTGGAGACTAACCGTATGTGCAGATGTCTGTCTCGGTGGTGTATCCCTCTTTGTGTGGGTATGTCATCTGTCTGTGTGTGATATCAGGGGAGGAGGCCTCAAACCCCACCTTGCTATGGAGCTTTGTCGTGATAGTTAAATGGCTGCTTGCATATGTGTCGTGGTTACAGATTATGTTTCCAATCCATGCTCCAAGCCCTTGTCGTGTGTGTCTGCCCTTCACACCCTGATGCATAGTCCTGCTGTCCCATCATGTGCTGTCATATGTTTATGTCACAATGTGTTCTGCATTTGTTTTGCACATACATACCTGTGTCCATTTTTGGGGACATGGGCTCCTGCTTTAACGTCGTACATCTCTTTGTTGCAGGTGATGCAGGATATGCGTGTCGCCCCTGGTTTCTGACCCCCGTGCGTCGACCACGGACACGTGCAGAGAGGAGGTTCAATGAGGCCCATGCCACCAGCCGCTCCATCATAGAGCGCACCTTTGGAATATTAAAGAGTCGCTTCAGGTGTCTGGATAGGACAGGCGGGGCCTTACAATACAGACCACAGACTGTGGCAGAGATCATTGTAGCCTGTTGCATCCTGCACAACATTGCTCTCAGGCACCACATCCCTGTCGATATTAATGAGGGTCTGGAGGAGGACCCTACGTGCCCCCCTGCACCTGCCCATGGCGACACACATGAGGGCACAGCAGTCAGGCGGCAGCTGATTGCAGAGCTCTTCTCATGTAAGAACTGCATATGTTACCGCCTACATTTGTTTAGATATGTGTGTACTGCTAATACTAGTTACCATTTGTATTACGATATCTGTACGATGCAATACTGCACTGACATGTAACTGAGACTGGCTAGCCATACCAGCTTCACATCTACTCATGCCCGATCCACATCAGATGTGGGCAGGGCACAACAGCAGGTGGAGGTGGCTTATGTGTGTGTGGTGTTTTAGGCTTTGGTGAGGTGTAGGGCTGCCATACCTGGTTTGTGGCTGCATGTGATAGGGGTTGATGTGCAGGCACACGTAGTTGGCTTTGATACTTTGGGGCGGCAGGATGAGAGGCATGTGGTATGGCGTTAACAATGTGGGAGCAGACCATGGATGGGGCCAGTTGTCTAGATGTCTGTGTCTTACAGTTGGTGTTTTGAGCTGATTGTGTGGTTGGTATGCTCAGATGTGCAGGGTCTGTGCATTAGTTGTTTTAGTATGCCGTTAAATGTGATACATACCAATATCGATGTGATCTGTGGTAACTGGATCCCTGGTATGTGGTATCCGTGAGGGACATTATTGCAACACCACAGTGTGCCTGAATGTAGAGATCATCACGTAGCCCTCTCAAAGATTCCGGGAAGAATAGAGAACCTGTGCAGTGTGCAGCCGGGAGGGGGTGTATTGTGCTAGTTGCGTGGGATATAGAATAGCTGTGCAATGCAGTGGTGCATATTTGTACGCTGAGATTATTCATGCCAGATCAGCAGGGTGTGGGTTACAGTAGGCAAGCTGTGGGATAACTGTGGGTGTGGAGTCAGGTTTCAGTGTTGTTGTCAGGGGGATCAGGGCACATCTATCTGATGACATCTGCACTTGTACCACAGCACTCACATACAAGCTGGGAATATGGGCAGAGGGGGTAGGTGCAGTCCACTGCACAACTACATTTCTGACCCTGGAGAGGACGACTTATGTCCACACACACATCGCTCTGAGGGGGGGGGAGGGTTTAGGTGCATATGGGCTATCCATGCCTTTCCATTATCCATGTCACACAGCAGTATGACATGCAGCCATCATGGTGTGGTCACATGCACACATTTGGCAGGCATAACTCAGCCGTTGAGATGTAGATTTGCAGCTCAACATCACACAGCTGTTGATGTAAATGATGGTAGGAGCTATACACACCACTGAACTGTATATGGTCAGCCGATGGGGAGGTGCCCCTGCATAGTTCCTTGTGTTACAGTACTTGACAGCAGGGTATCAGACATCATTGGGACACCAGAACACACAGTAAGGAGCATTGGAGGACATATGGTGGACACAGGATGTTACTGCAGCCGTGGATTGATGCTGGGACATAGTAGGGATGCAACACTTCTGTTCACCCTTCTGTACATGAACAGAGAGATGGGGGGGACAGACGGAGTGCAGACCCTTGTAGTTTGGCATTCACACTTCATAGATATCTCTCACATGACATAGGTCTGTACGGTGTGCTGGTGAACAGTAGGTCTGTGAAGGATCTTGGGGGGTCTGCGAGCTGAGGACAGGAAGGTGCAGTGTGTGTTGCATAACTGGCAAATGACATATGTATGTTTCCCTTGTGTTTCCTACTCCGCAGGACATACCTGTTGCAGCTCCTGGTGTGGACGTGCATTGGCAGGTGACTGTCAGTCATCCAACATGCAGTGGTCTGTGGTAGGTGGATGTACGGCTACATTGTCTGTGCTGACAGGCAGGGTAGACACATGTCCTCGGTGATGTGTCAAATTGTACATATGTTGTTGTTTACCTCTTTTCCCTGCATCACCATAAGCCATATCTTGGTGTTGGCACACATATCCCCATGTGTTCCTGTCCAGTTTGTCCTCTGCAACACTGTGTCTGTGACACAGCCAACAGAGCTTCATGTGTGTGGGTGTCCTAGGTGTTGTGGTGGTGGGCTACACGTGCACCCTTCCCCAACAGTGTACCATCAGACAACACCAGTGTTTCGTTTGATTTCACAGGGCCTTTCAGTCCACACATCTTCAATTGGGAACATCCCAGCCATATGCTACTGCTGGCACGATCACCTTAGAATACTGTGTGGGTATGTTTCTTAGGGTTGGCTGTGTGTTGGTACAGTGTGCAGGCATGTTACATTATCATGTGGTGTGTGGGGTCTGTACACCTGGGGGGCAGTGCTGACTGTGCTATCTCTTCCTGACTGCTGTTTACCATGTGAATATTGTGGACATGTGTTGTGTATTGTGAGCAGACCTGTGTCTTGTGTTGTGACATACGACTGTTGGACCGTATTTTTCAGAACTCAGATATCGCCATGATGTGGACATGCATCAACAGTGGCTGGACATGGTTACATGGTGATTCTTCCAATTGGGGTGACATCGTCTCCCTTCACTGAGTGACCCAGGGGATCCATGACATATACCTGCTGCACACAGATGGTAGGTTTAACCTTTTGGGGGGGGGGGACTGACATCTTGCTTTACATGGTAATAATTTACGGTTTGTTTCAGAGATATTTCATGTTGCCTCTCTGTTCACAATCGCTGATGCACATGGAGTGGCGCTGTGATACACTTGTGTAACATGGACATGGCCATGGAGATGAACATATCCATGTGACAGCCGTGTCTGCAGTTCCAATTCCACATCTGACCAACCTGCACTGTGTTCTGTTTTGTGCTCATGTTATGTTTGCCTGTGTGTCGTTTTATTATGTGCATATTCATGGTTGCCTGTCTGCATTTTGTGCTGCTGTTGGACACTGCATACCAATACATTATTTCTACTCTTCTGACAGGGCAGAGAACAAACTGGACATATCCACTGGAGCGCATCCAGCATCGCCATCGTCCACCAGTTGGGGGACACACCACCATGGAACTATCCCTGGGGAAATGGTGCCATAGGATGTTTGACCTCTGCAAGTGGGACACATGCCTAGGATGGACAGTATTACTTTGGGATCGCTACTTTATCCATGACAGACGTATACAACACACTGTTGCTGCCATGCTCTGGCTGGGAGTCATGCTCATCTCAGGGGACACACATGACCTTTCATGTACTGTGGCATATTGGGATGTGACACTTGACTATGCATGCCCAGGGTTGCAAGGATAGTTTTCACCTGACATGTTGGATTGCATATACGCTTTGGCCTTTGCACACTGTGTACTGGTCCCCACGTGTGCAGCAGGGACTGACATTGTCACTGTATGATCTACATTCCTCCACAGTTGTGGTGTTGTTGTGTTTTGGCCATGTGTGTGACATGGAACACATGATACGCTCATCTGTTTGTTTCAACACAGGCGTACAGCCATGCATGTGGCATAGGGGGAGCGATGGAGAGGTCCTGTTGTATATGTCCACCTACTCTCCACCTGGACATGATACAGGTTTTGCCACAACACCGCTTTAATGACCACCAGCATCCTGGATTTATGTTTTCAATCAACAAGGGTGTTTCCCTGCATGTGTGGCATCACTGTAGCATTTTGAGATGTACATGGTGCATGTGCATATGACTGAGTATGTTGGAGAAACACAGCACGTGGCAATATGGCTTCTGTGTGATTTACTGTGACATGTTGGCCCTTACTTTCCATCTCTCTATACTCTTTCTTGAGTCTGCTTACTGTACAGACGTGATGCTCTGCATTGTTTTACAGACCTTGCATTGCATGTCTGCACAGTCCTGTTTATCCCCGAGGTACCGACACTCACATTGCCCCGTTCTATTTGGAGTGTCGCAGTGTGAGTGTCCGATGTCTCCCTTCAATTGTGCATTCCCTGTACTGTGCTATATGTGTACAGATACTGTCTACACACCAACCAGTGCAAGGGGATCCCCTGCATGGTGTTATCTCTGCATGTTTCTGCAGGTAGTTTTCATTTGAATTCTCTCTGTGTTGATGTGCCTCTGCTACCTGTTAGCATATCCTCATTGTGCAGTTGATGATTGCTTAGGGTTACATTGTTGCAACATTGATTCCTATATCAGGCATTATGTGAGAGCTGAGACATTACTTTCGATATGTTTTCTTCAAATTACAACATGTTAGCAACAGATGCTGTTTTCATTTGTGTGCCTCCTGTGTTTGCCAGATAGATATGTTTTGGAGAACAGATCATGATTGATGTGTGTTGGCCCCTCATCATGCACCACCTACTGTCTACATGCACTCATATGTGAGTAACACACTTGAGGCATGCAGCAGCATGTGGGGGGTGGGGGCCTGTGAAATGGTGCATACCATGGACCTGCTGCACATTATGTTTCCTGCCCTTCATTTGTAGACGGGCCAGTGACCTTTCTGTATAATGTGGGTTGCTGCCCTGCTAAATGTGTTTCCGTGTTTCACCTGGGATCCACTTACCTTGAAATTATGATGGCAGTATCGGTATCAGCACTATCTGTGAGGATAAACCCAAATAAATATATGTGTTTGCTATACATTTGTCTCTGCTGCTGCTTGATCATGGTGACAAACATATAGTACAATGTGTGCCTTTGAGTCAGTCCTGACTCCTTGTGACCCAGAGACTCCAGGGCTTTCTTGGCAGTGTCACTTGAAGTAGATTGCCAGGCCTTTCTTCCAAGGTACTGGAGGGTTACATGTGTTGT
This sequence comes from Ichthyophis bannanicus, assembly GCA_033557465.1. NCBI lineage: Eukaryota > Metazoa > Chordata > Amphibia > Gymnophiona > Ichthyophiidae > Ichthyophis > Ichthyophis bannanicus. The sequence goes on from CM066033.1 coordinate 1,306,936,697, forward strand.
CCAGAGCCACATGGAGTGCTTGTGGGAGTTGGACCCTGGTTGCTTGGTAACCAAGCCAGTTTCCTGAACACTAGGCTACTCCTCCGCTCTTTGCTCACATTGACACGTGTATCTACTGATTCGCTGGTCATGTACATGGCCCACTTGTGCTCACATCCTTGTACGGTGGCAGTTGTATATCTGCCAGCCATTTACCACATCACTGGGTATTACAGCTTCCCATGCATACCCTCCCTTTGGGTTTGTTTGTTTTTTTGCATTGTGCTCAGTGTGCTCATTGTGGTTTTTTGGGGTAGTGGTTGCAGGCATGTGTTCTAACGCGATAGGTGGCAGGTTTAGTCCCAAGATGGGGTTTATCCTTTTCTTCTCTGTCATGCTAACATGACCATGGGTACCAGCAGGTTCATCACCTCTGCACACACCCTTCCATCTACTCTACACCAAGGTGTGCCCTCTGTGCTGCCTAGCCATCACATATTAGGTGTTACATATGTCTCTTTCTTTATGGTGTTTACATGGCAGCCCGCTTGGGGGTTTGGTATTGCTGTGGTTCAGCTGTTGTGTGGTATACCTGTTTGCATGTTCACTTCTCACCTGCCCTGTTCCAGATTTTGCAGCAGCTCCACACGGCATCCTCTGCTGCCCTTGGGGTTTAGGTACGTTCCTCTTTTGCATGCTGTATCCACTGCATAATATTTCATTGTGTGTGTGCATGTAGTTCTATGTGGCTCTGGTACCAAGTACAGACTGTGATCTGATCTGTACACAGCAGATCTGCATGTGCATTTCAACATGGTTACTGTAGGGGGTTTGTCTGTCCTGACAGCCAGCAGGCGTCTTGTGTGATGCCCTGCACTATTTTTGTATGCAGTCTTTGCTAATGCACTCACGTTGGTGGCGTGGCCTACCGGTTTGTGCATTGCCATTTGTGCTACTGGTCATAGGCTAGCTTCCTCTCTGTTCTCTTTCATTTGTATGCCTGTCCTGCAGGACTACTTTTCATTCCTGTGACAGTCATCTCTATGCAGAGCTGTGCTGTGAGCACATTGTACCCTCATCACAGTTGTGAACCATCCTTCTGTCCATCTACGTGTGTCTGCCAGCTGTGTGTCATCCTACCCTGATGTGCATGCTGCTACCCCCCTGCATTGCAGCTCTCCCTGTTTGCCTCTCATGTGTGTGCTCTGCATGTCACTGCTACTCCACTTTCATCCTGACATTACACCTATCCTGCCACTTCTACCTCCTCTGCTGCACACATCTTCCCATCCTCTGCCACACACTGTCATTATTGCATAGTACATTACCACCGCTCTGTGCATAGCTACAGCTGCCCCCCAATATGTCTGTCCATTTTTCTAACTGCCACATGGGCTGGGGGCTGCTTTCTCTGGTCCATCAGCTCTGATCTACATCCTTCCATTACTTATGCATTGTCTTTCCTTACTGCTCTGTGCAGTGTTTGGGTACGTGGGTGTTTGGCACATACCTCTCTTGCCCTTTTAATTGGGTGACCTTTCTGCTCTTGACCACAGTTTGTGGGTTCACTTGTACATCCTTGGGGCATCTTGAAGCACACCTTCAGTTCAGGCAGCTTCTGGGGTGCCTACTACGGTGCCTTGGAAGTTGGCAACCTTTCAACATGGCCTCTGGGGCACATTATACCCCACTTTCGCTGGCGTGGTTGTTTCAGATGTGCCTTCTGGTGCAGCCTAAAAGGTGCTTTATTTTATGGCACTAGGGTGCAGTTATCTTTAGATGGCAGCACAGATTGTTGTACAGTTGATAGCAGAAAAAGGGGATTGTCTCTGCTAACTTTATTCATTAGGTGCACTGGAGACTTGAACTCATGACCCCTGTACCATCTGTCAGTGTATTAACCATTGTACTACACCTCTATTGCTGTGTTTGTAGATCAGCACACCTACTTATGATTTCCATTCGTTCACATGCACATTGCTGCCATCAAAAACAGTGCTGTGACTCATAGGGCACCCTATTCAGCACCTTATAAGGCTCCTTATGGGCAACATTATAGGGTGCCTTGGCGGACAATGCACTTTATGATCTGCCCTCTGGAGTGCCTTATGCGGCACCTTATGTTACAACACTTTGAGGGTGTGTTTGCTGGCAGCACAGTTTTCAATAAGACTGGCACATGTCTCTGATAGCACTGGGTAGAGGTGTTATTATTCATCTGGCCCACTTGGGAATCGAACTCAGGACCCCTGTGGCATCAGTCAGTGTACTAACCATTGTACTACACCTCTATTGCTATGTTTGCTGCTCAGCGCGCCTACTTAGGTTTCCATGCATTAACATGCGCAGTGCTGCCATCAGAAACAGTGCTGTGACCTTGCGGTGCCTCATGGGGCACCCTATACAACACCCTATACAGCACCTTATAAGGCTCCCCATAGGCAACATTATAGGGTGCCTTGGCGGACAGTGCACTTTATGATATGCCCTCTGGTGTGCCTTATGCGGCACCTTATGCTACGGCACTTTGACGGTCAGCACAGATATAAATACAACTGACATATGCCTCTGACTGCACTGGGTAAAAGTATCATTATTCATCTGGCCCACTTGGGAGTCAAACTCAGGACCCCTGTAGCATCAGTCAGTGTACTAACCATTGTACTACACCTCTATTGCTATGTTTGTAGCTCAACCCGCCTACTTAGGATTTACGTGCGGTGATGCACGCTACTCCCTTTCCGTGCGATATGGTGCGCTGCGTATACTAGCGCGCGTTAACGCACTTGTTACTTTTTGACTGGACCGCCCACTCCTTTTATGGCATCCTGCACACTACCGCCGCGCGCACGTTAAGAAGGTTTAGTAAACATACCCCATAGTTCCCCTATTTCATCAGCATTGCTCTGATACCCTACATCCCCACAGCCTTTGCTGGGGGTCTCTGGTGAATAGTAGGGAACAGGAGTGAGCACCGGATGCAGTTGTCCCTTCTGTACCCTGGTCCAAAATGGCAGCTCTGACCCATGGCAGTAGATGCAATGATACTACTGCTAGGTATAAAGTTGCCAAATAAACAGCATGGGCCAACCACTATTTTGGACCAGTTCACAGATGGGGCAGGAGCATCCAGAGAGTCTTCCTGCCCTCAGTAAAAGCCAGTTGGAGGGGATGGGTGAACTTGGATCTCTGTATTGGAGGTGTTGGGGACTTTGATGTATGTGTCAGAGGGTTTCGGGGAAGGACTTGGTTCTCTTTGTTGAGGTAAGGGCATCCCTAATAGTGCAGATGCACTCCTTCTGAAGAGGCTATCTGCAGAGATGGCAATAAAATGGCAGAGATGGCATCTTAAGGAACGCGAAACTGGACCCCAAGGACCTAGCCTCCTACATAACAATGTCCAGCCCCCCTCCCCCTTCCTGGCAAAACTAATAAAAAAAACAATTCAAGAGCAACTGCAAGAACTTATCAACAACAACTCTCCTCTGAATCCACACCAACACGGATTTTGCTCAAATCATGGAGTAGAAACACTCATAACCTCCCTATTGGACAAAATAATGAAAGGAACCCAGCGATCCCAACAAGGTTTCATACCAATATTCTTAGACATCACTGCAGCATTCGTCACTGTCTCCCACAACATATTACTTCAGTGATTGCAAGCAAACAGAATCCAAAACTCAGTCCTAGAATGGTTCAAATCCTACTTAACAAACCAACAGCAACATGTCAAAATGAGTCCTAATACATCATCATTATTCCCACAACACCAGGGCATACCACAGGGATCAACACTCTCATTCCGCTTCTTTAACTTATACCTACAACCTATATGCACGATCACCTTAACCCATGATATATTCTACAAAATATATGCAGATGACATCATGCTCTATATTCCCTTCAACACCCACAAACCCTCCTATGCAATAATGCTTTAATCCCTAGCAGATGCCACCCAATGGCTAAATGAAAATTCCCTAGCAATAAACTACAAGACAGAAATATTACTTATCACCAGAGACAAATCATTCATCCCCCCAGCTTCCCTAATAATAAACAACATTGAACTCAAAGTACAGACAGAAGTAAAGTACCTAGGGATAACATTGGATCAGCACCTAAACTTAAAAACACACATAAACAACACACATAAAAAACCAAAACCATTTATCACAAAATACGAATCCTTCAGCAACTCATACCACTACTCCAATCTTCTCACTTTTGCACAGTGTTCCAGGTCATAATCTCACCTCACTTTGACTATTGGAATACAATATACCACGGCCTACCAAAATCCACCGTTCTACCACTACAAACGGCCCTACACACCGCCGCTTGCATCATACAAGATGCCACAAAGTACGAACACATAGCACCCATTCTAAAACACCTTCACTGGCTTCCCCTGTCGTGCAGAATCAAGTGCAGATAGTACTACTAACCTTCAAGATCATCTTCAGTCAATCGGCCTCTCATCTACAAACCTTATTACAAAAAACATAAAGCACCAGATCAAGAAGGCAGAGCACTCAAATCATGCTGAACATTCCCCAAGAAAAGCTAAAAATCAACTAATACGCCTTCAGCAGATCCTTTGCTCTCTATGCGCCCATCACAAACTCACGACCTGAAAAACTACGCAACACCACAGAATTAGCCACATTCCACAAACATCTCAAAACCCTTATGTTTATAGAGCATTTTGGACCACCTGAGGAACCGCTCACCCCACTCTAAAATGTGTAAACTCCCCCCTTCACTTCATCACACTATTAACTTGTTACAATAACCCTACTACCTCTGCTCACTGTAAACTATCAGCCTCAATATAAATTCGTTGAAGCTCGTACATATAGTCCAGACAATGTAATTCTCTTCAATGTAATCCAATAGACTCAAAGTAAATACGTTAAAGTTATATGTATATACGTATGTTCTTGTTCCTCTATATCAAAACATTTTGTTAATTGTTAACCACTTTGACCCAGTGAAAAGCAGTCTAAAAAAAAACCCAGTTAAATAAATAAATAATAAATAAAGTGTATGGTATTTTACTGTGTAATAACTGCAAGGTGCTGTCCATGCCTCTAGCCTGCCCATTCTCCACCCATTTCCTATCCCCTTCTAGAGCAAGCAGCTACCAAACGAATTAGAGCACAATATCATGGCAGTGTAGTAACCGTTACCCCAGCTATACACTAAGAGCTGCTCATGCTTATTCATGTGGTAACTCTTATCACACTTTAGTAATCATGCCTCTATGTTTTTATATGGTTGCTACTGGCACTCAAATAGCAGGGACTTGAATTTGCTAAAGAAACTGAGGAGTTTGTATTTTGAAATCAAAAACTGTGATTTGAATGATTTTGACTGTTATCGGTGGTGGGGCCTTCTTTTTTGGACTGTGCCACCTGATATTGTCCGGATAGTATGGGATTAGATTTCTGTAAAAGGGTTAAGACCTATTTCTTTAGACTGGCCTTTTATAAAGAGATGGCTGGAGAGGGAGGTTTGTTTTGTTTTGAATTATGGTATATTATTATTGTAAAACATTTAGACGTTTTTGATAGGCGGGTAATAAATTGTTTTTAAATAAATAAATAATTATTATTGCATTGCCCCATAAGTGTGAGACATGGTGGTATTAATGTTCAACCAACACAGAGGTGAGGAAGTAGACGCTGCAAAGGCCATTCTGCTATAAGTAGTTCCAGTGGGGATCAGCTCCCAAGAAATTCAGGATGTGATAGAGAAGACCTCAGAGTTAGAAGGTGTACAATTCCTTTGTAAAATAAGTTGCTACACCCAAGAAATAATGAAGACACTATGAGGCATATTCTAAGATGTGCGTCCCAGCCCTCTGTGCGTCCGGTCAGAACTGGACGCACAGAGGTAGACAGGATTCTGATCCCGTGGGGCATGTCTAGCCCACGCGGGATCAGAATCCCATCTAAGCCTGTACGTGCAGGCCCGGACCCAATTCCGGTCGGCCTGCACATACAGGCACCTGCTCAGCTAACTCAGTCAAGGCTCCTGAATGGAGCTGCGTTGCCATAGTGTCCAGTTGCCATAGCACCATTCAGGAGCCGTGATCCCCAGCAGCCCCACAACTTCATTCTTTCCCCGCAGCCCGACCCCCGATCTGGTCTCCTATGGCCAGGGTCAGCTGCGGGGAATCTCCTGTACCCCCTCCAGCCTTTGTCACCACCCAGGCCTGCCATCCTCTCACCCCCCCCCCCCCCATCTATGGGAACTTATTCCATTTCAGAGGTGGAATAAGTTCCACATCCAGTCTGCCGGCCTCAGACATACAAGGCCGACATCAGAATCAACCCTGTACATCCAGGGCCATGGACCGCCCGCTGCTCGCCCTAACTCTGCCTCCGTACTGTCCCTTTCCCGCTCCCGTCTCATTGTTCATATGGGGAGGCTTGGCAGAGATGGGAAAGGTGGATGAATAGCGGGAATGGACATCCCATTACCCCTATGTGTATACCAGAGATGAGCCAGGAGTGGGATTGCTGTGCCATGGAAAGAAGAAGGCATCTAGGTGAGAGCCTGAAATTTACTGGAAATTTTAAGGATCCTGAAAGATGAAAAACCCCAAGATACACCCAAGGAGTGCTTAGAAGCTCTGAAAAGGACGTTTAGCACTACAACAAGTGGACCTGGTCTGTATTTTCATTTTAGAAATGCTTGCCAGAAGGAGGGAGAAAAGCTTCAGTATTTTCTGAGAACCTGGAAGCCCTAGTCAGCGGAGTAGTCTAAAAGGATAGGCTTGTCCCATCAAGAAAAAAGTCTTTGTCCTGCTGGAGCAGCTGATAAGAGATGCTCCACATGCTGACTGAATGAATATTTATCTGAGGCATCCATCTGTCCAAGAAAGGTCAACGCATCTTCGGTAGTAGACTGGCTAATCTACTGAAGAGGGCTTTAAACTAGATTCGTTGGGGATGGGTGAAGAAAGCCCCCAGGTAAGTGAAAGCCCCCAGGTAGGTGATACATTAAATACCTTTATGGAAATGGGTAACAGGGGTAACATATGGAAAGCAGTGTGTATTAATGTCCGTAGTATGGGAAATAAGATCCCTGAAGTTGAAGCTTTGGTGGGAGTGGCTGACTTGGATTTAGTGGCAGTTACAGAAACATGGTTCACAGAAAACCATGACTGGGATGTAACTATACCTGGCTATACTTTATTCAGAAAGGACAGGGTAGGAAGAAGGGGAGGAGGAGTGGCACTATATGTAAAAATTACTATTAAAGCTTTGGAATTACAGAGCTTAAAAGGGAGAGAGGAGGCATTGTGGGTTAAACTAGAAAGAGGGAAAGAGAAATCTATTTGCATTGGTGTGATATACAGACCTCCCTCACAAGAGGAAGAGGTGGACAGAGAGTTAATTGAAGACATACGCAGCATTGCTAGGAAAGGGGAAGTGCTACTGATAGGAGATTTCAATATGCCAGATGTTGATTGGCACATTCCTGCTGAAGTATCATCTAGAAGTAAGGAGATCCTGGATTCTCTACAGGGAGAACTATTCAGGCAATTGGTAACAGACCCCACACGTGAAGGGGCCATACTGGACTTGGTGCTTACCAATGGTGAAAGTGTTTCTGATGTTGTAGTGGGAGATCATTTTGCATCCAGTGATCACCAGATGGTGTGGTTCAGTATTAGGACTAGGGCTGTTAGAATCCATTCCAAGGTGAGGATCTTAGACTTTAGGAAGACTAACTGTGCGAAGATGGGCCAATACCTCAGGGAGTCGTTAGTGGGATGGGAACAGCTGGGGGATGTAGAAAAACAGTGGGCAAAACTGAAAGGGGGTATTTTAAGGGCAACCAACCTTTTTGTTAAAATGGTAAATAAAGGCAAAAGGAAAAGGAGACCGCTATGGTTTTCAAAGGAAGTAGCTGAAAAAGTGAAGAAAAAGAGGGAGGCCTTCATGAAATACAAGAGATCACAGAGAGAGGAAGACAGGCATCTGTATTTGGAAAAACTTAGAGAAGCTAGCAAAGTAGTCAAGAAGGCAAAGCTTCAAAAGGAGGAGGAAATAGCCAATGCAATAAAATGGGGGGATAAGACATTTTTCAGATATATTAGTGAGAAGAGGAAGGGCAAAAGTGGTATTGTCAGACTCAAGGGTGCAGGGGGGGAATATGTAGAAGCTGATAAGGATAAAGCGGAATTGCTTAACAAATATTTTTGTTCTGTGTTCACAGATGAAGAACCAGAAGCAGGACCTCAGAAAACACCCACAAATAAGAACAGAAGTGAGGGACATCTTGAACAACTTTCAGAAGACTGTGTTTGTGAGAAACTAGCTCAACTTAAAGTAGACAAAGCGATGGGACCGGATGGGATACACCCTAGAATACTGAGGGAACTTGGGGACGTTCTAGCAACTCCACTGACTGACCTTTTCAATGCCTCGTTGGAGTCGGGAGTGGTGCCAAAGGACTGGAGAGAGGCTCATGTGGTGCCTTTACATAAAAGCGGAAGTAAGGATGTGGTTGAAAATTACAGGCCGGTTAGTTTAACTTCGGTGGTGAGTAAATTATTGGAAACGCTGCTGAAAGAGAAAATAGTGAGGTTTCTGGAATCCAGCGGATTACAGGATCCAAGACAACATGGATTCACCAGAGGCAGGTCTTGTCAGACAAATCTGATTGATTTCTTTGACTGGGTGACCAGGGAGTTGGACCGAGGGAGAGCTCTAGATGTGGTGTATTTAGATTTCAGTAAAGCCTTTGACACTGTTCCTCACAGGCGACTTATAAACAAACTGAGCACCCTAGGGATGGACCCTAAAGTTACTGCTTGGGTTAGAAATTGGTTGGGTGGGAGGCAACAAAGAGTACAAGTAAATGGAGCTCACTCTGAGGAGAAGGATGTTACCAGTGGTGTGCCCCAGGGATCTGTCCTTGGTCCGATTCTTTTTAACATCTTTGTTAGTGATATAGTGGGGCTAACGGGTAAGGTTTGCCTCTTTGCAGATGATAGCAAAATCTGCAATAGAGTAGACACCCAGGAAGGTGTAGATAACATGAGGAGGGATCTAGCTAAGCTTGAAGAATGGTCTAGAATTTGTCAGCTGGGATTTAATGTTAAAAAATGTAAGGTCATGCATTTGGGCTGCAGCAATCCAAGGGAGCAATACAGTATAGGAGGTGAAGTACTTTTCTCCACTAAAGAAGAGCGGGACCTAAGCGTGGTTGTGTCTGATGATCTTAAAGTAGCTAAACAGGTAGAAAAGGCGACGGCAAAACTAGAAGGATGTTTGGGTGCATACGGAGAGGAATGGCTAGCAGAAAAAAGAAGGTGATAATGCCTCTGTATAAGTCTTTGGTGCGACCTCATTTGGAGTATGGTGTGCAATTCTGGAGACCACACCTTCAAAAGGATGTGAACAGGATGGAGTCGGTGCAGAGGGTTGCTACTAAAATGATTAATGGGCTTCATTATAAAGCATATGAGGACAGACCTAAGGATCTTAATATGTACACCTTAGAGGAAAGGCGGGATAGAGGTGATATGATTGAGATGTTTAAATACCTCCATGGCATAAATGTTCAGGGAGAGAGCCTCTTTCGATTGAAAGCAAGTTCTGCTACGAGGGGACATGGGATGAGGGTGAAGGGAGATAGATTCAGGAGTGATATGCGGAAATATTTCTTTACAGAAAGAGTAGTGGATCCATGGAATAGTCTCCCAGTGGAGGTGGTAGAGATGAGGACAGTAACTGAATTCAAAAAAGCATGGGACCAACACAGAGGATCTCTAAAGGTAAAAAGTGGACTGTTGTAGCTGTTGTTATGGAAGGACAGACTAGATAGGCCATGTGGTCTTTTTCTGTCATCATGTTTCTATGTTAAACCGTGAAGAAAACATCAGAGGGACCCAATGAAGGAGGCTTGAGATCTGCAAAGAAAACAATTCCAGTGCTAGGCCTGTTTAAGTCTATGCTCCTAGTATCCAAAAGAGATTAATTGGTCTAGCACCAGTGATATCCATTTAGGTGGAAGGATACCCAGTAAAAGTGCTGCTGGGCAGTGGGTCACAGATTGACAATATCTTTGACTGCTAGTATGAAGCTTACCTAAGGCATCTGCCTCTATACCTTTTAGGGGGCTCAGCCATACTGAGCTAAGAGGCTTTTTTTTTTTTTAGTGCCATCAAGTCAGTGTTGACTCATAGTGACCCATCTACCTCTGGGTTTTCTTGGCAGTGTATCACCAGAAGTAGATTGCCAGCCTTTTCTTCCAAGGCAATGGAGGGTAAAGTGACTTGTCCAAGGTCACAAGGAGTGCCAGTGGGAATTGAACCCTTGATCTTCTGGGTATTAGGCAGTTGCTCTACCCCACTAGGCTACTCCTCCATGAGCTAAGAGTTGTTGGAAGTAAAAGTTCTAGAGGTTACTGGAATTCAAGCGTCTGTACTGGCGATGGCTCTGGTGTGCCCCAAGACCAGAGAAAGGGGCAACACCCCAGTCATTATAGGGACCAGCTTGTTTGGGTGATTGGCCTAAAAGTGCCAGGATTTGGTGAGACTCAACTATGCCAGTATCCTAACCATCCATTGCCTGAGTTAAATATGACATGCCTCTCTGAAACCCTTAAAATTGCAGCCTGAAATAGTAATGTCAGTTAACCCAAAATTAAGCAACAGCCTTTGATGATACAGATTCTACCAGATAATAATCTCCTTGGTAAAATACTAGTGCAATAAGATATTCTAGCTGTCTCTGCCCTGAAGAACCACAAAGTACATGTCAGGGTATGAAACAAATATAAGAAAGGTTACTTTGCCCATATGGTCAAAGGTAAACCATATTTATTTATTTAGTCATTTGACTTGATTACACACCTAAATGAAAAGTCACACAAAATGTGGTTTCATATAAGAAATTAACAGTAAAAATATGCATAGAGTGGACCCTGATTCTTCTGGATGTTTCCCACAGAGGTGCAATCTGTGAAAATTGACTCATCGTTGTTCAATTTTGGGGATTCACCCATTCCCATTTAGCAGAAAGACAGATTGATATAGGAGTTGTATCACTGAGTGAAGGTATTCTCCACCCTCGAGTGGAATGTTGGCTTGCATCCATTCAGTGAGAGGTCAAGACATTTGGGTCGCAGATGGCTTGCTGCACTAGCCTGAAGTATTGTCCAGAAAAGGTCAACATCAATGCTGATGCTTTATCATGCAGGATGTACAGAGGAGACTTCTCTGACTCAAAGATATAAGTGCCTGAAGAGAGAGTTAAGACTTTGTGTTATCTTGAGAGTGAGGCCGAAGCGATTACCTTATTGAGAGTGTCAGCTTCCATCCTACTAGTGGTCTTCCCATACTGGCCAGCCTAAAGGGAGGAAGGCTACAGAAAACACAAGAAAGTGATGCCAGTCTATCTGCTGTGTGAAAAGTGAAGAAGTACCACAAATTTGCTATTCTGTGGTATCTAATCGCCCATATTTCATTTCATTTAATTTATTCAATTTGTACCCACCCATTGTACAATTTCTGAGTGATTTACTATTTTACATACAGTATATAATAAATTAACATAACATAGAGGAGATCAAATCTAAGCTTCCTTTAGAAGCTCAGATGACAAGACTTCGATTTTCATACCTTGGGCACATCATGCAAAGAGAGAGATCATTAGAGAAAGACATCATGCTTGGCAAGGTTGAAGGTCAATGCAAAAGAGGAAGGACAGCAATGCGATGAATCAATACAATAGCAATAGTTATGGATGTTACTCTATCAACAATTAGCCACCTGACCAAACACAGTTTACTTTAGGAGAACTTTCCAGAGGGTCGCCATGAATTGGCACTAACTCAATGGCACTTAACAACAACATGACAATACAAAACTTCAAAACCACTAAATTATTTAAAATTAATTTAAACATTTCGGGGCCAAGATGGCATTGTGATCAGTTGGCAGTGCTGGGCACTCTGGGACCTCTTTTGCTCCTTGGGTTTTTCGGGCCCTGAATGCCACAACAGTGGGCAAAGAGAAAGGGAAAAACTCAGGGGATAACCTCTATCCTGAGACTCCCCGACCAAAGGGCCAGAAAACAGAAGAGGAATTCAGCATCCAGTCACAAAGGCAGCATTTTTCTGTTTCTCTGGGAGGTGGAGCCAAAACCAGCAAGGAGGGGGCATCGCTAAGCTTGGAAGAGAGGGTAGTGTGCCACAACCAGGAAGCAACATGTCCTGCGAGGCTTCTGCTGTGGGTTCTGCCATGACATTGGCATCAGGTGTGGAGGTTGCTTCTGCAGCTATTCCTCCCCTATAATTGAGAGGAGAGATATGCTTCCTACTACATAATCTCTCCCAGGGGAGAGACCTGCTACCATGCTATCATAACATTGAAACATTATGAAATGCTTTAAAGGTATGGACTCCTCTTGCAATTATTGGTTGGTAAGCTGAAGTCTGATGTGGAACAAGTGGTCCTCAAGGCAGTTGAGCATAATTGGACTCTGGAGCAACATGTCTCTAGGTTAGATCTGGTGAAAGCATCTGTGGCATCACTTCAGTCATTGAATTCTGCACAAATTAAAGAGAAAGATATTTGATTTTGGAAAGTGGACTTTCTGGAAAACCAAATCAGGAAACATAATTTAAGATTTTTTTAATTTTCCAAAAAGTCCCTTAATTGCTCCACTTGAGGTGGTTCACTAGTATCTATATATGGTTTTGAAGATGTGGGAGGAAGTTGTCCCTCCTATTACCTGGGTTCAATATATTTTACTTGCAGGACCATTGTTAGGAGCCTCTAGGCAGGCACAAGGAGTATTGCATACAAAGGATTTAAATTTGACTGAATTTCTTGAGAGTCCCTTAGAAGTTATAACCAACAGGACTACTTAGGGACAAGCTTTGCTTTTGAGTCTTCTCGGAACACTGTCCTGGGATTATATTTTCGCAGTATGTCAGCTTCTTTTCTAGGCTCTAGAATACAGATTTTTTTCTGATGTAACAAGCTACTCAAAAGAGGCGATGGGAATTCTTACTTAGTTACTTACTTAAAAGCATTTATAGACCACCAAATGCAAAGCATTCTAGGTGGTGTATAGACATCAATTAAAAAATTCTTACCCTTAATGGAACGATTCAGAGTCTAGGAGCCCCTATGACTTTAAGGTGTCAAATGTGAGGATAAACAATTTATATGCTTTGAGCCTAAAGAACTAATTGATTTTCATTCTGCAAGAGAAGAGCCTCCTGTCCAGATAGCAATCCCAGAGGGTTAAACGCAGGGAATGCTAGTGTTATTTAGTGCTCTCTTTTCACTGTGTCTATGCAAGTTCTTTTATTTTCTTTTTACTGTAGTATCTTGGCCTTTGTATACTCGTGGCCTTTTATTACTTTGTAATAGTGGTTTGCAATGTGTCTTATTTGTTTATTTCAATTTCTTTTCTTTCAAGAATTTTTGGATGTATATTATAAATGCTACTCTAAATGAAAAATTAAAACACAATTCATTTAAATGTTTTAAATAAATGCGTTTAATTAGTCAGCAAGGGAAAAAGCCACTGTAAACAAATGAACTTTTAATTTTTTTATGAAAGTGCACTAAGTCCTTCTCCAGGCTATTCAGGTGCTAAATCATTCCATAACTGGGGCCCTTGCACTGAGCATACTCTGCAACGTAAGAGCGCTATAAATCTCTGTAATGGCTGGAATAACCAGCAACATATGCTGGGATGAACACAAAAAGCAGGATAGTTTATAACTTTGTATCAGACTCTCAACAATACACTGCAATATAACAATCGCGTGAGGAAATTCAGAAATGAAATAGGCAAAGATCTACAGCTAGCTGCAAGCAATAACAATACATCTCATCAGACCACAAATAAAGGAACTACAGATCCAAGAAAAGAAATTCTTCAAGGGGGAAAAAACATCTCAAAGATCTAACGGCTACCCCAAGGGATTGCCTCCAGCAAATCACAATGTGCCAATGAGATACCACTTAAACAATAGCTCCCTCTCTAACCACTAAGAAATCATGCAGTTGTCTCGGTTCATAGAACACAAACGTTTTGCCCTCAAATACAAGCACACACATGCAAGGAAATCATAAAGCATAAGTAAGACCAAGGGCTAAAACCCTTGGTCATAGCGCCAGGAAATCCTGGCGCCTCTTCTGCATTGATTTAGACAAAACAGGAAAAATACGTATTTTCATAATATTAATAACAACTTATTAATATTATGAAAATATAGATGCATAACAGAATTGAGGTCAAACTCTAGCACAAACATGGCAATAAGTGTGGTCCTTTAAGTGACCACCTCTAAAGATGACTCAAAGAAGTCTGTAAGATTTAACCCCTCAGGTCTCCCTCCTACATCAGGTGGGGAAAACCCTCCTGATGCCACATACTGGGCCCTCACCAGAGGCGGAAGCATATTACCAGACATCCCCAGAACTTCAGTCAAGTATTTCTTAAAGATGTCCACAGGAGCAATCAAAGGAGACCTCAGGGAGTTCAGAAAATGAAGGTTATTCCTTCGTACCTGATTGTCCAAATATTCCAACCTCCAATGGATTAAACTTTGTCCTTCACTAAGGATTCTCCCAACACTGGAGCTTCCTTGACCTTCGGTTCCAGCGCATCACATTTAGTGGCCAGATTTTCCAACGCCAGAGACCAATCCAACAAATTCTGTGACACAATTGCCAAATCACCTACAAAATTTGTACCAAACATTTGTAGAGAAGAATTAAGTCCTTGCATGGCAGCCCAAAGAGACTCCATCGTCACCACAACAGTCTTCGCTCCTTGAAGTTGAAACAAATCCGAAGTTACTTCACCCCCTCCCCGTACAATTTCTCTCACAGTCTATTGCAAGTGTTCCACATGCAAAGCTGAGTCCACTTCCATCATTGGGGAAGACACAGCCACAGGCGAACCTCCTGGTAAGATGACTCCACCATCTACTTCATGTGAGAGCCCTCCTGCTCCCCCATAGTCCACCTACTTCTGGGTCTGGGTGGCGGTATGCATGCTATTGGACTCAGCAAAGCCCCATCACTGCTGCTCACACATGGCACCAGAGGCTGAATCAAGAAGGAAACCCCCAAGGACCCGGCGGTCACTCAAAAGCCCTCCAATGTCGTCTGCCATAGCAGCTGGGTCAAGGAGCTGTCCAGGAGCCCAGTCTTCCCTTTCCCTTTATGCGTGCCCATAACACAGGCAGAGCTCATCACCACCAATGATCAGGAGAAACCACAGTGTCCTTCCAGTGCCGCTAGGATAACGCCATCTTGGATCCAAGACTCTTTTATTTCACAAGCAGCTGTATAATGAAGAGCTTTAAATACCATATCTATGCATTTAAGCATCAGGCAATATTTAATTGAGAGTCAATGAAGAGTCATCATCATTGGAGTAATTTGGTCCCTGTATCGGAAGGCACCTGAAGTTTTGTTCTAATTTTAAAGATTTGTTGAACAATTCAGGTAGGCCAATATATGATATGTTGCAATAAGGAAAATGTGGCAAAACCAGTAACTGCCACAACTAAAAGGACATCATATTCCAATAAAGATATAAATAACATACCATACGCATTTCAAAAAATACTGTACAGAGCACTTTATTAACCTGAGAATGAAAAAATAAGTGAGAATCAATACCATTCCTAGATACTGCGGCTTATCATGAATAGGAATGGATTCCATATTCTTGTTAAGAAAACTTATCTGTCAGTAGATACTTTGGATCATCGCTCACCAACGTTTCCTTTTTTTCTTTTAGATTCATAGATAGCTCATTTGTTGTGAGCCAGTATAAAATACTCGAAAAAAATTTCACAATTAATGAATTCTGAGGTCCAAGCAAGATTTAAAAGAGCAATTCATATAATATCCACGTAAAGATGGAAATTAATTCCTATCATATGTGATAGTTTGCAGAATGGTGGCATGTACGGGGTCAATGCAAGGGTGTGATGCGCCGTAGATGGACGTCAATCCCAGCACCACCCCTGCGCCTATTGCCACCACTGCTGCCCCTCTGCAGGAAATGCAATGGTGGCAATATATTTTAAAAGGCACCATGGTGCCATTGATGCTTCCACTCCCCTTCCCATTCAGCTTTCTTCCAGTTAAAGGAAGTGGAATGGGAGGCGGTGGAAGCGCGAAAGGCACTGTGGTACCAGAACAGAAGGTACTGTAACTCCGGCGCCATGGTTCTTTTTTGAATGTCTTGCCACTGCTGTATGTCCTGGAGAGGGGTGACAGCAGTGGCAATGGGAGCCCCCTGACCATTGGCACTTTAGGCAACTGCCCAGTTCACCTGATGGTCACGCTGGCCCTGATCATATATATACAGAAAAGCAAACCCTGTTCCTCTTCCTACATTCTTCCATTTGGATGCTGCCTTAACCATGTAAACCTGATAGGTATGATCTGGCAAACGTGACCTAAACCATTGCAGGATTACCCCTCCTATACCACTGCTATCATCATTTGCATAGCGCTACATGGTATATGCAGCCCTGTACTCGCACATGTAAGAGATAGTCCCTGCTCAAGAGAATTTCAATCGGTTCAAGTCGGGCAAATAAAACAAACAGGGGATTAGAGTGGAGGAGTGGCCTAGTGGTTGGGGCAAGGTACTTCACGCCAGAAGGTCAAGGGTTCAAATCCAACTAGAGGACAGCAACCTTGGGCTGGAAGGACTGGGGTTTCCAGTCCCACAGGTGCTCCTTGTGGTCTTGGGCAAGCCACTTAACCCTCCAGAGCCCATGTTCCCTGTAAAATAGTTATCTCCAAGTTATAATGCCCTGTTCAATGTAAACCACACTGATGCAGAATAGCATGGTATATAAGATAAATAAATTAGGTTGTTCTTGAGGAAAATGATTAAAACACACTGAGAGGTAAACAGAATAAGGGGGTCAAGACCCAAAAAGCAACCTCAAAGAGGTGGGTTTTTAGCCTGGCTTTGAATAAGACAAGAGATGGGAGCCTAATACACTAATTCAGATAGTTTATTCCAGGCGAACAGCGCAGGTTGAACGAATGGAGTCTGGAATTGGCAGTAGAAGAGAAGGCTGAGCAGAATTCCTGAGGGATGTAAGGAGAGATAAAAGAGGAGAGGAAATGATGAGCTGCACAGTGAATGCACCTGGAAGTCAGTAAAAGAAGTACAAACTATATGTGGAAATGAATGAGGAGCCAGTAAAGTGATTTGAGAAGAAGGGTTATGTGAGCATAGCAACACTGGCAGAAGATTAGACATGTTACTGAGTTTTGAACGGATTGAAGGGGAGAGAGATGATTCAGTGGGAGACCAGTGAAAAGCAGGTTGCAATAGTCTAAATCAAAGGTTTCAAGAGCATGAGTAAGGGTCTTGGTATTGTGTTCAGAAAGGAAGAGATGAATTTTGTTGATGTTATAGAGAAAGAAATAACAGGTTTTAGCTATCTGCTGGATATATGTGGAAAAATAGAGAGGCGTTAAAGATGATCCCAAGGTTGCAAGCTGAGGAAGAAGGGGTTGACAGTGTTATCCACCAAAATTTAAAAAAAAAAGGAGGAAGGGAGGAGGTGAGTTTAGGGGGAAAGATAGGAAGTTATGTCTTTGGCCATGTTCAGTTTCAGATGACAGCAGGACCCGGGAAATCCACTGTTTAACCCAGGATGAGCATTGTGGAAGCTGTGGACTTTGGGAACCTTCCAGGTACTTGTGACCTGGATTGGCCACTGCTGGAAACAGGATAATGGGCTTTATGGACCTTGGTCTGACCCAGTATGGCATTTCTTATGTTCTTATGTTCTTAAATGCAGTCAATAAATCAATATATATAAACAAATATGCGGTTTTCTTAACCACTAGGCGGCAAAAAACAAAATTAAGAATTTATGAAGAGAACCACATTAAGATGGCCCGTGAGTTCACATCCCAATGATCCCCCCTACATTTATCTTGGAGGGGGTGGTTGGAGGCAAAAAAATGACAATTGCCCTAAAATTAAATATATATTAAGTATGTTGCCAATTCTGCTGTCTAAGTTATATAAGTCAAATAAACTCCTACTAAGTGATTTTCTTTGGGGAAGCAAACCACTGCACATCACTCTAAGGAAACTAAAAGCAACCAAACTTCACTTCATTGGCTTCCTATCCATTTCCGCTTCCAGTTCAAACGTCTCCTACAGTCCTATAAGTGCATTCATTCTGCAGCTCCACACTACCTTTCCCTTCTTATCTCTCCCTACACCCCTATTCTGGAATTCTGCACTTCTGACAAATTGCTTCTATCTGTGTCCTTCTCTTCTATTGCTAACTCTAGATTTAGCTCCTTTCACCTTGCTGCTCCTTATGCCTGGAACAAGCGACCTGAGTCTGTACGTCAGGCGCATTCTCTGGCCCTTTAAAAATCCAGGTTGAAAACTCACCTCTTCACTACCACTTTCGGATCTTGATTTGCCTAATCTCCTTTGTGTTTCCTTACCATTCCCCCTAGATGTATTCTATGGCCGGCATTCTAAAAAACAAACAGCGGGGTTGGATATCCGGGGTGGACGTCCAACCCGCGCTCAGTCCTGGAATGCAATTCCGGTCCAAGCACTCTCTGCATGTACACAGCATTTGTACATGGAGTGCTGGATGGGGACAGGCAGGGGCCGAACGGAGGTGGAACGGGGGTATAGCTAGCTGCGGGGACATACAGGGCCTATTCAGATCAGGCCTCTGTACATCCCCTGGCACTCAGCTGCACACCCGACTTAGTCCTGGGTACCCCCCACATCTTGCGCCGCACTCCCCTGCAACACACCTCTTCTTCCTCCCCTGACCTTGCCCCACTTAATTCCTGTCTTACCTCAGTCGCCTCCTGGTTTGACCAAAACATTCTCCACGTTAACCCCGCTAAATCCTCTGCTATCTGGTTCTCCTTCGGGGTCCCTTCCCCCGATCTATCACCTGTTATATCCTCTCGTCCCGTCCCCCTGGTATCAACTCTACGGTATTTGGGTGTCACCTTGGACTTCTCTATCTCTTTCCACCAACATATTTCCTCTGTGTTACGTACTTCCTTTTTTCACCTTCGTCGGATCAGGGCTATCCAGTCATTTTTCCCTTCTTCTTCTGTTACCACCCTCGTTCTGTCGCTTGTGATTATTCATTTAGATTACTGCAATGCCATCTTCACAGGGCTCCCCTGTTATCAGCTTCGCCATCTCCAATTAGTTCAAAACACAGCCGCCCGTCTTATCACTCGTTCCCCCGCTCATTCTCACATCACTCCCTGCCTTTTCACTCTCCACTGGCTTCCGGTTAAGGTTAGATTCATCTACAAACTTCTCATCATTACACATAGGGCTCTTCACACTAGCACCCCTCAGTATCTGGCTGACACTATTCACCTCCAACCATCCCCGCATCTTCTTCGTTCTGCTCACGGCAATCATCTTTTCCTCCCCTCCCTGTCTCATGCCCACCTTGAACTCACCCATCACTCCGCTTTTTCTTTCTAGGCCCCGCTTTATGGAATTCGCTCCCACAACCTCTTCGCACTGAATTAACCTTCCCCCGTTTCAAAGCTCTTCTCAAAACTCACCTTTTCTGCCAGGCTTACGATCTCCCTACTCCCGCTGATGGCCTCGAATCCCCCAGCCGTGCCCTCCACTCCTCATAATGTGGTACCCTCATAACTTCAGTTACTCCACTCTTTTCCCCCTTCCTTGTCCTTAGTCACCACCTTCTTCCTTCTAGATCTGTCTCTGTCCTCTGTCTCGTTCTGTTTTATCTATCCCTGTCCTATCCACTGATGGCGTTCCTTTTTTACTTTATTTTTCAGTAGCCAATATATTTTTGTATTGTACACCGCTCTGACGCTCCGGCATGGGCGGTATATCAAACTCTACTAATAAATATAAAGATAAAGAACACAGGCATCTGGCCTCTAGTATCGGCAGGATCACAGTCTGCAGGGGCAAAATTGGCCTATAGCATTCTGAGCCATCAGATAGACGGCTCGTTGCCATGGCACCAGGACACCACTGCTCCCATACCCCGGCAGTGGTGCTCTGGCATCAGGTTGGGCAGCTCCCCATACACTGATCCCATCAGCATATGGGGAGCACCCAGATGTCTATGTCCCCGATTCTGCCTTCGCGGGTACATCTTGGCCCTGCAGCAGCAGAATCTGGTCCATCTCCCGCATGTCCGGTTTTTGCCCAGCCAATATGGGTGGACACATGGGAACCGGAATGTGTCTTATTTATTTTATTTATTTATTTACATTCTCTTATATACCATGCTATTCTGCATCAGTGCGGTTTACATTGAACAAACTGAAATTACATTGAACAGGGCATTATAACTTGGAGATAACTATTTTTTTTTACAGGGAACATGGGCTATGGAGGGTTAAGTGGCTTGCCCAAGACCACAAGGAGCACCTGTGGGACTAGAAACCCCAGTCCTTCCGGCCCGAGGTTGCTGTCCTCTAGTGGGATTTGAACCCCCGACCTTCCGGCCTGAAGTACCTTGCCCCAACCACTTGATTAGATTGTAAACTCTGTTGAGCAGGGACTGTCTTTTTTTATTTCATATTTATTAAATTTTCACATTTTACCAAGATACACTTGTACAGAAAAGGGAAATCAAAAGCAACAAAAATTTCACAAGAAAAATTTCACAGGAAAACTATCAATGAAATCCCTGCAGTCTACAAAAATATGGGGAAAGAAAAAAGGAAAAACTCCACAGTGGGGTAGGAGATAATCCCACTGAGCAATCAAAGAAACATCTCAAATAAATATAGATGAATAAAAAACAGAGGGCCCCTGGCTAGTGGAAGATGGTAAACTAGACACCCTGGTGTTTATAAAGGTTAACAAGTCAGTAGGTTGAAAGAAAACATATCTTTGCATTTTATACAATGCTAAACACTTGCAAGGAAAACTTATCTGAAACTAGGCACCAAGCTGCAAAAGCCCTGGTCTTAAAGGCAAAAATTGCCTACACCTTTTATGCATTTCCCTGGCCACATCAGGTAAAAAACAGAAATTTTAACACCATGGAATAACAAACATTTCTTATAATAGAGTTTCAATAACCAGTCTCTGTCCGAAGCAAAGCACAGGTCACCAACAAAGTGGGCACATGTATCAAATCTGACAAAGATGATTCCGTTAAATCAGAAACATTCATAACATCCAATTTAGCACCAACCTCCATTGCCCCTGGCTCCTTCTTTCCTTGAGGCAAATAAAATGCTTTTGAAATTGAAGGGACCAAATCTTGAGGAACAGAAAGAATTTCCAATATGTAACTCTTGAACATATCCACTGCCGAAGTCCCGGCCATCTTAGGAAAATTCAGAACCCTAAGGTTTGATGCATAGGCAGAGTTTTCCAGCATTTCAACTTTGGCTCTAAGAGCTATATTATCTTTCGACAGGGCCACAGTCAAATCAGAAACTGAGACCAGTTTCTGAGATTCTCCTGCACTTTAGTTTCCAAAACATTTATTGAACTCACACACGATTCCAGATTTAAGGTATTCTGCTCTACCTTTGAAGAAAGTGCTGCTGTCTACTGGTTAGTTGTTGCTGATAAAGTTGTTATTGCCTCCCATATACACTCCAAAGTAATCTTCTTAGGACGAGGGACATGCAATACTGTCAACATCGAAGCGGCACTTGGAGTCCCAAATCCATTACCTGCACCAGGGTCACTGGTCTGGGGTACTTCCACTATCGCTGCTATCCCAAGGGGGCTTCCAGATTCCACAGAAGAGCACGCCCAACTCTCTCCCGCTGCATCACCCTGCATCAACGCCCCAAGAACACCGACTTCCAGTTCTTCGGGAATTTCATCAAGCAGGAAGGGAGCGACCTCCCCTGAAGGCTGCGGCAGGTGCTGTACAATCATAAGAGACAGGATGGTATCAGGATCATCCGCTCCCATGGAGCCCTCTAAAGCCCTTTGAGCCACACCTGGACGAATCTCCTTCTTGGAGGCATCGGAGACGACAACAAAACGGTCCATCAGACCCAGCACAGGAGGCAAAGGCTCAGCAGAGTAAACCTTTGACTTCCCTTTTTGGCATGCTGAGGCAAATGCACACAGCCCTCAAGCGTCCATCTTGGTAGAGCCCCTCCCCCAAGTACGCTCCACTGACTGTCTTTTACATGTGTCTGTGCAGTGCTGTGTATGTCTTATAGTGCTATACAAACATTCAGTAGTAGTAGTAGCAGCAGTAGTAGTAGTTAAACAGAAAAACTCCTATTGTTTACCATTATGGCATAATCCTGGCCTACAGACCCAGATTCAGATGATTAGTTCGTCCCAGTGACAACTTAAAAGTGTGCGAACAGTAGAGCAACTTCTAGCCAAGATTTTGACATTCCTGGATTTACAATCTTGATATGGTATTTCTGATAATATCAGTGACTGCAGCTGTGTCACTGTCTCACACACTCAAAGATGAGATATAAAGTTCACTTCATAACTAGCCATTCTGTATGGCTTTATGTGAACAGCTGCTGACTTTGACTCATTCAACCTCTACACTTTATGGTTTTATAAAGATCGTAAGTATTCAGGAGTGGAAGAGCAGCAGCAGCCTGGTGAGGGAAAGTCACTTAACCCTCCATGACCTCAGGTATAAACTTAGGGGAGATTTTCAATGACATCGGCCAGCTCACATAAAACAGCTGGATGTCACCGCTTTAGATTCTCCCTGGATATTCAAAGCCAAGGCCATATACAGGCCCTGATATTGACTCTCCAGGTTGCCCGGATTGTGACTTTGCAATGTGGATACTGTAGAATATAAACGTGAGGGTCAATATTAAAAAGAACGTAAACAATCATCAGCATCTGCCAGCCACATCAAGTTCCACCGAGGGAAATATTCAGCAGTACTATCCAGATAGTGCCGCCCGATATCTTCGCCAAACACATTGGCACCATGTACATAATGCTGGGTTCTCCGGGCGGAATCTGGAAAGCAACTAGTTATCCGGATAGCTGCCATTTTTAACACCGCTATACGGATAGCTATCCAGATAACTTAGAACAACTCTTTTGCTGTCCTAAGTGCTATCCAAATAAGCTATCCAGACAAAGGGCTAAATATCACCTTGATCCAGACCGTGTGGAAACCTCACCTCTCTATTTGGATATACAGCGGCAGCCACTATCCAGATACTACCACTGAACATCTGGATTTTTTAGCCAAAGCAGCCAGCGTTTAAAGAAAACATTGACTGCCGTAGACTAAATATTGCCCTTGTTTTATTAAATTAAATTCAACCTTGCCTTCCAATAGAACATAGTTGGCCAAAACTGAAATCTTATGGTCCATTAGAAGTAAAATGATATTGGAACAACAGAGATGAAGTCTCTTTTAATAATTCAGGTTTATAAAATCATCAGTGGTATGGAAGAAGTTAATAGGGAACAGTCACTTACTCTCAAAATAGCACTACAACCAGAAGGACATGCCTTGACATTAGCTCTTAGATTTAAAACAAATATAAGGAAATTATTCTTCCAGTCAACAAAGCAACAACGTAAAACTAAGCAGTGGATTATGTTGTCAGAAGATGTGGTCTAGATTAATAGTGTGGTGACTTAAGTAAATGCAATGCATGCTGTTTAGTCAATGCTGACTCCTCATGATGCAGCAGCCCCTGGTTTTCTTGGTAAGGTATGACCGGAAGTAGATTGCCAGGCCTTTCCTCCAAGGCAATGGAGGGTAAAGTGGCTTGCCCAAGGCCACAAGGAGTGCCAGTGGGAATCCAACCCTGGTATCTTGGTCAGGTATGGCCAAGTATTACTGGCCTTGAATTGGTATGATGACTGTGAGATGCTAGATCTGTTTCCTCCATCCTCTTCCGGAACTTGGTGACAATGGAAAGGTAACCTCATAATGAGGGTCATGCATATTGAGAAACAAACTGGTTATATATTATTCTGTTATGAGTGGGGCCAATCTTAAAACGCATCCAAGTATGTTTGTGTGATATTTCTCAAACATACAAAGCCTCTGATCTATATTTTTTTCAACATAGGATGGAAATATTTTATTTATAAAAGTAAACAAATAACTTTTTGCCATGTATTTTTATAAGTACTAACTTTGGATGAATTGAGCATAAGTAATCTCAAAAATCTAAGTATAAAAGTATTGTCAAGTACAAAAATGTCATTCTTTCATTGAAGTTCTATATTTTATTTCATAACTATAGCTGTATGTTGAAATAAAATGCAATCGACTGAGGTGCACTGGGCGATAAGCTTTTCTGCATACTAATGCATCTATGAGCTAATTCGGTGTCCCTCAGGTTCTGACCAGTCTTAAAAGAAGTCAAATGACAGGAACTGTACTTTGTCTCTAGGCAAAGTCAGCTGTTTTAAATTAAGTAAGAAAGTCAATTCTACAGTACGTGCAGCTTCAACAACTTCTGGCTATTATTTCATGATGTCATTTCACCAGGGGATGCACTATAACAGCAGACTTTACATCTTTTTATGGCCAGATAAAGTCATGTATAGGGTGGCGTGTCCTTTCCAAAAATACTAATTACTCTGGATTTGAAGAAGCTGAGTCTCTGGTCCTTCTTTAAGTAATGAATGGTGCAGTTTAAAAATCATAAGCCATAAATCACAAGCAGTAAAAGCTGTTACATAGGTAGACTTATGTTACAACATTCACTCAATTGAAATTTTTTTTTTCTGTAATTCTTTGATTTTTTTTCTGTCTATTCCTTCCCAGACAGATGATGATGCTAGTGATCATTTTCGGTCCCAAGGCTGGAAGATCACCTCCTCTGAGATACTCCCTTAGCTCTGATGATGATCCATGGAGTCTACCGTTATATAGGCAGAAGTCTTCTCATCCTCCCAAGTCTTGCACCTACCTTTATTGTGCATCCAGATCTGATTAGTCCTGTTGGACCCAATTAAGGATTCCCTCTGCATGGCAGTCTGAACCACGGAGTTGGCCCAAACATATTCAAAGGCATTTACATAGTTTGCAGAACTGCAAATCAGTTAGTGCCGCTGGATATCTGTGGGAGCTGCTGATGCAAAGTTCCAGGAGGAGTTCTGGGGCGGCATCTATCACTAACCAGGCAACGGCAATATTGAGCCACTGCCCAGTTAGCGACATGTGGGTAAAGTCAGCCGTGGCAAAGGATGGCCTAACTTTATCCCCGAAAGCTAACCAGGCGGCGGCCCAATATCACTGCTGCCCAGTTAGCTTCTGGGTTCTGTGGCAACCCGGATATTCAATGCCGGTAGCCGGATTTAGGCCCAGAATTGAATATCCAGGGTTAGAATTCAGCGGTGACGGCTAGGCACTTTACAAGCGCTAGCTGCCGCCACTGAATATCTCCACCCCCCCATTCCCGATATGTCCAGGGTCAGCCCAACCTCTAAGCAAGGTTAGATGGCCACCTAGGACAGCAGCTTCTGAAGGGTAGAAAAGAACAGCAGTAGTCAAAGAAAAACTATAAACTCTGACAGGCACACAAATTCAAAGAATGAACAGCACATTCTTTCACCTGCAGGGAGAATGGGCACACATACACATACAAAGCGAAATTTAATTTTTAAAATATTAATGTCCAATTATGCATTTTTGCAAGATTGTGGTGGGAGGTGTGACATTTCAATGATCAAAATTGTTAAGTTTAATTATCAAAATCTCAGCGGAAGAGGAGGCATAAGGCTGAAGGTTTGCCTAGGATACCCAACCCTTGCATCAGCCCTGAATATATCTATAGAGTACTGATATGAATTAAGAATAAATTATAATCATTTATTTTATGGTAGACACTTCATATTCTGTTACGGATAGATAATTCTGCTTGAGTTGCCTCAATATCCCTTGCTCATTCCTTTTGTTTATTTCATTCTTGAACATTAGGAAAATTAAGAACAGGCCTCCATCCTCTTTCTTTAACTGACCCTTGTCTTCCTTCAAGCAGCAATGTCTATGCTATATTTGTCTAATTCTCTGGAAGTGATAGTTGTTCCTTTTTACTGGCTATTTTTTATCTTGGTTGTCCATCAAGATGTTGGCATTCCAGGTTGCAAAGATCATTGTCATTGTTTCTGTCTCCTTTTAATATTTTCATCCAAAAGTGAGGTGAGTCCAGTGGACCTGGTTATCCTGTTTATGAGATTTAATGAACTGCTTAGTCATAGACATGCTCTAAGTGAAGTACCGAAATATAAAGAATAATATGGTAAAGATAATAATAACAAAACAAAAATAATAAAATGAAATACAACAATAAAAACATAATAAGCAAAATATAATGATAAACTAAAATATGATCAATCATAGAAAACCAGATTATAAGAATACAAAAAAAATCATAATCAACAAAATAAAGCAATCCTCAAGGTCAGTACTTATTCTTACACAAGACTACTAAAATCTTGTGTGAAAAGTCATGTATTCACTGCCTTACAAAATGACAAATAACCATGCAGGGGCTGAATCTCTTAAGACAACCAGATCCAAAGGCAGAATACAAAACAGCTGAAAGCCCTATCATGGGTTGCCTTTATCTGAGTTTCCTTCTAAAAAGACAATTGAACAGAGACTCTTGACAGATTGATATGTGAAAGCTACTGTAATAGGAAGAAAGAAAGGATCATAAATAAAGAATTTTAAAGTCTATGTGAAACCTCATTCATAGCCATCGAAGTGACTTGAGTAGAGTTGAAATAATATCATGATGAGGACTAGCATTAAAGAGAAGCAACAAGGGCAACTGCCTTGGGATCCCAGACTTCAGGGAACCCAAAGCTTGGTCAAAGCCGAAGAAGGTATAACCTGCTGGTGGGTTATGGGGCTGCCTTTATAAATTTTTGCCTAGACCCCACATGCCTAGTACCAACCCTGATCGACACATGTAGCTCCTGATATAATATGTGGCATGACATTCAGGGACAATTGTAAGGGGTATGAATATTTATACATCAGAATAGCCATACTGGATCAGAACAAAGGTCCATCGAACCTATTATACCATTTCCAGCAGTAGCCAATCCAGGTCACAAGTATCTAAATAATCCCAAAAGAAGTCAGATTCCATGCTCCTTTTATCCATAGGGATAAGCAGTGGCTTTTCACAGGATTACCTTAATAATAGTTTATGGACTTTTCTTGCAGGAATTTGTCCAAACCTATTTTAAGTCATAATCAATAACCTAATGAGTAGACTATTACAGTAATCCAGGTGACTAAGAACAAGTGCCTGGACCACATTCCTCAATTGGTCCTGGGCCAGAAACCACTGTATCTAGCAAATAGGCCAGAGATAGATACAAAAGAATGAGAAACATCCCTAATACAAGGAATCATAAACAACTTATTATAAAATTAAACTCCAAGATTCCTAGCTTAAATAATAGATATGACAATCTAGCCAAACAGATGGTTTTCCGAATATGACTGCAGAGTTGCTGCTTCAAATTAGCTGTCCAGGAGGATCGGTACTGAAGGGGGGGGGGCACATTTTCAGTGCCGTTGCTGCAAATCTGTACATTCATAGCACCAACCATATTGTCTCCAGGGCAGCAGTAGTCACACTGCCGTGCAAACTGTTTCTTTTGCACACAATGCCACCTCTTGAGATGGCCTTATCTGCAGCTGCGAAGGTGTCTGATTTTGGAAACCATCACATGAAAATGTTTTGTGCGATAGCTGCCAACAATCAGACCTCCTACTCCCCATCCTGATTCCACCCCCCACCCCTTCAACGCATGAAAGACAGAAATTGCAGAAAGGTGTCGGCGTTATCTGCTTTTGGCCCTTGTTAGCTGCTACCACTGGGCGATAAATCTGTGCTAGCGCTGCGGTAACAGCTAACGCCCTTAGTAAACATGCCTCTAAGACCTTCTGATGACTTTTATAGACCTTACTGAAGTTTTTTACTGAAACAAAACCTTGTGGAAGGTGATGACCCGATTTAGATACCCCAAACCATTGCATTTATTTAATTATTTATGTATTCATTTTACTTGATTGCACGACTAAACTTTGTTTTTAACTCCAAGCATGCTACAAAAAATTAAAAACAATTAAAAATTGCCCACCAGCCCTTCTCATTCTCAACCCACATCAATGCCTGAAATAGAAAGGTCCATGTTAGCTAAACCAGATATCATGGCCTCTTACAATAAAGAACTTGAAAAATCAGACATAGGGTGTTCAATGTAACCTGACTTTCTGTGCAGCCATTGCAAATGTCCCAAGACAGGAGAGATGTGATCAGATTGCTTTTACTTTGTTAAAAGTCTTGAAGCTGTAGTCTGCATTAGTTGCAACCAATTTAACTGTTTCTTAATGAGACCCACAATCAAGCAGTCATTCATACTTAGTACCTTCCTAAGCCATTGCTCTTTGTGTAAAAGACAAATGAAAGGTTTTTTAGATGTGTATTGCCACTACTTTTTCACCACCCTGTTCCTTTTTTGAATCATGTCACTGATGAGTTTTAGAATATACTTAAATGAGGCTAAGTACTAATTAAATTGTAGGCAAGTGATTTGTTTCTTCTTGGCCACAATTCATGTTAATGCCATGCCATGAGCGTGATCCGTTCACTTCCTCCAACCCGTTTTCATATGCTGCTGATGCCAGTAGGTCATCTCTGCACTTGCAAAAAGGCATTCGTCTCATGCAGCTCATAATAAAGCCGAAAAAGGATTATATGTCAGGGGGCTGCAGGAGTCCCAAGAAGCCTTATGAAGAAGGTTTATTCAAGAATGTAGAAATGTCTGGGGCCTTTCAATAATGTTTTAAAAAGTTAGAAGGCATTTATGTTTTGCTTGAAATATTTGTAAGCCCCAAGATGAAGTGAATAGACTCAAAGATCCTCATAAAATCAGAAACATCAGTATAAAAGTGATTGTAAATTCATAAGACTATCATTAATGAGAAAACACTTAGGGGTATGTTTACTAAACCGCGCAATTGTGCGGGGCGCACTTGAGCGTACGCTAAGGTACCTTAGCGCACGCTAATAGTGCGTTTTTGTGCCCCGCACACGTGCGCGCTGCACTAATGGGCCCGCACAAGTGCGCGGCGTGCTGATGTGCGATAGAGGCGTGGAAAGGCATTCTGAGGGCGGAGGAAGGCTCCCGAGGGGCGGAGGGACGGGGTCAATGGGTGGAGAGTGGGAGGGGAGAGGCTCCCCGCACAGGAGCGGGGATGAAATTCTAGCTAAAATATACCGCGAGTGAAAACCTCGCGTTAGAGCCGATTTAAAGGGAAGAGAAACCATTTCTGTCAGCAATGTACAGCAAAACCAGGGAAACCTACAAAACGTGAGCAGTGTGATACATGTGCACAGAACAAAAAAGCAAATAAAAATTGAAAATCACCACAACAAAATTCTAAAAAAATATCATCCAGCTGGGCAACAGTGATATCAATGGGCAACAATAAAAAACACTCCCAGGAAAGCTCCAAAAAAAAGAAATGATTTTTGGAAGGGTCTACGCTCCGTAGACCCTTCCAAAAATCATTTCTTTTTTTTTTTGGAGCTTTCCTGGGAGTGTTTTTTAATGTTGCCCATTGATATCACTATTGGCCAGCTTGGTTATGTTTTTTTCCCCTTTTTTCGAGGTCATTTTTGAGGTTTATTTGCCCTTTTGTCTCCATACAAGGTGAATGAGCCCACGGTAAAATTGTGCAGAGCAGGGGTTCTGACCCGTTCGGCCAGGTTTCCTATCTCCAGGGACTGCACTGTCTTTGTGGCCACAGTGTGGTGCAGCAGAAACAGCCAGTGCCTGTAAGACCAGAGGGTCACAGGTTCAAATCCCAGCTAGGGCTCCTGCCAACCCAGTCCCCATATTTTACCCACCACTAAACAGAGATAGTAAAGACACTCCTTTATTGCAGAGAACATAAGCATGGTTCAAACACCTATATTTTACCCTACACCGCACACACACCATAACAATGGGCATTACCTACAGCCGGGTCCCCCAAATGCAGTCCTGGAGTGCCACAACTCAATCAGGTCATATGCTGTTACCAAGATAAGGACATGTCAGCATGTTGGCGGAAGAGTACAGGTGGTGGAGGGGGCAGTGGCTGCTAGCCACAGCAGACAGTGGCCTAGCCCTGTGCAGGCTGGCACCGTCCACTGCAACAGACAGGCTCTGTCGGATGTACAGTCATGGACTCCCCAGGGAATGCAGCATAGTTGTGGCAACACGGTGGTGCAGTGCACACAGACAGTGTGTACAAGAACAGAAGGTCATAAGTTCAAGGCCCAGCTGGGGCTACTGCCAATCCAGTCCACATATTTTTCCCACAACTAAACCGTGATAGTAAGGACAAAGCTTTATTGCAGAGAACATACGCATGGTTACTACGCCTATATTTTACCCCACCGAGCACAGACACCATAAACAGGCGCATTACCTAGAGCAGAGTCTCCCAAATGCAGTCCTGGAGGGCCACACACCATTCAGGTTCCATGCTGCCTCTAATAAAGATGCCTGTGCTGCATATCTATGCACCACCCCCATGGTATGCAGATGTAGCTCATGCATATTCACGACGGACAGCATGAAAACCCGAACAGTGTTTGGCACACCAGGACTGGAGTTGGGAACCTCTGCCGTAAAGCAGCAGCCAACAGGGGCAGACACACCCACACCCACACCCACAGGCCCCATTGGCCAATGCCTCCTGGAGAGGCAGGACATTGGGCCCTGCGTGCATCTCCCAATACTAGCACTTGCATACCTTAACAATGCAACCCTACACCTGGGTATACGGTACACAGCTCTCAAACGTTTGCTATGAGTACTGGCAGATAGAAATTCCTACGTTAAGCACAGTTTGCTGATTGAGCTCCATCATAACAATCATTCTGATGTCTGCGGTGTGTGCTTCAGGTCTGATCTCTGACAGTGTTTACCACCCTGGGGAGTGACCCCCAACAGTATTGCGTACCATATCCATACCTGTACTGTGCCCAGGACTGGTGTGGTGGGCATGGCTGCTGAACTCCTCTATAGTAGCACAATGCTGGCATAGGTGTCGGAGTGTGTGTCTGTCTATACAGTGTGTGGTGGCTGCAAACACCTTCCACAGCCCACACTGCCAGCACTGTTGCCAGTATTGGCCTGCCAATGTGCATAATGAGGAGCAAGGTATCATGGGTATAGCCCGGACAGGGTGGCCTGGCCAGGGTGCATCTGCACAGGGCATAGGGCACTGACTGGGACATTTTAGTGCCCGGCCACCACCTACACAGACAGGGTGACCTCAGTATGTCCTGCTGGGAGATCACTCTCACCCTGACTGTGCAGTGACGACAGCATGGCTAGGCACCCCCATAGTGCTATTATGGTATTTTTGTCATGTGATATTTATAGCTTTCCTTTTGGGGCCCAGTCACTGACTTATCTGCTTGTTGTGTGTGCTGCCATCCCAGTTTTGGGTGCATGCATTTCCACCAGGAGCATGCACTATGGACTAACTAGTAGACTGTTTGCAGCTGGTATGTGTCTTGATGGAGTGCCTTGCAGGGTGCAGTGGCTGAAGGCTTGCTGCAGGAGACTATCAGATAGTGGTGGAGTGCAGCTTAGCATGTACAGGCCTAATGTCTGTCTGCTATTGTGTTATGGTTATGTACAGAGCTGCATTGACTGCCCTGAAGGGTGTCTTTTCCCCAGCAAGACTGGGGTTGATGGTCCCCTCTACTGCCACCATTGCAGGGAGGTAGAACGTGGATCTTTTGATGGGAGACCCTGTTTGCCACCCTCGGCCCTGGAGGAGGAGGGTGGTGGTACATAATCCTCCTAGGAGTCCATAGGGTATACACCTGACTGAGACAGCCAAGGTGTTTCTGCAGAAACTATCTATCACACACATTAACACTGTTTTGGACCTCCAGCATAACCTCTTTTAGTTATGGAAGGTGCTGTGGACCTGGTGCTGGGCGCCTCACCGCACCCTCAGGGTGAGCACAGTACCCGCACAATGTGACGGTGTGTAGCTACTCTGTGCGAGTAAAACGCACGGTCTGTACCCCCTACAGGCCAAGATGCTGTGGGGGTGCACATGGTCACTTCCCCCCACCAGGCCGAGGTGCTGTGGGGGTGCATACCCTATCTTGTGTTTACCTGTGGACCACTGATTTGCATGTGCAGTGCATCATGGGTACGAGTCGGCTAACGCTATCCTGGTGACCACAGCAGACTGTCTGTGTGGTGATGTGCAGGCTCTCTGCAGCCAGCCAGGGGCTTGCTTGCAGCTATGGAGCTGTAGCCCAATGGTTTTTTCACTGCCTGTGAAGCCAGAGGTCATGGGTTCAAACCCACAGTGGGGTTATTTGATAGGGCTGCCCAAAGCATAATCTCTTTTTAATGTACCTTTTTTCTGCCAGCAAAAACACCCTCAGCGTACTGTACCCATAAGGTGCCTTTGAGGGCGCTTTATAGGGCGCCCTATAGGGCACCTTATGGTTCCCGTCCATATAAGGTGCACTATACATTATCCTGTGATGCAACTTATAGGGTGCCCTATAGGGGACATTTTAGGGTGCCGTGGCGGACAGTTAAGGTTACTGATAGGAATACCATCTTGCATTATAATAGTAATCACCCCAAGCAACTGCGTGATAGTCTGCCGTTATCCCAGTTTATTTATTTTATTTATTTATTTATTACAATCTCTTATATACCGCGCTATTTGGCATCAGCGTGGTTTACATTATAACACAACGACCATAACAACATGCTGTTTGGTTTTACATCGAACAGGTGATCAAACTTGGATAACAGGGGTAACTATATACATGAGATATTTACATGGTGAGGAGTAACTTGTATAACAGGGGTCAATTATGATATACATGAGATATTTACATGGTAATGAGTAAAATTATCATAGTGAACGTGGGTCATCTCTTCAGAGGGGATGTCTAGGTGCCATTGGTGGTTGGGTAGTATTGGAGGAAAAGATGGTATTTGAGTGCCTTCCTGAACTGCGATAGGTCGGCGATAGCCCTAATGTCAGGGGGTAGAGCATTCCAGCATTTAGGTACATAGTAACTGAACGCCCTGTTTGTGGTTGATATGTTGCACTTTGACGATTCCTTTGGTAATACTAGTTGGTTTATGGCTATTGCTCTTCTAGATCTGTTGGGGGGCAACATGTGAATAAGATTTGTGAGTGAAAGGGATGAAATACCTTTGATTGCCTTGAATGCTAGGAGTAGGGTTTTAAAGATGATTCTCCCATGGATAGGTAACCAGTGAAGTTGTTTGAGAATGGGGGTCACGTGGTCGGTTCTGGTGGCTCCGTGTAGGACCCTTGCTGCAGCATTCATGGCCAGCTGTAATGGGGCTAGTGTGGATTGAGGGAGCCCTTGTAAGATGGCGTTTGCAAAGTCGAAGTGAGGCAGGATTAGTGCTTGGTATATGGTCCGGAAGTCATCTGGGTCCAGCAGGGAGCGCAGATGTCTGAGTGTGCGGATTTTGTAGTATACAGCTTTGACAATGTTGTTTATGTGGTGTTTCATATCCAGGCGTTGGTCCAACGTAACTCCAAGGTATCTTATTGTTTCTTTGGTTAGTAAGTCCGCTTCCTTAACACTGACATGGGATGGAGGAGTAAAGTCGGGGTCTCTGGAGATGAAAAGAACCTCCGTCTTTTTATGTTGAATGCGTAGATTCTGTGATTGGAGCCACGCTGAGACAGCATTGAAACAGTCTATTAGTGGTGCTAGGTCCATTTGGGCTGTGGAGAACGGCATGTATAAAAGAATGTCATCTGCATATATCAAACAGCTCACGTTAAATGATCTTATGATGTTGCAGATGGGCTGCATGTAAATATTGAATAGTAGGGAGGACAAGGAGGAGCCTTGAGGTACACCTTGTTTTTGATGGAAGTGTTTTGATTCCTCTGGTCCAGACTTCACGTATTGCCATCTTGCTTCCAGATAGGATTTACACCACCCTAGTGCATTGTTGCAGATGCCCTTCTCTTTCAACCTTCCCAGGAGAATTTCGTGACTCACCGAGTCGAACGCAGCGGCAATGTCCAAGAAGATGAGCACAAAACCTTTATGGATGTTGTCTATGCCTGTGATTATAACGTTGAATAGGCTAGTAAGGAGGGTCTCGACTCCATGATATTCTCTAAACCCATGTTGGCAGTGATCTAGGGGAGCTACGGAATCTATGTGATTTTGAATTTGCCGTTGTACCTCTTTCTCAGTTATCTTGGCTAGGAGAGGAATACTGGCTATTGGCCTATATGAATCGGCCTTTTGCGGGTCAAGCTTGGGGTTTTTCAATAGTGGCCTAATGGATGTCTGCTTGAGTGTTGCAGGGAAGTATCCTGTTGTGAAGGAGAGGTTCATTAGGTTTGCGATGAATGGACTGAACACACCACGTAGTTCCTTGATCCAAAAGGCTGGGAATGGGTCAGTCTGTGCAGTGGAGGTGTTGAGGGATGCTATGGTATCTTCAATGCATTTAGTGGAAGGAGTAGAGAACTTGTCAAGTAGGGTTAGGCCAGTTGGTTCCTGAAACTGTACTGCTGAATCCTTTTTGGTTTGAATGATCTTGGATTGCAGGTAGTCAGCGTATTCTTGTGGGTGAATCACACTGCGCTGATCGGGAGATGGTTCTTTCGAGAGGGATTTAACCAAGTTGAAGAGGTCACGTGGTTTATTCAATGATCTCTTTAGGGTGTCAGTGTGATATTGTTTCATTTTGGTTGTGATTGCTTCACGATGAATTGAGAGGTGAGTTTGGTAGGCGGTCTGATCTTCAATGGAGAGTGTTCGGCGCCATCGGCGCTCGAGTCTACGTAGTTGAGTAAGAGACGATCGTAGCTCAGGAGAGAACCATGGGGCAGAGCTTCTCTTCATTCTTGCTGTGTTGTTGGCTTCCGGGCGTTGTGCGATGGCATTTAAGTTGGAGTTCCAGGATGATATCAGTTCTTCAAGGTCAGGCGTAGTTTTGTTGAGGAGGGATTGGGTCTCAGATATAATGTGTTCCCTGTTAAATGGGCGAAAGCTTCTTGTGGATGCTCGGGATGTGATGTTCTGATTTCGGCTTCTGTGCAGCTGCTCATTGTTGGTGGGTATCTGGATAATAATCAATTTGTGGTCTGACCAAGGTACATCAATCACTGATGTTGGTAGATTACGGTTTTGCTCGATGATTGGCTGAGGAGCAAAAACCATATCCAGTACATTCCCTTTTATATGTGTGGGTTCATTGATGATTTGTTTGAGTGCGAGTTCTTCCATGGCACCAAGGAAGGCATTTGCGTGGTTTTGGGGTAAGGATGGGAGATTGAAATCACCCATTATCCAATTTGGTTTATTGGGACTGAGGGTGTTGGCCGCAAGGTCAATAATGGTTGGGAGGTCGTCTGGACAAGCCGACGGCGTTCTGTATAACAAGTTGAGAGAGCAATGCTGGTTTGCAATAGAGAGGATGTCTAGACTGCTTGTACTAGAGGAGTCTGTTATATGGAAGTCAAGGTCTGCTTTGGTGATTATAAGCACCCCACCTCCTTTTTTGTTTTCTCTATGTCTTGTGTGTATGGTGAAATTGGGGGGTAGGAGTTGATTGAGGATAACGTTGTCCTCCGATGATAACCAGGTTTCAGTGATCATAAGTATTTCTAGGTCGTAAAGTGAAATTGTGTCTAGTACAACAGGCCATTTTTTGCGAATAGAGCGTGCGTTAATGATGGCACATTTCAGTGGTCGGCAGCTCAGAGGTTTTTGCTGGCTGGGTGTATTGGATAGCTGTAGTGCTACATGGATAAGGTGGGAGCGTCGCGTGTAGGCGTCACTTCTTGGGTGGGAATATGGGGGATCATATAAGATACAGGAGGAATTGTTCCAGTGTTGGAGGGTATAAGTTACAGGCTAAACGTCTTATAAAAAATTTTCATGAGAGGGGATATCCAGCATCAATCATTAGAACAGCTTACAAGCGTGCTCTATATAATAATAGAGCTTTATTGCTTCAAACGAAACACAAGGATCCAATAGTAGATGACAGTAATATCAATCTGATCACCAAATTTTCACCATTGAGTGGGGAGATTAAACGTATCATTAAACGACATCATAATGTGTTGAAAACTTTGCCAGGGCTTCAAGATAAAGTGGTACGATGCGTGTGGACTCGGCATTCAAATCTAAAAGATACTTTAAGTCCGGCAAAACTACGGACACTATGTGAAGAAAACTCGCTCGAGCAAGTGGGACATAAATCGTGTGGAAGTTGTAATGTTTGTGCAGTAACCGAAGAGCTCACCCAATTTGAATATCGTGGGAAGAAATATTTACTGAGGCATTCGACAACTTGCACTACTGATCATGTAGTATATGCTCTTAAATGTCCTTGTGGTCTCCTTTACATTGGAAAAACCGAGAGAAAATTAAAAATCAGAATTAATGAACATCGCAGTAAGTTAAAATGTAAATCATTAGAGGCTCCAATAGTGGCACATTGTGTGAGTGAGCATCATGAGTTTAAGGACTTACGCTGTTTTGCAATCGAGAAAGTGCTGACAGGAAAACAGGGTAAAACCCGATCTCAAACTCTACTGATCCAAGAACAAAAATGGATTTTTCGATTAGGCACGGTTGGGGCTACAGGCTTGAATAATTGGATCGAATGGAGAGCCTGTATGTAGGATTAACGTAAGCTTTATTATTATCTCCAATTAAGTAACCATCTGAGAGGGAGCTTGCTACAGCCCGATTGGCTGTTCAGGAGAATTCATTTCCCTTTAAACCTGAGGGATAACCTTGGTATGCCTGCGCGGCGTCTTTCTCTCTGCTCGACATTTTGAAAGTTTGGCTCTTTAAAGATTTAAGGAGAGTTGGGGCATAGTTTAGCCGCAGCGGAAAAGGTGGGTTGCTGGTTAAATATTAATTTAACATCGTAGATTTGCGAAATGTGGTGATTTTGTTTTGACTGAGACCTCCTGGGTTGTTTTACAGATCGTGCTGATATTAACATATTTCCCCCTGAAGAAGAAAAACGAAACGCAAAAGCGGTACCCACATGGTGGCGTCGGGGATATTGACCATTACAAATGAGATAAGCTAAGCACAATCTTGAATATTTAAAACATACCTTACAGAAAAGAGTTTAAGAATTTCAGAACAGTGTGATGTATGGATTAAGACAAATGCCCATAATATGAAAACGGCAGTCTATTAATGAAAATATCAGTGAATATGTATGGTCATTGATGCGATCAGGCACATTGCTTGGGAAACTAATCTGAGCGTTGCCGTTGTGAGTCTGAGACCTCATTCACTGGAATTTCTTATGTATTAAGGGCACTACAGTTAAAAGCTTGTTGATTTACCATCATCAGAACTATTCTGAATATTTGTGGAGGGGATTGTCTTATGATTTGGTAGTAACCACCCTCCGATAATAGACCTTAATATAGTGTTGATACACGGACAGTTAAGGTTGCCAACTGGCTCCAGATGCGCCTGACAGGCTTGATCCAGTCCTGGGTTTACCCCATTGCATGCAGGGACATGTAGTCTTGTTTTTATTATAGGGTGCAATGGAAAAATTAGAACTACATGACCCTGCATGCAGTGGAGTAAACCTAGGCCTGAATCAAGCCTGTCGGGCGCATCTGGAGCCAGTTGGCAACCCTACGGACAGTGCACTTTATAATGTGCCCTATGGAGTGCCTTATAGGGTGCCTTATACGGCATTTTCAATTACGGCACGTGAGGGCGTGTTTGCTGGCAGCAATTAATAAAATAAAAATAAAGTGCTGCAGGAAACAAAATGTACATTGCAAAGCTGATGCCTCAGCCAGCCTTACGTATTAGGCATCCTGGGGAAGCAAACTCATGACCCCTGTATCAGCAGTCAGTGCCTTAACCATTGTGCTCCACTGCTGCTCCTCCTTGTATGTCAGCGCACCTACTTATGCTTTTCATTCCTTAAACTGCACAGTGCTGCCATCAAAAACAGTACACTGACCTTGCGGTACCTCATACGGCACCCTATAAAGCGCCCTATAAGCAACATTCTAGGGTGCCTTGGCGGACAGTGCACTTTAAAATGTGCCTTATGGGGCGCCTTATGTTAACACGCTTTGAGAGTGCGTTTGCTAGTAGTGATAATTAAAATAAAAATAAAATGCCTCCTAAAGCAATCTTCCCCATAATATGCAATGCCTCAGCCAGCCTTGTTCATTGGGCACTGTGGGAGATTGAACCCCTGATCCCTGCACCATTGGTCAGTGTCTTAACCATTGTGCTGGGGTTCTGTTCCTGTGCTTGCACATCAGCACGCCGCCTTATGCCTCCCAATATTAAAATGCCTCCTAAAGCAATAGCACGCTGCCTTATGCCGCCCAATATTAAACTGGCTCCTAAAGTAATGCCTCAGCCAGCCTTGTTCATTGGGCACTGTGGGGGATTGAACCCCTGACCCCTGCACCATTGGTCAGTGTCTTAACCATTGTGCTGTGGCTCTGCTCTTCTGCTTGTATATCAGCACGCCACTTATGCCTCTCGCGCAGCTTTCTCATGCGCTAATGTGCAGGGCGCACATGGGCGCCGCGCACCTTAGCGCATATTTAAATCACGGTTTTTCTTTTTCAGAAAGAAACGCCCACTCCTTATATGGCACCCGCACGCACACTACCGCGGCCCGCACATTAGCGGGGTTTTAGTAAACATACCCCTTAGGGGTATGCTTACTAAAGGGTGCTAAGGTAACAGGCATTAATGGCAGGGATAAGGGGTGTTATATGTGTGAAGAGCGCTGGGCGGGTAGGGGCTGTTCCGGCGTAAAGGATGATATGGGCTATTTCACGGGCATTAACAGGACATCGGGTGTTAAGGTGTCAAACATGTGCCTTAACATCCAAAAAAGACTGTAATCCTAATGCTGAATAAAGGAGCACCAAGGAAAGTCAATGTAAAGGTGATGGATGGAAGGACAGGTGGGAGCTGATGGACCTGCCATATCTGTGGACACCCTATGTGGCAGCCAGGATAGTGGATGAGCATGTGGGAGGCAGCTGTACCAATGCACGGGGGGTGCCAATGTAACATGGTGCAATGTCAGTGTGTGGCATAGGATGGGGAAGTGGCAGGATGTGTGCAGCGACAGGCGGACAGAGTAGGAGTGGTGACAGGCAGATCAGGCCCAGGAAAGGCATGCGTGAAGAGCCGAAATAAGGAAAACAGTACTAGTGTTGATCATGGTGTAGCAGCTTGCACAAGAAGACATGACTGCGCACAGCCGACAGAGGCAGATGGATGGGCAGAAGGAAGGATGGCAGCTGAGGAGAGAGTGGTATGGGTTGGTAGCATTGATGTGCCGTAGGTGCCATCCCCAATGTATTTGTACTGTATGTGAATATGTGTGCCAGTGCCACCTGGAAGGCCTGATATCAGACGTGCGGGACTCACACCTGTCCCAGCCACACAGCCACCATACAACAGCTCAGACAAATGTGCGGATAACAACTGCACAGGTGTCATCCAAACTGGGCAAATGGGGCACATACAGACATGAGGTGATACCTGCAGGTGGTGTACTGCAGAGATGTAATGGAGCCAAAGCTGTACAGTAACAGTCATGATGTCATACATGACTCATGTTGCCCAAGTAGATTACAGGTGTATGTATGTAACTGCCTGTTAGTATACCATTATAGCAGTGCTGTCACATCAGGGTACATCTTACCATCAATTGATAAATCTGATGATAAACAGGCACTGTACAGACATTGAGTGAAAAAATAATTTCTCTTATTAGTCTTAAGTAGGTTACATTGTAGCTTTATTGCAAGTCCCCTAGTCTTTCTGGGTGCACAGAGTGACCATGTGCACCCAAGCTTGGAATAAACAGCATGGACACCCAGCATTTGGTTCAGTGATGGGTCCCCCAGGACAGGACATGCACTTACATCACTGGAACCAGATACTATATAGAACTATGTGGTTACATAGCTGTGCCATGGTCACTGCTCGGTCAGAGTGAGAGTGCCCTACCAGCATAACATGCTGTGACCAACCAGTCCATGCCCATGGCAGATGGGCACTATGACATCTCATCCATTGACCCTACCTCTGATGCATACACATCCTGGCCAATCCGCCCTGTTTCAGGCCATATCCACAATACTATGCTCCTTATCATATACATTTGCAGACTAACGCTGGGAACAGCTTAGGCAATGCGTGGCTCAGTGAGGCGGAGAAAGCCACAAAACAATAGGGAGACAAACACACACATACACATACACACTCATATCTCTGCGCTGTGCAAAAATGGAGATGGCTGGCATTCCTGCCTGCCACTTTGGTCTTGATATCAGCTCAAGCATTGTTAACATGTGCTCATTGTGCAGGAGCTAGTAGTGCCCACTCAGTGTGCCAGTGCTATCAGCCTGACTCTCTATCCAGCTGTGGATAGTGGAGCCTGTCTGTGAGACTGACTGATGGGTGTTTGTACTCTTGCTGGTCAGTTCACTGGGGGTTGCATATGCTGGTGTTGTACCTGCACTTGAACTTGTGACCTTCTGCTCATATACACATCAACTGCATGTGTTGAGCCACAGTGCTGCCATATGGTTATAATAGTTCCTGGAGCTGACATGCTTCCCATCAGACAGACCTTGGCACATGTTGCTGCTCTCTTCTGCCTGCCTGCCTGCTTGCCTGCCTCTCTGTGACCTAATTTGTGCTGTTTTCAGCTGTGCCTTACCAGCGTTTGTTTGTGTCTCCCTCTGCTCTACTCCAGGTACCTCCCCTGTGCTCTCCTCATTGGCTGCCTGTACCCGGAAGTGACATGCCCCTCCCCGGGGCCTCCTTACTGCATTTAAACATCTCCAGTGCGGCTCACCACACCACGGGTGCGTGCTCCTTGGGCGAGCTCCTTGGGGCGAGATCCGGAGCAGCTATCCAGAGTCTGCAAAGTTATCCCCCAAGCATCCAAACTACTCTGCACGCCCACTGCCGCTCACTCATTCCCCCACGGACACCAGTGCTTCACAATCCCTGGGTCCACCATTACTTTTACATGGTAAGTTCTCTGTTTGGACCTCTATCCTGTTCCTTTTCTATTCGTCATTGCTGCTTTCTTTTCCCATTTCTTCTATTCCCTCTCATTGGGGCTGGCGACCTGCCCCTTCCAGCCTCGTTCTCCCTGGCCATCTGGCTCATAATCCTGCTAATCTGATCTACTGTTCCCGCTCTCCTTTGGCCCTACCTTCCCCCCCATTTCTGTTGTTCCTTCAGCTTGCACTTTTTAATTGTCATTCTCTTTGCTCGAAATCCCTTCTCATTAGTGATCTTATTTTGCAACATGCCCTAGCCTTATTTTTTGATACAGAAACCTAGTTGAGGGAGGGCGAGGAGCCACTCCTCAACCGCTGTCTACACCCAGGCTACTCTGCCTTGTCCACCTCTTGCCAGGGTAGGAGCAGTGGAGGAGTTGCTGTCATCTATCGCTCTTCCCTCCCTCTTCAGGAACTTTCCTCTGCTTCTCTCCTTTACCCAGAATCCCTGCTTCTTCGTTTAAATTCTTCCCCCCTCTTCATTTTCTTCTTATCTATGCCCCCCCTTCTCTCTCGGTATCTTTATGGGACTCTTTCTTGGCCACTATCTCAGAAACCTCACTTCATTACCACCATCTTTTGATTTTAGGGGACTTCAGTGTCCATGCTGACTTCCCTTCAACCTCTCGAGATCTCACTTTTCTTACTTTCTTGTCAGATCTGTCTCTCCATCAGTTTGTTACATTCCCTACACACTCTGCCGGTCACTCCCTTGATCTTCTTGTATCTTCTGTTTCTTCTCCTTTCCCTCCCTCTTCACTTTCTCCTCTTACCCTTCCCTGGTCTGATCATTTCTGTCTTCTCTTTTCCCTTCCTCTCTTCTACCTCCTCGCTGGGATCCCCAAATACTCCTTTTACTAGTTCTGATCCCTCGACTCTGACGCGCCACATTACTGCTAACACTCTCCTTCAGTTTCCCTCTTCCGACTCCTTGTTCCCAACTGATTTCCATTCACTCACTGTCGATGTCCAGGCTCACCTTTGGAGCTCTTCTCTCTCTGCTGCCCTTGATAATGTCGCTCCTCTCTAGTCCCGCCTTCACCACGTCGTTTCCCCTGGCACTCCTGGTTCCACCCTGGTCTGTTCCTTCATCGTAGATATCTCCATCATGCAGAGTGTCTTTGGCGTAAACATCCTTCTTCCTCTAACTTACAACAATTCCGCCTCTTTCATCGTCACTATAGTTCCCTTCTATACTCAGTTAAACGTGACTATTATTCTAAGCTTATCTCTTCCTCCTCAAATTCTTCTCGACAAATTTATTCTGACCTCCGCACCCTCTCTGCTTCTCACTCTTCTTCATCTCACCCTCCTCCTCTCTCTTCCCCCGATCCCTCCTCTCTAGCCTCCCATTTTCCTTCCAAGGTTCTTTCCCTGCGCCTCTCCTTTCCTTCCTGTCCTCATCCCCTTCCCCCCCCAACTTCTCCATCTACCCCCTCTCTCTTCCCTCTCCCCCTTCCCTGTCAGTCCCCTCACTTTCCCATCTATGGTCTACCTTTGAATCCATCTCCCCCACAGCTCTGTTTAACACTTTCTCCTCCACCCAGAAAACAACCTCTCCCGCAGACCCCATCCCTTCCTGGTGGCTCTTGGAGCCCTCTCTCGCTCTTTCTCCTTATATTCTTTCTCTCTTTAATTCCAGTCTCTCCTCAGGTATCTTTCCTACTCCCTGGAAACACGCCTTTGTTCGTCCAATCCTGAAAAATAGTTTCTCTGACCCCTCCTCTCTTTCTAATTGGCGTCCCATTTCTAATCCCCCTTTTCTGGCTAAGCTTCTCGAAAAATTGGTCTTCTCAGAACTTTCCTCCTACCTTGAAGCCTCCCTCACTCTTCATCCACATCAATCTGGTTTCCGCCC
Organism: Ichthyophis bannanicus; assembly: GCA_033557465.1. Classification (NCBI taxonomy): domain Eukaryota; kingdom Metazoa; phylum Chordata; class Amphibia; order Gymnophiona; family Ichthyophiidae; genus Ichthyophis; species Ichthyophis bannanicus. Next base: position 1,306,979,670 of record CM066033.1, read on the forward strand.
TGGTCACAGCACTGAATCTGTTCTCCTCTCTCTTCTTAACGAACTACACTCTGCTCACGATCATGGCCTTTTCACTCTTGACCTTTCTGCTGCCTTCGATCTGGTTGACCATCGCACTCTTTTAGCACGTCTTCAGGATGCTGGTCTCTCTGGCACGGTACTTCAATGGTTGCATTCCTTTCTTTCTTGTCGGTCCTTCTGTTATCTCAGGGTCATCTTCCTCTTCTTCCACACCTCTTCCCTGCAGTATCCCACAGGGATCTGTACTCGCTCCCCTCCTATTTAATGTTTTTCTGGCCCCCCTTGCCCTTCTGGTTCAACAGCATGGTATCTCTGCGTATTACTATGCAGATGATATATTTCTCCTTCATCACACGGATTCTCACACCCCTGATATTACTCCACTGAACATCTGTCTCCCTGCTGTAGCCTCTTGGTTCTCATCTAATTTCTTACATGTCAACCCTTCTAAGTCTTTTGCTATTTGGTTTACTTTTGGGAGCCCCTCCCCCACTTCTGCACTGCTACTGTCTTCCCAGCCCATTCCTCTCATCTCTTCTCTTCAGTATTTGAGTGTCACTCTTGATTCTTCTCTCTCTTTTAAGGGGCACATGTCTTCGGTTGTTCAGCGTTCCTTCTTCTCTTTAAAACAACTGCGTGCTGTTCGTCCTTTCCTTTCCCCCTCCACTCTGACTACCTTGCTTCTCTCTCTTGTCATGTATCGTCTTGATTATTGTAATGTCTCCTTGGCCGGCCTCCCCCAGTCCCAGCTCACTCGTCTCCAACGTGTCCAAAACACTGCTGCACGTATCCTGACACACGCTTCCCAGTTTGATCATGTCACTCCCCTCCTTCTTCGTTTACACTGGCTCCCTATCACCTATCGTATCCAGTATAAGTTCCTTATCTTTGTTCACAGAGCAATTCACACAGGCACTCCCCTTTACCTTGCTGATCAGGTTCATCTGCACATGTCTCATCGTTCACTTAGGTCTATACTTGTTAACCGTATGTCTCTCCCCTCCCCCTCACAAGCACACCTGGAATCTACCCGCTCATGTGCTTTTTTCTTCCTGGGCCCACGACTCTGGAACTCGCTCCCCTCCACCCTCCGCCTAGAACTATCATTTAAATCTTTCAAGTCTAAATTAAAAACCCACCTCTTCTATCTAGCTTTCGATCTTCCTCCTCCCTCCTCGCCCCTTTCCCCTCCTCCTTGCTGATGCACAGATTACATCCTTTCTTCTTATGCTTCTCGTCTCTCTGTCCTGCTTTGATTTTTAAATGGCGTTCTTTTCTATATATCTGCAGCTTTTAATTTTTGATTGTAAACCGCCCAGAAGCGTTTGTTATGGGCGGTATAACAAGTTTTAAATAAACATAAACATAAATAAACATAAGCATGTTGCAATATGCAGGGCACACAGGACCAGGACATGTCTTTGGTCTGCTGCAGGCGGGTGCCGATGCCCCCTCTGCCAACACCCCCACACCATGATGACATTCCCATGTGCTGTCAGTGTTGGTGGTGCGCAGTCCCAGCCCATCCAACATGTGGGTTGGCGGGTGCTTAGGGCGCAAGGTCTGGATGGGGGGGCAGAGGCATACATGGACGGCCACATAGCCTCCCCCAACCATCTACCTCTGCAGGGACCCTATCATTGCCTGCATGTCTCGGGGGAAGGATGACAGCCACTGCTGTGGTAATCCCCTTGGTGCCTGCATGTTGCAGCTACCTGGAGGGCTACCGCTGCTGGCACTATCGGCCTCTTCCCCCACAGCTGGGTTCAGCAACAGCAGGGGGGCCAGCTGGGATCTCTGCCTGGGGTGCCAGGACCCTTTTACTACCCTATGTGGAACATCTCCTTTCTGCAGTAGAGCATGTCTGTGTGCCGCCACTGTCACTGTGGGATCATGGCATACATTACAGATGGTAATGTGGATGGCAGGATACCCCTATGAGGAGAGGCTAAAATGTTGGGGGCTCTTCAATCTTGGAAAGAGACAGCTGAGGTCTATAAATTAATGACTGGAGTGGAACGGGTAAACATAGATCGATCAACTGTAACCCATTTGAGACTAATAAGAGAAAATATTTTCTCAGTCAATGCATAAACAAACTCTGAAATTCATTACCAGAGGATTTGGTAAAAGCTGTTAGTGTAACTGAGTTTAAAAAAGGTTTGGACAGGTTCCTGGGGAAAGGTCCATACACCTTTATTAAAGAGGACCCAGGATATCGACTGCTTGCCCCAATACAAGCATTGTGAAACCTGTGTGTCTTTTGGGGAAACTGCTAGATACTTGTGACCTAGATTGGCCACTGTTGGACACAGGATGCTGGGCATGATGGACCTTGGTCTGACAGAGTATGGCATATTTTATAATCTTATATTCTTATGTGCCGCCTGGGCAGCTGCCTGGTCTGCTCTGTGCACCAGCTACCCCCACTGCATAACCCATATTCCTCCTCCTTTGCCCCATTTGTACCATCAACATAGTGCCCTTTCATACTTGGGCACTATGCTGTTGCTGCTAATGGAGCACTACTATCACTACCTTGGGCTCCCCTGTCTGTGCATCACATTGCAGACGTTAAAATAGGCTCTCTCTCCTCAAAATACACTCTTTCCACAAGGTTTTACTTTGAGTTAGGGTTCCCAACATTAAAGGGCTTTAACACACATTAGTGCAGCAGGTGTTAAGGGAACACCCATTGTTAATGCCCTCTCTCTGCCCGTTAACACCCACTCTCTGCCTACTGTGCCTGTTATGCTGCATGAGCCTTTAACGCCCGTTAATGCAGCTTTTTCACAGTGTAAAGGGCACACTAGTTCCCTTAACACCCTTTAGTAAACATAACCTTTATTGTTTCAGAGAAAATGTTGAAACCTTGTATTGCTCACCATGTCCAATTACCTTTTTATAAAATTTTATAGCTTGTTTTTGTCTACTCCATGTCAAAAATACAAGTGCAAATGTATTAGCTTTTCATGTGTCTCCCAATGCAATGATTTCAAAGTTCAATGGAATCTATGTAGTACAGCTAAGTTGTTGCTGAACAACAGAGGATGAGTTTTCAAGCTCTAGTAGTAGGATACCAACATCTAAACAATCCAATGATTCTGTTGGGCTAGCATACAGGCTATAAAGTGATTACATGACGCAACCACAAGAAACATAAAAATTACTGAAGGATCTATAACAGGGGGGAGACATAAATCAAGAAACTTGAACTCCAGGGCACTCCTTTTTCAAAGAGTAAAGGAATCTATGATGATGGGGCAATACTGGATCTGGTATTTACAAATGGGGAATGAGGAGCATGTTTCTAATGCCCAGGTGCATGATCATTTCAGTTCAACTGATCGTTATATCAAAGCAAAGAAAAGCACATTTTAGAAATAATATCTAAGTGCAATCTGGGATGACCAGGTCAAAACATAGGAAAGCAGGCCGACCACATACAAATGTTTGCCCGATTTCAGAAACTTGCATGTGCCCAAAATGACGGCCATGGGCACAGCCACATAGATGTCCTTGTTACAAAAGTTTAGGATGGAGGGTGTCTATCCCATGCTGAATGCACATCCATGTCTGCTATTTTGAAAGCAGAGACATGCATGGGGATGCTGAAAACATAAAACGTGTTCTTCCTTCCCTCCAGTTTTCTTTATGGCAGTGACAAATATTGATGATATCAGAGCACCTTCTTCACTACTTCCTTCAGGTGTCTTGGTGACCGAATGAGAGCTTTTCTGATGCCTATTTCTGCCCTGGAGCAAGAATAGACAGAGACATTACTGCTGGTGGATTTAGATGTGCTTGCCATTTATGAAGTCGAGCGCAGACAGTTCCATGCTTCTCTTAAAACTTTTATTTGGGGAGGCCTTTGGGCCCTTATAGCGTGTATGGCAGGGGGAGGGGGTTGGCTGCCATCTATAGTGTTATATTTGTTCTCTGTACTATTTGGTTTCTATCACTTGCTAGTTTGTCCTATTTGCAGGGGCGGCTCAAAGCAACCTGCTGTTGAGGCGGGGGATGAGATGGCGCCCCCACCCCCGGAGTCAGGGGGGAAGCTTTCTCAAAACTGCAGTCAGGGACTGAACCAAATCAAAAAGTTGATTATGTAATGTGGAGGAAATAAAAAGATGTTCGCACACCACGTAACTAAAAGAAAGAGCGAGAGCCACTGCACAGTTTATAACATCAAATTATAGCTCATTTTTATGTTGTTGTTATAAACTGTGTTATGATTGTTGCTTTTTCTTTTTGAACATATATTTTGCATTCACAAAACCCCTTCCCTCAACAACGGGTGCAGAGCAGAACTAGGACATCCACCCACAAAACTCAATATCTAATTTAAAAAAAAAAATCGGATTCTGGCCATCTTGCTAGCAAACATTCTCCTGTACCAGGCATATTGTGAACTAATAGGAGTGGAGGAATGGCCTAATGGTTAGAGCTCTGGCTTAGAAACCAAAGGCCCGATTTTTGAAAGGTCTCTACATGGTTTACAGCCCAGTAAAACATGTAAATGCCTTTGCTGGGGATATTCAATGGCACGTACATGATTAGTGCCTTTGGATATCCCCTCCTAAGTCTCCTACACGCCTCGATGCTATACAGTTAGTATCAGGGCATGTTGTGGGCGTTCCGGGGCAGAAAATGGCTCTAATCAAGCAACAGCGATATTAGATGTTGCACAGTTAGTGACCACTATCGGGGTAGCATCCAATATTGCTACTGCCCGGTTAGCATCAGCAGCTTCTGACTTTTGTGGCGATCACCAGATATTCAGTGCCGTCGACATGGCATTGAATATCCAGTTTAGGGGTCGGCAGGGAGAGCTATGTGCCAATGAAGCTCATAGCCCTTCTAAAATTGGCACAGTTGAATATCAGGCGCCAAGAGACCAGGGTTCAATTCCCACTATCACTCCTTGTGGCCTTGGGCAAGTCACTTAACCCTCCATTGCCTCAGCAGAATCCAATCTATCAATGTCCCTGTTTGATGTACATTACCAAGTTGAAGTTACAATTTAAACTGCTTTGATTAAAAATGATAAAATCAGTATAAAAAAACTGTTAAATAAAATACAAAACCCTACAATAGTCACTGAGGATCTATAGAGCAAATCTCCACACTATACCAGCACCCAACTTCCAAAACTAACATAAGGAACCTACCAAAAAAAGCATCACTGTAAATACTGCAGTGGGCCCTGGAACATCCATCACCTATTTCAAAAGCTAAACAATTCAAATTACTACAGTACAGATCCCTACGTACAAATTCCAAAGCTGGAAAAGTCTTGAACAGTGATGACACTATTAGGCTACTCAACAAAATTAAACTGAGATGTTGCCTTAAAATTTGAAATTTTCTTGATTCTGAACTTACAAAATATTTAAATTTCAGTCTGGCAACATAAAGAATGCAATTCATATTTCAGTATCCCCCCAACCAGCATGCTACAATTGACTACACCAAGAACCCAGAATACAGGACCCATAGAGCAAATCTACTATTCCATAACAGCACTACAACCAAAACTAAATAGCAAATAGCCAAATGCATTACTTTTAAGCCAAGACTGGAGCACAGGTTTATACCCTTCAAGAATGTTTGAAGGCATGTAGAGGACTCACAGGAAAACAGCTTCCATATCCTAATTCAGATCTCAGTTCATGTGTTGGGCTAGGGGTTGTGGTCGGAGGAGGAGAATCCAAGGACTATCCTTCAGAAGTAAGAGTGAAGGAAGTTTAGGTGCAAGCTTCCTGTTGGCATCAGTGGAAGTGAAATTGAGGACTGAAGTTGGCCTTGGGAAATTAGTTGAGGGAACAGCTATCAGGAATCAGTGGAGATGTCAAAAAAAGGAATGGTCATCAGCTAAGGTGTACTCTCATTTAGGTAGTTCTTGGCAAGGAAAATGCAAGTATTTCTGGTGAAGAACAGGGGCTGGGGTTAATGGAAGAAGACTCAGAGTTGCACAGAAGTTGGTAGGATTCAGGGAGGGGATGTCAGTGTATATTTCCCTGGCAGAGAAGCAATGGTTCAGGGCTGCAAGGGTTTGCCAGGCTTGCAAAAAGAGTGTCAGTAGAGCTCTCCCTAGCAGAGAAGCAGGGCACTGGGTTGCAGACGTTTGCTAGTCTCTGAGAAAGGCTATCAATGAAGTGTCCCTAGCAAAGAAGCAGGGGGTGCTTCTGTATTTGATGAGGCAGTGACATTGGCAGAGAAGCAGAGGGTCAGGGGTTTGCTTGCTGAACTCAGAAAGTGGGTGTCAGAGGAGTGTCCCTAACAGTGGCAGCGATTAAGGTTTCAGGTACACCAGTCTCACTGAGGGTCTCTTATCCTTGATGTCTTGCGCCAGCGCCTTCCACATGGGAGAGAAGTTGATACAATGGCCGCACCAGGACACATAGAGCTCGATGAACCAGGCGCTGCTGGAGTTAAGCAGGTGTGCACGTACTGCATATAGCCCTAGCTGCACCATGGCATCGGACAGGCCATACAGGTCAGCGGCGGCAGCACATGCCAGCATGAGTGCGAGGAATGCGGCGCCACAATGCAGCTTTGTCATCTCTCCCAGCTGCGTGACTTGCCCAAGACTGGCTGGGAGAGATTTCGCACCACCCCACTGTTCCTCCTCCTCCCCCACCATTTGGTTTTATTCAAAAGAGCTGTAAGATAGAGATCTCTGCTACCAGCTCCAAACCAATGTTAGAACACTAGCAAAGGTATTTTCTACCTGTCTTTGAGATCTGTACAATCACGCTGATTAGTCCGGTGGCAGCTCTGTTTTAATTTTAGATTTTGCCGCCTCCTGCAACCTGCCGCCTGAGGCTACCACCTCAATTGGCCTCATATGATATTGAAGTTCCTTTCTAATCTTAGCTTCTTAATTTTGTTTTAATTTTGTAAATCGCCTTGATTGTTGACAGAAAGGCAGTATATCAAGAAATAGTAAACCATAACCATAGCATGTTTATCTTTTCCAGAAAACTCCAGGCATGCCTCTGCCATGCCCCATGCAACATAGACATGCTTGCCCCATAGCTGACCAGATACCCAGCTTTCAAAAATGGCTCTGAGGATGCCTTCATGATTTGCGCATCTGAATGGCCATTTTAAGACATCCACATCACAAATAGAGCATCTAAAATGACCCCCTAAGGGGTAAAAATATATGCCATTTATGCACATAAGTCACTATTTTCAAGGACTTACGGTAAATGGGCAATTATGCATGTACTTTAGCTAGTCGCTATTCTGTAAATGCAAGCTTAAGACAGATTGTGTGTACTTTCACTGTGGCCATGCACATGGGCTGAGCATGGAAGGAGTGCAAGCTTACACTCATAAGTTATAAAATAACATAGATTTAACATACAGTTTCAGACACCTATGCCCAGATTTTATAAAGAAAAGTAGATACCTGCTTTCCTTTATAAAACAGGCTCAAGATAGGTGTATTCTGGGTGCCTAAAACTAGCTGCCTGTTTATAAAATTCCCTCTAAAGGTACTAAATTTGTTAAAATGAGAGAATACTTCAACAAGAGACTGATAAAAGGAGGGCAGTGGGCTAAACTTAAAGGAGCTATAGAAAAATCACAATGCTAAACTAAGAAAGTAAATAAAATGGAAAAGAGAGCAATATGGTCCTGTAAGAAGGTGACTGAAAAGGCAAGGGATCTCAGAGAGAGGAGAACAGGAAAGAATATCTAGAAAATCGAAGGGAAGCAGAAATATGGTAATGCCGGCCAAGCTACAAACAAGGTTACAGCATATTTTTAAATATGTCAGTAAAAGAAGGGAAGGCAGAGGTAGAATTATGTGATGAAGCAAACAAAAGGAATAATACAAGGAGGGCGACAGAAAAGGCTAAAAATCAAAGCAAATATTTTCATTCAGTTTCCACTGAAGTAAGGACGAAAGAATGAACATTCATAATTTGCTGAAGAATGTAAGGCAATGGGGTAAAGTCCACAAAATGTACAGAAGAGAGGGTTTGAGTGGAACTAGCAAAATTGAAAGAGGGCAGCTGTGGGGCCAAATAAGTCCATGGACAGTGATGGAACTTAAAGAGGTTCTGATAGGTGTGATGAATCTATTCATTTGATCTTTCGAAAAAGGAATGATCCTACAGAACTAAAGAAAAGTATATTTTGTCCCTTTCTATACGAGTGGTAATAGAGAAGAGGCTGGGAACTCTAGGCTAATTAGTCTGACCTCCATGGAGGGAAAAAAATGGAAAGTAAATTAAATGGAATCCCGCAGATTGCAAGCTATGAGGCAGCTTGGTTTAACTAGAAGGAGATTGTATCAAACTAACCTGATCAATTTCATTGATTAGGAGACCACAGAATTAGATCAGGTACATGCACTGGATGTAATATTCTTGGAGGGTTAGAATATTCAAAGCATTTTAGCCAGTTAGTAGACTTACTGCCTAAAACACACTAATTCCAATATTCAGTGACAATATCCAGATAGAGCCACTGAGTATCACTGCAGACTGCCTAAAAAACTCCCGATTAAAAGAAGGGAGGTCTGTGGGCAGATCAGGGGCAGCGCCAATTAATATCAGTGATATTCAGCAAAATCAGTACTTATAAGTGTATCACTTACACACACAGATCCCCAAACAAGGCCACTCTTTTTTAAAAGTGCTTCTGACTAAAATGAGTGTTGCCACTAGACGTGTTTGACGTACTCCTGAACTTCCTTATGTGTATTTTACAAAAGGCAGCATGTTCAGTTTGCCTATTGTAAAATACCTGGGACAATATAAATGTCCTAACTTGTACATCCCATTTCCCACATAGGGAAAACTGGATGTGCGGCAGATGAATCTTGACTAGGGAGGGATAAACCGGAACTCGGCATCGGAAAGACAGAAAGCACAACAAAGCACCAGAGAGTTTAGGTAAGCACTGTGTTGTGGTTTCTGAGCCCTTGCCATCTGATGGTAGCATTGACCCTGGGTGTGTTCAAGCCAAAAACCTTTATTTTGTTTAGCTTCCCTTGTCGCTTGCAGAATTTTTCGTTTGGTTTGATTTAACTTTGTCATAACACGTCGATCGTTAATAGCGTGCACTACCGCTCAGTAGTGCAAACTATGGACAAACAAAGCCATAGTGTGCAGTATTAAGTGGTAGTGTGCGCTATTAAGCAATAATCCGTGCTAGTTGCACATGCATGAAGAGTGAGCACTATTCATGGCAGATGGAAAATGATGACATTTCAGGGGGATCCGTTTTGCTCAGAAATGACATGAAACAATATAGGAAATGTAATTTCAGAAGACTGCCCATCCCTATACTGTGGACAACTTAATAAAAAGGAAAAAAAATACCTCGTAGAATGAAAACTGGACTATAGTCAACCGAGTCTCCTTTTGGAGTTTGTGATACTGCTATCACAGGACCAATTCACTTTATTCAATTTTATTTCCATATACACAGTGAAATGAATAAAAGCTCTCACTCTACCTCCTTGTCTTTTTCTGACAGTGAGCATTTATGCTGTTTTTTATACATTTTTGTCTGTTAAAATCTTTAGCTATATTTTTAGCTGTCTAGCGTGACTGCCTAATGATCGCACATTTATAGGGTAACTTTATAAAAGAGTGCCATGAGTAGGTGCTTATAGAGGTGCCTTGTATACATAGGTGCTATTTTCTAACGACAAGTAGGTGCCTACTTGCCTTTCTAAAGTACCTGTATATGCGGCAGAGAGTGTGCCTTGAATGTAGACACATAGGGGTATGTTTACTAAAGGGTGTTAAGGGAGCAAGTGTGCCATTAATGGCTGTTATCAGCTCCCTTGTGCTCTTAACGCTGTGAAAAAGCTGCATTAACGAGCGTTAAAGACTCCTGCAGCAACAGTAGGCGGAGAGTGGGCGTTAATGGGGCAGAAAGTGAGCGTTAACAGCGGGTGCTACCTTAACGCCTGTTGTGTTAGTGCCCTTTAATGCTGGGAACCCTAACGTCAAGTAAACCCTTGCGGAAAGGGGGTATTTTGAGGGGAGAGAGTCTATGTAAACATCTGCAATGTGATCCACATAGAGGTGAGCCCACTATGTTGATGGTGTAAATGGCGCAAAGGGGGTGGCACATGGGTCATGCAATGAGGGTTACTGGTGTGCAAGGCAGATTAGACAGCTGCCCAGGTTGCATATCTGTGATGTCTGCTATTATGTCAATGAAAGAGATCAAATGCTAATGTGTTTAACAATGAGTACACATTTTAAACCTCATTCTGAGAGACCATATCAGAGGAAATAATGATAAAGGGAGCCTCAGCACACGGTATGTGGCTCATGTGTGGTTATACTACTGCTAACTTAAAGCCTGAAAATCCACTGATATATTATCCGTAGGCTTCCCAGACAGGTATGGCACAGGGCATGCAGAGATCACAGCAGACATAAGAAGGCCCCCTACTCATGTCTGCATTCACCCTGTCAATGAGCACAGCTCCACACAGAGACTGTTGCCTCCATATGACAGCTCTGAGATACAACACACAAAGCCAGTGTGCATATGAGCAGAGGGTCACAGGTTCAAGACCTGACTGTGGATCATGTCTTGCATGTCCCTGTGGGTGAACTTTAGCCTACAGTGCAGGTATAGCACCAGCATGTGCAACCCACAATGAATCGGCCAGCAAGGGTCCAAACACCCTTCAGCTACACAGATAGCCCCCCCCCCCCCCCTATCCACAGCTCGATGGAAAGGCTGACTGATAGCACTGGCACACTGAGCAGGCATTAATAACAGGTATGAATGTCAGAGCGCACTACTAGAGCCTGCACAATTGTGTGTGTCCAGAGTTCTGTGGCCTTCTGCACTACACGGTCCCCACATTGCTTAGGCTGTCCCCAGCATTAGTCTGCAAATGTGCATGATGAGGAGCACTATCTACACTAAACTACATTTAGCAGGCACTGCAGTCGTTGCTCTATAATTCATACTGCTTATTTATGTTTGCATTATGTATCTCATCTTTGGTTGTAATTTGGATTAACTCATATATCTTTATGCAGTTTATCTATCTAGCTTTAACACTATCTATATTAAACTATATTTAACAGCCATTGCACTATAATTCATATTATATAGTCATGTTTGCTCCACGTGGCTCATCCATGATTTTGATTAATTCATAAAACTTTTTTTGTTTGCCATTCTAATTACAAAATATTGGGCTTTACAGTATATAGGACACTTTTTAGAAATTCAGCAACTTCATACATTAGCCTATGGTCCTAAGGTGATTACCTCTCCTTCACTCCCGTCCCCTTGTGTTCCGTATTGCATCATGTTATTTATTTGTTTTTAAATAATTATTATTAGTCTTTGGTTTTTGCATTTCTCCATTTTAGCAGTTATGAATTGATTTTTGTTTTCATATATGTTATTATGTTTGTTACCTAACAGATTTTGTTCATCTTTCCCTTTTACTCTCATGTTGTCCATAATTTACATGAACTTCTCTTATACACATTATTTTAATATATGTTGTTCATGTTTTTTATATGATATTTGGATGTTTTTATATTCTTATTATGCCATTATGATTTGTTATTTATATTTATATATTTAGTATTATATACATTATTACATTTCTATGTTGTGGTTTATACGCAAGACGTTTTGATTTCATGCTTTCATTTTTACTTATGTTGTTATTTATTATGTTTTTATTACATGTATATTTTGGGGAGTTATTATTAAATTATTTTTTGATGTTTTTATAGTTTCTTGGTGTGCCTCACCCCTGAAGAAGTACATTACGAAACACGGCCTATGTTGGGTTTGGCCCCCTGTATTACCAATAAAAAGTTGTGAGTTTTAAATACTGCTCACGTCTTTGTACTGTTTGAGACTTTGAAGTGCCTGTCTGCCACATGCATGGCCTGGGTAGCCACAGCAGCTCATGCTCTAAGGGCACTCTCACTCTGACCAAGCTGTGACCATGGCACGTCTATTTATCCATCTTCAGTGATGTGGGTGCTTTCCCTGTCCTGGGAGCCCAAATGCTGGATGACCATGCTGTTTGTCCTAAGCCAGGGTGTACCTAGTTGCTCTGTACACATGCATTGTGTGCTATCTGGCCATAGGTGGTACATGCATGGCTGAACAGCCCTGTGGTGGGCAGTAGATGCAGTCTAACTGTGCTGGATTGGTATTTAGCAATGGTTGGGACAGCAGTTTTTCCTGGCCGGCTCACTGTGGTCATGGCAGGACCATGCAAGGCTAGAAGTCCCTACTGCATTTGGTGTCCAGGGCATTAGCTGCTACAACAATAGCCACTGATATGCATTGTTCTAGGACGGTCCTGGTCCAATAGGGGGAACGAACACAGGGCCCAGATGTGACAGTTGCCTAGGGCATGTTGCAATTGTACAGGAAACAAGGTGACTAGCATAACACACTGGCAATAATGTGGATCTACAGCATGGCCAGCAGAGACCATCTCTAACAGTGCAAGCTCTGGGGACCAGGTGCTGGGAGCCCATCTTCACCATCAGGGTGACCGCTGAAACTGCTCAGTAGCATGGTTTGTAGCTGTTCTGTACTTGTAACACACACTGTCAGTGAGTCTTACTGAGCTGATGTGATGGATCAGTGCATTCTCCATTTGGTGATCAGCTGCAGACTGCTGTCCCACGTGTGCAGTGCCTCATGGGTATTGGAGGGGCTAACCTATACTTGCACACACAGCAGACATTTTAGGTAATGACCTGCAGTCTCTTTGAATCCAGACATTGCTGTACAAAGAGGTGTGGAGATGTAGCCTACTGATTAGTGCAATGTCCCCATAAGCAAGGGACAAGGTTTGATTCCGACTTGTTCATTTTAGGCCTATGTAATACTCAGATCATTTCCAGGCTCTGCTGTGACTTGCAGACACGCATCCTTCTACTTTGTTATGCATTCTGGCCACACTTTGGGTCAGCAAACATGCTATTCCCCATCATGCCCTTCAGAGAGCATGGTTTTATTGGCTCTGCTGCAGCCCATTGCAGGGGGTCAGACATGTTCACCCTTGTTATCTGAAAATTTGTCTGGGGTGTTGTATGGTGGTTGTGTGCCTGGGACAGGTGTGAGACCCACATGCTTGGTATCGGGCCTTTCACATGGCACTGACACACATTTTCTCACACAGTACAAATATGTTGGGTATGGCACCTATGGCATATCGGTGCTGCCAGCCCATACCACCATCCCCTCCTCTGCCACCATCCTTCCTTCAGCCCATCCATCTGCCTCTGTCGGCTGTGTGCAGTCATGTCTTCTCATGCAAGCTGCTACACCATGGCCTACACAGGTACTCTTTCCCGCATTTCCGCTCTTCATGCACGCTTCTCCTGTGCCTGAGACTGACGATCTTAAAATAGCTAAACAGGTAGAAAAGGCGACTGTGAAAGCCAGAAGATGCTTGGGTGTATAGGAAGAGGAATGGCCAGCAGAAAAAAGGAAGTGACAGTGCCTCTATATAAGTCTCTGGTGTGACCTCATTTGGAGTATTGTGTACAGTTCTGGAGACTGCATCTTCAGAAGGATATAGGCAGGATGGAGTCGGTGCAGAGGGTGACTACTAAAATGGTTAAAAGGTAAAAAGGGGACTATTGTAGTTGATATGGAAGGGCAGACTAGATAAGCCATGTGGTCTTTTTACGCTGTCATGTTTCTATGTTTCTATTTATTTATTTATTTATTTATTTATCTATTTATTTATTTATTTGTCCTAGATTTGTATACCGCTACTTCCAGTTTCTATGATCTGCATGTCACCACTCCTGCTCCATCCTCCTTTCGCTGCACACATCCTTCCACTTCTGAATCCACTCAGGAACACATCTTCCCCATCTTATGCCATACACTGACATTGCGCCATTTTACATTGGCACCCCCCAGTACATCAGTACAGTTGTCTCCCACATGCTCGTTCAAATTACTGGCTTCCATGTAGAGTGCCCACAGATCTGGCAGGTCCATCGGTTCCCATCTGTCCTTCCATCCATCACCTTAACATGGACTTTTCTTGGTGCTCCCTTATCAATGTTAGGGCGACAGCCATTTTTGGACATTAAGATGCATGCTTGACATCTTAATGCCCAATGTCCCGTTAACGCACATTAAATGGCCCACTGCGCCCTTAACACCAGAATGCCTCCTACCCGCCCAGCGCCCTTTGCAAATGTAAAACCCCTTATTGGTTCCATTAACGCCTGCTATCTTAACGCCCTTTAGTAAACATACCCCATAGATTAAGGTATTATACTAATCTCTGCATGTGCACACTCAGCCCTTGTTTCACCCAGACCACACCCCTGGCTATTGTTTGTTTAAGTGCTTTCAAGTTGATGCTGATTCCTGGCTAGCTGGGATTTCTTAGCAAGGTAACCAGAAGTAGCTTGCCAGGTCCTTTCCACACAATGTCTACAAGTCTACAGAACTTGATTTATGGTTACCTGATGTCCCTGATTTTCAGGGCTTGTCCCCGATTTTAGAGCTGTGTCCCTGATTCCCATCTGTTTGGTAGCCTCCTGTCTCCAATTCCAGCAAAGGGGACAGAGGGGGTAGAAAAAACATAGTTTCAATTTAGTGATTTGAATATGTCAATTTTTAGAATTTACATCCATTGTCTTTATATTTTGCACAGTATGGGGTAAATGCATCACTGTTTCTGCGTAGAAGTGATACTGTTTCTTTCCTGGGATGGATGGGGGGACAGAGTAATGACTCCTTCCCTCCTCTATACCTTGTTGCTGAAACCTGGAACTAAGGTGTCCCTTTCTTCTCCCCTCTTCCAATCTGGGATAGGTGTCCCAGATTTGCCTGCAAATAACCTGGTAGACTCAATAAAGCATTAACAAGGTCCTGGCCTTGCTTAGCTTCCAAAATCAGACATGGCTCTAGTTGCCCCTGGTTATGCCTAATGGTAAAACACGTGCCTTAATGTCTGCTTGTACAAAGTTAACTGGTCTAATGTAAACGTTCCTTGTATTATCTCCAGTTCACTGTAACCTGCTTTGACCACTGCAAAAAGCGGTATATAAATTTAGCCAAATTAATTAATGCCAAAATGCATACTTTTACACCAATGGGCATTTCAAAAGAAGCCTTTCACACACATATGTGACCACTGGACTGATATTATAAAATTATTTCCTTGATGCATGGATGCAGCAGAAACATCTTACAGCTCATGTATGGCATGCAGCTCATACGAAATGCCTTTCCCCAGCCCTACAGAACTATTTCTTTGAACAAAACTACAATCACAGGAGCATGTATGGTAGTGGACTTCTGCCAGAACCTCTGAGAGGCTTTTTAATATCCTTGTATTTTTTGTATCTAGCTCCACAGCTTGGTTCATTTTTAACTTTGCTAGTTTCATACAAATTTTCACTTCTGTAAATGGTGCGGCATCCATCTGTCTTGTTATCATATCTACCCCTGCCAAACCAAAGCATTTTTTTAATGCTTCTACTTTGTCCTTGTCATCCTCAATACATTCTTCTTTTTCTTGTCTCAGTCTTAACAATTACACTTCTGTACTTTCTCCTTGCATAGACCCACACAAGAGTTACATCACCTTGCTTTACCTTCTTATCTATCTTCTGTTTCTGCCTCTGCCATCCCGACTACCTTCCCTGCTTCTCTCCATTTTTCTGAGTATTCTGCCCCATGCCACACTTTTTGAATGCTAATTAATATTTTTTGCCCCTATTTTTTCAGCAGCCTCCTAGGAAACCCATACTGTGCTCATTTTTCTCTTTTATTTACTTAACCAACATAAGGAGGTAGTTACTAAAATGCATTATGAGAATAACAGATGACATTTGCCCCTTAATGCACTTTAAAAGGCAATAACACGCATTATATTTTACCATAACACATTAATTTACCCCAGTGCACATTGAGTAATAATGAGATGCAAATGCATGCATAATGCCTCATTTTGACCTTATATGGCAGCTTGACCCCCTAGTGGCATTAATGCAAGACTACCACTAGTGTTCAAACGATGCCAGTTTGAACCCAGCATAGGGGAGGGCAGGAAAGACTGGTGATCATTCTTGCCCCTAAACCCTAGACCAATGGGAATGTTTAAAGTATATCCAGAGGGCCCTATGAGGGAATGAGTGGTCTGCATGGGGATCTTCTTTGAGGGGGGGGGTCTTCTTGGGGACATTTTCTTGGAGGGATTCCTCTTGGGGGGGTCTTATCACTGCTTATCTTGACACTGGCCCCTTTAAGAAAGGGCTTGGAGCATGTTACCGACTCGATGCTCCCAGCCTCTTTGAAGTGTGTTTTATAATTTGTGCACAGCTGTGTAAATTCTGACTAGGCAGGTCCCTCAATGCGGGGCGGCCCAGGCAGGAAGGGGGCCCACACGGCAGCGCAGTAAACTAACATTTGTTTGCCGCAATGCCTCTGTTCCAGGCTCGACTGTTAGCTCACGGGCCAAAGTTTCATGATAACGGTCTTACCGCGAGACCCTGGCTTGGGAGGAATACCTCCAGGCCTGGAATGGAGGCACCACAGCAAACAACTGTAAGTAGGTTTTCTGCTTGGGTCCCACGCCACTGCTGCTGTTACTGTCAGAGAGCAGAGGGGGCATGCTCTTGCCGCCAGCAGCACGGGGGGGGCCGAAAATAGGGGGAGGCCCTCAGCAAAAGTTTGCTTGAGGGCCCCCCTAGAACGTTTGCCACTGTTTGTGTATGTGTTAGGTATACCACCTAGATAGTATGTTGAGTGGCTAAGAAGTCAATAAATATAATGAAATCTGCAAATTTAATGATTTTGCTCATTGTGCTCATTTCCAGATTATTTATAAATATGTTCAAAAGCACCAGTCCTAGTTCAGATCCCTGAAATGATGTCTGCATTTTACTATTGGTGACTTGTTCAGTTATTTAAAGTTGCTAAGAGAGTATTGAGATCCCAACTAATATAAAGCCCCTTAAGCTTATTAGGTATGTTGTATGTTTTTTTGTTTGCCTCGGTATGAAATGTAGGATGTAGAACTAATCTGTTCCTAAGGGCTATATAACTTGTTGATAGATATGGCCAACGAAACCTTAAGCTAAAAAAACCTCCTCCTTAATTGGCTTAATACCTATAAATCAAAGTCTGAGCCTGGGGGGGTGAGCATTGGGATGGGGGTAGGAATCAAACATTAACAGAATTGCCACATCCTTTATTTAACATTAGTAGAAATTATGCGTAGCAAAAATTAGTTTCTTGCAAATTCATGGGAGTTACAGTGTTTTCAGTACTGACACACTCAGTAACTAATTTATACATGCCACGGTTGGAGGAAATCCCTAACAAAACGTCTCAAAAAAGCGTAACAATAGCTAAATAACAACGAAAAGCTCCTGAACAGAAAAACATTTATACATAAAGAGGACATCAAAGTAAATGAGCAAAGGAGGCTTTTAGCAAGAAAGCCGGAACGAACATTCAGGCCTCACAGCCAGACAGGCTCACAGATGGTCATTTTTGGTCCCCAATAACTGCAACCTTAAAACAGGTCAACCAGCAGTTTTGGTCATTACAAAATGTTCAGGTACTCAAAAATCTCTTTTCTGTCTTTTCTATCTTAATTTGGAATTCTTAATTAACTATACATTAATTGAGTACATTCCATTAAATAAAGCTCATATAGGTACCTATAGAACACTTATCTTTTCATACTCATTGCTAAGGACTCAAAACGTCAATAGGGTGAAACAAGAGCAGATCAAAAAACTGCTTCAAAGACATCCAAAAAATTCATTTCAAAAATCATCAAACACAATATAGTATTTTGAATTTATCTGCATCAGGGATGGAAACATTGTAAGAGCAGCTCTTCTATAAACTTTGAATCCAGCAAATTCTTCATAGTAACATAGTATATTACGGCAGACAAAGACCAGCATGGTCCATCTAGTCTGCACAACTGGGGACTAGGCTATATCTAGGGGAATGGAACATATAGGAGGTGAATCGGAGTCTGGGGGGATCAGGATCCAAAAGCAGTCTCAAAGAAATGAGTTTTTAGCCTAGATTTGAATAGGGCCACTGTTGGATCCTGATGTACCAACTCAGGTAGTTTGTTCCAGGCATAAGGAGCAGCAAGGTAGAAAGATTGAAGTCTGGAGTTGTGCAGAAGGTACTGGACTATTCTAATGTTTTATAAGTGGGGTTGCCGAAGAGGTGATTGCATAAGCTTCAGGTTTTACAAAATACGACGCCCGCATCCTTTTAGGAATGCATAGGTGGGATGGTGCTCAACTTTATTGGCATGTTAGCATTGGCTCCCTATTCGAGAATGCTGCATTTTTAAAATGTTGGTTACTGCCTTCTGGATTTAGCATGATTTGTGTCCAGAATATATGAAAAGGATATTGGGATGGCAAGTCCTTCTATGTCCACTACATTCATCACGGGAGTGGTTGTTGAATGTTCCTAATTTAGAGGAGGTAGGGAAAATGAATTGGCAGTCCCATGCATTCTGAGTGGTGGCAGCTGACAGGTGGAATGAGCTGCCTGAGGAGTTGAGGTCAATGACAAGTTTGTCAAATTTTCGGAAGACTTTTTTATTTCTAGAAGTGTGAGGGTGGGCGGAAAGGATGGAAGGGGGAGTTGGAATTTATGCTGTAATGTTTTATAAATAATTTTGTGATTGTACACCATTTTGATTGATCTTTTTCAGAAAAGTAGTATAAACCTTTATAAATAAATACATAAAACAAGTGATGCCTCATGGATGCCTTGCTCAGGGACTACTAGTAATCATTTGTATAGTGCTAAAAGGTGTATGCAGCGCTATACATATAGAGACACAGTCCCTGCTCATCTGATGGACATCAACATGACCTCCTTTCTGCTGGTCAATCCCCTCTACATAGAGCCCAGCATCCTTCTGCTTTTGACCACTGCCCTGCCGCATTGTTTCACCACCTTGAGATCCCTCTCCTAGTCCATGCACACCAGCTTCACATCCCTTATCGCATATAGCTCCCATGGATTTCCACATCCCAAATTCATGTCTCTGCATCAAATTTTAACTGCCAAGCAATAGACCTTCTAATTTTTGTAGATCTTTTCTCATGTTGTCCACTCCTTCCGAAGTGTCCATTCTATTGCAAATATTCATGTCATCTGCAAAAAGGCAAAATTTTTCTTTCAACCCTTCGGCAATATCATTCACGA
This sequence comes from Ichthyophis bannanicus, assembly GCA_033557465.1. NCBI lineage: Eukaryota > Metazoa > Chordata > Amphibia > Gymnophiona > Ichthyophiidae > Ichthyophis > Ichthyophis bannanicus. Next base: position 1,306,998,897 of record CM066033.1, read on the forward strand.
AGACATTGAACAGTACCAGCCCCAGAACTGATCTCTGAAGCACTCCACTATGGAGTGAAGTCCATTTACCACCACCCTCTGTCATCTGCCAATGAAACAACTTCTGACTCAGTCCACCATCAGGGGACCCATCCCCAGGTTACTCAGCTCATTCACAAGCCTCCTGTGAGGAACAGTATCAAAGATTTTGCTGAAGTCTAACTAGTCTTGACTAAGTAGTCATAAAAAGGTGGAAGGAAGGCCAAACAACAACCAGCATGGTTTAAAGGTGAAACCAGAAAGGAGAATCTTTCAGAAAATAGAAAAAAACAGCCAAATGACACAAACAGGAAACAACATAAATACTGGCAAGATAAATGCATTGAGAAAATTTGAAAAGGAGCTTGCCATAGAAGCAAAAACACATAATAAACACTTTTTCAAGTACATTCATAGCATAAGGCTGCATTTCAGTTTTAGAGCAAATAGTTTATCACTACTTTGGGTAGTACAGATTGTTTAAAATAATTTCAGGTGGGACTGGCAATGACTATAGTATATCACTTCTGAGGCTTTTTCCATGCATTTTATTATAATGGTAGAGCCCCGCATTCAGACAAGATTCCTGCTTGCTCTGCTTTTTCAGAGCTTTGCTACAAAAGCTCTTTGGAAGAGAAAAATTAACGAGATATTATGTCATATTGGAATATTTCAATACAGCCAAAAAAACATCTGAACCACCAGAAAATAACTATTGATAATGAAACTGATGCTGCAAATCGCTAGCGATAGAGAATGGTAAGTTTTCAGACACTGTAAGCTGTTGTTCAAGAAACAGATTGAACAAAAGGCTAAAAAAAATTCTGGTGCCAGACTGCATCTATTTTATCATTCATAAACAAAAACTGCCGTATGCTTGACATGAAGAGAATTCTTAGTACAGCAACGACTTTCCAAAAGACAGATTAATACTACCATACTCATAGGATTATCTCTGAGTTACTATTTATGCACCAGTCTCTCTAAATCAGGGGCTCTCAAACCAGTCCTCGGGACACACCTAGTCAGTCAGGCTTACAAGAAACCACAATGAATATGCATAAGAAAGATTTGCATACAATAGAGGCAGTGCATGCAAATCTTTCTCATGCATATTCATTGTGGTTATCCTGAAAACATGACAGGCTAGGTGCGTCCCGAGGACTGGGTTGAGAACCCCTGTTTTAGATATATCTTGTCATTCCACCCACCCTATCTATGGGAGCCATGGGAATGAAGCATGAGCATGGTGATGCCTTGATGGAAATCTACAGGGGAGCTCTGCTATTCAGTTTGTGTTCGGTGTAGAAGGAAACTACATTATTGGCCATGATTTGTTTTCTGTACCTCCTTCCAAGCCTGTTGATCTGTTACAGATCATCTTTTCCTTTGCTGAAAGTTAAAAAATAAATAAATAAATAATTGACATCCTCTAGCTAGCTTCAGCTTCACTTACTTACAGCAGCTAAGGGCGAGTGTGATATGTCATAGGAGTGGAAAGGCCTTATTGCCTTCTAAGGTGATCCGAAGTCTGGCTATGCCCCCAGGAAGATGAAAGTTATATAGAAGAAGCAACATTTATGAAACATTTGCAGAGTATTCAAAATGCAGCTGTCAAACTCCTTTCTGGGACATGTAAATATGATCATAAACAGTAACCCCATTCTTACAGTAGTTGAGCGATTTCAACTCCCTGTTACCTTCTGTATTAATTTTACATGTTTGATTTTAGAGCAAATTTAACTGGATCCCCTAGAAATTTAACTGATATATTATTGCCTTGGAGGCCAATTCCATTCAGACCCAATTCCGCACCTGTGGGAGCTAGACATTCCCGTAGGAGCAGAATCGGGGCACTTGCACAGGCCAGATGGGCCCCGATTCTGATGGCTGAAATGTGCAGTACTCTCCCAAGCTAAACCCCCCCCCCCCCCACTCCTGCATGGCATCTCGTCGCTATGGCACCAGGACTCCATACAAGAGCGCTGAATGGCCTGACACAACCCCCCCCCCCCCCCAACACTCTCATTTCCCCGCCAGCAGGCCCTCGGCGGGGACAGCCAGGGCCAGGACCGGGCGGCAGGGACTTACCTTTAGCAGCCCTGTGTCTTCGGCGGCCCTGCATGCCCCGATCCCCACCACACATGGAGCTTATTCCATCTCCAAGGTAGAATAAGTCCCACGTCCATCCTGACAATGCAAGACATACAAGGCGGTGACATGAATTGGCCTTGTACATCCAGGATGTGCACCCCGCCCCGCTCCATCCACTCTCTGTCCTGATGCCACCCCCTCCCGGCCCCATCCAGAGCACCCCACACAAAGACCTTGTTAACGCAGGGATCTCTAGGTCTAGAATCTGGTCCCTGCGAATAGCGGGGTTTGGACATCCAAGCTGGACATCCATCCCCGCTATTCGCGGTTCTGGATGACCGCCTTACTGTCCATCTTAAAGTTTATGTTCACCTGAGAAGCATTTTCTGTCTCTTCCTCCTCCACAAAAAACAGATATTGTGGGCCCGATATTCAGTGCTGGGATCTGGCATTGAATATCCGGGCTGCCCAGTTAGCTTCTGCAGTGAAATTTAGGTCAGGGTTTCCTGCGTCTGACTTTTACCGCTTATCGCTAACCAAGCTCAATGTCACCACTGCCCGGCTATGAATGGCTGCTGCCGTGGAACGCCCACGACATACCCTGATTCTAACCAGATAACGTTAGGGTGTGTAGTGGCAGCACCTGGGGATATTCAGCAGCACTGACCATGTTAATGCTGCTGAATATTGTGCAGAGCAGTATTTATATAGTTTGCAGGTCTCCAACCATGTAAATGTCTTTGCATATCGGGCCCTTTGCTTTGAGTTACTTAGCACCTATATTATGGAATTGTGTATCCAAGACATTTAGAATTGATTATTACTATGAATCTTTTTAAAGAACATAAGAACATAAGACATGCCATACTGGGTCAGACCAAGGTCCATCAAGCCCAGTATCCTGTTTCCAACAGTGGCCAATCTAGGTCATACGTACCTAGCAGTTTCCCCAAAAGACACAGGTTCCACAATGCTTGTACTGGATCAAGCACTGATATCCTGGGTCCCTTCTTAATAATGGTTTATGGACTTTTCCTCCAGGAACTTGTCCAAACCTTTTTTAAACCCAGCTACACTAACAGCCTTTACTACATCCTCCGGTAACAAATTCCAGAGTTTGATTACATGTTGAGTGAAAAAATATTTTCTTTTATTAGTCTTAAATAGTTTACCCTGTAGCTTCATTGCATGTCCCCTAGTCTTTCTATATTCTGATAAGGTAAACAATCGATCTACGTTTACCCGTTCCACTCCGTTCATTAATTTATAGACTTCTATCATATCTCCCCCTCAGCCGTCTCTTTTCCAGGTTAAAGAGCCCTAACCTTTTTAGCCTTTCTTCATAGGAGCATCCTTCCATCCCCTTTACCATTTTGGTGGCTCTTCTCTGAACCTTTTCTAATAACGCTATATCCTTTTTAAGATATGGCGAACAGAATTGCACACAATATTGAAGGTGCGATCTCACCATGGAACGATATGGAGGCATTATAATATCTTTTGTTTTATTTTCCATTCCTTTCCTTATGATACCTAGCATTCCCTAGGTGCATAACTTTGCATTTGTCCACACTAAATTTCATCTGCAATTTTGATGCCCATTCTTCCAATTTATCAAGATCCTATTACAATTTTCCACAATCCTCTTGGGTTTTAACAACTTTAAATAGTTTTGTGTCATCTGCAAATTTGATAACCTCACTCGTTATTCCACTTTCCAGGTCATTTATGAATATGTCAAAAAACAGCAGACCCAGCACAGATCCCTGGGGTACACCACTATTAGAAACATAGAAAAATAGAAACATAGAAATATGATGACAGAAAAAGACCACATGGCCTATCTAGTCTGTCCTTCCATATCAACAACTACAACAGTCCCCCTTTTACCTTTAGAGATCCTCTGTGTTTGTCCCATGATTTTTTGAATTCAGTTACTGTCCTCATCTCTACCACCTCCACTGGAAGACTATTCCATGGATCCACTACTCTTTCCGTAAAGAAATATTTCCGCATATCATTCCTGAATCTATCTCCCTTCACCCTCATCCCATGTCCCCTTGTAGCAGAACTTGCTTTCAATTCAAAGAGGCTCTCTCCCTGAACATTTATGCCACGGAGGTATTTAAACATCTCAATCATATCACCTCTATCCCGCCTTTCCTCTAAGGTGTACATATTAAGATCCTTCAGTCTGTCCTCATATGCTTTATAATGAAGACCACTAATCACCCTCTGCACCAACTCCATCCTGTTCACATCCTTTTGAAGTTGTGGTCTCCAGAATTGCACACTATACTCCAAATGAGGTCGCACCAAAGACTTATACAGAGGCATTATCACCTCCTTTTTTCTGCTAGCCATTCCTCTCCGTATGCACCCAAGCATCCTTCTAGCTTTTGCAGTCACCTTTTCTACCTGTTTTGCTACTTTAAGATCATCAGACACAACCACGCCTAGGTCCCGCTCTTCTTTAGTAGACAAAAGTATTTCACCCCCTATACCATATTGCTCCCTTGGATTGCTGCAGCCCAAATGCATGACCATTCTTCAAGCTTAGCTAGATCCCTCCTCATGTTATCTGCACCTTCCTGGGTGTCTACTCTATTCCAGATTTTGGTATCATCCGCAAAGAGGCAAACCTTACCCGACAGCCCTTCCGCTATATCACTAACAAAGATGTTAAAAAGAATCGGACCAAGGACAGATCCCTGGGGCACACCACTGGTAACATCCTTCTCCTCAGAGTGAGCTCCGTTTACTTGTACTCTTTGTCGCCTCCAACCCAACCAATTTCTAACCCAAGCAGTAACTTTAGGGGTCCATCCCTAGGTTGCTCAGTTTGTTTATAAGTCTCCTGTGAGGAACAGTGTCAAAGGCTTTACTGAAATCTAAATACACCACATCTAGGGCTCTCCCTCGGTCCAACTCCCTGGTCACCCAGTCAAAGAAATCAATCAGATTTGTCTGACAAGACCTGCCTCTGGTGAATCCATGCTGCCTCGGATCCTGTAATCCGCTGGACTCCAGAAACCTCACTATTTTCTCTTTCAGCAGTGTTTCCAATAATTTACTCACCACCGAAGTTAAACTAACCGGCCTGTAATTTTCAATCACATCCTTACTTCCGCTTTTGTGTAAAGGCACCACATGAGCCTCTCTCCAGTCGTTTGGCACAACTCCCGACTCCAACAAGGCATTGAAAAGGTTAGTCAGTGGAGCTGCTAGAACGTCCCCAAGTTCCCTCAGTATTCTAGGGTGTATCCCATCTGGTCCCATCGCTTTGTCTACTTTAAGCTGAGCTAGTTTCTCATGAACACAGTCTTCTGAAAATTGTTCAAGATGTCCCTCGCTTCTGTTCATGTTTGTGGGTGTTTTCTGAGGTCCTGCTCCTGGTTCTTCATCTGTGAACACAGAACAAAAATATTTGTTAAGCAATTCCGCTTTATCCTTATCAGCTTCTACATATTCCTCCCCTGCACCCTTGAGTCCGACAATGCCACTTTTGCCCTTCCTCTTCTCCCTAATATATCTGAAAAATGTCTTATCCCCCATTTTATTCACCGTTCTCCATTGGGAAAATTGGCCATTTAGCCCTACCCTCTGCGTTCTATCTTTTAACCAGTTCCTGATCCACAGTAGTACACTGCCTCCTATCCCATGACTCTTTAGTTTTGCCAAAAGTCTCTGATGAGGGACCTTGTCAAAGGCTTTCAGAAAGTCCAGATACACTATATCAACCGATTCACCTTTGTCCACCTGTTTATTCACACCTTCAAAAAAACATAATAGATTAGTAAGACAAGATCTTGCTTTAAAGCCATGTTGGCTATCTCCCATTAGGCCATGACTATCTACATGCTGAGTAATTTTTCCCGATACTGACGTGAGGCTCACCGGTCTGTAGTTTCCCAGATCACCCCTGGAACCCTTTTTAAAAATTGGCATTACATTGGCGATCCTCCAATGATAGTTCACAGATTACTAATAGCAGGTCTGCAATCTCATATGTCAGTTCTTTCAACACCCTTGGATGTATACCATCCGGCCCAGGTGATTTGCTACTCTTCAGTTTATCTAATAGTTGTAATACATCTTCCCGATGTATCGATATTTCCTTCAATTCTTCCGCACCTTTAAATACCACTTCAGTCATGGGTAACATCCCTACATCTTCCTCAGTAAAGACCGAAGCAAAGAATCCATTCACTCTTTCTGCTATGGCCTTGTCGCCTCTTAGTGCCCCTTTAACCCCTCTATCATCTAATGGACCAACTGACTCTCTCACAGGTTTTTTACTATGAATGTACTTGAAAAAGTCTTTATTTCAAGTTTTTGCTTCCACAGCAAGCTTCTTCTCAAATTCTCCCTTTGCCTAGCTTATCAATGCCTTGCATTTAACTTGCAGTGCTTGTGCTGTTTCCAGGTTTCGTTGTTTGGCTCTTTTTTCCATTTCCTGAAAGATGCTTTTTTGGCAACAACAGCCTCTCTGACCTCACCTTTAAACCATGCTGGCAGTTTTTTGGACTTCCTTCCACTTTTCTTAAAGCGTGGAATACAGCTGGTCTGGGCTTCCAAGATAGTATTTTTCAACAACACCCAAGCTTGATGTAAGTCTTTAACCTTTGCAACTGCTCCTTTTAGTTTTTTCTTAACTCTTTTCCTCACTTTATCATAGTCTCCCTTTCGAAAGTTAAAAGGTAGTACTGTGTATTTTCTTACTATCCCTCCTCCACTAATTAAATCAAACGCGATCATGCTATGATCACTATTGCCAAGTGGCCCCAACACCCTTATCTCTTGCACTAGATCTTATGTTCCACTAAGGACTAGGTCTAATATAGTTTCCCCTCTGGTCGGTTCATGAACCAGCTGCTCTAAGAAGCAGTCATTTTTTCATCTAGGAACTTTATCTCCCTAGCATGTCCTGACGTGACACTGACCCAGTCGATACTGGGGTAATTGAAATCACCCGTTATCATTACTGCGCTGTAACTTTTGTTAGCTTCCTTGATTTCTTTGAGCATTTCATCATCCATTTGTTCATTCTGGCCAGGCTGTCGATAGTACACCCCCACTGCCATCGCCTTCCCCTTTTTACATGAAATTTCAATCCATAGAGATTCTACAGCAAATTTTGTTTCCTGCAAAACTTTAATCCTTTCTGACTCAATGCCCTCTTTAACATAGAGTGCAACCCCTCACCAATTTGATCAGCTCTATCATTACGATATAGTTTGTACCCAGGTATCGCAGTGTTCCACTGTTTGTCCTCCTTCCACCATGTCTCTGATATTCCAATCATATCTAACCTCTCATTTAGTGCTATATATTCTAACTCTCCCATCTTATTTTTAGACTTCTAGCATTTGCATACAAGCATTTTAGAGACTGTATTTTATTCATATTAATTTGAATATTGGTAGACATGGGTAATTTGGGATCTTTTAGTTCTGTCTGCTCCATACTCGAGGGCATTTGGGCTACTTTACTCTTTTTGGGAAACTCTCTGCTTTTGGTAGTATCCTTCAAGGATACATTCTTCCGAACCATCCGCTCTTGGGCGACTGTCGGCTTTCCCTTATTATCTAGTTTAAAAGCTGCTCTATCTCCTTTTTAAAGGTTAATGCCAGCAGCCTGGTTCCATCCCGGTTAAGGTGAAGCCCATCCCTTCGGAAGAGCCCCTCCATTCCCCAGAATGTTCCCCAGTTCCTAACAAATCCAAAACCCTCATCTCTGCACCATTGTCTCATCCACGCATTGAGACTCCGGAGCTCTGCCTGCCTTTTGGGTCCTGCACCTGGAACTGGAAGCATTTCGGAGAACGCTACCCTGGAAGTTCTGGATTTCAACTTCCTACCTAAAATCCTAAATTTAGCCTCCAGAACCTCCCTACTACATTTTCCTATGTCATTGGTACCGACATGTACCAAGACAGCAGACTCCTCCCCAGCACTATCTAAGACCTTATCTAGGTGGCATGTGAGGTCCGCTACCTTCGTACCAGGCAGGCATGTTACCAGGCGATCCTCACGTCCACCAGCCACCCAGCTATCTACATGCCTAATGATTGAATCACCAACTACAACGACTGTCCTAACCCTTCCCTTATGGGCACATGGCCCTGGAGAAACTTCCTCGGTGCCAGAGGGTTTTACATCACCTGGAGGACAGTTCCGAGTTACAGGATCACTTCCTGCCACACCAGGGTGATGCTCTCCTGTCACGTGACCTCTCTCCTCCATGGCAACAGGGATGCTGCCAGACTGGAGGTGGGACTTCAGGACAGATTAAAACCCCACTTCTTTCAGCAGGCTTTTGGCTCTTAATTGGAGCAATGATGCTTTTGTACTTCAGCTCGGCAATTGGGCACAAGTCTTACTTGCTGACTTATCTATTCTTTCCAACCCAACAGAAGTTGGAAAGAATTATACAAAAACAGCAGAATTTTTGAGAGGCCTATGCTTCGTTTATACTGTGATGCAGTAGCCAGCACAGAACCTATGATAATAGGGGAAAAAGAAGAACTTACCTTGCAGTCACATAAGCAGCAAACACATTCAGGTTATAATGAGCCAAAGAATAGTAGAACAAACTTTCCCCACACCAGATATGACGCAGCAGAAAGTCAGAGAGCTAATCAGGTTCACCTGAGCAGGGAAGCATGTACGACGTGCAAGAGACAAGAGGATAAAAGCAGTTGGGAAATCCCAGCAAAAGGTAGCAGAGAGTCAAGGGGAAGCAGAGAGCTGGAAGGAAGAGAAGAAGTGGGTGTGGCTGGAGGAATTACAGATGCCGAGGCAGAGAGGAAGGAGACAGCTGAACCAGAGAGTGCTGGAAGAGGCAGTGTAGGAGTCTCCCAAGCCAGAGGGGGCATCGACCCGAGAAGAGTGACCAAGCAGGTAGAGGGCAGACATCACAAACAGGAGAGCTTGCTGGATCCAGGAAGCACTGGGTATGCCCCGGTAGCAAGGAGCAGCAGGAGTAAAACCTTTCCAGAAAGTGGCTACAGCCCAGCTAAAACTACTGGTGTTTGGAACTCTCGGGGAAAGGCATGCTACAGCCCTGACAGAAAAGCCTGGTTAACAGAGGAAGGAGTGGAAGCTATCTATCCCAGAGGAAAAGCTAAGTACACCATTTTCTCTAAAGGGCAAGAGGTGGGCCCGGCCAGGAAAACTAAAGCTAACAGTGGGGAAGAGAATCCTTATTGGAGAGAAAGGGGGAACCTAAGAGAAGCCCCAAACGCAGGTCCCCACGACCCTGTTTATGCAGAGCAGCTTCCTGCTATAGGAACTGTTGCCTCCCAAAGAAAGAGTTGTGTCAATAGCAGCCCTGAAGAGTGTTATCCATTTACAGGTCTGGACAGTGAACAAATGCAGTGGGAAAGCACTAGCCAGGAGGTAGAATCCAGTCCCATGGATTGCGCGATATGTCTCTCGGATGAGATAGAATCTCTCTGTTAAAGAAGCAAGCAGAAGCAGTGTTATAGTTGCTTGAAAAAGGTTCATCTTTATTTTTGCTGTGAAGAAACAGTTTATTTATGTTATCCTTTATTGCTGTATAAAAAAAGGAAATCCATAAGGGAAGGGGAATAAAGCCCAATTATAGTTTTTGCCTGACCACACGGCTACAGACTGTTCTTTCAGAAGGCAAACCTGCATCGCATGCCCTAGGCAGCCGCCTAATAGGGGCGGTGTAGAGTCACAATACATACAACATGCCATCTTACGTAGAAAACCTTTATACATATAGGTAGAATTTTCATATGTGATCTGTCAAAACAAAAATCAATGTGTATGTATTTATCAGAAGGCGTTCTGAGGGTGTTTCATGGGCATGTCTCAATCAATATGTATGCATGCATATTTCAAAGCTGTCAAGGCATATTACATAAGAACATAAGATATGCCATACTGGGTCAGACCAAGGTCCATCAAGCCCAGTATCCTGTTTACAACAGTGGCCAATCTAGGTCATACGTACCTAGCAGTTTCCCCAAAAGACACAGGTTCCACAATGCTTGTACTGGGTCAAGCATTGATATCCTAGGTCCTTTCTTAATAATGGTTTATGGACCTTTCCTCCAGGAACTTGTCCAAACCTTTTTTAAACCCAGCTACACTAACAGCCTTTACTACATCCTCCGGTAATAAATTCCAGAGTTTGATTACACGTTGAGTGAAAAAATATTTTCTTTTATTAGTCTTAAATAGTTTACCCTGTAGCTTCATTGCATGTCCCCTAGTCTTTCTATAATCTGATAACGTAAACAATTGATCTACGTTTACCCATTCCACTCCGTTCATTAATTTATAGACTTCTATCATATCTCCCCTCAGCCATCTCTTTTCCAGGTTAAAGAGCCCTAACCTTTTTAGCCTTTCTTCATAGGAGTATCTTTCCATCCCCTTTACCATTTTGGTGGCTCTTCTCTGAGCAAGAGTAAACCATGACGGAGTTCTATGAGGTGGCCACCTTCCCATCAGTGCCGTGGCAATAGAGTGTATCCATATCCCTCTAAGGTCTCCAGTCCAACATGAGGATAGCAGCTTCCAAAATAGGAGGTGCATGCATTCAATAAATATGCAGGTGGTTTGCAACAGTCAAACTATTATAATGTAGTAGCCAGTTACTCTGGCTCCTGTCACTATGCTATTATCCTGACACAGTCAGGACTAGCATGATTGTTTGCCTGTGAACAATTTCTAAAAGGATGGCTATTAGGTACGAACCAGAGACACTCCAAAGTACATGATAATGTACTGCATGGTCACCTAACCTGATGGAAGCACAGGCCACTATGGGTAAGGAAGAACACCTTTTCTATCTGTGACACCAAATCAATAAATAGCAACCACACATGCAATCCTTACACATGTAATCACAACTCTCTAGGTTTAAAAAAGGTTTGGACAAGTTCCTGGAGGAAAAGTCCATAAACCAATATTAGGACCAGTGCAATCCACTGCTTACCCCCGGATAAGCATTGTGGAATCTGTGTATCTTTTTGGGAACCTGACGTACTGTGACCTGGATTGGCTACTGTTGGAAACAGGATACTGGGCTTGATGGACCTTGGTCTGACCTAGTATGACATTTCTTACGTTCTTATGTTCTTTCCAGACATCCCCAGCTGCCACAGTGGCACTAAGGAACAGACTAATGGAGCAAGGTTTTGCATTGTGAAAGTATGTATTTATTTAAAGTGAGACTATATAGATACAGTACACAGAGTGCATGTTGCAGATACAGTGTGTATTTACTAAGGTGTCTATTGCCTCCTCCCTTTACCATCCCCTGAGCCCAAATGGGAATGTTTAGATGTGCATGTACTCCTGCACAGTGGAGGAGCCTCTGATGTGCAGGAGACCTCCTCTGAGTCTGCGTCATCCTGTGGGTCTATAGTTCCAGGTGGTTGATGAAGAGCAGCAGCTGGACCTTGTTCTGCAGTGGGATCAGTGGCAGGCCTTGAAAGGAGGCAGCAGCTGCAATGGGGGCTGGTTTCTGTGTTAGCATCTGCATGATGCAGCCATGTTTGCCTGATGTTGGACAAGGAGCTGTAAGGGTGCAGCCATGCTTTCCTGTTGTACCAGATGGTGCTGTTGCACAGCCTTCTGTTGCCTGATTTCTTCTGGCAGGAGATCCTCGTGGGCTTTCTCGTTCAGGCTTGGCTTCTCATTCTCTGCCTCATGTCTTAAGTCCCCTACCACAACTCCTTCTCATAATCAATTTCCCTTTCTTTTGTCTAAAAATTCCCTCACCAAACAAGCAACATCCAGTCAACAAGCGAGAAGCTTCTTGGTCAGTGAAGCAAAAAACATCCATCGTTGATACAACATTATCATTAGCCATATTAATTTATACTTAAATTCGTACAATACGTGGAAAAATAAAACACTTAAAATGAATCACCACTCGAAGGAGTTGTGGTAATTTCTAGAAAATGAAGATTAATTGAATATTTTAAAACCATATGTGTGATTTAATAATGAATATTGAGATTTCCTTATAAGTTGTACTATAATATCTTTGCAGGTATTCTGCATATATTGCAATACCTTGATACATTTAAGAAGTTGATTATATAAGGAAATTGTGGGAACTTCTGGAATGTGTAAATTAAATGCATATTGTGAACTATATATGAGATTGCAAGTTTATGAGTTTTGAGAATTATATATTAAATGGAATACTTTTGTATGAACTAATATTGGTGAATAAAAATGTTTGTAATACACGTTAGTAATTTGGCAGTCAATACATCCTTGTGATTTTATGATATAAATATACAGCTGCTCCTTTTAGTTTTTTCTTAAACATTTTCCTCATTTTTTCAGTCTCCCTTTTGAATGCTAAACACTAGTACAGTAGATTTCTTTGCTCTTCTTCCTCTATTTATTAAATCAAAATTTATCATGTTATTTTTTCAGTAGTATTTAGTTCAAGTGGTCTCTATACCATCACCTCTCCTACCAGGTCCTTTATTCCACTAAGGATTAGGTCAAAAGCATTGTGGAAATTCATAAAAACCCACAAATTAACAAATAACAGAGCCTTTTCCCATATAGCTCCAACCATCTGGAACTCGTTACCAGAGGACTTACGATCACTATCAGAGATAATGGAATTCAGAAAAAAATTGAAAACGTATCTATTCAATAAACACTATAATACCATGGAAAATCCTCCACTCAACTTAGATAAAGGCTAAATACGAACCTACCCAAATCAAGCTTATACACCCTCCTATAAAGGATAACATAAAACTTAAATAAATAACACTCCATTCCTATGCCTTGATATTCCTATGTAGTTGAATTCCTATACCTTGATACTCCTACTTGTATATAGTTACAACTGGTATGTTCTGCCTAATGCGGTACAGACAGTACTTCTGTTTAAAATTGTCACACACACTGTTATAGTTGAAATATCCTGATTAGTTGTTGAATCCCTGAATTATGCAAGTTACGATGTTCTATGTAATAAGTTATAATGTTCAATGTTCTATGTAAAACAAACTCTGCTTTGTTAACTGTTGTTAATTGTACACCGCAACTGATCGCTGGAAGATGCGGTATATAAATAAGTGTTAAATAAAAATAAATAAATAAATAAAAATAGCTTCCTCTCATTTTGGTTTCTCCATAAAGCAGTAAATTATTTCATCTAGAAACTTTATCTTCCTAACCTATTCAGATGTGGCATTTAATTGAAATCACCCTTTATTCCTATTTTGCTAATTTTATTAGCATTTCATTATTTGCCTGCTCATTTTGGCCAGACTATTCTCTTCCCCTTCTTATATGGAATTTCTGTCAATAATGATCCACAGTGTATTTTGTTTCCTGAAAAACCTTTATCCTGTTTGACTCAATGCCTTATTTAACATATAGCATCAGCCCTCCACCAATTTCATATATCCTATCATTGTGATTTAATTTATTACTGTGGTATCACAGTGTCCCATTGGCTATCCTCATTCCATTAGGTCTCTGAGATGCCAATTATATCTCTTCTTTCAGTGCTAAATATTCTAACTCACTCATCTTAATTTTAGACTCCTAGCATTTGTATACAGGCATTTCAAGTATGTTTTTTGTTCATATTGACAGCATATTTATTAGTTGACAGGGGTAATTTGGAATCTTTCAACTCTGTCTGTTATTTACCTATGGGCACCTGGAATATTTTTCCCTCTTTTGCAACCTTTCTATCGGAATGTCCTAATCTTCCTGTTTTGATAGTATTCTTCAAAGATACATTATTCTGAGCCATACATTTCTGGTATGCTGTCAGCTTTCCCTCAATATCTAGTTTAAAAGCTACTCTATCTCCTTCTTAAAGGTTAGTGCCAACAGCCTGGTTCCATGCTTCTGGAAAAGCCCCCCCCCCCCCCCCCCAGAATGTTGCCCAGTCCCTGACAAATCTAAAGCCCTCTTCCCTGCACCATTATCTCATCCATGCATTGAGACTCTGGAGCTCTGATTGCCTCTTGGGCTCGTGAAACAGGGAGAATTTCTGTAAATGCTACCCTGGAGATCCTGCATTTCAATTTTCTATCTAAAAGCCTAAATTTATTCTATTAACAGGTTTTTTTATCCCGCTTTATCATTCCGGTTGAAACAGTTTACATTGTAAGTTAAATTTGGTAATGTATATTGATAACTTGGATTTTTTCTGAGGCAATGGAAGGTTAAGCAACTTGCCCAAGGCCACAAGGAGTACTAGTGGAAATCAAACTCTGGTTTATTTGGATCCCAAGTCAGTGTGCTAACCATAAGACTACTCCTCCTGTCTAGAACGATATCTATGTCTTCCATCTTTGTACTAGACAGGCAAGTGACCAAGCACTTCTCACACCCACCAGCCATCCAGTAATATACATGCCTAATGATCTAGCCAACTAAAATGTCCATCTTAACCCTTTCCTCCTGGGCAGAAACCCTGGTGACACACACTCCGTGCAAGGGGATATTGCATCCCCTGGAGGGCAGGTCCTGTCTACAGGATCATTTCCTGCCATACCAAAGAGATGCTGTCCTTCCAGGTGACCTCTCTCCTACAAGGTAGCACTGAGGCTTCAAGACTGGAGTTGGCACTTTTCTATTATATCCTCCTCTATATACCTCTTTGTCTTTCTCAGTTTCTCTGAGTCAGCAATTCTAACCTCCAGAGATCAGACTCCTTCTTTCAGAGCCAGGAGCTCTTTCCACTGAGTGTACACATAATGTCTCTCCAACTGGAAGACGATCATACATGTGGTATTCAATGTAAAAGACTAGATAGCCCTCATCTTGCTGCTGTCTACATTTTCATATTAGTGAGTTCCTTATCGGTCCTACAGTTCAGTCCTCCACCACTGGGTAGTGCACCTCCTCCTGCAACATGGAGACTGGACAAGTCAAACTTGTGACATCACCGGGTACAGGGCCGGATTTACGTATACGCCATGTACGCCATGGCGTAGGGCCCACAACCGGCAGGGGCCCCCAAAAAATAGAACCAGGTTTTTTTTTTCAACTCGATTAAAAAAAAAACCTGGTGGCTGCCGCCGCGGGGCCCCCTCTGCTGCCGCGGGGGCCCCGTCTACAGGCTGGGCTGGGCTGGGCTGGGCTGGGCTGGGCTGGTCGGGTCTCGTCTCCCTCCCTCCCTCCCGGCTGCGAGAGACGCGAAGATAGAGCGTCTCCTCGCGTCTGTGTTAAGCCCGCAGGGGCTGATGGGATTTCCCATCAGCCCCTGCGGGCTTAACACAGACGCGAGGAGACGCTCTCCCTTCGCGTCTCTCGCAGCCTGCAGCGAGGGAGGGAGAGAGACCCGACCGGACCCGACCCGACCCGACCCGACCGGACCAGACCAGCTTGTAGACGGGGCCCCCGCGGCAGCAGAGGGGGCCCCGCGGCAGCAGCCACCAGGTTTTTTTTTTAATTAAATTTTACTTTAGGCCGGGGGGGGGGGGTAGGAGTCCTACCCCCCCCCGGCCTAAAGTAAAATTTAATTTTAAAAAAAAACCTGGTGGCTGCCGCCGCGGGGCCCCCTCTGCTGCCGTGGGGGCCCCGTCTACAAGCTGGTCGGGTCCGGTCGGGTCTCCCTCCCTCCCTCGCTGCAGGCTGCGAGAGACGCCCTGCAGCGAGGGAGGGAGAGAGACCCGACCGGACCCGACCCGACCCGACCCGACCAGCTTGTAGACGGGGCCCCCGCGGCGGCAGCCACCAGGTTTTTTTTTTAAATTAAATTTTACTTTAGGCCGGGGGGGGGGGTAGGACTGGTAATGGGCTATGGGGGGGGTAGGACTGGTAATGGGCTATGGGGGGGCTGGAAATGGACGGGGGGGGGTAGGACTGGTAATGGGCTATTGGGGGGGGTAGGAAGGGTAATGGGCTATGGGGGGGGTAGTACTGGTAATGGGCGATTGGGGGGGCTGGAAATGGACTGGGGGGGTAGGGCTGGTAATGGGGCATTGGGGGGGCTGGGGCTGGAAATGGACTGGGGGGGTAGGGCTGGTAATGGGCTATTGGGGGGCTGGGGCTGGAAATGGGCTGGGCTGGGGGGGGTTAAGGCTAGAGGTGGGCTGATGGGGTTAGGACTGGTAATGGACTGTGGGCTGTTGGGGGGGGCTTAGAACTGGCAAGGGCCTTTGGGGGGTTTAAGACTGGTAATGGGCTGTGGGCTGATGGGGGCTGTCTGGTAATCGGCTATGGGGGGGGGCTAGGACTGGAAATGGGCTGGGGGGTTAAGACTGGAGGTGGGCTGATGGGGTTAGGACTGGTAATGGGCTGTTGGGGGGGCGGTTAGAACTGGTAATGGGCTTTGGGGGGGTTAAGACTGGTAATGGGCTGTGGGCTGATGGGGGTTGTCTGGTAATGGGCTATGGGGGGCTAGGACTGGAAATGGGCTGGGGGGTTACAACTGGAGGTGGGATGATGGGGTTAGGACTGGTAATGGGCTGTGGGCTGATGGGGGGGGTAGGACTGGCAATGGGCTATGGGGGGCTGACTGGAAATGGGTTGATGGGGTTAGGACTGGAAGTGGGCTGATGGGGGGGTTAGGACTGGTAATGGGTTATAGGGGGGGCTTAAACTGAAAATGGGGTGATGGGGGGTTAAGGACTGAAAATGGGGTGATGGGGGGTTAAGGACTGTAAGTGGGGTGATGGGGGGGCTAGGACTGGAAATGGGCTGATGGATGGCTAGGACTGGAAATGGGCTGATGCAGGGACTAGAAGGGAATGGATGCTGGGTGAGGCTGGAACTAGAAGGGAGCTGATGTTGGGGGAGGATTAGAATGGGATGGGGCTGGAAGAGTAAAATGGAGAAGGGAAAAATATTTTGTGTGGGAGGGATAAAAAATCTACAATTGGCCGGGTATTGGGAGAGTAAGTGGGGATTGAGGATGGAGGGGTAAAATTTGAGTGGATGAAATAGGAATGAGGAAAGAGCAAAAGGAGAAAGATTAGTATGTTAAAGCAGATGGAAAAAAATCTAGAAGAGAGAAGAAAGGACAAATGGACAGCAGACGATGGAGAGTTAGCAGAAGACACGAAGAAACCAGAAGAAAGTGGCTGGAGCAATTGCAGCTGAAAAAAATGCACAAAAGGTAGAAAAATATCTCTTTATTTTGAATTTATTAATTGGAATATGTCAGCTCTGGTAAATGTGCATCATTAACATCTGTGCTTTGTTTAGTACAAGAGCAAATTAATGTATTGTTTTATTTCTACAGTGTTGTACATTCCAAGTTAGGCTTTTGGGATTCCCAGTTTAATTATTGTCTTCCTATTTCTAAATTGTGATTACTTGTTTGGTGATGGTCTATGTTCTGCATGTGTAACTGAGCTGAGGTGTTCTGTTTATATAATTCCTATTTGACATTGCCACTTGTTCTCTTTCCCCAGTAGGTCATGTATTGTTGTTCTCTGAAATGTATTGGTTTAATATTTGCAGTGTTGCCTTTTGATTGGTAGAGTATGGTGCTTTGTGAGTCCTGGTAGTGCTGTTAGGATACGGCGGGTTTACTATGGGCAGTGTTTGTAGTAGTTCCTAATGTGTCTGGCAGTTGGCACTGGATTATAGTAATGTAGAAATCTTTTAGTCTTTCTTTATCCATACACTCATTAAGAGGCATGTTTACTAAAAGTTAGTATATGGTAACATTATGCAAATATTTATGCAAATGAGGCCCCTTATGCAAATGAGGTCCGCACCCCCCTTGGGCCGCCCCTGCTGGGGGCCCACAATTTTTGTTGGCGTAGGGCCTCACTCAAGGTAAATCCGGCCCTGACCGGGTATATCCTGCTGGTCTTCTCCCATGATCCCCCAGTGTGTCCAGTCTCCATGCAGCATGAGGACGTAGTGAGCCTAGGTGCTGAGCTCACTTGAGAAGCAGTTTAGGAGCAGTTAGTCAGGATTTGATTTACCTTGCATTTCTTTTGCCCTTCTTTAGGTGTAATCCTGTAAATTGAATTCATTTTCATTTTCATTTAATTTCATTTACTTTTACTTTATTTATTTTCACCTAGTCTGCCTTAGTGTAAAGGGGGGTTCTGTCCCTTTTCAAAGTTCACGCTGCCAGCTAGCCTCTCTGCTTGGGATTCTTCGGTCTCTGTGCCCGGTGATGATCTCTCCCCCAGGACTGTACGGGGGAGAGCTCTGTGGAACACCTGCATTTTGGCAGTGTCCATGCGGCAGATTCCCATCGCGGCAGGAGCCTCAGGCCGTTCGAGGTTCTTTAGCCGGTGGGCCGGGGCTCGCAGCGTCTGCTACTTCTGGTGGCGCGAGGCAGCAGCGTGTCTGGACAGCTCTTCATCCCGCAGCTACAGCGGGGTAACTGCTGCATCCCGACGCCACAAGGGAGTCTCTCGAGTTCGCATGGAGGGGCTCTGAGCTCTTGCCGCCTCTGTGGTGTTTGGCGCCAAACGGGCCTGCTTCGGATTGGCGCCATTTTCTCGGCAGGGCTGAGGCCTCATGGCGGAGAGCGGAGCAGCCCCGCGTTTGAGCAGACGGCGCTGTTCCATGCGGCTACACCCAGATAAGGACTTCCTTTTGCTGTTACTTTTAATTTTAATTCTAATTTTAATTTCCTTTTAATTTTAATTTCCTTTTAATTTCATGATAGTTTATAGTTCTTTGATTGCAATGTGATTGGTTTGGGTTTTTCTTCTTGGGGGGTGCCTTTACCTTTGTCTGCATTCTGGCAGTTAGCGACGTCTGTCAGCAGCAGGTTTCCGTGCTAGGATTTGGCCATTCAGGGTCATCGGCGGCACAACCACCTACAAATTGAGCCCTTTCTGAAATTGTCATTTACATAAAGATGCTATTTCCATGTTTATTCGCTTGGAAATTGTGCAGACAGCCTCTAAATGTCGTTATGCCATCTGCAAATTTGATCGCCATGCTTGCTGATCTCTTTTCCAGATCATTTCAGTGCAGTAGCTGTTACCAGATGCCAGTTCCAGTGCAGATCCCGAGACATTCCACTATTTACGGGTCTCCTGTGAGAAAACTGGCCATTTAGTCCTATTGTGTTCCTGTTTTTGATCCATTTCCTATTCTATAATAGCACATCATCTCCTTCCTCAGGAGAAGTTCATAAGGGGCTTTGTCAAGTACCTTCTAAAACATCCAGATACATATCATTTGGCTTACTCACATGTTTATTAACCCTTTGAAAAGACAGCTTGGTGCTGCTTTTCAGAACAAGTTCTATCATTTAACTGGCACTGAACTCAGATTCATTGGTCTGTAGTTTCCAAGATCGCCTTTGAAGCTCTTTAAAAAAAAAAACAACCCAATTTATTTATTTATTTATTTTATTTAACATTTTTTCTATACCGCGCTATTAAAATCAGCGCGGTGTACATCGAACAAGAATACTGCAATGTATACAAACAACATTGAGTTTACAAAGAACAGGGAATTGAACATTAGTAACTCTTCAATCTTTAGAGATCATTAATACTAATGTTATGATTGAGCCTGGCTGATATTATGAATGATCACTATTAGACAAAAATTAGCTAGGTTAAGACACTTTGATTTGGTTTTCTGCACTATGTTATCAGAGCGCAGCTTGCCCATTTGGCGGGAACACTGCCCATCTGGGCCATCTGGGGAAAGGCCCCTGCTGGGGATCGTGAGAAGTGTTGCTGGATGGCACAGTCCGGGGCTTAGTGTTCCAGGGTCCTGGAAGGGTTGATAGCGGCAGTCAGGCCTCCCTGTCTTTGCTATGACGGTCACCTAGGTTCAAGCGTCCTGTGTTTTGGGTGACAGGAGTGGGACACCTGGACATGTGGTGCTGGATGTTGGATAGGCTCATACTTCTTAGGTGCATTCTCCTTGAGTGCGTCTGCATGTCCGTGTTCCGTCTGTGATCTCATGCTCAGGTGATTGTTGCAGCAATGACAGAGATCGCTTGGGATATCGTGAGCGGGGTTGTCATGGTGTTGCATGGGGTTGCCAATGCAAGACGGGGCCATCCTGAGGAGTTTGGGCCTCAGTCATCAGCTTTCCCTTCGGTGGCCCGGCTGTCCAGGAGGCACCCCTCCAGATCCGCCGGTCCAGTTCTTCCCTGCCTCTTCTCAATGTGGGCAGGGGGGCTGGCAGATCTGGAAATTCACGTCCACTGCACGTTCTCTACTGTTTTACCTCTGTCTTGGGGTTCTGAGGTCATATATTCCCAATCATTTGTTTGGTGGGGTGCTGCTGTCTGTTGTGCAAGACAAGGTGGTCAACAGTCGGAGGCTGTCGTCTATTCCCCTTACCCCTGAAGGTGCTCACAATTTAAGTTTTTTGTACCTGCGGAGGTGTATGTTGTTAAAGGCTAGCAGGCGCACCTGTGGGACCAGAATCCTCGGTTCTTCCGACCTTCCGTTGAGGTGCGTGGGTGGGGTTTACTCCCTTGGTCGGCTAGCAACTTGCTTCACCCATTGGGCCTTCCCTTTCCTCAAGGCATCGTTGCGTCCCACTTCTTCGTGGGGGCTCGCCGCAGGGCCTGGAGTTATGCTCAGCCGGTTCCAGCCAGGGCTGAGTCCTTGGGGGGAGGCTCCGATCCTAACTATACAGGGAGTGCTGGGATCCGTTCAACCAGGTTCCTTCGGGCCCAGCGTACGTCGTCTTTTGCTGGCCGGTTTAGGTCTTCGGGTCGTGGCGGTGCTCCGAGAAGACCAGTAGGCTGCACAGTGCTTGTCTTGGAGCAAGCGCGGGATATCTGTAGGTTCATATTCAAAGCCGTCCGGTTACATGTCCCTCCATTGTGGAATGCTGTACTAGTAGGCATACTTCATATGCTGGGCTTACAAGTTGGCTTCCGCGCTGCTCGGCATCAGCCAAGGTGACTGCCGGTTTAGGCTGTGGAGTCAGCCTGGAGGAGGGGCTTTGCGTTCTCTGGACAATGCCCTGTTCGGTTGTGTGCCTTGTGGCCCTTATGGAGTTGTAAGAAGGAAAAAAAAAAAAAAAAGAATGATCAAACAGGAAAGCCTTCCTAATTGTCCCCACTTCTTTTTTATAAGGTTCTGTCCCTTTCTTCCGGGAGCTTGGCCGGAGCGTGGTTAGACTCAGCTACATTTTGGGGATCCTTTATGTACAAGGCGTTTTAGTGTACACAGCACGCCCAGTGTTCCATCGTCTGACTGGAACGGTGCGCAGTACGTCAGCCGTGGCAGGCGTTCACGGACATGGAAGCGGATCGAGCTCTGTAGGTGCTGTCTGAGATCTCCGGGATGGTGGCCTATTTCGATCGGCAGGGTGGAGTCGGTCGGGTGGTCAGGGTGGCCCGAGCGAAGGGACAGCGTGCGCGGTTGAAGCCTTGGCGGCCTGCGTTTCGGTGGGGACACTGTGGTGGCGAATGTCCTTAGCGGGGTCCGAGTGTTTGCCGGAGGAGTGAGATTGCATCAGGCGGTGTGCGCGCCGCGTGTGCTCAGATGCGTTCAGCCCATATTGCACCTCATGGCGACCTGTCAGTCTGCGGCGACGGGTCGATGTTTAGCAGAGGACATATGAGGCTACTGGATAGCGTCGACGCATTGGTACGGGGCCGTGGCCCGGTCCATTCTATGCCTTTCAGAGGTCATAGTGAAAATGGCCGACTGGGTCTGGTTGCTAAGATATGTGCTCTTCATTAGTCAGTGGGGACCATTACCAGTGTATTCTGCAACATTTGCGTGAGCTTGCATAATCTTTACTTGCAACCAATCGAAATAACTGTCCAAAACCAGTTGATGCAGTCACTACTTAAATTTGCCTCGCTTGACAGTAAAAAAAAAAAAAAAAAAAGACATATTTATTTTATACCGATAGGTCACTCACAGCATATTTGGCGATTCCTCGTCCTGGTGTTAATCATGCAGATAATTTCTGCTCTAGTTGTGGTGATGTGACTTTTACATCACAAAAAATGGCATATGACTGTGGCGGTTCAGAAAGCCTACAATTTATATTTTGGCTGCAGAATAAAAGATCAGGATAAAAGCTAGGCGCCACACATATGCTGCAATACATGTGTAGCAGATCTCAGGCTGTGGATGGATGGGAAAAGACCATCAAAGTCTTTTGCGGTTCCAATGATCTGGAGAGGGCCCATGGATCACGTCGGCGATTGCTACTTCTGCATGGTTCCTCCACTTCCGGAGGGCATATCCAGGTGATGTAAGCGGTTGGCCTACTGGCATTGCGTCGTGGGCGTGGCTACCAGAGTCTCCTTTCTTTTTTGTCACACCATGTAAGACTCCACATCTTAAACAACGCTGGACTCTGGGGCACTTGACACCCTCTTATATGCCCTTGGTGGATCACGCTTGGTTTATTGCAACTCATTGCTTAGCTGCATTCCACATTCTCAATTAAAAAGACTCCAACTGGTCCAGGACATAGCTGTAGAGCTACTTTGTGTTGCAAAGAATAAAGCCCTTAAGAGGTGTGACAAATAGGGTGTTTGACGCTGGTGGTGTTTCCATTTCCCTCATTTTGCTTCCCACCTCTGTCTGGATGGACCTCGGTTCCGTTCTCCCTCGTGGAATCCGGCTGTGCCTGTTTAGTTGTCGGTTTGGGACTTACGCAAGAACACTTTGCTTGTAACCTGCGTTCCTTGGACCTTAGGTGAGGTTCCGTCGCTTTCTGGGAGGTCTCTTCGCTGCCTGTCCCTCCGTGGAGGCGGGTTCTGCGGGAGAGCAGCGGTTGCTAACACTTGACACCCTGGTGGGGTCGAGAGCCAAGGGGGAGCTCAAGCGGATTTTTCAGGCGGAGCTCCGGTAGCCTTCTCAGTAGGTCTGTTTCTAGGGCGTTCAGTGTGTTTGCGATGGCGAGTTTGTCTTTCTGAAGCACTAGCGCTGCTTGGGGCAGAGTTCTGTGCTGTTTTCACCAGTGAAGAGGATCCAAGTGGGCTCTCGGTCGTGTCTTCCTGGTTGGCTTACCGCCTGTTGACGTGAGGAGCGGGCTGGGGTCGGTGCCTGCTCTGTTCGTCTAGGGGCCGAGCCGACTGGATAGGTCCCTCCCAATGATTACTGCTCTGGTACATCCCAGTGGTGGAGGACTGAACTGTAGGACCGATAAGGAAATGGAAATTACACTTACCTGGTAATTGATGTTCCTTGAGGGAGTACAGTTCAGTCCTCATTCCCGCCCGGGGATGGATGTTTCAGACGCGAGGCGTCAGTTCCGAGTATGCTTTCGGATCCTAGAGTCGGCAACGGGCTCTGATTGGCAGGTAATCACGAGAGCAACCTTTTCTGCCTATACTCTTCCTTAGTTCTCCTTCCTTCTAGCTCTCTGTCTTCCGCTGTTTGGTGCACAGGGGGACAGGGGCACGGAGGAGGGTGTTTTCGGCCTTTCTTTTTGGGGCCCTGTGATTTTAAAGTTGAAGTTTGAGCATAGCTTTGTATTTAGTACTTTAACTGGTTGGTTGTTTGCTCCTTTGAGTCTGCTTTGACAGTAGGTCACTGGGGGATCATGGGAGAAGACCAGCAGGATATACCCGGTGATGTCACAAGTTTGACTTGTCCAGTCTCCATGTTGCAGGAGGAGGTGCACTACCCAGTGGTGGAGGACTGAACTGTACTCCCTCAAGGAACATCAATTACCAGGTAAGTGTAATTTCCATTTTAGTTATATAGAGATGTTAAGTAAATAAGGATACCTGTTGTTCTTGTTAAGGGTCATCGGGTTGGTGTCGACTCATGGCAACCCTCTGAATAATTATCCTAAACTGTATTTGGTCTTCAGTCCAGCAGCCCATTGTTGATAGAGTGGCATCCATAACTGCTGTTATTGTATCGATTCAACTCATTGCTGTCCTTCCTATTTTATATTGCCCTTCAATCTCACCAAGCATGATGTCTTTCTCTAATGATCTCTCTCTTCGTATGATGTGTCCAAAGTATGAAAGTTGAAGTCTTATCATCTGAGCTTCTAAAGAACGCTTAGGTTTGATCTCCTCTGGTACTGACTGGTTTGTTCTTTGGGCAGTCCATGGTATACACAGTATTTTTCACCGGCATCATAATTCAAAGGCATTGATTTTCTTCCTGTCTATCTTTTTCACTGTCCAACTTGTGCATTCATATAATGTTACTGAAAATACCATGGCTTGGACAAGTTGAATCTTTGTATGGAGAAAGACATCTCTTCTCTTGAGAATCCTGTCTAGGTCCTTCATAGACATTCTACCAAGAACAATGGCTTGTCGGATTTCTTGATGGCTTGTCATTTCTTTATTGATTATTGATACCTAAACTGATATAAAGGCCTTGAGGATTATTTGGTAAATTTTATGCAATTATTTTGTTTGTTTCCCAGTGAACTGCTAATTATTTGTTAAGGGGTAATCATTCTTGATTAAAATAGACTGTGGAGTCCACGGAGCTGTGCAATAGCTAGTTTAATTCTCTCTATTAATTTATTTTAAAGTTTTTTATACTGCTTTAACATTTTTTTTTTTCAAATATATTTTTATTCAGTTTAAGACAAGGTAAAAAAAAAACAATATTCAAACAATTAAGGACGATACAGAAAACAACCTAGTCCACATCAAGGGGGAGTAAAAGTGAATCAATTAAGGAAACCAAAGCAGGAAAATATACAAATTACAAAAGAAAAGGAGCACTGTCCAAAAAAAAACATTTCATTTTTAGTCAAAGCAGTTTAGATTGTAATTTAAACTAGGTAATGTACATTGATTCTTCTAAGGGAATGGAGTGCTAAGTAACTTGCCCAAGGCCACAAAGAGTGGGTATTGAACCCTGGTCTCATAGGTCTAAAGCCAGTGTTCTAACCACTAGGCTACTCCTCCACTACCTCTTAAAGCATACTGTACCTGGATGTAACTTGCCATGATCCTCTCCTGGAAAGGTGTGAGTTAAATACTGGTAATAATAGAACATATTAATAATAAAACAGTAACACAAGGCTAAACTGGAAACATGAGCAAAGCAGAAACTCAACAGGAACTCAGCAAGGCAAGCTATGATATGCAAAGATATGCAGGCTACCCAGAAAGAACCAAGCGCAGAGTTAGGGAGAAAATACTCCAGCCTACCTGGTCTGGTGCTTACTGAGTCAATCAGAACACAAAGTAGACAAGCAGCACAGACAGCAAGCAGAGAGTTAGCTGAGCTGCAATCTGGAGGAGACACATAGAGGGGAATTTTATAAGATCTCTCCACGCACAATTTGGGGCATCTAAGCTTTGGACATCTCTACGTATACCCATTCTTGGATGTCCAAAGCATGAATAGGGCTTCCAAAATTATCTCCACCATTCCATAGCACAAATAGAGCTTCTAAAATGACCGCCATAGTTGCAAAAATAGTCAGGCCTTTAAGGACAACAACCATTTTGTTTGAAGTATTCAGTTAGTTTTGAGATATTTCATGACTGATCTTGGAAACTAAGCAGAATGGGGCCTCATTAGTATTTGGATGGGAGACCACATTGGAATACCAGGTGTTGTAGGCTTACTGTATGGAAAAAATGCCTGGCAATATACATCTGGTTGCAATCCTTCTAAGAAAAGCGAGGGGATAATCACAACATGGACAGCTATCCACAGGGTCACCAGGAATTGACATGGCTGTGAAAATCATGGAATGGACTCTCTTCCTGGAATCTGGCAGGTATTCCCAAGTGACCTGGATAGGATGTTCAGCTTGATAGATTGACCCAACATAGTATTTCTTATGTTCTGTCTTTTGGATCAGAATTATATATCTGACTGTGTGTAATGGACTATATGTTTGAAAGGTGGAAATTGAAGCTGTGAAGATAGTGTTGCATCTGCCAGATGGTGTACTATATTTTAATTTTAATGTAATTTAGAGGCTCTTTACTAAAGTGCACAATGCAGTTAACGCATAATTTGGTATGCGTTAACTGCACTCTTGGACCTATGGTAACAATTACTGTGCAGCCATGACAGTTAGTGCATGCTGATTTTCACACTTACTCGCAAGCACACATTTGAGTGCCAACAGGGCCAGCGCAAGGAGACGAGGCACTCTAAGCAAACCTCATGCCTCAGCCCTGTGGACCTGGCCTTTAAACTTCAGCACTGCGGGACTGTCTCCTTCTGCCCCTCCAGCGCCTGCTGCCGACTTCCTGTTTATGGCCATTGCCACTGCTGCAGGTCCCGAGAAGGGTGACAATGGCAGTAATGGGTGCTCTCAGAGGGCCAGTGCTCTAGGTGACTGTCTAGTTTGTCCAATGGTTGCGCCAACACTGGATGCCTATCGGGTGGGTTAGGAGCAGAGAGTGGGCATGATGAGCACATTGCAGTTAGCACAGGGGTAGATATTACATGCTCTCTATTAGCAACACCTCAATAGATGGAGTTAAGTGCACCCGTTGTAATTCATAGTGGCCCAAATGTACACCAAGGGGCCTCCTTGCATGTTAACTGTCAGTTATCCCTGGCAGTTATTGCAGAGACTTTGCACTTAATGCTCTTTAGTTTTTGTGCTAAGTGCACTTTAAATGCAAAAACCTAATACACGTTAGTAAAAGAGACCCTTACATTTTTATTTCTATCCTGCTGTATACCTAAAAGGAAATTACAAGTAGGTGGGTTATAACAGCATAATATAAGCCTACACATAAAATTAGCAAAAAAACATCAGTAAGCACACTTTTAAAACTTACAGTCATAATTATCAATATAAATCCATGCATAAGACTAACATTGAAATCAAGACAATAGAGCAACATAATTTACATAATAAAAACTCAATCATCAAACATCCATTCATACATTATCCCATTGTCGCAACGATGTCTAGATAGAATTTAAAAAGATGGTTATATGAGGATCCTTTATCTAAACAAAAGACAACCTGGCTCCAGTTTAGGTTGAATAAGAAGAGAATTCCATAGCAAAGAAGCTCTATTATTAATTGTCCTATTCTTTTGAAACCAGTCTTTTCTCCTTTCCAGAAGAGATAGTCAAATGACAGTCACTCTGTGATTGAAAAGTTCTCGTAGGAGAGAACTGAGCCACAAAATGGGAGAGATACTTTCAGCCAATTTTATGTCCAGTTTTGAGCATAAATATAAGCAATTTAAAAGTCACTCTTAGATCTAAAGAGAGACAATCTAGGGAGATGAATAGTGGGGTGGTCCTGTTCCATCTTTTGCCCTCAGATTAATTTAGCCACTTATTCTATAAAAGTTTTAGTCTCACCAAATTTTCTTAAGGGGGCCTAAATATTGCAAATTACAGTAATCAGGATGAAACAGAACCACTGATTGAAACACTTGTCTTAAATCATTGGCGCTAACAAGGACCTCATTTGTCTCACCATTCATATCTCCGTAAGTAGAATCTTTATCTAGATTTTTGTAAGTATGCATTATTAAATGAGACTATAGTATATAAAAAGTTAACTTTTTCATTGAAGTGCCCATTTGAGTCTGAATTTAGTATGAAAGGCATTGAAGAAGATGTACAAATGCTTCTTCTTGTTGTTGTTGTTAAGTGTTGTTGAGTCAATGTTGACTCATGACAACCCTGTGGATAGTTGTCCTGAATTGTGTTCGATCTTCAGTCAGGCAACTAATTGTTGATAGAGTGGCAACCATAGCTTCTATAATCCAGTGCATTGCTGGTCTTCCTCTTTTTGCCTTGACCTTCAACCTTGCCAAGCACAATGTCTTTCTCTGATGATCTTTTTCTTTGCATGATGTGTCCAAAGTATGAAAGTCAAAGTCTTGTCATTTGAGCTTCAAAGGAAAGCTTAGGTTTGATCTCCTCTAGTACCAATTAATTTATTCTTCAGGAAATGCTTAAGATTCTCTTATCCCTCAATCCAAATCATGACGATATTATTAGTGTACTGACAAAATCAGAGAGGCTGGGTATGGCATCCATTCAGAAATGCCTCTTTCAATTCTGCCATAAAGACTAGTATATTATGGTGCCATTCGTGTGCCTATTCTGATTTCAGTATTTTTGTTTTCCCAGTTAGTTCTATTGGCTGTTTTTCTATCAACTAATGCATGATAGGATCTGAAGAATACTAGCTATGGGTTGGCCTAGTTGCTCAGTGGTTGTACTGCATACAGGTAAAATTCATCTTCCTGGGGCTGGAGATGGTGTGGAGGCAGTATTCATAGTCCCCTGCATGAAGGAAAGCCTTGGCAATTACTCACTACAACACACAGCAGCTAGGGTCGGGGACCATCACTGCATGTGCCAAAGGAAGAGTAATGAATGACCCTCTGTACCTCCAACAAATATTAAATTGTAGAAAAAATGTATTTCATATTATGAAAACAAAGCCTTTATGACCTCAGTGCCAATGCATAAGGCACATTTTATGAATCATTCTAAGAATTAGCCCCAGGTATGCAATAATATCATCAGCCTTGTGACACTGTAACAATTACTATGACATTATGTCACATTGCATATCCTTTCTCACAGTAACACTGTTATAATTACAATTTAACATTTGCATACTTCTTAGTCATTTCTATAATTTTTTGAATAATCTGTTTCTCTAGTTTTCCTTGTCAATTTAATATGAATTAAAATTTGTATTTTGACTGAATGTTCAAAAAAGTAACAAAATTAGAAAATTGTTAATAGAAACTACTGGTGTAGTAAACAAAACTGGTGAACAAATATCAGAATATTCTATATGAGCCTATATTCTGTTCTACAATTGCAATAAGGTCAATATTCAAAAGGATTTAGGTAGCTAAGTAGATACATTGCTAGTTTTCTCAAAGCTTTTAAAAGTTTTATGTCACAATTAATTAATTTTATTGAAATCTGGAAGGGCCTGAGGTAGAGGTTAAAATGGGGGGAGGAGGGAGTTAGCTGGCTAGCTTGTTATGATTTTCACTACCATTCACCTAACTTGGCTCACCAAATCTAAGCACTCTAAGAACAGGCCTAAATATCGATAGCCATCTACCCCACCCCCGTTCCACAGTGTCCAAGAATCCAAACCCTGACTGATCCTCCATCCATCAGACAAGGATTGTAGCAGGCAAGAGACACTCTTTTATAGTTCAAAGATGAAAAAGTAACATGACCACCTTCTTCAAACTCCCCAAGACAAAAGTGAGACTGAGCTGTTACTTTTGCATCTTGGGCAGGGCAGTATATCAGGCCTCAATAAACGATAAATGATAAAGGAGTGTCTCTTGCCTGCTACAATCCTTGCCCAGGTGGATGGAGGACCAGTCAGGGTTTAGATTCTTCGACATTGCGGAATGGGATTGAGGAGAAGTAGTGGGGATTATTTGTGCTTCAATCTTCCCTTCTTCCCAAGCTCCCAAGTAAAACAAAAGTTGTGGGACTGATCAGCATCCCAGTCTCCCATATATCCCAACCACCCATGAAATAAGTTTGCAAGAAGATGCCAGGCCCTTCTTCTACCCCCTTTCTTGTACCCACCAGAAATAGATTAGCCCTCCAATGACTCCACCCTCCAAAAAACACTTCACCCTAGCAAGTTCTAGACAAACTAACAGAAGGACATTATTGTTCCTTCCTGCTGACTTGGGTCCTGGTGTTGCCCTGTCAACAATATTCATAGAGTCTCTACTAATGGTGTTTAAATAGTCCATAATGATGCCCATCTTTCTAGAGCAATGCTTCTCAACCCAGTCCTTGGGACACACCTAGCCAGTGAGATTTTCAGGATACCCACAATGAATATGCATGAGAGCTATTTGCATGCACTGCCTCCATTGTATGCAGATCTTTCTCATGCATATTCATTGTGGTTATCCTGAAAACCTGACTGGCCAGGTGTGTTGTGAGGACTGAGTTCAGAACCCCTGTTCTAGAGGTATGCATCTTTGGGATACTATGTCTGTTTTAGATCTCATTTCTTAATTCAGTCATATCATTATGTTCTACCATTAGAAACAAGTATTGGGTCAAGCTGATTTTCATCCACTATTACTGCTCTCTTCACTCACTTGATTTTACACTTCCTCACAAGAGGGTATGTTCAATATCCAGATCATTGTCTAGAAGAGCAGCTTCGGCTCTATTTCTGTTATTTCCTAAGTGTTTGGCTACCTGAGATACAGTATGATCATATTTACTTGCTTTTCTTCATGACCCACTTGAGATCTGCTGCATATACTGTATTCTATTCGTATGATATTGAATGTTACAAATAGGTTCCGCTGACGCAGGCAAATTTCTGCTGAGTCGAGCTGCTATTTTTTCTATAGGTGGAATGAGACGGGCCAGTTACGAGAGCAATCACTCAGAAGAATCTACAGAAGTTTATACTTCTGGCATTCTTTTATCATTGGAACAGAAAGCCGTTTTAAATAAAGATCTATGGCACAGTTTTCAAAAAGGCCAATATTCAAACGCCACAGCGGCCAACCATGACGCTTAAATCCTGGTGAATGCTCAGTGGCAGTATCTGGAGAGGAGCTGCTGCTGAGGAGCCAGGCTGAGCAGCACTATCTGTATAAGTGCCAGTACGTATCCAGCTAGCTAACCTTCAGCCGGCACTTCTCCGGATTGCGACTTAGGCCGCTTTTCATGTGGCCTAAGTTCCCACATAAGTGCTGACTGAAAGCTGCATTAACCAATTCTTTGGAGTGGTACTGTATAAAAGGAAAGACATCTACTGCTTAACCTTTTCAGCCTGAAGACAGCTAGAGCACGCAATGTCGGTTCCAGTTACGAAGACGCAGCATGACCCAGCAGACAGTAGAGATCATCATACTAGCTGCGGAAGCCCAAGAGAACATGTATTGTTGTTATTATTATAACATTATTAATGGTAATCAATTGCTTTTGGATCCTGATCCACTTAGTCTCCTATGTTTTTCCTTGCCATTCTCCTAGATATATCCTTGTCCTCAGCTGTTGTGCTGTCCGTCTTGACTAGATTGTAATCTCTGATGAGCAGGGACCGTCTTTTACATGTGTCTGTACAGTGCTGCGTACGCCTTGTAGTGCTATACAAATGATAAGCAGTAGTAGTTAAGGAAACTGAAGCATACGGTGCCTTGTTCAAGCATAAAAAGGAGGTTGACAGTAAATTTGAACTGGCACCACAAGAATACTCAGCCCCATAACCGGCACAGCTTCTTTATATTAATGATTCTGAAGTAAAATACTAATTAAAAAAAGATGATTGGGCTAGCCAGTGGTTTTCAACCTAGACCTCTGGGACCCCCAGACCAGTCAGGTTTTCAAGATATCCACAATGAATATGTATGAGATAGATCTGCATGCACCGCTTCCAATAGTCCACTTCCGGACTATTGCAATCTAATATATCAAGGCCTCCAAAAGCATACCATTCACTCTCTGCAAATGGCCCAAGACACAGCAGCATGCATCATTACAGGATCAGCAAAACACAACCACATAACACTCCTTTTGAATCAACTGCATTGGCTCCCAATACACTCATGCACCAAATTCAAGACAATACTCACCATGTTCAAAATACTACTTCACACATCAACAGATACCCTACAACCATTGGTCGCAAAAGACTCTGAAACCCAACCTAGAAGAATTAATAACATGAACCTGATTATCACACCCAATGCTCATACAAAAGCTAAGCAAATTACCTGCAAGAGGGCTTTCTCCCTCTCGGCACCTGCCCTTTGGAAGTCCCTTCCAGAAGACATCAGGTCTACAAAGGACATCAAACACTCTTTAGACGGAAGCTAGAAACCTTCCTGTTCACAGAACATTTTGGAACCATTACATAGCACCGCATGGACAAATCATAACCCCCCCCCCCCCCCATAACTCCACTCAACAGAACCCCCTCCCCCACAATCCACCGAGTACATAATGTTTATGCTAAAATCCAAGCTCATGCTCCCTGGTTACTTATTCACGAATACTAAGTTAATATGTAACATAATGTTAAAATGTAACTGATATCATGCTATAATGTTATAATGCAAACCATTATCTTGTTATACTGTAAATCGCTTTGACTAAAGGATAAAGCCATATAAAAAAACCTGTTAAATAAAATAAATAAATAAAATAAGATCAGATTTTAAAAAAAATGCTTCTTCCTTCCCTTACTCAGGGAACAACTGAATCAGTGAATGAAATGGTGCAAATTAAGCTTAAGGATGTTAAAATGATTTATTTTATTTATTTGGATTTAGCTCATACCTTTTCGGTATCAGTTGGCCTTTAATAGGTACTTGGGTTTTTTATTGCATCTTCAACATTATTATATTCTGACTCATCACCAGGAGCACATACTGTATATCTCTATTCCAATGAAAAAGTTTCATATCTGATCATTCTGCTGAAGTATGATAAATTACCATTGTACAACCAACCAATCAGATTGATACGTACCATAAAGGGGCATTCAGAATGACAATACCCTCAACTTTTGTTTTATTTTCCTAACAAAGAATGCCCCTAAATCTAAGATCGTCTGCCTTACATAAAGGAGTCATTTTCAACCTGATGTACTAAGCATTCTTCCTATAGACCAAATTGGGAAGACTCCTTTTGTACATCTGGCCCTTTATGAAATAAGAATTACTCACCTCCTTTTGTATGCAGCTAGTGCAAGGAGACCATGACGCATAGGTGCAACACTCCCATATTAACTGTTGGGGGTATGGACAGCATTTTCCCAGCAGTTAACATTAAATCCTCTGCCCTAATGTGGCTGGTGCACTTAACTCTACCTATTGAGGTGGTGTTAGGTAAAACCGTGTTAATTGCAGGGGTCACAATTAGCATGCAGTGTTTACCCCCACACTAACTGTACCATGCTTATCACACCCACTCTCCTCCTCTAACCCACCCTCTCACTACCCCAATACATGAATTATATTTAGCGTGAAAATCGGCCCACTCTAGCTGTCATTGCCCCGCACTAGCTGTCAACTTATGTTCCAGTGCTCCTTCAACATGTGCCAGAACACGTGCTGACTGCTAGTACGCTTTAGTAAAAGACCCTCTAAATCTTACTGACACGTCTTCCTACAGGAGCTCTCACTAGAAACTGTTGTTCTTCTCGCTAAATACTGTTTGTCGTTGTTAAGTGTCATTGAGTTAATGTTAACTCCTGGCAACCCTGCGGATAGTTGTCCACCTTTCTTCCACACAGTACGCCTATAGCACCTGGTATTCCAAGGTGCTGTTCCATCCAAGTACTAACCAGGCCCAACCCTGCTTGTCTTCCAAGATCAGACAAGATTGGTGCACTCAGGGGGACATAGCCATAATAAGTACTGTCTATTTTCTCTTATAACTGTTTCCATCTTATTATAAACTAGAACTGGATTCTGCAATAAAAGGTTAATATGTTTTACAGATAGGCTGACCTGCTGAGGTTAGTTCGTCTACAATTTAATTGCATAGAATTCAGTATGTTATGAACTGTTCCTGTTCCAGCATTTACATACTCCCCTGTTACTTACCTATTTCAACTGAATCATCTTAGCTGTTTGTCATAATATTTGGGCATATTAATTTTTCCTCTGTGCTTTGCATATCCTCAATAGTGCTGGTAATGTTATTTATTTTCTAATTTCCATCTTTCCCCACTGAGTAACCTGCCTGCTAATATATTAAACAGCTGGAAACCAGATCGGACTTAGGTCCCCTTTCCAATTAGGTACCCTGCAGGCCTGCTGTCATCAGCCCGGAACCTGAAAGAAATATAACTCACTGGAAATCTTCAGTGGTGATATCAAGAAAAATCAGCAAAGGACCTACATGTACAAACCCTACAGCAGCCCTGCTTCATACTCCTGCACAGGTTTCCTCTTTATCAAGACAATCCATATGAGGGGCATGGCCACCGCAGGACCGGTGAGAATGTACTGGTTTGCTGGCCTCATGCTGATTATTCTTGATATTTGTCATCTAAAAACATCTACTAGGCCTGGGACCAACCAAATGAGGGCAAAGAGAGAGGACCCTGAAAAGAGCCATAGGGGAAGGAGAAGAAGAAAAAAATTTGGAAAGATGCCATGAGATAGGAGGAATACTATAAGTCCTGGAAAAAGCTAGAGAGATGAGGAAAGCTCAAGAGCTAAGATTGGCATAGAAGTGGAAAGGGTGGGGGGGCCATATCAGTGGGAGTAATCATATTGTATGATTTTAAGGTGGCCAACAGATAGAAAAGGTGATGGCGAAATCTGGAAGGATGCCTGGGTGCATAGAAAGAGGAATGGCCAGCAGGAAGAAGGAGGTGATAGTGCCTCTGTATAAGTCTCTTGTAAGATATCGTTTGGAGTATTGTGTACAATTCTGGATATCACATCTTCAAAAGGATATAAACAGGATGGAGTCAGTGCAGAGGGTGGCTACTAAAATAGTCATCGGTCTTCATTATAAATCATATGGGGGCAGACTTGAAGATCTCAATACTTTATGTATACTTTGCAGCAGCCTCCAAACCTGTCCTGGAGGGCTGCAATCCTGCCAGGTTTTCGGGCTATCCCTATTGAATATGCATGAGAGCAATTCAAATACAATGGGGGCAGTGCATGCAAATATATCTCATGCATATGCATTAGGGATATCCTGAAAACCTAGCAGGATTGCAGACCTCCAGGACAGGTTTGGAGACCCCTGCTTTAGAGGAAAGGTAGGATAGAGGAGACATGATAGAGATGTTTAAATACAGTATCTCTGTGACATAAATGCACAGGAAGAGAGCCTCTTTCAATTGAAGGATAGCTCTGGAATGAGGGGGCAAAGGGTGAAGGTAAAAGGGGATAAAGTCAGGAGTAGTTTGAAGAAACATTTCATTAGAACTTCATTGATGACCATGCCCCCCTCGACCCCTTCCAACACAGATTCAAATCAAACCCTCTTCACATCCCTTCTAGATTCAGTTCTAACCTACACACAAAATACCACACAGGGGTTGCCTTCTCATATTCCTTGACATCTCATCAGCATTTGACTCCTTACTACACCACCAACTCCTGCAGAGAGACTATGACATTGGCCTTCGAGACAACACACTTGGATGGTTCCACTCATATCTAGAACACAGAACCCAGCAAGTATGAATCAGACCAGAACCTCACTTCCATTTATCCAATGAGAAGGAGTACCCCAAGGCTCAAGCCCATCGGCCCTCTTATTTAACCTCTTCCTCCAACCTATATTTATTTATTTAGCTGTATTTAGCTGTATTTATATCCCGCTTTTCACTGGGTCAAAACAGTCAACTGGGAGATACATTTAACACGAGGTTATATGACACACATACGCTAATACTTACAGGGAACATGGGCAATGGAGGGTTAAGTGGCTTGCCCAAGACCACAAGGAGTGCCTATAGGACTATAAATCCCAGTCCCTCTAGCCTGAGATTGCTGTCCCCAGGTGGGACTTGAACCCACAGCCCTCCGGCCTGAAGTACCTTGTCCTAACCACTAGGCCACTCCTCCCCTAATATATGCCAGATATTCAAGGAACACAAGATACAGTACCAGATCTATGCAGGCGATATAATGTTTTTCACGCCATTCATCACTTCTGCACCAGACTTCACCAACATATATAACTGCTTCTCAACTGTGAGGCAGTGGCTACAACAGGATGACCTCTTCATCAACCAAGAAAAGACAGAAGCCTTACCCATATACTCAAATACATCATTCTCCCCCTGCCCTCTCCCCACAATCTCTACAACCTGATGATGTCACCATCAAAGTAAAAAGTAAAGTCAAGTACCTGGGTGTAATCCTTGACTACAAGCTTAACTTCCAGGAAGAAATAAAATGGAAAACCCAATCCATCTACTACAAACTGCGAACCTTGAAGAACCTTCGCCCACTTCTCAGTCCTGATCTTTTCCGTACAGTGTGCCATGCTATTAAATTACCAGCCCTTGACTACTTCAACATTATCTACCATGATCTTCCAAAACAATCAATACATCCTCTTCAAATGGCTCAAAAAAAACACAGCAAAAATAATCCACAAGATACCTAGGCAAGCCCACATTACCCCAGTACTACAACACCTGCACTGGCTCCCCATCCAAGCAAGAATAAGATATAAGGCTCTTATCTTGACACATAAAATCATACACAATGAATCTGCAAATTGCCTCCATCCTTTCCTCTCGAAACTGAAGACTGACAGACTCCACAGATACAACTCACTCAACCTCCTGACTGTCCCGACTCAAATAACCAAAACAAACAATCCAGTTGTAACATGTCTTCTCCCTATTTGCACCTATTGCTTGGAACTCCCTCCTGCCTGACTTGAGAGAATATTCGGACCTCTCCAACTTTAGGAAGAAGCTCAAAACATACCTTTTCCAAGAACATTCACCATAACATTAACCCAAGAGCCACAACCCAACGTGATCTAACTTATCTAGCCTGTCAGCCTAACTATAAGAACATAAGAACATAAGATATGCCATACTGGGTCAGACCAAGGTCCATCAAGCCCAGTATTCTGTTTCCAACAGTGGCCAATCTAGGTCATATGTACCTAGCAGTTTCCCCAAGAGACACAAGTTCCACAATGCTTGTACTGGGTCAAGCATTGATATCTTCGGTCACTTCTTAATAATGGTTTATGGACCTTTCCTCCAGGAACTTGTCCAGACCTTTTTTAAACCCAGCTACACTAACAGCCTTTACTACATCCTCCGGTAACAAATTCCAGAGTTTGATTACACGTTGAGTGAAAAAATATTTTCTTTTATTAGTCTTAAATAGTTTACCCTGTAGCTTCATTGCATGTCCCCTAGTCTTTCTATATTCTGATAACGTAAACAATCGATCTACGTTTACCCGTTCCACTCCGTTCATTAATTTATAGACTTCTATCATATCTCCCCTCAGCTGTCTCTTTTCCAGGTTAAAGAGCCCTAACCTTTTTAGCCTTTCCTCATAGGAGTATCCTTCCATCCCCTTTACCATTTTGGTGGCTCTTCTCTGAACCTTTTCTAAAATCGCTATATCCTTTTTAAGATACGGCGACCAGAATTGCACACAATATTCAAGGTGCAGTCTCACCATGGAACGATATAGAGGCATTATAATATCTTTTGTTTTATTTTCCATTCCTTTCCTTATCATACCTAGCATTCTATTTGCTCTCTTGGCTGCCGCTGCACACTGGGCCGAGGGTTTTAACATGGTATCCACAATGACGCCTAAATCTTTTTCCTGGGTGGTGGTTCCTAATGTGGAACCTTGCATCGTGTAACCATAGTTTGGGTTGTTCTTCCCTAGGTGCATAACCTTGCACTTGTCCACATTAAATTTCATCTGCCATTTTGATGCCCAGTCTTCCAATTTATCAAGATCCTCTTGCAATTTTTCACAATCCTCTTTTGTTTTAACAACTTTAAATAGTTTTGTGTCAGCTGCAAATTTGATAACCTCACTCGTTATTCCACTTTCCAGGTCATTTATGAATATGTCAAAAAGCAGCGGACCCAGCACAGATCCCTGGGGTACACCACTATTCACCTTTCTCCATTGGGAAAATTGGCCATTTAGCCCTACCCTCTGCTTTCTATCTTTTAACCAGTTCCTGATCCACAATATACACTGCCTCCTATCCCATGACTCCTTAGTTTTGCCAAAAGTCTCTGATGAGGGACCTTGTCAAAGGCTTTCTGAAAGTCCAGATACACAATATCAACCGACTCACCTTTGTCCACCTGTTTATTCACTCCTTCAAAAAAACATAACAGATTAGTAAGACAAGATCTTCCTTGTCTAAAGCCATGTTATCTGTCTCCCATTAGGTCGTGACTATCTACATGCTGAGTAATTTTATTCTTTATGATGGTTTCTACCATTTTTCCCGGTACTGACGTCAGGCTCACCGGTCTGTAGTTTCCCGGATCACCCCTGGAACCCTTTTTAAAAATTGGTGTTACATTGGCGATCCTCCAATCTTCAGGTATTAGAGATGATTTTAATGATAGTTCACAGATTACTAATAGCAGGTCTGCAATCTCATATTTCAGTTCTTTCAACACCCTTGGATGTATACCATCCGGCCCAGGTGATTTGCTACTCTTCAGTTTATCTAATAGTTGTAAGACATCTTCCCGATGTATCGATATTTCCTTCAATTTTTCCGCACCTTTAAATACCACTTCAGTCATGGGTAACATCCCTACATCTTCCTCAGTAAAGACTGAAGCAAAGAATTCATTCAGTCTCTCCGCTATCGCCTTGTCGCCTCTTAGTGCTCCTTTAACCCCTTTATCATCTATGCTCCTTTAACCCCCTAACCATCAAACATAAACGGCAAATACACAACTAATAACATTCGCTCTCTGGGGTGGACTCTGATCCCCAGGAGGGCGGAACAAATGGATGGTTACAGGGATTTTGAAAAAAAAAAATTTTTTTCCCCCATCCCCCCTCCCCCATCCAGTCTCCCCCTAGTAACCCCCCCCCCCCAAAGCATTACCAAACAGGACCAGTATATACACCCTTGTAGGACATCCATAGGTCTACCCATGCCAGTAGGGCTATTAACAGCCTAGATACAGGATTACATTGCGAGACTGAGGACTCAGATTTTGAATATATGGCTCCCACAGCAGCCAGAAAGTGGACCATCGCTTAACATGTCCTCGAGCAGCCCTACACTCCAGGAGCATAAGTTGATGGAAGGAGTTCCGCCACTCCCAAAAAGAGGGAGGGTGGCTGTCCCTCCACCCACGTAGAATGGGCCCCTTACCCACCAGACATGCCTTCCGCACCAGCCAGCGACTCCATTTCCCCTTCGGGGAGGTAAGGCCCATGAGGTCGAGAACGATCAAGGCAGCATCCTAGTAAACAGGTTGTCCAAGGAGGTCGGCCATAAATGAGGCAATTCTCTGCCAGTAGGGGCGTATCCATCGGCAGTCCCACCACATATGGTACAGGGTCGCCATAGGCTCTGCACACCGCGGGCAGCGACCATCCGCAGTCAAGTGGCAGCGAAGGGCCCGCCGCGGGGAGAAGTGAACCCTAGTCAGACACTTAAGCTGAATTTCCCGCCAGCGGGCACCGTCCACCAGGCTCGCCACTCTCCGAAGGGCCACCAGTATCGTATCAGGGGGGATCTCCCGCCCCATTTCCGCCCCCCAGGCCCGTTCCACATCGCGGTAGTCCGGCTGCGGTCGAATCTGCTCCAACCTAAGGTGAAAGGTCCGAATGGACGACCGTTCGACTTCGCTAAAACCAAAGAACGCTAATATCTGGGCCGAACGGTCGCTGCATAGTTCCGTCCGCGAAAGGGAAGCCACGTAGTGGGCCACTTGCATGTATGCAAAAAACTGCCGGGGCCCCAACTCATACTCGCGGGATAATGCGTGAAAGGGCTTAGGTTTGCCCGCCAAGTCCACCACATGGCCCAAAGTGTGTATACCTCTCTCTCCCCACAGACGGAATGCGGCGGTTTCAGTGCCCGGGGTGAAATTGGCATTGCCCTGAATGGGTAACCAGCTCGACACCTGCCAACGACGACCCCAGTAGGCATTCAGGTGCCGCCAAGTCTTCCAAATCGGTGCCAATAACACGCTGTCCGCCAAGTGCGCTGGCCACCTACGTACCTCCAAATGCAGAAGGGCTCTTAGGGAGTGAGGTGCCACGTATGCCTCCTCTAAGGCTCGAGGGGTATAAAGCTCGGTGTCACCCAGCCAGTCCCCTAGGTGACGTGCCTGGCAAGCTAGTGCATAGGCACCAAGGTCTGGGAGCCCCCACCCCCCAGCGCGGACCCTCCCCACCAGTCGATGATAGGAAATACGAGCTCTCGACCCCCCCCAGAGAAGGCCCCGAAACTCCGCCTCAAATCGCCGAACATCCCGTCTGAGGATCCAAACCGGGAGGGTCTGTAGCCAGTATAATATCCGCGGCAGAACAACCAGCTTAATCGCCGCGATTCTCCCCATAAGGGACAGGGGGAGAGGCAGCCAGGCCTGCAACTGAGTTCGTACCTTGTTCAACATCCGTCGCAAGTTACTCCCATATAGTTGACCTGGCTGACTGGACAGTACAATCCCCAGGTATATGAACTGGCGCTCAGCCCATCGGAGGGGGAACTCACCCGCCCAGTTGTTCCGAAGTCGGCCAGAGACATCCAGGGCTTCAGATTTATCCCTGTTGACACTAAACCCCGCAAACTGCCCAAAGGCTCGAAACTCCTGCAAGAGAAGAGGCAGGGAATCCCCAGGGGAAAGCAAGTGCACCAATAAATCATCGGCAAAAGCTGAAATCTTAAATTCTTGATTGCCAATACCTACCCCCTGAATTGTTCGCATACCCACCACCCGCCGCAGGAGAGGATCCAGCGAGAGAACGAAGAGAAGAGGAGAGGGGGCAGCCCTGGCGAGTCCCCCTCTGCAGCGGAAAGTTCTCTGATAAGACCCCATTACAAAGTATCGCTGCGGTCGGATTGGCATACAAACTCGCGACCATATTACAAAACAACGGCCCTATACCATATTGCGGGAGGATAAATTTCAGATATTGCCAGTCCACCCTGTCAAAAGCTTTTTCTGCGTCAAAGCTAACCAAGAGAGAGGACAGATGTCTATGCTGGACCCACTCTAAGGACGCGATGATCTTGCGTAAGTTACGGACCGCGTATCGCCCCTTAACGAAACCGACTTGTGACTCATGGACCAGCTGCCCCAGGAACTCCGCCAGGCGATCTGCCAAGATCTTAGCCATTAATTTAAGGTCGAAATTAAGTAAAGAGATAGGACGGTACGAGGCCGCAGAAAGAGGGTCCTTCGCCGGTTTAGGGATAAGAACAATGTGAGCATGATTAACCCCCCCACCGAAAATAGCCTTGCTGTGCTCTCCGATTATGTACGGCAGCCAGCGTTGGGGAAATCTGTTCGTTAAGAATTTTGTAGAGTTCGGCACCCAGGCCATCGGATCCAGGGGATTTATAGCAACTGGCTTTTGAGATAGCTCCTTGCAGCTCAGCCACCGTAAACGGCCGGTCCAACTGTGCTCTTTGCTCTATTGATAGGCGAGGTAGGTCCAGTCCCCTCACATAATCCGCCATCCGCGTGGGAGAGGTCTCCTCCGCAGCATATAGGTTCTGGAAAAAGGATCGGAAAACATGCACTATGGCCGGGCTCTCCCTATGTAAGGTCCCCAGTTCATCTCGCAAGGCTGGTACCAGTTTAGAGCCCCTGGGTCCCCGAAGGCACCGAGTCAATAACTTCCCGGGCTTGTCCCCATATTGGTACAGTTGGTAGCGGTAATATATTACTGACTTCTTAGCCCTCTGGTACAGGAGTTCATTTAATTCTGTTTGAGAGTCCCACAACTGTTTTTTAAGCTCTGCGGTGGGAGTTTGGGCCCAGCGGCGTCTTAGCCTCGTCACCAATCCCTCTAGGTCCATGATACGTTCGGCCCTCAATCTCCTTTTCCTGGCAAGGAACCCGATTATATCTCCCCGCAGTACGACCTTCGCCGTTTCCCAAAGCAACTCTGGGTCATCCTGATGACCCCTATGATCAGCTTCGAATTCCTGCCACCGCCTCTGAATAAAGGAACGAAATTGCGCGTCTCTATATAATTCCAGTGGAAAACGCCATTGAAAGGCTTGAGGAGTATTCCCACTCCAGAAGACCTCCAGCCAAACAAAGGCATGATCGGAGATCTCTACGGGCCCTATCTGGGCATCCCCGACGTTGGCAAACAGCCCGGTGGACAGCAACAAATAATCTATACGTGCGCTCGTGCCATGAGCCCGGGACTGATGCGTGTAATCCCACTCGGCCGGGTGTAATAATCGCCAGGGGTCTACCAGCCCCAGCCTAGAGCAGAGGCGTCGTAATGCCCGAACCGTCGCCATCCTGTCTCTTTGCTCTCCCCCTTTTAAGGTATCGAGGTCAACATCCATGACCCCATTGAAATCTCCCCCCAGAATAACGGGGATCTCCGGCAACGTCTAAATTTTAGAGGCAAGGCGTGCATAGAGGGACAGATCCAGCACATTAGGACAATACACGTTACCGAGAATTACAGGCCTCCCCTCAAGGACTCCCTGCACCAGTACAAATCTGCCCGACGGATCTACCAAGTCCTTCACCACCTCCATCCTGACGCGTTTGTGTATCAAAAGTGCTACCCCTCCCTTCTTACCAAGGGCCGGGGCCCCCCAGACCTGTCCCACCCACTCCCGGCAGAGTTTACGGTGCTCTTCGGCAGTCTGGTGGGTTTCCTGGAGCATAGCGATGTCCGCCCCCTGCCTTGCCAGGGCCTGCAAAATTTTTGCCCGTTTAATCGGGCTGCCCAGGCCACACACATTCCAAGAGATGATCTTAAGCGGCATGTATTACTAGACTTGGCCCAATAGTATCTGTGGTGTACCATAGAAAATATAGGGAAGACACCCCCCCAGCCTGAGGTCCTCCCCCACTACCCTCCCAGTATGATCCTCGTACCATCCCCTCCTCAACTGGTCCCCTAAGATACAGCTCGCCTTCTCCGCCCCCTCCCCCTCTCTCCCACCCCCCCTCTCTACCCCCCTATCCTCCCCCTCCCCCCTCCAAACCCGCCCCTCCCCCTCTCCTCCCCCTCCAATACCTTATTTCTACTACCATCCTCCTCACCCTCTCCATGTATTCCTAGATGCGTGAGGAACCCCCCCCCCCCCCACCCCTCCGGTGTGCCGGCTCTGCTACAGGCCATCCGGGGTCCCCCCCCCCCCCGATGCTTCCCCCCCTCCAGATTCATTCCCCCTCCCCACTCCCCCCCCCTCCGTCAAACACCCCCAACTACTCAGGCCGCCCCCCGCCCGCCACCCGCAGCCAAAGGAAACAACCAACAACCCTACTTAAGGTAATTTAAACAGACCCCTTACCCCCCTCCCCCACCCCGGTTACCATCACCAGTTCTTTACAGTCCAAAGTGGAAACTCCTGGCTCGTTCTTCACAACAATAGTCCTCGCCTCCGGTCCTCAGGACTCGACCGCCACCGCG
Source organism: Ichthyophis bannanicus (assembly GCA_033557465.1). Lineage (NCBI taxonomy): Eukaryota > Metazoa > Chordata > Amphibia > Gymnophiona > Ichthyophiidae > Ichthyophis > Ichthyophis bannanicus. The sequence goes on from CM066033.1 coordinate 1,307,041,908, forward strand.
GCCCTCCGCCGTATCTCCTCCACGTAGGGCGTTGCTGCTGTCGCGGAGTCAAAGGACCGGCGGGTCCCACCATGAGTGAAGATCAACCGGGCGGGATACTGCACCATAAATTTGATATTATTGTCTATCAGGATCTGGCACAGAGGTCCGTACTCTCGTCGTCGCTGTCCCAGGGCCGCTGAGTAATCCTGTACGATACGTAGCCGGGCATTGTCCTTTTGAATGGTCCTTCTTTCGCGCAGCACGCAAGACTGCTTCTTTCTGTTGGAAGCGCAGGAACCGTGCTAGGACCACCCTGGGTCGGCCGTCACTGGTTCGTCTAGGCCCGACCCGGTGCGCCCTCTCTATTTGCACTAGGGTACCTTCGGGATCATTCGCCAGGATTTGTTTCACCAGGTCTTCTACGTAGGATTGTAAGTCCCGATCCTCTATGGCATCCGGGATCCCAAGAAATCTCAGGTTATTACGGCGGGACCGGTTTTCAAGGTCGTCTAGCTTGGCTTCCTGCCCCTGGAGTAACTTTTTCACCCGGGCCATCTCCTGCTGTAGCTCCAACACGTGCTCCTCCGACCTCTCTATCCGGTGCTCCGCCTCCTGCACGCGGCTGCCCAGGGCCTCCATTGTAGTTTGCATTAGGTCCATGCGGCCCCGCAGGTCTTCAAACTGCGCAGACAGCGCCCCTGCCACGGCCCTGGAGATTTCGTCCACCATCCCTGCCGTGGCCTTGGCCTCCCCCTTCAGCGGCGAGGATTGCTCCCCCCCCCTTGGCGGCAGGGGGGTCTTCTCCTTCTCCACCCGACGGCCTCCCTTCGCCGCCATCGCCAAGTCCGCTGCTGTGGTCCGCACGGGAGGGGGGGTCCCAACCCCCTTCCCCTCTCCTCACTGCCAAGCGATGAAGGCCTTGATTGCTTTCCTCCAAGGTGTGCTGTACAGGCCTCGTCCCGAGCCCCAGGCGCCACCAATGCTTCTCAGGCTCCCGTGCGCTGGAGGTAGGGTACAGGTCTCAGGCTGCTATGCGCTAGAGGTAGGGCACGTGTCTCAGGTGTCTATGCACTGGAGGTAGGGCAGGGGTCTCCAACTCCCGTGCACCGGAGGCAGGGGCAGGTCTCAGGCCTCCGAGAGCCTAGGGGTAGGGCAATGGCCCCAGGCTCCTGAACGCTGGAGGAAGGGTGCAGGTCTCAGCACCTATGCGCCAGACGCGAGGCACAAGTCTCAGACTCCGGTACACCGGGGGGAGGGCGCAGGGTACAGGTCACAGGCTTCTGTGCGCCGGTGGTAGGGCGCCGGGCGGAGGCTCCGGTGTGCTGGAGGCAGGGGGGTACAACTCAGGCTCCCATAAGTTTGAGAGAGGGCGCAGGTCACAGACCCCCGCGTGCCAAAGACCAAGCACAGGTCCCAGGCTCCCTCTAGAATCTCTCGGGGGGGCAGGTAAAGCAGGCGGTGACCCAGACCAAGGCCCAACAACAGTTCTCGGCCTCCCCCGGCAGCTGCTGTGTCAGCCCCCCTCACAAGGCCCCCACCGCAGAGACGCGGGGGGGGCGGGGAGGGGCGAAGTGCACCGAGCGGAGAGCCGCTGCTGCTGCGGGACCCCGCTCCGACCGCCGCTGAAGTCGTCAACTGACCGGCTCACCTCACAGCGCGGCTCCTCCTACAGCACGGCGTCTGCCGTCCGGGTCCAGGCCGCCTCCATAAATCAGCGTGTGGGGGTGAGTGGGGAGCACCGGGGCACCATCCCCTGCATCGGTCCGGTCAGGAGAGCCCGGGGGGGGTGAAAAACCCCAAGATTAGCCCCGGTCACTGCATTTCTTTGCGCCGGAGGGGTGAAGGGGCCCAGAGCTCGAGCAGCGTGCGACTGCCCCGGCTCACCGCATCACCGGAAGTCCTTTAACCCCTTTATCATCAACTAGCGCCTGCCTAAGCAGTCCTGCCCACCCTCCCATCCTTAAATATACACCCCACAACCCCCCTTTCCTCACCCACCCCCTTGTTGTACATAGTTTAGTTACGATGACCACAGCTATGTAACATAGCATATTATGCTGTTATGTAGTCTTGTTCTTGTTCCTTGTAAAGCAGTTGTCCCCACACTGCTCTGTTGTGTTCTATGTACACCGCCTTGAATTGTAGAAAGGCGGTATATAACAAATTTAAATAAATAAATAATGGAAAGAGTGGTAGATGCGTGAAATAGTCTCCCAGTGGTGGTAGCGATGAGGACTGTATCTGAATTCAAGAAAGCATAGGACAAGCACAAAAGATCTCTAAGAAAAAAGAGCTTAGTAGTTGGTATAGATGGGCAGACTAGATAGGCTATATGGTCTTTTTCTGCCAGTATTTTTCTGTATTTCTATGTAAAAGCTAGAAGGGACGAGACCAGAGAGGTCTAGGAGAGGGAGGAGAAGAAGGGGAGGAAGAGAATTTACAAAGGATCCATGAGAAGAGAAAACAAAAGGAGGGAGAGGATCTGGAATGGATGGCAGTGACCACACAACAGCAACAGAAAAAAACATACAGGCTAAAAGGGAACAGAGCAGGCACAAGATCGGGGCCCCGCTGGCTCCTCATCTGAAGAGATACAGTACAGTTCTATCTGGGCAATAAAAACCCGTTTGCTGCCAGATTTGCCACTGTTTAACACACAAAAATCCCTCTACCAGCGGAGATCCAAGATGACCACATCCTAGTTCATCAGTGATGATTGGGATCCATATATCTTTCCTGCTATCCTTTCTGAGGTTTCCTCCAGAGCTGTAATTGTGACAGCATTTATGGCAAAGAGGAAGGAAAAAACATTGCCTTTATCCTCAGAGACCCGCCAGCTATCTATACTCCCCTTCCTTTTGAAGGGCGGTTTCCTGGGGATAGCTCTAAAAATCTTGGGGGGGGGGGGTTAGAGTTACAGTGACCCCCTTCACCCAGAAAGACCCTGGACCCCAGCATGGAACTATTTCAGTCCTCTAAACTCCCTCAGATTGGGAGCAGCAAGCCGGAAAAAACACTGAACTCCAATTTCTCACTAAGTGGTTTGCCCGACTTTTCCGCATTGGATGAAGAGCTCTTCTCGTTGATACAGGTATGTGAGAAAGGGGAGTCCCATTCTTCAGTATCTTGGCAGCTCTCTTATGATAAGATTTCTTCAACTCTGTCTGTTATGATGGCTGAGCCTGCTAAGACATCATTAACTACTTTTGGAACGAAAGTTGCTGTATCCCCCTCTGCCACCATTCTGGGAAAAAGGCCTTTGGCTTCCTTGTCAGCTCAGGAACATTCTGTATCTTTGTCTGTGGAATTTTATTTATTTATTTAACATTTTTTATATACCGCCTTTCAGTTTCTTAAGGTGGTTTACATGGAACAGAACTTGTTTACATAAAACGTTTCATTATAACTATGTACAAAACTGTTAACAGTGATTACATTTAACAATTAACTATTTACAACTCTGTCTGTGTTATAGGTAATGTTTTAGACGACTGGTGGGTTGTGGAAATGCTCAGTGAATAAGTGAGTCTTTAATAGCTTCCTGAAGTCTGTGGTGTCTATGGTGGCTCTCAGGAGGAGTGGGAGAGAGTTCCATAGTGAAGGGATGTAGAATTCGAATATTCTGGGAGATGCCTGTGTGTGATGTGGTGCTTGCAAGGGAGTTTTGGTGTTGGAATTGGGGAGTTTGATCTGTTGTCAGGGATTCTTCTAATTGTGTTTTTTAAGCAACTGGCAGATTGATCATGTTGAATGCCATCATTATGGCTTTATATTTCATTTGAGAGCTGATGGGGAGCCAGTGAAGAGATTTAAGTATGGGAGTAATATGGTCGTGCTTGCTGGATCTTGTGATTAGTCGGGCTGTTGCATTTTGGACTAGTTCTAAGGTTTGGATTGTGCGCTTGGGTAGGCCGTGTAGATTTAGGTTGCAATAATCAAAGTGCGGTGCAATTAGCGCCTGGCAGACAGACTGGAAGTGGTTCTGATCAAGTAGAGGTCTGATGTTTTGTAGGAGCTTCATTTTGTAATAGACCTTAGCAGTAGTTTTGTTAATGTGGGACTGGAAGTTGAGTCTCTGGTCCAGATGGATTCCCAGGTACTTTACCTCATTTTTTACTGGGATGGATCTGTTTCCAATTGTTATGTTTTCTGGAGGTTTGAATGTGGAGCCCCTTGTGACTATAAGGGCTTCCGATTTTTTATAGTTGATCTCAAGGTTGCGTAGTTTTAGCCATTCGATTATTGCTGACATGCAAGAAGAGATGCTGGAGAAGTTAGGGCTCTTTGTGTCTAAGTAGGTGTATATCATAAGATCTTTTGCATATAGGTGGTCTTGTAGAATTTTGCACACTGCCTGTAAGTAAAGGTTGCGAAGTAAAGCTGAAAGAGATGATCCTTGAGGAAGCCCTTTTTTTAAAGGGAAAGGTCAAGAAGTGCCTTTTATTTTGACTTGAGATTTTCTGTCTGCTAGGAAGGAGTGAAACCATGCCAGAGGTGTGCCACTTACTCCTATTTCACTTAGCCTGTCGAGTAGTATGGAGTGGGTGATTGAGTCAAAAGCTGCTGTTATGTCTAGAAATAATAAGAGCAAGCCCTTTTTGATATCTTCGAGTCCCTTGATTACTGTGTTCAGGAGGGATGTCAGTAATGTTTAGACCCTGTGGTACTCTCTGAATCCGTGCTGTTGGATGTCGAGTGGGGCAGAGGCATCAACGTGGTCTTGCAGTTGGTGTTGGACCACTTTCTCTATTAGTTTAGATAGGAGTGGAATGCTGGAGATAGGTCAGTAAGAGGCAGGGGAGGTTGGGGCAATTGTGTTATTCTTTAGTAGAGGTCTGATAGACGAGATTTTCAGTTGAGGTGTCATGGTTCTTTGAGTTAGTGAGGCGTTAACTATCTTGCAGAGTGTTGGAGCTAGTTCGTGCTCCATTGCCTTTATCCAGATAGTTGGGCATGGATCTAGCGGAGAAGTGGATGTGTTTAGCGCTTTGAGTAGATTGATGCAATGGTCTTCAGTAACTGGATAAAAAGTGGACCAGCTGTTTATTTGAGTTTGGTTAGTCAAAGTTGGGGAGGGAAGATTTTGTGATGTTTGTGGACAGGATAACTTGATGAAGATATGATGCATAAGATTCAGGGGTTGGGGCATCTGTGTCTTGGGCTTGAGGAGTTTTTGAAAGGGTATTCACTATGGAGAATAGCTCCCTTGGTCAGTTTAAGGAGGTCATTATAATATTTGTGTGATGTTCCCTCTTGTGCTTGAGAATTAGTTTGTTGTATTCATGTTGTTTTGTTGTGTATTCCTGTTTGTCTGTGCTCTTGTTTTTCTCCATCGCTTTTCAAGTCTTCTCAAGGTGGTTTTTGCTTGTTTGATTTCTGATGAGTACCATGGGGCTTTTTTCTCTCTTTTAGAAGTTATCAGGTTTGATGGTGTGGAGGCGGTGTAGGAGATGGAGTGGTTCCAGGTCTGTATTAGAGATGTTAGGTCATAAAGGCTGCTTTCAAATTGAGGGATTATTTGTCCTTATTGAATACTTTGAAGCATCTTTGTGAGTTTATGTAGTGCTGTCTAGATTGTTGAGTGATGAGAGGAATGTTGAAGGTAATTGCATAGTTATCCGACCATGGCACGGGAGTTACCTGATGATTGATCTGGGAGACCAAGGTGTGGGTGATAGAAGACTAGGTCCAGGGTGTTGCCTGCAAAGTGCGTCTGTGTTGATATAATCTGATAGAGATCCAAGGCGGTTAAGGCTTCCAGGAATGCTTCTGCGTGAGCTGGAGCTAAGGAGTTTAGGTTGAAGTCGCCTCAGATTAAGGGTAACTTGCCTTTGTTGGTATATCTGGTAGCTAGATCAATTATGGTTGATAAGTCGTCAGGGTTGGAAGTGGGGGCTCAGTAAAAGAGGCATATCATTATATCTTTGCTTTCTAGAATTATGGAGTTGAGAGTGGGGGTAGAGAGCTTGTTGATGGTTTTTAGGTTTAGTTGTTTGTCAGCTAGAATGAGTGTACCCCCTCCTTTGCGACCTTTTCTGATTGATTGGTGAGACTCCATGTGAGGAGGAGTAAGTTGGTTCAGAAGGATGGTGTCCGCATCTGTAAGCCACTGGCTCCCTATAAATAGCCAGATAAAATATAAAATACTCTTGACAACATTCAAACTCATCCATGACATCGCCCCCTAACACCTATCCACCCTCCTAGACTCCCCACCAGAATCCAGAACACGCAGGCAAAATGCAACCCACTCACTCAACATATACAAAACCATCTGCAAGACAAAGAAAACTACAAGCTCAAGAGCCTTCTCATTTTCTGCCCCTACCCTCTGGAACGAACTACCACTAGCCCTCCGCATGACAAAGGACCTGCAGCTATTCAGAAAAGGTCTTAAAACACACCTCTTCACTGAATATTTTGAAAACTCAACTGAAATCTCTCACCTCCCAAGAGCTACTACCCAACAATCGCAAAAACAACCTACCAACCTCCAGAACCCAGAACCCACTAACCCCACCCCCCAATCCCAGAGCTTTGCCCCACCATAGCCAAAATGAAGAAGATCGAAGATCGATTCAAGGTTATTTGCACAATATGTTGTACAATATATTTTATTTGTAAATAGTTAGCACCACAATTGTAAATAGTTAGCACCACAGTTTCACACAAAAGTTGTTTGTAAATAGTTATAACTGACGTTACATGTAAAAGTTGTTCAAGTTATTCAGTTGTTCTCGGTAAACCGCCCTTGATCTCTGGAAGGAGCGGTATAGAAGAAACCATAAATAAATAAATAATAAATGATTCAGTTATGCACATGATCTGAACATTCCGGTCATATATGTAATCGGATATTGTGTGGATCTTATTCCTGATAGAGCGGGCGTTTATTAAGGAGCACTTGACTGTTTGTGCCTGTTGTTTGGATGCTGTGTTGGTCCAGGTGGCTTCGTCAGCCTGTATGTGGATGAGGCGGTTTGGTTTTTTGTGGTTGCTGGAGAAGAGGGGTTGTGGTGCTACAAGTTGTCTGGGCCTGTAGAGTATTGGTATTGATTTGGTCTTATTAGCAGAGTAGCTATGATGGTGAAAAGTAGGGAGACTTGCAACTACTTCATGGTTGATTGAGTTATTGTCTTGTTTTATAGGTCAGCGTGTAGCTTGCAGTGGTGGTATGATGAGAGAGGAGATGAGGTTGTGTTTGGTTGGTCAGTTGTGATCTTAATAACGGCCATGATTTCAGGGTCGCTGCACGATGTCAAAAGTTGTTTCCATCTTGAAACCTTGGCTGCTTAACACTATTGGTGCAGTGCAGAGTAAAAGGGCACTTTGTAGTTGAGGATGAGATTATTCGGGTCTGGAGTGCTGTATATGATTGTAGAGAGGAAGGAGAGTTTAGGTTTAGTGTGGGGGTCCTTACAGTTGGGTCCAGGATAGTTGCTGCATGGTTATTGGTTGCTATTTTGTTCCTTATTCCGCCTGTGTTTCCCATTTAAGAGCCATGCCGAAGGGCCCTCTGGCGAGGCGCAGGCGCGCCCTTTGGCTGGTGCTCTTTAAAGTGTCTTGCTCAGGTCTGATTGGCCTTCGGTGCAGGGAGCAGGAGGAGTCCCCAATCCTGCTCCCTGTGCTGGATGCCCATCGGAGCGTGCTGATGGCGGCGGCTCGCTGGTGTTGTTCGCACCCTTCAGCTGGTGCTCTTTAAAGTGTCTTGCTCGGGCCTGATTGGCCTTCGATGCAGGGAGCAGGAGGAGTCCCCGATCCTGCGCCATGTGCTGGACGCCCATCGGGGCGTGCTGATGGCGGCGGCTCGCTGGTGTTCTTCGCACCCTTCAGCTGGTGCTCTTTAAAGTGTCTTGCTCGGGCCTGATTGGCCTTCGATGCAGGGAGCAGGAGGAGTCCCCGATCCTGCGCCATGTGCTGGATGCCGATCGGGGTGGGCTGACGGCGGCGGCTCACTGGTGTTGTTCGCACCCTTTGGCTGGTGCTCTTTAAAGTGTCTTGCTCGAGCTTGATTGGCCTTCGATGCCTTTTGGTGGCTTGTCCCCTGGATAAAAAGCGTATATTAAAGGATTGGTTGAGAACCCCTGCTGCTTCTCCTGTTCCATTGAATAATGCATCTGACCAGAATAAGGGCTTTACCTTTATTACCTTAGACGTTCCAGCCAGCAAAACCTGTTTTCCTCCTCACACAGTGATTCTGTCCAGTTGACCTTAAAGGCTTTTGCTAGACTTGAGTCAACTATATTTGCAGAAATAGAATTACAGCATAATGCAGTAGTTAAGTTCGCGGAGAGAATTGACCGCTAGAAATCAGTAGAACAGATAGAAAAAATGGTAGTGGCAATCCATTCTGCTGTTTCCTCAGTCATAGAAGATTTTCTTCAAGTTGCTAAGGCAGAGCTGGCTTTATCCCTTCATTTGGAAAATATTGAAAATATGAGCAGGCGGAGAACAGTAGGGTTACCAATTTTCCCAAGGTGGCTTCTGTTACCTCTAAAGACATGTTTTATAACTATCTAAAGGAGACTTTGGAGGTTCCTTCTTGGCTGTTCCACCAGTCGTGTCGACATATGATCTACCGGCTAGGATTCCTCCCGAGAAAGTCCTTAAGCCATCTGTTGTTAAGGCTCAGAATGGTGGGAAGGGGTCTAAATCTTTGTTAGATGATTTCTCAGCCCTATTATCTGGGAATCTTGAATATGCTACTTTGATAGTTATGTTTCTTATCGAATCAGACCGTGATTGCTGTAAAATATTCTTTTCTAAATGTGATTCTAAATTTCTTGGTCAAATGGTGAAAATATATCCTGATTTAGCATGGGAAATGCAAATTCATAGAAAGAAGTTTCTTGCTTTGACATCTCAAATTCTAAGACTAGGATTGATGTTTGTTGTTCAGTATCCTTGTAGATGTAGGGTTTCTTAACATTGGAAAACGTTTTTGTTTATTGAACCTGAACAATTGTCTGATTTCTTGTCTTCACATTTACAGGATTTAGTTTTGGATGATGAAGAAGACATCTTGTCTAACTTAGAAGTTTGGTGGTATTCAATGATTTTGTAATCTATCTTAACAAATTAGCACCTTCCTTGGTTAAGAACATAAGAACATAACATATGCCATACTGGGTCAGACCATGGTCCATCAAGCTCAATATCCTGTTTCCAACAGTGGTCAATCTAGGTCATAGGTATCTAGCAGTTTCCCCAAAAGACACAGGTTCCACAATGCCTGTATTGGGGCAAGCAGTGGATTTCCTGGGTCCCCTTTAATAATGGTTTGTGGACCTTTCCTCCAGAAACTTGTCCAAACCTTTTTTAAAACCAGCTACACTAACAGCTTTTACTACATCCTTCGGTAACGAATTCCAGAGTTTGATTACACAGTGAGTGAAAAAATATTTTCTCTTATTAGTCTTAAATAGGTTACACTATAGCGTCATTGCATTTCCCCTAGTCTTTCTATATTTTGATGGCGTAAACAGTTAATCTACGTTTACCCGTTCCACTCCATTCATTAATTTATAGACCTCTATCATATCTCCCGTTATCAGACCCAGCACAGGTTCCTGGGGTACTCCACTATTCACCTTTCTCCATTGAGAAAATTGGCCATTTAGCCCTACCCTCTGCTTTCTATCTTTTAACCAGTTCCTGATTCACAATAGTACACTGCCTCCTATCCCATGACTTTTAGTTTCGCCAAGAGTCTTTCATGAGGGACCTTGTCAAAGGTTGTTTTCTTTCATTTTCTTTGTATTATGTTTCTTTCTTGGATCTTTATGAGTATTTCTTTTATTTATGTAATTATATTTTTCATTTTGAAACTAATAAACCTTTGACATTTCAAAGAAAAAAAGAATCACTCTACACTGCACCATTTGATTTTCCATTTATTGCCTCTTTGCATTTGAAACTGAGGAACAGAAATTACCTGTCTGGTTTTAAATGGCTGTTTACCCTAGACAAGCTGCACACAAGTGAGCTGATTCTACTATGCGTGAGTGGAAAGGTATGCTCTAGCAATACATGTAAGTCCCTATTTGAAAGGATTTAAGTACATGAATAGGCACTTACCCAGGTACTTTATGCAGTCGCTATTCCGTTACATGAGTGTATATGTCCCATCATGCTTACTTTCAGTTTGGGCAGGAAGAGGGGCGAAACTTTGGCAGAGCATAGGCAGGGCCTAAATTTATGGGCATAAAATATTATAACTTATGTATGTTTCAGCACAACCTAGGCATGGGAATTTACACCTGCTCTAGAGCAAGCATAACTGCTGCGACTAGGTTAAGGTGCGATTTTATGTCCCTATTACATAAAGTAAAGTTCATGTGTGCTTTATAGAATAGGTGTCAAATACATGCATGGCAATGCAAGTTAAACTAGCCAACCTTTATAGAAGTACCCTCCATATGAGGTTTTCCCATGGCCCTAGAAATGTTTCCAAAGGTCTCTGTCTTCAGTAATCCTTTTGTAAAATCTTCTGTAAATTGCGGATTTTCACACTCAGATGTCCCTTTTCCTACCTAAACAATTTATGCAAAAATTAGACTTTATGGGGTTATTTTAGAAGCCCTATTTATGCTTTGGTCATCTGAAAATGGGCATAGAGATGTCCAAAGTACGGACACGTCCCTGGAGCCATTTTAGAAGCTGATTCTGTGAACATTCCCAACATGCGGATGTTGAAATCTGAATGTGGGCACAGTATAGGTGTTTCAGGAGCATTACCAAAAACCTGGACATTATCTCCCGCTCGCAAAATGCCCTGAACATCAAATGCCACGTCTAAGTTCATACCTGCTCCAGGCATGAATAGGCAGTGCTTGTTTTGCCTGCCAAATATCCAGAGGGTGTGGAGGAGGTAAATTCCTATCCCATATGTTTCTCGAAATGATAGCAAACTCTGTTGGGGAATAGGGGCTCATATTTCTAGTTTGCCACACCCCCATTCCACTGTTCAGTGGCTGGGAAGTCTATGTGGACGGGGCTATCTTAGATGTCTACGCTTCTAAAATCAGACTGAGACGTAAACATCCCCAACGTTTTTCTGCACATTTCACTCCGGACGTCTGGACTGAATGTGGATGTCCTTTCTAAAAATCCACTTCCCCTTTTCTAATGCTACAGAGGTAACAATCATATTCATAGATGAATCTTTAACAATGCTCAACATCTTCATTACAACTATCTGATAAAGAAAACCAATAAGGTTCTTGAGGAGTATAATCTCTGTTTTCTTTTATTCGCCCTATACCATTTTATTGACAGACTAAATACAATTTATCATATCACCAACACATTAAACAACTGAAAAATGTCATTTGGTTAACCACATTTTCTGACACTGTGGCTTTTAAGAAAGTCAATTGTCAGTTTCAGAAGGATTTGGGGGATGAAGCTTGCAACTCAGTTGTCTGAAGTACATCTAAAGTGGTATATTCTGTACTATAACAAGCAGTGCTTTATCTGTCATGACTATGAACAAAAGCTTGGAGGGCAGCCCTTGTCCTCCTCCCTAGATATTTATAATTACAATCCATAACAGTCTTAAATTTAGAAAAAAAACAAGAGAAACAATGAGTCACTGGGATTGGGGAATGATTAGTAAAAAATCTGAGACATGATATCATAAGAATATTATCATAGAAATAATCTGTAAATAAAGGCAAGAAACATGAGCATAAATAATTGCTTTGCTGTGATCAGTGGGCCAAAAAATTGAGGACTGATTAGCCTTTTTACACAAATCTGTGTTATCTTTTCTTCTCAACTAAATATGCTTTCTTTAAACAAAAAGTGCCACATCAGGACAAAGCATTATTATTGTAATTTGCATTTGCTATTTTGGAAAACATGAGGAGTGATCTTGCAAAGCTTGAGCATTGATATTGAGTTTGGCAGCAAAAATCTAATGCGAAAAATGCAGAATGATACATCTGGGCTATAAAAACCCAAGGAGATGAGGTTCTGTGCACTTAAGTAGAGCAGGATCAAATATAATAATCCAAAGCTGTCATTCAGATAGGTAATTCAATGGAAAAAATCAAAAGGATGCTTGGGTGCATAGGGAGAGAAATGACTAGCAGAAAAAAAGAAATATTTGCACCTCTGTGTAAGTCTTTGTGAGAATATAATTGGAGTACTGTGTGCAATTCTAGAGACCACGTTTTCAAAAAGATATAGATTAGATGACGTCAGTCCAAAGGGTGACTACTTAAATGGTTGACACTTCATTGTAACACTTCACTGTGACACTTCACCCACCTCCTTCATCGGCTCTCCCCAGTCGGGGGATTGAGCCTACAGAGGTGAGGGCAGCCCAGGAAACCAGCTCCGGCCAATCGGGCCAGACCAACTGATTCAAAAGGATCGCGCCGGCAGGCGCACGTTCTTTCTTCACCCACCTCCTTCATCGGCTCTCCCCAGTCGGGGGATTGAGCCTCCAGAGGTGAGGGCAGCCCAGGAAACCAGCTCCGGCCAATCGGGCCAGACCAACTGATTCAAAAGGATCGCGCCGGCAGGCGCACGTTCTTTCTTCACCCACCTCCTTCATCGGCTCTCCCCAGTCGGGGGATTGAGCCTACAGAGGTGAGGGCAGCCCAGGAAACCAGCTCCGGCCAATCGGGCCAGACCAACTGATTCAAAAGGATCGCGCCGGCAGGCGCACGTTCTTTCTTCACCCACCTCCTTCATCGGCTCTCCCCAGTCGGGGGATTGAGCCTCCAGAGGTGAGGGCAGCCCAGGAAACCAGCTCCGGCCAATCGGGCCAGACCAACTGATTCAAAAGGATCGCGCCGGCAGGCGCACATTCTTTCTTCACCCACCTCCTTCATCGGCTCTCCCCAGTCGGGGGATTGAGCCTACAGAGGTGAGGGCAGCCCAGGAAACCAGCTCCGGCCAATCGGGCCAGACCAACTGATTCAAAAGGATCGCGCCGGCAGGCGCACGTTCTTTCTTCACCCACCTCCTTCATCGGCTCTCCCCAGTCGGGGGATTGAGCCTACAGAGGTGAGGGCAGCCCAGGAAACCAGCTCCGGCCAATCGGGCCAGACCAACTGATTCAAAAGGATCGCGCCGGCAGGCGCACGTTCTTTCTTCACCCACCTCCTTCATCAGCTCTCCCCAGTCGGGGGATTGAGCCTACAGAGGTGAGGGCAGCCCAGGAAACCAGCTCCGGCCAATCGGGCCAGACCAATTGATTCAAAAAGATCGCGCCGGCAGGCGTGCCCGCGCCTTGCGGGCCCGCGCCTGAGGGCCTCGCCAGAGGGCCCTTTGGCGTGGCCCTTAGGTGGGGCACGACAGGTGGGAAAAGAACGCTGGCCTAACGCCTCAACAACTTAATAGCAAATCGGCAACCGATACTTCAAACAAAATCGAGCAGCTCGCTCCACTGCTGAATTGATCCCTCTCCGAGAACAGCAAGTATACCACATACAAATGGAACTATGTTCTAACTGATATCCTGCATATCCCTTAAAACCTTGCTTACTATTGTTAGTAACCATATCAGTAAATATACTAAGTAGCTATAAACATACACTGTTCATATTAATAAGATACATTGTTGCCAATACTCACTAGTTGTGAACTATTGTCCCCAGTAGCTAGACAGAATGTACTGTTGTCCTAATTCAGAAAGTTATACTGTTGTCAGTAGATAGACAGACACACTGCTGTCATAATCCAGAAAATTATACTGTTGTCAGTAGATAGACAGACATACTGTTGCCATATTCCAGAAAATTATACTGTTGTCAGTAGATAGACAGACATACTGTTGCCATATTCCAGAAAATTATACTGTTGTCAGTAGATAGACAGACACACTGTTGTCATAATCCAGAAAATTATACTGTTGTCAGTAGATAGACAGACATACTGTTGCCATATTCCAGAAAATTATACTGTTGTCAGTAGATAGACAGACATACTGTCGTCACCACCCATAAATTTACAAATACTGTCTTCTCATCATACGATATGACACACTAGCCTGTTTACCGGTTACACAATATACCAGCTAAGATCCAGTCAGCTCTAGTGTGCCAAAAACCGCCTTGACTCACCTCCTGCAAGCCTCCTACCTCTTGGGGTTAACATGGAAGACATGATCATCAGGTTGATATGCCTGTTCCTACTTATTATAGCACTACCATCCAATATTTTGGCCCTCACCACCCCACAAAACCACATTCCTATTGTACTACATAGGGAGAGAAAATGGTCAGGAGACCCCTATCACAACTCACGTGGGGCCAACCTCTCGCACCACAACCTCCTATTACAAGTCCCACTACAACACAACAAGAAAACCAGACAATCTAAAAAGTTCTACCCTGGTAGCATGAAGTGTGCACTTATAAATGCCCGCTCACTTCGAAACAAGTGGCCAGCGATCACAGACATAATAATATCCCATAAACTAGACATTCTCATGGTAACCGAAACATGGCTCTCAGCGGAAGACAATATCATCCTTAACCAGCTGCTCCCACCTAACTTTACAGCCTTCACCGGACACAGACAGAACAAAAAAGGCGGAGAAGTAATTATCATCGCCAAAGCCGACCTACAGTTTAAATTGGAGGAATCCAACAGCAACAACCATCTAGAGACAGTATCTATTTCAAACAACTTATACTCTATAAACCTGGTCTATAGATCACCATCAGGAGATCCAGACGACCTAGCAACCATAATAAATCTGGCATCTCTCACCCAGGGCCCAAACAAACCCAATTGGATCTTAGGAGATATCAACCTACCATCATTACAGGACACCCAAGCAACAGCATTCCTAGATGCCCTAGAGAGCCTCGGATACACGCAAATGGTGAGAGAACCTACTCACGAGAAAGGCAATATCCTCGACCTCATATTCGCACCACAGCTAATTTTGGATCAACCACAAAACATAGTACTATCCATAACGGCAGTCCCATGGACCGATCACAAACTCATCACCTTCCAGATGCATACCACTAACCATTCACACAAGACAATAATGGATAAAAGCAAGCCCACTAACTCATCTACCAGAAGTTTCCAACCATTTAACAGAGAACGCATCCTCTCTGAGATTAGCACACTCTCTGATGACACCTCACTAAGCCTTGAAGAACTGATCTCCTCCTGGAACAGAAAAATCAGCACTATTGCTATCCGCCCTCCAACAAACAAGAACCCAAAAAAGAGATCTACAGCCCCATGGTTCACAGCGGACTTAAAAGCCTCACTAACTATTCTAAGAAGGCTAGAAAAACGATGGAGAAAATCACGCACCAGTAGTGACCAAGCAGCTTACATCCAACACCTGGCAGAGCATCGTAGAACCATCACAGATAAAATCAGACAACACCACACAGACACCCTGAAACGGTCATTGAATAAACCTCATGACCTGTTTAACTTAGTTAAAACACTTGCCAAAGAACCAACCCCGGAGCACCACAGCATGATCCACCCACAGGACTATGCAATTTATATGCAATCTAAAATGTGCCAAACTAATAAAATATTAATACCGGAACCTCTTGATGAACAAGACTACCCAGTATCTCTGGCATCCTTCTCCACTCCCTCAAAGAAAACCATTGAAGATACCATCCTAGCACTAAATACATCCACTGCGCACACAGACCCTTGCCCTGCACACTGGATAAAGGACCTGCGTTGTGACATATCATCAATTATAGCAAAAATTTTAAACCAGTCCTTCACCACCGGCTCATTTCCAACTACGCTCAAGCAGACCTCTGTAAGACCGCTGTTAAAGAACACTAAACTTGATCCTCAGAAGGTAGAATCTTATAGGCCCATATCTAGCATACCTATGCTAGCAAAAATCATTGAGAAAGTAGTGCACAGGCAACTATAGGATCATATAGACACCTCTGCTCCACTTGATCCGGCTCAACATGGTTTCAGAGAGTCACATGGAGTAGAAACACTACTTACAACACTCCTCAACAACATAATCTCAGGTATGGATAACATACGCCAAGGTTTCGCTCTTGTATTTCTCGATATAGCAGCGGCCTTTGACTCGGTATGCCATGAAATTCTCATCTGCCGGTTAAGGGAAAAAGGCATCTGCGGAACAGCACTTGAATGGTGCAAATCTTACCTGTCCGACAGATGGCAGCACATCCGAATTGACGGGGATACATCTGAACCATTCCAACAAAGTCAAGGTGTACCCCAAGGATCCTCCTTATCTGCATTGATGTTTAATATATATATTCAACCCCTCTGCAACATCATCAGATCCTTTAATGTCAGTTACATGATATATGCAGACGATGTGCTACTATATATGCCAATATCATTGGATTGCCTGGACCTCACACCGCTGACTAACTGTTTTGATGCCGTAGCAGAGTGGCTCATATCCCAAAACCTGAGAATACAACACAAAAAGACGGAAGTCCTTTTCGTCTCAAGGAACACCAACTTCACTCCTCCTAGTTGTATTAATGTAAAGGATGCCCAGCTCCAAGTGAAACCTGCAATACGTTACCTTGGAGTAACACTGGACCAAAACCTTGACATGAAGAGTCACATAGCCAACACAGTCAAGGCAATCTACTTTAAAATTAGATCCCTCAGACACCTACGCACACTACTTGAACCAGATGATTTCCGTACCATTTATCAAGCCCTTATACTTCCCCATTTCGACTTTGCAAACTCTATTCTACAGGGGCTCCCCCGGTCCACCCTGAACCCCCTGCAACTGGCCATGAATAGTGCAGCGAGGGTACTCCTCGGGGCATCTAGGAGAGACCACGTGACACCACTCCTAAAACAGCTACACTGGCTTCCCATTCAAGCAAGGATCAGTTTCAAGACTGTACTGCTAACATTTAAAGCGACCAAGGGGCTCACCTCTTCTTCTCTCTCCAACCTCATACTACCACTTGCACCAAACAGGCCAAGAAGAACAGCAGAAATGAACACACTAGCTATCCCAAACGACACCACAAGATGTGCCAGATCAACAGCCAACAGAGCATTCCGACTCTGTGCCCCCACTTTATGGAACACCTTACCAGCACAAATCAGATCAGTACCAAATTTGAGTCAGTTCAGAAAGTCACTGAAACATTTCCTCTTCCTTAAATATCTCAATGACAGCTCAGAACATAACCTCCAGGTGAATAGCAGGAGTGGCCAAACAGACAGACCATCGCAACAGGCCAACTACACAATGTAAATACAAACAGTTCCATATACTATTGCACCACCTTTGTATATAGTTAACTATGATATCTCTTGTCAGATAACACACCTTTGTATATAGTTTCCCCTATTTCCCAAATTTATATCTCCTGTTAAATGTAATTGACCAGACATATGTAAATTGTCGGATGTTTTTTGTTCAATGTAAACCGCGCTGATGTCTAATAGTGCGGTATATAAGAATTGTTAATAAATAAAATAAATAATAAATATGGGGACAGATGTAAAGGTCTAGACGTGTATACCCTGGAGAAGCGGTGGTAAAGAATATATATGACAGAGACATTTACAGCTAAAGTTACTAACTGAAGCACCACTTATTCCTCCAATGCTACTCCCTAACCAGCGAAACAACACAACCAAGCCTACCCTCCTCCTACCCCAATGACACCAGGGCATGACACATACCAACAATCTGAAACGAACACCCAAAGTCCGAGAGTACCGTTAGTCCATAGCAACATTTGTGGCATACCTTGCCAACAAATAGCGCAAATGTATATAGTTGTTTATAGTTGTATATAATTACCTCTGTTAAATCCAAGTTGTAAAAACCTGTTATCTGTAATGTACACTGCATTGTTATGCTGTATTGTACAATTTATTGTTACCTGTAAACCGCGCTGATTGTAAAAAGCGCAGTATAGAAATAATATAAATAAATAAATGTACCTTATTTTACTGCAGGTGCCATTTTTTGCAATGGAATCTAGTTACTAATAACACACATTAATAGCATGAGGTAAGGCAGTAGCGCACATTAGTAAATTAAATCTTTAAGAACCTCCAAGGTATAAATACAAGGGAGTTAGGCATTTTTCAAGGGAAAGGAGGACCAGGATCCAGAGGTCATAAAATAGCCCCAATAACTTGGAATTCACTCCCAGAAGAACTACGAACACTAACGGAGATCATGGAACTCCGTAAAAAACTGAAAACTTATCTGTTCACCAAACACTATAACATAGACAACTCATCACCTGCCTTAGACAAAGGTTAAACAGGCACCTATCTGCATCAAGCAAAAAACCCTTAACCCACACTGACAACACACACTCATGATGATTTCACAACTTATGTCCTTTTACTTACATGTATATATATACATATATAAAATTGTATATAGTTTACTCTGTTCTGTATTATTGCTCACTATTTAGACTGTATATTCTATTTATATTATGATGTTCCTTGTAAATATGTTATGTTATAATATAACGTTCACTGTAAAATAAACTTGATTTGTTAATTATTTGTTCATTGTAAACCGCAACTGAACTTTGGAAGATGCGGTATATAAATGTGTATAAAAATAAAAATAAATAAATAAATAAAATGAGGATGAAACAGAGTGGACTCAGGAGTAATCGAAGAACATAAATGGTAGTGAACTGTTAGGATGTATCCTAGGTGGGAGCATGGATGGAGAGACTAGGCCCAAGATAGGGTGAGGCAGTGCTAGAATCAGGCAGGATTAGGAGCCAGAAGATGCAGCAATGGCAGGAAAGGAGCAGGAACTAGGTGGGGTCAAGAGCTGGAAGTCTTGGCAGTAAGCAAGAAGAAGATTCAGGCAATACTTGGAGCAAACACTGTAAGAATGTGAAGGAAGCTTGATTGACAGAAGGAGCAGGTCAGGCCAACTGAAAACATCTGAAACAACAAGGATGTGTTTGGTTGGGCGTCTACAAAAAGACACAACACTTGCTAATCCAGTGGCTCCTCTGGAGGTAGGCTTCTCATTCACCCATTTCTAAGATGTCTTTCCTGGACTTTGACTTCAGGCTGAGCAATTTCTGTGGTTCCAGCCACAAGACAAGACCATGGGTTCAAATCTTGGCTTACCTAACATAATTTTATTTATTTTGTTTATTAATTGCCTATACCAAAGATAAAAAATAGTTTACAATATAAATTATTATATGAAGTACAGTTCTACAACTATATGTAGCATTAGCCCATCAGCCCCTCCATGCTTGCGCCTCCTGAGGCCTCAGGACTTGGCTTGTCTGAATGTTTCCTATGGAACTGAGCCAGTGGGGATTTGGAGTGGATATTGGTGGCTGGCTTTCACCTGTACTCTTACAGGCTATATCCCTTTCAGTCTACCAGATAGTGTAGATGGCCCGGAATAAGCTAAGAATCAAGAATACTTTGCAGAATGAATTCTTGATGACCCATAATAGTCACTGGTCATGGAGAAAGGGGCTGCTGACCTAGAAAGGGATTCTGTAGGGCTTCAACAGGGCCACATGGAATGCTGGATAAATCCAAAGGTTTGCTGGAAGTTGCATTCAAAATACCACTTGATTCAGTAGCTCCTGGATTACAAATGGTCTCATGAATTTCTGATCGTGCTTACCAGCTCGTTGATATTCTTCAAATATCTGGTGGAGACCCAGCCTTTATCCTCAACAGTGAAATGGGAATTCTATCAGTATCACTTGTCAACATCTCTCTTTCTCGGCTTCTTTTGACTTTGCAGTTCCTGTCACACTTGTGCATGCTGTTTACTTAGGGCTTTGTCCCAGTCTACTCCGCAGGAATTCTCAGATCTCAAGAAATCAACAGAATGAAAGCAAGGATATATGCCTTTATTTGTAAAAAATGGCAAAGACTTGGTTGACAAATGTTCTGAAGTATTATATGTAAACTCTGCCACTGGAAGTAATTTGGTCCAATTGTTTTATTGATTCCAAGGTCTGGTTCTGTTTGGCCATTGGATCATGGGTGGTAAGCATAAGACAAGTAAAGGCTGTTAGTGTAGCTGGGTTTAAAAAAGGTTTGGACAAGTTCCTGGAGGAAAGGTCCATAAACCATTATTAAGAAGGGACCCAGGATATCAATGCTTGAACCAATACAAGCATTGTGGAACCTGTGTCCCTTGGGGAAACTGCTAGGTACGTATGACCTAGATTGGCCACTGTTGGAAACAGAATACTGGGCTTGATGGACCTTGGTCTGACCCAGTATGGCATATCTTATGTTCTTATGTTCTTAAGTGGAAGTGGATGTCTAGAAGCTTCATCACTTCTCATCAAATTGTACAGTGAACTGTGTACCTGACTCAGAAACTATTTGGGAAGGCAACCATTAAAGGCAGACCACCTCCCAGTCAAAAATATCTACTGCTTTACATGCTGTTGAGTGGCCAACAGCAGTGAACAATTGGGTCTTACTGGAGAAAAAAAATCAACCAATCCCAAGATTGTGGAGTTCCCTTGAGAAAGTGGTAAGTCTATAATAAAATCCATGGGAATCCATTCCCAAGGTTTAGAGAATATGGTAGCGGCATATAACAGACCTTGGGAGCTTTCTCATGGAACCTTATTTCAGATATAAACTTCATAGGAGTTATATCCTGGCTCTACCCCAGCCACCAAAAGTTTCAGCCAACTATTTCTCTGGTCCTGTGAATGCCAGAATGGCCCACCAATAAGGCATCATGGCAGCTATGGAATACTTCCTGGAGAGCTTTGCATTTAGGTATATACTGTATAACTTGTTCCTCTCATAAAGGAATCCCTGAAACCAGTTCCATCTGTCTCCTCTCCAGATCTCATCCTTCCCCACTGTGGATCTTAAGTGAACTTATCACTGGGCAAATTCATCTTACATGCTCCAGAATGTCTATATTTCAAGTGCGCAGGATATAATTTTCAGGATCATGGTAGAATACTCTGGCTCTGGATGCTTGGAATGCCCTCCCAATGAAAGTGGTGGGGGCAAATACAGTGGCAGAATTCCAAATGGCATGGATCCCTTTATAGCAACAGGATAAAATCAAAATAAACATAACTATCTCTTATATCTCAACAAATAGGGGTGGCCTACACGGAGCAGTGGGTACACCCCTAAACAAAGGCATGAGGAGGGATGATCTGCATGGAGCGTCAGGTACACCTACTCTTGCCGCCTTGCTGGGCAGACTAGATGGACCATACTGGTCTTTAGCTGCCATCATATACTATGTTACTATCTTATTATCCCCTTCTCTCCAGCAGAGGTTGTCAGCCTTATTATTCAATGTCCCAATTGGTAAGTCAGGACAAAATTGAAATTGCGAGAAGACAAGCGACCAGCATGCTTGTCTGGAGTTCATAGTCCTCGAGATTTTAAGGAATTCCAGATTCTTATGCTCCATGTAAACGTGGATGTGGGGCATGTTCCCTCAAGGAAGTGATACCACTCTTCAAAGGTAGTCTTCATGGTAAAAACTTCTTTATCATAGATTTGGTAATTTTTTTCAGGTGCTGTCAATTTCCAAACAAAGAAGACACACAGATGGAGGAGATTCCCTGGTACCTTCCTCTGGAATAGTACAGTACCAATAGCCCCTCTGGATGCATAAATCTCTACTATGAATGACTGTTCAAGATACTGTATATCAGTACAGAAGAAAATGTGAGTGCTGTCTTGAGGTTATCAAAATCTGCTGTTACTCTTGGCCCATATGAACAGAGCACCCCTCTTCAAGACTTCAAGGCTAATCAGTGGAGAAGTTAACTCTAGAGAATCCTTGAATAAAACTGATTAAAGCTGCAAACCCAAAAAATTTACAATTGGCCACTCTTTCATAGCCAAGATCTTCCAAGAGTTCATCTGGATGGCATCAGATGAACTAATATATCCTAGAAACTCTATGGATCTTATATCAAATTCACATTTTCCTAACTTGGCATACAGCTTGAGTTTCCTTATATGCTCTAATACTCGACAAGCTTAACACTTGTGATCTGATGGGTTTTCAGAAAATATCAGGATGTTGTCTAGATGAACTATGAAATGTTTCTTGAACTCAAATACTGTTGTTACATCAACCACTCCCGAGAAATTGTTCCTTGTATCTATTTTCCTCTTTGTGAAGAAGCATCTATTTATACAATTCTTAGTGCGCCCACACATGTTTTTCAGTAGTGCAATATACAGAAAAAAAGAGTTTGGCACAGCTGGAAAATTCCACTGGGAAATAGACATCTAGCTGGTTACTTTTCATGCCTCAGAGACCACAAATGTATCTTTATCAGGCTTCATTATTACATTAAATTCTAATTTTGGTTGTAATGTTAACATGTCAGTTCTGTTTTGAATTGACAGAAAGTGTAAGCATTCTCCAGAAGACTGACACTAAAAGAACTGAGGAGTGACTTTGTATATAGTCCTGTTTCTAATTATCAATATCTTATTGCATTTGGCCTTTTTGGTGTAAGAGAGTATATAATTTGCTTATATGATCTCAACTAGGCATGAGGAATGGAGACAATATCCAGGGTATTTGAAATCTGTCTTCACTGCAGCTGCAGGGAGTACTTTGATGAACCAGAGAAGGAGTAGGAAAAAATATAACCTCAGGAAGAGCTGAAAAGTCACTGCCCAGGAGACTACAAGGTCCCAGGAATTCCCTGAAAGGTCTAGAAGCTCTGTTTCATCTGCATTCAAGATTATGCTTATCTGATTATCAAGCCTTTTCTAAAATACGTGTAAGGATGCACAAGAGAAAACTCAACAACTCAATAATTGTAAATGCTGGCAATTGCACATATAAGTTAGTATTTCACAACTTGCGCATGTACATGGGTCATTTCTCAAACCTACAAATATTAATGTCACCAATTAACTATCGATGCCACTATCTTTATTTAATTTTAGTTTTGAGGGAGACATAAATAATGGAGGATTAAGGAGGATAATTACCTTAATCCCTCAGGTAAAGGGCTAGCCAAAAGGAATGTAAACATAATGTAAACCGCTTTGATTGAAAGATAAGGCGATATAGAAAACTGGTCAAATAAATAAATAAATGCTTATTCAAAGCCTATATGTGCCAGGGAGCACCTTAATTCCTGACATATAATTTTGGTCATACATGTGCATTCTCTATATGAAATGGAGAATACACATATATATTTAACATAACATAAGATATGCCATACTGGGTCAGACTAAGGTCCATCAAGCCCAGTATCCTGTTTCCAACAGTGGCCAATCTGGGTCATACGTACCTACCATGCCCTAACCATGTTCCTGACACACGTCCTTGCAATTTATATGTATTATGGACATCCACACATAAATTTAGCCCTTTCTAAAATCACCATTTGCAGGTGGATGCTGTTTTCATGTATAAGTGCTGGACTTTACACATGGACATAATAAATAAGGCTTCAAAAATAACCCCCTAAATCTCCAATGCAGCTATTTGCCTAAGTGTCAAAGTCCTTCTATAAAGCCAATGGACCCTGCTGTATATTTACAATCTGAAATTAGTTTGATGGTATCTGCAAAAGAGCAATATTTCTGCTACTATGTTTTGTTAATTTTTTTTGCATTGGTTAATGTGGAGGCACATTCTATAGAGCACGTCCAGGCCCCTGTGCGTCCGATCAGAACGGGATGCACAGAGGCAGACCCGATTCTGATCCTGTGGGGGCTAGACGTACCCTGCAGGATCAGAATCGGGTCTAGGGTCTGTATGTGCAGGCCAGGACCCGATTCCAATTAGCCTGCATGTACAGAGCCATGCCCGGCTTACGTAGTCAGGCTCCTGAATGGAGCCGCGGAGCCATATCATCCCATTGCCATGGCACCCCGGCCGCTGACCACTCTTTCCTTTCCTTTCATGGCCAGGACTGGGCTGCAGGGATCTCCCTTTACCCCCTCACATTCCTTGTGCTGCCCAGGCCTGCCATCTCCCATCCAGTCTGCTGACCCCAGACGTACAGTGCCGACTTCAGAATCGGCCCTGTACGTACAGGTCACAAACTGCCCATTGCCCATCCTAACTCCATCTCTGCAACACCTCCTCTCGCCCCCATCTAAGCCTCCCCATATAAACTCCTTGTTTGTACATGGAGGCTTTTGACAGGGCCGGCAGGGGGACAAATAGCAGGAATGGATGTCCATCCCCGCTATTCATGGAACAGAATAGACCCCACACTTTGGGGGATGTTTACTAAAGTGCGGTAATCGTGATTAACGCATGTAAAGTATGTTTAACGATCGTTAGCACGTCCGAACGCGCGTTCTGATGCGCTAACGATCGTTAAACGTACTTTACGCGCGTTAACCGCAGTCAACGATCGTAGACCTCCGCGGCGCGTTAAAACAGCGCAGAAGGTGGAGAGTGGGTGGAGAGAAGGGGTCAATGGGCGGAGAGTGGGCGGGGAGAGGCTCCCCTCATACTAACGTGCTGAATTTCTGAGCTCAATTCCAACGCGAATGAAAACCTGTCGTTAAAGGCATTTAAAGGGAAGAGAAACCATTTCCGTCAGCAATGTACAGAAAAACCGGGGAAACCCACAAAACGTGAG
Source organism: Ichthyophis bannanicus (assembly GCA_033557465.1). Taxonomy (NCBI): domain Eukaryota; kingdom Metazoa; phylum Chordata; class Amphibia; order Gymnophiona; family Ichthyophiidae; genus Ichthyophis; species Ichthyophis bannanicus. The sequence goes on from CM066033.1 coordinate 1,307,066,447, forward strand.
CAGTGTGATACATGTGCACAGAACAAAATTTCACATAAAACGTTAAAAATGACCACAAGAAACATTTTAAAAAGCATAATTCAGCTAGGCAACAGTGATAGCAATGGGCAACAAGGAACAACACTCCCTGGAAAGCACCAAATAACAAAGGAATGATGTGTGGAAGGGTCTACGCTCCACAGACCCTTTCAAAATCATGTCATTGTAATGGAGCTGTCCTGGGAGTGTTGTGTAATATTGCCCAATGATATCATTGTTGCCCAGCTTGGTTATGTGCCCCTTTTCTGAGGTCTCCTGTGAGGATTATGTGCACCTTTGTCTGCATACAAGGTAAATGAGGCCACAGTAAACCTGTTGCAGAGCAGGGTATCTGACTCGTCAGGCCGGTTTAACTAACTGCAGGGACTGCACTGTCTCTGTGGCCACAGTGTGGTGCAACAGACACAGCCAGTGCCTGTAAGACCAGAGGGTCACAGGTTCAAATCCCAGCTGAGGCTCCTGCCAACCCAGTCCCCACAGTTTTACCCACCACTAAACAGTGATAGTTAAGACACTCCTTCATTGCAGAGAACATACGCATGGCCTATATTTTACCACACCAAACACAGACACCAGAAACAGGCACATTACCTAAAGCAGAGTCCCGCAAATGCAGTCCTGGAGGGCCCCACACCTTTCCGGCTTCATGCTGCCTCTAATAAAGATGCCTGTGCTGCATAGCTATGCACCACCCCCATGGTATGCAGATGTAGCTCATGCATATTTATGAGGGACAGCATGAAAACCCGAACAGTGTTTGAAACACCAGGACTGGAGTCGGGGAACTCTGCCGTAAAGCAGCAGCCAACAGGGCCACACACCCACCCACAGGCCCCATTGGCCAATGCCTCTTGGAGAGGCAAGACATTGGGCCCTGCCTGTATCTCCCAATACTAGCAGTTGCATACCTTAGCAATGCCACCATACACCTGGGTATATGGTACAGAGCTATCAAACGTTCCCTATGATAACTGGCAGATATCAATTCCTACGTTAAACACATATTGCTCATTGAGCTCCACCATAACAATCATTCTGATGTCTGCGGTGTGTGCTGCAGGTCTGGTCTCTGACAGTGTTCGCCACCCTGGGGAGTGACCCCCCAACAGCCTTGTGTACCATATCCATGCCTGTACTATGCCCATGACTGGTGTGGTGGGTATGGCTGCTGACCACCTCTATAGTAGCACAATGCTGGCATAGGTGTGGGGGTGGCTGTCTGTCTATCCAGTGTGTGGTGGCTGCAAACACCTTCCACAGTCCACACTGCCAGCAATGTTGCCAGTATTGGGCTGCCAATGTGCATAATGAGGAGCAAGGTACCATGGGTATAGGCCGGACAGGGTGGCCTGGCCAGGGCGCATCTGCACAGGGCATAGGGCAGTAACAGGCACATTGTAGTGCCCAGCCACCACCTACACAGACAGGGTGACCTCAGTATATCCTGCTGAGAGATCACTCTCACCCTGACTGTGCAGTGACCACAGCATGGCTAGGCACTCCCATGGTGCTATCTAGTATTTCTCTCATGTGATAAATATGGGTTTCCTTTTGGGTCCCAGTCACTGATGTATCTGCTTGCTGTGTATGCTGACATCCCAGTTCTGGGTGCAGGCATCTCCACTGGGCACTAGCAGACTGTTTGCAGCTGGTAGGTGTTGTGATGGAGTGGCTTGCAGGGTGCAGTGGCTGATGGCTTGCACCAGGGGAATATCAGATAGTGGTGGGGTGCAGCATACCATATCCAGGCCTAATGTCTGTTTGCTATTGTGTTATGGCTGTGTATAGAGCTGCGTTGATTGCCCTGTGGGATGTCTGTTCCTCAGCAGGACTAGGGTTAATGTTCCCCTCTACTGCCACCTTTGATGGGAGGCCCTGTGTGCCACCCTGGGGGAGGGGGGGGTGGTGGTGCATGGGGCTACACCTGACTGAAGCAGACAGAGATGTCCAAGGTGGTCCTGCAGAAACTACCTATCTCACACTGTAACACTGCTTTGGACCTGCACCATGGATGGTGCTGTGGACCTAGTGCTGGGCGCCTCACTGCACCCTCAGGGTGAGCACAGTACCCGCACAATGTGACGGTGTGTAGCTACTCTGTGCCAGTACAACACACGGTCAGTACCCCCTATCAGGCCGAGGTGCTGTGGGGGTGCACATGGTCAGTTCCCCCTACCAGGCCGAGGTGCTGTGGGGGTGCATTCCCCATGGTGTGTATCTGTGGACAGCTGATTTGCATGTGCAGTGCATCATGGGTGTGACTGGCACAATCCAACCCTGTGAAACTCCAGCACCTGCTCACAGGCTCTGATAAACCATAGGCCATCACATGTACATCTGCTAGCATAATGCATAGGTGCAAGACACCCTACAGAGTCTGTAATATAAGATGCCCCCACTGGTAAAAACACACGTACCCACGCACGTAAACACACACGTACCCTTGCACGCACCGACGTACGTGGCTGGGCACACTCCGAGGGTGTGTTTCTGACACCAATACTCAACGTAACGAAAAACATGCCTCCTCATTCCCTCTATAATGTACAGGGTGATGCCTGGGACAGCCTTCCACGTTAGGCACACTGGGGACTCGAACCCATGCTGCCTGTAACTGCGGTCAGTACCGTAACCATTGTGCTACAGCTCTGTTTCAGTGCTTTGTGTCTGTACGTCTTCTTACGATTAACGCGCAGTAACGCGCCACCGCACCCAGTAACGCTCGTTACGTTTTTGAACGCACGTTAGTGGTGACGATGTACCGCCCATGTCCTTATTTGGGGTTTCTGTCACTACCGCGGCTCCTAACGCGAATTGCACTAACGCAGTTTAGTAAACATCCCCCTTTATATCTTTGGCAAAGTGTTTGTTAAATGCAGCTATTGCTTACTCAAAAATACCCAATTATCTGCATATATAGCTTACTTCTACATAGAATCATAAGATATGCCATACTGGATCAGACCAAAGGTCCATCATGCCCAGTATCCTACTTTCAACAGTGGCCAACCCAGGTCACAAGTATCTGTCAGGTTCCCAAAAGGTAGACATATTAGACATAGTCAATACTGTTTGTCCCAGGGGTAAGCAGTGCATTTCCCTAGTTATTTTAATAATGGTTTATGGAGCTTTCCTTTGGGAACTCATCCAACCTCTTTTAAACCCAACTAACCAACAGCTTTGACTACATCTTCGGGCAATAAATTTCATAGTTTGATTGCATGTGGAATGAAAAAAAATATTTTCTCCAATTAGTCTTAAAAGTTCTACACTGTAGCTTCATTACTTGTCTCCTAGTCTTTCTCCTTTTTGTAGAAGTGCAAACCAATGCAGCTTCAACAGATTCATCACACCTCATACTTACCTCTACCGACACTACAGGATTCTTACATGAAAGAACCCTTCATTTCTAATATTGTTATAGGCTTTGCCTTATCAGAACTTTCTTCCAGGTAGAGTATCAATGTTATTCAGAATGAAGAAATCAAATGACATTTTCAATTTTCAAGTTTTAGATTTCTCATAAAAGGAAAGTAGACCAATCTGCACTTGTTTATAAATGTCATGCAATTTCCCTCTCACAGGTTGCCTCTGCAAATAAGATGTTACGTCTCAGTGGACACACATTCACAAATACTTATTAATCGCTTCTTGCCACCTGTTAGGTATATGAGAATCTGATCTGGCTAGAGATTTTGTCTTTTATATTTTTTATTGTTTGACTTCATAGAAGAATTGAAATAAATAGTGAATACAGTGCATCCTTAAAGAAAACTTTGGTTGAAATGTGGTCTTGTTGGGGACTATATACTGGCTTGTGTAAGTTTACTAGCTTATTGTTGTGTAGTAACACTTTTTTTGAACATTTCGCTCTTTTTATTTGTCTCAGGGTTTAGAGTGGCCACTAACACAGTACCCATAATACATGAGATCACCTTAGTAAGGGGTCCAAAATGGCTGCCAGAGGGATTACCTTTGCCAGTATAGTGGAACTGAAGCGATGAGTCAAGCATCATCGTTCCCCTATTTCCTCAAAGTACCCTTGGCTCAAGTTAGAATATATAGCACTGAATGAAGAGATAGATATAATAGGCATCTCAGAGACCTGGTGGAAAGAAGATAACCAATGGCACACTGTGATACCAGGATACAAATTATAATTCAATGATAGAGTAGATCAAATTAGTGGAGGAGTGGCGATATATGTTAAAGAGGACTTTGAGAATTATAAAAGTTTTTCAGGAAACAAAATGCACCATAAAATCTTTATGGATAGAAATTATTACTACTAATTATTTGTGCAGTACTACAAGGCATACACAGTGCATGTGAGAAGGGAAAAAGAATAGCAGTGGGGGTGTAGTACCTTCCATTTGGCCAGAACAGGCTTACAGATGATGAAATGCTAATAGAAATTAGGGAGGTTAAAAAAAATTGGCAATACAGTAATAAGAAATGGTGATTTCATTTACCCCAGTATTGTTCTCATAGGCTTCCAGAACATGCTAGGGAGATAGCTTTTCTAGATGAACTAAATGACTGCTTCATGGAGCAGCTATTTCAAGAAATGACATGAGGGAGGTCAATTTTAGAATTATCCATTAGTGGAATATAGGGATCTGCTGCAAGAGGTAATGGTGTTAGAGCACTTGCCTTTAGTGATCATAACATATTACTTAATTTTTGTACACCACACAGAGCAGCATGTGATTGTGCAGTCAACCAATGGCAATAAATAAATAAATTGGATTAATGGATAGACAGAGGACAGTAAGAAAATCTTTCAAAAGGAATGCTATGACAAAATGAGGAAAATGATTAGAAAAACTCCAAAAGGAACAACTGCAAAGGGTAAGAGTTACAACAGGCTTGGACATTGTTTAAAAATAGTATCTTGGAAGCCCACCATAGATGTATTCCACACTTTAAAAAAAGGTAGAAGGAAAGCCAAATGACTGCCAGCATGGTTGAAAGGTCAGGTGAGGGAGGCTGGAGAGGACTTCTGGAGGGAGACCCAATTTATGGCAGGGGCAGCCTGTACTAATTTCTTCCTCTATCTTTGTTGCTGGGAGGATACTGTCTAAGAGTCCATCTACCCGGAAGTGACAGCATCAGTGGCTGCTTCGGGCTCTCTATTTAAAAAGCATTGCCGCGTCCCTTATTGAGGCTGGATAGGACTTCTGGAGGAAGACCAGATTCATAGCAGGGGCAGCCTGTACTAATTTCTTCTTCTATCTTTGTTGCCAGGAAGATGACGCCAAAGAGGCCACCTACCTAGAAGTGACTGCATCAGTGGCTGCTTTGGGCTTCAGATTTAAAGTGTTGCCATGACGTGGCCACGGGTTTGTGACTGAAGGGCCGTGAGACCAAAGGGCCACACCCCTTTGGTGCTACGTGGGGCGAAGAGGGGCTTTTACCCTGGGTGTGATGGAGTATGCCCAAAGGTTATAAAAGGAAGGACCAACGTTGAAAAGAATCCTGTTTCTGTTTCGCTTACTGGTACTGGAGATCCATTGGATGACAACGTGATAAATCTTGGGTCCGTTGTTGGATCATCATCTGGACCTGTTGCTGTGACTCTGACTTCTTCTCCCTTGGGTGCCTCTTTAGCCCAATAGAAAGAACTCCCCCACCATGTCTGGGGGGTAGGCAGTTGTCTTAGGATGGGGATAGTGTTCTCCTCTCATAGTTGTTGCAAGAGGGAGCATTGTTGGGACTCAGATATGTTGCCCTCTTCCTAAGGTAATACCTACAAGTATATGCAAGTTTTCTCCCAATTTCAGAAACTTGCACATGCCGAATATGCTTGTCTGCCATTCTGAGCACATAGATGTGCTAGCGGCACAATTTCAGAACATTCCTATGTATATCTTCCCTCTTTCACATCCTGGCTTGCCACTTTGCAAACTGGAAATGCATCAGCACAGGAGCCAGGAGAAAGGCCTTTTTATTTACTGCCATGTTTTTTGGATAGATAGAAAAATAGAGGGAGTGAGGAGGCATTTTCCTCTCCACCTTACAGTTGTTTGTTTGCTGAAACGTGCACTTATCTATGCCCTGGAGCAGAAATAGCCATGAATGCCCCGATGGTGATTTGAGATGTGCAGCGCTTGTCTGAAATCGTGTACACACACATAACTTTTTTGCCACACCCCATGCACACTACTGACACAATCCAGTGCGATTTGGACATGATCACACCAGACATGCATATATTATGGGCTTTCAAAAATGGCTCAGGGGACATCCATGTGATTTAAACATTGGAATGGGCATTTTCAGACATTGAAAGCATGAATAGGGCTCCTAAAATGAACCCTCCCCCCTTTATTTGGCTTTAAATAATGGTGCAAACCCCATAGGTAAAGGTACCTCTGGTGTTTATACCAATGTATATGGCATGATTGACCCCACTTAAAGCAATTTCAAAACAGCGCAAACAGATGCAACATTCAAGGATACTTTTACCCATGAGTTATTAACCAATTAAACAAATCTCTGCTAAGCTGACTGGTCTTTGTCTGCCATCATTTACTATGATACTATGGAATCAGTATTCAAATGATATATCTGCTGACTTCAGAAACTAACCAGATAAAATTCATTGATTTGATTTGCAGCTCACAATTCAGTTAAATCTTAACTGAACAACTTGTTCTGTGGTTAATTTAACCCGTCACGTATGAGAAAGGTCTAAAGCTTTCCAGGGGAATGGTCTAAAGCTGATATTCCATGCTATCTAGTTGTCCTTATCCAGTTAAATGTAGTCATAAAATATGTGTCCTAAGGCTAATCAGGTAAGATAACCAGTTAATTTTTAACCAGGTATTTTCGAAGCCCCGACTTAACTGGAAACCATTCTGAATATGCAGTTCAAGATAACTGAATAACCTATCTTTAATCAAATATTGTTCAGCTGAATATTCACTCTGTGTTGCAACTGTTCATGTTAATCTAAGTTTAATTTTAAAAATATATATATTCATTTTTAGACTGTGCTCTTTAGAATCAGTGCAGTTTCCATGTATACTAACAGTTACTTTTTATTCCCTTGTCCCTGAAGGGCTCACAATCTAAGTGTACCTGAGGCAATGGAGAGTTAAGTGGCTTGCCCAAGGCCACAAGGAGTGGCCATGGGACTAGAGACTCCAGTCCCTCTAGCCTGAGGTTGCTTGTCCCCACATGGGAATTGAACCCCTGGCCCTAGGTAACCTGTCCCAACCACTGAGCCACTCCTCCTCCTGCTTACCTAGTGAGACTATTTTTGTAATCCTAGAGAGTGTCTTCTGAAACAATGCCATCAGCTATCATCTCCTTCAGGTGCCATGTTGGTGACTGATACACGGCTAGTATGTTGGCTAAGAGGCTACTAAAAGAAGTCAGATCTCTGTGCTATGTTTTTTAATTCCTGCACATTCCATGCACTTCTCTAATGCCAATGATAGCTTTCTGCACTTGGAACTGCTATTTTCTAGTACTCCCTGTGGTTCTAGGGTGTTCTCTCTAGAGCTATGGAAAATCTGAGATCACATTATTTACCAAGATCTCCAGTCTCCAGGCTGCAAACTTACCTCCAGGATTTTTCTCTCTTCTCTGGAATCACTAATGACTGAAGGAGCCTCTGAGTCAGAAGTACGTGGAAAGTTAGAGAACTGCCCAAGACCCTGACTGGTGAAGTGATGATACTATTTAGACTGGCAGTGGTCTCACACACAGACCTCCCACCATAGAGAGAGGGGCCTTGGAATCTTCTTTCTATCTCAGCGTCTGCTCTATTGCTGAATACATGAATCGTGTGAGGGGTGTTGGGGTTGCACGTAGTGTTCATGTGAAACTCGATTAAGAAACAAGGTTATTTCTCAGTGCAGCTGATTTCTAAGTCTCCCTTTTATGAAAGAGGAATCCGAATGTGCCTTATGCACAATACCAAGAATTTTTCTTTGAAACAATTGTTTTCAGGTGTGAGAGATGTGAAATCATCATTAGGTTGTATTTTTTCTGAGAACTGTTTATTATCTTTATCAGTTTCCCTTCTGCAAAGCATGTATAAAAGACAAATTTTCATTTATACAAGCCATTTCTAGGGCTTATATTTAATCTAGTTTATTTATTTGCATTCTGCTCAGAGTGTCTTATAGTATATAAGAGAATACAATGCTTAGTAGAGAAATATAAAATCTAAGCAGGATTTGGCATTCGGATCAGCATGAATTAATGTGCCTTTGGTTTCCCAGTGAAAACAGCTAGAGGTGTGAGGCAAACAAGGAAGATAAGAAGAGAATTCAAAATGCTGCATTTTGGGAAAGTTAGAGAGGGTGAGGAGACCAGCAAGGAGGCTGTTACACAAATCAATTTAAGAGAAAATGGAAACCTGAAGGAGAAGATAGTGTGATTCAAATGAGAGAATAGAATGGATTTTACAGATTTTGTGGAACTGAAAACAAAGGTGAGGAGAAATGCCAAATGGAAGGTGATGCCAATACTTTTCACAGAGAGAGGGAAAGTGGGGATTAAATTTGCAAAGAAGAAATCTGGGGAAAGGAAAAAGATGTGGGCAGAAGCTAGAAATTATGGAGGTAATTTTATGAAGCATTTTCCATGTGTAAATCATGTTTTATACACAGAAAATGACTTATAAAATTGCATGGGTGAATATTCATACATGTGTGGGCTCTGATAAAAACAGGCATTCTTTGGCACAGTTCATGCACAGGTGTTCCCATCAGAGGGTGGGTGGAGTTGCAAGATATGCATGTATTTTGCGAAATTGAGGGTACTTTTCTAAACCCCATGTTGATGGCGTTTGTCCCCACATGTGCATAGCTGGCATGCTCCACTTTATAAAATAGGTACATACCAATGCACTGTTCTCTAGGCGCTTCACTTATGCCTGTGCTAGAGCAGGCATAGCTGCTGGTGCCTACATTGGCAGTGGGACGCCTGCATGTCATAGTATTCTATAAAGCATGTGTGGCCCTCGAGGCTGCATCTATCTTCCACGGACTCCATTGCAAGCAAGATAATACTCTGCCTGAAAGCTCTCAGAGGGGTTTTGGTGTTCATTTCTCCAAGCCAATTCTTAAAGGGGTTTTGGAGTTCATTTTTAAAAGCTAAGTCTTTTTTTCTGTACTGCAAAGAGAAATTTTTGTTTGTTTGTTTGTTTGTTTGTGGTGTTGGGCAAAGCTCTGTCAGTTAGAGTTCACTGACTTTGTTCCAGCTAACTCTTTGAAACCACTGCCCTCATCAGGTGTTAGTGGCCCTTGATTAACTTGCTAAGCAGCTAGGGAGTGCTGTATAAGGGTCTACAGGGCCTTTCAGGTACTGATATTCCTGATGGACTCCATTGCACCAAGGTAATACTCAGCCTGAAAACTCACAAGGGTTTTGGTGTTCATTTTTACAAGCTAATTCTTAAAAGGGTTTTGGTGTTCATTTTTAAAAGCTATGTCCTTTTTTCTATACTGCAAAGGGGAATTTTTGTTTGTTTGCTTGTGGTGTTAAGCAAAGCTCTGTTAAGAGTTCAATGTCTTTGTTCCAGCTACCCAGTCACAGCTAATTCTTTGAAGCCAATGCCCTCATCAGCTGTTAGATCCCTCCCTACCAATCCCATCCAGCACCCACCCACTCCATGTGAGTATTCTTACTTTATGGGGCAACTCCCCAATTAGCTACACACAGGGACATAGAACAGTGCTTTTAGAACACACTTAAAAGAGGTTAACTGCTAATTCTCAAAGGACAACTGAGGAACAGGTAGGGACTTTGATCTCTCTTTTACTTCAACAGGTCCCAAAGCTCCATCAACTAAACAATGGCTGGGAAAACTTATATTGTTAAAGCTGTTGCCCCATTTACAGCTTCTGCCTCTGTCCAGACAGAGATCCCAATGCCAATTGAAGGAGTGGTTTCATGTGCAGGATGTCTGCATGCTGAGGCTCTCAGGAAACAAGTGGAGGAGCTTGGAGAAGAGGTGGCAAGGCTGAGAAGCATTTGAAACAGTGAGAAGTACATTGATGCGATGCTTCTTGAAATATCCAAGCTTTCTGACAGAGGTGAAGATGGGAGGCTACACAATGAAGAAGATTGGACACGTGTCACAAGATCCTGCAGTATCAACACTCCATCTCCTCCAGCTCTTGAATTGAAGAACCAGTATGCAGCCCTGGAAGTGCATGAGGTGGTAGCATCCCAGGAAAGGGAAGAATCAGAGCTTGAGCACCCCAAAGTTGCAAAATCAGTCTCCACAAGGAAATGAAGGGTAATGGTGGTTGGTGACTTTCTTCTAAGGGGTACTGAGGCATCCATCTGCTGACCAGACTTGATATCTAGAGAGGTGTTCTGTCTGCCAAGGGCCAAAATCTGAAATGCTACGGAGAGTTTACCAAGACTCATCAAGCCTGCTGACTATTACACAGGTACACTAAAAAAAATTTTTTTTAAACTGCCTCTAATGTTTCGATTGATTTTTACGTTTTTTGGTGTGCTGAATCCAAATCTGGTAACCAATTTGCTCCATCACGTACAGATTTTTTGCTACATTGGGTTAGCAGTTTGAGGTGAACGTTTCAGATTGAGTGCGATCGAGATAAACGTTTCTTGGATGAATTCTTTATACTAATTGTTTAGTAGTTATTCAAATAAGAATAAAGAAAATTGTAACAAGGCAGCACATAAGAATAGAGTAATGTCAACAAAACACACTGTGATGGTAGCAAAATTGTCTGCACTTAAAACAGCCATATACATGTGCACAAACATTGAGCATATAAGAGCGAGGTTAGACACAAAGCAAAGCAAAGAAATGTGCAAAAAATGTTGTACAGGTATGTATGTAAGAATAGAAAACGCAAACCGCACCATTGCAATACATGAAGACAAACACCCGATGGTGTGAAAATAAAATTCTAATAAATGAGATCCGACACTGTGGTAATAACTAGCAAATTTTTATTTCAAAGTTTAGTAAAAACACGATATTTGTCAACACAGTTTAGATTTTAAAGTCATTCTTGGGTCAATCAATCTCCTGGTGGGCCCTTTTCTTCTTCCCCCGAATGCTTCTCTTGGTTCGCTGCTTGGCGTATTTTTCATCTGGGGTTTCCCGCAGCAGCAACCAGCAGAAATCAGCCATCATAGTGGTGTTCCATCTTCCTTGGTACCTTCTCTCTGCGTCCTTGATGTCCTGGTGAAACCTTTCACCTTGTTCTTCACTGTACGCCCCCAAGTTTTCGGGAAAGTAGTTCACATGGGAGTGCAAGAAATGGACTTTCAGGCTCATGTTACAGCCTTGTTCTTTGAAGGCATTGAGCATCCTGGCAACAATATCCTTATAGTTCTCATCCCGCCTGTTCCCCAAGAATTTGAGAACAACATCCTTGAAGGAATCCCAGGCTTCTTTTTCCTTCTCAGACATCGTTTCAGCGAATGCTCCATCTGAAATGAGTTTCCTTATATCAGGGCCAACAAACACTCCTTCCTTTAGCTTTGCTTCAGAAAGTCGGGGGAACTTTGAGCAAAGGTACCGAAAGCACTCACCATCTTTTGGAAGGGACTTGATGAATTGCTTAATGAGACCCAACTTAATGTGGAGAGGTGGTAATAGAATTTTATCACGAGGTACCAAGCTCTCATGAAGAACATTTTTCTCACCGGGTCTCAAATACTCCCGAATTGGCCAGTCTTTTTTCCCCCAGTGTAGGTCGCGGGCCCGGCTATCCCACAAGCAAAGGAAGCAGGGATATTTGGTGAAACCGGATTGCTGCCCTAATAGCATGGATAGAATTTTAAAGTCTCCACAAATCATCCACTTATGCTCATCATAACGAATCTTCTGAAGAATCAGGGCCAAATTCTCGTATTTTTCTTGGAGAATAACGGAGTGAGCAATAGGAACTGAAGCGAATGTGTTGCCATTATGAAGAAGAACACCTTTTATGCTGTCTTTTGACGAATCAATGAACAGCCGCCATTCAGCAGGATCATACTTGAGTTTAAACTTTTCCATCACTCCGTATATATCGTTGCAAAATACCAAATCTTCCTCTTTGCTGAAATACTTCAAAAATTGTGTCTCGCGGTTGCGGTACCAATAAAAAGTTGTTCCTGGTGACAATAGATTTTTCTGTTTAAGCCGAGAACCTAGCAGTTGGGCAGCATCTTTTGGGAGTCCTAAATCCCGGACTAAATCATTCAATTCAGCTTGAGAAAAGTTCAGGTTTCGGATCTGGTTCAGTTTCAAACTCGGAAGTACTGGACTCATCGGGAAAAGCCATCTGATGAGTCTCATCATGATCAGAACCGTCCACACAAATATGATCCAAAGATTTTGGTGGTTCAGGCACAGGTACTTCGTTGCTATGAGGCATAGGCCTAATTGCTGAGGGAAGGTTGGGGTAACTTATTACGTTCTTATTTTTTAAGTTGTATCCCTTCACAATGCAAGAGCAAAAATAGCAGTCACTGCTGTGGTCTCTTTGTTCACGCCACATCATAGGTATTCCGAAACGAAATGCTTGTTTTTTACCTTTCATCCATAAGCGTAGATCTTCCTCACATGTCTTGCACACTTTGTGAGGAGCCCACGGTTTGTCTTGATCGCCTAACTTCAAACCAAAATAGGCGAAATATACTTTTTTAATACATGCAGAAATGTTCCTCTGCCGCTTTTTCACGGTATATTCCCCACAAATAAAACAAAAACTGTCCGGAGAGTTGACGCAACCTCTGGCTCTGTGAGCCATCACAAATACACAGCACTGCAAACTACAACTGTAGTGAACCACTTCGGAATAAAGCTGGATTACAACTGAGCAAACAAAAGGTAATAATGAACTTGCAAGAAACTGAAATTTGACAGGAACGTTCATGTCGCAACCACCGTGTTTGAGCGAGCGAACGAGGCGAGGCGAACAGGAAAGAACATGCGCCAGCGCGAGTACTGGATTTAGCCCCCCGCCTCCCAATTGTCCTGTTAATGTATAAAATGAATACAAAACACTCTAAAATATCATGAGGGAGTGTTTCTAGTTAGTTAACCATTACAACCTCTATTTTGGGCCAAGAAAATAAACTGCAGTCGGCTAAAAAGAAATTATGTGAACATTCCTTATATGGGTAAGAAATCTAATTTTGCAAGAAAACGTGACGTGATGGAACATTTTGGCTATTTTTCCTGGATTCAGCACCCCAAAATCTATAGGAATCAGTTGCAAAACTGGAGGCAGTTTTTTGGTAGTTTACCTGTGTTATCTGTTGCTGCTCATCTGTGTCAGCAAAAATGATGCTGCTAGATATCCCTATGAACATATCAAAAATGACTTCATGACTCTGGGACAGAGGGTAAAGCAGATAGGTGCACAGGTGGTGTTCTCTTCAATCCTTCCTGCTGAGGGTAAAGGCTGAGGCAAAGAAGCTCGCATTCTGAAGATGAATGCATGGCTGCATGAATGGTGTCATTGAGAGCGTTTTGGTTTCCTGAACCATGGAATGATGTTCCAAGGGCTGCAGAGCAGAGATAGTGTCCATCTGTCAAAAGACGGGTTGAAGTATCTTCAACAGCAGAATGGCTAACTTATTTTAAAGAAGATTCATTGGGAATGGTTGGAGAAAGTTCCCCAGGTAAGTGAAGCATAAAATACCTCTGAAGAAATGGGTAAAAAGGGCAACATCTGGAAAGTAGTGTGTATAAATGCCTGTAGTATGGTAAATAAGATCTCAGATGTTGAGGCTTTAATGGAAGAGTCTGACTTGGATTTAGTGGCAGTTACAAAGACATGGGTCATGGAAAACCATGACTGGGATGTAATTATACCGGTCTATACTTTATTCAAAAAGGACAGGGTAGGAAGAAAGGGAGGTGGAGTGGCAGTATATTTTAAAAATAATATTAGAGCTATAGAATTGTAGGGCTTAAAAGAGAGGAGGTACTGTGGGTTAAACTAGAAAGAGGGAAGGAAAATCCATTTGCATTGGAGTTATATACAGATTCCCCTCACAAGGAGTAGTAGTGGATGAAGATTTAATAGAAGACATACGCAGTATTGCCTGGAAAGGAAAAGTGCTACTGACAGATGATTTCAATATGCCTGATGTGGATTGGCACATCCCTGCTGTGGTGTCATCTAGAAGTAAGGAGATCCTAGATTCTCTACAGGGAGAACTATTCAGACAACTGGTAACAGAACACACACATGATGGGGCCATGCTGGACTTGGTACTTGGTGAAAGTGTTTCTGAAGTTATAGTGGAAGACCATCTTGAATTCAGTGATCAACAGATGGTGTGTTTCAGTATTAGAACTAAGGCTGATTAAATCTATTCAAAAGCAAGGATTTTAGACATTAGGAAAACTAACTTTGCCAAGATGGGACAATACCAAAAAGAGTCATTAGCAGGATTGGAACAGCTGGGGGATTTAGAAAAACAGTGGGCAAAACAGAAAGGGGATATTTTAAGGCCAACAAACCTTTTTGTTAGAAAGGTAAATTAATGTAAAAGGAAAAGGAGGCCACTATGGTTCTCCAAAGAAGAAGCTGAAAAGGTGAAGAAAAACAGGGAGGCCATCATGAAATACAAGCAATCACAGAGAGAGGAAGAGAGGCATCTCTATTTGGAAAAACTTAGACAAGCTAGCCAAGTAGTCAGGAAAGCAAAGCTACAAAAAGAAGAAGAAATAGCAAAAGCAATAAAATGCGGGGATAAGACATTTTTCAGATATGTTAGTGAGAGAAGGAATGTCAAACGTGGCATTGCCAGACTCAAGGATGAAGGGGAGGAATACATAGAAACTGATGAGGATAACACACGATTGCTTAATAAATATCTTTTCTGTGTTCACAGATGAAGGGCTAGGAGCAGGACCTCAGAAAATACCCACAAATAGGAACAGAAGCAACCGGAATCTCGAACAATTTTCAGAAGACTGTGTTTATGAGGAATCAGCTAAACTAAAAGTAGACAAAGCGATAGGACCAGATGGGATACATCCAAGAATACTGAGGGAATTTGGGGACATTCTAGCAGCTCCACTGCCTGACCTTTTCAATGCTTCTTTGGAGTTGGGAGTGGTCCCAGAGGACTGGAGAAAGAAACATGTGGTCCCTTTACACAAAATCGAAAGGATGAGATTGAAAACTACAGGCCAGTTAGTCTAACCTCTGTGTTTAATAATTATTGAAAAGACTACTAAAAGTGAGAATAGTGAGGTTTCTGGAGCCCAATGGATTGCAGGATCCAAGGTAGCATGGATTCACCAGAGGCAGATCTTGTCAGACAAATCTGATTGATTTCTTTGACTGGGTGACCAGGGAGCTGGACCGAGGGAGAGTCCTAGATGTGGTGTACTTAGATTTCAGGAAAGCTTTTGACACCGTTCGACAAAGGCAACTTATAAACAAACTGAGCACTCTAGGGACCCTAAAGCTACTGAATGGGTTTGAAATTGGTTGAGTGGGAGGTTACAAAGTGTACAGGTAAATGGAGCTCAATCTGAGGGGAAGGAGGTTACCAGTGGTGTGCTGCTGGGATCTGTCCTTGGTCCGATTCTTTCTAACATCTTTGTTAGTGACATTGAAGAAGGGCTGTTGGGTAAGGTTTGCTTGATTGCGGATGATACCAAAATCTGCAATAGAGTAGATAACATGAGGAGGGATCTAGCTAAGCTTGAAGAATGGTCTAGAATTTGGCAGCTGAGATTTAATGCTAAAAAATGCAGGGTAATGCATTTGGGCTGCAAAAAACCAAAAGAGCAGTGCAGCGTAGGGGTGAGGTACTTCTGTCCATGAAAGAAAAGTTGGACCTGGGCATAATTGTGTCTGCTGATAAGGTACCAAACAGGTAGAAAAGGCAACTGCAAAAGCCAGAAGGATGCTTGGGTATATAGGGAGAGGAATGGCCAGCAGAAAAAAGGAGGTGATAATGCCTCTGTATAAGTCTCTGGTGTGACCTCATTTGGAGTATTGTGTGTAATTCTGGAGACCGCACCTTCAAAAGGATATAAGCAGGTTGGAGTCAGTGCCGAGGGTGACTACTAAAATGGTTAGTGGTCTTCGTTATGAAGCATTTCAAAACAGACTTACAGATCTTAATATGTACTGTATAGTTTAGAGGAATGGTGGGATAGGTGAGATATGATAGAGACGTTTAAATACCTCCGTGGCATAAATGCACAGGACAGTCTTTCAATTAAAGGCGAGCTCTGCTACAAGGGGACATAGGATGAGGGTGAAAGAGTGGTAGATGGGTGAAATGGTCTCTCAGTGGAGAAGGTAGAGACAAGGACAATATCTGAATTCAAAAAAGCATGGGACAAACACTTCAAACCACCTACCCACCTCAACATGGGTACCACACAAATCCAAATCCAGCCTCAAATAAGATATCTAGGCGTCATCATTGACCAAGCTCTCACCCTCAAACAACAAATCAACAAAACCGCCGGGATGATATTCCACAAAGCCAAAACTATTCAACGCCTCCGGCCCCTCCTAGAACATCACGACTTCAGGACAGTAATGCAAGCGGTGACACTCCCTCACCTGGACTTCTGCAACATAATCTATCATGGACTTCCTGCCTCGCACACCAACTCCCTCCGTACAGCCTTGAACACTACAGCAAGGATTATTCAAAATGCAAAAAAACGGGACCACATCACCCCAATCCTAAGAGACCTTCACCTCCTTCCAGTGCAAGCAAGAATCAAGTACAAAGCTATCTTACTCATCCACAAAACAATCCACCGAACACCTCACTACACCCCTTACTGCCTCGACCATCCCACAACAGATCAACCAGGCATTCCTCCAATAACTCTATCGTTGTCCCCCACAAAAGAACCAAATCCACACAACGGACCTGCAACAGAGCATTCGAACTTTATGCTCCATCCCTCTGGAACTCTCTACCAAATCACATCAAGAACAACGCTGACATCACATCATTTAGGAAACAGCTGAAGACAATCCTATTCCGTGAACATCTTTTGACCACCATGACCTAATACTTAGATTCAACAGGAGTAAATTATGTCTATGTCTACCCAAATCATTAATTGTTGACCTTGGTGATGGCCCCACCCAAAAAATTACCCCGTCCTATGTTACTAGTTCCACCGCTTTGACCCGGTGAAAAGCGGGATATAAATGCAGTTAAATAAATAAAATAAAATAAATAAATAAATAAAAACAAACACAGAGGATCTCTAATGGAAAAGGGGCACTATGGTAGTTGATACGGAACGGTAGACTAGATAAGCCATGTGGTCTTTTTCTGCCATCTTGTTTCTATGTTTCTATGCCCCAACCCAGGATCAGCATGTTGAGCACTTGTGCATGCACTTATGGAATCCCACCTGTGCAAAGCATGTGCAGAGATGCCCATGCACACTCAAACGTTTGGGAAAATCCAGCCTTGTGCACGTAGGAGCCGCAGATCTTTCCATGGCTCCCTTATAAACTTACCCCCATAGAGTGCACACACACAGTGGCATTGCCTTGGAACAGGTGTAAATTTACACAATAGCATTGGTGCATTATTGGAAGTAGTTCTGGACAGGGCCGGCCCATCCATTGAGCAAGAATGTTTTTTGCGTTTCAGGGGGCCCCGCGCAAAGAACTTTCTCCTTTAAAAATTTCCCATCAGCCCCTGCGGGCTTAACAGAGCTGCGAGGGAGACAGTGAGACACTCTCCCTTCGCGGATCTGAAAGCCGTCGCGGAGAGGCTCAGCCGGGCAGGGAGAGCTCAGAGGGGCAGGGGGGGCCCCGTGGGACAGTCGATTCTGCTGCTGCCGCCGCAGCAGCAGCAGCAGCCAGCTTTTTTTTTTTAAGTTTCCCTGGGACGATGGGGGGAGGGGGGTTAGGACTGGTAATGGGCTGTGGGCTAGTGTGGGGGTTAGGACTGGAAATGGACTATGGGGGAGGGCTAGGACTGGAAATGGGCTGATGGGGGGGTTAGGACTGGAGGTGGGCTGATGGGGTTAGGACTGGTAATAGACTGTGCGCTGATGGGGGGTTAGGACTGGTAATGGGCTATGGGGGGCTAAGTCTGGAAATGGGGTGATGGGGGGTTAGGACTGGTAATGGGCTACGGGGGGACTAAGACTGGAAATGGGCTGATGGGGTTAGGACTGGAAGTGGGCTGATGGGGGGTTAGGACTGGTAATGGGCTATGGGGGGGGCTTAAACTGAAAATGGGGTGGTGGGGGTTTAGGACTGGAAGTGGGTTGATGGGGGGCTAGGACTGGAAATGGGCTGAGTGGAAGGGGAGGCTTGAACTGCAAATAGCTGATGGGGACAGGGACTTGGAATGGAAATTGGCTGAGTGGAAGGGAGGCTTGAACTGCAAATAGCTGATGGGGAGGGGGGCTTGGAATGGAAATGGCTTGTGAGGGGAGGGAGCTAGGACAGGAAATGGGCTGATAGAGCAGCTAGGATAGGACTGGAAATGGGCTGTTGGGGGAGCTAAGATTGGAAATGGGCTGTGGTGGGGGCTTGGATTGAAATGGACTCATGTAGGGGCTAGAACTGGAAGTAGGCTCATGGGGGGCTTGGATTGGAATTGGGCTGAATGGAGGGGAGCTAGGATTTGACATGGGCTGATGGTGGGGCTAGGAAAGGACTAGAAATGGGCTGATGGGGGCTGGGATTGGAAATGAGCTGATGGAGGGACTCGGATAGGACTGGAAATGGATGGGAGAGCTAGGACTGGAAATGGGCTGATGCAGGGACTAGAAGGGAGCGGATGCTGGGTGAGGCTGGAACTAGAAGGGAGCTAATGTTGGGGGAGGATTAGAATGGGATGGGGCTGGGAGAGTGAAATGGAGAGGGGAAAAATATTTTCTGTGGGAGGGATGAAAAATCTACAATTGGCAGGGTATTAGGAGAGTAAGTGGGGATTGAGGATTGTGGGGTAAAATTTGAGTGGATGAAATAGGAATGAGGAAAGAGCAAAAGGAGAAAGATTAGTATGTTAAAGTAGATGTAGAGAGAGAGAATGGAAAAAAAAAACTAGAAAAGAGAAGAAAGGACAAATGGACAGCAGACGATGGAGAGTTAGCAGAAGACATGAAGAAACCAGAAGAAAGTGGCTGGAGCAATTGCAACTGAAAAAAAAATGCACAAAAGGTAGAAAAATATCTCTTTATTTTGAATTTATTAACTGGAATATGTCAGCTCTGGGAAATGTGCATCATTAATAACATCTGCGCTTTGTTTAGTACAAGAGGAAATTAATTTGTAGTTTTATTTCTACAGTGTTGTTGTACATTTCAAGTTTGGCTTTTGGGGTTCCCAGTTTAATTATTGTCTTCCTGTTTCTAAATTGTGATTCCTTGTTTGGTGATGGTCTATGTTCTGCATGTGTAACTGAGCTGAGGTATTCTGTTTATGCAATTCCTATTTGACATTGCCACTTGTTCTCTTTCCCCAGTAGGTCATGTATTGTTGTTCTCTAAAATGTATTGGTTTAATATTTGCAGTGTTGCCTTTTGATTGGTAGAGTATGGTGCTTTGTGAGTCCTGGTAGTGCTGTTAGGATACGGTGGGTTTGCCATGGGTTCTAAATGGGCAGTGTTTGTAGTACTTCCTAATGTGCCTGGCGGTTGGCACTGGATTATAGTAATGTAGAAATCTTTTAGTCTTTCTTTATCCATACATTCATTAAGAGACGTGTTTACTAAAAGTTAGTGTATGGTAATATTATGCAAATATTTATGCAAATAAGGCCACTTATGCAAATGAGGCCCCGCACCAAGTCTCCGCACATGGCCCCGCACCCCCCTTGGGCCACCCCTGGTTCTGGATGCCTGTTTCATAAAGGAACATAGGCATCCTATGTTGCCTTTGTAAAACAGGCATATAGTCGATGAGTTTTTGAACATTTTTAAATGTATCCTGTTATCAAATTACCTCCATGTGAATACTTTTCAAACAACATGCTTAGTTGCAAAGTCTGTAGCTAATTTCAGGAGGGACAAGAGATGCATATTTTTTACCTTAAAAATCACCTGAAAGTACAAAGGAACCATGAGCTTTCAACCTACTTTTTCTATAGGAAGATTGTTGTTGGACAAAAGCCCATGTGTATTTAAAAATCCAGTCTATGTGCATTATTTTCCAACCCTGCTTTAAATGCACTACTGGGCAAACGTCCGCTCAACTTTGCTGAAAATACATGCGCTATGGATCCCATGTATATGAGTAAAAATCTGTCTACTTTTGGCAATTGAAAACTAAGGGGTTATTTTCAAAGCTCTGCATTTTAAATGTGGATGTGCCAGTACATACACATGTAAATGGCATTCAAGTAGAAACAGGATTTTGGAAAGGCCACAATTTACACGTGGATGCATTGGGTTTATGGTTCTATGCATGTTTTTCTGGGGGCATTCTAGAGGCATTTCAGAGCGTGGTCCAAGCAGTAACTGCATCTACAGGTGTATGATACAGTTACAGAATATCTCACAAAGGCCAGCAGCATGCAGGGCAGGTTTTCTAAATGTGTCAGTTTTACAATTGCTAGCATCGGAAGTGAATGGTGCTCTCTGGTACCCCATTGAGCAAGCCTTGAGAATGTCATTGAGTCCCATTCCAGCTTAGATGGTTGCAAGGTATAGTATAGAGAATATCCTGAAATCTGGGAACCAGAAGAGTGAATGGGCAGCCTGCAAAGACAATGCCACATGGAGGGAACCTCGGCAGGGCAGCATTACAGGAGCTATGTGGTAAGAGCACACCACAGCATGGCAGTAAGACACAACATTTAGTCACTGGTGCACATATCGCTCCCGTCTCACACACCACTGGAAGGGTATGGCACATTTAATTATGAGCAGAAAGAGAAGGTGATAGAAGAGTGCATGCCACTATAGTAGGCCAAGATATAATGAAAGTGTCAACCATATGTGTAGAAGACTAGGAATAGAATCCCAGGTGTGGTAGACATACCTACTGTGGTCTTGTGGAGCTTTGAATGTATCCAGCTCACCAACTCTCCTCAGAGACTCCTCATCCACGGTCCAGCACCTGCCATTCAAGTTCAGTCAGGGGCCTTGGCTGGCCATCAGGACCTTCCTCACTAGGCGTTTGTTGTTTTTGTTTTTTTTCTCCCGAGCTCACCTCTGATCAGAGTCTGTTTCTGTACTAGATAGCATAGACCTTCTAGCATATGTCAAGCCATTGTTTTGCTTCTCATAAGCATCAGCTTTCTCTCCAGGGTGGCCTAGTAGAATTTATGGTGCTTTAGCACCTTTTGAACCAGCAACTCTTACCTCCCCTGGGCAGAAGTTGTCCTTTCAGGTAAGTTGCCTGTTCTTGGGTGGAATAACCAGCACAAAGGCACTTCTTATCAAAGCTTTCCTAAAATGGGTGGCTACACGTATGATTACTTTATACATGTATATAGGGGCAGGGCTAATTTTAGAATAGGGTATGGCTGTTTTAATTACATATGTGTTTGCTTGTAAAATTACTGGTTCATGCATGGGTATAGTGATGAAACTGTATACCTGATCTAGTTTGAGCTGATCTGCTCACGCTAGATCAGGTGTTCCTGTCTCCGTGGGAGCTCAGGTAAAAGTTCAGCCTCACTCCCATTCACACATGTAGTAGGAGACCACTCTGCTAGTTAGAGGCTATTCTAGCACCTGAATCCATAACCTCTGCATGTCTACATGGGAATCTCCCTTCTCCCCATGATGAAGTTAGTAGGCGAGGCAGGAAGCTGGACTGTTTGTACAAGGAGATGTTGGACTGCTACTGGAAGTTACATTATATTTTACTTTTCATGTTTTTCTCCCCCTTCAGATGCTTCAGCATCCAGATGTAAGCAAATGCTGCAAGGAAAGGGCAGGGGGGGTGAGGTAGAGGTTTCACTTGTTTTTAACCTTGTACATATGTGCTCACTAGAGTCCCCACAGCCATTTTACCTTGTATATAGGGGCAAGGGGACAGAGCTTTTAGTTGCTCTTAACTTTGTAGATATGTGGTTACCAATGCTCCCATAGCCCTGGGGAAACTATACTTTGAAGCTGGCCAAATGATATTAGTATTAGGTAATTGCATATACATGCAAGTCTCTGCGATCATGGTCACTGCACACTGGACAAAGTATGTCTTTGGAGGGTCTCCAAATTTTGCCTATAAGTGGACCAAGGAAGCATGAGGGCAGGGGCTTGTCAAAAGGATATGGAGTGTTCAAGGTGGAAGTGGGGGGGGGGGGGGTTTGAAAACATACTGCTGTGTCCTCACTATCTCACCATTGCTTCAGGGTGTTATGGGGGTTGGATATGTATAGAAATGTGTTGGATGTCTATTGTAGCGGTGTGGGCATTAGATCTGGAACACATATGTACATTGGGAATAGGTGTTAGGGCTTGTAGGCTACCCATGTGTGTAGGTGTAATGGGTTGTTATTTCTCAGTAGTCTGTGAGGCAACTTAGCATTTGACCTTTAAGGGCCACCATATGTACTGCCTTGTAGCCTGACTTGTAATCTGTATGCTGTTGATCCATGTGACTCTAAAAAGTGCAACAATTGCTGTCTGTTTGGTGTGGTTCTCCTGTACCTACACCCTTAATAAATATGTGACCTTCACTCATATATGCCAAAAATGTTTATGTCTGTTGGTATGCATGGGAGGTTGACTGTGAGTTAGGACTGCATGCACACTATTGCTAGTGAAGCCCTTTGTGCTGCATGTCTTACCATGGCCTGGCTGTTGTACCCATACTCTCCCTCAGCTAGAGTTGGACTAATGGGACAAAGACTGCATGGGAAGGCAGAATTAGAAGGGTAGAGATGGGGGATATTCCTACAGGACATATGCTTTCATATGCTGTCATGGGCTATGGCTGCTACAGGAGACTAATCACTGTGGGGCCTTACTTAGTCCCTTCATAACCTTCATGTGAGATCTCTCTTTCCAACCACAAGAACTCAGTACAATCAGATATAGATGTTAGTCAGACTTCACAAAGACTCAGGGTCCCTGTCATATGGCAAAGAACACTTGAAATGTGAGAGCCAACAACCATTATATTTAAAAGGAAATTTTAGAAAATAAAAAATAAAAGTTATAGGGTAAAGAGAAAATGTTTGTGAAAAGGACAAACTAGAGCCAAGTTAAAGAGGCCAGGCACTATACCACTGAGAGAAGAAGAACAGAATAGAGAGGACTAGAAAAAACAAGAAATGACGATATGTTCTTTACAAGAATAGAATACAAATGGGATCAGCGAGAGAGGTAGGAAGACTTAGGGGCATGTTTACTAAAACCCCGGTAAAGTGCGGGCCCCGGTAGTGTGCGGGTGCCATATAAGGAGTGGGCGTTCCGTCCTGAAAAAGAAAAGCCAG
The DNA here is from genome assembly GCA_033557465.1 of Ichthyophis bannanicus. Taxonomy (NCBI): domain Eukaryota; kingdom Metazoa; phylum Chordata; class Amphibia; order Gymnophiona; family Ichthyophiidae; genus Ichthyophis; species Ichthyophis bannanicus. Next base: position 1,307,089,835 of record CM066033.1, read on the forward strand.
AATTTACATATGCGCTAAGGTGCGCGGCGCCCATGTGCGCCCCACACCTTAGTGCATGAGATAGCTGCGCGGGAGGCACAAGTGGGGCGCTGAAGTAAAAGAAAAAGAGCAGAGCCACAGCACAATGGTTAAGATGCTGACCAATGGTGCAGGAATCAGGGGTTCAATCCCCCACTGTGCCAAATGAAGACAGCTGGCTGAGGTGTTAATTTATGAGGCGCAGAAATACTGGGCAGCATAAGGCGGCGCGCTGATGTTTATGGAGGCATTATAATACTGGGCGGTATAAGCAGCGCGCTGATGGGCAGAAAGAAAAGCAGAGCCACAGCACAATGGTTAAGGCACTTACCAATGGTGCAGGGATCAGGAGTTCAATCCCCCACAGTGCCCAATGGAGACAGCTGGCTGAGGCAATATTTTAGGAGGCATTTAAATGATGGGCAGCATAAGGCAGCACGCTGATGGGCATAAGGCGGCGAGCTAATGTTTTAGCAGGCTTTCTAATATTGGGCGGCATAAGGCGGCGCGCTGATGTGCAATCACAGGAACAGAACCACAGCACAATGGTTAAGACACTGACCTATGGTGCAGGGGTCAGGGGTTCAATCCCCAAAGTGCCCAATGAACAAAGCTGGCTGAGGCATAACATGTTATGGGGAAGATTACTTTAGGAGGCATTTTATTCATATTTTAATTATCACTACTAGCAAACGCACTCTCAAAGCGTGTTAACATAAGGCGCCCTATAAGGCACATTTTAAAGTGCACTGTCAGCCAAGGCACCCTAGAATGTTGCTTATAGGGCGCTTTAGAGGGTGCCGTATGAGGTACCGCAAGGTCAGTGTACTGTTTTTTATGGCAGCACTGTGCAGTTTAAGCATAGTATGAAATGAAATGGAATGAAAAGCATATGTAGGTGCGCTGACAGGCAAGGAGGAGCAGCAGTGGAGCACAATGGTTAAGGCACTGACTGCTGATACAGGGGTCATGAGTTTGCTCCCCAGTGTGCCTAATACATAAGGCTGGCTGTGGCATCAGCTTTGCATTGTACATATTTTGTCCTGCAGCACTTTATTTTTATGTTATTAATTGCTGCCAGCAAACACGCCCTCACATGCCGTAATTGAAGGTGCAGTATAAGGCACCCTATAAGGCACTCCATAGGGCACATTATAAATTGCACTGTCCGCCACAGCACCCTAAAATGTCCCCTATAGGGCACCCTATAGGTTGCGTCACAGGATAATGTATAGTGCACCTTATATGGACGGGAACCATAAGGTGCCCTATAGGGCGCCCTATAAAGCACCCTCAGAGGCACCTTATGGGTACAGTACGCTGAGGGTGTTTTTGCTGGCATCAAAATATGTACATTAACAAAAGATAATGCGTTGGACAACCCTATCAAATAACCCCACTGTGGGCTACAGCTCTATAGCTGCTAACAAGCCCCTGGCTGGCTGCAGAGAGCATGCACGTCACCACACAGACAGTCTGCTGTGGTCACCAGGATAGGGTTAGCCCACCCATACCCATGATGCACTGCACATGCAAATCAGCTGTCCACAGCTTAACACAAGATGGGCAATGCACCCCCACAGCACCTCGGCCTGGTAGAGGGAAGTGACCATGTGCACCCACACACCACCTCGGCCTGGTAGGGGGTACTGACGGTGTGTTTTACTGGCACAGAGTAGCTACACACCGTCACATTGTGCGGGTACTGTGCTCACCCTGAGGGTGCGGTGAGGCACCCAGGACCAGGTCCACAACACCTACAATGGCTGAAAGAGGCCATGCTGGAGGTCCAAAGCAGTATTAATGTGTGTGATAGGTAGCTTCTGCACAAACACCTTGGATATCTCTGCTTTAGTCAGGTGTAGCCCCCATGGACCCCCAGGTGGGCCATGCACCACCACCCCAGGGCCGAGGGTGGCAAACAGGGCCTCCCATCAATAGATCCACATTCTACCTCCCTGCAAAGGTGGCAGTAGAGGGGACCATCAACCCCAGTCCTGCTAAGGAACAGACACCCCAGAGGGCAGATCAATGCAGTTCTATACACATCCATAACACAATAGCAGACAGACATTAGGCCTGGATATGGTGAGCTGCACCCCACCACTATCTGATATTCTCCTGCAGCAAGTCATCAGCCACTGCACCCTGCAAGCTGCTCCATCAAGACACATACCAGCTGCAAACAGTGTGCTAGTTAGTCCACAGTGCATGCTCCCAGTGGAGATGCATGCACCCAAAACTGGGATGTCAGCATACACAGCAAGCAGATAAATCAGTGACTACGCCCCAAAAGAAAACCCATATCTATCACATGAGAGAAATACTATATAGCACTATGGGGGTGCCTAGCCATGCTGTGGTCACTGCACAGTCAGGGTGAGAGTGATCTCTCAGCAGGACATACTGAGGTCACCCTGTCTGTGTAGGTGGTGGCCGGGCACTACAATGTCCCAGTCAGTGCCCTATGCCCTGTGCAGATGCACCCTGGCAAGGCCACCCTGTCCGGCCTATTCCAATGGTACCTTGCTCCTCATTATGCACATTGGCAGCCCAATACTGGCAACATTGCTGGCAGTGTGGGCTGTGGAAGATGTTTGCAGCCACCACACACTGGATAGACAGACAGCCACCCCCACACCTATGCCAGCATTGTGCTACTATAGAGGAGTCCAGCAGCCATACCCACCACACCAGTCCTGGGCACAGTACAGGCTTGGATATGGTACGCAATACTGTTGGGGGTCACTCCCCAGGGTGGTAAACACTGTCAGAGACCAGACCTGCAGCGCACACCGCAGACATCACAATGATTGTTATGGTGGAGATCAATGAGCAAAATGTGCTTAACGTAGGGATTGATATCTGCCAGTTATCATGGGCAACGTTTGATAGCTGTGTACCATATACCCAGGTGTAGGGTGGCATTGCTAAGGTATGCAACTGCTAGTATTGGGAGATACAGGCAGGGCCCAATGTCCTGCCTCTCCAGGAGGCATTGGCCAATGGGGCCTGGGTGTGTGTGTGTGGGTGTGGGTGTGTCTGGCCCTGTTGGCTGCTGCTTTACGGCAGAGTTCCCCAACTCCAGTCCTGGTGTTCCAACCACTGTTTGGGTTTTTATGCTGTCCCTCATAAATATGCATGAGCTACATCAGCATACCATGGGGGTGGTGCATAGATATGCAGCACAGGCATCTTTATTAGAGGCAGCAGGGATCCTGAATGGTGTGGGGCCCTCCAGGACTGCATTTGGGAGACTCTGCTCTAGGTAATGCGGCTGTTTATGGTGTCTGTGTTTGGTGTGGTAAAATATAGGCGTATGTTCTCAGCAATAAAGGTTTGTCCTTACTATCACGGTTTAGTTGTAGGAAAAATATGTGGACTGGATTGGCAGTAGCCCCAGCTGGGCTTTGAACCTGTGACCTTCTGTTCCTGCACACACTGTCTGTGTGCACTGCACCACCGTGTTGCCACAGATATGCTGTGTTCCCTGGGGAGTCCATGACTGTACATCCGACAGAGCCTGTCTGTTGCGGTGGACTGTGCCAGCCTGCACAGGCCTAGGCCACTGTCTGCTGTGGTTTGCAGCCACTGCCCCCTCCACCACCTGTACCCTTCCGCCAACATGCAGACATGTCCCTATCAGGGAAAAAGCATATGACCTGATTGAGTTGTGGCACTCCAGGACTGAATTTGGGGGACTCGGCTGTAGGTAAAGCACAGTTACTTACCTGTAACAGGTGATCTCTGGGAACAGCAGGAATTAGTCCTCACATATGGGTACGTCAGTACCGACGGAGCCTGCGCGAGAAAGCTCCCCAGCTTCCCAGAAAGAAAGCTTTTGGGAGCCTCCCACAGCACATGCGCGCTGCCTTCCCGCCTTTCCTAACCAACTCTCCTCAGTTCGAGTTTAAAGCTGAGACAATAGAGCGAGAGAGGAAAGGAAAGAAAGAGAGAGATACAACTCCTAGGGGAGGTGGGAGGGTTGTGAGGACTAATTCCTGCTGTTCCCAGAGATCACCTGTTACAGGTAAGTAACTGTGCTATCTCCAGGAACAAGCAGGAATGAGTCCTCACATATGGGGACTCCCTAGCTAAGATGCCTGGGAGATCCCCAAGGGTATGAGACCCTGAAAGGTTCCTCGTCTTCCTATGGATCTCAGGCATCCATTAAGGGACGGAGGGCAGGAGTTGTTTAAGAATGGAACAGGTGTCAGAGGACAGCCTGACCAAACAAGGCATCCCGGCGGGAGTCCTTGTCCAAACAGTAATGGGCTGTGAAGGTATGAACCGAGGCCCAGGTGGCTGCTCGACAGATCTGGTCGATGGACACAGAATGAAGATGAGCCATAGAGGCGGCCATGGCCCTCACATTGTGAGCTGTGACATGGCCCTCCAGAGAAAGGTTCTTACTCTGGTAAGCAAAAGAAATACACTGAGCAATCCAATTGGACAGTGTTCTCTTAGAGACTGGAAGTCCTAAATGAGAAGGATCAAAAGCAACAAAAAGCGTGGAAGACTTTCTATGTTGCTGTGTCCTGTGCAAGTAAAAAGCAAGAGCTCTTTTACAATCTAGATTATGAAGGTTCCTCTCTGCACTGGATGCATGAGGAGCTGGAAAAAAGACAGGTAAATATACCTCTTGATTAAGATGAAAAGGTGAGACCACTTTAGGCATAAAGTGAGGATTTGTCCTAAGGACTACCTTATCATGATGGAACCTTGTATAAGGTGGATTAGCCACTAAGGCCTGCAGTTCACTGATGCGGCGAGCAGAAGTGACTGCAATAAGGAAAATAACCTTCCATGAAAGAAATTTCAAGGAGGTAGTGGCTAAGGGTTCAAAAGGTGGCTTCATAAGCTGACCAAGAACCAAGTTTAAGTCCCATGCCACCGGAGGAGGTCGAATGGGAGGTTTTGTTAAAGTTAGGCCTCTCATAAATCTTGCAATAAGAGGATGAGAGGAGATAGGTTGTCCATTGAGAGGCTTAAGGGATGCTGCAATAGCACTCAAATGGACCCTTACTGAATTTGTTTTAAGGCCTGCATTGGAGAGATGCAGGAGATATTCCAATAGAGAATTCACAGGAAGTGCCAGAGGGTCAAGACCCTTTTGAGCACACCAAATGGAAAATCTTTTCCACTTAAAAGCATAGGAACGTCTAGTGGAAGGTTTTCTGGAAGCATGGAGGATATCCTTCACTTGCTGAGAAAGATTGAAGTCTTGAAGGTCTAGACCTTCAGTAACCAAGCTCTGAGGTGAAGGGACTTGGGATTTGGATGCCACAAAGTCCCTTCCTCCTGGGACAGAAGGTCTGGCGCAGCTCCCAAGTCCAGGGAGGGGGCTTGGGAGAGATGCAGAAGTAGAGGGTACCACACTTGGCGTGGCCAGCGTGGAGCTATGAGGATCATAGATCCTTGATCCCTCTGGAGTTTGAACAGAGTCTTGGGAATCAAAGGAATGGGTGGAAAGGCATACAGGAAGCCCTGACCCCAATGAAGGAGGAAGGCATCCTTGGCCTGAACTCCCTGACACGGAATTCTGGAACAGAACCGGGGAAGTTTGGCATTCCACGGACTTGCAAAGAGGTCTATGTCCGGGGTTCCCCATTCCTGGAAGATTCTGAGTACCTGATCCATGTGCAGGGACCATTCGTGTGGAAGCAGAACTCGACTGAGTCTGTCTGCCCAAGAGTTTTGGATTCCTGGGAGGTATACTGCCAGGAGATGGATTTGATGCTCTCTGGCGAAGGCCCATAATCTTAGAGCTTCGTTGCAAAGCGACAGAGAGCCAGTTCCTCCTTGCTTGTTTATGTAAAACATGGCTACTTGATTGTCCGTGTGAATGAGGACTGTCTTGTAGCTGAGGAGGGTATGAAAGACCTTGAGAGCTAGGAATACTGCTCGAAGTTCCAAGTGGTTGATATGAAGAGAGGTCTCCTGTGGGGACCAAATGCCTTGGGTGGAGAGGTCTTGTAGATGAGCTCCCCAACCTGTTTGGGAGGCATCTGTTGTGAAGGTTGCCTGGGGCAACAAAGGTTGGAAGGGGGACCCCAGCAACAGATTTTGAGTGGACATCCACCATTGGAGAGACCAAAAGAGACGTTTGGAGGTTGCTATTTGGTCTGAGAGAGCTCCTGAAGCTTGAGTCCACTGGGTGGACAAAGTCCATTGAGCTGCTCTCATGTGTAGGCGAGCATAGGGTACCACATGGACTGTGGAAGCCATATGGCCTAGCAGCTGTAGCATCTCCCTGGCAGTTAAATGGCTCTTTGACTGAATCTGGGAGGCTAACTGCACTAGACGTTGACAACGGGCCTGAGGAAGGTAGGCCCTTGCAGAAGTGGTGTCCAACCAGGCCCCTATGAATTCCAGGGACTGAGTAGGGGTGAGCTGGGATTTTGGGAGGTTTACCACAAGTCCCAGGTATTGCAGAATGCGCCTGGTGCGGTTCAGGGAGATCTGAGCCTCTGACTGGGTTGGAGCTCGGATGAGCCAGTCGTCCAGGTATGGGAAGACAAATATTCCCAGAGTGCGTAGAAATGTAGCAACTATTGCCATGCATTTGGTGAACACTCTTGGAGCAGAGGCTAGACCGAAAGGATGCACTCTGTATTGGTAATGTTTTCCCTGGAACAGAAAACGTAGGAATTTTCTGTGAGATGGATGGATGAGGACATGAGTGTACGCATCCTTGAGATCTAGAGAACAAAGCCAATCCTGACTCTGCAGGTATGGAAGGAGAGTGCCTAGAGAAAGCATCTTGAACTTCTCCTTGCATAGGAATTTGTTCAATTCTCTGAGATCTAGAATGTGTCTCTATCCCCCTGTTTTCTTTGGAATGAGAAAATAGGGGGAGTAAAACCCTGACCCCTGTTGAAGAAGAGGAACTTCTTCTATGGCCCCCTGGGCCAGAAGGGTAGTCACCTCCTGATCCAGAAGGTCGAGGAGAGATGTGGGAGAATTGAAGTGTCTCACCATGGTGTAGGGAGGAAGGTCTGAGAAATGAAGTTTGTAGCCCTCTCTTATGATAGAGAGGGTCCACTGCTCTGATGTGATTTGCTCCCATCTGGGAGCAAAATGAGCTAACCTTCCTGGAATGGTGAGAGGTTCTGGCTGTTGTAGAGCCAGAAAGGTTAAGTTCTCTAGTATCAAGTCAAAAACCCTGAGGGGGTTGGGACTGCTGAGTTGTAGCAGCCCCTGCAGGTTTAGGCCTGGCTTGTTTAGGTTGCTGACGCTTAGTAGCAAAGCGACCTGTAGAAGATTGTTGGCCAGAAGTGGAAGGAAATCTGCTCCTTTTGTAAAAAGGCTTTTTGAAAGACTTTTTCTTGGCTGGAATGGAAGTTGACTTAGAAAGTCTATCCAGAGCAGAATTCTCTGCATCCATTTGAGTGGCTTTTATTTGCCACTCTTTGCCAAAGAGATTTTCACCCGTACAGGGCAGATTTCCTAAGCCATCCTGAACCCAGGGTTCTAGATCAGAAGCCTGGAGCCAAGCAATTCTGCGAGCAGCTATGGCAATGCCTGAGGCTCTGCTGGCACCCTCAAAGGAATCAAAGGCTGCCCTGTTGGAAAACTTTGAAATATCTTGAGTATGCTTAAGCCAAAGGAGGAATTCATCCCTTCTATCCTCTGGAATAAAAAGGGAGACAGTTGTGCAGCTTTTGTGCAACTTCCTTTAGAAACATACCCATATAAAGGCTATATGAGTTGATTCTGGCAATAAGCATACTGGCTTGGAAGATTTTCCTACCAAAAGCATCCAAGGTCCTGCATTCTCTTCCTGGGGGAGCAGAAGAGTGTCTTTTGGTACTCTTTATCCTTTTCATAGCTGACTGCATCACAATGGAGTGGTGAGGAAGCTGAGTTTTCTGAAATCCAGGACAAGGAGGGACACGGTACATAGTGTCCAATCTGCGAGAATGAGGAGAAAGGGTGAGAGGAGTCTCCCATAAGTCAATCATATGTTCATGAAGAATTTCATGAATTGGCAAGGTGACTGCCTCTCTGGGAGCCTTAGAGCATCCTAAAATATCAAATTTTTTTGCTCTAGGCTCTGCTTCAGAGGTTACTGAAATAGAGAGTCCTTTAGCCATTTCTATTATGAAGTCTTGAAAGGACAAATCCTCTGGAGGAGACATTCTCCTTTTTGGAGAAGTAGGCTTCTCAGGAAGGGTAATGGATACTTCGGGAGACTCATCTGATGAATCAGAATCATCAGAGGAATCGAAGTATCGTCTGTCCCCTTCCAATGATCGATACGCGTATCGATCGGTACCGACATCGGGCGTCCCCGGTACCGGATCGGTACCGAGAGATAGCCCTGGACAAGGAACCTGAGTCGGTATCCTGACCGATGTCGATGCAGTCGGTACCGGTATCGGTATTGGTACCGGTACCGGCGCCGGTACCGACAATGGGACTCGTTGCGGTACCGACGGCGTCGCAGCTTGAATAAAAGCCATTATAGCCTGCTGCATGGATTGCACAGTGTGATCCATGGACGCCACGACTGCCTGGATGTCGGTACCGGGAGATTGTGCCGGTACCCCAGAGCAGTCTAACAGGTGATCGGTCGAGGCCGTGCCATCGATGTCAACCTGTAACCCCATAGGAGGAGCTTTGGAAGCCGGAGCTTCCCACCGGGGTTGTTTGGCTGGGGTAGGATCCTCAAGGGCAAGCCCGGAGGCATCTTGATGCTGAGAGGGAGATTTGCCCTTCAAGGACCTGCTAGGTTTATGTTTGGTTACCTGAGACCCATCAGAAGAGGAAGACCTGGAAGATGTCGATGCCACCGCCGGTGCATCCGTGGGAAACAGCACATGGAGCTTGGCTGCTCGATTCTGTAACCCTCTTTTAGACATTATGGAGCAGGACTGGCAATCCAGAATGGAGTGTTCAGGACCCAAACATTTAAGACACCATTCATGGGTATCTGTAACAGAAATTGTACCGCTACACTTAGTGCATTTTTTTAACCCGGAGGCTGGTTTTTCCATGAGGGAAAAATTTTCTTGTGGGCCTGTAGGCCTAAGAAGAAAAATACACCAAGTGAGGAAAAGTATAATTTTTTTTTTTTTTTTTTGAAAGAAAAGACCGGCAGTACCGGTCTGGCGTTGGGAAAGGCAGACAGGCAACCAAAGAAATAAATTAAAATAAAGAACTTCTTCAGCGGTGACAGGAACACGACCTGCTGGCTCTGCGGAAAAAGAAGAACTGAGGAGAGTTGGTTAGGAAAGGCGGGAAGGCAGCGCGCATGCGCTGTGGGAGGCTCCCAAAAGCTTTCTTTCTTGGGAAGCTGGGGAGCTTTCCCGCGCAGGCTCCGTCGGTACCCACGTACCCATATATGAGGACTCATTCCTGCTTGTTCCTGGAGATTGCCCATTGTTATGGTTTGTGTATGGTGTAGGGTAAAATATAGGTGTTGGAACCGTGCTTATGTTCTCTGCAATAAAGGAGTGTCTGTACTATCACTGTTTAGTGGTGGGTAAAACTATGGGGACTGGGTTGGCAGGAGCCCCAGCTGGGATTTGAACCTGTGACCCTCTAATCCTAAAGGCACTGGCTGTGTCCACTGCACCACACTGTGGCCACAGAGACAGTGCAGTCTCTGGAGATAGGAAACCTGGCCACATGAGTCAGACACCCTGCTCTGCACAATTTTACTGTGGGCTCGTTTACCTTGTATGGGGACAAAGGTGCACATAAACCTCAAAAATGACCTCCAAAAAAGGGGAAAAAAAACAAAACCAAGCTGGGCAACAGTGATATCAATGGGCAACATGAAAAACACTCCCAGGAAAGCTCCATTAAAATGCAGTGATTTTTGAAAGAGTTTACGGAGCGTAGACCCTTCCAAAAATCATTTCTTTTTTTTGGAGCTTTCCTGGGAGTGTTTTTTATGGTTGCCCATTAATATCACTGTTGCCCAGCTGGATTATAATTTATTTTGAATTTTTTGTGGTCATTTTCAATTTCTATTTGCTATTTTGTTCTGTGCACATGTATCACACTGCTCACGTTTTGCAGGTTTCCCCGGTTTTGCTGTACATTGCTGACGGAAATGGTTTCTCTTCCCTTTAAATCGGCTCTAACGCGAGGGTTTCACTCGCGGTATTTTTTTGCCGAAATTCAGCCCCGCTCCTGTGCGGGGAGCCTATCCCCTCCCACTCTCCACCCATTGACCCCGTCCCCCCACCCCTCGGGAGCCTTCCTCCACCCTCGAAATGCCTTTCCACGCCTCTATCGCACATCAGCGCGCCGCGCACTTTTGCGGGCGGCGCGCACATGTGCAGCCGGAGCGCACGCGTGCGGGGCACCAAAAATGCACTATTAGCGTGCGCTAAGGTACCTTAGCGCACGCTCAAGTGCGCCCCGCACAATTGCGCTGTTTAGTAAACATACCCCTTAAAGTTCAATGAGAGATTGAGGAGAGCATGTTTCCAGTTGATTACTATGGAGATACAGTAGATGGCTGAAATAAAAAAAGATGTTAAACTTGCCAAAAAGGGTAAGCTAAGGCACACCTCATCAGTCAGGTTTTCAGAATTGATGAGATAGATTTACAGATACCTAGGTCTCGAATATATACCAATCTATCTCATGCATATCATCTGGCAATCCTGAAAAGTCAATTGATTACCTGTACAATCAGCAAAGGGCTCAGTATCTGTTCTTAACTTCATGCACTTCCTAGGCAATCAGATTGGTCCCCGTGCACTGATTCCAGATGTAATTAACCCCATCTGTGGGGCATATATTCAAAATGGAACAAATATGAGAGAACAGAACCTACAGTCCCATGAGAACATCTTACCCACAGAACTGCAAGATAGTTTTCATAGGAATTCCTCACAGAGTTCCCGTGGAAAATGCAGCCATTATGCACATCTTGCATATAAAAGCACTTATATACTTTGCAACTGCATGGAAGTTGGTGCAAATTACATGCAAGAAAGCAAGTGCAAATATTTGAGAATGTAACCTCCACATCCCCTATTCCCACCCCGTTTTTGTGTATAAAAATATGCACATGGTGAACAAATTGCTTACTTTCACCAACATGAAAGGGAGGCAATATTTAGAATGCATCTTTGTGCAGGGAACCGTGTTGACCTACATAATGAGCTTTGATTATTGCCCTCAAAATCTATTGCCTGATTCACAGCAGGGACCGCCCTTAACCCCAGGAAGATGATGTTTACTCTGAGCTTTTGAGCCATCCATTCTTTCGGTGGCACATTGTTTAACATTACCTTTATTAAGGTAATGTTAAACAATTACCTTTATTACCTTTATTAAGGTTCTTCAAACCGAGCCCTACCAGAATCCTTCATCAGTGCTTACTATATTTTCATGTTCTGAACAGAGGATTAAGTAGGAACATTTCGAACAGCACAGCATAGATAACTTGACCTTTGAAAAAGTAATAAATTATATCATCAGTCAAATACAATAGAAATACTAATTTTCCCTGGGAACCTGGAATAGTCCTTAGAGAGGATTTTGTGATCTAGGTTTTGAAATCTGTTCAGAATGGATCTCCAATTTAAAAAAATAAAACCTTGCCAACTATTACAATCCGTAACATTTAGTCTAATAATAGAAAATCCAGTGATGGGATTATTAAAGATTCCTGAAATACTAAAAAACCTTTTATTTTTATTGTTGTTTTTACAGATAATAATGTTCAATATGCATAAGACAAAAAAAACAATAAACACCATTGACTTTCTGAACATTCGGTTCCCTTACTGACTCTTATTTGATGGATAATGAACTCATGATTAGTGGTATATTTAAAGAGATTAAACAATGAGCTTCCAAGTATTTTGCATTTCTGTAAAAATGTTTATGCTAGTTGAAAGGCTGGTGAATTTTTCATTGCTGTAGAATTCCCTTGTTGCAGCACCATGGCATCGGTTACCATACAGCATGAGAAAGCTAGCTCATTTGGAGTCAGCGCTCCCTCACGAGCACCTGCCTGAATCAATCGATAAATGCCCTTACGGCACTGGCGCTCATGTTGGAGCATGATGGAATTTAGTTTGCCTCATTTAGCTCATCAAAATTCCAGCCATACCAAATGCTAATCAAAAGGATCTACAATTCGCCGCCTTTCAACAACAATTTATTTACTTGTGTGGAAATATTACAGGTTAGAAAAGTATTTTTTATTCATGAAAATATATTTGGATAATGTGTAAACACCATACATTTTTATTCCACCATTTTCATGATTAACCCTTACAGACTTTAGCAATGTGATCTAATGCCTCTGTTACTTAAAGAGAAGATGTCGGAGCATGTTTACTGAAGTGTGGTAAGTGTTTGCACTTATTGTGCATTAGGAGCACAAATTAACATAGTGCACAGTTTTTGCAGTTACCCTAACTGCCGAGGCATAGTCAACAAATGCCCTGCAAGTGCCTACACTTACGCACTTATCCACCAAGGCATGTAAGGTGGGCCATGGTCGCTGCCCCAACCAAAGTGGAAAAATAAAACGGCACCAAATATCATAAAAATGTCCCCTCAGCCATTTTAGAAGCCAGGTCTGAGGAGGTGAGGATGTACAAGTCCGAATGGGATAGTGGTGAAAGCAAGGCCTAAGAATCTCAATGTCCCAGCCTGATCTCAGAAACGCTCTGGACATCCCAAATAGTGTCTTTTCAAAGACATTTACACGGTTAACAGCCCATGTTAACCATATAAATGCCATAATCGGGGATTTTCAAAGGCACTACATGGCTAGTGCCTTTGAAAATCCTCTATTTGCCCCGATGCTATTCAGTTAGCATCGAGTCATCTTCGGGGCATTCCGAGGTGGAATGGAGGTGGGGAATGGCACTAATTGCATAGCAGCGAATTCGGATGCTGCCCAGTTAGCGCTCTGCATCTCAAAGATAGGCAAGGAAAACCCTTGCATATATTTAAGGCACCAAAGCTAATTGAGCAGCATCCAAAATCACTGCTGCCCAGTTAGGCTTGGCGGCTTTCCGGCTGTGCAGAAAATCCCGGATTTTCATTTCCGTCACCATGGAAGTGAAAATCCGGGATTCAGGGGTCCGCAGGCAGGCTGCACGGTTACAGCACTTAGGGGTATGTTTACTAAACCGCGCAATTGTGCGGGGCGCACTTGAGCGTGCGCTAAGGTACCTTAGCGCATGCTAATAGTGCATTTTTGTGCCCCGCACACGTGCGCGCTGCACTAACGGGCCCGCACAAGTGCGCGGCGCGCTGATGTGCGATAGAGGCGTGGAAAGGTATTCCGAGGGCGGAGGAAGGCTCCCGAGGGGCGGAGGGACGGGGTCAATGGGTGGAGAGTGGGAGGGGAGAGGCTCCCCGCACAGGAGCGGGGCTGAAATTCAAGCTAAAAAATACCGCGAGTGAAAACCTCGCGTTAGAGCCGATTTAAAGGGAAGAGAAACCATTTCCGTCAGCAATGTACAGCAAAACCGGGGAAACCTCAAAAACGTGAGCAGTGTGATACATGTGCACAGTACAAAAGGGCAAATAAACCTCAAAAATGACCTCGAAAAATTGGGGAAAAAATATAACCAAGCTGGCCAATAGTGATATCAATGGGCAACATTAAAAAACACTCCCAGGAAAGCTCCAAAAAAAAGAAATGATTTTTGGAAGGGTCTACGCTACACCGCACACACACCATAACAATGGGCATTACCTACAGCCGAGTCCCCCAAATGCAGTCCTGGAGTGCCACAACTCAATCAGGTCATATGCTTTTTCCAAGATAAGGACATGTCAGCATGTTGGCGGAAGGGTACAGGTGGTGGAGGGGGCAGTAGCTGCTAGCCACAGCAGACAGTGGCCTAGCCCTGTGCAGGCTGGCACCATCCACTGCAACAGACAGGCTCTGTCGGATGTACAGTCATGGACCCCCCAGGGAATGCAGCATATCTGTGGCAACATGGTGGTGCAGTGCACACAGACAGTGTGTGCAAGAACAGAAGGTCACAGGTTCAAAGCCCAGCTGGGGCTACTGTCGATCCAGCCCACATATTTTTCCCACAACTAAACCGTGATAGTAAGGACAAACCTTTATTGCTGAGAACATACGCATGGTTAATACGCCTATATTTTACCCCACCGAGCACAGACACCATAAACAGGCGCATTACCTAGAGCAGAGTCTCCCAAATGCAGTCCTGGAGGGCCACACACTATTCAGGTTCCATGCTGCCTCTAATAAAGATGCCTGTGCTGCATATCTATGCACCATCCCCATGGTATGCAGATGTAGCTCATGCATATTCATGAGGGACAGCATGAAAACCCGAACAGTGTTTGGCACACCAGGACTGGAGTTGGGAACCTCTGCCGTAAAGCAGCAGCCAACAGGGGCAGACACACCCACAACCACACCCACAGGCCCCATTGGCCAATGCCTCCTGGAAAGGCAGGATATTGCGCCCTGCGTGCATCTCCCAATACTAGCACTTGCATACCTTAGCAATGCAACCCTACACCTGGGTATACGGTACACAGCTCTCAAACATTTGCTATGAGTACTTGCAGATAGAAATTCCTACGTTAAGCACAGTTTGCTCATTGAGCTCCATCATAACAATCATTTTGCTAATTCTGTCCTTATTGGTTTGGCCTCCTCTCATTTATACCGTCTTCAAAGAATCCAAAATACCGCAGCCCGCCTTCTCTCTCACTCATCTCATTCTCACCATATAACCCCTCTTCTTATTCACTTACACTGGTTACCTGTTCCCTTCCGCTCTCAATACAAATTACTTACTTTGGTTCACAAGGCCCTCCACACCAACTCCCCACAATATCTAGCTGACTTAATCCACTTTCACACTCCCAGATATACCCCCCGCTCATTCCACTTAAACCGGGGCGGCCGGCCCCCTCCTTCTGCTGCCCACTGACAATCTACTCGTTCGTCCGCTTTGTTCTTTATTGGTCCCGCACTATGGGATTCCCTCCCCTCTGCGATCCGATTAGAGTCTTCCCATTCAGCATTTAAACAGCAGCTAAAAACCCACCTCTTTTCCCTAGCCTTTGACCTCCCCACTTCTCCCCCCTCTCTCTATAGCCTTACTCCTCTCCCCCTACCCTCTCTTGCCCTTTCTGGTCTCTCTTTTTTTTTTTTTTTTTTTAAATATGTAACTTCCTTTTCCTTTACTGGCTTTGTGCCCTATTTTTAATGGATTTTATGCATTGTAAACCGCTCTGCTTTTATTGTGAAGGGCGGTCAATCAAGTTTTATTAAACATAAACATAAACATTCTGATGTCTGCGGTGTGTGCTTCAGGTCTGGTCTCTGACAGTGTTTAAAACCCTGGGGAGTGACCCCCAACAGTATTGCGTACCATATCCATGCCTGTACTGTGCCCAGGACTGGTGTGGTGGGCAGGGCTGCTAAACTCCTCTATAGTAGCACAATGCTGGCATAGGTGTGGGAGTGTGTGTCTGTCTCTACAGTGTGTGGTGGCTGCAAACACCTTCCACAGCCCACACTGCCAGCACTGTTGCCAGTATTGGCCTGCCAATGTGCATAATGAGGAGCAAGGTACCATAGGTATAGGCCGGACAGGGTGACCTGGCCAGGATGCATCTGCACAGGGCATAGGCCACTGGCTGGGACATTGTAGTGGCCGGCCACCACCTACACAGACAGGGTGACCTCAGTATGTCCTGCTGGGGGATCACTCTCACCCTGACTGTGCAGTGACGACAGCATGGCTAGGCACCCCCCATAGTGCTATATAGTATTTCTCTCATGTGATATTTATGGGTTTCTGTTTGGGCCCAGTCACTGATTTATCTGCTTGTTGTGTATGCTGACATCCCAATTCTGGGTGCATGCATTTCCACTGGGAACATGCACTATGGACTAGCTAGCAGACTGCAGCTGGTATGGGTCTTGATGGAGTGGCTTGCAGGGTGCAGCGGTTGAAGGCTTGCTGCAGGAGAATATCAGATATTGGTGGGGTGCAGCATAGCACATCCATGCCTAAAGTCTGTCTGCTATTGTGTTATGGATGTGTACAGAGCTGCATTGACTGTGCTGTGGGGTGTGTGTTCCCCAGCAGGACTGGGGTTGATGGTCCCCTCTACTGTGACCATTGCAGGTAGGCAGAATGTGGATCTGTTGATGGAGGACCCTGTTTGCCACCCTTGGCTGGGGGGGGGTCACACCTGACTGAGACAGACGGAGATATCCAAGGTGTTTCTGCAGAAACTACCTATCTCACAGATTAACACTGCTTTGGACCTCCAGCATGGCCTCTTTTAGCCATGGAAGGTGCTGTGGATCTGGTGCTGGGCGCCTCACCGCACCCTCAGGGTGAGCACAGTACCCGCACAATGTGACGGTGTGTAGCTACTCTGTGCCAGTAAAACTCACGGTCAGTAACCCCTACCAGGCCGAGGTGCTGTGGGGGTGCACATGGTCACTTCCCCCTACCAGGCCGAGGTGCTGTGGGGGTGCATTCCCCATCTTGTGTTTATCTGTGGACAGCTGATTTGCATGTGCAGTGCATCATGGGTACGGGTGGGCTAACCCTATGCTGGTGACCACAGCAGACTGTCTGTGTGGTGACGTGCACTCCCTCTGCAGCCAGCCAGGGGCTTGCTAGCAGCTATAGGGCAGTAGCACAATGGTTACTTCACTGTCTGTGGAACCAAAGGTCATGGGTTCAAACCCACAGTGGGGTTATTTGATGGGGCTGCCAGGGCATTATCTCTTTTTAATGTACATTATTGCTGCCAGCAAAAACACCCTCATCGTACTGTACCCATAAGGTGCCTCAGAGGGCGCTTTATAGGGCGCCCTATAGGTAACCTTATGGTTACAGTCCATATAAGGTGCACTATACGTTATCCTGTGGAGCAACTTATAGGGTGCCCTATAGGGGACATTTTAGGGTGCCGTGGCAGACAGTGCACTTTATAGTGTGCCCTATGGAGTGCCTTATAGGGTGCCTTATGCGGCACCTTCAATTACGGCACATGAGGGCGTGTTTGCTGGCAGCAATTAATAAACTAAAAATAAAGTGCTGCAGGAAACAAAACATACATTGCAAAGCTGATGCCTCAGCCAGCCTTACGTATTAGGCACACTGGGAAGCAAACTCATGACCCCTGTATCAGCAGTCAGTGCCTTAACCATTGTGCTCCACTGCTGCTCCTCCTTGCATGTCAGCGCAACTACTTATGCTTTTCATTCCTTAAACTGCACAGTGCTGCCATCAAAAACAGTACTCTGACCTTGCGGTACCTCATACGGCACCCTATAAAGCGCCCTATAAGCAACATTCTAGGGTGCCTTGGCGGACAGTCCACTTTAAAATGTGCCTTTGGGGTGCCTTATGTTAACACGCTTTGAGAGTGCGTTTGCTAGTAGTAGTAATTAAAATAAAAAGTAAAATGCCTCCTAAAGCAAACTTACCCATAATAGGTAATGCCTCCGCCAGCATTCTTCATTGGGCACAGTGGAGGATTGAACCCATGATCCCTGCACCATTGATCAGTGTCTTAACCATTGTACTGTGGCTCTGTTGGTGTGCCTGTGCATCATCGCGCCGCCTTATGCTGCCCATTATTAAAATGCCTCCTAAAGCATTAGCACACCGCCTTATGCCACCCATTATTTAAATGCCTCCTAAAGTAATGCCTCAGTCAGCCATCTTCATTGGGCACTGTGGGGGATTGAACCCCTGATCCCTGCACCACTGGTCAGTGTCTTAACCATTGTGCTGTGGCTCTGCTCCTCTGCTTGCATATCAGCGCGCCACTTATGCCTCCCGTGCAGCTTTCTCATGCTCTAATGTGCGGGCGCACATGGGCGCCGTGCACCTTAGCGCATATTTAAATCACAGTTTTTCTTTTTCAGAAAGAAACGCCCACTCCTTATATGGCACCCGCACACTAGCGCGGCCCGCACATTAGCGGGGTTTTAGTAAACATACCCCTTAGCCCTGCCCAATGCAATATCAGGCCCTAAATTTACACCTGTTCCAGGCACAAAAAAGCATCCGAAAAGTGTCTGCTTTGTCGGCAAACATCTGGAAAGTGTGCAGAAGGAGCTACACTGTTACCCCACCCCAGGGGCGGCCCAAGGGGGGTGCGGGGCCCCATTTGCATAAGGGGCCTCATTTGCATAAATATTTGCATAATATACGCTAACTTTTAGTAAACATGCCTCTTAATGAGTGTATGGATAAAGAAAGACTGAAAGATTTCTACATTACTATAATCCAGTGCCAACCGCTAGGCACATTAGGAACTACTACAAACACTGCCCACTTAGAACCCATAGCAAACCCGCCATATCGTAACAGCACTACCAGGACTCACAAAGCACCATTACCTATCAAAAGGCAACACTGCAAATATTAAACCAATACATTTCAGAGAATAACAATACATGACCTACTGGGGAAAGAGAACAAGTGGCAATGTCAAATAGGAATTACATAAACAGAATACCTCAGCTCAGTTACACATGCAGAACATAGACCATCACCAAACAAGGAATCACAATTTAGAAACAGCAAGACAATAATTAAACTGGGAACCCCAAAAAGCCAAACTTGGAATGTACAACAACACTGTAGAGATAAAACTATAAATTTATTTCCTCTTATACTAAACAAAGCGCAGACGTTAATGATGCACATTTACCAGAGCTGACATATTCCAGTTAATAAATTCAAAATAAAGAGATATCTTTCTATCTTTTGTGCATTTTTTTCAGTTGCAATTGCTCCAGCCACTTTCTTCTGGTTTCTTCGTGTCTTCTGCTAACTCTCCATCGTCTGCTGTCCATTTGTCCTTTCTTCTCTCTTCTAATTTTTTTTCCATTCTCTCTCTACATCTGCTTTAACATACTAATCTTTCTCCTTTTGCTCTTTCCTCATTCCTATTTCATCCACTCAAATTTTACCCCTCCATCCTCAATCCCCACCTACTCTCCCAATACCCGGCCAATTGTAGATTTGTCTTCCCTCCCACACAAAATATTTTTCCCCTCTTCATTTCACTCTCCCAGCTCCATCCCATTCTAATCCTCCCCCAACATCAGCTCCCTTCTAGTTCCAGCCCCACCCAGCATCTGCTCCCTTCTAGTCCCCGCATCAGCCCATTTCCAGTCCTAGCCCCACATCAGCCCATTTCCAATCCTATCCTAGCCACACTATCAGCCCATTTCCAGTCCTAGCTCTCCCATCCATTTCCAGTCCTATCCAAGTCCCTCCATCAGCTCATTTCTAATCCCAGCCGCCATCAGTCCATTTCTAGTCCTTTCCTAGCTCCATCATCAGCCGATGTCAAATCCTAGCTCCCCTCCACTCAGCCCATTTCCAATCCAAGCCCCCCATGAGCTTACTTCCAGTTCTAGCCTCTCCATGAGTACATTTCAATCCAAGCCCCCACCACAGCCCATTTCCAATCTTAGCACCCCCAACAGCCCATTTCCAGTCCTATCCTAGCCCCTCCATCAGCCCATTTCCTGTCCTAGCTCCCCCCCCCCACTCAGCCCATTTCCAGTGCTAGCTCCCTCCCCTCATAGCCCATTTCCATTCCAAGCCCCCCTTCCCATCATTTATTTGCAGTTCAAGCCCCCCTTCCACTCAGCCCATTTCCAGTCCTAGCAACCACCAGCCCATTACCAGTCCTAGCCCCGCCCCCATAGCCCATTACCAGTCCTAAACCCCCCATAGCCCATTACCAGTCCTAGCCCCCTCATCAGCCCTTTTACAGTACTAGCCCCCCCATAGCCCATTACCAGTCCTTGCCCCCCATCAGCTCATTTCCAGTCCTAGCACCCCCATAGCCCATTACCAGTCCTAGCCTGCCCCCATTAGCCCATTTCCAGTCCTAGCCCCCCATAGCCCATTTCCAGTCCTAGCCCTCCCATCAGCCCATTTCCAGTCCTAGCCCCCCATCAACCCATTGCCAATCCTATCCTAGCCACACCATCAGCCCATTTCCAGTCCTAACTCCCCCATCCATTTCCAGTCCTATCCGAGTCCCTCCATCAGCTCATTTCTAATCCCAGCCCCCATCAGCCCATTTCTAGTCCTTTCCTAGCCCCACCATCAGCCGATGTCAAATCCTAGCTCCCCTCCACTCAGCCCATTTCCAATCCAAGCCCCCCATGAGCCTACTTCCAGTTCTAGCCCCTCCATGAGTAAATTTCAATCCAAGCCCCCACCCCAGCCCATTTCCAATCTTAGCACCCCCAACAGCCCATTTCCAGTCCTATCCTAGCCCCTCCATCAGCCCATTTCCTGTCCTAGCTCCCCCCACTCAGCCCTTTCCAGTGCTAGCTCCCTCCCCTCACAGCCCATTTCCATTCCAAGCCCCCCTCCCCATCAGCTATTTGCAGTTCAAGCCCCCCCTTCCACTCAGCCCATTACCAGTCCTAACCCCCCATCACCCCAATTTCAGTCTTAGTCCCCCCATAGCCCATTACCAGTCCTAGCCCCCGATCAGCCCATTTCCAGTCCTAGCCCCCCATAGCCCATTATCAGTCCTAGCCCCCCATCAACCCATTTTCAGTACTAGCCCCCCATAGCCCATTACCAGTCCTAGCCCCATCAGCCCACTTCCAGTCTTAGCCCCCCCCCCATAGCCCAGGTAGATTAAAAAAAACAACTTCCTGCTGCTGCCGCCATGGCAGCAGCAGAATCAAGCATCCCATCGGCCCCCCCCTGCCCGGCAGAGTTCTCCATGCGGCCTCATCTCCCTCAGCGTGGGCTTCTCAGAGCCGCGAAGGGAGAGTTTCCCTTTCTCGCAGCTCTGTTTAAGACCGCGGGGCTGATGGGAAACAGGAAATCCTGTTTCCCATCAGCGCCAGCGGCTTAACAGAGCCGTGAGGGAAAAGCTCTCCCTTAGCGGCTCTGAAAGCCGGCACTTAGGGAGCTGAGGCCGCATAGAGGACTCTGCCAGGCAGGGGGAGCCCCGCGGGACTCTCGATTCTGTCGCTGCCACAGCAGCAGCAAGTTTGCTTTTTTTTAAATTTACCAGCAGATGCAGAATGTTGTTTGCGCGGGGCCCCCTGAAACGCAGGGCCCTGTGCAAACAACATTCTTGCACAATGGACGGGCCGGCCCGCCCCCCCCCCTCCCCCCGCTTCCTGGATTTTACGTTATGGCAACGAACACCGACGGGAATGGGGACTCATGTTTTCACTTTGTAATGCCGCTTGACATCCCTTTATGCTAGCTTGCCTTAGATTGACATCCCTGACCCAAGGGTCCCTAATAGGAACGTCTATGTGCCCAGACATGTGCACAGCCACATCAGCGACAACTATGTTCCTGAAATCAGCCAGAGACATAGACATCCCTAGCATTTTTCTACATGTTTTGCTCTGGATGTCCCTACTTTCACTTGGATGTTCTTTCTAAAATCCTCCTCTAAACTTTCTGATACTTATTTTTTTTTCTAGGGGAAAATAATCTATAATTTTGTGAACACAAAACTCTGAATCATTAAATTACTAAACTAGAGCAAGCCTTTATTGCAATATACTACAGAGCCATCTCACAGTATACTTTCAGTATCCAGTAAATGCTTTAAGCATTGTTTTGAGAATAACAATCATTTAGATACTGTATATATAGAGCTATCATTCCATTTAGAATTTGAATATACTTTACCATTTAGTATTTTAGAAATTTATATATCGTTACTTCTATAGGTAGCGTTCTCAGAAATGCTTCCCGTTCCATGTGCAGGATTCAAGAGGCAGGCAGAGTTCAGGAGTCTCAATGCATGGATGAGACGATGTGCAAGGAAGAGGGTTTGGGATTTGTTAAGAACTGGGCAACATTCTGGGGAAGGGGAGGACTTTTCCAAAAGGATGGGCTCCACCTTAACTAGGGTGGAACCAGGCTGCTGGCATTAACCTTTAAAAAGGAGATAGAGCAGCTTTTAAACTAGATAATGGGGGAAAGACGACAGTCACTCAAGAGTGCATGGTTCGGAAGAATGTATTCTTGAAGGATACTAGCAAAACAGGAAAGTTAGGGCATCCTGATAGAGTAGTTCCAATAAAGGTAAAAGTAACCCAGGTGCCTTTAAGTAAAAATCAGAGTTGAAAAATTCCAGATTAATCCTGTCATCAAATAGCCAGACTGCTAATATTAGCAGAAAACAAACTTTGAAATGCCTGTATGCAAGTGCTAGAAGTCTAAAAAATAAGATAGGATAATTAGAATATATAGCAGTGAATGAAATGTTATATATAATTGGCATTTCAGAGACCTGGTGAAAGGAGGATAACCAATGGGACACTGTGATGCCAAGCTACAAACCATATTGCGATGATAGGGTAAATCACATTGGCGGAGGGGTGGCTTTATATGTTAAAGAAGGCATCAAATCAAACAGGATAAAGGTTTTCCAGGAAACAAAATTCACTGTAGAATATCTATGGATAGAAATTGCATGTAATAAGGGGAAGGGAATGGCAGTAGGGGTATACTACCGTCCGCATGGACAGAATGGACAGATGATGAAATGCTAACAAAAATTAGGGAAGCTAGCAAAGTTTACAACACAGTAATGATGGGATATTTCAGTTACCCCTGATATTGACTGGTCAATGTCACATCAGGACATGTTAGGGAGATAAAGTTTGTAGATAAACTAAATGACTGCTTCATGGAGCAGCTGATTCAGGAACCTACACACAGAGATGCTATTTTAGACCTAGTCCTCAGTAAAACACAGGATCTAGTGCAACAAGTAACTGTTTTAGGGCCCCCTGACAATAGCAATCATAACATGATCACATTTGATTTGGTAAATGGAGGGAGGACAACAGGGAAATTGACTGTGTTAGCATTTAACTTTCAAAAAGAAAACTATAATCAAATGAGGACATGGTTAAGAAAAAACAAAAAAGATCATCTGTAAAGGTTAAGAGTTTACATCAGACCTTGGAGTTATTTAAAAATACTATTTTGGAAGCCCAGACAAGATGTATTCCATGCTTTAAAAAGGGTAGAAGGAAGGCCAAATGACAGCCAGCTTGGCTTAAAGGTGAGGTCAGAGAGACTCTTTTAGCAGAAAATGGAAAAAAAGAGTCAAATGACAAAAACAGGAAAAAGCATAAGTACCGGCAAGTTAAAAGCAAGGCATTAGTAAGGCAGGCAAAGAGAAAATTTGAAAAGAAGCTTGCCGTGGAAACAAAAGCACATGATAAAAACTTTTTCAAATATATTCATAGCCAAACACATGTGAGGGAGTCAGTTGGACCATTAGATGATGAAGGGGTAAAAGGTGCACTGAGAGAGGACAAGGCCATAGCGGAGAGACTGAAATAATTTTTTGCTTCAGTCTTTACTGAAGAAGATGTAGGAAAATTACCAGTGCCAGAAATTATATTTAAAGGTGATGTATCAGAGGAATTGAAACAAATCTCGATAAATTAGGAAGCTGTAATACAGCTATTAGATAAATTAAAGAGCAGCAAATCAGCTGGACTGGATGGCATACATCCCAGGGTGCTGAAAGATCTGAAGTATGAGATTCTACAACTACTATTTGCAATCTGTAAATCATTTGTAGTACCCTAAGATTGGCCAATGTAATGCTAATTTTTAAAAATGGTTCCAGGGATGATACGGAAAACTACAGACTAGTGAGTCTAACACCAGTATCAGGCAAAATGCTAGAAACCATTACAAAAAACAAAATTACTGAACATGTAGATAGTCATGGTTTAATGACAGAAAGCCAACATGGATTTAGCCAAGAAAAGTCTTGTCTCACCAACCTCATATGTTTTTGAAAGTGTCAATAAACAGATAAAGATGAGCCAGTTGATGTAGCATTGAGGAAACTGTGTCTTTTGGGGAACCTCCTAGGTACTTATGACTTAGATTGGCCACTGTTGGAAACAGGATACTGGGCTTGATGGACCTTGGTCTTACCCAGTATGACATATCTTATGTTCTTATCTCGATTTTCAGAAAGCCTTTGACAAAGTCCCTCAAGAGAGACTCTTGGGGAAATTAAAAAGTCATGGAACAGGAGGCAATGTACTATTGTGGATCAGGAACTGGTTGAAAGATAGAAAATAGAGAGCAGCCAGTTTTCTCAATGGAGAAAATTAAATAGTGGAGTACCCCATGGATCTGTGCTGGGCCCACTGCTTTTTAACATATTTATAAATGACCTGGAAATGGGAACAACAAGTGAGGTGATCAAATTTGCAGAAGACACAAAATTATTCAAAGTTTTTAAAACACAAAAGGATTGTAAAAAATTGCAAGAGGATTTTGATAAATTGGGAGACTGGGTGCCCAAATGGCAGATGAAATTTAATTTTATTTAGCACAAGTGCAAAGTTATGCATCTAGGAAAAAACAATCCAAACTACAGTTACACGAAGCAAGGTTCCACATTAGGAATGACCACCCAGGAAAAAGATTTTGGTGTCTTTTTGGCTAATACGTTGAAATTCTCTGCCCACTGTGCAGCGGCGGCTAAGAAAGCAAATAGAATGCTAGGAATCATAAGGACAGGAATGGAGAATAAAACAAAGGATATTATAATGCCTCTGTATCACTCCATGGTGCGACCACAACTTGAATATTGTGTGCAATTCTGGTAACCTTATTTATTTATTTATAGTCTCTTATATACCGCCCTATTCAGCATCAGCGCGGTTTACATGTAACAAAAATGCTCAGTACAGTTGAAAGCGTATGAGTTTTACAGGTAACAGGGCACAAAAACTTGGATAACAGGGGAAAACTATTTACAAAATTTATTACATGGAGTCATAATTCAGTAGTTTCGCTGAAATATAACCACCACTAAGAGTTTGAGTACCTTATCTTAAAAAGGATATAGCCGAATTAGAAAACGTACAAACAAGAGCAACAAAAATGGTAAAGGGAATGGAAGGATATTTCTATGAGGAAAGGCTTAAAAGGTTGGGGCTCTTCAACTTGGAAAAGAGACAGCTGAGGGGAGATATGATAGAGGTCTATAAAATAATGAATGGAGTAGAATGGGTAAATATAGATCAGTTGTTTACTACTTCAAAAAATAGAAAGACTGGGGGGCATGCAATGAAGCTACAATGAAGCACATTTAAGACTAATCAGAGAAAAGGCAGTAAAGAAGAGGAGCTTGCAGGGGATCAGAAATGGAAAAAATAGCCAAACGACGAAACCTGGAAACAGCACAAGCACTGGCAAGTCAAATGCAAGGCATTGATAAGGCAGGCAAAGGGAGAATTTGAGAAGAAGCTTGCTGCGGAAGCAAAAACGCAAAATAAAGACTTTTTCAAGTACATTTGTAGCAAAAAACCTGTGAGAGAGTCAGTTGGTTCATTAGATGATAGAGGGGTTAAAGGGGCACTAAGAGGCAACAAGGCGATAGCGGGGAGACTGAATTAATTCTTTGCTTCGGTCTTTACTGAGGAAGATGTAGGGATGTTACCCATGACTGAAGTGGTATTTAAAGGTGCAGAAGAATTGAAGGAAATATCGATACATCCTGAAGATGTATTACAACTATTAGATAAACTGAAAAGTAGCAAATCACCTGGGCCGGATGGTATACATCCAAGGGTGTTGAAAGAACTGAAATATGAGATTGCAGACCTGCTATTAGTAATCTGTGAACTATCATTAAAATTGTCTTTAATACCTGAAAACTGGAGGATCGCCAATGTAACACCAATTTTGAAAAAGTGTTCCAGGGGTGATCCGGGAAACTACAGACCGGTGAGCCTGACGTCAGTACTGGAAAAAATGGCAGAAACCATCATCGAGAATAAAATTACTCAGCATGTAGATAGTCATGGCCTAATGGGATTTAAGTATTATTACAATAACTCTGTAGTACAACAAAGAAAGTGGGCTATATATCATGAATTGACTCGTGGCTGAATGAGGTCTCAGAAGCCTTAGGCTGCCACCAATGGTTTTTAAGTCAACAGGTGGACTAACGCCTGAACTCACATCAATGACCTCGATAATACCTGCCTCCCTCGCTCTTAAATTTCATTAGTTTTCGAATTTACTTTTTCGTTGCATTACAGAAGGTAAGGTTTCTCTTAAACACTGCCACGTTTACTCATTTTTAGCATTACTTTTCCATTTTTTTCTTTTCGTTCAACTTTTTTCATTTGTTTGACTGAAGGTTTCCCTTAGAATATCTAAACCTATTCAAACATATTCACAAATGAACCAGTGCTTAGCTTTGCAATGATTTCCCAACGCTTGTTCAGCGCGCTATGGGTTGCGTTTCACCGTGCTGGTTTCTTCAGGGGAATTCTATCCAACAGCACTTTGGTATCACTAGAGGTTCTTCATTCAGGTTCTGTTCGGTAGGTTTTTTCTGCGAAAAAAAACCGGGCAGAAGGGGCCCCGCGGGACAGTCCATTCTGCCGCTGCCGCGGCAGCGGTAGCAGCCAGCATTTTTTTTTTAATTTAATTTTACTTGAGCCGATGGGGGGGGGTTAGGACTGGTAATGGGCTATGGGGGGGCTAGGACTGGAAATGGGCTGGGGGGGCTAGGACTGGAAATGGGCTGGGGGGGTTAAGACTGGAGGTGGGCTGATGGGGTTAGGACTGGTAATGGGCTGTTGGGGGGGGTTAGAACTGGTAATGGGCTTTGGGGGGGTTAAGACTGTTAATGGGCTGTGGGCTGATGGGGGCTGTCTGGTAATGGGCTATGGGGGGGCTAGGACTGTAAAAGGTCTGGGGGGCTTAAGACTGGAGGTGGGCTGATGGGGTTAAGACTGGTAATGGGCTGTGGGCTGATGGGGGGTTAGGACTGGTAATGGGCTATGGGGGGGTTAGGACTGATAATGGGCTATGGGGGGGCTAGGACAGGAAATGGACTGATGGGGAGGGGTTAGGACTTGAGGTGGGCTGATGGGGTTAGGACTGGTAATGGGCTGTGGGCTGTTGGGGGGGTTAGAACTGGTAATGGGCTATGGGGGGGTTAAGACTGGTAATGGGCTGTGGGCTGATGGGGGCTGTCTGGTAATGGGCTATGGGGGGGGGTTAGGACTGATAATGGGCTGGGGGGGATAGGACAAAAAATGGGCTGATGGGGAGGGGTTAGGACTTGAGGTGGGCTGATGGGGCTAGGACTGGTAATAGGCTGGGGGCTGATGGGGGGGTTAGGACTGGCAATGGGCTATGGGGGGCTGACTGGAAATGGGTTGATGGGGTTAGGACTGGAAGTGGGCTGATGGGGGGTTAGGACTGGTAATGGGTTATAGGGGGGCTTAAACTGAAAATGGAGTGATAGGGGGTTAGGACTGGAAGTGGGTTGATGGGGGGCTAGGACTGGTATTGGGTTGGGGGGTTGCTAGGACTGGAAATGGGCTGATGGGTGGCTAGGACTAGAAATGGGCTGATGCAGGGACTAGAAGGGAATGGATGCTGGGTGAGGCTGGAACTAGAAGGGAGCTGATGTTGGGGGAGGATTAGAATGGGATGGGGCTGGAAGAGTAAAATGGAAAACCATTGGCATTGGCTGTTTAGAGCCTAAAGGGTTGAATGCGGAACAGGATTGGCTAAGCTTAGTTTAATCATCAGGGATTGAAAGGCTGATTCTGCTGCCAGATTGGTTAAGCTGTTCATGATATCATCAAAAGAAGGCGGTCCTTATTAGCTTTAAACACCTTTTTCACTTTGCTTTGATACTCGCAAAAGAAAGGCTGTAACAACGGAGCGATCCGGTTGTAATGAGAAATTACATCAGAGCTGAAAGAAGGAACTTATCTGACCAAAAGAAGATATTAATTCAGATGAGTATATAGAGCAGATATTTAAGCGTTGAAGCAGAACCGGAAAACGAGTGCGGTTTTAAACGCAGTACTGTGTCCGTTGAAGATCTGCATTTAATGATTTTCTGAAGTTGAAGTTCAACAATTAAGAAATTTTAAAATTGGTTGTGTTGTAGCATTGGATAATGCAATTACTTCACAGGTTTTATACGGTGGTTTGGTTACCATAAAAGTAATTAAAAGGGAAGTCACGCTTCAAGAGGGAGAAATCTCTCAAGGCAATAACTTCCGAGAAAAAAAAAAAAAGAATAAAAAAAATAATAATACACGGTATTTATTAGTTTACATCAGTCACTATTGAATCACTCGTTGGATGGTATAAATTAGTTGAAGTGAGTGAGGGGTGGAAAAAATTATGGGTTCTAAATGGGCAGTGTTTGTAGTAGTTCCTAATGTGTCTGGTAGTTGGCACTGGATTATAGTTATGTAGAAATCTTTTAGTCTTTCTTTATCCATACACTCATTAAGAGGCACGTTTACTAAAAGTTAGTATATGGTAACATTATGCAAATATTTATGCAAATGAGGCCCATTATGCAAATGAGGCCCCGCACCGAGTCTCCGCACATGGCCCCGCACCCCCCTTGGGCCACCCCTGAGTACAAGCATTGCAGAACCTGTGTCTTTTGGGGAAACTGCTAGGTACGTATGACCTAGATTGGCCACTGTTGGAAACAGGATACTGGGCTTGATGGACCTTGGTCTGACCCAGTATGGCATATCTTATGTTCTTATGTTCTTATGCTTTGCCCACTTGCTGCACCTGGTTGTCAGAGATTTCCTAGCCCTGGGGAGCAAGGAAAGTGGCAGCCCTGTCCTAAGGCAACTAGTGGCAAAAATAGGTGGGTATTTTCACAAGAGTTTGAAAGGTGGGTGTGAGCTATGTAAGAAGCAGGAAGCAATAGAGGCATCTGAGCCCCAGCTCAAATAGGATGTTGGCACTAGGTGGAATTCTACTTATCCAACTAACAATAGAACAGAGCCAAAAATAACAACGTTTCCCACATTGCTTATGAAATGCTTTTGATGAACTAATAATGTTGTTATATATAGCAAGGGTATCAACAAACATATTGTAGGCAATTCAGGAGTAAAGCAGTACCAAAGCACTTAATAAACCCAAAACACCTTCAACACATTGCATCATCATTTACCCCACGCCAGTATGATTTCTTGTCAGGAAGCTTTTATGATAGATAGACTTAGCTCATAGTCTTCACCGAACAGATGCACTACTGGAGTGTGATTAACAATCTCAGTCTGTAGCCCCTGTTGCAGACAGTGAATCTCCCGAAACACCATGGTGCCAGACGTAGGAGGTGTGGGGTGTCTTTGAACAGTGGATCGCTGCATATTCAGAGGACTGCAAGTCATCAAGTTGCATGGAAGTTTGGACACTACTTTATAAAGGTGTTTGTTGAAGTCTATGAGCTAAGTCTATCTATCATAAAAGTTGGCAGTTGAATACAATAATATTAAATTGGATTGAACTTTTGAAAGGCACTTACAGACTATTTTATCTGACAAGGAGTCATACTGTGTTCACATATGGTGGGACAATACTTTGTGGATCACATTTTTTGTTTCATTCATAAGGTTATCACATGGTGGTGTTGCTTGACTCAATGGCGTGGGGTAAATGATGATGCAACATGTTGAAGGTGTTTTGGGTTTATTAAGGGCTTTGGTACTGGTTTAGTCCTGAATTGCCTACAATACATTTGTTGATGCCCCTGTTATATATAACATCACTGTTAATTCATTATCGAAAGCATTTCATAAGTAGTGTGGGAAAAGTCACTATTTTTGGCTCTGCTCTATTATTGGTTGGATAAGTATAATTCTACCTGGTGCCAACATCTTGCCTGAGCTAGTGCTCAGGTGCCTGTATTGTTGGTTGGTTTAATAGTGTGCAGAACCATTACTGTCCTTATTGTTTTGTTATGGAATTCTACTTATGACATGCTGGAGAGGTCAATGGAGCAATGAGCAGCCCTGAATCAGACGTCAATGGAGTCCAAGATCAGCATTGACAGGCTCCAAGGTGGCCAGGATTGGGAAAATATCATGCATACAAGAGAAGTCCTAAAGCCTTTTAAGGATGTCATGGAGGAATTGAGTTGCACAAGGGCTTTCCAAGCCTTCTCATCCCAGTAGTGAATATTTTACAGGCAAAGTTAGAAGGTTTTCGGCAGCAACAAGGATTCACAGCGGAGGTTTGGTGATGGTGGGCCTCTTGCAGGGTCAAGTGGAAAAAAGGTTGCAACCCTTTATAAAGCAGGATGTCTATATGCTAGCTGGTCTCTGTGATCCATGAATGAAGGGAACTATTACACTGCAGTACAACACTGACTTACTGGAAGGAAAAACTGGTGGTGGAGGAGGTAGGAGAGCGATGGTAAATTTGATAATAGTGATGCAGCAGAAGAAATAGTAAGCCTGCTGCCAAGCAGTACTGGTACCATGAGCACTGCACTGTCACTTACCACTCACTCTACCAGCTTCTCATGCCAGCAGTGGCCCTTAAGGCCCAGCCATGGAAAATCTTTGGTGCCTGAAGCCCTAGCTACAGTGCTAAGCAGCAGAGATCAGCCTACCATAAGTTGACTCTTACACAGATTCCAGTATCCTGCTACCTTTTAGAGCCCATCAATACCATGCAGAAACACAATTAAGTTATACTCGCCTATAACTTACATGCATAGATTTTGGCCCTGCCTACACTACATCTCTGTGCATACCCAACAGACGTTATGCAAATATAACAAAGGATCTGTGAGCATGGTATATCTGCCGTGTCAGGGGATATTGTGGCTCCCCATTGTTCATAGCTAGCACTGGAGTTGGTGGAAAAGCTAGTGTTTGTGAAGACAAACCTCACCTTGCTTGATTTACCTCCATTTTCATGTAACTGGAAGAAGGAATGAGTAGAGGCAGTTGCCCACACTCTCCCTTCAGCATCTAACTGTGTTTTTGACAGTTTTCATTGCAATCTCTCAGGATTCTTGAGCAGGAGTCATGTCCTTGATTTTAATCCAGGCATGGTTTCTGCAAGATTTGTGCTAGTATAAACATTTGTGCTTTTATAGACATAAGCACTATGAGAGTAATTCTATAAACTCCCGCCCAGTTAACGCATTTAGCCATTCATGCATGTGGGGCCTATTCTATAAAGTAAAGTAAGAGCGTACTGTACTTTATAGAATAGGGACGTGCTGGTGCACCTGAGCTTAGTTGCGGCAGTTATGCCGTCTCTCGAGCACAGGTGTAAATGTCCACACCTAGATCTGGCAGAAATACACATTTTATTTATTTTATTTTATTTATTTCTAGCTTTTCTATACCGCGCTATTTGACATCAGTGCAGTTTACAGACAACAATTTTACACAAGGTGGGAAGTGCCTTGTGTTTACATCAAACAGGACAAATTAACTGGGATTCATAACATTGAACTATTTACATCTGAACAAAGGCAGCCTACTAGTGTCGCTGTTACATTCATATAGCTGTTGGGTGGTTGTGTTTGTGCAAGGTGTAGGGGAACCGTTGGATTGCGAGTAGTATGAGAGGAATAAATGATGTTTTATGGCTTTCCTGAATTGTGCGAGATCATTGATTGATCTTATGTTGGACGGGAGATTATTCCAACACCTTGGAGCATAGAAAGAGAATGCCCTGTTTCTAGTTGTTTGCTTGCATTTCGTCACTTCGGTCGGGGTTAGCAGTGTGTTAGCACCTATTGACCTTCTTGACCTATTATCGGGGGTATGCGTAATGAGTGCCGTGATAGACGAGGGTGATATCCCGTTGATGGCTTTAAACGTAATGAGCAGTGCCTTGTAGGTGATTCTGCCCTCTATTGGTAGCCAGTGAAGGTCCTTTAACGTAGGGGTGATATGGTCTCTTCTTGAGACTCCGCAGAGGACACGTGCTGCGGCATTCATTGCAAGCTGCAACTGGTTTAGGGAACACTTGGGGATCCCGTGTAGGATGATGTTCGTATAATCGAAGTGAGGAAGTAGCAGGGCTTGGAAGACTGTCCTGTAGTCTTCATGTGCCAGCATTGGTCTTAGGTGACGTAACGTCTTAAGCTTGAAATATATAGCCTTGATGGTATTGCTTATGTGAGCTTTAAAGTCAAAACGTTGATCAAGTGTAATACCCAGATAGCGTATCGTAGGCTTACTTGGGAGTAAGTTAAACTATTCTATAAACATATGTGCGTAGATTTTGGCCCTGCCTACACTCCGCTATACCATAACTGAAGTGCATACCATAACGCATAAGTTACGCATGAAAGGACTTATGTGCATAAGTACTCATTCAATTTGTATAACTCCTTTAGAATAGGGACTTATGCACATTCTTAACATGTACCTTTCCAGGACCCTTTATAAAATTACCACCTCTGTGCTTTTATAATATAGGTGCCTTCTCTACCTCCAAATCTAGGTGCCTTGATATAAAATTACCCTCCTAGTGTGCAGTTCTGAAATCTGAGTCAGCAGCAGCTATGGTTTACCAACAAACATCTGAAAGCTATGGTTTACCAACATCTGCCAGCTACTGCATCCTAGGTTGCAAAGGCTGAATGAGGTGTCAACAAGTTCACGACTGGGCTCTGTGCAGCAAGCTTAAGCTGATTGGGCCCAGAACTGCAAGCCAAATAACCATTGGCAGCTGGTGAGGTATTAAACCAGATAGGCAAAGTCACATTTTGCAGGATCAGAGGGATACACCTCATTTATAACCTCCTTTACCTAATAAGAATCCTCAATCTCAACTACCCTTCACAGTCTCACAGTGATTTGGCAGAAGACAGGAGGGTGCTGACATGCAGCTTTTACCGTCACTCACAGATGAACCTGCCCAAAGAGATGGAGCCATGATGGGTAGGATCTTAAGCTCTTCCTCTGCAGTCAGCCACATCAGCAGTCCGCCTACTTGTGGAGGTACAGCAGAGGAGCAGAACATTTTGTAGATGGGTAGCTTTGGGGTTCCCTAGCCCTATCCTAGCCATATAAATCATTGACTTGCTACAACATAATCCTGTTACTTTGTGTAGAAGCACCAGACAATGAGATCAGTAAAGAATTTTTAAAAATTACACTATTGGATATTCCCTTTGGCTTCCACAGCTAGTATGATAAACTTTACAGTTTTCCAGGTCATTAAAACTTCAAATGCACCAGAGAACCTTCCCATCTCCAGCCTTTCTCCAACAGACTTTCCCCCCAAAATTCAAATTTCCTGCCTCAATCCAACCAATCCTGTTTGAGGACTACTAAACAGAAGAACAGAAATCCACTGCTCAACTACTTTGCCATGAAGAAAGCTAAAACATTGGTTCCAGGTAGGAAGACGCAGCATGACTAGGAAAACTGCAAAGGTTACACCACTGGATGCCTAGAAAGCACTAGTCAAAGTCACTGGTTCTCAACTCTATCCCACAGGTGCACCAAACCAGGTTAGTTTTCAGAATAGGCCAGGTGAATGTGCATGAGATGGCTCTACATACATTACCCAACAATTAGTGCAACAATGACTTCACTGCCCTGAATAACACTAATCTTGGTTGATCTCAGAAGATAAGCAGGGTTGGGCCTTGTTAGTACTTGGATGAGGGACCATCTTGGAATACTAGGTGCTGTAGTAGTAGTAGTAGTAGTACTGTAGATATACTGTGTGGAAAAAAGCCTGGCAATTTATCTCAGGTTACACCTTGCCAAGAAAACTCAAGGGCTGGGTAGCCAGGAGTCAACATTGACTTGTTGGCACACACAGCCAGTGCAAAGAATAGTTGCACTGACTATATGTATTGATTTAGACACTTGTACCAGTACTTCAATTAATGAAGTGACCATGGCTCTGTATCCAGGCTCATAGTATCCACGTGTCAAATCAATATAGCCTGTCTTTTGTTAGATAGAAGTCCACATTCATAGACTTTTGCGGATAAAATTGACATTTACCTGCATAAAACTGGCTCTTTAAAAGTATTCCCCCTCCTCCCCCCCCCCCTTTGTCCAAAAAATTTGTCCATGCTAAAATGTTGTGCAGACAGTAACCTGGATAAATCACCCTTTCTGTGTTTTTCTTTTTAATATGAGGATCATAGATTAAAAACATTAAATATTTAAAAACTGAAGCTTCAGTCAATATGATGGAGCTAAATTAAAATACTCTAGAAGTTTCCAATGATACTATTGCAAATGTAAGCTAAACATCCGCTAGAAAATGAATCACAGATTTCTCTCGCTCTCTCTTGTGCTTTACAGGATTATATCATCTACCACAAGGTTTGCAAACAGCACATCAGATAAAGTGTATCTTAATTACAGTAATATAAACATGTAAACTACTGTGTTTCCTCAATTCACTTTTTAAAAAAGAAATATTGATACTTTTGTGTTACTTTTTGTTTAGGTGCACCAGGCGTGTCTCACGTTCCAGGAATTTAAGGTAAGTATAAGAGAGTATGAGATAAATTCAGATCCTAGTTTAGCAGGTCTGGACGTCCAATCCAGATGTCCAGACCTGCTAAACATCCGGATCGTACTGGCAGCGACAGAGCTCCCCTCAGGTATGGCCGACTTGTGCAGGGAGCTCTGTTTCTGGGTGAGAGGGGTGGGCCAGGGGAGGAGCGAGGGAGGGCAATGGGTAGGGAAGCAACCCCAGGCGTACAGGGCTGATTCTGAGGTCAGCCCTGTAAGTCCAGAGTCGGCCAGTTAGATGGGGGACTTATTTCACCTCGGAGGTGAAATAAGTCCCCCTGCACATCGGGGAACCATGGAGCCAGGCACCATCGAAGAGGTGAGGGGGCGCAGGAGGTTCCCCGTAGACTAACCCTGGCCATGGATGGCCAGATCATGAGTCAGGCTGTGGGGAAAGAAGTTTCTATTCGGCGGTCGGGAATTGCGGCTCCTGAATGGAGCCATGATGGCATGGTGACAGGACGCCATGCCACCGCCACTGCATTCAGGAGCCTGGCTGAACTACCAGGGAAGTGGCTGGATGTCCAGGGTGCCTGGATCAGGGCCGGATATCCAACCACTGTGATGCAATTCTGTTCTTGCAGGGACATCTAGCCCCCACAGAAGCAGAATCAGGTGAATCTCCTGGCCATCCAGATGTCTGGATGCCCAAATGGCCTGGGAACGCACATAGTGAATTGGCCTCCATACCTAGCTCTACAATTTCTTTCTTCTTTCAAAAAAAAAACTTGCCAAATAAAATTCAGCTAGTGTCAAAGAAATATCCTTTTCTTCCTTTAAAAAAGAAAAAAAAACCTTAAAGCTTTAAAGGGAAGAAAACCATACCTAACTGCATATTTCTTTATTTTTCTGAGTTAATAATAATCCTTGTTATCAGGCTGTTGTCCCCACACTGTCCCTAATTAGGGTAAGCAAAGAGATTATTGAACTCACTTTTGAAAGGAGATAATCAGGCACACTGTTTCCATTAACACATTAAGAACCATAACTTAATATTCAATTTCTTTTAACCAGCTCTAGCTTGTCACTCATCTCAAGCAGGCCAGATCAAGCTTTGGCATTCAAACAGCTGCTGTAAGCCAATGTCTCTTCAGCGCAAGAGGGGTCTTTTTATAGATATGCCTCTCAAAGGTCTTCACTTGTTAAATGTGAGACCAAAGGCTTTCCCAGGAGGCTAAACTATTTTCTACCAAACTAATATTTCAGTAGTTTGAGTTAGGCTTCAGCTTCTCCTTTACACGTACAGTTGTGGTCAACATTATTGCACCCCTGCATTTTAGGTATGTTGTATACAATATCTTGAGAAATAATTGGAAATAATCTAACTGTATGTCATCATAATATTTTCATAGTATGTTTAAAGGTATACAACAACAAAAAAAAGATGTCCGTGCAACATAGACATAGTAATTTCTGAAAAAACAAAACAAAATAGAGACCTGGACAGGATTAATGGCACCCTTCACTAATACTTGGAGGTATGTTTACTAAACCGTCTTAATGTTGCAGCGGTGGTATTATCGTGCGATAAGCGAAGTTATCGCGTGATAATGTAACATTATCGTGCGATAACATCACTTAGCGCACGATAACGCGGCTGCGGCGTTAAGGCACACTAACACTGTAAAATCCGGCTCTGAAGGGTGGAGTAAGGCTTCCCAGAGGGCGGAGAGAAGGGGTCAATGGGCGGAGAGTGGGAGGGGAGAGGCTCCAGGCACACTAACGCTGTGAAATCTGGGTCTGAACACTAACGCCAGTGAAACCCTCGCGTTAAGGCACATTTGCAGGAAAGAGAAACCATTTCAGTGAGCAATGTACAGCAAAGCCAGGGAAATCCAAAAACATGATAGTAGTGATACATGTGCATGGAACAAAAAGGCAAATACACATAGAAAATGACCTGAACCACATTTAAAATCCCAATAACCAAGCTGGCCAAATGTGATATTAATGATAAACATAAAGCAACACCACTGACAAAGCTCAAAAAATAAGATATGTTTGGAAGGGTTTATTCTCTGTCCCCCTACAAAGTGAATGATCCCACATTGAAATAGCGCTGATCAGGGTTTATTCACGTCTACATTGGGCAGGTTTGTTATGGCATGCACATGTGCAGTAACAGCAGAGTGGGCACGTAGGAAAGGGCAACTGTACTGATGCTGTAAATGGGATATAGAGGGCTGAAGGTGGCACATGCTCTGGTCAAGCTGGGGCCCAGTGCGTGTTAGGCAGATGCCTAGGTGGCACATAGGGATGCCGAAACTGTAAAGCAGCAAGACAGCAACTGACGAGGGCCCATCATGGGCACGAGTGTGTGTCCCAGAGTGTCACAGGGGAGATTATCCAGCAGGTAACCCAAAGGGCACATAACATTGGCAGGCGGTATGGGGGGGGGATGCACTCATGTCCATGTAGGCACCCCTACCCGAGAACCCTACTGGCATACTGGATGGCCTGGGACTGTGCACCACCAGCACCACCAGCATAATGGCATGGCAGCATGGCGGCGGAGGGGTGCTGGTGGCGGAAGGGGCAGAGGCATCTGCCCACAGCAGACCATGACCTAGCCCCGTTTAGGTGGGTGCCGTGCACTGCAACAGACAGGGTCTGTCTGACGAACAGTCATGGTATCCCCAGGGAATGAATTGTCCCTGTGGCAACAGTGTGGTGCAGTACACGCAGCCAGTGAGTTCATAAGCAGAAGGTCACAGGTTCAAGTCCCAGCTGTGGCGTGGGAGTGTGTGTCTGTCTATCCAGTGTGTTGTGGCTGCCTACACCTTACTCAGTCCACACTGCTTGCACTGTTTCCAGTGTTAGCCTGCCAATGTGCATAATGAGGAGCAAGGTACTGTGGATATAGCCCAGACAGGGTGGCCTGGGCAGGATGCATCTGCATAGGGCAATGGCTGGGACATTGTGGTACCCAGCCACCACCTGCACAGACAGGGTGGACACAGCATGTCCTGCTGGGAGGTCACTCTCACCCTGACTGAGCAGTGACCACAGCATGGCTAGGTTCCCCCATAGTGCTGTATAGTATTTCTCTCAAGTGATATTTATGGGTTCTCTTTTCTGGGGCCCAATCATTGACTTATCTGCTTGGTGTGTGTGCTCACATCTCCTCCAGGAACATGCACTATCTACTAGCTAGCAGATTTTCTGCAGTTAGTATGTGTATGGCTGGAGAATGTCAGATAGTGGTGGGGGGCAGCTGAGCATTTCTAGGCCTACTGTATGTCTGCCATTGCCTTTTGGATGTGTACAGATCTGCATTGACTGCCCTGTAGGGTGCCTGTTCCCCAGCAGGACTGGAGTTGATGGTCCCCTCTACTGCCACCATTGCAGGGATGTAGAATGTGGATCTGTTGGTGGGAGACCCTGTCCCCCACCCTGAGCCCCAGAGGGCGGGTTGGGTGGTGCTACATAATCTACCTATGGGTCCAAACACCCCCCCTTCACTTAAATCATGTGACCATGGCACCCACACAGGATATGAGTGGAGTGGAGGTGTGGCCTAGTGGTTGGGGCAAGGTACTTCAGGCCGGAAGGTCGGGGGTTCAAATCCCACTAGAAGACAGCAACCTTGGGCCGGAAGGACTGGGGTTTCTAGTCCCAAAGGTGCTCCTTGTGGTCTTGGGCAAGCCACTTAACCCTCCATAGCCCATGTTCCCTGTAAAATAGTTATCTCCAAGTTATAATGCCCTGTTCAATGTAATTTCAGTTTGTTCAATGTAAACCACACTGATGCAGAATAGGGCGGTATATAAGAGAATGTAAATAAATAAATATGCACTATTCTGGGTGCATCATAGTCCACAAGGGCTAGACTGGGAAATACGAATGGACACAGGTGTATCCCAGGTGTGTCTGCAAGGACTACCTATCACACACTGGCACTGATGGGGACCTGCAGCATAGCCTATCTCAGGTAAGCCAGGTACTGCAGACCTGGTGCTGGTGCTGGTGCTGGGCGCCCCACCTTGCCTTCAGGGTGAGCACAGTACCCCCACAATGTGTCGGTCTGTAGCTACTCTGTGCCAGTAACACACACGGTCAGTTCCCCCTACCAGGCCGAGGTGCTGTGGGGGTGCATACCCCATCTTGTGATCATCTGTAGACTGCTGAGCTGCATGTGCAGTGCATCATGGGTACAGGTGGGTTAACCCTATCCTGGTAACCACAGCAGACAGTTTGTCCTTCTGTAGTCAGCAAGGGATTTGTCCTTCTGTAGCCAGCAAGGGATTTGTTAGTAGTTATAGAGATGTAGCCCTCTGGTTACTTCACTGACTGTAGAGGCAGAGGTTGTGGGTTTGATCCCACAGTGGTGTTATTTGATAGGGCTGTCTGAGGCATTTCCTTTTTTAATTTAAATTAGTGCTGCCAGAAAAAACACCCTCACAGTGCTGTAACCTTAAGGTGCCTCATAAGGCACCCTATAAAGCGCCTTATAAGGCGCCCTATCGGGAACATTATAAGGTGCCTTGGCGGACAGTGCACTTTATAATGTGCCCTCTGGAGTGCCTTATAGGGCGCCTTATGCGGCACCTTAGGTTACGGCACTGTGAGGGTGTGTTTGCTGGCAGCACTAATTTAAATTAAAAAAGAAAATGCCTCAGACAGCACTGATTTAAAGTAAAGGGTAATGCCTCAAACAGCCTTACTCAGTAAGCCTACTGGGGGATTGAACTCATGACCCCTGCTTCATCAGTCAATGTAGTAACCATTGTGCTACACCTCTGTTGCTATGTTTTTAAGTCAGCGAGCCTAATTAAGGCTAACGCACGTTAACGTGCCACGGCTCCCTCTATTGCGCGATAACAGACTTTATCGCGTGATAACCCGAAATGCTACCTTAAGACCGGAACGCCCACTACCTTATGTGACATTCGTCACAGTAAGACTGCAACTAACGCCGGTAACATTAAGACGGTTTAGTAAACATACCCCTTGGTTGCACAACCCGTGGCAGTGATAACAGCCTCCAAACGTTTCTTGTAGCCATGTATAAGCTTCATACATCTGTCTGCTGGTAGTTTCTCCCACTCTTCCACTGCTATTTGTTTCAGATCATGTATGTTTCCAGGATTCCGTTTACCAATGGCAGATTTCAGCGCTTTCCAAAGGTTCTCGATTGGATTGAGATCAGGACTCATTGCTGGCCAGTTTAAAACAGTCCATTTGTTCCTTTTTAACCATTCTTTTGTACTTTTGGATGTATGTTTTGGGTCATTGTCCAAATGGAGGACCCATGACCTTCAACCCAGACCTAGCTTTCTGACACTAGGTAGCACATTTCGCTCCAACATACCTTAGTAGTCCTCTGACTTCATGATTCCTTTAATACATGCCAGGCCTCCAGTTCCTGAGGCAGTAAACAGCCCTACATTATTATGGAATCTCTACCATATTTAACTGTAGGAAGGGTGCTTTTTTCCTTATAAGCTTCATTTCTTCGCCTGTAAGTGGTCTACATTGCCATAAAGCTCAAGTTTGGTTTCATCTGTCCATAGAACATTTTCCCTAAAGGACTGTGTGGTTTCTCAAGGTAGGTTTGGGCAAAGATCAGGCATGCCTTTTTATATCTGTCTTTGAACAGCGGGATCCTCCTTGGCCTTCTCACATGAAGTCCTTCTTTGTTTAGTGCGTGGTGTATGGTGTGAATGGAAACCAGCACTCCAGGTCAGCCTTAAGCTCTTTGTATGTTGTTCATGGTGTTTTTCCAAAAGTTCGCACTAACCTTCAAAGACCTCTTGGATTAATTTTCCTCTTCCCTCCACATCCTGGGAAGTTCTTGACAGTTCCATGAGCAGAAAATGTCTTAATGACATTGTAAACTGTAGACACAGGAATCTCAAGGTCTTTGGAGATGGCCTTGTACCCCTTTGAAGTTTGATGTTTGGTGATAATGGCTTTTCTGATGGTCTCAAGCAGCTGTCTTGTTTCCACCATTGTGAAAATGGAACGGGAAGTGAATGTGGCCATTTTAAACATTAGAGCCATCATTCATTGGTTGATTCAAGTCATGTGAGTACTGACAATTGATCACAGGTGTGTCTAATTTTACTGCAATGAGAATTCAGTTCTTCTGTTCAAAATGATTTGAATTGTTTATAAGGGTGCCAATAATCATGTCCTATCTGTGCAAAGAACCCGAACAGTGTGACCACTATAATGTTTCATTCAAGAAGGTGCACAACTTTCAATCACCAATTCTCCCACCATAAATTCTCGTGATCAAACAGACAGGACTATCTATTTTTATATTTATATTTTTTGTCGGATCGTCTGTTTTGAGGATGAAAAAACATACTCATACTACAGACCCTCCATTTTAATCAGTTAAAAAGCCAACTAGAAAGGAGGAAGTGACGTCACCCGTCATAATGGCCGCGTGAGAGGCGAGCTTCGGACCCAACCCAGCGTATAAGCGAAAAACCTGCCCTTAGCGAGAGAGGAAAATCGAGGAGGTAGCAGTAGTGGAAACCGAAAGTGGAGGGGAGCATGGCGACCCGGAAAAAGACCGCGGATCTGCAGGACTATGCCTTCGGGGCGGCGAGTGTCAACGGGACCGCAGGAGAAACTAAAATGGCAGTCGAGGAGCATGCAAGGGGCGAGCAGGCAGAACCGCACGGAGCAGACAATGTAAGGAGTGTTGGAGGCGCAGGAGAAGTGGTGGGATAAGCGGCGACGAGAGAGGAACTAAAGGAGTGGTTTGAGGAGCTGAAGGCAGAGGTGCAATCAGCGAAGAAGTCGCTGGGAGATATAATGAGTGGTTTGAGGGAGGAGGTGGAAGAAGTCACCCAAAGGATGGGTGACCATGAAAATCGATTGCAAACTCTGGAACTGCAGCAGGAGGACTGGGAGATGCAAATTAAAGGTGAGGAGGAATAGAAGAAGCAAATTAAGCTGAAGTTAGAAGATCTGGAGAACCGCTGCAGGCGGAATAATTTAAGAATAAAAGGTGTGCCAGAAGAAGTTGAATTTCGGGACTGTGCAAAGGTAGCAGAGGCAATCTGTTTGGAGGCCTTGAAGCAAGGAGGGGAAGAGGTGAGGGCTGAAGGAATACATCTGGACATGGCACATCGGGCCTTGGGCCCCATACGCAGCAACAGGCCCAGAGACATAGTAGTTTGCCTAAGAGACTACAAATTGAA
Organism: Ichthyophis bannanicus; assembly: GCA_033557465.1. NCBI lineage: Eukaryota > Metazoa > Chordata > Amphibia > Gymnophiona > Ichthyophiidae > Ichthyophis > Ichthyophis bannanicus. The sequence goes on from CM066033.1 coordinate 1,307,131,319, forward strand.
GGAAAAAATTGCGGCTAAGATGAGGGGGCTAAGCACCTTTATATGGCAGGGGTACTCGGTAGCCATATATGCAGACCTGTCCTTGGGGACATTGCAGAGGAGGAGGGCTATTGCACCAATTACCAGTCAGCTAAGGAAGCAGGAACTGAGGTATCACTGGCTCTACCCCTTTGGACTTGCATTTACAAAAGGGGATAAGACATGGAAAGTGCAAACTCTGGAGGAGGCCTATGCGGCAATGAAGGTGGCAGGGGTGGCAGGGCCAGAGGAGGAGGAGCATGCAGAAGGACCACAGCAGGAGCAGGAAGCAGAGCGGCGGAGGACAGTGGGCATGTTTAATGCTGTTGGTTAAAGAATATATACATAAGGTGAGGGTGGGGGAGGGATGGGGGTGAAGGGTAAGGGCGTAATATGATAGAAAGACTGATGGGAGGGAGAGAGGGGGAGGGGTAGGGGAGGGAAGGCTGGTTGGGTGGAGATGGTGAGTAGGTATGGGAGGAGGGCAGGGGAGGATGGAAGGAAGGTGGGGGAGATGGAGGGCGGGACGTGGGAATTTGAGAGGGCTGGGGGTGTCGGGTGGTGCACGGCTCCAGGATAACCTCGAATGGAACCAAGGTTGGGGGTGTGGGGGGGGGAGGGAGGGAGTAATGAGGAGGGGGAGGGGCGGAGGTGAGGGGGGAAGGGGGAGGAGAAAGTGTAGCTGGTGGTGGGTACGATAAATGTTAAGGGATTGCAAACATGGCGAAAGAGGCGCATGCTTGAAAGGGAGGGTGGGCGGATGAAAGCTGATTTCCTGTGTATTCAGGAGACACACTTGAAGGTGGGGCAGGAGGGTCTAATTAGCTCTAACAAGTATCCTAGGGTATTGCTCGCAGGACAAAGGGCACAGCCAAGGAAAGGGGTGTGGGGATAATGATAGGACAGGATTACAAGGAAGCGGTACTTGAAGAAAGAAGGGATAGGCAAGGAAGGTGGGTGGCAGTCAGGATAAGAATAAAGGAGGATCAAGTTTGGATAGTGAGTATATATGTCCCTAACGTACAAAGGGAGGAGGTTTTCGATAAGCTGCTGTCCGAAGTGGAGGGATGGGGGGATGTACCATTTATTATAGGGGGAGACTTCAATATCACAGTCAACCCAAAGCTGGATAATACGGGGGAAGGAGGGGAAGGGGGGAGGAAGGATAGAAGGAGCCTTTTGAGGTTAAAGGAGCGGTTAGGGTTGGTAGATATGTGGAGAGGGAGGCATCAAGGGGAAAAAGGCTATACATTCTACTCTTCGGCCCATGGGATGTATAGTAGACTGGATATGCTATGGGTGAGTGGGGAATGGCAAGCTAGGACAATGGGGGTTGAAATTGGAACTATTACATGGACAGACCATGCACCAGTGTGTATCGTGTTCGATTTAGGGGAAAAGGATATTGGCACCAAATTTTGGAGGATGAATGAGGGGCTTTTAGGGAGCAGAAGCATGTGGAGAGTTTGAAGGGTGTTTACAGGAATACATGAAGTACAATCTAGGTGGGGAAGTGCCATTAGGGCTGACTTGGGATGGGATGAAGGCGGTGGTGAGAGGGCATCTAATTTGTATAGCGGCGCAGGAGAAGAGGCAGCGAAAGAAAGTGGAAGAGGAGTTAGTACAAAAAATAGGGGTTCTGGAACGCCAGCATCAAGAAAGGGCTGACCCCAAAATACTAGCTCACCTGCAAAGGTTAAGGGGGGAGTTGAACCAATTGTGGGCAGCTGAAATTGCATTTAATTTGGTACGGTTAAAGCAAGCGTGGTTTGAAGGAGGAAACAAAATAGGAAAGGTTAGCAAGGCAGTTAAAGGTGAAGCAGCAGAAGATGAATATTGGGGGAATTCGAAATAAGCAGGGGGAAATGGTTTACAAACCCACAGAGATTAGGAAGGTTTTTGTGGAGTACTACGAGAAGCTCTATAGCAGTGAGGTTAATGGAGGAGGAGAGAAGGGGGCAGAATTCTTGGAGGAATGTAGGCTACCCAGTATTTCAGAAGAGGAGGCGGAGGAGTTGGGAAGGCCGGTGTGCACGGAGGAGGTGAGAGTGGCAATTAAATCCCTCAAAGAAGGGAAAGCACCCAGATTAGACGGGTTAACAGCAAAATTCTATAAATTAACGCAGGATTTCATTACAGATTTCTTAACAAGGGTATTTAATGGGGTGCAACGGGGTGAGGAGCTGCCCCGGTCTATGGTAGAGGCAGGCATAACTGTCCTTCTTAAGCCAGGGAAGGATCACACAACCTGTGGAGTCTATAGGCCGATATCCCTTATAAACTTGGATGTGAAGCTGCTAGCCAAAATTATGGCTGCTAGATTGCAAAAGATAATGCAAAAGCTGGTGTATAAGGATCAGACAGGGTTCATTAAGGGGAGACGGGGGATAATATCCGGAAACTTTTAAATGTTGTTTGGATGCAGCAGGACACAGGGAGGGAGGCGGTATTCTTGACGGTGGATGCTGAAAAGGCATTTGACAGAGTGGATTGAGGTTTTATGTGGCAGGTGCTGGAGAAAATGGGCTTAGGGGGGAAGTTCCTGAGTTGGGTAAAAGCATTGTATCGTAGCCCGAGGGCCCGAATAAGGGTAAATGGGGGTTATTCGGACAGTTTTTGCCTAGGCAGAGGGACGAAGCAGGGGTGCCCACTGTCGCCCCTGCTGTTTGCGTTAGTTATTGAAAACACAGTCCAAAGACGTGATAATGTGGAAAAACACTTTTATTACTGAAGCCTTTCGTCAACCCGACACAGGCCGTGTTTCGCAAACCTTCATCAGGGGTTGATCAGGTCAAATTCTAAAAACATGAAAATGAAAACATAACATACACAAACAAAATAAAATTGATGTGAGTGAACATAGCAAAGAATAAATTAGATAAAATATACATACATAGATGAAACAACTCTCATAAATAATCAGAATAATAAATATAAATATGATAAATACATAAAAAAAACTCTAAGATAAAATAAAACAATAAAAAAATGTGGACGCACAAATGGGAATGTTACCTTGAACCTTAATATACACTTATAACTTATAAAATACATAAAATATCAGTGAACCAATCAAAAAAGAACAGAAATGTGACAAACAACAGGTACCTCAATATGAAGACCCAGCACCTATGGCCTTCGGAGAAATAAACTTGATGGCTAAAATACATAACACACATACAATTAAAAAGATAAATATCAATACACTATCTTATAAAACATACATATCATCTAAGTAAAACTGATCGTTTTCTTTCATAAATCAAAAGGACACTCAAGCTATCACCATGAGAATCAGTTTTTACTTTGGAAACAGTTCATGATTGGCCAAAGCTCTCCATCAAAGATGTCAGATTAGTATTTCTATTTTTGGGGCGATATTGACATCAGGTCTGAACATAAGAAATTGCGGTTAGATTGAACCGATATTGAATAACACGTTTTAGAGAATTTGGAAGATTGCGGTGGCTGGGCCAGAGGGCCGTATAGCCTCACGCGAGGTTTGCCTAGTTATTTATTTATTTAGCATTTCTTATATACCGCACTATTCGGCATCAGCACGGTTTACATATAACAGAAAAATCAGACAGGAAAACGTGTCTGAGTTTACTATTAACCGGACAACAAACTTGGATAACAAGGAAGGGTTTACAATTAGCAAGGTAGCAAAAACTTGGATAACAAGGATAACTATTTACATCCTACAGTCACAGAATACATGGAACATGTAATCCAATGGGCAAGGACACCTTACTAAGTGTGTTCTCCTGGCTCACTAGGTGTTTTGATGTTGCTATAACTATTGGAGAGGCTTTTTAGTTGGCTTTTTAACTGATTAAAATGGAGGGTCTGTAGCATGAGTATGTTTTTGCATCCTCAAAACAGACGATCCAACAAAAAATATAAATATAAAAATAGATAGTCCTGTCTGTTTGATCACGGGAATTTATGGTGGGAGAATTGGTGATTGAAAGTTGTGCACCTTCTTGAATAATCATGTCCTGGCAATGTCCCAGTTTTTATATTTCCTACTATTTCTTTTTTTAATTGGTCTTGTTTTATTTATTATTTATTTTATTTATTTACATTCTCTTATATACCGCGCTATTCTGCATCAGTGCGGTTTACATTGAACAAACTGAAATTACATTGAACAGGGCATTATAACTTGGAGATAACTATTTTACAGGGAACATGATTCTTTTATGTCTCAAATATGTGTGCATATATAGTCCAAAGCCATTTCACTGGACACTTATTTTTAGGAGATATTGGATATTAAGCGGTTGAATTGCATGGGTGCCAATAATGTTGACCACAACTGTACTTAAACTCTTTCCCTTTACAACACACTATGCAAACATTCACATTTGTAGGGTAAATAACACACAATCTGCTTGAACCTTAAATTTCTTCTCAAGTCCACTGTGCTTCCTTGAGTTTACATCATCAGAATATAGAAAGACTAGGGGACATGCAATGAAGCTACAGATAAACTATTCAAGACAAATAAGAGAAAATATTTTTTCACCCAACGTGTAATCAAACTCTGGAATTTCTTACCAGAGGATGTAGTAAAAGCTGTTAGTGTAGCTGGGTTTAAAAAAGGTTTGGACAAGTTCTTGGAGGAAAGGTCCATAAACCATTATTAAAAAGGGACTCAGGATATCACTGCTTGACCCAATACAAGCATTGTGGAACCTGTGTCTTTTGGGGAAACTGCTAGGTATGTATGACCTAGATTGGCCACTGTTGGAAACAGGATACTGTGCTTGATGGACCTTGGTCTGACCCAGTATGGCATATCTTATGTTCTTATGAGTGGAAGAGTAGTCTAGTGGTTAGGGTAGCAAGCTAGGATCAGAAAAAACAGAGTTCAGATCTCACTGACTCAACTTATGGTCTTGGGCAAGTCACTTAACCTTCCATTGCGTCAAGTACAACCTTAGATTGTAAAACCTCTAGGGACAGGAAAATACCTAGAGTACCTGATTGTAATTCACATTGAGCTACCTCTGTAAAGGCGTGAACTAAATTCTACTAAATAAATTCCACACGTTTTTAGTCAGATTCTTCTCACTAGTCACACAGCCCTTCAACACTGGTCCATGATAATTGGTGGCTTTAGTTGATCACCCACTGTAAATTCTGCTATGCGTTACCATGGACCCTACAATGTGGCATCACACTTTAATTTCTTCTTTGGCTGGGTTCTACAGCTGTGGCTGCTAGAATGTTAATGAGCTTTGAAAATCCCCATAGTGTGGGCTAATTAGTTTTATTTATTTATTTGCTTTACTTAACATGTTTTCTATACCGCCTTCTCCTTCAATTGAAGCAGTTTACAGCTTAACTCAAACATATTACAGTGCAATATAGGTGAGGAAGGCATGTATGAATTCCTTTGAACTTATTTATAGTGTAACTTATTTACAAAATCTACAAAATCCAGAATCCACTGGAAAAAGCATGAGCAGGGGGGAGGGGATGCTTAGTGTCGCTGTATCCAAAGAAGGTAGTTCAGTAAATGGGCTGCTATGTGACTTCCCTGAAGTGGTCCGTGTGGAGGAAGGTTTTCAACTACTTCCGAAAGTCTTTTGCATGCGTTTTGGCTCTTAGGGCATCTGGTAGGGAGTTCCAGAGTGCTGGTGCTGCTAGGGATAAAGCTTTCCTGATGGTAGATTGGTTAGCCTTCGTGAAGGTGCTGGATACTGGGATGGTGTCCATCGTGCTGCGCCACCATGGTCTGATGCTCGAGTTTGTGTAGATCAGGCCTTGTAGTACATTGGCAGATATGTTGTGTTCGATTTTAAATATATTGAGGGCTGTTTTGAATTTAATGTGGGAGCGGATTGGGAGCCAGTGGAGCTGGTTCAAGAGAGGCGTTATACGGTCTTGCTTTGCTGATCCAGTGATGATGTGAGTAGTGGTATTTTGGGCCAGCTTCAGGGGCCGGGTTACTTATTTTGGCAGGCCATAGTACAACAAGTTGCAGTAGTCCAGTATGGGGGTAACAACATCTTGGGAGACTGTGCAGAAGTGGCCTCAGCTGAAGAGGGGTTTGAGCTTCCTGATTATCGCCATCTTATGGTATGCATTTCTGGTGGGTCTGTTGATATGGTGCATGTAGGTTCAGGTTGTGATCTAAGGTGATTCCAAGATATCTCATTTCATTTTTTACTGATATCGATGTTTCGTGTAATTGGAGCAAGAGTGGAGGGGTAAATGATGTGTCTCGTGTGATTATGAGGGTTTCCGTCTTTTTGTAATTGACATATAGATTGTTATTGCTAAGCCATTCGGTCATCTCCTGTAGATATTCTGTCATAGTGGCATAGTCCGAGTTGTCCAGGTTGAGCGGGGTATAGACCATGATATCATCTGCATATATTGCATATTGAATGTTATATTGTTTGTTCCATTTCTGCAACATATTTCTATACATGTACGCTAACCAACCAGTTTTTACAAAATATGATGTCCCAATGTCATTCCCATTCTCGATTAAATCCTCTGAGTTTTCTCCAACTGGCAAAAGCTCTTTGCCAGTTTGCCAGCCCTACTCCAAGTTATCAATATCCCTGTTTAATGTCCATTACTAGGTTTAAGTTACAATGTAAACCGCTTTGATTGAAATGATAAAGTGGTATATAAAACCTGTTAAATAAAATAAATAAATAAAATAGACCAGGTATCAACATCCAGTATCAGTATCAATAAGCAGCTCTATCACAGGTCTAAATAAAAGGAGAAAAAAGGCTTCAGAATACACGGATCAGGCAGGTGTGACTAACCATACCTATGCCATCCCCATCACATCAATAGCCAAAAAAATTCCTTTTCAATAATTTTCACATTTATCTATCAACATTAAATATTTTTGAAGTTTAATTTTTTTTTTAATTTTTTAATAATTTCTTAAGAATAACAGTATGACAATGCTCTCCTCTAAAGAATGTCATCCAGAAAACTTAGCTGAAGCAGTCTCCATAACATCTTTAAAACTCAAAAACTTCAAGCTGAACACCCCGAGGCCAACAATCCTGTCGACGAAGAGTTTTGCATAGTGCTTTCTCAAGGGGTCTCAACCAACACGAAATGCTGTAGAAGTGAGCAAAGAAGCAAAAAACCTGTGTAAGAAGAAAGTTTCCAGACAGACCATAACCACCTAATAACTAATCCAGATCAGCTGCGTGTCCAGCCAAACATACCTTCACTACAACAACAGATTAAGAAACAACAGCAGACCTACAAGATATCCCACCTACCAAAGAGGAAAAATTGATAAACCTGCTAAGAAACCAAAAAGATTACACTCACCTCAACTGACTGCCAATACCGTTCAACATGCTCGATAGCTCAAACATGCTCGATAGCTAAAAACGCTGCAGATGAGCAAAATTTAAATAGAAAAGCAGCATGAATCTGATTGGCTAAAAATACACCAAATACTACTTCAATAAAAGAGCAAACAGAAACTGCGACAAGCTCGATGGCTCAAGCCGGCTGAAAACGTCACGCATGAGCAGTATTTAAATTAAAAAAACAAAAACAGCATAAATCTGACTGACTCAAAACTCACCAAATAAATACCACTTCAAAAAGAGCGAACAGAAAACGCAGCACGCACCCGATATCTATTGCCACCATCCTGAAGACTCTATTCATTCAAGATCCATACAATGATGACATCAAAACAGTACCTCCATCACACCCATCTAGACACAAATGCCAATCTATTTGAGAATTAAGGCCTTTTGGATATACAGTATCTAGACAGAAAATCCATTTCTGCTCCCTAAAGAGCAAGGAATGCTCTCTGGTGCGTTCACCTATGCCCGTCAATATCTGATCAATGCAGAAACATCTATGATCTGCAAACATGTGACCCTTCTCTTTACAATGCTGAACTATAGGAGCCTCAAGTCTTGCACAATGCAAACGACTTCTATGTTATGCCATACGTAATCTAAAGGGCCGAGTGGTCTGCCCAATATATAACATATCACACAGGCATCTAATCACTCTTCAGTTTGTGAGATTACAGAAATGGTTAGTGTGTTTAATTACAGAGGCCATAATTATCGGTTACGTTACAACACCACGTATGATTCCTATTTTGTGGTTTATGTGATTAGATGCCCGTGTGATATGTTATATTTTAGGCAGTTCACTCGGCCCTTTAGATTACGTATGGCAGAACATAGACGTCGTTTGCATTGTGCAAGACTTGAGGCTCCTATAGTTCAGCATTGTAAAGAGAAGGGTCACATGTCTGCAGATCATAGATGTTTCTGCATTGATCAGATATTGACGGGCATAGGTGAACACACCAGAGAGCATTCCTTGCTCTTTAGGGAGCAGAAATGGATTTTCTGTCTAGATACTGTATATCCAAAAGGCCTTAATTCTCAAATAGATTGGCATTTGTGTCTAGATGGGTGTGATGGAGGTACTGTTTTGATGTCATCATTGTATGGATCTTGAATAAATAGAGTCTTCAGGATGGTGGCAATAGATATCGCCTGCGTGCTGCGGTTTCTGTTTACTCTTTTTGAAGTGGTATTTATTTGGTGAGCTTTGAGTCAGTCAGATTCATGTTGTTTTTGTTTTTTTTATTTAAATACTGCTCATGCTTGGCATTTTCAGCCGACTTGAGCCATCGAGCTTGTCGCGGTTTCTGTTTGCTCTTTTGTTGAAGTGGTATTTGTTTGGCGTGTTTTGAACCAATCAGATTCATGCTGCTTTTCTATTTAAATACTGCACATGTGTGGCGTTTTTAGCCGGTTTGAGCTATCGAGCATGTTGAACGGTATTGGCAGTCAGTTGAGGTGAGTGTAATCTTTTTGGTTTCTTAGCGGGTTTATCTATTTTTTTCCTCTTTGGGAGGTGGGATATCTTGTAGGTCTGCCATTGTTTCTTAATCTGATGTTGTAGTGAAGGTATGTTTGGCTGGACACGCAGCTGATCTGGATTAGTTATTAGGTGGCTATGGTCTGTCTGAAAACATTCTTCTTACACAGGTTTTTTGCTTCTTTGCTCACTTCTACAGCATTTCGTGTTGGTTGAGACCCCTTGAGAAAGCGCTATGCGAAACGCTTCGTCGACAGGATTGTTGGCGTCAGGTTGTTCTGCTTGAAAGTTTTGAGATTTGAAGGTGTTATGGAGACTGCTTCAGCTACGTTTTCTGGATGACTTGCTTTAGAGGAGAGCATTGTCATACTGTTATTCTTAAGAAATTATTAAAAAATTAAAAAAGTTAAACTTCAAAAAAATATATAATGTTGATAGATAAATGTGAAAATTTTTGAAAAGGAATTTTTTTGGCTATTGATGTGGTGGGGATGGCATAGGTATGCTTAGTCACACCTGCCTGATCCGTGTATTCTGAAGCCTTTTTTCTCCTTTTATTTAGACCTGTGATAGAGCTGCTTATTGATACTGAAACTAGATGTTGATACCTAGCCTATTTGTATCTATAGTAGAGTGAATATTTTGTTTTTTGAACTTAGTTTGTTTCACTCTGAAATTGACTATTTTCCTTGAGTTTGCCAACCCTAACAGGGCTATAGCAGTATAAACCCACTTTTAAACACTTTTTCTGTATCAGTACTGTCACAACCATTCTCACAGTTTCCACTCAGCTTCTCACTCCCAACTGTAGCCAGTTTACACTTGTTTATGTTGCCTTCATCTCCCTTTTAATCAGGCCTCTGGCCCTTTAAATTTGTTTTTTGGTTGCCCAGCCCTCAAAGTGCTGCTCTCTTTCTTTGCTCTCCTCCCCCTCCCATCAAGGGGGGGCTCCTGCTTCTTTTTAACTATTATATTTGTGGCTATTGCCACTTTAAATATGTGCGGCTGTTTCAGCTCTTTGAGGTTGCTTTTGGATCCTGATGCTCCTCACTCTCTTGTCCACTACTTATGTTTATCTTACCGTACTCTAGTCCCTGGTTTTGCGATGTTTTTGTCTTGATGAGATTGTAAGCTCTGATGAGCAGGGACCGTGTCTTACATCTGTATGTACAGCGCTGTGTATGCCTTATAGTGGTATACAAATGATAGGTGGTGGTAGTAGTAGTAGCTGCTCTCATCTTGGCTCTCTGCAGTCTGCCTCAAGCTGCGAACCACGTCTTTACTTCTGTTTTTAATCATGCAGCCTAATGCCACGCCCCCCTGTGCCCCAGCCTTTCAATTCATTCCATGATTGCAGCCTTTTCTCCCGACCCTGCCTCCTCTAAACCATGCTGCCATGAAGATGCAAGAACCGCCTTTTTTTAAAAACTGTTCTTCCTCCCCTGCCCATCCTTGATGCTAGCCACAAACCACGGCCTTTCCAGCTCTACACTTCTCACGTGCAGGCCGTGACACCAGCGTAGTTCCTCCACCAGTGTGGCCTGCACATCACTGCGCCCCCCGGCTTGAAGTTTTAAATTTAATATTCAACCTGGCTCCCCACCAGCATGGCACTTCTCAACGGGCCATGGCAATCTCAACCAAAAGATACACAGACTGCCACCAAAAGGTACCCGATGCTTTTAAAAAATGCAACCTCATGGTTACTTTAGGTTGAAGGGTTTGAGTTTTTTAAACTTACTTTCCCAATGTTTGCCATGAGAGGAAAAGAAAAGTATTAAAACTGTGCCCATAGACTATAATGGGAACTACTCAGACCTTCCAGAATATTCCAGCCCCTAATGGAAATAAATATATTTGGGTTCAAGAGCTCCAGGAGCCAAATACAAGGAGGATAATAGTACAATGGGCTAACATTGTGAGAGCGAATTTGTAGACATGTGCTCTTCTCTTCTATTGCTAACTCCAGACTTCGCTCCTTTCACCGTGCTGTTCCTTATGCCTGGAACAAACGACCTGAGTCTGTACATCAGGCACCTTCTCTGACCCTTTTCAAATACAGGCTGAAAACTCACCTCTTCGCTGCCGCTTTTGGATCTTGACTCACCTGATCTCCTTTGTGTTTTACCATTCCCCCTAGATGTATCCTATGTCTATAGCTACTGTGTTATCTGTCTTGACTAGATTGCACGTTCTGAGGAGTAGGGGCCATCTTTTACATGTGTCTGTGTAGCGCTGCGTACATCTTGTACCACTATACAAATGTTCAATAGTAGTAGCAGTAGTAGTAATAATATTGGAACATCCTCCCGCAAGCCACAAACGTTCATTTCAGAGACAAGACAAAAAGCCTTTTGACCACAAAAAATAGTGTTCAAATATTCCCTGTTAGAACTACTCAGCAAAACCTGAATGTTGTAAGATGTTCATCCTGTAAATCGAGGCGTGCCCCAGGGATCTGCGCTGGCACCCTGTTTGCAGGTTTTCTGTTATGTACCACTCTATCATTGTATGCTGCCAAAAAGCAAGCAAGTTCAGATTGGCAGGAAATAATTTCACAAAAGAAAAGAAAGAAATAAAAATACAAGCGTCTCCTTGGAAATGCATATGACCTTTCAATCTACAATCCCAGTGATCCTTTTCAAACTACTGGTATTTTTTGACTATGCTGACATCGTAGTTATTTCTTCAGCATTCCAATAACTTTATTGTACTGCACTCACAGTAAAAGGTGAACAATCCTTTTGCTTATAGATTTGTCAAATGTACTACCTTCTCAAAAATTTAACATGACAGGGGTGAATCTAGGTCACCAAGTTCTCTATCCAGTGCTTAAACCTTGTTTAACTGTTTCCATAGCAAGATTATGCTGGAAACACCTTCCTCTGTAACTACCATCCTACTTAACACAGACCCTCTGGAAAATCGACATGCATTAGGAAACAGTTACAAAACGAAAAATCCACAAATTTGCTTGCAGGTGCAGTTCTGAAATACACATAAATTTGGTACAAGGCAATAACTTCTCCAAAAATATTTTGCAGACTAGAACGTATACCAAAGGTACCATCTGATATTGTCACAGTCCATGAACCTGGTCCCGAAACTATAATTATTAATTTACATGGTATCTTGCTTTTCAACATGTATCATATATTATACTGAAATTTTTCTGAGACAGAGAAATTTCTTGTTGGCAGGAATATGAATTGCTAAATGTTCCAGTTTCAGATAGATAATATAGGGGTGATCATAGATCAACTGCACTCAAGAAATAAATCTCCCTTGATGTTCTTGCTATATTGCAACAAAAATGTTTCTGTGTCGAAATGACAAATGATCCTCAAAATAAGGCAATCAAGTACCGAAGCAGAGATGAGACACCCAGATTAGTAAAATAGCCGAGTCATTTCCAAACCAGTAAGTCCATTTCTAGAAAGCATCCGTGCAAATGCTTGATTGTCCTAGCTTCTGAGTGATATGGCATGGTGTGGGATAAATTCTAGCATCAGTTATTTATGCACCGCTGCCAAAAAAACAAAGTTAAACGATCTGTCCAAGGGAGGTAATGTTAATGACATTATAGTCACACTTAGGGGTCCTTTTACTAAAGTGCAGTAAGTCTTTGCACTTACAGAGCATTTTGAGTAACAACACACAATAAGTGCAACAGGTATTTGCTAACCGGCGGGGATGTGCCCTGCGAGTTCCTGGCAGTTATTGCACCAAAATGCACCCTACCACTTGACAGCAGCATTCACACTTAACGGCATTCATTAAGGTGACATTAAGGAATGTCTTTACTGAAGCGCACTAAGGTTTTGCAAGTATCATGCATTTAAGAGTAGATATCAACATGTGGTCTGTACAAAAGTCGCAAGCTACCTGTTGGGGGCATCTACAGTATAGCCTCAGCAGATACCGCACTGGTTCAGACCCTAATGTTCACCAGAGGTAATGTGGATGCACTTAACGCCACCCATTGAAGTGGCATTAAGTGCATCCACACTACCTGCAATATAGATGCCAAGCACATGCTGTCAACATCTGCATGCCACCCTTACCCCTCCTATCTCCCTTCCTATCACACGCTAATCAGATAGCATGGAATTAACCCCATGCTGCCTGTTTGGTGCATGCACTGTTCTCACAGGCCATTAGCCCAATCAAGCCCACATTCACAGCTAGTAAACATGCGCCTATGTTTACCCACACTAATGGCAACATTGATGACATGTGACATATACCCTCAGGCTACCTGTAATGTGATCTCCACACCCACTCTTCACCCCTATCTTTCCTATTCCCTGCTCCACACTGTTACTGTCACGTCAGCTCAGTAATTGTTGCCGTGGCCCCGCACTAACAGTTACCGCATGCTTTGACCACTTAGCGCACGTTAGTAAACACGCTCCTTAGAGTGCTTTAGTACTGTCATGCAACTTATTTTCAGTGGGGTCCCAGGAGACACAGATTCAGCAGCAGGTAAGAGTCTTCAACTTATACTTACAGAGCTGAAGAAGCTGAAAGATCAGAGACCCACTGAGAGCTTCCTGTTGCTTGCTAACAGTTTTTTCTACAGGAAAGGGTGAGAAAATACTGCAAAAGCAATATTAAAAATGATTTATGGGGTTAACTTCAGACTTGAGGCTGGCCCGGCGAATGCTTATATTTTGGATGGGTATTTAAAGTCTTGGCAAAAGTTAATTCATTTGAAGGAGGTGTTTTGGGAGGCATTCCAGGAAGGGGCTAAAAATTAAGAGGACATCACTAATATTCACTTCCATGTCTCTTTATCTGTTTAAGTAGGACCTCATAAACAGCTATCCCAATTTAATGGGTAACTTATCTGTTTAATTTAATGCTGCATATTCAGAGGCCCCATTCAAAAGCAAAGGAAGGCTGACATGTGTGTAACGATATCTGCCCGACTTTTCCAGATATCTTTAAATGACGATTGTCTTTCTGAATATTTCCTGCTGAATTCCTTTTCAATCTCAAATATAGCAATCAGCTCAAAATAGTTGAATTAGCACTTTTCTGTAGCAGTTAACTGTATCATCATATTCATCTATATCTTTCATAAAAACTTGCTCAATTTACTTTTGAATTTATTCAGTATGACAATCACAACTACTTAAGAATGTAGCATGAGAAATCTCATGCTGAGGTAGACCCATGGGTCCATCAAGCCCAATATCTTGTCTCCAACAGACATCACTTGTAAGAACCTAGTAGACCATAATAGAAAGTCCATCCTTTATTACTCAGTCCCAGAAGTATGACGTTGAGACCCTCAAGTCTATCTGGTTAATAATTTAAGGACCTCTCATCCAAAATCTTGTCCTGACCTTGTTTAGACTCATCTGTGCTACTAGCATTGACCACAACAATCTCCAGCAACAAATTCTACAGTCTAGCTAACGGAAAAGATTATGTTTAAATTTGATTTAAATCTGATATTTGTTAGTTTCATGGAATATACTCTAGGCCTAACACTATTTGTTAGAATAAAAGTGTGTTCCCAATTTACTTGTTTTATACCACTCATGACAGACCTCTATCATATTCTCTCCCCATCATGTCTTCTCCAGGCTGAAAGCCCTAACCCACTAAGTCTTTTCTCATAACGAATCTATTCCATCTCTATTATTTTTGTTGCCCTTCTCTGCATTTTCTCTAATATTGTCATAAAGATGTGGTCAACATTATTGGCACCCTTGCAGTTCAAACCCTTAATGTCCAATATCTCCTAAAAAAAGTGGCCAGTGAAATGACTTTGGACTATATATGCACACATATGTGACACGTAAAAGAATCAAATAAAACAAGACCAATTAAAAAAGGAAATAGTATTAAAACTGGAACATTGCCAGGACATAATTATTATCCTAACAAAAAGCCCCAAAGATAGTGATAATATACAATATATAGAGCACCTACAGTACAAGAATGATGTTCTTTGAAACAGCTAAGTAGAGGATAACTTTGATACAATTGGTTTTTGAAAATGATTAAATAGGATAAAACCGAGTGGAGGACATAGTTTTTGGTCTATGTCCCTTTCCGGTAATATCCGACAAAAAAATTTGAAAAGGTTTCACTGGGGGTATTTAGTGATTTCTTGGAGTGTCAGGACATAATTATTGGCATCCTTATAAACAATTCAAGTCAGTTTGAGCAGAAGAACCACATTCCCACTGCTGCAAAATTAGACCCACTTGTGATCAACTGTCAGTACTCACATGACTTGAATCAACCAATGAATGATGGCTCTAATGTTTAAAATGGCCACATATACTCTCTGTTCCATTTTCACAATAGTAAGGACAAGAGAACTGCCTGAGACCATCAGAAAAGCCATTATCACCAAATATCAAACTTCAAAGGGGGAAAAGGACATCTCCAAAGACCTTGGGATTCCAGTGTCTACAGTTCACAATGTTATTAAGAAATTTTCTGCTCATGGAACTGCTAAGAACTTCCCAGGATGTGGTGGGAAAGGAAAATTAATCCAAAACGTCTTCAAAGGTTAGTGCAAACTATTGGAAAAACACCACATACAACATCCAAAGAGCTTAAAGCTGACCTGGAGCAATCTGGAGTGGTAGTTTCAACCTGCACCATATGCGGCGCACTAAACAAAAAAGGACTTCATAGGAGAAGGCCAAGGAGGATCCCACTGCTCAAAGACAGACATTAAAAGGCATGTCTGGACTTTGCCCAAACTCACCTTGAGAAACTACAATCCTTCTTGGAAAATGTTCTGTGGACAGATGAAACCAAACTTGAGCTTTTTGGCGATGCAAACCAGCAATATATTTATAGGCAAAGAAATGAAGCTTATGAGAAAAAAAACATCCTTACTACAATTAAATATGGTGGAGGTTTCATAATATTCTGTGGCTGTTTTGCTGCCTCAGGAACTGGAAGCCTGGAACATATTAAAGGAATCATGAAATTAGAGGACTGCCAAGGTATTTTGGAGAGAAACGTGCTATCTAGTGTCAGAAAGCTATATCTGGCTTGAAGGTCATGGGTCCTCCAGCAGGACAATGATCCAAAATGTACAGTCAAAAGTACAAAAGAATTGTTAAAAAGGAACAAATGGACTGTTTTAAACTGGCCAGCAATGAGTACTGATCTCACTTCAATCGAAAACCTTTGGGAAATGCTGAAATCTGCCATTGGCAAAAGGACTCGTGGAAACATTAATGAGCTGGAATCAATCACATTAGAAGAGTGGGAGAAACTACCAGCAGACAGATTTACAAAACTTATAGATGGCTACAAGAAACGTTTGGAGATTGTCATCACTGCCAAGGGTTGTGCAACCAAATATTAGTGAAGGGTGCCATTAATCCTATCCAGGTCATATTTAGGGGTATGTTTACTAAACCGTCCTAATGTTACCGGTGCTAGTTGCAGCGTTACTGTGAAGAGTGCCATATAAGGAGTGGGCGTTCTGGTCATAAGGTAGCAATTGCGAGTTATTGCGCAATAAAGTGTGCCGTGGCCGTTATCGCGCGATAGAGGGAGCCGTGCACGTTACCACACGTTAACCTTAACTTCGCGTGCTGACCTGTAATCACAGCAACAGAAGTGTAGCATACTGGTTAATACAATGACTGCTGAAACAGGGGTCATGAATTTGATCCCCCAGTGGGCGTAATGAATAAGGGTGGCCAAGGCAAATCCTTTTCCTGCTTGAAACAGTCCAACAATCTGTGCTGACAGCTAAAAATACCCGCACCCCAGTGCCATAACCTAATGCACCTTTTAGGGCGCACCAGAAGGCACATCCTAAACCACCTCGTCAGCCAAGGCGGGTTATAATGTGCCCCACAGGGCATGTCGAAAGGCTGTCAACTCCCAAGGCACCATAGTAGTTGCCCCATAAGCTGGCTGAATCTAATGTGTGGCTAAAGATGCCCCAAGGATGTATAGGTGACTCAAGAAATGTTGGCCAAGGGCAGTAAGGTCCCCCAAGTTGAAAAGCAAGAAAGGTATGGGCCAAACACAGATGTAACCCTAACACTACACAGAGCACCAAGGAAAGACAATGCACAAGTGATGGAAGGAAGTAGATCTGAGCTGATGGACCAGCCAAATCTGTGTCCAGCCCATGTGGCAGTTGGAAAAATGGACAAACATATCGGGGGCAGCTGTAGCAATGCACAGGGTGATGGTGATGTACCATGCAACAATGACAGTGTGTGGCAGAGGATGGGAAGACATGTCCAGCAGAGGAGGTAGAGGTGGCAGGATAGGTGCAATGACAGGAGGACAGAGGAGTAGGAGTGCCATACAGAGCACACACAGGAGAGGCAACCAGGAAGAGCTGCAATGCAGAAACGTGTATCAGTGCAGGACATGGGATAGCAGCTTGCACATCAGGGCAGGACGGCACACAGCTGGCAGACACACATAGATGGACAGAAGCATGGTTGGCAACTGTGATAAGGGTACAATGTGCTAACAGCAAAGATCTGCACAGATATGACTGTTACAGGAATGAAAAGTAGCTGTGCAGGACAGGCATACAAATCAAAGACAACAGAGAGGAATCAAACCTATGACCATTAGCACAAATGGCAATGCACAAACCGGTAGGCCACACCACCAACATGAGGTCATTAGCAAAGGCTGCATACAAGAAAGGGCATCACACAAGAAGCCTGCTGCCTGCCAGGATAGGCAAACCTCCAGCAGTAACCATGATGGAATGCACAGGCAAATCTGGTGTGTACAGATCAGATCACAGTCTGTAATTGGGACCAGTGCCACATATAACTACATGCACACACACAATGAAATGTTATGCAGTGGATACAGCATGCAAAAGAGGAAAGAACCTAAATCCAAAGGGTGGCCAAATATGGAACAGAACAGGAGCATCTGAGAATTGAACCTGCAAACAGGTGTGCCACAGACCAGCTGAACCACAGCAATGCCAATCCCCCAAGCAGACTGCCATGTAAACACTACAAAGAAAGAGACATATGTAACAGCTAATATGTGATGGATAGGCAGCACAGAGGGCGCACTTTGGTGTACAGTGAATGGTTGGAAGGGTGTATGCATAGGTGATGAACCTGCCGGTAGCTCATGGTCAGGTTAGCACAACAGAAATAAATAAGCAAACCCCATGTGGGGATCAAACCTGCAACCTATGGTGTTACAACACATGTCCATAACCACTAACCCAAACAACCACAGCAAGCACAATGCAAAAATATTACCTCAAAGGGAATGTGTGTATGGGAACCTGTAACACCCAGTGATGTGGCAAACGGCTGGCAGATACACAGCTGCCACCGTACAAGGATGTGAGCACAGGTGGGCCATATACATGACCAGGAAATCAATAAATACGTGTGTCAGTGTGATCAAGCAGCAGCAGAGACAAATGTACGTCCAACACATATTTTTATTTTGGTTAACCATCACAGATACTGTAGATACCGCCTATTATAATATTAAGGTGAGTGGATAACAGGGGAAAAGTTGGAAACACATTTTGCAGGGCAGCAACCCACATGTTACAGAAAGGTCACTGGCCCATCTACAGATGATGGGCAGGAGAGATAATGTGCATTGGGTGCATGGTATGCAGTATGCACTAGCCCCCCACCCCCCACATGCTGCTGCATGCCCCAAATGCGTTAGTTACATATGTGTGCATGTAGACAGTAGGCGGTACATGATGAGGGCCCAACACAAACCAATCATGATCTGTTCATAAAAACATATCTGTCTGCCAACACAGGAGACACACAAATGAAACAGCATATGTTGTTAAAAGTAAGAAAGTGTAAACAAAAATATCAAAATATGTTACAGCTGTCACATAATGCCTGATATAGGAATCAAAGCAGCAACAATATAAACCAAAATAATCATCAAATGCACAATGAGAATATGCTAACAGATAGCAGAGGCACATGAACACAGAGAATTCAAATGAAACAAACCGCAGAAACATGCAGAGACAACACTATGCAGAAGGTCCCCCTGCACTGGTTGGTGTGGATACAGTGTCTGTACACATATATCACGGTACATGGAATGCACAAATGAAGGAAGAAAATGGACACTCACACTACCACACTCCAAATATAACGGGGCAATGTGAGTGTCGTTACCTCAGGGGATAAATAGGACTGTGCAGACATGCAATGCTAGGTTTGTAAATCAATGCAGAGCGTCATGTCTGTACAGTAAACAAACACAATAACCTGTATATAGAGATGGAAAGAAATGTCAAACATGTTACAGTAACCCACACAGAAGCCATATTGCTACATTCTGTGTTGCACCAACATAGTCAGTCACATGCACATGCACTGTGTACGTTGAAACATGATACAGTGATGCCACACATGCACTGTAACCCCCTTGGTGAGTGCAAACATCAATCTAAGATGTTGGTGTGCAGTAAAGTGGTATGGTGGCAATACCCTGTCATGTTCAAAGGGAGGGTAGGTGGACATGGACAAGGGGACCTCTCCATTGCTCCCCCTGTGCCACATGCATGGCTGTATGCTCGTGTTGAACCAAACAGATGAGCATATCCTGTGTTCCATGTCACACACATGGGCAAAACACAACAACACAATGTCATAAGGATGTACAACATACAGCGACAATGTTAGTCCCTGCTGCACACATGGGGACCAGTACACAGTGTCCACAGTGCAAAGGGTGTCTGCAATCCAACAAGTCACATTAAGACTGTCCTTGAAACCCTGGGCAGGCATAGTCAAGTGTGACATCCCAATATGCCACAGTACTGGAAAGGTCATGTGTGTCTCCTGCGATGAACACGACACCCAGCCAGAACACGGCAGCAACGGTGTGTTGGACAGGCCTGTCATGCCCAAAGTAGCAGTCCAACAATAATACTGTCCATCCTAGGCATGTGTCCCACTCGCAGAGGTCAAACATCCTATGGCACCATTTCCCAGGGATAGTTCCATGGTGTTGTTGTGTCCTCCAACAGGTGGGTGATGGTGATGCTGGATGCACTGTAGTAGATGTGCTTTGTGTGTCCTCTGCCCTGTGTCAGAAGAGGATAAACAATGTATTGGTATGCTGCTTGCAACATTACCCCAAATTGCAGAGAGTCAAACATCAATATGTACATAATGAAACGTCACACAACCAAACATAACATGATCACAACACAGAACACAGTGCATGTTGTGGACATTTGGAATTGGAACCACAGACGAGGGGGTCACATGGATATGGTCATGTCCATGCCCATGTTACACAGGCGTTTCACAGCTCCACCCCATGTGCATCAGCGTTCGTGTACAGAGACCCAACATGAAATGTCCATTTAACAAACAGTAAATCATTAACATGTAAAGACTGATGTCTTTCCCAAAAGACCAAAGGTGCAACCTACTGTGTGTTTGCATCAAGTGTCTGTTTGGGATCCCCTGAGGCTCTCAAAAGCCACAACACGTCACAGTGAAGGGAGAAGATGTCATTGAAATGTGTCGAATCACCGTGTCCCCATGTCCAGTAACTGTTGATGCATGTCCACATTATGGCGATATCTGTGATACAAAAATGCTGTCGAGCAGTGGTCGGTCAGCTCACAACACACAACACATGTTCACAAGGTAAACAGCAGTAAGGTAGAGATAGCACAGTCACCACCACTCCCCAGGTGTACAGACCCCTCACACCACATGATAATGCAAAATTCCTGCATGCTGTATCATCACATAGCCAACCCAAAAACACACACCCACACAGTATGCTAAGGTGAACATGCCAGCAGTAGCATATGGCCTGTATGTGCACAATTGGAGAATAGTGGAGATAAAGGCTTGTCAAATGCAATGATACACTGCTGTTAGTTGATGCTACAATGTCAGGAAAGGGTGTACATGCAGCCCACCATCCGAACACCTAGGACCTGCACACACACGCAGCTCTGTTGGACGTGTCCCAGAGACAGTATTGGAGAAGATGAACTGGCCAGAAACACATGTGGATATGTGTGCCAAAAGCAACGTACGGGGGTGCAGGGCAAAGAGGTGAACAACAACATATGTACAATATGACAGATCACTGCAGACATGTGCTCCCCCTGACTGTCGTCACAGACAAAGTAGCTGTAAGTCCACCTACCCCAGACTACTGCATGTTGGATGATGTGCAGTCACCTGCCAATGCACCACCGCACCAGGAGGGTCACCAAGTATGTCCTGTGGATTGAGAAACACAAGAGAAACATACATATGTCATGTTGTAGCTGTGCAACACACACTGCACCTTCATGTCCTCAGCTCGCAGACCCCCCCCCCCAAGATCCTTTACAGACTGACTGTTTCCCATCACACTGTACATATTCGTTTCATGTTAAAGTTATCACTGAAGTGTGTGTGGCAAACTACAAGGGTCCGTACTCTGTCCGTCCCCTTCCTCACCTCTCCGCTGCTGTAAAAAATGTGGAACAGAACTGTCTCTTTGCTACCGTGTCCCTGCTCGGCTCAAAGGCCGCAGTACTATCCTGTGTCCCCCATATCGCTCTCACTGCCCCTTCAGTGTGTGTTCTGGTGTCTCAATGTCCTCTGCTACCCTGCTGTCAGTACCTGTAACACAAGGAAATATCCAGGGGCTCCTTCCTTATCCTCTGTCGATATACATTTCCTTGGTGTGTCTATCTCTTACCTTGACTTACATTACCAGCTGTGTGCTGATGAGATGCAAATATATCTCTCGATGCCTGAGTTATGTCTGCCAAACCACACCCCGAAGTCTGCTTGCCACCTGACATTGATGGCTGCATGTCATCCCACTGTGTGAAATTGATAATGGCAAAGCATGGATATCCTATATGTGCACCTAAACCCTCCCCTCCCATCAGAGCGTCTTTGTGTGTATGGCCATAACTTCCTTTCTCTAGGGTCCACAATGTAGGTGTTGTCTTGGACTGCACTCTTTTCCTCTACACACATAGTTGAGGCTTGTGGTTTATGTCTAGATGTCATAAGCTATATTTCCCCAGTCCTCCCTGAAAGCACAACTAAAACCCAAATCCCCCCCCCCCCCCCAATCAGCTCCCAGCTTGTCTACTGTAACCTTCACCTTGCTGATCTGGCCTTGAATCATCTCTGTCTGCCTGAAAATATGCAACAGTGCACTGCATGGCTATTCTACAGCCACACACATAATGGCAATAATACTCCCCCTGTCAGGACACCTCACAGGTTCCCTATCCGTCTATGCATCCATGTCAAGGCTACGTGCTGACCTATATATGCAGGCACACTGTGGTGTTGCAGTAACTTCCCTTACTGATCTCAAATACCAATAATCCAACTACTACTCAGCATGTATATAGTGCTACGTATCACATGTAGCGCTATACCGAAACAACTAACACACAGTACCTGCTCATCAGAGCATACCAACCAATCAATCACCTCATATTACAAAATGCGAAACACACACGTCTAGGCAACTGGTCCCATCTATGGGCCGCTCTCCTACTGTTGACCCCATACTACATGCCTTTCACCTTGCTGCACCCAAAGCCTCAAACTAACTACCTGTGGCTGTACAGCAGCCCCTATCCCAATCAGCCACAAATCATGTATGACAGCTTACCACCTCCCACAAGCCTACTACTCCCGACACACATAATCCACCTCCACCCGCTGTTGTGCCCTGCTCACATCTTCTGTGTTTCAGTCATGACTAGATTGTAAGCTGGGATAGCCAGGCAGTGTCTGTTACATGTCAGTGCAGTGTTGCATCTTACTGCTATTGGAATACAAATGTTCACTAGTAGTAGTAGTACACACATTTCTAAACAAATGTATGTGGCAACATATGCGGTACTTACATGAAAAGACCTCCTCAATCACCTGCCGCCTGACTGCTGTTCCCTCACGTGTGTCACCACGGCCACATACAGGAGGGCACATAGGATCATCCTCCAGATCCTCATTAATTTGGACAGGGATATGGTGCCTGAGAGCAATTTGTGCAGGATGCAACAGAGAATAATGATCTCTGCCACAGTCTGTGGTTTGCATTGTAAGGCCCCGCCTGTCCTATCCAGACACCTGAAGCGACTCTTTAAAACGCCAAAGGTGCGCTCTGTGATGGAGCAGCTAGAGGCATGGGTCTCATTGTAACTCCTCTCTGCACGAGTCCATGGTTGACGCACAGGGGTCAGCAACCAGGGGTGACACCCATATCCTGAATCACCTGCAGAAAGAGATGTGGAACATTAAAGCAGGAGCTGATCTCCACCCAAATGGACACAAGTATGTACGTGCAAACCAAATGCACAAAACATCCTCACAGAAACATATGACATCACATGATGGGACACCACAACTATGCATCAGCGTGTGAAGTTATAACACACAAAACAAGGGGTAGGTGTACGGATTGCAATTAACCTAATCTGTAACCACTACACAAATGCTAGCGTCAATTCTACCATCATCACACAGCACCGTAGCAAGGTAGAGCTGGAGGGCACTACCCCCCCCCCCCCCCAACGTTAGTTCACACACAGACAGATGAGACACACACACACAACTAGGGATACACTTCAAAGACAGACATGTGCACATACGGTTAGTCACAGGATCACCATGTGCATGTCAGAGATGAGAAATACACACCCAGCAGTATACAGTCCTCATACTGGCCTGCCTCAAATTGTCTGAATAGTGCCGAGTGATGCAGGATATAGGAGTCATGGGTGGACCCTGCAAACCTAGGGACCACATTCAGAATATGCATATTTGCATCACATACAACCTGAACATTCAGGGAATGGTAGTGTTTGCGGTTGCGGAACACTACCTCCCTGTCTCTAGGCGGGACCAGGGCAACATGTGTGCAATCAATAGCTCCCATCACGTGTGGTATCCCGGCAAACGCCTCCACTGTTGCCTAGTGTTGGGAATGGCAATATAATTCCCCACCCGGCTGATCATGGCACGCAGTACCTGGTGGAGACAGCGTGAGAAGGTGAGGCGGCTCATGCCACCCACTGCAGCCACAGATGATTGGAAACAGCCAGAGGCAAAGAAATGTAGGGCACCAAGGAGCTTGATCAAACCCGGTATGGCATGTGACCAACCAGTCAGGGGCTCGAGGTCAGGTCTTAGATCCTCATAGAGATCCCTAATAGCCCCCATGCTCAGGCGGTAGAGGGAGATGACTTGGTCCTCATGCATGCCCTGGAGCTGGGCCCTGGGCCTGTAGAGGCAAGGCTGGCGAGCCTGCAACTCCGCATGCCTCCTGCACCGTGCCGGCACAGCCCCTGCCTGTCCTGCCCCCACAGCTGCAGGTCTGTGTTGCAGCAGGACTACACCCATGCCCTGTGCCTCAGCCCCATGGACACCATCTCCCCCGTCAGGCAACCGCAGCCCCTGCTCACCTCCCACTGCACATGCAGCAATCACAAAGCCCGCCATAAACTCCACCCCCCCTCAACTCTTCTAACTCGCTCAAACTCAGACATTCACCTCACCAACCTAGCCACACACCTCCCCCACCACACACCAACCCAGCCACATTACCACACCACCACTCACGAACCCAGCCACTCCCTACGACACCTGCCTCTGACACTCTCCTTGCTTCACCAACAACCAACAGCGCACGCCTTCTCTCCCTCGCCTGCACAAACCCCTCAATGTGTACCAGGTGTGCATGTGTATTTATAGGTTTTTTACATTGCGTGCGTTGCGCATGCACAGTGGCGCGAGCATGTCAGCTGCACACGTTGCGCATGCACCGCAAAGACGCGGAAGGTGCATGCGCAGGACACCATGTTACACATGCACTGCATGTGAGCGTGAGACATGCGCATGTGCTGCGTGATGTGACGCGCATGTGCCAAGCATCACGCACAGCGCATGTGTAACATGGTGTCCCGCCCATGCACCTTCCGTGTCTCTGGGGCACATGCGCAACGCACGCAGCCGACGTGCTCGTGCCACTGCTCATGCGCAATGTGCACAACGTAAAAAAAACTATAAATATACATGCACACCTGGTACAAGTTGAAGGGTTTGTGTAGGTGAGGGAGAGAAGGCGTGCTCTGTTGGTTGTTGGTGAAGCAAGGAGAGTGTCAGAAGCAGGTGTGTCATGGAGAGTGGCTGGGTTGGTGAGTGGTGGTGGAGAGTGTCAGAGGCAGGTTTGGTGTGGAGAGGTGTGTGGCAAAGCAGGCGAGAGAGGAGGGGAGGCGAGGAGCAGGCAAGAGAGACAGGAGCTGAGTTGAGGAGCAGGCAGCAGGGAGAGGAGGTGGGGCGAGGAGCAGGTGTGAGGTGTAGCCGAGGAGCAGGGATGTGTGACAGGGAGGGAGAGGGCACAGAGGGCAGGGAGATGGAGCGACAGGACATGGCAGGAGGGGAGGAGGGGGGGCCACCTGTTCAGCAGGACCCAGAGCCGGCAGGGAGTGTTGGGCCTGTGGTGGTGGCTGCAGGCCCATCGGGTGTGTCGCAGCCCACACAGGGGCCACCTAGTGCCAAACGAAGGCGTATACCGGTGCCAGCTGAGGAACGGAGGAGGGCTGTGAGATTCAGTCAGCAAGAAAACCACATCCTGCTGGCCAGTGTGTTGGAGCGGTATGAGGTGCTCTATGGCCGGCTGAGCAACAGCACCACTGTGGCAACACGTACACATGTGTGGGAGGAAGTACAGGAGGCCGTAGCCCAGGCAGGGGACCAACCAGGGGACCTGGACAGCCTGAGAAAGAGATTCAATGACATTAAGCATGGTGTCCGTGCACACATGGTGGCGGAGAGGCAACATGCCATGGGCACCGGTGGGGGTGTCCCCTTTGCCCCAACTCTCACACCCCTGGAGCAGGAGCTCGCAGACCGTCTTGGGCCCATCTACCTGCATGGACTGCCAGAAGCACTGGACACCGCCCATCCACAGGCAGGTAGGTATGCACCTTACACCTTGCTGCTCCTTACGCTTGTAATAAACGTCCTTTGTCCATGCATCAGGCATCTTCTTTGCCCCTCCTCACATTTGAGTTCAAAGCTCATATTTTTGCCTCTGCCTTTGGCTCATGAGTGTGCTGTTCTCAATTCCTCCCCTTTTTAATTTCACCTTTCTGTCTTCCTCTCACACTTGTTCCTACCTCCTTCCTTTGTCCTGTCTCCCCTGCTCTTGTCTCTTTGCTCCTGTTCCAAACCTGTTTCCACACCTGTTAGTGCTCTGTCTTTTTAGATTATAAGCTCCATTGAGCAGGGATTGTCATTTTTGTGTTTCCACTTTTACAGTGCTGCGTGCGCTTGGTAGCGCCCTATAAATGCTTCATAGTAGTAGTGGAGTAGTAGTAGATATGCAGGACACGTACAGGGCATGCCCAAGCACATGTGGCACATGGAGGGGATTGGTGGTGGACCATGTCCTGAGAGCATGCGTGCCCTAACACAGGCAACTGTGGGGTGATGACACAGCAGCACATGGCAGGGTAGGTACAGGGTGTGTGTGACAGGTACCTGGGCCTGTGTGCATGATAGACAAAGTCCTGAATGTAGTCGAGGACCGCAATGCAGTGGAGAAGCAGGGGGCGTGGCGGACAAGGCCCATATCTGTTTGAACACTGCATACATCAATGGTCCAGAAAACAGACATGCAAAGCACAGAGGGTTAAGCTGCATAGCAACATTTCACAGCACTACAGATCAGCAATGTAACAGTGATGTAAAGGACCTATCTGAGGAGTGGCTAATGATATCCCACTGTAATCAACGAGCATCACAGCATACATGAGCAGCAATGTAACAGTAAAGAGCCACATTGGGATATCATTTGACAGTACTCAGATAACCTCCATGGATCCGGTTTACATTGTTGCTCTCTAGTGCTGTGAAGTTTGGCTGTGCTACTGGACCCTCTGGGCCTTTCATATAGGTGAGTTTGGCCACTGATATATGCAGAGTTCATGTGATTACAGGGCTTGTCTGTCCTTTGAAGTACTCCTCCTCCTAAGGATATGTGGTTGGGGGACTAACTGAGGATTGATTTCCTCTAGAAATACTGTTAAATAAAATAAATAAAATAAAATACTATTGGAGTTATCCTACCCAGATTGGTCAAGCGTTCCTTCCTCACATATGGCTTATGAGGGCTTACATTTAGTTATTTTTTTGTGCCTACTCCATTTGGGGTGTGTTCATCATTACCAGCCTGCGTCCTCTGTCCCCCTGAGGTCTACTTGCGAAAATAGTACCTGGCATATAGGTCACAGTCAGTCATCATGACCTCTGCAGCCAGTCACCATACCTCTGCAACCAGTCACCAAGCACATTGTACATGGGGAGACATACAAGAGGGACATACAACTAGCCCAGAACACATTGTCCTGTGGGTACCCACACACACCACCAAAACACCTATGACATCTGTATGCACCTACCGACCCAGGGACATATTCCAGACCACTGACAGGGAAGGGACTAACGCATGGTGATGATGTAGACACAAACAACGGCAGAAAACACACCACACACATGTCACACACTTAACACTCTGTTGGGGCCCACATATAGTGGGGGTACCCCACCCACCCTCACCAGACATTGGAAGGCACATTGCCACACCCACACCAAATGCACATAGCGCAACCACCACAACACCTAGGAGCAGTCCTTATACACATCCCGCAGTGACACACACACATTCCCATACACCCACACACGGTGCAACCCCATACCCATCAGTGCTCCACCCATCCCCCCAGACACCCCACCACACCCATGGAATATGGGATAGCTGTCCACCCACACCGCACAGTGTCTTGCAAAGCGGAGGGCCCCCATACACGTCTGGCTGACATGGACACATCCTGCAACACCTAAAGTCCATACCACTCAGGGCAATGCAAGCATATTGCTCACACACACAATGACGCCACACAATCCCAGTCAGGACTCCCACATGCGCCACGGCCACATGTATTGCTGAGGACACTTCCAAGGTCAGGCAGACAGTCCATACCTGATACTGCAGATAGGGGGGCGTAGCACTCAGCACACCATCCCCCATACACCGCATCCCATGTGGCACAGCTACACCCTGCCAGGCACAGCACACTGAAGGCACCTGTGCTGTCCTTATTGTAGGCGCACCAACAGGCGGGCACAGGCAGACAACACATTGTTTTTGGCGGGGATGTACTACACAGGTGTACATAGGTGCACTGCGCAAACTCATCTGTGCTGTGTACCCTTTCCCAACCCCCAGGTGACTACAGGACCATGGAGGCACATGAGGAGGAAAATGTGGCAGGGCCTCAGGAAGGTGAGGGGCCAGAGGCCGCAATGTACGGGTACACCGCCAGCAATGGCGAGGGCACAACAGGAAACAATGTGCTGGCCGAGACAGAGGACACACCACCAGATGTCAATGCTACAGTGGGGGCCACTAGGCACAACTCACAGCCTCTAGAGGGTACGGAGATGGAGGGGAGTCACCACACCGTGCAGGCACCAGGGACATCAGCCACCCCTCCCACAAGCATGGCTACAATCTTGGCAGAGCTGCGGGCCCACAGTGCCTCAGCAAGGCACGATGCCGAAGGTGGGTAACAGCATACACAACAATCCCCATGGGGGTTGTCGTAACATCCACAATGTGATTGCATTTGCACCACAATATGTTGGCAATAGCAGATCGTTTCATATGTGCGGGGGGGGTCTGTGTGCCATGGACTGTGGCAGGTGGTCACCCTCCCACCTATGCGTGGGGGTATACCCAACCTCACCCGTTGCACATCAACATGTTCACGGTGGTACATGTCTGTTGTAAGGATCTGTCACCCTCTCCCATCCCATATGCTCTCCATCATTAGACACACATGTGTGACCATCCTCCCTGCCCACACCAGGGAATACGTGGCTGTCTACCCATATAGGCTTGCATGCAGCACAGGCAGACAAAGGTAGCTTGCTTCAGTCAGCTGATCACTGTTCACCAGCGCTTGTAGTCCCCAACCACTCATCCTCAGGACCTGCATCAACCTGTCTCACCCTCACCAGCTATCCCCCTGTTGTCACAATGCCGCCCTGGTGCTTAATAGTGGTCAAGGCAGGTCGAACATAAATAAAAGTAAAGTTGGGTTTGGTATGTTTCTCTTTCTAGGGCCCAAGGTTGTATAGCCTCGGTAGCATCCTGTATTACCAAAAATACCCAGAGAACAAAAGGTCATCGAGTGTAGGGAAAAATAAGGCTTTATTTCCCCTGGTTTGCACAAAGGTTCAAAGGATCGGCTTCAAACACCAACAGAAATCTCCTTACATCAGGTTACAAAAATCACAACTCAGATTCAAAACAAAAACTGTTCTTTTCACAGAAAGGTTACAAAACAAGCATTTCTATTTACACCGGTTTTAGTGCTCACTGGTTACATAAGCATTCCACGCTTCCTGTGGTGCAATAGCTGCAATCCATGTCTTCCTCTGAAAGGGATTCTACCTCTTCCACTTGCATCGGTTCCTCCAGCAAAGTATCTGAGACAAAGTCAGCAGTTCCCGGCAAGCTATAGTTAGGTCTCATCCAAATGCTGTATGACCTCCCAGTGTTTGGAGTTTAGCGTGGGGCGTCGTCCATGAGCATTTTTACAGTGTGAATCTCTTTCTTTCTTCCAAGGGTTTACAGGCACTTCCTGCAAACCTGGCTTACTTAAAAGTTTCTTATTCAATAAAAACGTTTCATACCTTTTATTTTGAGCAGTGGGACATGTACAGGGAGCTTCTGTCTCTTGCCCTTTCCATAGGCTGTTTCCAATACAATATGGTTTACCTTGTAACTCTTGCTTCTTTCCTGAGGATGAGGCTTGTGGCCTACTCCTAGGGAGATTCTGCCTTGCTCCAGCAATATGGCTTGGGTTCTGCCCACAGCAATCACAATGCAGCTTTTGCGTACCTGAATCTCTTGGACCCTTTTGTAGTCTCTGTCCATTCAGGTTCCTTTGGCTTGTACTCTTTCCTGCACGCCAGCAGTGTCTGTAGCTTCTGCAGCTCCTGCCGCTCCTTCGGCTTCTGAAGGTTCTGCAGCTTCTCTGCGGCCTTCTCTGCTGCTTCTGGCTTTAAGGCTACTTCTGCCTGTCCAGTCACTTCTGCTCGGCACAGCACTTCTTCCAGAGCTCTCCCTGCTCCTACTTCTCCTCCTGCTCCTCCTGTACTCCCTGCTCCTCCTGTTCTCCCTGGTCCTCCTGTTCTTGCCTTCCCTCCAGTCTTTCTGACTTCCTTTAAAAGGAGTTCCTGTCTTCCTGGATTGGAGGCTGGCTGGTTTTAGGTTATACCCTGTAGGGCGTGGATCCTCAGTCTTCCAGAGGTCCCTCTTGCTCCCCCTATCAGGCTCCTGCAAATACTGCAGCTTATGCACGTCTTTTTTCAAGTTTAAAACATTTTCTTCTATGCCCTGCTGGTCTGCTGCATCACACTGTAAAGCTCCCCTCTTACCCTTCCTGCCACATACCTGCTGCTAGCCTTTTCCCCTATTGCCCCACAAGCATGGTGCATCAGATATGGTGCCCACACATCACAGGCAGCATACATGTGACCATAGCTGTTGGGACACATTGCACATCACAGGAGCACCATGGGACACAGACACCTACGCACATGGGCAGTCCCCACAACTGCGTGTGGAGACAGTCCATGTATGTTACCATGCATACACATAGGGATCTACACACATGTCCCATGCTCACGTCCACAGTCTGTCTGTAAGGGAGACACATGACCATTGTGATGTAATAACCCAACTGTATTTAAAAACATATGTACAACAGGTATTGTATACCAAAGCCCACATGTTGGGTCTCGGGAGACAGGACAGTACAGGGCACGTGTGTGGGCACCACAGGGACCATCACACACTCCTGGGACGCCCATCAGGGGATGGCTGTCAAGATGCACCGCTCATACCAGTCACACGCTGCATCTCGGCAGTCATCCACTGAATGGAGCCTGCCAGCCACTGGATGGTGCGGTCCTAGGCCTGCTGGCATTGCAGCATGTCATCCATTGCCACATACAGGTCCCGGATGCACCTGCCACCACAGGTGCCAGGTGTCTGTGTGGTGGCATGTGCGTGGGCCCTATCTGTGACAATGGGTGGCGTAGCTACACCCAGATGGGCACCATCGCCACACACATGCGTCATTTGGCAGGGACCCACATTGCCCTGTGCTGTCCTGTATTCCCTCCCACCCTCCCCCACCCTCCACACACCCCTCCTCCCCCCTGGCACCTCCCACCCACCCTCGCCACCCTCCACGCTCTCCTCCTCCTCCTCACCCTCCAAAACGTCACATACACTCTCACCCACCCCACCCTCCCGCCCCACCCCACCCTCCACCCCTTCCATGTCCTCTTCCGCCTCTGCTGCCTCCTCCTCCTCTGCCGCCTCCTCCTCCTCCTCCTCCACCTCCTCCTCCTCATCCTCCTCCTCTGCCTCCTTCTCCTCCTCCACCGGCTGGACTGCAGCTGTGGGGCGTGTTGTGGGTGGCCCTGAGGTTGATGTCCCCTCATCAGCAGCAGCAGCTTCTGTGGGGGAAGACAGTCATTAGCACACCATCATGCAATTATAATGCCACATAAACATAGTGTGGCCTCCCACAGGCCGTTGCCCACTGTGACATGCTGTACTGTGCTGCAGGGGCCGCAACACTCACCGCCACATTGCTGCAGCGCCCTCCTTTGTAGCCGCTTGAGGACACCCAGGCAGTGCAGCCACAACTCACGTCCCTTTTTCTGTAGGTCCTCCACCTGGGTAGGAATGCAATGGGTGGGAACATTAAGGGCCAGATATCTCTGGTGGGTGCCCAATGCATATCACACATCACTACATACAGCAGGGTGCTGCTGCTGCTCATGCCAGTGGGTCCTATACTACCTGTTGCCAGCGCCGCCTGCATGTGTGGCTGTGGGTCTGGGCATGTGTGGGGTGCCATCTACATGTCATTTGGGCAACCCCACAGACCAGCCTTACCCAGATCCTACGCCCTATGCTCTCCTTGCATTACATGGCAGCACATGCCATGTGTGGGGTAGGTATGCTGGTCTACAGGGGAGGTGTTTCTTGACCCCTGTGGGGTCCGGTACACACCTGTGTGTTTGCATAACCTACACACATCCGCAGACACACACGCCATGCCACCATGATATCTGTATTGGAACATGTGTGATGTGTTCTGGTGTCGCGCGGGGATTGGGTGACCCTGAACACATCACCAGGAACCACTACCAGAACACCAGGATGTGTACTCTACCTGTGTGGACACAACTAGGGCCTCCTCTGAACAGGGTATTTGTGGTCGACTGCAACAGGAGCATGCACCAACACACCTACCTGGGCTATAGACCTCTGTAATGAGGTCCAGGGCCTCCTGGGGTTAGAGCAGAGCTGTGAGAATGAAACAGATGCAGGTACCCTGGCACCAGGATCTTTAATTGACCTCTGTAATCATGGCCAGGGCCTCCTGGAGTTAGGGCAGAGCTGTGAGAATGAAACAGATGCAGGTACCCTAACACCAGGATCTTTAATTGACCTCTGTAATCAGGTCCAGGGCCTCCTGGAGTTAGGGCAGAGCTGTGAGAATGAAACAGATGCAGGTACCCTAACACCAGGATCTTTAATTGACCTCTGTGTTCAGGTCCAGGGCCACCTGGGGTTAGGGCAGAGCTCTGAGACTGACACAGATGCAGTTAACCTAACAACAGGATCTATGCTAGACCTCTGTAACCATGTGTGACGCCTCCTGGGGATGGAGCAGACATTTGGGACCACATCACACGCAGGTAACATAACACTAGGATGTGTAATAGACCCGTGTGATCAGGTCTGTGGGCATTCTGGGGATAGGGCAGTATTGCAATCCACAACATACGCATCTACAGTGGCAACAGCTTGGCCCACAGACTGGTATTTCCACCATGCTCTGCATGTATGATATGTGATGCTTGCTGTATTTGTGTTGCACAACCGTCATTGTGTGACCTGTCCCCATACACTTACTTCACGGGGGTAGTCGGCAGATCGGTTGTACCGCCTGGTGAGGCGCACCCATGCTCTCCTCACCTGTGCAAGGTCCTACCTCTTTGCCGTGCCCGGGAACAAACGGCTCTGTCTGGTGCAGATCAGTTCGCTCAGGATCCTGAGCTCCCTCCGGGTAAATGCGGGCTTCCGTGAACGCCTGTCCATTTTTTCACTCTCGAGATAGCACGTGTACGTGCGCGACAGCTTGATGACACACATGGCGCATGCGCCGTCTCGCGCACGTACACACGCTATCTCGCGGTACTACGTGCTACCTGGCACAATTACGGTGCACAGCACACATGGGATTTTGATGGCCAGATCAAGTCATAGTATTCTTATCGGAACAATGAAACGCGCTGCTATCGGTATGGGCCGCTTCTCCAGTCCCCATACACCTGATCTCGCCGCCACGCCACCATTTATTAATTATAGGGAGGAGTGGTCTAGTGGTTAGGACAAGGTACTTCAGGCCGGAGGGCCGGGGGTTCAAGTCCCACCTGGGGACAGCAATCTCAGGCCGGAGGGACTGGGATTTCTAGTCCTATAGGCACTCCTTGTGGTCTTGGGCAAGCCACTTAACCCTCCATTGCCCATGTTCCCTGTAAGTATTAGCATATGTGTCTCATATCCCCTCGTGTTAAATGTATCCCCCAATTGACCGCTTTGACCCGGTGAAAAGCAGAATATAAATACAGCTAAATAAATAAATAAAATAATTGGTGAATTAGTGTTTACATTATGGCGGTGAGGCTCCCCGGCGTTGGCCAGTGGGCGCATTATAGGGCGCCTTAGCTTGCGGCTCCCTGTAATGCGCCTTCTACGGCCCATGCTCAGCGCCACCATAGTCTACAGGACTAGGGTGAGTGGGTATGTTGGCATTACCCGCACACTACAGAGATATGTCTAACTGTTACAGCCATGCAAAAAGGTGACACTTCAGACACTCTTCCTAATGTTGTTGCACTGGGGATTTGAACCTATGAGAGCTGGCTGTATAGTCACTGTATTAACCAGTGTGCTATGCCTCTATGGCCATTGTCATAGCTAGGACTGACTACACAACAACTGCACGTCAACGCATACATTCTGCTGTGCTTACTGGGATAGCAGAGACCCACAACTAAGGCAGTTTCCAGGCCATGTTACCATAGGGAAATGACTGTGGAGGCAGAGGTCATGGGTTTGATCCCACAGTGGTGTTATGTAAGAAGGCTGTCTGAGGCATTACCCTTTAATTTAAATCAGTGCTGTCTGAGGCATTTCCTTTTTAAATTTAAATTAGTGCTGCCAGCAAAAACACCCTCACAGTGCCGTAACCTAAGGTGCCAAAGCCCAGCCAAACTAAATCAACCTCTTAGTAGATAATATTTTTTGTTGGAATGGCCAGCTCAGTGAAGAGGAAGTTTTCCACTCACCGCTGTGGCCCGTCCTTTTCAATTATTTAATTTTTCAAAAAATGCTCTGTTTTTTAAAAAAAAGGAAGCTATAACTTAGCTGTATAATACAGGCTGTCAGCACTACCGCAAACAGTAGTTTTCAAAACAACGACGTGTCACGTTTCGTGGTAACTCTGATAATCCCCCTGCTTCAGGTCAAAACCCTGTCCGGTGACAATTCAGCCTTTAGAAAAACTTTCCACTAAGAACGTTTTTTTATACCCTAATGTTCCAGACGTAAGCTCAAACATTCCGCTAACGCGGGGAATTTAAACTGAAAGATCCAATCAGAGGAAAGGGAAGAGGAGCCACCAAACAGGAACCGCCTCCCCAAACAGAGAACACTAAAAAATTAGTATGAAACCGTATGCCAGTCCACTTGCATATTGAGACCCATTGGGTGAACAGTGTTTAGCAGAAAAATCCATTTTTGCTCCAGGTTCTGCAAAGATTGAATGTGATTGCCTCCTCGAGGGTTGGGCGGCACATAATCAAGTACTCGCCATTGAAGCGAGTCAAAAGAATGTGATTTGTTTAAGCAGTGATCCACCACCGATGCTGTTAAAGATTTAGTTTGAAGCTGAGAGGCATGTTCTCCAAGTCGCGTCTTAAAAGGACGTGATGTACGGCCCACATAATAGAGATCGCACGGGTAAACAATGAGATACACAACAAAACATGAAGTACAGCACGTATGCCAACGAGCCTTTTATGTTCTCAAAGTGTGCTTATCCACCCATTGGAGACCCGATAACGTGTTCAGGCAAAAGTTACAAGATCCGCATGGAAAATGGCCCGCTTGATCATGAAATGCTAGGGGGCGATCAATAGGTGATGTAGTCTTCACCAGTAGATCCCGTAGATTAGCTTTTCGGGAATAAGCAATCTGTAACTGCTTCCTAAAACAAGTATGCAATCCCAAAATGGGCCAGAATTTGTGGATCAGTTTAATCATTGCTGATGAACCCTTCATATAAGGAAAAACCCCTGTGATCCTATCTTGCAGACCCACAGGAGCCGAAGAATCAAGCAACCATTCCCTATGTAGGTATCGAGCCTGTTTGTATGCCAGTTTTATCACCGATTGTGGATAGCCCCTAGCTAACAAACGGGAGCTAAGATCTTTTGCATGCACTTTAAAAACAGCTAACAAAGTGCAATTACGATGGAGGCGTAAGAACTGACCAAACGGTAAGCCTTTTTTTAGTGCCGGAGGGTGGAAACTGTCATACCGCAGTAGAGTGTTCCTCTGAACTGGCTTACGATACAAAGATGTCGTGAGACCAGTTGAAGTCAGTTCAATCATTATATCCAGAAATTGAATTCTTTGAGTTTCAACTTGTGCTGTAAATTGTATGTTACTCTTAAAAGAATTCAAAGACTGTAGAAACAACTCCAATTCCTCCTTGATGCCTGTCCATAAAAAGAATATGTCATCTAAAAATCTCCTCCAAAAGGGAATATTTATGAACAACGGAGGAGAGTACACATACTGTTCTTCAAACCAAGCCATATAGATAGTGGCTATAGAGGGGGCCACAGTGGCTCCCATAGCTATGCCAAATGTCTGGAGGTAATGTTGCTGTTGATACAGAAAAAAATTCTTGTTAAGGACCAGAGCTAATAATTCCAGAAAAAAACTTCTGGGAATATGTTCAGGGAGGGCTAAAGGATAATTTTCCAAGCCTTCCAACACTTCCCTCTGGTCGATATTAGTGTATAATGATTGGACATCTAAGGTTACAATATGGGAATATGTAGATATTGCAGTACAGGGAGCCAGTTGTTTCAAAAAATCCCTGGTATCACGGATATATGAAGGTACTGTGATTGCTATAGGTTGCAAAATCATATCGCAAAACTTAGAAAGTGGCTCTAACACAGAGTCCCTACAGGACACTATCAGGCGGCCTGGAGGGTTGAGTAACGTCTTATGAATTTTTGGTACTAAATAAAAAATCGGTGTTTTAGGGTGTTTATTGATAAGAAATTCAGACTCCTGTTTGGTTATCCAGTTATTAAGAAAAGCTTGGGACACTAGCTCTTGTATAGTGGTCATGAGTTCCACCATAGGATCATTTATCAGAATATAATTAGTACGATTGTCAAGATGCTTAGACATTTCTCGGTCATATTATTCAGTGGACCAGACCACCGTCGCACCCCCTTTGTCAGCCCTTCTAATTATAATTAGATCCGAGGTAGACAACTGCTTGAGGGCCTCAAAAGAATCCCGAGACAAGTTGTTATAACCAGAAAAACAATTTAATTTTTCCAATTGTACTAAATCCTTCAGGATCAGGTCTTGATAAGTAGAAATTGCCGCGTCCACTAATCCCGGAGGTTGCCATTTAGAAGATTTCTTTACCAGTAAGGTGTCCAAAGGGCTGCCTTGATTGGAAAAATAATATATAACTCTCAGTTTCCTAAAAAAGTTATATAATGCCACTCTCATCTGGAAACCATCATACCGTGGAGAGGGAACATACGATAAACCAAGTTCCAGGACCCTAAGTTGTTCCTGTGGGAGCTCCTGGCCTGATAAATTTATAACTGATGATTCTTTGTTTTGGATCTGGTGTCCGGGCCCACCCAAAAATCCTGATGGTAAGTATCCCGAGGTCTACGGCCATGAGAGGAATTACCCCTCTGGGGTTTCAATGAAGCAGAATTCTTTTTGTTCTTATTAGTACTAGGTTCATCAGAATCCACCGCCGAGGAATCCTCCGAACTGGAAGCAAAAGAGACTTTCTTACTACGGTTATGAGATGTGTGAGACAGCCATTTATAAACACAATTATTCTCATAGTCCGATTTGTCCCTCTTAAATTTATTGATTTTAAGACTCCGAATATGATCCCAAAAAGATGCTAGTTGTTTCTCCATCTCCACCCATTGGGTTTGAAAACTTTGTAACTCAAGTGTCTCCAAGATTTTCCCTTTCAAAATAACCATTTGAGAAGTCAGTTTTTCTTGTTCTTGCAGGGAGCGTTCCAGTAGTAATGCTATTAAATCAAAACTACACTTATTGAGTATGGCATTCCACTTATCCAGAAAGCACTGATCCTCAGTGAATTGCTTCGGAGGTTTGATAATCCGAAGCCCTCTAGGAATAATCGAGGATTTTAAGTATTGTGCCATTGCTGAACCGTGGAGATTAGCCCGCACCAATTTTTTATGTACATCCTTAAGCTCTAAAATAGTGGGAGGCAATTCTGTTGCTGCATCCAATACTTCCACATCATCATCAAACGATGATTTTTGTTTCTTCAGTTGAGTTGTTCATCTGTATAAGCAAACGTGTCTGAAGCCATAGGTACAAAATAGGTCTAACAAAAAGATTAGAAAGAACCCAGAAAAAACCTCATGCCAGGTCAACAATAACAAGACTATACCAAAGCCCAGCCAAACTAAATCAACCTCTTAGTAGATAATATTTTTTGTTGGAATGGCCAGCTCAGTGAAGAGGAAGCAGGGGGATTATCAGAGTTATCCCGAAACGTGACACGTCGTCGTTTTGAAAACTACTATTTGTGGTAGTGCTGACAGCCTGTATTATACAGCTAAGTTATAGCTTCTTTTTTTAAAAAAAAACAGAGTGTTTTTCGAAAAATTAAATAATTAAAAAGGACGGGCCACAGCGGTGAGTGGAAAACTTCCTCTTCCTAATATACGCTGGAATCTCCAACAACAATGGTCTTAAAAAAGAATCTGTAAATATGGAAAGAGGTTCAAGAACTGTCCCATGCGTAGAAACTATGGGACGCCCAGGTGGATGTTGTAAATTTTTATGAATCTTGGGCAATAAGTAAAATTTGGCTAATGAGGGACCACGAACATTTAGAAAGGCAAACTCCTTTTTAGAAATCAATTTGGCTGCCAAGGCTTCTGTGGTGAGATCTTTAATAACATTTTGCAAACGCACTGTGGGATCCTGAGTCAACACCTCATATGCAGTCAAATCAGTCAACTGATGTTGGGCCTCCTGTACATAATCATCGCGGGGCCAGACCACTACTGCACCCCTTTTCTCTGCATTCTGAATCACCAGATCCGTCCTGGCAAGCAACTCATTCACAGCTTCTCTGCACGAGTCAACGCTGAAAACATCGGCCAGCCAGTGCCCTCCAAATTCTGCACATCTCGCAGCACCAACTGCTTAAAGATGGACAATGCGGGAGGTAACTGCCCCGGCGGACTCCAAGTAGACTAACATCCTGGATTTTAGATGATTTCTTGCTTCAGGCCATATCACCAGCCACTAAGGGTCAAGTCCAGCACGGTTGCACATACTGCCAGTATCACTGAAGCACAGGTGATATGTTCCAGACCTCAGCAATGTGAAATCAGAGCTGAGCACTGGGCAGATAGGCAGATCAGGTCATGCAGAGCCCAAGCCCACATGTGAAACAAGAGAGGGCCAATGGTAGGAATGAAACCTTGATGGGCAGAGAGGTCAGGCCTCCCTGTTTGCCAAACAAGAGAGACAATCACAGCAGAGCTCATTATCATGATAGGCGAGGAGGACTTAAAGCACAGAGATCACAGCAGGCCCACAGCAGCAGCAATTAAACTGCAGCAGGTAGAAGCCCAGCAGGTGAACATTGTATTGGGGGAAAACAGCTTACCTACAAAAAAAAGCAGGTAGAGACAGGAGAAAAGAGAGAATGGTTGCTTCTGAACACTAAAATCCTACCTGCTGAAGTCAGAAATCACCTCCTTCCGCCCGATCCATCATTCATTCATACTTTCCTGCACTGGTCTTTCAGTTTCTCTCCCACTGACAAGCCCCTTTTCCATCCCCTCACTCATTCAGCACGTCTGCCTCTGATATATGCCATCCACTCATTCCGCTACTCATAACCTCTGCATCCACTCACTTAGTCACTCAGTACCCTCCAGCCTTCCACTCATGCTACTACTACTGATCAGTGGTTGGGACAGGTTACCTCAGGCTGGAGGGCCAGGGGTTCAATTCCCACATAGGGACAAGCAATCTCAGGCCGGAGGGACTGGGGTCTCTAGTCCCATGGCCACTCCTTGTGGCCTTGGGAAAGCCACTTAACCCTCCATTGCATCAGGTATGCTTAGATTGTGAGCCCTTTGGGGACAAGGGAATAAAAAGTACCTGTTAGCATATATCTGTAAACCGCTTTGACCTGGTGAAAAGTGGTATATAAGCACAGCTAAATAAATAAATACAAGGCATATACAGCGCTGTACAGATGCATGTAAAAGACAGCCCCTGCTCATCAGAGCTTACAATCTAGTCAAGACAGACAACACAGCAGCTGTGAACAAGCATACATCTAGGGATATGGTAAGGAAACACATAGGAGACAAAGTGGATCAGGATCCAAAAGCAGCCTTAAAGAGGTGAGTTTTCAGCCTGAATCTGAAAAGGGCCAGAGAAGGCGCCTGACGTACAGACTCAGATAGTTTGTTCTAGGCATAAGGAGCAGCAAGGTGAAAGGATCGAAGTCTGGAGTTGACTGTAGAAGAGAAGGGCACAGATAGAAGCGATCTTCCAGTTGAGCAGAGTTCCCGAGGAGGGGTCTTAGGAGAGATAATAGAGATAAGGTAGTGCAAAGCAGCAGAATGAGTGCACTTATAGGTCAGGAGGGGAACTTTGAACTGGATGCGGAAATCAAGAGAGAGCCAATGAAGTGGCTTGAGAAAAGTCCTTCCTATAGGTCTTCCTATACCCAGTACCTTGACCCCCTGGCACTTGTAACAATATTTTCTCTCCTGGCAATAATATCCCCATCAACTCTGTCTTTCAGCCTCCCTGCCACTCATAACCTCCATATCCATTAATTCAGCTGGATCTCCAGCACTCATCATCTCTAAATCCATTTGCTCACTCATCTCCATTGCTACTCATAATCTAATCCTCTCAGTCATCTAATGTTCCTGCTAGTGTTAACCGCTCCTTCCACTCAGTCGCTCACATATGTACCCCAAACCACCCTTTGTTAGTGAAACATGTCTTTGTGCAATACTTAAAGCAGGCACTTTTCAACTTGCAAAAAATTGGCATCATATTGACCACCCTCCAGCCTTCAAGCACAATGGCTGATTCTTATAATAGGTTACAGATTCCCAATAACAGGTTTACAATTTCATATTTAAGTTATAGGTTGAATACCATCAGGTCCTGGTGATTTGTTAATCTTTCATTTATCAAGTTGGTCTATTATGTCTTCCAGTTATACAGTTATTTGCTTCAGTTCAGTTCAAAGACTGTTTTGGGTGTGGGCATCACCCCAACATCCACCTTAAAAAAGACTGAAGCAAAAAATCAATTTAGTTTTTCTGCATGGCCTTGTCCTCCTAATGCCCTTTTATCTAGTAGCCCATTCAACTCCCTCACAGTTGTCTTACTTTTGATATATCTGAAAAATGTCCATAATTTTACTACTCTGAGCAAAGAATATATTTATACAGTGGGTGGAGAAAATGCCTTTGTTTTATTGGTAACAAAGTAAAAACCCCCCCCAAACAAATGAATACTGTGATGACACAGACCAATCCCACTCAAAAAAGTCAAAACAGAGTATTGCCTGGATGAAAAACTACTCAAAATAGCACCACAATATCACAAAACTATTTCTGTCGGAAACCGCCGACCTGAGATAGAGAGGGGAAGAACTCTCCACTCTGTGTCGGCAGTAACCGTTTTTTCAAACTTTTTAATTGACATAAAGTGCTTGCAAAACTAATCATAGTGAAAACCACTTATCTGAAAAATGGGCCAGCTGGGCAGCACAAACGAACACAGCGACATGCATGTTTCGAGCCTACGAGAGGCCCTGTCTCAAGCTGTTCAGATGGAAAACGCGCCCATAAAATTGCCAGCCCCATCCAGATAT
The DNA here is from genome assembly GCA_033557465.1 of Ichthyophis bannanicus. Lineage (NCBI taxonomy): Eukaryota > Metazoa > Chordata > Amphibia > Gymnophiona > Ichthyophiidae > Ichthyophis > Ichthyophis bannanicus. The sequence goes on from CM066033.1 coordinate 1,307,172,552, forward strand.
ATTTAAAAGGCCACGAAACGCTCTCTGATTGGCTGCAAAAGGGCATCCCCTGAAGACGTCATGACGACGTCAGCGAACTCAGTCTCACAGGTAATCGGCAAAAACAGCAAAGAATCTTGATCATTGTCAGAATAAAAGTATCTTGAACATTGTCAGAATAAAAGTGAACTCTGTCCCAAAAGCCATCAATTGAAAGGTGGAAGAAACAACACTCAAAGCAAACTCCACCAATCACATTCAAGATTTAATCCTGTAGGGAAGACAGTCCGAAGCCGGAAAATCCAGCGTTGCTCACAGCATTGAAGTCGTTGTTCCCGGTCGCCACCTCGGGGATCCAAGGGGACGAAATCAATAATTCTCCAACGGAGGTCCTCAAAGTTGTGCTGGTGATGAATGCAATGCTCCACCAAGGGTGCTGATAAAAGTTGGCGAGCCAGACGTGAAGCATGTTCCCCCAATCTAATCCGGACCGGGCGTATGGTCCTACCTATGTAGGATAACTTACAGGGGCAGGTGATCATGTACACTACGTACGAGGATAAGCAGGTAGAAGAACCCTTAAAAATAAAGGACTTCCCCGAATATGCATGTGTCCATTGTGATCCTTCCTCTGTTGTAGCACAAAATTTACAACGTCCACTATGATTAGTTTTGCAAGCACTTTATGTCAATTAAAAAGTTTGAAAAAACGGTTACTGCCGACACAGAGTGGAGAGTTCTTCCCCTCTCTATCTCAGGTCGGCGGTTTCCGACAGAAATAGTTTTGTGATATTGTGGTGCTATTTTGAGTAGTTTTTCATCCAGGCAATACTCTGTTTTGACTTTTTTGAGGGGGGTTTGTTTTATTGGTAGCAGCTTTTGAGAGCTAATCATGAGGTAATATCTCCAAAAGGGTTAGTTTTGTGTTCACCATGATAGGAATGAACCTCACTCAAGCTGCAGAATGTTGGATATGATCCCAGTCTCTCAAATTTGTTGATACTGCTCCTTTCAACACTTATGCCAAACAGAACTTCTTTTTGGAGTTCATATGGTATAATATGTATAGAAAAGTTATTAACGTCTACTTGGATGTTCCTTTAAATCAAGCCAGTGGCACCCAGTACAACTGAGAGAATTACTATTTGTCACATTTTCTTGGACTCTGCTTGCATTTTTTGAGAATCTTCTCTTCTAACACATGGAATACAGAAGAGTATAGGTATTGACTCTTCTATTAGTAATGCCATTCCTAGGCTTTTCTCTTTAACCACAATGTCTGGTTTTCTTTCTTTAAGCTTCTTACAGTGGGAATGGAAATGCACCAGGTGATCACATGTTCTTTATTTTCCACAATTCCATCTAATTTATAATCCAAAGTGTTTTTCCAGTACATCAAAGTTACAGGGCCCAATATTCAAAACGATTAACACGGTTAGCAGAGCTGCTAACCACATTAATCGCAGTGAAGGGGATATTCATTGGCACTAACATGGTTAGTGCAGCTGAATAACCCTGGCTGCCGGCTGTACATGCCTCAATGCTAACCGCTTAGCATTTGGGCATGCCGGGGGCATTCTGATGCTGGGCAGAGGTGGTACCGCTTGCCAATCAGGCAGCGACAATATGATATGCAATGAAGGCCAGGTACAGGAAACCCCGGCCTAACGTTCGCCATGTATCACTAACCAGGCAGCAGACCAATATCACTTCTGCCCGAGTAACAAGTGGCCTATGCAGTGACCCAAATATTCAATGCTGGGACTGGATATGATCCCGGCATTGAATATCTAGGGTTAATTCTGAGTGCCGATGGCTAACCACGTTAGCAGTGCTAGCCACCGGTGCTGAATACAGGGCCCACAGTGTTTGCATAGTTTCAGGGAAGGAGACATGCTATCTTTCCCTTCACAGGCTTTCTGACATCAACATATCAGAACCAAAAAGGAAAAATTTAACTATCTCCAGTTCAGTGCTGTAGAATCTACATGTCTATTTAGCAGTTTTGATATCCTGGCTGTGAACTATGTCACCCATAGTCCAGAATTGTGTTCTACAATTATCAGTCTCTCACCTTTAACTTTTAGCTCACCTCTCCTTAACAGGTTTTGATCTACTTGTGAATACTCAAGTGACTGCCTTTTGATTGGGGCAATCTACTTTCATACTTTGGCACTTTTTGGATATTTGGATCTTTTGATGCTATTAAGTATGGTATAAAAAATCACCAAAAATACACCCAACACCAAAATTGCCCACTTAAAAAAACTTTTGTCAGACCATTATCTGTAATATACTAGGCCAACATAAGCTAGATATCAAATTAGTCCATTTTAATTTATTACATTTTGCCTCACAATGGAGGGCTGAGCAGAGGAGAAGGAAGACATCTTAGGCTCAAGCCTACACCTCGAATTCTGTGTGATTGTGCAAACCCTACCAGCACTCTCTGGCTCAGTAGGAGAGCAGCTCTGCCTGTGCAAAGGATAGGAAAACTACAAGGGGGAAGAAGGTTCCAAGAAGTCCATCAACACTCCAGCAAAAAAGCATCATTCGAGTCAGGAGCATCCGCAGTGCAGTATTGGGGACCTGTATCTACAGAAGCCACCAGCTCTAAAAAAGAGCAGAACCACAGGAGTTCAACAGTGGCTGGTGACACCAGAACCAGGAGTGAACACAGGGTAGTATTGTAGATCTACACCTGTAGAAGCCACCAGCTCCAGGTACACTGAGAAATATTATAATAGCCAGATGGTGGTCTCCACTCAGAGTAACCTCAAGAGGCAATACAAATACAGTAGCGGAGCAGTTTGGGAAATCCACCCGTGCACTAGAGAGAAAACGTACTTAAAGTGATTGTAGAAATTTAATGAAATAAAAAAAGAAAGAAGTTATCTATCTGGCACATATTCTAAGGGAAGGAAAAAAGAGATAAATTGTAGTTACTCACCTGTAACAGGTGTTCTCCGGGGACAGCAGGAATCAGTCCTCACATATGGGTGATGTCGGTGCCAGCAGAGCCTGCTTGGAAGCATCTCCCCAGCTTTCAAAGAAAGCCTTTGGGAGATGTATCATGCAGGCATGGTCCACTTCCCGCCCAAGGATGCCATCTTGCTTCAGTCTAATTACATAGCTAATTCAGCCGAAGGAAAAAATTAAAATAAGGTAAAGGAGCAACCCCAAGGGGAGTTGGGAGGGTTGTGAGGACTAATTCCTGCTGTCCCTGGAGAACTCCTGTTACAGGGATCAAGCAAGAAGTCAGTCCTCACATATGGGACTCCCCAGCTACAGGTTACTGAGAACCTGTAAAAACGCCATGTTGACCTGCAAATGATGAACCATGAGCAGCAGCAGTTGAGTCCCTACTGAGAGACTCTCACAAGACCCAAGTGTCCGGAAGAGGACTGGCAATCTGGTAGCCTGAACACAGAAGGTTCGGAGGGTAGGAGTTGCCTACACCCCAAAGAGGTTACAGAGTACGGCCTGGCCAAAGCTGCTGTCCCTTCGGGAGTCCCTCTCCAGGCAGTAGTGAGCTGCGAAGGTATGGACCGAAGATCAAGTGACGGCCTGACAGATTTCCATCATGGGGACGGAACGCAGATTTGCCACAGAGGTATCCATGACCCTGATGCAGTGTGCTGTGATCTTCTGGTCCAATGAAATCCCCGCTTGCTCATAGATCATGGTAATGTAGTCTGCCAACCAAGCGGACAGAGTTTGCTTAATCTCTGGGAGCCCCAGACAGCTGCAGTCATAGGATACTAAAAGTTGAGGTGCTTTGAAGTGATCCTGAGTCCATTGCAGATAGAAGGACAGGCCTCTTTAAAAATCCAGAGTATGGAGAACGGTCTCCGCCCAGCTGGCATGAGGCCTTGGAAAGAAGGTGGGGAGTACCACATCCTGATTGAGGTGGAATGGGGTCACCACCTTCGGCAGAAACCTCGGGTGTGTGTGGAGCACCACCCTGTTCTTGTAGAATCTCGTATAGGGGGGCTCTGCCATCAGAGCCTGGAGCTCGCTGATTCTGCAAGCTGATGTGAGCACTATAAGGAAGACAACCTTCGAGGAGAGGTACCTCAAGTGGCAGTTAGCCAGAGGCTCAAACGGAGGCTTAGTGAGCTGTGAAAGCACGACATTGAGATCCCACTCCGCTGCTGGAGGGCGGATAGGAGGTTTGGACAGCATAAGGCCCCAAGAAGGGCTTTCCCTCAATGGAATGGTGGTGCATTGCAACGGCGCTCATGTGTACTCTGACTGAGTTGGACTTTAGTTCTACCTGTGACAGGTGGAGTAGGTACTGGAGTATCATTTGTACCAAGCAGGAGAATGAGTTAGCCCACCTTTCAGTGCACCATGCTGAGAATCGGTGCCACTTGAAGGCATATGCCCTTCTAGTGGAAGCCTTACGAGAGGCTAGAAGAACCTCTTCCACGTCCCGTGGGAGGTTGTAGGAAGCTAACGCTACCCTTTCAGCAGCCAAGCCGTGAGTAATAGGGATCCCAATTTGGGGTGCAGGAGAGAGCCCTGCTCCTGCAAAAGTAGTTCTGGGACTCAGCCCAGGGGAATCGGCGACAACGTCAATAGAGAGAGGAGCAGTGGTTACCAGGGTTGCTTGGGCCACTGGGGCAACTGTGTGTTATCTGGGCTGGTGAACAGGTCCACCAGAGGGAAGCCCCAGAGACAAAACAGCCAGGAGGCTACTTCGGGATCCAGGTGCCACTCGTGCGGTTGGAGTACTCTGCTCAGCTTATCCGCCAGGTAATTATCTTTGCCTGAGAGGTAAACTGCCCTTAGGAGCATCCTTCTACATGCCGGATAGGAGCAGAGGGTTACTGCCTCCTGGCAGAGAGGATACAACCCCATGCCCACTTGTTTGTTCATGTAGAACATTGTGACCTGGTTGTCAGTCTGGATCAGCACAGACTGGTGCTACAGCCGGTGGCGGAAAGCACGGAAGGCCAGGAATATCGCCTGGAGCTCCAGCAGATTGATTTGCATCTGGGATTCCATCTGGGACCAGCTGCCTTGTGTCTGGAGGTCCTCGCAATGTGCCCCCCCAGCCAGTAAGGAGGTGTCCGTGGTGAGGACCTTCTGGGTGGTGGGTGCCTGGAAGGGCATCCCGACCTGAAGGTGATGAGGAATCTGCCACCACCCAGGAGAGTCCACCAGTTGGTGGGTCACTCTCACTCTGTCTCTGTGGCTTGTGTCCACTGAGAGTGGAGGCACCACTGGGGTCACATGACCATGGGCACCATGTGTCCCAACAGGCGGAGTAGAAGCTAGGCGGGTAGTGCCCAGTGTCGGTGTACCCCTGAGGCCAGCACCCTAAGGCATCCTGACCTCTCCTGATGGAGGAAGGCTTTTGCCTGGAGGGTATCTAGCTGTGCCCCTATAAACTCTACGCTTTGAGCTGGAGCAAGGTGGGACTTGGGGTAGTTGATGACAAATGACAAGGTACAACACAAAGCAAACAACCACATCAGATTAGGAGACACAGTCAGAGAACGTGGACAGAAACCAAGGAATAGGAATTCTATAAAAAACTTTTATTGATACGTAATGCCATTGCCATTACGTATCAATAAAAGTTTTTTATAGAATTCCTATTCCTTGGTTTCTGTCCACGTTCTCTGACAAATGACAAGTACAGCAGGGCATTTATGGTATGCTCGGTGGCGCATTTTGACTCTACAGTTGTGCCTCCCCTTATGAACCAGTCATCTAGATAAGGGAAGACGAAGACCCCTTGGAGCTGAAGGTGGGTTGCAACTACCACAAGGCACTTTGTGAAGACTCTTGGTGATGAGGCCAGTACAAAGGGCAGCACCCAGTATTGATAGTGCTCTCCTCTCACCATGAACTGGAGGTATTTTCTGTGGCTGGGATGGATCAGGATATACAGGCATCCTTTAGGTCTAAGGAGCATAGCCAGTTTCCCTGCTGGAGGAGTGTTCCAAGGGAGAGCATCTTGAATGTCTCCCTTTCTAGAAGCCTGATCACCTCCCACAGGTCCACAATAGGCCTGAGGCCTCCTGTCCTCTTGGGGACAAGGAAATACCTGGAGTAGAAGCTGGTGCCCCAGAGATATTTTGGAACTGGCTCCACTGCTTTGTCCTGGAGTAGGACTGTGAGCTCAGTGAGGAGCAGGGTCTGGTGAAGGAGAGGCCTGATGGGCTCTTCCGGGAAGTAAAAGGGTGGCACCCGGTGTTGTGGAGGAGGTAGCACTCCCTGTCCACTTGAAGCACCAAGGTATCGGTCGTGATGGCTGGCCATCTGTGGGCAAACAGGGCTAGGTGCCCCCTTGTGGGCTGCAGAGGACCCCCTGGGGGAGGGGAGGTCATGCCCAGGCAGTCAAAATCTCCCCCCAGGCTGGGCCTGGGCCGGCACCTGGGACTTCAGGGTTGTTTGCTTACGAGGCCCATGCCCCTAACCTTTGTGCTGCTGGCTTGTTGAGGGGCCGAGAAGGCCTGGAAATGCGAGGTACTGCCAAAGCCCACCTTTTTCCTCAGGAAGAAGGGCTTCTTCCCTGGGGCTTTCTTCCAGGGTTGAACCAAGGTCTTCTTCGAGAGCCTAGTTCTCATTAGGAGCTCAGTTTCTATCTCTGCAGCCTTGTCTGCCATGGGTTACCTGAAGAGGTTCACTCCAATGCAGGGGACATCAATAATTTTGTCCTGCACCCATTGTTCTAGGTCAGACAACTGCAGCCATGCTGGGCGTTGTGCCCCGATGTCTGTAGCAGCCACCCTGGCCGAAGACTCAAAGCCATCATAGGCTGCTTGAGACAAAAACTTTGCGCACTCTTTGACCGCCAAGGTCAGAGAGTAAAATCTCGGCAGGTGCTCCCCCTCGAGGCCTGCCGAGAATCTGCCAAGCTCCCTCAACAATTCCTTAAGGTACATGCCAATATAGAGCTGATAGGACAGGATCCGGCAAGACAACATCGAGTCCCGGAAGGCTTTCCGGCTGAGGGCATTGAGAGTTTGGGTCTTCCTGCTGGGTGGCACCGACAAATGGGTCTTTGGGCTCTTAAGCCTGCACATGGTTGACTCAACAAGTACATGGTCACGTGACAGGAGAGCATCACCCTGGTGAGGCAGGAAGTGATCCTGTAACTAGGACCTGTCCTCCAGGTGATGTAAATCCCTCTCGCACTGAGGAAGTTTCTCCAGGGCCATGTGCCAATGAGGGAAGGATTAGGACAGCCGTTATAGGTGGTGATTCGAGCATTAGGCATGTAGATAGCTGGGTGGCTGATGGACATGAGGATTGCCTGGTAACATGCCTGCCTGGTGCGAAGGTAGCGGACCTCACGTACCACCTAGATAAGTCTTAGATAGTCCTGGGAAGGAGTCAGCTGTCTTGGTACATGTCAGTACCAATGACATAGGAAAATGTGGTAGGGAGGTTCTGGAGGCTAAATTTAGGCTTTTAGGTTGGAAGTTGAAATCCAAAACTTCCAGGGTAGCGTTCTCCGAAATGCTTCCCATTCCATGCGCAGGACCCAAAAGACAGGCAGAGCTCTGGAGTCTCAATGCGTGGATGAGACAATGGTGCAAGGATGAGGGTTTTGGATTTGTTAGGAACTGGGGAACATTCTGGGGAAAGGAGGGGCTCTTCCGAAGGGATGGGCTTCACCTTAACCGGGATGGAACCAGGCTGCTGGCATTAACCTTTAAAAAGGAGATAGAGCAGCTATTAAACTAGATAATAGGGGAAAGCCAACAGTCACACAAGAGCGCATGGTTCGGAAGAATGTAACCTTGGCGGATACTACCAAAAACAGAGAGGTTCCAAAAAACAGTAAAGTAGCCCAAATGCCCTCGAGTATGGAGCAGACAGAGCTTAAAGATCCCAAATTACCCATGCCTACCAATAGCCAAATTAATATGACTAAAATACAGTCTCTAAAATGCTTGTATGCAAATTCCAGAAGTCTAAAAAATAAGATGGGAGAGTTAGAATATATAGCACTGAATGAGAGGTTAGATGTGATTGGAATCTCAGAGACATGGTGGAAGGAGGACAACCAGTGGGACACTGTGATACCTGGGTACAAACTATATCATAATGATAGAGCTGAACAAATTGGTGGAGGAGTTGCACTCTATGTTAGAGAGGGCATTGAGTCAGCAAGGATTAAAGTTTTGCAGGAAACAAATTTTGCTGTATAATCTTTATGGATTGAAATTCCATGTAAAAAGGGGAAGGTGATGGCAGTGGGGGTGTACTATCAACCGCCTGGCCAGAATGAACAAATGGATGATGAAATGCTCAAAGCAATCAAGGAAGCTAACAAAAGTTACAGCACAGTAATAATGATGGGTGATTTCAATTACCCCGGTATCAACTGGGTCAGTGTCACGGCAGGACATACTAGGGAGATAAAGTTCCTAGATGGAATAAATGACTGCTTCTTGGAGCAGCTGGTTCATGAACCGACCAGAGGGGAAGCCATATTGGACCAAGTCCTTACTGGAACACAAGATCTGGTGCAAGAGATAAGGTTTTTGGGGCCACTTGGCAATAGTGATCATAGCATGATCCTGTTTGATCTAATTAATGGAGGAGGGATGGTAAGGAAATCCACAGTACTACCTTTTAACTTTCAAAAGGGAGACTATGATAAAATAAGCAAAATAGTTAAGAAACAGCTAAAAGGAGCAGTTGCAAAGGTTAAAGACTTACATCAAGCTTGGTCGTTGTTGAAAAATACTATCTTGGAAGCCCAGACCAGCTGTATTCCACGCTTTAAGAAAAGTGGAAGGAAGTCCAAAAAACTGCCAGCATGGTTTAGGAAATGGAAAAAAGAGCCAAACAATGAAACCTGGAAACAGCACAAGCACTGGCAAGTTAAATGCAAGACATTGATAAGGCAGGCAAAGGGAGAATTTGAGAAGAAGCTTGCTGCGGAAGCAAAAACATGTCATAAAGACTTTTTCAAATACATTCGTAGCAAAAAAACCTGTGAGAGAGTCAGTTGGTCCATTAGATGATAGAGGGGTTAAATGGGCACTAAGAGGCGACAAGGCGATAGCGGAGAGACTGAATGAATTCTTTGCTTTGGTCTTTAATGAGGAAGATGTAGGGATGTTACTCATGACTGAAGTGGTATTTAAAGGTGCGGAAGAATTGAAGGAGATATCGATAGATCGGGAAGATGTATTACAACTGTTAGATAAACCGAAGAGTAGAAAATCACCTGGGCCGGATGATATACATCCAAGGGTGTTGAAAGAACTGAAATGTGAGACTGCAGACCTGCTATTAGTGATCTGTGAACTATCATTGAAATCATCTGTAATATCTGAAGATTGGAAGATGGCGAACGTAACATCAATTTTTAAAAAGGGTTTCAGGGGTGATCCGGGAAACTACAGACCGGTGAGCCTGATGTCAGTACCAGGAAAAATGGTAGAAACCATCATAAAGAACAAAATTGCTGAACATGTAGATAGTCATGGCTTAATAGGAGACTGCCACCATGGCTTTAGACAAGGAAGATCTTGTCTTACTAATCTGTTTTGTTTTTTTGAAGGTGTCAATGAACAGGTAGACAAAGGTGAGTCAGTTGATATAGTGTATTTGGACTTACAGAAAGCCTTTGACAAGGTCCCTCATCAGAGACTTTTGGAAAAACTAAAGAGTCATGGGATAGGAGGCAGTGTACTATAGTGGATCAGGAACTGGTTAAAAGATAGAAAGCAGAGGGTAGGGCTAAATGGCCAATTTTCCAAATGGAGAAAGGTAAATAGTGGTGTACCCCAGGGATCTATGCTGGGTCCGCTGCTTTTTGACATATTCATAAATGACCTGGAAAGAGAATAACGAGTGAAGTTATCAAATTTGCAGATGACACAAAACTATTTAAAGTTGTTAAAACCCAAGAGGATTGTGGAAAATTGCAAGAGGATCTTGATAAATTGGAAGATTGGGCATCAAAATGGCAGATGAAATTTAATGTAGACAAGTGCAAAGTTAACTTTCGAAAGGGAGACTATGATAAAATGAGGAAAACAGTTAAGAAAAAACTAAAAGGAGCAGTTGCAAAGGTTAAAGACGTACATCAGGCTTGGCTGTTGTTGAAAAATACTATCTTGGAAGCCCAGACCAGCTGTATTCCACGCTTTAAGAAAAGTGGAAGGAAGTCCAAAAAACTGCCAGCATGGTTTAAAGGTGAGGTCAGAGAGGCTGTTGTTGCCAAAAAAGCATCTTTCAGGAAATGGAAAAAACAGCCAAACGACGAAACCTGGAAACAGCACAAGCACTGGCAAGTCAAATGCAAGACATTGATAAGGCAGGCAAAGGGAGAATTTGAGAAGAAGCTTGCTGCGGAAGCAAAAACACGAAGTAAAGACCTTTTCAAGTACATTCGTAGCAAAAAACCTTTGAGAGAGTCAGTTGGTCCATTAGATGATAAAGGGGTTAAAGGAGTGGTATTTAAAGGTGCGGAAGAATTGAAGGAAATATCGATACATCGGGAAGATGTATTACAACTATTAGATAAACTGAAGAGTAGCAAATCACCTGGGCCGGATGGTATACATCCAAGGGTGTTGAAAGAACTGAAATATGAGATTGCAGACGTGCTATTAGTAATCTGTGAACTATCATTAAAATCATCTCTAATACCTGAAGATTGGAGGATCGCCAATGTAACACCAATTTTTAAAAAGTTTTCCAGGGGTGATCCGGGAAACTACAGACCGGTGAGCCTGACATCAGTACCGGGAAAAATGGTAGAAACCATCATAAAGAATAAAATTACTCAGCATGTAGATAGTCATGACCTAATGGGAGACAGACAACATGGCTTTAGACAAGGAAGATCTTGTCTTACTAATCTGTTATGTTTTTTTTAAGGAGTGAATAATCAGGTGGACAAAGGTGAGTCGGTTGATATTGTGTATCTGGACTTTCAGAAAGCCTTTGACAAGGTCCCTCATCAGAGACTTTTGGCAAAACTAAAGAGTCATGGGATAGGAGGCAGTGTACTATTGTGGATCAGAACTCGTTAAAAGATAGAAAGCAGAGGGTAGGGCTAAATGGCCAATTTTCCCAATGCAGAAAGGTGAATAGTGGTGTACCCCAGGGATCTGTGCTGGGTCCGCTGCTTTTTGACATATTCATAAATGACCTGGAAAGTGGAATAACGAGTGAGGTTATGAAATTTGCAGATGACACAAAACTATTTAAAGTTGTTAAAACCCAAGAGTATTGTGGAAAATTGCAAGAGGATCTTGATAAATTGGAAGATTGGGCATCAAAATGGTAGATGAAATTTAATGTAGACTAGTGCAACATTATGCACCTAGGGAAGAACAACCCAAACTATTGTTACACGATGCAAGGTTCCACATTAGGAACCACCACCCAGGAAAAAGATTTAGGCGTCATTGTGGATAACACGTTAAAACCCTCGGCCCAGTGTGCAGCGGCGGCCAAGAGAGCAAATAGAATGCTAGGTATCATAAGGAAAGGAATGGAAAATAAAACAAAGGATATTATAATGCCTCTGTATCGTTCCATGGTGAGACCGCACCTTGAATATTGTGTGCAATTTTCGTCGCCGTATCTTAAAAAGGATATAGCATTATTAGTAAAGGTTCAGAGGACAGCAACCAAAATGGTAAAGGGGATGGAAGGATACCCCTATGAAGAAAGGTTAAAAAGGTTAGGGCTCTTTAACCTGGAAAAGAGACGGCTGAGGGGAGATATGATAGAAGTCTATAAATTAATGAACGGAGTGGAACGGGTAAACGTAGATCGATTGTTTACCTTATCAGAATATAGAAAGACTAGGGGACATGCAATGAAGCTACAGGGTAAACTATTTAAGACTAATAAAAGAAAATATTTTTTTCACTCAACGTGCAATCAAACTCTGGAATTTGTTACCGGAGGATGTAATAAAGGCTGTTAGTGTAGCTGGGTTTAAAAAAGGTTTGGACAAGTTCCTGGAGGAAAGGTCCATAAACCATTATTAAGAAGGGACCCAGGATATCAATGCTTGACCCAATACAAGCATTGTGGAACCTTTGTCTTTTGGGGAAATTGCTAGGTATGTATGACCTAGATTGTCCACTGTTGGAAACAGGATACTGGGCTTGATGGACCTTGGTCTGACCCAGTATGGCATATCTTGTGTTCTTATGGTGTCGAGGCGCCTGCTTACAATCGGTACTGACAATGGCGTCTCCCACATCCAGAGGAGGAGGCACTCGAGGATCAGAGGCACTGATACTGTAAGACTTTCCTTAGGGGGAGGGCTTGTACTGGAATATCTCCAGTTCCTCAGTGTGCGAGTTCTCCTCGGCCTTGGTCTCGAAGGACTTGTCTTGAAGGACTAGAAAAAGGGACTGTTACTTCTGGAGAGGGATCTACAACTGTGAGTATATACTTCTGGTAATTTTCTAAAAGGAATTCTTTGTATTAAAGCTAATTAATCAGTGAACCCACTATTTTTTGTTAAATCAGTCAGGGCCTAGTAGCAGCAGTTTAAGTTTAAATTTAAAACACAGAGGAGAACTTTCTGGTTGCATTACATACCCAGCAGAGAGCTTGTAGTTTAAATTTAATAGTCACTCAGGGCCTAGTAACAGCACAGTACTTTTAGTTTAAATTTAAAACACAGAAGAGAGCTTTCTGGTTACATCTGGAACCCAGCAGAGAGCTTGTAGTTTACATTTAATAGTCACTCAGGGCCTAGCATCAGAAAAGTACTTTTAGTTTTAAAACACAGAGGAGAACTTTCTGGTTACATTTCATACCCAGCAGAGAGCTTGTAGTTTAAATTTAATAGTCACTCAGGGCCTAGTAACAGCAAAGTACTTTTAGTTTAAATTTAAAACACAGAAGAGAGCTTTCTGGTTACATTTGGAACCCAGCAGAGAGCTTGTAGTTTAAATTTCATAAGAAGTTAGAGCCTAGCAGCAGCTAAGAGCTATAATTTAAATCAAATCAGAATATAGCTTACCTCAGCAGCCCTCTTTTAATAAGTGTTATTTCACTCACTCCCTCCCCACACCCACCCACCCCTGGGATAATCGTATCTTTATAGGTACTTACACATCTTAAAAGACAGGAGGTGCTCTCAGGTGAAGCTCATTACCCAAATCAGTCATACACTAAGGACCTGAGATTAGTTAAGATTCAGGTGAACAAGGTATATTACACGTATTAGGTACAGTTTTATTAGTATAAATATCCATAGCAACCCTTAGTAAGTAAAGAACTTAGATCTAAACACAAACTTAAAACTAAGATGCAGACAGCAGTCCAGCAGCGGGATGGGGGCTTTCCAGTCTTTTGCATTGAGTATCACATGTATGATTTTCTCCCAGTTGGTGAGAGGTCTTACATGTGCACTAGGTGCAAGGAGCTCTTTGCTCTCAGGGAACGAGTCCATTCTCTAGAGGCTAAAGTAACAGACTTGGAAAGCATAAGACAGACAGAGAGGTATATAGACGAGACCTACAGGGATATAGTCCTGAGGTCCCACCTCCAGTCTGGCAGCATCCCTGTTGCCATGGAGGAGAGAGGTCACGTGACAGGAGAGCATCACCCTGGTGTGGCAGGAAGTGATCCTGTAACTAGGACCTGTCTTCCAGGTGATGTAAAACCCTCTCGCACCGAGGACGTTCCTCCAGGGCCATGTGCCCATGAGGGAAGGGTTAGGACAGCCGTTATAGTTGGTGATTCGATCATTAGGCATGTAGATAGCTGGGTGGCTGGTGGATGTGAGGATCGCCTGGTAACATGCCTGCCTGGTGCGAAGGTAGCGGACCTCAGGCGCCACCTAGATAAGGTCTTAGATAGTGCTGGGGAGGAGTCTGCTGTCTTGGTACATGTCGGTACCAATGACATAGGAAAATGTGGTAAGGAGGTTCTGGAGGCTAAATTTAGGCTTTTAGGTAGGAAACTGAAATCCAGAACTTCCAGGGTAGCATTCTCCGAAATGCTTCCTGTTCCACGTGCAGGACCCAAAAGGCAGGCAGAGCTCAAGAGTCTCAATGCGTGGATGAGACAATGGTGCAGAGATGAGGGTTTTGGATTTCTTAGGAACTGGGGAACATTCTGGGGAAAGGAGGGGCTCTTCCGAAGGGATGGGCTTCACCTTAACCGGGATGGAACCAGGCTGCTGGCATTAACCTTTAAAAAGGAGATAGAGCAGCTTTTAAAATAGATATTAGGGGAAAGCCGACAGTCGCCCAAGAGGGGATGGTTCGGAAGAATGTATCTTTGAAGGATACTACCAAAAGCAGAGAGGTTCCACAAAAGAGTAAAGTAGCCCAAATGCCCTCAAGTATGGAGCAGACAGAGCTTAAAGATCCCAAATTACCCATGTCTAACAATAGCCAAATTAATATGAATAAAATACATTCTCTAAAATGCTTGTATGCAAATGCTAGAAGTCTAAAAAATAAGATGGGAGAGTTAGAATATATAGCACTAAATGAAAGGTTAGATATGATTGGAATATCAGAGACATGGTGGAAGGAGGACAACCAGTGGGACACTGTGATACCTGGGTACAAACTATATCGAAATGATAGAGCTGATCAAATTGGTGGAGGGGTTGCTCTCTATGTTAGAGAGGCATTGAGTCAGAAAGGATTAAAGTTTTGCAGGAAACAAAATCTGCTGTAGAATCTATATGGATTGAAATTCCATGTAAAAGGGGGAAGGCAATAGCAGTGGGGGTGTACTATGAAGCACCTGGCCAGAATGACCAAATGGATGATGAAATGCTCAAAGAAATCAAGGAAGCTAACAAAAGTTACAGTGCAGTAATAATAATGGGTGATTTCAACTACCCCGGTATCGACTGGGTCAGTGTCACGTCAGGACATGCTAGGGAGATAAAGTTCCTAGATGAAATAAATGACTGCTTCTTGGAGCAGCTGGTTCATGAACCGACCAGAGGGGAAGCCATATTAGACCTAGTCCTTAGTGGAACACCAGATCTAGTGCAAGAGATAAGGTTGTTGGGGCCACTTGGCAATAGTGATCATAGCATGATCGCCTTTGATTTAATTAGTGGAGGAGGGATAGTAAGGAAATCCACAGTACTACCTTTTAACTTTCGAAAGGGAGACTATGATAAAATGAGGAAAACAGTTAAGAAAAAACTAAAAGGAGCAGTTGCAAAGGTTAAAGACGTACATCAGGCTTGGCTGTTGTTGAAAAATACTATCTTGGAAGCCCAGACCAGCTGTATTCCACGCTTTAAGAAAAGTGGAAGGAAGTCCAAAAAACTGCCAGCATGGTTTAAAGGTGAGGTCAGAGAGGCTGTTGTTGCCAAAAAAGCATCTTTCAGGAAATGGAAAAAAGAGCCAAACGACGAAACCTGGAAACAGCACAAGCACTGGCAAGTCAAATGCAAGGCATTGATAAGGCAGGCAAAGGGAGAATTTGAGAAGAAGCTTGCTGCAGAAGCAAAAACACGAAGTAAAGACCTTTTCAAGTACATTCGTAGCAAAAAACCTGTGAGAGAGTCAGTTGGTCCATTAGATGATAAAGGGGTTAAAGGAGCAATAAGAGGCAACAAGGCGATAGCGGAGAGACTGAATGAATTCTTTGCTTCAGTCTTTACTGAGGAAGATGTAGGGATGTTACACATGACTGAAGTGGTATTTAAAGGTGCGGAAGAATTGAAGGAAATATCGATACATCGGGAAGATATATTACAACTATTAGATAAACTGAAGAGTATCAAATCACCTGGGCTGGATGGTATACATCCAAGGGTGTTGAAAGAACTGAAATATGAGATTGCAGACGTGCTATTAGTAATCTGTGAACTATCATTAAAATCATCTCTAATACCTGAATATAGGAGGATCGCCAATGTAACACCAATTTTTTAAAAGGTTTCCAGGGGTGATCCGGGAAACTACAGACCGGTGAGCCTGACATCAGTACCGGGAAAAATGGTAGAAACCATCATAAAGAATAAAATTACTCAGCATGTAGATAGTCATGACCTAATGGGAGACAGCCAACATGGCTTTAGACAAGGAAGATCTTGTCTTACTAATCTGTTATGTTTTTTTGAAGGAGTGAATAATCAGGTGGACAAAGGTGAGTCGGTTGATATTGTGTATCTGGACTTTCAGAAAGCCTTTGACAAGGTCCCTCATCAGAGACTTTTGGCAAAACTAAAGAGTCATGGGATAGGAGGCAGTGTACTATTGTGGATCAGGAACTGGTTAAAAGATAGAAAGCAGAGGGTAGGGCTAAATGGCCAATTTTCCCAATGGAGAAAGGTGAATAGTGGTGTACCCCAGGGATCTGTGCTGGGTCCGCTGCTTTTTGACATATTCATAAATGACCCGGAAAGTGGAATAACGAGTGAGGTTATCAAATTTGCAGATGACACAAAACTATTTAAAGTTGTTAAAACCCAAGAGGATTGTGGAAAATTGCAAGAGGATCTTGATAAATTGGAAGATTGCGCATCAAAATGGCAGTTGAAATTTAATGTAGACAAGTGCAAAATTATGCACCTAGGGAAGAACAACCCAAACTATTGTTACACGATGCAAGGTTCCACATTAGGAACCACCACCCAGGAAAAAGATTTAGGCGTCATTGTGGATACCATGTTAAAACCCTCGGCCCAGTGTTGCGCCGCGGCCAAGAGAGCAAATAGAATCCTAGGTATGATAAGTAAAGGAATGGAAAATAAAACAAAAGATATTATAATGCCTCTATATCGTTCCATGGTGAGACCGCACCTTGAATATTGTGTGCAATTCTGGTCGCCGTATCTTAAAAAGGATATAGCAATTTTAGAAAAGGTTCAGAGAAGAGCCACCAAAATGGTAAAGGGGATGGAAGGATACTCCTATGAAGAAAGGCTAAAAAGGTTAGGGCTCTTTAACCTGGAAAAGAGACGGCTGAGGGGAGATATGATAGAAGTCTATAAATTAATGAACGGAGTGGAACGGGTAAACGTAGATCGATTGTTTACCTTATCAGAATATAGAAAGACTAGGGGACATGCAATGAAGCTATAGGGTAAACTATTTAAGACTAATAAAAGAAAATATTTTTTCACTCAACATGTAATCAAACTCTGGAATTTGTTACCAGAGAATGTAGTAAAGGCTGTTAGTGTAGCTGGGTTTAAAAAAAGGTTTGGACAAGTTCCTGGAGGAAAGGTCCATAAACCATAATTAAGAAGGGACCCAGGATATCAATGCTTGAACCAATACAAGCATTGTGGAACATGTGTCCCTTGGGGAAACTGCTAGGTACATATGACCTAGATTGGCCACTGTTGGAAACAGAATACTGGGCTTGATGGACCTTGGTCTGACCCAGTATGGCATATCTTATGTTCTTATGTTCGATAATGAGAGCCTTAGCCATGTCCTGCACAAAGTCGAGGAAGGCAACATCCTTTGGGCGGGGAATGGTGTTGGGTCCAAAGCACATCTTGGTATAGCTGAGTGTCCGAGGACTCTTCATCCTCAGTCTCCCAGTCGGACTCAAAGGCTGAATATGAGTCCGAGGCCTTGAGATCCCCTCGGCTGAGATCCATACCATGTGGACCGTGATCTCTGGGGGATCTGCGGCCTGAACCATGGGCACTTGTCAGGGAGGACCAGTGTCCTAAGGAACGGGACCGGTACCTTATCCAGAGCCATTGGACTGTCGAGGCAGATGATGCTCAAAGGTCAGCTCAACATCCAGGGAAGCCCTCAATGTTGAGGATCCTGTCTTCGGGGCGGATGAACTGGACAAGCCGCTGCATGGTCACAAGAGCTCTCTAATGCCACCATCCTGGTCTCCATATCAGTTAGCTCTGTAGCCTTCGATATGGGCACCGAAGACTTTGGGTCTGGCATCAGTACAGTCGAGGGGGAGTCCTCAAAGAGGATGGCCTCAGGTGTCTGAGGCTGGTCGGCAGGCACTAATGACTACTTGCAGGGCAGCTTGTGAGGCCGCTCCCACTCCTACTCCTCAGACTCACGCCAGGGACTGCAGGGCCTGGAGTAGGATTTTCCCTTCTTCCCTGACCCGTCCTCTGAGGCGCTCTTCAAAGATTTTGTCTTCTTGTGTGCCACCTATGAGGATTTCCTCTCAGAGGAACTGCAGCCGTGGGACTCCAAGGAGGCTCGAGCTTCACAGGGCACCAAAGTACCGGAGGGGGCCCTTGATCATGGTGTCGCCGGAAATTCCGTCACGGAATTGGACTTCTGAAAGAACTTTTCCTGCTGCTGATGACAGATCTTTAGGGCCTTTGAAGTCATGGTTCTGCAGAGTTCACAGTCCGAGTCGTTATGTTCCGGGCCAAGGCACCGGAGGCAGCAGTCATTTGGATCGGTGAGGCTGGAGGCCATCAGAAAAAAGAAGTCCCCGCCACCAAAAAAGGCCCTGAATGCCGGTCAAGGAACATCTCAAGATAAAAAAGAGAAAAAAACAAGGAAAGAAACTGAGGAGTGATACAGAGGAGAGATGGCTTGGGAGCGGGAAGGAACTGGCATGCAAACCGGACAAAAACGTATCAAAAATCACACTTTTTCTGGGGGAAACTGGACAGACATCGAGAGACCTACACAGAAAAAAGGAGACTGAGGCAAGGTGGCATCCTTGAACGGAAGGGGACCACGCATGCATGGTGCATCTCCCAAAGGCTTTCTTTGAAAGCTGGGGAGATGCTTTCATGGGGGCTCCTTCGGCACCAATGTCACCCAGATGTGAGGACTGACTTCCTACTTGTTCCCGGAGAACTGCTTATAATATAGTTCTATTATTATTATGCCAGTTGAAATGTTTCTATTGTTATCAGTGACCCCGAAGATTTTCTTCAGAAAATCCTTGGTTCAGAATACAAAATCTGGATTGGACTCAGTTGTTTTGAGAAGGGATGACATTTGAGTGGAGTTTAAGTGCCAAGGTCTAACAGTTTATACTGGTCCCATTCGATGAACCCTGAAAAAAATACTTCCAAGATTGAGAATATGTGATTATATTGCTCTTGGACTGGTATAACTACTGTCTTCCAAGCAGCGTGGAGGATGCATATGGGCAGGGGGTTTACACTAACATTTGTATATCCTTATAATGGATGGGTACCCATTGCCCAGATATGGTCTGAGAAACACCTTACATTGTGGTATGATTATATCCTCTTTTTTTACTTCTCCTTCTCCATTTAATGTATTCCCACATGCACCCATTCTGTGGTAACTAATCCATTTAAATGCCTGGTTTTCATGTTTAGTAAATGGCTAGTAAATAGTTTAGTAAATAGGCCTAATACTTCAGTCTGATCATGCCCCCTACCAAATTGAAATAGAAGTCCATTTCAAAACTTGAAAAAAAAGTTTTAGATGTTAAATAATAACCTGAAGGCTGAAAAATAAAATATTAAGGAAGCCATTTTATAATCATATGAATTAGGTGCAGAGGAAAACTCTAAAACAAAAGGGTATATGATTGTAAGAAAGCATCAATTACGGGCAAACTTACAGCATTTGCTGTGGGGACGAAAAGACAGCATTATGCTCATTCAGACAAAACATTAAAGGAGAGGTCGTGGCATCAGTGGCTCTATGTAAAGGGCATAATATATAGTGGCCTTAATGGACCCTTCAAATCACATCATATGCCACTCACTTCTCAATATCAAAAGCAGTTACATAATAAAATGTTGACAACTTATCTTCTCCACACACGAGAGGACCTTCTGTAGAATCAGCTACTGTGATTATTAGTCCTGTTGCCTAGAAGTAGATTATATGTGGTAACAGTATTGTGACTGCTTAAATTTGGCCTCCTGAAGCAGCTAGGAAACGAAATGCTGCCAGCATCGATGATCAAGGCATGATCTAAGATTTCTGGCTGAGCGATACATAGAGAAGATAAGTTGTTGCAACGTTTTATATTGAGATGTGAGTAGCATATGATGTGATTTGAAGGTTCTATTAAGGCCACTATACAGGGTGGCCCAAAAAAAGTGAGAACATCTCGTAGCATATAAGTTATTTAAAAATTCAAAAAGACAGATGTAAACGACTGACAAATTTTTTTAAAAAAAGAGGGCGTCCGGAAATTGTCGAAATAAAGACGTTATATAACTAAAAAAGGTAAATAAGTATACTATTTAAGCTTTTAATTTATGAGATGTTCTCACTTTTTTTGGGCCACCCTGTATACCAAGTTGCCTGTTATAAATACCCTGTTACATAGAGCCACTGATGCCACGACCTCTCCGTTAATGTTTTTTCTGAATGAGCATAATGCCATCTATATGTTGTCGTTGTTAAATTCTGTCAAGTCGGTGTCAACTCATGCCATTTATATAGCAGTGTTTTTTATATTTTATGGTGGTTAGTTTACTGCTATTTTTGGAGGATTTCGTTTTATGTTGCGGGGAAGAAAAAACCTAAACAAAAAGAAATAGATAACAGATTACACAAGTAGCACAACTAGAAAAAACGATAAAGAATCAAGATCCAGAAATGTCATGAAAGAACTGTGTGAATGAAACTAACAGCAGCAAAGAGAATGCATATAAATTGCCTATAAATTGCAGAGAGCTAGCAGAGCTTTTATGAAACAGGGAACAAAGCTAGCAGAATATTAGCTACCAAACTGAAAGCAGCACTAAATGCTAAAGTGATTATAAAGATTAAAGATCAGACATGTAGTATAATAGTTGATAAGGAGCAGATAAGAAATAGATTTGCCCAGTTCTACCAAGAACTGTATGCATTAGATGCGCTATTAAAATGCAGTAAAGAATACTCAGATTTGGTTCAAATGTCTTTGTTATGAGATGGGGATTGCTTAATGTTAGATTTCTTATTTAGTATATCTAGTGGTATGTAGCTCACACCTTTCCAGTAATGGTTCAAGGTGAGTTTATTTATTTATTTTATTTAACATTTTTTTATATACCATCTTTCTACGAATCAAAACGGTTTACATAGAACAAAAAGCAGTATATTTCAACTGTTTACATGGAACAATTAACAGGATACAGAATAAAACAACAAGAACAACAAAATTATATTATTCAATTAATTACCTTGAACAGAGAACAACTATTTACATATTTACAAATGTATGTGCAAGGCTACGGATGGGAGTATTGTAAAGTTTAAAAAGAACAAGGGCAGGGGGGTAGAAAATAAGGGGTTTAGGTAATAGGGTGGGAGAGAAAAATGATCGAGGAAGAGATGAGTCTTTAACTTTTTCCGGAAATCAGTGTGGCTCATGCAGTTGCGCAGCTCATGCGGAAGGGTGTTCCTAAGGGAAGGAGCATAGAGGGAGTTACATACAGCAGACATTTTCCTGTCCCTGGAGGACTTACAATGGTTTATGGTTTTGTTAAATTTAATATACCGCCTCTCTGAGTTCCAGTGAGGTGGTTTGCAAATAAAATAAAATAAAATATACCACAACAGGAGCTACAAGAATAATAGGAAAGGGAAAGAGAGAGATAGTGGTGTGCTGGCAGTTTTTCTCCTCATTGCTGGAGCTGAACAGCCCACCGCCCATTTTCAAAGGCCAAGGTAAATAGTTGAGGATCCATTATGCAAACTCATTGGTAATGTGTTCTAGAGTGTGGGTGCAACAAAAAAGAAGACTGAACACCTGGTACTGTCCAGTCGTGCTTGGGAGACTGGGGGAAGAATCAGATGGTTTCCATAGACAGCCCGTAAGACCCTAGCAGGAGCATATAGGGAAATTGACGAGGTAAGATAAAGGGGTGATTTGGTATAAAGATACTGGGGGGGGGGGATTTAGGGGCCGCTAGACCAACAGGTTATTTTATTTTATTTTACTTTGAGGTGGGGGTGGGGGGTACAGGAGCCGCTAGACCACCAGGTAGTTACTTTCTGTCAGGGCACCAGCCCCCAACAGTGTTTTGATGCCATCAGGGCTTTTCCCAATGCCGCGGTCATCCCTGATGCCATCAAAATACCAGACGGAGGGGGGATCGGGATGCTGGGCCACCAGGGATTTCATTTCCTTATTTTGATGGCATCAGGGGCTTTGCCCGATGCCTGATCATCTGAGGAGAAGATGATCTAGGCATCAGGGAAAGTACTCGGTGCATCAAAATACTGCCGGGGCACATGTTACAGGTTTAAGTCATCTCTTACACTGCAGTAAAAAGTATGCTACTATTGCTGGTTGCAAAATCCTCTACACCTGTCTCTGCATCAGGCGTAGCCATGATTTGCATATGAGACCATTATGTGTAGCTGATTAAAATACATTTAAATACGCATGGCGTTAATTGGGCACTAGGTTTTCCTTTTATGTTTGCATTGAAAAGGTGCATAAAGTGTGCTTGAACGTGGTATTATGGGTTCTTAAAGGCCACGCTAGCTTTCTGCATCGGCCTGTATGATTGTTAATGCCTCTATATTGAAAGAGTTTTTCCCCAGTAGTTTGGAAATTGGGCCAAAAGATTCTGAAAAGAATTACAGATCATCAATCCAATTACCTTCCAAATTCTCCAGCTCAACTACGAAGTCTATATCTTGTTATTTCCGGATGGTGCATACTCATCATTTACGCACATCAGTGCAATTTAGTCGATTGGCAAGGCATATGCAGCTTTGCAGTCGAAAGGATGAAACCCTGCCATGTTAGTCACATGAGGACATTACAAACTGTTAATTTGTTTAATATGCACCCGTAATTCTGCATTCTTTTTCCTAGGCCTCACACTTTGGAACCCCCTCCCATCAGTACTCCGCTTAGAACCATCCTACCAGAGGTTCAAGGCAATGCTAAAAACCCATCTCTTTCATACTGAATTTGACCTCCCACCCCCCTCGCCAGCCTTAACTCAGTTGCTCTTCTTTCCCCTCCCAAGCCCATTTCCTTCAGCTCTCCTCCACCCCCCTCTAAGTATGGTTGCCTCTTTCCTGTCCTATCCATTGCTAGCATTCCTTTCTACTTTCTAATTTTGCAGCACACTTTTATATCATTATTGTAAACCACACCAGTGCTTTTGTTTGGGCGATATATTAAACATGAGAATAAAGATAAACTGGAGAAAAAGGAATTTTAACAATGCAGATAAAGAAAGATGAGTCAACCAAGAACAATATTTAAATTATGAAGAGTCTAGTAGGAAATAGTAGCAAGGAAGCAGATAGAAAATTAGAAGATTAGAGCAACTATACACTGTCAGATTTTTTTGTGGCTAAAACTGAAGGATTAAAAGCTAGAATAGGGCAGGAGGAGTCTGAAATTGGTACTAAGGTAGAGAATTTATGTTTATTCAGTTTGATAAACCACCCTTCATAACAGCAGAGCGGTGTACAATAATCAAAAAAAAGTACAGAGAGGCCAAAGCCCAGAAAAGGAAAGGAACTACAATTCGAGACAGGAAAGGGCCATCAAAATACTGCCGGGGACACACATTACAGGTTTAAGTCATCTCAGACCCTGCAGTAAAAATTTTGGTACTATTGCTGTTTGCAAAATCCTCTATGCCTGTGTCTGCATCACGCGTAGCCATGATTTGCATACGAGACCATTATGTGTAGCTGATTAAAATACATTTAAATATGCGTGGCGTTAATTGGGCACTAGGTTTAGTGTCTTTTGCTTGATTTACTTATTAGAGATTACAGGTATGGTTGCTACGATGAATATTACTTTTTAGGCACATTTCGCATAAGCAATAGAACCTATTGGAGAGGCTCCATTCATTTTGGTAACTGTCTGCCTGTCTGTATTCATCAGTTTGAAGAGCCATTGGGAGTACTGGTCAAGCTGGCATGAAGAGTGGGACTGTGGGCTGAAAATGCTGGCAGAAGTCCCCAGGTCCCACCAACATGAAGAACAGGGCTGCAGCCTAAAAATGCCAGTTAGAGTCCCCAGGTCCTGCTAGCGTGAAGAGTGGACTGCAATCTGACTGTCTCAAAGCAAGAGGGAGCAGAGCATGAATAGAAGGGATGAGCAAAGGGCAAAGCATGGAGAGAAGGGGCAGGGTTAAAGGAGGAAGGCATGCAAAACATAAGGGAATGGGTGGGGCTAGAGGGGAGGGAAGGGTAAAGCACTGGGGAGGGGCAGGGTTAGAGGGGAGGCTGGAGACTGGAGAGAGAGTGTAAGTCAGGGAGTGCAAGCTTGGTTGGGACCAGTGCCCATCAGATTCTGTTTTGATCATGCCGCCATCCAGCATCTTTGCCAGGAACTAGAGCCTCTCCTTCATTCCACCACTGCCCGTCCACTTAAAGGTGACCACAGTCCTTGCTTTTTCACCACTGACAGTTTTCAGACTCTATTGGCTGTCACATTAGATCTCAGTCAGTCTGCATCATGCAGTTTCTCAGGACCTTTCTCACTCAGACCTCTGATTATATAGCCTTCTCCAAGAGTTTTCAGAACAAGCAGCAAACTATGACTCAGTTGTATGAAATGGTCCATTTTCCATCTGTGTTGGGGGTCATAGATTAAACACAAGTGTCCATCAGGCCCCCAGAAGGGAGGAAAGGGTCTGAGGCAACACAAAATCCTTTCACTCGCTCAACATGCAGAAGGTCTGCAATGCTCAGGTCCATATAATGAATGTCTTTCCCAGATTTCCAGGCTCCTGCTATGAAATATACAGGGTGGCCCAAAAAAAGTGAGAGCATCTCGTAGCATATAAGTTATTTAAAATTTTAAAAAGACAGATGTAAACGATTGACAAATTTTAAAAAAAAGATGGTGACCTGAAATTGTCGAAATAAAGACTTACATAGCTAAAAAAGGTAAATAAGTAAACTATTTAAACTTTTCATTCACGAGATATTCTCACTTTTTTTGGGCCACCCTGTACATCCTTTGCACTCTAAAATCCATGATAAGTTTGAGAGCAGTCAGATCATTTTGGGATGGCTACTAGGTAAGAAAATTTTTAACAGTATATGATGTTGCTGCACATTTCTAATTTTACAAGTCTTCTACTAGTAAAAATTTTCTTATTCCTTTATTAGTCTATATTATATATTATTTATTAAGTTTTGATACAATAGGTTACTATAAAAATGATCTTTTCAGACATTGAATTCTTTTTTGGAGGTCCTGAAGATGTGTAGGTTGTTATTTATCATTTTACACTTGGATGGATTATGCCGTGATGTTTAATATGTGTTGACATTTTTTAAAGATGTTGTTAAGTGCTATCTCGTCGGTGTTGACTCATGGCGACCTCATGGATAGCTGTCCTAAATTGTGTTCGGTCTTCAGTCAGGCAGCTCATTGTTGACAGAGTAGCATCTATAGCTGCTGTTATTGTCTTGATCCATCTCATTGCTGGCCTTCCTCTTTTGCTCTGACCTTCAACCTTGCCAAGTATGATATCTTTCTCTAATGATCTCTCTCTCTCTAATGATCTCTCTCTTTGCATGATGCGTCCAAAGTATGAAAGTCGAAGTCTTGCCATCTGAGCTTCTAAAAAAAGCTTTGGTTTGATTTCTTCTAGTGCTGTTGGCTTGTTCTTTGACAGTCCATAGTATACACAGTATTCTTCGCCAGCACCATAATTCAAAAGCATTGATTTTCTTCCTATCTTTTTCACTGTCCAACTTTCGCATCTATAAGTTGTTATTAAAAATACCATGGCTTGGACAAGTCAAATTTTTCTATGGAGAGAGACATCTCTGCTCTTGAGAATCTTGTCTAGGTCTTCCATAGCCATTCTGCCAAGAACAATGCGTCGTCGGATTTCTTGGACTGCTTGTCATTTCTTTATTGATTATTGATCCAAGCAGGTTAAAGTTGTCAACTATTTCAATTTTTCATCAAGGATGAACTTATTGATTTTGCCAGTTGTCAGGATTTTTGTCTTCTTTACATTCAGGTGCAGGCCCATTTTAAGACTATATTCCTTGATCTTGAGAAGCAAATGTTTCAGATCGTCTTCACTTTCAACCAGTATTGTGGTATCATCAGCATAGCGAAGATTATTGATGAGTCTTCCACCAATCTTCACACATCTGTTGTCTTCATACAGTCTTTCTGATTTGTTCTGCATATAAATTAAAGAGGTAGGGGGAAAGTATGCAGCCTTGTCGTACATCTTTGCTGATTTTAAACCATTCTGTTTCTCCTTGTTCTGTTCAAAATGTTGCTTCTTGATCAATGCAAAGGTGTATTAGGTGTTCAGGTAACCATGCTTCTTAATGTGGCCCAGAATTTCCCATGGTTTACAGAGTAAAAAGCTTGCTGTAGTCAATAGAGCACATATGGATATCTTCTTGGTATTCTTTTGTCTTTTCAAAGATCCATCTCACAACTGTGATGATGTCTCTCGTTCCTCACCCTTTCCTGAACCCTGGTTGCACTTCAAGCAATTCTCACTCCAGGTATGGCTGTAGTCTCTGCTGGATGATCTTGAGTAAAATCTTGCTGGTTTGTGGCATCAGAACAATTGTGCAATAATTGCCACAGTCAGTCAGATCATCTTTCTTCAGTATTGGTACAAACACAGTTCTTTTTCAGTCCGTTGGCCATGATGTAAAGCAATTTTGTTTTATCCTCATCAGCTTCTACATATTCCTCCCCAGAAGCAGGTCTTGTCAGACAAATCGGATTGATTTCTTTGACTGGGTGACCAGGGAGTTGGACCGAAGGAGAACTCTAGATGTGGTGTATTTAGATTTCAGTAAAGCCTTTGACACCGTTCCTCACAGGCGACTTATAAACAAACTGAGCACCCTAGGGATGGACCCTAAAGTTACTGCTTGAGTTAGAAATTGGTTGAGTGGGAGGCGACAAAGGGTACAGGCAAATAGAGCTCACTCTGAGGAGAAGGAGGTTACCAGTGGTGTGCCCCAGGGATCTGTTCTTGGTCCGATTCTTAACATCTTCGTTAGTGATATAGCAGAAGGGCTGTCAGGTAAGGTTTGCTTCTTTGTGGATGATACCAAAATCTGCAATAGACTAGACACCCAGGAATGTATAGATAACATGAGGAGAGATCTAGCTAAGCTTGAAGAATAGCCTGGAATTTGGAAGCTGAGATTTAATGTTAAAAAATGCAAGGTCATGCATTTGGGCTGCAGCAATCCAAGGGAGCAATATGGTATAGGGGTGAAGTACTTTTGTCCACTAAAGAAGAGCGGGACCTAGGCGTAATTGTGTCTGATGATGTTAAAGTAGCTAAACAGGTAGAAAAGGCGACAGCAAAAGCTAGAAGGATGCTTGGGTGCATAGGGAGAGGAATGGCCAGCAGAAGAAAGGAGGTGATAGTGCCTCTGTATAAGTCTTTGGTGCGACCTCATTTGGAGTATTGTCTACAATTCTGGAGACCGAACCTTCAAAAGGAATATAAACAGGCTGGAGTCCATACAGAGGGTGGCTACTAAAATGGTTAGTGGTCTTCATTATAAAGCATACTAGGACAGTCTGAAGGATCTTAATATGTACACCTTAGAGGAATGGTGGGATAAAGGCGATATGATTGAGACATTTAAATATCTCCATGGCATAAATGCACAGGAGGAGAGCCTCTTTCGATTGAAAGCAAGCTCTGCTACGAGGGGACATGGAATGAGGGTGAAAGGGGATAGATTCAGGAGTGATATGCAGAAATATTTCTTTATGGAAAGAGTGGTGGATCTGTGGAATAGTCTTCCAGTGGAGGAGGTAGAGATGAGGACAGTATCTGAATTCAAAGAAGCATGGGACAAACACAGAGGATCTCTAAAGGAAAAAAGGGGAATGTTTTAGTGGTTGATATGGAAGGTCAGACTAGATAGGCCATGTGGTCTTTTTCTGTTGTCATGTTTCTATGTTTCAAATTTCCTAGCAGTATGACAAGAGCCGCATCTGATTGCTGTAATACTTCAATGGGAATGCTATCAATACTTGGTGCTTTGTTCTTTGACAAGGCTTTCAATGCTGCTTTGACTTCTACTTTCATCACCAATGGTTCCTGTTCATAAGATACAGGTTGAAACAGCTGTTGGTCTACTTCATCTTTATGGTATAATGATTCTGAATATTCTTTCCACCTTTTCTTGATCTTCTCAGCATCATTCAACATGGATCCTTAAGCATCTTGTAGCATTCCAATTTAAGGCTGGAATTTTCTCTCTAAACTCTTGCAGCTTTAGGAAAGCCAATCTTGTTCTTCCTCTAATAGTTTCTGATTCTATTTCCTTGCATGCATCATTGTAGTACTTCTCCTTGTCTTATTTTTCTGAATGTTGGAAATCACTGTTGAGT
Source organism: Ichthyophis bannanicus (assembly GCA_033557465.1). Classification (NCBI taxonomy): domain Eukaryota; kingdom Metazoa; phylum Chordata; class Amphibia; order Gymnophiona; family Ichthyophiidae; genus Ichthyophis; species Ichthyophis bannanicus. The sequence goes on from CM066033.1 coordinate 1,307,200,722, forward strand.
TCTGTGACTATCTCTCTTTCTCCTTTGGCTTTAGCTTCTTTGCATTTCTGAGCAATTTTCAGAGTTTCTTTGGTCATCCATATTGGCCATTTTTGCTTTTTCCCTTTTTGTAGTCTTCTCACTTTCTTCTAGCACAATTTTCTTGATGTCATCCCATAACTCTTCTGGTCCAGTGGTATATTCTCAAGGTCACATTTTGCTACATTCATGAGTGGCTTGCTCCTTCTCAGATTTAGCTTGCATACTAGTAGTTGGTGATCTGTACCACAGTCAGCTCCAGGTTTTGTCTTTGTTGATATTATTGAGCTTTCCAATGTTTACTTTTACAGATGTAGTCAATTTCATTTTTGTACAATCCATTGGGTGAAGTCCATGTGTACAGTCACCGCTTGTGTTGCTGGAAGAAGGTGTTTGAGATGAATAGATTGTTGGCCTTGCAGAATTCTATCAGTCTTTTTCCAGCATCATTTCAATTTTTTTTTTTAGTACCATCAAGTCAGTTTTGACTCATAGCAACCCAGCTACCTCTGGGTTTTCTTGGCAATGTATCACCAGAAATAGATTGCCAGCCTCTTCTTCCAAGGGTAAAGTGACTTGCCCAAGGTCACAAGGAGTGCCAGTGGGAATTGAACCCTTGATCTTCTGGGTACTAGGCAGTTGCTCTAACCACTAGGCTACTCCATCATTTCTATCATCTCTATGGCCAAGTCCATATTTTCCAACCACTTTGCCGCCTTCCTTTTTGCCAACTTTTGCGTTCCAGTCACCCATGAATATCAGGATATCCTGTTTGCATGTTCTGTCAATTTTATCTTGTACTTCTTCAGAGAACTCATCTACCTCTTCCTCTTCTACAGCTGTTGGGGCATATACCTGAATAATAGCTATGCTGATGGGCATTCCTCATAGACAAATAGAAATTAAGCGTTCACTGATTGCATTGTATTTCATTACATTTCTTGCAAGTTTCTCATTAATTATAAATGCAACACCATTTCTTCTTTGTCATTCATTTCCAGCATAGCATACCATGTGATCATCAGATACAAAGTGCCCGATGCCAGTCCATTTCAGTTTGCTGGCACCCAACAGATTTAGTTGTACATGTTCCATTTTATTCTTGACCACCTCCAACTTCTCTTGGTTCATGCTTCATACATTCCATGTCCCTATATGTAAGTCATCTTTGCAGCTTCTGACTTTCATTTCATGCACAACTACATCAGCAGCCAGACGTCCTGAGGGCTTTGATTCAACCACATCGCAAATGCTGGCTTTACTCTAAAAAGTCTTCAGCTCATCCCCTGTAGCTAGTTGAGTGTTTTCCGACCTGGGAATCTCATCTTCCATCACGTAGTGCAATTTGTTTTGTTGTGAATACTCATTGGGTTTTCTTGGCAAGATACAGAAGTAGATTGCCAGGCCTAGTATTGTTGCCATTGTCATAGGAATGTGATCCTCTGCTGCCAACACCATCCCATTCTGCTGCTGCCCAGATGGGTGCTTTGTCTTAGTCTGGCATCTCAGTTGAAACCTATCCATCATGGGATACCCTGCCAGTAGTTACACTACTGATAGCTTAGCTCTCAGCATCACTGATGCACACAAGCCCTCATAGCATGACAAGCTACAAACCAAGTATATATCATAAAATACCCTTGATGAAGGCAATCAGGGCTAAACCAAGCCATAATTGCACCCTGTGAGACTTGCACATTTGGCATGCCCTCCCCCATCACATTTACCCCATGCCCAGCATCACCCCATCTTACCCCACACTGACTGCCCTTGCCCTGCCACCAACACTTTTTGTGTTCCCTCATCAACAGCAGTGCCAGCAGACATGGAGTGGAACTCAGCTCTAATTTTTTAAAAAATTACGCATGTCTTTCCAATTCCGCACTTGCATGCAGGTCTGATCCCTCTCTCCTCTGACGTAGGTTCATGTCAGAGGAGGGAGGGACCAGGCCTGCCATTCAAATGATTGGCTAGTCTGGTCCTCCCTCTTCTGATGCAAACCTACATCAGAGGAGGAAGGGATCAGACTTGTGTGCAAGCGCAGAGTCGGAAAGACCCCCTTTTTTTAAAATGAAAGATCAGGTCTGCTCTGCTGCTGCTGCTGGCGCCGAGGGAACACAAAACATGGTGGCAAAAGAGCGAGGGCAGGCAGCATGGGGGGGGGGGGAGCCAAGGCAGGCAATGTCAAATGTGCCCCTAATCTTTTCCATCCTGTGCAGCTGCACTGCTCGCACAGGGCTAGGTAAGGCGCTGAAGGCAACCACTGAAATATAGCCATGTGGGGTCTGTTTGGCTAATATTTATTTGTTTTAATAACATTGCATTTGGACTTTTGAATACCATCTTTTCTTTTTTTTCATATATCCATCCCTGATCACACCGTGTAGTCTTCTATACTTGATTTCTGGTGGAGCCAATAGGGTTTGAGCCGGAGCTGCAACAGGACTTCCAGGTAGCTTTTGAGAAAGGAGAAAGGATTTGTAACTATTTGTATTATATTTCTGTCTCTGCTAACATTTATATTTTTTGCTATTACTGTCAATGACCCTCAAGTTCATTTAAGTGGAGGAGTGGCCTAGTGGTTAGGGCAAGGTACTTCAGGCCAGAAGGTTGGGGGTTCAAATCCCACTAGAGGACAGCAACCTTGGGCCAGAAGGACTGGGGTTTCTAGTCCCACAGGTGCTCCTTGTGGTCTTGGGCAAGCCACTTAACCCTCCATAGCCCATGTTCCCTGTAAAATAGTTATCTCTAAGTTATAATGCCCTGTTCAATGTAATTTCAGTTTGTTCAATGTAAACTGCACTGATGCAGAATAGCATGGTATATAAGAGAATATATATAAAAAATAAATAAGTAAACCCTTGGATTCAGAACACAAATTTTGGCCTGGAGTGAGTGTGCCAAAGATCCCCAGTGTATAATGGCCTCGCTTCAGGTGCCCTAATTGAAATATTGCAAGATCAGTATTTGTGCCCCTGTCTGTCAAGCAGCAAATCCAGCTGCTGCAAGGGACCTACAGCCTGTCAGAGGTTACAGACTTAAATATTGTCCAGTGCGGCACATATTAACGAGAACTAGCACTGCACCTTGGAAAGGATCAGTGCACTGAAAATCATCATTATACAGTATCATTTTGTTAATTTCTGGCAACAGTTACTATTGGAGTAAAGCAAGATGTACATCGATGCCCCTGGAGAAACCAGCATAGGAATGATTTTTACTTCAGGCACTTTATCCCTTCACAAAGCAGTACTTCTGCTCCAATAAGTTTTTGATAGGAAATCTAATAAAACACATGTTTTTACTCTATATATTTTCTTCAGTAATACTTTCTTTCCATAATGAAGCACTTGGTGTTTTTCTTTGAAGGATCATGTCTGCCTCTGTTAGTACTTTTTTCATAAATTTTCAGGGTTGTTTTTCATAAAGTCACAAACAAAATTACATACCCATTATGAATTATATCTGTGTGACCTCCCAAAGACTTCACTTTCCACCATATGGTACCAACCTAAGATTTCTCATGGAATCTACAGAGTAATGGAGCATTGAAGGAATTTAATTGTTTTTAGAATTCTGAACATATTTGTGCTCCAAAATAATCTTTACCGTGCAGTTGAATGTTAAAATCCATTTCTACCAATCAAGAAATCTTGTCTTAATGCTCAAATATATAGAACAGGCTACAGATTTTGCAAATAGCAAAACTGAGAGGAGAACTACTTGGCACTAAAATAAACTCATGTGCTTTTCAAATGTGCACGGAGTCCTGAAAGGGTCAGGAATTGATTTCCTGTCTCTATGTATTCTACTTTCCTTAGCATTCAGCTCCAGAATAAAGATTTAGAGGGTGAAGATCTACCATAAATCTTACCTTGCATTGGCTTTTCTCTTTTTTTAACTGTGCATAGTTAATCTTACACACCAAACTGCTGTGTGTAGCTTTTACATTTATCCTGTTAATATCTGTTCATTTTAGTTTGTAAGGCAGAATATTCTTTTGCACTTTCTAAGTGCAGCTGACCCTTTGTGGGCTAGTAAAGACTCTATAAAACAAAAACATCAGGAGATTGCTTCTTTGCTGTCTTCTGTGGCAACAATTCTTCACCAAATCCAGGGCTCAAGGATTCAGGGAACGGAAAGACTGAGTTTAATTCTCTGAAGCAAAATGAAGATTTTACAGCAGATACATTTTCACTTCTTGCTTTAAAGGCAATACCGGATCCTGTCCCAACGGTCCACAAGATAAAAAGGGTCAATGCAAAAGCTGCACCCAATGTTGTGCACAACGATTTCAGTAAGATTTAGCACCAGCGATGGGTTTCTAATAGCTTTTATTATTCCTTCATTATTTATTTATTTAAGTCTTTTTTATACTGCGCTCTTAAGATTCAGTGCGGTTTACAATAAACATTAATTTGTACAATGCAGACAGAACATACATTGGACTTTATAGAGAACAGGTAAGACAACTTGGTTTAAACGGGGAGAATTAAATAAGTTAAGTAATTAAAACAACGGATATGGTTATGATAACATGACAGACACGAAGGGTGAACTTGGTTATGTAATGTCACCGGCATGAGCATAGTACTGAAGGAAAAGGTGATACTTTAGGGCCTTCCTAAATTGTGTGAGGTCAGTAACAGACCATATATGGGCAGGAAGGGAATTCCAAAGTGTGGACGCATAAAACACAAAGGGGCTTGTTTACAAATCAGCGGTAGTGGTTCGCGATCGCGATCGCAGCCGCGGCCCCATTGAAATCAATGGGGCCGCGGCTCCGATTACGATCGCAAACCGCTACCGCGGCTTTGTAAACAAGCCCCAAAGGCTCGGTTCTTGGTCGCAAGGGAGCATTATATTATAGCAGTGGGGTCAGTGAGTATGTAAACAGCGACCGATCTTCTGGATCTATTCTGAGGAGTGAGGTAAACAAGATCCATGAGGGAGGCAGAACATAGTAACATAGTAAATGACAGCAGTATGGTCCATCTAGTCTGCCCAGCAGTAAGGCAGGAGTAGGTGCACCCCTTCCCATGTCTTTTAGAGAGTAGGTGCACCCCTACCCATGTCTTTGCTTAATGGTGCACCCACCAGGAGCAGGTGCACCCCTGCCCATGCCTTCACCCCTCCCCATATCTTTGTTTCTTTGTTTGTTTAGTGGTGAACCCACCGCTCCTCCCCCCCATCGCTCCATGTAGGACACCCCTATTTGTTGAGAAATTAGATGGTTCAGTTTATTTTGATTTAATCTTGTTGCTGTAAAGTGATCCACTGTGTCTGTCCCAGGCCACTTTGAATTCCGTCACTGTGTTTGCCCCCACCACCTCCATCGGGAGGGCATTCCAAGCATCCACCACCCTTTCAGTAAAAAAGTATTTCCTGACATTGCCTTTCAATTTACCCCCTTGCAGCTTCATGTCATGCCCTCTAGTTTTACAGCTTCCCTGTCTGTGGAAGAGGTTTGTTTGTTCATTATTTCTCTTTAAGAATTTAAAGGTCTGAATCATATCTCCCCTATCCCTCCTCTCCTCCAAAGTGTACATATTTAGGTCTTCAAGTCTCTCCTCATAAGGCTTCTGACGCAGGCTCCAAATCATTTTGGTCGCCTTACTCTGAACAGCTTCCACTCTTTTTACATCCTTTGCAAGATACGGTCTCCAAAACTGAACACAGTATTCCAAGTGAGGCCTCACCAGAGACTTATACAGTGGCACTAGTACCCCTTTCTTTCTGCTGGTAATTCCTCTTTGAATGCAGCCCAACATCCTCCTGGCTTTTGCCACTGCCATGTCGCACTGTTTTACCACCTTGAGATCTACAGAAATAATCACATCGAGGTCTTTCTCCTGTTCTGTGCACACCAACCTTTCGTCCCCTAGCACGTACATTTCCCTTGGATTTCTGCTACCCAAGTGCATGACTCTACACTTCTTCGCATTAAATCTTAATTGCCAAGCATCAGACCATTCCTCCAGCTTTTGCAGATCCCTTCTCATGTTAAGCACTCCCACGGTGGAGTCCACTCTGTTGCAAATTTTCGTGTCATCTGCAAAAAAACAGACTTTTGAGCACATGATGCGGTGAGCTCGGCGGACGGGATTTGCCTGAGCTCCGGTCTCCCCCAGCCCGAATCGGGTCATTAGTGCCGGTTTGAGAGCCGAATTCGAGCAAAAATTTAATATACCTTGCGGTGAAAGGCATACGTTGCTGATTCTGATATCGGGAAGGCTCTGCTGCGATGGCGGCGACTGTTAAGGCCGCGAGAAAGGAGAAAGAACGAGAAGCCCCCACACCTAAAATGGCAGACACTCTTACCATGCCGAAATCGCCGACCTCCCCGGCTTTCCTAGAAGAGGTTTCGGCAGCCGTGGCGGATGCTCTGGCCAGTCAATTTACTGCCTTGCTTGAAAAGATGGACAATTTGCATTCATCAGTAGGGGCCTTGGGCAGTCACCTTCAAGAGGCTGAAAAGCGCATTGGGACGACGGAAGATAGTCTGGAATCTTTGACCCAAGAACTGACGACGCTAATGGCCCTACTCCAAACACAGGAAACAAAACTTGATGACTTGGAAAACCGCTCACGGCGAAACAATTTGCGGCTGATGGGCATTCCAGATTCAATCGCCGATAAGGATTTAAAGCCTTACTTGGAGAATTTGATCCCCCAGCTATTTGTGGGCATCAAGGATGGCGGGAAGTTGCATATCGAAAGAGCACACCGCGTGGGGAGCAAGCAGTCTCGAGAACAACGGCCGAGAGTAGTGCTCGCTAAATTTTTGCATTTCCCTCAAAAAGAGGCGATATTGTGAGCTGCAAGGCAGAGGGGAGAGCTGGTACACGAGAATCTGAAATTGAGAGTGGCCCAAGATTACTCGGTGGCCTTGAGTCAGAGGCGCAGAGCCTATGCCCCCCTCTGTCAACAACTAATTGATGCCAAGATTAAGTTCTCGGTGCAATACCCTGCCAGACTGCATGTTTTTCACGAGGCAACCCACCGGACATTTGATTCAGCGGCCGACGCCAGACCTTACATTGCAACATTGATGGAAGAGGAGCGGGAGTCCCAGTCTCGTGTGCCGAACGCTTGAGAGATTTTCCACGCCATTACCCCATTTGGGGGACTGATTGTTCTACAAGAATGTGTTTGACTGGTGGAGGATGTCCAGGACTCTGATTCTCCCTCCCCTGCTTGTTGAAACTTCCTCCTTGAGGTCTGTGTTTAGTGACCGGGGTGATCTGCCTTACAGGGGGTCTGGGTGAGGGAGGACCGGGGATTCTAACGGTGGGGAGTGCAGGAGGTAGGCCTAGGTTGGGATATGGCTTTATTCAGGGGCGGCCCAAGGGGGGTGCGGGGCCATGTGCGGAGACTCGGTGCGGGGCCTCATTTGCATAAGGGGCCTCATTTGCATAAATATTTGCATAATGTTACCATATACTAACTTTTAGTAAACGTGCCTCTTAATGAGTGTATGGATAAAGAAAGACTAAAAGATTTCTACATTACTATAATCCAGTGCCAACTGCCAGACACATTAGGAACTACTACAAACACTGCCCATTTAGAACCCATAGCAAACCCGCCGTATCCTAACAGCACTACCAGGACTCACAAAGCACCATACTCTACCAATCAAAAGGCAACACTGCAAATATTAAACCAATACATTTCAGAGAACAAGAATACATGACCTACTGGGGAAAGAGAACAAGTAGCAATGTCAAATAGCAATTATATAAACAGAACACCTCAGCTCAGTTACACATGCAGAACATAGACCATCACCAAACAAGTAATCACAATTTAGAAACAGGAAGACAATAATTAAACTGGGAATCCCAAAAGCCAGACTTGGAATGTACAACACTGTAGAAATAAAACTATACATTAATTTGCTCTTGTACTAAACAAAGCGCAGATGTTAATGATGCACATTTACCAGAGCTGACATATTCCAATTAATAAATTCAAAATAAAGAGATATTTTTCTACCTTTTGTGCATTTTTTTCAGCTGCAATTGCTCCAGCCACTTTCTTCTGATTTCTTCGTGTCTTCTGCTAACTCTCCATCGTCTGCTGTCCATTTGTCCTTTCTTCTCTCTTCTAGTTTTTTTCCATTCTCTCTCTACATCTGCTTTAACATACTAATCTTTCTCCTTTTGCTCTTTCCTCATTCCTATTTCATCCACTCAAATTTTACCCCTCCATCCTCAATCCCCACTTACTCTCCCAATACCTGGCCAATTGTAGATTTTTTATCCCTCCCACACAAAATATTTTTCCCTTCTCCATTTTACTCTTCCAGCCCCATCCCATTCTAATCCTCCCCCAACATCTGCTCCCTTCTAGTTCCAGCCTCACCCAGCATCCATTCCCTTCTAGTCCCTGCATCAGCCCATTTCCAGTCCTAGCCACCCATCAGCCCATTTCCAGTCCTAGCAACCCCCCAACCCAATACCAGTCCTAGCCCCCACATCAACCCACTTCCAGTCCTAACCCCCTATCACCCCTTTTCAGTTTAAGCCCCCCCTATAACCCATTACCAGTCCTAACCCCCCATCAGCCCACTTCCAGTCCTAACCCCATCAACCCATTTCCAGTCAGCCCCCCATAGCCCATTGCCAGTCCTAACCCCCCTCCCCCATCAGCCCACAGCCTATTACCAGTCCTAACCCCATCAGCCCACCTCAAGTCCTAACCCCTACCCATCAGCCCATTTCCTGTCCTAGCCCCCCCATAGCCCATTATCAGTCCTAACCCCCCCCCATAGCCCATTACCAGACAGCCCCCATCAGCCCACAGCCCATTACCAGTCTTAACCCCCCCATAGCCCATTACCAGTTCTAACCCCCCCCAACAGCCCATTACCAGTCCTAACCCCATCAGCCCACCTCAAGTCCTAACCCCTCCCCATCAGCCCATTTCCTGTCCTAGCCCCCCCATAGCCCATTATCAGTCCTAACCCCCCATAGCCCATTACCAGTCCTAATCCCCCATCAGCCCACAGCCCATTACCAGTCCTAACCCCATCAGCCCACCTCCAGTCTTAAGCCCCCCAGCCCATTTCCAGTCCTAGCCCCCCCATAGCCCATTACCAGACAGCCCCCATCAGCCCACAGCCCATTACCAGTCTTAACCCCCCCCCCATAGCCCATTACGTTCTAACCCCCCCAACAGCCCATTACCAGTCCTAATCCCATCAGCCCACCTCAAGTCCTAACCCCTCCCCATCAACCCATTTCCTGTCCTAGCCCCCCCCCCATAGCCCATTATCAGTCCTAACCCCCCATAGCCCATTACCAGTCCAAATCCCCCATCAGCCCACAGCCCATTACCAGTCCTAACCCCATCAGCCCACCTCCAGTCTTAAGCCCCCCAGCCCATTTCCAGTCCTAGCCCCCCCCTAGCCCATTACCAGACAGCCCCCATCAGCCCACAGCCCATTACCGGTCTTAACCCCCCTATAGCCAATTACCAGTTCTAACCCCCCCCCCCCAGCAGCCCACAGCCCATTACCAGTCCTAACCCCATCAGCCCACCTCCAGTCTTAACCCCCCCCAGCCCATTTCCAGTCCTAGCCCCCCCCCCATAGCCCATTACCAGTCCTAACCCCCCCCCCCCCATCGGCTCAAGTAAAATTAAATTTAAAAAAAAAACCGCTGGCTGCTACCGCTGCCGCTGCCGCTGCGGCAGCAGCAGAATGGACTGTCCCGCGGGGCCCCCTCTGCACGGCTGAATCCCTCCTTCCCTCCCTCCACGACGGCTGAGCCCCTCCGTGCCAGCTTTGAGAGTCGCGAAGGGAGAATGTTCTTTGCGCGGGGCCCCCTGAAACGTGGGGCCCTGTGCAAAAACATTCTTGCTCAATGGACGGGCCGGCCCTGGCTTTATTACTCCCCCATAAGCATTGGGAGAGCTGGGGGGTACTACTGAATGACTGTGTTGGGGGGGAGGGGATATGTGTGTGAAAGGGGGTTGGTATGAAGTCAGGGGAGGGGTATGAGTGTGGGATGCTTGGGGACAACCTTTTGATAAGAGCGGGTCCTTGGGGGGTTGATGTTGTCTACCTGGGGGTTATGGGTAGGTTCGGTGCTGCTCTCCCCCGTGACATCCTCCTCCCGAGATGCCTGGGGGAGGGTGGAGTTGCTGCCGGCAGAGGGCTGGATAACCCGGACCCGGGAACAGTGGGGAGCGGAGGCGGTTGACCGTGGCTGGCTCCCTCGGGGGATCCGGTGGGGTTTCTGGCCACTGCTCCAGCACCTCCTCCTTAGTGGGGGTAGAAAGGGAGATTTGCACAATTTGCTGTAACTTTCTTTCGCTTAAAATTCAATGTATTGGAGCTGCTGTGTTTCAATTTTCTCTTCATACTGTTATTGTATAATCAACTTTGTTTGGGAAAGCTTATTGTGCATGCTGGGCAAGGTGAGCAGAGATGTTTAATAGGTTGTATAGGGCGCGGAGGAGGCCGTACGCATTACAGTTCGGTCTCTATTCCTTAGCAGAGACGGTGGAGGATGGCGAGACAATTTGAATGGGGGGAGTGGGGAGGGGGGAGTGGAGGGGAGGAGAGAAGGGGTGGGGATATAGTCACATCCAATCAGGAGACCGACCGATGACATTGTGGGAACTCTTCGACTGTTGCAGGGGGGGTGCCCCAGGCTGGGGGGGTTCCTTCCGGGACACTGCTGCATATCTTGCTGAGATACTGGGGTGATACCATACCAGGCTGAAGATCATTTCCTGGAATGTTTGCAGCCTGGGGAGTCCGATTAAGAGATCTAAAATTTTGCAAGCATTAGCTCGGCAAAAAGCCGACGTTGCTTTGCTTCAGGAAACCCACCAGACTTCCGAGGAGCATGCTAAATTAGTAGGGACTGGGTGGGACAGGTTTGGGGGGCTCCGGCCACGAATAAGAAGGGGGGGTGGCCCTCTTGATACATAAGCGCATACGCTTTGATGTCAAGAAGGAAGTAGTAGATACAACTGGGAGATTCTTATTGCTGCAGGGCTGTTTGGAGGGGAGATCCGTTATACTTGGCAATATTTATTGCCCTAACGTGCTGGACCCTGACCTGTACTTCCGTTTAGCCTCCCAAGTAGAGCAGCTCCTGGAGCTTCCGCTGATCCTGGGAGGCGATTTTAAATGTGTGATGGATGTGGAGCTGGATACATCCAGAGGTGCAGGACCTAGGGGGAGAGCTCAAGCGGCTCGGGCACTAACTCGCCTGAAGGCACGACTGGGATTAGTAGACCCTTGGCGCTTGCTACACCCCACTGAAAAAGATTACACTCATCAGTCTCGCGCACACAACTCTAGCGCCCGTATTGATTACTTGTTGACCTCTCAGGGTTTGTTTGCTATAGTGGATGAAGCGCAGATCGGTCCTGCGGAAATCCCAGACCATGCCCTTATCTGCGTTGGGGCGCTACTCGCCCTGCGACGCGGCTCTGGAGGTTTCCTTTGGAATTATATAGGGACTCACAGTTCCGCCAGTTTTTGCGGAGGAGATGGCAGGAATTTGAATCAGACCATAGCGGGCACCAAGAGGACCCTGAGCTGGTTTGGGAGACGGCGAAAGTTGTCTTGCGGGGGGATATTATCGGGTTTTTGGCGCGAAAACGGAGAATTATGGCAGAACGCATTATTCGGCTGGAACGTTTAGTCACTCAGCAGCGCCGGAGATGGGCACAGAACCCGAGCATAACGCTTAAGAAACAGGTCTGGGAGACGCAAACGGCGTTAAATGAACTGTTGCATCAACGTGCAAAAAAATCTGTAATGTATTACCGCTTTCAACTTTATTGCCATGGAGATAAACCGGGAAGACTGCTGGCCCGCTGTTTGCGCGGCCCTCGGAGCTCCAGGCTGATGCCAGCGCTCAAGGATGATCAGGGGGTTCTCCAGAGGGAGAGCCCGGAGATAGCTCAGGTATTTCACTCTTTTTTTCAGAGACTTTACACAGCAGAGACGTGCTCGCAAACGCAGATGCAAGATTACTTAGAAGGGTTGGACCTCTCTCAACTGACTGAGCAGCAGCGGGCGCAATTAGACCAGCCGATCTCTGTACAAGAAGTGCAAACTGTTATTGTTAAGGCGAGTTGTTATAAAACACCGGGATCGGATGGGCTGGGGGCAGAATTCTATAAGATTCTGAATGAGCTGGTGTCCCCGCTATTGGTGGCAGTTCACACCAGGAGATCCGAGCAGGGTGCCTTTCGCTGGGGTAGTAATCTTGCCCATATTATACTCATCCCGAAGCCCGGGAAGGATCCGCTGAGTGCCGAGTCCTACCACCCTATCTCCCTTCTCAATTTTGATCTTAAAATTCTTGCGAAAATTCTGGCGGATCGCTTGGCGGATGTCCTGGGGCATTTGGTTCATGACTCTCAGGTTGGTTTTGTGAAAGGGCGCTATGCAGTACGCAATTTGCGGAAGATCTTAACTTCATTGGAGTGGGTACAGAGTAGACGCTTGCAGTCCTTGTTGATCAGCTTTGATGCTGCAAAAGCATTTGATATGGTTGAATGGACTTACTTGTGGCACCTGTTGCCCTGTTACGGGCTCGGGAACCCCTTTTGCGCTATGGTCCGCAGTCTCTACATAGATCCGATTGCGGCGATTAGTTGTAATGGGGTGCTCTCTGAACCTTTCCCCTTGAGAAGGGGGACCAGACAGGGATGTCCTCTTTCCCCCTTACTTTTTGTTCTATCCCTGGACACTTTTATACGTCGGGTGGAGTCCTCTCGGGTGATAAAGGGGGTGCAGATCGGTTCAGCTGAGTTTAAGTTGTCGGCCTTTGCTGATGACCTTCTGGTGCATCTGCTTCGGCCCCAAGAATCGCTACCTGAGTTGTTGCGGGAATTTGCGACTTTTGGTTGCTTTGCAGGTCTCTGTATTAATCGGGATAAATCCGAGGCTTTAGATGTCTCGGGCTGCATGCGGGGTAGATGGCGGGGGCGGCGAATTATTTTAAGTACCTTGGAATTCTACTGACTGGTCAGCCCTCCCAGCTTTATGAGTGTAATTTGAGCCGAATTATTGCTGGGCTGCGAGCTCAATTGCAGGCATGGCGGCCCCTTCCGCTGTCCCTGTCAGGGAGAATTGCAGCGATTAGGATGGTCGTCCTGCCACGAATACTTTACTGGCTACAGACACTGCTGGTCTGGTTGCTGCGGAAAGATCTGAGGCGGATGGAGGGCGTCATTCGTGGTTTTTTGTGGAGGGGGGCGCGAGCGCGTATCCCATATAGCCGTCTGGGGGGGAGTTGGCGGCAGGGAGGCTTGGGGCTCCCGGATTTAGGTGCCTATGCTTTGGCCTGCCAGGCCCGGCATTTGGGGGATTGGTTAGGCAGGACCGAGGTATATACTCCGTTGGCCTTGGAGGAGGCTTTCGCAGCTGCGACTTCTTTACTCGCTGTATTACATCTGGATAACTGTATGCTTCCTGATCTTCTAGTTGAGAGTGTGTTACTTAGTTCGGTGCGTCGAACTTGGCGGCAATTAAACGTTTATTGGAATAAGAGCTGGAGGGTCTCGAGCTGGCTGCCACTCCAGGGTAATGTTCTTTTTACCCCTGGGACAGACACTGCGATCTTTCGAGACTGGGCACAGAAAGGTCTCCATAGTTTAGGTCATTTGGTGGAACCATCGGGGAAATGTAAGAAGTTCTTGCTGCTATGCGCCGAATACGATTTGGGGCCTGGTCACCTTTTTGCGTATATGCAGGCTTCACACTATATAGCATCCCTGCCGGCAGCGGAGTTACAGGCGGACCATTCGGCACAGATTTTGGAATTTTTTGACTTGGGTGGGGGATCCACGCCGTCGATTCGGGTGCTGAAATCTCGATTGGTTCAGTATAGACCTTCTCCAGAATACCGAACAGTGGAATTGGCGTGGGCTGGCGAGTTGGGGAGGGAGCTTCCCCCGGGCACACTTCTTACTGCTTTACGACACATTGTGGATTTGGCAGTGGGAGCTCACTGGAGGGAAATGCAATTTAAATGTCTCACTAGAGTACACTTCTCCCCCCGACGGGCCTTTCATTCCCATCTCACCTTGGATGGACGGTGCCCGCGGTGTTCGGAGCCTCTAGCGACCTTTTTGCATATGTGGTGGGGGTGCCGGGTCATTCGTCCCTATTGGGTTAAAATTAGTTCTTTCATGGGAAGGTTATTGGGGCAGCGGGTGTGCTGGGACGCCCCGTTAGTTATCTTAGATCAATTGTGCCTTACGCAGCCAAAAGGTAAATGGGAGCGCTTGTTTGTGCGAAAGGCATGTCTGGTGGGTAAAGGGCCCCTATTGCGTAGGTGGCGGGAGCGGAGTCCGCCCTCATTTTGGGAGTGGCGTAATGCATTTCATCAGCTGATGCTTATGGAGGCCAGGTGTGCCCGGGGTAGTGTTTTGGATTCTTTGAAGACGGTGTAGATGTGAGGAGGCCAGGCCGATTAAGATAGAATTAGAAAAATCAACCCGGGACATGACTAGAGAGAGAAGTAGAGTAGAGAGAGCGGAGGGGGAAAGAAAAGGGTGATAATTAATTGATTATAGATAATTAATTGATTATAGATATTGCCAAGATAGCAACAAAGGGGGAAGCGATCATATTGGGTGACTTTAATCTACCTGATGTGGATTGGATTACTCCTTCTGCACATCTGGAAACAAGCAAAAAAATTGTGGATGCTCTCCAAGATGCATTATTTAGGCAAATGGTGATGGAACCAACCAGGGAAAGCTCAATGCTGGATGTAGTGCTCACAAATGGTGATAGTGTGTCGAATATCTGCGTGAGTGCCCCTGTGAGCAACAGCGACCATCACACGGTGTCGTCTGAGATAAAAGCCATGGTACAGGCCAATCATAGCAAGCTCAAAGTCCTAAACTTCAAATACACTGACTTCAATAAAATGGCAGAGTACTTAAAGGAGGAGATGATGGGGTGGAAGGAGATAAAGGAAGTGGAATTGCAATGGGCTAAACTAAAGGAGGCAATAAAAGGGGCAACCGATAAATATGTAAGAAAAGTAAATAAAAACAAGAGGAGAAGGAAACCTATTTGGTTTTCCAAAGAGGTGGCTGCTCAAATAAAGGCAAAAAACACAACTTTCACAAAATTCAAACGCTTGCAAACAGAAGGACACAGAAATGAATACAGGATCCAACTCAAAGAGTCTAAAAGAGTAATAAGGATAGCAAAATCAAAGGCAGAGGAAAAGATGGCTAAAGATGTTAATGGTGGCAACAAAACTTTCTTCAGGTATATTCAGGAAAGGAAGAAGATCAGAGTTGGAACTGCAGGACTCAAAAGTGCTGGGAAAGGACTCGTGGAAAGTGACACTGAAAAAGCGAAATTGCTAAACAAATACTTCTGCTCTGTTTTTACTAAAGAAGATCCTGGAGATGGACCAGCTGGGACTCCCAAATATAAAAATGGGAATGAAGTAGATACCACACCATTCACAGAAGACGAGGTGTTAGAACAACTTGTAAACTGAAAGTGGACAAAGCCATGGGACTGGATGGGATACATCCCAGGATACTGAAAGAGCTCAGAGAGGTTCTTGCAGGACCGTTAAAGGATGTCTTCAACAGATCCTTGGAAATGGGAGAGGTTCCTCAGGACTGGAGAATGGCTGATGTCGTACCTCTACACAAAAGTGGTGACAGGGAAGAAATGTCAAACTACTGGCCCATGAGCCTTACCTCAGTAGCGGGAAAAGTAATGGAGGCGCTCCTGAAAGAGCGA
Organism: Ichthyophis bannanicus; assembly: GCA_033557465.1. Lineage (NCBI taxonomy): Eukaryota > Metazoa > Chordata > Amphibia > Gymnophiona > Ichthyophiidae > Ichthyophis > Ichthyophis bannanicus. The sequence continues at coordinate 1,307,216,491 of CM066033.1, forward strand.
ATAGTGAACTTTCTCAAAACCAACAGGATGCAAGATCCGAGGCAACATGGTTTTACCGAAGGACGGTCTTGCCAAACAAATCTGATTGAGTTCTTTGACTGGGTGACCAAGGAACTAGATCAGGGGCATGCGATGTATGTCATCTACCTGGATTTCAGCAAAGCCTTTGATACTGTTCCTCATAGGAGGCTTGTCAACAAACTCAGTAGCTTGGGGATGGGTCCCAAGATGGTAAACTGGATTAGAAATTGGTTGACTGACAGACGACAGAAGGTGATTGTACATGGAGCTCACTCGGATGAGAAGAAGGTGATTAGCGGGGTGCCCCAGGGTTCGGTCCTGGGCCCGGCACTGTTCAATGTATTTGTGAGTGATATTGCTGAAGGACTGAATGGAAAAGTCTGTCTTTTTGCAGACGACACAAAATTTGCAACAGAGTGGACTCCCCCAAGGGAGTGGCTAACATGAGGAAAGATCTACAAAAGCAGGAAGACTGGTCTAATTCTTGGCAACTATGATTTAATGCGAAAAAGTGCAGTGTCATGCACTTGGGTAGCAGAAATCCAAGGGAAATGTACGCGATAGGGGGCGAGTGGTTGGTATGCACGGTTCAGGAGAAAGACCTTGGTGTGATTATCTCTGATGATCTCAAGGTGGCAAAACAGTGCGACAAGGTGGTGGCAAAAGCCAGGAGGATGTTGGGCTGCATACAAAGAGGAATTACCAGCAGAAAGGAAGTGGTACTTATGCCACTGTATAAGTCACTGGTGAGGCCTCACTTGGAATACTGTGTTCAGTTTTGGAGACCGTATCTTGCAAAAGATGTAAAAAGACTGGAAACGGTTCAGAGGAAAGCGACCAAAATGATTTGGAGCCTACGTCAGAAGCCTTATGAGAAGAGACTTGAAGACCTAAATATGTACACTTTGGAGGAGAGGAGGGACAGGGGAGATTTGATTCAGACCTTTAAATACTTAAAGAGAAATGATGAACAAACAAACTTCTTCCAAAGACGGGGAAACTGTAAAACTAGAGGGCATAACATGAAGCTGCAAGGTGGTAAATTGAAGGGCAATGTCAGGAAATATTTTTTCACTGAAAGGGTGGTGGATGCTTGGAATGCCCTCCCGATGGAAGTGGTGGGGGCAAACACGGTGACGGAATTCAAAAAGGCATGGGACAAACACAGTGGATCCCTTTACAGCAATAGGATAAAAACAAAATAAATGGTACCATCTAACTTCTGAACCATATAACGTCTCAACAAATATATAATGCCTCAACAAATAGGGGTGTCCTACCTGGAGCGGTGGGTTTACCCCTAAACAAAGACGTGGGGAGGGGTGGCCTGCACAGAGCGACAGGTGCACCTACTCTTGCCATCTTGCTGGGCAGACTAGATGGACCATGCTGGTCTTTATCTGCTGTCATTTACTATGTTACTATGTTACTATAGAAGAGAGGAAAAAGGAAAAAAAACCAAGAAGAACCAGAAAAATAAAAATAACAAAGGTGAAGAGAAGAAACCCATAAAACCAAAAAAGTTGTTCTGTGTTTACTATCCCTTATTCCTCAGATAGTCATAGTTTAATGGGAGAAAGCCAACATGGATTTAGCCAAGGAAAGTCTTGTCTTACTAATATGTTATATTTTTTGAAGGTGTCCATAAACAGGTAGACAAAGATGAGCCAGTTGATATAGGGGGTTATTCCGTGCTACGAATAGCAGGGATGGACGGCCCGATGGGACGTCCATCCCTGCTATTCATGCCGGCTCCTACTCCCGACTAACTTCCTCACCGGTTGTGCAGGGAAATTAGATGGAGGAGGAGAAGGGGTGGTCCAGGGGCAGAGTCTGGGTGGGCAGTGAGAGGTTGCCGGCCCTGGATGTACAGGGCCGATTCTAATGTCGGCCCTGTACGTCCAGGGCCGGCAAAATGTCCAGGGAGTTTATTCCATCTCCAAGGTGGAATAACGTCCCTGGACATGAGTTTTTGAACAGCCTGGGGTGCAGATGGGGCAGGGGAGGCCAGGGCTTTTTCCCTGCAGTGCGGCCCTGGCCATAGGAGGCCAGATCGGAGACTGGGCTGCGGGGAATAAACACTTTTATTTGGCAGCCAGCATTGCGGCATTTAAATGGAGCCGCTGTGCCATTGCAACATGACGACATGGCGCCACGGCTCCATTTAAAAGCCCTGACTTAGTTAGTTGGGCTGTGCATCTACGAGCAGGCCAGACTGAATCGCAGTCCTGGCCTGTATGTACATGCCTGATTGAGATTCTGATCCCGTGGGGCTAGACATGCCCTGCAGGATCAGAATTCTGATCCCCTCTGTGCGTCCAGTTCAGACCAGACGCACAGAAGGGATCTACGTTCAGGACAGAATTGGGCCCTAGTGTATCTGGATTTTCAGAAAGCCTTTGACAAGGTCCCTCATAAGACTCTTGGCAAAATTAAAAAGCCATGGGATAGGAGGCAGTGTTCTATTGTGGATCAGGAACTGGTTAAAAGATAGAAAGCAGAGGGTAGGGCTAAATAGCTAATGGAGAAAGGTGGAGTACCCCAGGGATCAGTGCTGTGTCCGCTATTTTTTAACATATTCATAAATGGCCTGGAAATAGGAATAATGAGTGAGGTGATCAAATTTTCAGATGACACAAAATTATTCCAAGTTGTTAAAACACAAGTGGATTGTGAAAAATTGCAAGAGGACCTTGATAAATTGGAAGACTGGATATTCAAAAGGCAAATGAAATTTAATGTAGACAAGTGCAAAGTTATGTATCTAGGAAAGAACAATCCGAACTATGATTATATGATGCAAGATTCCACATTAGGAATCACCACCCAGGAAAAACATTTAGGAGTCATCATGGATAACACATTGAAACCCTCCACCCAGTGTGCAGCAGTGGCCAAGAAAGCACATAGAATGCTAGGAATCATAAGGAAAGGAATGGAGAATAAAACCAAGGATATTATAATGCCTCTGTATCATTCTATGGTGCGACCGCACCTTGAATATTGTGTGCAATTCTGGCCGCCATATCTTAAAAAGGATATAGTGGAATTTGATTTATTTTATTTAGCTGCATTTATATCCTGCTTTTCACTGGGTCAAAGTGGTTGAGGGATACATTTAACATGAGGGGATATGAGACACATATACTAATACTTACAGGGAACATGGGCAATGGAGGGTTAAGTGGCTTGCCCAAGACCACAAGGAGCACCTGTGGGACTAGAAACCCCAGTTAAAGGATGTTTTCAACAGATTCTTGGAAACAGGAGAAGTTCCTCAGGACTGGAGAAGGGCGGATGTGCTACCTCTTCACAAAAGTGGTGACAGGGAAGAAGTGACAAACTATAGGCCCGTGAGCCTTACCTCGGTGGAGGGAAAAGTAATGGAGGCGCTTCTGAAAGAGCGAATAATGGACTTTCTCAAAACCAACAGGTTGCAAGATCCGAGGCAACATGGTTGCCTGAGGGAGTGGATAACATGAGGAAAGATCTACAAAAGCTGGAAGAATGGTCGAATGCTTGGCAGTTAAGATTTAATGCGAAGAAGTGCAGTGTCATGCACTTGGGAATCAGAAAAAGTGAAGAAAAAGAGGGAGGCCTTCATGAAATACAAGAGATCACAGAGAGAGGAAGACAGGCATCTGTATTTGGAAAAACTTAGAGAAGCTAGCAAAGTAGTCAGGAAGGCAAAGATTCAAAAGGAGGAGGAAATAGCCAATGCAATAAAATGGGGGGTAAGACATTTTTCAGATATATTAGTGAGAAGAGGAAGGGCAAAAGTGGTATTGTCAGACTCAAGGATGCAGGGGAGGAATATGTAGACGCTGATAAGGATAAAGCGGAATTGCTTAACAAATATTTCTGTTCTGTGTTCACAGATGAAGAACCAGGAGCAGGACCTCAGAAAACACCCACAAACAGGAACAGAAGCGAGGGACATCTTGAACAATTTTCAGAAGACTGTGTTTGTGAGAAACTAGCTCAACTTAAAGGAGTACAAAGCGATGGAACCGGATGGGATACACCCTAGAATACTGAGGGAACTTGGGAACGTTCTAGCAGCTCCACTGACTGACCTTTTCAATGCCTCGTTGAAGTCGGGAGTGGTGCCAAAGGACTGGAGAGAGGCTCATGTGGTGCCTTTACACAAAAGCGGAAGTAAGGATGTGGTTGAAAACTACAGGCCAGTTAGTTTAACTTCGCTGGTGAGTAAATTATTGGAAACGCTGCTGAAAGAGAAAATAGTGAGGTTTCTGGAGTCCAGCAGATTACAGGATCCGAGGCAGCATGGATTCACCAGAGGCAGGCCTTGTCAGACAAATCTGATTGATTTCTTTGACTGTGTGACCATGGAGTTGGACCGAGGGAGAGCCCTAGATGTGGTATATTTAGATTTCAGTAAAGCCTTTGACACTGTTCCTCACAGGCGACTTATAAACAAACTGAGCACCTTAGGGATGGACCCTAAAGTTACTGCTTGGGTTAGAAATTGGTTGGGTGGGAGGCGACAAAGAGTACAAGTTTGGTCCGATTCTTTTTAACATCTTTGTTAGTGATATAGCGGAAGGGCTGTCAGGAAAGGTTTGCCTCTTTGCAGATGATACCAAAATCTGCATTAGAGTAGACACCCAGGAAGGTGTAGATAACATGAGGAGGGATCTAGCTAAGCTTGAAGAATGGTCTAGAATTTGGCAGCTGGGATTTAATGTTAAAAAATGTAAGGTCATGCATTTGGGCAGCAGCAATCCAAGTGAGCAATATAGTATAGGGGGTGAAGTACTTTTGTCCACTAAAGAAGAGCGGGTTGTGTCTGATGATCTTAAAGTAGCTAAACAGGTAAAAAAGGCGACGGCAAAAGCTAGAAGGATGCTTGTGTGCATACAGAGAGGAATGGCTAGCAGAAAAAAGGAGGTGATAATGCCTCTGTATCAGTCTTTGGTGTGACCTCATTTGGAGTATAGTGTGCAATTCTGGAGACCGCACCTTCAAAAGGATGTGAACAGGATGGAGTCGGTGCATAGGGTGGCTACTAAAATGATTAGTGTTCTTCATTATAAAGCATATGAGGACAGACTGAAGGATCTTAATATGTACACCTTAGAGGAAAGGCAGGATAGAGGTGATATGATTGAGATGTTTAAATACCTCCGTGGCATAAATGTTCAGGGAGACAGCCTCGTTCAATTGAAAGCAAGTTCTGCTACGAGGGGACATGGGATGAGGGTGAAGGGAGATAGATTCAGGAGTGATATGCAGAAATATTTCTTTATGGAAAGAGTAGTGGATCCGTGGAATAGTCTCCCAGTGGAGGTGGTAGAGATAAGGACAGTAACTGAATTAAAAAAAGCATGGGACAAACACAGAGGATCTCTAAAGGTAAAAAGGGGACTGTTGTAGTTGTTGATATGGAAGGACAGACTAGATAGGCCATGTGGTCTTTTTCTGTCATCATATTTCTATGTTTCTAAAGGATGATCTTGTCAAACAAATCTGATTGAGTTCTTTTACTGGTGACCAGAAAACTAGATCAGGGGCATGCAATGGATGTCATCTACCTGGATTTCAGCAAAGCCTTTGATACTGTTCCTCATAGGAGGCTTATCAATAAACTCAGTAGTTTGGGGATGGGTCCCAAGGTGGTGAACTGGATCAGAAATTGGTTGACTGACAGGCGACAGAAGGTGATAGTAAATGGAGCTCACTCGAATGAAAGGAGGGTGATTAGCAGGGTGCCCCAGGGTTCAGTCCTGGGCCCGGCACAGTTCAATGTATTTGTGAGTGATATTGCTGAAGGACTGAATGGAAAGGTCTGTCTTTTTGCAGATGACATGAAAATTTGCAACAGAGTGGACTCCCCTGAGGGAGTGGATAACATGAGGAAAGATCTACAAAAGCTGGAAGAATGGTCTAATGCTTGGCAATTAAGATTTATTGCGAAGAAGTGCACTGTCATGCACTTGGGAATCAGAAATCCAGGGGAAATGTACACGGTAGGGGGCGAGAGGTTGGTGTGCATGGACCAGGAGAAGGACCTTGGTGTGATTATTTCTGAGAATCGCAAGGTGGCAAAACAGTGCGACAACGCGGTGGCAAAAGCCAGGAGGATGTTGGGTTGCATACAAAGAGAAATTATCAGCAGAAAGGAAGAAGTACTAATGCCACTGTATAAGTCACTGGTGAGGCCTCACTTAGAATACTGTGTTCAGTTTTGGAGGCCATATCTTGCAAAGGATATAAAAAGACTGGAAACTGTTTAGAGGGAGGCGACCAAAATGATTTGGAGGCTGCATCAGAAGCCTTATGAGAAGAGACTTGAAGACCTAAATATGTACACTCTGGAGGAGAGGAGGGACAGGGGAGACATGATTCAGACCTTTAAATACTTAAAGAGAAATAATGAACAAACCTCTTCCAAAGATGGGGAAGCTGTAAAGCTAGAGGGCATAACATGAAGCTGCAAGGGGGTAAATTGAAAGGCAATGTCAGGAAATACGTTTTCACTGAAAGAGTGGTGGATGCTTGGAATGCCCTCCCGATGGAAGTGGTGGGGGCAAATACAGTGACAGAATTCAAAATGACATGGGACAGACATAGTGGATCCCTTTACGGCAACAGGATAAAATCAAAATAAACTTAACGATCTAATTTCTCAACATACAGGGGTGTCCTACACAGGGCGGTGGTTTCACCCCTAAAACAAAGACATGGGGAGGGGTGGCCTGCACGGAGCAGCAGGTGCACTACTCTTGCTATCTTACTGGGCAGACTAGATGGACCATACTGGTCTTTATCTGCCGTCATTTACTATGTTACTAAGCAGCAGGTGAAGGCAAATCAGCCTCTCAGCAGGCACATTATATTCCTAGATGGCCTTGATAGATACATGGATGGGATTTGCATCTGAATTATCAGATATTGACAGTGTACTAGATGAAGTAGAGTGGAGGAGTAGCCTAGTGGTTAGAGCAACAGCCTAGTACCCAAGATGTCAAAATTTGATTCCCAATGGCATTCCTTGTTTTTATTTTATTTATTTAACAGTTTTTCTATACCGCCTTTGTCCAAAGTGGTTTACAAAGAACAACATAATAATCTCAGTAGATTTGTTTTACAAAAAGCAGGGGGAAATAACTTGGCAATAAATATGGGGTTAACTATGAGGAAGGGAATGAACTAGCAGTTTAACAGAAGATTAGGTACATGGAGAAGTAAACTTCATTTTCCAGACAGGGAAAAATGTAAAATTGATCTGTTCAACCAATCAGGATAGTATGTTACAGTTCTAATTAGGTATTGTCATCGGGTCCATAGTATTCTCTTAAGAGGTGTGTTTTGAGTAGTTTTTTAAGATCTGTAATGGATTGTGCTGCTCTGATGGCTTCTGGTAAGGAGTTCCAAATTGAGGGAGCATGGAGTGAGAATGCTCTGTTACTTGTCTTGAGTGGGGGGTTTTGGTCTTGAGTGGGGGAGTGTTCAGGAGGTTCTGAATTGCAGCTCTTCTTGGTCTCGTTGTGTATGCTGTTGTGATCTGATTGGTGAGATAGGGACCTGAGAGATTGTGAAGGATTTTGAATGTGGTGGTGATGGCTTTGTATTTTGTCCATTGTGAGATTGGAAGCCAATGTAGACTTTTCAGGATTGGTGTTATCTACTATTGGTTTGCACTAGCTGTTAGAATTCTAGCAACAGTATTTTGAGCTACCTGTAGAGGATATAGTGCATGTTTTGGGAGATCCTGATAGATAATGTTTCCATAGTCCAGGTGGGGTGTAATGATGGCTTGCAATACAGATCTGAAGTCATCATCCTGTAGCAAGTGTCATAAGGGCTTGAGGAGCTTTAGCTTCCAGTTTGCTGTTCTTGCTGCATTTTTGATGAGTGAAGATATGTTAAGACTGCTGTCAATGGTTATACCTAGATACTTGATTTCTTTTTTTTATCAATATTTCCGTGTTTTGGGCTATTATCCTTTTTAGTGGCTTAAAATCCTGATCTCTGAATTCAAGTAGAGCTTCTGTTTTACTTTTATTTACTGTGAGGTTTATCTTTGCAAGGAGGTTTGTTACAGTAGTGAAGACAGCAGATATAATTGTGAAATCTGGGTTGATGGTATTGAACGACATGTAGAACATGATGTCATCTCCATAGAGATGAAAGTGCATGTTCCAATTTCTTAGTAGATTACAGATGGGTTGAATGTATAAGCTGAATAATAATCCGGAGAGGACTGATCCTTGAGGTATACCTTGTGTTAATTTAAAGGGTCTTGAGTTGGTGGTACCGACCCTTACTTGCATGGTTTTGTCTGAGAGGTAAGATGTGAACCATTTTAATGTGCCGTCTGTTAGACCAATGTCACTGAGTCTATTTAGCATAATGCGATGTGAAACTGAGTCACTGATGATGTCAATGAACAAGAGCACGAATCCCTGTCGAGGCTTATCTAGACCGATGATGAGTCTGTTGAAGAGGTCCGTTAACAGTGTGCTGGTGCCACGATGAGGGTGAAAGCCATGTTGTTGTGGGTCTAGTGGAACGTGTGTATCAATTTGGTCTTGCAGCTGCTATTGTATGGCTTTTTCAATTATTTTGGCTAGAAATGGGATGCTCAAGTTGTGGTATTGATGCTGTTGATGATATCTAGTATTTCTCCTTTATTTATTAGGTTTAAGTTGTGTTATAGGTGGATTTTGTCTGTGCCGTTCTTTTGCTGTGGTGGTTCATAGTGTTGTAGCATTGTTGTGCATTCTTTGTTATAGAGGAAGTCAGCCATAACTTGAGGATCAACTTGCACTTTTGCGTTTGCTGTGTCAGTTAGGTTGGGATCATTGTTCTCTAGAGCAGTTGAGTGATTTCATAAGTATGCTTGTGATGTATTTCTTTTGGGCTTTGTTACATAGGTCGTTGTATTCCTTTTGATTGTTGCGAAGCTGTGTCTTGACAGTATTATCTTGTGACCTTTTCCATTTTCTTTCTAAGCATCTGAGGTCTCTTCTGATCTGGTCTTGGAGAACCATGGAGGGTGTGTGGATTTTAGGTGTTTTGTAGTTTGTCTTTTGTTGAATGTTGCGGCACCATTTATTATTTGATTCCATGAGCCGATAAATGTGTCTAGGTCAGATATGTCGGAGACTAGCAATGAAGAGGTCTTATCTAGGAAGTGTTGTGAGTTGAATGCCTTGAATCAATATCTGTACTGATGCTGTAGAGGAGCATTTGGTTGGGTAGAGTTGGTTGGTATATTAAGGGATATCATGGTATGGTCTGACCATGATACTGGGTCAATTTGTAGGTTTAGGTCTGATTTATGTAGAGTATCGGGTATGAACATAAGGTCAAGAAGAAATCCTTTGCAGTGGGTTGGTGCATCAATTATCTGAGTTAGATGTAGGGATTCCATGGCACTTAGGAATACTCTAGCGTGTTTTTCTGTGGTTGTGGGGAGGTTAAGGTCCCCCATGAGTATAAAGTGTTTTTTGTGACTGAATGGGTACACACCTCATTTAAAATAGCTGATAGATCTTCCTTGTTAGTGGTAGGTTTTCTGTAAGTTAGGCATATAGTATTCTCTGAGTTGCAGATGGTTAAGTAATCTATTGTATGCAGTGATTGAAAATAAATCAGGGAGAAATTCAAGTATTTTTTTTTAGCAAGGATTAGTACTCCTCCCCCTCTTTTTTCTAATTCGGGGCAGTTGAACAGCGTATATTGAGATGCAGTGAACTGGTTGAGAAGGATTTTGTCAGAGTCAGTGATCCAGCTTTCGGTGATGCACATTAAGTCAGTGTCTGTATGTTGAATATGGTCTACAATGGTCTGAATTTTGTTGTGGACAGAATGAGCATTGATAAGTGAACATTTGATTGGGTATACTTGGTGTTTGACATCTGTTGTCGTAGGCTGCAGACACTCTGTATCGATCTGTATGAGTCTGCGTGCTGGTTTGGAAAGCAATATTTTATGGTAGGTTGTAAGGTGAAGAAAGTTTGATCTGTGAAGAATTGGTATGTTATTACTCCAATTATTAAGTAACTGGGTAGATGATATGAGAAGAAATGTAGCCAGCAGTATCATCGTGTAGTATATAAAATTATGTGGTATCACGTAACCTTGGGCAAGTTTATTCTCCATTGTCTTGGAAGAAAAGGCCTGGCAATCTAATTCCAGTCATACCTTGCCAAGAAAACCCAGGGGCTGCTGGGTTACCAGAAGTCAGCATTGACTGTGCCAGTACAACTGATTGTGTGTAAGAGTTACCATATACCGGCAGATATAACCTTTGTTAAGGTCAAAGTCCTCCCCTGGCTGTCCCGAAGGGAGTTAGGTAAGGGGCTAAGGATGTCTATTAAGGTATACAGCTTTCATACATTGGAACTTTGCAGTCTGATTTGGTCCTACTATACGCGGGTCTACAATTGAGAGTGAGGGACCCATCATAGTGGGGTAAGGGTCGATTGCGTTGTGTGTTGGAATGCTTGGCTTCCTCCGGTAGAGTATGTGGAGGGGGGGGTGAATGGGGAGAAAATATGAAAAAAAAATTTACATGTTATCATAGAGGCTATGATGAATCAGTTTTTCAGCTGTATTCTGTGATCATCTCACTTGATTGCTTTGTTGTTCCAATAAACAGTTTTGAACATTTAAAAAAAAAACTGGCTGAAGAGGTTGTTAGCATGTCAACTGGTGAGGAGGTAGAAAGTGATCCTGGCAGTGCCAAAGCCAAGAGTACCATACAGGTAGAGAGGAAAGTAAAGAATGGGAAGAATGGAGTTGGCCTTTCATCATCTCCTCTGCCCCTTTTCATGGGTCCAAGTGCAGCAACACCCCCCTCCCCCCCCCCCCCCAAGGAAGTACAGGGGAAGTCTCATAAGACCTCGCATGAATGGAAGCATTTTAAAATACTTGATGGCCTGCAGAATGCAATTACTGTAGACAGTATATTAGCAGAGGGAAGCTTATGCATCATCTTATAAACAATGGCAGCACCCTTTCCAGCTCGATACAAAAAACAGAGTTCATCCTAGGCTGAGGACTCCATCCAGAAGTAAAAATTGCAGTGATGGAAAAGGTACAGGAAAACCACTAATGACTCACCTAATTCTAGAAATTGAATTAGATTAGCCACTGTTGGAAACAGGATACTCGGCTTGATGGGCCCTTGGTCTGACTCAGTATGTTCTTATCTTATGAACCTCTTATAAGATGAGGAGGAAGATATGGCCCCAATTCAGGACGGAGACTAGCAGGACTGTAAGTCATCCGAATTCCAAGTCACAGTCTCTCCGCATGTACAGAGGCTCTTTGTGGGGAGATGGAGACTGGAGCAGCATGGGGGCGGAGCATGGGCAGGCCTATCACTTGGACATGGCCCTGTATGTCCCGGGAACCTTCCGGTCATGGCCCTGTATGTCCGGGGAACACCAAGGAGACACACTGCTTAGTCCACCTTGGAAGTGAAATAAGGGCTAGGCCCCTGTGTGCCCCGGACCAGCAGGCCCCCCCCCCCCGCGCAGCAGATGCATAGCAGGCACTGCCCCGCCACCCAATCCCAGCTCCAGTGGGTTCGCCGAGGGCCGGATGGTGGGGGAACCGATGGGGGAAGATAGGGCCATCCACGCACAGGCAGGATCAGGGGGTCTGCCCATGCTAACCGGAGGATGTCCCCGTGACAGTGGAAGGGGCACGCCAGGCCATCTCTGGGCCCAATCCTGCAGGCCACTGGAACATCTGGTTCCCACAGTACAGAATCGGGTCCAAATAGGCTCATCCTGCTCGGAGCTGGCCAGACGACCTGGACATGCCCCTTCCTGAATCATGCTCTATATCAGGGGTCTCAAACACGCGGCCCGCGGGCCGCATGCAGCCCGCAAGACAACTTTGTGCGGCCCGCGACGGAGGAAAACAAAAAACCCCCAAAACCCTGGCTTCTGCCGTTGCCGCCGTGGCAGCGGCAGAATCAATTGTCAAATTTTAAAAAAACCTGGCTTCTGCTGCTCAAGCAGCAAAATCAGCTGTCCTGTGGCCCCTTCCCCTGTGCCCGGAGATCCGAGTCTGCTCTATCAGCGGCGTGCTTTTCAAGCCGCGAAGAGAGTATTCCCCTCTCGCGCGGTTTCAAGCCGCGCGAGAGGGGAATACTCTCCTCGCGGCTTGAAAAGCACGCCGCTGATAGAGCAGACTCGGATCTCCGGGCACAGGGGAAGGGGCCGCAGGACAGCTGATTTTGCTGCTTGAGCAGCAGAAGCCAGGTTTTTTTTTAATTTACCGGGGGGGGGGGTGTAGGACTGGAAATGGGCTATTGGCAGGGGGGGGGTGTAGGACTGGAAAAGGGCTAATGGGGGGGGTGTAGGACTGGAAATGGGCTATTGGCAGGGGGGGGTGTAGGACTGGAAATGGGCTATTGGCAGGGGGGGTATGACTGGAAATGGGCTATTGGCAGGGGGGGGTATGACTGGAAATGGGCTATTGGCGGGGGGGGGTATAACTGGATATGGGATATTGGCGGGGGGGTATGACTGGAGATGGGCTATTGGCAGGGGGGGTATGACTGGAGATGGGCTATTGGCAGGGGGGGTTATGACTGGAGATGGGCTATTGGCAGGGGGGGGGTTATGACTGGAGATGGGCTATTGGCAGGGGGGGTTATGACTGGAGATGGGCTATTGGCGGGGGGGGGGTTATGACTGGTAATGGGCTATGGTGGGGGCTAGGACTGGAAATGGGCAGGGGGGGGTTAGGAAGGCCTGGACGTGGGCTGATGGGGGGAGTTAGGACTGGTAATGAGCTATGGAAGGGCTGACTGAAATGGGGTAATGGGGGTTAGGGCTGGAAGTGGGCTATTGGCAGGGGGGTTATGACTGGTAATGGGCTATGGGGGGGGTAAGACTGAAAATGGGGTGATGGGGGGTAAAACTGGAAGTGCGCTATGGGGAGGTTAGGACTGGTAATGGGCTATGGGGGGTCTAGGACTGGTAATGGGCTGGGGGGGGTTGCTAGGACTGGAAATGGGCTGAGTGGCAGGGCGCCTTGAACTGCAAATGGCTGATGGGGAGGGGGGCTTGGAATGGAAATGGGCTGTGAGGGGAGGGAGCTAGGATTGGAAATGGGCTGATGGGGGGCTAGGATTGGAAATGGGCTGATGGTGAGGCTAGGATAGGACTGGAAATGGACTAATGGGGGGACTAGAAGGGAGCGGATGCTGGGTGGGGCTGGAACTAGAAGGGAGCTGATGTTGGGGGAGGATTAGAATGGGATGGAGCTGGGAAAGTGAAATGGAGAGGGGAAAAATATTTTGTCTGGGAGAGAAGACAAATCTACAATTGGCCAGGTATTGGGAGAGTAAGTGGGGATTGAGGATGGAGGGGTAAAATTTGAGTGGATGAAATAGGAATGAGGAAAGAGAAAAAGGAGAAAGATTAGTATGTTAAAGCAGATGTAGAGAGAGAATGGAAAAAAAACTAGGAGAGAAGAAAGGGCAAATGGACAGCAGACGATGGAGAGTTAGCAGAAGACATGAAGAAACCAGAAGAAAGAGGCTGGAACAATTGCAACTGAAAAAAATGCACAAAAGGTAGAAAAATATCTCTTTATTTTGAATTTATTAACTGGAATATGTCAGCTCTGGGAAATGTGCATCATTAATGTTTGCGCTTTGTTTAGTACAAGAGGAAATTAATTTATAGTTTTATTTCTACAGTGTTGTTGTACATTCCAAGTTTGGCTTTTGGGGTTCCCAGTTTAATTATTGTCTTCTTGTTTCTAAATCTTTTAGTCTTTCTTTATCCATACTCATTAAAGAGGCATGTTTACTAAAAGTTAGTGTATGGTAACATTATGCAAATATTTATACAAATGAGGCCCCTTATGCAAATGAGGCCCCGCGTCTTATGCGGCCCCCGGGTTACTTTACAAGTCCTCATTTGGCCCTCAAAGCAATTTGAGTTTGAGACCCCTGCTCTATATGATTCAACTTAATTCAAGTACCCTATTTTGCCATAATCTTGGGAATGCCCTGGCTCATATGCCATGAATCCCATATCCAGTAAAGAACTAGCCAGATCACCTTTCCATCCATGCTTTGCCAGAACTGTTTGCCTAATCTAGAAATTAAAAAGAATGAACCAGAGAATGCTGTCATGGAATCCAGGAATGTGCAGCAACTCAGAAGGAAACTGGATACCTACTGTAGAAGTATTTGAAGTATCAGGAAATGTTCAAATAGGAGGCCAAGGACACTCTACCCATTCACAGACCTTATTATTTCCCAATAGACTTACAAATAGGGCAGATGTCCCATTCATCAGAATTTACTCCCTCTTGGAGCCAAAATTCAAGATGCTAAGGGAGTACCTAAAGGAGAATCTAAAACGGGATTCATCAGGCCTTCAACTCTCAGATCTACTTCTCCAGTAATCCAGGCCTACATCTCTGCCTGCCTATCTGAAATTTCTGCTTGGATGTCTCGCTATCATTTGAAACTGAACATGGCCAAAGCCAAACTTCTTATTTTCCCCCTAAATCTACCTCCCTCCTTCCTCTTTTCTCAATCTCTATGGATAACGCTCTGCTCCTCCCTGTATCCTCAGCTCACAGCCTCTGAGGTCGTCTTTGACTCCTTCCTCTCTTTCTCCATTTACATCCAACTGATAGCTAAAACCTATCATTTCTTTCTCTTTAACATCAACAAAATTTGCCCCTTCCTTTCTGAACACACTTCTAAGACACTTATCTATTCTTCAGTCACCTCCCTTCCAGACTATTGCAACCTCCTTGCTATTCTCCCTCTGAATCATCTCTCCCCTTCAATCTGTTCAAAACTCAGCTGCCCGGCTAATCTTCCACGAGCCTCAACATGCTTATATAATCCCTCTTCTCAAGTCGCTTCATTGGCTCCCTATTCTTTACCAAATCCATTTCAAACTTCTCCTACAGACCTATAAGTGCACTCATTCTGCTGCTCCTCACTACCTTTCTTCTCTTGTCTCTCCCTACACCCCTCCTTGGGAACTCTGTTCTTCTGACAGATCACTTCTATCTGTGCCCTTCTCTTCTACTACCAACTCCAAACTTCAATCCTTTCACCTTGCTGTGGCTTATGCCTGGAACAAATTGCCTGAGTCTATACATCAGGCTTCATCTCTGGCCCTTTTCAAACCCACACTGAAAGCGCACCTCTTCAAGGCTGCTTTTGGATCCTGATCCACTTAATCTCCTATGTCTTTCCTTACTTTTCCCCTAGATATATCCTTATCCACAGCTGTTGTGTTGTCTCTCTTGACTAGATTGTAAGCTCAGATGAGCAGTGACCATCTTTTACATGTGTCTTTACAACACTGCATACTCCTTATAGCACAATACAAATGATCAGTAGTAGTAGTAGTAGACTTTCTCCAGTGGCAGCTCTAATTTTCTTTGTACCCAAGAAACTTAGCTCTCTCTATCCATGTATAGATTATCGAGCACTCAGTGCTGTGCGCATCCAGAATGAGTAACCAATCCTCATCAACAAACTGTTGGAACACCTCCAGGTGGCCAAAATTTTCACCAAGCTTGACATTCAAGGGGCCTACAAACTTATTCACATGCAAAAGCGAGATGAATGGAAAACAGGCTTTCATATCCAGTGTGGATATTTTCAATATTTAGTAAAGCTCCTTGGCTTAAGAAATGCTCTTGTTACATTTCAACCAGGGGCATAGACAACAGGTAAGCCTGAGTGGGCCATGGCCCCTCCACTTCAGAGTCAAGTCCACTCAGTCATCAGCAACGGCACAGGAAATATAAGAGAATTGGAGGTGATGTCAGCATGCACATTGCCTAATTCCCACCCATCTTAACCTCGGGCCCCACCAAAAAAATCAGTCCTGGCTACACCACTGATTTCAACAAGAAAGATTGGATGTCCAAATGGCAGACAAAATTTGATATGGACAAGTGCAAGTTATGCACCTAGGAAAGAACAACCCAAACTATGGTTACATGATGCAAGGTTCCACATTAGGAACCGCCACCCAGGAAAAAGATTTAGGCGTTATTGTAGATAATATGTTGAAACCCTCTGCCCAGTGTGCAGCGCCAGCAAAGAGAGCTAATAGAATGCTAGGAATCATAAGGAAAGGAATGGAGAATAAAACAAAGGATATTATAATGCCTCTGTATCATTCCATGGTGCTACTGCACCTTGAATATTCTGTGCAATTCTGGTTGCTTTATCTTAAAAAGGATATAGCAGAATTAGAAAAGGTACAGAGAAGGACCACCAAAATGTTAAAGGGGATGGAAGGATACCCCTATGAGGAAAGGCCTCAAAGGTTAGGGCTCTTCAACTTGGAAAAGAGACGGCTGAGGGGAGATATGATAGAGGTCTATAAATTAATGAATGGAGTAGAACAGGTAAACATACAGTAGATAGGTTGTTTACTCCATCAAAAAGTAGAAAGACTAAGAGTAAAAAATATATATATTTTTTCACTCAATGCATAAGCAAACTCCAGAATTTGTTACCGGAGGATGTAATAAAAGCTGTTAGTACTACTACTACTACTATTAATAATATTACTACTGCCATAGGAGAATTCCATAAGAAGCTAAAAACTCAACTCTTCCTAGAATACTATGGAGCAGACCCTCACTAAACCATTACCAACCAAACACCAAACTCTAAAATTATGGTGACTATACATAGTTAAATTGTAACTCCCTCACTTATATTTATTTATTTATTTATTTAACAGTTCTTCTATACCGCTCTATTTTAGATCAGAGCGGTTTACATTTAACATCAACTATACAACACAGGCACTCTGAGTTGTATTTACAATAAACAGGGAGATCAACTTGGAAGTAACTGGGGGAACTATATACATTGTATTTACGCTGTTATCTGTTTTCAGGCAGATCCTATCTACATCTTATTTACACTGGGAGTCTAAATTCTATTTCTGGGAGTACTTCTGAGGGATAAGTTGATTATCCTTTTTTATACTGAATCTGATTGTTTAGGTGTAATGAGTGATTGTCTGAGGGTTCACATGTATGATTACTAAGGCTGGATTCGGGGTAGTATGTAGTGAACAGGTGCTGCTTTAATGCCTTCCTGAAGTGGGTTAGGTACGAGATGTTTCGTATAAAGGTGGGGAGGGCATTCCATGCTCTAGGTGCATAAATCGTAAAGGCCCTATTTATTGTTGCTTTTGTGCATTTCGTTATTACTTTTGGGACCTCTAGGGTGTTTTGCATCGTGGATCTTCTGTTTCTGTTCTGTGGTACTTTATGTATCATCTTGCTGATAGCTGTGGGGGTCAGGGTGTTTAAGGCTTTGAAGGTTAATGTTAGAACTTTGTGGAGGGTTCTTGCTTGAACCGGTAACCAATGGAGGTTCATCAGTACTGGTGTTATGTGCTCTCTCCGTGAAGCCCCTGTTAGTACTCTTGCAGCGGTGTTCATTGCGAGCTGGAGCGGAGCTAGCGTTGTTTGAGGGAGACCATGTAGAATTACGTTGGCGTAGTCGAAATGTGGTAATATTAATGCCTGATAGATCGATCGGTAGTCGCTGAAGTCGAGTAGTGGTCGGAGATGTTTTAAGGTCCTTATTTTCATGTATACTGTTTTTACTGTGTTTTTTATGTGGGTTTTCAGCTCCAGTTGTTGGTCCAGTGTAACGCCAAGGTAGCGGATTGTGGGTTTGGTTTTCAGTTCTGTGTTGCCGATTTTTAAAGAGGGTGGAGGGGTGAAGTCCTGGTTCCTTGAGATGAAAAGGACATCTGTTTTGCTGTAGTTGATTCTCAAGTTTTGTGTGTTGAACCATTCTGCTACTGCCTCAAAACATCTTGTTAGAGGGGAGAGGTCTGGTTGGTTGGTCCTGAATGGGATGTATAGCAGGATATCATCCGCGTATGCTAGACAGTTGACCTTGAATGAACGTGCTATAGCGCATATGGGCTGCATGTAGATGTTAAACATCAATGCAGATAGTGACGAACCCTGTGGTACACCCTGGCTTTGTAAAAACGGTTCAGAGGTTGTGGATCCAGACCTTACGTATTGCCATCTATTAGTCAAGTATGACTTGCACCATTTTAGAGCTGTTCCCTGAATTCCTTTCTCACTGAGGCGTTGTATGAGGATCTCGTGGCTCACTGAGTCAAAGGCCGCTGCAATGTCAAGGAATATGAGGGCGAATCCTTGATGAATTTTGTCGATTCCAGAGATTAGGTGGTCAAATAGGGTGACGAGGAGGGTTTCCACCCCATGTGCTTCTCTGAACCCATGCTGGGAAGGATCCAGTGGGGCTTCAGTATCAATATGCTGTTGGATTTGGCGCTGTACTAACTTTTCGATTACTTTGGCAAGCATGGGGATACTTGAAATTGGTCTGTATGATTCAACTTTCGTTGGGTCCAGCTTGTTATTTTTCAGCAGTGGTCTGATTGATGTTTGTTTCAGACTTTGTGGGAACGATCCGGTTGTAAGGGATTGGTTTATTAATTCGCTTAGATATTGGCTTAAGTCACATCGTAACTCCTTTATCCATCGAGCTGGGCATGGGTCGTTGGGCGCGGTAGTGGGGTTGATTGCGGCTATAGTGTCTTCGATCTCTCTGCGTGATATTTTGTCAAATTTGGATAGTGGTGCTGGTTGGTGCAAATTATGTTGAGAGATGTTGTCCGCGGAGCTCGATGTAGCATCATCCTGGATCACTTCAGATTGTAGGTAGTTGTTTGAGGTTGTAGTAGTCTGGATCATTTTTGACTGTAGGTAGTTGGAGTATGCCTGGGGGTGTGGCATATGAGATTGGTCTGCGGGAGGTTCTTTTATGAGAGATTTCACTATATTGAAGAGGTCGTGGGGTTTGTTTAGTGACCGCTTCAAGATGTTGGAATGATATTGTTTCCGCTGCTTTGTTAGTTCGGCACGGTGTGCTCTTAGGTGAGCGATGTAAGTATTTTGTGCTTCAGTAGAGCGAGCCCGACGCCATCTTCTCTCGAGCCTGCGCAGGCACTGGAGTGAAGCTCGGAGGTCTTTGGTATACCATGGTGCGTGTTCTCGTTTCTTTGTTGTTTTATGTGTGGCTGGTATGCATGCGATGGTCTTGAGGCTCTCATCCCAGGTGGACACCAAAGCATCTAGGTCGTGTGGTACATTGTCGAGGAGTGGGAGGATCTTCCCTCGAATCTCTTCTTTATCAAAGGGACGGAAGCGCTTCAGCGAGGTTTCGTGGACAGCGTTGGTTTTTTTGAAGTTTTGATTGTATGTGTTAATAGGTATCTGGAATTTGATCAGGCTATGGTCAGACCATGGTACAGGAGTTATGGTTGGTAGCATTGGTTGGGTCGTATCCTTATCTGTCTGTGGGGCAAATATCAAGTCAAGTTTGTTTCCCTTGACGTGAGTGGGACTATCAACTAGTTGATCGTAGCCTAGCTCTTGTAGCGCTTCTAGGAAGGCAGAGGCTTGGGATTCCTGTAGAGTAGGCAGGTTAAAGTCGCCTAGGATCCAGTTTTGGGATCGTGGTCTGTTTGAGTGGCAGGCGAGGCCAATTATTGTTGCCAGATCCTCTGAAGATGGTGTTGGCGCTCGATACAGTAGGTTGATCGTGCAGGTATCATTTGTTATAGTGAGGGAGTCCAGGTGGGCTGTGCTAGTTGCATTGCACAACTGGAAGCCTAGGCAAGTTTTTACCAGGATGAGTGTTCCGCCTCCTCTCTGGTTGGTTCTATGGCATGCATGGACTGAAAATCCTGTGGGTAACATCTGGTTTATGATTGCATTGTCGCATTCTGATAGCCAAGTCTCTGTGATCATGATGATGTCAAGATCATGGGTCGTGACCAGGTCGGTAATTATTGGCCATTTAGTGCGTATTGACCTTGCGTTGATAAGTGCACACTTCAGGGCATGATGGTGCTGCTGACGGTCCAAATGTGACTTCTTGATGTGTTGAAGTGGGATGTGTAATAAATGTGAGTAAGGCGTGTCGTTGGGTTCTCTTCCTACCCACTTTGTATACCCATATCCCTACTCGTATATAATTAAATATAATGTGCACAGATGTTATTATATATTAATGTTACAAAACATGCTGTTATTTGTAAACTGCACGCAGCGCTGCACAGCTAACCTACAGGAGGTATTTATTGAGATATAAGAGATAGTTAAGTTTACTTTGATTTTATCCTGTTGCTATAAAGGGACCCACTGTGTCTGTCCCATGCCATTTTAAATTCTGTCACTGCATTTGCCCCCACCACTTCCATTGGGAGGGCGTTCCAAACATCGACCACCCTTTCAATGAAAAAGTATTTCCTGATGTTACCTTTCAATTTACCTCCTTGCAACTTCATCTTATGCCTCTTGTTTTATAGCTTCCCCGTCTTTGAAAAAGGTTTGTTTGTTCATTAATACCCTTGAAGTTTTTAAAGGACTGTATCATATCTCCCCTGTCCCTCCTCTCCTCTAGCATATACATATTTAAGTCTTCAAGTCTCTTCTCATACATCTTCTGGCGCAGGCTCCAAATCATTTTGGTCACTTTCCCCTGAACCGTTCCCAGTCTTTTTCTATCCTTTGTGAGATATGGTCTCCAAAACTGAACACAATATTCCAAGTGAGGCCTAACCAGTGACTTGTACAGTGGCATTAGCACTTCCTCCTTTCTGCTGGTAACTCCTCTCTGTATGCAAACCCAGCACACTTCTGGCTTTGGCCACTGCCTTGTGGCACTATTTCACCACCTTGAAATCCTCAGAAAAAATCACTCTGAGGTCCTTCTCCTGGTCCTTGCACACCAACCTCTTGCCCCCTATCGCAAACAATTCCTTTGGATTTCTGCATCCCAAGTGCATGACACTGCACTTCTTCACATTATCTGGTGGACTAGAAGTATTAGGGTCCAGAGGAATGCAGCTGGGAGCCTGGCCTATCTGTACATTTTTTAAAATAATATTTGGTCATTTAAATCATTAAACAAACAAGGCACAATATTCAAAGGCATTTACATGATTTACTAACATGGTTAGCATTGCTGAATATCCCAGGGTACCACTGCTAACTTTTGCCATCGAAGCTAACTGGACTGTCAAAGCTAATTGAATATCACCACTGTCCAGTTAGCTTGCTGCTTCTGCTGCTGACCCAGATCTTCCATGCTGGTGGCCGGATATGGTCCCAGCAATGAATATCCGGGGCAGCGGGGATGGCTAGGCACTGTAATCACGCTAACCGCCTCCCCTGAATATCAAGCCCACAGATATTAGCCGTGTATTTGTGGACTGAGTTAAGGAACGAGTGAGGGTGAGTCTAAAAATTCTTCAGAAATCAGTGATATTCATCCACTATCTGGATAAGTTAAGGGGGTTATTTTAGAAACTTTATTCATGATTTACACATATAAATACGAGTACGACCATTTACATGTGTAAATCGCATCCACATGTAAAAGACCTTTTTAGAAAGGGCACATCTTACACGTGGAGGTCCATATCACATCTATGCTGCATGGGGAGTGTCAGGGGATGTATCAGGGGCATGGCCAGAGCAGCACCAAAATCGACATGTGTATCCCCAATTTCACATAGGAGATGATCGCATAAGTCTAAAATTGTCCGCATCTAGATTTACACCTGCTCTCCGACATGATTAGGAAAAACCAAAGTGCTCCTTTTGCCCTTCTTTTTACAGAACGGATTAAGGGGGATATCCGCCTTCATCCTCAATGTCTATTTCCCCTCTTTTAATCGCAACAAGGAAATGATAGAGAACTCTGTAGTTAATTAGTGACATCTATAAGTCTAGATTGCAAAATGGCAAATATACAGGTGTAAGTGCCTATATTTACACATGCCTGTTGTAAAATGCTGGCAAACATATGTAAATTGCCAGATTTCTGACATCGATTTTTCACACATGTATCTTTATGAAATGACGGTTCCCTCTGAACATGGATGCCCATCCCCTTGTATTCCTACGCTTTCTTCTTTGGTATACTGTAAAACGCATGTCCACCGTGAGGAGCAGCAATATGTCAATTTTACATTGGATTTATACGTACCCACCCTCTCCCCTAAAACTGGCATAGATTCAGGGCTGG
Organism: Ichthyophis bannanicus; assembly: GCA_033557465.1. NCBI lineage: Eukaryota > Metazoa > Chordata > Amphibia > Gymnophiona > Ichthyophiidae > Ichthyophis > Ichthyophis bannanicus. The sequence goes on from CM066033.1 coordinate 1,307,238,596, forward strand.
CCCAACCACTGGAGAAACTAGACAGCTGCCTAGGGCATTATTTTTATCTTTATTTGTCACTTTATATACCGCCCACGCACAAGCACCAGAGTGGTTCACAATACAAAAATTAAATGCGGCAGAAGAAGGAAATGGAACTCCATTGGTTAGACAGGAAAGAGAATTGAAAAAAAAAACCAGACAGGCAATCCTGGGACAGAGAAGGACACACTATACGTGAAGCTAGGAGGGGACAGGAGGAGGGGAGGATCGTGGAGTCAGATCAAAGGCAGTGCAGAAGAGATGGCTCTTTAGGCCAGCCTTGAATCTGACAAAGGAGGGCTCAAGACGGAGGGTGAATGGGAGCGAGTTCCAGAGCCCGGGGCCAAGGAAGAAAAAGGGGAAGGGAGGAACATGTGGTTGGCGTGTATGGATCTGAGTGAACATTGGGGGGTGTGGAGACGGACCAGGTTGGAAAGGTATTGAGGGACACCGGTGTGGATGGCTTTGTGGACAAAGGTGAGAATTTTGTCCCGAATTCTGTAGGGCACAGAAAGTCGGTGAAGGCGGATGAGGAGGGGGGTGATGTAATCGGAGCGGGTAGCATGTGTAATGATCCGGGCTGCTGTATTTTGAACACCCCCAGAATGCTCCAATGCCAACCAATTAGCGTCAGGGCATGCAGTGACAGCACCTGCAGATATTCAGCAGCACTAACCGTGTTAGTGTTGTTGAATATCACGGACAAGGAGATTAACACGGCTGGCAGATCCACTAACCCTGTTAATCCCTTTGAATATCGGGCCCAAAATCTTTTCATCACATTTATGTGAAATCTCAATTCTTCCATAAGTACGAGGCAAACTTTGACCTCACAGAAACTCAGGCCTTGGGACATGCTAACACGTATGAAGAAACAGCTGTGTTTTGCAGCACACAGGTCCGGCGCATCTGGTGTTGTTCAAAATACAATGTTGTTCTCTTTAAAAAAGGCTTATTCAGCCAACAGAATAAAGTATTTTCTATAGGCAGCCATACTAATAACTGCTAATAAATGTTCATAGGACTGGCAGTGTAATCTTGAGAGCACAGAGGTGTGAAGATAGAGACTAGTGCTGCATTCACCTCTCCCCCCCTCACTATGCAGCCTTGAGATGACTTAAGGCACTTTTTGTTTCCCCAAAGGCACAGAATAGGAGAAAAACCTTAATGAATCAGATCCTTAGAGCTGCTCGGGCAGCAGCATGCCAGCGATGGGAACGTACTTGTATAGCACTTTGTACTCTGATAAAAGCCATATTAATAATAAATATTATTATTGAAGCTATTAAGGTTGCTGCTGTACTGCACTTGATAGCAGTGAATCTGGTTAGCACAGATATAGGCAAGGCCAGAATGAAGTACTGCTTGCCCTCACTTTATTCCAAAGCACTACATCAGGAGCAACAGACTTGTACCATCTTCTCGTAAGCACTACTCGTCTTAAACAAGCGACATCCTGGAAGCCATAAAATATAAAGGTACTTAATGGAAGACGACAGATAACGACTGAAATGACCCATCTAGTCTGCACAATAAGGTAGTTCGATTTGGTTCCATCCTTTTGCTATTTAGGGATCTTCTGTGTACATCCTATTCTTTCTTGAATTCCATCACTGATTTTGCCTCCAGCACCTTCTCCGGCATCCATCACCCTTTCCGTGAAAACATGAGATTACTTCCCACAGATAACTATAGGCAAAGCACACTGATGGCTCACCATGACTGTTCCACGAATTGTCCTGTGCCGTAAGGTATAGTATGTATTAAAAACATAAGATACTGAAAAGCAGATTAGACATACCAGACATCTGCTGCCAGCTGTTATTAGTCTCTGGGTGCCACTTACATGTTAATGGCTCTGAGATGGTATTTTCAACCTTGAGAGGAAACTGGAGCCTGCCACACAGTACTGAAGTCAAACTGCAGCCAACGCGCAAGCAGCTGTCCTCCTAATATCTTGGAAACAAAACAGGCACGTTTAATGGTTCACCAGAATACATGGAAAGAAATCAGACGTCAGACACATTTCTCTTTTGCATTAAACGTGATGGCACATAAAGAAAAAAAAAGGGCTTGTGCTTTCAATCGAACCTGAAACTAAAAGCTAAAGAGATCTTTAGAGAAAGCATCCGAAGCTTTTCTGCAGGATGATGTATTCAATCTCTGTTTCTATTGAACAGCAAAGAAAGGCACAGGGGGAAGGATATTCACCGCCAAACCTTGAACATGAATACTCAGTGCCAGGCCCATATACACCCACCAGCATTGGATATCCAGGTCGGTCGGATGGCGTGTTAGCTAACCAGCTAGCGGTGATATTCAGCCGCTGGATGGTTAGCTACAGCGGCTAAGGTTAGACAAGCCTTTCACGTTAGTGCTGTTGAATATCCTGCTGAGCACCATCTAGGTGGTTTGCAAGTCTGCAACAGCCGAAATGGCTTTGAATATCCCCCTTGCCACAAAGAGTATATAAAACTTTAAGAGGTTCTGGTCCTTTAATTAACACTTCTTTCTTTCTAGATAATTTTCTCTGCATTCAGTAAACAAAGCTCTTTAAATTCAATTTGCTTCAATTAGCTCTTTTGCTTTACAGTCTGTTGCATTCTTTCCTTGTCCTCGGTTTGAGAAGCACATTCTGTTTTTCTCTGGCTGAAAGTGCTTGCCACTTAGAAGAATCACTGCAGCTTCCATAGCATGCTACACAAAGACAAAAGCAATTGCTCCTCACCAACCCTTCCTGGAAAGCAAACACACCTGCCAAGACTTTAGCCTTTGCAGTGACATTCTGCCCCCGCTGATTAACATACAGCGATGTGTTCATATGTTTATAGAGGCCTAAGCACAGTCTTACGGCTTAAGCTCAGAGCTAAATTTTAGGTATCATTAAATCCTAATGTACTTAATCTAAAGTCACTGAAAAAATTATAGCTAGGGTTCAGGACAGGGGAAGATAGGGAGAAAGACAGAATAGGGGATACACGATCTTAAGCTTTGGGGTTTATCACATGCAAAGACAGACCCTAAAATATAAGAAAAACAAGTAAGGCTTTACATAGCCTTTATGCAGTTAAATTCTGCAGGTTTACAGACAAGGCTGGCCCAACCATGAAGTCAGACTAGAGGGTCGCCTAAGGTAGCAGTCAGATCAAACCAATGCTGACAGCCACACAAATTCAATGAGCCGTCAGCGCATTCGTTCGCTGGCAGGGACAGTGGAACACACATACATACAAAGCAAAGTTTAATATTTAAAAGTCTGAAGTCCAGTTCTGCTTCTTTGCAGGATTGTTATAGGAGGGATAGTGTTGGTATGATCACGATTGCTGAGTTTAATTATGAAAATATCAAGGGAGGGAGGCATAAGGTTGAAGGTTAATTTAGGGTGCCCAATATACTTCCTCTGGCCATGTTTACTGACTGAGGACATTCTGGACATTCCAGCAAAATGTTACTCAACAAGAGAACAAGATGGCAGATATCTGAGGAGCCATGCTCTGTCCTCAGCCCTTTGATTCTTTTACCCGTTATATTTTGGCTTTGATGGACAAAAGGAAGGGAAGGACCAGGCTCTCCAGCAGAGTCATTTGGCCCTGGTCTCACCTCACAGGGGGGCTTCACCTCAGACAAAGGTGCATGGTCCTCCACTTTAACCCTATATAATCATTATGTTTTTTTATTTGTATAATAAATTTTTGAATTTTGAAAAACAATGTTTTATATGCTATTCCTTTTCACTTCTCCCAAACAATGAGGGAACCAGACAATATTAAACAGCCCAGGCCTCATTTGAGCTGTTAGAGGGCCTGGGAAGGGCATGCACTTATCCTGCAGCACCAGTCCAGTAGGCAGCAAGCCGTCTGATGTATGGATTTGTAGTCCGATCACATCAGTCAACTGTTGTGGCAAATTTTCTACAGATGGAGAAAGCGTACCACCAGTCCTGCTGGAGAGCAAAGCTTCACTGAGCCCCATAGTGTATTCCCAACCTACAGAACCCACAAGGCTTCTCAAAATTTCAGGCTCCCAGACATGGGTGGAAGATTTCCATGATGGACTGCTGGTAGGATCTGTCTTGAAGGTGCCCATGATGGAGGAAGTATGGACCCCCTCAGATAGTGAGGTCTCTGCCAGTGTGGAAGGGGGTTGATGCAGCCTGAGGAAGATCTTTCCCAAAATCCTGGAGGATTGTATAGAAGAAGTGAGTTGCAAACTATCCCTGTCTTTTGCCTGACTCAGAAAACTTTATTAATCACCGTAGGGACTCTATGGGAAGCGATAGTAAAGTCTGAACAATCAGTAACATGTCAGATACATGCCGTCACTACAGCTTCAGAACTCTTTGGCCAAATCTAAATCTTTGGAAGAAATATAAGAACATAAACTATGCCATACTGGGTCAGACCAAAGGTCCATCAGGCACAGTATCCAGTTTCCAACAGTATCCAGGTCACAAATAGCTGTCAGGTTCCCAAAAAGTAGACAGATTCCATGCTGCTTATCCCAGGGGAAGCAGTAGATTTCTACTTTAGTAATGGTTTATGGACTTTTCCTGCAGAAACATGTGTGAACCTCTTTTAAACACAGCTACAATAACAGCTTTTACTACATCCTCGGGCAACAAATTCCAGAGTTTCATTACACATTGAGCAAAAAAATATTTTCTCTGATGCAAACGCGCTACACTGTAGTTTCATTGCATGTCCCCTAGTCTTTCTACTTTTTGAAAGAATAAACAACCAACTTATGTTTACACATTCCACTCATTATTTTATAGACCTCTATCAAATCTCCCCTCAGTCGTCTTTTTTGCAAGTTGAAGAGCACTAACCTTTTAAGCCTCTCCTCATAGGGGTATCCTTCATCCCCTTTACCATTTTGATGGCTCTTCTCTGTACCTTTTCTAATTCCACTATATCCTTTTTTTTTTCAAGGATCTGTTTATTGAATTCACAAGATAAGGAAAAGCAATACAAACAAAATCATTTTTCATTATATATCCGTTATATATCAAGCATACCCCGGGCAGGGCTGTGTCTTGTCCACCACCCTGGGGCTGTACAACAACACAAACAAAGAAGGGATCCTGACACTACCCAAAATAATAACCCACAAACCCCCCTCCCCCCGCCCGGGACCACTGAATACCGCCCAAACTCTCTAATGTCTCCTCTGGGAACCTGCCATATCCCCATCTACTACTACCCCAAGTTCAATATTTCACTGCGGGCTTTAGACCCCAGGTTTTGAATATAAGGCATCCAAATCAGGAGAAAAGAGGCCCAACTCTGAGGGCGTCTCTTCGCACTCCGCCGTTCCAACAGCATGAACTGGTGGAAACCATTCCGCCACTCTCAAAAGGAGGGGGGCGCCGGTTCCCGCCAGTGTCAGAGTATAGGGACCTTACCCACCAGACAAGCCTTCCGCACGAGTATTCTCTGCCATCTGCCCTTCGGATGGAGTGGTCCTAGTTGATCCAGCGCCACTAACGGCCCCGTCCAATAAAGTTGCTGCTGCAATAAGCCACCTATATAGTTCCCAATCCGCATCCAATATCTGCGGATATGTGAACAGCCCCACCACATGTGGCCCAAATCAGCCAAGGTACAGTCACATTTCGGACACCCGCCATACCGAGTAAGATGACTTCGCAGTGCACGCCGCGGAGAAGTGGGCTCGGAGGATACATTTAAGTTGGACCTCCCACCATCTACCCCCTTCCGCCAGTCTCACAATCCGGCCTAACGCGGCACGAACCGCACCTGGGGCTATCCTACAACCCAATTCCTGCGCCCAGGAAGCTTCCTCCACCGAATAGTCTAAGGGCACATCACACGTGTCCAGTGATCTTTTTAGCATCGCTATAGTGGGGGGAGACTCCATCCCTAGAGTAAAGAATTCTAAAATCCGCGTGGAATATTCGACCAGTAATTCCCTCCCTGAGACAGAGCCCACATAATGGGAAAGTTGCAGGTATGCAAACAAAGAGGTTCCTGGGCACAAATCATATTCCTTACATAACACTCCCAAAGCCTTACACCGCCCTTCCAAATCGACTACATGTCCCAGATTCCGTATCCCCACCTGCTCCCACCGACGAAAGGGAGCGGAGTCCGAACCCAGCGGAAACTGGGGATTACCCCGCAAAGGCAGCCAACACGAGATCTCCGGGGAGCTGCCCCACAGTTTATTCAATTGCTGCCACACTCATCGCACCGCTTGGATCAACACACTTTTCATCACCCGGTCCGGCAAGGCCGAACGCCGCAAATGTAATACTGCCAGTAAGGACTGTGGCGCCACAAAGGCCTCCTCGAGTTCTCTCGGGGTGTAAACATCTGTGCCTCCCAGCCAGTCCCCCAGGTGCCTAGCCTGGCATGCCAAGGCATATTTCCAGAGATCGGGAACGCCGATCCCGCCGGATCGCCATCTCCCCCTCAGTCGGCGCATCGGTATGCGTGCTCTAGCTCCCCTCCAAAGAAACCCACGAAATTCACGGTCAATACACAACAGGTCGCAGCGTAGCAGCCACACCGGCAAGGTTTGCAGCCAGTAGAGCACCCGTGGCAAGATCACCTCCACTATATCCTTTTTAAGATGTGGTGACCAGAATTGCACACAATATTCAAGGTGCAGTCGCACCATGGAACAATAAATAGACATTATAATGTCCTTGGTTTTATTCTCCATTCCTTTCCTTATGATTCCTAGCATTCCAGTTGCTTTCTTGGCTGCCACTGCACACTGAGCACAATGATACCCAGATCCTTTTACTGAAGGCATATGAGAAGAGACTTGAAGGCCTAAATATGTATACCCTAGAGAAAAGGAGAGAAGAGGAGATATGATAGGGGCTTTGAATTACTTAAAGGTTATTAATGAACAAACAAACTTTTTCAAAGACAGTAACATAGTATATTATGGCAGATAAAAACCAGTATGGTCTATCTAGCCTGCCCAGTAAGGTGGCTAGAGTAGTTGTACCCGCCACTCCATGCAGGTCACCCCTCTATGCCTTTGTTTAGGTTTGTACCAACCACTCTGTGCAGGTTACTCCTCTCTATGCTTTTGTTTAGGGTTGTACCCGTGGCTCCGTGCAGGTCCCCCCCCCCCCCCTTTATTTGTTGAAGTATAAAAGATATTTAGGTGTGTTGATTTCATCCTCTGGCTATAAAGGGATCCACTGTCTGTCCCATGCCATTTTGAATTCTATCACTGTAGTTGCCCCTACCACCTCCATTGGGAGGACATTCCAAGCATCCACCACCCTTTCAGTGAAAAAGTATTTCCTGAGCTTGCTTTTAAGTTTACCTCCTTGCAGCTTCATGTTATGCCTTCTAGCATTACAGTTGCCCCTTCTTTAAAAAAGTTTGCTTGTTCATTAATACCCTTTAAGTATTTAAATGTCTATCATATCTCTCCTGTCCCTCCTCTCCTCTAGGGTATACATATTTATATCTTAAGGTCTTTTCTCATATATCTTCTGGCGCAGGGTCCATATCATTTTGTTTGCCTTCCTTTGAACTGTTTCAAATCTTTCTATATCCTTTGTACAATATGGACTCCAAAATTGAACAGAATACTCCAAGTGAGGCCTCACCAATGACTTGTACAGGGACATTAATACCTCCTCCTTTCTGCTGGTTATTCCTTTCCATATGCAACCCAGCGTCCTTCCAGCTTTGGCTACCGCCCTGTAATGAAATGAAGCTGCAAGAGTGTAAACTTAAAAGCAACATCAGGAAATACGTATTCATGGAAAGGGTGGTGTGTGTCTGGAATACCCTCCCGAAGAAGGTGGTGGGAGAAAAAAACTGATGGAATTCAAAAAGGCCCGGGACAGACACACAGGATCACTACATAGCAAGAGGATGGAATCAAAGCAAACATCAATAACTTCTAAATTATTGGGCAGACAAGATTGGCCATGCTGGTCTTTATCTGCAGTCATTCGCTGTGTTATTATGTCACTAAGGACTAGGGATCCAATACTGTAAGGCATTTACATGGCTTACAGAGTTGTAAACCGGGTAAATGCCCCTAAGCAGGATATTCAGTGGCACTAACATGCTGCTATATGCCCCGATGCTAACTGCTTAGCATCGGAGGGTGTCAGAGGCGTTCTGGGGGTGGTGCCCAGGGATACCCAGGCAGCGGTGATATTCAGCCACTGCCCAATTATCCCTCAGTGGCAAAAGTTAAGCGCAGCAAAAGCTGTCCCAGCCTTTGCTGCCAAGCTAACCGGGCAGCAGCTGAATATCGCCACTTTCCGGTTAGCTTCTGCATCATTCACGAATGTGTGGTAAACCCAGATATTCAATGCAGGTGACTGGATATGGTACCGGCACTAAATATCTGGATTAACTCCTTAGCGGCGATGGCTAGGCGCTGTACTTGTACTTGTGCTTGTACTAGCCGCCACTGCTGAATATCGGGCCTTAGGTCTAAAATAGCTTCCCCCCTTATCAGTTCATGAACCAGCTGCTCCATGAATCAGTCATTTATTTCATTTAGAAACCTATCTCCATAGCATGTCCTGATGTGACATCGGCCCTATTGATATTGGAGTAATTGAAATCACTCATTATTAATGTGCTGTAAATTTTGTTAGCTTTTCTAATTTCTGTTAGCATTTCATCATCCGTCTGTTCATTCAAGCCTGGTGGATGGTAGTACACCCCACTGCCATTCCCTCCCCCCCTTTTTTAAAATATATTTATTAAGTATTACTTCAACATCCAAGTAATACTTAATAAACATATTTTTTTTTAAAAAGGGGGGGAGGGAATGGCAGTGGTTTGCAGCTTGTCGTGCTGTGAGGGCTTGTGTGCATCAGTGATGCTGAGAGCTAAACTATCGGTAGTTTAACTACTGGCAGGGTCTCCCGAGATGGACAGCTCTCAGCTGAGGTGCCAGACCAAGACAAACCACCCATCTGGGCAGCAGCAGAATGGGATAGTGTTGACGGCGGAGGATCACATTTCTGTGACAACGGCAACAACACCAAACATAAACTGCGCGGAAGAAAGGCCCGGCAATCTACTTCTGTATCTTGCCATGAAAACCCAATGGATAGTTACAACAAAACAAATTGTGCTATAGTGCTGGAAGATGAGACCCCCAGGTCGGAAGGCACTCAACTAGCTACTGGGGAAGAGCTGAAGACGTTTTAGAGTAAAGCCAGCATTTATGATGTGGTTGGATCAAAGCCCTCGGGACGTCTGACTGCTGATGTAGCTGCGCATGAAATGAGAGTCAGAAGTTGTAAAGATGTCTTACATATTGGAACATGGAACGTACGAAGCATGAACCAAGGGAAGTTGGAGGTGCTCAAGAATGAAATGGAACGTGTACAAATTGATCTGTTGGGTGTCAGCGAACTGAAATGGACTGGCATCGGGCACTTTACATCAGATGATCACATGGTCTACTATGCTGGAAATGAAAGACAAAGAAGAAATGGTGTTGCATTTATAATAAAGAAGAAACTTGCAAGAACTGTAACGAAATACAATGCAGTCAGTGAACGCTTAATCTCTATTCATCTATGAGGAATGCCTATCAACACAACTATAATTCAAGTATATGTCCCAACAACAGCTGCAGACGAGAATGAAATTGAAGAGTTCTATGAACAAGTACAAGATGAAATTGACAGAACATGCAAACAGGATATCCTGATAGTCATGGGTGACTGGAACACAAAAGTTAGCACCAAAGAAGAAGACAAAGTAGTTGGAAAATATGGACTTGGCAACAGAAATGAAGCTGGAGAAAGACTGATAGAATTCTCCAAGACCAACGATCTATTCATTTATTTACATTCTCTTATATACCGCGCTATTCTGCATCAGTGCAGTTTACATTGAACAAACTGAAATTACATTGAACAAGGCATTATAACTTGGAGATAACTATTTTACAGGGAACATGGGCTATGGAGGGTTAAGTGGCTTGCCCAAGACCACAAGGAGCACCTGTGGGACTAGAAACCTCAGTCCTTTCGGCCCAAGGTTGCTGTCCTCTAGTGGGATTTGAACCCCCGACCTTCTGGCCTGAAGTACCTTGCCCCAACCACTAGGCTACTCCTCCACTCCATTCATCTCAAACACCTTCTTCCAGCAACACAAGCAGTGACTGTACACATGGACTTCACCCAATGGACTGTATAAAAATCATATTGACTACATCTGTGGAAGTCAACGATGGAAAAGCTCTATAACATCAACAAAGACAAAACCTGGAGCTGACTGTGGTACACATCATCAACTACTAGTATGCAAACTCAAGCTAAAGTTGAAAAAGAGCAAACCACTCATGAATGCAGCAAAATATAACCTTGAGAATATACCACTGGAATTTAAAGACTGCCTGCAAAGTCAATTTGCTGTTTTAGATACAAATGACAGAGCTCCAGAAGAGTTCTGGAAGGACATCAAGAAGGTTGTGTTGGAAGAAAGCGAGAAGTCTCCACAAAAGGTGAAAAAGCAAAAACGGCCAAAATGGATGACGGAAGAAACTTTGAAAATTGCCCAGAAACGCAGAGAAGCTAAAGCCAGAGGAGAAAGAAAGACAATCACAGAACTCAACTGAGATTTCCAACATGCAGCAAGACAGGACAAGGAAAAGTACTACAATGACGCATGCAAGGAAATAGAAGCAGAAACTCTTAGAGGAAGAACAAGATCGGCTTTCCTAAAGCTACGAGAGTTAAAGAAAAAGTTCCAGCCTCGAATTGGAATGTTACAAGATGCTCAAGGTTCTATGTTGAATGATGCTCAGAAGATCAAGAAAAGATGGAAAGAATATGCAGAGTTTTTATATGATAAAGATCAAGTGGACCAACAGCCATTTCAACCTGTACCTTATGATCGGGAACCATTGGTGATGAAAGAAGAAGTTGAAGCCTTATCAAAGAACAAAGCACCAGGCATTGATAGCATTCCCATAGAGGTATTACAGCAATCTGATGCAGCTGTTACCGTACTTACAAGGCTCTGCCAAGAAATATGGAAGACAACATCATGGCCAACTGACTGGAAAAGATCTGTGTTTATACCAATACTAAAAGGTGATCCAACTGACTGTGGAAATTATCGCACAATCGCTCTGATCCCACATGCCAGCAAGATTCTACTGAAGATTATTCAAAAGAGACTACAACCATACCTGGAACAAGAACTACCTGAAGTGCAAGCAGGGTTCAGGAAAGGCCGAGGAACAAGCAACATCATTGCGGATGTGAGATGGATCCTTGAAAAGACTAAAGAATACCAAAAGGATATCTATTTGTGCTTTATCGATTATAGCAAAGCTTTTGACTGTGTAAACCATGAGAAACTCTGGGCCACATTAAGAAGCATGGGTATACCAGAACACCTGATCGTACTCTTACACAATCTGTACATTGATCAAGAAGCAACAGTTCGAACGGAACAAGGAGAAACAGAATGGTTTAAAATAAGCAAAGGTGTAAGACAAGGCTGCATACTTTACCCCTACATGTTTAATTTATATGCAGAACAAATCATCAGGGAAGCAGGCTTATATGAAGACAACAGAGGTGTGAAGATTGGTGGAAGACTCATCAACAACCTTCGCTATGCTGATGATACCACATTACTGGCTGAAAGTGAAGATGATCTGAAACATTTGCGTCTCACAATCAAAGAACATAGTCTCAAAATGGGCCTGCACCTTAATGTAAAGAAGACAAAGATCATGACAACTGGCATAATCAACAGGTTCATCGTTGAAGGAGAAGAAATTGAAATCATGAACAACATTAACCTACTTGGATCAACTATCAATAAAGAAGCAACAAGCAGTCAGGAAATCAGACGACGCATTGCTCTTGGCAGAATGGCTATGAAAGACCTAGATAAGATTCTCAAGAGCAGAGATTTCTCTCTCCATACAAAGATTCGACTTCTTCAAGCCATGGTATTTTCAATAACATCATATGGATGTGAAAGCTGGACAATGAAAAAGATAGACAGGAAGAAAATTGATGCCTTTGAATTATGGTGCTGGTGGCGAATACTGTGTATACTATGGACTGCCCGAAGAACAAACCAGTCGGTACTAGAGGAGATCAAACCTAAGCTTTCTTTAGAAGCTCAGATGACAAGACTTCGACTTTCATACTGTGGACACATCATGTGAAGAGAGAGATCATTAGAGAAAGACTTCATGCTTGGCAAAATAGAAGGTCAACGCAAAAGAGGAAGGCCAGCAATGAGATGGCTTGATACAATAACAGCAGCTACGGGTACCAATCTATCAACAATGAGCCGCCTGACTGAAGACCGAACACAATTTAGGATAGCTATCCAGAGGGTCGCCATGAGTCGACTCCGACGCGACAGCACTTAACAACAACAACAAACATCCAAGTAACAAAATATGAATGAAAACAATGGCTCAATACACCAAAAAGTATACAGTAAGCACAATTTACAATCAGGCAAAATTAAAAAGGATAAACAAAAGAACCAATAATTCACCCACAATAGTAGGAAAACTCCAGGGGATTACAGAAAAACAAAAACAAAAACAAGGCGCATTGACCATAGGAAATGAACAATTAAGGCGGGTGGAGACTTACACCCCAGCCATGGGGGACTCCACTATTGTCCTAGATTCCTCCCTAGCAGTCAAGAACTCCAAAAGTTGTTTAGGTTCAAAAAAAAGAAAACTCTTATCTGTATAGGTAGCATAATACCCTTCCCCTTTTTACATGGAATTTCTATGCATAGAGATTCTGCAGTGTATTTTGTTTCTGCAAAACATTTATCCTGTATGACTCTTTAAAATATAGAGCCACCCCTCCACCAATGTGATCTATCCTATCATTGCAATATAATTTGTACCCAGGTATCAGAGTGTCCCATTGGTTGTATTCCTTCCACCAGGTTTCTGAAATAACATTTATATCTAACCTTTCATTCAGTGCTATATATTCTAACTCTTACATCTTATTTTCAGACTTCTAGCATTTGCATACAAGCATTTCAAAGTTTGTTTTTTTGTTCATATTAACAGCCTGATTATCACTTGACAGGGTAATTTGAAATCTTCCAACTCTGCTCTTTACTTAAAGGCATCTGGGTTACTTTTATCTTTATTTGAACCTCTCTATCGGGATGCCCTAACTTCCCTGTTTTGCTAGTATCCTTCAAAAATGCATCATTTCAAACCATGCACTCTTAGGCAACTGTTGCCTTCCCCCATTATTGAGTTTAAAAGATGCTCTATCTCCTCTTTAAAGATTAATGCCAGCAGTCTGGTTCCACCCTGGTTAAGGTTGAGCCTGCTGTTTTGGAAACCCCCCCCCCCCCACACTATTTCCCCCAGAATGTGTCAGTGTGGTTTGTCTTCTTATTTTGGGGGAAATAAAGGATAAGGAAATCATACTGACAGTGGGGGCAGGGATACCACATCACCATTTGTGCCTGCAACATTTGGGGGGTGCTATCGCCCCCTATGCCTCCCACAAACTATACCTATGGAATGTTGCCTAGTTCCAAACATCAAAAACCTTCTTTCCCTGCACCATCATCTCATCCACGCATTGAGACTCAAGAGCTCTGCCTATCTCTTGGGTCCCACAGATGAAATGGGAAGCATTTCTCAGAATGCTACTATGGAAGTTCTGGATTTCAACTTTCTACCTAAAAATCTACCTAAAATCCTAAATTTGACTTCTAGAACCTCCCTCCCACACTTTTCTATGTCACTGGTATGAACACGCACCAAGACAGCAGGTTCCTCCCCAGCACTATCTAAAACCTTATCTAGGAGACTCGTGAGGTCTGCCACCTTCACACCAGGCAGGCAAGTTACCAGGTGATCCTCACATTCACCAGCTAACCCTTTGTCTACATGCCTAATGATTGAATTGCCAACAATAACAGCTGTCCTAAGCCTTCCCTCATGGCAACATGGCCCTCTAGTAGACACACCTTCAGTGCAAGAGGATAGTACATCACCTGAAGAACTGGTCCTAGCTACAAGATCACTTCCTACCACACCTTTCAGGTGACCTCTCTCTTTCATGGCAACAGAGAGGCTGCCAGACTTGAGGTAAGGCTTCTCTAATATGCCCCTAAAGTCTACTCTATATACTACTCTGTCTGTCTCAGCTCCTTCAAGGCTTCTATTTTAGCCTCCAGAGCTTAGACTCATTTCCTGAGAACAAGTAGCTCTTTGCACCTGGTGCACACATAAGACCTCTCACCAACTGAGAAATAATCATACATGAGACACTCGATGTAAAAGACTGGATAGCCTCCATTTCGCTGTTGGATCACTGTCTGCATCTTAGTTATAATGATTTATTCAGTTTTTTAAATATGCTAGGGGAATAGGGATACTTGAACCGATACAAATATACCTAATAAGTTAAGGGGCTTTGTTTAATGTTCACCTCACAATGAACTGAAAGGACCTAGAATTATGTTTATGTTTATTCAGAACTTTATATACTGCCTTTCTCTTTTAGAGGCAAGGTGGTTTACAATCATTAAAACCCAAGAAAATAGAAAGGATTCCATTAACTTATAAGATAGAGGAAACTAGGGATATAGAAAACCAACCTTCGATTATCATGAAGGGCCTGAGATGAAGTATAGAATGTGAGATATGAGAAAAGATAAGCATCAACAGCTTATATTGCATTGATTGGCAATTAATGGTGTGATTTCAGAAGTGACGTAACATGATCAAACTTTCCTGCAAACGATAATGTGCAAACAGCGTATTCTGAACTGCTCAAAGGCATTTTTAGCAAAGAGAGAATTATTCTATTCCTAACGCCTAATAACTTGCTGATGAAGATAACTAGTTAAACATGAAAGTGAAAATGTTTCTACCATTCCCCTTTACTAGTTTAAGAGCCTATAAAACAAAGATTTTTCCAGGGATGGGTGGGAGCTGGGGGGGAGGGTGTGAAATAAATACTGTGACGCAGTGGCAAGTCCAGAAGCCATGGAAACTGATACTGACCCTTTGGTTGGTTCAGGTATTGCAGGAAAAGGCAATGTTTTCCCTTCTCAGCACAAGCTGCAGGCAACTAATCAGCTAACACAGCTCACCTCAGGGGAGGAGAGAACCAGAGCTGCTGATTCGCCACGCCCTAGTAGGAGGCGGGCTTCCCAGAGCAGGGGCCCCTTGTTAAGCAGAGAGAAGGAAGACAGTGGTAGGAGGAGTAGAATGAGGATGAGAACGAGTGGAAGATGGGGAATGAGCAGTACGAATGGAATGAGAAGTGAAAGTGGATTGAGCCCACGAGTGAGAAGGCAAAGGACATTGGAAAGGCAAGAAGCTCTCTTGAATGCAGAGTCCTTTGACCCAGCTAGAGAAAACACTGCCCAGCTGCAAAACAAGGGAAACTGATTCAGAACCAGGAAGTAGGTGCCAGGGATACTCAGTGCCTGAAAGAACCATCTGGGAGCAACAGAGGTTGGAAGCACTGAGAGACCCAGGATTAAAACCTAGGTTTCTTGGAGACAGAGTTTACCCTTGGAGAGAAACGCACCCTGGCAAGGCATTCTCTGACAAGCCTCATTTTAAGGTACCTGCTACATTTAATTCCTTTGACAAGTTTTATAAGCCAGAAAGAGTGAATCCTGATTTTAAAGCACAGGATAGTTTCTGGCAGTGTGAGAAACGTTGGCTACAGCCTGAAACCTCTTTAAGTAAGCCTAGCTTTTCTCAACAAACAGCTCCAGCTTTTAACAAGCAAGCTGACGTAAAGAATTCAGCTGAACTGTTCACAGGAGAATTAGGCCACGGTAATTCAGAAGGTCCTACCTTTGAAGCATTCTTTAAGAGCAGAGCTCGTGCAGAGGAACGTGTTGATCCAACACTTACAAACAGAGATAAGTGGGGGAGGGGTAACTCTACCACGGGCATAGAGTGTTTAAACAGAGACAGCATTATTTGCTCTCCAGAAGTAAATAATTACCTGCCTAAGCAAGGAGAATATCCTCCCGGTAGTCCAGCTAGAAGACAGGCAGAACTGCTTCTCAACGAGTTTAAACAGCTCCTAAACAAAAGAGCTGTTTCTGAACAGAACTCCGTTCAAGCAGGAAATAGTCCTGAGACAGGAATTCCCTTACCTGCTCCGGTGCCTATGATAGACATTAATCAGCCAATGGACTGCTCAATTGGGCTGATAGACAGAGCTGACAAGAGCCAAGCTTGAATGGTCATATCTGGTACTTTATTCTGATTGTTATGCTGTCCAAATACCTGAGTGAAAAAGCTTATGAAATAAGTAGTGTTTAAGCAACTGAAATGAAGAGCTTATGAAGCACTAAAATAAGCTGGAATGTAATCTGGTTTCAACAGATGAGCAGTATTATTTCTTACCTGATTATTTCTGAATACAAGATAGAAAAGACACAGGATGTAATGTGCCTCAACGGTGAAGAATAGTTTAAAGCACAGTATTGAAAGCCTGGATTTTTCTTTGTTCCTGATTTGGTTATCCTCTCACCTATTCCTGTCCACCAAGGAGCGGGGAAAATAAAATCCTTATAAAAATTAATTTCTTGTTCCCGACTTTCATTGGCCCCCACAACTACAAAAGGCCCATCCCTCCTTAACCCTCAAGGTTAGGGAGTGGGTGCAGGGTAACAATACTAACTGAAAGTTTGCCTTTTACACTATGCCCTAACAGACTTTAGATATCAAATCATCCCATAAAATGAGAACTACAGACTTGATCAATGATTACATTCCATTGAGAGTTGGTAATGAATGATCTGGCTGGTGTATGAGGTCCAAAAGAGGCACATATGAATTTTGAGACGGTAAAGATCTTTTTTGGTGCTTGCCCTGTTGGATTTCTTGAGGGTTGTGCAAAGAATTATTTGCTGACATCATTAGTCTTGCTTAGTAAGATTTTTGTTTCCTTTTCCCTAATTCTATTTTGCCAGCTTTCTCTCTGGTTGTACTCCTCGCCCTTCAGGGATAATTATGGGTTGTGCTACTGAGGAATCCTGGCTGGGCTGTTGGGAGGAGGAGCTTGGACATAAACTAAATACGTGAGAAAGAAAGAGAATCTAGGTATAAAAAGGCAACTGTTTTTCTTTCTGAACCTTTCCCAGTTGCCATTATTACTTTAAGGTTTTACTTTGCAGTTCTTTATGATTTGCTTTGCATTCATTTTACAATGGCATTCACAATTTAATAATGGCCTACTATTACACGCCTATTAAAGAGTTTTATGTAAAACCCATGTCAACTTTGGAACTAAAAATGGAAAAGAGCCTCCGTTTGCACATTATACCACTGCACTTGATATTCAGGGCTCTGTCGGCTGGTTCAATTACAAGTGCTAGTTTGAATTGTACAAAATTTTCTTTTATGTAGAAGCTGCCTGCTGGAAGGTTTCACCTACGATAACAGTCCCTCATTTGGCTTCAAACTCTAACATTTTTTCTGAGGCGGAATGAAGAGAACCAGTGGGGGAAGGGGAATTCATAACAATAATTCGATATAACACTAGTTTCCCCATATAACTGGCATTTTTAAAACAGCAAGAGTTGAGGATGCCTTAAATGAAGGTGTGCGGATCTATCAAGAGATCTTAATCCTGTCAGAATTGTTTAAATCGTTTTGCTTTGAGGGCATTTAACCATTTGGATCAAGGAGAACTTTATGGACCAGATTGCAATTACTGACTTTGGTAATTACCTGAAAGGCAGTAACAAGAGGGGGCAGGAGTGTGCTATTGGAGAGTGTGTGGCTTAGTTACACAATGAAGCATTTCAAAAATTAATTTTGAAAAGATAAATGATGTTGAATTGCTTTCTTGTGATTTATTTGTAGTAATTTAACACATGATTTCCTAGACTGCACATCCGTCGTTGAAACAGTTTTTATTGCTCATGGAGCTAGAGGCAGGGATCTAGTGCAAAGGCCACCCTGCCCTTCTGGCTGTTGTCTCAGTGCGTTCTGATATATCGTCCCTTTCGCTTTCACCTCACAACTCCCACTGTCATAACTCATACCTTTTCCCATTATGGGCTTCCATTTTGAGATAAGTAGTTTTAGTCATGCCATAATTCCAGCCCTGCCAAGGGAGGAATGAGGAGGGTAGGGAGGAGAGGGATAGAGGAAACAGAAAGCTACAGAACTGAACCGAGTCCAGAACGAAATGCTCAGATTTACTGTTAAAACTTGGAGAAAGATATACTACAAATTGAGGAGCACAGAAATAGAGGCAGACTACTAAATTATTCTACTAGGAAGACGCAGAAGGGCAAAAATCTATAGTGTCGTAGCTAGAAGGTGAACTTCCAGCGGTTCAGTCATGCTCCTATGTGCCAGCACAAATTCCTCCTTAGATGTGTTTGGTGTGCTGGTCTTGGTACAGCTGTTGCTGTGCTGACCCGCCTGTGCTTCTTTAGTTTTTGGCTCATGTCCCAGTGGACACTTTAATGGCAAAGCTTTTTACTTTCTCCTTCTTTACATTTCATTTAACAGATCTACAGTCTTCCTTAGAATTTACTTTTGCTGTGAGATTTTGTAGAAGGCAAGTTCATATTTTTTAACCTTTCCACTTTATTTTGGGACATATTTACTGAAGTGTTTCACTGTTGGGCACCTTTGTGTGCAGTAAGTGCAAAATATTAGCGCAGGACATGTGTCCAACCCATGCTAACCATTGGGGGTGCTCCCAGCATGTCCCTATGCAGTTAACGTTGTGCGGAGGACCTTGCCGTGCTAATCCGTCTGCATTTACTGCCATCCACCGAGGTGCCAGTAAGTGTACCCACACTAACCAAAACAATCATACTTAGCACATGCTAATCAGATCCAGGCTAACCATAAGGTGCAGTCAATGCTCACTCTCTGCTCTTAAATTGCCTAGTCACATGCTAAGTGGTTGTTGTTGTTATTAAGTGCCGTCGAGTCGGTGTCATGGGTAATTTACTGCCCTGGCATTCTTAGTGTGCGATAACAGTTAACACACCAAGTGCTTATCTATGGGTTTTAGCATGTGCTACCCATTACCACACTTTGGCAGACATGCCCTTTATGTTTTGGTTTATTTAAACAATTTCTATATTGCCTTTTAAAATATATTGCAAAGTAGTTCACAAAATAAAATCAATTCACCCTGAACAGGGGCCTACCAGCTATTCACTCTGGGTCCAACTTTCATTTAGGCAGGCTATGTGCCACGTCTGCCTGACAACCCCCTTAACCCAGATTTTCATTTCTGCAGCAACGGAAATGCAAATCCGGGTCACGCCGCACAGACCAGCAGCCGACAAGGTTAAGCGGGTAGCAGTGATTTTCGATGCTGCCCATTTAGCCCCAGCGCCTTAAAGATAGGCAAGGGTTTTCTTCGCCTATTTTTAAGGTGCAGAACGCTAAATGGGCAGCATCGAAACCCACTGCTGCCCACTTAAGCTCAGCGGCTGCTACCCACTTAATGCCGTTCCCCACCTCTGCTCTGCCCCAGAATGCCCCAAACACGCCCCAGTGCTATGCGGATAGCATCTGGGCACATTACAGACTTAACCAGGATTTTCCAAAGGCACTACCCATTAGGTGTCTTTGGAAAATCACGGTTAAGGCATTCACACAGGTAACATGGGCCATTACCTGTGTAACTGGCTTCGAAAATCAGGCCCTCAGTTCTTTGAATATTTCCCATAAATGACAGCATACTTTTTGATCCTGTCTGCCTTTATCTCCATCTTCATTTCCTATTCTACTAGCTCAGTCATATAACTTAACTGGTATTGTATTAATGGTTCCTCCTCTGTAACTCAGAATTTTAAAATAACTTTTTCTCCAGCAATAGAGCTAGGTGTGTAAACTTTTGTTGAATCTTATTAACCCCTGTTTCCTGCAAAGGCTTCCTGTCTCCCAGCTTCAATAAATTATACATCCAGTCCCATTTGGCCTGAACCACAGTTTCAATATATTTCATCACTTCTGTCCATAATCCATGGAGTTTCAGGCATTTTACGAGGTTGCAAAAGTGTGTATGTCTGTGGGCAGAGCGGATGACTGAAGGTGGGGATGCATGTGACGGATATACAGAATCCAAACCAGGGGGAACATGTATCACATACATTGTCAAGTTACCTCAGGCCGGAAGGTTTGGGGTTCAAATCCCACTAGAGGACAGCAACCTTGGGCCAGAAGGACTGGGGTTTCTAGTCCCACAGGTGCTCCTTGTGGTCTTGGGCAAGCCACTTAACCCTCCATAGCCCATGTTCCCTTAAAAATAGTTATCTCCAAGTTATAATGCCCTGTTCAGTGTAATTTCAGTTTGTTCAATATAAACCACCTTGATATCATGAAAGGCAGTATATAAGAAATGATAAATAAATAAAATAAAAGTAACTGGCAGCAGCAATATCAATTCACTGCCTATTTAGCAACATCAGGTGCAGTAAAGACTGGCCTAACTTTTGCCACAAAAGCTAACCGGGCAGCAGCTGATTATCACCACTACCCAGTTAGCTTTATGGCAATCTGAACAACCCATTTTTTATTTATTTTATTTAATGGTATTTCTATACCGCCTTATCATACAATCAAGGCGGTGTCACAGCAATACAATCAATAGTAGTGAAAGGGAATTTCATGCAGTGAAAAAATGTCATGATTTGCGTGTAAGAGGTTAGTGTAACAGATTAGGTTGAACTATGTACATTGTGAGCTATAGTACAGCATGAGCTATAATACATTGTTCTATACAATTAGGGTTTAAGATATATCATGAGCCGTTGAACACTTTCTTATCACGGTTGGGAGGGGAAGGTGGTGGTTCCTGTTAGTATGATTAAGTAACATGTCCGTAGTGTTCTATGAACAGCGTTGTCTTCAGCTGTTTGCGAAAGTCTTTGAGGTCAGTTGTCGATCTCAGTTCGTCTGGGAGGGAGTTCCATATTGTTGGGGCAGCCAGGGAGAGGGCTCTCTCTGTGGTGTCCTTGCGTGTTTTTCTGAAGTCATTTGAGGTGTTTACTCTGTTGGCAGTTCCTTTTCTTCTTGGGCGAGTGCTGGTGTCTGGTTGTATGAGGGTGTGCAGGCTGTTGGCTGAAGTGTGGTGTTTGATCTCGAATATGTTTATGATTGTTTTGTATTTGATGCGTGAACTGATTGGGAGCCAGTGTAGGTCTTTCAGGACAGGAGTAATGTGTTCATGTCTTGTTGAACCGGATATTATGCGGGCTGCAGTGTTTTGTGCTAGTTGTAGTGGTTTGAGTGATTGTTTTGTTAGCCCAAGGTAGATGAGGTTGCAGAAGTCCAGTAAGGGAGTAATTAGAGCTTGGCATACGGTACAGAAGTGTTCTGTGGTGAGGAGGGGTTTAAGTCTTCTGATGATTCTCATTCTATGGTATGCATTTTTGATTGTTTTGCTTACGTGTGTCTTGAGATTCAGTTCGTTGTCCAGGGTCGCTCCAAGGTATTTTACTTCCGATTTCATTGGTATGGTTGTGTTTTGTACTCTGATGTCCGGTGGGCGGATGAAGTCTGGGTTGCGAGTGATTATATTAGTGCCTCCGTCTTGCTGTAGTTGATGGCGAGGTTGTTGTCTTTACACCATCTTGTCATTTGTGTTAGGCAGTCTGTTATTTTAGAGTAGTCTGGGTTGTCAATTGAGATAGGTGTGTATATCATAATGTCATCTGCATAGATAGTGTATTGAATGCTGTTCGCTTTCAGGATGTCGCATATTGGCTGGATATATATATTGAACAGAAGTGCTGAGAGGGCGGACCCTTGAGGCACTCCTTGGAGGACTTTTATGGGTTGCGAGGTTTTGTGGTCTACCTTGACCTGTATCTGCCTGTCGTTTAGGTATGAATCGAACCATTTTAATGTGGTACCATGAAGCCCAATTTTCTTTAGTCTTTCCAGAAGAGTTTGGTGGTCTACTGTGTCGAACGCTGAGGAGATGTCAATGAAGATCAATAGGATACCTTTTTTGGTGTTGTCTATGATTCGGAGGATGTTGTCGAAGAGGTAGATCAGCAGTGTTTCGACTCCATGGTTGGGGCGAAAGCCATGTTGGTTGTCATCTAGAGGAGCGTGGTTGTCGATGTGTTCCTGTAGTTGTTGTTGTACTGATTTTTCTATGATTTTTGCTAGAAAGGGTATGCTGGATATTGGTCGGTATGCTGCTGGGTTGCTGTTGTCGAGGGTTGTTTTTTTTGGTATTGGTCGTACTGTAGCTAGCTTTAGTTTATCTGGCATGAGTCCTTGGGTGAGGGAGTTGTGCACCATGTTGTGTATGAAGTGGATGAAGCTTGATTTGGTGGCTTTGATCCATGACACTGGGCAAGGGTCCATAGGAGTGGTGCTTGTTTTGATTGCAGAGATGATGTGGGAGAGCTGTTCTGTTGAGGGTGAGCAGAATGTGTCCCAGGTCTTAGGGTGTGAGTCAATATTCAATGCTGGAGCCCGGATAAAAGTTTAAAGTTTAAAGTTCATCAGAGGTGGCTAACCACATTAGAGAGGCTAGCTGCCGCCACTGAATATCTGGCCCATAATATTTTAAAAAGGATGATTTTTGAGAGATGCTGTGGGTAATAGGTTGGGTGTCTGATTTTGTGGTTAGTTTTTATATTTTGTTCTTCTCTGTTTGTGCCAGTACTGTTTTTATGTATGATTGTATTTTATTTGACTGGAAACCACTGTGGACTCTCCGGAGGAAAAAACGGGTACAATGTTTGAATTAAATTAAATTGTCATTGTTATTAGGTGTCATCAAGTCAATGTTGATTCATGGTGACCCTGTGAATAGTTGTCCAAAACTGTGTTCATTCTTCAGTCAGGCCGCTAATTGTTGAAAGGGTGGCATCCATAGCTGTTATCGTATCCATCCATCGCATTGCCAGTTTTCCTCTTTTGTGCTGACCTAAAACCTTGCCAAACATAACGCCTTTCTCTAATGATCTTTCTCTTCCATGATGTGTCCAAAGGAAAGCTTAGATCTGATCTCCTCTAGTACCAATTGATTTGTTCTTCGGGCAGTCCATAGTATATACAATATTTTTCGGCACACCATAATTTGAAGGCATAAATTTTCTTCCATCTTCTTCACTATCCAACTTTTGCATCCCTATGATGTCATTGAAAATACCATGATATCTCATACAATAAACTAAAACAGCTCTACTCATTAACCATTCCATAGTTATATGTATACTCAGCATAGAAACTAGTGAAACAGCAAGCCTCAGAAATCTCAAACACCTCCCACAGTCCACCTTTTATGTGGGACTGTGGGAGATGTTTGAGGTTTCTGAGGCTTGCTGTTTCACTAGTTTCTATGCTGAGTATACGTATAACTACGGAATATTTAATGAGTAGAGCTGTTTTAGTTTATTGCATGAGATATCATAATTAAGCTCTGTAGATGACCTTAATGAGTATTTATTGAAAATACTATGGGCATGTTTACTAAAGTTTAAAGTGCATTAAGTAAAGTTAACATGCGTTAAGTGCTGTAATGGCCCACAGAAATGAATGACCACCACGAAAAGGCAAATAATCACGTGTAACAACAGACCCAGTACAAAACGTGATTATATATAAAACAGAGTTTATTGAATTATTCTTACTGCCAACCCAACACAGGCCGTGTTTCGCACACTTCGTCAGGGGTTGATCAGGCAGATAAAACTAAAATCATAAACATGTAAAAATGATTGATAATAAATACATAAATAACTTTAAAACACAAAAAAGAACAGATGATACCATAAAAATGAAAACTTCTTACACGTATAAAAACATTTACAATCTCTAAGAACATAGTATATATAAGAGTAAAAAAGTGTGGGTGAAAACTAATAAATAATTATTGAACACATGATTACTCAACAACTACTTAACAAAAAAATCATTAAACGAGATTCTTATACACATTAATATAAGAAAATAGAAGAGAAGAACTGTAGAATGTGACAAACAACATTGAAAAAGGGATAAATACCTCTGCGATGATAATGGAGGACTACTTTATAAATGACCCTAGTATAGTGGCAACCATGCTAAAAATGAAAAATAAATATAGAACAAGCATACAAAAGAGCGAAAGATTCTGTGCGCATTTCTCTATTACAACCAAGAATAAAGGAAGACAATATAGGTGTAGTGTGCCCCTTGCTGTATTCACAATATTCTTCCAAGATTATTAAGATTCTCAAAAATGAATGGCATCTCGTTCAAAATTTGCCGTGTTTCCAAGACACAAAACTTACGATTGTACATAAGCGCAATATTAATTTGCGGAATCTTTTAGTACCCTCAGCTTTAACAGAAAAAGGATATTCCCCTAAATTTAGAGGACAGTTCCAATGTGGAAAATGTTCAGTTTGCCTAAATATGCTTCCAATTAGAGAATACTACATACATCCCATTACCAATCAGAAGTTTCATTATTCCAATTGCGACACCCAGAACGTAATCTACGTTATACAATGTCCTTGTAAAAGATTGTACGTCGGTAAGACTAGTCACCACGTTAGGACTAGGATCACTGAAAACAAAGGTTGTATTAAGAGAGGTTTGACTGAGAAGCCTCTAGTAGCCCATTGGCAAGCTAATCAACATAGCATTATGGATTTAAAAGTTTTTGTGATTAAGAAAGTTAAAACTAATTGGAAAGGTGGAGACCTCAATAAGACCATGTTGAGGTTGGAACAGAGGTTTATATATTTATTGAAGTCCCTAGATCCAAATGGTCTCAATCTGGACAGTGATCTGTCCGTCTTTTTATAATTAATTATTTACTAAGATAGAGATGATGTGTATGTTTTTTTGCCTCTTTTAGTATCATTTTTTATGGTTGTACTATTATTCTCCTTTTCTTATTTGTGTCAGGGTAATATTTAATTATTTATTGGTTAATGAGTTGTTTATAGTTGTTTTTAGTAGTTCTCTTTTTCTTGGTTTTTAGTATTTGTGTCCGGTTAATATTTATTTATTTATTTAATTATGTCTCAATGAGTTGTTTATAGTTGTTTTTAGCAGGTCTCTTTTTCCTGGTTTTTAGTATTTCTTCTTCGGTCTTGGTATTACCGGAGGCATAGTTTTAGTCTAGATATACCTAGTCGCGGCTTATATGAAAGGATCCCTATCTCACAATTACGGTTTAGTACGGCCCTCCTGGTTTTGCCGTCTTCACTCTCGTTAATATGGTTCTGCATAAGTTATTCTATCATGGTTTTTTTTGCTATTTATTTGCTCATAGTTTCTTTTAGGGTTTAGTCCTGAGGTGGTACCGTCTTCACTCTCGTTAATATGGTTCCGCATTAGTTATTCTATCATGTTTTTTGCTATTTATTTCGTTCATAGTTTCTTTTAGGGTCTAGTACTGAGGTGGTATTGTCTGGGTATGCCTAATGAGTTGAAGTCCACTGGTTTATTAAGGCAGATAATTGGGTTCATTGCTTAGTAAGTTTTTATGTTATTAACACTGATAATTTAATAGTTTTTAATTGGATTATAGTTAAGTTATCATGTATTTATTTATGTTTTATTAGTCGTTTATTTATGACTTCAGCAGTAAACGAGGTATCCGGATGCCCAACCCCGGTCTGAGCACCCCTCCCCCCCCCCCACCACACAATCCCACCAAAAACCCATTCCCACTCTGACAAAGCACACCGACAACGAGCATTGGTGCAAAATTGCTTGGTCGCAGCTTTTATTTAACGGTAATAGAACACCGGCCCAACATGGGCCAACTCAGCACTTACAACAATAACAGAATAGACCCCCCCCCCCACCCATCATCCGGATGATGCCCCCCACCAGCCATTTGTAGCAAAATGGTGCACCATCCACCCCCCCCCCCAATTGCCCCCTACCGCCCGCCTCGCCATGTTATAGCAAAGGCCGGCTCAAGGGTTGCCAATTTTCCGGGCAGAGACCCCAGCCGGGACGTCTCCCCCAACCTAAAGAGCAGTGCCGCTCCCGTGGAAAGCGGCATCAACCTGAAATGCCCCGGCGGGTCAACGAGCACCAGCTCGCCACCCCGCCCGGGCGTTGCCACCCCCCCCCCCCCGCTGCAACGCCCTCTCCCCTCCCCCAGCCAAACTAAGGGAGGGAGGGAGGGAAACCTTCTTGCAGCGCGAGCAAGCAGAAAGAGGGAGATGGCCGGCCAGCGCTCCCTCCTTGCTCGCGCTGCTCCGCCCCTTGACCGCCTACGCGGTCCAATCGCCGGGCTTCACCAAACCAACGTGGGAGCCCGGCGCTGATGCCCCGCCTGCCGCCCAGCCACCCCCCCCCCCCCCCAGCAGAAAGAGGCCTACCGCGTGGTCGGGCCCCGGGAACCCGGTTACTGGTCCGCCGCGGGACCGGGGCCCGGCAGCTCAGCCCGTACTAACCGAGATATCCGGATGCCCAACCCTGGTCTGAGCACCCCTCCCCCCCACCACACAATCCCACCAAAAACCCATTCCCACTCTGACAAAGCACACCGACAAAGAGCATTGGTGCAAAATTGCTTGGTCGCAGCTTTTATTTAACGGTAATAGAACACCGGCCCAACATGGGCCAACTCAGCACTAACAACAATAACAGAATAGACCCCCCCCCCTCCCATCATCCGGATGATGCCCCCCACCAGCCATTTGTAGCAAAGTGGTGCACCATCCACCCCCCCCCCAATTGCCCCCTACCGCCCGCCTCGCCATGTTATAGCAAAGGCCGGCTCAAGGGTTGCCAATTTTCCGGGCAGAGACCCCAGCCGGGACGTCTCCCCCAACCTAAAGAGCAGTGCCGCTCCCGTGGAAAGCGGCATCAACCTGAAATGCCCCGGCGGGTCAACGAGCACCAGCTCGCCACCCCGCCACCGGCGCAAGGTAGACCACTATCCTTGTGCCGCCCCCACCACCGAAAGCTGCGACCAGCACCACGACTCCAATGCCTCCTGCCAGTCATTTAAGAGTAAGTCCTGCCCCACCGGGACAAGGTGAACCCCATCGAGCCGGTACAGACCGGCACAAGCAACATCAGCCCAAGGGTGCAGTACCTGAATCTCGCCCGTCTGCTGGACCCAATGCCCAATCTGCCGGTTGATCTTAACCAGACCCCTCGACCAACGCCGCTGGGTCCAGCAAGCAGGACGGGGAATAATGTCTGACCAGATAATGGCCACCCCCGGGAGAACCTCCTGCAATAGTGCAATGTCGCTCTGGACAGTCCTGATAAGGTGCCGGCAAGACCAACTTGCCACGTCATTGCCGCCGAGGTGGAGCAGCAGCCCAACCAGCCACCGCCGCAGTCCGATCTCCGCTTGCACACAGGCCACGAGCTGTCCCCAATGCATGCCACGGTAAGCCAGCCAGCACAGCCGCACTCCAGACATAGCCAGGCTGAGGTGGGCACCTAACGGCCGAACAGCCGCCCGACGCTCTGCCCAGTAGACAAAGGAGTGCCCGATGATCCACCAGTCCCCGGAGCACACACCATCTGAAAGCAGAAAAAACGGACTGCCACCAGCAAGCAACTCTGCAAGAGGAAGAGAAGACGTTAGTACCCCCAGGCCCCCCCCCCGACCACCCCACAGCTGGACCGCCGCCCAGGCACCACGCGGCCCTATTCCGCGCCGCCGGAGGCCGATGGGCGAACATACCCCGCGTAAGCCCCAGAACGCCACCTACCAATGCGCTGAATGACCCGCGTGTCGAGTCCCGCGGCTGCCGCACTAGTAGCCATCCCAATCCGGAATGAATGCGAAGCGTAACTCCGCTCTGCACGACCCAAGGCACGCAACACCAGACGCAGTACAGCCGTAAACTGGAACTGAGTCACCGGCTTGCCGTCCGCGTGAATGAAAAAATAGCCACGTGCCGTCGACCGCCGCTGCACGTAGTTGCACAGCGCACGAACCAGGCAGGACAACAAGGGAGAAATAGCGCTTAACAGCACCCAGCCCCCTTTTCCGGACTGATCCATCTTCGACCGCGGTAAGAAGATCCGGACATGCGCCAAATCCACCCGGACGTGCTCGACATCGAGCCCACCCAAAGCCCCCCGTCTGGCGGACCTAGGGACGAGCTCAGACACCCGGAAGGTGCCAAAAAATGCCGTAGTAAACAGCGCATGAAACAGTACCGCCTCGAACCCAGAGGCCGCTACCCGCGGTAAAGCCTCGCAAATTTGCAACAAGAGCTCGTGAGATACCGGGAGCTGCCAGTCCCGTGACCCCGGTTGTACCCGAGCCCAGCCCGCGAGCAACCGCCGGACTAAGAAGGATACGCGAGGGTTACCCCAACCAGCGGCCTTACAAAAGAAGGAGAACCCCGCCAACGCTCCAGTGACCGCCGAACGAGCCCAGCCCTCCTTCCTAGCCCACAACAAGAACCGGGCAACCAGTCCGTCAGGCACCGCCCCTCCAGACCAGCCCGGCGCGCTCACAAACGCACTCACCTGAGAGTAGCCCCGCCGGTACGTCGCCCAGGTACTGCGCGCTACCGATGCTGCCAGCAAAGCCATTACGTCGGGGTCCCAATCTTCCAGAGATGCTCCGGGACCCGTGAGGCCAGCTCGTCCGCCCCGGGAGCCAACCGCCGGAACAGCGCCCACTGAAAGCGGGATAAAGCGTCAGCAATGGAATTCTGGGAACCCGGCACATGCCGTGCCCGGGCGGTGACATTCAGGCGCAAGCAGGCCAACACAAAAACCCTCATCAAGGAAGCTACCATCGGACAGCGAGGCGCATGGCGGTTAATGACCTCAACCACCGCAGCATTATCACACCAGAAGACAACCCGCCGATCGCGCAGCCGGTCCAGCCATACCCAGAACGCCACCACTATCGGGAATAGCTCCAAGAAGGTGATATTCCGGGTCAAACCGGATCGTACCCAATCCGCAGGCCAAGGCTCCGCACACCAGGCACCGTGACAAAAGGCACCAAAACCGGAACTGCCCGCCGCATCTGAAAACAAGTGCAGGTCGAGATTCGAAAGCTCCGGCAACTGAAGCACGGAGCAACCATCGAAACCAGCCAGGAACGCATCCCAGACCTGCAAGTCCTCCCGCATCCCCGCAGACACCCGGATCGGATGGTGAGGGAGACGCAGACCCGCCATGACCAAGGATAAACGCCGGGCGAAGGGGCGCCCCATGGGAAGGACACGACAAACAAAGTTAAGATGCCCTACCAACGACTGAAGTACCCGGAGGGAAATCTTAGCAGCGGAGCCAACGGAGGCCACCAACTCACGGAGCCACTGAATCTTCGGCGCCGGCAAGCGCACGACCATAGCAACCGTATCAATCTCGATGCCAAGGAAGGTGAGGCAAGTGACCGGTCCCACAGTCTTATTGGCCGCAATGGGAATGCCAAAGGCAGCGGCCAGGCCCAGGAAAGTTTGCAAAAGAGTGGGACAGGTGGAGGTCCGCGCCGGCCCGACAAACAGGAAATCGTCAAGGTAGTGCACAATGCACGAAACCCCCGACTGCCATTCCACAACCCAATGCAAGAAGGTACTGAAAGCCTCGAAATAAGCGCAAGAGATTGCACAGCCCATAGGCATGCACTTATCAAAGTAGAACTGCGCCTCAAAACGAAAACCGAGCAAAGGGAAAGCCGAAGGATGTACTGGCAAAAGACGAAAAGCCGATTCGATGTCCACTTTGGCGAGCAGGGCACCTGGCCCGCATCGGCGCACAAGGGAAACGGCCGCGTCGAAAGAAGCATAATGCACCGTACAGAGTTCACGGGGTATGCGGTCATTGACCGAAGCGCCCGGAGGGCAAGAGGTTGTGTATCAACCTGAACTTGCCCGGCTCCTTCTTGGGAACCACTCCCAGCGGCGAGACCGTGAACGGGGAAAAGGGGGGCGCCGAGAAGGGGCCCGCCACTCTACCCAGTGCACACTCCTCCGAGATCTTCCGTCGCACGAAATCCCCATGTTCCCGCACGGAAGCAGCGTTGCGGAGCCCCCCCCCCACGCGGACGCACCCTGGACAGGGATGCGAAAACCCTCTTAAAATCAAACCGGCCGCCCTCCCTCGATGGGACCGCCCGTATGCCAATAGCCACGGGCGCATCACCTCGAACCTCACGGGGGTAGGGGCCAACGCCCCAGCCCCCGCCTCACTTACCCCCTGCCGGGGCTCCAGCGACCCCTCTTCTGCTGCACTTTGCGGCCACGTGCGCACCCCCGCACAAGGAGCAAGCATGCTTAAATTTGCAGTCGGGGAAGGGACAGGACGCCTTATTAAAGCGCCAGCAGACGTCCCCCCCCCCGACGGCGCCCCCTCTGGACGGAGGCAAAGCAGGGGCGGAGGCTCGAAAGGAACACCCCCCCGACGGCTCAGGAGACGACCCCACCTTGGCGACCACGGCACTCGATCCCCCGGCCCGACCCCGCGCGGACATCTGGGTCAACCAAAGATTGATGTCCTTCGTCCCCCACAACAAATGACTATTCTCCTCCATCTGGTCCCTGAACTCCTCATCATAATTCAACCAGGCCCACCCCTCATGGGCCTAGGACGCCGCCAAAATGTTGTCGGCGTAAGCCAACAAAGCCCCGTACTGGTCCGGGAAATAGTGCCCCTAGACACTCGCTAAGCGCAAGAAGGCACGGGTCCAGTTAAGGGTATTGCGAGATGCCTTGCGCACCCTGCCCGCCTTTTCGTCTTCCTTGTGCTTCTTCTTGCTCTTGCCGAAACGCTTCCGACCGTCGAGCAGACAGAAGATATCAATATACTTACGACGTTTGATCCGCCGGCGCAACTTCCGCGGAACGCACTCCCATAACTCTGAGCAACATACGACGGAAGTCCCCACACCCACAGCACCGTCAGCCGAAGCCAGCACAGAGCTGTGCGAGGAGGCCGAGGACGACGTCGAGGAAGAAGAAGACGAAGACGCTCGCCTACAGCGACGACCCCGCCTACGCTTAGCCTTTTCCTTCACCGCCCCAGCAAAAAACGGAACGGAATCGAGGGCCCCCCCCGCCGCCCCTCCAGAGAGCCCCGCATACTCACCACTCACACCGGAGGGATCGACCGGAGCACACCCATGTGACGTTCCAGGCGCCACAGCAACCAGCTCGTTCGCGGAACTCGAAGGACCAGCGCTAGCCAGCCCTGCAGCAGCAGCCATAGACGTCGAAGGCGTCGAGTTCCGCGGGACCTGTGGAGAGAGAGGAGAAAATCCAGCAGCCAGAACCCCAGAGGTACCAGGCGTCGCCCCCGGACCAGCACCCCAACCCTGGGCCGAAGACCCCAGACCCCCGGCATCCCATGCAGCAGTGCTCCCAGCTACCCCACGCCCATCGCCGAACCAGCCACCCCAGCCCCCCCATTGCCCTAAGCCACCCCACGGAACAGCCCCATATGCCCAAGGGCCCGAAGGACCAAAGAAGCTGGGAGGGGGCAGGGAACCCAGCGGGGCGGGGGAACGGCACCCCTCAACCGGGGGAGATGAAAAGCATGAGGGCCTGCCCGCCCCCCCCTCCAATGACGGGCGACCAGGATCCTCAGGGACCCCAAGCACCGCCGGCACACCCCCACTAGCCGAAACCCCCAGGAAAGGGGCCGGCGCTCCGGGCACTGCGCCTTCAGCCGCGTTCCCAGGCACGGAGGGCATCACAGTGGCCCCCCGGCCCTGGGCCCCTCGGGACCTGCCGCGCCCACGCCCTGACCGGACCCCACGGCAAGCCCTGGGTACCGGGGAAGCGGTGG
The DNA here is from genome assembly GCA_033557465.1 of Ichthyophis bannanicus. NCBI lineage: Eukaryota > Metazoa > Chordata > Amphibia > Gymnophiona > Ichthyophiidae > Ichthyophis > Ichthyophis bannanicus. The sequence goes on from CM066033.1 coordinate 1,307,270,306, forward strand.
GCATTGCCCCACCCTGACCCAGAGGCGAGGCCCCATGCCTCACCACCCCTGGCCCTGGGGCCACGCCCCATGGCCCTTTTCCCACACCCCGCCGAGTAACCTGACGGGCCATGAGGCACCGCCGGGTGTCTAGCCCGAAGAAACCTGCGCGAAGGAGAATGGTCAGGTATGGGAAAATGTTCCCTTTCCCTGAATTAGTGGCTTTCCTTTTTTTTTGTTTTATGTTTATTAAGATTGAGTCCTAATCTCTCCTGTTTATAGTTGTTGATATTATGTTTGCCCTATCTGGCCCTGAAGAAAATCTCCCCCCCTAACCAGGCACCCCCCCCACGATAAACGAGCCCACATGCGAGGAAGGGGAGAGCAGAGGCCCCCCACGTGCCCGACAAACGGCACACACGCGGCGGTGGTGTGTCGGCGTTTGTTTGTTTTTTTTTTTGAAAAAGGGTAACGCGGCTCTGCAAGAGAGCCAGACACCAGGGCCGGTGCCGCGCGACAGAACCCGCCCCCCGACAAACGGACACACCATGAGGCGCGGCCTGTCCCCCTACCAAAATATTGCCCGGAGCCCCCTGACCAACCTTCTTGCAGCGCGAGCAAGCAGAAAGAGGGAGACGGCCGGCCAGCGCTCCCTCCTTGCTCGCGCTGCTCCGCCCCTTGACCGCCTACGCGGTCCAATCGCCGGGCTCCACCAAACCAACGTGGGAGCCCGGCGCTGATGCCCCGCCTGCCGCCCCGCCCCCCCCCCCCCCCCCCCAGCAGAAAGAGGCCTACCGCGTGGTCGGGCCCCGGGAACCCGGTTACTGGTCCGCCGCGGGACCGGGGCCCGGCGGCTCGGCCCGTACTTCCCTCTTGGTTCTAATAAGAGGTACAGTTTTAGTACAAAGATCGAGGAGTGCGGTAATATCCGTCTGATATCTGTGATAATCTGTTTAGTCACGATACCCTTTCATCCTTGGATAAGAAAGCGGTGCATTCTTTGAACTTGCAGTTTTTTGAGTTCCTCTCTCGTTCCTGCTGCCCCTTCGCTCCGCCCTCTTTTCAGCCTCCTTGGATATAATTGATGTGCGCCTGCGCCGGCGTCTTCTGAAGATTGTTCTTTGGCAGTGCAAGGAGAGCCCTCACATGGTTATTGTCAGGTTTGGTTTAAGATAATATTTGGATCTGTTTGATTTATTTCATTTTACATCATTTACATCTTTTTTAGTGTATTTCTTTGTTTCCATTAGTTAAATAGTGGATTAATACTGGCGGTCCGCAGAAGTCGCTAGCAGCAGTTTAAGAGAAAGCTACTCTCGGGTTTGTTAATTTTATTCATCAAATTTCATTGACTTTAGTTTTAATATATGCATGGGTAAATTATATTCGTTTACTTTTGAATTTACATTACTTGTATCTCTCTTAGTGGATTCTTTTGTTTCTTTTAGCTCAAAAGTGCGCTAATGCCGGCGGTATGCACAAGTTGCTATCAACAGTATAGAACAAACGGCTCTTGGTTGGTTTAAATTTTATTCATCACATTTTATTTATTTTATTTTTAGCATAGTTATGGTCAATTTTCTTATTTATGAATTGGTCTCTTTAAAAAGTGAGCACTTATTCACAATTAAAGCAGTCAGCCATTTACATTTTCCACAGCCCTCCTTCAGCGACATAGATGTATGGTTTAACACATAATGAATGGAGATTAGAATACCTTATGGATACAGTCTAAATTTTTCACTCAAGTCACTTTTAAAACAAGTAGGTTTGCATCACATGGTTTTATCCCATTGGAGATAATTTTCACCATATGCTCCTGCCACCTTCTCCCTCCCTTTTTTCTAGTTCTCTTCCGGTCTTTTATTTATAGAAGTATATGTATATGTCGTTTTTAAATTTAAGTGTTTTAAATAAGTACAATTTTATATTTTTCATTTTTAGCATGGTTGCCACTATACTAGGGTCATTTATAAAGTAGTCCTCCATTATCATCGCAGAGGTATTTATCCCTCTTTCAATGTTTGTCACATTCTACAGTTCTTCTCTTCTATTTTCTTATATTAATGTGTATAAGAATCTCGTTTAATGATTTTTTTGATGTTTTGTTAAGTAGTTGTTGAGTAATCATGTGTTTAATAATTATTTATTAGTTTTCACCCACACTTTTTTACTCTTATATATACTATGTTTTTAGAGATTGTAAATGTTTTTATACATGTAAGAAGTTTTCATTTTTATGGTATCATCTGTTCTTTTTTGTGTTTTAAAGTTATTTATGTATTTATTATCAATCATTTTTACATGTTTATGATTTTAGTTTTATCTGCCTGATCAACCCCTGACGAAGTGTGCGAAACACGGCCTGTGTCGGGTTGGCAGTAAGAATAATTCAATAAACTCTGTTTTGTATATAATCACGTTTTGTACTGGGTCCACAGAAATGAATGGGCAGTAGCAGCACTTAATGTGTATTAACTTTACTTAACATGCATTAACCTTTAGTAAACATTCCCCATAGTATGGCTCAGACAAATCAGATCTTTGTATGAAGAGATACATTTCTGCACTAGAAAATATTATCCAGGTCCTTCATAGTCATTCTCCCATGAATAATGCATCATTGGAATTTTTGACGACTTGTTGTTTCGTTATTCATAGGCTTCGGAATGTGGTGGGCAACACAGGCCCTGGCCCTGCCAAAATTTTGCCCACCAGCAGAGAGAAAAGAACATCCACAATCACTGCAAACTCCTCCTGTGGGCAGACAGGAGTTTTTGCTACAATCACAGCCATTCCCTTCTCTTCTGCCCACAGGAGATGGGATCCCCGTGGGTAGAACAGGAGGGGAAGGCCATTGGGGCCTGGGAGCAGTGTTAGGTTGGATCTTGGGGTGGAGTCAAGGCAGAGCTTGCCCCCCCCCCCCCCACCCAATCAGAGAAGTGTTCCACGTTCCCTGTTATTATTGATTGATCCAAGCTGGTTAAGGTTATCTACTATTTCTATTTTTTTTCTCCATCAAGGATGAATTTATTGATTTTGCCAGTTGACAAGATCTTTGTCGTCTTCACATTAAGGTGCACATTTTTGAAAGGCATTTACAGGGTTTACAGCCCAGTAAACCATGTAAATGTCGTAAACAGGGATTTTTAAAGGCACTTACCCAGTTAGTGCCTTCAAAAATCCCCTCCAAAGTCCCCTACGCACCCCGATGCTATCCGGTTAGCACTGGGGCATTTTGGGGACATTCCGGGATGGAGCAGGGGCAGAGGAAAGTACTAACCCTGGCAGCAGCGATTTTCCATGCTGCCTGGTTAGTGCTCTGTGCCGTAAAGATAGGTGAGGAAAACCTTTGCCAATCTTTCAACACAGAGTGCTGGAAGCTTCAGCACAAGTTTCAAATTTGATACTTGGAGGAAAGCTAAGATGTGAGTTGCTTCTGTGATCCAGAAGGAGAAGGTTATAATAAGTGAGGAGGGAGAGGGAACAGGACCTGGGTGGCGGGACTGGTTGGTGAAAGTGGGCGAGTCTGGAAGACAGGAGCAGCCAACAAACAATGAGCACAAGCAACAGCTCAACAGTAAGCAGAACAGCAGAACAAGAAACTGGTCTTCTCCCAACGTTCTTCTCACCTGGTTTCTACCTTTGGTCTGCACCCTCATCATTCTGGATTCCGCCCAGATCACAGCACTGAGACTGTCCTCCTCTCCTTCCATAATGAGCTGCACCAAACCCATGACTGCGGTGAAATCATGGTGGTGGTTTCTCTTGACCTATCTGCACTGTTTGATCTTGTCCACCATTCAGTTTTACTCTCTTGTCTACGTGATCTCAAGTTTAGAGGAACTGTCCTCCACTGGTTCCATTCATTCCTCAGGCATTGGTCCTTTTAAAAACATAAGATATGCCATACTGGGTCAGACCAAGGTCCATCAAGCCCAGTATCTTGTTTCCAACAGTGGCCAATCTAAGTCACAAGTACCTAGCAGTTTCCCCAGAAGACACAGGTTCCACAATGCTTGTATTGTGACAAGCAGTGGATTTCCTGGGTCCCCTTTAATAATGGTTTATGGACTTTTCCTCCAGGAACTTGTCTAAACCTTTTTTTAAACCGAGCTACACTAAAAGCTTTTACTACATCCTCCAGTAACAAATTCGACTTCCCATTGTCTTGATTATCCTCCTTTCTCCAAACGTACATGTTTTCTTTGTGGTGAATGAGTTTTTTACTGTCCTATAATTTTATGCCGTTCCGTTTCTATTTTGCTTTTAAATTGTACACCACGTTGCTGCTAACCCAAAGGGCAGTTAATAATAACCATGACCATTCAATTACATGCTACATTTGTCCCATGATTCTAAGGTGTAAATAGTTATCCTTGCTATCCAAGTTTTAATGTCCTGTTAATTGTGACCGCTTCCTATGATACAAAATAAAATAAAGTCTTAATAAACATAAGCAAACAAACATGAAAACCATGAAGAGAAAGGAACAAGAAATTCTTGAATGCTGTTCTTTAAGTACAGGAAAAGGTGCTTCTAGAGCTTAAATTTACCAGAGTAAAGATCTTAGAAACCCAAGCTTTAGGGGGCAATACTTGTTAAAATGAATGAACAGAGCTGGGACAGAGTTCATAAAAAAGCACTAACGCGGAAAGACAAAGCTCAATGAAAGCCCTGGGTCAGGCAGGCAAATGAAAGGTGAAACAATCATCTCAGAGCCATTAACTAGACACAAGCGGCAGCTGAAAGCAGCCATCTGTCCACAGAGAGTCCAGGGAATCTGTGGCAGAGACAAAAGACAGGTTGAAAATCCCAAGGAGCTTACAGAGACAAATACAATTAATGAAACGTGGGAAATATCGATAAAATGCTCATTTTGATAAAGTCAGAATGGACTACAGCAAAAATACCCTCAAGTCTTAAGGACATTTTCTAAATAGGATTTCAGTAAGTTCTCTGGAGATTTGAATTTTTTTGTGGGAGTTCCTACTTTCTTCTTTCACCCTGATTTATCACGGAGGCTTCCTAGAGTCAATAATTAAGATACCTGCGGCTAATCTCCTTTTTAGTGACAGTTGAATGTATTCATTATGTCGTCCTATTTTGCTCCCTTCAGTTCAAGAAAGTATCACACTAAGGGGGTAATTTGACAAGTTCTATTTGCGATTTAGACATGTAAAAATGACCATTTACATGTGCAAATTGCATCCACGTGCAAATGGATATTTTATAAAAGGCTTGTTTTGCAACTGGCTGTCCATATCACGTTGAAAGTGCATGGAGTCATGTCAGCGGTGTGTCGGGGCATGGCCTGGGTGGGACAAAAATCTAGGCATGTATTTTCCTTTTCATATAGGGAATGCACATGTAAGTCCAAAATTGCCCGTGTCTGGATTCACCACTGTTCCCTGACATGAACAGATATTTTTAATGTGTTCCTTTTGGCTACTCCTTTACAAGAGGAATTAAGAGGGATATTCCCCTTAATCCCCCAATGTCTATTTCCCCCTCCAAACTGAACTGCGCTAAAGAGAGAGTCCTCTGTAGTTCTGCAGCATCATCTACATGTCTAGGTTTGCAGAAAAGCTCTGTTGCATGTGTAAGTGCCAATATTTATACAGACACTGCTATTGTAGATGTGGATGTCAGTTCCTACACCTCCTCGTATTTTGGAATCAACTCAACCTTTAGCAGAGCTATTTCTAAAATACTGTCAGAACTATGTTCTGGCCTCAATGTCTCAATTCTGATCGCCACACACTATCTAAAATGTGCCTTCACATCTAATTTTTACAAACCGGGGCAGCGGCTCTACCATTAGGCAGGTTGAGACAGCCACTTCAGGTGGCAATGTTTTAAGGGCAAGTACCACCAAAACACCCCTGCAGCAGCTGCCTCACTTTGTTCTCCACCAGCTTGCAGCAAAAGAGCTGCATCAGTGTCTCTTTTAAAAGCACCTGCCTCTTTAAGCCACCCCTCCCCCAGCAGCAGCGACTGCATCGCCCATCCGTTGCCCTAAGAGCAATACACAAATCAAAAAATGTGGAGCCTTAGAACCTCGGTGCGCTTGAAGACCCTACCAGTCCGTCCTCCTGTGACGCGTAAAGTATTACATCACAGGAAGTGGGACCAGCTGGGTCTTTGAAGTTCGCTGAGTCTCCAGGGCCCCACATTTATTGTTTTGCTTATTGCCGCCACAGCCACAGACTTGAGGAAATGTAGCAGTAGCAATAGGGATTTGGGGGAGAGGCAGTCAGGGGTGGAAGCAGGAGTGGGGGGATTTGGGAGAAAATACTGGGCCAGTGGCAGAGTCAAAGGGGCTCTGCAGGACCATGGAGGAAAGAAGAGACAGTAGAGGTTGGATGGGATGCAGAATATATGGGGAGACAGAGGGGAGGCATTGGACATAGGGGGTTGAGACAGATGAGATATGTTGAATACTAGAGTGACATAGAGAATGGAAGAGGAAATCTGGACACTGGGGAGGGGAGGCATCTATACTCCGCCCAAGCTCCGCCCCTGTGCACACCCAAATTGAAAGTATGCCCAATAGAATTTATGCTCAGGCTTACAGTATGGCAACCCCATAAAGCATATGCATTAAGCACCCATCCACCTATGTATGTCCTTTAAAATAGGGACTCGTGCGGGGACAAGGGAATAAAAAGTACCTGTTAGTATATACATGTAAACTGCTCTGATGCGTAAGTAAAGGGCGGTATATCAAATGCCTAAACCATAACCATAACTAGTGCAGAATTTTCCAGGTGCCCCTTATAAGATCAGCTTCATAATAGCTCTTATCAAATTGCCTCAGGCATAAAAGTGCATGTGATGGTATGAACGTGCATGCTTCTACTGTAGGCATTGCTGGGGGGATGGTCTTGGTGGAGTGCAGGTGGAGTCGCAAAGTATGCCTGTTGAATATAAAATACGTTTATCTATGTGCATACTTGTGTACTCTATGGACAGTCATTTAATGCTGTGACCTTACTACGACTACTACTACCAGGGCCGTCCTTTGAGTTAGTTCAATGTGCCGGTTCCCTAGGCAAACCTTAAGCCTTACATGCCCTTGAATGCCATGTTCTTTGCTGCTCCCAGACACTGTTGCCCTAGGTGAATGCCTAGTTTTCCTAATGATTGGGCTGACCCTGTCTACCGCTTATCATTTTTATAGCATTGCAAGACATACGCAGCACTGTACATATACATGTATGAGGCAGTCCCTGCTCTGGAGAGCTTACAATCTAATCAGCACAGACAACACAACAACCAGGGACTAGGGTAGATCTAGGAGAGTGATAAACATACACATAAGAGGGTGAGCAGGAAAACAAGGAGATCAGGATACAAAAGCAGCCTTGAAGAGATGGCATCTTAATCTGGATTTGAATAGAGCCAAAGATGGAGCCTTAAATGCAGCACAACTTGCTGCTGGATTTGGGCTAGTATTTTATAAAGACTTAGGTGCCTAGGGGAGTTATTTTGGAAGTCTATTCATGCTTTTGATATCTGAAAATGGGCATAGAGACATCCAAAATACAGAGACATCTCCAGAGCCGTTTTAGAAGCCGGGATTGTGTATGTCCCCAGCTAAACAAGGGTGTGGTGTAGGTGTGGCTGGAGCATTCCCAGGAATCCGGACGTCACTGCCTGATCTCAGAAATGCCCTAGCCCACTACTCTAATCATTAGGCTATTCCTTGATGTCCAGGTTTTGAAATACTATTCTGGGGATGTCTAAGTAGACACCCCCGCAGATGTCCATATCGGGCGCATTGTTGTTTCTGAAATCGTGTCTGCACCTAGACATGTCTAGGTTTTTTTTCAAAAACAAAAAAGAAAAAAAAAATCCTAACATCGGCAAAAGTGAACAAAATTTCTTAGCACTAGGTCAAACACAGCATCTAAGACAATGCACTATGCTCACTTTAAAGGGGAAAAGACCTCAGCAGCCCTCAACTCCAACAAGATGGAGTGGAGGAGTGGCCTAGTGGTTGGGGCAAGGTACTTCAGGCCAGAAGGTCGGGGGTTCAAATCCCACTAGAGGACAGCAACCTTGGGCCAGAAGGACTGGGGTTTCTAGTCCCACAGGTGCTCCTTGTGGTCTTGGGCAAGCCACTTAACCCTCCATAGCCCATGTTCCCTGTAAAATAGTTATCTCCAAGTTATAATGCCCTGTTCATGGTAATTTCAGTTTGTTCAATGTAAACTGCACTGATGCAGAATAGCATGGTATATAAGAGAATGTAAATAAATAAAATAAGATGAGGGTGAGCTAGTCAGTCAGTTCAGTAATGTCTGGCTAAGCTCAAAACATCAACTGAGGTCTTTTCCTCTCTAACCCTTTCGCGTCCACAACAGATTACATAGCTTAAGATACAATTAATAATTTTCTGGAAATATTGAATCCGGGTAACATTTGGGGGAAAACAGAAGGCTGCCATATGGCAACAACAGCCATGAAAGGTCTAAAGTGAGCACAGTGCATTGTCTTAGATGCTCTGTTTGACCTAGTGTTAAGAATTTTTGTTTACTTTTGCCAATATTAGGAGTTTTCTTTTTTGTTTTGTTTTCATATTTTCAGCTCCTAGAGAGGGCTTTTGTACTTTAATAGTGTCACTAGGGGTTTTTTTCAGACATTTTGGCTTAGACGTCCCTGATTGCACTTGGATGTCCTTTCTAAAATGCCCCTTCATGTGTCTATAAAACTGGATGAAAAAATTGCCTCGTCCCTAAACAGAAGCATCCCATTGTAACATTATCCTTTTTACATACATGTGTCGACTGGCCTAAAGGATATGTCAGTCCCCTTCACCCTACAGAAGTAATATGGGCTTGGCAGCCCTCAGCAACTCACCACAACCATTATGATGGTGGTTGAGTGGACCCAGCGAAACACCTGCAATCCATATTTTAAACTAGGGGTAGACTATCAATAGTGCAGGGTAGTACATGTGCACCACCAATCAAGGAGGTCGGAATAGTTCCCGTCCCTCCTCAGCATATACCCAGCCGCATCCCTACCACTCTGCTCCTCCCTGCCTCAGAAGACCTCAGGGACCTGACCAGCCAGCACTAGCAGCCACTGACTCTGGCATGAGGCGTGAGCACAACAAGCTGGTTCAGCCAAGGAGCACTGAGATACTGCACAATCATTCGGCCTGCCTTCCTGCACAATGTAGTTGCTCCTAGCCTACTGTGGCTCTCTGATCCACTGCTGCTTTCTGCCCTGTGACTGGCTGCACGCATGGCAGTGCCTGCCCCCAAGCAAGACCCTGAGAAAGTCTGTCAAGTGCTGTGCCAACTGAGTTGTCCTGAGGCTGGCTGACCTGCACAGCCCACTGGGCTGTCATTCGCTGGTCCTTCTCAGGGTTGTAGTTGAGAGACTCTGAGTTTGACGGTCCTTCCGACCTCCTTGCTTCTGATCCATAATCCATCTACTCATAAAACCTAGACTAAAGTTGCGTTGATCATGTGTGTAGAGGAGACTCCAAACAAAAAGTGAGTCGTTTTTGTGTCCTTTATTTTATGCACATTGTATTAAAATAAGCTCGTTCTATTAAAATGTGTTAAAAACATTTTAATTTTCATTTCACTTCCCTCCCCTCCCCAGCAGGGCCGGTGCTACCATTAGGTGAATTAGGTGGTTGCCTAGAGCACCGGCCTTCTGGGGATGTCCATTGCCGCTGCTGCTGCCCCATCCAGGATGAAACAGCAGCGGTAATAATTTTAAAGTGGCACTGAAATGCCAGAGGTACCTTCAGTTCTAGCATTTTATTTATTTATTTTATTTATATTTATTTTTTATACCACACTCTTTAGAATCAGTGCGGTTTACATGTATACTAACAGGTACTTTTTATTCCCTTGTCCCCGAAGGGCTCACAATCTATGTGCACCTGAGGCAATGGAGGGTTAAGTGGCTTGCCCAAGGCCACAAGGAGTGGCCATGGGACTAGAGACCCCAGTCATTGCAATGCCGTTCATGCTTCCACCCCTTTCGAGTCTACTTCCTTTTGGATGGGGCTGGAAGTGTGAATGGCACCGCATGCCGCAGCTGAAAGTAACTCCAGTGCTTTGGTGCCATTTCAAAAACATTCCTGCCGCGGCACATCCTAGAGAGGGGCGGCAATCAGAGTGAGGGCTGGAGCAAGGAGAGCACTCGGAATGAGGGCACCTCATATCCTTGCATTGGTCCTGCTCCCCAGAATGTTTTATCAGTCAGAACAAACCCTCGAAATGAAATAGCTCCCCTCCTCCCTTCGTACCGACTCGGCACAGTTACATCACATGGCTGCACTGCCAACACTCAGAGGCCAAAAGATCTAAAAGAAGATCAGGAATATTTCAGCATTAGTCCTTCCAAACAGCAATGCAAATTAGTTTAGGGCAATCTTATGCTTAAAAATGCAACAGAAAGGAAAATGTATTAATGGGTGCATTTATTTTGTAAATACAGCAGTTTATTATGACCGCATCACTCTGACATCTTCACATTCTATGGAAAAATAATATGATTTTTGCAAGTCACCAAACACAACCCTTCTGTCGGTGTTTGCTCTCTCAGATCTCTTCTCAAATGTATTTTCTTTTTATATCTGCCTTGTACAGATTGTAAGCACTATGGAAAAGGGATCATCTCATAGGTGTGTTTGTATTTGTACAACATTGTGTTCACCTTAGAGAGCATTTACAAATGTTTTGTAGTAGTACATAGCTGTGAAGCCTTATAATTGCCAGTGGGTAAGAAGTCAGTGGTGATAAAGAGAGGTATCTGGCTGACCTAAGTCGCTTTGGCCATGTAGTCTAATTGAACCTTGTATTATATTCTGTGCATCAACAATATGAATATTTTTATTACTGTACTGACTGGCTGGGGAGGGAGAGTGTGAATGGCATGGTCCCAGAGGACTGGAGAAAGGAGCATGTGGTCCCTCTACACAAAAGCAGAAGTAAGGATGAGGTTCAGAGCTACAGGCCAGTTAGTCCGACCTCTGTGGTGAGTGGATTCATGGAAAGGCTGTTAAAACAAAGGATAGTGAGGTTTCTGGAATCCAATGGGTTGCAGGATTCAAAGCATCATGGGTTTATCGGGGCGGATCTTGTCAGACAAGTTAATTTCTTTGACTGGGTGACCAGAGAGTTGGACTGAGGGAGGGCTCTAGATGTGGTGCACTTAGATTTCAGTAAAGCCTTTGACACTATTCTGCACAATCAACTTATAAATAAATTGAGCGCCCTAGGGATGGACCCTAAAATGATTGACTGGATTAGAAATTGGTTGAGTGGGAGGCAAGAAAGGACATAGGTAAGTGGTGCTCATTCGAAGGAGAAGGATGTTATCAATGGTATGCCGTAGGGATCTGTCCTTGGTCTGATTCTGTTTAGCATTTTTGTAAGTGATATTGCAGAAGGACGATCTGGTAAGGTTTACCTCTAAGAGGATGATACCAAAATCTGCAATAGAGTAGACACCCAGGAAGGTGTAGATAACATGAGGAGAAATTTAGCAAAGCTTGAAGAATGGTCGAGAATTTGGCAGCTGAGATTTAATGCTAACAAATGCAGGGTCATGCATTTGGACAGCAAAAATCCAAGGAAGCGGAACAATATAGGGGGCAAAGTACTTCTGTCCACGAAATAAGAGTGGGACCTAGGGTTGATTGTTTCTGATAAAGTGGCTAAACAGGTAGAAAAGGCAATGGTAAAAGCCAGAAGGATGCTTGAGTGTATAGGGAGAGAAATAGCCATGAAGAAGGAGGTGATAGTGTCTCTGTGTAAGTCTTTGCTGAGTCCCCATTTGGAGTATTGTGTGTAATTCTAGAGACCACACCTACAAAAGGATATAAACAGGATGGAGTCAGTGCAGAGGGTGGCTACCAAAATGGGAAGTGAGCTTCACTGTAAGGCATATAGGGACAGACTTAAAGATCTCAATATGTATACTTTGCAAGAAAGACAGGAAAGGGGAGATACGATAGAGACATTTAAATACCTCCATGGTATAAGTGCACAGGAGAAGAGCATCTTGAAAGAAAGCTCTGCTACGAGGGGATATAGGATGAAGGTGACAGGCGATAGACTCAGGAGTAATTTGTGTAAATATTTCTTTACGGAAAGCGTGGTAGATGCATGGAATAGTCTCCCAGTGGAGGTAGTAGAGAGAAAAACTGTATCTGAATTCAAGAAAGCATGCGGCAAACACAGAAGATCTCTAATGGAAAAAAGGGACTGTAGAGCGTAATATCTGGTATGGAAGGGCAGACGTATTGGCCGTATGGTCTTTATCTGCCGTCCTGTTTCTATGTGCATTGGTTGGGAAGGGAGGGACAATGAGTGATGGGGATTGGAAGGGGAAGTGTGCGGTGGGGACTGGCTTGGGATTTCCTAATGGTTAGAGCAGCAGGCTGAGAACCAGAGAAGCACAATTTGAATTCTACTGCCACTCCTTGCAATCTTGGGCAAGTCACTTAACCTTCCATTGCCTACATTGTAAGTGCTCTGGGAATAGGAAAATACCCAGCGCTCCTGAATGTAACTTAACTTGAACAACTACTCCCCTATGCATGTCCTTCTAATATTTTGTATATTAATTAATTTCTGTATATTTGTTAGGGGGAGGGTAGGTGGTTTTATTGCTTTGCATTAATTTCTTTATTCTTATCCCTATATGGATAGTTTTGATGTTGTTGCACATTTTTGGGATTTCATGAAAAGCTTGTTGTACATCTATTACTACTACCACTGATCATTCGTATAGCACTACAAGGCGTACAAAGCGCTGTACAAACACATGTAAAAGACAGTCCCTGCTCATCAGAGCTTACAATCTAGTCAAGACAAATAACACAAAAGCTGTGGACAAGGATACATCCAGGGGAATGGTAAGAAAACACATAGGAGACTAAGCAGATCAGGATCCAAAAGCTGCTTTGAATAGATGAGTTGTAAGCTTGGATTTGAGAAGGGCCAGAGAAGAAGCCTGCCATACAGACTCAGGTAGTTTGTTCCAGGCATAAGGAGAAGCACAGTGAAAGGAGTGAAGTCTGGAGTTGGCAGTAGAAGAGAAGGGCACAGATAAAAGGGATCTGCCATAAGAGCGGAGTTCCCGAGGTAGGGTGTAGGGAGAGATAAGTAAGGAAAGGTAGTGAGGAGCAGCAGAATGAATGCACTTATAGGTCAGCAGGAGAAGTTTGAGCTGGATACAGAAACTGATACAGAAATGGATAGGGAGCCAATTAAGAGACTCGAGAGCATGTCGAGGCTAGCGGAAGATTAGCCTCTTCAGTCAGCTTTTTAGCTTTTTGTTACATATCCCCTCTCTCCCCACTCGCTGATGGGTGTCCAGTCAAGATTTATGAAAAAGTTTGAAACTTTTCTGGTCCACTGCAAAGCAACCTCCCATAGATCTTTCTCAATGTAGCAATCCTAAAAACCAAACTGAGTAAGTGTTCCTCCAAGAGATGGCTGGGAAACTTTATGCAAAAACGGAAGCCTGTGTCGGAAGGGGTTGGAAGCAGGCAAGAATGACGATGCAGTGCCAGAGTCTTCGATAAGAGCAGTGTCAGGATTCCTTTGCCATTGCTGCCACTGCTTTTCCTCAAATTTACCTTTCTACACCTGAAATCTCTCCAGGAAGCCAGGCCCATATCTCATCTTGCTTATCTGATGTTGCTGCCTGGATGTCTCACCCCCATCTGAAACTGAACATAGCTAAACAGAGCTTCTTATCTTTCCCCTTAAAGCATCCTCCCCCTTCCTCCTCTATCTACCTCTGTGGATACCACTCTACTTCTCCCTGTTCCCTCAGCTTGCAACCTTGGGGTTATCTTTGACTCTTCTCTCTCCTTCTCTGAACACATCCAACAGATAGCTAAAACCTGCCGTTTCTTAAGAACATACGATATGCCATACAGGGTCAGACCAAGGTCCATCAAGCCCAGTATCCTGTTTCCAACAGTGGCCAATCTAGGTAACAAGTACCTAGCAGTTTCCCCAAAAGACACAGGTTCCGCAATGCTTTTATTGGAGCAAGCAGTGGATTTCCCAGGTCCCCTTTAATAATGGTATATGGACCTTTCCTCCAGGAACTTGTCCAAACCTCTTTTAAAACCGGCTACACTAACAGCTTTTATTGCATCCTCCGAGTTTGATTACACATTGAGTGAAAAAATATTTTCTCTTATTTGTCTTAAATAGTTTACCCTTTAGCTTCATGTTCCCTAGTCTTTCTATATTTTGATGGCATAAACAATTGATCTACGTTTACCCATTCCACTCTATTCATTAATTTATAGATCTCTATCGTATCTCCCCTCAGCCGTCTCTTTTCCATGTTGAAGAGTCCTAACCTTTTTAGCCTCTCTTCATAGGGGTATCCATTTTGGTGGCTTTTCTCTGTACCTTTTCTAATAACGTTATATCCTTTTTAAGATACGGAGACCAGAATTGCACACAATATTCAAGGTATGGTCGCACCATGGAACGATATAGAGGCATTATAATATCCTTTGGTTTTTTTCCATTCCTTTCCTTATGATACATGGCATTCTATTTGCTCTCTTGGCCACCGCTGCACCCTAGGCAGATGGTTTCAACATGTTATCCACGATGACGCCTAAATCTTTTTTCTGTGTGGAACCTTGCATTGTGTAACCATAGTTTGGGTTGTTCCTTCCTAGGTGCATAACTTTGCACTTGTCCACATTAAATTTTATCTACCATTTGGATGCTCAGTCTTACAAATTATCAAGGTCCTCTTGCAATTTTCCAAAATCCTCATGGATTTTAACAACTTTGAATAATTTTGTGTCATAGTAACATAGTAAATGACGGCAGATAAAGACCAGCATGGTCCATCCTGTCTTCCCAGCAATACGGCAAGAGTAGGTGCACCTGACGCTCTGTGTAGGTCACCCCTCCCCATGTCTTTGTTTAGGGGTGGACCCACCACTCCATGTAGGACACCCCTATTTGTTGAGAAGTTAGATGGTTCAGTTTATTTTGTTTTTATCCTGTTGCTGTAAAGGGATCCACTATGTTTGTCCCATGCTGTTTTGAATTCCGTCACTGCGTTTGCCCCCACCACTTCCATCAGGAGAGCATTCCAAACATCCACCACCCTTTCAGTGAAAAAATATTTCCTGACATTGCCTTTCAATTTTCCACCTTGCAGCTTCATGTTATGCTCTCTAGTTTTGCAGCTTCCCCGTCTTGGAAGAGGTTTGTTTGTTCATCGTTCCTCTTTAAGTATTTAAAGGACTGAATCATATCTCCCCTGTCCCTCCTCTCCTCCAAAGTGTACATATTTAGGTCTTCAAGTCACTTCTCATAAGGTTTCTTACGCAGGCTCCAAATCATTTTGGTTACCTTCCTCTGAACACTTTCCAGTCTTTTTACATCTTTTGCAAGATATGGTCTCCAAAACTGAACATAGTATTCCAGGTGAGGCCTCACCAGTGACATGTACAATGGCATAAGTACCTCTTCCTTTCTGCTCGTAATCCCTCTTTGTGTGCAGCCCAACATCCTCCTGGCTTTTGCCACTGCCTTGTCGCACTGTTTTGCCACCTTGAGATCATCAGAGATAATTACACCAAGGTCTTTTTCCTGAACCGTGCATACCAACCTCTCACCCCCTATCGCGTACATTTCCCTTGGATTTCTGCTTCCTAAGTGCATGACACTGCACTTTTTCGCATTAAATCGTAATTGCCAAGCATTAGACCATTCTTCCAGCTTTTGTAAATCTTTCTTCATGTTATCCACTCCCTCGGGGGAGTCCACTCTGTTGCAAATTTTTGTGTCATCTGCAAAAAGACAGATTTTTCCATTCAGTCCTTCAGCAATATCACTCACAAATACATTGAACAGTGCCGGGCCCAGGACCGAACCCTGGGGCACCCCGCTAATCACCTTCCCCTCATCCGAGTGAGCTTCATGTACCATCACCCTCTGTCGTCTGCCAGTCAACCAATTTCTAATCAAGTTTACTATCTTGGTACCCATCCCCAAGCTACTGAGTTTATTGACAAGCCTCCTATGAGGAACAGTATCAAAGGCTTTGCTGAAATCCAGGTAGATGACATACATCGCATGCCCCTGATCTAGTTCCTTGGTCACCCAGTCAAAGAACTCAATCAGATTAGTTTGGCAAGACCGTCCTTCAGTAAAACCATGTTGCCTTGGATTTTGCAACCTGTTGGTTTTGAGAAAGTTCACTATTCGCTCTTTCAGGAGCGCCTCCATTACTTTTCCCGCCACCGAGATAAGGCTCACAGGTCTGTAGTTTGACACGTCTTCCCTGTCACCCCTTTTGTGTAGAGGTACGACATCAGCCATTTTCCAGTCCTGAGGAACCTCTCCTATTTCCAAGGATCTGTTGAATACATCCTTTAACGGCCCTGATAGAACTTCTCTGAGCTCTTTCAGTATCCTGGGATGTATCCCATCCGGTCCCATGGCTTTGCTCACTTTCAGTTTAGCAAGTTGTTCCAACACCTCATCTTCTGTGAATGGTGTAGTATCTACTTCGTTCCCATTCTTATATTTGGGAGTCCCAGCTGGTCCATCTCCAGGATTTTCTTTAGTAAAAACAGAGCAGAAGTATTTGTTTAGCAATTTCGCTTTTTCTATGTCACTTTCCACGAGTCCTTTCCCAGCACTTCTGAGTCCTGCAATTCCAACTCTGATCTTCTTCCTTTCCCGAATATACCTGAAGAAAGTTTTGTCGCCACCCTTAACATCTTTAGCCATCTTTTCCTCTGCCTTTGATTTTGCTATCCTTATTTCTCTTTTTGACTCTTTGAGTTTCATCCTGTATTCATTTCTGTGTTCTTCTGTTTGCAAGCTTTTGAATTTTGTGAAAGCTGTGTTTTTTGCCTTTATTTGAGCAGCCACTTCTTTGGAAAACCAAATAGGTTTCCTTCTCCTCTTGTACTTTTTTAACATATTTGTCCGTTGTCCCTTTTATTGCCACCTTTAGTTCCTTTATCTTCACTTCCTTCACTTCCTTTATCTTCTTCCACCCTGTCATCTCCTCCTTTAGGTACTTGGCCATTTTATTGAAGTCAGTGTTTTTGAAGTTTAGGACTTTGAGCTTGCTATGTTTGGCCTGTACCCTGGCTTTTATCTCAAACCACACTGTGTAATGATCGCTGTTGCTCACAGGGGCATTCACGCAGACATTTGACACACTATCACCGTTGGTGAGCACTAAATCCAGCGTTGAGCTTTCCCTGGTTGGTTCCATGACCATTTGTCTAAGGAATGCATCCTGGAGAGCATCTACAATTTTTCTGCTTCTTTCCAGATGTGCAGAAGAAGTAATCCAATCCACATCAGGTAGATTAAAGTCACCCAAAATGATTACTTCCCCCTTTGTGGCTATCTTGGCAATATCTTTAATCAAATCATTATCTATCTCTTCAATTTGAGTCAGAGGTCTGTAGACTACAGCAGTATGGATGACAGTGCCATCTCCTCTTTCCAACGCAATCCAGAGTGCTTCTTCTTTTCCCCATGCCCCCTGCATTTCAGTAGCTTTAATATTGCTTTCCCCATGCCCCCTGCATATCAGTAGCTTTAATATAAAGCTAAGCATTTTTTATTCTGATTGATAATCTAGGTGGTGGAAAACGTTCAACAGAAAATTTATATATAAAAAAAATATATGCTAAATTGCCAGAACAGTCCTTGATGCTATTAGGCGCTAGAGTATGATACGATTAATATCGTTTGTTACAGTGCCATTTAGTCTGAGACATTCTGGGCATATATAGCATTTTTATCTATTTTCTTTAAAAGAAAAAAAAACATTTCTACCGTAAGTGTATTTACCACATTGAGCGAAGGTTATTCATAGAGCATTTTGAATTATAAAGGCATTAATATTGCTTTTGACATACAAGGCCTCTCCTCCTCCTTTTCCATTTTCTCTGTCTCTTCTGAATAGATTATAGCTAGTTATGGCTACATCCCAATCATGCGATTCATTGAACCATGTTTCTGTAATGGCCACAATGTCCAAATCCATTTCCACCATTAGGGCTTCCAGATCCAGAACTTTGTTGGCTAAGCTTCGAGCATTTGTGCTCATTGCTTTCCAGCATTTACCTGGCTTATGTGTATTTTGCATTGATTTTGTTCTGCCCACATCTTCCCACTTGTTTGTGATGTGTGGTTTAAAAGTGTGACTGTTTCTGATATTATTCTGCTTTTGCAGGGGGTGGCGTGCCGGTCTTGACCTTCCACATCCGTCACCCCCTTTTCCTAGTTTAAATGCATATCCACATAGTGCCTGAATTTTTCACTTAAGATTCTTTTTCCTGCGACAGAGAGATGTAGTCCATCAGCACCGTATAGTCTCTTGTTGGTCCACCTGTTTCCCCAGTCGCCAATGAATCTGAATCCTTCTTGTTTGCACCAGGTCTGGAGCCATGTATTAAAGCTGTTAATGCGATGCAGCCTTTTTGTCCCCTTACCAAGAACAGGCAGAACCTCTGAGAATGCAACAGTGTTCACAATGGGCTTGAGTCATCTGCAAATTTAAGTACCTCACTTGTTGTGCTCTATAACATCAGTAAAATTTCTCCCTTCCTTTCTGAATACACTACTAAGACCCTTATCCACTCTCTAGTCACCTCTCATATAAACTATTTCAAACTTCTGCTTTCTAGTCCCCCTCCGAATCATCTCTCTCACCTTCAGTCTGTCGAAAACTCAGCCGCATGGCTAATCTTCTGCCAGTCTCGCTATGTTCACATAATCCCTCTTCTCGAGCCACTTCACTGGCTCTCTATCCATTTCCGCATTCAATTCAAAGTTCTCCTACTGACTTATAAGCGCATCCATTCTGCAGCTCCTCGCTACCTTTCCACTTTTATCACTTCTTACACCCCTGTTTGGGAACTCTGCTCTTCTGGCAGATCCCTTTTATGTGTACCCTTCTCTGCCACTGCCAACTCCAAACTTCACTCATTCCATCTTGCAGCTCCATATGCTTGGAACTAACTACCCAAATTAATACACCAGTCTCCTTCTCTGGCCCTATTAAAATCCAAGCTAAAGACCCACCTCTTCGAGGCTGCGTTTGCATCCTGGTCCCCTTATTCTGCTTGTCACCTAGCGGAATCTTGCCATTCCCCTTGAATTACCCTAGTCCCCAGTTGTTGTGTGGTCTGTCTTGATTAGATTGTAAATTCTGATGAGCAGGGGCTGTCTCTTACCTGTGTATGTACATCGCTGTGTACACCTTATAGCACTTTACAAATGATAAATAGTAGGAGTAATAGTAGTAGTGGCAGTGGTAGCAATAGGGGCCGGGTGGCAGGATGGAGAGGGTGCCTCCAATCCTTGCACCAGCCTTGCCTACAGGTTAGTAAAGGCTAAGATTTCACAGACTTTCTCTAGAAATAATATTAAAATATATTACATGAGATTTTAGAGACCTTCTCTAGCAGTAATATTAAAACATACTACACTGATTGTTTATCTGTACAAAGTATATCCTATTCTTTATCTGTCTTTTTTTTCTTTAGGTTTCCAAAGCTTAGTTGCTATAGATTTTTTAAAAGATCACCTTTGAGACTTTTGCAGTGGCAGTCTGCTAAAAGAAGAGAGGCTCGTTCAGACCACTCTGGATAAAGGAGTGTAGCTGCCACTTTAGTCTAGTTGAACACGTAAAAACACAAGTCAACAAAAAATATCATGTGATATCCGTCTCTGTTATTCAAACTCCCCCAGTACAAGGAGCTGGGAGTGGCAGTCCTCTGACCCATCTGTATTCTCTTTCTTTTTTCCTTTCTCTATTTCTCTAACTCCTAAATCACTCATGCAGTTCCAATATTCAACTGAACTTTCTTTATATCGGCATATTATAAATATATTCATCTCTTTCTAGGACACAAATTCTATCAGAAATGATAAACTGACTGATTTATAACAGCAGCACATGCAGCTGTGTCTATTAGCTTGCTAAGTCCCCAGTGCAAGCTGGCTGGCTCTTGCCATCACTCATTTAATAAGTAGTTACTGCCTCTGTTAGAAACATATGCGAATGCTCATTCAATTTAATCACAAGCTGCATGTGCCACCAGAAATACATTTAGAAAAACAAAACTTGTTGCCTTTTTGTATTTTGGCACGAGCTTTAATCCTCCCGCTTTGACGATGCCTGTTGCATCAATGTTTTCCCAGTGGGGTTGGATAAAAGGCCATTAGCACCTTGTCCCCCATATTATAGAGCCTCAGAACCAAGAAGGAACCATCCTCAGCTTGGATCTCAGTGAAATGACCGAAAAACTCTCAGCCTGTAATTTCTCCAACCTCCCCCCCCCCCCCCCACCTTGCATGACAGTCATAGAACTTCAAATATATAAAACACGAGTAAAATCAGAACACTTAGAAGGAGAATTGCATTGCTAAGAGCTGGTTTAATGGTGAGAGATCTTTATCTAGGTCTTCATATTGACCTCTAGAAGAGTAATTCTATAATGGATTGTCACAAGATAAAAAAGAAAAGGACAAGCATACTTGCCCTTTTGAAATTAGACTACCATAGGAGGCTCACATCAGTGGCATTTCCAGTCCCCTTGACCCCTGAGGCAGGCACCCCCCCCCCCCTTGTGGCCGGTGACTTTGGCCGGGAGAGAAGAGCAGCAAGTACACTATATCAACCGGCTCACTTCTGTCTACCTGTTTATTCACACCTTTAAAAAACTATAACAGAATAAAACAAGACTTTCCTTGACTAAATCTATGTTGACTTTCTCCCTTAAACTATAACTATCTACATGTTCAGCAACTGTATTCTTTATAATGGTTTCTACCATTTTGCCTAGGACTGATGTAAGGCTCGCCGATCCGAAGTTTCCCGGATTCCCCCTAGAACCTTTTTAAAAAATTGATGTTACAGTGGCCATTCTCCAATCTTCAGGTACTACAGATGATTTTAATGATAGTTCACAGATAGTAGGTCTGCAATCTCATATTTCAGTTCTTTCAGCACTCTTGGATAGATATCATCCGGTCCAGGTAATTTACTTCACTTCAACTTATCAAATAGTTGTTATACATCTTCCTGGTTTAGCGATATCTCTTTCAATTCTTCTAACACCCTTAAATACCATTTCAGGCATGGGTAACTTGCCTACATCTTCTTCAATAAAGACCAAAGCAAAGAATTCATTCAATCTCTCCACTATGGCCTTGTCATCCCTTAGCACCCCTTTTACTCATCTATCATCTAAAGCAGCGTTTTTCAACCACTGTGCCGCGGCACACTAGTGTGCCGTGAGATATTGTCTGGTGTGCCGTGGGAAAAATTCCAATTTCATCCGTAACATGTGGCCTCGGCTCACAAATTAGGGTTGCCATCCGGCCGGTTTTCAGCCGGCCTGGCCGGTTTTTCCATGGCCAGGCCGGCTGCCGGCACAGTTGTAAAACCGGCCATTGAAAAGCCGGTTTTTTGCTCTGGCCGCAAGATCGGGAGCGGCCAGAGCAAAAAACCGGCTTTTGTGCCGAAGTCCGCGGCGCGAACGCGATCGCGATTCCCTATAGCAGTGCAGCCGCTGGTTCTGCTTTGTACAGAGCAGCGGCTGCACTACATTTACATTGAAAAGTAAAGAGAAACTGTGTCAGGAGCCCTCCGATCATGCAGAGCCCGAGGAAGTGATGTCATGGGGGCGGGCTCCTCACAGGCTGTCTTTCCTTTTCAAATTAACTTTAGCTGCAATAAAGTTAATTTGAAAAGGAAAGACAGCCTGTGAGGAGCCCGCCCCCATGACATCACTTCCTCGGGCTCTGCGATGACCGGAGGGCTCCTGACAGTTTCTCTTTACTTTTCAATGTAAGTGTAGTGCAGCCGCTGCTCTGTACAAAGCAGAAGCAGCGGCTTGGGCAGAGGGGGGGGTATGTGTGTGAGTGAACCAGCAAGGGGGGGGGGAGTGTGAGTGAACCAGCAAGGGGGGGGAGTGTGAGTGAACCAGCAAGGGGGGGGGAGGGTGAGTGAACCAGCATGGGGGGGGGAGTGTGAGTGAACCAGCAGTGGAGGGGGGGGTGGTTTGAGTTAACCAGCAAGGGGGGGGGCGATGGTGTGAGTGAACCAGCAGGGGAGGGAGGGTAAGTGAGTGAGTGACCCAGCAGGAGGGGTGAGTAAGTGATAGGGGGGTGGGTGAGTGAACCAGCAGTGGAGGGGGGGGTGGTGTGAGTGAACCAGCAGGGGAGGGGGGTTGGTGTGAACCAGCAGGGGAGGGGGGTTGGTGTGAGTGTTTGATTCCTATTCAAGAGAATTACTTTATATATAGTCAATATAGGCACAGAGGTAAATTTTTTTAACATTTTCTAATGGTGGTGTGCCTCGTGATTTTTTTCATGAAAAAAGTGTGCCTTTGCACAAAAAAAGGTTGAAAAACACTGATCTAATGGTCCAACTGACTCTCTCACAGGCTTTTTGCTAAAAATGTATTTTAAAACATTCTTATTATGCATTTTTGCTTCCATGGCAAGCTTTGTTTCAAGTCCACTCTTTGCCTGGCTTATCAATGCCTTGCATCTAACTTGCCAGTGCTTATGTTGTTTCCCATTTTCGTCATTTGGCTCCTTTTTCCATTTCCTGAAAGACACTTTTTTGGCTACAATAGCCTCTCTGACCTCATTTTTAAACCATGCTGGCAGTTTTTTGGCCTTCTTTTCTCTTTTCTTAAAGCGTGGAATACATGTGGTTTGGATTTCCAAGACAGTATTTTTTAAACAATGCCCATGCTTGATGTAAATCTTTAACCTCTTAGTTTTTTCTTAACTATTTTCCTCATTTTATCATAGTCTCCCTTTTGAATGTTAAAAGGTAGCACTGTGGATTTCCTCACTGTCCTTTTTCCATTTATGAATTCAAACGCGATCATGCTATGATCACTATTGCCAGTGGCCCCAACAACCTTATCTCTTGCGCCACATCCTGTGTTCCACTAAGGACTAGGTCCAAAATGGCTTCCCCTCTTGTCGGTTCATGAACCAGCTGCTCCAAGTAGCAGTCATTTATTTAACCTAGAAACTTTATCTCCCTAGTATGTTCTGCCGTGACGCTGACCCAGTAGATACTGGGGTAATTGAAATCACCCATCATTACTGTGTTGTAACTGTTGTTAGCTTCCCTTAATTTTCTTAACATTTCATTATCCATCTGTTCATTCTGCCCAGATGGTCGGTAATCTTAGCCTTCCCCTATTTACATGGAATTTCTATTCAGAGATTCTACAGTGTATTTTGTTTCCTGCAAAACTTTAATCCTGTGTGACTCAATGGCCTTTCGAACATAGAATGCAACCCATATCATTGCGATATAGTTTGTACACGGGTATCACAGTGTCCCATAGTTGTCCTCCTTCCACCAAGTCTCTGAGATGCCAATCATATCTAACCTTTCATTAGTATTATATATTCTAGCTCTCCCATCTTATTTTTTAGACTTCTAACCTTGGCATTCAGGCATTTTAGAGGTTGCATTTTACTCATATTAATCTGGTTATCAGTTGATAGGGGTAATTTGGAATCTTTTAGCTCTGTACTTAAGGGCATCTGGATTACTTTTATCTTTATTAGAACCTCTCGGTCAGGATGCCCTAACTTCCTTCTTTTGCTAGTATCCTTTAAGGATACATCCTTCTGAACCATGCAATCTTGGGTGACTGTTGGCTTTCCCCTATTATCTAGTTTATCTAGGTTAATGCCAGCAGCCTGATATCATCCCGGGTAAGGTGGAGCCCAACCCTTCAGAAAAGCCCCTTGCTTCCCCAGAATATTGCCCAGTTCCTAAGAAATCCAAAACCTCTTCTTTGGACCATCATCTCATCCATAAACTGAGAATCCAGAGCTCTGCCTGCCTTTTGAGTCCTGTGTGTGGAACACGAAGCATTTCAGAGAATGCCACTCTAGAAGTTCTGGATTTCAACTTCCTACCTAAAAGCCTAAATTTGGTCTCCAGAACCTCCTCTCACACTTTCCTAAGTCATTGGTACCAACATGTACCAAGACAGCAGACTCTTCCCTTCGTACCAAGCAGGCATATTATCAGCCGATCCTCACATCCACCAGCCATCCAGCTATCTACATGCCTAATGATCAAATTGCCAACTCTAACAGCCATCCTAACCCTTCCTCATGGGCCATGGCACTGGAGAAACCTCTTCAGTGCGAGAGGGTTTTATATCACCTGGAGGACAGGTCCTAGCTACAGGATCACTTCCTGCCACACCAAGATGATGCTGTCTTTTCATGCAACCTCTCTCCTCCATGGCAATTGAGAGGATGCCAGACTGTTGGTGGGACCTAAGTACTATGTCCTTGTAGGGCTCATCTATATACCTCTCTGTCTTCCTTATGTCCACCAAGTCTGCCACTCTAGCCTTCAGAGATCGGACTTGTTCCCTGAGGGCAAAGAGTTCCTTGCATCTTGTTCACACGTAAGACCGCTCACCAAATGGGAGAAAATCCTACATGTGACACAATGCAAAAGACTGGAAAGCCCCCATTTCACTGCTGGACTGCTATCTGCATCTTAGTTTTAAGGTTTTGTTTAGCTATTTAAGTTGTCTTCTTACTTAAAGTTGCTAGGGATACTTGCACTGCAACAACTGTACCTAATGAGCCCGATTATGATTTGGGCGGTGCTATGCACTGCATTGGCGCAAGGCCTGCCCCCTTCTGCCTAACCCGGACTTTCCATGCCGGGGTCTATGTGGCCCCAGCATTGAAAATACGGGTATTGCCGCACATTTAGGAGGCCGCAGGGGCTACCTGTGTAGCACCGAATTTTGATGCTACACGGTTAGCCCCAGCGCCTTACAGATAGGCAAGGGTTTCCCTCGCCTATCTTTAAGGCATACAGCACTAACCATGTAGCATCAAAAATTGGTGCTACACAGGTAGCACCATGGCCCATCTCTGCACCACCCCAGAACGCCCCCGACACGCCCCAATGCTAACCGCAAAGCATTGAATCACATAAGGGAAAAATGTAGGTGACTTCAAAAATTCCCTGTTAAGGCATTTACATGGGTGACTAGAGCAGTTACCCATGTAAATGCCTTCGAAAATCGGGCTCAATATGTTTAAGGGACTTAGTTTACCTCAAGATCAATAAATCTATTTCTGATGAGGATAACCAGCTGAACCTCAAGTGAATTTGACCACCTTTCCCCTTTAATAGATTTAAGAGCCTATAAGCTAGACTTCCGGTGGCATGGTGGACTAGAGTGGACGTGTGCTCTCTAGCTCCGGAGACCCGACACCTTCCCAGGGCATAAATATCTATTCCTTAACGAAGTTTGCGCTGCTGTGGTGGATAGGACCTGGCAGTAAAGCTTGGGGACCTAACCCTGGTGAGAATTGTTTATGGCATCCAAGCCTACTCGGTGGGAGAAGCCGCGAGGAACCGAAGCTAAAATGGCGGGCGTGGAGGCGGCGAGCCCGGGCATCAGAGCAGCGGGTGGCATGGTTGCTGAGGTGTCGAGAGCGGTGGTCCAGGCGCTGGAGGATAGACTCTGTGGGTTGGCTTCCCAGATATCTGAGGTGGCTCGAGCGGTCACAGATTTTACGAGCCAAGTTGAGCAGGCTGAACAGCGCATAAGCTCCTTGGAGGATGACCGGGCTCAGGCCTCTTTTCGATTGCAACAGTTGGAGCATACAGTGAAACAGCAGGCTGAGAAATTAGAGGATTTGGAGAACCGGAGCAGATGTAAGAATCTGAGATTCATTGGTATCAGTGAATCAGTGAAGGACCGCGAGCTTAAAAACTATATCGAAGATTGGATCCAGACCAACCTGCAACTGGAAGCTGGTATTGGGACAGTGACTTTGGAACGAATCCACCGCATCGGTCCGGTGCGCGTGGCAGAGAATAGGCCTCGGGCAGTCATAGCCCGGTTTTTGAATGTGTTCCAGAAGGAGTGTGTATTGCAAGCGACTAGGAAGCAGCGGCGCAGCGGCGGAGAGGGAGAGGCCGCGTCTCTTTTGATATTTCAGGATTACTCGGCCGGGGTATCCCAGCGAAGAAAAGCGTATAAGGAGGTTTGTGGCCTTCTAGTCGCACATGGAGTGCGCTTCACCCTTGCTTATCCTGCAAAGCTGCGGGTGGAATGGGAAGGAGCTCAGCGTACCTTCGACAATCCCGCGGAGGCCTTAACTTTTTGCAAGCAATGCTGGTGAGATTGCCTATGGCGGACCTTTCAGTATGGCTGGCTGTGACTTTGGGAATGGCCTGGACATGGAAACTCTGGGACACTCATGTTGGACTCTGAGGGTGGAAAGGGTGGTGTTTTGGTTGGGCAGTGGATAACCAGAGACTCTTATGTGCTGTATTGTAAGTGGGGGGCCAGAGGCTCTTGTGCGTTGCAATATCAGTGAGCCCGGCAGAGGTTGGGAAATGGGGCACTGCCCGTGCAAGCCTCTATTTTTTGCGGAGGCCTGTAGCTCTGGTTATTCTCCAGGCTACCCCCATCTTTCCTTTTATGTGTTGGTGGGTACTACTTTTAGAAACTAAGAATGTCAAAATCTTGAGGGGTGGGCAGATCGTTGGGGCCCAAGCACTCTTGTTAAATGTGTTTAATGTGTTGTGGGTTGACTGAGGGGTTTTCCTAACATGTAATGCGGCATTACTATACTATCTTGAAGTAACCACCTGGGGTACTGTTGGAGAATGGAGAATTTCGTTCAGTATGCCACATGGTACCACTGTATAATTCATGGATGTCTGTTTCTGAGGCTCCGTTGGAGTATGTGGGATATGCACGGATTGGACTCCATATTGGGGCCCTTATGGTCCAATGACGGCGGGTGGGTGTGGTAAGATTGGAGGGTCCTAAGGGTTCTGTGTTATGACGTTCATATCTTGGGGGAGCAAAGCGCTGCTGGGTCTTGTAGTGGGACTTATGGGGTGGTAGTCTAAGAGCTTGTATCCCGGTGAGCAGGAATCAGAGTTAGAGCACCATGGAGATCCTGTGTGGGAGTTAGAGGAATAGAAGGGGCATAGTAGGGTAGAGGTGGGGTGGAAGGGTGGGCTCCACATGTCTCGGGGTTCATGGAGAGGCCTATCTGGCAGGTGGTGGATGGATGGCAGGAGGGGAGCATGGGGGGGAAAGGGTGGGGAGTTTTGGGGAAGATAGTTTCAGCGGGGGGGCACGGGGGTCAGTCGGTTGGAGAATGGGATTGGGGGGGGAGGGGGCTTGTTTTAGCTGACCTGACACAGGGCCTGGGATCACTGATAAGTACTTTAGGGGTTGCTGGCATTGATGCGGATGGGGAGTCGGGTGTGGTGTGGGCCCCAGGCTGGGGGGGCACACACGGTGGCATGGGATTTTTTCTATCACGGGCCTTCTTAGTGCCATATAAATGACTGGAAGGATAAAGATAGCCTCGTGGAATGTCTGCGGCCTGGTGTCCCCTATTAAACGTTATAAGATATTGCAACAGTTAAGAAGGAAGCAAATAGAAATTGCGCTGTTACAGGAAAAACATCAGTCCTCAGTTGAACATCAGAAGCTAGGGAAGGGATGGATTAGAACAGTTTATGGGGCACCAGCGGTTGGGAAGAAGAGGGGGGTGGCTATTCTGATTGCCAAGGGGTCTGGTTGGGTGGAGGAGAGAGTGGTGACGGATGTGGATGGCAGATATGTATTTGTGTGGGGAGTTTTTATCAACAATTGATGTCCATTATTTCTGGTATTAATGGCTACAGTTTAATTCTAGGGGGAGACTTTAACTCGGTGATGGATGAGGACCTGGACAGGTTGGGTGGATCGGTTCCAAGAGATAGGCGGAGTGCGAGGCGGTTGCTTGGAATTAGAGATGGGAATAATTTGTTGGATGTTTGGAGAACTTTGCATCCCGGGGAACGGGAATACACTCATCTGTCCCGAGGCCATGGGACTTGGTCTAGATTGGATTATTTCTTGATCTCGGAAGAGTTGTTTGGTTGGGTACCTAAAGTGGAGATTGGTCCTTCTGTCATTTCCGACCACGCCATGGTCATTTTAGAGATGAGATCCAAAAGCAGTAGTCATGGCAGGCTATGGCGATACCCGTTGGATTTGGAAGGTGATGTAGCTTTTGTGACTCATCTCCGGGCTAAGTGGGAAGCTTATGTGGAGGACAATGCTCAGCACCACGATAATCCCATCCTATTTTGGGAGTCCAGGAAAGCGGTTCTCAGAGGGGAAATTATTAGTTATCATTGCTCCAAACGCCGACGTTTGCACAGTAGGATTTTACAACTTGAAAAGGAACTAGCTAAAGCGCGACGTATATTCTCGCAGGACAGGAGGGGAGCTAACAGGCTTCGCTTCCAGGAGGTACAGGCCGAGTTGGATACACTGCTACATCAGCGGGCTCGGAAGTCGATGATCTATTATCGACATCGGTTATATCAGCATGGGAATCGGGCAGGGAAACTTTTGTCATCGTTGGTGCGAGTGGACGGGGGACCTAGGCATATAGGGGTCATAAGGCATAGTGATGGGACTCTCAAGCGAACGCCTGCGGACATTGAACAGGTCTTTCGGGATTATTATCAGCATTTGTATGGCGCGGACAGGGTCGACATGGAAAGGGGTGGTGCTTTTCTCCAAGATTGTAAGCTGCCCAAGCTGACTGAAGAGCAGGTCCGGGTCCTGAATCGCCCCATTAGTGCACAAGAAATACTGATTTGGATCCAGCGCCTGAAGAAGAGATGGGCTCCTGGGGTGGATGGTTTGCGCGGGGAGTTTTATAAGATATTGGGAGATAGAGTGGTTAGTCCGTTAGGGGACTATTTCGAAGGATTAATCAAAGCGGGGAAGTTTCCCTATGAGAAAAATAAGGCTTTAGTCACCATACTGCTTAAGCCCAGGAGGGACCCACTTTCCCCCAGTTCATATCGGTCAATTTCCATATTGAACGTGGACATCAAGTTAATGGCAAAAATTATGGCAGATCGTCTTGCGGAATATTTAGCGTCTCTAGTGCAGAGTGACCAGCTGGGCTTCGTGAGGGGGAGACATGCGGTGTTTGGGGTGCATAGACTTCTAGCTTCCATGTGTGCGAGTCGGAGAGACCGTAGGTCGTCCATGCTTATAAGTTTTGACGCTGAGAAAGCTTTCGACAGGGTGGACTGGGGGTTCATGTATCAGGTGTTGGAAACGGTCGGGGTGCAAGGCTTTTTTATAGATGTGATTCGAGTACTTTATTCGGACCCCCTAGGGGCAATTATGGTAAATGGGAGTATGTCCCCTGACTTTCGGATATGTAAGGGCACGAGGCAGGGCTGTCCTCTGTCGCCACTGCTGTTTGTGTTGACTTTGGAACCCCTGTTGTGCCAGATCCGCTCCTCCACTGCTTTCCGAGGCGTCGTGATTGGGTCATCGGAATTCCGTGTAGCTGTCTTTGCGGACGACTTATTGATTCATTTGGATGCACCACGGGAAGGCCTCTCGGCACTGCTGGGGTTGATTGGGGATTATGATAGACTCTCCGGTTTCCGGTTGAATCTTGACAAATCTGAGGCTCTTCCCTTGGATCCCGCAGTGGCGGAGGGGTGGGGTCGGGGATTTCCCTTAAAGTGGGCGGATGGGAAGTTTAAGCATCTGGGGCTTTATATCCCTGCGGACTTGAAAGATTTGTATAGTATTAATGTGCAGAAGGTGGTCAGCGTCCTGTTAGATAAGGCACAGAAATGGCGGGATCTCCCCTTATCATTGGGAGGGAGAATTGCTCTGTTCAAGATGACACTGTTTCCGAAACTGTTGTACTTGCTACAAATGCTTCCGATACTCTTGAGGCGCAATGATCTGCGTCAGCTTGAAAGGGTGCTCAATCTGCTGCTCTGGAAGGGGCGCAAACCCCGAGTTCGCCTCGGTAGGCTGCAAGGGACTTGGGTGCACGGGGGGATGGGTGTGCCGGATATCCAGCAATATAATGTTGCTTGCCTTCTCCGCCATGTACGAGACTGGATCTGGGGGATGGGAGATTACACCCCGTTAGATCTGTTGGAAGGGTTGGTGCACCCCTTGCGCCTTGGGTATATTCTACATGCGAAGTCGGTGGCGGGTATAGACCCGGTGCTTCAGGAGGTGTTGCTAGATCCTGAGCGGAGAGGGTGGAGATATCTTTGTGGGAAAGTTGGTGTATCGGCCCAGTGGTCGCCCTTTCTCTCAATTCAGGGTAATAGGGACTTTCTTCCGGGACTCATGGGTCGGGATTTTCTTCGGTGGAAGAGGATGGGTATCTTGACGTTAGAACATGTACTGCAGGATGATGGCAGTATTGAACCCTTTGACAAGCTGAGAGACCGATATGCCTTTACAGGGCTGGACGTGTTCCCCTATGCTCAACTTCGTAGCTATATACAAGGGCTCCCAGCAGGGTCGTTGCAAGGGGCTGTGAGCTCAAAGCTGGAGGAGGTGCTGATGGGAGGGGACCAGGTGGCGCGAGTGGCCTCCTTGCGCAAAGCCTTGGATGCTCTGCGGGAGGACGGAGATGAGGGTGGGCTGGCTGAGCAGTGGGCCGCCGACTTAGGGGTAGAGGTAACTGCAGAAGGGATATCACAGTGCCTAGCCCACATTCCGGACCTCAGCATCGTGGTGGCCCATAGGGATATGCAGTATAAACTACTTCGGCGGCTCTATTATGTGCCAAATCGGGCCTGGAGGGCGGGGCTTAGTGCGTCGAACCAGTGCCCGAGAAGTGGGGCAGTAGCGGCCACGCTGGGGCATATGTTCTGGTCCTGTCCACGTATTGTGGGATTTTGGGGGGGGGATTCAGAGGCACTTGAGGCGTTGCTTGGGGGACGGGTTGACGTTTACAGCTGCAAACTTGGTGTTGGATATATGGGAAGCGAGGTGGAGAGAGTGTCTGTGTCGTGTTGAGTGGAATTGGCTGTGATTGGTCTTGGTGGCTGCCCGAATGACTATTTTACAGGCCTGGTTAGAGAAGCGAGGGCCAACGTATGGGCAATGGCGGATTAGATTACATAACTTCCTACTTTTTGAAAGAACCCGGGTTGGGGGCCCCCCTAAGAATTGGGATAACTTTCTACGAGGCTGGGGCCCACACCTCCAGTTGTTACCGGTTCGGACACGCCAGAGGATTTTAGGTGGGGCTTTTGGGTAACACCTCACCGGGCGGTCGGGGTGCTTCTATGATTGGCAGCAGGGCCTGTAGCGGTTCTCGGGTGGGGGGTTGTTGGAAGGTTTGAGGGGAGGGGGTTGAGATTGGTAGATGCTAGGGATCATACTGAGTAATAGGGGGGGAACGGGGGGATTGGGATGGGTGGACGGGGGGGTGGGGGCAGGAGGGGGGATAGGGTAGGAGGAACGAAGGACATAAAATAAAAAAGAGGTTACCTATATGTTGCTTTCTGGGGATGGAATGTTATGTGCTGCACCTTGTTTTGATAGCTGGATGTGGTGTTTTGATCTCCGTGCTGATCGGGGGGGGGGGGGGCTATGCTCCTGGAGTTTTATGCAATGAGTTATTTGTTACTTATTCTCTGTACCCCATTATTTTTGCTGTTTGCCTTTGAATAAACACATTTAAACATAAGAGCCTATAAGCTAAGATTATGCCTGGGGTGGGTGGGAGATAGGGTGGATGGGAGAGAAAGAACAGCTAGTAAAAGCTGACTTGTTACACAATGCTCTTAACAATTTCCTGGATGATTCACACAGCTCTTGGTTTGATAGAGGGAGCCTTTCAAATTGTCCCTTTGAGCTGTCACGGCTTTAACACTTATTTGAAACAGTTTCACAGGTCTTTACTCTTCTATGCTAAGCTATACTCTAATTTGATTTAAATTAAAAGCTCTCTGGGACTTCTGACTGAGGTTTAAATCTAAATTAAAAGCTCTCTGGGGCTACTGACTGAGGTTTAAATTTAAACTAAAAGCTCTCTGGGGTTACTGACTGAAGTTTAAATTTAGATTAAAAGCTCTCTGGGCTACAGACTGAGATTTGAATTTAAGCTGAAAGTTCTCTGGGGCCACTGACAGGTTTAAATTTAAATTAAAAACTCTATGGGAGCATGTGAGGAGAGGAGGCTGCTGCTCACCATTGTGCCCCGCTGTGCTCTTTTTCGTCGCGCCAGAGCACACGGTCCATCTTGACGGCGCCTACCCCTGACGTCATCACCGGGGGTTTAAAGCCAGGGAGCTTGCTGTCTGCTTTGGGAGCGTGTGAGGAGAGGAGGCTGCTGCTCATCATTGTGCCCCGCTGTGCTCTTCTTCGTCGCTCCGGAGCGCACGGTCCATCTTGGCGGCGCCTACCCCTGACGTCATCACCGGGGGTTTAAAATCTGATCGCTAAGCGGTACACGGAAGCGGTCGCGTTCTAAAAGGGCGCGTTATTAAGGGGCTTGCTCCTTATGCGCTCCTTGAGCGCTCGAGGAGCTTGGGAGCTGGCTTGTGGCTGTGCAGTATGGGTAGACGGAGAAAATGACCTCTAAATGTGAGTACTGAGAATCCAACTAAAGCTGTTAAAATCTCTGGCCCTATGGATCGTCATCTTGTGACTCTGAGTGGTAAGGAGGGAGAGGCCGTTACTGCTATCCCGACTCAGCCCCCCAGTCATGATTCCTCATCCTTTTTGGGGGTTAGTACCTCTTCCCCCTCTGCTGCTGTTTGTAATGCTGTTCCCGTCACTTCCTCTCCAGTGAGGGGGGTTGCATCCTTGCAATTAGCCTTACCATCGGCTTTATCTGTTCCTGGTCCTGTGGTGGTGTCCGGGAGAGTTCCTTTGCCCCGGATTCTATCAGTTCCTGAGAGTTTTGCTTTGATGCAACGGGACAGTGCTTCTTCATCTGCGGACCCAAAGGATGTTTCCCTTTTGGATGTTTGGTCTATTCTTACCAGGATAGAGTCTTCGTTGAGTTCCGTCGTTGTGCAAATGTCGGACTTTACAAGAGACTCTGTGACTAAATTTACTCAACATGATTCTCAGATTGATGTGCTGGGGGAGCGATGCCAGAAATTGGAAGCCCAATTTGTTGCATTACAAAATTCTTCATTGTCTTTTATGAAAGATAGTATTATTCTCCATGCTCAGCATGAGCTATTGGAGAATAGTTTGCGTGCTTTAAATTTGTATTGTTTAAATTTTCCTTACACACGGTTTTTATCTCCTCAGATATTATTTGATAAGTATTTGATTGATATTTTGGGATATCGAGAAGATAATAAATCGTCTTTGACTAAAGTGTATTATATTCCCCTTAAAGGGGCTTCCGAGCTGGGGGCCTCCGGTGAGCCCACCCCACCTCAGTTGCAGGAGTCCCTTAATATTTCAGAGTTTATTGAATCTTCTCAAGATAACATTTCAACTAGGGCTACCCTTCTGGTGTCCTTTGCCTCAGAAGTTGATAAGAATGCTGTGATGCGTTTATATTTTCTGAATAAGACATCGACTTTTTGTGGGGGGAGGGTATTTTTTCCGATGTCTCCAGGAAAACTCAGCTACGTCGCCGGGCCTTTTTGATGTTGAAGCCACGCGTCCTAGTCCTTGGTGCCACTTTTTTTCTTAAATTTCCATGTAAGTGTTTAGTTACCTTTCAGAGCACCAAGTATGTTTTTCTGGAGACCTCGGCATTAGAATCCTTCCTCCAGTCTAAGGGCCCGCTGATTTCTTGAAATATTGAGTGTTTCAGTAGTAGATTGATATGAAAAAGTTTGTATTTTTGAGTTAGCATCCTTTGTTTTCTTACATGCTTCTCTTGACGTGGACTTTCTTGCAGATGTCCGGTTGTTGGTTTTTCTTTGTAATAGTTATATGATGCCATTGCTGGTTTGTCTGTATTTTCCCTAAAGTTTCTTAATAAATGGAATTTGAAATTAAAAAAAAACAAAAAAAAACTCTATGGGGCTACTGAACCATGAGTGAGTAAGTTAGCAAATACACTGTATTCTAATACACAGATTTATCAACTTTAACCCAAAGAATTCCCTTTTCCCTAAGATTTAGAGAATTTACCCAGAAGTAAAGAAATACTTACAAGTGCTGATTTCTTTCCAGTAGTAGCAGTCCCTTTTTGTAGTCCTTCAAGATTGAGAATCACAGAGCTCTGGTTGACCTATTTATGAATGTGCTTCTAAGGTAATCTCTTAACAGTTTCCTGGGTGATTCACACAGCCCTTGGCTTGGTAGCGGGAGCCTTTCAAATTTCCCCTTTGACATGTCACTCGGCTTTAACAGGTCTTTTGCCCCCTAAGGTCTCTTTGCAAAGGTCTCTAGAAACAATGTATTTCTATTCAAAAAAATATTTAACCTATTCTTCCTGGAAGTTGAAGGGATATGGACAGAGAATAGGCTGACTGGAAGGGAGATGACACCTGAGAGTGGGACTTGAGGGAGCTGACACTTGGGGATGGGACTGGTAGGTGGCTGGGTAATGGGGTCAGGCTAGAAGGGAGGGGCACTGGGGCTGGAAGGGAGGGGGCACTGGGACTGGAAGGGAGCTGACATGTAGGGATGGCACTGAAAGGGGGATGGACAGAGGGTAGGTTGACTGGAAAGGAGCTGACATGGGGGAGTGTGCCACTGGGAGTGGAAGTGAGCTGATACCTATGATGGTAGTTGGACAAGGAAGGGACTTGAAAATGGGGAAGGAGGGGGACTGGAAGGGAATGGACACCGGTAGCAGTCCTGGGAATGCAAGGGGGTTGACAATGAAAGGTACTGGGAGGGGAGTACTGGAAAGGGGGCTGATATTGGGGAGGGTTACTGGGAATGGAAATAGGCTGATGGTAGGAAGTGAAGAAAACAAAAGAAGAGACAAGAAATAGCAGATGACCTATAGACCATAGAAAGAAAACTAAGAGAAGACAGGAAAGCAGAAGCCTCAGATCAGGACCAGCATGATCAGAGGATAAAATGGTCAGACAACAAAGATAGATAAAATAATTTTATTTTCAATTTAGTGATTGGACTTTGCGCTATCTTTATATTTTACACAGTATGGAGAACTGCAACTTATTTATCTGATGTTGCACTGCATGCGGTGTTTGGCTTCTTGGGGTTTCAGTTCAATTTTTATCTACATATTTTTATTTTTACTTTAGGTTGTAGTCACTTATATTGTACTTGGTGAGGTCTGTGTTCTGAGTGTGTGACTGAGGCCAGGTGTTCTGTTAACATGGAGTTTGTACATAGGATCTATACTGTACTGTAATAATTTGACTTGTTCAACTTTTCAAATAGTTATATAGATGTTCTAGGGTCTGCAGCATTATTTATAAACTGTGCTGTGTTCTCACTTTTTCTTTTAGTTCCTTGGTATGCAAGCATCTTGCATTTCCTTTGTTT
Organism: Ichthyophis bannanicus; assembly: GCA_033557465.1. Taxonomy (NCBI): domain Eukaryota; kingdom Metazoa; phylum Chordata; class Amphibia; order Gymnophiona; family Ichthyophiidae; genus Ichthyophis; species Ichthyophis bannanicus. The sequence goes on from CM066033.1 coordinate 1,307,305,611, forward strand.
TTTACAGAATATATATTTACATTAACACTATACTGGTCCATTGTGCAGTTTCAGGAATTATGTTGGGATTGCCAAGCCCTTCTTGGTGTTTATGTTGGAGTGGGAGGTTTTGTGTTGGGATCACAAAGTTCCTCTTGTTTTTCAGAGGGTGGGAAGTGCTATGTAGAGGCCACTGATTCTCTGTCTTTCAGAGGGTGGGAAGTGCTGTATTGGGGTGCCAAGTCGCTCTTGTTTTTGTGGAAGTGGGAGATGCTGCATTGGTGCTGTTGAGCCTCTCTTGTTTGGAATATTTAGCAGTATGTTTCCAAGGTTCTACACTGGTAACATATGAACATAAGAAATGCCATACTGGGTCAGACCAAGGTCCATCAAGCCCAGTATCCTGTTTCCAACAGTGGAAAATCCAGGTCACAAGTACCTGGCAGGTTCCCAAAAAGGCACACAAGTTCTACAATACTTGTCTTGGGGCATGCAGTGGATTTCCCAGGTCCTCTTTAATAATAGTTTATGGATCTTTCCTCCAGGAACTTGTCCAAACCTTTTGTAAACCCAGCTACACTGACGGCTTTTACTGCATCCTCTAGTAACTAATTCCAGAGTTTGATTACGCAGGACTGTTGGCTGACTACAGGGAGGCAGTTACATCCCCCTGCAGTTTACTGCATTTCGGCATGGCAAAACAGCTGCCCATGCTACTAGGGTCACCTACTGAGGTGGCATTAGTTGCACTCATGCTACTTGCACTGAGCCATTATGTTAGTTTCTACCAACAATGCAGATGCCTGTATTTGAGAGTTCTTTCTCTAGCTTCACTCTGCAGTAAAGTATAATTTTGGGAAAGAAATCCTGTAAACCTAACAGTAATGGGTAAAAGCATTTTTGACTACAAATGTCTGTTTTTAGTTTGTACTTATTCCCTACTTGGTGAAGATCTATCTCTGTTCTGCATATGTGTGACTGAGGCTACATATTCTGTTAACATGAAGATTCTATGTAGGGAGTTGTAATAATCTGGTTTGTTCAATTTTCTGAATAGGAATATGGATGTTCTAGGGTCCACTGCAATATTTATGGTGCTCCCCTTTTCTGGATACACTCCATGTTGTGTGAGTTTTGGAAGTTAGTGTTGTTATGGAATAGTAGATTTGCTCTATGGGTCCTACACTCTGGGTTCTTGCTGATGTATATGTTGTTGGTTGGTGGGTACTGGAATATGTATTGTTTTTGAGATTTGCAGTTTTGCGTTCTTTATGCTGCCAGACTGAAATGTAAAATATTTTGTCAGTTCAGATTCAAGGAAATTTCAAATTTTAAGGGAATGTCTCAGTTTAATTTTGTTTAGTACCCTGATACCACTGATACCACTGCTGAGTTCTGGACTTTTCCAACTCTAGCACAATCCAATTCAGCATTTGAATTCATGGCTACCAGAATTAGTTTCTCATTTTATATCTTCCCTCATCATCAATAATCTCGTTCTAGCAAAATAAATCTGATGTGGAGAAACTTATAATGGTTTGATTGGGGAGGGTGTTGTATAAGTGGCTTTTTATTAATCAAATTTAATGTTTTGTTATTATGTTTGTTTTATTGTAACATCTATTTTACTAAATTGCATGTACATGTTTAGAAGCCATCTAAGATTTTAGATGGGTGGCTATATACATTTTGAAATAAAGTATACTAAATGTTGCAAACGATACTGCAGTGAGTCTCTGCACATGGCCCTGCATCACCCTCGTGCCGTCTCTGGGGGAAAGTAGACAGGAGGGTGCACTGGGAGACAGAGAAATGCAGAAACCTCAGATCGGGACCTACATGATCAGAGAATAAAATGGTCAGACAACAAAGTTAGAAGAAATTTTTATTTTCAATTTAATGATTGGATTTGATGCTAAATGTAAGGCCACGGGGCAGGGTCCCGGCGGCCGCTCATAACCGGGTGGTCGGCCGGTGCGGAGACCCTGGCTCAGGCCGGTGTTGTTAAGGCGGAGGCAGGAGACGGGCATCGGCGGGGAGGACGGGCGCTGGCAATGAGGACAGGCGCCGGCGATGAGGGCGGGCTCCATCAGCGTGTGGGAGCACGGTGGAGCCTGGGAAGAGGAGGCGGCCTGATGTGGTGGGAGGAGCCAGGAGTAGGCAGCAGTTGCCGCCACTCCTGTGCCTCCTCGGAGTATGGTGGCTGTTTCTGTTTGGGACTGCGGTGAGTTTTGGAATTCCTCTCGGGTCCATGGAGGCCGGTGGAGGGGGGTTGTTTGGATGTCGCACGGGTGGTAAGGATTGGGGATGGGGGGAGAGAGGTGAGCCGGCAGTCCGTTTAGTGGGCCTACCCAGCCCTGCCGCTTCGCACCACGGTGATCTCCAGGGCTGGTTTGGGGCAGGTAACTGGCGAGTCCTTCTCGGGTGGCGGTGCCACGGCAGAGGAGTGGCACTTGCTGCAGGGCGCAGGAGGAGGGAGGCGGCCGCCGGGAGTCGGGGCCCTCGCGGCCTTGGAAGGGGTGGTGAGTTCGTTGGGTGGAGGGCAGCCGCGTGGCAATTCGCGCCCTCGTGGCTGCGGCAGGCAGGAAGTGGTGAGGCCTACGCCTGCACGGGACAGCAGCAAGCAGGAGGTAGGGTGCTCCACTGCATATTAGTGGGAGCTGTGGAGGAGCCTAATGGTTAGTGTACTGGCTTGGGAAACCAGAGACCAAGCGTCAATTCCCACTAGCACTCCTTTGTGGCCTCGGGCAGGTCATTTAACCCTCCATTGCCTCAAAAAAAAAAAAAGATCCCATTTTTAATGGCCCTTGTTAGTTGGGTTGGTGGGATGCGGAAGGTAGGGTGAGTGAACTTTATAGGGGGTTCTAAAGTTCATTTTGAATTAAAAAAAAAAAAAAAAACAAACAACGAAAGCAGGTCCTGGGCTCTAGGGCAGGGGGTGGTGGACACCCGCAGGTGCGACGGGGTCGCGTGCTGGTTGTGGTGGGCCAAGGGTTGGGGGGGTGGAAGCAGAGGGTGCAAAGGCGAAGCATAAAAAAAATGGTCAGCGGTGGGGGGGGTATAGTAGGCAACTCCAAGGGGGGGAGGAGGTGCCCAGTGGCAATTTGGATCCTATGCCTTTCGACGGGTTGGAGGATACAAGTCGGGGGGGGAGAGGAAGGTAAGTCGAGGGGTCCCCAGCTGGTGCGGGCAAATTATGAGTGTCCCGTGGGCTGGTGGGCAGTTCAAGGAGGCTCGTGACTAGCCGACAGGGACTCAGCAGCTAGAAGAAGGTACTCCAATATCGGAGGTGGTGGGTGTGAGGATAGGTGGGGGTTTTAAAAAAAAAATCAATTTCGATTAGCTTCGGTTGGGGGTTCGGTCAAGGGTGCATGGGCACGAGAGGGCCAAGGTCCCTTCGGGGCAGAATGTTGGGGGGTGTGGCTGCTTTTGGGGGTCTTGTGTGGTTCCCCCTCCTGGTTTTCTTCTTTTGTCTTCGCAGGTGGTGATCAGAAATCAGCACACTGCCAGGTATAGCAAAGGAGGTCAATTGTGATCTGAGAGCAAGGACACCGGCATCACAGCGAGATAGGAGTGGTCAGAAAATGCTACCAGCACATGTATGGATGGGCAGAAGTGGCGGATCAAGGATGGTGGCCATTCGATAGCTCGTGTATGTGCAGCAGGGGACGAATATGGGGGCAGTAGGGGGGTTGCAGGCCGATCGGGTGAAAGTAGGGTGGCCGAATGGATAGCGGGAAGGTGCACGGGGTAAATCGCGCAGGAAACGGAGGCATTTGGGTAGGCGGCGCCACGGTCCGGAGTCATCCCCTTCGTTTGGAGACTCTTTTACGCCTTCCAAAGGGCAGACGGTGGTATGGGGAGAGTACGTAGCAGAGGTAAGAAGTCGAGAAGGAGGGTGGCGGAAAAACAAACAAACAAAAAATAAATAAATAAATAAAACAGGGAGGGGGAGGAGAGCAAATTATTGGCATATTTATTTATTTAGCTGTATTTGCATGCTCGGGGGGGCTAAAGGAGGAACAGTGGACACGGCGGGGGGGAGGGAGGCCACCCCTGTCGGGCAGAGCGGCGGTGACATAATAGATCAGAGGAAGCGGGGCAAATTATTGGTATATTTATTTATTTAGCTGTATTTGTGTCCCGCTTTTCACCGGGTCAAAGCATAGGGGGCACAGGTTTAACCTGTGGCCGACAGAAGGTCAGACAGGGCATGTATTGCATGCTCGGGGGGGCTAAAGGAGGAACAGTGGACACGGCTGGGGGGGAGGGAGGCCACCTCTGTCGGGCAGAGCAGCGGTGACATAACAGATCAGAGGAAGCGGGACAGAGGTTAGCAAGGCTTCGTGCCAGTCCCTCGGCTGCAAATATCGACATGTGTACTTAGTCTGTAGGGGTGAACGTGGCGGCAAAATGTGGGTAGAAGGGGCACTTAGGGTTTTAATGCCGTACCCCAAGCAATAAGAAGGTGGGGGCCTGCCCCGTACACTAAGTCAGTTAGAGGCCTTAAGGACTGGGCTGTTGCAAGGCCGAAGCGGGGATGTTACAGGGGGTTACAGGGTTTTGTTAGTCTGATACGCGGAGAGGTAGTAGTGTCCAAGGTGTGGAATTAGTCATTGGGGGGTGACTTCCACAGATGGTTAGCCGTGGGCAGGGTCCGGTTCATTACTCTTGTTGAGCGAGCAGTGAATCGGTACGATAATTGGGTCACAGAGCATTGCAGCACGGTGGTGCTGGACTCAGTGGGTTGGGGTCAGGAAACATGACGACAGGTCAGTTGCATGGTCTGAGATTGAGGATGGAAGTTCTTTTGGAACAGCATGCCTACGGGCCGCGCAGTTCTAGTGCATAATGTCAAATATGTATTACTTTCCGGCTAGTACTGCTGAGGTGGAAGGTAGACAGGGGATTGTGGTTCGGGAGCGGATGCTTTGTCGTGGAACAGCGCACTCTGAGAGGGGTTGGGAGCTTTCAAAAGGCGTCATGGAATAGGTGCACAAATGGGGGGTGCAGTCTACGGTGGTGGGACAGGAGGTCCGGGGATAGGAGTACCTTTGTTGGGGGAGGTTTCGATTTCAGGGGTGGGGGGAATGCTCCCTCTTGATAATGGATGAGAAGGCTGGGGGTTGGGATTGACAGGGCGGCTTCATCATACGTAACATTGAAGGCAATGAATGCTCCCCGATGGCGGGGTTGCTGCGTCATTCAGCGGCATCAACTTGGGGTACTTAAAATGCAATACCGCATTAGCGAATTAAAGGTTATGCGATCAGAATTATGGATTGGGGGAGGTTGGTTGAAAGATGTTAACGTGACTTTGGTGACGGGGTAGGCAGAGATGGTCAGTCTACGGGTATGAGAACTATGTCCGGGGAGCAGGTGAAGGGACAGCTAGGGGTAGGCTTGGCTGAGAATCCGGCCTAACTGGCTATTAGTTTTCCGTGAATTGTTTCACCATGTAGGGGCTTGGGAGTTGTGGATTGCTAAGTTAGCAACAGACGGGTAGTATGGTGGGGCGACAAGGCAACAACGGTCAGTGTCAGCATTATGTATATGCCACGTGGTATTGGGGGGGGCAGCCTTAATGATGGAGGTTGTGGTGGCATACGGGCATGTGAAGGCGTAGGATACGGCACGGCATATCCCAGATTGTACTAACGGGATTGCAGACGCTCGTTCACATTCCAAATGGGGAACGGGTGCAGAATTGGCTGCAGAAGGGGACAGGGATGGATTTGTGGCCCCGCAAAAGAAAAAAATAATCATGGAGCATCGATGGAGAGAGATGTGGAAATAACTAATAGCTACATAGGGGGGGAGCGTTCGTGGCTGACGTCCCATGATTCCGGGTTGCGCCTGGGAGACTTGGGGTGCTGTGCCACCGGACTATGGGGGCATTGTTGCGGTAGGAGGCCTTCCTATTATGGGACTCGGCGTTGGCGTAGGTTTTATGGCTCAGTGAGGGCGGTCTTAGTTAGCAGGAGCTCCTGCCTTTGTTTGGACACCAGGGGTGGTCTAGGGGGCGCGCCGGCATGACTATGGGGAGGAGTGGCCTAGTGGTCGGACAAGGTTCAGGTCGGAGGGCCGGGGGTTCAAGTATTGCTTAACACTCGGGGGGGCTCACTGTTTTGATGGAGGGATAAGGCGGGAAGGACAACTGGATAACTACAATACAATAAATAAGTATGCAAAGGGTGAGAGGGCAGCAATTTGACTCGCGTTGTTAAGATATTGCTGTACTTCGGCGATGGTTACAGGGCGTGGGGTTGGGGTTGGATATAATTATCGGCTTGCCGGTGAAGAAGAAAAAAAAAAAAGCATGAAATCGGCTATGTGAACGTGTGGGTCTGTGAACACGGAGGTTATACAATCATGCATTCGTGTACGAGAGCGAGGGGCAACGTTATAGGGGGATGGGGCACTTACCGCCAATGGGGATAAATTGCTCAGTAACAATGGGCAGGAGGCCTTGTAATGTGTGCTTCAATTGTGGGCTCACTGGTCGCAGCTTTGTAGTGGGGGGCGACTTCGGGACATTAATGTCACCGGTGCCGGTTGAGGGATCCCGGAGGTTCCGGGCTCTGGGGCATGGGCCGTGCATGGGTCGGGGCGGCGTGCCCTCGACCTTACATTAATGTCCTCTGTGCCGGTGGCAGGATCCTGGAGGAAAGGCGTCAGTGAATGGAAGGACGCCATAACAATGTTTCTGGATGTAATGGAGCCAGCGAGTACGATCATTTTGGGCACTTGATGCAGGGATTGCCAGTATCCCGAAACGTGCACGTCGTGCTGTGGGCTGAATTGCGTTTGCTGACAATTTTCACAAGTTAAGATAAGTGAATTCAGTTGAGATATGTTTTAAAGTTTATATTTTGGTCACTAAAGGAAATTTCGAATAAAAGGGATTTCATCGAACTGGTGGGGTCAAGTACCAATCTTACCTGCCTTTGATGAATTCCGACAAAAAGAAGATTGAATAACGGGAGTGAGACTGTTGCAGTGTCTGTGATTTTTGTGATTTTGATTGACTCTGTTTTGGGATTTGATGTTTTTTGATTGGCAAGACCGTGGCAGAAGGGATGTTGGGTATGGGTTGAAGGGGTGTTGCAACAGTGGGGGGGGGATCCCGGAGGTTTCCGGGGTCCGGAGCCTTAGGCTAGACTTGGGACGAGGGCGGGGTGCCCCCGACCCGGATAACCCCTGGCTGACTTTTGCTAATTACATGGCGAGGTCGGGGAAAGGGGATTAGGATGATTGCCGTTGGCAAGACCGCGGCAGAAGCGGAGGCGGTGTCACCTTGCTAATAGCATGGCTGGTGAGGCATTGTTCCGCTGTTTGGAGTGTTAAGAGGATTATTCTTGGACTGTAATGTTCGGTATGTTATAAAAGTTAATAAAGCTGCGACCAGTTGTTTCCCAAGATCGTGGTATGTGTGTATTTGTGGGCAAATGAAGGGCGGAACTAAAGGTTGGGGGGAGGGGGAAAGGGGTGGATGTTGAGAGGGACCTGTAGCACCGGGTCCGATCTACCTCAGTTACTTTACATTTTATACAGTACATGGAAATGCATCTTTTTCTATTTCTCTGGTATTGCACTGTAGGCAGAATCTGGCTTCTTGGGGCTGCAGTTTAAGTTTTATCTACATATGTTTATTTTTAGGTTACGGTCACGTATTCTGTACTTGGTGAGTGCCTGTGTTTTGAGTGTGTGACCAAGACCAAGTGTTCTGTTAACATGGAGTTTGTATGTAGAGATCTGTACTGGATGTTTCAGGGCCTACTATTGTGACAGCAAAGCGCAGACAAACCAATGATACCAGGAGTCTGTTCAGAAGGTCCAAATCATTTATTTGTGCACAAGTCTCAAGCAAGTCAATTTCAAAATGGCTGAGCAAAGTTTTCTAGCATTACAACAACTTTTATAGACTTCTGTTCCATTCTAGGTATAGAAAAACATTTCATTGGTCCCGGTACTCTCCCGTACCCCTTCCATTGGTCCCGGTACTGATAAGTTTATCCAATTATGTTCCTTCAGTGGGCATGGCACCTGCATACCCCCCTTCTAGTCCCAATTACAATGGTTAGTTCATCAACTTGTTACTTTCATACTCTCAAGGCCATAGAGCCAATTTGTGCATGCAGGGGAGCAGGGCTCTGCAACTCATCTGTCAGCACTCCCAATTATATTCCTTGCAGATGTACTTTTTCTTATCAGTAACTTTTAAACATGTTTTTCTGTATTTTTCCATCTCTCAGTTTTGCTTACCTAAGTTAGTTTAGTTCTCTTACAGAGTTCTATCCTACAATAGCAGCATATTGGGGAATGTGCAATTCCTATGTGCTTCTCCACATGCTTCATTTACAGGTCAAGCTAGTTTGGCCTGCCTGCTTATGTCAGACACTGTGGATCACAGGCCTGCACCTGCCACATTCCCCCCTTTGATTAATCTCACCCTATTACTTAATAAGGTGTGAGAATTAAATCACCTTTAGAAGAATCACATCATGATTGAAGGATTACGACTAGGGCTGGCTTTATACAAAGCCATTATTTTAGTTGCGGTCTTCCGCTCTACTGTGCTGTCAATAGCATTATGAATGGAACGCATACAACATGGGATTAAACATGGTAATAAGAAAATAACAGCAACAAGAATTAGTACTAAGACAATGAAAGTCTTAAATCCTCCCAGCCAGGAGAAAAGGTTAGCAAACCAGTTAGGGAATTTCAATGAGTGCCAAGTTTGCACTGGCACATAAGCATGTCTTTGCATATCTTTAGCAATTTCTTCAACTACTTGACCCTTATCATCTATTTTCAAACAGCAATTAGTTAAATTCAGTTTACCACATACTCCTCCTTCAGCTGCTAACAAATAATCAAGTGCTAAGCGGTTCTGATATATAGCAGTGCGCATCTGAGTACTTTGTCTAGCTAAGAGCGTAAGAGCATGACTAGTTTCATTGGTTATTATTTCAACTACTGCTTGTAAGCGAATAATACGATTAATCATATAGATTGGAGTGCGATAACCATACATACCATCATCGTTCCAAGTGGCGGGCCCATAATACTCAATGATCCTTTCTGGTGGCCATTCATCACCTTGCCACTTTTCCCACTTGCCTATCTGTAAGGCTTCTCTTTTCTGTCTTAGTGCTCGTTTGTGTCGGTGGGTAGTGTATACAGGGTATCCTAATTGTTCTCCATGTTCAGTGTTTAAAAGAAAGAAAGAAGGTCTGATGGTTCCTAAGACACATGCTCCTCCCCATTGTGGCGGGAGTTGGGCATACGCTCGGTTTCCACAGATCCAATATAGGCCAGGCGGGGCTTGCCAGGCATGGACTTTGGCAAGGTTAGTCCATAAATCAGCAAGTTCAGGAAATCTGGCTAATGGGTTAGGAGGTTCAGGGTGTCTGATTCCTGACCACCATGCTGTCTTTTTGGTCGTGGCATTATAGTACTTCTGGCTAAGACAGACCAGCTGTCCTACCTTTTGGGTGAACTGGGGTCCAGTTCTGGCATAGCAAAGACGTCCAACGATTGAGTGCGCTAACACCCATTCACTGGTAGTCTTGTGTAATTCAGTCTGATTGTAAATCAAAGAATAATTCAATTCTTGGGCTTCCCATGGCCATTGGTCTCCCATTTGGGTTCCGCCACAGAAATAGCAATCTGAGATCTTAAGACTAGATACTACTGCTCCGGCTAATTCTAGAAATAAATTCTGTGAGGGATGAGGGATCTCAAACTTATTTACATGCATGGCTTCATAGAAGGTGTTATGGATATGATATTTGGATGACTTGTGAGCTTGGGTATTCAGTCTAATATACACAATGGTTCCTGGATCTACTGCCCCTCCAGCAATCCGTAAACCAAACTTGTATCCTTGTTTCCAAGCATAGGGATTGTGTATACGTAAGTGTAAGGGGTTACAAGCATCTTTCTGACATTTATCATTTGTGGTTGGCTTGGTTAAGGTAGCCATTCGTTTATCTATCTTCTCATCAACTATACCATTATTCCAGGTAGCATAAAAAACACATTCCCAATACGGGCAATAGTAATCTGCTGCTGGTGCAGTACTATAGCCTGGTTCCTTTTTACCTGTACACTTCCTCCATCCTGTGGCACCCTCTGGACACATGTACTTATGGTCATTTCGATACGCTTTCTCCCACGTACCACAGGTGGAATAACTATCTCTGTTAATGGCATTACATGCATCAAAATTCAAAACAGCAGGTTTAGTAATGTCCTTAAGTGGTGGCGTAGCAGCTAGTATAGGTCCATCTGCATCCTTCCATCGTATTTCCAACGTGTAATAGGATGGATTCTGATGCGGATTATAGCATGCTCTAATTTTGCCATGAGTGCAAACATTTAGTTCAGTGGTGTTATAAATACACCGAGTCACTTTTCCCTTGCAGGTATAGTAAGAGTGGTAAATCAAAGTCTGAGTTACTTTCAGTCCAGTTCGAGTAGAAGTAATGCAAGCTGTGCATGGAGGTAAAGCATAAGTCTGTTCAAAACCTCCAGAAAAGGCAACCATAGCAAAGCAAAAGTAAAGATGCATGTTGATGTTGATTGGAGTTCTTCTGAATCCTCAGCTTGCTGATCTTGATCACAACGTTCTCTTTCTTCGTCCCGTTTGCTAATGAAGCAATTTAACGGGTGCTGAGTGTTGATTGAAGATCCTCAGGTTGTCCAGTACACATGAACCAACTTATTAGCAAGTTCAGTTGGCTTGTGAAGTCTGGCTAATCAATGTAGTATCAAAGTAGTGTGCCAAATCGCACGCAAATTGGGTTCGTTGAAACAAAACTGTTGCTGCATGGAAAACAGCAATCCTCTTCGAAAGACTTGGCTACTGCAAGGCACTGTGATGAAGTGTCTAAGCTGCTGGTTGCCGTCTCAGAGTAACTCGCAAGGGTGCGTCAAGATGCTGCTCTGCTGTCCACTGCTCAGGTTCAGGATCAGCGTCGGGCTTGACTCTGCTGTGGTGGATCCAGGCGTCGATCTCGGCTACCTTTACTGCAGTTGGGGTAGACAGGATGACGGTGTACGGTCCCTTCCAATGGGGTTCCAACGGTGTCTTCTTCCAATCTTTGGTCCACACCGAGGTACCAGGCTGATAGGGATGCAAGGGTTCCGTCAAGTTGATAGGCAACTGGTCTTGGATCCACGCATGGAGAGTCTGCAGAACAAAACTAAGAGCTAGGAGTTCTTGTCTGGTTATTTCTGAACCAATTTGGGCTAAACTTCCTTTAATTCCCTGCACTATTGGTGGGGGTTTACCATACAAAACTTCAAAAGGGGAAACTCCTGTTGACTTTACAGGAGCTGAGCGTATTCTGAGTAAAGCTATAGGGAGCACTTGGGGCCACTTCAAGTGTGTCTCCTGGCAAAGCTTGGACATTTGGGCTTTTAGGGTACGATTCATTCGCTCAACTTTCCCTGAACTCTGGGGTCTGTATGCAGTGTGGAGTTTCCATTGTATCTGCAAAGCTTTTGCTAACTGCTGAGTAACTTGGGAGACAAATGAGGGTCCATTGTCTGACCCTATTACTGCTGGAATTCCAAACCTAGGGACAATCTCTCTCATTAAGACTTTGGTAACTTCTCGGGCTTTCTCAGTTCTGGTTGGGAAGGCTTCCACCCACCCAGAGAAAGTACAAACTAATACTAATAGATAATGGTATCCATTGGCTCTTGGCATTTCGGTAAAATCAACTTGGAGGTTGTGCATGGGGGTTACACCTCCTGACTGAACTCGGGGTGCCGTTATAAGGCCTTGCTTGGCATTATTTTTGGCACAGGTTAGACATTGACGTGCTACTGAAGCTGATATGGTTGTCAATAGAGGGATGTAAAAATGTGGTCTGAGTGCTTTTTCCATAGCACTTTTCCCATAGTGGGTGGCTTCGTGGAAAGCTTTGACAAAAGATGGTCCTAACAGTTCAGGAATTACTATTCGTCCAGGGGATTGACTGCCCTCTTCTGGTGGCAGCTCAATCCATCCATCTTTCAGTACTCCATCTTCTTTGTTACAGTAGTAATCCAATTCTTTGGTGGTATATCGTGGTGTCCATAAATTCAGAGGTACTGGAAACAATGCTGCTTGCATTGGCATAGCTTGTGGGGCAATCTGTCCTGTCATAGCTGCTTGTCGTGCTGAGGCATCTGCAAATCTATTTCCTCGAGCAACTTCTCCTTTTCCTGCTTGATGTCCTCTGCAATGCATGACAGCTACACGTGTTGGGGCCCAAACTGCATCAAGTAACATCAATATCTCGGGACCATATTTGACTGATTTTCCTCCGGATGTGATGAGTCCTCGTTCTTTATAGAGAGCTCCATGGGCATGCAAAGTGGTGAAGGCATATTTGGAATCTGTATATACATTTAGCACGAGTTCTTCTCCTAACAATAATGCTCTGGTGAGTGCTATCAATTCGGCTTTCTGGGCTGATGTGCCTGAGGCTAGAGCTGATGATTCAACTACTTCGTGTTGAGTGACGACTGCATATCCGGCACAGCGTCGTCCATCGAGGATGAGACTGCTCCCTTCAACATAATAGATTTGGTCAGGATTGTCTATGGGCACATCTGTTAAATCAGGTCAACTGGAGAACACAGTTTCCATGACTTCGATACAGTCATGTTCTGGGAGTTCTTCACTGATGGGTATCAAGGTGGCTGGGTTCAAGGCATGACTCACTTCCAGTTGTATCTGTGGGTTCTCACATAACATGCTCTGGTATTTCAGCATTCGGGAATTGGTGAGCCAATAATTTGCTTTTTGTTCCATAAGGGCAAGGACTGCATGTGGCACAGTGACTCGTATGTTCTGTCCTAGTGTGAGTTTGTCTGCTTCACTCACTAATAGCGCTGTAGCTGCAACTGCTCTCAGGCATGGTGGCCATCCTTTGGCCACAGGGTCCAATTGTTTCGATAGGTATGCTACAGGTCGCTCCCAATTTCCCAATTTCTGAGTCAACATGCCTAAGGCATTTCCCTGTGCTTCATGTACAAACAAGTGGAAGGGCTTTTGGACATCTGGTAGTCCAAGTGCTGGTGATGACATCAATTCTTCTTTTAACTTCTTGAAGGCTGTATCCTGCTCAAGTCCCCACTCCAGTGGTGACTTCTCTTCTCCTTTTGTGGCTTCATACAGTGGTTTGGCAATTTGGGCGAAGTTGGGTATCCAGATTCGGCAATATCCTGCCGCTCCCAGAAAGGCTCTGACTTGCTTTCTGGTTGTTGGAGTTGGAATTCTGCATACTGCTTCTTTTCTTTCCCTGCCTAATCTCCGGCTTCCTTGGGTTATACAAAAGCCCAAGTATTTCACTTCTTTTTGGCATAGCTGTGCTTTGGCTCTGGAAACTTTGTATCCAGCTTCATCTAGTAACTGCAAGAGGTCTTTGGTGGCTAGTATACATTCACTTTCTGATATGGCAGCTATCAGCAGATCATCCACATATTGGAGAAGCACTCTCTTCCCCGGGGCCACGGGATAGCTTGAAAGGTCTTGATTCAATGCAGCACTAAAGATGGTAGGCGAATTTTTGAATCCTTGGGGTAATCTTGTCCAGGTGAGTTGGCCCCCTCTTCCAGAGATGGGGTCCTGCCATTCAAATGCAAACAATATTTGACTTACAGGGGCTAATCTTATGCAAAAGAATGCATCTTTTAAATCCAGTACAGTGAAATGGGTAGCTTCAGCAGGTATCAGTCCCAGAAGAGTGTAAGGATTGGGTACAACTGGATGTATAGTTTCAACTGCATCATTTACTCTTCTTAAATCTTGTACTGGGCGGTAATCCTCCGTCCCAGGTTTCTTCACTGGCAAAAGTGGAGTGTTCCATGGGGATTGACATACTTTTAGTAGGCCATACTCGAGCAATCTTTGTAGGTGGCGATGAATGCCTTCAATTGCAGTTCTTGGGAGAGGGTACTGTTTGACGTGTACTGGTGTAGCACTAGGCTTGAGGGTTACAATCACTGGAGCTATATGCTTGGCTAGGCCTGGGGGACTGCCTTCTGCCCATACTCCAGGTGGTGCATGAATGTTCTTTAAAGTTTGTTCAAAATAGGTGTCTTGGATGGAGTCATCGATGTAATACCTCCATTCTTCTTCTTGGGGAACTGTCAGCAGCATTATTCCTGCTGGTTTGGCTTGGGGATTTACTGTCATTTGCATTTCTCCTTCTTCAGAGAAAGATATTTGCGCTTGGAGTTTGGCTAACATATCTTGTCCCAGTAATGGCACTGGACATTCGGGCATGTAAAGGAATTGATGAGTTATTTGCTGTCCTCCTAGACTGCATATACGATTCTGAAGAAAAGATTTTGTAGCTTTGGCACCAGTTGCTCCTATAATGGTGACTGCTTTTGTAGAGAATGGGGCTATCTTTTTGTCTATTACTGAATGTTGTGCTCCAGTATCAACCATAAAGTCCATAACTTGGTCTCCTATTTGTATTCCGACCATAGGCTCCTGGAGACCTAAAGCAAACTTGGAGCCCGGTCTGTCCTAATCCACGTCATTTTCATCATGGATCGTTGTGGCCAATGCTTGAATGGCTCCTCCTCCTCTTTCTCGCTGGAATTGTTCTCGATTGGCTCCTCCGCGGTTTCGGGGATAGCCTCGTCTTTCTTCTCGCCACTGATGATTGCTGTCGTCATCTTGCTGGGCGTCTTCGAGTTGCGGGCACGTATCTCTCCAATGTCCTTCCTCTCTACAGTAGGCGCATTGGTTCACGCCTAGCTTCTGGGTCCAGCCTCCGCCTTGACCCCTCCCTCTTCCTCTGCTCCGTCGACTAGGGACACCTCCCCTTTTCTGTTCAACTATGGCCGCAGCCAAAAAATCAGCTTTCTTCTTCATCTTTCTATCACATTCTCTCTGTCTTTCATTATCACGATTCACATACACTTTATGAGCGACTTCCAGTAACTGTGTTGCATTCATGCCCGCAAACCCTTCTAACTTCTGTAATTTACGTCTAATGTCTGGTTGAGACTGGTTTACAAAAGCAGAATTCACCATACATAAACTTCCTGGTGCCTCGGGATCATAGGGAGTATACATTCTGTATGCTTCAGTTAATCTTTCATGAAAGTCTGCTGGGCTTTCATCTACACCTTGGATAACTCCTTCAACTTTGGAAAGGTTCATAGCTTTTTGGCCTCCCCTCTTCAGGCCTTGTAAAAAGCCTTGACGAAAACGGGCTAGGGCGGTGGATCCTTCCTCTGTATTAGGATCCCAATGGGGGTCTTCATTCGGGAATTCTCTCTGGGCTGCTTCCCGATAGTCTATTCTGTCCCGCCCCGGTCCCGGAGCTACAGGGTTATCTGCCATCCACTCAATAGCTGCTTTTCTAATTCGTGCTCGCTCCTCTGTCGTGAATAGGGTGGTCAGGAGCTGGCGGCAATCTGGCCAGGTGGGTTGGTGGGTTTCCATAATGGTAGTTACTAATTCTGTCAGTTCCTGGGACTTACTAGTATAGGAGGCATAATGCGACCTCCAATTTAACAAATCAGTTGTAGAGAAAGGGATATACACATACGTTAAGGGTCCCGCTACCACCTCCTCATTATCGTTCTTTATGGGCACTCCCGGGACCTGCCGTAAGGGCAGCATCTTGGCGGGAGCTGTCTTTTGGGATCTAAGGGCTGTTTTCTTAACTATCTTTCCAGGGATTACCTTCGCTTTCTCAACAGGTTTCACTTTGGGTGTATCTTTTGCTTGCTCGCTGGCACTAGCAACCACTTGGGTCTCTTGTACGCTATCTTCCTCGCTTTGGGCATTCTCTTTGTCTTCCTCTTCTACCTCTACTTCTGACTCGCTTTTTATAGCATCCTCTTCTTCAGCTAATTCCTCTCTCTGCCCTCCTGGAGGGGGTTCAGGGGTTGGGTCCCGCTCCCGCCGTCTCTGGGGTTCTGGGGCAGGACGCCGGGCTACTCTTATCGGACCTGGGGTTCGGGGCTGTCTGAGAATTATCTCTGGGGAATCAGGATCTACCAGGATGGGCTTCTTCCTGGACTTCTTATCCTGCTCTTTCATTCTAGGCTGTTCCGTTTTCTGTCTAGAATCTGTCTTAGCTAACATTATTCTGCACTGTTCCTCATAACAGCGCTGCGCCCAGGGGGGCGGATCTTCACAAATATTTAACCAGGAATCTATATAGGGATACTGATCGGGGTGCGCTATCCGCACTCTACGGTGTACTGACTGAATAATCTCTACATTAAACGTTCCCTCTCGGGGCCAGATGGGGTCTAGATCGGGCCACTCCCTAGTACACAAAATCTGCAAACGGGCTGCTGTCATTTTAATACCATAATCTCCTGAATATCCCTCTTTAAAATGTGCGATCATACATTCTAATGGAGTGTTTCTAGTAGACCCCGCCCCTCCCATTTCGATGTGTGCGCGCAAAAACAGACAAAAGGGAAAAGGAGAGCGGACCGTGGGTAAGGGGTCCTCACGGCCCTGGAAACGTATAAGGAATACAAATAACAAGACAAGACGACAATCGCTTCCCCCTTTTCGCGACCTGAACGCGGTCACCCGGTCAGGAAATGCGCTACTCAGGGGTCCGCCTTCACTTGGTCCGTGCTGCCAGACCTCTCATTCACACTTCGTTCACACAATCATGCTAGCAACGTATCCCAGAATGCATTCGTTTCTATCTATTCTGACTAGTCTTTTTCCCAATTACAAAAAGGATGAGGGTTTCACCCGGCGAATTCCCATGCGGGGTTACTCGGCCCTTCCTTGAGAGGTGATCATGCTCTCTTACCAATTCCCAATATCTCGAGATTACAAATTCCAAATTCCAAGTTCCAATGGCAGTACTGCTCTTTCTATATCTGTCTAGACACCAAATCAAAACTATACTCACCGGATCCGGTCCTCAAACTTCCCAAGCAGGCGCATGAGTTGGACCTCGGACTCCCCTCACTCGGGTTCGAGGCGTTGGCTCCAGCCGGGCCCAGCACCCGCCGAGGTCCGACCAGCTCCCTCCGATACAAGGGACCGGCGGCGCCAGGGAGCAGCCCTCGTCGGAAGGGCGCGATCCCGGCAGGACCAAGCCTATAGAGGCGGAAAGTCGTGGTATATTGCCCTATATACACTTTGATTCCACAACTTCCCGGCCAACGCACCAAGAATATGTGGCAGCAAAGCGCAGACAAACCAATGATACCAGGAGTCTGTTCAGAAGGTCCAAATCATTTATTTGTGCACAAGTCTCAAGCAAGTCAATTTCAAAATGGCTGAGCAAAGTTTTCTAGCATTACAACAACTTTTATAGACTTCTGTTCCATTCTAGGTATAGAAAAACATTTCATTGGTCCCGGTACTCTCCCGTATCTCCCGTACCCCTTCCATTGGTCCCGGTACTGATAAGTTTATCCAATTATGTTCCTTCAGTGGGCATGGCACCTGCATACCCCCCTTCTAGTCCCAATTACAATGATTAGTTCATCAACTTGTTACTTTCATACTCTCAAGGCCATAGAGCCAATTTGTGCATGCAGGGGAGCAGGGCTCTGCAACTCATCTGTCAGCACTCCCAATTATATTCCTTGCAGATGTACTTTTTCTTATCAGTAACTTTTAAACATGTTTTTCTGTATTTTTCCATCTCTCAGTTTTGCTTACCTAAGTTAGTTTAGTTCTCTTACAGAGTTCTATCCTACAATAGCAGCATATTGGGGAATGTGCAATTCCTATGTGCCTCTCCACATGCTTCATTTACAGGTCAAGCTAGTTTGGCCTGCCTGCTTATGTCAGACACTGTGGATCACAGGCCTGCACCTGCCACACTATAGTTTTTACAGTGATGCTTTTTTTGGATGGGCTCCTTATGTGAGCTTTGGAAGTTGGTGCTAATATGGAATGGTATGGTAGAATTGCTCTATAGATACTGAATGAATTTGTTGTAGGGTTTTGTATTAGTTCGCAATATGCCTGGTACTGGAGAATGGTTGTTGTTGTTAGTGAGATGATCAGTATCAGATTTTTTTTTAAGATATTGAGTTCTGTGGGTGAATGTCCTAGTTCTGCTCTGCACCCACTGTTGAGGAAGGGGGTTCTGCAGATGCAAAATATATGTTCAAAAAGAAAAAGCAAGAACCATAAAGCAGTTTATAAGAACAAAATAAAAATGAGTTATAATTTAGTTTTATAAACTGCTGTGATTCACTCTCTTTTAGTTCCTTGATGTGCAAACATCTTGCATTTCCTCCATATAATTTAATCGACTTTTTGGTCTGGTTCAGTCTGTGACTGAAGTTTTGAGAAGCCCCCCCCCCCCCCGCCTACTACAGGGGGCGCCATTTCATCCCTCACCTCACGCAGCAGATTGCCTTGAGATGCCTCTGCGTCTACAGTACTTTCACTTTTAAAGCAGGTGCCTCCTTAAAAAATTACCCTCTTAGCGTGCATGTGAGGGATTTCAAAATCCCATATGTCAACTGGACTAGCAGCAGGGATGTCATTTCCCCTCGCCCTACACAAATAATGAAGAATTTAGTAGCCTAAATATTACACTTCCCAGCCTCCCCACAACCATTTAGATGGGGGTTGGGTGGCTCCAACATAACACTTTCAATCCATGTCCTAAACATCATGTCTCCCCCATAAAGGCTGAACGTACCCTCAAGGCAAGCTTCCAAAGACCTTTCTGAATGAAGATAAGTCCCTTGTGATAAAGGCTCCCCAATGAAGGCCGTGATCTAGTCGTAGGCCCCTTTATAATGACCTTTCAGTCTATTGTACCATGGAATTCTTAATCAAGAAGTGATAGAGGCTTCATTTCCCTGCTGTTCCACAGTCATTATAGTGGAGAATGAGTTGTGCCAATATAACACTTCCAATTCATGTTCATAAAAGGGAAATCTAAATAGATAGATATCTCCTTTAAACCAACTTTCATCTTTTGTCTTCTGATTCCCATTTACCTTGCTTTCACTCAAAAGATATTTCCCTACACATTTCACACTTTAATTACATGGAGCTATGTCTCCTGAGCTTACTGTGATTATAGAATAAACTGCAATTTTGCAAATTGCTTTGAATAATGTGTGCCTTAAACGAAAACCAGATCCTGCCCTTTGTTTAGTGCCTGCATATGAAAATCCATAGGAACAGCTATCATTACATTAGCATGCCTTGTAAGGACTGCAAACGAGTGGGAACAGATTGCACTTGTTGCAACTAGACCCAATTTGTGGCAGATGCCTTTTAAAATTAAGCAGATCGATTGGTGCTTGTAACCGTATAATTCATGCTATCTGCACCACATGCATCATCTTTGCAAACTGGCCTCAGTCTATCCTAATAGTCTGTTTTTATTTGTCCTGACCTGAAATAGTTTTATAAATAAGAAACAGTCTAATTTATAGTATTGAATTTTACAAATTGCCTCTTCCTGTTTCAACCAGATTACCTTTTTTAAGCTTTTTGTTTTTTTCTTTGTAATGCTTCTTTTAAAAAGTATCCTAACTGTACATTTTGATTCCTTCAAATGGATTTTTACTGCAAGAAGTGCAGTGTGACGGATATGTTTTATTATTATTGAGCCTGATATTTAAAGCACTGCATAAATCTTTTTATTTTACATTTGTCCCAATTCTGTGAATACTTTTTAAGCTAAGAGTGCTCCATTGCGGATTATATGCATGAAACTTATACGTAGATTGGGAGGTGGGGTTTGGGGTAGGCAGGGGTTAAATAGTAAAGTCATGCTTAAATGGTGAAATTCCATCACTGTGTATAACTTCTATGCATATGTTAAGCTAACAAAAAAGCATGCATAAAAGTGAGGATGTGGTTGTTGCTCAAACATGTGAGGGCACATTTAAGAAAAAACATGGAGGTCAGAACTGAGAGATGGAAGCCACCACATTTAGAATTCTGATGGTAATTTAGAAATGGCTCTGCTAAAAACAGGCATTTCTAAAATGTATGTACAATGTACAATGAGAGGAGCGATCTTGCAAATTTGTACATGATAAAACTTATATATGTAACTTGGCCATTTTAGAAAACTAGACATGTGGCTGCCTCTAATGGACTACAGAGGACACTATTTTCACATCATTTTGATTTGGAGGGAGAAATAAACATTGGGGGGGATTAAGGGCAGTGGTGTACCAAGGGTGTGGCAGTGGGTGCGGCCCGCCCCAGGTACTAGCCGGCAGAGGGGTACACCCCTGACAGGCTCCATAGAGGCGGCACAGCAAACGTACTATTAATCTGGTTTGCCATGGCGTCTCACACTGCAGGGGCCAGCCACTCTGCTCTCCTAGCTGGAGTCTCACAATTCACAAGACTTCAGCCGGAAGAGCAGAGCAACCAGCCTCTGCAGCAGGAGGCACAACGGCAAACCAACTCAGGAGACACGGCTGACATGCATTTTATCTTGGTCCACTAAAGTAAAATTAGTAATGGATCAATTATTAAAACACTAGCCAATTTTGGAATTACATCAATGTTTTGCTGCACGCCCACTGATAATTTATACCACAAGAAAGAATACTGGTAATTTTGTAGTCAGGACTGCTCCTCTGGCCAACAGGTGCTCCTTGTGGTCTTGGCAAGCCACTTAACCCTCCATTGCCCATGTTCCCTGTAAATAGTTATCTCCGAGTTATAATGCCCTGTTCAATGTAATTTCAGTTTGTTCAATGTAAACCACTTTGATATCATGAAAGGCAGTATATAAGAAATGTTAAATAAATAAATAAAATAAATGACTGTTTAACCATTCACACAAATGTTCAACACTTTGCATGTGGGAATTGTAGTCTTTGCGATTTAACTTTGCAAGGATACATGTGGCCCTCTATACCAGATAATGAGGCATGCTATGGCTTGTAATTCCAATTTGTTATCTATAGAATTCAATGTCCATGCCTGCTAGGATATATTGGCCAGTCCAAAAGAACTGTCAATGTGAGGCTTATGGAACATCATTCATGTCTTCACACTAAGATGTTGACGGCTCCAATCATCACTCATGGCATGCAGAAACAACATGAATTTAATAATAATAAATAATAATTACAACATTCAAGTTAATTCACAATATCGCTCCATCTTTCCTCACCACACTTATTAAAATACAACCCCCTAACAGAAAAAGATGTACACACAATCTAAACACTCTACAAATCCCACCTTCTGTATGCAAGGTAAAAATGAATACTAGCAATAGAACATTCACTTACCTAGCCCCCACAATATGGAACAAACTCCCCGACACTCTAAGAGCCAACAAAGACCTCCAATCATTTTGAAAAAACCTCAAAACTCACCTATTTCAAGATTATTATAATCTATCAGAAATAACATAAATCAGATTATATTAAGCATAAATCATATCATGATGGTTTCCAACAACCTTATCAACATATGATATACCAAAGCCCAACAGTGAATATTAAAACGTAACCCATTAGGTATGTGAAATTTCCCCTTACATGTCATTGTAAATATTTTATATATAGTTAACCAACCATACTCATTTCTCTCTATGTGAAAAGTTCAGAGTTTTTTTTATTTTCTTATTGTTATATGTAACTGCTATACACGCAGAACTTAAATGTTTAAATGTAAATCGCTGCTGATCACTGGAAGGAGTGGTATAAAAATAAGTGCAAATAAATAAATAAATTTAGCCATTTGAGATGGTAAGTGACTGATTATGTGTCAATAGATCGGAGGGGAGGTGACTGAGAAACACATTTGAATTATTTGGAACAGCAATGGATTTTTTACATTGAATACTACTGGATCTTTTGGTATGAATGCAGTAGCTGAGTGGATGATGTTGATATAAAAAGTACTGTTGACTTGACTGTGCGTGTTATCAGCTGACTATAAGTTACCTATTGGAATTTATGTGTGATATTGTCTGGTAACAAAGAGAAGATGGCGGCAGTAAAGAATGTTTGCTGAAGCAATAGCTGGCTAAAAAAGAGTTTTTCTGAGTACCTTTGACAAGGATAAGATGAGCATTGTGATCTCTGATACAGAATGGTGCTATGATTAGTTTGAAATATAGTACTATGTCGGGTCAATCTTTTTTTTGATGGATGAATTTTTGGGCTATAATGTATTTGAATTACATTCAGTTGGATACTATTTATGTTTTTAAATGTTTTCATGGACAATAAAAAGGCCAGTTACACAATAACAGCTTTCATATTAAAGTAGTCCAATAAAAATATCTTCTATAAGACACATTTTGTGGGCAGATAAACACCAGTACGCACATCCAGTCTGCCCAGTAAGATGCTTTCACTTTGAGTTATTTCTGCCACTCTGTGCAGGTTACACCCTCTCTCTGCCTTTTTTGTATAAAAGTCATTTAAGTGTTGTTTTGAGTAGGAATACTCATCTTGCAATATTTGAATGTTCTGTTTTTATCCCATGCTTTTTTTAAATTCAGTCACTGGTTTTGTCCCCATTACTTCCACCGGGAGGACATTCCAGGCATCTACTAGTCTTTCCAAGAAAACCTACTTTCTTGATGTTCCTTTTAAGTTTATCTCTTTGTAGCTTCATTCTTGTCCTCTAGTTTTATAGCTTCTGCTTCTTTGAAAAAGGTTTGTTTGTTCATCAATAACTTTCAAGTATTTTTTTTTATTTATAGAATTTGCAAATTATACATTTCCACTTTCAAAAGGAAAAATATCATACAATCCACTTAAGAAGAAAACTATCACATTAGATCAAATCAAAAGAAAAAAATGTTTAAGCCCACATCTTGGGGAATTTACACCATCAAAAATAACCCACATAAATAAAAGACAATTAGGCACAAAAATGCACCATATTTAGGAGAATTTCTATACTTCCAACTGTAACAGCCCAACTCTATTTCTGCCTATCAGTCAAGAAAATATCAAAATAATCTGAACCATCTAATTCCTTAAAAAATAGGGGTATCCGACATGGAGTGGCAGGATCACCCCTGGACAAAGACATGGGGAGGGCAGCCTGCACGGAGCGGCAAGTGTACCTACTCTTGGCATCATACTGGGCAGACTAGATGGACCATACTGGTCTTTATCTGCTGTCATTTACTATGTTACTATGTTAAGAACTTTTCTAAATGAGAAACATCAAGGAAAACATAGGACTGTCCCTGTAAAATAATAAGACATTTACAAGGATACGGCAGATCAAATGTTGTGCACGTATACCACAAAAAGAATGACAAGACACTGGCCAGTGACAATCTTCTACAACATGTTGGACATCAGTGCTTTGAATGCTTTCATTGTTTGGATGTCACTAAATCCAGAATCAAAAACGTGGTCTATTATCAGAGTGTGAATGTCCACCTGTTGTAATGCGTTTGTTACACTCTACAATTAACCAACAGTAACCATTTTGTTCTTGCTTATTATCGAAAAAGCCAACCAATTAATTTATACAGTAGGACAGGTCTCAGACTTATGACTAACATGTCTCCTGAAGGGAAGAAGTAAGTTCTTATTGCATCAATGACCTTCCTTTTATTCTAAAGTGCTCAGTGCTTTCCGATTCAGTGCTTATCAATTTTTTAAAAATAATTTTCTGTTTCTCACAAAAAATAAAAAGTCTGCTTATCCTAAATGAGTAATGCAGTGCGGTCTCAAAAATACTTCCCCAACGCCGACCTTGAGTACTGCTATCGCGTTTCACTATGCGTTTCTTCAGGGGTAATGTAGACGAAGGTATAGACCGTCCTCAAATGAAATTGAAAACTTTAAATCTGTAGACAGAAACAGCATGTAAATATTGCATATAAGTCAAAATACAAAATCGCTACCCAAAATGTATAATCTAAATGTACCCCAGTGCTCTACCAACCACTCATTAGTATTCAGACTTAATAATGATGCTGCCCGCGTCAAAAATTCTTCTCAAATCCCTTTAGATGTATTTTTCAATGTCCATAAACGCCGCGCATGCGGAGTATGGTTCCTTATCAGCTTTTAAACTCTAGGGAACCCAGGATCAGCGCAAGCGTGTCATTGACGCTCACACTAGAAAAAAAGGGGATCCTTATGACGTGGTATCATGGGGAATCCCTCGTGTTCTATTTCTCTTGAATGCACTTTGGTGGCTCTTCTCTGAACCTTTTCTAAAATTGCTATATCCTTTTTAAGATATGGCGACCAGAATTGCACACAATATTCAAGGTGCGGTCTCACCATGGAACGATATAGAGGCATTATAATATCTTTTGTTTTATTTTCCATTCCTTTCCTTATCATACCTAGCAAATAGAATGCTAGGTATGATAAGGAAAGGAATGGAAAATAAAACAAAAGATATTATAATGCCTCTATATCGTTCCATGGTGAGACCGCACCTTGAATATTGTGTGCAATTCTGGTCGCCATATCTTAAAAAGGATATAGCAATTTTAGAAAAGGTTCAGAGAAGAGCCACCAAAATGGTAAAGGGGATGGAAGGCTACTCCTATGAAGAAAGGCTAAAAAGGTTGGGGCTCTTTAACCTGGAAAAGAGACGGCTGAGGGGAGATATGATAGAAGTCTATAAATTAATGAACGGAGTGGAACGGGTAAACGTAGATCGATTGTTTACCTTATCAGAATATAGAAAGACTAGGGGACATGCAATGAAGCTACAGGGTAAACTATTTAAGACTAATAAAAGAAAATATTTTTTCACTCAACGTGTAATCAAACTCTGGAATTTGTTACCGGAGGATGTAGTAAAGGCTGTTAGTGTAGCTGGGTTTAAAAAAGGTTTGGACAAGTTCCTGGAGGAAAGGTCCATAAACCATTATTAAGAAGGGACCCAGGATATCAATGCTTGAACCAATACAAGCATTGTGGAACCTGTGTCCCTTGGGGAAACTGCTAGGTACGTATGACCTAGATTGGCCACTGTTGGAAACAGAATACTGGGCTTGATGGACCTTGGTCTGACCCAGTATGGCATATCTTATGTTCTTATGTTCTTATGCACTCTCTCTCCTCCAGTTGTGGTCATAAAAAGATTGTCAAGACCAATCTAAAGTTTCTGTTGTTAAAAATATGCCTTCCAGTCGATGAAGCCGTTTCGGCCTGTCGGCGCTACAGAATTCAATTCAAATATCCACCATTATGAATCAACCATTGATCAAGGGTTTTACCTTTTGCTCCAATAGTGATTTCATCTATACAGAAACATACCAAATCTTCAAACCGATGTTTACATTCGAGACAATGCTGTACTATGGGGGCTTCCAAGACGTTGTGTTTCAGTCGACTTTTGTGCTCGCCCATTCTGATTTTGAACTCCCGGCTCATTTTGCCTACATAGGCTAAATTACACGGGCAGCTAATTAAATAAAACACATTCTTAGAGTCACATGTGGTATGGTGTCGTAAGGTATATCGTTTTCCATTATGCTCAAACTCTGATACTTCCTTAGTGATGGAACATATCCCACAATTACCACACCTCCTGTGTCCCGATTGCACCATATCCAGGGGTCGAGTAGGCAAAACGAGCCGGGAGTTCAAAATCAGAATGGGCGAGCACAAAAGTCGACTGAAACACAATGTCTTGGAAGCCCCCATAGTACAGCATTGTCTCAAATGTAAACATCGGTTTGAAGATTTGGTATGTTTCTGTATAGATGAAATCACTATTGGAGCAAAAGGTAAAACCCTTGATCAATGGTTGATTCGTAAAGAACAATGGTGGATATTTGAATTGAATTCTGTAGCGCCGACAGGCCTAAATGGCTTCATCAACTGGAAGGCATGTTTTTAACAACAGAAACTTTAGATTGGTCTTGACAATCTTTTTATGACCACAACTGGAGGAGAGAGAGTGCATTCAAGAGAAATAGAACACGAGGGATTCCCCATGATACACGTCATAAGGATCCCCTTTTTTTCTAGTGTGAGCGTCAATGACACGCTTGCGCCGATCCTGGGTTCCCTAGAGTTTAAAAGCTGATAAGGACGTCTTTATTTATTTATTATTTATTATTTATTACAATTTCTTATATACCGCACTATTGTCAGCGCGGTTTACATACAACAAAATGACCATAACAAACTGTTTGGCTTCACATAGAACAGGAGAAAACAACTTGGATAACATGCTTTTGCTTTACATAGAACAGGAGTAATAACTTGGATAAACGGGGTATGCAAACTAAACTACTTACATATGTACAATGAGATCGAGTATTGGGAATTCAGTGTGAACATGTGTACAATAGAGTTGATATGTTAACTTGAGGGGGTGAGGGAGAGGCACTTATGTAGGGGTAG
The DNA here is from genome assembly GCA_033557465.1 of Ichthyophis bannanicus. Classification (NCBI taxonomy): domain Eukaryota; kingdom Metazoa; phylum Chordata; class Amphibia; order Gymnophiona; family Ichthyophiidae; genus Ichthyophis; species Ichthyophis bannanicus. The sequence goes on from CM066033.1 coordinate 1,307,331,894, forward strand.
GGTTAATCTGGTAGTATTGAGTAAATAAATGGGATTTGAGCGCCTTTCTGAATTGTGATAGGTCAGTAATCGCACGGATGCCTGGTGGTAATGCGTTCCAACATTTTGGGGCATAGATACTGAATGCCCTGCTAGATGTTGCGGTTGTGTACTTTGTTGAAGCCTTTGTCTTCCGGTGGCATGGTGAGCTGAGTGGGACGCTTCCCTCTTAGCTCCGGAGCCCACCCCTTCCCCCCATCAATTTTATTAGCTTTGGCTGACAGCTTATTGTTCCGCAGTGGGGGAGCTACTCTGCTGGTGACAGGGGTTCCTTTGTGTCATATATCTACTCCGGGGAGAGAACCGCATGGCGACCAAAATCCCTCGACGAGAGCGCCCACGTGGAGGAGAGTCCAAAATGGCGGAAGGTGTTCAAGATGGCCCGGTGCCGGTGGCCGCAGCGACGATGGTGGCAGAGGTCTCTAAGGCGGTGGTGGAAGCGTTAGAAGACCGCCTGGGGGGCTTGGCTACACAGATCAATGCGGTGGCCCAGGCGGTCTCGGACTTTACTTGCCGAGTGGAGCACGCGGAGCGCCGCATTGGATCTCTCGAGGATACACGGGTGCAAGATGAGGCTCGGATTAAGAAGCTGGAGGAGGCCTTGGCGAAACAGGACAAGTTGTAGGATTTGGAGAATCAGAGTAGGCGTAATAACTTACGGTTCATTGGTATAGAAGAATCTGTGCACGAGAAGGATCTACGGCAATATCTGGAAAAGTGGCTGCCTGCTAATTTGCCCCTGGCTGATGCTACGGGGGGATTGTCTTGGAAAGAGCACACCGGTTGGGGCCTTACCGGGCTGGAGATCGCAGGCCGAGGGCGGTGATTGCCCGCTTTTTGAATGCAGCGCAGAAAGAAAGTGTTCTACGCGCATCGAGGCAGTCGAGATACTCCGGTGCCAATCCTTGCAAGGTACTGATTTTTCAGGACTATTCGGCGGGTGTCTTGTTGCGGCGTAAGGCCTTCAAGGAGATTTGCAGCCGGTTGGTTGAGCGCGGCCTCCGATTCACCCTGGCCTATCCCGCGATCCTGCGAGTGGACTGTGACGGTGGGAATCGGGTGTTCTCTTCCCCGGAGGAAGCGCTGGACTACTGCAACAGTCTTGGCTGAGTGTTGAGGCCCTGAGGGCGGTGAATGCCGCGTTTCTTTTGGTACTATGGCTCTCATGAATACGCGCTGGTGGACATTGTCTCATGGTGACCTGCAAGGTTCTGCATCTGGACTCCCAGCCTGAGCGGGGTATCTCTCCCTTCTGGGGTGCCGGCGCACCGCCTGCCCTCATGCTGGTCGAGGGCTCCAGGAGAATCCTGCTACTGCTGGACTCAGCTTTATGTTTTATGCTCTATAATTTAATTTTTATTTTATGATTTGGGGGAATTTGTTAGTAATATTTTATGGATGTGTTGCAGATAGTGCTGCGGTTTGGATGGCAGAGGTGCATGGTCCTTTTGGGGGGGGGGAATTACTTGATTTCACTCAATTCCACTCTATCACCTTCTACTTTCCCTGTCCTTTTTGTCTTCTAATTCTTTTCCTCCCTTTCATTATTTAATGTTATCTCTCTCCTGTTCCTGTTTCGTTTACTTTTATCCTTAAATTACGTTCTACTAAGTTGGAATTGAACTGTATCTTTTTGTAGTAATGTTAGTTATGCGTTTATAATATAATGCCGGATGTGTCCAGGCCATGGATACTGTGTATGGGGGACCCTGTCTTGGAGAACCAGGGGGGAGGTCCCCTCTCGGTCCCGCCTGTTCCGCATGAGGTGCGGCGGCCTGGCCCCTGGCCCCATTTCTCATGACCGGGCCATGGGCTCCCTGTTATCTCGCTGGGCCTAGTTCTTATCTTCTCCGCTATGCTGGAGTGAGTAAATTGGGCGTGGTATATCGGCATTTGCCGTATCGCTCTGGCCTGGGCGCGGGAGATGTAAACGGTAGTCTGGGTAATGAGACTGGGGAACACGAGGCTATGACTAGCAAGCCTCTGCTTACTGGGAATGCCCATATTCTCGTTAGGGCAACTTTCTGGAGGGGCTAAGTGTGGAGGCTTTGCGGTTATGATGGTTTGGGGATTCCTTGTTAGATGTTGCCTGACTTAAGGGGGCGGGTTAGTTGGGTGTTTGGCGTGGGGTTTGGGCTTTAATTAAGAATACTTAGGTGTTTGGTAGAGTGGGGATAGATGGAGTGGATGCGTGGCTGGGGGGAGGGAGGGGGGGCTCTGCATGTCCAGGAAGTCAAGGTGGGGCCAGAGGTGGTAGACTGGCGATTAGTGGATGGTAGGGATGTTGGATCGCTTGGGGGGGGGAAGGGGAAGGTAGCGGGGGGGGTTGGGGTAGTAGGGGTAATGGGTTGGTAGAGGGGAGGGTGGGGGGGAAGGGGGGGTTAGGAGCGAATCTTGCTGGATGGGTTTGCTTGAGGCGATGGAAGGATGTCAGTGTATGTGTGTGTGGGCATGGCTGCTTTGGGGTGATTGGATGTGGATGATGTGGAGGGGGGCCTTTGGCTGGGGGGGTCTCCGTCTAGCTGAGTGGTGGATTATTGTTCTATGGAGCTTATTCTGTGTTTTGTGTCCTGGGTAGTGGCATTCGGTTAGCATCTTGGAATGTTTGCGGTTTGGGCTCCCCGGTGAAGCGCTATAAAGTGTTTCAGCATTTGAAACGTCAGCAGCTTGGTGTTATAATGTTGCAGGAAACCCACCAGACGGCGGCGGAGCATGCAAAATTGGGTAAGGGTTACCTAGCCCATGTATACGGGGCTCCAGCTGTGGGGAAGAAGCGGGGTGTGGTCATACTAATTGCCAAATCCGTTAACTGGATTGAAGAGCGCGTGGTCTCTGATGCGGAGGGTAGATATGTTTGTGTGTGGGGGTTGCTGGATGGTAGGAAAGTTGCATTGTGTTCGGTGTACGGGCCTAACGTGTACGAAGCCTGCTTTTATCAGGATATCACCCGTGTCTTGGCGGACACAAGTGGCTACCAGGTTATACTGGGAGGAGATTTTAATGAAGTATTGGATGTTGGTATGGATCGTTCTGGTTTGGCTGGGAGTGGGAGTCAGCGGACCCGCAGGCGATTGTGGGGGATATGTGAGGCGCATAAGCTATTGGATATATGGAGAGTATTGCATCCAGGGGACCGGGACTATACACATATGTCCAGGGCCCACGGAACATGGTCCCGCATTGATTATTTTTTTATTTCGGATTCGTTATTCAGCTGGGCCTCGCAGGTAGAGATTGGGCCTTCCATTCTTTCGGACCACGCGATGGTAATCTTGGAATTGCGCAGTAGTAGTCCATCTCGGAGTCGGCTTTGGAGATATCCGTTGGATCTTTGTGGGGACGTGCACTTTGAGGCACATCTTCGGGACCGTTGGGGGGAATATGCGACATTTAATGCTCAACCGGGGATTTCTCCCGCCCTTTTTTGGGAAGCGGGCAAGGCTGTTCTGCGCGGGGAAATCATTAGCTTTCATACTCTGCGGCGCAAGTGGTTGAATCAGCAGATTCTTCTTTTGGAGCGGGATCTGGGTAAAGCGCGGAGGGTGGTGGCTGGGCTTAAGACGGCAGCAAATCAACGTAAGCTGCGGGAGATTCAGACTGAACTGGAGATGCTTCTTCATCGGAGGGCTCAAAAATCCATGCTGTATTATCGGTATAAGTTGTACCAACACGGGAATAAGGCAGGAAAGCTGATGTCTTTTTTGGTGAGGCCAGCAGGGGGTTCTTGGCAAATTGTGGCTATTAGGCATGCTGATGGGACACTTAGACGGGATGCGGTGGATATTGAGAATGTTTTTGCTGATTTTTTCCGGCAACTTTATGCGAGCGATGGGGATAAGGAGTAAGAGGGCCGTACCTTTCTTGAAGGCTGTGCCCTGCCGCGGCTCTGTGCGGAGCATTTGGAGGTCCTTAATCAGCCCATCACGGGGCGGGAGGTCCAGGTGGGGATTAAGAATCTGAAGAATGGGCGGGTGCCTGGGGTCGATGGATACCGTAGCGAATTTTATAAGGTTTTGGGAGATGCCATAGTGGCTCCACTGGTGGGGTATTTCGAGGAATTGGTGCAGAGAGGACAGTTCCCGTTTGAGGCTAACAAGGCCTTGGTCACTATTTTGCTTAAACCGGGGAGGGATCCACTTCTGCCGGGCTCGTATCGTCCTATTTCGCTCCTCAATGTCGATATTAAGCTCCTAGCCAAAATTATGGCCGATAGGCTAGCTATGTACCTGCCGACCCTGATCCATCGGGATCAGGTGGGCTTCGTGCGGGGGCGTCATGCGGCGTACAGTCTACAACGCATATTACTTTCTATCTGTGCAGGACAGGAGGCGGGGCATCGATCTCTACTTATCAGTTTTGACGCCGAAAAGGCTTTTGATCGGGTCAATTGGGGCTTCATGTATCAAGTGCTAGAGGCGATGGGGTTCACGGGTTTCTTTGTGGACGTGGTACGATTATTATATGCAGATCCGATAGGGGCCATTATGGTGAATGGGGTCATGTCCGCTGACTTTGGTATTCAGAAAGGGACTCATCAGGGCTGCCCGCTGTCCCCACTCTTATTTGTTTTGACGCTGGAACCCCTCTTGATTCAGATTCGGAACACCCCGCAATTTTGCGGCATTCGGGTGGGGCGGGAGGAGTTTCGTGTGGCAGCTTTCGCCGATGATTTGCTAGTGCATTTGGGGGACCCCGACACTGGGTTGCCCAGATTGTTACAGCTTATTCGGGACTATGGGGTGCCCTCAGGGTTTAGACTTAATCTTGATAAGTCGGAGGCGATGTTAGTAGGGTCTGGAGGACAGCCGGGCTGGCAGGGAGAATTCCCTCTGAAGTGGGCCACGGGGTATTTTAAGTATCTGGGAATCTATTTGCCGGCGAGCCTAGGAGATCTCTATCACCTTAATGTTTCTAAAATCCTTAGTGCTGTGACGGTTAGTGTGGATAAATGGCGAGACCTGCCGTTATCATTAGGGGGTCGCGTAGCTTTGTGCAAGATGGCAATCTTCCCTAAGATATTATATCCGCTTCAGATCCTCCCACTGTTCTTAACGCGTTACGATCTTCCCTGGCTGGAGCACCTATTTAACCGGTTCATTTGGCAAGGGCGTAGGCCCAGGGTACGTATGGAGGTGCTCCGGCAACCTTGTTTGCTGGGCAGAATAGGATTCCCTGATATACGGAAATATAATATTGCTTGCTTACTGCGGAATGTTCGGGACTGGATGTGGGACTTGGCGGATTGTTCCCCATTGGGGATGCTTCAGGCGGCGGTGAAACCTTTCCATTTGCGATATCTTTTACATACTAAAAATGTTAGGGGGCTGCCTGGAGATACTCAGGGGATTATATGCGGAAAGCGTGGAGGTGTTTTTGCTCTGGGCGCCGGATCTCGGCGTTCCATTCGCCTTATCTTCCCATTAGGGGCAATGCTGATTTTGCGCCGGGCATGGGAGGGTCCCACTTTGCACAGTGGGAACGGTTGGGGATAGTGAATTTGGAACATGTGTTAACCCTAGACGAGGGGGTGGAAGACTTTTCTGTGCTTTGTCAACAATACCCGTTAGGGGACAAGGATGTTTTTCAGTACGCGCAGATTCGGAATTACATTCGTAGGGTTCCAGCGGAGGCTTTGCGGGGGGAGGTTAGCTTGGCAATCGAATTGGCGCTTTTGGGGGGAGAGCATGGGGCGCGTGTGTCCGGGCTGTACAAAATGTTATGGGATGGGGTTTCGCCCATTGCTGTGGATGCGCTGGCGGCTGCTTGGGCTACGGATCTTGGGGAGGTGGTCAGTGTTGAGGGGCTATTAGGTGGTTTGGCCGATATTCCGTCCCTAAGTGTGCTGGTGCTCCATAGAGACACCCAGTATAAGATACTGCGTCGACTATATTTTGCCTCTCTTCGGGCGTGGTGTGCGGGGGTAGGTGAAAGTCATTGTTGTCCTCGGTGTGGAGAACCCAGAGCTGCGTTGGGTCACATGTTTTGGCGTTGCTCACGGGCTCAGGCTTTTTGGGGACAGGTATTGACCTATTTGACCAACTGTCTGCAGCGGCCTGTGCTTCTGAATGCTAAGAATATTGTGTTGGACCTTTGGGAGGACACGTGGGGGGAAGATCTGGGGCCTGTGAGATTGCGATGGCTACGATTAGTGTTGGTGACTGCCCGTATGACTGTGTTACAACAATGGATGGATGCGAGGGGACCCACTTATGGAATTTGGAGAGTACAGCTCCATAAAGTTTTGCTCATGGAAAAGTTGCATGGTAGTGGGAAGGTGCGGAGATGGCAGCGTTTCTTGGAGGCCTGGGGACCCCATTTACATTGGCTACCTTGGAGGGTTCGTAGCCGAATCCTGAGCGGGCTCTGAAGGATTAGGATTAGTCTCTAGGTGCTGGCATGCCGGTTCATGGATAGATGCAAACCCTATTGTGTGGATATGTGGGGGGTTGGGGGGTGGGAAGGGGGGGCTGGTCATAAAAAGGGGGGGGATAGAGCGGGAATTAGTCAGTAGGGAAGCCGGTAAGATGGTAGTGATGGGCTCAGGAGCAGAATCCACCCTGGGCCTGTTAATATTCCTACCATATTACCATGTTGGGTTTGCTGGGTTATGTGCGCTGGTTTGATTTGGACTGGGGGAGATGGAAGGGAGGGGGGGGTTGTATTTGTATTTCTGTGTCTTTATATTTTTGCATCTTTGCATCTTTGTTTCCTTGAGATATGTATCATGGCTTTCTGTGTTGTGACTCATAATGTATAGTTGTATTTGCTGTTTTCTTTTATTGGTTGGTTGAATAAAAAGATTTAAACATAAAAATCTTCCAAGGAGAAAGCTGTGTTAATCTATAGCAGCCAGCACAAGGCACAGGCTGGTGTGCCCACCTTATGGACTAACCAATTTAGTGAGCAGCTTCTCTGGGGTTTTCAATAAAAAGATCTCATCTTAAAAAAAAAAAAAAACTGATAAGGAACCATACTCCGCATGCGCGGCGTTTATGGACATTGAAAAATACATCTAAAGGGATTTGAGAAGAATTTTTGACGCGGGCAGCATCATTATTAAGTCTGAATACTAATGAGCGGTTGGTAGAGCACCGGGGTACATTTAGATTATACATTTTGGGTAGCGATTTTGTATTTCGACTTATATGCAATATCTACATGCTGTTTCTGTCTACAGATTTAAAGTTTTCAATTTCATTTGAGGACGGTCTATACCTTCGTCTACATCACCCCTGAAGAAACGCATAGTGAAACGCGATAGCAGTACTCAAGGTCGGCGTTGGGGAAGTATTTTTGAGACCGCACTGCATTACTCATTTAGGATAAGCAGACTTTTTATTTTTTGTGAAAAACAGACAAAAAAATTTTAAAAATTGATAAGCACTGAATCGGAAAGCACTGAGCACTTTAGAATAAAAGGAAGGTCATTGATGCAATAAGAACTTACTTGTTCCCTTCAGGAGACAAGTTAGTCATAAGTCTGAGACCTGTCCTACTGTATAAATTAATTGGTTGGCTTTTTCGATAATAAGCAAGAACAAAATGGCTACTGTTGGTTAATTGTAGAGTGTAACAAACGCATTACAACAACTAAATCCAGAATGGCAGTCCAAGTCAAAGCACAGGCGTCGTCTATTCCTTTTGGAATTAGGAAAGCAGCTGCTTCAGAGTAATTGCAGCGAGACGTCTTCCAGCATTGAAGAAGCCACTGATGCTGTTTGCAATGTCGGAATCCCAAAGAAAAGGGCAAGGTGTCACTGCTGTTCCAGAGAAAAAGACAAGAAAAGCAACATAGTTTGCACCTCCTGCAAGCGCAATGTTTGCAAAGAACATTCAGAAATTGTCTGTGTCTCATGCAAATGACTGTAGTACTTTACTGTGTTCATCAAGTGCATGGAAAAACTGCTTTCATGGCAACTCTTCTTCATGTAATTTTATGATAAAGCATTAAATTTCAAAACATTTAACCTTCATATAATAAATAATTAATTTGTAATAATATTTTGTCTGTTTAGTTTAAATTTTTCATGGTTAACAATTAAAATTTGTCGTGGGGTCATTTATGACCCCAATGGTATTCACTGTGTGCAAAAAATCTCGGTTATTCCAGGGTTAAAGCTCCTCAAAAATGTCATGTGTCAAGGTTTCCCCATCACAATCAGCTCTCTTGAATGGTGGAGCCTTGTGGTGCAGGACGTTCGAGCTGATCTTCTAGTCCTTCAAACTGTAAGGTCAGTTGAACTTCCTCCACCCCAGGGCTCCAGCATTCAAGAGAGTCAATCACAGTGGGGGAAGCCTGAACGGCAGCATTTCAGTAGCCTCGCTTACACATGCACAAACCAAACATGTATTCGGACAGACAGTTTCCCTACCAACCAAACCCTAGAAAATAGGTGCTACGCCTATGTGAAACACACCTAGAAAAAGCACATTTAACCAAAGATAAGAACATGAGATATGCCATACTGGGTCAGACCAAGGTGCATCAAGCCCAGTAAAATGTTTCCAACAGTGGCCAATCTAGGTCATACGTACCTAGCAGTTTCCCCAAAAGACACAGGCTTCACAATGCTTGTACTGGGTCAAGCATTGATATCCTAGGTCCCTTCTTAATAATGGTTTATGGACCTTTCCTCCAGGAACTTGTCCAAACCTTTTTTAAACCCAGCTACACTAACAGCCTTTACTACATCCTCCGGTAACAAATTCCAGAGTTTGATTACACGTTGAGTGAAAAAATATTTTCTTTTATTAGTCATAAATACCTTTATTGCATGTCCCCTAATCTTTCTATATTCTGATAATGTAAACAATCGATTGTAAACATTTACCCGTTTCACTCCGTTCATTAATTTATAGACTTCTATCATATCTCCCCTCAGCCGTCTCGTTTCCAGGTTAAAGAGCCCTAACTTTTTTAGCCTTTCTTCAAAGGGGTATCCTTCCATCCCCTTTACCATTATGGTGGCTCTTCTCTGAACCTTTTCTAATAACGCTATACCCTTTTTAAGATACGGCGACCAGAATTGCACACAATATTCAAGGTGCGGTCTCACCATGGAACGATATAGAGACATTATAATATCCTTTGTTTTATTTTCCATTCCTTTCCTTATGATACCTAGCATTCTATTTGCTCTCTTGGCCGCCGCTGCACACTGGGCGGAGGGTTTTAACACGTTATCCACAATGACGCCTAAATCTTTTTCCTGGGTGGTGGTTCCTAATATGGAACCTTGCATCGTGTAACCATAGTTTGGGTTGTTCTTCCCTGGGTGCATAACTTTGCACTTGTCCACATTAAATTTCATCTGCCATTTTGATGCCCAGTTTTCCAATTTATCAAGATCCTCTTGCAAATTTTCCACAATCCTCTTGGGTTTTAACAACTTTAAATAGTTTTGTGTCATCTGCAAATTTGATAACCTCACTCGTTATTCCCTTTTCCAGGTCATTTATGAATATGTCAAAAAGCAGTGGACCCAGCACAGATCCCTAGGGTACACCACTATTCACCTTTCTCCATTGGGAAAATTGGCCATTTAGCCCTACACTCTGCTTTCTATCTTTTAACCAGTTCCTGATCCACAATAGTACACTGCCTCCTATCCCATGAGTCTTTAGTTTTGCCAAAAGTCTCTGAGGGACCTTGTCAAAGGCTTTCTGAAAGTCCAAATACACTATATCAACCGACTCACCTTTGTCTACCTGTATATTCACACCTTAAAAAAAAACAGATTAGTAACACAAGATCTTCCTTGCCTAAAGCCATGTTGGCTGTCTCCCATTAAGCCATGACTATCTATATGTTCAGCAATTTTATTCTTTATGATGGTTTCTACCATTTTTCCCAGTACTGACGTCAGGCTCATCAGTCTGTAGTTTCCTGGATCACCCCTGGAACCCTTTTTAAAAATTGGCGTTATGTTCGTCATCCTCCAATCTTCAGGTATTACAGATGATTTTAATGATAGCTCACAGATTACTAATAGCAAGTCTGCAATCTCATATTTCAGTTCTTTCAACACCCTTGGATGTATATCATCCGGCCCAGGTGATTTGCTACTCTTCAGTTTATCTAATAGTTGTAATACATCTTCCCGATGTATCGATATTTCCTTCAATTATTCCGCACCTTTAAATACCACTTCAATCGTGGGTAACATCCCTACATCTTCCTCAGTAAAGACTGAAGCAAAGAATTCATTCAGTTTCTCCGCTATCGCCTTGTCACCCCTTAGTGCCCCTTTAACCCCTCTATCATCTAATGGACCAACTGACTCTCACAGGTTTTTTCCTACGAATGTACTTGAAAAAGTCTTTATTTCGCGTTTTTGCTTCCGCAGAAAGCTTCTTCTCAAATTCTCCCTTTGCCTGCTGTCAGACGGCTGCCTGGGTGAGAATCTTCACACTCTTGGCAAGTGCATATTTCTATATGATTTGCAAGGTATTGTGGGCAATGTAGTTCATTCACACCAGACACAGCTGCTGACAATAATTTAGTTGTGCTCTTGGGTAAAGCCAATAAGATTTTTATTTATGGGGTTATTTCTCCCAACACAGATATGCTTGGTAGCACATAAATTAGGTTACTTGCTTTCAGTGTTAACTTGGAAAAAACAAAGTTAAAATCAGGAAAACAACAAATGAAAAGCCACAAAGCAAGAAACAAACTGTTCTTTTTAGGTTAACTTCTGATTACTTCCCACATAGATACAGAAGTGATTCTCTCCTAGCTCACAAGCAATTAGGTAAGGCTTAATTGCTAGCAGTTACCAGCTGAAACCCCTTAGCTGGCTTGCCTTCCATTGTGTGGGTCAAATCCTGCTCCAGGAGCTTTTCTGAGTAGATTAAAGAACAAATTTGTATTTCTTTGTGATGGTTGCTGTACTTTATAACAGAAAGTTACCAACGGAGTTTAGATAGAGAGCAGTCCATATAAACAGGATCCTCATCTGCTATTATTCCCCCTTGTTCAACAAGCATGGGTTCAATACCATGGATTGGCACAGATGAATCTCTCAATGGAGCATTTTCAGGAGAATACTTGTTTCCCTGCTGTCTTTCAAGGTTATAGCTAGGGCATAGATCAGTGTTCATACCTGAGCTTCCATTGCTGCTAGAGTTCCTCTCTATATAGCCTGGCCAGTATGTAGTCCAGTTCTTATGTCCAGCCTTCCAATCCAGATCCCTGGACACTGGATCTCTCTTCACATACCTTCTGGCACAGGTCTTAGGGTCCCTTACACGTGCAGCCGTCTCCCTCACAGCCAGGTAGCCTCTGGTGATTCCTAGCTCTGCAGCACCATTCCTCTGGCTTTCCCCAGTCCAATGGTGTATGCTGGCCCTTGGAATACCTCCCAGTATACGTACTGCTTTGGACTCTTCTAGACCTCTCAAAGGCTTTTCTCTTCCTTCTTCCAAAGGGTCTCTTTCCCTCTCTGTCCGTCCGGTTTGGCTTCTGCTTCTGATGATCCTTCAGATAAAACTGATGATCAAACTCAAGCTGATTCTCAGGATACTGAGGACAATTCTCTGGATATCCAAGGTGATCATGAAGATGGTCATCTGTAGAATAAACTCTACTCTTATTCTGCTTAGATGAGTGTTCCTCCCTAACACAGCGCAGCTGTGCTGAATCAGGCCTTGCCCTTTGAGATGAGTGTTCCATCCTAGCACAGCGCAGCTATGCTGAATCAAGCCCTGCCCTTTGCAATGAGTGCTTGGGGATTACCTCATAGCCCTTTTGATTGAACACACGTTTTCTCACTTCAGCTCCTCTCATGGCTGTTGGAAACCTGGTGTATTCTGGGACTGGTAGTCTTTTATGGCAAAATTCTGTTTTCTTATTTCTACCAGCACTGACAGGTTGCTTGTTCAGAGACACTTCACCTTTTCTATAGCCCCTTCCTGACCTATGATAAGCTTCCTTATCACATACCCCCCTGCTTAAGTTATTACGGACTGGTTTAACTGGTGAAACTTCTTTCCTACAGTCCGTAATACCTACGAGAGTGTTATCATTTTGAAGCTCACTTACTTCCTGACTGGCTTCAGGGACATTATTTACAGGCCTCTCCTTCCAAGACTTAAGTACATTAATATGGTAGGTCTGCCTACGCCCTCTTGCATTTTCTACCACATAAGATACTGGGCTCACTTGTTTAACAACCTTCCATGGCCCTTTCCACTGTACTTCAAATTTTGAGGCTGTACCTGCTACTTGAACCAAAACCTTTTCACCAATGCTTAATTGGCGGCTTTTGGCCTTCCTATCATACCACCCTTTCTGGCGAACTTGACTGTCCTGCAGGTTCCTCTCAGCAACCTGCGACGTCCTTTTCAAACGTGCTCTCAAGTCACGTAGAAACAGTGGCACCTCCTGACTTCCTGGTTCAGGATCAATCCATTGTTCCCGCAAAATGTCTAACAAACCCCGTGGAGCCCTACCATACATCAATTCATATGGGGTTACACCTAGGGACACCTGAATTCTTTCCCTGCAGGCATACAAGGCAAAAGGCAATAACATATCCCATTCTTTTACCTCTCCTGCTAACCCCCTTCTCAACATTTGTTTGAGAGTTTGGTTGAATCTCTCCACCAAACCGTTTGATTGTGGATGGTAGGCTGAGGTTTTCACATGATGAATTCCAAAGGCATCCCAGACCTGGGCCAAATATTTGGATACAAAATTGGACCCTCGGTCAGTCAACACCTCTCTTGGGAATCCCACTTCACAAAACAATTTTACTAGCTCTAAAGCTATTGTTTTTGCAGAAACATTCCTCAATGGTATGGCCCAGGGAAACCTTGTTGCCTGATCTACCATAACTAGGATGTATTGGAAACCTCGGGGCGTTTTGACTAATGGGCCTACAATATCCATGGCAATGCGACCAATTGGGTCTGTAATAATTGGCATGGGAATCAATGGCACCACCGGTGGGTGAGCCGCTGTAACTCGCTGACACGCTGGACATGCAGCACAAAACTGGGCAGTTTCTTTGAAGATACCTGGCCAGTAAAAATGCTTAAGTATTTGATCCAGCATTCCTTGCATCCCTTTATGACCTCCCACTGGATGATCATGTGCTAATCTAAGTACTAGCCCTTTGAAAGTTGTGGGTACCACCAATTGTTTACGTATGGTCCCATTTCTGGGGTCCTGACTCTCTCTATATAATATTTCATTATCTAGTCTGAATCTGGGCAATTCCTCCCTGACCTCCTGAGCATACTTAAAAGCTCGGGTGAGAGCTTGATCAGCTCGCTGCTCTTGTGGAAAGTTAGGAAACTTTGCCACTAACTCAGCTGGCACCCAGGGTAAACTTTGACCAGCTAACATCTCAGCCCTACCCTGTGCTCTGCAAAGTCTCTCACGCCGCTTTTGTGCTTTCAACTTTCTTACTTTACCAGATGATGGGGTTATTAAATCAACATGAGAGGGTAAGTCTCCTAATAACTCTGCCTGCTCCCCCTCCTCCTTCTGCTGGCTCTCTACCTTAGCCTACGAGCGGGTGGATACAAGGCCCCTCTTATTACCCATAGTTTGGCCTTCTGGAAGCTGAACCATCTTTTTAGCTAGGGACTGAGGACTTCCAAAGAAAGGCCCGGGAGCTATTTCCATTATTCCTTCTCCCTCCTTCTTTCCTAGCCCTTTCACTAGTCCTTGCTTAAATCTTGGCCAGTCTCTTCCTAGAACCAAATCAAAGGGTAGCCTAGGCACCACTGCTAACAGGACTTTCTCTTGTTCCCCCAGGCACTTAACCTTTAGCCTATAGGTGGGATATGATGTTGCAGCACCATGAATGCATCTGATGTGAACTTGGCTTTCAGGGGTTCTAGGCACAAATCCTTTTTGGGCCTCTATTCTCTGCCAAAGCCTTTCTGACATCATACTCTGGTCTGCCCCAGAGTCTAACAAAGTATTTATGGTAATTCCTTGCACATCAACCATCAAAAGAAATCCTTCCTTGGGCTGTTCTAACTCCACACCCATTAAGCTAGTGTGTGACTGGCACCCCTTTTCTAAATGTCCCCATTTTCCACATTTGAAACATTTCATTCTATTCCACTGTGTCATCTGGTTTGATACAGTACATTCATTTTCAGAAACATTTTTAATTATTTTCTTTTCTGATACAGCACATCTTGCTTCAGCATCAATCTTCAGAGGGCCACCCATTCTATGGCAAGCCTGCGTGGCTTCCAAGAATCTCTCTGCTAGCATGGTTGCCTCTCCAAGATTTTGGCAATTTTGCTGTATAAGGAAAGTGTGCAAATCTTTAGGCACCCCAGACATAAATTGTTCAAGCATTATAATATCTAATAACATTTCTACTGTCTTTTGCTCAGGCTCCAACCATTTTACAGCTAAACCTCTGATTCTCTGACTCAGAGCCCTGGGTGTTTCACCCACTCTCAATGTAGTAGCTCTAAACATTCGCCTATACTCTGAAATAGACAACCCTAGGCGATCTCTAATAGCAGCCTTTACATCCTTATAATTCAAAGCCTGGGCTGCTGGCATTGCTCTGTAAGCTGCAAGCGCCTCTCCAGTTAATGAGGCTGCCAGCCTTACTGCCCACTGGGTCTCTGGCCATGCTAATGCTTGTGCCACTCTTTCAAAAGACTCTAGAAAATCATCAACATTATCATCTGGAGTTAGCTTCCCAAAACTAAATGCCCCAATCCCTTGATTGAGTCCCACACTGTCCACATGTGGTGTACCAGTATTTACTGCTGGTCTTGCATCTGTTCCACTTTGGTTCTTCAGCTCAACTAGGGCTTGCACCAGATCAAGCACTGGCCTCTGCTGGTCCATTAAGGCTCTCATAGCAGTGTCCTGAGCCTGCTGTGCTAGCTCCTGCTGCCTGCTGAACTGGGCTGCCATCCACTGAGCTAGTTCCTTTGAATCCATCTTGAACCCTGTAAGAAAATACAAAGAAAAAAACACAGTGCACCACCTTCCAAACAGGTGTTTTTTTTCTACACTCTTTTTTTTTTCAATTACCCTGTGCTTACTCCCATCCACCACTAGACATGCCCAGGTACTTATTACCTTGTCTCAGTGATGAATCCAGCTCTGCACAGGGTCTTTTCTTCCTGGGACAACTTCCTGGAACAACCACTTCTCCTCCAAAGTGCAGTTGAGTGAAAATCTTTTTTTCCAGCTTTAAACTTGAACTTTAGTTGTAATCCTCAGCAAGTAAATCCCCTTTGTGCAAAAGCAATCCGAAAAACTACGCCATTTGTCAGACGGCTGCCTGGGTGAGAATCTTCACACTCTTGGCAAGTGCATATTTCTATATGATTTGCAAGGTATTGTGGGCAATGTAGTTCATTCACACCAGACATAGCTGCTGACAATAATTTAGTTGTGCTCTTGGGTAAAGCCAATAAGATTTTTATTTATGGGGTTATTTCTCCCAACACAGATATGCTTGGTAGCACATAAATTAGGCTACTTGCTTTCAGTGTTAACTTGGAAAAAACAAAGTTAAAATCAGGAAAACAACAAATGAAAAGCCACAAAGCAAGAAACAAACTGTTCTTTTTAGGTTAACTTCTGATTACTTCCCACATAGATACAGAAGTGATTCTCTCCTAGCTCACAAGCAATTAGGTAAGGCTTAATTGCTAGCAGTTACCAGCTGAAACCCCTTAGCTGGCTTGCCTTCCACTGTGTGGGTCAAATCCTGCTCCAGGAGCTTTTCTGAGAAGATTAAAGAACAAATTTGTATTTCTTTGTGATGGTTGCTGTACTTTATAACAGAAAGATACCAACGGAGTTTAGATAGAGAGCAGTCCATATAAACAGGATCCTCATCTGCTATTATTCCCCCTTGTTCAACAAGCATGGGTTCAATATCATGGATTGGCACAGATGAATCTCTCAATGGAGCATTTTCAGGAGAATACTTGTTTCCCTGCTGTCTTTCAAGGTTATAGCTAGGGCATAGATCAGTGTTCATACCTGAGCTTCCATTGCTGCTAGAGTTCCTCTCTATATAGCCTGGCCAGTATGTAGTCCAGTTCTTATGTCCAGCCTTCCAATCCAGATCCCTGGACACTGGATCTCTCTTCACATACCTTCTGGCACAGGTCTTAGGTTCCCTTACACATGCAGCCGTCTCCCTCACAGGTAGCCTCTGGTGATTCCTAGCTCTGCAGCACCATTCCTCTGGCTTTCCCCAGTCCAATGGTGTATGCTGGCCCTTGGAATACCTCCCAGTATACGTACTGCTTTGGACTCTTCTAGACCTCTCAAAGGCTTTTCTCTTCCTTCTTCCAAAGGGTCTCTTTCCCTCTCTGTCCGTCCGGTTTGGCTTCTGCTTCTGATGATCCTTCAGATGAAACTGATGATCAAACTCAAGCTGATTCTCAGGATACTGAGGACAATTCTCTGGATATCCAAGGTGATCATGAAGATGGTCATCTGTAGAATAAACTCTACTCTTATTCTGCTTAGATGAGTGTTCCTCCCTAACACAGCGCAGCTGTGCTGAATCAGGCCTTGCCCTTTGAGATGAGTGTTCCATCCTAGCACAGCGCAGCTGTGCTGAATCAAGCCCTGCCCTTTGCAATGAGTGCTTGGGGATTACCTCATAGCCCTTTTGATTGAACACACGTTTTCTCACTTCAGCTCCTCTCATGGCTGTTGGAAACCTGGTGCATTCTGGGACTGGTAGTCTTTTATGGCAAAATTCTGTTTTCTCATTTCTACCAGCACTGACAGGTTGCTTGTTCAGAGACACTTCACCTTTTCTATAGCCCCTTCCTGAGCTATGATAAGCTGCCTTATCACACTGCCTTATCAATGCCTTGCATTTAACTTGCCATTGCTTGTGCTGTTTCCAGGTTTCGACGTTTGGCTCTTTTTTCCATTTACTGAAAGATGCTTTTTTGGCAACAACAGCCTCTCTGACCTCACCTTTAAACCATGCTGGCAGTTTTTTGGACTTCCTTCCACTTTTCTTAAAGCGTGGAATACACCTGGTCTGGGCATCCAAGATAGTATTTTTCAACAACGCCAAAGCTTGATGTAAGTCTTTAACCTTTGCAACTGTTCCTTTTAGTTTTTTCTTAACTATTTTCCTCATTTTATCATAGTCTCCCTTTTGAAAGTTAAAAGGTAGTACTGTGGATTTCCTTACCATCCCTCCTTCATTAATTAGATCAAACGCGATCATGCTATGATCACTATTTATTTATTTATTTATTTATTTCAACTTCTTATATACCGCACTCTTTGACATCAGCGCGGTTTACAGATAACATAAAGAAACCAGAACAACAGGCTGTTTGGTATTACATATAACAGGAGTATCAACTTGGATAACATGGGAGAACTATTTACATGGAGTATAATCTATTAACTAGATAACATGCTCGAACTATTTATATAAAATTAGCAGGAATGCTTGGAACAAGGAGAGAGACTGTGGATTGTGTTAGGGTGGGGCTATTATGTTACGCTTCATGTGGATTGTATTAGGGTGGGGCTATTATGTTACGCTTCATGTGGGGTAGTATTTGATGAAAAGGTGCAGTTTAAGGGCCTTTCTGAACTGGGTTAGGTCGGTTATGGCGCGGAGATCAGGTGTGAGAGAATTCCAGCATTTTGGTGCGCTAAACATGAAAGCTCTGTTTGACGTTGATAGGCTGCATGTTGTTATAGCCTTTGGGGTTGTTAGTGAGTTTAATGCTGCCTGTCTCCTATTTCTGTTTGATGGGACAGTTTGGATGAGTTTAGAAAGTGATGTGGACGATAAACCATTTATGGCCTTAAAAGTGAGAATAAGGGTTTTGAATGTAAGTCTTCCGTGTATAGGGAGCCAATGGAGCTGTTTGAGGATAGGTGTGATGTGTTCATTTTTGGGCGCTCCTAGAAGAACCCTGGCAGCGGTGTTCATGGCAAGCTGTAAGGAGCTTACGGTGGATTTTGGGAGTCCTTGTAGAATGGAGTTGGCGAAGTCGAAATGCGGTAGTATCAGAGCTTGGTAGATGGTTCTGAAGTCTTCGTGGTCTAGTAGGGGACGTAGGTGTCTGAGTGTGCGTATTTTGAAGTACACAGATTTCACGATATTGTTTATGTGTGATTTCATATCGAGCTTATGGTCTAGTGTGACTCCGAGGTATTTTATTGTTTCCTTGGTGCCTAGGTCAGCTCCCTTGACACTTATATGTGGTGGTGGAGTGAAGTTGGGGTCTCTTGTGATAAAGAGAACCTCAGTTTTCTTATGCTGAATGCGGAGGCTCTGTGACAGGAGCCATTGTGAGACTGCGTCGAAGGAGTTCGTTATAGGCAATAAATCCATTTGCATTGTGGAGAATGGCATGTAGAGTAGGATATCGTCGGCGTATATCATACATTTCACATTGAAAGACCTGATGATATCGCAGATAGGCTGCATATAGATGTTGAACATGAGGGATGAGAGTGAGGACCCTTGCGGAACGCCTTGTCTTTAATGGAAGAGTTTTGATTCTCCTGTTGCAGATTTAACGTATTGCATTCTGGTATCGAGGTATGATTTACACCATTCAAGTGCTGAGTTGCAGATGCCTTTTTCTTTCAGTCGACCGAGGAGAATCTCGTGATTTACCGAGTCAAACGCTGCTATTGCCACTATTGCACCCCCACTATTGCCAAGTGGCCCCAACAACCTTATGTCTTGCACCAGATCTGGTGTCCCACTAAGGACTAGGTCCAATATGGTTTCCCCTCTGGTCGGTTCATGAACCAGCTGCTCCAAGAAGCAGTCATTTATTTCATCTAGGAACTTTATCTCCCTAGCATGTCCTGCTGTGACACTGACCCAGTCGATACCGGGGAAATTGATATCACCCATTATTATTACTGTGCTGTAATGTTTCTTAGCTTCCTTGATTTATTTGAGCATTTCATCATTCGTTTGTTCATTCTGGCCAAGCGGTCGATAGTACACCCTCACTGCCATTGCCTTCCCCTTTTTACATGGAATTTCAATCCATAGAGATTCTACAGCAAATTTTGTTTCCTGCCAAACTTTAATTCTTTGTGACTCAATGCCCTCTCTAACATAGAGCACAACCCCTCCACCAATTTGATCAGCTCTATCATTACGATATAGTTTGTACCCAGGTATCACAGTGTCCCACTGGTTGTCCTCCTTCCACCTTGTCTCTGAGATTCCAGTCATATCTAACCTTTCATTTAGTGCTATATATTCTAACTCTCCCATCTTATTTTTTAGACTTCTAGAATTTGCATACAAGCATTTTAGAGACCATATTTTATTCATATTAATTTGGCTATTGGTAGGCATGGTAATTTAGGATCTTTAAGCTCTGTCTGCTCCATACTCGAGGGCATTTGGGCTACTTTACTCTTTTTTGGAACCTCTCTGCTTTTGGTAGTATCCTTCAAGGATACATTCTTCCGAACCATGCGCTCTTGTGCGACTGTCAGCTTTCCCCTATTATCTAGTTTAAAAGCTGCTCTGTCTCCTTTTTAAAGGTTAATGACAGCAGCCTGGTTCCATCCAAGTTAAGGTGAAGCCCATCCGTTCGGAAGAGCCCCTCCTTTCTCCAGAATGTTCCCCAGTTCCTAACAAATCCAAAACCCTCTTCCTTGCACCATCGTCTCATCCACGCATTGAGACTCCGGAGTTCTGCCTGCCTTAGGGTCCTGCGCGTGGAACGGGAAGCATTTCAGAGAACGCCTCCAGAACCTCCCTACCACATTTTCCTATGTCATTGGTACCGACATGTACCAAGACAGCAGACTCCTCCCCAGCATTATCTAAGACCTTATCTAGGTTGAGCGTGAGGTCCGCTACCTTTGCACCAGGCAGGCATGTTACCAGGCGATCCTCACGTCCACCAGCCACCCAGTTATCTACATGCCTAATGATCGAATCACCAACTATAACTGCTGTCCTAAACCTTCCCTCATGGGAAAAGAATGCAATTTTTGAGTAACTGACCAATAAGAGAGAAGAAAATTGAGCTCTCAGAAACTTTACACAATTAAAGAAACTTATCTGCACTTCTGCCCCAGTTCTCAGGAGACAAAGAATTAATTTGAGGAGCTTGCCCCCAACTTCTGAAAATTCACCTTTATTTAAGAACTTCAAAGTTGTTATGCTTATAAATTTAGGCCTGCCATTTATTTCGCAGCGAAGGCGAAATGCTGAAGGAACGTCCAGGCGGGCGTCGGGGTTGATATCTGAGTTACCAGTTTAAAAGGTGGAGGCCTGGTACATGCGAAGGAATTTTGAGACTTTTTCATAATATGTATAGAAGACAATATGATGTTGGTAGCAAATGTTTAGCTTAAAAAAATGTTGTTGTCTTGTTATGTAAAAGAAAAGTTTATTATGTGAGAATGTTTGGCATCCCCTTTTCGATATAGTAAGGTGGTGGAAGTTCAAACAGACCGTTGATGTATTAAATCTGAATGGATACCTGGATCCACTTGGGGGTCAAAGGTACCTTTTGGAGAGTTTTCTGAGGTCTTCCCTCTCCACTTTGCTTTTGCTATTAGATTAATACTACATTGAGGTGAATAAGTAGAGCCGGTTTTCACACATATGAACTGCCATTTATTTGCCTAGCTTTATGAGCCTGATTTATTAGCTTCTTGCTGAAAATCTGTGCTAGGCTTCTAACGGAGGTGGCACCAATCAGCAACCAGTCAGAGCTGATATTGAGCCATTACCTGGTTAGCAATATAATATGAAAGACAGGCACGGGTAACCCTGGCCTAACCTCTGCCGCATATCACTAAATGGGCAGTGGCTCAATACCACTGCTGACTAGTTACCAATCGGCAAGAGCAGCTAACCCAAATATTCAATGCGGAGGCCAAATATGACCCTGGCATTGAATATCCAAGTTTACTGTTCAGCGCCAGCGGCTAGACGCATTAGCAGCGCTAGCTGTTGACACTGAATATAGGGCCCTATAGGGGTCATTTAGAGGCACGAATAGTGGAGATGGACGTCCCAGGGCTGGCAGCTTGCACGGGGATCTTATTCCAACTCAGAAGTGGAAAACGTTCCCCTAGTCAGCAGGGATCAGCAGGCCCAGGGCTGGGAAGTGGCAGGAGGGGACAGAGAAGATTCTCCGCAGCTGACCCTGGCCTTATGAGGCCAGATCGGGGATCGGGCTTCGGGGAAAGCACCTTTGCGGCTGGTGACCGGGGATTGCGGCTTTTCAGTGGAGCCGTGGAGTCATGTAAATAAAAAAAAGACACTTGCTTTACTTTGTCTGGGGAGGGAGTGTAGATCCCCAGGAAAAGCCCCAGGCAGGCTGGGGCCAGACAGCAATCCCAACAGCAAGAAAAGGGGAGAGGTAGTACCATAGCCAGGGCAGTCCAGTGAAAAGGAAATCCAGCCCTGAAGAGACCGTATAGGAATAGAAACAGAAAGTTAAAGGTTTGCATTTGAGCACTGACAACAAGTCAGAGAAAGAAGAGTTTCTAATCCCACTCAGGAGGGCTGGACACAGAAAGAAGTCCCCTGGAATCCTGGGTAGTAGGGGTCTTGCTCCTCTGATTCCAGGAAGAGCCCTAACATCAGAGGCAGGGCCGGTGCTAGGCATTTTCGGGCATGTTGCCCACATATGGCCCCAAGCTGGTAAAGGCCCCGCGCTACCTGCTGAGCTGAAAAAATTCCAACCATCCCTTTTCCCTCAGTCACTGCTGCTGCTGCATCTACTCACCCAGCGGCAGCAACAACAATAGCACAGAGCATGGGACCTCCCTAGTGACTAAGGGTATGTACCACCTGCCTGCATGTGAGCATGCGCTGTGGACCTTTCTGAGAGGTTCTGTGAGCGACATGCATTCACCCTGTTTGGTTTGAGCTCTCTAGCATTCTTTGGTAGCTGACATAATACCGGAAGTGCTGGGGAAACGCTGTGGTACACACAAGTGTTGGACTTCGGCAATGCCATGGACAAGCAACTGGTAATGGATCTGGTGGTTAGTGGGAAGAGCATGTACTGTCCTACCATTGTCCAACACTGTGAAGTCTTTAACCACTCTAACAGTTGTCAATCTGGATCCTGCAGCTGAACATTTTGAAAAGCAGCAGATTTTTTAGCTATCGCAGTCCTAACTGAGGAATAGAATGTGCCTTCTTTGCTCTCCTCTGCCCTAGTGCTTGTGATGCTTCAGCTGGGGCAGAAGTGCATACACACTCTAGGCGGATATACATCTGACTTCTGCCCTTTGTAAGATAGGCAGCTGCCTGCAACCAACAACATTTCCAGATTTACACATTTGGTGGACAGCTATACCTTACTTGGGATGGCGAGCTGTAACCAGGGTGGCAGTGTTTTAAAACTGCTAATGGTCCAACTCATCCCTTTCCTGATAAGAACTTCAGATGATAGTAGTGCAAATCCTTGAAAGCCACAAGCCTGTCTTGAGAGTAGCTCAGGCTGTCCCTCAATCAGATGACGTCCAAAAGAGGAGTGAATGGACCATGAATGAATGCTGACACAGCATGTTGGCTGCCTTCCTGTTTGAGGTGGGATCTTTCATGGCCAAATATCTCTCTGTACACGGTAAGCCGAAAAACACATATGCACTTTAGTATATACACATATTCAGCTGTAATTCATATTATCATGACCCCAATGATGCCTTGCTCCTGCATTTTTGGCACTTTGGCATCTATTGGCCTTATTAAAAAAGAATTTTGACAACCATTGTGCCTATGGAAATAAATCTTTGTTGAATAAGATCCTGTGTTTGCTAGACAGAGTTAATATATTTATTCAATTGATGGTTTTGTGGGGGGGGGGGGTTTCATAGAACATTTGAACACACACATGCAATGTTTATATAAGTACTTTAAGTATACGCTACAATAACTCCTGGGTTCTACCTGAGCACACTATCTTATATTTTCCTCTCCATTGGCAGTTTAAACTATTATTTGAGTAATCCTTACCAAATGACATTCTTTATGGAACTGGATATAGTTTCATATTGAAAAGATCAGATGTTCTAAATGATAATTTCAAAAAAATTACTTTGACAATAGAAAAGTGCAGTATCTTGGTCAAGGCACCCTTTAAATTAGATTTTCCAGCTCAATTGCCTGCTGCCAATACTTGAAAACTATTACCTGCTTTATTTTTCCACTTGACCTCTATTTTGCCGAAATAAGCCAAGTACAGCCTTAGTTATCACTATTCAGGTCTTCTTTATGCATTCTCTCATATACCGCGCTTCTGTAGGCCATTTGCCAGTGGTTCAGCACAGCAAGCTGAAAGCGTCACTCTAATTTTATTTTCACTTCACTCTTTATAGTCTAATACTTCCGTCCTTACATGTTGTGAAGTCAGTGCAGCGCTGGTGCAAGGATATTAGTCAGCCAGCTAACACAAAATTTGCTTTGAATGTCAGTCCAAATAAATCCTGGGTAACAGACAGGTAGAGGGTGATTAATGAATAGCACATTAAAAACCGTTGATCTGTTCATCTGGACCAAAAAAGCTTCTGAGAAAGTAAGGGGATGGTTAGTATGTTTGTTACTGTCAGACATGTGGAATAAACACTGCTCTATCCCTACCCCCTGTTTTCCAAGATGGTCCTCTTAGAAGAAAGAAATATTAGGGGGGGCACGCTTGATGTAAGACTGATGTCTCTCCTGGATTTAACTGGGTTTCAAGTAACACAGAAGATGTGGAAATCAAATCAGTTTGAACATTATAAATAAGTGTAACCCCCTACTAGTCTGGGGATCCCTTTCAGTGACTAAGCACACTGGCAGGCAGACTGGGGTCACAGTTTCTAAGCAGAATATTGACCTTTCAGTCTCAACTCTCAGAAATGATTAGGGTTCCTGAAATGGGACAAGCAAGTACTGGGAGGTCTTTATTTATATATTTAACGGGGGGGAGGGGGGGTTATATCGCTTTATCCTATGATCAAAGCGGTTTACATTGTAACAGAACAGTTTACATTAAGCAGTGAATACAACTTGGAAGAATTTGGGGAGAAACTATGTACATTTGTAAATATATGGAAGTACTGAGATTTCAGGGGAAACTATCTACTGCACATTCCACTCACTCCAATTTCCTTTCTCTCAATAATAAAGTGCAGGCCAGAAACTTGGCATTCTGAACCAAAGGGTTTACTTTAAATTATTCAGGGGTCACTAATAATAGCAAAAATAGGTATTGGCAGAGATTAGAAGAAATTACAACAAGCAAAACCTATCCTGTCTCCTTGCTTCTGCCCCCACTAACTTCTTTTGCATGGAAGCGGAATCTACTTCCACCCCATGCAAACAGGAAGTCGGCATCGGTGAGGGTGAAGCAAAAGCT
Source organism: Ichthyophis bannanicus (assembly GCA_033557465.1). Lineage (NCBI taxonomy): Eukaryota > Metazoa > Chordata > Amphibia > Gymnophiona > Ichthyophiidae > Ichthyophis > Ichthyophis bannanicus. Next base: position 1,307,356,266 of record CM066033.1, read on the forward strand.
CCACGGCACTGAAGTTCTGAGGTAAGCGCCACAGGGCTGTTATAGCCATTGCCGCCTCTGTAGGTCCCGGAGAGGGGCAGCAGCGGTGGCAATGGGGGTTGGCGGGGTGTGCAAGGGATGCGGTTTGCCTAGAGCACCTCATTTCCTTGCTCCGGCCCTGCTCCTCCTACATAAAGTTCTTTCAGTGTGCCTCTGAGCTGGAGGCTGCCATAGATGCAGAAGCCCAGTGCAGCAATCCGGAAACTCCTGGCTCTGATATCACTTAGTTTTAGGGTTGCCAACTTTTCCACCGAGAAAAACCCGACAGCTGTGGCTCGCCATGCTCCACCCATTCTCCGCCCCTAGTCCCACCCCTGCCCCGCCCCCAGCCCCACCCACAAAAATTACCGAGGATACGTGTAGGCTAACTTCCTTGGTCAGATAATAATTAAACTGGGAACCCCAAAATCCAAACATGAAATGTACAACACTGGAGAAATAAAACTATAAAGTAATTTCCTCTTGCACTAAACAAAAACGCAAAGATGTTAGCAATACACACTTCCCAGACCAGACATATTCCAGTTAATAAATTCAAAATAAAAAGTATTTTTCTACCTTCTGTTTGGGCGTTTTATTTTTCAGTTGCAATTGCTCCAGTCACTTTCTTCTGGTTTCTTCGTGTCTTCTGCGAGCTATCCATTTGTCCTTTCTTCTCTTTCAGATGTTTTCCATTCTCTCTCTATTTCTGCTTTAACATACTGATTGTTTCCCTTTTGCTCTTTCCCCCAATTCTTTCCTTATTCCTTTATCATCCGTTTAAATTTCACCCTTCCATTCTCAAGCCCCTCTTACTCTCCCAATACCGGTCCATCATAGACTTTTCTTCCACACAAAATATTTTTTCCCCTCTCTATTCTCATTCCCCATCCATTCTAGTCCTCCCCCCAAATCAGTTCCCTTATAGTTCTAGACCCACCCAGCATCCACTCCCTTCTAGTCCCATTCTCCCATGCCCCACATCAGCCCATTTCCAGTCCTATTCCAGCTCTTCATCAGCCCATTTCCAGTGCTAGCCCTCACATCACAGGCCATTTCCAGTCCTAGCTCCCCCCCCCAATCACAGCCCATTTCCAGTCCAAGTCCCCCATCACAGCCTATTTCCAGTCCTAGGCCCCCCCACCATCACATCCCATTTGCAGTCCGAGTCCCCCCGCACCATCACAGCCCATTTGCAGTCCGAGTCCCCCCGCACCATCACAGCCCATTTGCAGTCCTAGCCCCCCTAATCACAGCCTATTTCCAGTCCAAGATCCCCCTTCCTCCACCATAGCCCATTTCCAGTCCAAGTTCCCCCCCCCCCCCATAGCCCTTTTCCAGTCCAGGTCCCCTCCACCCCCATCACAACCCATTTCCAGTCCATGTCCCCCCCATAACCCTTTTACAGTACAGGTCCCCCCACCCCATCACAGCCTATTTCCAGTCCAAGTTCCCCCCCCCCCATAGCCCTTTTCTGGTCCAGGTCCCCTCCACCCCCATCACAACCCATTTCCAGTCCATGTCCCCCCCCCCAACCCTTTTACAGTCCAGGTCCCCCCCCCCCATCACAGCCTATTTCCAGTCCAAGTCCCCCCCCCTTAGCCCTTTTCCAGTCCAAGTCCCCCCCTTTAGCCCTTTTCCAGTCCAAGTCCCCCCCCTTAGCCCTTTTCCAGTCCAAGTCCCCCCCTTTAGCCCTTTTCCAGTCCAAGTCCCCCCCTTTAGCCCTTTTCCAGTCCAAGTCCCCCCCTTAGCCCTTTTCCAGTACCATGCCCCCCCTTTAGCCCTTTTCCAGTCCAAGTCCCCCCCCTTAGCCCTTTTCCAGTCCAAGTCCAAGTCCCCCCCCCTTAGCCTTTTTCCAGTCCAAGTCCCCCCCCCCCCTTAGCCCTTTTCCAGTCCAAGTCCCCCCCCCCCTTCGCCCTTTTCCAGTCCAAGTCCCCCCCCCCCTTAGCCCTTTTCCAGTCCAGGTCCCCCCATCACAGCCCATGCAGTCCTTGCCCCCCCCCCCCCGGACCAGCATCGCGGCTGTCTGAGGCTTCAGAGGGAGCCGGGGAAGCCCGCGCGAGGCCCCGGCTCCCTCTGAACAGCCACCAGCGTGAAGAGCCTTTACCTTCACGCTGGCGGCTGTTCCTGTGAAGCCGCGAATGCTGGGAAAGGTTAAAGGTTGCCCTTTAACCTTTCCCAGCATTCGCGGCTTCACAGGAACAGACGCCAGCGTGAAGGTAAAGGCTCTTCACGCTGGTGGCTGTTCAGAGGGAGCCGGGGCCTCGCGCGGGCTTCCCCGGCTCCCTCTGAAGCGGAGAAAAAAGCCTGTTTTTTTGCTCAGGCCGCTCCCGATCTTGCGGCCAGAGCAAAAAAACCGGCTTTTAAAGGGCCGGTTTTGCCTCTGCGCCGGCAGCCGGCCTGGCCGTGGAAAAACCGGCCAGGCCGGCTGAAAACCGGCCAGTTGGCAACCCTACTTAGTTTCAGGAATATTCTTCTGGATCCTCTCCTTTCTTCTTTGGACCACAGGCTCCCAGCCATTCCACTGCTGTTCTCCCTCTCATTTCCACTGGTAAGGCTAACTCTCTCCTTCTGAGCAGTTGCTGAGGCCATGCACAGTGGGTGCATGGCCTCAGCAACCTGTGTCACCCTCCAACCCCAAATGTTTCACCTAGCCAGGTGGAGCCATCTTGATGGTATGATGGCTAGACCAGCCAAAGTCAGAGGTCTGCCTTTGCGTGGAGTTTTTATAATAGTTGAATTTACCCTCCCAGAGGAGTCCCCTCCCAGGATGATGACAATGAGAATAGTAACCTGTCCTGTTCTGTAAAGTTACCAGAGCATTTACAGGTCAAAGTACAATACATTCACAGGACCACTAAAGATCTCTGCTGCTTGGAATCACAGAACCTAAGGGATCTCTACATAAGCATAGTTGTATTTGAAACTGAGTGCGCATTTAGCAAACGTACTTTGCAGAATGATAAACTTGAAACCTTACCTTACCCAGCAGACTTCAAAATGGATCAGTTTTAGACAGCAAATCTAATCATATGGCTTCCTCCCAGGGGCCCATGAGGGTAACAGAATCCTACAACCCCAGATAAGAGAAATTGAAAAGGGGGGCAGATGGTCACAACAAGGCTGAATAAGAACAGAGTTGCAGAACAAAACCTTCAACCCAAAGGAATGCCCAGAGGAGAAAGTTGGCTCTTTATGCATGTCCCTGTAGCGTCATGCCAAATTTAATGTTAAATTTATGGCAGATCTACAGTTCTTACTTTTGCATTATTATCATGGTACTCAACCAATCTGTGGTTTCCTCCATGCATTGTATGATCCCTTTAGATTTCATTCTTCCTAATCACCCATGTGGCATGGAGGAGTAGCCTAATGGTTAGAGCAGGGCCGGATTTACCTATACGCCATGTACGCCATGGAGTAGGGCCCACAGCCGGCAGGGGCCCACAAAAAAAGAACAAGTAAATTTTTTTTAAATACAATTTTAAAAAAAACCTGGTGGCTGCCGCCGCGGGGCCCCCTCTGCTGCCGCGGCAGCACGGACTGACCCGCGGGGGCCCCGTCTACAAGCTGAAGCCGTCGGGTCGGGTCGTTCCTCCCTCCCTCCCTCCCTCCGTGCAGGCTGCAGGCTGTGAGAGACGCGAGTGTCTCCTCGCGTCTCTGTTAAGCCCGCAGGGGCTGATGGGAAATTTCCCATCAGCCCCTGCGGGCTTAACAGAGACGCGAGGAGACGCTCTCTCTTCGCGTCTCTCACAGCCTGCAGCCTGCACGGAGGGAGGGAGGAACGACCCGACCCGACGGCTTCAGCTTGTAGACGGGGCCCCCGCGGGTCAGTCCGTGCTGCCGCAGCAGCAGAGGGGGCCCCGCGGCGGCAGCCACCAGGTTTTTTTTTTTAAATTAAATTTTACTTTAGGCCGACGGGGGGGGGTAGGACTGGTAATGGGCTATGGGGGGGTAGGACTGGTAATGGGCTATTGGGGGGGCTGGGGCTGGAAATGGGCTGGGGGGGTAGGGCTGGTAATGGGCTATGGGGGGGGTAGGACTGGTAATGGGCTATTGGGGGGGCTGGGGCTGGAAATGGGCTGGGGGGGTTAAGGCTAGAGGTGGGCTGATGGGGTTAGGACTGGTAATGGACTGTGGGCTGTTGGGGGGGCTTAGAACTGGCAATGGGCTATGGGGGGGTTAAGACAGGTAATGGGATGTGGGATGATCGGTGCTGTCTGGTAATGGGCTATGGGGGGGCTAGGACTGGAAATGGGCTGGGGGGTTAAGACTGGAGGTGGGCTGATGGGGTTAGGACTGGTAATGGGCTGTTGGGGGGGTTTAGAAGTGGTAATGGGCTTTGGGGGGGTTAAGACTGTTAATGGGATGTGGGCTGATGGGGGTTGTCTGGTAATGGGCTATGGGGGGCTATGACACGAAATGGGCTGGTGCGGTAAAACTCGAGTAGGCAATAAGGGCAAAGTACTGGTAATCGGCTTTGGGCTGATGGGGGGGTGGTAGGACTGGCAATGGGCTATGGGGGGCTGACTGGAAATGGGTTGATGGGGTTAGGACTGGAAGTGGGCTGATGGGGGGTTAGGACTGGTAATGGGTTATAGGGGGGGCTTAAACTGAAAATGAGGTGATGGGGGGTTAAGGACTGTAAGTGGGTTGATGGGGGGCTAGGACTGGTATTGGGTTGGGGGTTGCTAGGACTGGAAATGGGCTGATGGATGGCTAGGACTGGAAATGGGCTGATGCAGGGACTAGAAGGGAATGGATGCTGGGTGAGGCTGGAACTAGAAGGGAGCTGATGTTGGGGGAGGATTAGAATGGGATGGGGCTGGAAGAGTAAAATGGAGAAGGGAAAAATATTTTGTGTGGGAGGGATAAAAAATCTACAATTGGCCGGGTATTGGGAGAGTAAGTGGGGATTGAGGATGGAGGGGTAAAATTTGAGTGGATGAAATAGGAATGAGGAAAGAGCAAAAGGAGAAAGATTAGTATGTTAAAGCAGATGTAGAGAGAGAATGGAAAAAAATCTAGAAGAGAGAAGAAAGGACAAATGGACAGCAGACGATGGAGAGTTAGCAGAAGACACGAAGAAACCAGAAGAAAGTGGCTGGAGCAATTGCAGCTGAAAAAAATGCACAAAAGGTAGAAAATATCTCTTTATTTTGAATTTATTAATTGGAATATGTCAGCTCTGGTAAATGTGCATCATTAACGTCTGCGCTTTGTTTAGTACAAGAGCAAATTAATGTATAGTTTTATTTCTACAGTGTTGTACATTCCAAGTTTGGCTTTTGGGATTCCCAGTTTAATTATTGTCTTCCTGTTTCTAAATTGTGATTACTTGTTTGGTGATGGTCTATGTTCTGCATGTGTAACTGAGCTGAGGTGTTCTGTTTATATAATTCCTATTTGACATTGCCACTTGTTCTCTTTCCCCAGTAGGTCATGTATTGTTGTTCTCTGAAATGTATTGGTTTAATATTTGCAGTGTTGCCTTTTGATTGGTAGAGTATGGTGCTTTGTGAGTCCTGGTAGTGCTGTTAGGATACGGCGGGTTTACTATGGGTTCTAAATGGGCAGTGTTTGTAGTAGTTCCTAATGTGTCTGGCAGTTGGCACTGGATTATAGTAATGTAGAAATCTTTTAGTCTTTCTTTATCCATACACTCATTAAGAGGCACGTTTACTAAAAGTTAGTATATGGTAACATTATGCAAATATTTATGCAAATGAGGCCCCTTATGCAAATGAGGCCCCGCACCCCCCTTGGGCCGCCCCTGCTGGGGGCCCACAATTTTTGTTGGCGTAGGGCCTCACTCAAGGTAAATCCGGCCCTGGGTTAGAGCACTGGCTTAGTAACCAAGCGACCGACTTGGGTAAGTCACTTAACCCTCTGTTATCTCAGAAGAAAAGCCTGACAATCTACTTCTGGTCATACTGCCAAGAAACCCCAGGAGCTAATGAGTCAGCATTAACTCAAAGGCACACTTTGCATTTTGCAATTCTTCATGTAGCTTGCTTTCAATGGCCACTGAACATCTTCTTTTCATGTATTGAGATTTTTCAAATGGACATATGGAATAATACATATTCCATATCAGGAAAAGAAAATCCCAAGGTGACTAGAAATAATATAAAAAAGTGAAGATAAATTAATCAATGCAACCCAAAACTAGCAACCTTAGAAAGAAACAATAAGGTAAAAAAGACAAAGACAAATTAAAATATTGGCTGATGTCAGCAAATTTCTTTCAGCCTTAGAACATATATATAATCCTCTCAGGCGAGAAGGAGAAAGTAATTTAACAACCAGCCTTTATCCAATACATTTCTGTATCTGGTCAGGGGAAAACAGATATATTGGATCCCTTCGTATTTATTAATTCATTTCGCTGAAAATCTTAAAAGGAAATCTGCTCCCATTGCTTTCAAAAGCTGGCAGAACCCCCCAAAAAGCTTTCTGCTTATCCTGAGTTCCCTTACAGAAATCAGGATAAACTCTAACTTTTTGATTTAACAATAACATACTGTATCTTTATTGCAGAAAACATACTGTAAAGTTCAGTGTCTATCAGATTCTAAAGCAAAAGTCATAAGGAAAGTGGATCTTGTTACTTAAGAGTCCTGTGAAGTCTGCAATGGCTCAGTAACATCCAAATTATGTACTACAGTATGTTGTTACCCTTTCCAGCTCCCCCTTCATTATTGGATGCATTGAACTACTCATATGATAAATGGCAAAACATAAGGTCCTTCCTTTCACCCAGTTCTCCAAGTTATCAGTTTTACTCCATAGTGTAACCAGAAGGAAAAATTAATTTAATGAAATAAAATATCTGGTGGAGGCATCTGTGATCCGGAACTGGCAATGGTGGCCAGGATCCTTTCTGGGTTGGAAAATTGCGCCAAGATTAAAAATAAAAAAGGTATGGACTTCCGGGGATGCTTAGCCATTGCGGCGGCTGCAACCATGTTTGAAAAAAAATGAAAAGAAAAGTGATCCGGGAAAGGCACCAGCGTTGAGGCAAGCAGGGATTTTCTTTTCCCTCTTCCTGCTGTGGGAAGAGAAGAGAGAGGAGAGACCCACGTTTTTAAAAATAAATAAAAAAATGAATCATGTCTGTGTGGCAGCTGAGGAGTTAGCTGCCGCCGTTTTGGAAATATGAGGGAGAGGCTGCGGAGGGCTACAGACAGACAACAGATGAGCCGCGAGTGCCGTGGCTGACATTGGGCCTGACCTGCAGGCCTTTGAAGGAATCGGAGGCGGTAGGGGCTGTGATCAGGGAGCCCCGGGTAATCACAGCTATCCCTGATCACCTGAGAAGGAGGGGGAAGGATGCATCAGGGGTGCCACAATGAATGCGGCTGATCCTGATTCTGGGAAAGGGGGACTCGGGAATGGCTGCAGTTGCTATGAGTTCCAGGGAAAGGCCTGGAGTGAGGAAATGGGAAGGAGAGGCCCCAATAGTGGGAAAAAGGCAGGAGGCTTTGGATAAGAGGGAGGAGGGGAAGAAAGGCTGAGGCCTGCTCTGGGGGTGAAATAAAGGGGCGGAGCTGGCCTTAAAGGGGCCCTGACTTACAGTTAAATGGCAGAAATGGACAAAATTAATAGAATTCATTTTAAGGTGAAAGAGGGTTAGAGGAAGAGTGAAGAAAGAGGCAGGAGATGAATAGAAGGCTCCGGTGGGAGTTTTATTTAGTTAAAAAGTGTGGTTGCCTGGTAATTCAGGATAGAGTAAAAAAATGGGCATCTAAAGGTGGGGAGGGGTGAGGGAGGATTATAAATGCTACAGAGTTACATTAAATCTGTTTTTGGTTAAAATGTAATGGTGATTTGCATAAATTCTAAAGGAAGAAATACAAAGGTTTATTTGAAGTTTTAAACTACCTCACCCTCCTCGGTGATCTCAACCTTGCCTCCACCACACCGAACAAAGCAAAGACCTTTCTGGGTGCCATGGAAGCCCTGGACTATACACAAGTTGTCCATCAATCCACCCATGAGAAAGGAAACACCCTCGACGTGATCTTCCTACCACAGAGCACTGTCAAGTATCATCCCATCTCATCCCCCACTGCCGTTGATGTCCCCGATCTGACCACAAGTTTATCTCTGTCCTCATACCCCATAACACACCGGATTGGGGCCCCCTCAACACTGAATGCTCCACTTGCAGGTTCCTTAATCTGGAAAAAAAGACCTCCTGGACAAAATCCTGCATAACCTTCAATCTACTATTGACGACCTCAACACCTTTGTACAAATCTGGAACAGAATCACATCCGACACAGCAACAATGCCACCCAAGCCCCGAATACAAAGAAGACATAAGCCAGCAATATGGTACTCAACACAACTAAAGGACATGAAACGCACTCTTAGAGCCACTGAGAGGAAATGGAGAAACTCCAGAACACTTGACAACCTCACCTACTACAAAACCAAACTCAAAGAATACGAAACAGCCACCCTACAAGCAATAAAGGAATACTATACACAACTGATACAAAACTCTATCAACTGCCTTCACAAACTCTTTGAGATTGTCAAATTCCTCGCAAAAGATAACTCTCAGCAAGCAGAAGGAACAAAGCTGACCTCACAAGAAATGCAAATCATTTTTAAACCCTAACCTCCCCCCAAAAAAACAACAGCACAAGCTGCATTCCAGACTCCTCACCTCAGGACCCCTTATACACATTGAAAACATTCTCACAGATTACAACTCAACACATCGAAGATATCATCACCAGCATCAACACAACCACGCCCCTCTTGACCCATGACCAGTCAGCTGGATCAAGATCACTAGGCAAAAGCTTGCACCAACAATTCACAAGATCATATAGCTTTCCCTACAACAAGGGTACCTTCCACCCAAACTCAAAATGGCATCCTTTCATCCAGTAAGAAAGGGAACCAATAATGACATCAACCTACAGATCCATAGCCAGCCTTCCATTCACAATGAAGATACTAGAAAAGACCATACTACACCGACTACAAGATCACATTGATGCATACTCTCCTCTTGATTCCCAGCAATATGGCTTTCAACCTCACCACGGAGTTGAAACACTGATGACTGCACTCCTTGACAAACTGATAACGGGTACTCTTCGCCCCAGCACTCTCCCTGGAGGGAGAGAGCACCGACGTCCTTGGGGCCGCCTCCTCAAGCCCCCAGCAGGCTCCTGCTGCCCAATCAGGGCAGCCGCGGCAACTTTAAAAAACCGCCAGAAGGCGCGATCTAGCCTCTTCGCCCCAGCACTCTCCCTGGAGGGAGAGAGTACCGACGTCCTTGGGGCCGCCTCCTCAAGCCACCAGCAGGCTCCTGCTGCCCAATCGGGGCAGCCGCGGCAACTTTAAAAAACCGCCGGAAGGCGCGATTGAGCCTCTTCACCCCAGCACTCTCCCTGGAGGGAGAGAGCACCGACGTCCTTGGGGCCACCTCCTCAAGCCACCAGCATGCTCCTGCTGCCCAATCGGGGCAGCCGTGGCAACTTTACAAAACCGCCGGAAGGCGCGATCGAGCCTCTTCACCCCAGCAATCTCCCTGGAGGGAGAGAGCACCAATGTCCTTGGAGCCGCCTCCTCAAGCCACCAGCATGCTCCTGCTGCCCAATCGGGGCAGCCGCGGCAACTTTAAAAAAACGCCGGAAGGCGCGATCGAGCCTCTTCGCCCCAGCACTCTCCCTGGTGGGAGAGAGCACCGACGTCCTTGGGGCCGCCTCCTCAAGCCACCAGCAGGCTCCTGATGCCCAATCGGGGCAGCCGCGGCAACTTTAAAAAAACGCCGGAAGGCGCGATCGAGCCTCTTCGCCCCAGCACTCTCCCTGGAGGGAGAGAGCACCGACGTCCTTGGGGTCGCCTCCTCAAGCCACCAGCAGGCTCCTGCTGCCCAATCGGGGCAGCTGCGGCAACTTTAAAAAAACGCCGGAAGGCGCACCCGCACCTGGCGGGCCTGCGCCTGAGGGCCTCACCAGAGGGCCCTTTGGCGTGGCCCTTAGGCAGTGGCCAACATTGAATCGCCCTAGACACCTTCCAGAAGCCTCTGACATCCACGCTGCGCCAAAAAGGATTCATCTGCATTCGGACAGACAGCACCACCTCTCTGACCAATACACATCAACGGAACAAAGTGAGTCAATGCTATTTACCACGAATCACCCCCTCCCCCCCCCAAAAAAAATTCTCACCACTTACCACTGCTGTATGTACCATTGCCAGTAGTATGTACCATTGCTAGTCACCATTGTACTGTTGCCAATAACTTACTATTGTTATTTATATAACAATAGTATATCATTTATCATATATCACAGTGCTACTGTTACATCCTAACTATTTTGCTGTTCATTGTTTCTCTTCTGGCTGATACATTGTTACTTGTGAACTCTACCCAAACCTGCCTACTGTTTTGCTTAAGATATCCTCTACTCATCCTCATATCCCTATACCGAGTACCCTGCCTAAGATCAGTACTTCCAACATGCATCAATTCCTGTGCTTATTCTTTACCCTCCTTACTGCCTGGATCCCCATCCTAACACATACTCTAGATCCCGGCATCATTCAGATCCCAATCCTCTACAACACCGGAAGAAACAGGACGGAATTCCCCTGCCATACTACCACGAGAACCAGGATATCATATTCACACCTCCTGAATATCCCTCTGCTGAGTTCTAAGAAGTCTCCAACTGAGAAGCACAAGAGCCAATGCCTACTCAAATGCGCACTAATAAATGCCAGATCCATACGCTCGAAATGGCCTGCAGCCAGTGACCTGATAACAGCCCACAGCCTTGATATACTGCTGATAACTGAGACGTGGCTAACTGACAGCGACAATGTTATCATCAACCAGCTTCTACCGCCAGACTTCTCCATCTTTGTCTGCCATAGGTCCAACCAGAAAGGGGACGGCACACTCATCCTTGCCAAATCTGTCCTCCAGTTTAAGTTAAACAATACCACCAGCACACCCGACCTGGACGCTCTTTCCATCTCGAATGAGCACTGTACGATCAACCTACTGTACCGAGCTCCAACATCGTCCCCAGATGACCTACTGACAATAATCGACATCGCCTATAATTTCTCTAACCCGCGATCTCCAAATTGGCTAGTAGGAGATTTCAACTTGCCTTCCTTACAAGTCAATCACTCATCAGCCTTCCTTGAAGCTATGTCCCAATTGGGCTATGAACAACTCACCGACGCTCCCACTCATAGTAAAGGAAGCAAACTGGACCTGATCTTTGCTCCGCAGTCTGCAGCCAACTCAACCCAAAGCCTTCTGACCTCCATAACCCCTGTACCCTGGTCTGACCACAAATTACTTCTATTCCACATCCCCACCAACTCCCTCACCGTTGATTGCAGTAAAGCAGAGCGCCCCCCGAGAACCTTAGCAACACGTTTCCGACCCTTCGTTAAGGAAGAAGCCCTGGAGAAGATTTTACCTGCACTCTCCAGCGCCCCACTCTCCCCAGATGATTTAGTATCCAATTGGGACAATGCTCTTAGAGCCGCTGCCTGCCTCCCAGCTGCTAACAGAGTTTCGACTAAACGAGAACATGCACCATGGTTCTCACAAGAGCTATGAAGATCCCTCCTTCAGCTGCACAGACTTGAGAGACAGTGGCGTTGCTCCTGGACCTCTGCGGCACTCTGTGCATACACCTCATACCTACAAACTCACCGAAAAATGACGATGGATAGGAGAAAACAGTACCACTCGGAGATATTAATGCGGTCTATAACCTCACGACCTTTTCAATATCGTAAAATCCTTAACAGGTGATCCAGCTACAACTCATTCACCCATGCCGCACCCACAGGACTACGCAAATCATCTACAATCGAAGATGATCCAGACCAACACGATTTCTACCTCCACATCCCACTCCAACCCAGGTACCACTACCCAACCATCCGTTCTATGCAAATTCTCTGAGGTATCCAACATAGAGATTGAAGATATCATCTCATCTATTAACCTAACTACCGCACCCAATGATCCCTGCCCAGCCAACTGGATCAAAGAGCTGCGTCACGAGCTTAGCCCAACCATAAGTAAAATTTTCAACCATTCTTTCTTAACTGGGTCCTTCCCACAGAGCCTGAAGTACTCATCTATTCGCCCACTCTTGAAAAATAGCAAACTCGACCCATCTAAAGTCGAATCTTTTAGACCAATTTCGAGCATCCCCCTGTTAGCCAAAATCATGGAAAAAGTAGTCCAGCAACAAATCCAACATCATGTGGACACCGAAGCCCCTCTCGACCCTTCTCAACACGGCTTCAGAGAAGCCCATGGGGTTGACACCCTCCTCACAACCCTCTTTAATAACCTAGTCATAGGCCTTGACAATATCCAGCAAGGATTTATTCTTATCTTTCTGGACATTGCAGCCGCCTTTGATTCAGTTAACCATGATACTCTTCTTCAACGCCTTCAAGAAAAGGGCATTCAAGGCCTAGCTCTATCATGGTGCAAATCATATTTAAGCAACAGATGACAACAAGTCCGAACAGGCTCAGCAACATCAGAACCATTTCCTCTGATGCAAGGTGTACCTCAAGGGTCATCCCTATCTGCATTAATGTTTAACATCTATATGCAGCCCATTTGCACATTGATCCGTTCCTTCAACATCCAATGTCTAGCCTATGCGGATGACATCCTGATGTATGCTCCTTTCAAGATTCACCAGCCAGACTTCGCACCAATAGTAAGATGCTTTGAAGCTGTAGCGAACTGGCTCCTCACACAAAACCTACGTATAAACCACAACAAAACAGACATCCTGTTCGTCACGAGGAGCTCAAGTTTCAAACCACCATCTTCACTACAAGTCAACACGATGGAACTGAAGGCACAATCCACAATCCGATATCTAGGTATTACGCTAGATCAGCGGCTCGACATGTCAGCGCACATTAAGAACTCCACCAAAGCAATATACCATAAGATCCGATCACTTCGACATCTCCGCCCATTACTTGACTTTTCTGATTACCGATCAATCTTCCAAGCCTTGGTAATCCCACATCTAGACTTTGCCAATATCATCCTCCACGGGCTCCCATAATCAACACTGAACCCTCTCCGTCTGGCCATGAACTCAGCTGCGAGAGTTCTCGTAGGAGTATCACGTTCCGACCACATAATGCCAGTCTTGAAGAGCCTACACTGGTTACCTCTACAGGCCAGAACTCTCTATAAAGTTCTAGTCATGACATTCAAGGCCTCAAGGATCCAACCCCTCTCGCCCATCAGTAATCTTATACATGTCACTCCAGCTAATAGAACCAGGAGGCCCTCTTCTTTGAACACCATTGATCTTCCAAGATTGTTGATGAAATGCTCTAAAACAACAGCCTGTAGAGCATTCTCCCTTTTCGCACCCAGAGCCTAGAATGCCCTCCCACCTGAAATCAGAGCCATCACAAACTTATCGTCATTCAGGAAAGCTCTTAAATACCATCTATTTCTAATATATTATACGGAATCTACACCCAGTGAGCACTGCTCCCCAGGCGACTCCATTTCTATGACCCCTTCAGAAAATGGTTAAGGTACACGACCCTTACGCTCACCACGCCCTGTCTTTACCCCTTTACCTGCGCTTGCACTCGTAATGTATTTACTACAACCATGTAATTAATTATCATACCATGTATAGTTCCCCCAGTTATCTCCATGTTAGTTTACCCTGTTCATTGTAAAAACCAATGTTGCCTTTTACATTGTGTTTGTTTTTGTTCATATGTACACCGCACTGATTAAAAGAGCACGGTATATAAGAAATGAAAATAAATAAATAAATAAATAATAAACCAAACTCAGGATATCTACTCATCTTTCTTGACATCAAAACAGCATTTGACTCAATACCTCACACCCTAATTATCAAGAGACTACAAATAATCGGACTAGCAGAAACCCCCCTAAACTGGTTCAAATCCTACATGTCAAACCATCATCTTCAGGTAAAATCAGGCTTCACAAGATCAAAACCATACACCCAAAATCAAGGAGTCACCCAAGGATCGGTCCTTTCTGCACTGATATTCAACATCTTCATCCAACCAAATTGCTCAATCATACAAACACTTAACATCTACTACCATATATATGCTGATGACATCATGATTTATGCACACATCAACACACTCAACCCTGACATTATGAACATAGCCAACTGTTTCACCAACATCAGTGCCTGGCTTACCACCCACAATATGACTATAAACCTTAAAAATACCAAATCCCTATTCATCAGCAGAGACAGCAGCTTCACCATAAGCAGTACTCAAATTCAAGTACAACAGGAGGTACAATACCTGGGTGTCACCATTGATCAACAACTGACATTTTCCACTCATTTCAAAAATATCACCAAGAGCATCTACTACAAGCTCAAGACTGTGCAACATTTGAAGCCTCTCCTAACCCACCAAAACTTTCATACAGTTCTTCAAGCCCTCATCTTACCACATCTGGACTACTGTAACATCATCCTCCAAGGGCTACCAAAGACAGCAATCCACCCGCTCCAACTAGCCCTCAACACAGCAGCATGCACCTGTCAGCATACATCAGCATGACATTATGCCTAGCATAGGTGTCATGGCTTTTTCCCAGACCTTGGATTTCAAGCAGCTTTGTTACTCTGGTGATGTCAGTCTCCGGGCCTGATGAGATTGGTCTGCAGCCCCTCCTTGCTAAATCAAGTGTTAGCAGACCTCAAAGGGAGGTGCTGGAAACAATAGCAGACCTCAAAGGGAGGTGCTGGAGAAAACTCACTATAAAGGACAGAAATACTTCCTCTTTCTCTTTTTAGGTTGCCTCCCAAATGAAGCACAGATTACACAGGAGGAAACATGATCCTGTATATCATGTTTCATTTCTGGCCACCATACCAACCTATTGAGGATAGTCTACATTTCTTCTGCTTTAGGGTGTCCCATAGGACCTGCACCATGAACCCATTGCATCCACTCTTTACCTCGAGCTCTAGGGATAGCTATAACCAAGCCTTCCTCTCTTTTTGCACATAAAATGTCTTTCTCTATAGCGAGTGTGAGAAAGGGTGTGTGCTGATATAGGTTATCTGGGGCGTCCTGCACAAGCTTCCTCAAATTGGAAAGCTCAGGGTCCTTTGTCTGCAGTGCTACGAAATAATCTGGTGGTATAATCTGATCATAATCTGTGGAACGTGTAGCAATAGCAACCATGCGTGTCTGCTCATACCAGGGCCATATGAGGCCTACATGGCATGCTTCCTTGGCTAGTGAGTCTGCTAATGTGTTTCCTTTCACTAAAGGGCCTTTCTTCCTATGTGCCTTTACTTTAACTAAATGTACTCTCTGAAACCTCTCACCCAGTTCTTGTGCCATAGTCCACAGTGATGAATTTTTCACTGTGGACCCATCTGTAGATTTAAATTTATTTGCCAGCCACCAGGGTAACAGGGCAATGGCACTTTTAAAGACATAATCAGAATCTAAAATGATTTGTATCTCTGGGTGTGAATCCTGATATTGTTGCATACAAGCTACAAAAGCAGCCAGCTCACAGTACTGTGCTGACGCTGACCCACAGGAATACTGTCTCTGCAGTACCACTGGGTTATTTGGGTCCAATTGTACAATTGCAAAACCTGCTAGTCGCCTGCCTCCTTCACAATGGCTACTACCATCAATATATACTGTAGGAAGGTGAAATTTTGTCTAGTCCTAGTTCCCTAAAGATCATGTGATTAGGGGCACTGGGTGAGGACTGACAGTCATGAGGTTGCCCCTCCAGCAAGATTCCAGCCACTTGCACGTTAGGTTCTTTCAACAATTCAAACTTTACATTCTGTGTTTGCAACATGAGAGTCCACTGGACTATTCTCTCAGTCCTAATCTTGCTACATGCTAACTTTCCCTCTACAATGAATTTGAGGGGGGTGTGATGGCTGCATATGTATGTGGTTTGAGCACCAATGATGTATGTAAATTTCTGCATAGCAGCCTAGGAAGCCAGTACATGTTTTTCACAGTTTCCCATTTTGAGTTCAGGAGAAGTGAGAACTCTGGAACAGAAGGCAATAGGGCGATCTACTCCTCCTAGGCGTTGTGTTAGAGCTGCACCTATACTGTTCTCTCCAACTACAGGGTACAGGAAAAAATGTTGTGTGTGATCTGGGTGTGCAAGAACAGGAGCAGAAGTCAGAATGTGCTTTAATTTAGTTACAGCTTCTGTATGTTCTTCCTCCCAAACATAACTTTTACTTTTTAGCAGGGAGTAAAGTGGAGCTGCCACTTCAGCATAATTGTGCATGAAGTCACGACAGAAACCAGTGAGCCCTAGAAATGACTGGAGTGATTTCTGATCTGTAGGAAGTGGAAGTTTCTGTATCAGCTCTATCCTCTGAGAATCTACAGATTTACCATCCTGGCCAATAGTAACCCCTAAAAAGGAAACCTGTGATTTGCACAGTTGAGCCTTGGCAGGATTAACTTTAAGACCAGCTTGTAAGAGTGCTTTTAAAACTTCTTTTACATGATTCCAGTGTACAGCTTCATTCTCAGACTGAATCAGAATGTCATCTACATACTGAATTATATTATCTCTGCAAGACAATAGTGACAGGGCTTCCTGCATGTATTTATGAAATATTGAGGGGGAATCCTTATAGCCCTGTGGAAGCACAGTCCATGCATATTGTTTATTCAGCCACTGAAAGGCTGTTTTGTACTGGCATTCAGGGGCCAGGGGCAGACTCCAAAACCCATTGGATATGTCTAAAACAGAGAAAACTTACATTTGGGGTTCAGTTTAGAGATAATTTCAGGGTATGAGGCTACCACGGGCACTACAGATTTTGAAACTTGATTCAGGGCACGGAAGTCCATAGTGAGCCTGAAGGAACCCCCCGGTTTAACTATCGGCCAGGCTGGTGAATTGCATGTGGAAGAAATAGGTCTAATCAGACCCCTCTCCTCCAATAT
Source organism: Ichthyophis bannanicus (assembly GCA_033557465.1). Taxonomy (NCBI): domain Eukaryota; kingdom Metazoa; phylum Chordata; class Amphibia; order Gymnophiona; family Ichthyophiidae; genus Ichthyophis; species Ichthyophis bannanicus. The sequence goes on from CM066033.1 coordinate 1,307,373,291, forward strand.
CTTCACAATTTTAGTCACTGGTTCTATAGCCTGATGAGGTACTGGGTATTGTTTCTGTGATGGAGGATCCTCGCCTTCCAACAGTATTTCTGTGTGCATTTTCCCACAATCTAACTTGTCTTGAGCCCAGACTGGAATATCAGCCACCTCTGAGGGAATTACACACAGATCATACTGCTGAGCTGTCTTGGTGCACTGAGTTGCTAACTGCATGGGAATGACTTCATGCACTAAAGTTTTAGAAGCACTTGAAGTTCCTGAATACTGCCACAATTTAGGATTAGCCATATCCACCACCAAATTTAACTGGTTGAGAACGTAAATTCCAATTATTTCTTTTGGTGTGTTCACTATAGTGGAGGCAGTGGTTTCCAACATTTCCTTGTTTTGTTCACTGTGCACAGGGATACCCCATTTAACTGGGATAGCCACACATTTGGAAGCTGTGTTATTAATTCCTTGAATTTCATATATTTCCATATTTTCCTGATCTGCAGTGGGAGAAGCTCTGTTTGTAAAACTAATTCCAGCCCCTGTGTCAATCAAAGCTAGTTTATCCTGACCCCCTATTCTACTGATAACATTGGGGCATCCACAAGAGTACAGTATCAAGGATGTTCCAAGCCTTAAACTGTATTCTGGGCCTGTATCCGTTTCATCATCCAGAGGCTCTGGAATTGAGTCCTCTGCTGAGAGAACGGAGGCAGGTTGGGCTATGAAGGCTTGAGACATTTTGATATCTGAACCCAGGAGGTCAGGACATCCCTATGCACTAGCCTTGTGTTTGTCTTGAGCTGCTTGTATGTCCTGTTTTAATTTATCTGTTTCTACCTGCAGTATGTGTTTGTCCTGTTCCCATTTAATTTTCTCCTTTTCTAATCTCTCTGTGCTTTGAGCTCCTGAAAGGGAATGTACCCTGTGGAGTTTCTAAAAGTACCTCTGCTTTGTCCTCTCCAAGGTGTCTGTCCTCGGTATCCTTTGTCTGTGTTTTTTGTGTATTGGGAGGATCCCTCAGCTTGCCACTTCCGTGCTTCTGATACTGTTATGACCTGCGAGGGCTGGGTCTTCCAAACAGACCCAATTCTGAGCATTAAAGTATCAAAAGGGGTTGCTTTAGGGTCTTCAGAAAATAACAGAAGGTGTTTTGTAATCTCAGGGGATAGCAATTCTAATAAAAATGCCTTATGTGTGCTCTCCCCATAATCTTCTGCATTGGGCCAGGACTCCTGCTCATTAAGAACTGCTTTTAAAATCCAGGATCTATATGCAAACTCTTCCAGTGTATCATTTGGTAGAGGTGAAATAATTTTAAATACTTGCATTGGGGAACAGTGAAATAGTTTCTCAATGCCCCTTTTAACCAACTGGTATGGGTGAGAGAGAGACAACTTTATAATTGTGTGGCCCCAGAGTCAGATGCATAAGTCTATCAAAGTCCGATTGTTTTCTTCTGTATTTCCCTAGACCCCAGTGAATCAGAATATCAGTGGCCCATTTGCACCAGTCATTAACATTAAAAGGCATAGGGCCAGTTTTCTCAACTATCCTTTCCATGTCCCTATCTTTTAAATTGTCCTGCAGCATCACTTTAACTGGTGCTCTGGTACTGGGTGCCGGGTCTGAGTCATCTGAATTATCCTCCTGACACAGGTCCTGGTTATTTCTCTGTTCTGGCTGAGATAAACTATCAGGATTTTCTTCCTCTGATTCAGCTTTATTTTTTCCATTCCTAAGTCCAGCTATGCATACTTCTGTATTCTTTTGTTTTTCAATAGCTTGGATGCATGGCTTATAGGGTGTGTCATAGGCATAGGGGGCTGAGGGAGAAATGGGTGTTGGCCAGGGCGTATATTTCTTTTGTCTTTCAGAGGCCAATTGATCCTTAACGTGCCTCAATTCAAGTTTAAGTGCTTCTAATTGCTCACTAACAGTTATAAAAGAATTTGTGGCTTGTATCACCTGAGCCCTTTGCATAGAAATGCAAATTTGTGCCTCCTCAAGGTCTTTGGTCAATTGTGTACATTGAGAAGTCAGTTCAGTATTGTCCTGTTTCATGCTAATGAGCCCCCTGCACATGCCTTGGATAAAAAGGCATTTTCTTTTATTTGTTTTCTTTTTGAATTCTTGATAATGGTTTAACATTTGTCTTTGAATATTATACCATGATGACTCAGGGAATTCACCTTCAAAGGGACCACCTTTCCTCTTACAGTATGTCAGTACTATTTGTTTCAGTTCTTTAAAATCAAAGGCTTCCATATTTGAGACTGCAGAAAGACTGTAGTTGGTACAGGGGCATAGCTTATTATGTTTTCATTTGGTTTTATGCGACTATCTCAAATGTGCAACTTTGGAAGGAGGAATGCTCACTTTTATGAAGAAGTGAGACGTAGAATTATAGTTGGAATGGCATAACTTTTATGGGTGTTCAGTAAAGAGTACTGGCATAAAGACCACGCCTTAAAATTATACCTGAATAAAAAAGTGCTTACCACCTTTTAACAGGGTGGAAGTTCAGGATGAAATTATAGTAAGAAGGGTGTTAGGAGATTAACAGAATTGTCAGTTATACCTGACAGGAGACTGAGAAATAAAAGGCAAAGGGACAGGAGGTAATAGTGTTACCAGGAAAGATGTATATTGTATTCAATGAGGGACTGTTTACCTGTGTACCACTTCCAAACTAAAGCTGGACTATCTCTCTGTCTTTTCTTAGCAGCTCAAATACTAGAGAAAAATCTGTGCCTTGTAACAAACCGTAACAAGCCTCTACCTACAAATAAGAAAATTGCAAGCCACTCTATGTAATGTCCCTAGGTGTAGGGATTATTAAAATTCAGGATTATTACAGAGCCTTTTGACAATAAAAATCTCACCTTGTCTAACCCACAAAACAAAGGTATCACTGGAACTTTTCACTAAATCCAGCCTGTAACCAAAATTGTCAATTGTACATGGTCACAAGGGCTTTTGATTTTCCTGTCGCACCCTGTCTGAAATCCACTTTAATGTATCAAACAAAATTATAACTTACCCAACTGGAGATCTGCTGTGAAGTCTGAGACGGCCCCCATAAATGTAATCTTCTGAACTGTAATCTTCTGGAGAATGTAATCTTCTGGGACATGTTTATTTATTTATTTTATTTATTTAACAGTTTCTTCTATACCGCCCCTTCCAGAGATCAAGGACGGTTTACAGGGAGCAGTTAACAAAATTTTGTATACATCTGTATACTTTACATGGAACAGTGTTTTGAACTATATACAGGTAATATTACATGGAACATAACAGAACTAATTACAAGTGACTATTTACAAGAGCAGTAAAACAACAGTTTGGATAAGACATATCCGCAGTGGGTGGAATGGATAAGTACTGTAAGGTTTTCTTGTGTTAGTCGTTTGTCCTATCCTGAGTACTGTGTATGTGTTTTTGTGATTGTTGGGGGAAGGTTCTCTGTTGGTAGGGGATTTCAAAATGGTTTGAGAAGAGGTAGGTTTTAAGTTCTTTTTTGAATTGATGAAGGTCTTTCATCAGGCGAAGAGTTAGTGGGAGTTCGTTCCAAAGGGTGTGGGCAGCGAAGGAGAAGGCCCTATCACTTGTGGTTGCTTTTGTTTTTCTGAAGGTTGTTTTTATGTTGAGAGAATGGGTTGTATTTTGTCTGCGCATTCTAGTTTCTGATGGGGGGTGTAGTAGGGTGGACAGGTGTGAGGGGGAGATGTTATTGAGGAGTTTGAAGGTAGTTAGTAGGATTTTATATTTTATTCGGCTATTTATAGGGAGCCAATGCAAGTCTAACAGTATTGGGGTCACGTGGTCAGTTAGTTTAGCTTTTGAGATCATCTTGGCGCATATGTTTTGGGCTCTTTGTAGTAGGTAGATGCTCTTTAGCGGGAGACCATTTAGGAGACTATTACAATAGTCGAAGTGGGGGGTGATGAGGGTATTGACTACTGATCTAAAATCATGTGTGTCGAGTAGGGGTCTTAGGTGTTGTATTGTCTTGAGTTTGTAGAATATTGTTTTTACTGTCTGTTTTATGTGAGGAAGCATGGTGAGTGAATGGTCTAATATTAGTCCTAGGTATTTTACATCCTTTTTAACAGGTATAGTTGTTTTGTTTATTGTGATTGTTGTTGGGTACTTGTGATCATCGTCTAGCTTTCTCGTTATAAACATTGCTTCTGTCTTTTTAAAGTTGATGCTTAGATAGTTGTCTTCAAGCCATGTGGTGGTCTCATTCATGCATTCAAGTAAGTTGTCATATTTAGGGTTGTTGGAGTTTATGGGGATGGTGAGCATAATGTCATCAGCGTATATAAAATGGTTGATTTTATGTTTTTTAAATGTTTGTAATGGGTTGTAGGTATAGGTTGAAGAGGAGGGCGGAGAGGGCTGAGCCTTGGGGGATACCCTGACCTTGAGGGAAAGTTTCCGATGTTTCTTGACCCATTTGTACCCGTATTAATCTATGTGAGATGTATGACTTGAACCATTCGAGGACTGTCCCTCCTATTCCTAAGTTTTCTAGTCTGTTGATGAGCGTGTTGTGGTTGATGCTGTCAAATGTGGCAGATAGATCTATAAAGAGGAGTAGGAAACCTTGGTTGTTGTCGTTTGTACCTCTGATGAGGAGATCCATCAGTGCAATTAGGAGAGTTTCAACATGTAATCTTCCGCCGCTGCTCTCCACTTTTGGCTACGCTCCATTTGGTCCTGGGTTCATTTCACAGAGACAGTAGGGTAAGCAGCAGAAATAAGACAACCAAAACTGGTGTAGCTTGGAAAAAGAGTTTTATATCAAAATAGGCTTATTACATAGGTACAGAACAGAGTTATATAGTGGTTGTTACAGAGCTGCTTCAGTGTGTATCAATGAATCTATGTGTGTGTGTGCATGTGTGAAGTGTGAGAGAGAATAGAGTATATGAAAGACTCTATGTGTGTGCATGTGTGTGTGAGAGAGATCAGAGAGAGGGGGGAGGGGTGAAGAGAAGTGGTTGTCAGAGCCTCCTGTCCTTCATGTCCGATGAATAGAGAGAGAGAGAGAAAGAGGAAGTATTTCTGTCCTTTATAGTGAGTTTTCTCCAGCACCTCCCTTTGAGGTCTGCTAACACTTGATTTAGCAAGGAGGGGCTGCAGACCAATCTCATCAGGCCCGGAGACTGACATCACTAGAGTAACAAAGCTGCTTGAAATCCAAGGTCTGGGAAAAAGCCATGACACCTATGCTAGGCATAATGTCATGCTGATGTATGCTGACATCTACCTATGCTAGGCATAATGTCATGCTGATATATGCTGACAGCACCCTCTACAATGCACGCACAACCGAACACATAACTCCTATGCTCAAACAACTGCACTGGTTGTCCATCATTGAATGCACAAGATTCAAAGCCATCCTTACAGTCTTCAAGGTCCTCAATGGTCTTTCATCCACTTATTTCCAAACACTAATACATGAAACCAACAACAACTGTACTAGGCAAACTGGATCCCAGAAAACCCTACACACACCAGCACTCTTCACCAGATCCAATACCACTATTTCCAAAAGAGCCTTTTCTTTATATGCACCTCACTCTGGAACTCAATTCCAAACAAGCTCCAGGAAACAAAGGACCTACTATCATTCAGAAAGGCCCTAAAGACTCTTCTATTTACAGCATGCTTCTCTGAAGACACAACATAATATCACTACACACCTACTCTGTCCTCTTTCCCTTGTCCCCTCCCCCCCCCCCCGAACACTTGCTAACCCCTTTCCCACCCTCCCACTTCAACCCATGCTCTCTCTTATACTAAGTTTTCTCCAAGTTTACTACCCTGTTTTATGAATGGACAGCGCCTGGGTGGAACCTGTAGAGGAGGGATTCTAACTGGGTACTTTGTTGGAGTGTGGCACAGCTGTTTGCAGAGCTGTTCCTGGCCAGTTCAGTCAAAATCTCTCACGTATCCTGCTGAAGGGAAAGGGCAGGATGGAAAATCTCCAATTGTGTTGGGAATTAAGGGAAAATTAGTGAGATTTCTAAAGATAGGATTTTAGATGTAAGAGTGAGACTCCCCAGGATTATTTGATGGCATCATTGGATGTAGGAACACTGATTAGAGTTAGTTAGAAGTTAGTGAGTATGCCTGAGGAGAGTCAGTTGGTGGCTGTTGTTGGATGAGTGAGAGTGTGTGTTGGGATGTCTGGTGGCCAACGCCCTCTGAATGTGCTGGAAAGTGTGGAATTTGGGTGTTTGGTGAAGGGTGAAAGACAGTTAAATTTGGTGTCAATGAATTTGAGTGGGTTTTGAGGAGTTTTCTGGGAAATTAGAGGATTGGTGGGCAAGGCTGAGAGAGAGATGAGAAAGTGAGCAGGAATAGGTTCTTATTGAGGCAGTATCCTCTGAAACCTCAATTTAAATGGATGTAAGTGTAGTTAAATAATTTCTTTCTTTTAATTTTACAAGTAAAGGTAAGGTGAGACAACTAGGTTGGAGAAAAGGATTAAGGAGTGCCTATCAGAGAAAGGGAACAGAAGAAAGGGGAGAAAAAATAGTTTTATTTAGAATAAGGAGTTTTTCTTCTTTAAAGGGTTCAAGTAAGGTTCAGAGATTGCAGTAAGAAATGAAGAGAGTAGCTGGTTTTAATGAGAAATAGAGACCCTCTTACAATAGAATTACTTCTGGGAGAGTGCAGATTTTAGAAAGAAAAGGGGAAAGTGGAATGAATGTGCTATAATTTGGGAGTGGAGTTGGATGATTGTGATGGTAATGGGTTGAAGAGTAAGCAAGTGGAGTGAGTGAGCTCTGAGTAGAGAGAGGATATAGATGGAAGTGTGAATAGTGAGGGTGCGAGTGCACAGTGAGGATGAGAGTAAGTAGTGTGTTTTTTTTCTCCACCATAAACAACTAAGGGAAAGATTTTAGTATACATTTCCAGGCTTACTAGCCTCAAACTGCTTACAAGCAGCTATTTTATTGGGGGATCTCCCTTAGTATAAGGGAGGGAGGAGTGATAGAATACAGGAACAAAAGTATAGTTATACCCTCAAGAAAAGAGAGAAGAAAGAAGACGAGATCCTGTTCAGTGTCCTGCCAGTGATGTTCCAGGCCCCAATGCGGAAGACTACAGACGGATAAGTAACTACTTACCATATATGAACTGAGTTTACTATTAATTGAGCTCAGTTATTTATGTAATTAGATCAATGGGTTTTCTAACCAAAACAAGACAGGTTCACAATTAATGGTTTCATAATCTGTTTATTTAAAAGACAAATTGTAAAATGTGTACCAATCTTTGTTTACATATCTGGGAAATGTTCGCCCATACCTGTATACCCCATGGACTCAGACGTTAATACATTTTTGTTGTAACATCCATTGATCTGGTCCTATCCATTTAGTTTATATTATTTTTCCCTATTTGGGTTCCCTCTCTTTAAAGCTGTTTTTGGATCCTGATCCCCTTATATCCTTGTGTCTCCTTACCCTCCTTTTCCCCTTATTTTTATCCTTTGTTTTGTTTGTCTTAATTAGATCATAAGCTCTCACGAGCAGGGACCGTCTCTCTATATGTTTGTACAGCATTGCGTATGCCTTGTAGCGCTTTATAAACGATTAGTAGTAGTAGTAGTAGTAGTAGTAATAGAGTTGGTCCACCGGAGGGACTCAGTGTATCCTGCAGGCCATCTCCTCAGAGAGGGTCAACTTCAGGTACCAAGTTCACTGTGATGATAACATCAAGGTGAAAGTAAAGTTGACACATCCCTGGATGGGCGGTTACAATAGCAATTGATTGTCCTCACTCACAGACGTTTCACACAGATGCAAGCATTCCTCCTGATTTCTGAAAGCTTCATCCTAGTTTGCCAATTTAGCCGGGTTCACAAGGGAAAAACTGACATAGCTGAAAGACACAGTCAAAAAGCTATGGGGGGGACGTGGTTCAAGATGGCCGCACAGAGCAAGAGCGCCTAATTTCCTCTCATACCAAAGCATAAAGGGAAGGCTAAGGAAGCAGCCCTTGGAGCCTAAGCCTTCTGTTGTTGGAGAAATGAACCGGTTTGTTGGGATCTCTGGGGCAGCAATGGTTGGAATAAGGTAAGGCTTGTGGCGGCAGGTATGAAAGACTTGTCATCGTTCACAGATCTATCATTCTCCCCAGAGGCACAGACACCACCGCCACACCCGGTGAACCCCTCCCAATATTTTCTAGCCCAGAGTCAAGTGCATCGGAAAGTGGTGCGCATGCTGGTTCTATCCAAGGGGAGCCGGTGGATGACTTGCAGAAGGACGTTCCTGGAATCTCTGGGAACACCCTGGGAGAGAAATCAGGGGTGGGATCTCCTCTAAACAGCGGTCCTGGTATCAGTGGGCAGACGGCTCAAGTTCAACCAGTAGATGAATCTACGCCAGTTTCTCTTTCCAGATCTAAGAAATTTACCTTAGAAGCGATATACGGTGCCATTGTTCTTCTTTCTGACACTGTTTGCAAGCAAACTACCAATTTGTCTGCCAAGGTTTATCTGAATTTTGAAAAGATATCTACTACTGTAAGTGTTGTTGAGACTTTAACCACTAGTTATTAGCGGTGTGTCCCAGGGTTCAGTCCTAGGGCTGGTACTGTTCAATGTATTTGTGAGTGATATTGCTGAAGGACTGAATGGAAAAGTCTGTCTTTTTGCAGATTACACAAACATTTGCAACAGAGTGGACTCCTCTGAGGGAGTGGCTGACATGAGGAAAGATCTATAAAAAAGATCTACAAAAGCTGAAAGAATGGTCTAATGTTTGGCAGTTAAGATTTAATGTGAAGAAGTGCAGAGTCATGCACGTGGGAAGCAGAAATCCAAGGGAATTGTATGCGATAGGAGGGCAAGAGGTTGGTGTGCACGGACCAGGAGAAAGACCTCAGAATGACTGTTTCTGAGGATCTCAAGGTGGAAAAACAGTGTGACAAGGCGGTGGCAAAAGCCAGAAGGATGCTGGATTGCATACAGAGAGGAATTACCAGCAGAAGGGAAGAGGTATTAGTGCCACTGTACAAGTCACTGGTGAGGCCTCACTTGGAATGCTGTGTTCAGTTTTGGAGATCATATCTCACAAAGGACATAAAAAGGCTGGAAACAGTTCAGAGGAAGGCAACCAAAATGGTTTGGAGCTTGCGTCAGAAGAATTATGAGAAGAGACTTGAAGACCTAAGTATGTATACTCTGGAGGAGAGAAGGGACAGGGGAGATACAATTCAGACCTTTAAATACTTAAAGAGTATTAATGAACAAACAAACCGCATCCAGAGACGGGGAAGCTTTAAAACTAGAGGGCATAAAAGAAGCTGCAAGGGGGTAAACTGAAAGGCAATAAAAGGAAATACCTTTTCACTGAAAGGGTGGTGGATGCTTGGAATGCCCTCCCGATGGAAGTGTTGGGGGCAAATACAGTGACAGAATTCAAAATGGCATGAGACACAGTGGATCCCTTTATAGCAACAGGATAAAATCAAAATAAACATAACTATCTCTTTTATCTCAGTAAAGAGGGGTGACCTACACGGAGCAGTGGGTACACCCCTAAACAAAGGCATGGGGAGGGGTGACCTGCATGGAGCGGCAGGTGCACCTACTCGTGTCGTGTTGCTGGGCAGACTAGATTTATTTATTTATTTACGTACAAATGTGTATCCCGCTGCTTCCAATGATCAGCAGCGGTTGCAAAAAAGGTAAGGCTGGCTGTACTGGCCAGTAATTATGTGTAGGTACAATTTGATTAGTGAGATGGGTAGCACACAATAAGAAGGGTTACAGATTTACAGTTGATTGAGGTAAGGACTATACACAAGGTGCTTATATACATATTTTACACTTTACCCAAAGGAGATACATATTTACATGAGCCAGTATGCTAGGACTTCACTTAGGATCTTTATAACATATTTACATATGCCTGAATGAAATTCATGCGGTTAAATTGAAATGGGATTGGAAAAGGTGCGTTTTTAGTTTTTTCCTGAAGTCTTTTAGATCACAGCCAGTATGCTAGGACTTCATTTAGGATCTTTATAACATATTTACATATGCCTGAATGAAATTCATGCGGTTAAATTGAAATGGGATTGGAAAAGGTGTGTTTTTAGTTTTTTCCTGAAGTCTTTTAGATCACAGATCGCACGCAGTTCACTTGGTAATCGGTTCCTGAGTGCTGGGGCTATAAAAGAGAAGGCCCTGTTACTGGTGCTTGCATTAGCCTTTCTGAAGGTCTTTGGGAGGCAGAGGGTGTTTAGGTTTGTTGTTCTACGGCTTCTGTTGTTGGGTAGATTGGATAGTAGGCTACTGAGATGTGAGGGTGCTACATTCTGGATGAGTTTGAAAGTGGTAACTAATAATTTGTATTGAATGCGGGCCGAGATGGGGAGCCAATGTAGCTCAATTAGGACTGGTGTGATGTGGTCAGCTAGCCTTTTTTGCATAATAATTCTGGCAGCAACATTTTGAGCCATTTGCAGAATGTTAATGGCTTTTCTTGGTAGGCCTTGGAGTATGGCATTGCAATAGTCCAGGTGTGGGATGATGAGGGCTTGCGCGACAGATCTGAAGTCGGCATGATCGAGTATGCTACGTAGGGGCTGCAAGACTCTTAGTTTGTGGAATATTGCTCGGTTTGTAATTCGAAGATGCTTATCCATATTAAGGTTGCTGGACTAGATGGACCATACTAGTTTTTATCTGCCATCATATACTATGTTAGTTCTCAGGATTATATACAGAAGATTTCCGTTTTATCAGATGCTAATTTAGCACTAATGAAAGACAACTCTGCCATGAAATTTAAAACTGAATCGTTAGAAAACGCTTACTCAAGCTTTTACTCTGCACATGTTGTATTTTTCAGGGACTGTAGGAGTTTCAGCAATGGATATGTTTAAGAAGTACCTGACAAAAGTTCTTTTGGTGCCCAAGGAATTATTTCCACCTATTACTAAAGCGTATTATTTGCCATCAGCTAAGAAAGAGTCTTCTGCTCGAGCTTCTGAGCAGAATATGGATGTCTTAAATGTTACTCAAGTTTTGGAATCCTCGGTTGCAGAGATCCATGTTCCAGCTATATTGCTTGTCTCCTGCGCCGTGGTAGCAGACCGAGACTGGATACTTAAATTATATTTCAAAAAGAGGACTGTGTCTTTTTGTGGCATCTCAGTTTCTATTTTCCCTGACATAGCGAAAGAGACTCAGAAGCAGCATAAATAGTTTATATTACTTAAGCTGGGTGTACTACAATTAGGTGCTTTTTGTCACTTGTTTCCTTGTAAATGTTTGATTCTGTATAAGTCAGTGCACTACGTCTTTTTTCAGCCAACTAACCAAGCTTCTTTCATCAATGTCAGGTCACTTGTACCATCTATAGCCGCATCTTCTGTACTTAACCATGTAATGAAAAGTGTATGCCCTGGTCCGCTCTAGCTGCCTTCTTTCTTGTAAACCTTTCTTGATAGTTAGGCTTAGTATACCCATTCCTCCTGATTTTCTGTACACTCCCCCCCACACCACCCATATTGTGGACTAGTAGGTAACTTGTTTGAGTTCTTATTATAATTCATTACCTATTTTGTACTAACGTACTTTCAATTAGTTTTCTTTTTCTGTACAAGATCTAGTCTTTATTATATATTATGAAAATTTGATTAAAGAATACATTTTTTTAAAAAAAGTTCTCCATATAAGCAATCGCAGCACAGAATGCCCCTAAAGAAATATTGGGAGTTAACACTGGGCTTTTGCTGTGATTTAAACTTGACCAGAACTGGCACCAACTGCCCACTTTCACTATTCACAGCAGGGGATCCTACCTTGGCTTACTGTACGTATTGCCTCTAAGTCCAAACCAAATTGACATTCGATGCGATCCTCACCTCCCAAGCATCAGGTGCGTCAAAATCGTCATCACTCTGCATCAAAGATCCTGCATAGTTTTCACCAGCCGCTGTGGCTATAAATGACAATAATAGGGGAGTTCACCCACCAGAGCTCCAGAACATCTTGAAGAACGAAGGGCTTCCTACATCTTGATCTATACCCTGTATCTCTTCTGGGCCTCCGAGCTGAATCCCAAGGTGCACGAAGGAATCCATGAGTCCCACTACTGGAATAGTTGATGAGGATAAAGCGGAAATGTTTAACAAATATTTTGTTTTGTTTCACAGATGAAGAACCAGGAACAGGACCTCAGAAAACACCCACAAACAAGAACAGAAGCGAGTGGCATCTTGAACAATTTTCAGAAGTCTGTGTTTGTGAGAAACTAGCTCAACTTAAAGTAGACAAAGTGATGAGACCGGATGGGATACACCCAAGAATACTGAGGGAACCTGAGGACATTCTAGCAGCTCCACTGACAGACCTTTTCAATGCATCATTGAAGTCGGGAGTGGTGCCAAAGGACTGGAGAGAGGCTCACGTGCTGCCTTTACTCAAAAGCGGAAGTAAGGATGTGATTGAAAACTACAGGGCGATTAGTTTAACTTTGATGGTGAGTAAATTATTGGAAACGCTGCTGAAAGAGAAAATAGTGAGGTTTCTGGAGTCCAGCGGATTATAGGATCTGAGGCAGCATGGCTTCACCAGAGGCAGGTCTTGTCAGACAAATCTGATTTATTTCTTTGACTGGGTGACCAGAGAGTTGGACCGAGGGAGAGCCCTAGATGTGGTGTATTTAAATTTCAGTAAAGCCTTTGATAACGCTCCTCACAGGCAACTTATAAACAAACTGAACACCCTAGGGATGGACCCTAAAGTTACTGCTAGGGTTAGAAATTGGTTGAGTGGGGGGGCGACAAAGGGTACAGGTATATGGAGCTCACTCTAAAGAGAAGGAAGTTACCAGTGGTGTGCCCCAGGGATCTGTCCTTGGTCCGATTCTTTTTTTAGTGATGTAGTGGAAGGGCAGTTGGGTAAGGTTTTCCTCTTTGTGGATGATACCAAAATCTGCAATAGAGTAGACACCCATTTGGGCTGCAGCAATCCAAGGGAACGATATAGTATAGGGGGTGAAATACTTTTGTCCTCTAAAGAAGAGCGAGACCTAGGCATGTTGTGTCTGATGATCTTAAAGTAGCTAAACAGGTAGAAAAGGTGACAGCAAAAGCTAGAAGGATGTTTGGGTACATATGGAGAGGAATGGTTAGCAGAAAAAATGAGATGATAGTGCCTCTGTACAAGTCTTTGGTGTGACCTCATTTGGAGTATAGTGTGCAATTCTGGAGACCGCATCTTCAGAAGGATATAACAGGATGTAGTCAGTACAGAGGGTGGCTACTAAAATAGTTAGTGGTCTTCATTATAAAGCTTATGAGGACAGACTTAAGGATATTAATATGTACACCTTAGAAGAAAGGCGGGATAGAGGTGATATGATTGAGATGTTTAAATTCCTCTGTGGCATAAATGTTCAGGGGGAGAGCCTCTTTCGATTGAAAGCAAGCTCTGCTATAAGAGGACATTTTTTATTTTTATTTATTTCTCTTATATACCGCGCTATTTGACATCAGTGCGGTTTACATGGAACATTATATTGAACAGGGCATTATAACTTGGAGATAACTATTTTACAGGGAACATGGGCAATAGAGGGTTAAGTGGCTTGCCCAAGACCACAAGGAGCACCTGTGGTACTAGAAACCCCAGTCCTTCCGGCCCAAGGTTGCTGTCCTATAGTGGGATTTGAACCCCTGACCTTCCGGCCTGAAGTACATTGCCCCAACCACTAGGCCACTCCTCCTTCACCCTCATCCACATGGGATGAGGGTGAAGGGGGATAGATTCAGGAGTGATATGCGGAAATATTTCTTTAGGGAAAAAGTGGTGGATCCGTGGAATAGTCTCCCAGTGGAGGTGGTAGAGATGAGGACAGTAACTGAATTCAAAAAAGCATGGGACAAACACAGAGGATCTCTAAAGGAAAAAAGGGGACTGTTGTAGTTGTTTATATGGAAGGACAGACTAGATAGGCCATGTGGTCTTTTTCTGTCGTCATATTTCTATGTTTCTATGTTTCTGTAAAGAAATATTTTCTTAGATAACTCTGGAGTCCTTCACATTTCACGTTCATCCTAAGATCTCTTGTTACAGGGCTTCCTTTCAATTGAAAGAGGCCCACCTCTTGTACATTTATACCATGGAATTATTTAAACATCATTGTATCTCCCTCTCCCACCTTTCCTCTAAATTATACATATTGAGATAGTTAATTCTATCCCCATATACTTTATAATGAAGACCACTGACCATTTTAGTATACTTCTCCTACAACTATTTATCATTTGTAAAGCACTATGAGGTTTACGCAGTGCTGTACAGAGACATGTAAGAGACAGTCCTTGCTCATATGATCTTACAGTCTGGTTAAGACAGACAGCACAACAATCAACACAACAACTAGGGACTAGGATATATCTAGGGGAATGGTAAGAAAACACATAGGAGGTGAACAGTGGACTAGGTGATTAGGATTCAAAAGCAGTCTCAAAGACGTGAGTTTTTAGCCTGGATTTGAACAGGGCCACTGATGAAGCCTGATATACTGGCTCAGGTAGTGTTTCAGATATAAGAAGCAGCAAAGTAGAAAGATCAAAGTCTGAAGTTGGCAGTGAAAGGGAAGGGCACAGATAGATGGGAGCTGCAAGAAGAGCAGAGTTCCCGAGGAGTGGTGTTGGGTAAAAGAGGAAAGGTAGTGAGGAGCAGCTGAATGAAGTCACTTATAGGTCAGTAGTAGAAGTTTGAACTGGATGTGGAAATCGATAAAGAGCCAATAAAGTGACTTGAGAAGAGGGGTGACATGAACATAGCTACACTGGTGGAAGATTATAAGAACATAAAATAAGCCATACTGGGTCAGACCAAGGTCCATCAAGCCCAGTATCCTGTTTCCAACAGTGGCCAATCTAGGTTTGGGGGTTAGTTATAGTCTGGTTTCTGTGTGCTACTTAATTGTTGCTCTGGTGAGTTTGCTTTGTCAATAGATAACTGGAGCAGAGAGGCGGATCCTCACAAGATATACCAGTGACATCAGAAAAAAGGATGATGTTTATCAGTCTCCAAGCTGCTGGAGGAGGAGCAAAACCCAGAGGTGGGGACTAGACTTGAGTCCCTAAAGGAACTACAAATAGCAGGTAAGACTAATTTACCTTTCCTCTACCAGTGGCGTGTGGTGACATTTGGAGTAAGGGATTCAGAAGCAACACAAGAGCTTTGTGGCCCCAACATAGCACCTCACATCACCACAGAAGCAACAAGATGGGCTCAGCAGCCCCAAGTGGTTAAGTAAAAACATCATTAAAAATATCACCTTCCATCTCCACAGAAGCAAAAAGAGGGCTTGACAGCCCCAACATATCACTTGGGAAAGGGAAGCACCTCTTGTTCTTTTCTGTGGGAATGGGAGACTAAGGATCCTACCACCAGAGAAGCATCAAGAGGGCTCCAACATAGCACCTCCCACCCCCACAGAAGCAACGAGAGGCATCGACAGCCCTAATATATCATTTTCCTTTGGGGCAGTTTCTCCAAATGACGAGAGGTGCTATGTTGGGGCCACCAAGTTCCTATTGTTGCTTCTCTGGGATGATCCCCCTGCTTCCCCCTGTCTCTTTCTCATTCATCATAAGAGCATAAGAACATAAGATATGCCATACTGGGTCAGACCGAGGTCCATCAAGCCCAGTATCCTGTTTCCAACAGTGGCCAATCTAGGTCATGCGTACCTAGCAATATCCCCAAAAGACACAGGTTCCTCAATGCTTGTACTGGGTCAAGCATTGATATCCTGGGTCCCTTTTTAATAGTGGTTTATGGACCTTTCCTCCAGGAACTTGTCCAAACCTTTTTTAAACCCAGCTATACTAACAGCCCTTACTACATCCTCTGGTAACAGATTCCAGAGTTTGGTTACACGTTGAGTGAAAAAATATTTTCTCTTATTTGTCTTAAATAGTTTACCCTGTAGCTTCATTACATGTCCCCTAGTCTTCCTATATTCTGATAGTGTAAACAATTGATCCACGTTTATCCGTTCCACTCCATTCATTAATTTATAGACCTCTATCATATCTCCCCTCAGCCGTCTCTTTTCCAGGTTAAAGAGCCCTAACCTATTTAGCCTCTCTTCATAGGAGTAGCCTTCCATCCCCTTCACCAATTTGGTGGCTCTTCTCTGTACTTTTTCTAATAACGCTATGTCCTTTTTGAGATACGGTGACCAGAATTGCACACAATATTCAAGGTGCGGTCATACCATGGAGCGATACAGAGGCATTATAATATCCTTTGTTTTATTTTCCATCCCTTTCCTTATGATACCTAGCATTCTATTTGCTTTCTTGGCTGCCGCTGCACACTGGGCGGAGGGTTTTAACATGTTATCCACGATGACTCCTAAATCTTTTTCCTGGGTGGTGGTTTCTAATGTGGAGCCTTGCATCGTGTAACTATAGTGTGGGTTGTTCTTTCCTAGGTGCATAACTTTGCACTTGTCCACATTAAATTTCATCTGCCACTTGGATGCCCGGTCTTCCAATTTATCCAGATCCTCCTGCAGTTTTCCACAATCCTCTTGGGTTTTAACAGTTTTGTGTCATCTGCAAATTTGATAACCTCACTCGTTATTCCCTTTTCCAGGTCATTTATGAATATGTTAAAAAGTAGCGGACCCAGTACAGATCCCTGGGGTACTCCACTATTCACCTTTTTCCATTGGGAATATTGGCCATTTAGCCCTACCCTCTGCTTTCTTCATGACGCTCCCTGCTTCAAAGTCTCTCTCATCATGACCTCCCAACCACTTCCTCTAATCTCTCTCTCATCATCATGACCCCCCCTGCTTCCCCCCGTCAATCTCTCTCTCTCTCTCTCTTGCTCATATCAGGATCCTCCCCCACTTCTCCTAATCTCTCTTTCATCATCATGACCCCCCTGTTCCCCCAGTCTCTCTCTTAACATGATCCTAGTGGCTGGCTGCAGCCTATTGTTCCTCATAGCTGGTAAAAAAAAAAAAAAAACCACAGCATTTCACGTTCAGATTTGCCCTCCAAAATCATGGTGGGGAAGCCCAAAAGTGAAACATTACATTTCTCAGTCTCTCTCTCTCCACAGAGGGACAGACTGGCACCAGCAGGCACAGTGCAGTGAGAAACCGAATTCTGGAATGATTCAATGGCTTAGCTGTAAGTAACAACTAAACTGCCCCTGCTCAGTCAACCTTCAGCATCAGCAATGGGTGAGGGGCAGGGAAGGGAAGACCAGTGACAGAGGCTGAAAGATTTATGATTTAAATGTGTCAAAGAGATGATACTCACCTCATGTCCCACTGCCCGGGCATTTCCGTCTTCAGGAAAAAGCATAGCAGCAGCAAAATAAACGGAGTGTAGCCATTTCCAAACCCAACAAGCACAGCATAGTCATGCACACAGCTCAGTCAGTGCGGCTGCACCTGCCTAGACTCCTGATTGGCCAAGGGATACTTAGCCATCTGACCACCAAATAGCCAAAGTAAGAAAAAAAAATTGAAATTGACTTGCACTGTAACATGACTCAGGAGGGCTGGGGATTTAATGAATTCCCTGAAGGCTCCATCTCCTGATTCTGGAGATAGGGGCAATGTTATCGCTTGAGGGAGCGGTGATTCTATCCGTTACTGATGATTTATACACAATCTGAGAAGCCAACATTCTACCCAAATACAGGCTGCTCTGAGACAGCAACAAGGTTTTGCTGAAGGGGTAATCCAGGTTAAGAACAGAACCGAGTTGACAGGGAAAGATATGGCTAAATCTCACGAGACCAATGGATCAATAATAAAAGGTCATCAGTACTTGTGTAACAAAGTGGAACTGATAGAAAACAAGATTTGGGAGTATAATATCCCATCAAGAAATTTTCCAAAATGGAGGACTGTTTCAACGCAAGATATGTTCAGTAAATATGTGAAGGAAGTTCTTAAGATCCCAGAAAAAGTTATTCTACTTGTAGCCAATGTAGTTTATCTTCCCTTCTTCAAGAAGGAAGGGGATGAGTAACAATTGCTGGATTCCCAGGAAAATATGTATTTTCTTTCTTTCTTTCTTTCTTTATTTAAAAACATAGAAACATGATGACAGAAAAAAACCACATGGCCTATCTAGTCTGTCCTTCCATATCAACAACTACAACAGTCCACTTTTTACCTTTAGAGATCCTCTGTGTAGGTCCCATGCTTTTTTGAATTCAGTTACTGTCCTCATCTCTACCACCTCCACTGGGAGACTATTCCATGGATCCACTACTCTTTCCGTAAAGAAATATTTCCGCATATCACTCCTGAATCTATCTCCCTTCACCCTCATTCCATGTCCCCTCGTAGCAGAACTTGCTTTCAATTGAAAGAGGCTCTCTCCCTGAACATTTATGCCATGGAGGTATTTAAACATCTCAATCATATCACCTCTATCCCGCCTTTCCTCTAAGGTGTACATATTAAGATCCTTAAGTCTGTCCTCATATGCTTTATAATGAAGCCCACTAATCATTTTAGTAGCCACCCTCTGCACCGACTCCATCCTGTTCACATCCTTTTGAAGGTGCGGTCTCCAGAATTGCACACTATACTCCAAATGAGGTCGCACCAAAGACTTATACAGAGGCATTATCACCTCCTTTTTTCTGCTAGCCATTCCTCTCCGTATGCACCCAAGCATCCGTCTAGTTTTTGCCGTCGCCTTTTCTACCTGTTTAGCTACTTTAAGATCATCAGACACAACCACGCCTAGGTCCCGCTCTTCTTTAGTGGACAAAAGTACTTCACCTCCTATACTGTATTGCTCCCTTGGATTGCTGCAGCCCAAATGCATGACCTTACATTTTTTAACATTAAATCCACGCTGCCAAATTCTAGACCATTCTTCAAGCTTAGCTAGATCCCTCCTCATGTTATCTAAACCTTCCTGGGTGTCTACTCTATTGCAGATTTTGGTATCATCCGCAAAGAGGCAAACCTTACCCGACAGCCCTTCTGCTATATCACTAACAAAGATGTTAAAAAGAATCGGACCAAGGACAGATCCCTGGGGCACACCACTGGTAACATCCTTCTCCTCAGAGTGAGCTCCATTTACTTGTACTCTTTGTCGCCTCCCACCCAACCAATTTCTAACCTAAGCAGTAACTTTAGGGTCCATCCCTAGGGTGCTCAGTTTGTTTATAAGTCGCCTGTGAGGAACAGTGTCAAAGGCTTTACTGAAATCTAAATACACCACATCTAGAGCTCTCCCTCGGTCCAACTCTCTGGTCACCCAGTCAAAGAAATCAATCAGATTTGTCTGACAAGACCTGCCTCTGGTGAATCCATACTGCCTCGGATCCTGTAATCCGCTGGACTCCAGAAACCTCACTATTTTCTCTTTCAGCAGCGTTTCCAATAATTTACTCACCACCGAAGTTAAACTAACTGGCCTGTAGCTTTCAATCACATCCTTACTTCCGCTTTTGTGTAAAGGCACCACATGAGCCTCTCTCCAGTCCTTTGGCACCACTCCCGACTCCAATGAGGCATTGAAAAGGTCAGTCAGTGGAGTTGCTAGAACGTCCCCAAGTTCCCTCAGTATTCTAGGGTGTATCCCATCCGGTCCCATCGCTTTGTCTACTTTAAGTTGAGCTAGTTTCTCACGAACAGTCTTCTGAAAATTGTTCAAGATGTCCCTCGCTTCTGTTCCTATTTGTGGGTGTTTTCTGAGGTCCTGCTCCTGGTTCTTCATCTGTGAACACAGAACAAAAATATTTGTTAAGCAATTCGGCTTTATCCTTATCAGCTTCTACATATTCCCCCCCTGCACCCTTGAGTCTGACAATACCACTTTTGCCCTTCCTCTTCTCACTAATATATCTGAAAAAATGTCTTATCCCCCCCATTTTATTGCATTGGCTATTTCCTCCTCCTTTTGAATCTTTGCCTTCTTGACTACTTTGCTAGCTTCTCTAAGTTTTTCCAAATGCAGATGCCTGTCTTCCTCTCTCTGTGATCTCTTGTATTTCATGAAGGCCTCCCTCTTTTTCTTCACATTTTCAGCTACTTCCTTAGAAAACTATAGCGGTCTCCTTTTCCTTTTGCCTTTATTTACCATTTTAACAAAAAGGTTGGTTGCTCTTAAAATATCCCCCTTCAGTTTTGCCCACTGTTTTTCTACATCCCCCAGCTGTTCCCATCCCACTAACGACTCCCTGAGGTATTGGCCGATCTTCGCAAAGTTAGTCTTCCTAAAGTCTAAGATCCTCACCTTGGAATGGATTCTAACAGCCCTAGTCCTAATACTGAACCACACCATCTGGTGATCACTGGATGCAAAATGATCTCCCACTATAACATCAGAAACACTTTCACCATTGGTAAGCACCAAGTCCAGTATGGTCCCTTCACGTGTGGGGTCTGTTACCAATTGCCTGAATAGTTCCCCCTGTAGAGAATCCAGGATCTCCTTACTTCTAGATGATACTGCAGCAGGAATGTGCCAATCAACATCTGACATATTGAAATCTCCTATCAGTAGCACTTCCCCTTTCCTAGCAATGCTGCGTATGTCTTCAATTAACTCTCTGTCCACCTCTTCCTCTTGTGAGGGAGGTCTGTATATCACACCAATGCAAATAGATTTCTCTTTCCCTCTTTCTAGTTTAACCCACAATGCCTCATCTCTCCCTTTTAAGCTCTGTAATTCCAAAGCTTTAATAGTAGTTTTTACATATAGTGCCACTCCTCCTCCCCTTCTTCCTACCCTGTCCTTTCTGAATAAAGTATAGCCAGGTATAGTTACATCCCAGTCATGGTTTTCTGTGAACCATGTTTCTGTAACTGCCACTAAATCCAAGTCAGCCACTCCCACCAAAGCTTCAACATCAGGGATCTTATTTCCCATGTTACGGGCATTTATACACACTGCTTTCCATATGTTACCCCTGTTACCCATTTCCATAAAGGTATTTAATGTATCACCTAACTGGGGGCTTTCACTTACCTGGGGGCTTTCTTCACCTATCCCCAACGAATCTAGTTTAAAGCCCTCTTCAGTAGATTAGCCAGTCTACTACCGAAGATGCGCTGACCTTTCTTGGACAGATGGATGCCATCTCTGCTCTGCAACCCTTGGAACAGCATCCCATGGTCTAGGAAACCAAAACGCTCTCAATGACACCATCCACGCAGCCATGCATTCATCTCCAGGATGCGAGCCTCTCTGCCTTGGCCTTTACCCTCAACAGGGAGGATTGAAGAGAACACCACCTGTGCACCTAACTGCTTCACCCTCTGTCCCAGAGCCATGAAGTCACTTTTGATACGTTCCGAGGTATACCTGGCAGTATCATTTGTTCCAACATGGATTAGCAACATTGGGTAATAGTCAGTGGGCTTGATGAGTCTCGGCAAACTCTCCGTAACATCTTGGATTTTGGCACCAGGCAGACAGCATACCTCTCTGGACATCAAGTCTGGTCAGCAGATGGACGCCTCAGTACCCCTCAGAAGAGAGTCTCCGACCACCACTACCCTTTGTTTCCTTCTGGTCACTGATTCTGCAATTTTGGGGTACTTGAACTCTGGTTCTTCCCTTTCCAGGGATGCTTTCACCTCCTCCACTTGCAGGGCTGCATAATGGTTCTTCAATTCAAGGGCTGGAGAAGTTGGATTGGTGATTTTGCAGGCCCTGGTGACTTGTGTCCAACCATCGACATTCTGTTGGCACCCATCTTCTCCTGTGCTGGAGAGCTTGGTTGCTGCAAAAAGCATCTCATCAATGTACTTCTCACTGTCTTGAATGCTCCTCAGCCTCGCCACCTCCTCTCTGAGTTCCTCCACTTGTTTCCTCAGGGCTTCAGCATGCAGGCACCCTGCACATGGAACTGGTCCTTCAACTGGCATTAGGACTTCTGTCTGGACCGAGGCAGAAGCTGCAACGGGGGCAACAGCTTTAGCAATACGATTTTTCCCAGCCATTGTTCTGTTCGTGGAGCTTAGGTATCTGTTAAAGCAAAAGAGAGAGATCTACCAAGTAGCAGCCGGTTTCGCAGCTGTCCTTTCAGAGAAAAAGCAGTTAAATCTCTTTAATTATATTCAAAATGTGCTGGTCCAATTCTCTGTGATTTGTTAAAGGTGGAGGAGCCCTATAAAGCAAGACTGCTCACTAGGGGTGGGTGGTAGTAGGGGTGGGTAAGTGGGAAACTAACACCTGATTAGGTGTTAGCAGTTTCTAAACCTGAGGAGGTTACTAGAGTTCAGCAACCTATTGTGCTCAAGGAAAGTTCGCCTAAAGCACCAAAAAGAAAGTAACCTTGCTTTAAAAAATATACAAAAAACCCTTTTAAGAGCTCCCAGTCAGAGAGCTAGCAATGTAATATAATAAAAACAAACAAACAAACCCTCAAATCCTTACTGTTTGTTGATCTGTAGAGCCCTGGTTAGGAAAGCCTCAACAGGGCAAGGCACTGGAGCCTTTTATGCAGGCCTCAGCTGCACTCAGGAAATCAAGCCCACTAACTCTAGGTGTTAGCAGTTTCTAAACCTGAGGAGGTTACTAGAGCTCAGCAACCGATTGTGCTCAAGGAAAGTTCACCTAAAGCACCAAAAAGAAAGTAACCTTGCTTTAAAAAATATACAAAAAACCCTTTTAAGAGCTCCCAGTCAGAGAGCTAGCAATGTAATATAATAAAAACAAACAAACAAACAAACAAACCATCAAATCCTTACTGTTTGTTGATCTGTAGAGCCCTGGTTAGGAAAGCCTCAACAGGGCAAGGCACTGGAGCCTTTTATGCAGGCCTCAGCTGCACTCAGGAAATCAAGCCAACTAACTCCTGATTAGGTGTTAGCAGTTTCTAAACCTGAGGTTACTAGAGTTCAGCAACCTATTGTGCTCAAGGAAAGTTTGCCTAAAGCACCAAAAAGAAAGTAACCTTGCTTTAAAAAATATACAAAAAACCCTTTTAAGAGCTCCCAGTCAGAGAGCTAGCAATGTAATATAATAAAAACAAACAAACAAACCCTCAAATCCTTACTGTTTGTTGATCTGTAGAGCCCTTTATTTATTTAGCGATTTTTATATACCATCTTATCAAAGTGTCAAGGTAGTTTACAGGTTAACAGGTTAAACAAAAGTTAACATTTACATGGAACATAAGAGGTATAATATCTGAACATAAACAATATGGGCCAAATTCAGTAAAGCAACCTGTGGGGCTGCACGTTCCGTTGGGACATGCAGCCCTGCACACCATCCTACCCCGATTCGCATGCCACTCTCCCCGCACGCACAGAGACGCTGTTTGGGGAGAGCAGGATGGGGGTGGCACAGGGGCGGGGTGTGGGCAGATCATGGGCGTGCCAGGCACCAGGACATACAGGGCAGATTCAGGTCACGACTCTGTTCGTCTGTGGAGCACCGAGAGGATGCCCAGCTTATTCCACCCCAGAGGTGGAATAAGCATCGGGCACACCTTCTCTCTGCCCAGGGGCTCCCCCCAGGAGCAATGGCGCAGTCAATGACTTCCTGTTGCCCCATCCCAGCCTTGAAGGACCTTGGCGAGGGTCGGGCAGCAGGAAACGTGGTGAGGGGGTGTCCAGCATATGGGAGCAGAGGGGGCCTAGCCATCTTGCTGCCTGGACATCTCCCGCGGCTGCTGAAGAAGCATACTGGGCCATCTCAGGGCCTGATCCTGCTCCCACGGGAACGTCTGGCTCCCGCGGTGCAGAATAGGGTCCTAACGGGCCCGTCCTGTTCTGGGACATCCAGATGGCCTGGACATGCCCCCTTCTGGGATCAGGCTCTATACATATTACAGGAAAACAGTGTGGATGAGCAGAATACATGGTGCAAGGAAGATACATGGGGGGGGGGTAAGGAGCATAGCAAGGTAATGTAATAATTAATAATTTGTTATGCATTGATTTGATATGTTTACTAGAGACTTCTATGGATGATAAACCAGTTTCTGCTATGCTTATTGTGCACTTATTTCTAAACCAGTGGTATCCAAATCAGAAGACACAGAAATGAGGCTGCTCCCTCTCTCTCTGAACTTCCACTGTGACCTATAATCAATTATGATAGACCTCTATTACATATACACATTCTACCAATGCTAAAGACATGCCACAACATTTAATAAATGAAAAAAATGTTTAGTAATAGGACCGTAGTGGAAGGAAACCTGTCAGCAGTTAATTCAAATAAATCACCTCCACATTCCAGTCACTGGTCCGATTTTACAGTCTCTAAATTTATTTAAGGATTTTATAGGGCGGTTAAAACCCATTGCACATCACTTATCTTTCAATCGCCTTGATACCGCTTCTGCTCTTTAGTTACTATAATGCCGTTCTAGCCCAGCTTGAGTTTCATTTTCACCCTTCTTGCCATTTTTACTTCCTTCCCTACATCCATCTGACATTAGTCCTTTTCCTTTCTGTTTTCTTCCATTTATTGTTCTCTATAAACTCAGATTTTACGCCTCCTTCATACTACCCAGTCCTTAATGTACCTACCGTTTTTCAACCCTAACAGAAACCCTCCCATTCCCTATCTCTCTCTGCTTCCCAAGCCTCTCATTTCTCAGACTTTCACTAACTCTCCCCTTTATTTCTTTTTTGCTGTGTCTAACATCTCCTCCCCTTAATGTCCAGGGTCTCCCCATACAGAATCTCGCCCTCATTCTCTTCCTACAAGGGTATAACCTCCCTTCCCCATGTCACGCATCTCTTCTTTCTCCCTATTTCCTCCAATGTCCATCATCTCTGCTCCATATCCCTCCCATCCAGTATCTCCCTTCCGCCTCCTTTCCCTCTTCTATCCCAGCTCTCCCCTCTGTCTCCCTACTACCTCTCTCCCTTGTGTCTAGTATACCCCCTTTGCCCCCCTCTAACCATTTGTGTCCAGCATGTCTCTTCCGTCTCCCTTCCCCATCCCCATTGTCTAGCATGTCTCCTCCATCTCCTTATGATTGTCTATGTTCAGCATATCCCCACTGTTTTCCTTTGACCACCTGTGTTCAGCATTTCCTCTACATCTTTCTGTCTCCTTGATGTCTACTATCTCCCCTCTGTCTCCCTATTCTCCTTCCCTGCATCCAGTACCTCCTAGTCTCTTTCCTTCCCCTGCTATATGCTCCTGCATTACCCTGCCAACATCTCCCAAGTACAGAACTTTCTTTTTAACTCCTGTCCCTCTCTCCCTAACTGAGTGACTGACCTACTGCGCACCCACAGATATTGGCAATGCCCTCCTTAGCTTTGCAGTAGGACCTCAGCCTCTGAGATGCATCCATGCCTCCAAGGCCCTGCCAATCACTTCTCCACTGATGCAAAATCTATGCAGGGAGTGTGACAAGCAGGGCTTCAGAGATGAACATGAATATTGGAGTCCCTGATCTTGGGCTTATGATTACCACTGCCACTGTGTGGCAGCAATGGCTGGAGGAAATGCAGGGAAGTCATAGGAGAGAGGCCTGCAGCACTGTTAACATTTATTCAGTTGGCAGGACTTGGGGAACCATCCCAGTTACTGCACTGAAGGAGCTCGGTTGTGTGCAAGTCATGCCCGAACATGCCTAGCGCCGGCCCTGTCTGGAGCCACTGCACAGCAGCCAGTCATCCTGCCACATGCCAGCCACTTTTTCTCTGGAGCGAAGTTAGACAGAGCAGCACAATGGCACTGGTTAGGGGAAGAACTTAAAGGTCAAAGGAGATGATGTCTGCAGAACGGTGTCTTTCCTTGTTCTGGTAAACACCGCAGTGGCCCAGGCACTTGGGCTGGCTGCTGCTGCTCGACTTTGAAATGAGAAATTGGAATAGGGATGGAGGAGTGGCCAGCAATCAGGACTTGGCTTGAGAAGGTCACAGTGCTGCACAGACTAGTTCTCCTCTTCTGGCTCCTCCTTCACTGCTACACCGCGTAAACTGGTGCCTGTGGAGTACCGCCCTAGGCAGTTGCCTAGCCTGCATACTGCTAGGACCAGCCCTGTATGTGAGGCATTCACTTGATATCATACAGTGACCAAACTATGTTTATGTTTGGCAGATCCTCTCCCCCCAATTTGAAGTAATGTAAAACAGAATTAGAGTAATGCAAAGGTCCACTCAGACTAGAAGTGATAAAAATTCAAAAGAAGACTGTACTTTCTCTTCAGTACTAACAGGACTGAAGGTGGAAGGAACAGGGAGAGAGGCTGCAACAGTTTTGACAGCACAGAATTATCTCTGGCTCAGGTGAAGCAGAAGGGAATTTGTGCTATTGGCACTGGCCCACATTTTATACCACAAAACACCTGCACCATAATGAGGGAATCCAACTGTAACCATCACTTACTGTGCAAGGGAATTGAATATAGGCGCATCAGTGGCTGCCAGAACCTCTTGATTTGCTGTTGGAAAATGCACAAAACTCTAGACTGAATGTGACTGGAAACTGCAAACAGAACATTACAGAAATGGTACAATTATTACTGAGGACATTATCGCAAAGGCATATTGCTGGTTCAGGTTGTACTAGTCAAACAGACAATTAACAGCCACTTTTGTCAAGAAAATTCAGTTTGTACCAGTTCGGAAGGAAGGCATTCTTCCTATGGAAGAACTGGGAAACAAAGTCCTCATAAATAATAAGGCAGAATAAATAGTTTTCACAGTTTCATTCTGTTAGCAGGCAAAGCAAATCATTTGTACCCTGAAATGGTTTGCGTCCTTTTGAGGCACATTTCACATAAGCAATTGTGCCTATTGTTGAGGTTCAGTCCATGTGCTCTGTTGTTTGTCTGTCCATACATTGGATTCAGATTTGACAGGCAGGCGGCGGAGGTTATGGAGGAAGCGTGCCTCTATCCCCGGGAGTAGCATCTCACACAGGCAGAAGATCAGAGACAAGCCATCCATCGCAGCAGATAGTGCCACAGTCTGTCCTCAGGGACAGCATCTCCTGTAGCTGTGAAGGCTGTTCCAGGAAGAGAAGAGCAAGGCAGGATGGGCCCTGGGGCGAGAGGGATGCAGAGAAAGCAGGAGAAATTTAAAGGGGCAGTGCACTTGGGAAAGGAAGATGGAAGGAGTGGAGGGCAGGGGGTGAGAGTGCTAGAGGGAAAGGGAAACAGTCTGTGAAGGGGAACAGAGAGTGGGGGAAGCATCTGGAGTGAGGGAGAGACAATAGGCACTACAAGATAATACTCAGTCATACACAACAAATCGGCAAATTGTCTGCAGCCTCTCATAACAAGACTTAAGAGTGAAAGGCTAAGAAGGCAGAATAAACTGAATCTCCTTACCATACCACAACAGAAATCCAAAAGCAAACAGTCAGCGTGCAATCGTGACTTCACGCTCTGTGCCCCCATGACCTTCAACTCCCTTCCACCAGATCTAAGAGGAAGTGTAGATTCAATAGACTTGTGAAAGAGACTAATGACTTACCTATTTCAAGAATCTTATGGCCCCAACTCACTGAATGAGCAGAACCCCACCCGCCTCTCAGAATAATACAAGACTTGTAACTCATCACCATCAATCCTACAAACATGCTCCTAAGACCCAGAAACTAGTTAACTTGCAAATAAGTTACCAACCTGTAAATAAGTTACGTACCCCCTCAAAAAGGTTCCAGGTTCTCTCTGTATGATATTCTGTTCTTGTTATGTTACAGTGTAAGACAGAACACACACCCCATGCTCTGCCAAGTTACGTGTTCTGTTTAAAGCACTTTGACTTGTAGAAAAGCGGTATAGACAAAAAATGTTAAATGAATAAATAAAATAAGAGTGGGAAGGGCTGGAGGTTGAAGAGATGAATGCATGGGGATGAAAGGCCACAAGGTGTATATGCCAAAAGGCGCAACTTCTCACCCCAGAAGAAATACACTGCCCCCACCACAAACACACAGGCACTCGACCCCTATACCGCACACACACTATCTGAAGATAGATACAAATATATAGATAGCACCTGTTATAAAGATGCTTCAAACAGCCACTGTTACTGTGATAAAACACACTTTACCATCTATTTTTGAATTCTTACCCCTCTTTCCTCCAGACAGGTATGAGTTTGCAAATGGAGGAAGGGGAAACATGCCATTTTGTCACACTGTATGTTTTGAAGATCATTTGGGGGTTGGTTTTGTAATTGACCATGATTGTCCTTTGTATTGGCATTGGGGCAAGAAGCAGGGCGCCCATCCCCCCTGCTCCTTACCACAGGGCCAATCGGGCATCTCCGCACTGGGACAGCAGCATTTAAACAGGAGGCGCCATTGGGCGTGTCTGCGCCTGGCAGGCCCGTGCCTCACTAGAGGGCCCTTAGGCATGGCCCTGGAGCAGGGTGTTGAGCGACAATGACAGACTAAAAGCTCACACAACTGAAGAACATTCCGAATGAGGCCAGCCTCACCACCCTATTCCATTGCCATCAGCAACACCACTAACCAGAAGGAAGATCTATTATAAAGAATTGCCAAGGGAAGGAAAGAGATACATCTCCGTGATGTATTGGTGCATGCCATAGGAATTATAACAGTATACTACACAAAGCTGCACCAACCTGGGTGCACCCGCACCAGCCACTAAATCCCTATGATCACACCAGTCCTTAACTTACAAGTAGAACAAACCCACAAGCAGAACTGCTAAACAACCAAGACTGATTCAAAGAAAATGAAGCACTACATCTCCAGGCTTCTCTTGCTGCTCTGCTGCACATTAATAAAACAAGCCAGCCCCATGCAACTATTGCACACTCCAATCCCAATACTCTATAGACAAAGAGGCCTCACAAACTGGAATACACTATACCCACGACAACACAGACTTAAGAACATAAGATATGCCATACTGGGTCAGACCAAGGTCTATCAAGCCCAGTATCCTGTTTCCAGCAGTGGCCAATCTAGGTCATGCGTACCTAGCAGTTTCCCCAAAAGACACAGGTTCCACAATGCTTGTATTGGGTCAAGCATTGATATCCTGGGTCCCTTCTTAATATTGGTTTATGGACCTTTCCTCCAGGAACTTGTCCAAACCTTTTTTAAACCCAGCTACATTAACAGCCTTTACTACATCCTCCGGTAACAAATTCCAGAGTTTGATTACACGTTGAGTGAAAAAAATATTTTATTTTATTAGTCTTAAATAGTTTACCCTGTAGCTTCATTTCATGTAGTCTTTCTATATTCTGATAACTTAAATAATCTATCTACGTTTACCCGTTCTACTCTGTTCATTAATTTATAGACTTCTATCATATCTCCCCTCAGCCATCTCTTTTCCAGGTTAAAGAGCCCTAACCTTTTTAGCCTTTCTTCATCCTTCCATCCCCTTTACCATTTTGGTGGCTCCTCTCTGAACCTTTTCTAATAACGCTATATCCTTTTTAATATACGGCGACCAGAATTGCACACAATATTCAAGGTGGGGTCTCACCATGGAACGATATAGAGGCATTATAATATCCTTTGTTTTATTTTCCATTCCTTTCCTTATAAATCCTAGCATTCTATTTGCTCTCTTGGCTACCGCTGCACACTGGGCCGAGGGTTTTAACATGTTATCCACAATGACGCCTAAATCTTTTTCCTGGATGGTGGTTCCTAATGTGCAACCTTGCATCGTGTAACCATAGTTTGGGTTGTTCTTCCCTAGGTGCATAACTTTGCACTTGTCCACATTAAATTTCATCTGCCATTTTGATACCCAGTATTCCAATTTATCAAGATCCTCTTGCAATTTTCCACAATCCTCTTGGGTTTTAACAACTTTAAATAGTTTTGTGTCATCTGCAAATTTGATAACCTCACTCGTTATTCCCTTTTCCAGGTCATTTACGACTATGTCAAAAAGCAGCGGACCCAGCACAGATCCTGGGGTACACCACTTTTCACCTTTCTCCACTGGGAAAATTGGCCATTTAGCCCTACCCGCTGCTTTCTATCTTTTAACCAGTTCCCGATCCACAATAGTACACTGCCTCCTATCCCATGACTTTAGTTTTGCCAAAAGTCTCTGATGAGGGACTTTGTCAAAGGCTTTCTGAAAGTCCAGATACACTATATCAACTGACTCACCTTTGTCCACCTGCTTATTCACACCTTCAAAAAAACATAACACATTAGTAAGACAAGATCTTCCTTGTCTAAAGCCATGTTGGCTGTCTCCCATTAAGCAATGACTATCTACATGCTGAGTAATTTTGTTCTTTATGATGGTTTCTACCATTTTTCCTGGTGCTGACATCAGGCTCACCGGTCTGTAGTTTCCCGGATCACCCCTGGAACCCTTTTTAAAAATTGGCGTTACATTGGCAATCCTCCAATCTTCAGGTATTACAGATGATTTTAATGAAAATTTACAGATTACTAATAGGTCTGCAATCTCATATTTCATTTCTTTCAACACCCTTGGATGTACACCATCCGGCCCAGGTGATTTTCTACTCTTCAGTTTATCTAATAGTTGTAATACATCTTCCCAATGTATCGATATTTCCTTCAATTCTTCCGCTCCTTTAAATACCACTTCAGTCATGGGTACCATCCCTACATCTTCCTCAGTAAAGGCCGCTGAACGGGATATTCAACGGCACTAACACAGTTAGTGCCACTGAATATCCCCAACTGACCCATTATACGCCCTGATGCTAACTGCTTAACATCGGGATGTGTCGGCGGCGACAGCTGCTAACCTGGTAGCAGCGATATTGCACCACTGCCCAGTTAGCGACCTGTGGGTAAAACTAGGCAAAGCTTTTTTTGCTTCGCTTAGTTTTACCCACAGGTCACTAACTGGGTAGCGGTGCAATATCGCTCCTACCCGGTTAGTTTCTACAGTATTGGAGGCTGTGCAGTGACCCTGGACATTCAATACCAGAGTCGCATATGACCCTGGCATTGAATAATGGGGTTAGAGGTCAGAGGGGATGGCTACGCACCGTAGCGGCATATAGCCATCCCAATTGAATATTGGGCCCTTAGTTCCTCTTGGATTTTCTTTATTTCACGCCACCCCAAGGTACCGGGCTATCAGGGCTCTTCACCCACAGTTCTCCTGCCCTGTGTGGAATCACACCCCTTATTTGCATACCTCTTTGATAGAGCTGGTATGGGTTCCTTCTCCTCTCGTATGGCAAGCTGCTGTGATCTGCAGTTTTCCCAGGGCTGCTCCACTTGTCCTCTAGCATTGAACTCTGGAGGGATTTAATTTTTTTAGATTTTTATACCGCTAAAGTGCAGAATATCTACGAGGTTTACAATTCTTCTATTGGGGGGACAGAAAGAAAAACAAATAGTACAGGAACTCTTACAGAACTTTCTTTCTTCACTCTGAGCTCCCACTTGCTGCTTGGAAGTGGCTCCAAACCTATTTCTTCTTTCTTGCCTGGTCATGGTGGCTGGTGAAGTTTCTCCTTTATGCAGAGTGACGGATCTGGCTCGGTGGCAGAGTTGCTAACTCTTTAAGGGCACAGCATGATACAATGACTGAGAGCCAAAGGTAGGAATCTGCCTTTGGATGAGGTCTTTATACTCGGTGGGCTTTTCTCTCTCAGGGGAATTTCCTCCCAGTCTGAAATGGCTGGCAGAAAGAACCTCCCATGATCTGGAAATGCTAAACTTTCTTTCTACCAGTATTCAGTCAAATGATATCTGGTTATAGGTAAGCAGATTATGTGGTTATCTTTAACTGCATACTTACAAAGATGTCTGGATAAGTCAGTGCCACTGAATACAACTGGTTGAGAATATCCAGATATTTTTAGCACAGCCAGGATATTAATTTAAGCACTAGTACTGACACTTAACTTAATAAGTATATTTAGCACCACTATCCATATAAGAAGTGACACCAAAAATATTTATTAAAGGGGCCTAAGATTGCAGATGGTTGTGAGCTTGTGTAAGAAAATTTTATAGGGACTTCTGGGGAGGCAAGATTGCCTCTTGGCTGTGCTTTTTTCTTGGTTTTAAATACCTAAATGAAAGGACAAGCTTTGGGGGAAAAACCCCCCCCCCCCCCCCCCGTGAAACTCAATCCCTGCGGGAACATCCCAGTTCTCTATTCAAAACTTTGTTCAGCCCTTACTTTCTTCAGGTGGATCCATGCTGTTGGAGATAGGAGGGGATGCTTCAAGCTTGGAGGATGATGATGGCCAAGATGAGCCGAATGTTGCTGCCTGGAGTAGACGTAGCAATGCTGGAGAGAGAGGCCATGGTGGACAATCCTGTGCGTGTCACTGCTGTGAGAGAGGCCCAGAAATTAGAGGGAGAGTAGGAATCAGTGTCAGGGAACCTGTGGATCAAAGGAAGAGCCAGAGGAAGAATGGGAATCAGTGTGAGGGAATGGGTCCTCCAGGCTACGGAAACTGCTGGAAGATCAGAGGGGACTGGGGTAACTGGAGGAACTTGCTCCTTGCCCAATGATTTCCTGCCTTTGCCACTATCCTTACCAAAGCTGCAAAAGCCAGCAAGAGAAGTGTCCTTGGCAATTGCCCGCTCACAGGAGAGTTATCTACCTAAGTTGATGTTGTTGCCAAGACTCAGTAAGTACTGTTACAAGATAGACTGGTAATTAATATCAAAATGGAAAACTTGAAGAACTTTAATAGACATTTAAACTTGCTTATTTGCTTTGTATGAGTTTGACTTCATCTCTGGTCTTATTTAAGATTTGTTTAAGGGAAACTTTGAAGATCTCCAAGGCAGCTAGCAGCTATACACCCAGGGCCCGATATTCATCTTGGTCGGCTATGTGCTGCTACAGTGCTTAGCTATCTGCACCTACTCTTAACCCCAGATATTCAATGCTGGGATCATATGCGGCCCTGGCACTGAATATCTGGGTTTGCCTCCCAGCCGCAGTAGCTAACCGGGCAGCGTGCAATATCGCCATTGCCCAGTTATCAGCTGTCGCCACCTCTGTCCTCCCCGGAACACCCATGACATGCTCCAATGCTAAGCGGTTAGCATCATGGTATGAAGAGAAAAAGATTGGGATATTCAGTGGCACTAACCATGTTAGTGTGGTTAAATATCCCGGTTAGAGGCATTTACATGGTTTACAGGCTGAAAATTATGTAAAAGCCTTTGGAATATCGAGCCCCCAATGAATAAGATTTATTTCTTGTCCAATGGGGAGGGGGGGGGAAGAGATCTGAAGCTCAGAGTTTGCAGCAGGAGGAAATGAATAGGGGCCTAGAAGGCTCGGAATTGACCACTTTTTGGAACCATCTAGGGGTGAGGTGTTGCTGCAGGTAAGGGTTCCATTGTTCACTTGTATTTCCACAATCAAAATGCTTTGTTCATGGATTTTTCCTGAAATTATAAAATCGTTCCTGGTGTGTAGGAAATGGTTTCTGCCCATGCAACAGGAGGTCCTCGCTCTTGAGGTGACATATTTGCTCTGCTATCCATATAAGTTTTTTGTGAAACTTGCTGGTAACAATTACATTTTCTTTGAGCCCTCCCAACTAAGATTTTTTTCTGAATGCTAAAGGTCAGTGCAGAGGACAGAGAATGATTAGTGGTAGTTTTGGATGCTTTAAGGCATAGGTAAATATTGGCTCTGACCTTTTTCTTGTTTTGGTTCTTAGATCCCTCATATTAGAGGACAGAAATATATTTTTTCTTCATTGGTATCTTCTTGAGATTTGTAATGGTTCTGCTTCTGTATCAGTGTAAAGATCTGCTTGATAAGTTATAAAAGGTAGAGAGAAAAAATACATACATATATGCCTACAGTATGACATGGTGGCTGCACTGGTACTATCTAGACAGATATAGGCTGGCCATTGAGCAGGCCGCAGGGGCCCTTTTACTGAAGCCAATTAGGGTGTTGATCCCAACTCTCATTTAGAGCAAAAACTAATGTGCATTAAGTGCAAAGCCTCCACAGTATCTCTCGGGGGTGTCATCAGTATGTTCCCGGCAGTTACCGCACAGGCGCATACCCTAATGTGCGGTGCAATTAACATGGGCGCCTAATCCCACCCACAGAGGTACTGTTATGGGCACCCTCTCTAATTGCCATATTGAAAGCACACGCAGTGCACAGTTGTAAATTATTTGGATTATTGCACCATGTTGTTGTTGTTGTTAAGTGCCATCAAGTCGGAGTCGACTCATGGCGACCCTCTGGATAGTTGTCCTAAATTGTGTTCGGTCTTCAGTCAGGCGGCTCATTGTTGACAGACTGGTACCCGTAGCTGCTGTTATTGTATCGATCCATCTCATTGCTGGCCTTCCTCTTTTGCGTTGACCTTCTATTTTGCCAAGCATGATGTCTTTCTCTAATGATCTCTCTCTTCGCATGATGTGTCCAAAGTATGAAAGTCGAAGTCTTGTAATGTGAGCTTCTAAAGAAAGCTTAGGTTTGATCTCCTCTAGTACAGACTGGTTTGTTCTTCGAGCAGTCCATGGTATACACAGTATTTGCCGCCAGCACCATAATTCAAAGGCATCAATTTTCTTCCTGTCTGTCTTTTTCACTGTCCAGCTTTCACATCCATATGATGTTATTGAAAATACCATGGCTTGAACAAGTCGACTCTTTGTATGGAGAGAGACATCTCTGCTCTTGAGAATCTTATCTAGGTCTTTCATAGCCATTCTGCCAAGAGCAATGCGTCATCTGATTTCTTGACTGCTTGTTGCTTCTTTATTGATAGTTGATCCAAGTAGGTTAAAGTTGTTCACAATTTCAATTTCTTCTCCTTCAACGATGAACCTGTTGATTATGCCAGTTGTCATGATCTTTGTCTTCTTTACATTAAGGTGCAGGCCCATTTTGAGACTATGTTCTTTGATTGTGAGAAGCAAATGTTTCAGATCATCTTCACTTTCAGCCAGTAATGTAGTATCATCAGCATAGCGAAGTTTGTTGATGAGTCTTCCACCAATCTTCACACCTCTGTTGTCTTCATACAATCCTGCTTCTCTGATGATTTGTTCTGCATATAAATTAAACAGGTAGGGGGAAAGTATGCAGCCTTGTCTTACACCTTTGCTTATTTTAAACCATTCTGTTTCTCCTTGTTTTGTTCGAACTGTTGCTTCTTGATCATTGTACAGATTGCGCAAGAGAACGATCAGGTGTTCTGGTATACCCATGCTTCTTAATGTGGCCCAGAGTTTCTCATGGTTTACACAGTCAAAAGCCTTGCTATAGTCGATAAAGCACAAATAGATATCCTTTTGGTATTCTTTAGTCTTTTCAAGGATCCATCTCACATCCGCAATGATGTCTCTTGTTCCTCGCCCTTTCCTGAACCCTGCTTGCACTTCAGGTAGTTCTTGTTCCAGGTATGGTTGTAGTCTCTTTTGAATAATCTTCAGTAGAATCTTGTTGGCATGTGGGATCAGAGCGATTGTGCGATAATTTCCATACTCAGTTGGATCACCTTTCTTTAGAATTGGTATAAACACAGATATTTTCCAGTCAGTTGGCCATGATGTTGTCTTCCATATTTCTTGGCAGAGCCTTGTAAGTATGGTAACAGCTGCATCCGATTGCTGCAATACTTCTATGGGAATGCTATCAATGCCTAGTGTTTTGTTCTTTGATAAGGCTTTCAGTGCTGCTTCAACTTCTTCTTTCATCACCAATGGTTCCCGATCATAAGGTACAGGTTGAAACGGCTCTTGGTCCACTTGATCTTTATCATATAAAAACTCTGTATATTCCTTCCACCTTTTCTTGGTCTTCTCAGCATCATTCAACATAGAACCTTGAGCATCTTGTAACATTCCAATTCGAGGCTGGAACTTTTTCTTTAACTCTCGTAGCTTTAGGAAAGCCGATCGTGTTCTTCCTCTAATAGTTTCTGCTTCTATTTCCTTGCAAGTGTTATTGTAGTACTTTTCCTTGTCCTGTCTTGCTGCACGTTGGAAATCTCTGTTGAGTTCTGCGATTGTCTTTCTTTCTCCTCTGGCTTTAGCTTCTCTGCGTTTCTGGGCAATTTTCAGAGTTTCTTCCATCATCCATTTTGGCCGTTTTTGCTTTTTCACCTTTTGTAGAGACTTCTCGCTTTCTTCCAACACAACCTTCTTGATGTCATTCCATAACTCTTCCGGAGCTCTGCCATTTGTATCTAAAGCAGCAAATCGATTTTGCAGACAGTCTTTAAATTCCAGTGGTATATTCTCAAGGTCATATTTTGCTGCATTCATGAGTGGTTTGCTCTTTTTCAACTTTAGCTTGAGTTTGCATACTAGTAGTTGATGATCTGTACCACAGTCAGCTCCAGGTTTTGTCTTTGTTGATGTTACAGAGCTTTTCCATCGTTGACTTCCACAGATGTAGTCAATTTGATTTTTATACAATCCATTGGGTGAAGTCCATGTGTACAGTCGCCGCTTGTATTGCTGGGAGAAGGTGTTTGAGATGAATAGATCATTGGTCTTGCAGAATTCTATCAAGTCTTTCTCCAGCTTCATTTCTGTTGCCAAGTCCATATTTTCCAATTACTTTGCCTTCTTCTTTGTTACCAACTTTTGCGTTCCAGTTACCCATGACTATCAGGATATCCTGTTTGCATGTTCTGTCAATTTCAGCTTGTACTTGTTCATAGAACTCTTCAATTTCATTCTCTTCTGCAGCTGTTGGGGCATATACTTGAATTATAGTTGTGTTGATAGGCAATCCTCGTAGACAAATAGAGATTAAGCGTTCGCTGACTGCATTGTATTTCATTACAGTTCTTGCAAGTTTCTTCTTTATTATAAATGCAACATCATTTCTTCTTTGTCTTTCATTTCCAGCATAGTAGACCATGTGATCATCTGATGCAAAGTGCCCCATGCCAGTCCATTTCAGTTCGCTGACACCCAACAGATCAAGTTGTACACGTTCCATTTCATTCTTGACCACCTCTAACTTCCCTTGGTTCATGCTTTGTACGTTCCATGTTCCAATGTGTAAGACATCTTTACAGCTTCTGACTCTCATTTCATGCGCACAATAATTGTATTAAATTGTTCAAAAGAACAGATCAAGAAATTGCAAATCGGCCAGAATGCAGCAGCAAGGTTGAGTTTTTGCTGCTCAAATGTCGGATCATGAAAAGCTTTTTGAAAAGCTTTATTGGCTTGGGATTGTGGAAAGGATACATTTTAAGCTTTATATGATGATACATAAATTCTTTTATGAATCGTGCCAAATTCATTTTTTGACAAGTTATTGCCATGTCTGATGTCTAGATCTAAACGACTCCAAAATTCTTTGACATTAATCTTTCAATCAAGCCAGGGTGTAATTAATAAAAGAAGGTTTGGTAATATAATTGGGTTTATAGCAGCGGAGTTGTGAGCTGTTACGTGTAACACTAAAAGGGATTTCTCTGACTACCGTGTTTCATAAAAAACGTAATCTTGGCTGTTTTTTTTTTTAATACTTACTTCATACTCATCTCATTTCTGTAAATGTTTTAGAAATGTTTTTATTGTAAACCGTGCTGAACTAATTATCAATTGGAATTGCAGCGGTATAGAAATAATATGTAGCCCCATGCTAAGTGCAATGTGCTCTCTGCACCCACATTCTGCCCATACCCTGCCCATTCCCCACCCCCTTCCCTTCCTGCAATGGACAATTAACACGCATTTTAGCAGCCAGTAGCTCACATGCCTTTGCGTTAAGGAGGTCATTTTAGAAGCCCTATTGAGATGGATGTTTGAAAACAGGCACTTAGATGTGCAAATCATGGAAACGTCCCCAAAGTCATTTAGAAAGCTGGGTCCATATAGCATGGAGGTGTGGTGGAGGCAGAAGACAGAGCAAGGAATATGCACATCATAGTGTGATTTCAGAACAGCAAAAGCGCATCAGACCCTGGTGGTTGAGGCATATCATGCAGAACCGTACCAAGCTAGCAATGCATCCTGTGCGACTGGTGAACTAGTGCCCCCCCCCCCCCCAGCTGCCTGCAGGAACTCACTTTTGTCAGGCTTCCTGGAAGCCCACTGATGACATTAGCGCCCCTTCTGTACTTGCACAGCCCTTGATATGACCCTGCATTCATGCATATCCCTGCTCCCGACTATGCGTAAAATGCAAAAAAGTTCTCCTTTCATGGCTGCAGCGCTTCCAGAGAGAATAGCAAAATGCACTTCCATTGCCAGAGTTAATATTTCCAGGTCATAGAAACCTGCATGCAAATACATACTCCAAACATATGACTGGCCCACCACCGCACATCTGAGGATCTGAAATGGCAGGCTGCAATGTGCAAGTATCATAACACAGTCACCCCTTTCTAAATTACCCCAGCCGTGACATCCAAGTATCCTGTTCTGCGCGCATGCAATTTGGAGATGTCCACATTTGCAAAATGGCCTACACCCATGCATGTACTCAGCC
Organism: Ichthyophis bannanicus; assembly: GCA_033557465.1. Lineage (NCBI taxonomy): Eukaryota > Metazoa > Chordata > Amphibia > Gymnophiona > Ichthyophiidae > Ichthyophis > Ichthyophis bannanicus. The sequence continues at coordinate 1,307,411,668 of CM066033.1, forward strand.
TTGCTATCCGTGTGGGACCCATCTCCAAAATCAGTTACTAGGATGTTCCTTTTTTGGGGTGGAGACAGAGAGATTTCAGACACCACTTATAGATGCCTCCCTTCACTGCTGCCACTCCCCCAGATTTTTGGACATTCTTTTCTGGACATCCCAGATTCATCCTAGACACCCCTTCTAAAATGCCATTTCACCTGCACTGTGGCTTGTTACCATCCGCTATGTTGACCGCTTAGCAGGCTTTTGTAAAAGGACCCCTAAATCTATTCAGATAAATTCTCCATTTAGTGGCTGAATATCAGCAATATACGGATGACTTATGATGTTACTTCCATCTATTTAGTAGCCTGACCCATTATTATCCAAATAACATCTCATCAGTCAGCAATTTAAATGGCCCCGTTTTATCCAAATAATTTTTAAAAATAGGCAGACAGTCAGGTTATGCATTCTTCACCCACAGCCTTTAGTTTCTTATGTTGTTGAAATAATGATTTGCTATACGTTGATTTAAATTAACATTTGCTATAGAGAGTGGTGTATAAATGATGGGGGAATATTCAAAGGAATTTACACAGTTTACAGAACTGCAAACCATGTAGCAAATGCTGCTCAACAGGATATTTAGCTGCAGTAACACCGTTACTGCTGCTAAATATCCGTGGATGCCGCCATTGCATGCCTGATGCTAACTGTTCCAGGGTGGCAACCATTAAGAACTGGGCGGCGGCGATATTGAGCCGCTCCCCGGTTACTGACATGGTGAAAGTCAAGCGCAGTAAAGGCTACCCTAACGTTTGCGCGGGCATGATACATTTTTATAAAAGTACATAAATAGATATTCAATGGGAACATATATGGAGTGGAGGAGTGGCCTAGTGGTTGGGGCAAGGTACTTCAGGCCAGAAGGTCAGGGGTTCAAATCCCACTAGAGGACAGCAACCTTGGGCCGGAAGGACTGGGGTTTCTAGTCCCACAGGTGCTCCTTGTGGTCTTGGGCAAGCCACTTAACCCTCCATAGCCCATGTTCCCTGTAAAAATAGTTATCTCCAAATTATAATGCCCTGTTCAATGTAATTTCAGTTTGTTCAATTTAAACCACACTGATGCAGAATAGCACAGTATATAAGAGAATGTAAATAAATAAATAAATATGCTACGAGGGACATGCAAAACTCTTTTGAAAAGGTTTTACAAACCTCTTCAATGAACCTATGCAAAATTCCATGGCTTCATCCAATTAGTCTGTGAACCTTTTTTTAAAAGACCACACAACAGATCAATGCAAATCTATGCTATATGTCCATAGGTCAGTAGTTTTCCACAGGTCCATTGCAGATTCCTCAAAACCAGGCTAAACTATTCAAACATCTCAAACTAATTCTTATATCCTTAGTTAATCTCAGTTACTGTGAACGCTGTTGTTGCTGCTGTGAGTTTTTTAATTTTACTGTTGAATTTTTCTCAGCTATGCTCTGCACATACACAGAAAAGAAATCCGACTGCAGCAACATAAAAAGAATCCAATTAGCACAAAACGCAGCAGCCAGAATTATAATGAAAGCACACTCTATCCAGCACATAACACCAATACTAGCCTCCCTACACTGGTTGCCAATTCAAAGTAGGATAATATATAAAACCATAATAACTACATATAAAGCTTTAAACAACACGGCTCCAATCCCATTAAGCAAACTAATTAGCATGGAATCTCAAAAAACCACGCACAGAAAAGGATACTCAAATAAACTAAATACTCCTAATGATTTCATAAAAGCAAATAAATTAACTAACAAAAGAGCTTTTTCTCATGCTGCCCCATCTATGTGGAATTCCCTTCCGGAGGACCTAAGATCCATAACTGAAATCATGGAACTCCGAAAAAAACTAAAAACCTATTTATTCTCCATGCACTACGGCAACATAGATAACCCCTGGATACACTCAGATAAAGGTTAAAAATTATGACAGAGTAATACTAATCCCAACAATTTAACAGACAATACACTATTATAAAAACACTATGATCCAATTCCAAAGTACCCCCAACATGTATTTGTATATAGTTTTTTGTACATAGTTTACAAGCCAGTTTGCTGTTTTGCACTAGTTCATACTGTTAACCATTACTTTTATTGTTACAAAATGTTCGATGTAAAACTAAGCTTATGCTTTGTAGATTGTTGTTTTATTGTGAACCGCAACTGAACTCTGGAAGTTGCGGGTTATAAATATATGTTAAATAAAATAAATAAATAAATAAAATTGCTAAGAGTTATTACCTTCATGTAAAATACCCCAGATGCTATATAAATAGGGAGCGCGAGAGGCAGGCACAGAAAATGTGAAGGTAAGAATGAAGAGAGTTGATTTAATAGAGAAAAAAACAAACACATTAACCAGGACAACACTGGAAGGAAAGGCTGTTTAAAAGTGAAAAGCTTTCCAATCATCTGATAATACCTGGGTCAGGAAGAGGAGAAGCCTTAGTTGGTAGATTCAAATAGAATATTTTAACCTGACATAAAGAGCATTTTACCAAGTGAGATGTTTATAGGATGTTTTGTTTTGTTTTTTTAACTTATTTTTATTGATTGTGGAACATGTACAGACAGGCAACAAACATTTTCCCATATTATATACAATTACATCCTTTGTGACCTCCTTTTTTGTGTACTCCCCTCCTTTTACCCCCATCTCTGTCACAATCTCCTTCAAATCGGACCCTGATCCCTTCACCCAACTAGTATTTATTTTATTTATTTATTTATTTATCAGTCCTTATATACCGCGCTCTTTATCGTCAGTGCGGTTTACAGTGAACAAAACGATTCATGGGCTACAAAGGCCGGCATGAATTTACAAATAACAGGGGAATTAACCAGGACAGGAAAACTTGGGAACTTTGTACATTTATATTATACAACTATATACAGAGAGTGTGTTTTATTACATATTGTGCTATGTGATACAGAGCAGTTGCGACATCATACTGATAAATTCGGTTGTGCTGGGGGGGTCGGTGAGGGGTTGTGGTATTGGGAGAAGTGAGTGAGGAACAGGTGGTGCTTTAGGGCCTTTCGAAATTGTTTTAGGTCAGTCTATTCCTTGTCCATGTCCCACTCTCCACTATTCCCTCTCAGTCCTTCCTACTGCAGATTGCTGCCTGCCTTAAACTCTCCCTTCACATGTTATCTTCATATTTACATCAACTCCCCAACCCCTTATTCCAAACTGCATTAAAACATGTCTAAAACCCACAACTCCCACTACATTATACATTATAACTTGTAACTTGTGTGGCTCATTGTGGACTCACAGTTGCAGCTCCTCTACTCCATCCCTGATTCTCCCTCCTCATCCTACTGAGGTGTGATCTCCTCCAGGCTCTTCAGGTATGTGCCCCATATTTTCTTGTATTGCCCCTCCTGCCCTTTAAGGGTATATGATATGCAATCAAATCTCAGAGCCTCACCCACTTTACCCCTCCAATCCTCCATAATAGGGTCTACTACTGATCTCCACCTCCATGCCACCACCACTCTGGCTGCTAATAACATCTTTTGTGTTAGCATTGCCCATTTCATCCCTTTCCCGGGTACCGCCAATAATCCCTCCACTGGGTCATCAGCCAGCTGCCCTCCCACTATCCTCCCTGTTTCCCTTCTAACTTGTTCCCAGTAAGGTTTGATCACTGGGCACCCCCACCACATATGGAAGAAGATGCCCCTTTCCCCACAACCTCTCCAGCACAGAGGGGTCTCCTTCCTTTTTGCCTTATATTGACTCATCGGGGTACTATAAGCTCTGTACACTATTTGAAATTGTGTCTGTTGCCAGAATGTGACCCAGGTGTAGTTATATATGCCTCTATGGATTTGCATCCATGTGTCTGCACCAAGCGGCTGCCCTCTCCAACGCCCCCACCCCTCCATGTGAGCTCCTCCTTCCTGTTCTGTCTCTTCCATGCTGGTTTTATATAACTTTGCTAACAACCCATTTACTTTCCCTCTTTTGTACAAAACCTTCTCCAGATGCGTGCTAGACCTCTTCAGGTTTCTCAGGACATTTGGAAGTGTGACAGAAAACCAGAGCTGGAAGTACTGGAAGAAAGGCATCCGCCTCCCAATGTGCCCCTCCACCTCCTGCATAAACATTATTCCTCCTCTCCCTAACAAGTCTCTGAATCAGGTTATCTACACTGCCATCAAGTCCTGTCGTAACTCACTACACTCCCTCACTGAGAAGAGATAGATATCCTTTAGCTTCGTCCACTCACTGAGCATGGCTGGCATTGCCCCTCTTTTCTTCTCTCCCCTAACCACTAACTTCAAAGCCTTGAGAAGTGGTTGCCTCTCCAGATCCCCTTCTGCCCCCATCCCATTCCTCCCCTCCCCTTCCACCCACTCGAAGATCGATTGCGGAGTCAGAATCAATCTCTCTATTTCCACCCATAGAGCTTCTTTGATCTGGTGATAGTGTTCTGTCAAAGCCCTGAGCACTGCTGCTCTCTAGTACCACTTCAAGGAAGGGAACCTAATCCCTCCTTCCTCCCTTGACTTAGTCAATCTTCCCAGCCCAAACCTTGCTTTCTTTTTCCCTCACGTGAATTTAACAAGCCTCTTCTCCCACACCCCTATTTTTGCCATATCTAGGGGAATTGGAAGCTGGGCAAACAAAAATAAAAATTTGGGGATTATATTCATTTTCAGCGCCACCGCCCTGCCCATCCAACTCAAATAAGCCCCCCCCCCCCCCCAGTTGTCCATCTCCTCCCCAATCTTGTTGATTAAGGGTTCATAGTTCAACCTAAACAGCTCCGTAAAGTCCTCCGATATTCTAACCCCCAAGTACTTAAGATGTCCCTTTGCCCATTGAAACAGAAAATCCGGTATCTTCTGGGGTCACAAGCATCCCAGGGCCAGAACCTCTGTTCTGGATAGGTTAACTTTGAACCTTGACATTTTTGCAAATGTGTCCAGCTCGGACATTAGAGCTGAAATCGATTTTTCGGGTCTTGACATGAATATTAGGGTATCATCCACATATAGTAAGATCTTATGCTCCATCCCTCTCACACTTATTGGGCATATTTCTACATTTTCACTCACCTTTACCACCAGGGCTTCTATAACTATCGCAAATAGCATCAGGGACAAAGGGCAACCTTGCCGCGTCCCTCTGTATAGCTGAAACTCCTCGGAACACTGCCCGTTCACCAGCAGGTGTGCTTTCAGAGCTTGACCCCCATCTTGAACCCCTTTCCCACATTCAATCGATCCAGCATTGCAAAAAGAAAACCCCACTCCACCCTATCAAATGCCTTTTCAGCATCTAAAGCCACACAGAGTGCCTTCTCCTTGCTCTTTCTCACTATGTGAAGCAAATTGATTGCCTGGCGTATATTGTCGGATATTACTCTCACTTTTACAAACCCTGACTGATCCAGGTGTACTACCTGAGGCAAGACCCTCTCCAATCTCTGGGCCAGCACTTTGGCAAATATCTTCACATCGCAATTTATCAACGCAATCGGTCAATAGTTACCACAGTGCTCCTCTGGTCTTCCCTCCATGGGGAGGACAATTATGTTGGCTTGCGCAAAAGACCCAGGGAGCTGTTCCCCACAGAGGGGCCTGAGAAGACTCTCGCCAATAGGGGTGCAATCTCCCCCGCTACTTCCTGGTAGTATTCAGCAGGTAACCCATCCTCTCCCACCGCCTTACCCCACGGAAGGGCTTTTATTACTCTTAATACCTCCTCTGGTTGTACAGCCCTCCCCAATGCCTCAGCCTCCTCCCCTGCTAACCTGAGCAAGTTTATCTTCTCAAGATATTGAGCCATTTGGGCTGGAGTACTTCCCCCTTCTGTATTATATAATTTCTCATAAAACTTCCTAAACTCGCAGATTTCCACATTTGCGTACACCCACCTTTCACCTGGCTGGAATATTTATTCTGTCCTATCTTACAAATGGCGTTCTTTTCCTATTTCCTCAAATGATATAGTATTGTAAACCACTTTAATACCTTTTGGTCTGAGCGGTATATCAAATGATTAATAAACATAAACATAAACCAATCTTTTCTCCCTCCGTTTCTTTAGCTGCTATGCTAAAAGTTTCCCTGCTTTATTCCCACTTTCCATGTAATTTCTCTTGGTAACCCTTTACAAATTTTCCACCCGTTCCATATCCAGCGCATTAAGCTGAATCCATGCATTGCACAGATGCAAAATTCTCTAGACACAGTAATAATTGATAAATGTTTGATTGACATGAACAACTGGCTTGCAAATAATAATTTTAAAATAAATTCAGACAAAACCGAAGCACTATTAATCTCTAAATGTTTATTTATTTATTTATTTTTATTTATTTCAACTTCTTATATACCGCACTCTTTGACATCAGCGCGGTTTACAAATAACAGAAAGGAACCAGAACAACAGGCTGTTTGGTATTACATATAACAGGAGTATCAACTTGGATAACATGGGAGAACTATTTACATGGAGTATATAATCTATTAGCTAGATAGCATGCTCGAACTATTTACATAAAATTAGCAGTGATGCTTGGAACAAGAGGGATATTGTGGATTATACTAGGGTGAGGCTGTTATGTTACGGTTCATGTAGGGTAGTATTTGATGAAAAGGTGCAGTTTAAGGGCCTTTCTGAACTGGGTTAGGTCGGTTATGGCGCGGAGATCAGGTGGGAGAGCATTCCAGTATTTTGGTGCGCTAAACATGAAAGCTCTGTTTGATGTTGATAGGCTGCACGTTGTTATAGCCTTTGGGGTTGTTAGTGAGTTTAATGCTGCATGTCTCCTATTTCTATTTGATGGGACGGATTGGATGAGTTTGGTAAGTGATGTGGACGATAAACCATTTAAGGCCTTAAATGTGAGAATGAGGGTTTTGAATGTAAGTCTTCCGTGTATAGGGAGCCAATGGAGCTCTTTGAGGATAGGTGTGATGTGTTCACTTCTGGCCGCTCCTAGAAGAACCCTGGCAGCGGTGTTCATTGCGAGTTGCAAGGAGCTTATGGTGGATTGTGGGAGTCCTTGTAGAATGGAATTGGCGAAGTCGAAGTGCGGCAGTATCAGTGCTTGGTAGATGGTTCTGAAGTCTTCGTGGTCTAGTAGGGGACGCAGGTGTCTAAGAGTGCGTATTTTGAAGTATACAGATTTTACGATATTGTTTATGTGTGATTTCATGTCGAGCCTATGGTCTAGTGTGACTCCGAGGTATTTTATTGTATCCTTGGTGCCTAGGTCAGCTCCCTTGACACTTATATGTGGTGGTGGGGTGAAGTTGGGGTCTCTTGTGATAAAGAGAACCTCAGTTTTCTTATGCTGAATGTGGAGGTTCTGTGACAGGAGCCATTGTGAGACTGCATCGAAGCAGTTTGTTATAGGCAGTAAATCCATTTGCATTGTGGAAAATGGCATGTAGAGTAGGATATCGTCGGCGTATATCATACATTTCACATTGAAGGACCTGATGATATCGCAGATAGGCTGCATATAGACGTTGAACAAGAGGGATGAGAGTGAGGACCCCTGCGGAACGCCTTGTCTTTGATGGAAGAGTTTTGATTCTCCTGTTGCGGATTTGACGTATTGCATTCTGGTGTCGAGGTATGATTTACACCATTCAAGTGCTGAGTTGCAGATGCCTTTTCCTTCCAGTCGACCGAGGAGAATCTCGTGATTTACCGAGTCAAACGCTGCTGCTATATCCAAGAAGATTAGCACGACGCCTTGTCGGATGTTGTCTATGGTATTGAGAATATCATTGAAGAGGGTGGTAAGCAGTGTCTCGACACCGTGGAATTCTCTGAAACCGTGTTGAGAATAGTCTAGAGGGGCTGCGGAGTCGATGTGGTCTTGGATTTGGCGCTGTGCCTCTTTCTCAAAGATCTTTGCTAAGAGGGGGATACTGGCTATTGGCCTGTAGGAGTCTGGCCGTTTTGGATCCAGTTTAGCGTTTTTTAGTAGTGGCCTGATGGATGTGAGTTTTAATGCAGATGGGAAGGCGCCAGTAGTGAAAGAGAGGTTCATGATTCTTGCAATGAAGGTGCTAAAGTCACACCGCAGATCCTTTATCTAAAAGGCTGGGCAGGGATCGGTTTGCGCAGTGGTCGTGTTGAGTGAGGAGATGGTGTCTTCAATGTGTTTAGAAGAAGGCGTGTGAAGTGCGGATAGGGATGTTGGGCAGGTCGTTTCTTGTATATTGTTTTTTGAGAGTTCATCTGTCTGTAGGAGTTTTGATTGCAAGTAATCAGCGAATTCTTGCGGGTGGATATCATTATTTTGTTCAGAAGATGGTTCCTTTGATAGTGACTTAACCAGGTTGAAAAGGTCACGAGGTTTGTTCAATGATCTCTTGAGCATATCTGAGTGGTATTGCTTCTTTCTGGCTGCGATTGCCTCGCGGTGAGTTGAGAGGTGAAGAATGTAGGCTTCGTGGTCGTCGGTAGCTAGTGAGCGGCGCCAGCGTTTTTCTAGCCTTCGTAGGTGCGTAAGAGAGGCCCGTAGTTCCGGGGAAAACCATGGTGCAGAGGTTCTTTTCCCTGATAAGGTCTTTTTGTTTGGTAGTTGAGCAACAGCGTTGAGGCTGTCGTTCCAGGCAGCGATTGACTCGTCGAGGTTAAGTGATGTGTTGTTGAGGATTGGTTGGGTACTTGACAGAATAAGGTCTCTGTTGAAAGGTCGAAAGCCCCGTGTTACTCTGGATGTATTGGCGAGTTTGCTGGTGTTCAAATTATGACTGTTGTTCAGAGGGATTCGTAGGTTTATGAGTTTATGGTCAGACCATGGGACATCGGTGACCGATGTTACAATGTTGCTGTTTTGCTCGGCGACATGGTGTGGGGCAAATACCATGTCAAGAATGTTTCCTTTGGAATGAGTGGGTTCAGTGATCATTTGTTTATAACCAAGATTTTCGATGGCATTGAGGAGTGAGGAGGATTGGTTTTGTTGTAGTGATGGGAGGTTCAAGTCTCCCATAATCCAGTTGGGAGTGTTGGGGTTGCTGGTGTCAGCGGCCAGATCCAATATAGTGGGCAGATCGTCTGGGGAGCTCGAGGGGGCTCTGTAGACCAGGTTTATGGAGCATTGTTTATTGGCTATGGTGATTATGTCCAGATTGTTTGTGCTATGGGAGTTAGTCATGTTGAAGAGGAGTTCAGACTTGGTGAGTATGAGTGCTCCTCCTCCTTTCTTGTTTTCTCTGTGGGTTGTGTGTATAGTGAAGTTTGGTGGAATGAGTTGGTTGATAAGGACATTGTTGATAAGGACATGTTAAAACCTAAAGGCTCCTAAAGAAATTAATATACTAAACAAATCCATAAAACTTAGTGAAGAAGTAAAGTACCTTGGCGTAACCCTAGATAAACATCTAAATTTAAAATCACATGTAAATAAAATTACAAATAAAGCTTACCATTGTTTAAAAATCATTAGAAGACTTAAACCAATTTTGCATACAAATTATTTCCGAACAGTATGCCAAGCAGTTATTACACCTTTACTTGACTTTGGAAACATCCTTTATCAAGGTCTTCCCAAAAATACCATCCACCCCCTTCAAATGGTTCAAAACACCACTGCAAGAATTATAATGGGATCCACAAAATATTAACATGTAACTCCCTTGCTTGAAGAACTACATTGTCTTCCAATTACTGTAAGATCAAATTACAAAAATCTGATAATCATTTTTAAAATTCTTCACGGACCATCAGCAGATATTCTAAAATCTATTATTTCTAAAGACACAAGCTCAAGACCCAGACGTTCCCAAGCTACCAACAGACTTAATACCCATCTTAATTTTAATAAACCTAAACAAATGACTTCTAAAAGGGCTTTTTAATTTATGGCACCAAAACTATGGAACTCTATTCCTGAGTAATTAAGATTTCAGACGACATGAAAGACTTCCGCAAGTCCCTTAAGACATATCTATTCATCGAGGCTTATAGCAAACAACCTATCACATAAAAGTTCAAGATACCTTACTAACTGTTTCTACTCAGTTTTGTTATGTTATAGTATAATATTATAGTTTATCATTATATACTGTTGCAATGTACTGTAATTTATTGTAAATTAATATGATGTACTGTAATTTATTGCAATGTCTTGTCTCTCTGTCCTCCATGCCCCAATGTAAACCCTTTTGTTGTCCTGTTAACCACTTTGATTGAAGGATAAGGTGGTATACAAAACTGATTAAATAAATAAATAAATGGCGATACACCCTTTGCCCTTCCGTTGCACTGTGCTTCGCCTGAAGATCTTGTATAAAGCTTGTTAGTCATACTTGTTCTACCTCTTTCTCATTTTTCTTCTTCGCTCCAAGTTGTATTAAAATACCTCTCATATTGGCTTTCCCTGTATCCCAAAGGATGTCTCCCCCCACTTCACCCATGTCATTACTTAGGAGGTATTCCTTCCACGCTCCTCGAAGCTGTCTTCGAATCTCTTCCTTATACAGAAGCAGCGTATTAGTCCTCCACCCTTCATATCTGCCTTCCCCCCATTCCTTGACAGTTGTCACTGACAGGTCATCATCCCATGGTCTGATATCGTAAGCAGGTGGAGCTGACAATTTCCCACCACTCCCATTTGTTCCCTTCGCCCTAGAATGTAATCTAGTCAGGAGTACGTCCCTGACTTCAATGAGAAATATGTATAGCCTTGCTGCCTGCCGTTTTCTGCCCTCCATATGTCTGTTAGATCCCACTCCTTCAAACAGCGCCGCAACTCCTTCCCTACCTTCCTGTGGACCCCAGGAGAGAAATTTGATCTGTCCTCCTTCCCCAGCATTCAGTTCATATCTCTCCCTATTATCCAGTCTCCCTGAGCCACTTTAGTAAATTCCTGTAACATCTGTCTGTAAAAACTTCCTTTTGGCCCGTTGGGAGCATAAACATTCAAAACTGCTATCTCTGCTTGATCCACCCGCCCTGTGATCCACACCCCCCCCCCCCCCCACCTCTCCCAGGATAAATGGGACCCTTTAATTGATGAGAATAACTACCCCCCGTTTCTTGGAGTTGTACGCTGAACAGTACATCTGGGTGTACTCCAAGCTTCTCAGTTTCCTCTTTGGTTAGTGTGTCTCCTGCAGGAGGGCGAAGTCTGCCTTTGCCCTTGCTAAACTTGTCAATATTCTCTTCCATTTTATGGGGCTATGTACTTCCCTAACATTCCAAGAGGCAATTATGTAACCCCCCATGACCCATTTTTGACCCCTCCGGCCATCCCCACCTCATTTTTTGCTGTGCTGTTCACACTGAGCCACATTAACAGATCAAAAGAACATGAAAGAGTTAACTTAACAGACTTATTTGCCCTTTTCAATCCTCCTTGCCTCTTTCTTAAGATTCCACTTTTCCCCCTTTTTCGCTTCCACAGAGCCTAAAGCAGTCTCCTTCCCCCCTCCCTCCATCCAGCCCCCCCCCCCAGCATTGCCATTTGATTGTAAAGTCCTCCTCTCGGCTCTCAATTTGATGCTAAGTACCTTTTCCATTACAGTCCATTATTCACTATACTACAGATCTGTGCGGCGTCCAACTACTCCCTCTCCCTGATTTCCCAGCTCCTGAGATTCTGTAGCTTGGTCTGATCTTGGTGACTCAGTAGATGTGGCTGATTCATCTCACTCCATGTCCTGCTCCCTCTGCTCAACCTCCTCCGCCTGTGTGTTGGCATCTCCCCTGCTGTCCATGGATGCCGCGTGCGGTTTCTCTCGATGCGTTGCTCTAATCTTTTTTTTTTTTTTTTTTTTTTATTTATTAAATTTTAAACATACATTCAACACCAAAGTTGAATACAGGAAACTTGGTAATATAATAAGTTATAATCATCCAAATAACAAACAACCAAAAACATCACATTACCATAATCAGCCCACAAATAGTTGGGAGAGACCAAAGGATAAACAAAAAAAAAAACCAGGAAAATGAAACAAGCAGTGCAAGACTTACACATCAGCCGTATGGGAAACTACAATCACAACACTATCCTCCCTAGCTACAAGGAACTCCAGAAGCTGAGCGGGCTCAAAAAACACAAATATCTTCTCTTTGTACGAAACACAGCATCGAGCAGGACATTTTAACACAAAAGTTCCCCCAAGGGAAAGGACCCTGGGCCGTAGACCCAGGAATTCCTTCCTCCGCAGTTGAGTAGACCTCGCTAAATCAGGGAATATACGTACAAATGAGCCCATAAACTGCTGACTGAAATTCCTAAAATACAATCGAAAGATTAATGATTTATCTGTCTCAAGGGCCAGTGTAATAAGGAGGGTAGAGTGGGCAGTGACCACATCCAACGAACTCTCTAGAAAACCAGTAAGGTCTCCAGGTAGTCCCGGAGGGTCACCAGCAGCTCCAGGAACTTCCCTGCCAGTATTTAAATATTGAGCTCTGGTTAATGGCGGGAGATTTTCCCCAGGGATCTTAAGGACCTCCTGAAAATATCTACGAACCATTTCCAGAGAACACACAGGGGACCTAGGAAAATTCACCAGTCTTAAATTGTTCTTCCGGACTTGGTTTTCTAGATATTCCAATTTCCTATGGGTCACATTCCGGTCCTTCTCATGGGCATGGTGTAGCTCTCGGAGTTGCTCCACTTCCCCACTCAGCTGTAACAATTTCCCCTCCTGTTCCTTCTGAACACTTGAGAGTTGCAACAAATCCACCTTTAAAGACAGAAGATCAGTACTCACAGATGAAGCAATCTTATCTAGAGAAGAATGCATTGCAGCAATAACCTCCCATAGCACCTCCAAAGTTACTTTCGTGGGTTTCACCAAACCGCCTCCTCCAGCATTAGTCCTCAGGGACACATCCTCCTGGAAAGGGCTGACCAAAAACCCTGGCTCAACTCCAGATGCCACAACAATTCCAGGGGTCCCACACGAAGCAATCGCCCCGACTATGGAGCCCTCCACAGCCTCCTGCTTCAGCATGCTAGTCAGAATGCCGACCAGAGGCTCTCCGACGTCGTGCGTAGCGCTTCTGGGGCAAGGCGGGGGGGCCCGCTGCTCCGGGGACAGAAACACCCCAGACGTGCTCAGGTCCGACGATCCCACCGGACCTGCCGAAGACGCTGCTCGCACCCCTCCGCCAGCGAAGCCACACATCTGGAGCGTCCTTTGGCTAACCTCACTGGAAGCAACTGCACCGGGAGGTAGGGACGCCTGCTTCCGTTTCCTTCTGCCCATCTCCACCGCAGAAGGTGTAGTGGAAACCAACAGGACGCGCTCAGCACCGGACTTCTAGGCACGGGGTTCAAACTGCCGCCATGTTGCTCTAATCTTGAGATGTTTCTCTAGTGCTTCCACGCTATTAAAGAACTTTCTCACCCCATTCTCCATAAATACAAGTCATGCAGGGTACCAAATTGCCACCTGTATACCCTTCTGAGCCAGGGTACCTTTGAATTTCATTATGTCCCTGCACCTTCTCATGGTCTCTGCTGCCACATCCGGGAAGACTGAGACCATCCATGTTTTGAATGTTACATACCCCGTCCTTCTGGCTTAGTGGATGATATGTTCTCTGTCCTGAAATCGTAGCAGCTTAACTATAAAAGCTTGTGGCCTTGCATTATTCTCCAGGCAGGGACAGAGCTCTCGGTGTGCCCTCTCTATTTCATAGGCCTACACTGAAGGGCAGTCCGGGAAACACTGTACAAATAGAGCTTTGACAAAAGATATGGGATCTCTTCCTTCCTCCCCTTCAGGTACTCCAAAGATCTTCACATTTGACCTTCTCTCCCGATTTTCCATTTCTTCCATCTTTGCCTGCAGCCAGCCTAGTTGTTGTTGTAGGCAAGATACCTCTCTCCCCATTTGCATCTGTGTATCTTTCATACAGCTAATTCTGACTTCGACCTCCTCCAATCTCACCCCCACTGCTGAAAACTTCTCCTCTATCTTGCCAAGGACCTTGTTAACAATTTCTGGTTTTGAGTCCTGAATTTCTCTCAATATGGTGAGGAGGTCTGCTTGCTGTCTCCGGTACTTGCCATGGATGACGCTGGGGAGGCCGGGCTTTTCACTGCTCCTTCGGTTTGCCCCTGGCCACGTAAATTTCGGCAATGGATTTGACGGGTTTGAGCATCACTGTCTTCAGCATTATAACATTTCTGGAGAGGGCTTTCACCCCTCTTTAACCTCTTTTCAGTATCAGGGAGGAATCGGGAGACAGAGCTCTCTTAAACACGTCCGACCTCTGCTGCACTCATACCGGAAGTCCCTAAAGGATAAGAACATAAGATATTCCATACTGGGTCAGACCAAGGTCCATCAAGCCCAGTATCCTGTTTCCAACAGTGGCCAATCTAGGTCATAAGTACCTAGATCCTTGGAGACAGGAAACGTTCCACAGGACTGGAGAAGGGCTGATGTGGTACCTCTTCACAAAAAGTGTTAATAGGGAAGAAGTGACAAACTATAGGCTGGTAAGCCTTACATCTATGGTAGGAAAAGTAATGGAGGTACTCTTGAAAGAAAGAATAGCGGACTCTCTGGAAACCAATAGATTGCATGATCTGAGGCAACATGGTTTTATCAGGGGAAGATTATGCCAAAGAAATGTGATTGAATTCTTTGACTGAATAACCAGAAAACTAGATCTCAGCAAAGCCTTTGATACTGTTCCTCATAGGAGACTTATCAATAAACTGAGCAGCCTGGGGATAAGTCCCAAGACGGTGTACTGGATCAGAAATTGGTTGACTGACAAACAACAGAAGGTGGTGGTAAACGGAACTCACTCAGAAGAAAGGAAGGTGCATAGTGGTGTGCCTCGGGTATCAGTCCTGGGACAGATACTGTTTAATGTGTTTGTGAGTGATATTGCAGAAGGATTGAATGGAAAAGTCTGCCTTTTTGCAGATGACACAAAAATTTGCAACAGAGTGGACTCTTCTGAGGGAGTGGACAATATGAGGAAAGATCTACAAACACTGGAAGAACAGTCTAATGTTTGGCACTTAAAATTTAATGCAAAGAGTCATCCACTTGGGATGCAGAAATCCAAAGGAATTGTATACAATATCTGGCGAGAGGTTGGTATACACAGACCATGAGAGGAACCTCTGAGTGCTAGTGTCCAAGGATCTCAAGGTGCAAAACAATGTGACAAGACAGTAGCCAAAGCCAGTTTGCATACAGAGATGAATAACCAGCAGAAAGGAGTAGATATTAATGCCCCTGTACAAGTCGTTGGTGAAGCCTCACTTGGAGTTTTTTGTTCAGTTTTGGAGACCATATCACACAAAGGATATAAAAAGAAATGGTTTAGAAGGTGACAAAAATGATTTGGAGCCTGCACCATAGGACGCATGAGAAGAGTTAGGCTGAGGAAATGCTGTCTAGGGCTATCTGGAGGAGAGAGGAGTGGCTCAGTGGTTGGGACAGGTTACCTCAGGCCGGAGGGCCAGGGGTTCAATTCCCACATGGGGACAAGCAACCTCAGGCCAGAGGGACTGGGGTCTCTAGTCCCATGGCCACTCCTTGTGGCCTTGGGCAAGCCACTTAACCCTCCATTGCCTCAGGTACACTTAGATTGTGAGCCCTTCAGGGACAAGGGAATAAAAAGTACCTGTTAGTATAAATGTAAACCACACTGATTCTAAAGAGCACAGTATAAAAAAAATCATCCGCATATCTGTGTCAGTTAGAAATGTTTCTTTCCCCTCTAGGGAAGTTTTGCAGCTTCCAGAGCTATGTGTTTATGTGGGGAAGGTGCAGGAATCTCTTGAGTGATCAGTCTTTCTGGAGGGAAACTGCATAAGGAGAAACAGGGAATTGAAACTAAAAGGAACAGTTGGGGCGTTGTTCATGGAGAAGGTGAGATGTCTGAGAGATTTTTGAGTGAAAAGAGGGCTGAAAGGAGTGCTTTTTGAAAGGTGCTGAGTTAAGAAAAGTGTTGAGCTGGTGATTGATGACTGTGGAAGTATGGAAATTGAATTTAGTGACCGTTTGGAACTTTGGGCGAGAGGCTCTGAGAGAAATACTGACTGACAGTCTGAGAGTCTTACCGAGTAAAGAATATTTTTTAAAAGAAACCAAATTCTCCTTGGAATCCTGTCTAAGGTCTGGCAACACCATTTATTTATACTCAGAGCTGGAACTATAATTCTGAATCTCAATTTAAGCTCTTGAGAGTGGAGAGGATTGATTTTTATAGGAAATATCCTCTTGGACTAGAGAAAAAAAAACTCTGCATTTCCAGAAGTGGGTAATTTCCAGCTGAAGTGACTGAACTGTTTGTGTGCAGAAGTGACTGACCAGGTCCCTGAGAAAAGAAGGGGAAATTCAAACCTAAGCTGTGACTGAACTGTTTGTGTGCAACTGAAGCAGAACACACAGCGTAAATATTCTTCTGGGCTCTATGCTTAGCTAACTGAGACTGACGCTTAATGGGCCTAAGAAGATAGTCTCATTCCTGGATTGAAAGAATAAAGCAGTCCCTAACTGGCTCAGTTAAGGGAAGTGTGTTTGGGAGATTGCTGCCTGTGGGTGTGGTCGGGTTGCAACAAAGGAAGACAGGGTATATCCTTTTGTTTAACTAGATATGTAAAGTGCTATAGTTGCTGAAAAAATAACTAAATTCTTTCTTAAAGAGAAAGACATTTTGCCCCAATTTATAGGATAGACGGTGTTTCCCTTGTTGATTTGTTAAAGGTAGGGAGTAGGATCCAGCACAGAAGAGGATATCTGAAGAACCTGGGAAGATCTTCAATCCAGCAGCTGAAAGATTCGGAGTCCTGGGCCCCTTCTCAAGAAACAGAACTGTAAGAGGTACTGGTGCACCCTACACAGAGACAAACAGGGAAAATATATTTGAGCTCAAATAACACAGACAATGGGGAAAAAAACCAACAGGTTTTTTTAGGAATTCCAAAAAGAAACTTACCTGTTAAAGGCAGAAATGTTTGAAGGTTTTGAAATGGAAAATAAGAATTCCTTGGTAGGAACTGGCCTGGAAACTTTTGTGTAAAAGTTTCATCAGCAGATCTAAAGAATAACTTGACTTGCCTGTTACTTGTTGTGACTGAATACACTTACCTGAGTTATTGTTATGTTGATTTGATCAAAATGTTACTGTGAGTTAAAAATAATATTTTGGATGGTTACACTATTGTAATATTTAATAAATTGCACTAAAAATCCCATTCCTGAAAGTGAATGTCATGTATGTAGTCCATTATTACAAACCACTACCTAGCTGCAATTAATACCTATGACATCACCTAGATAGTGACTTATTCACTTTAGTTTATTTTCCTCTTGCTCTCTACTTGCCTCATAGTAACGAGAGAGTAAGTCAAGATTAGTGAAATCTGTCAGCTTCCACCTGAAAAAAACACCAGACTTTGACCTCTTGAGCCATGACTACATTTAAACATCATTAGTGCTGTTGCAAGTGAGTCTGACAGTAGCTCTTCGGTGTAGGGGGCTATAATATGTTTACCCTGGAGGAGAGGAGGGACAAGAGAGATATGATGCAGACCTTTAAATGCTTAAAGAGTATTAATGAACAAACAAACCTCTTCCAAAGACGGGGAAGCTGTAAAACCAGAGGGCATAACATGAAGCTGCAAGGTGGCAAACTTAAATGCAACATCAGGAAATACTTTTTCACTGAAAGGGTGGTGGATGCTTGGAATGCCCTCCCGAAGGAGGTGGTGGGGGCAAATACAATGACGGAATTCAAAATGGCATGGGACAGACACTGTTGATCCCTTTAGAGCAATAGGATAAAATCAAAACAAACAAATATCTTTCATACTTCAATAGAGGGGTCTGACCTGCACCGAGCAGCAGTTACAACCATTCTAGCCACCTTGCTGGGCAGACTCGATGGATCATACCGGTCTTTATCAGCCGTCATATACTATGTTACTATGTTACTCTGAAACAGGAGCACAAGCCTTGCAATAAGGCTTCGCAAGTACCTGAATTGTCGGATGCAAAAGAGAGGGGGCATAAAAAATAGATGATACATTTCAAAAGATTCTAGCTAGTGGACAGAAAATATTTCTACACAAGGAAAAGAGCCCTGTAGTGTAAAAGAAAACTGAAACAATTAGCAGGAAGAGAAGAGCTTATTAAATATTCAAAGTACTACAATGCACCTTCTGGCAGCACAGCAGCATCCATTTAGGGATAGCAGCAGAAAATGAGATTGATATAAAGTCAATTAATAGATAAATGTATGGAGAAGCCAGCTGTCAGAGAGAACACTGGACTATTCCTCAGGGAAATAAAGTTGTCACATTATCCAGAGTTTCTGAGATTATCAGACACATTTCCAGTCATCAGAGATGTAGTGAGCCCACACAGGGCTGGCCTAAGGGTTTCTGCTGCCCCAGACAGGAGCCTCGATCGTGCCACTGCCTCCCTGCTGCCGCCACCGATTCTGTCTTCTGGGATACTGGCAGCAGCAGCGGCACTTTAAAAGTTGTGGCTTTGCGTCCTCGTTTTGGTGCCGGCGGCAGGCCGTGTGCTTCAGTACACATGGCCTGCCGCTTCTGATCCCCCTCTGACAGGAAGCTGCATTGCCATGGGCACCAAAGAGGTGGTATAAAGCCACTGTGCCACCTGCCATGTTCTGCTGCCCTAGGCAGCCACCTAGTCTGCCTAGATGACAGGCTGTCCCTAAGCCCAAAACCACTATGGCATAGGTCAGAGCCACTTCTGCTCAAAGGCTGCCGTGGCCCCACTGCAACTACAAATAATCCATAGCAAGATGGGCCGTGCAGGAGGAGTGTTCACTTACCATTGTAGAGACTGATTGGATGTTATTGTGTGAGCAGCAGCACCATCCAGTGTCCCAATTAAATTACTACAATACAGCTTGTAAAAAGCCTAACATTTTCCAGAAGAGGGAAGATTATTGCTGCCAGTCATATCATGTGAGGAGGAGACTCCTCTAGGAGGGAAAAGTCAAATGATATATAAACCACTCCCAAAAACAGAACTCTGCCTTTGGCATAAAGCCACTGCACCAGAAGGAAACAAGAGCATCTGCCCTTTGAGTAGGTGTCTTTGCCACACAGCTCCTCACACAATCCAGAGGGAGAAATAGGCTCAGAGCAGCAGCCTAGGGGAAGAGAGAAGAGGGTTAATGTCTATGCAGAACTTGCCAGCACCCCATTGTCTCAGAAGGAGAGTAGCTCTGCCTCTGTTATAAAGTAGGGAAAGTCATAGCCTCCAAGGATAAAAGACAGAGGTTCCAAGAAATGTACCAGCAACTTAGCCTTCCAGTCCATCAGATCCAGGAGCCCTACAGAGCAGTTTCGGGGATCTGCATTTACAGAAGTCATCAGCTCTCAGGAAAAAGAAACCCAATTAATCATCAAACACCGGATCCAGGAAACAGCATAGGGGACCATCAACACTTGCTTCAGGTAAACTGGGAAAGAGTACCAGAAACAGGAAATAGGGGTTCCAACTCAGAAACCAGAATAAATAGCAAAGGTGCAGGAGTGATGAAGAGTAAGAGTGATTAGATTGTAAGTTCTGATGAGCAGGGAAGGTGTCTTACAGTAGTGGCCAAAAAATTAAGGCAGAGTCCAAAATATCAGAATTTTATTACAAAAGTACATGTTATTGTCACTTTCATGGTCAAAAGCTTTAAGAACCAAAGATATATATATGTCATTTTCAAAGTTTTATTCAGGAAACAATATATGTGTCAATATTTGTTAGGGTGTCCATGATTTTTCAGCACAGTCTGGATTCATGTAGGCATACTGTTAACTAGCGTTTTACAGTATGCCGGAGTGATTTCGTTGACCCATACATGCTTGAGTATGTCCTTTAAATCTGCTTCTGAAGTTGGACAGTGTGCTGCTTCCTTTTTCTTCATAAGATTCCAATAGTTTTCAATTACATTGTAATCCGGAGAGTTTGATGGCCAACTTGGTAGCAGTTCGATCTTGTCCACGAACCATTTTTTGACTGTTTTTGCAGTGTGGCACGGTGCCGAGTCTTGCTGAAATATAGTTGTGCCAGAAACATTCATGTGTATTTTAACTTTACTATTCAGCACGGATATGTTTTTTGCAGCATTTACTCTTTCACCTTTCTCAAAAATGTGCAGGCCACATCATCCATTCGCCGAGATACCACCCCATACCATGACCGATGGTGGGTGTTTAACAGTCTTGATCGTGTACTTCGGATTTAGTCTCTCGCCTGCTGTTCGACGAACATAGTTGTAACCATTCCCACGTACTTGTTGAAATGTACTTTCATCTGTGAACATTACCCTCTCCCACCATTCAGCAGATTTGTCTTTCATCTTGCTACAAAACTGTATGCGGGCAGCAATTTGTTTTCTGGTCATCACAGGCTTCTTGGCAGGGCTTCTGGCCACGAGTTTGAATTCATCCACAAGCCGTCATCAGACAGATCTGGCACTTATCTTTATTCCTTGATCATTAACTAACTGAGCCACACGTTGACTAGATGTAATATTGCTTTTGAGGAACCGGTCATCTCATCCAGTTGTTATCCGTCTGCGCCCACATTTCGAATGACGTGTACGGCCACCTGATTTCAGAACATTCTGAACTGCACACCTTGATATATGCAAATGTTTTGCAATAGCACATTGCGAATATCCTTCAGCATGGAGTGTGACAACTTGTCCCTTTACAAAGTCATTAATATCGCACTTTCTACCCATCTTGATTGTATATTTTACATGTAACTTTCAATCTTTTCCTAGTTGTAAAAATTCAAAACTTCATCCAAGAAACCTACTACAGAGTGTAAGTAAACTAAAATGGACGCCAGACGCATGGTGTGACTAATCGCCATGCTGATTAAATAAGTAAGCACGTGTGACATCTCCACAGTACATTATTTAACAATAAATTGTAGAAAAAGATACCTGCCTTAATTTTTTGGCCACTACTTCTTACATCTATATGTACAGCGCTGCGTAAGCCTTGTAATGCTATACAAACGATTAGAGACAACAACAACAACAAAAGAGAGGAGTAATCTACATGTAATCATTTCTGACTAAAGAGGAGTTAACTGACTAACATTTTTGCTGTTGTTGTTGTCTCTGCCAGTATTGTTCAGTAACCCTAAAGAAAAGTCCTTGGTTCAGAACACAAATTCTGGCCTTGACTCTCTTGACGGACTGGAAAGGGGGGCTGTTACTTCTGGAGAGAAATCTGAAATTGTGAGTATATACTTCTGGGAATTTTTCTGAAAGGAATTGTTTTTCTTTTAAAGCTAATTAATCTGTGAACCCACTATTTTTTTTGTTAAATCAGTCAGGGCCTAGTAGCAACAGTTTAAGATTCAATTTAAAAACACAGAAGAGAACTTTCTGGTTACCTTTCATACCCAGTAGACAGCTGTAGTTTAAATTTCATAGTCACTCAGGGCCTAGCATCAGCAAAGTACTTTTAGTTTCAAATTAAAACACAGAAGAGAGCTTTCTGGTTAAATTTAGAATCCAGCAGAGAGCTTGTAGTTTAAATTTCATAATAGGTTAGAGCCTAGTAGCAGCAAAGAGCTATAATTTAAATCAAATCAGAATATAGCTTAGCACAAGAGGCAAAACAAGGTCAATTCTCCTTGAGCAGCATATAAAGTCTTCTAGAGACCTTTACAAAGAGGCCTTCTACCTAGTGGGCAAGCAACCTGTGAAGCTTTTTCAATAGGTGTTAACACCAGCTGGCAGTTCAAAAGGCCATTTTGAAAGACTCCTTCTATCCAAGCAAGGACTGTTAATTACCCAGGAAGTAGGTCACTGCTTACATCAGCACAAGCATAAATAGCTCAACCAGAGCTCTGTGACCCTGTCTTGACGGACTGGAAAGGGGGGCTGTTACTTCTGGAGAGAAATCTGAAATTGTGAGTATATACTTCTGGGAATTTTTCTGAAAGGAATTGTTTTTCTTTTAAAGCTAATTAATCTGTGAACCCACTATTTTTTTTGTTAAATCAGTCAGGGCCTAGTAGCAACAGTTTAAGATTCAATTTAAAAACACAGAAGAGAACTTTCTGGTTACCTTTCATACCCAGTAGACAGCTGTAGTTTAAATTTCATAGTCACTCAGGGCCTAGCATCAGCAAAGTACTTTTAGTTTCAAATTAAAACACAGAAGAGAGCTTTCTGGTTAAATTTAGAATCCAGCAGAGAGCTTGTAGTTTAAATTTCATAATAGGTTAGAGCCTAGTAGCAGCAAAGAGCTATAATTTAAATCAAATCAGAATATAGTTTTCCTCAGCAGCACAGGACAAGGTACTGTGTAGCAGCCCTTTTTTAATAAGTGTTATATCCCTCCCTCCCTCCCCACACCCACCCTCCCCTGGGAATTTCACAGCTTTATAGGTACTTGCACAACTTAAAAGACAGGAGGTGCTCTCAGGTGAAGCTCATTACCCAAATCAGTCATACACCAAGGACCTGAGATTAATTAAGCTTCAGGTGAACAAGGTATATTAAACTTCTTAGGTACAGTTTTAGTGGTATAAATATCCATTGCACCCTTTAGTACATATAGAACTTAAAGATCTAAACACAAACTTAAAACTAAGATGCAGACAGCAGTCCAGCAGCGGGATGTGGGCTTTCCAGTCTTTTGCATTGAGTGTCACATGTATGATTTTCTCCCAGCTGGTGAGAGGTCTTACGTGTGCACTAGGTGCAAGGAGTTCTCTGCTCTCAGGGAACGAGTCCGTTCTCTAGAGGCTAGAGTAGCAGACTTGGAAAACATAAGACAGACAGAGAGGTACATAGACGAGACCTACAGGGATATAGTCCTGAAGTCCCACCTCCAGTCTGGCAGCATCCCTGTTGCCATGGAGGAGAGAGGTCACGTGACAGGAGAGCATCACCCTGGTGTGGCAGGAAGTGATCCTGTAACTAGGACCTGTCCTCCAGGTGATGTAAACCCCTCTCGCACCGAGGAGGTTTCTCCAGGGCCAAGTGCCCATGCGGGAAGGGTTAGGACAGCAGTTATAGTTGGTGATTCGATCATTAGGCATGTAGATAGCTGGGTGGCTGGTGGACGTGAGGATCGCCTGGTAACATGCCTGCCTGGTGCGAAGGTAGCGGACCTCACGCGCCACCTAGATAAGATCTTAGATAGTGCTGGGGAGGAGTCTGCTGTCTTGGTACATGTTGGTACCAATGACATAGGAAAATGTGGTAGGGAGGTTCTGGAAGCTAAATTTAGGCTTTTAGGTAGGAAGTTGAAATCCAGAACTTCCAGGGTAGCGTTCTCCGAAATGCTTCCCGTTCCACGCGCAGGACCCAATAGGCAGGCAGAGCTCCGGAGTCTCAATGCGTGGATGAGACAATGGTGCAGAGATGAGGGGTTCGGATTTGTTAGGAACTGGGGAACATTCTGGGGAAAGGAGGGGCTCTTCCGAAGGGATGGGCTTCACCTTAACCGGGATGGAACCAGGCTGCTGGCATTAACCTTTAAAAAGGAGATAGAGCAGCTTTTAAACTAGATAATAGGGGAAAGCCGACAGTCGCCCAAGAGCGCATGGTTCGGAAGAATGTATCCTTGAAGGATACTACAAAAAGCAGAGAGGTTCCAAAAAAGAGTAAAGTAGCCCAAATGCCCTCGAGTATGGAGCAGACAGAACTTAAAGATCCCAAATTACCCATGTCTACCAATAGCCAAATTAATATGAATAAAATACAGTCTCTAAAATGCTTGTATGCAAATGCTAGAAGTCTACAAAACAAGATGGGAGAGTTAGAATATATAGCACTAAACGAGAGGTTAGATATGATTGGAATATCAGAGACATGGTGGAAGGAGGACAACCAGTGGGACACTGTGATACCTGGGTACAAACTATATCGAAATGATAGAGCTGATCAAATTGGTGGAGGGGTTGCGCTCTATGTTAGAGAGGGCATTGAGTCAGAAAGGATTAAAGTTTTGCAAGAAACAAAATTTGCTGTAGAATCTCTATGGATTGAAATTCCATGTAAAAAGGGGAAGGCGATGGCAGTGGGGGTGTACTATCGTCCGCCTGGCCAGAATGAACAAATGGATGATGAAATGCTCAAAGAAATCAAGGAAGCTAGCAAAAGTTACAGTGCAGTAATAATAATGGGTGATTTCAATTACCCCGGCATCGACTGGGTCAGTGTCACAACAGGACATGCTAGGGAGATAAAGTTCCTAGATGAAATAAATGACTGCTTCTTGGAGCAGCTGGTTCATGAACCGACCAGAGGGGAAGCAATATTAGACCTAGTCCTTAGTGGAACACCAGATGTAGTGCAAGAGATAAGGGTGTTGGGGCCACTTGGCAATAGTGATCATAGCATGATCGCCTTTGATTTAATTAGTGGAGGAGGGATAGTAAGGAAATCCACAGTACTACCCTTTAACTTTCGAAAGGGAGACTATGATAGAATGAGGAAAACAGTTAAGAAAAAACTAAAAGGAGCAGTTGCAAAGGTTAAAGACGTACATCAAGCTTGGGTGTTGTTGAAAAATACTATCTTGGAAGCCCAGACCAGCTGTATTCCACGCTTTAAGAAAAGTGGAAGGAAGTCCAAAAAATTGCCAGCATGGTTTAAAGCTGAGGTCAGAGAGGCTGTTGTTGCCAAAAAAGCATCTTTCAAGAAATGGAAAAAAAGAGCCAAATGATGAAACCTGGAAACAGCACAAGCACTGGCAAGTCAAATGCAAGGCATTGATAAGGCAGGCAAAGAGAGAATTTGAGAAGAAGCTTGCTGCGGAAGCAAAAACGCGAAATAAAGACCTTTTCAAGTACATTCGTAGCAAAAAACCCGTGAGAGAGTCAGTTGGTCCATTAGATGATAAAGGGGTTAAAGGAGCACTAAGAGGCGACAAGGCGATAGCGGAGAGACTGAATGAATTCTTTGCTTCGGTCTTTACTGAGGAAGATGTAGGGATGTTACCCACGACTGAAGTGGTATTTAAAGTGTGGAAGAATTGAAGGAAATATCGATACATCGGGAAGATGTCCTACAACTATTAGATAAACTGAAGAGTAGCAAATCACCTGGGCCGGATGGTATACATCCAAGGGTGTTGAAAGAACTGAAATTTGAGATTGCAGACCTGCTATCAGTAATCTGTGAACTATCATTAAAATCATCTCTAATACCTGAGGATTGGAGGATCGCCAATGTAACACCAATTTTTAAAAAGGGTTCGAGGGGTGATCCGGGAAACTACAGACCGGTGAGCCTGACATCAGTACCGGGAAAAATGGTAGAAACCATCATAAAGAATAAAATTACTCAGCATGTAGATAGTCATGACCTAATGGGAGACAGCCAACATGGCTTTAGACAAGGAAGATCTTGTCTTACTAATCTGTTATGTTTTTTTGAAGGAGTGAATAAACAGGTGGACAAAGGTGAGTTGGTTGATATTGTGTATCTGGACTTTCAGAAAGCCTTTGACAAGGTCCCTCATGAGAGACTTTTGGCAAAACTAAAGAGTCATGGGATAGGAGGCAGTGTACTACTGTGGATCAGGAACTGGTTAAAAGATAGAAAGCAGAGGGTAGGGCTAAATGGCCAATTTTCCCAATGGAGAAAGGTGAATAGTGGTGTACCCCAGGGATCTGTGCTGGGTCCGCTGCTTTTTGACATATTCATAAATGACCTGGAAAGTGGAATAACGAGTGAGGTTATCAAATTTGCTGATGACACAAAACTATTTAAAGTTGTTAAAACCCAGGAGGATTGTGGAAAATTGCAAGAGGATCTTGATAAATTGGAAGACTGGGCATCAAAATGGCAGATGAAATTTAATGTGGAGAAGTGCAAGGTTATGCACCTAGGGAAGAACAACCCAAACTATGGTTACACGATGCAAGGTTCCACATTAGGAACCACCAACCAAGAAAAAGATTTAGGCGTCCTTGTGGATACCATGTTAAAACCCTCGGCCCAGTGTGCAGCGGCGGCCAAGAGAGCAAATAGAATGCTAGGTATGATAAGGAAAGGAATGGAAAATAAAACAAAAGATATTATAATGCCTCTATATCGTTCCATGGTGAGACCGCACCTTGAATATTGTGTGCAATTCTGGTCGCCATATCTTAAAAAGGATATAGCAATTTTAGAAAAGGTTCAGAGAAGAGCCACCAAAATGGTAAAGGGGATGGAAGGCTACTCCTATGAAGAAAGGCTAAAAAGGTTGGGGCTCTTTAACCTGGAAAAGAGACGGCTGAGGGGAGATATGATAGAAGTCTATAAATTAATGAACGGAGTGGAACGGGTAAACGTAGATCGATTGTTTACCTTATCAGAATATAGAAAGACTAGGGGACATGCAATGAAGCTACAGGGTAAACTATTTAAGACTAATAAAAGAAAATATTTTTTCACTCAACGTGTAATCAAACTCTGGAATTTGTTACCGGAGGATGTAGTAAAGGCTGTTAGTGTAGCTGGGTTTAAAAAAGGTTTGGACAAGTTCCTGGAGGAAAGGTCCATAAACCATTATTAAGAAGGGACCCAGGATATCAATGCTTGAACCAATACAAGCATTGTGGAACCTGTGTCCCTTGGGGAAACTGCTAGGTACGTATGACCTAGATTGGCCACTGTTGGAAACAGAATACTGGGCTTGATGGACCTTGGTCTGACCCAGTATGGCATATCTTATGTTCTTATGTTCTTATGAGAGGGGAAGAGGTGTCAAGTGTCAAGGGCCTCTCTATACCTGCTCCTGACCATGAATATAGTGCAAAAAAGTGCTCATTTCATGGCTGCAACGCTTCCAGGGGCGAAAAGCAAAATGGGCTTTAATCGCCACAGTGAATATTTTCTGGCCAAAAAGACTTGTATGTAAATACATACTCCAAACAGATTACTGGTCCGCTGCCTCATGTGAAATGGCTGGCCTAAACGGACAATTCTCATAACACAGTCACATCCCTTCTGAAATACCCCAGCTGGCATGCCCAAGTACCTGTTTCTGAGGCCAGGCAATTTGAGGACAACCACATTTGTGAAATGGCCTACAGTCATGCACGTACCCAGCCTTGCTATCTGCACGGGCTCGTTGCCAGAAACGGTTACTGGGGCATTCATCTTTGAGGATGGAGATGGAGTGATTTCAGAAGGTGCTTAAACGTGCCTCTCTTCACTGTGCCGCTCCTCCCCAGATTTTTTAACTTTGTGCTCTGGCTGTCCCAGATTCTTCCTCGACGTCCCTTCTAAAATCCTACTTACACTGTTTAAAGAGCTCCTTAGGTGACTTCAGTGCAAGCTGAGGAAAACTTTTCAAGCATAAATTACAAGCTCTGGATTCACTTTCCAAGGCTTCTACCCTAAGACGAATTAATGTGGAAGTTAAATCTTGCACTGCTGAAATCTCTGAATCGAAAACATTCCCATACTGCTTTAATGCAGAGAGCTCTGATTCACAAGATTTCATTTTTACATCACATTTGGAAATCCTCAAATCTAAGCCATTGACTCAGGGAACCAGGGCCTGACCCAACTCAATAATCACTTGCCATATTCTTTCTAAAGTAAATTGTTTAGGCTTATATAGAACAAACTGAGGCAACTCAGGCTGACTTCTAATTCTCTCTATAAAAAAAAAGATCCTCTCCTCTGGCTGAAAAAAACACAAGCCCAAAAGCAGCCAACATGGGGGTCTACACCATGAGCAGAAACATCATAGAAACATGATGGCAGGAAAAGACCACATGGCTGTCTAGATTGCCCTTCCATATCATTACTACAATAGCCCCCTTTTTTCTTTTAGAGATTCTCTGTGTTTGTCCCATGCTTTTTTAAATTCAGATACGGGATCATTCCAAGCCATGAATAACGGGAATGGATGACCCGTTGGGACGTCCATCCCTGCTATTCGGCCCCTCTGCCGACCCCAACTAACTTCCCCGTATGTTGTACAAGGAGGTTAGACTGGGGCAGGAAATGGACAGTGCGGGGGCAGAGTTAGGGTGGACCGTGGGCGGTCCAAGGCCCCAGAAATACAGGGCCGGTTCCAATGTCAGCCCTGTACATCCGGGGACGGCAGGCCCGGGCAGCAGAAAAGGTAGGAGGGGGTGGAGTTGATTCCCTGCAGCCCAACCTTGGCCTTGGGAGGCCAGATTGGGGGTTGGGCTGCGGGGAATGAAAAATCTGATCGGCAGCTGGGGATCGTGGCTCCTGAATGGAGCCACGGTGCCATGGCGCCATGGCTCCATTCAGGAGTCTTGACTGAGTTAGCCAGGCTAGGTCTGTGCATGCAGGCTGACTGGGATCGGGGTCCCGGCCTGCATGTAAAGGCCCAGATGCGATACTGATCCCACAGGGCAAAATGTGCCTCGCGGGATCAGAATTCCATCTAACTCTATGCGTCCGGTTCTGATCGGGCATACAGAGGGCTGGGACGTCCAGAATGGAATCAGGCCCATACTGTCCTCATCTCTACAATCTCCACTGGGAGAGTATTCCACACTTACCACTCTTTCCGTAAAGAAATATTTCTGCATATTACATCATCTATTGAGGAAACAGAAGCAGATGGTAAATCTCCTACATGGACTACTTATTGCTGTTCCTGCAAGCTTACTCTAGCCACTTTCAATACTGCCAACATCTCCCAAGTCACAGGAGAACCTGCTCCAATGCTAACTTCTTGTTCCTACCTGATACCAACTCCTCCAGTATGTGCTTAATCAGGATTGGCCATTGCAGATGATCTCAACTGCGACTGCATGGGGGAGGGGGTCCAAAGCTCCGAGCTCAATGTTGTTTTAAAGCCAAGGGAGCTCACTGATCCTCATGTCTCTGTTGAGGCCCCAGATGGCTTCCCACCACAGCACACATCCTGGGGCTCTTTGTGCTTTACAAAAGCATCTATTAGCCCCACAATGATGAGGCAAGGGTCATCGAGGGATAGACCCTGATCGTCACCTTTCATTTGACAAAGGAAAAACTGACAGGTACAAAGTGCTATGAGTAGGATTCACCTTGCTGTCATATTGGTCCCATCCCCTCTCGCTTTTGCTTAGTAGCTGGGAAGTGACAGTTTCAGTGGATGTGGGACCTCTGCTACCTTCATAGTGTTCCAGTACAAGGACAGGTTGTGTTACGTACAGCCTAAACTGAATTCAGAATACAACTATTTTTCTTTAGAAAGACAATCTGGGACTGAGCTTTAGAGGGAGCAAGATGGCATCTGACTGACAGGCGCAGCTTCCACCTCTTTCAGCATGATTCGGTCCCCATCAATCCCTGACCAGTGATGAGGGGAAAGAAACGGAAATCGAAGAACCAGCCCTCTGGTTCAGGGGTTTCCATGTCGGGCACCAGAAGACACTCGCTGAATGTGGAGTGATCTATGGAATCCAGAATGGCACTTCAGCGGGGCCAGTGGTACTATCTGCATTGGCTCTGAGTAGGGTGTCTCTAAGCCCCGATGGAAGAACTGCTCTACTGTGACCCAGAAGCAGTTCCAGCAGTGCCATGCCACTCTCGTCAGCGTCTCGGTTGAGAGAAGGTTCCACTAAGAGCTTGGAGGGGACCCCCGTGATGGCATCTTCCCCAATTTATTGGGGACTGGTTCCATCAAGCATTGCTGCTTGTAATGAGTCTATGGCTGCTGAGAGAAAGAAACCTTTGCTATTGGGTTCTGTCGGGCTATAGAAACCAGCAATTGTCATGATAGATGCACTGTGGGAGGCGATTGCTACAGTGAATTCTGCCATGCTAGCCATATCAGGTACTTTCAGTAAAGACTTATCTGTAGTGAAAGAGTCGTTGCAAGGAAAATCCTAGGAGCAGACTCAGCAGGTGGTGAAGTTGGTCCTTCTGGAAACACAGTATGGCGAATTGTAGGATACCCAGTGTGCACAAGTCAAGGACGCCACACTGCTGTCCCACAAATTAGAGCACTTGGAGAATTTTTCTTGACAGAATAACTTACGTTTTATTAACTTTCCCAAGTCACCTTTGATTGCTCCTATCGAGATAGCCAGAAAGTATCTTCAGGAGAGCTTGAAGATACTTAATGATAATTTTACCACCTATTGCCAGAGCGCAATATTTGTCCCTGGGGTCTCTCCACTGAAGGGGTACAAACCCAGGGCCAGCAAGGTTCTTTTGACCTTACTAGCTTCTTGAAAACTTCTCTGGACATTGTAACTGAAAGAACAACTATGATCATCTGCTTTGCTCTTGAGATAGATCAAAATAATGTTTTGAAGTTATATTTTCGCCATATGCATGAGTTAATTTTGGTGCTAAGATTCAAATATTTCCTGCTGTTTTGAGGGCTTTCCAAAAGAGGCGCAAGGATTTTTTGGTTTTAAAACCAAGGGTCCTTGCCCTGGGAGCCACCTTTCTGTTAAAATTTCCTTGTAGTTGTTTTGTTTTCCTTGATGGTAAAAGATTCCTGTTCTTTGATCCCAAGCAACTCCTTAGCTTCCTGGTGGGCAGAGAGGGAACCTCTGTTAGCTAAATTGTACTCCCCTTAACCCATTTTGGACAGCTCGCATATTCTTTCTCTGTTCTGGATGATTTATTAGATTTGTTACACTCAACTATGAAATACCGGCAATAGTAAAAAATATTAAAACTTTGCAGAAAATAGAAGTTTCACATAGTGTATGTTTTTCATACACTGGTCCAATATAGTATATTGTCCGTCTTATTTATTTATTTATTTATTGACATTCTCTTATATACCACGCTATTCTGCATCAGTGTGGTTTACATTGAACAAACTGAAATTACATTGAATAGGGCATTATAACTTGGAGATAACTATTTTACAGGGAACAGAAAAGATAGGATTCAGAAAAGATAGGATTTAGTTCCAATATTCATTGACATAAACATACTGTATGATGCTATTGAAACTGCTGTTTTCATTTAAAACACTTTATTATGATATAATATAGTTTGTCAACAGTCCATTCTGACGGCGGAATATGATACACGAGAAAAAACTTCTGATGCAGTGCGTCGATATTGCACCATTGAAACACCTAGAACAGAATGCTGACAGCAATTAGTTTTGACAACATATTAGCCCAGCGTATGAAAAACATGCAAGGCCGATATACGCACCAATAACTCTGACACTAAGTAACTTACAGTTATCTAAACCTATTTTCTAAAGTCTACAAATACTTTTATTTGCAAAATAGTAGCTATTACAGCATTATAAGCTACTTACTATTTTTTGTGATCTTTTTATGTTGAGCCACCAGTACCATCAAAATCAGCAAACTTTGAATACCTATTAAACTAACTAGATCTCAGATAAAAAATCTATATATAACGCTTTTTGACATAACGATAATAGCTAAACATAGTTCCATTGAATTTATAACCATTAATTAGTAAACAGTTGAGTAGTAAGTATGGAAACCTTATGTCTGTAAAACATACGCTAGTCCAAAACGGGTTGTGCAGTATCTAGATTCTTTTGTTTCTACCATTTTGGTGATTTTCCTGTTCTTCCTCCTCTAATGGTGTTGTAATTATTAATATTGGCTATGCTTGCTTGATGATTTTGTTCTTTCTTTATTGTCTATATTCTCTTTTGGGAAGATATTATTTGTAAATTGCATACATATAAAATTTAAAAAAACACAAAGAAAGTGTCTGTAGAAACAACGAGCACATAGACAGCACATGACATAACACAAGACATACAATTAGAATCCAGCATTATTCTCTTTAAGAAAAATATTGAGCACACTGCATGCTTTGATCAGACTTCCACATCCAGCTATCAGTGTCCACAATTTTGATAATTCTGTTTCTGTTCTCCTGCCTCTTTTACTTGTACTTCACTCTTTTTGGGGAGCCCTGTTATTGGGAAACTATTGGAAATGCTGAGGTATCATTATTATTAATCTACCTATCAGGTCTGTAAGGTCTGATGATCAACTCATCAACAGTCACTATCAACTCCTTAAACAGACATAATGAAAAAATCAATAAATAAAAATATAAAAATGCCCTAGGCAAAAAAAAAAAAAAAGATAAAACATCACGCATAGCTTCACACAAGAGTCCTCTTGGCTTACTTAGCAGATAAGTAGGATAGTCGAGATACCGGAGGCTGGAAGCTGAAAAATGCTGGAGAATGAGGTGGAATGCAGGAAGCAGAAAAAAACAGAAGCTATATATACTATAATGATGAGAAATATTTCACAGAGCTATTACATGTCTGAAGGACAATTATTTATACCATTGCACTGACATTAGAAGAGGTGCTGTAACCGGCAAATAAACTTACCAAGGAGAATGTGAAATATAAAAATAAACCCTAGGAGTTAATTGTGTTCTCTTTAGGAAACTAGATGAGAATAATATCACTACTCAGGCAGCCAGGAGCAACAAGCTAAACCCAAGAAAGCATAGGACAAGTACAGAGAATCCCTGCTTGCAAAGAAGTGAAGGGAAAGTCAAAAGGGAGACTTTCAAAAGGGAGACTATGATAGAATGAGGAATATAGTTAGGAAAAAACTAAAAGGAGCGGTTCCAAAGGTTAAAGACTTACAGCAAGCTTGGGTGTTATTTAAAAATACTATCCTCGAAGCCCAGACCAGCTGTATTCCACGCATTAGGAAAAGTGGAAGAAAGTCCAAAAAACTGCCAGCATGGTTTAAAGGTGAGGTCAGAGAGGCTGTTGCTGCCAAAAAAGCAACCTTCAGGAAATGGAAAAAAGAGCCAAATGATGAAAACTGGAAATAGCACAAGCACTGGCAAGTTAAATGCAAAGCATTGATAAGGCAGGCAAAGCGGGAATTTGAGAAGAAACTTGCTATGGAAGCAAAAACACGAAATAAAGACTTTTTCAAGTACATTCGTAGCAAAAGGCCTGTGAGAGAGTCAATTGGACCATTAGATGATAGAGGGGTAAAAGGGGCAGTAAGAGGAAACAAGGCTATAGCAGAGAGACTGAATGAATTCTTTGCTTCGGTCTTTACTGAGGAAGATGTAGGGATGTTACCCAAGACTGAAGTGGTATTTAAAGGTGATACTGCAGAGGAATTGAGAGAAATATCGCTACACCGGGAAGATATATTACAACTATTTGATAAACTGAATAGTAGCAAATCACCTGGACCGGATGGTATACATCCCAGAGTGTTGAAAGAACTGAAATATGAGATTGCAGACCTGCTATTGGTAATCTGTGAGCTTTCATTAAAATCATCTGTAATACCTGAAGATTGGAGGATCGCCAACGTAACACCAATTTTTAAAAAGGGTTCCAGGGGTGACCCAGGAAATTACAGACCGGTGAGCCGGACGTCAGTACCAGGGAAAATGGTAGAAACCATAATAAAGAACAAAATTACACAGCATGTAGATAGTCATGGCCTAATGGGAGACAGCCAACATGGCTTTAGACAAGGAAGATCTTGTCTTACTAATCTGATATGTTTTTTTGAAGGTGTGCATAAACAGGTAGACAAAGGTGAGTCGGTTGATATAGTGTATCTGGACTTTCAGAAAGCTTTTGACAAAGTCCCCCATCAGAGACTTTTGGCGAAGCTAAAAAGTCATGGGATAGGAGGCAGTGTACTATTGTGGATCGGGAACTGGTTAAAAGATAGAAAGCAGAGGGTAGGGCTAAATGGCCAATATTCCCAATGGAAAAAGGTGAATAGTGGAGTACCCCAGGGATCTGTACTGGGTCCGCTGCTTTTTGACATATTCATAAATGACCTGGAAAAGGGAATAACTAGTGAGGTTATCAAATTTGCAGATGACACAAAACTGTTTAAAGTTGTTAAAACCCAAGAGGATTGTGGAAAACTGCAGGAGGATCTGGATAAATTGGAAGACTGGGCATCCAAATGGCAGATGAAATTTAATGTGGACAAGTGCAAAGTTATGCACCTAGGAAAGAACAACCCACACTATAGTTACACGATGCAAGGCTCCACATTAGAAACCACCACCCAGGAAAAAGATTTAGGAGTCATCGTGGATAACATGTTAAAACCCTCCGCCCAGTGTGCAGCGGCGGCCAAGAAAGCAAATAGAATGCTAGGTATCATAAGGAAAGGGATGGAGAATAAAACAAAGGATGTTATAATGCCTCTGTATCGCTCCATGGTATGACCGCACCTTGAATATTGTGTGCAATTCTGGTCACCGTATCTTAAAAAGGACATAGCGTAGGCGCGGGGTCGCCGGCCATGCAGCAGGTGGTGAGGGTGTGGGATGCAGTGTGGCGTGGGGGGGGGGGGAAGGGGAAGGGGGATCATTTTTCCGTAATGATGCCTTGACGAGGTTGGAAGCTTTTTACGCCAGGGTGGGAAGGGGGACGGTTCGATATCTGGACAGGGAAGGGGTTGGAGTGTTTCTACCAACTATTGGAGGAGGGGGAGTTGCGGTCCTTTGAGGCAGTTCGGGAGGAGTATGGATTGGAAGAGCAGGATCGATATGCTTATATTCAGGCGCGCTCCTTTTTGCAGGGGGGAGGGAGGATGGGGGGGCGTGGGGGGGAAGTGTCGGAGATTGAGGCTCTCTGGTATGGGAAATTTGGGTCCAAAGGGATGGTCTCCAGGTTGTATAAGGCAGTACGGGAGGGGGGGGCGGGGCGGTTTCCTTATATGATGGAGTGGGAGCGGAACTTGGGAAGGCCTCTGACACCGGAAGATTGGAAGCAGATTTGGGATAGGGTCCGGGGATTGCCCTGGGCAAGTAGCATTAGGGAAAATTGGTATAAGATTTTATTCCGGTGGTATTATACGCCGGAGCGGTTACACAGGATATTTCCGGGGGTGGCGGAGGGTTGTTGGCGGGAGTGTGGGGGGGTGGGATCTTTTTGGCATATTTGGTGGGGGTGTCCTAAAGTCCAAGGTTTTTGGGGTCGGGTGGTGCAATGGATCCATCAGCATCTAGGGGTGGAGGTTAGGCTGGATCCCGGGGTGTGTTTACTGTCCTGGTGGGGAGGGGGCACTTGGCCGGGGGGCCCATGGCCCGTGCGTGTTTGAGTGCGGCGAGGTGTGAATTGGCGGCAGCATGGAAGAGGGTGGAGGTGCCAACAGTGGGGGAGTTTGAAGGTAGACTTCGACATGTGGTTCTCATGGAACAATTGACAGCGGCTAGGCGGGAGAGAGTGGCGAAATTCATGGATAACTGGGGAGATTTATGGCGTGTCCTGGGGGAGGGGAGGGAGAGGGGGGAGGGTGGTCAAGGGGGGGGAGTATTGACAGCGAGGGAGGAGGGTCTGGAAGGAAGTAGGAGCCTCTGAGGGAGGCGGGTTGAGGGGGTCTCTTGTGTGGGGGGAGGGGGGTTAGGTATGTTGTATTAGCTGGATTTGGTTGTTGTTATGTGTTATGCTGAAACTAATAAAAATATTGAAATACAAAAAAAAAAAGGACATAGCGTTATTAGAAAAAGTACAGAGAAGAGCCACCAAATTGGTGAAGGGGATGGAAGGCTACTCCTATGAAGAGAGGCTAAGAAGGTTAGGGCTCTTTAGCCTGGAGAAGAGACGGCTGAGGGGAGATATGATAGAGGTCTATAAATTAATGAATGGAGTGGAACGGATAAACGTGGATCAATTGTTTACGCTATCAGAGTATAGAAAGACTAGGGGACATGTAATGAAGCTACAGGGTAAACTATTTAAGACAAATAAGAGAAAATATTTTTTCACTCAACGTGTAATCAAACTCTGGAATTTGTTACCGGAGGATGTAGTAAGGGCTGTTAGTGTAGCTGGGTTTAAAAAAGGTTTGGACAAGTTCCTGGAGGAAAGGTCCATAAACCATTAAAAAGGGACCCAGGATATCAATGCTTGACCCAGTGCAAGCATTGTGGAACCTGTGTCTTTTGGGGATATTGCTAGGTACGTATGACCTAGATTGGCCACTGTAGGAAACAGGATACTGGGCTTGATGGACCTCGGTCTGACCCAGTATGGCATGTCTTATGTTCTTATGTTCTTAAGTCAAAGATAACGGGTTCATGGCATTGCACCTAGAAGTCAATTCGACAGACTAGATGGGCCACAAGTCCATATCTGCAGTCACTTCCTCCATATGTATGTTTCTATCTCAATTTTTTCCTCCATACTTTCTGCAGGAGAAGCCTAATGGTTAGAACACTGACTTAATAACCAAGAGACCAGCGTTTGATTCTCACTGGCACGCCTTGTGACCATGGGCAAGTCACTTAACCCTCCATTACCTTGGAAAAAAGGCCTGGTAATCTACTTCGGATCACGCTGCCATGAAAACCCAGGAGCTGCTGGGTTGCCAGGAGTCAGCATTGACTCAAAGGCACACATTGCATTGCATACCTTCCCCAGAATGAATTCTCTCTCTCCTATGTACTCTGATCATGCACCTTGATGATGCCTGCTCACTCCTGATCTTATTACAGTTATAGAACTCATTTCTGTCCTCTTGTTAGCTGGGCGTTTAGCACGCTGTAGATAGGAGCTATTTAGACAAAGTAATAACATACACGGAGCCAAAGGAAATAGAATAGTGAGCAGGTTATCTGAAGAAATGACAAAGGCAGAGGGAGTTGAGGCAGAAGCGGAACTAGGGACATTAGCGTTTTGAAATGTTAAGTTATAAGTAAATGTGGAAAAAATTCTGCAGAGGTGAATATGTTCTCGAATAAATTTGCTTGAGATAAAATCGCAGACAACAGAAGGTAGCTTTTAAATATAAATCAGTTTCATTTCTGGGTGAATATACTATGATGTAACAAAATGAGTTTGTTAACATAGAAGGCTGGTAATTCCTCGGGAGATGGTAATTGATGCCATAGATAGGAAGGAGTATTTTTCCCTGAGGAATCTCAACTTAATACTTAGAAACATTCAGACTCGAGTTTACACCATCCTTTGGGACAACAAATTGAGATATCATCAGTGCCACAGGCCCAGCCTAATGGGCCATTTGATTTACTCTTCCCAGCCTTTACCACACTCTTGTTATTGCCATTAAGTTACTAATTCATCTGAGAAGGCATCTCTTAATGCAGAACTTATAATAAGAATCATGACACATGATATAGACGTCTTTATATATTTTTTCCACAAACTATAAAGTGACCATAATAGCATGATATTATTACAGCACAACAAAAAAAAAATTTATAACAAGCCAAAAGTTTTTACCAAAATAGAATTGCTGTGCACCAGTACAATTCAGCATGCCTGTGCTGTCAGTGGTTATATAACGATGTTTACTGCAGTTCTGTGGTTGATCCCTTGCAAAGTATGAGCACATTAAAAAATGCAAAAGTTTCCTATGATCTCTTACTGCCACCTTATGCTATTTCTTATTATTATCTGAAAAACGAGGCATAGGCTGATCAACAGTGCTGCTGGTGCTGCCTAGGTGAGGTAAAACAGAATTACAAGTGAAGGTTTTGTTGGTTTGAAGGGGAGGTTGAGAGGGGTCATTAACATTAAAGCTCATTTTTTCGTAACTCTCTTCAATAAATCAAAGTGCAGTCTTTATCCAGCCACCTGCAATTTTGGAATACCAGTCAACAGACTAGATCTTTTCAAAATGATTTTCTCAAATATATATCACATTCCAACAAAACAAATTCGTACCAGAAATGCCTTTACCGTCTGAATGTGTAGGGACACATGACAGAGCATCTTGATACCTACAAGTAAAACCAAATCCTGTGGAACAATTACAGTAGCAGCTACTTAATTTGCAATTTGGAAATTCACAATACTCTCCGAACCCTGGAAGAGGATCTCGATCAACGGCAGAACCATCACTGGTGCTCTCGCTGTGGTGTATTGGGTGCAGTGGGCCCCAGAGTCACACCATGTGTACAGTAATCGGTGGGGTACCTTCTCATCAGGAGCAGAAAGAGCCTAAACCAGACCATTCCCAACCACAGAAAGCACATTCCTGTCCGATTCTGGAGCTATGCCTGGCTGAGGTGGGGCAGTGCAGGGACACCCACACCATACTATGTTCCTGTGGCAGACTGCTCTTCACATTGGCCATGCCAGGTATCTGTTGAAAGCTTCATTGACACCCTAGACTGACCGGGAGCTAATAGAAATCAACACAGAGTTACCGTAAGGCATAAGCAGACAAGGCAATTATTTAGGGCCCAGAGAAGCACAAGGGTGCTCCTGCACGTTCTATGACGGAAACAGTACAAAAACATAAAAAAATGATGGCAGATACATACAGCCCATATGCACCAACTACTAAACTGTGCAATCTCTTCATATCCCTCAGACATCCTCAGTTTTTGTCCCAGGCTTTCTTGAATGAAGTTACAGTCCCTGTCTCCTTCACTTCCAGTAGAAGGCTGTTCCACACATTTAAAAAACAGCAGATATTTCCTTAGAGTACTTTAGAGTGTACCCCTTTTCACCCTCATCTTATGAGCTCTTCTTTCAGAACTTCCTTTCAATTGACAGATGTTTTCTACCTCCTGCGCATTTATACTATCTCCATCATATCTCCCCTCGCTTGTCTTCCTACCAAATTATATATATCTAGAATTTTAATCTGTTCCCATATGCATCTCTGACCATTTCAGTAGCCGGTCTCTGCATCAACTCCATCCTGTTTATATTCTTTAGAAGGTGCGGTCCCAGAATTGTACACAGTACTCCAAATAAGGTCTCAATAAAGATTTATATAGGGGCACTATTACCTCCTTTTTCCTGCTGGCCAGTCCTCTCCCTGTGCACCCAAGCATCCTTCTGGCTTTTGCCATCACTTTATCTACCTGTTTAGCCATCTTAAGACCGTCAGTTATAATCACCCACAGATCCTGCTCATCTTTTGTGTACAGTACTCCACCACCTGTACTGTACCGCCCCTTTGGAATTTTGCAGCCCAGATTCATGACCCTGCATTTTTTAGCATTAAATCTTGGTTGCCATTCTCTAGACCAGCGCTTCTCAATCACTGTGTTGTAAAGCACCAGGAGATGTTTGCAGGGCCATCAGCAGTTCTAAGAGGTCCATGGCGACAGTGATGACAGGAAGCACAGCAGTACAATACAGTCCGATGGCAGGAGATGCAGCTATACAAGCCACGGCATTCTTCTTTAATTTGCCCAAAGCTGTGCTCCTTCCCAGGGTTGCAGCAGCAGGACACCCTTGTTATGACTGCAGTTCTGGTGTGCACCTTTGTTTTCACTGCCCGTCCATCTTCCTTTCCCTCCATGTCCGTCATCTTCTCTTCCCTGCCCTACACCCCAGAGAGCAGAGCAGCAGATGCTGTACATACCTTGAGTAGCCTCAGCACGGTACCTCAGATCCTGCCTCCGCAATGAAGATGGTGATACAGAAGCACATAGCTTACTGTAAATGCCTCTTCTGTCTTCCTGCCACAGAGCCGAGTCTTATGGTAGGAGCTGCAAGATCTCAAGGATCTTATCACAAGACCTGGTTTGGCAGCAGGAAGAGAAAAGATGATGCACAGTAAACATGTTTGACTTCTCGAAGATCAGATTGTCAGTATATGACTGCAGTCCAGCCTCTGTTACAGCCTTTTTCTCTCTCTCACACCCGTCCTCCCTAGATCGAGTCCTAGGGAGAGCATTGAAACCGTGCTGTAGGGTAGTGTTCAGGCCACAGGGGTCCCGACTTGTGAAAGTGGTACTGACAGCCAGGAGTCACGGCCTGTATGGATGAGAACAGAGCAAGTCCAGTTTGAGAGCAGCACTGAAGCCGTGATCATATAAAGGGGATTGAAGCAGAGCTGAGTAGAGGGCAGCACTGATAGCCACAATGTCAATGTGACTTGGACTAAAAGCAGAGCAGAGCAGAGCTGAGCCAGTAAATCTAAAGGCACGGTTCTTGGAATCCTGTTTGAGAGCGGAGTTCATAGGAGAGCAACAATAGTGTGGTCGTTATGAAGCTGACAGCTGCAAGGACTCAGAAAGAAAAATGAAATTTAAAAAAGCTCCATGCTGCAGAAGTACAGGGGCTGAGTTGTGATGGGCCTGAGCTATGTGAGTGAAAGTCCTTGAGTGTCCTAGAACAGAGACAGCATAAAACATGTTTTAAACCGAAGATGGCTGTGTGATGGAAGCGGAGGGAGAACAGTATGCAAGAGATGGAGAAGAGTGAGCACTGGGTTAGGAGAAAGGTGTGTGTGAGGAGGAGAGACGCAAGAGAGGGAATATGAGAAAGAAGGAAAGAGGAGAATGAAAGTGTAATTAAGTTAAAAAAAATAAAGAAAAACAAAAGAAATAAGATATGGGAATGAAATGAGCAAATGAAGAAAGACAGCATCAAGGCAGAAAAGTTTAGTATAAAGGCTGAGAGAATAGAATGGATAACAGAAAAAGGAAGCGTAGAAATCAAAGAGGGAAAGGAAACACAAATGAGGAATATTTAAAAAAAGGAAAACTGGAAAAAAATTGAAGATAATAAAAGTTTTGAAAATATTTTATTAGTTTTCTGCTGCAACTGAACAGGTAGGAGAGCTGAGGCTGGAGGGTTCGATCCCAGGGACAGTGGGGATATGTAGGAAGAACTGGAAACAGGAAGAAAAGTAGCTCCGTTTCTAGTTCTAGAGTTGTTCCAGTTCAGGTTTTTTCTGTGCATTTCTACTGTCAGTTTGTGACCACTTACAATGCATTTGGTGATAAGCTCTATCCACGTTCTGCGTTGCACATATGTGACAGAGATGTGCAGTAGTTTGTGTAGAGAATCCTGTTTGTTCTGTTTTCCCAAATGTAACCCCCTTTCTGCGTGGTCCAGGTAGTTATAACAAACTGCTAGGCAGACAAGGGAGCACACCAGTCCAGGAAGCTGTTGTCCAGAGTTTCTCTAAGCTCCTATAATATTAAATATCAGGGTTCAGACTTGTGAGAAGATTAGATACTATATGGAAGTAGTTATTTAAGGTTTTCAGTGGAGGTGGCAGAGATGAGGACAGTAACTGAATTCAAAAAAGCATGGGACAAACACAGAGGATCTCTAAAGGTAAAAAGGGGACTGTTGTAGTTGTTGATGTGGAAGGACAGACTAGATAGGCCATGTGGTCTTTTTCTGTCGTCATATTTCTATGTTTCTATCCTGGGTGACATGTGACCAACAGGTATTTTTCCTACCATACTTCAATTGTCATACTGCCTTGCTGAGATATGATACAGTTAAGACAACGGTGTCACCACATAAGGTACTCAGCAAGACTTGAGGAAAATAACTTATTCCCCCCAACCCCCCCCCCCACCTCCCCCCTCCCCCCTCCCCAGAGATGCATAGCAATTCAACAGCTCCTACTGATGAACTTTTTTTAGAAACATAGAAACATGGTGGCAGAAAAAGAGCTCATGGCCCATCTAGTCTGCCCTTCCATATCGACTATTACAATAGTCCCCTCTTTTCCCTTAGAGATCCTCTATGTGTCCCATGCTTTTTGGCATTCAGATACGGGGTTATTCCGAAGCACAACTAGCAGGGATGGACGTTCCAACAGGAAGGTAGATGGGGGTGGGAAAGGGGAAAATCGGGGGCAGCATTAGGGCGGGCAGTGGGCAGTCGTCGACCCCAGATGTACAGGGACGATTCTAATGTTGGCCCAGTATGTCCGGGGCCAGCAACTTGCACGGGGAACATATTCCACCTCCGAGGTTGATTAAGCAACTGCCAGGGATCGGTGGGCCCAGAACGTGAATGGGGCAGGGTCGGGCTGAGGACATTCCCTGCAGCCTGACCCTGGCCTTAGGAGGCCAGATTGGGGGTTGGGCTGTGGGAAAATCACTGCTGGAGCTGGTAGCCGGGATTCATGGCTCTTCAGTGGAGCCGCAGTGCCATGGCAACCAGACACCATGGTGCCGCATTTCCGCTGAAGAGCCCTGACTGAGTTAGCAGGGGAAGGCCTGTACCTGCAGGCCAGACAGAATCAGAGGCCCAGCCTGCACATACAGGCCTGTTCACGATTCTGATCCCACAGGGCTAGACGTGCCCCGTGGGATCAGAATTGCGTCTCCCTCTGTGCATCTGGTCCCAGATGGACACAGAGGGCTCAGATGTGCAGGATGGAATCAGTCCCATATTGTCCTCATCTCTACCACATCCACTGGGAGACAATTCCACACATCTACCACTCTTTCCGTAAAGAAATATTTCCTCATATTACTCCTGAGTCTACCCCTTTCACCCTCATCCTATGTCCCCTAATAGCAGAGCTTGCTTTCAGTCGAAAGAGGTTCCCCTCCTATGCATTTATGCCATGGAGATATTTGAACATCTCTATCATATCTCCTCTATCCCACCTTTCCTCTAAAGCAGAGGTTCCCAACTTCAGGCCTGGAGGGCCAAACACCATTCAGGTTTTCAGGCTGCCCCTAATGAATATGCATGAGATGCATTTGCATGCACTGCCCCCATTGTATTCAAATGTATCTCATGCATATTTATTAGGGACAGCCTGAAAACCTGAATGGTGTTGGCCCTCCAGGACTGGAGTTGGGAACCTCTGCTCTAAAGTATACATATTAAGATCCTTAAGTCTGTCCTCATATGCTTTATAATGAAGACTATTATCCATTTTAGTAGCCACCCTCTGCACCAATTCCAACCTGTTCATATCCTTTTGAAGGTGCGGTCTCTAGAACTACACACAATACTCCAAATGAGGTTGCATCAAAGACCTATACAGAGGCACAATCACCTCCTTTTTTCTGCTGGCTCTTCCTCTTCCTATGCACCAAAGCATCCTACTAGCTTTTGCTGTCAACAGGGTATATTTTTTTTTTTTTTTATTATTTATGCTTATTTCTATACCGCTTTTTCCAAAGATCAAAGGCGGTTTACAGGTAACATTTAGTGAACATGTTTTACATAGAACATCGTTTTTTTTCATAACTATGTACAGTTAACATGATAAACGATAACATGGAACATTGTTACAGAACTAAATACAGTTTAACATGGGTTATTGTTACAGAACTATATACATTTTAACATTAGCTAGTAATGCTTTGGCTATTTACATATCTGCTTTGGCTATTTACATATCTGCACACTACTATGCCGACGACATTTTCCTACTCTATCACACAAACTCTGCCTCCCCTGACATTACACCTCTCAACAACTGTCTCTCCACCGTGGCATCATGGCTCTCTTCCAACTTTTTGCATGTCAACCTCACCAAGACCTCCGCAATATGGTTCACTGCTGGCAGTCCTATTCCGTCTCTTTTCCCTGTGCTTTCCTCTTCTCCTGTCCCTCTTGTCTCTTCCCTACGATACCTAGGCGTTACCCTCGACTCTTCCTTATCCTTTAAACCCCATATTTCTTCTGTTGTGCAACGTTGCTTCTCTACTCTGCGCCAACTTCGTTCTGTCCGTCCTTTCCTCTCTTTCTCGTCCATGACCACCCTTCTCCTTTCACTTGTTGTCACCCGTCTCGATTATTGTAATGCTTCCCTGGCCGGTCTTCCCCAGTCCCAATTACAACGCCTTCAGAGAGTCCATCACACTGCAGCTCGCATTCTCACCTGCTCTTCCCGCTTCGACCATGTCACTCCTCTTCTCATACGATTGCACTGGCTTCCTGTCCCCTTCCGCATTCAATATAAGGT
Organism: Ichthyophis bannanicus; assembly: GCA_033557465.1. Taxonomy (NCBI): domain Eukaryota; kingdom Metazoa; phylum Chordata; class Amphibia; order Gymnophiona; family Ichthyophiidae; genus Ichthyophis; species Ichthyophis bannanicus. Next base: position 1,307,455,233 of record CM066033.1, read on the forward strand.
CCTCACTTTCGTTCACAAATCTATCCACTCAGGTACCCCTCTTTATCTCGCAGATCAGATCCGTCTCCACACTCCCCACCGCTCGCTCCGCTCCATTCACGCTAACCGTTTGCTCCTACCATCCCCCTCACAGGCTCACCTTGAATCCACCCGCTCTTCTGCCTTTTATTTCCTTGGGCCCCGTCTCTGGAATTCGCTTCCCCCGGACCTCCGTCTGGAACCTTCCCTGAAAACTTTTAAGACCCACTTAAAGACCTACCTCTTTTGTCTTGCTTTTGATCTTTCCCCACCTCCTTCCCCTCCCCCCCCCCTCCACTGACTTCTCTGTAGTTATTCTTCCTGTTACCTTTCCTCTCCCTTTAGCTTTCTCCTTTTCTCCTAATCTTTCCTGTCATATATTTGGCGTTCTTTTCTTTCTTCCCTGCAGCTGTTTTGCATATTGTACACCGCTCTGACGCATTTTGCCTGAGCGGTATATTAAGTCACCAATAAAGATAAAGATAAAGATATCTATTTAGCCACTTTAAGATCGTCAGACACAATCACACCCAGGTCCCACTCTTCTTTTGTGGACCGAAGTACCTTACCCCCCTACACTGTACCGTTCCTTTGGATTTTTGCAGCCCAAATGCATGACCCTGCATTTTTTAGCATTAAATTTCAGCTGCCAAATCTAGACCATTCTTCAAGCTTAGCTAGATCCCTCCTCATCTTATCTACTCCTTCCTGGGTGTCTACTCTATGGTAGATTTTGGACTCTATTAAAGATTTTGGTATCATCCACAAAGAGGCAAACCTTACCCAATATCCCTTCTGCAATATCATTAACAAAGATGTTAAAAAGAATCGGACCAAGGACAGATCCCTGTGGCACACCACTGGTAACCTCCCTCTCCTCAGAGTGAGCTCCATTTTTACCTGTATCCTTTGTCGCCTACCATTCAACCAATTTCTAACCCAGTCAGTAACTTTAGTCTCCATCCCTAGGGTATTCAGTTGGTTGATAAGTCGCCTGTGCGGAACAGTGTCAAAGGCTTTACTGAAATCCAAGTACACCACATCTAGGGCACTCCCTCGGTCCAACTCCCTGGTCACCCAGTCAAAGAAATCAATCAGATGTGTCTGACAAGACCTGCCTCTGGTGAATCCATGCTGCCTCCAATCCTGTAATCCATTGGACTCCAGAAACCTCACCATTTTCTGTTTGAGCAGCGTTTCCAATAATTTACTCGCCACAGAGGTTAGACTAACTGGCCTGTAGTTTTCAACCACATCCTTACTTCCGCTTTTGTGTAAAGGGACCACATCTGCCTATCTCCAGTCCTCTGACACCACTCCCAACTCCAAAGAGGAATTGAAAAGGTCAGTCAGTGGAACTGCTAGAACATCTCCAATTTCCTTCAGTATTCTCGGATATATCCCATCTGGTCCCATTGTTTTGTCTACTTTTAGTTTAGATAGTTCCTCCTGAACACAGTCTTCTGAAAATCGTTCGAGATCCCCGTCACTTCTGTTCCTATTTGTGGATGTTTTCTGCGGTCCTGCTTCTGGCCCTTCATCTGTGAACACAAATTCCGCTTTATCCTCATCAGCTTCTACATATTCCTCCCCTTCACCCTTGAATCTGACAATACCACTTTTTCCCTTCCTCTTCTCACTAACATTTCTGAAAAATATCTTATCCCCCCATTTTATTGCATAGGCTATTTCTTCTTCTTTTGGTATCTTTCCTTACCTGACTACTTTGCTAGCTTCTCTAAGTTTTTCCAAATATAGATGCCTGTCTTCCGATCCTGTGATCTCTTGTATTTCATGAAGGCATCCCTCTTCTTCTTCATCTTTTCAGCTACTTCTTTTGGAACCATAGCAGCCTCTTTTGCCTTTTACCTTTATTTACCTTTCTAGAAAAAGGTTGGTTGCCCTTAAAATATCCCCTTTCAGTTTTGCCCACTGTTTTTCGACATCCCTTTCTGTCAACCTCTGTTGCATCCTCTGTCAACTCCTGTTGTGTCCTATGTCCTGATTAGAAGTCTATGGTGAAGCATTCACTTAGTTTATTAAATAACATAAGTGTTCTCCCTCATCAGGGAGCTGACCTAGAGGGACTGACCTATGGCATTATTCTTCCCAGCATAGGGTGGTCCTTAAAATTTAGACATGTAAAGGCACATTTTAGATAGGACTGAAAGTCAGAACTGAGATGTCGAAGTCAGGTCATATTCAATTTTGACAGCATCTTAGGAACAGCTCTGTTAAATGCGGAGCCCTTTTTAAAATACATATCCACATGCAGTGGAAGGAGCCAACTAAGGCACATACATGTGGGAAAAATTAGTGGAGGAAACCCAACATGTGCACACAAGTAAATGTTTGCCCTTACACCTGTATCTAAACCATTTTGCAAACCGCAATGTGCAGATGGTGCAACTCATCCTATCTTTTGGTCATTTCAATTTGGAGGGCGAAATAAATAATGGTGGATTAAAGGGGATATATGAAATGAGGACTATATGTGTAGATTTTTGTCCTGCCCACGCCATGCCCTTCATATGGCCCCATGTACTTTTGATGTGTATGGTCATCCATATATAAAATGAGCCTATTTTAAATGGCCATTAACATGTGGATGCAATTTACACATGTTGCGTGGTCATAGTGACACGTGTGATTAGCAAATAAAGCTTCTGAAATAAGCCCCTTAAATTTCCATAGTACAATCTCATGGCTAAGTTTAAATGGTTTACAGCTCGAGTTACTAGCACGAGCTCCCACATTAACGTATTAGTAAGAAGGCACCACTGCATAAAATGTGGCCCATTATAAAATAATGTGCGTTAATGGTAAGACACCCTTTATTAACTCTAGCTGTTGGGAGTTCTTTCCTCTTAATACCATCTTGTGACATATTCCAAACTGCTTACTTGCCACTGTTCTGGCAATCAGATCAGTGGTCCTTTCAGAATAAAGTAATACAATTCAGGGGAGCTGCCAACCTCAAAGCAATATGAAAAGAAAAAAACTTCCTCCCTGCTTATCTTCTGGCAAGTGCTCTGAAGGTGATTACTGCAAAACCCTAGCTAACAGCTGCAGGTATGGCTCAACCTTTAGGTAAACTAGGCAGCCCCCTAGGATGGCAACTTCTAGGGGGACCCACTTTTTCCAAAAAATTATTGTTGTTGGGCTACATTAAAAAAGGTAGCTATAGAGCAGCTGCCTCACTTCTCAGTCCTTTTTATTCTTTTTAGTGACCATGCAAAATTATAACAATTATCAATGTGAATAACCAACACTATTATTGCATTTCGAACTTCCAAGGCTAAGTTCTGCTTCAGGGTAGCATTGATAAGATAATACTTATCTCAACTGTGATTATCATCTGCAAGTCCAGTCCATGTTCATCCCGTCAAAGATCAGGGAACTGCAAGCACCATTTCTTGTCAGGAGCTTCCATGGCTCTTGACTAAAAGATGGCCGCGGTGTATTTTTATCTTACAAAGCTCCTCCCCAAGGAAAATCTTAAAGGAGAAACAGCATCCATAAACTTAAAGCAAAGAATACCTCTGATTGAGTCCAAAAGGGCGCACTGTATCGAAAATAAAAATCCAGAATTGCTCTTTATAATTTAAAAGAGCTTCACGATTGACTCCTCACTAACAAAAAGGACATGATCTATAATGCGCCAGTGTAACTGGTCAAAAGAATGGCCATATTGGAGGCAATGTTCTACAATCAGAGCATTTTTATTCTGAGTATTAAGGTGAGAATGATGTTCTCTCAACAGTTGCACTATAGTATATTTAGTATGTCTTGCATAGATTTTCTTGCATAGACAAGTTAATAGATACACAGCATATGTAGTCTGACAAGTGTTAAAGCTTCTTGATCACACTGATTTATTAGTAACAGAATCACACCAAACATTTCCCTTTAAAGTAGATGAGTGGAATTCACAAGTTCCACAAGAAGAATGTCCAAATAAGCGAGAAAGTTATAAGCATCTTGATCCCATGTTATGGGCCAGCTTACAAAATTAGTGATGTTTTTATCCCAATGATATGCTACCATGGGAGATTCAAGAAAACAACTATGTACTTACAAAGTCTTCCAATGTTTATATAGAATAGAAGCTACATTAGGTGCTCTAGTAGAGAAAGGTAACACACAGACTAAAGGAGTATTATTATTCTTTAAGATAGAAACTGTAAATTGCAAAAGCAATTCACGTTGTGCATACAGTCCATGTAAATATGCCTTTTTTAGAATTGCCACTGGATACCCACATTCTACTGTAGATATCTCTGAATTAACAATTTTGCTTGATAAATATAATCCTCTTTATTGGTACAGATTCTATGGAGTTGCAGAAATTGGCACACAGGTAATCCTGTCTTCAATCTCTTAGGATGGTGGCTCTACTAGCTCAACAAATTAATCCTAGTAACAGGCTTCTGATACAATGTAGTCTTCAAATTTGCACCTGACCACATTATCCATAAATCCAAAAATGCAATAGTTTGCTGATTGTAAGTACATTCAAACTCTAAATCAGATTTTCTACCATTCAACCAGACCATAAAGGCTTGGAAAGAGGCATGATCACCCTGCCAGAAAAAAAGAAAATACGTAATAGTGTGTCCAAAGCCAGATTGAATTCATCCATGTTGATGTAAAGAAATTCTTCTTCAAATGTTGCTACATACAGGGTCACAACAGTGGTGGGCAACCGTAGCTCCCATTGCAACTTTGTATGTTTGATGGTAAAAAGTACCATTAAACAAAAATAATTCTCACGCAAGAGTAGTTGCAATAAGGCCATAATAAACTGTTTTTGCAAACGTGAAAGTAGAATATCTGACCCGTCCAGTTGAGAAATTACTTGTAATGCTTTTTGTTGATCTATGTTGGTGTACAAGGAATTGACATACAAATGTCATCAACCAAATCTTACCATTCAGATCTTTAATATCAGCTAAAATATTAAACATATGTGTGGTATCTTTCAAATATGAATAAGCCTTAGTAGCTAAAGGATTAAGCAGTCAATCTACAAATATTGACAATGGTTCCAATAAAGATTCATTCCATGCCACTATTGGGAGTCCTGAAGGATCATTCAGCCGCTTATGACTCTTAGGTACCGTTTAGAAAATCAGGACCAAAGGATGTTTATTTATAAGAAATTGGAATTCTTTCTGAGTTAAATATTCTTGAGCATATCCATGCTTCACCAGATCTTCTACTTGTAATTGTAAGGAAGCAGTGGGATCATCAGAAAGGATCTCATAATATTTGTTGTCACTTAATTGTCTATAAAGTTCTTCATTATATTGCTATTTTGACTTGATTACCACCGCGCCACCCTTGTTGGCTCTCTGTATGACTATTTGATCATTATGTGACAATTCTTTAAGCTCCATGTATTGCTGATGACTCCCTTGAGTACTCCTTTCTCCACTGAGAAAACTGTCCATTTACCCCTACTCTTTGTTTTCTATCTTTTAACCAGTTACTAATCCACACTAGTACACTGTCTCCTATCCCATGACTTTTTAATTTCCTCAAAAGTCTTTCATGAGGGACTTTTTCAAAGGCTTTCTGAAAATCGAGATACATTATATCAACCAGGCCACCTTTATCTAGATGTTTATTCACACTTTTGAAAAACTATAACAGAATAGTGAAACAAGACTTTCCTTGGCTAAATCCATGTTAGTTTCCTGCCATTAAACCAGACTATCACATATTCAGTAATTTTGTTTTTTATAATGGTTTCTACCATTTTGCCCAGTACAGATGTCAAGCTCATTGGTCTGTAGTTTCCTGGATCAGCCCTGGAATCCTTTTTAAAAATTGGTGTTACACTGGCCACTCTCCAATCCTCAGGTACTAAAGATGATTTTAAGGATAGTTCACAGAATACTAAAAATAGGTCTGCAATCTCACATTTCAGTTCTTTCAGCATCCTAGGACATATGTCATCCGGTCCAGGTGATTTGTTGCTCTTTAGTTGATCAAATAGCTGTATTACATCTTCCCGACTTATCCAGATTTGTTTCAATTCCTCTGATACATCACATTTGAATATCATTTCTGGCAAGGGTAAATGTCCTACATCTTCTTCAGTAAAGACTGAAGCAAAGAATTTGTTCAGTCTCCCCGCTATGGCCTTGATCTCTCTTAATGCCCCTTTTACCCCTCTATCATCTAATCGTCCAACTGGCTCTCTCACAGGTGTTTTGCTAAGGATGTACTTGAAAAAATGTTTATTATGCATTTTTGCTTCCACATGCAAGCTTCATTTCAAATTCTCTCTTTGCATGCCTTATCAGTGCCTGGTATTTAACTTGCAGATACTTATGTTGTTTCCTACTTTCATCATTTGGTTTTTTTTCCATTTTCTGAAAGTTTTTCTCTTACTTTTGACTTCACTTTTAAATCACACTGGCTGTCATTTGGCCTTCCTTCTACCTTTCTTAATGCTTGGAATAGATAGCCAATGGGATGCTGGCAGTAATGCACCCAAATAAACAGTGCGTGAGTCTTACCACCAAGGAAGGGCACACCTGAGGTTGCCAAGAGGGTGCTGATGGGGCTGCAGCCAGGGGCATAGAGAAGTGCTATGGGATGCGAACACGTGAATGGAGATCAAGGTGGCACCAGGACTTCATGCATGACCCTGGATTCTGCCTGTTAGGGGGAAGGGGGTGGGCCCGTTCTGAGGCAGCCTGACACCAGCAGTGCATACATACTAGACTGACACCACTGCTTTTGTATTGTAGGTGTGCTGTACTCACTTTCCTACTGTGAGGACCTGGAGCTTTCAAGACCGCCAACCCCTGTCACTGCCTCTTCATCCAAATAGGTCAGGAGCGTTGTTCCAATTTGCTCTGTAGAAGAGGTCAACCATCTGTACCATGATCAACTGCCTCACACTTTGCCGTTCTGTACATGTCTCTCCTTTTGCGCTTTACATACTTGATGGTCCTGTTCCTGTGATGCCTGGCATTCAGCTTGATGCAGATGACACGCCCAAGATGTTCCTTTCAATGGGCATTGTAATTCACTGCAGAATTGCTGAACAGAATATGATACATTGCCAGCACCTCCCTAAGCATTAGACCCACCTCTCCATGATAAACGTTTTCCTTGCTGGTTGAGGACTTGCCTTTGGGGGCCACAACTATAGCACAGCAGGTTGATAGCCTTCTAAAATTGGGCAGCAGCTCTTTTGAGGGTGTCCCAGTGGGTGGGTCCCCTACATGCTAGATATATATGTCCCTGTGTCCAAAATGGGCCATTCCAGAAGACGCTCAGCAAGGATAGATGTCTGCGAACACTCTTGCAGAATCAGTTACGTGAACACCCTCAGAGACTGGAGAATGTCTAAGCACAAGTATGTGCACTAAACCTCCATATCCAGATTTTCTCACTTGCCCCTGACTCTTCTTGTTCCATCTGGTCCTCCACTGGACACCCATATATTGTGGGGGAGATGGCATGCACCCCATGTGGGCCCAAAGACACAATGCTGGGCAGGCTTCACTGGTGCATTTATAGTGGAGTACAGGCATCTCTCTGCATAGCTGTGCAGTGCTCTTGAAACCTAACCTGCAGCAGGGGGAGGAGGGGGAGACTGGTGCCTTTTGGGTCAGTGGGATTAGCCGTGATGGCAGCTACTGAGCGGCTGGTACTTGGACTGGCAGCATTGAAGTGTGCAGCTGTAGTTGCACACAATGCATGCATGAGGGCCAGTGGGAGTCTTTGCATGCTGTTGAGTACTGCTACAGTGGTGCACCAGATTAGATGGAACATTGTGGGAGATGCACTCTTTGCATGGACTTGCAACAGCTGTGTTCATCATATAGCTATGACCAGTGCAGGGGCAATGGCACCATTGATCTCACAAGAGTAAAGGGACTGTGTTTGACAGTCATCTGTGTATCTGAACCCAGGATGATGGCTCGGTGTTCTACAAATCCTGCAGCATTCACTTCATACATACATGTGTATTATCTGTCCCTATACCCTCCACCCTTTCAATGATTTGGTGTGGACAGGTATGGCCCACACATTTGTGATGGTCTCTCTGGTAATATTTGTATCAGATAACTGGGGGGATATGGCAGGAACAAACAGCAGTGCACCTGTAGGGCATAGAGGATGTGCTGGTGGCTGGAAAGGCCTGCCTCGTGACCAGCACCTGTAGACCCTCTCGCAGTGTGTGCAGAGGTGGTATGCATCATGCACCTGCAACAGCAACAGCTGCCATGAATGCAACTGCCCACAGCTGCCCTCAAATCTGGGCACTCTGTTTAGTCTGGTGTGCAGCTGGATGAAACATATCAGAGCTGTGTCAGCCATTAAATGCCTAGAACTGGGAGGGCAATGGATGGTGGCACTTGCAAATGCTAGCAGACAGGAAAATAAAATGCTATGTCCTCCTCATAGTTGGAGACGGGCCTCAAACATCCAATCTTTGCTTTGGAGGGCAAGTCGCTTGGTACCAGGCCATCTGGGATGCATGATGTCAGCCTCTGCAAGTCAACACCTAGATGGTGCATGCATTAAGCAAATACTGTAGACAGAGCACAGGGTGGCAAGGAAATGTAGGCTGTACAGGGCAAGGACCTGCGCAAAGGGAGGGACAGTATGTATTTGACGGCAGGCTGGCAGGGTCCACATTGGGTATGGAGGGAGATGTTCAGATAGCTGCCACCCTGTGCCCTCATTGAGATCTACCTGCAAACAGGATGACACCTGAAGCATGGGGGCCACCCTGCACGGTTGATAGAGTCCATTTGTGTTGCCCAGGCACTGGGATCTGCTGAATCAGGGGGTGCATATAAAACATCCAGGTATGCTATTTCCAAAGATCATAAAGATATTTATTCAGGACTATAACACTGTATTACACATGGACATAATTTGCATCCCCCTATTTATTTATTTAGCTGGTCTTATATACTACTTTTCTCCAGGTCAAAGCAGCGTACATTTAACAAAAACAGTGGATTACATTAAACCAGTGTTAACCTCTGTACAACAAACAAGTAGAATTTGAAGATTAACATATTTTACATATTTACAGGTTCATAGTGGATGCTTATAGTATTAGCATATTAACCTTGATTGCATATTTACATGTTAGTGGTTTCTGAAATGGTTGGGGGGGGGCGTTATGTGAAGGGTCCATAGTGTTCGATAAAGAGGTGGATTCTCAGTTGTTTATGGAAGATGAGGAGGTCAGTTGTAGATATGAGGGGGGTTGGGAGGGTGTTCCACATGGACGGGGCATAGAGTTCAAAGGAGCATGTGCAGGCTTGGTTGCTGTACTTTGAGCTAGCATATGGGATAATTAGTGTGTAGTTCATGGATCGTTTAGTTGTTCTGTTAAGTGTGAATTAATGGAGGCATGTACGAAGGCTGAATTCTTCCTGCTGGTGGATGGCTTTGTGCATAAGGAGGATCATCTTGTATTTGATGTCACTCTGTAGGGGGAGCCAGTGGAACTGTTTTAGATAGGGGTGATGTGGTCATATTTGCTGGCACTTTGTATAATTCATACTGTTCTATGGAGGGCTGTGCAGAGCAGGAAGAGCAAAGAGCAAGGTAGACCATGGTATATTGAGTTGCAATAATCAACATGCAGAAGAATCATGGCTTGCAGAGTCTTGTGGATCTAAGAGGGGGCACAAGCACTGGAGGGTTTTTGCTTTGCAGTAGATGATCTTGGTGGTATTGTCTGTTTGCGGCCTGAGGGAGAAAGAACGGTCCAGTATGATGCCCAAGTATTTTTTTTGGTGCTGCACTTTTATTAGGGTGTTATTCAAGGTGAGGTGCATTGGTGGTGTGAAGGTGTCATTTTTTGTTGTGAACATCGCTACTGTTTTCTTGTAGTTGATGGTGAGGTTGTTGTCACTCAGCCATTTGGAGATGTCCTTGAAGCATTTTAGGAGCTGTGAGTTTGAGGGTTGTTTGGTGGAGAATGGCTCTTAAAGCATGATATCGTCTGCATATATGTGGAAATTGATGTTGTGAGCCCTTATGATGGAGCAGAGTGGTTGCAGGTATATGTTGAAAAGTAGAGCCGATAGGGTTGATCCTTGGGGGACTCCCTGGGTTGGCAGTATGGAGGGGAGGTGTTGGTGCCAGTTTTTATTTGCTGGTGTCTGTTTGTTAGGTATGATTTAAACCATCATAATACTGTGTCTTGGATCCCAGGTCTTTCGAGGCGATGGAGAAGGATGTTGTGGATGACTGTGTCGAATGCAGCAGTGATGTCCAGGAAGATGAGGATGTATCAGTTTTGTTTGTTCTGGATCCCTTTTATAAGAGTGTTTGTGAGGGACACTATGAGGGTTTGTATGCCGTGTAGAGGTCGGAAACCATGTTGTTGAGGATCTAGGTTGAAGTGGCTGTCGATCTGATTCTGTAGTGTATTTATTTAACAGGTTTTCTATACCGCCTTATCATTGATTCAAGGCGGTTCACATGGAACAATTAGATCAACAAGCTTTTACATGAAACAGGGAACTAAAACATGGAGGAATATATGGGGTAATGATACATTTAACTATTGCTAACTATATACAGAAACATTGTAGCAGATTGATGTGTTATTGCTACATTCAGCAGATGTCTGCTGTGTACCGTTGTATTATTGCGGTATTTGCTCTTTTAGGTGGGATCATAGTTGCTTTTGAATGGCTTTCTCTATGAGCTTTGCTGTGAATGGCAGGCTGGCAATGGGGTGGTAGGAGGCAAGGTCTAGTGGACTGAGGTCAGGTTTGTTAAGGGTGGGGTAGATGGAGGATATTTTGAGATAGTCTGGCAATAGTCCTAATTGTAGAGAGGATTGTGCAGACAGCATTAGGGCAGAGACACATGCCTGAAGCTCAAGGAATTTTTTCAGGTGTCCCACCATGAGATCCTGGGCCAGGTGACTGCTCCAAAGCTCTGCTATCATGTCATGGACCAAGGCTGCCTCATGGTAGGGCAACCCGTGGGCTGGACACAGACAGCCAATGCTGTGTCACACAGACTGACTGTTGTGACTCAGCAGAGCAGTATCTGCTGGGGGTCCGCCTGCCCCTCCAACCCCTCCTAACTATTGCCCCCTTCCTCAACCCTCTTCTCCCTCCAAGGCCTCCTTCACCTTCCCTCTCTCCCATTTCTCCCACTTCTACTTCCTCTTCCTCCCTCCCTCCCTCCCCACCCCCCACCCCCACCCTCCACTGTATAAATGAAATCCTCTGAGGGCCCCTGGAGGATGTGCATTTCTGCACCTGCTGGCAGGATGGGCAGTCCTGTGAGTGACTCTGCAGAGACCCACATATTGGAGGGGCTACAGGGGTCCTTGGTTTATGTCTCAGCTGTGGCAACCCTCCTCCTCCTCCACCTCCTGAGAGGTGTCAACAACAAGACGGCGATTGCCAGTGCTCGCGGTGCACAGGGTACGCGCTGAGGCTGTGGTAGGCAGTGCTGTTGCTGCAGAGTCCTCCAGCTCTACAGCCTCCTTGGAGCCTTCCTTCTCTGACTAGGGCCCTGGGCCCAACAGTGCTGCTGCAACTACTACTACTACTGATCATTTCTACAGCATTACAAGGCATACGCAGCGCTGTACAAAGACATGTAAGAGAAGGTCCCTTCTCATAAGAGCTTACAGTCTAGTCAAGACAGAAAATAGTTGGGGACTAGGATATATCTAGGGGAATAGTAATGGAGAGCAGGATCAAAAGCAGCCTCGAAGAGGTGAATTTTTAGCCTGGCCATATTTCATTCATAATCAACTGAACTCCAAGTGAAGAAGAAACGGATGTATATAACCCATCTTTGTAAATGTTTACCCTTATGCATGACTGCAAAAAGCTAAGTTCAAAATGTGTTGGTAGTTGGCTGGAATGGGTTTGCTTTTAAATTCACTTTTGAAATCACTTTAAAATGAGAAAAGCGACTAGTTGGAGGACGCTGATTCATAGCAACCTCATAGTTATATCCGACAAAAAAATGTTATACATTTGACAAGAGTTCAAAGTCTTGAGACTGGAGTACATGTTTAATATAGGTATTTGAGTTTATACTAAGTGGATTTGAAAAGGGGCAGAGATGAAGCCTGACATATCGACTCAGGTGGTTAGTACCAGGCATAAGGAGCAGCAAGGTGAAAAGATCAAAATCTGAAGTTGGCAGTGAGAGAAGGGCACAGATAGAAACAATCTGCCAGAAGAGCAGAGTTTCCAAGGATGGGTGTAGAGAGAGATAAGAGGAAAGGTAGAGAGGAACAGCAGATGAATGCACTTATACAGTTATGGTCAACATTATTGGCATCCTTGCATTTTAGGTTTGTTGTGTACAATATCTTGAGAAATAATTGGAAATATTCCAACTCTATGTCATCACAAAATTTTAATAGTATGTTCAAAGGTATACAACAAGGGGGGGCGGAGCCTGATGTCCAGCGGGATGGTCGCATAATGCTGAGGCTCCCGAGAGGCCTACTCAGAATCCTGAATTAACACCTCACATTTTGGAACTTCTACTCTGATCTTGCCGGGGCACATTGGTGAGATGGCGGGGACCAAACCAACGCGCCTGGAATTTGGGTCTCCAGCGGCTTCTCACGGCAAACGTTCCAAAACTGAACCTCCGTCCCCGCAGAAGGGGCCGGCCTTGTGCGAGGGCCCCGAAATGCAGCAGGAAATCCTCATAGAGATCAGAGGGGTCAAAAACCTTGTGCAGGCAAACGGTGAAGCACTCCGAGCGCTGCGGGACGATTTTGGTGTGCTGCAAAGCAAGCTAGAAGGGCTTTCTTCGCGTCAGGACAAAATGGAGGGCATATTGGACTCCCATGCGGCCCGGTTGTCCAAACTCGACAAAGTTGAACGACAGGTGCGGGCATTGCAGAAAGAGGTGGAAGATGGCAATAATAGAGCGCGCCGCAACAACATACGACTCGTGGGCATACCGGAGGGAGCGGAATCGGGAGACATGAAAGAGTTTTTATGCAAAATCCTCCCTTCCTTGCTCCAAATCGCCTTTACCAAAGATTTGGAGATTGATCGCGCTCATCGTGTACCCACAAGCATAACGCTCAACAGGAAGACCCCGCGGCCGATCATTTTTCGACTATTGAGATATCAACACGTGGAGCAAATTCTAAGTGCCTCTCGGGCAAAGGGCCATATGGAGTTTGAGAGCCACAAGATCTCCTTCTATCCTGACTTGTCTAAACCCACAGTCGACCGCCGAAAGCGCTTTCTGGAATTCCGGCCGAGGCTTCAACAACTACAAGCACGCTATGGTCTGATGTACCCGGCCAAGCTCCGAGTCACGCTTCACAATCAGACAAGAACATTCGAGGACCCTGATCTACTAGCGGAGTTTTTGGATTCCAAAGAAGCCGACTTGATGCGCTGACTTCCAGAATATTCTTGCAAGTCTCCTTATATCCGCTGTACCTGCCATATTGGATCTGCCGCAGCCTAGCAAAGAGTCTGGCGTGGGCAGTCTGTTGCCTTACTCTTGATGGTATCTGTGACCCGACTCCATCTACCCACAGTAGCCTCGATGAGTATCAGAGACAGTGTTATTATGGACTCTGGTGTTTCTTTTCTTTTTTACATGTCTTCTATTTCCTCTCCAGGGCCTCCTCCCGCAGACATATGGTCGCCATATTCTTTGGGGGTTTGCTTCTTCTCTAAGATACGTTGGTACATGCTTTTCAATATGGGGTGTATTAGCCAGAATACTCGGTGATTATGACATTGTTGTACAGATTCTGCTTATGTTCTATGTTATCAAGCGCCCTTACTTAAAATGTTTACTACCGATTGATGGCACCATGTAAGATTTTTTCATTGAACGTAAAAGGCATCAATAGTCCGATAAAACGGAAGAAAATCCTAAGCTACCTCAATCAGGAAGCAGCGGATCTGATTTTTCTCCAAGAAACGCATTTAAATTCGAAGGAAACTCTTAAACTCAATATTAAACCTTACATGGTGGCCGCTTATTCCCCAGCCGTTTCTAAGAAATGTGGGGTTGCCATACTGGTTAGGAAATCTTTGCATGCTACTGTTATTGCGACTAGCTCAGATACAGAAGGTAGATGGTCTAGAGTTCACCTCCAGATAGGTAGCCTAGAAGTTACATGTATATGCCTTTACGCTCCTAATGTTGATGACCCTGCCTTTTTTTTGCTACCATTGCTCAGGTTGCGCAGGCTTCTGCTAATACTTCATTGATCATTGGGGGGGATTTCAATCTAGTCCTTGATCCCCTGATTGACAAACAGCCGCCTAGGACGAGTGGTCCCCCCAAGAGTCACGCTACGCTTACCTCCCTGATCAAGGATCTTGCTTTAGTTGATCTATGGAGATTACTACACCCCAATGTGCTTGACTTCACCTTCTTCTCCTCCCCTCATACCTAAATAGAACAATAGCCTGGAAACCCTGGTACTCCAGGGGGATCTGGACACCCCAACAGCTTTTCTCTGCAGCTCGTTGGAAAACCTTTTCGGATTTACAAAAGGAATTTGCGTTACCAGCGAAACACTACTTTCAATTGATGCAGCTTCAACACTGCCTCAAAAGTGCTCGAATCATGCCGCCCTCTGCCCCTACTGAGGATGGGCTATTAGAGATAGTTCACTCCATTAGTAGTACACATGGGGTAGCCTCTAATTTCTATAAAATACTTTGTCAGGGTACAGATACGGACACTTTTAGAGCCCAACAAGCCTGGGAGCGCGAACTGCAAACCACTATAACCCCTGTGCAATGGAGCGTTTTTCGGAGTAAAGTAGTGCGGGTTTCCCAGTCTGCCTCTGTTACCCAAACTCTTTTCTTCTTTGCACACAGATGCTTTTATACCCCAGAAAAAATAGCCAACTGGAACCCAAATGCTAGGGACCCGTGTTGGTCTTGCCATACTGCTGTGGGATCCTTCGCTCATGTTATTTATGAATGTCCTCAACTGCAGGTCTATTGGGGGCGGGTCTGGGGTCGTATTCAATCTATCTTACACTTTCATGAATCTCTTTCTTGGAAGGTCGTGGGACTCCGCTCTGTGGCGGAGGTCCCCTCTCTTCCTAAGAAGGGTCGCTTTCTCCTTGATTTCATGCTAGGTATAGCCATATGCTTAATCACGAGGAATTGGAAGGATAGCTCTCGACTTACTGTCAATGAATGGTGGAACTTCGTCTGCTTATATAGTAAATATGAGCAGATACCTCGGAGAGCTATTCCCCATGTCCAAACTCACTCCTGCTTGTCTAAATGGCAGATGCTTACTGATTATGTACAATCTGCTCATTGCTCCAACATGCCTGTATAATGTGCACTCATCATGTTTTAGATCACCGTTAGGTTTGGTAATACAATAATGTAAGTACACGCCCGCTTCGGGAATGCTTAGTTTTCTAGAGAAGAAGCAGGGGGGAGGGGGGTGGTAGGGGTTTACTTTGGTGTATGTATTACACGTTATGTATTTGTCTTTTAGCTGTATGTCTTCCTTTCCTTTGTTGTTATATAACGAAAATAAAGAATTCAAAGGTATACAACAAAAAAAAAAGATCTCTCTGCAACATAGACGTAATAATTTCTGCAAAAAAAAACAAAATATGACCTGGATACGATTAAAAGCACCCTTCACTAATATTTGGTTGCACAACCCTTGGCAGTGATGTCAGCCTTCAAACATTTCTTGTAGCCATCTATAGGTTTCGTACATCTGTCTGCTGTTAGTTTCTCCCACTCTTCAATTGCAATTTGTTTCAGTTCATGAACGTTTCCAGGATTCCTTTTGCCAATGGCAGATTTGAGCTCTTTCCAAAGGTTCTCGATTGGTTTGAGATCAAGACTTATTGATGGCCAGTTTAAAACAGTACATTTTTTTCATTTTTAACCATTCTTTTGCACTTTTGGACATATGTTTTGGGTCATTGTCCTGCTGGAGGACCCATGATCTTCGACCCCAGACCTAGCTTTCTGACACTAGGTAGCACATTTTGCTCCAAAAGGCTTGGTAGTCCTTTGACTTCATGATTCCTTTAATACATTCCAGACCTCCTGTTCCTGAGGCAGCAAAACAGCTCCACATTATGGAATCTCCATTATATTTAGCTGTAGGAAGGATGTTTTTTTCCTTGTAAGCTTCATTTCTTTGCCTGTAAATGTATTGCTGGTCTGCATTGCCAAAGAGATCGTTTGGTTTCATCTGTCCACAGAACATTTTCCCAGAAGGATTGTGGTTTCTCAAGGTGAGTTTGAACAAAGATCAGGCATGCCTTTTTATGTCTATCTTTGAACAGTGGGGTATCTTTGGCCTCCGTCTATGAAGTCCTTCTTTGTTTAGTGCGCGGCATATGATGCAGTTTGAAACCACCACTCCAAATTTCTCCAGGTCAGCCTTAAGTCCTTGGGATGTACATGGTATTTTTCCAACAGTTCACACTAATCTTCAAAGACTTCTTGGATTAATTTTTCTCTTTTTGCCACATTCTGTGAGGTTCTTGACAGTTCCATGAGCAGAAAAGCTCTTAATAACATTGTGAACTCAAGACATGGGAATCCAGCTTCTGTCAGTCTCCCATCCTGACTGAATCTGATCTAACCCCCCACCAACTGAGAGACTCGCGTCAAAGGTCTAGTACTGTTACTTTCTGTTTAGCTCATCAATGTTAGCCCCCCTGGTTTTGCCCCCCCCCCCTTTTTCTATTAAGCCGCTTTGACCCAGTGAAAAGCAGGATATAAATGCAGCAAAATAAATAAATAAAAATTTGGAGATGGTCTTGTACCTCTTTTAAGTTGGATGTTTGGTGATAATGACTTTTATGATGGTCTCAGGGAGCTCTCTTGTCTTCACCATTGTGAAAATAGAAAGGGAGTGAATGTGTTCATTGGTTGATTCAAGTCATATGAGTACTGACAATCACAGGTGTGTCTAATTTTACTGCAGTGGGAATGTGGTTCTTCTGTTCAAACTGATTTGAATGTTTATAAGGGTGCCAATAATCATGTCCTGGCAATTGTCCCAGTTTTTATACTAAGTCCTACTATTTCCTTTTTTAATTGGTCTTGCTTTAGTTGATTCTTTTGTGTCAAATATGTGTGCATATATAGTCCAAAGTCATTTCACTGGACACTTTTGTTCAGGAGATATTGGGCATTAAGGTATTGAAATGCAAGGGTGCCAATAATGCTGACCACAACTGTAGGTCAGTAGGAGAAGTTTGAATTAGATACAGAAACAAATATGGAGCCAATGAAGCAAATTGAGAAGATAGGTTACTTAAGCATAGCGAAACTGGAGGAAAATTAGCCGTGCAACTGAATTTGCAACAGATTAAAGGGAAGAGAGATGATTCAGAGGGAGACCATCAAGGAGGAGGTTGCAATAGTCTAGATGGGAGGTGATTATAGAATGGATAAGGATTTGGTGTATTCAGAAAGGAAGGGGTGAATTTTGATGATGTTGTAGAGAAAGAAAAGTGAATAGTGGAGATGATTGAATGCCTTTTTCTGCCACCACATGAGTTCCTACTGCACACACACTCCAGCTTCTGTACCGCTTCTAGGTTATCCTTCCTGTATAACTGTCACGCCCATACACATGGAGCTGCTACGCACTAGGCAGCGGGGCTGTTCTGTTTGGCACATCTTTTTCATGGACTGTGATCGTGCCACATTGTCATAGGTTCCCCCTCTCCACAGACTGCTGATGTGCTGCCCGTGTTGTGCTTTTATGCTGCTTTCCTCTCCCTCCACTGCTGTTTCCATGTACCCTGACCTACATGCATGCTACTGCTGCTCCAGGGCAATTTGGGCTGAGCTTCTGTCACTTGTGTTATACTCCACCATCCCTTCCACCACTCCCTTCTGGATCTCTGGCTGGTTCTGCCTGCGATCTGCCACATGCATTCCTTCCTTATTTATTTATTTAGACGGATTTATATACCACTTTATCCTGAAATCAAAGCGGGTTACACAGCAAACAAATCAAGTGGCAGGGTGCTTGGGTGTGGGCATGTAGTGATAAATCGAGATGTGTGTGCATGAGTGGTGTGAGGTTGATTGCGTGATGATCTATATACAGTATGAGCTATGTACAGGAAATATTTACATTTTTACATTGTGGTGGCAGAGAGGGAGTTTGTTTGGACAGTACATGTGATGTCCTTGTAACGTTCGCTGAAGAACGTAGTTATTAGCATCTTCCAGATGTCTTTGAGGTTTTTTTGATCTCAGGTTGTCAGGGAGTGAGTTCCAGAGCGCGGGGGTGTCCAGGGATAGTGCTCTTCTGGTTATTGGTGGTCATCATTGAATTGTTCAATGAATAGGGTGGTTTTTAGTAGTTTCCTGAATTCTTTTATATCTGTTGTTGATTTTAGTTTATCTGGGAGGACATTCCAGTAGCGGGGGCAGCAAGAAAGAAGGCTCTCATGGATGTGGATTTGTTGGTTCTTGTAAATAGACTGGGTGTTGGTATATTGTTTTTGGTGCTATTTCTGTCTGGTCTTTGTTTTGGTTCTGATAAGTTCATGTAGTATTTCTGCTAACATGTTGTCACCTATGCTCCTCTGCTGTTGCTGTACATATTGATTTTCTCCCTACATGTCTGGCAAATCGTGTCATCTACACTACTCCTGGCCTTTGATGCAGCTACCTGCCTTGCGGTAATCTTTCATACTCTCTGCCAGCATGTGTTATCCTCTATATCAGTGCTATGGAAACAACACTGAAGCACAACCTGACCCCAAACTCCAGGTACCCTCACAGATCATGCCCCCATTCCTAGCCCCCGTCTACCTCCTCACCCCTCTCCTGACCGTCTACTCGCCCACCCCAATCACATTCAACAACCTACCCTGCCCTAGCCTCATAGCGGCACAACCCACTCCTACCTGCAACTCTAAACAAACCAACTCCCACACACAGCATACTCTAACACGCACCCCCAACCCCCCGACCCATCATCATATCACTGTCTCACTCATAAACGCACGCTCTGTCAGAAATAAATACCACCTGCTCCACGACCTCATCACAACCGAGAAAATAGACATCCTATGCGTAACAGAAACCTGGCTAACAGATACAGACACAGTGCTAATGAACCAGCTAGCCCCGGAAGGATACAGCCTCCATCACTGCTCCCGAGCACACACCAAAGGAGGCGGTGTCGCCATCATAGCAAAAGCCGACCTCCACCTCAGAATCCTTTCTTCAGAAACCACAAATGAAGCAGATCTCCTCACCCTCACCAATAAACGCCTATCAATATGCCTAATGTACCGTGCACCTACCACAAATACTGACCTACCAAAGATACTACAATTCGTATCAGAGAGCACCAGTTCAGCAAAGGAGCAAATCATTCTAGGTGACTTTAACCTCCCATCACTTCAAGAGGATCAAGCTGCAACCTTCCACACCGCCATGACGGCAATGAATCTGGTGCAGATCATACAAAAACCCACACATAAAAAAGGCAATATACTAGACCTCCTATTCCTAAACTCCACAGCCGCTTCCCTCAGTTAAGAACCCGCGGATCTCGCCGGTACCCTGGTCTGACCACCACCTTATCACCTTATCATACACCTACCAGCATACGAGCAACAGAGAAGATGGACACCACACGAGGAGATTTAAAACATTTAACAAAGCGGCCTTCTTAGCACAAACCCTACCTAAACTACAAACAAACTCCAGTAACATCGATGATCTAATACACAACTGGAACTCCACAATCTCCACAGCATCTGAAGCACCTGAAGCAATAACAAATAAAGCCAACACCAGACCTCCCCCACAAAGGCCAGATGGTTTACTCCCAATCTCCGAAAGCTCAAAACAAAACTCAGAGGAACCGAAAGAAAATGGAGAAAAACCAAAGACGACAGTATCAAAACGAAATACCTATATGAACTCAACGCATACCACTACAAAACCGACAAAGCTAAGAAAGCCTACCACGCCAAAATCTTGAACTCTGCTATAAATAAACCTCGTGAACTCTTTCAGATCGTCAAAAAACTGACAAAAGCACCTAACAACACTGACCAATTACCGAAGATCCCACCAGAGCTACTAGCCCGTCAATACAAACAACTACAACAGCCTCAAAACCCACAGCCACACGTATCGACAACTACAACAAACCACCACCCCATCATACACAGTGACTGGATTACCTTCAAAGAAACCACTACAGACGAAGTATCATCCACCATCTCCCACCTCAACACCACCACCTCTCCACTGGACCCCTGCCCCACTGACTGGATAAAGAAATCTAAAGATGAACTAAGCACCCCACTAACCCACATCATCAATGAATCCTTTTCCCAAGGCTACATGCCAGACACTCTTAAAACCACGGTCATCCGACCATCCTTAAAAAAGCATAACCTGGACCCCCTAGACCCAGCATCCTACAGACCGATAGCGAGCCTACCTTTCGCCGCCAAGATAATTGAAAAAATCGTACAGCAACAGCTTCAAGATCACCTGGACATCAACAACATACTGGATCCACAACAACATGGTTTCCGACCACTTCATGGGGTTGAAACCCTCATGACCACACTGATGAACACCCTCCTCATAGGAACACAAGAGAAACACTCTGGATTCGCCATGATCTTCCTCGATATATCTGCAGCCTTCGACACCATATCCCACGACATCCTCCTACACAGACTTCAGACAATTGGGATCAAAGACACAGTACTTAACTGGTTCCAATCCTACCTATCTAATAGACAACAATTAATCCGCACCAGCACTTCGACCTCGCCCCCCTTCCAACAATACCAAGGAGTACCGCAAGGATCTACCCTGTCAGCCATGCTCTTCAATATTTACCTCCAGCCACTCTGCTCAGTCATACGCACTCACAATATCAACTTCCACATATATGCCGATGATATCATGCTCTACGCCCCCATTACAACCACCAACCCAACCAACCCACATCTAACAGCATGCTTCTCCAAAGTGTCCGACTGGTTACAAGAAAATAACTTGTCCATCAACATAAAGAAAACTGAAGCCCTCATAGTGACAAGAGACCCAGACTTCAAACCACCTACTCGCCTCACTGTTGGATCCACAAGCATCCAAATACAGCCTCAAATAAGATATCTGGGCATCATCATTGACCAAGCCCTCACCCTAAAACAACAAATTACCAAAACCTCTGGAACTATATTTCACAAGGCCAAAACTATCCAACGTCTCAGACCCCTTCTCGAACATCAGGACTTCCGGTCGATAATGCAAGCCATGCCACTCCCACATCTGGATTATTGCAACGTACTCTACCATGGACTTCCAGCCTCACAGACCAACCCTCTCCAAACAGCACTGAACACCACAGCAAGGATCATCCAGAGAGCAAAGAAATCCGACCACATCACCACAATTCTAAAAGACCTACACATACTTCCCCTTGAAGCAAGAACCAAATACAAATCCATCCTACTTACCCACAAAGCCATTCACCAATCACAGAACACCCAGCTTCGCACCCTACTATCTCGTCCAGCCCACGGCAAAACAACCAGACATGCCTCCAGTATTTCCCTCACCATCCCCCACAAAAGAACCAAATGTTCTCAACGGACATGCAACCGAGCCTTTGAACTGTATGCTCCATCCTTATGGAACTCTCTACTGACCCATCTCAGAAACAACGCTGATCTACCATCCTTCAGAAAGCAACTGAAAACCTTCTTATTCCAGCAATACTTCAATACGACTCCCACCACAAACCGCAGCAACTATGACCGCCCACCACGAACCTCTGATCCTAAACTGCCCTAAACCTCTGATCTAAAGCTACTCTACCATGTCCAATGTCCAGTGTCTGTCTCATATCCCAATCATCAATGTTGTCTCCCCGGTGATGGCCCCACCCTATCACTTAATTTCCCCCTCCCCCATATATGTAACGCCGCTTTGACCCGGTGAAAAGCGGGATATAAATACAGTTAAATAAATAAATAATAAATAAATAAATAAATATGGCTTTCCTCCAATATCTGGCACTCTGAGAGGTTTGATATAGCTGATGCAGGCACATGCACCCTCATTAAGGTCTGACCTGATGTCTTTTGGGGACAATTACTTCAGTCACTGCTCCCCCAATTGCCACAGCCTCCTCATTTGTCTCCCAGCAAAATTCCCAGGGGACCCGTGATGTGGCTGTAGCAACAAGGGGTCCACTGCAAACTGTACCCTTTATTCATTCATGGATGGAGCTCTCTCTTGGGCAGTTGCTGACAATGATCTTTGTTGTAGGCATTTTTAGGTCTGGCATGTAGTTTCCCTCTCCTCCTATTGACATACTGAGGTTGTGGTTTGGTGGTGGTTGGTCTTTTTGTTGTGATTGTACATAGAAACATGATGGCAGAAAAAGACCACATGGCCTATCTAGTTTGCCCTTCAATATCAATTACTACAACAGTCCCCTTTTTTCCTTTACAGATCCTCTGTTTGTCCCATGTTATTTTGAATTCAGATATTGTCCTCATCTCTACCATCTCCACTGGGAGACTATTCCACGCATCTACCACTCTTTCCGTGAAGAAATATTTCCACATATTACTCCTGCCAAATTACAGCTGCCAAATTTTAGACCATTCTTCAAGCTTAGCTAGATCCCTCCTCATGTTATCTACACCTTCCTATAGGTGTCTACTCTATTGCAGATTTTGGTATCATCTGCAAAGAGGCAAACCTTACCCAAGGAGCGCAAACACACATGGCTCCTGAATCTTCTTGCCCAGCATAGCTCACACACATTGCACTTACTTTGGTGCTCCCTCCTTCACCGTGCCAAGAGTCATAAGAACATAAGTCTTCTTTCGAGTGGCCCTAAATTGTGTCTTCAGGGTCTTTATGTCCCTCATTATCCTGTAAGCGCTGTTTTGCACAGTTGGTGCAGAATGTTTGGTTATTCTATATAAGCTGCAATACATGCTTTGTGGGGTGGAAAGGCAGTTTCACTTTTGGAATATCAAGAATTCACACCACATGAAGAAACTGAAAATTTATTATCCACAATTGAAAATTGGTAAATGAATATTGAAAAATGCTCTATTAATTGGAAATGCATAATTAGAGTTTTTTGGATCATTGATGCAGCAAGCAGATGTCAAGGGTTTAGAACATACATGCCTATGACAGCTGGCTCGATTTAGTCTGAGATCTTGTTCTCCTTTATCAATATTTTTATTCTCTCCTGAGCTGTTTTTGGAATGGAGTATGTTTGTGTGTCATGATTATCCTTTTTTCTTCATTCTGTAATTGGGATTGGCGGATTTGAGACCTCCTTATCCTGTAGCATCTATGAGAGACAGAGATGACAGCACTCTAAGTTGCTCATCTGGCATCTCTGACATCCCATGCCTTCCCACTGATGTTCTCCGTCTGCCCCACACTGACATTCTAGGCACCGAGGGCACACTCTCTGCCCTTCTGTTGGTGGTGCATGAATCTTGTCCTGCCTATGAATGGGATTTTCACTTCCCCAGGACCCCCAAGCCACTCCCGCAACTCTATGGCATTCTGCTTCCCAAACCTGTCTGTCCGCTGCCTGTTGCTCCTCGGCTTGTGAGGTCATGGATGTTCCGTCTGCTTTGTGTTCCTCACAGATATGCTACTGTTCCATAGTGTGGAATAGGGCTCTTGGCAAGCATGTTCCTTTCCTTTGTGCTCCCACATAGTGACCAGTGTGACCACTGTGACCGTGGAAATAGCTCTCTCCATCAGTACTCCCATTCTTGCACTGCTGACAGCTCCACCTGCCCCCTGCCATTCCCTGGGGCAATATTATTGCTCTCTGGTCATGATCCAGCTCATCCATAAGTACTTCTATCAACTCATGTCCCTATGGCTGCCCATTGTCCATGGCTACGTTGGCATTTACTTAGTGGGATGGCCTGTGCCCTTGTGGTGGGTACAGGATATCCTCCTGCACAATCACCATGCGGAAGAGCCGCCTCATCATTGCATGGGAGAAGTTGGGCAGCCGCGTCATTCCCAACTTCTCTCCATGTCCTCATGCTCTGCCACTGTATACCCGTATGTGCTTGCGTATCTTCCCTCGCACATGCATATCCATGTCTTCATCTTTGCAAACAGCACCTTGCACGGCTTCCACACCCTATTGTCCAGGATGGCACATGTGGCTGCCTCTTACAGGCAGTGCATACATCCTCTTGGACATTTATATGGTGGTTTTGCATGTTCCCTGCCTGTTCACAGACCCAGTTCCAAAATCACTTTCACTTTCTGCACATCCTCTTTTGCACGTTCCCCCTACTGGCAGGACATCCTTTGTAAAATGCCACTTTATATTTCTTATTCGATTTTACTGTAAACTACTTTGCTATAACAAGGAAAGATGGTATATCAAAACTTTAATAAACGATAAACCCTTTTGAATATCAGGTCCTATATTTTCAGTTGTTTAAACTAACTTTTTATAAGATACGGTCTTTTAAGTTGTCTTTTGCGTCAATATTCTCTTTTTTTCCCCCCACCTCTTCATCTCTCCTCCTCCTTTGAGTTCCTCCTAGTCTTTTCATTCTTCCCCACCCCAACTTTTTCCCTCTCTCTATCCTCAAATGTTGGGAGCATGGCTCCCCTCAGTCAAGGTCCAGCTGCAATTGCAAAGACTCTTCCACCCTACATACTGGCTGCCATCCAGGGCCGGCCCAAGGGTTTCTGCTGCCCCAGGCAGAAGCCCTAGCTGTGCTGTCACCCCCTTTCAAGCCACACCTCCCCTAAGCTTAGCCATGCCACAGATTCTGTCAGCATGGTCAGTGGGGGGGGAGACGGCTCGACTTGGCAGCGGCTCACAGCAGGCCATGGGCAGCAGACCTCTGTGGGCAGTACGGCATGGCACCTGCGGCAGGCCATGGGTTTTGGCACATATGGCCTGCTGCTTCTGACCACCCTTAGACACAATTTCCTGTTGGAGAGGGGCAGAAGCAGCAGGTCATGTGTGTCGAAGCACATGGCCTGCCGTAGGTGCCCTGCCGTACTGCCCACAGAGGTCTGCTGCCCTAGGTGGTTGCCTAGCTAGTCTAGTGTATAGGTTGGCCCTGCAGCTGTCCCTTTCCCTCTTCCTAGCACAGAACAAGGGTTACAGAAACACTAGAGACCATTAACTTCCTATCTTTGGCTCCAGGGAGAAGAGTGATGTTATGGGCTGTCAGGCATCCCCATCTATTGTGTTATTGGTTTATCCGCCTGCACCATGAGTCCTTATCTTTAACCTCACATGTCATAGATAAAATAAACAATAACATACGTAATTTATTCTGCAGAGTGGTTTACTTGTTTAATTATTTATGCACCTTAGTTAATTAGCCAACTAATTATGCTAAGGAAACTAGGGTCTTCCAAAATTTCATTAATTGTGCAAGAAATCCAGGCCCCCTCTATGTTAGTGTATTCCAAAGGTTAAATACAATTTTTTTTAACCTTTGTGCTGTTAACTGGTGAGTCTTGAAGTGGTCACTGAAGGAGGTCATTGCACTGGTAGGCAGAGTGGGCTGTGATGCCTGGGTCTCTGCAATCGCTGCATGTGCTTTCAATTTAAAAAAAACAGCAATTAATGAAATTTTGGCTGCCGCATTAACGTGCTGTGCCAGAGTTTGGAATGAAAGTGGGAAGCTTTAAGAGGGACGTTTGGGCAGAACAAATATCCTGCAGTGATTGCAGCCAAGTTGGGGTAGGCCTGTTTCAGCTGGTACAGGGCTAAGCAGAGGACTTGAGGATCTGGTGAGTTTGTGCTGTGGCTGACGTTGCTGGGCATGGCATGCCTCCGGGTGATCTATGCTGGCTGGGGTTGATGCTTGTGAGGGTTTTTTTTATGCTATCCCATCTGGAGGAATTCTTAAACATGGTGGGGAAATGGCCATGAGTTGTGACTAGAGCCAGGTTGGGGCCATGAAGATTCCGAGGTTCTGGGTAGGCCCGGAAGCCTTAGTTTGTAGTCTGGCCTTTTGGGGTGAGTGTGAGCAGGTCCCAGAGGGGCTAAAATGATAAAGATACATGTGGTTTGAACCCGGAAGTACATGCGGGCTGGCAGGGCCGGATTTACCTATACGCCATGTACGCCATGGCGTAGGGCCCACAGCTGGCAAGGGCCCACAAAAAGCTGCCGCGGCAGCATGGATGTTCCCGCGGGGCTTAACAGAGACGCGAGGGAGACACTCTCCCTTCGCGCCTCTCAAAGCCGTCGCGGAGGGAGGTATTCGGCAGGGCAGAGGGGGCCCTGCGGGACCGTCTATGCTGCCGCGGCCTTGGTAGCAGCCAGCGGTTTTGCTTTTTTAAAATTTCATTTTACTTGAGCCAATGGGGGGGGGGGGTTAGGCCTGGAAATGGGCTGGGGGGGTTAGGACTGGTAATGGGCTATGGGGGGGATTAAGATTGATAATGGGCTGTGGGCTGATGGGGGCTGTCTGGTAATGCGCTATGCGGGCGCTAGGACTGTAAATGGGCTGGGGGGGGTTAATACTGGAGATGGGCTGATGGGGTTAGGACTGGTAATGGGCTGTGGGCTGTTGGGGGGTTAGAACTGGTAATGGGCTATGGGGGGTTAAGACTGATAATGGGCTGTGGGCTGTTGGGGGGGGTTAGAACTGGTAATGGGCTATGAGGGGGGGTTAAGACTGATAATGGGCTGTGGGCTGATGGGGGCTGTCTGGTAATGGGCTATGGGGGGGCTAGGACTGGAAATGGGCTGGGGGGGTTAAGACTGGAGGTGGGCTGTTGGGGTTAGGACTGGTAATGGGCTGTGGGCTGTTGGGGGGGGTTAGAACTGGCTATGGGCTATGGGGGGGTTAAGACTGGTAATGGGCTGTGGGCTGATGGGGGCTGTCTGGTAATGGGCTATGGGGGGGGAGCTAGGACTGGAAATGGGCTGGGGGGGTTAAGACTGGAGGTGGGCTGATTGGGTTAGGACTGGTAATGGGCTGTGGGCTGTTGGGGGGGTTAGAACTGGTAATGGGCTATGGGGGGGGTTAAGACTGATAATGGGCTGTGGGCTGTTGGGGGGGTTAGAACTGGTAATGGGCTATGAGGGGGGGTTAAGACTGATAATGGGCTGTGGGCTGATGGGGGCTGTCTGGTAATGGGCTATGGGGGGGCTAGGACTGGAAATGGGCTGGGGGGGTTAAGACTGGAGTTGGGCTAATGAGGTTAGGACTGGAAGTGGGCTGATGGGGGGTTAGGACTGGTAATGGGTTATAGGGGGGGCTTAAACTGAAAATGGGGTGATGGGGGTTAGGACTGGAAGTGGGTTGATGGGGAGGCTAGGACTGGTATTGGGTTGGGGGGTTGCTAGGACTGGAAATGGGCTGATGGGTGGCTAGGGCTGGAAATGGGCTGATGCAGGGACTAGAAGGGAATGGATGCTGGGTTAGGCTGGAACTAGAAGGGAGCTGATGTTGGGGGAGGATTAGAATGGGATGGGGCTGGAAGAGTAAAATGGAGAAGGGAAAAATATTTTGTGTGGGAGGGATAAAAAATCTACAATTGGCCGGGTATTGGGAGAGTAAGTGGGGATTGAGGATGGATGGGTAAAATTTGAGTGGATGAAATAGGAATGAGGAAAGAGCAAAAGGAGAAAGATTAGAATGTTAAAGCAGATGTAGAGAGAGAATGGAAAAAAAACTAGAAGAGAGAAGAAAGGACAAATGGACAGCAGACGATGGAGAGTTAGCAGAAGACACGAAAAAACCAGAAGAAAGTGGCTGGAGCAATTGCAGCTGAAAAAAAATGCACAAAAGGTAGAAAAACATCTCTTTATTTTGAATTTATTAATTGGAATATGTCAGCTCTGGTAAATGTGCATCATTAACGTCTGCGCTTTGTTTAGTACAAGAGCAAATTAATGTATAGTTTTATTTCTACAGTGTTGTACATTCCAAGTTTGGCTTTTGGGATTCCCAGTTTAATTATTGTCTTCCTGTTTCTAAATTGTGATTACTTGTTTGGTGATGGTCTATGTTCTGCATGTGTAACTGAGATGAGGTGTTCTGTTTATAATTCCTATTTGACATTGCCACTTGTTCTCTTTCCCCAGTAGGTCATGTATTGTTGTTCTCTGAAATGTATTGGTTTAATATTTGCAGTGTTGCCTTTTGATTGGTAGAGTATGGTGCTTTGTGAGTCCTGGTAGTGCTGTTAGGATACGGCGGGTTTGCTATGGGTTGGCACTGGATTATAGTAATGTAGAAATCTTTTAGTCTTTCTTTATCCATACACTCATTAAGAGGCACGTTTACTAAAAGTTAGTATATGGTAAATTATGCAAATATTTATGCAAATGAGGCCCCTTATGCAAATGAGGCCCCACACCCCCTTGGGCCGCCCCTGCTGGGGGGCCCACAATTTTTGTTGGCGTAGGGCCTCACTCAAGGTAAATCCGGCCCTGCGGGCTGGAGCATGTGCAGAAGAATCATCTGCATGAGCAAACCTGAGGGCAGAGGGAGAGCAATGATAAGAAAAGAAAAAGGAGCTCAGAAGTGTGGACGCGTCAGGGGGGGTACAGGCTGACACATTTATTTTTATGAAATAAACAAAATGTGATCAGAGTTCCCATTTCTCTGAAAAACTATTATAGTTTGTACTTGGCAGACACAAAGGAAAAATTGGGATGAAGTGTTTTACTGTTGTATATCCAGCAGGGCTCTGGGGATTATTTTTTGTGTAGTAACATTTAGAATCTTTGCATATTATACTGCAGAGACGTTTTTCAGAGACCGTTGGGAACTTGTTTGTGATGTAACTATACACTGAATAAAGTTGTGCTGAGAAGAGTAATTTTTAGAAAAGTTGTGAGCAAAAAGGAATTATCCAAGTTAAAGAAAACGAAATGAAAGAGATGAAATATCTGGAAACCTGATTTTGTGTCAGTTTCTGGGGACTCTGGCTGTGAGAGGTGGTATTTGCTGACAAGCTGAGACCTTTGTCAGGCTGCTCTTAGACAGAGAACAGTCCTGAAGAATCAGAATATACTGAGTTTCTTAACTTTAAATCTGAAGGGAAGCTAATTTTTTCTCTTTGAAAAAAAGGAGATATATCTCTGGAACTGAAAGATGGATTATGCTCTGGGAAATCTGGATCATAGATTTTAAAAAAAATTCTCAGTACTGGAAAGAGGACATTTCCGGTGTAAAACAGAGTGAGCTTCCAGCTTATTTTGCTGAAAGATTTCTGAAAAAAATTAATTAATTAAAAGCTCATGGTTTCAGCTGTAATTAACTTGTTCTTCTGAAGTGTGTTGAAAAAAAATGAATATCGAACTTTGAATGCCAAACTGTCTAGTCTTTAGGAAAGTTTGTGAGAAAGTCTGTGAGAAAATTCTATTCCTGAAAAGTTTTGTCTTCTGT
Organism: Ichthyophis bannanicus; assembly: GCA_033557465.1. NCBI lineage: Eukaryota > Metazoa > Chordata > Amphibia > Gymnophiona > Ichthyophiidae > Ichthyophis > Ichthyophis bannanicus. Next base: position 1,307,484,649 of record CM066033.1, read on the forward strand.
GAAGTGATCTTTTTCTGAATTTGAAGCGAGTATGAAAGTGCTTGGCCTTGCATGAACGTGTGAAAGGGCTGCAGCCAAGTGTGTGAAGGAGGTTAGTGGGAATTTGCATTAGATGTATAAAGAAATAGTTACAATGATCTAATTATTTTTGTATTTCATTAGAATCCGTACTTTAGCCTTTAAGGCAGAGAAAGCTGCAAATCTTTCTTTAATAGAAAGGTTCTTAGCCTCAACAAATAGGACCAATAAGGTTTCTCTTATTGATTTATTAAGGACAGGGAGTAGGAGCTGTACTGAGGATGAGAATTCAAGGAACCAAGGACAATTTGCCAGACCCGAAGCTGCAGATCCTATTTAAAAAGGCCACATCGCAAGAAAGAAATCTGGGAAGATAAGCCACTTTGGGGTGCACTTAAAAAATACATTATTTTCACTTTGAGTTCAAAGGTTTAACGTTCCAAAAGAAGTTCTGCAATTTAATAATCTTTGAACTTCTTACTTTAACAGTTAACAGTAAAAAAAAAAAAAAAGTGTTTGGGTAAAGAAAAAAATAAAACACTGAAATTCACTTCTTGCACTTTTGTTGTATAATTATAATACCTTTGTTGGTACTGAGAGTATTGAGGTAATATTCTGAAAGAAATACAAAAAGGGAAAAAATTACAAAGAATTTTGTTTATTTATTGCACAGAAGTAAAAGACACTGTTACAAAAGCCAAAGAAGGATTCTTATCTGATAGTCTGGTCCAGTTTTATTGAACACTTGGGGGCATATTTACTAAGCTGGGCTAACAGCATGCACTATTTGTAACTAGGTCGCATTGAATAACATGGGATCTAGCTGCAAACCGTGTATGTTGTTAGTCCAGCTTAGTTTGCAGTATCTGAAAAATAAAGTGTTTTAAAACTCTTGGGAAAATATTTTTAACGCAATTCATCTTCATTATATAATAATGACAGCTCTTATATATAAGTTCTCTCACAGAAAATTTCAGTGTTTACTGAATCTTTTTGATTAGTCTTAACCTATTTAAATTATTTTTTAATTTAAATAACCCTTAAAATCAGAGGCACTATTGTGCTAGTTATCCTTATTTCAATGAAATCACTTTGTCACTGGACTTAGTTCTGTGTAATACCTAAATAATCCTGGAATAAGGTTACTAGATGTTTTGCAGGCAAATCTGGGACACTAAATCGAAGTGTGGTGGGGACGGGGGGGGGGGAGGAAAGGATACCTTAATTCCATGTTGAGCAACAAGACGTGCAGGAGGGAAGAGTCCTTACCCTGCCTTCCATGCATCCCATGACAGCAGTGATATCACTTCCAAGCAGACAAATCACAGAAAAATAGAATCAATAATGCATTTCCTCCATACTGTGCAAATGTAAAGATAATAGAGGTAAATCTGAAAAACTGACATATTCAAATCACTAAACTGAAAATTATTTTCTTTATCCCCTTTGTCCCCAGGGACAGGAGGCTTCCAAACAGGGGGAGTCAGATTCAGAGCTCTAAAATCAGGGACAATCATTAAAATCATGGACATCTGGCCGGGCTGTGCGCATGGTGATAGGGCACAAGGACAGTAGGTGCACTGATCTCATCACTGGACTTTCAGGAAGTGCAAAAAGAGTGAGTTTATTTATTTATTTTATTTAACTATTTCTTTTGAGTTACTAGTCGTGGCTGGGTGGAGGGAGGGCACCAGATTTGTTAGTCGCACATTTCTAGCTTGGTATAGTTCTGACATCTGGTAACCTTATCCTGGAGGTATCAGCTCTAATTTAGGTTCCTTTTCCTCCTGTTGTTTACTCTGTATTACTGAGAAAAGGAATAGGATGAGGTTAATTTATTCTGACACTCCTCTCAGAGGAGTGTATCAGTCTGAGGTAACATTTTGGCACAACTACAGAAAAATATTTCCAGAGGGATATCAGTAAGGCTGAGGCGCGCCCCCTAAGGGTCATAGCTTACACTAACTTTTTATTAATCTCTAAGCCCTACTCTATTTTCTACCAATTTCACCATCATGAAAGTCTTAAAAGCTGAAGGCACATTTTTGAACAGAATAAGCATCACAGAGCTGCTGCTGGGTTCAAATACTCTGGACGGTAGGCATACGGAAAAGGTGTAAGTCTGCATAGACAGACATTACTGGGCTGAGCTCGCATTCTCTCTGCCTCTCTTTGCCTGGCCCCACCTCCAGCTCCCAGGATTCCTTGGGTATGTTGCCATAGTGACAGAGCAGCAGTGGTGTTGTGACAATAGCAGAAATGTCTGTGCCTCCGGCTCGCATGTTTGTGTCTCTGGCTCCATCCCATGAAGGGAACCCAGACCAGAACCAGCCAGAAAGGGGACAGCTGCACACAAACACTCGAGGGACAGCAGTGGCTGCCTCTCGAGAGGTACATGTAAGCGGCCATGCTGAACTCTCAGCTGCCCCAGACCAGGCACGAGTCTCGGTACAGGTCAGCAGCAGGAAAGATGCGGCCGGTGAGGCCAAGAGCAGTGTGACCCGTAGGCTGGAGTACATTGTGCAGAGCATAAGGCAGCAGGGCATTACGGTGAGTACCATGGGAGAGGAGGTATGAATGATCGGCCCAGCAATTCTAAATCAAAAGCATGTCACTTAAGGATTGCCATACTGGGTCAGACCAAAGATTCATCAAGCCCAGTGTCCTGTTTCTAACAATGGTCAATCCAGGTCACAAGTACCTGACATTTCCCAAAGGTAGCCAGTTCAATGCTACTTATTCCTGGTGATAAGCAGTAGTTTATCGGATTACCTTAATAACTGTTTATGGACTTTTCCTCTAGGAATTTATCCAAATCTTTTTTAAACGCAGCTATACTACTTGCTTTTATCACATCTGCACACAAAAAAAAACAAAACTCCTCACAGCCTACACTTATCAAAGTAGCAGAAAACTAAGGCTGTAGCAACAATCTAGCAGAACAGGCAACTGTTACGGGAAAATGCCCTCAACTAGTAGCAGAATGAAATATTCTGATATTACATGTCAATGGAGATCAGGATGATAGGGCCTCAGAAACGGGGGTCAGCTGCCTGAGCATTAACCCAAGCTTGTGCAATCTCACATAGACTTCCCCTAACATTTCATTCACCAGCCTGAGGGTAATTTTTGTAATTTCAAATGCATTTGCAATGATAAAAAAACACCACTTATCTGAATTATAAGTGCTCCTGAATCACCAGAGAAGCCTCAGCTGGAAGACATAAAGTCAACCATCGACTCAAGTTTCGCCCATATTCTTACAGGGCTGTATCAGGACATATCTAACAGCAAAACAGTCAATAGAGAGGCTGTTGCTGCAAAAACAAAAGCATCTTTCAGGAAATGGAAAAAGGAGCCAAATGGCAAAAACTAGAAACAACATAAGCACTGGCAAGTTAGATGCAAGGCATTGCTAAGGCAGGCAAAGAGAACAGTTTAAAAAAATATTGCTGCAGAAGCAAAAACACATAATAAAAGCTTTCTCAAGTACATTTGTAGCAAAAAACCTGTGAGAGAGTCAGTTGGACCATTAGATGCTAGAGGGGTAACAGGGGCACTGTGGCAGGCTATGGCCTATGATAGTCTGCAAATATGAAAGGCCTGTAAGTTAGGCCCTGATTCCAACCCCCATCTCAGTAAAGAACCAAAAGTCTGTAAAAGGTTTGAGAAAAACTGTTTTAAACTGCTTAATAAGAAGTTTTCATGAATGCATAAATCTTTCATTATTCTCTTGTGCTGTGAAGATAGAAATGTTTCAATACATGCATTCCTAGAGCCAGAAACGACCTTGCAGTAGAGAAGTATCCAAACCTAGAAACTGCACCATTGTTAGAACAGTCCTAGAGGAGGGAGCTGGGTGCTAGGCCCAGGAGGGATCTCTGATTGGACAGGTGCAGGGGGCGTTGGGACCAATAGAAAGTTTGCATGTATCAAACTGAAAAGAAATGTATAAATGAATATTTCTCTGTAAGAACTTTGCTCAGTCCTTTTTGAAGCTTTGACTAACTGGGCCTTGTGCACAATAAATTGGCTTGGACCCTGTAAATTGACTCCTGGATTTATTCATTGTCTGCACTTCGCTGCCACATATTCTTGGTGCGTTGGCCGGGAACGTGCGGATAGTGAATGGTAGTCAAGCGAATATTCCACGCAATTCACCTCCAGGTTTGGCCTGGTCGGAACCGTGTCTGTCCGACCGCAGGGGAAACCTCAGGCGCCGCCGATCCCTTTGTATTGGAGAGGGTTCCGCCTTGCCTCGGCGGGCCACTGGGTCCGGCCGGCCAACACCTCCGAACCCGAGGGGAGTCCAGGATCCAACCCAAGAACTGGTTTGGTATCGGGAACCGGATCCGGTGAGTAGACATTTTCTTGTTTAAAAGTCAGTAAAGCCTGGGGAAAAGTCTTGCATGAGTGCGCGAGACTGATTTGGTATAGACTAACTGGGAAAATCTCGCATGAGTGCGCGAGACAAGAGAGCTTGATCACCTCTCATAAGGGCTGTCCTAGTACGCTCCGCATAAGGGTTAGCGGAAGCCGAAGCCATCGACCCTTTGGTTGGGAATAGTCAGTTAGTCAGAAAACCTTGGGCATTTTGAAAAATGATTTCTTGTGCTGGTATGATTATTTGTGTGATAGAGATGTCTTGAGACACAGACCGAGCGAGAGCAGACTCCTGAGTAGCGCAGTTCCTGGCCGGGTGACTGCGCCCAGGTTGCAAAAAGGAGGAAGCGTGTGGTGTTTGTCCCCCTCAGTGTTTTGTGGGCTGTACGGACCCCTTACCTACAGCCAAACTACCTACCCTTACTGTTTGTCGTCTTGTACGCCATTACGATTATGGGAGGGACAGAGTCCACGCAAACTCTGCTGGAATGTATGATCACGAATTTCCGTAAAGGAGTTTCAGGAGACTATGGCATAAGAATGTCTCTGTCTAGATTAAGAATGTTATGTGATAGGGAGTGACCTGTGTTAGCTACTTCATGGCCCCGTGGGGGCACCTTTGATGTAGAAATAGTTTCTCGTATTCATCAGCTTGTACAAAAAGCGTACCCTGATCAGTTCCCCTACATAGATTCCTGGTTGGGTGTTTGCGAAAGGCAGCCTCTTGGGTAAGGCGCTGCTATGAGGAACAGTGTAGAATATTAGTAGCAACCACTAGGGGGACCCGGAAAGTTGAGGAGAAGAAGCCGCCTGTGTATTCTGCCTCAGAGTCCCCAGAACTCCTGGCCCGTTTACCCCAGTACCCACATAGGTTAGTTCCCCCAGCTCCGCTACCTGAAGCGGAACCTGATGAGGTACCTCAGCAATTACCGCTGCAGCAGCAAAAGAAGCCCACTTCCCCGAGTGATAGCCCTGAGTCAGGCTCAAGTACGTCGGGGGAACCAGGGTCCTCCGACAAGATGGAAAGCGGAGGCTCTCCTGCCAGTTCAGGGTCACCAACCAAGGAAGCTTATACCCGAGAGCCATATGATTTAAGAAGTATAACCCCAAAAAAGGAGAAAGCAGGGTGCCTAATGCCATTGCGTCAAGTGCCTGGTGTACCTATCCTAAATGATCAGGGTCAGATGGCACCAGGACCAACCAGTCTAGTCTACGTACTTTTTTCCACTACTGATTTATTAAACTGGAAAACGCATTATGCTTCCTATACAGCAAAACCCCAGGAATTGACAGAATTAATGTCTAGTATAATGAAAACTCATCAGCCTACCTGGGCCGATTGTCGCCAGCTCCTGTCCACTCTCTTTACTACTGAGGAGCGAGCGCAGATTGTGCAAGCAGCCATCCGCTGGTTAGAAGAGAATCCCGTAGAGGGGGGGGGATATGAATCTCCCACAAGCAGCCGCCGCAGCTTTCCCGAATGAAGATCCTAGATGGGACCCGAATGATGACAGGGTGGCAGCGGCCCTAACGCGATTTCGCCAGGCCTTGCTGCAGGACCTGAAGAAGGGAGGCCAGAGGGCCATGAATATCGGGAAGGTGTCTGAAGTTATCCAGGGTCCAGATGAGAGCCCAGCGGCCTTTTATGAGTGGTTGTCTGAAGCCTATAGATTGTATACCCCATACGATCCCGCCACTCAGGAGAATTTGCGCATGGTGAATGCAGCCTTTGTCAGTCAGTCCCAGAGAGACATAAAATGAAAATTGTAGAAACTGGATGGATTTGCGGGTATGAATACAGCACAGTTAATGGAAGTCGCTCAGAAAGTATTTGTGAATCGTGAAAATGAACGTGACAGAGAAAGTAAACGAAAGATGAAGAAGAAAGCAGATCTTCTTGCTGCCGCTTTAGTTGAACGACATGGAGGAGGTTTTCCTAATCAAAGGACCAGAGAACGTGGAAGAGGCCGCGGAAGTAGCAGGCCTTCTTTGGGTGCGAATCAGTGCGCCCATTGCAGAGAAGAAGGACATTGGAGAAATGAATGCCCGCATCTTGACTCCACCCCCAGGAGGGGAGGAGGGAGTCCCTGGAGAACAGGAGGCCGGTTTCAAAATCGTGGAGGAATGAACCGAGCACAGTTCCAGCGAGGGAGAGAAAAAGCCATTGAGGGAGTGGCAGTAGCAAGGGGCTATGACCTGGATGAAGTGGATGAGGACTAGGCCAGACTGGGCTCCAAGTTCAACGTGGGTCCCCAGGAGCCTATGGTCGGTTTGAAAGTAGGGGACCAATATATGGACTTTATGGTAGATACAGGAGCAGAACATTCCGTGGTGGCAAAGCCAGTGGCTCCTCTTTCCTCTCGATCTGTCACCATTGTTGGGGCCACGGGGAACAGGGCCACCAAGCCATTCCTGCAGAACCGTATGTGTGAACTAGGGGGACAGAAGATAACGCACCAGTTCTTGTATATGCCTGAGTGCCCTATTCCACCTTCTGGGCCGAGATATGCTTGCAAAGCTTCAGGCACAAATATCCTTTGCTGAAGGGGGAGAAATGCAAATGATTGTGAACCCAAAGCCTGCTGGATTGATGGTGCTAACTGTTCCCCAAGAAGAAGAGTGGCAGTTCGATAGTACACCTCCAATTAAGTCAACCAGTTCCTGTATACTCACCAACCTTATAGCCCCGCCTGAAGTATGGGCAGAAGATAATCCACCTGGCCTAGCAAAGAACATAGCCCCTGTCATTGTCACCCTCAAGCCAGGAGCGGAACCAGTGCATGTGAAGCAGTATCCTCTTCCCCAACCAGCCATTGAAGGAATCCACTGCCATCTGATGAAACCGCTGAAGAATGGACTTCTCAAGGAATGCCAGTCATCTTGGAACACCCCTCTTCTCCCAGTCAAGAAACCTGGGACAGGGGATTACCGCCCAGTACAAGATCTGAGGCGGGTAAATGATGCAGTTGAAACTATACACCCAGTAGTACCAAATCCTTATACTCTCTTGGGACTGATCCCCGCTGAGGCTACTCATTTCACTGTCCTGGACCTGAAAGATGCCTTTTTCTATGTACGCCTGGCCCCCACCAGTCAACTTTTGTTTGCTTTTGAATGGAAAGAGCCCACAACAGGAAGGTGGGGCCAACTCACTTGGACTCGATTACCTCAAGGATTCAAGAATTCACCCACTCTCTTCAGTGCTGCCCTGAATCAAGATCGTTCAAGTTACTCAGTGAACCCAGGACAAAGGGTTCTCCTTCAATATGTGGATGACCTGCTCATAGCCACCAATTCAGAAAGTGAATGTCTACAAGCCACCAGTGAACCTCTGTACCTTTTGAATGAGGCTGGATACAAAGTCTCACGAGCTAAGGCGCAACTATGTCAAACTGAAGTTAAATACCTAGTGTTCCAGTTGTCCAGTGGAATTCAACACTTGGGACCTGAATGCAAAGAAGCTGCATGCAGTATTCCCACTCCAACCACCAGGAGGCAAGTGAGAGCCTTCCCGGGGGCCGCAGGATACTGTCGCATATGGATCCCCAATTTTGCGCTGCTAGCAAAACCATTGTATCAAGTTACCAAAGGAATGGAAAAGTCTCCACTGGAGTGGGGACCTGAACAGGATGCAGCATTCCGATCTCTGAAAAGCGCTCTGATGTCATCTCCAGCTCTGGGTCTCCCAGATGTCCAGAAGCCTTTCCATCTTTACGTCCATGAGTCACAAGGAAATGCATTGGGGGTACTGACTCAATCTCTTGGATCTTGGCAACGGCCAGTGGCCTACTTGTCAAAACAGTTGGATGTGGTAGCAAGAGGTTGGCCCCCTTGTTTTAGAGCAGTTGCGGCAACAACCCTTTTGGTGAGCGAAGCAGACAAGCTCACTCTGGGACAGAATCTTCAAGTGACTGTGCCGCACTCTGTCCTGACCCTCATGGAACATAAAGGAAGTTTCTGGCTAACGAATTCACGGATGTTAAAATATCAGAGTATGCTGTGTGAAAACCCCCAGATACAGTTAAAAGTCAGTCAAGCTCTGATTCCTGCTACGTTGTTCCCAATTGGTCCTGGGCCCCCTGATCATGACTGTTTAGAAACTATGGACACCGTATTTTCAAGTCGCCCTGATTTAACTGATTTCCTTTGGAGGATCCAGAACAGACTTTCTTTGTAGATGGAAGCAGTCTTGTCATCAATGGACATCGTTGTGCTGGATATGCAGTGGTGACCCTTGATCTGGTAGTTGAGTCCTCAGCTTTGGCCCCAGGAACTTCAGCACAGAAGGCTGAACTGATAGCTCTCACTAGAGCACTGACATTAGGAGAAGGACTCTGTTTAAATGTGTACACAGATTCTAAGTATGCCTTTACCACTTTGCACGCACATGGAGCCTTGTATAAAGAGCGAGGGTTGATCACCTCAGGAGGCAAGTCCATTAGGTATGGGCCCGAGATATTGATCTTATTAGATGCTGTATGGGCCCCTAAGTAAGTTGCAGTCATGCACTGTCGAGGCCCTAAGACCCCATTTTTGCATCTCACTACTAGCACCCCTGTCTACTTCGGTGGCACAGCAGTGTGTGTCATGTGCCAAGAACAATGCTAGGCAAGGTCCCGTTCCACCCCCAAGAGTTCAGTCAGTAGGGGTGGCCCCCATGAGTGATATTCAAGTAGATTTTACTGAAATGCTACGAGCAAACGGTTATCACTACTTGCTAGTTCTAGTTTGCCCATTTTCTGGGTGGGTAGAAGCCCATCCCACCCGAACAGAGAAGGCTCAAGAAGTCACAAAAATACTGTTCCATGAGATTATTCCTCGATTTGGAATACCATTGACTACAGGGTCAGACAATGGACCCTCATTTGTGTCCCAAGTGACTCAACAGTTAGCTCGAGCTCTACAGATATAATGGAAGCTGCACACTGCCTATAGACCCCAGAGTTCAGGGAAGGTAGAATGCATGAATAGAACCCTGAAATCTCAGTTGTCCAAGCTTTGTCAAGAAACACACCTAAAATGGCTCCAGGTTCTCCCTATAGCCCTTCTTAGGATACGTTCTGCCCCAACCAAGTCTTTAGGAGTTTCCCCTTTTGAGATTTTGTATGGGCGACCTCCGCCCACTGTACAGGGAATTAAAGGAGATATGAAACAAATAGGATCTGAAATAACTAGACAAGAACTATTGGCTTTAGGTTCTGTTTTGCAGAGTCTTCATGCCTGGGTGCAAGATCGATTGCCCATCAACCTAACAGAACCTCTGCATCCCTTCAAGCCAGGAGTGTCAGTGTGGATCAAAGAGTGGAGAAAGACCCCGCTGGCGCCGCATTGGAAGGGACCTTATGTTGTCATCTTGTCAACCCCAACTGCAGTAAAAGTCACAGAACTTGAACCTTGGATCCATCACAGTCGAGTGAAGCCAGCAGCTGCTCCTGAACCTGGTCAATGGACTTCAGTAAATGATCCTGAGGCTCCATTGCGACTCACGTTGTGGAGACAACCAGCATTGTAAGAATCTTCAGAATCTACAATCCCACCCCTGTCACACAAGAGTGGCAGCCGAAGCAGAGAAGAAGAGAAACTCCACAAGTTCATCGTACCCAAAGACCTCCAAAGACTGTAATCACAATGTTCTTCCACTATTGCCTCATGGGAGTGGTGGTCCTGGGATTCCTGGAAAAGACTTTTGCCTTACCCCCTTGTGCAGCTTGCATAACTACCACCCGAACTGGACAGAAGGTCACTCAGACTTTACTTTATCATTCCTACTATACTTGCACTGGTATAGTTAGCCGGTGTACATATAATGGTACAGAGTTAAATATCTGTATGAAGAGAAGAGTAAGACTTGTTACAACCCCCGGCAGAACCCCTCTTATTATGTACTTGAGATAAGATGGAATGATGAGGATGGAGCCCCATAAATGCCACCCGACAGCTTCCTGATCCCACGAAGCATGTTACCCTGAGTTTTGATGCTTGTGAGGTGATCAACAGAAATGTCTATCACAAGTGTGGATATTGGGAGCATGCCTACTACTATGATGATAAATATATGTGTCCTGAAGGAGCATACGGATGGGGAAAGTGTACTGGGAAATCTTCCCCAACCGTCTACAGTACATCATCCAAAGATGCTTACTACTGTCCCAAGTGGGAATGCGTGTATTATGCTACCTGGTCTGGGGCGCCTATGGGACGAGATGGAGATAATCGAGTGGCTATCTTGGAAAAATTATCATTACCAGAACCTAAGAAATGTAAGAAAGGTGCCTGTAATCCAGTGCAACTCATCATACTTAACCCTAGCCAGTGGAAGCAGGGGTACAGATTTGGGTTGCGGATAGCAGGAGGCGGCGTAGATCCTGGAACTTTTATACATATACAGTTGAATACTAAGACTCATGCATCTGCACCTTATCAAATACATCACTCTTTCTATGAAGCCATGAAGGCGGAGTTAGAGATTCCTCATGCCTCCCAAAACTTGTTCATTGAGCTCGCCGGGGCAGTAGCATCTAGTCTCCACATTTCAGACTGTCTTTTCTGTGGAGGGACTAAGATGGGAGACCAATGGCCCTGGGAGGCACAAGAAGTGAACTATTCTATGCCTTATAATCAGACTGATTTACATCAGACTACTAGTGAATGGGTACTGGCCCACTCCATTGTTGGTAATTTGTGTTTTGCTCGTTTTGGACCACAGTTTGCTATGGAAGTTGGACAGCTGGTCTGTCTCAATCAGAAGTTCTACAACAGTACTACTAAGAAGACATCCTGGTGGTCAGGAATCAACACTTCAGAGCCCTCCAATCCCTTAATTTGTTTCCCTAATCTTGCCAGCATCTGGACTAATCTAGCAGCTTATAATGCCTGGCAAGCACCACCTGGATTTGTGGAACCCGAGCATATGCTAAGCTTCCTCACCACTGGGGAGGAGCATGTACCTTGGGAACCATACGACCTTCCTTTTTCCTGTTGCCTACATCCCATGGAGAACAACTGGGTTTTCCCGTGTACAGGAATCGACAGAAACGAGAGGCCTTGAAAATAGGCCAATGGGACAAGTGGAAGGAGGAGGAGTGGCCACCTGAGGGAATTATTTCATACTATGGACAATGCTCCATGGGAGCAAGATGGTACATGGGGATATCGTACTCCTGTGTATATGATAAATCGTATTATACGCTTACAAGCTGTTGTTGAAATAATAACCAATGAAACCAGTAAAGCACTAACTCTTTTAGCTAAGCAGAGTACACAAATGCGTACAGCTATTTATCAGAATCGTTTAGCTTTAGATTATTTGTTAGCAGCTGAAGGTGGAGTGTGTGGAAAATTTAATTTAGCCAACTGTTGTTTGCAGATTGATAATAATGGACATGTTGTTGAAGATATAGCTACTCAAATGCGCACACAAGCATATGTGCCGGTTCAGACCTGGCATGGCCTGAAGCTTGATGGGTGGTTTGGTTCAGCATTTTCATGGTTAGGAGGTATGAAGACCTTTGCCTTTATTATATTACTCATATTGGCTGTATGCTTGTTTCTTCCATGTCTCCTACCCCTTTGCTTACGCATGAAAACCTCAGTTATTGATAACACTGTAGAACGGAAGGCAGCTACAAAAATATTGGCTATGTGGCAATACTCCCCCATATCCCAAGATGATGCTATTATGCAAGTTTAATATGTGATTTAATTCTCACCCTTTCTCACTAGCAGGTGAGAATAATCAAAGGGGGGAATGTGGCAGGCTATGGCCTATGATAGTCTGCAAATATGAAAGGCCTGTAAGTTAGGCCCTGATTCCAACCACCATCTCAGTAAAGAACCAAAAGTCTGTAAAAGGTTTGAGAAAAACTGTTTTAAACTGCTTAATAAGAAGTTTTTATGAATGCATAAATCTTTCATTATTCTCTTGTGCTGTGAAGATAGAAATGTTTCAATACATGCATTCCTAGAGCCAGAAACGACCTTGCAGTAGAGAAGTATCCAAACCTAGAAACTGCACCATTGTTAGAACAATCCTAGAGGAGGGAGCTGGGTGCTAGGCCCAGGAGGGATCTCTGATTGGACAGGTGCAGGGGGCGTTGGGACCAATAGAAAGTTTGCATGTATCAAACTGAAAAGAAATGTATAAATGAATATGTCTCTGTAAGAACTTTGCTCAGTCCTTTTTGAAGCTTTGACTAACTGGGCCTTGTGCACAATAAATTGGCTTGGACCCTGTAAATTGACTCCTGGATTTATTCATTGTTTGCACTTCGCTGCCACAGCACTAAGATGGGACAAGGCCATAGCAGAGCAACAGAATGAATACTTTGCTTTGGTCTTAACTGAAGAAGATATAGGGAAGTTACCCATGACTGAAATGGTATTTAAAGGCGATGCATCAGAAGAATTGAAAGAAATATCGATAAACCGGGAAGATGTATTGCAACTATTTGATGAACTAAAGAGTTGCAAATCACCTGGACTAGATGGTATACATCTGAGGGTGTTGAAAGAATTTAAATATGAGATTGCAGACCTACTATTAGTAATCTGTGAACTATCATTGAAATCATCTGTAATACCTGAAGACTGGCAAATGGCCAATTTAATCCAATTTTTAAAAAAGGTTCCAGGGGTGATCCAGGAAACAACAGATCAGTGAGCCGGACATCAATACTGGGCAAAATGATAGAAACCATTATAAAGAATAAATTACTGAACATGGTTTAATGGGAAAAAGCCAATATAGCTTTAGCTAAGGAAGGTCTGGTCTTACTAATCTGCTATATTTTTTTGAAGATGTGAATAAACAGGTAGACAAAGGTGAGCCGGTCAATAAAGTGTATCTGGATTTTCAGATAGCCTTTGACAAGGTCCCTCATGAGAGACTCTTGGCGAAATTAAAAAGTCATGGGATTGGAGACAGTGTACTATTGTGGATCAGGAACTTGTTAAAAGATAGAAAGCAGAGAGTAGGGCTAAATGGCCAGTTTTCTCAATGAAGAAAATAGTGAAGTACCACAGGGATCTGTGCTGGGCCCACTGCTTTTTAACATATTCATAAATGACCTGGAAATAGGAAAAACGAGTGAGATGATCAAATCTGCAGATTTATTTATTTATTTATTTATTTATTTATTTATTTATGTATGTATATATTTCTATACCGCCCCTTCCAGCGATCAAGGGCGGTTTACAAGGAACATTTTAACAACTGTACACAGATGTATACATTTACATTGAACAATTAGATTTAACTATTTACAATGAACGGTTGAGTATAACTATTTACATTAAACAAAACTTCAACTTCAAGGTGTATTAATAATACAAACATCCATTAACTTATTTACATTGGATATTTACAGTGGTTGTGTATGTTTTGGAATTTATTTCCTTTTTTTGACGTAAATCGGGGGTGTGTTTGGGGTTTCAGACAGGGGGGGGGAGTTATTTAGTTTTGAGTAAGGGGGTTCATGTGTGTATTATCATGGTTATGGAGGTGTTTTGGGGAATATGGGATTTCAAAGTGTTCAGTAAAGAGGTGAGTTTTTAGCTCTTTCCTGAACTGATGGAGGTCATTTATGACACGAAGGTCTATTGGGAGGTCGTTCCAGAGCGTAGGGGCAGTGAATGTGAATGCTCTGGAGCTGGTAGTTTTCTTTGTCTTCCTGAAGGCTTTTGGTGTGATAAGAGAGTGGGCTTCGTTTTGTCTGTGTGATCTAGTTTTGTTTGGTGATTGTAGAAGTGTGGAAAGGTGTGAGGGGGCTATGTCTTTTATGAGTTTAAAGGTTGTTAGGATAGTTTTGTATCTGATTCGGCTGTTGATTGGGAGCCAGTGTAGTTCTAGCAGTATTGGGGTTACGTGGTCTGTTATATGTGCTTTGGCTGTTACTTTTGCACAGATGTTTTGAGCTCTTTGAAGAAGGTATGTGTATTTTTGAGGGAGGCCTATTAATAGACTATTGCAGTAGTCGAAGTGGGGGGTGATTAGTGTATTTACTACAGATCTAAAATCTTGAGTTTCTAGGAGTGGCCGAAAGTTGTTAAAACCCAAAAGGATTGTGAGAAATTGCAAGAGGACCTTGATAAACTGGAAGACTAAATGTCCAAATGGCAGATGAAATGTAATATGGACAAGTGCAAAGTTATGCTCCTAGGAAAGAACAACCTAACCTATGGTTACACGATGTAAGGTTCCACATTACGAACCACTACCCAGGAAAAAGAATTACAGTAGGCATCATTGTGGATAACATTTTAAAACCCTCCACCTAGTTTGCAGCAGCAGCCAAGAAAACAAATAGAATGCTAGGAATCATAAGAAAAAGAATGAAGATTAAAACAAAGGATTTTATAATGCAGCCCCGTCTTCAGCAAGGACATCCGGACGGCCCCCTCCAGGAATGGGACTCCACATCAACTGGCTCGCCTTTGTCTACCTGTTTATTCACACCATCAAAAAAATATAACAGATTAGTAAGACAAGACCTTTCTTGGCTAAAGCCATGCTGGCTTTCTCACATTAAACCATGACTATATATATGACCAGTAATTTTATTCTTTACAATGGTTTCTACCATTTTGCCTAGTATTGATGTCAGGATCACTGGTCTGTAGTTTCCCAGATCACCCTTGGAATCCTTTTTAAAAATTACTGTTACATTGGTCACCAATCTTGCATCCGAAGTAAAGATGATATGCCTTCTTCAGTTGAGAAGTGATACTTTTCTTCTGGTTGGCAAATGTCACTTCCCCACAAATGTAGCAGAAATTGTCAACGGTATTAACGCACTTTCGCGGCATTACTGTTCTGTATTGTACCTAAATGACTAAAATTATATGATTAATAAAAGTTACATGTAACAGTAGCTTAAACTGTCTCGCACACAGTCTGAAATATTTTAAATGCTCAACCTTTCCGACTGCGTATAGTACACTGCTGACGTCAGATGGCTTCAGCAGCCATCTGGCAGTAGTATTGCATTGCATCAGAAATTGATGCAATCAACTCTGTATGATGTGTGCATACTGGTATTATGCAATGTGATGCAATATTACATCATTCAAGGCTTATATGGGATGTTGTCGATGTCCTACTGGATAAATTTACACGGTGAAACGTCAAAAATGAACTACATGCAATATCTTCAAAACGAGAGCCAATAAAAAATTTTTAAAGTTATCTTCATGTTCAGCTAACCAAGTTACTACAGATTAGGGCCTTTTAAAGTCAGTAACGATTTCAATGTTGACCAGTGATATCAGGCCTGTAAAGTGCAAACATGCGTGTACAATTTTTCACATCAAATAGAAGGTATGAATGTGTATACATAGTATTCCTCAAGTAATTTTCAAAGTTCCTGTAATGGAAAGGGGTTATAAAATCGCCCAGGTGGCTCATTGTTCTCCTTCATCTGAAAACACCTATTATAAGCTGTCAGTTTCTTGAATGACAAGCCATGTGTGAGGCACATGACTGTCTCTTATCCACGGAACTGACATGAATCATGTGAATGGCCCAACTGCTGATGTCAGAGAACACCAATTTCAGGAGAGTAATTTTATTTTACTGCCCTCACCGTGCAAATAAGGAAGACAGAGTTCTGTATTGTACTTCCCTGCGTTGCCATTCTGCTTTATTTACCTTTCTATCACATTGTCAGTTTCCTAGAAAAATTAATGCATGCTGATACATTTTGTTCCAGGAGGAAAACATGATTGTGACAAAGAATTTTACTAGAATAGAAAATGCCTATCACATGGAAGCAGAGGTGTGTATGATTCATATTAGACTTTTTTATATATCGTTGCAAAAGAAGCCATTTATTATCTGCTCAGGGATCCTGAAATTTACTGCTGAATCTTATTGTGCATGTTCCAGGCAGGCAACAGGGCAGAAAGAAGGTCATCAAGTATAGCAGGAGTTCAAGAGATTGAGGAAAGTCAGGTCAAAGACACAAGCTAACTTCATTCAGTTGCACACATTAACTTCAATTTTTGTACATAAACTGACTTTAAACAACATACGCTAAAAGGGATTCAGCAGCTGCTGGGGTACATCTTTGCCCTCATAATGAACAAATGGCATAAACTTTAAAACATGTGTAAGTTACACCATACTTCAGAAGTTGGGGTAGGCAGGCACTAGTGAAAGCAGAGTCTGACTGTTTAACATCTACCCAAGACACACATATTCCCAGAGTGGGGATCACAGGTTCAGCTGTGGTAACCTTCCATGATGGAGAATAATAAAATGTCAACAAATGAATAAATATATCCAACACAAAGTCATCTTTCTACCATACACATTGGTTGTAATGAAAATGTTTTATTTGTGAAAGTATATTTACGCACATTTTCATGTTAATTTTCTTAAAATACATATTGAGTTATATTCATGTTCCAAAGTTTAGCTTCTGATTTTTGCTTTATTATGGAGGAATGCAGAAAAGCACAGGCTCTGTGAAATGGTAATAAATATTAATAGTTACTTGAACACAGCTATTTATATATGAAAATGTCTCACTTTGACATCTAAAAGTGATCAAAGGGAAATATGATTTGACTGGGAGCAACTTAAATCGCCCTCTAAGAGGCTGAAGAAAGGCCAGAGATACATTTAATAGTGGAGGTAGACACCACACCATTTAAAAAAGGAACAGCTTGAGTGGAGCTAGGAGAAGCGAAAGTGGCCAAGCTCAGGGTCCGGCCGGGATACCTCCAGAGATATAAAAGCAGCTCAGAAAGATTCTGGTAGGTGCCCTGAAAGATCTGTTAATCGTTGAATATTGAGGTGATCCTGGATGACTGGAGAAAGGCAGACAGAGCCCTTCATAAAAAAACATTCATATGGTACATTGTTGTGGAAGGACTTGGATTCAGTTCCCAGCTCATCTGACGCTCCCCCTGGGTCAGCTGGAGATCTGCAGTGGTAACATTCACAGCCCTTGAGGGGGAAAGAATCACAGCCATTGCACTTTGGCGACCCCTACTGACTGGATTGAGGGCCCAGAAGCCCTGGCGAGTGGTCCCCCAACAAAAACTGTCACTGCAATAACTGCACTAACGTAAGTTGAAAGGGGCTATAAAATAAGGAAAGAAAAATCCTAGGTAGCTGCAAACGGAAAATTTTGGCACAAAATCCTAGTCCTGCCCCCCATGACCTCAGAGTCAAAAGGAACAGGAGGAAGAAATTAGGTCAAAAACTGATGATAATGAAAGGCTACTTGGGAGAAAGTTGGAAACTGCAGGCCAGTTAGTCTCATCTGACCTCAGTGAAAGAAATTTAACAAAGAACAGATGGAAGGAAAAGATAGTGAGGTAATCTGTCTTGATTCCAGTGGGCTAAATGGTTTTATGAAATCAAAATCTTGGCAAACAAAATCTGATCACTTTGATAAAGTGACTAGAGAATTAGACAAGAAGTATGCATCAGTTCTGGTATACCTGGATGTCAGCAAAGCTTTACATTCTGTGCCTTTTGTGTGGACCCTAAAGGGGGCTGCACTAGAAACTGACTGAATGATGGAGAGTAGTGATAAATTAAGAGTTCTCACACAAAACAACAGCAATTTCTGAAGTGGCTCTGGAATAGGGCTGCCAATCGTTTGAAAGAGAAAATCTCGCCACCTCCCCCTTTCTTATACTCTTCACCACACCGATCTCTGTTCCTTCCTTACACCTCACACACTTCTTTTTTCTCTGCACGCCGACTGCCTTCTCCCACACATTTGATAGCAGCATGACAGAACGGCTCTCCTTTTACTTTGGTGTAAAGTTCAGAGCATGTGCAGCCCTTCCTTCCTGCCTGCAATGGTCTCCTCAGCTTCTCATTTCTGTTTTTCCGCTTTACCGAACAGATGCAAAACAAAGCTCTTGCAAATATTTTTTGTTTTTGTCATAGAGACAGTTTTTCATCATTTCTCAACACAGACTATCCAAATCAATGGGCATGTCTCAGAAACTGGGTTCAGACCCTGTCTGAAAAACAGAAGAAAAATTGAGAATTTTAAGTATACTCCAAGTGTCTTCTTTGCCTTGAACCACAATCAAAAGGATTACAAGCATTTTTCTCATGTGTCTCCACAGGCATGAACAAATCATGTGAATTGACGTAGAGAACATTTCAAAGCAGAAAAGTTGCTTCAAGGCAAGTCCATGAAAAAGCCATCTTCTGAGCAGAAGATGTCAACACCTCCACAGACAAGTCAAGAATCCTCTATGGAGAAACCATTAACCTCAAGATGTAGTGACTTTAAATGTCCAGACATCCAAAGGGACCGCTGTTGTGTGGATAAAACATGGTGGCCTTTCATCTGTGACTTCCAGTTTATCTGTGCAGCTATATGAATGTCTACAAAAACCTGATGAAAAGCTCTTTCAGCAATGCCAACAAAAGTAGTTTCTTAATTTTAAAAAACCCTTTCCTTATGGAAGATTTTAAAAAACCAATATCAAAGCACCTGTTTGATAATGGAAGCTCTTTGATATTGACATAAGCACTGAAGTAGCATAAGCACACCAGCGCAGAGAATCTCATTCTTAAGAGACAGAGCTAGACTCTTCTTCAGCGAATCAGCAGCTGTGTAATGATGCTTCTCGGCCCCAGACACAACTAAAGGCCTCTTCAGAGTGGATCTTTCTGCCTGTGATACATACCACTCCCAATACACTGGTGTATGTTTTGATTGAGTGAGACTCTTTATCCCTGCAATCTGTTCAACTTCCTCACACTTTTATGCAAAAGGTGTCTGAGGATTTCATGAAAGAGTATTTCAAAATCATGGTCCATACTCTTTCGCTACAACTGCCTGAGCAACTTTCTTGTTCTCCTAGCCTCATGCCAGCACAGAGAAAAACATACCCTCATCCTACTGTATCCTTAATGTCTACTTGCAGCACTGAGCAAGAATGGGTAAGTTCACTTCCACTCTCTTCACCAGACTCTCTCCATTCCAACATGAGAGACCTTCTGGATCCTCTTGACACTCTTCCATCTTCTCCAGATAAAGGAGTAAGGGGATCTTTGGAGATACTTCTTGATCCTTCTCCTCCTCCTAGGAATGACTCTTCCTGTGAGGGTATTTCTTATCCGAAATTTGTCCAAAGAATGATTTTGGGAGGGAGGTATCACACAATGCAAGGTATCAAGGGGGATGCAGGCTAATTTAGCTCCTGCAAAACCTCTCCCAAAAATTGAAAAATCTGGCCTCTAAATACCAACCTAAATGTGCAGAAATGACTACCTGGATTTCAGGAGAATCAAAGTTGGTAGTGGCAGCGAGCAGAAGTTGAATCTTGGCTGTGAGCATCCGTTGTGTCCACAAAGCAGTCCAAAGAAGCTAGACACAAAGGAAAACTGGAAGAGGTAAAGATAACTGTGACATCAGAAGACCTGGCACTGGAGATCTCGAAAATCGTCTTAGCAACTTTGGAAGAGCATTTGAACAAACTCCAATAAACTGTGAATGAGACAAAAAAAAATTGATCTTCAACTGCAGCAGGATAACAGAGTGTCTGCACAAAAGAATGAGAGCATACTGCAGGGACAGCAGGTTGCTGAGCCAACACTACTCTGTTAGACCGAGTAGAAAAGCAGAACAACTGCTCTAGAAGAAACAACTTAAGAGTTAACAGGCTTACTGGAAACAGTAACAGACATGGAATGTATACAACTTTTGAAGAATGGCTACTGGCACAGCTGGACCTGCAGATAGTGGAAGGCAGAGGCCACTGCTTCTTTAATTTCTTCCCTCTTTTCTTTATTGGTTTATTTGGACTTATTGTCATTTGAATATAAGAACATAAGATACTGGGTCAGACCAAGGTCCATCAAGCCCAGTATCTTCTTTCCAACAGTGGCCAATCTAGGTCATAAAGTACCTAGCAGTTTCCCCAAAAGACACAGGTTCCACAATGCTTGTATTGGGTCAAGCAGTGATATCCTTGGTCCCTTTTAATAATGGTTTATGGACATTTCCTCCAGGAACTTGTGCAAACCTTTTTTAAACCCAGCTACACTAACAGCTTTTACTACATCCTCCGGTAACAAATTCCAGAGTTTGATTACACGTTAAGTGAAAAAATATTTTCTCTTATTAGTTTTAATTAGGTTACCCTGTAGCTTCATTGCATGTACCCTAGTCCTTCTATATTCTGATGAGTAAACAATCGATCTACGTTTACCCGTTCCACTCCATTCAGTAATTTATAAACCTCTATCATATCTCCCCTCAGCTGTCTATTTTCCAGGTTGAAGAGACCTAACCTTTTTAGCCTCTCTTCATAGGGGTATCCTTCCATCCCCTTTACCATTTTCATGGCTCTTCTCTGTACCTTTTCTAATAACGCTATATCCTTTTTAAGATACGGCGACCAGAACTGTACACAATATACAAGGTGCGGTCGCACCATGGAACGATACAGGGGCATCATAATATCCTTTGTTTTATTTTCCATTCCTTGCCTTATGATACCTAGCATGCTATTTGCTCTTTGGCCGCCGCTGCACACTGGGTGGAGGGTTTTAACATGTTATCCACGATGACACCTAAATCTTTTTCCTGGTGGTGATTCCTAATGTGGAACCTTGCATTGTGTAACCATACTTTGGGTGGTTCTTTCCTAGGTACATAACTTTGCACTTGTGCACATTAAATTCCATCTGCCATTTCGATGCCCAGTTTTCCAATTTATTAAGATCCTCTTGCAATTTTCCACAATCCTCATGGGTTTTGACAACTTTACATAGTTTTGTGTCATCTGCAAATTTGATAATCTCACTCGTTATTCCCATTTCCAGGTCATTTATGAATATGTTAAAAAGCAGCAGACCCAGCACAAATCCCTGGGGTACTTCACTATTCACCTTTCTCCATTGGAAAAATTGGCTATTTAGTCCTACCCTCTGCTTTCTATCTTTTAACCCGTTCCTGAGCCACAATAGTACACTGCCTCCTATCCCATGACTTTTTAGTTTTGCCAAAAGGTCTCTGATGAGGGACCTTGTCAAAGGCTTTCTGAAAGTCCAGATACACTATATCAACCAACTCACCTTTGTTTACCTGTTTATTCACACCTTTAAAAAAACATAACAGATTAGAAAGACAAGATCTTCCTTGTGTAAAGCCATGTTGGCTGTCTCCCATTAAGCCATGACTATATATATACATGTTCAGTAATTTTGTTCTTTATGATGGTTTCTACCATTTTTCCCGGTACTGATGTCAGGCTCACTGGTCTGTAGTTTCCCGGATCACCCCTGGAACCCTTTTTAAAAATTGTCGTTACACTGGCGATCCTCTAATCTTCAAGTATTACAGATGATTTTAATGATAGTTACTAATAGTAGATCTGCAATCTCATATTTCAGTTCTTTCAACACCCTTGGATGTATACCATCCTGTCCAGGTGATTTGCTACTCTTCAGTTTATCAAATAGTTGTAATATATCTTCCCGGTGTATCAATATTTCTTTCAATTCTTCCTCAGTATCACCTTTAAATACCATTTCAGTCATGGGTAACATTCCTACATCTTCCTCAGTAAAGATCAAGGCAAAGAATTCATTCAGTCTCTCCGCTATGGCCTTCTCCCCTCGTAGTGCCCCTTTTACCCTCTATCATCTAATGGTCCAACTGACTCTCTCACAGGTTTTTTGCTACAAATATACTTGAAAAGGTTTTTATTACGTGTATTTGCTTCCACAGCAAGCTTCTTTTCAAATTTTCTCTTTGTCTGCCTTATCAATTCCTTGCATTTATCTTGCCAGTGCTTGTGCTTTTTCCAGTTTTCGTCATTTGGCTTTTTTTTTCCATTTCCTGAAAGATGCTTTTTTGGCAGCACCAGCCTCTCTGACCTCACCTTTAAACCATGATGGCAGTTTTTTTTACTTCCTTCTACTTTTCTTAAAACATGGAATACAGCTGGTCTGGGTTTCCAAGATATTTATTTATTTAATGTCTCTTCTATACCGCGCTCTTTAAAAATCAGTGTGGTTTACAGGTAACCGATTTGTGCAGTGCAGGCAAGCCTACACTGGACTTACAATAAACAGGGGATTATATACAGGGTTAACAGGGTAACTTTGTACAAGCTAACTTGCTGTCATAAGTTATGAGGACAGCTTGACACTATTTACACATTGTCTCAGCTATATACATGCTGTCATATGTCATGAGGACAGCTTGACTTTTTACACATTGGCTCAGCTAAATACATGATGATAGGGCAGGGGAGTATACCTCTACCCGTTGAGTGGATTGGGGTCTAGCGGGCTGGGCAGCAGACTCGTGGAGTGGCTGCGTTGGGGGCATCAACCTGGGTCCTGAGTGTGACTGACTGCGGGTTGTCATCAAGTTCGGTGTAGTGCTGGAGGAACAGATAGTGCTTCAATGCCTTCCTGAACTGGGTGAGGTCATTGATAGCCCAGATGGCAGGGCATTCCAGCATGTTGGTGCATATAGCGCGAAAGCTCTGTTTCTAGTTGCCTGCGAGCATTTTGTGATCGCCCTCGGGAGTTTCAGAGTATTGAGGGCGGCTGATCTCCTTACTCTGTTGAGGGGGGTGGTCTGTATGAGATCTGTGAGTGAGGTGGAGGAGCATTTGTTGATGGCTTTGTAGGTCATCGTTAGAATCTTAAAGGAGATCCTGCAGTGGACCGGGAGCCAATGCAGGTGTTTCATGATTGGGGTTATATGTTCTCTTGGAGGCTCCATGCAGGATTCTGGTGGCCGCATTCATTGTCAGTTGCAGGGGATTCAGCGTGTTTTTCAGGAGACCGTGTAGTATGGTGTTCGCATAGTCGAAGTGAGGAATTACAAGTGCTTGGTAGACTGTCCGAAAGTCTTCTAGCTCTAGCAGATGTCGCAGGTGGCGAAGCGTCCGAATTTTGTTACAGATCGCCTTGACCATGTTGCTTATTTGGGCCTTCATATTGAGCTGTTGATCCAGCGTGACCACTAGGTACTGAACTATGGGCCTGCTGAGGAGCTCTGCATCCCGCACCTTCAGTGAGGTGGGTGGAGTGAATGTTGGGTTCCTGGTGATAAAGAGGACCTCTGTTTTTTTTAAATTTATTCTGAGTTTCTGCGTGTGTAGCCAATCTGTGACAGCATCGAAGCAGGCGGATAGTGGTGAGAGGTCTGGATGATCTGTCGAGATAGGCATGTATAGTAGCATGTCATCGGCATAGATTAGGCAATTAATATTGAAAGAGCGGATGAGGTTGCAAATGGGCTGCATGTATACGTTGAATAGTAGGGCTGAGAGTGAGGATCCCTGTGGCACGCCTTTCTCTTGCAGGAAAGGTGAGGCGGTGGAGGGGCCAGTGAGAACATGCTGCCATCTATCTGTTAAGTACGATGCACACCAGGCTAGCATGTTGCCCTGGACGCCCTTCTCACTGAGACGTGTCAGGAGTATTTCGTGGCACACAGTGTCAAAGGCTGCTGCAATGTCCAAGAAGATCAGGGAAAACCCTTGTCTGATGTTATCCAAGTCAATGGTCAATGTGTTTGAATAATGTGGTCAACAGCGTTTCAACTCCATGTGATTCCCGGAATCCATGCTGGCAGGGGTCGAGGGGTGCGCTAGTCTCAATGTGGTAGTGAAGTTGGCGTTGTACGACCTTCTCAATGATTTTTGCCAAAAGTGGGGTGCTTGAAATTGGCCTGGGTCTAACTTGCTGTTTTTTAGTAGCGGTCTGATGGCTGTTTGCTTCAGGCTTCGGGGGAAAGTCCCAGTCGAGAATGATAGTCCTATGAGTTTGGATAGAAAAGGGCTGAGCTCAGCATGCAGGGATTTTATCCAAAATGCTGGACAAGGGTCGTTAGGTGCTGTGGTGGTGTTTATGGCGGTGATAATGTCTTGGATGCTTTTTTCAGTTGGGGTGGAGAAGGTGGTGATGATGTGCTTGACATCCTTCGTGGATGGTGTCGAGGTAGGTGGAGGAGTTTGGTGGGGTGCCCCGTACGAGGAAGACATGCTAGTCTGGCTTGTCTTGGCATGCAGGTAGTCAGCATATTCCTGAGGGTCAGGGAGGCTTTGTTGCGTGGGAGAGGGCTCCTTCGTTAAGGTCTTAATTAGGCTGAAGAGCTTGTGTGGTTTATTTAGGGAGCGGTGTAATATCTCTGCATGGAATTGCTTCATTCTCTTTGTGACTGCTGAACGGTGTCTTCCCAAGTGAGCAGTGTATGTTTTGTGGTTCTCAGCTGATCGAGAGCAATGCCATCATCTTTCGAGCTTTCTGAGCAGGAGAAGTGACGTCCGTAGCTCAGGGGAGTACCAGGGGGCATTCTTTCTTCTTCCTGCTGACTTTTTGATGTGTGGTAGTTGGACTACGGCATCCAGGCTTGCGTTCCATGTGGAGATCATGTCATCAAGGCTTTGTGCCGTCGGGTTCTGGAGGGGCTGGGCTCTGTCCAGGATTTCCTCCTTGTTGAATGGCCGGAAGCGTTTTGATGATGCTGTGGTGGATTTGCTTGAGGCCTGGGTTTTATTTTTGTTGGGGTGTGATGGCATCTGGAACCTTATCAGGCTATGGTCGGACCATGGAGCTGGACTGATGGATAGATCCAGCTTGTGCATGGGGTCAAGGACAGTTTGTGGGGCGAAGATCAGGTCCAGTTTGTTTCCTTTTACGTGAGTAGGGGCGTTGACCAACTGGGTATATCCTAACTTTAAGGGCCTCGATGAATGCCTTGGAGTGAGTGTCTTGGAGAGCTGGAAGGTTGAAATTGCCCAGCACCCAGTTTGACACACGAGGGTTCTTGGGGTTGCAGGCGATGTCTATAATTGTGGATAAGTCCTCTGGGGAAGGGGAAGGAGCCCTGTAAAACAAGTTGATAGTGCTGTGTTTATTCGATATGGTGATGGAGTCAAAGTGCATAGTGCTGCTGGAGGCGGTTAGCTGGAATTGTAGTTCCAATTTGGTTAGGATAGTATTTTTAAGATAGTATTTTTAAACAACACTCAAGAGTGATGTAAGTCTTTAACCTTTGCAACTGCTCTGTTTAGTATTTTCTTAACTATTTCCCTCATTTTATCATAGTCTCCCTTTTGAAAGTTAAAAGGTAGTACTGTGGATTTCCTTACTATCCCTCCTCCACTAATTAAATTAAACGCGATCATGCTATGATCACTATTGCCAAGTGGCCCCAGCACTCTTATCTCTTGCACCAGATCTGGTGTTTCACTAAGGACTAGGTCTAAAATGGCTTCCCCTCTGGTCGGTTCATGAACCAGCTGCTCTAAGAAGCAGTCATTTATTTAATTCACTCTCCCTTTTTCACATTCTCTTTCTTCTGATTTCTTCATATATATTTTTATTAAACTAAGCAGTGCTACCTACCCTATCTCTGCTCTCCTTTTCTCTTTCCTATTGTTTATGTAGTTCTTTTCTAAACTCTTGTATTTTAAAATTTGATTGTACACCGCTTTGTTGGTTACTGTGAAGTGGTATATCAAATCCAATAAACTAAACTAAACTATATAATGCAAATTGAAAGAAAACATGATTTAACATCTATAACCATTCTAAAAAGATATAAGCCCAAATTATGAAAAAGAGAACTGTACAAAAAAGATTATACACAATGCCTGTAAGCCGACTCCCTCATGAAACAAGTGAAGGAGCTCAGAGAAGAGGTGGCGAGGCTGAGAAGCATCCATGACAGCAAGAAATATATTGATGAGATGGTTCTTGAGGCATCCAAGCTCTCTGACAGAGGTGAAGATGGTATGCTACTGAATGAAGAGAGATGGCACAAGTCACCAAAGCTTGCAGAATTGAAATTCAACTCCTCCATCTCTCAAATTGAAAAACCAGCCTTGGAAGTGAAAAAGGTGAAAACATCCCAGGAATGGGAAAAACCAGAGCTCAAGCACCCCAAAGTTGCAGAATCAGTGACCATAAGGAAGCAAAGAGTAGTGGTGGTTGTTGACTCTCTTCTGAAGGGTACTGAGGCGTCCATCTGCCGACCAGATTTGATGTCTAGGGAGGTATGCTGTCTGCCAGGTGCCAAAATCCGAGATGTTACAGAGAGTTTGCCAAGATTCATCAAGCCTACTGACCATTATCCAATGACGTTCATCCATGTTGGTACAAATGATACCGATAGGTATCCCTCCAAGCATATCAAGCATGACTTCATGACTCTGGGAGAGAGGGTGAAGCAGATAGGTACACAGGTGGTATTCTCTTCAATCTTCCTTGTTGAGAGTAAAGGCCAAGGCAGAGAAGCTTGCATCTGGCAGATTAATGCATAGCTGTGTAACTGGTGCCATCAAGAGCTTTTTGGGTCCTGGACAATTGTATGATGTTCCAAGGGCTGCAGAGTGGAGGAGTAGCCTAGTGGTTGGGGCAAGGTACTTCAGGCCGGAAGGTCGGTGGTTCAAATCCCACTAGAGGACAGGAACCTTGGGCCGGAAGGACTGGGGTTTCTAGTCCCATAGGTGCTCCTTGTGGTCTTGGGCAAGCCACTTAACCCTCCATAGCCCATGTTCCCTGTAAAATAGTTATCTCCAAGTTATAATGCCCTGTTCAATGTAATTTCAGTTTGTTCAATGTAAACCGCACTGATGCAGAATAGCGCGGTATATAAGAGAATGTAAATAAATAAATAAATAAACAGAGATGGTGTCCATCTATCCAAGAAGGGTCAAAGTGTCTTCCACAGCAGACTGCCTAAACTAGTGAATATGGCTTTAAACTAGGATTCATTGGGGATGGGTGAAGAAAGCCCTCAGGTAAGTAATGGGTAAATGGAGCAATATCTGGAAATCAGTGCGCATTAATGCCAATAGTATGGGAAATAAGATTCCAAATGTTGAGGCTTTAATGGAAGAGCTGACTTGTATTTAGTGGCAGTTAGGGAAACATGGTTCATGGATAACCATGACTGGGAAGTAATCACACTGGGCTATGCTTTATTCAGGAAGGACAGGATAGGAAGAAGGGGAAGAGGGGTGGCACTATATGTAAAAAATCATATTATTATTGTTAAGTGTTTGGTCTTCAGTCTGGAGGTTCATTGTTGAAAGACTGGCACTCGTAGCTGCTGTCATTGTATCGATCCATCTCAATGATGGCCTTCCTCTTTTGCGTTGACCTTCTACCTTGCCAAGCATGTCGTCTTTCTCTAATGATCTCTCTCTTCACATGATGTGTCCAAAGTATGAAAGTTGAAGTCTTGTCATCTGAGCTTGTAAAGACAGCTTAGGTTTGATCTCCTCTAGTACTGACTGGTTTGTTCTTCAGGCAGTGCATGGTATACACAGTATTCGTCGCCAGCACCATAATTCAAAAGCATCAATTTTCTTCCTGTCTATCTTTTTCACTATCCAACTTTCACATCCATATGACATTATTGAAAATGCCATGGATTGAATAAGTCGATTCTTTTTATGGAGAGAGACATAGACTCCTGCCTAGGTCCTTCATAGCCACTCTGCCAAGAGTAATGCGTTGTCCGATTTCTTGACTGCTTGTTGCTTCTTTATTGATAGTTGATCCAAGTGGGTTAAAGTTGTCCACTATTTCAATTTCTTTTCCATCAAAGCTACATAATTACAGGGCTTACAAGGGAAGGAAGTGGCACTGTGGGTTAAACTGGGGAATCAATTTGCATTGGTGTAAATACAGATCTCCTTCACAAGCAGAAGTGGACAGAGATTTAATAGAAGACATATGCAGAATTGCCATAAAAGAAAAAGTGCTACTGATATGTGAATTCAAATGCTTGATGTTGATTGGCATATCCCTGCTGCGGTGTCATCTAGAAGTAAGGAGATCCTGATTCTCTACAGGGAAAATTATTTCAGCAATTGGTAACAGAATCCACAAGTGAAGGGGCCATTTTGGGTTTATGGTAGTGCTTTATAAGTCTAATTTGCATTTTTAGATCATCTGAAAACAAATCAATTGAGATCAATCAGGTTCTTAGAAAGAAGGTGAAACAAAAATCTACATTAATTTGAGGAATGGAGGCAGATTCCATATAGGCCGATTATCTCCGGCGGACACTTTTAAATCGGGCACGGGCACGATTCAAGCATAATTCCACATCCATGGGTATAGATGCACCCATGTTTATGGAACGGATACATAGACATGTCCAGCACAGCACGTCTAACATGCTGTTCAGCTGGCCCATGCACGTATTCAGAGTGAGAGCTGCCCATGGGTACAGGCACGGGTTATAGAGTGAAGCAGAGAAATCCATCTGCGCTAATATTAAGGGACATGGATAAGTGCTGAAATGGGTTTGGATGTCCCTGTGTTCACCATATTGTGGACAGTTGTACCTCTCTGCAATATGCCAAGAAAAGTGCAGAGTAATCTCAGTGCTCTCTAATATATTATAAAAGAATGCAAATATTAACATGTTTGTCATGACATACCTTGCATCAAAAAAAAACATTGACATTATAAAAAAGTTTCAGTTATTCTTGCATTGGCCACCTCTAAAAACACAGATTATACAAGACCCAACCCACGAAAAAGGGAACATACTTGATCTAATATTCTTGAATTCCCACAGCACCGCTACATCTACGAACCCAAAGATCACATGCGTACCATGGTCAGACCACCATCTCATCAACATTACCCATGCATACAAGCACACCAAAACCATAGAGAACAACCATCCCAAAAGAAGATTCAAACCATTCAACAAAGAAGACTTCCTAACACAAATATCACCCAAACTTCAATCAAACTCCTCCAACCTTGAAGACCTGATCAACAACTGGAATGCTACAATCGCCGCAGCATCCAATGCAACAACAACCAATCCAAAAACAAAAACTACCAGAACGAAAGCAAGATGGTACACCCCAATCCTATGCAAATTAAAGACACAACTCAGAAGAACTGAAAGGAAATGGAGAAAGACCAAAAAGGAAACAGACAAAGCGAAATACACCAACAACCTCAACTCATACCACACAGAAACCGATAAAGCAAAAAGGGCCTACCACTCAAAAATCATTCATTCCTCACTAAACAAGCCACGCGAGCTCTTTGAAATAGTCAAAAAGCTCACCAAAGCACCCAGCCAACCTGATCAGCTACCAAACATACCACCTGAGCTACTAGCACACCAATATAAACAGCTCCAGCTACCAAACAGACCTCAACAACAAGCAACATCAACAACCCTCCAATACACCACCAAAGCCACGGATTGGAGCACATTTGAAACAATCACAACTGAACAAGTAGAATCCACTATCTCCCGACTAAATACCACCACCTCTCCACTAGACCCCTGCCCTGCTGAGTGGATAAAGAAATCAAAAGAGGACTTAAGCACACCCCTAACCCACATCATCAATGAATCCCTCAAGCAAGGACACATTCCAGACGCCCTTAAGACCTCTATCATTCGTCCAACTCTAAAAAAAAACAACCTGGACCCACTCGATCCAGCCTCCTACAGACCAATAGCAAGCCTCCCATTCACCACCAAAATTATAGAGAAGATCATTCAACAGCAATTCCAAGACCACCTGGACACCAACAAAATACTGGACTCGCAATAACACGGATTTCGCCCACACCATGGAGTTGAAACCCTCATGGCAAAACTACTGAACACCCTCACCAAAGGCACACAGGCCAAACACTCAGGGTACATCATGCTCTTTCTAGACATATCCGCGGCCTTCAACACCATTTCCCACAACACTCTCCTACAAAGACTCCAGGATATAGGAATCAAAGACACCGTTCTGCAATGGTTCCACTCCTACCTAACAAACAGACAACAACTAATCCGCACAAACACAGCAACCTCCCCCCCTTTCCAACAACATCAAGGTGTGCCACAAGGCTCCACACTGTCCGCCATGCTCTTCAATGTCTATCTGCAACCACTCTGCTCGATCATACAGGACCACAACATCAACTACCATATATACGCAAATGACATAATGCTCTATGTCCCAATCACAACCAACAACCCGACATATAAACAACTATCAGACTGCTTCACTGAGATCTCCGACTGGCTACAAAGAAACAATCTGACCATCAACATCAAGAAAACTGAAGCCCTTATAGTAACAAAGGACCCAGATTTCACCCCACCATCTCACATCACACTAGGAACCACCCAAATAAAGATTCAACCCCAAATAAAATATCTGGGAATCACTATAGACCAAGCTCTCACATTTACCCCACAGATAAAAAAGACTGCAAGGACAATATTCCACAAAGCAAAAACAATACAACGGCTCAGACCACTCATAGATCCACAAGACTTCAGAACTGTCATGCAGGCCATGACACTCCCACACCTGGACTACTGCAACATAATCTATCATGGACTCCCTACAACCCACATCAACCCTCTACGGACTGCCCTGAACACCACCGCAAGGATCATCCAGAAAGCAAAAAAACACGACCACATCACCCCAGTACTAAAAGAACTACACATACTACCACTTCAAGCAAGGATCAAATACAAAGCTGCCCTGCTTATACACAAAGCCCTCCATCAACCACAGACCTCCCATCTCTGCTCCCTGCTACCCCAGCCCACCCACAACAGAACGACCCGACAAACCACCAACAACACCCTCACCATCCCCTATCAGCGAACAAAATATAACCAACGGACCTGCAACAGAGCCTTCGAACTATATGCACCCTCCCGCTGGAACTCACTACCAAGCCAAATCAGAAACACCGTTGATCCAACTGCATTCTGAAGACAACTAAAAAACATCCTCTTCCTGGAATATCTTGGACCAGATCCAGGCAACCTCCACTGACATCTCACAACACCGCAACCGAAATCCCAATCTACCCTCTAAGAGACCCATGTCTATTCCCTAAGACTTCTCCACCTGTTTGAATCATCAATGTTGGCCCCCTGGTGAAGGCCCCCCCTACACTGATTTCTGTCCCCCCCCCCCCTTTTATGTTACACCGCTTTGACCCGGTGAAAAGCGGTATATAAATGCAGTTAAATAAATAAATAAAAACACTGTTTAACTAGCTTAATATTGCTAAGCTACAAAAGTATTCTCTTTTAATGACTATGACCTTCTGACTATGACATCTGTTTCCCATATACCTGGGTACTGGCATTTCTCACAGTAGCTCCCTACATGTGACTATACCTGTCCCATACAATGTCCATTCTCTGTCTTGGCTTATTTTGGTCTGTATATATCTACTATCTGTGGGGCAACTGTGCCTGCCTTCCCACAGTCTGCTTTGTGGCAATGCTGCCCTGATCAGGCCTGTGTGGACATGGGAGGGGTGATCCCTGTGCTTTCATACCAAGTAGCCAGCCTCCAGATATATCACTACTCTCGCAGCTTGCTTGGACCGGGTAAGGATGTAAGCCTCATGGCACAATCTGGGGAATGTTGGCACAACATCAGTGATATCTCCCAGTGTCTGGCACAGCTGCCTTATCACACTGGCACCTAGTGACACTGCAGTCATCCGTAAGGTCCAGGTACTGGTTAGGCATTCATGTCCTCCCTGAATTGCAGATCAGCACACCAGATCCACCTGTGCAACCCTCAAACCACATACACACACTCTCACTTGCAGGAACAAATTGTAGAACACAGCAGAAAATTTTCTAGGTACTGGCCTTATTCCACATCTCCAGCAGAAATAAGGAGCATGACTGCGGGAGAGTCAAAAAACATACATAGGCCTTTCCAGAATACTTTATACACATCTCCACAGCAAACCATGCCCCCAATACGCTCCTCCTGAACATGGGCAGAGATCCCCGTGCAAGTGCTGTGGACATCCCTAGGTACCATGTACTGGACTATATCTGTAGACGTTTTTGCAAGACCCCATTAGTGTATGGCAAATATCTTTAATGCATTCAATACATAATGTTGAAAGAATGATAATCTGCTGTATCATAGAAGCAAAAAGGAAATAGTGTGTCAGTCAGCCAAGATAAAATTAGTTAGTAGAACTAACAACATTTTTATATAGAAGATACCTTTATTATATTAACAAATATGTAAGGATATAAGCCTTATTGAAATACAGGTTTTCTCTTACATGCAGGAACATTTTAGCTGCTCGGAGGCAACAGAGAAATAGAAACCCAAAATGTCTTCCTTACTTGTATCCAATGACAGGTGTGCATCACATTCAATGACTTTGGAAAGATGCAGAATCTTTGTAATCTGTTTGTTGAAAAACTGGATAGTTCAGTTCTTATTAGTCCACTTCAATTCTATCATACTCAAGAGGCCCTGGAGAAGCTCCGGTAAGTTACTTATTCATTTATTTATTTATTTTATTTATTTAGCCTGTTTGTATACCACCTTATCCTTCAATCAAAGTGGTCAACAACACAATTGTAGGTATACATTTAACAATTTAACCAATTAATCAAGGATCCAACCCATGTCAAAGGAGGCATTCTAGATCTCATATTCACGACTGAGACAACCCTCAACGCACCAACCATCCCGGAGCTATCAATCACCTCAGTTCCATGGTCGGATCACAAGCTAATCTTATTCCAAGTCCCCCTTCCCAGCTGTAGCCATAATGAAGAAAGAAGAGCGAGAGGCCATCCCAGCGCCCCTCCGAGAAGGTTCCAACCATTCAACAAAGACCTAATCCTGAAAACAACGCTCCCACTAACTACCTCACCGGCACACAACCCAGACTATCTAGTCTCCGATTGGAATATAACACTCAGCTCAATCGCCATATGTCCATCAACTAGCAAACTCCAAGGGAAGCGACCCTCCGCAACCTGGTATTCAGCTGAGCTGAAAGCCTCACGCACAACCCTAAGAAAACTCGAGAGAAGATGGCGCCGCTCACACTCAGACGGAGACCGAAGTGCATATAACTCACAACTTGCAGCACATCGCACCACAGTGACGAAAACCATGAGACGTTACCACACAGACACGCTAAAAAGATCTCTGAACAAACCTCACGACCTGTTTGCCCTCGTCAAGCGTTTGACAAAGGAACCTGCCTCAGAACACATAAGTGAAATCCACCCTCAAACATTCGCCGACTATCTGCAATCCAAATTCTGCCAGATCAACAACAACCCAGTAACTAGCACTATCCTTGAGCCATGCGATCAAACTCCACTCACCATCTTCACAATACCGCCCAAACAATGCATCGAGGACACCATTGCTGGCATCAACACGACCACCGCCCAAACCGATCCATGCCCTGCGTTCTGGATCAAAGAACTTCGGACCGACCTCAGTCCCTTCATATCCAGACTCATAGAACAATCATTCACAACAGGGGCTTTCCCATGTACCCTCAAGCACACATCCATAAGACCATTACTAAAAAACAACAAGCTCGACCCTCAGAAGCCAGAATCATATAGACC
Organism: Ichthyophis bannanicus; assembly: GCA_033557465.1. NCBI lineage: Eukaryota > Metazoa > Chordata > Amphibia > Gymnophiona > Ichthyophiidae > Ichthyophis > Ichthyophis bannanicus. The sequence continues at coordinate 1,307,518,419 of CM066033.1, forward strand.
AATATCAAGCATACCGTTTCTCGCAAAAATAATGGAAAAGGAAGTACAAAGACAGATCCAAGATCACATAGAAACCAACGCACCACTGGACCCATGCCAACACGGTTTTAGAGAAGCCCACGGTGTTGAAACACTTCTCACCACACTCTTCAGCAGCATAATAACAGGCATTGATAACATCCGCCAAGGGTTCGTCCTTGTCTTTCTAGACATTGCAGCAGCATTTGACTCCATGAGCCACGAGCGCCTCCTGGAACGACTCATGGAGAAGGGAATCACCGATAAAGCACTTGAGTGGTGCAGGTCCTACCTTTCCGACAGATGGCAACAGGTACGATCCAGCGATACATCATCAGATCCGTTCCACCAAAAGCAAGGTGTACCACAAGGGTCCTCCCTCTCCGCCCTGATGTTCAATATATACATGCAGCCTATCTGCAACCTGATCTGGTCATTCAGTGTTAACTGCCTGATATACGCTGATGACGTGCTGTTATACATGCCGTTTTCAACAGAGAACCCCGACCTCACACCATTAACAAACTGCATAAATGAAGTATCCAACTGGCTGCAATCCCAAAACCTCAGGATCCAACACAAGAAAACGGAGGTGTTGTTCATTACAAGGAACCGAAACTTCACCGCTCCGTCCTCCATAAAAGTGAAGGAAGCAGACCTCCAGACAAAGCCCACTATCAGATACCTCGGTGTCACCTTAGACCAGCACTTGGATATGAAAGCACAAATAGGAAACATTGTAAGAGCGGTATACCACAAAATCCGATCCCTCAGACACCTACGATCCCTGCTGGAGCCGGACGATTTCAGGACCATCTATCAGGCACTAATCATACCACATTTTGATTATGCAAACTCAATCCTGCAAGGTCTCCCTCAAGCCACCTTGAATCCACTGCAACTGGCAATGAACGCCGCAGCAAGAGTCCTACACGGAGCATCCAGGAAAGACCATGTCTCACCCATCCTAAAACAACTTCACTGGCTCCCGATACAAAGTAGACTCATATACAAGACCCTACTACTTACATTCAAGGCCATCAAAGGACTCTCGTCTGCTTCACTAACAGATCTAATCCAGACGACACCACACAATAGGGACAGACGGTCAGTGGCTCTCAACACCCTGATAGTCCCAAAATCAATAACACAATGCACTAAGGCAACAGCAGGCAGGGCCTACCAATTCTATGCACCAACGTGCTGGAACAGCCTCCCTCATGGCATCTGAGCGATACCAGACTTATTTCAGTTCAGAAAGGCCTTGAAGCACCACCTCTTCCTCCTGTATTACCCAGTAACCAACGCAGACATAGCACCAACCACACAAGCCACCCAAAACCCCCATGACTGAAATTAAAAAGGAGGTCACGATAATGTTGTAAGTTGTAAATAGTTACCCCTGTTATCCAAGTTGTATTACCTGTTCAACTGTAAACACAAAGTACCATCGGAAATGTGTAAATTATTGTTCATTGTGAACCGCACTGATGCTGAATAGCGCGGTATAGAAGAGACTATAAATAAATAAATAAACAGAAAAGGGGGATAAGACATACATATGTACAGGCTATCTGCATTTAGTTCTCAAAATTAAGTTTGTTCAAATTTCACACACTTTTTCAGAGTCTATAATGAACTTTCTCCTTTTTTAAATCATAAGACGACAAGTGTGCCTCACTGCTGTTGGAAACGCAAGGCGCAAAGCTCAAGAGGTCTGTAGACTGGTTGGCCAAGCCCTGGGAAAGCCGTTGCTGATCAGAGAAGAGGAGCTAAAAGAGTGGGAATGCCAAACAGAAAGCCAAACTGATTCTTTGACAATTCAACAGAAAATTAAAAATGCAACTATCTTTGCAAGTTCTAAAGTATTTGTCACTTTTGAAATAAAGGGAAAAGAAAAAACCAAAAAGAATATATAAATGAAGCAAGCTAACATATTTTGTATCAATTTTTCCTTATGGGGCCTATTTACTAAAGCTGCAGTAAATATTTGTAAATAATGCACTTTAGAAGCCAAATTTAAGACATGTTAAAGTGCAAACATTTCTGCAGTAACGGAGGCTTTGGGGAAAGCAGCTGTGCCACAAACCCCGAGCAGCAGTTGCTACCATACAATTACGGTAAAGCCATTAATGTGGATGCAATTAGCTACACCTCTAGAGATGAAGCTGTTGCTTATTATTATCTTCTGTATTAGCAGTTAATGGATGGTAATGAGCTTCCCCCACCCACCCAATTTAACTGCAAGATACAGTCCCCTCCCATTCCCTGCTTCCACCCTCAAGTTCGAATTTCCATATCAGGTTTCAACATAGCAGCTTGAGCACCATATTAAAACTCAAGTTAAGACACTTCATGAGGTTTAGCAAATGTTTTAATAGAAATATTTACATTATATTTAAATATGGACTGACCTGCTGAAGGAAGGAAAGCTCTAAAACGTTTGTCTCACATATATGAAATTAGTCCAATAAAAAGGTGCTACCTGCTACTTGTTTGTTGACCATTATTTCCATATTTTCATTTTGCAATGATTTATAATTAGAGATTTGCTAAGATGTAGATAAAACTTTGTTATTTACACAGTCCTTCTTGTGCCTTTGCCACACAAACGTTGTCTTCTCCTTTTTTTCTCAAAAGGTTGTTTGAAACATGTAAGTTAAATTCAAAATTCAGTTCTTTGTAAACAGATCATCGTTTTCAAATATGTACTATTTCAAAAATAATTTAATACATCACTAACTTTATATCACATCTCAAAATCTGAAAAGCTGCTGCCAATTTTGATATGGGCATATATCTTTCATAGATATCCAAGGATGAGGCTAAACAGCATCAAAATCCTATATTCAATCAGGGCTGCTTTTACCCATGGGCTCAAAGGACTTTTTGGCTACAGGCATCTGTGGATGAAGTCCCGTGGATATCCGTTCCTTGCTAACATCTTGTATAGGTGTTTCTCTTCTTCCATTTTAGCTTCTGACATGTTGCAGTGGGATTCTAATCTTCTGAATAGCGTTTTTATGCAGCTTCATTTGTGGCACTTCGGGTTGTTGCTGTAGAAGTTCAGGATTTGGTCCATAAGTGTTGCTTTCATGTAGACTGATGTATGGAATTCACTGGTTTTGATTCTCATGACCAGAACATCCAGGAATGGGAGTTCATTGTCCTTGGCCGTTTCCATTGTGAATCGGATGTCCTCGAAGATGCTGTTGAGTACTTGGAATGTTTCTTCAATTTTGCTGCATTTTATTATGACGAAGGTGTCATCAACATACTGTACCCACAGTTTTGGATTTATTGTGGGAGTACAATGCTTTCGAGTTTTGCATCACAATCTCATCAATTAGGCCGGATATGGAGGATCCCATTGGTGATCCTTCAGCAACTAGACCGGATATGGGGGATCCCATTGACGACCCTTTCAGTTGTTCACAGTTGTTCATAGATTTGTCCATCAAATTCAAAGTAAGTTGATAGGCACAGTTCAAGGAGTTCACATATGCTTTGTATTGTGAGTGACCCTGTTCATGTCATTTGATCATTGAGTAGGTCTGCGATTATACTGATTGCCAGTTTTTGGTCGATGGATGTAAATAGTGCTGTGACGTCGAACAATACCATCTCTTTATCTTCCTCAATCTGATGGTCTTTTAGTTGGTTCAGAAACTATTGGGCATTGTTTATAGAGTGTTGAGACCCAAAGGTCAGGTGTTTGAGGCATCTCCATATGTCTTTGGCTAGATTATAAGTCAGTGTGCCTGGGAGTGAAACGACTGGCTGGAGTGGTGCACCTTCTTTGTGCACTTTTGGAAGTCTGTAGAACTGTGCAATGTTGGACTTGGTTGCTCTCATTTACCAGTGTTCTCCTCTTGTGATCTGGTTCGATTGTTCAAGTTTCATTAGGGTTTTGTTGATCCTGTTGGTGAGCTTCACAGTAGGGTTGTTGTCGGTGAGCCGGTAAGTTGATGTGTCCTGTAGTAGTTGTTTCACTTTCCGTATGCACTCTGCCCTGATAATGGTGTGGTTGGTCTTCAGGGATTGGAGCACTTGTTGCTCTTGTTTAGAGAGTGCGTTGAATTTTTGGTTTTGTTTCAGAGCTGGGACAATGGTTTGGCAAAGGTCTTGTTGGGTATCCTCACCAAGGTGATTTAATTTGAGTAGGTTTTCGAGGCTGGCTAGGAATTCTGTTTTGGTTGCATTTCCGAGATTAAAATTGAGTCCTTTTATGAGAACTTGTTTTTCGTGGGTTTTGAGTGGCCAGTTGGATAGGTTTCTTATCCATTGTTCTTCATTGTTGTGGCAGACGCTGCGGCCGAGTCCAGATAATTTTTTCTGTAGAGCAGTACATTTTTTCTCTCGTGTTTAGTGCTCTGCGCTCTATTGCCAAGTCTAGGTCAAGGGTGAGTTGTGGTCCCATTGTTCTTGTGCATTCAGACCTCTGTTCAGTCAGGTTTGTTTCGTATTTTCTGAGGCGGCTGTGGGCATTGGATATCATCAGTCGAATCATTCGTTGGCCATTTTGGTGTGCTACTGTCCAAGCTTTGGGGTGATTTAGCAGCGGTCAGTAGTTGACACTGTGGGATAGGATGTTCCGTCACAAACATTCATGCAGGAAAGAACAGTTCCTCGTGCGTGGCAGCATACCTGCAGGCAGATTTCTCCCATCGCCAAGCAGTGTTGCGCATTGGATGCCCGAAGGAGATTCTTACAACCCCTCGACCGAGACTATACCCATCAATCATATGCCCACAGAACTAGTACTCACATTGATTACTTGTTTACTTCTGAACCACTATTTCCGCAAGTGGAGGAAGCTCAGATAGGACCAACTGAGCTCTCCAATCATGCTCCTGTCTGGGTGGATCTTTCATGGCGCTCACCAACGCTGAACTCTCGGATGTGGCAATTCCCACTGGAGTTGTATAAAAATGAACATTTTTGAGTCTATATTGGAGAGCAATGGGCGTCCTGTGAATGATCCTGTGCGCAACATAAAGAAACACCTGAGTTGTTCTGGGAAGCTGCCAAGGCAGTACTGCTGGGGGATCTTATCACCTATATGGCCTCATGGCATCTGCTGAATGCTCGTATTCTGCAACTTGAGCAACAGGTTGTGGTTACATAGAAAGATAACAGCAGAAAAAGACCACATGGCCTATCCAGTCTGCCCTTCCATATCACCTACTACAAGAGTCCCCCTTCTAGAAAAATAGAAACATTTTGGCAGAGAAAGTCAGTTGGATCACTGGATGATAGAAAGGTAAAAGGGGCACTAAGAGGGGACAAGGCCATAGGGAGAGACTGAATGAATTCTTTGCTTCAGTCTTTACTGAAGATGATGCAGGGAAGTTACCCAGGCCTGAAATGGTATTTAAAGCTGATACAGCAAAAGAAATGAAAAAAATATTGATAAACCAGGAAGATATATTACAATTATTTGATAAACTAAAAAGCAGCAAATCACCTGGACAGAATAGCATACATCCAAGGGTGTTGAAAGAACAGAAAATATGAGACTGCAGACGTACCATTACTAATCTGTGAATTATCATTAAAATCTGTGAACTATCATTAGAATCATCAGTAATACCTGAAGAATGGAGGATGGCCAATATAACACCAATTTTTAAAAAGGGTTCCAGGGGTGATCCAGGAAACTACAGACTGGTGAGAGCCTGATATCAGTACTGGGAAAATTGGTAGAAGCCATTATTAACAACAAAATTTCTGACCATATAGATAGTCATGGTTTAATGGGAATCCCAACAAATATACCTTAATGTCACTTCTCAGAGCTATGTAAACTTCGCAGTCCAATCTATATAATAAGCTCTACTTTTCACCTTCAAGATTATATATGTCAAAAAATTCTTTGTGTTACAACCCATCCATGGCTTCATGTAAATATGCAACTGGGTCTCAGAACCAGAATGGGGCGACTTACTGAACACATATATTCATGTAGAAACAGCGCCCAAACTTCACATCAATCACCCAACTTGTTGCTTATTTACTAATCAAACGCTAAAAAGGATGTGATATAATTCAACAAACATTATTTGAGGATGCTTATCTGAAACATGGTGAGTATACTCCCAACACCTGAATCATAGCGCCATAGCGTTTCACAATCCAACGTTTCATCAGGGGATGCTCATCATAACTACTCAAACTTAGCATTAGTCCTCATTAATCATCCCATGCCGGCTGTTGTATCGTCTATCAAAAAACAATACAACATGTGCGGCGTTTTTTGATAGACGATACAACAGCCGGCATGGGATAATTAATGAGGACTAATGCTAAGTTTGAGCAGTTATGATGAGCATCCCCTGACGAAACGTTGGATTGTGAAACGCTATGGCGCTATGATTCAGGCGTTGGGAGTATACTCACCATGTTTCAGATAAGCATCCTCAAATAATGTTTGTTGAATTATATCACATCCTTTTTAGCGTTTGATTAATAAATAAGCAACAAGTTGGGTCATTGATGTGAAGTTTGGGCGCTGTTTCCACATGAATATATGTGTTCAGTAAGTCGCCCCATTCTGGTTCTGAGACCCAGTTGCATATTTACATGAAGCCATGGATGGGTTGTAACACAAAGAATTTTTTGACATATATCATCTTGAAGGTGAAAAGTAGAGCTTATTATATAGATTGGACTGCGATGGTTTAATGGGAGACAGCCAATATGGCTTTAGCCAAGGAAGATCTTGTCTTACTAATTTGTTCTATTTTTTGAAAGTGTAAATAAACAGATACTCTATATTGACTGGCTCACCTTTGTCTATCTGGATTTTCAGAAAGCCTTTGACAAGGTCTCTCATGAGATACTATTGGAGAAATTAAAAAATCATGGGATAGGAGGCAGTGTACTATTGTGGATCAGGAACTGGTTAAAAGATAGAAAGCAAAGGGTAATGCTAAAAGGCCAATTTTCCCAATGGAGAATGTGAATAGTGGAGTACCCCAGGGATCTGTGCTGAGTCTGCTGCTTTGTTATATATTCATAAACTACCTAGAAATGGGAATAACAAGTGAGGTAATCAAATCTGCAGATGACACAAAATTATTCAAAGTTGTTAAAACCCATGAGGATTGTGAAAAATTGCAAGAGGACCTTAATAAATTGGAAGACTGGACATTCAAATGGCAGATGAAATTTAATGTGGACAAATGCAAAGTAATGCACCTAGGAAAGAACAACCCAAACTATGGTTACACGATGCAAGATTCCACATTAGGAACCACCACCCAAGAAAAAGATTTAGGCCAGTGTGCAGTGGCGGCCAAGAAAGCAAATAGAATGCTAGGAATCATAAGGAGAGGAATGGAAAATAAAACAAAGGATATTATAATGCCCCTGCTACTGCACCTCGAATATTGTGTGCAATTCTAGTTGCCGTATCTTAAAATGGATATAGCAGAATTAGAAAAGGTACAGAGAAGAGCCACCAAAATAATAAAGGGAATGGAAGGATACCCCTATGAGGAGAGGCTGAAAAGGTTAGGGATCTTCAACCTGGAAAAGAGATGGCTGAGGGGAGATATGATAGAGGTCTGTAAATTAATGAATGGAGTGGAACAGGTAAACGTAGATCAATTGTTTACCCCATCAAAATGTAGAAAGACTCTTACCGCCTCGCTGGGCAGACTAGATGGACCATACTGGTCTTTATCTGCTGTCATATACTATGTTACTAGGGGACATGCAATGAAGCTACCGTGTAACCACTGTTCCCTCTAAGCTGTGCGCGTGTGCGCGCGCACACACCTTGCCGAGTGAGCGCACATACTTTACAACAGAGCGCACAAAAATTATGGCTCTGATTCTGATAGAAAACAACACAGACGTCTTAAAATTTAAAAGTTATGATTGCAATTACTAGAAATTTCCCGCTTCATTTAGTAATCGTCTATTTTCATTTAATTTGATTAAAATCGATGTGGTGTACATACTGTAGTCTGACGTGTAGTCAAATTTTAAAGTATATAACTCCGAGTATCGCTATGTGGCGCACAAAAATTTAACCTTCCTTCAAAAGCTGCACACAGCTGATATTTTATGCGCACACAGCCTACAGAAAATTAGAGGGAACATTGCGTGTAACCCATATAAGACTAATAAGAGAAAATATTTTTTCACTCAAGGCATAATCAAACTCTGGAATTCGTTACCAGAGGATGTAATAAAAGCTGTTAGTGTAGCTCGGTTTAAAAAGGTTTTGACAAGTTCCTGGAGGAAAGGTCCATAAACCATTATGAAAAAGGACCCGGGAAATCCACTGCTTGTCCCAGTACAAGCATTGTGGAACCTGTGAATTCTGGGGCAACTGCTAGGTATGTGTGACCTAGATTAGCCATTAGAAACAGGATACTGGGCGTGATGGACCTTGGTCTGAACCAGTATGGCATATCTTATATTCTTATGGGTGTGTTTGTTGATATAACCAATTCTTCGACATTGGAGAGAGAAGTCTGCCCCCTCATTTTGGGAGTGGTGGAATTGTTTTATCCTGCTGATTTAAATGTAGCAGATGGTTGCTAAAGGGAACACTAAGAGACATGTGAATTTCCTTCCTTTTTTGGTGCCTCTAGCTCACAATGAGCTGCTTTAGTGGCTATCGGACTGGGATGGCCAACAGTTAAGGGGACTGGGGGATACTAGGGTTTCGGTGCCAGGCTAGGTCCTGCAGAAAGTATGAGTAGCAAGGAAGGGTCTGCAGAGCTGGTTAAGAGGCTATGATGGGGGGAGGGGGAGGTGGTGGGTAGATTGTAGAAACAGATACATTTTTTTATTTAAACTGATGAAACTCTCTAATCTTCAAGGCCCTGAGATGAAATGTTCCGTAGTACCTAAAGAATAAGTTAACTCTCTACAAACCTTTAAGACCTCTAAAGATCCTCAAGGAGCATTCCTAACTATACCCTCACTAAAGAAAATCACGTAATGTGATACCTGCTAGCAATTTCTCTCTGGAATAGCCCACACACTGAAACTTATGAAGTGCAATCAAAAAGTATCAAGACTTGTACAATAACACAAGAAGTATAACACTGACAATTACTGTACTGCACTCAGTCTCTTTCAAAGTAGTCCTCTTCTGAAAAAACACACTTCATGCCACTGCTTGAAAACAATTTTTAATTGCCTCTTTCGTTATGCTGTGAAGCTGCTGTGCTGAATTTTGCTTAATGGTCTCCAAATCAGCAAATCTCCTTCCTGTTAGTGGTGATTTCAGTTTTGGAAACAAGAAAAAGTCACAGGGAGTGAGGTCAGGTGATTACAGAGGCTGATGGATTTGCTTGATTTGGTGTTTAGCCAAGAACTGCTGGACAAGATGTGGAACATGAGCTGGGGCGTTATCATGATGAAACCACCATTCACCATTCCTGTGCAACTCTGGCCTCTTAAGACAAACTGTATCTCTCAATCAAGTCAGAACTTGGACGTAGTTCTCCTTATTGATGGTTTGAGCTTTTGGAGCATACTAATGATGAACAATACCCTGGTAATCAAAGAAAACTGTGAGCATCATCTTGACATTGCTCCTCACCTAATGGGCTTTCTTGGGTCTGGGAGAGTCTGGAGTCTTCCATTTTGAGGAATGAGTCTTAGGGGTATGTTTACTAAACCGTCTTAATGTGCGCCCGGTGACGTTATCGGGTGATAAGGTACCTTATCGCCCGATGAAGGCGCGTTACCGGGCGAAAAGGTACCTTAGCGCGCGATAACGCACGCAGCGGCGCAAATGAGCACTGAGGGTGGAGAAAGGCTCCCGGAGGGCGGAGGAAGGCTCTCCAGGGGCGGAGAGAGAGGGTCAATGGGCAGAGAGTGGGAGGGGAGAGGCTTCCTGCACACTAACGCTGTGGATTCCGGGGCTGAAAACTAATGCCAGTGAAACCCTGGAGTTAGAGCAGATTTAAAGGGAAAAGAAACCATTTCCGTCAGCAATGTACAGCAAAACCAGGGAAACCTACAAAAAGTGATAAGTGTGATACATGTGCACGGAACAAAAGGGCAAATAAACATTGAAAATGACCAGAAGAAAATGTAACAAAAACATAACCAAGCTGGGCAATAGCGAAATTAATGGGAAACATCAAAAAACACTACCAAAAAATCTCCAAAAAAAAGATATTAATTTTGGAAGGGTCTATGCTCTGTCCCCATATAAGGTGAATGATCCCACAGTGAAATAGCGCTGATCAGGGTTTTCCCTTTCCATTGGACAGGTTTCCTATGGCATGCACATGTTCTGCAACAGCAGGGCGGGCATGTCGGAGCAGGCAACTGGACAGATGCTGGAAAAGGGGACACAGAGGGCTGCAGGCGGCACATGCTGTGGTGCAGCTGGGCCACAGTGAGGACTAGGGTGATGCCTAGGTGGCCCATAGGAATGCTGAAACAGTAGAGCAGCCAGACAGCAACTGAGGGCCCAACATGGGCACGAGTGTGTTTCCCACAGTGTCAAAGGGGATGGTACCCAGCAGGTACCCCCAAGGGCACAGAACATTGGAAGGCGGTGCTGGGGGGAAGCGTGGACAGCTATGCAGGCACCCCTACCCCAGAACCCGTACCATAGGCAGCCGCCTACCGGCACACTGGATGGCCTGAGACTGCGCACCACCAGCAGAAGGGCATGTCAGCATGGTGGCAGAGGGGTACTGGTGGTGGAGGGGGCAGTGGCAGCTGCCCACAGCAGACCATGACCTAGCCCTGTGTAGATGGGTGCATGCACTGCAACAGACAGGCCCTGTCTAACAAACAGTCATGCTATCCCCAGGGAATGCACTGTCTCTGTGGCAACACGGTGGTGCAGTACACACAGCCAGTGTGTTCAAGAGCGGAAGGTCACAGGTTCAAGTCCCAGCTGTGGTTCCTGCCAACCCAGTCCCCATATTTTACCCACTACTAAAACGTGCTAATACAGACAGAACCTTTATTTCAGATAAAGTAAACATGCCCAAAACGCCTACATTTTACCCTACAGAGCACAGACACCATAAACATGCACATTACCTAGAGCAGAGTCTCCCAAATGCAGTCCTGGAGGGCCAAACACCATTCAGGTTCCATGCTGCCTCTAATAAATATGGCTGTGCTGCATTTCTGTGCACCACCCCATGGTATGCAGATTATCTCATGGATATTCATTAGGGACAGCATGAAAACCCAAACAGTGTTTGGCCCACCAGGACTGGAGTTGGGCACATCTGCCCTAGAGCAGCAGCCAACAGGGGCAGACACACCCGCACCCACAGGCTCCATTATCCAAAGCCTCCTGGAGAGGCAGGATGTAGGGCCCTGCGTGCATCTCCCAGTACTAGCACTTGCATACCTTAGCAATGCCACCCTAAACCTTTGAATACGGTACACATATATTAAACGGTTGCTATGATTACTGGCAGATAGCAATTCCTAAGTTAAGCACAATCTGCTCATTGAGCTGTATCATAGCAACCTCTCTGATCACTGTTCCCTCTAAGCTGGGAACATTGTCTCTGATGTCTGTGGAGTGTGTTTCAGGTCTGGTGTCTGACAGTGTTTACCACCCTGGGGAGTGACCCCAACAGTATTGCGTACCATAGCCATGCCTGCACTGTGCCCAGAACTGGTGCGGTGGCCAGGGCTGCCAAAAGCCTCTATAGTTGCACAATGCTGGCATAGGTGTGGGAGTGTGTGTCTGTCTACCCAGTGTGTGGTGGCTGCCAACACCTTCCTCAGCCCACACTGCTTGCACTGTTTCCAGTGTTAGCCTGTCAATGTGCATAATGAGGAGCAAGGTACTGTGGGTATAGCCCAGATGGGGCGGCCTGGGCAGGATGCATCTGCACAGGGCATAGGGCAATGGCTGGGACACTGTAGTGCCTGGCCACCACCTGCACGGACAGGGTGGCCACAGCATGTCCTCCTGGGAGGGCACTCTCACCCTGACTGAGCAGTGACCACATCATGGCTAGGTTCCCCCATAGTGCTATATAGTATTTTTCACCAGTGATATTTATGGGTTCTCTTTTCTGGGGCCTAATCACTGACTTATCTGCTTGGTGGGTGTGCTCACATCCCAGTTCTGGGTGCACACATCTTCTCCAGGATCATGCACTGTGAACTAGCTAGCAGACTGTCTGCAGTTATATGTGTATGGCTGGAACACCTTGGAGGGTGCAGCGGCTAGTGACTCACTGTGCTTGCTGCTGGAGAATGTCAGATGGTGATGGGGGCAGCTGAGCATTTCCAGGCCTACTGTCTTTCTGCCATTGCCTTATGGCTGCGTACAGCTCTGCATTAGCTGCCCTGTAGGGTGTCTGTTCCCCAGCAGGACTGGGGTTGATGGCCCCCCTCTACTGCCACCATTGCAGGGAGGTAGAATGTGGATCTGTTGGTCGGGGATCCTGTCTCCCACCCTGAGCCACAGAGGGCGGGTTGGGTGGTGGTACATAATCTGCCTATGGGTCCACACCCCCCCCCCCTTAACTTACATCATGTTACCATGGCGCCAACACAGAATATGCACTATTCTGAGTGCATTATAGCCCATAAGGGCTAGACCGGATGGACAACTACAGATGGACACTAATGCATCCTAGGTGTGTCTGCAGGAACTACATATCACACACACTGGCACTGATGGGTACCTGCAACATGGCCTATTCCAGCCATGGAAGGTGCTGCGGACCTGGTGCTGGGCGCCCCACCTCACCCTCAGGGTGAGCACAGTACCCACACAATGTGACGGTCTGTAGCTACTCTGTGCCACTAACACACACCGTCAGCACCCCCTACCAGGCTGAGGTGCTGTGGGGTGCATCGGTCAGTTCCCCCTTCCAGGCTGAGGTGCTGTGGGGGTGCACTCGATCAGTTCCCCCTACCAGGCCGAGGTGCTATGGGGGTGCATACCCCATCTTGTGATCATCTGTAGACTGCTGATTTGCATGTGCAGTGCATCATGGGTATGGGTGTATGGGTGGGTTGACCCTATCCTGGTAACCACAGCAGACAGTTTGTGTGGTGCCCTGCAGTCCTTCTGTAGCCAGCCAGGGGCTTGTTAGCAGCTATAGAGCTGTAGCCCACTGGTTACTACACTGCCTGTGGAGCCAGAGGTCATGGGTTTGATCCCACAGTGGGGTTATTTGATAGGCCTGTCCGAGGCATTGTCTGTTTTTAATGTAAATTAGTGCTGCCAGCAAAAAAATCCTCACAGTGCTGTAAAATTAAGGTGCCTCATAAGGCGCCCCATAAAGTGCCTTATAAGGCGCCCTATAAGGCATCCTATAGGGGACATTATAGGGTGCCTTGGCGGACAGTGCACTTTATAATGTGCCCTCTGGAGTGCCTTATAGGGCACCTTATGCGGCACCTTAGGTTACGGCACTGTGAGGGTGTGTTTGCTGGCAGCACTAATTAAAATAAAAATAAAATGCCTCAAAAAGCAGTACTTGAACATAAAGGGTAACACCTCAGCCAACCTTATTGATTAGGCACACTGGGGGATCAAACTCATGACCCCTGTACCATCAGTCAGTGTATTAACCATTGTGCTACACCTCTGTTGCTCTGTTTGCAAGTCAGCGCGCCTACTTAAGATTAGCGTGCATTAACGTGCTTAGTGGCTTTTCGCCCGATAATGTGCTCAGCGCACGTTATCGCACGAAAATCTCATTTTGCTATGTTAAGACCGACACGCCCACTCCTTTTATGGCAGCCTGCAAACTATCGCCGGGCGCACGTTAAGACTGCTTAGTAAACATACCCCTTAGTTTCCGGGTCATAACTATAAACCCATGATTCATCACCAGTAATAATCTTTTTGATGAAATCAGAGTCATTTCAATAACTCCCTGGCTGCAGACAAACTTCTTTTTGGTCAGGGAACAGGAGTTTTGGCACAAATTTTGCAGATACATATCTCATCCCCAGATCAACAGTACGAATGGACTGGTCCAACTCAAAACTGATGTCCATGTCCTCAGCAAGCTCCCCAATAGTCAATTAATGATTTGAGCATATTGCGGCATGCACTGCTTCAATTTTGTTTCATTCTTGCTCATGGATGGCCTTCTGGAAAATTTGTCACTATCAACACTTTGGCGACCCTCTTGGAAATGTTTGTACCAGTCAAACTTGAGCATGACTCATGCATTCATAGCCATACACTTGCTGTAATTTGTCATAAGTCTATTTGCATGACTCTCCAAGTTTCTGGCAGAATTTAATGCAAATTCACTGTTCAATTTTATCACTCATCATAAATCTGACGAACTGCTTTTACACAATATCAAAAATCACACGATTAAAAAAAAGTACAGGTGTGCTGCAGCCACATTACACTGCACATACAGAGTACATAACTAGGTCACTGAATGCTTAATAGCATTGTGGTATTGTGGTAGGCTATGGCCTATATAATAGCCTGTACATGTATGAGCCTGCAAGCTAGGCCAGAGTCCCCACCCCCACTGCTAGAAATAGTAATGCTGAGAAAGACCAAAGTCAGTGAAGGCTAAGGATCTGCCTTAAACCGCTCTAAACTGCTTTTGATAAGTTTGTATTAATCCTTTATTCCATGCTTTTATGCTGATGCAGTGACCTTGTAGCAGGAATGTATAATGTCTAGAAACTGAGCCTGTGTTAGCATAGCCTGAGAAGGGGGAACAGGGCCCAGTGAGAGGGTCCCCGATTGGATAGGTGCAGGGGGCGTTGGGACCAATAGAAAGTCTGCCTGTATCAAACTGTGAAGCTTGTATATAAGGAAGTTGTTCCTGTTCGCCATTGCTCAGTCCTTTGATGCTTGGGCCTTGTGCACAATAAATTGGTTTGGATCCTTGAACTGACTCCGGGTATTATTTATTGCATTCTATCAGTGCTGCCACATGTCTTGGTGCATTGTCCAGGAAATGTGAGTAGTGTGATGGTATTCACGTAGATATACCACGACTTCTCGCCTCACAAGGTTTTGTCCGGCCTGGAGCCGCCCCTGGCTGATTGCAGAGGGCCTTCGGCACCACCCATCCTCTTGTATCGGGGAGGGCTCCTCCTTGCCTCCGCTGGTGGCCAGTTCCGGCCGGCCTACACCGCGTACCTGAGGGGAGCCCGGGATTTAACCCATGATCTGGTGAGTAGAACTGTTCTGCTAATCAGTCAGTCTGTCAGTCAGTCGGGATTCTGGAATAGCGCTTGAGAGTCTTATCCCTCTCGGGGCGGTCCTAGTAAGTCTCAGAAGTCTTAAAGGTATAAGCAGAGACTGAACCCACCCAACCCCTCAGTCAGTCAGGTTTTTTGGGAACGTCCGGATTTTATTCTGTCTTGAATGTCTGTGTGTGTGAATGTGGTCTTGAATACAGACCAAGCGAGGTGCTGCCTCCTGACTAGTGCAGGTCGCAAGAAAGGCGAAAGTGTTTGGTGGTGTTTGTCTTAGTGTCTGTTGTTTTTACCGATTAAGGAAAAGTATTACAGTAGAAACTCAGGAGTCTTTACAAAGACAGCTGTCTCACTGGGTGTGAGTCTCTCTCTCTCTTGCAAGCAGGGAGAGCAGGGGGGGTGTCTTTCACACAGCCCGGAGACAAAGACAGGAATGTATCCTTTACTTAACGCTTTGAAGGTTTTAATTATTCTACGCTCTGCAGCTGGGTTACTTTGTGCTTATTTCAGGAATATTGTACCTGCTTTATTCAATATGTTTTAATAGTGATGTTCCTTCTGCTATGGTCATGTATTATATATCGTTCTTATTAACCCCGTTCGAGTGTTCAAGTTCCTCAATGCATTTATGGGCTTAACCTTGTCTTGTGTTTTTTATGTTCCAGTCGTTAGCAAACACTGTTCAAAAAGAAATGATAGAGAAATTAATGAGACTGCTTTTGTTTTCCCTTTGACCTACGAAGTAGAGGTTAAGACCCCTGATAGGACTATTAGGCATCCCGAGCCAGTAACTACAAGAAATGCTTGAAATTTTGTCTCTGATATATCTGGGTTTGACTGCATAAGTATTTGTTCATAACTTACGGGAACAAAAAAACGAGCTGTAACTGTATTCGTCTAGAATTTAGTGTTTACAGCTGCTTTGTCTAGTAATTTACGGCTGCTTTGAAAGCCGGGAGAGAGACCTACTGTTTATCTTAATGCCTGTCTTTCCCGAACTGTAAGATGTGTACTGTGTTTTGAAAGGGTCTTTTAAAGTCTCAGTTTCAGAAGTACAGTCTTAGTTAAAGCCTTTATATAGGTTCAGACAGTTGTGCTTAATCCACAGGGAAATGCAGCCCGCCCCCTTCATCATGTGGGGGAAGGGGCAGATTCTGTTGAAATGTATGACAAGGAGTTTTAGCAAGGGCTTGGGACATGGCCATGCAAAAAATGTGAAATGTTTGTGAAAAGATAAAGTGTCCATTTACACTACAAGCGGGCATTCATTTGCCAGTTCAGGGTCACCCACAGCCAGCGCCCGAGAACCCAGCCAGCAGACCAGCCTTGTTTATGTGTCTTTTTCCGCCACTGATTTACTGAACTGAAAACTGCATTATGCCTCCTACACTGAGAAACCTTAGGATTTGATGGGACTAATGAACAGTATTATGCAGACCCATCAGCCTTGATGGCCCCAAGTGGAATCCAAATATTGCAGGCAGCCCTCACTATATACCCCATGCGATCCAGCAGCCCAGGAGAATTTGCTTATGGTAAATGCAGTTTTTGTCAGTCAGTCCCAGAGAGATATAAACCGGACATTGCAGAAACTGGATGGATTTGCAGGCATGACAGTTAATGGAAGCTGCTCAGGAAGTATGTGAATTGTGGAAAGAGAAAGTGAATGCAAAATAGCAAAGAAAGCAGTTCTTCTTGCAGCCGCTTTGGTTGAACGATGTGGAGGAGGTTTCCCTAATTGAAAGAGCAGAGGGAAGTGGAAGGGGTCGTGAAAATGATTAGTCCCTCTGGGTGCAAATCAGTGCGCTCATTGCAGAGAAGAAGGACACTAGAGAAGTGCATGCCCGTATCTTGACTCCACCCCCAGGAGGGGAGGAGGGAGTACTTGATTTCAGAGTCATGGAAGAATGAACCGAGCACAGTGTTCCAGCAAGAGAGGGAAGAAGCTATTGAGGGAGTGGCAGTTGCAACAGGCTCTGACATGGATGAAGACTAGGCCAGACCGGACTCCAAGTTCACCCCAGGAGCCTATGGTCAGTTTGAAAGTAAGGGATATGGAGCAAAATACTAAAGCCAGTAGTCCCTTTGTTTTCTCAATGCATCACCATTGTCAGAGCTACTGGGCCACTAAACCTTTCCCGCAGAACCGCATGTGTGAACTAGGAAGACAGAAAATAGCGCACCAGTTCCTGTATATGCCTGAATGCCCTATTCCACTTTTGGGCCGAGATATGCTTGCTAAGCTTCAGGCACAGATATCCTTTGCTGAAGGGGGAGAAATGCAAATGACGGTGGCCCCAAAGCCTGCTGGATTGATGGTGCTAACTGTTCCCCGAGAAGAAGAGTAGCGGTTTATAGTGCATCTCCAATCAAGCCAGCTAGTTCCTGTATACCCACCAACCTTATAGCCCCACCTGGAGTATGGGCAGAAGATATCCACCTGGCCTAGCGAAGAACATAGCCCCTGTTATCGTCACCCTCAAGCCAGGAGCGGAACCAGTGCATGTGAAGCAGAATCCTCTTCCTCGACCAGCTATTGAAGGTATCCACTGCCATCTGATGAAACTGCAGTATGGACTTCTCAAGGAGTGCCCTCCTTCTCCCAGTTAAGTAAACCTGGGACAGGGGATTACTGCCCAGTACAAGATCTAAGGCGGATAAAGGATGCAGTTGAGACCATACACCCAGTGGTACCAAATCCTTATATTCTCTTGGGACTGATCCCCGCTGAGGCTACTCATTTTACTGTCCTGGACCTGAAAGATGCCTTTTTCTGTGTACGCCTAGCCCCCACCAGTCAACTTTTGTTTGCTTTTGAATGGCAAGACCCCACAACAGGAAGGCGGGGCCAACTCACCTGGACTAGATTACTTCAAGGATTCAAGAATTCACCTACTTTCTTCAGTGCTATTTTAAATCAAGATCTTTCAAACTACTATGTGAACCCAGGAGAAAGGGTTCTTCTCCAGTATGTGGACAACTTGCTCATAGCCACCAACTCAGAAAGTGAATGTCTATAAGCCACCAGTGAACTCATGCACCTTTTAATGAAGCTGGATACACAGTCTCAAGAGCCAAAGCGGGATTATGTCAAACAAGTTAAATATCTGGGATTCCAGTTGTCCAGCGGAATTAGACGCCTGGGACCAGAATGCAAAGAAGCTGTATGCAGTATTCCTACTCCAACCACCAGGAGGCAAGTGTGAGCTTTCTTGGGTGCCGCAGGGTACTGTTGTATATGGATCCCCAATTTTGCGCTGCTAGCAAAACCCTTGTATCAAGCTATCAAAGGAATGGAAAAGTCTCCATTGGAATGGGGACTTGCATAGGATGCAGCCTTTCGATCTTTGAAAAAACCGCTCTGATGTGATGTTAGCACCAGCTCTGGGTCTACCAGATGTCCAGAATACCTTTCAGTCTCTATGTCCATGAGTCACAAGGAAATGTTCTAGGAGTGTTGACTCAATCTCTTGGATCTTGGCAACGGCCAGTAGCCTATCTGTCAAAACAATTGGATGTAGTTGCAAAAGGCTGGCCCCCTTGTTTGAGAGCTGTTGCAGCTACAGCCCTCCTAGTGAGCAAAGCTGACAAGCTCACCCCGGGACAAAATCTTCAAGTTACTATACCGCACTTTGTTCTAACCATTATGAAACACAAAGGAAACTTCTAGCTAATTCACGAATGTTGAGGTATCAGAGTATGCTGTGTGAAAACCCCCAGATACAATTGACGGTCAGTCAAGCTCTCAATCCTGCTACGTTGTTACCAGTTGGTCTTGAACCCCCTGATCATGACTGTTTAGAAACTATGAACACTATATTCTCAAGTCACCCTGATTCGACTGATGTTCCTCTGGAGAACCCTGGATGGACTCTCTTTGTAGATGGAAGCAGCCCTGTCATCATTAATGAACATTGTTGTGCCGGATATGCGGGGGTGACCCTTGATCTGGTAGTTGAATCCACAGCTCTGGCCCCAGAAGCTGCAGCACAGAAAGCTGAACTGATAGCCCTCACTAGAGCACTAACAATAGGGAAAGTGTACACAGAGTCCATGTATGCCCTTACAACCTTGCATGCACATGGGGCCCTGTACAAAGAATGCGGGTTGATATCCTCAGGAAACAAGTCTATTAAGTATGATCCCGAGATATTAATATTATCAGATGCATATTGCCTACAGACCTCAGAATTTAGGAACAATAGAAGGTATGAATGGAACCCTGAAATCTCAGTTATCTAAACTTTGCTGAGAAGTTCACCTGAAGTAGCCCCAGTTCTGAGTTCTTCCTATAGCCCTTCTCATGATATGTTTAGCCCCTACAATGTCTTTAGGAGTTTCCCCTTTTGAGATTCTGTATAGGTCTGAAATTACTAGGCAAAAACTATTGGTTTTAAGTCCTGTTTTGCAGAGTCATCAGCTGCCCATCAACCTCTACATCCTCTCAAGCCTGGGGTCTCAGTGTGGATCACAGAGTGGAGAAGGACACCGCATTGGAAGGGACCTTAATACCCCAACAGCAGTTAAAGTTGCAGAGCTTGAACCTTGGATCCATCACAGTCAAGTAAAGCCAGCAGCCGCTCTTGAACTTGGTCATTGAACTTCCATAAATGACCCTGAAACTCCATTGCGGCTCACTTTGCCGCGACAACCACTACTGTAAGAACTGTAAGAGACTAAGAATCTACAACCCTACTCCTGTCACACGTCGTGGGAGCCAGGGTGCAGTGGAAGCCGTGGGAGAAAGACAACCCTGGGGTCCCTTGCCTTACTCTTCCCCCTTGTGCAGCATGCATTACTGCTACTCAGACTGGAATAAAGATTACTCGTCTAAGCCAGAGGTTTTATAATGCCACCACTAGACACGTCCTGGTGGTCAGGTGTAAATGCTCCTGAACATTGTTTAGCACTAGATTATTTGTTAGCAGCTGAAGGTGGGGTGTATGGAAAATTGAATTTAACTAACCGTTGTTTGCAGATTGATAATGAAGGCCAAGTTGTCGAAGACATAGCCGAACAGATGCGGAAGCAAGCCTATGTGCCAGTCCAGAAATGGCGTAGACTGGAGCTTGATGGATGGTTTGGTTCCATGTTTTCAGGACTGGGTGGCCTGAAAACTCTTGCGCTAGTTGTATTATTAATATTGGCTGTGTGCTTGTTTCTCCCATGTCTCCTACCCCATTGCTTGTGCACTATAACCTCAGTTATTGATAGCACTATGAAGCGACAGACAGCAACTTAAGTGTTGGCTATGTGGCAATATTACCCTATATACCCCAAGATGATGCTGTTACACAAGTATAATATGTGATTTAATTCTCACCCTTTCTAATTTGCGGGTGAGAATAATCAAAGGGGGGAATGTGGTAGGCTATGGCCTATATAATAGCCTGTACATGTATGAGCCTGCAAGCTAGGCCGGAGTCCCCACCCCCACTGCTAGAAATAGTAATGCTGAGAAAGACCAAAGTCAGTGAAGGCTAAGGATCTGCCTTAAACCGCTCTAAACTGCTTTTGATAAGTTTGTATTAATCCTTTATTCCATGCTTTTATGCTGATGCAGTGACCTTGTAGCAGGAATGTATTATGTCTAGAAACTGAGCCTGTGTTAGCATAGCCTGAGAAGGGGGAACAGGGCCCAGTGAGGGGGGTCCCCGATTGGATAGGTACAGGGGGCGTTGGGACCAATAGAAAGTCTGCCTGTATCAAACTGTGAAGTTTGTATATAAGGAAGTTGTTCCTGTTCGCCATTGCTCAGTCCTTTGATGCTTGGGCCTTGTGCACAATAAATTGGTTTGGATCCTTGAACTGACTCCAGGTATTATTTATTGCATGCTATCAGTGCTGCCACAGTATGACGTATTGTTATATAGCTATACAACAAGTCTCCATACTTTTCGATCATACCTCGTACTCCCAGACAGGCTATGCCTAACTCAAGACTACCTCTACTTCAGGAAGCAGGGAAAAAGCCTGGCTGCTCTTCCAGACTTTAAATGGCTGTGGTGACAAACAGTTAATAAATCTAATCAAACAAGTAAATAAAACCAGTATGCATAAAGATACCAGGCTATAAATTTATTCATGAAGGAGAGAAGGAGGGACACCGTAAAAAATAATATTAAAGTCACAGAATTACAGAGCTTACAAGGGAAGGAGGAAGCACTGTGGGATAAACTGGAAAAAGGGAATGGAGCATCCATTTGCATTGGTGCGATCTATAGACCTTGTTCACAGGCAGAAGAACTGGACAGAGATTTAATTGAAGACATTCACAGTATTGCTATGAAAGGAGAAGTGCTGCTGAGCGGCGATTTCAACATGCCTGATGTTGATTGGCACACCCCTGCTAAGATGTCATCTAGACATAAGGAGATCCTGGATTCTCTACAGAGAGAACTATTCCAGCAACTGCTAACAGAACCCACACATGACGGTGCCAAACTG
This sequence comes from Ichthyophis bannanicus, assembly GCA_033557465.1. NCBI lineage: Eukaryota > Metazoa > Chordata > Amphibia > Gymnophiona > Ichthyophiidae > Ichthyophis > Ichthyophis bannanicus. The sequence continues at coordinate 1,307,540,034 of CM066033.1, forward strand.
GACTTTGCACTTACCAATGGGGAGAATGTTTCTGATGTTATAATGGGTAATCATCTCAAATCCAGTGATCACCAAACGTTGTGGTTCAGTATTAAGACATGGGCTAATAAAGTCCTTTCAAAAGTGAGGGTCCTAGACTTTAGGAAAACTACCTATGACAAGATGGGACAATACTTGAAGGAGTCATTAGCAGAATGAGAACAGCAGGGGATATTTTAAAAGCAACAAACCTTTCTGAAAATAAATAAATGACAAAGAAAATGGCGGCTACTATGGTTCTCAGAAGAAGCAGCTGAAAAAGTGAAGAAAAAAAGAATGTGGCCTTCATAAAACACAAGAGATCACTTAAAGAGGAAGACAAACATCGTTATTTGGAAAAACTAAGAGAAACTAGAAAAGTAGTTAGGAAAGCAAAGATACAAATGGAAGACAAAATAGCCAGTGCAGTAAAATGGGGGGACAAGACATTACGGACTCATAGAGAGGGCAGGAGTCAAGTTAAGCATCTCAAACCTGGGATCCCAGATCTGTGCCATGAGTTATAGGGGCAGAGGGGGCAGAGTGTTTCTTCCAGGATGGGGCTTGCCCCATCTCAAGAAAATGGAGAGAAAGAAAGAAATATCCAAGAACAGAAAAGGGGTGTTGCCACTAGTAAGCACAACAGTGCCAGAACCTACAAGTTATGTATAATGCAGGCCTGCAAGTCTTTTAAATACCCTCACTTAGGTACTGGTGCTCCTTGCTTGCAGATAGATAGCACCACTAATACGTCTTGGCACTACCCCATGTACCAGAAGGAAAACATTAGGTAAACCCAGCACCTCAAGAGGCTAGGCATGACAAATGACTCCAAGAAGGAATGCAGTGCTGCTCTTTTTAAGTATGTAGTAGAAAGGCTCTAGGTTCAGGAAACGGAGAGGGCTGTATTACTAAACCGCGTAAGACTGTGCACTTAATGTGCGTTTGTAATGCATGCAAAGTGCAAAGCCGCCACTTTAACTCTTGGGGGCATGACCAACATGTTCCCAGGAGCTAACACATAACTTGAACACATTAACGTGCCATGCAATTAGAGGTATCATTAGGTGCACCTGTTAACGGTGATCAGACACTAATGTGCTCTCCATGCCCACACTCTGCTCCAAACCTGCCCACTCTCCACATTAACACACAAGTGCCAGTTAATGTGTGTTTCAGCAGTAATTTGCTGAAATGCCCAGGTATTAACGTTCACAATGCACGTTGACAGGTTAGTAAAAGGGTCCCTAAATCCGATGCCAAAAAGTTTGAGAACTATGGGCTTAAACAATAATCCTGTTAATGTACAGCGCTCTACAAGATAACTCAAATTGGTTACCAGTAAACTTCTGTATCCAATTCAAGATATTAATACTTATCCCATGTGGTCTTTTATCCTGCCCTTCCTTTGTATTTTTCTTCTTGTCTAATTCCTTATCATCCCAACCACTTCAGATCTTCCCCAGGGTAACTCTCTGGTCGTTGCCTCTTTTTGGAGATTGCATGTAGAGCATTCCATAACACTGCTTTTAGCTATGTTGCTCCATCACTATGGAACACCTTACCACCTGAACTGAGATCAGAAACTTCCTATAAGCTGTTTTAAAAAAGGATTAAAAACTTGGATATTTCATAAAGCTTTCTCTAGTTTTATTCAGGATTAATCTATATCCTCCTCCTTTGGCAGTTCCTGTCTGATTATTTTTTTCTTTTATTTTTATTTATTTTATTTATTTATTTATCTATTTCTTCTATACCGCCCCTTCCAGAGATCAGGGGCGGTTTACATGGAACAAGTAAACAAATTTGTATACTAATGTATACATTACATGGAACAGAGATTTTTTTAACTTTATACAGATAATAGTTATTAACAGAGATTTATAACATTGTAACTTTATACAAATAACTGTGCATTAATTGTCAAAACTATTTACATTTTATATACATTAATAAGTTTCTGTAGCGTAGTGTTGATCAGAGTTTTTCTACCTTTTTATAGGTAGTCAGAGTTTTCTACCTTTCATATGTGTGTGTGTGGAGGAATTTATTTCCTTTTTTCATCTCTTGGGAGTATTTTGGGTGTATGTGGTGGGAGTATGTGGTGGGTGTATGTGTGTGGGTAGTTGAGTGTGGTTTTAGGGCTTTGTGTTTGAGTGTTTGGGGATGGTGTGTGGTTGGACTTGGGGATATGGGATTTTATATTTTGTTCTGTTTATGTCTACTGGAAATAATGAGAGTCAGAAGCTGTAAAGATGTCTTACACAATGGAACATGGAATGTACAAAGCATGAACCAAGGGAAGTTGGAGGTGGTCAAGAATGAAATGGAGCGTCTACAACTTGATCTGTTGGGTATCAGTGAACTGAAATGGACTGGCATCGGGCACTTTGCATCAGATGATCACATGGTCTACTATGCTGGAAATGAAAGACAAAGAAGAAATGGTGTTGCATTTATAATAAAGAAGAAACTTGCAAGAACTGTAATGAAATACAATGCAGTCAGCGAACGCTTAATCTCTATTTGTCTACGAGGAATGCCTATCAATACAACTATAATTCAAGTATATGCCCCAACAACAGCTGCAGAAGAGAATGAAACTGAAGAGTTCTATGAACAAGTACATGCTAAAATTGACAGAACATGCAAACAGGATATCCTGATAGTCATGGGTGACTGGAACGCAAAAGTTGGCAACAAAGAAGAAGGCAAAGTAGTTGGAAAATATGGACATGGCAACAGAAATGAAGCTGGAGAAAGACTGATAGAATTCTGCAAGACCAACGATCTATTCATCTCAAACACCTTCTTCCAGCAACACAAGCGGCGATTGTACACATGGACTTCACCCAATGGATTGTATAAAAATCAAATTGACTACATCTGTGGAAGTCAATGATGGAAAAGCTCTGTAACATCAACAAAGACAAAACCTGGAGCTGACTGTGGTGCAGATCATCAACTACTAGTAAGCAAACTCAAGCTAAAGTTGAAAAAGAGCAAACCACTCATGAATGCAGCAAAATATGACCTTGAGAATATACCACTGGAATTTAAACACTGCCTGCAAAATCGATTTGCTGCTTTAGATACAAATGACAGAGCTCCAGAAGAGTTATGGAATGACATAAAGAAGGTTGTGTTGGAACAAAGCGAGAAGTCTCTACAAAAGGTGAAAAAGCAAAAATGGCCAAAATGGATGACAGAAGAAACTCTGAAAATTGCCCAGAAATGCAGAGAAGCTGAAGCCAGAGGAGAAAGAAAGACATACAAACGCAGAACTCAACAGAGATTTCCAACGTTCAGCAAGACAGGACAAGGAAAAGTACTACAATGATGTATGCAAGGAAATAGAAGCAGAAACTATTAGAGGAAGAGGAAGAACAAGATCGGCTTTCCCAAAGCTACGAGAGTTAAAGAAAAAGTTCCAGCCTTGAATTGGAATGTTACAAGATGCTCAAGGTTCTATGTTGAATTATGCTGAGAAGATCAAGAAAAGGTGGAAGGAATATACAGAGTTTTTATATGATAAAGATCAAGTGGACCAACAGCCATTTCAACCTGTACCTTATGATCGGGAACCATTGGTGATGAAAGAAGAAGTTGAAGCAGCATTGAAAGCCTTATCAAAGAACAAAGCACCCGGCATTGATAGCATTCCCATAGAAGTATTACAGGAATCTGATGCAGCTGTTACCGTACTTACAAGGCTCTGCCAAGAAATATGGAAGACAACATCATGGCCAACTGACTGGAAAAGATCTATATTTATACCAATACTAAAGAAAGGTTTTCCAACTGACTGTGGAAATTATCGCACAATTGCTCTGATCCCACATGCCAGCAGGATTCAAAAGGGACTACAACCATACCTGGAACAAGAACTACCTGAAGTGCAAGCAGGGCGAGGAAGGAGAGAAATCATTGCGGATGTGAGATGGCTGAATGGCTGAAAGCGTACCGCACAGCGGCTTAGACCTGAAGCAGGGGATTACTTTTAAATACCCCGAAACGTGTCACGTCATCCTCCCGCTGCCTTTCATACAGCCTTCTTCAAGATTCAGCTAAGTAACATATTAAGACGCAGTTTTTAAAGGAATTACGATTGTATTCTTACTTAATAAAATGGAAGGGCCACAACGGCGTAAGGCATGTTTCCTTTAGCTTGGTTGGCCTTTCCGACAAAAAAATTAGACACAAATAATTAGTTACTGGAAATGTTTTTGAAAAACGGGCTCATTTAACACCAGGTTTTGTTTTCATATTTAATTTATATGCAGAACAAATCATCAGAGAAGCAGGATTGTATGAAGACAACAGATGTGTGAAGATTAGTGGTAGACTCATCAACAGTCTTCGCTATGCTGATGATACCACATTACTGGCTGAAAGTGAAGATGATCTGAAACATTTGCTTCTCATAATCAAAGAACATAGTCTCAAAATGGGCCTGCACCTTAATATAAAGAAGACAAAGATCATGACAACTGGCATAATCAACAGGTTCATCATTGAAGGAGAAGAAATTGAAATCGTGAACAACTTTAACCTACTTGCAGGGCCGGATTTACCTTGAGTGAGGCCCTACGCCAACAAAAATTGTGGGCCCCCAGCAGGGGCGGCCCAAGGGGGGTGCGGGGCCTCATTTGCATAAGGGGCCTCATTTGCATAAATATTTGCATAATGTTACCATATACTAACTTTTAGTAAACGTGCCTCTTAATGAGTGTATGGATAAAGAAAGACTAAAAAATTTCTACATTACTATAATCCAGTGCCAACTGCCAGACACATTAGGAATACTACAAACACTGCCCATTTAGAACCCATAGCAAACCCGCCGTATCCTAACAGCACTACCAGGACTCACAAAGCACCATACTCTACCAATCAAAAGGCAACACTGCAAATATTAAACCAATACATTTCAGAGAACAACAATACATGACCTACTGGGGAAAGAGAACAAGTGGCAATGTCAAATAGGAATTATATAAACAGAACACCTCAGCTCAGTTACACATGCAGAACATAGACCATCACCAAACAAGTAATCACAATTTAGAAACAGGAAGACAATAATTAAACTGGGAATCCCAAAAGCCAAACTTGGAATGTACAACACTGTAGAAATAAAACTATACATTAATTTGCTCTTGTACTAAACAAAGCGCAGACGTTAATGATGCACATTTACCAGAGCTGACATATTCCAATTAATAAATTCAAAATAAAGAGATATTTTTCTACCTTTTGTGCATTTTTTTCAGCTGCAATTGCTCCAGCCACTTTCTTCTGGTTTCTTTGTGTCTTCTGCTAACTCTCCATCGTCTGCTGTCCATTTGTCCTTTCTTCTCTCCTAGTTTTTTCCATTCTCTCTCTACATCTGCTTTAACATACTAATCTTTCTCCTTTTGCTCTTTCCTCATTCCTATTTCATCCACTCAAATTTTACCCCTCCATCCTCAATCCCCACTTACTCTCCCAATACCCGGCCAATTGTAGATTTATTATCCCTCCCACACAAAATATTTTTCCCTTCTCCATTTTACTCTTCCAGCACCATCCCATTCTAATCCTCCCCCAACATCAGCTCCCTTCTAGTTCCAGCCTCACCCAGCATCCATTCCCTTCTAGTCCCTGCATCAGCCCATTTCCAGTCCTAGCAACCCCCCAACCCAATACCAGTCCTAGCCCCCCATCAACCCACTTACAGTCCTAACCCCATCAACCCATTTCCAGTCAGCCCCCCATAGCCCATTGCCAGTCCTAACCCCCCCCATCAGCCCACAGCCCATTACCAGTCCTAACCCCATCAGCCCACCTCGTCTTAAACCCCCCAGCCCATTTCCAGTCCTAGCCCCCCCATAGCCCATTACCAGACAGCCCCCATCAGCCCACAGCCCATTACCAGTCTTAACCCCCCCCAAAGCCCATTACCAGTTCTAACCCCCCCAACAGCCCACAGCCCATTACCACTCCTAACCTCACCAGCCCACCTCCAGCCTTAATCCCCCAACCCATTTCCAGTCCCAGCCCCCCCAATAGCCCATTACCAGTCCTACCCCTACCCCCCCCCCCGGCCTAATGTAAAATTTAATTTTTAAAAAACCTGCTGGCTGCCGCCGCGGGGCCCCCTCTGCTGCCGCGGCAGCATGGACTGACCCGCGGGGGCCCCCTCTGCAATGTCGGTCATTCGGTCGGTCCCTCTCTCCCTCCCTCCGTGCAGGCTGTGAGAGGCGCGAAGGCAGACTGTCTCTCTCGCGTCTCTGTTAATCCCGCAGGGGCTGATGGGAAATTTCCCATCAGCCCCTGCAGGCTTAACAGAGACGCGAGGGAGACAGTCTCCCTTCGCGTGTCTCACAGCCTGCACGGAGGGATGGAGGGAGGGAGGCATCGACATTGACATTGCAGAGGGGGCCCCCGCGGGTCAGTCCATGCTGCCGCGGCAGCAGAGGGGGCCCCGCGGCGGCAGCCAGCAGGTTTTTTTTTAATTTTATTTTTTTTAAAAAAGCCTATCTTGTTCATTTTTGTGGGCCCTTGCCAGCTGTGGGCCCTACGCCATGGCGTACATGGCGTATACGTAAATCCGGCCCTGCCTACTTGGATCAACTATCAATAAAGAAGCAACAAGCAGTCAAGAAATCCGACGATGCATTGCTCTTGGCAGAATGGCTATGAAAGACCTAGACAAGATTCTCAAGAGCAGAGATGTCTCTCTCCATACAAAGATTTGACTTGTTGAAGCCATGGTATTTTCAATAACATCATATAGATGTGAAAGCTGGACAGTGAAAAAGATAGACAGAAAGAAAATTGATGCTTTTGAATTATGGTGTTGGCGGCGAATACTGTGTATACCATGGACTGCCCGAAGAACAAACCAGTCGGTACTAGAGGAGATCAAACCTAAGCTTTCTTTAGAAGCTCACATGACAAGACTTCGACTTTCATACTTTAGACACATGATGAGAAGAGAGAGATCATTAGAGAAAGACATCATGCTTGACAAGATAGAAGGTCAACCACAAAAGAGGAAGGCCAGCAATGAGATGGATCGTTACAATAACAGCAGCTACGGGTACCAGTCTGTCAACAATGAGCTGCCTGACTGAAGACCGAACACAATTTAGGATAGCTATCCAGAGGGTCGCCATGAGTCGACTCCGATTCGACAGCACTTAACAACAACATTACAAATTGTTCTGTTTTCTAGTTTCTAAACTAAGTTTATTGTGTTATGTTTTTTTTTTATTTCTATTGTTTTTAGATGTATTACTAATTTGTTTCTGAAATATGTTCATGGGCTTGTACACCACCTTGTTGTTATCACAAAAGGCAGTATATCAAATAAGAAGTAAGATGATTCGTGCTTCCACACGAGTATGGAAATAAAATAATTTTTGCAATGTTACATACTGAGCAATTATGATTATTATAAATCATTGCACTACCAAACTGCTCAAACTCCAGGAGTACAAATAAAAAGCATGCAAAGGGCTGACTGCAGTCTCCATCTCTCCTCCCCATCGTGGAAAAGCCAAATGCTTCCTTCCATCTGGAACAAAACCGTGCAAATTTTGGTTTCAACCTCATTGGGCCACTGGGCCTAAATCTTTCAGCAGCCTGCTATGCAGTCATTCAGAAACACCCTAGTGTTGATTGCTAATATTTATTGAAGTATGTGCCTTACAATGTTTTGCGTATCATGAAATAAGTGAGGCACAAGAGTGTCTGTATAGTGCTGCCCCCCCCCCACCCCCCGCAGTAGCTACATTATAAGTGGCATTTTAGTTTTCTCTGGATTTTCCAGATTCTGATTATCCAAAAATTAGAGGGGTGGTGGCGTGGCAATAGTAAAGGGAGGCACAACTGTGGTAGGCTGTGGCCTAGCATGGCCTGCTACTATGAAAGGCCTGTAAGTTAGGCCTGGATCTTAACTCCCATTATAGCTAGAAAAGAACCAAAAATCTGTGGAAAAAGAGAAAACTGTTTCAAACTGCTTAATAAGAAGTTTTTATGAATTCATAAGTCTTCCATTATTCTCTTGTGTGTGAAAGAACAGAAATGTTTCAATATATGCATTCCCGGAGCTAGGGATAACCTTGCAGTAGAGAAGTAATGAAATTAAGAACTGTACCATTGTTAGAGCAATCCTAAGGGAGGGGGCCGGTTGCTAGGCTCCGGAGGGATTCCTAATTGGTCAAATGAAGGGAATGTAAAACCAATGAGAAGTTTGCATGTATCGAGTTGGAACCAATAGAAAGTTCTCATGTATCAAACTGAAAAAGAGGTATAAAGGGTTATGTCTCTGTATAAACCTTTGCTCAGTTCCTTTTGAAGCTTTGACTGACTGGGCCTGTGCACAATAAACTGGCTTGGACCCTATCAATTGACTCCTGGACTTATTCATTGATTGCACTTTGCCACAGCACAACAACACTCTATCTCCATCCCAAAAAATTAATGTCCCTTAACCAGTTATGGAGGTATGCCCTGTGCAGGTTGCAAGGCTGGGTAGGTGCATGTTTGTAGGCCATTTCACGTATGCAGATGTCCCAAGCTGAAAACTGGACTTGCAGGCAGGGGTATTTCTGAAGGAGGGCGACTGTACTATGAGACTTGCACATCCTGGCCTGCCATTTCAGAAATTCAGATGTGTAGTGGCAGGTCAGTAATAGATTTGGAGTTTCTATTTATGTTCAGGTCTCTTTGGGCAGAAAATAAAAACTGTGGCGATATAAGCACATTATGCGTTTTCCTCTGGAAGAGTTACATCCATAAAACAAGAACTATTTTTACCTTATTCATAGTCAGGAGCAGGAGTAGGCATGGACGTCTCACTAACCAGGGACAGATGTGTTTGTGCCGTTCTGAAATCGCATTGTGACATGCATCTCCCTTGCTCCACCCAGGCCATGCCTCCATGACATCCTTGTGCTACAAGGACATTTTTGCCCTAGGGACGTCTCTTTACTCAGTTTCTAAACTGGCTTTGGGGACGTCTCCACGAATTGCACATCTAAGTGCCCATTTTCAGATGTCCAACTCACAAATAGGGCTTCTAAAATACCCCCCCTAAGACTTCCAGAACTACATGCATGCCTATCAGAGCTGGGCTTTATATCTAGTAAAAATAGTCGTATCAAACTGGTTGTATTATGCATTTAACACATTTATGTGGGGCTTCTGATTTTAGGTGCTAACAATAAACATCAATAAAACAACCCCAATGCCAAAAAAAATTATAATAGGTGTTTATTGGATAAACATCAGAAAAACACCACTTCTCTGGGTATTTTTTCACCTCTCTCCTGGCTGGTCTTGTATCCTACCACTCAGGTTTTGTGCCTTTTCTACATTAATGGCTCCTAAGTGACACAAAGGTGCATATTTGATTCCACCAAAAAAGGTACTCAGCAATAGTACCTGTGGGATGAACACAGTGCTAAACACTGATTTGCACTCTCAAAAAACACCCCCCCCCCCCAATAAAAAACTTAGTTTACAGATGACCTCTAGGAATTAAATTCTAAATTATATTCCACTTTCCAAACCTGTCCAAAGCAGAATTAGCACTATAAGACTCATTCATATTTAAATCGGTTTATTAAGACCACAAAACACAGAACAGGCCAAACAGCCATACTACATGACAGCAACAACAGATTTCCAAAGGGCCAACCGCCCTTACCCAACCCACCTCCCACCATAAGACCCAAGTCAAAACTTCGACAAACAATGCTCCCACCGCAGTAACAGCTGATCATCACAGACTTCATCCCCCCGCCTAACCCTCCTCCCAACCTGAACCCCTACTCCCTCAGAGTCCAGTGACTCTGATGGGCCCCATAGGGACAATCCCAAAACACCTTCACTCCTTCCCCCCTCAGCATCAAGTGCAGCCCCAAATATACAACCCACCATACTCACCCCGCTTCTTAATTCACCAAGCATCCGCATCCATTTATATGACCTATCTAAATAACAAATTAAGTTTAAAAACTTAAAACCCCATAAACCAAGTATACCAACCCTGTTCCATTAACTACAGATTGAAGAAAATATCAACCAGAAAAAGATTTGCAGGTGTGTGTTAGAGGGGAGGGGGAGATATCATTTAAAAACCTGGTGCTTTCTTAATTTCCTCTGATATTTGGTAATCCTGCTTTAACTGTACCTCCTCCAGATGATCCAAAGACCCATGTTTCAAACAAAACCAGAGTACAGAGAATCTCCAAGCACCAGTCTTAAATGTTGCTGCATGTGAACAGTGCTTTCAATGAGAAACACATATAGTTCTTTTTTTTTCTCTACTGTTTAATGAGGCTACTGCTTGGGGGGGGGGGGGGGGAGGCAGCACACCACAGAAACTCTTGTGCATTCCGTAACACCTTAAAGAAATGTCATAATGAATAGACTTCAACAAATATATGTAATTAAAACTAAGGCATCTTTGTGAACATCCTGTAAATGCCCGTCAATGTACTCGTAATTTCTTCTTTGGTCCGACGTCTCCCTCTCCTTCAGCTACAACTTACATTGAGATGCTCTCTGCTTTGCTGTAGGAGTCCTGACTTGTTTGTGTGTTCTCTTCTTTTGTTGATTCTAACCCTCCTTATGTTTTCTAGTCACTGAGTTGTTTTTGTAATTGAGTCAGTTGGTTAGTGGCCAGCTTCCGGCTAACAAACATCAAAGGAATGCTCCTTAGCTTTGGGAGAGAAAGGCCTGGGAGTTACTACTATAATCAGCTTTTGTATAGCATTGCAATGTATACCTAGTGGTGTACAGAGACATGTAAGACAGTCCCTGCTCATCAGCTTACAGTCTAAACAAGAGGGCTACAGCTCTCTTCCAGGGTCCCAAGCCTTGGACTGAGTTAAAAATACAGCAAAGATTTATTCTGCCCCAACTCCAGGTCAAATTTCAAAATGGAAAAAAAGAGTCAGCATTGAAATTTGTTTCAATTCCAATTAACTATCTTTAAATATCATATCTGGCAAGGGTAACTCCCCTACATCTTCTTAAATATAGGCCAAAGGAAAGAATTAATTTAGTCTCTACTACTACTAGTACTACTACTACTATTGTTCATTTGTATAGCACTACAATACGTAAGCAGCGCTGCACAGACAGATGTAAAAGACGGTCCATGCTCATCAGAGCTTACAATCTAGTCTCTCCGCTATGGTCTTTTCCTCCTTTAATGCCCCTTTTACCCCTCTATCATCTAATGATTCAACTGATTACCTCACATGCCTTTTTGCTTGGAATGCACTTGAAAAAGTTATTATGAGTTTTTGCTTCCATGGAAAGCTTCTTTTCAAATTCTAATTCTTTCTTTGCCTGCCTTATCAGTGCTTTACATCTAGCTGGCCAGTGCTTATGCTGTTTCCCGTTTTCTTCATTCGGAATTTTTTTCCATTTTTTGAAAAAAACTTTTTGCCTTTAACTCCTCACCTTTAAACCATGCACCTCACCTTTAAACCATGCACCTTTGCCTTTAAACCATGCACCTTTGCCTTTAAACCATGCACCTCGCCTTTAAACCATGCAGTCATTTGACCCTCCCTCTACCCTTTTTAAAGCATAGAATACTTCTGGTCTGGGCTTCCAAGATGTGTTTTTTAAACAATGACCAGGCTTGATTTAAACTCTCAACATTTGTAGCTGCTTTTTAGTTTTTTCTTAACCATTTTCCTCATTTTTTCATCATCTCCATTTATTAAATTAAATTTTATCATGTTATGATCACAGTTACGAAGTGGTCCCAACACTGTCACTTCTCATGCCAGATCCTGTGTCCAGCTAAGGATTAGGTCCAGAATAGCAACCCCTCGTGTCAGTTCCTAAACTGGCTGCTCCATAAAGTAGTCATTTATTTCATCTAGAAACATTATCTCCCTAGCATGTCCTGGTATGACATTAACCCAATCGATACATGAGTGATTGACATCGCCCATTATTACTGTGTTGCTAATTTTGTTAGTTCCATAAATTCTTTAGCATTTCATCATTTATTTGTTCATTCTGGCCAGGCAAACAGCAGTATACCCACACTGCTATTCCCTTTCTCTTCTCGCAGGGAACTTCTATCCATGATTCCACAGTGCCTTTTGTATCCTGCAAAAAACATTTATCCTATTTTACTCAATGCCCTCTAACATATAGCACCTACCTCTCCATAAATGTGATCTACCCTATCATTGTGATATACCTTGGTATCAAGGGCATAGTGTCAATAGTTCAGGGTACTATTGACACTATGCCCTTGGCATGCAGTTAAAGCATGCCATGAACCACCACTGGGGATGGTACAGAGCAGTTAGGAAAGCATGTGAGAACACCAAAATCCTCACTTGAGATCAAGATCAGTGTCATTCATCCATCCACTACCTGTCTGCCACTCTCTTCCTTCCTCTAGCACCATGGACCATGGCTGACTGCCGTGTATGCTCCCTTTCCTCCTCCTCAGACCTACAGCAGCAGCCAGTACCTTCAGGAAGCATGAGACCTCGAGTTGTAGCTGAGCAGAAAGCTTCGTTTTCTAGTCCCACAGAAACAGGAAGTCTGTGAGAGCAGTAAGCAGCAAAGCTGGGCTTTCTGCACAGCCACAGGCTCGAGGTCCCTGCACTTCCTGAAGGTACTTGCTGCTACTGCAGGTCCGGAGAGGAGGAACACAAGTGCACATTGCCCATGGTGATGGGAGGAAGGAGGAGGTTAAAGGTGGTGGCAGCAGATGGGTAGTGGGTGGATGGGGGAAGTGAGTGACTGCAACCCTCAGAAGGAAAAGGAGATGCTGGACCAGGGGAGGGGGAGGAAGGAAAGTTGAATGCTAGACCATCGGAAAAGGAAAAATAGGGAATATGCTTGACATGGGAGATAGTACTGAAGAGGAACTGGAGGACATGCTAGCATAAGGGTATGGCTGATGAGAAAGAGAAGCGACATGGACTGGGGGGGGGGGGTTAGGAACTAGGGAGACACAAGAAATACTGGTCATATACTGGAGGTAAGAACTAGGGAGACAGAAGAGATATTGGACATAGGGAGAGATAGAGAATTAATGAAAGACTGGGTAATAAGAGGCTTGAAAGGAGAGAGAGATAGAGAATGGGAGGTCTGGATGAGGGAAAGATAGAAAGCTGTAGGTAAATGCAGAAAAAAGTGGGAGTTTAAGGAAATCTGAATAGAGAAGCAGAAAAATATATGGAAGAAAATTGAAAGGAAGAAATCAGTGACAGACTAAAGTAAGGGAGGAAGTGAAGACAGCAAGAGGGAGAGGAAATGGCAAATGGAAACAGAGTTAAGAAACAGAAAGGGCAGCAATAACCAGAGTCCGAGATTAACACAATTAGGAAAAAATAGCCAGATAAAGATAGAGAAAAGTGATTTGACTGTCAGTTTGTGGAGTTTACATCTGTAAGGACTAGGGTTAAGATATGGTTGGGGCCTAGGCCAGAAATAAAAAAAAATAGCAGCAGGCCCCCAAAGTCCACTAGCTGTCTGGGCCTTCTTCACCTTCAGGCTCGGTGTCCTTGCTGTCCTGAAGGCACAGGGCAATTGCCTGGTTGCTCCCCTCCTATCACCCCTGGCATCTGCTGCCTATTTTGCACAGTACAGGGGGAATTTAATCACTTTCTATTTCTCTGGTGTTGCACTGAATGCAGCATCTGATTTCTTGGGGCTTCGGTTTAGTTCTGGTCTGCATTTTTCTTTTTTCATTTTATGGTCACTTCTTCTGTAGTTGTGAGGGTCTATATTATTATTATGTGTGTAACCAATGCCAGATATTCTATTGGCATCAATGTTCTATGAAGCCATCCAGATGGGTGGGAGAGAGACTATGAGATGGGGAGTGGCTTGGAAAGGAGACAGAGGGTCTCCTTTACTAGCACTTAGCATGTGCTATCTGCCACAGAACCCACAGGGATAAAATGGGCCATGAAGCAGATAGCCCATGCTAAGTCGCCCTGGAGCACATGGTTTGGAATAATATGTCTTTGAAAGATACTATCAAAAGAGGGAAGTTAGGGCTTCCCAATAGAAGTTGCAATGAAGGTAAAAGTAGTCCAGGTGCCTTTAAGAAAAAGCAGACAGAGTTGAAAGATTCAAAATTACCCCGTCAACTGATAAGCAGGTTGTCAATATGAACCAAAAATATACTTTGGAAATGCCTTTAAACAAATTCTAGTAGTCTTAAAAAAATAAGATATGAGAGTTTAGACTATATAGCACTGAACAAAGAGAGAGATACAACTGGGATCTCCAGAAACTTGGTAGGAGGAAGAAGTGGGACTCCGATACCAGGCAGGGGCAAAGGGTGATGGCTTAAATTGGTGCTGCACCAGAAAATTTGCCCTCTTTTTCTGCAAACCTTGATTGCACGCCCATCAGTGAGTGGCTAGAGGGGGTTGGGGTAAAATAACACATGAAGAAAATATAAATTCTATATAAATTATACATCAATGTCTTCAATGAACTTTTTATTTACATTAGGCCTTACATTAAATACCAACGAGTTCTGTAACATTAAGTCACTCTAAACTCTTCATTTAGGGACAAGCGGGAAATTTTAATACAGAGCAATAACCCCTACCCACTCTATACAAAATAGTAAAAGGCATGAGTAGTAATTAAACCTCGCTGCATGCTCTCTCTCTTCAGTCAGTGCTCATTATGCACTCTGGGTCCCTTTTACTAAAGTGTTTAGTAAAAGGGACCCATAGTGCATAATGAGCACTGACTGAAGAGAGAGAGCATGCAGCGAGGTTTAATTACTACTCATGCCTTTTACTATTTTGTATAGAGTGGGTAGGGGTTATTGCTCTGTATTAAAATTTCCCGCTTGTCCCTAAATGAAGAGTTTAGAGTGACTTAATGTTACAGAACTCGTTGGTATTTAATGTAAGGCCTAATGTAAATAAAAAGTTCATTGAAGACATTGATGTATAATTTATATAGAATTTATATTTTCTTCATGTGTTATTTTACCCCAACCCCCTCTAGCCACTCACTGATGGGCGTGCAATCAAGGTTTGCAGAAAAAGAGGGCAAATTTTCTGGTGCAGCACCAATTTAAGCCATCACCCTTTGCCCCTGCCTGGTATCGGAGTCCCACTTCTTCCTCCTACCAAGTTTCTGGAGATCCCAGTTGTATCTCTCTCTTTGTTCAGTGCTATATAGTCTAAACTCTCATATCTTATTTTTTTAAGACTACTAGAATTTGTTTAAAGGCATTTCCAAAGTATATTTTTGGTTCATATTGACAACCTGCTTATCAGTTGACGGGGTAATTTTGAATCTTTCAACTCTGTCTGCTTTTTCTTAAAGGCACCTGGACTACTTTTACCTTCATTGCAACTTCTATTGGGAAGCCCTAACTTCCCTCTTTTGATAGTATCTTTCAAAGACATATTATTCCAAACCATGTGCTCCAGGGCGACTGTCTGTCCCCCCCCCCTCCACCCCCTCAGCCCTCAATATCTAGTTGAAAGCTACTCTCTCTCTCCTTTTTAAAGGTTAATACCAGCAGCCTGGTTCCACCCTGGTTTAGGTGGAGCCCATTCTTCCAAAAAAGGCCCCTCTTCCCCAGAATGTTGCCCAGTTCCTAAAAATCGAAAGCCCTCTTCCCTGCCCATTGTTTCTTTCATGCACTGAGACTTTGGAATTTTGCCTTCCTCTTGGGTCCTGCACGTGGAACAGGGAGTATTTCTGAGATGACTACTACCCTGATGGTCTGGCTTTTAAACTGCCTACCTAGAAGTCTAAATTTGCCTTCCAGAATCTCCCTCCCACACTTTCCTAGGTCATTGCTGCCCATTTGCATGAAGGCAGCCAGTTCCTCTCCACCTTTGGTCTAGGTGACGCATTAGGTCTGCTACCTTCACACTAATCATGCAAGCAACCAAGTGATCCTCATGCCCATCAGCCATCCAGTTATCTACATGCTTGATGATTGAATCACCAAATAAAGAATAGCCAACCTAACCCTTCCCTTCTGGTTAGAAGTCCCTGGAGAGACATTCTTTGTGCAAGAGGATATTACATCCCCTAGAGGGCAGGTCCTGACTACAGGATCATTTTCTGACACATCACGATGATGCTCTCCTTCCAGGTGACCTCTCCTCTAAGGCAGCACTGAAGCTGCCACATTGGAGGTGGGACTTTTCTACTGTGTCCCCATCTCACTGCTGGACTGCTGTCTGTATCTCTATATTAGTGAGCTTAATTTTTTTTTAAGTTAAGGGGGTAGAGATACCTAAACTAATAAAGGATTTTAGGATTATTTGGTATATTTTATGCTATTATTTTTGTTTGTTTCACAATGAGCTGCTGTTAAGGGGTAATCACTTCCTCATAAAAATACACTGTGATGTCAATCAGAGATTTAATTTTAATGACAGCTTGCTGAATTCTCTCAGATCTCCTGAAGATTAAAATGTAATATTTGCACTAAGTAAATAGCCAATCTCTAGTACTACTGAATTTATTTATTTATTTATCTATTTAATATTTCTTATATACCGCCTTTCATGATATCAAGGCGGTTTACATTGAACAAACTGAAATTACATTGAACAGGGCATTATAACTTGGAGATAACTATTTTACAGGGAACATGGGCTATGGAGGGTTAAGTGGCTTGCCCAAGACCACAAGGAGCACCTGTGGGATTAGAAACCCCAGTCCTTCCGGCCCAAGGTTGCTGTCCTCTAGTGGGATTTGAACCCCCGACCTTCTGGCCTGAAGTACCTTGCCCCGACCACTAGGCCACTCCTCCACTTTGAATGAATATTTGTATAGCGCTACAAGAATATATACACTAGAACATAGATCATAACCTCCCTCTTCCCCTACCCGTACCTGTAAGCTCCCGATTATCATATCATCTCTGGAACATAGGATATTGATTTTCCAAATTTGTTAGCTCAGCTTATAAGGATTTCTTCTATCCTGCAAAAGCACATTTAAAATTGAAAAAAAAAGAAGTGTCAGCTATCCCTCATGCTCATTCATACAATCTTGGTCATGTGGCCTTGGGCAAGTCACTTAACCCTCCATTGCTCAGAAAAATCCAAGTTATCAATGTCCCTGTTTAATGTATGTTTACCAAGTTTAACTTACAATGTAAACCGCTTTGATTGAAATGATAAAGCGGTATAAAAAAACTGTTAAATAAATTAAAGAAACAATTTTATTTTTTATTTATTTATTTAACATTTCTTCTATACCACGCTATTCAGATCAGAGCGGTGTACATTAAACAGAACATACTGCAATGCATCAAGCCACATTGTAGTTACAATCATTATGAAATTCTTACAATCATCATGAAATTCTTCAATTCTGCTTAAAAAAACCAATTTTCAAAGCTATTTACCCAGGTAAAATAGCAATTTATCCAGGTAGCATACAGAGTTCCATACTGTCCATGCTTTTAGCCAGAGGGATGGCACTCCCAGGAAAGGGCTCAGGGCATAGTCTGGACTTTTAAATCTATGTGTGCCACTTCCCATTGGAGGGAAAAACCAGAGCAAGATGGTGCAGCTGGGGATAACTTTCCATATGAAAGTGCAGCATACTTTTCCTTTGAAAACTGTCCACAGTATCCACAAGCCCTGAAACAAATTACCTCTAAAAGCTAAGCTGTCAGCCAGCAGCACACCACCTACTCTGATGAAGAGGAAAGTACTTTCCTTGCAAGTGGCCGCTTCTGCAAAGTTATAATCTAATCTAATACATGCTTATATACTGCTACACTCCCAGACCCAGTGGTTCAGTGTGGTTAACAACAGCAACAAAAATCACACACACACAGAGAACATGAAAAATATCATGAGAAATACAAATTACAACCTGCAGTAAACAAGAGAGAATTTTGCTCAGTATAAGACTTAAATGAATTATTAAACAACCAAGACTTTAAACTTTTGCGAAAACATTAAGAACAAGGTTGATTTAATCTCTTTTGGCAATTTTGGCCATAATTCTGCTGTCAAATATGGGATTGTCTGTTTGAGTCTAGATTTTAATCTAATACCTTTCCATGAAAGAAACAAGATAACACTAGAATACTGTAAACGTTTAGATTTAGATGCTAGATTTGGGATCAAAAGTGAAGAGAACTGTTTGAGTACTTAGTCCTTAAAAAATTTATAGAGAATTGTGTAGAATTTAAAATTTAACCCAATTCAGAATCCTGAGGCAATGTAGTTCACAAAGTAATGGTGTCACTGGGGTATATACAGTAAGTCGGGCCACAGTATTTTGGCAAAGCTGCGAGTGTTTAATCTGTCCCTGCAAACCGCTTAAAACAAACGATTGTCATAGTCTAAATAAGCAAGAATAGTACTTTGAACTAACAGCTGAAAGTGAACTGCAGAGAAAAAAAGGTTTGATTCTACAAACTGACGCAATCTAAAAAAACAACCCCTTTACCACAGAACTAATATGAGCCTTAAATGATAGATTTTCATCCACTATAACTCCAAGAACACTGAGTCCTGGATCAAAGGATAGATTTAATTGTTTTGATGCCTCAACTAAAGAATTAGGGAGTTATTTAGCATTATTAAAACACAAAGCCTTCATTTCAGATGTATTTAACTGTAATCGTAAAGTCCTTGCCCACCTCTCAAGTAACTATAGAGTATCATTTATTTGTGAGTAGAAGTCGCTTGAAAATGAATTAAGTATAGCAGAATAGAGATATCAGCTGCATAAGTATATTACTTAAGATTGTTTTCAGAGAGAAGCCAACCTAATGCATAGAAGGCATAGAAAACCCCAAACAAGATTTTCTTCTCATTTTTCTGGACCTTGCAGCAGCATTCGACACCATCTGCCATGGCATCCTTCTGCAGCGTCTGTGCAATATAGGAATCTGGGACACTGCCCTAGAATGGCTTCGCTCATACCTTACAAATTGCAACCAGTATATGCAAATTGGCCAAAAGACCTCCAATCAAATCATCTAGATACAAGGAGTCCCTCAAGGCTCGGCCCTTTCAGCATTATTATATAACATTTACATACAGCCATTCTGCAACATCATACACTCATTTAACGTCTACCACCACTTGAACGCAGATGATATTAAGATATAGTCTCCCTTTACAACCATAAATGCAAACTATTCAACAATTACAAACTGCTTCAATGCCATAAACCAATGGCTACCAAAACACAAACTCGGTCTTCTGGTCAGCATGGCAGACTGAGCAGACGCGTGCCAGAGAGCTCCCTATTACCCCTGCAAACAAACAGGGAATTTACCCAGAACGGAGCTCAACAAAGCGGCAGGGAATAGGTGAGATACCGAAAATACTCAAAGTGAAAACAACAACCAAACCACTGTGGGATTCGAACCCCTGGCCCGCCGACCTGAGGTAACTTGCCCCAAACATTAGGCCACTCTTCCTATATGGAAAGAAGCAATAAAGCAGGGCGCTTACTTGCTTGGCAACCGAAAAAGCAACAATCTGAACATAGAGTAGCAGAAGTTCAGGGAATGGGGGGAAAGCGAGAGTGTACTACTAAGGGAATCTGTGAAGTGTTCCGGGAGTTCAATTAGAGCCTCTCCGGCTCCCTCTAAAGCATTTTAAACAGCTGCAGGGCTCTTCGGGAGGGGAGGGGGGCTTGGACTGGACATGGGTTGAGTGGGGGGGGACGGGCTTGGACTGGAAATTGTGGGGGGGAGAGGTTGGACTGGAAATAACTGACAGGGAGGGGGGCTTGGATTGGAAATGGGCTGAGGGGGGGCTTGGACTGGAAATTGGGGGAGGGGCTTGGACTGGAAATAGCTGATGGGGGCTAGGACTGGAAATGGGCTGTGGCGGGCGGCTAGGACTGGAAATGGGCTGAGTGGAAGGGGGCTTGAACTGGAAATAGCTGATGGGGAGGGAGGCTTGGAGTGGAAATGGGATGACTGCAGGAAGCTAGGACTGGAATTGGGCTGATAGAGGGGCTAGGATAGGACTGGACATGTTGGGGGGTCTAGGATTGGAAATGGGCAGATGGTGGGGCTAGGAAAGGACAGGAAATGGGCTGATGGGAGGCTGGGATTGGAAATGAGCTGATAGAGGGGCTAAGATAGGACTGGAAATCGGCTGTTGGGCGGGGCTTGGATTGGAACTGGGCTGAGTGGGGGAGAGCTAGGACTGGAAATAGGCTGAGTGGTGGGCTTGGACTGGAAATTGGCTGAGTGGGGGGCTTGGACTGGAAATTGGCTGAGTGGAGGAGAGCTAGGACTGGAAATGGGCTGATGGTGGGGCTAGGAAAGGACTGGAAATGGGCTGATGGGGGCTGGGATGGGAAATGAGCCGATGCAGGGGCTAGGGTAGGACTAGAAATGGATGGGGGAGCTAGGACTGGAAATGGGCTGATGGGGGGGGCTAGGGTTTGAAATGGGCTGATAGGGGGGACTGGAAATGGATGGAGAACCTTGGACTGGAAATGGGTTGATGGTGGGGCTAGGAAAAGAATGGAAATTGGCTGATGGGGGGCTGGGATTGGAAATGAGCTGATGGGGGTTAGGGTAGGACTGGAAATGGATGGTGGAGCTAGGACTGGAAACGGGCTGGTGGGGGGGCTTGGATAGGACTGGAAATGGGCTGATGGGGGGCTTGGATAGGACTGGAAATGGACTGATGGGGGAATAGGGTTGGAAATGGGCTGATGGGGGCTTGGATAGGACTGGAAATGGATGGGGGAGCTAGGACTGGAAATGGACTGATGGTGGGGCTAGGATAGGATTGGAAATGGGCTGATGGAGGGCTAGGATTGGAAATTTATTTATTTATTTATTTAGACAGTTTTGTATACCGCCTTATCCTTCAATCAAAGCGGTCACGGCACAATTGGGGGATACATTTAACACGCGGGGATATGAGACACATACACTAATACTTACAGGGAACATGGGTAATGGAGGGTTAAGTGGCTTGCCCAAGACCACAAGGAGCATCTGTGGGCCTAGAAACCCCAGTCCTTCCGGCCCAAGGTTGCTGTCCTCTAGTGGGAAATGGGCTGATGCGGGGACTAGAAGGGAGTGGATGCTGGGTGGGGCTGCTGGAACTAGAAGGGAGCTGATGTTGGGGGAGGACTAGAATGGGATAGGGCTCGGAGAGTGAAATGGAGAGGGGAAAAATATTTTGTGTGGGAGGGAAGAAAAATCTACGATTGGCTGGGTATTGGGAGAGTAAGTGGGGATTGAGGATGGAGTGGATGAAAAAGGAATAAAGAAAGAGATGGAGGAAAGAGCAAAAGGAGAAAGATCAGTATGTTAAAGCAGATGTAGAGAGAGAATGGGTAAAAACTAGAAGAGAGAAGAAAGGACAAATGGACAGCAGACAATGGAGAGTTAGCCAAAGACACGAAGAAACCAGAAGAAAGTGACTGGAGAAATTGCAACTGAAAAATAAAATGCACAAACAACAAAAGGTAGAAAAATACTTTTTTATTTTGAATTTATTAACTGGAATATGTCAGCTCTGGGAAATGTGCGTCTTTAACGTCTGCATTTTGTTTAGTACAAGTGGAAATTAATTTATAGTTTTATTTCTGCACTGTTGTTGTACATTCCAAGTTTGGCTTTTGGGGTTCCCAGTTTAATTATTGTCTTCCTATTTCTAAATTGTGATCCCTTGTTCCTTGTTTGGTAATGGTCTGTGTTCTGCATGTGTAACTGAGCTGAAGTGTTCTGTTTATGTAGTTTATATTTGGTGCTTCAATGCGGTCTCAGAATGGCTCCAGTCTCAAAACCTCCGCATTCAGCACAAGAAAACGGAGGTGCTCTTCATCTCGAGAGACCCCAATTTTATTCCTCCGTCCCATGTAAGAGTCAAGGAAGCTGACTTGCAAACTAAAGAAACAATAAAATACCTTGGAGTCACCTTGGATCAACGCCTGGATATTAAATCTCACATAGGCAATATAGTCAAAGCTGTATATTTCAAGATCCGTAC
This sequence comes from Ichthyophis bannanicus, assembly GCA_033557465.1. NCBI lineage: Eukaryota > Metazoa > Chordata > Amphibia > Gymnophiona > Ichthyophiidae > Ichthyophis > Ichthyophis bannanicus. The sequence continues at coordinate 1,307,562,023 of CM066033.1, forward strand.
GCTCAGGCATCTGTGCTCCTTACTGGACCCAGACGATTTCCGGACTATATATCAGGCACTAATCCTACCCCATTTCGACTTTGCCAATGCCATCTTACAAGGTCTCCCTCAATCCACACTTAGCCCATTACAGCTGGCTATGAATGCGGCAGCAAGGGTCCTCCACAAAGCCTCCAGAAGTGACCACGTGACTTCTATTCTGAAGCAGCTTCACTGGCTCCCTATCCACGGAAGGATTTATCTTTAAAACCTTACTCCTCTCATTCAAGGCCATCAACGGCCTATCATCTTTTTCACTCATGGAACTCATTCACACAGTGCCCCCCAACAGGTCCAGAAGAGCAACAGCAGTAAATTCCCTAATAACCCCGAAGGCATTGACAAAATGCAACAGTACAACGGCGAATAGGGCCTTCAGTCTCTACGTCCCCAAATGCTGGAATGCTCTACCACCCGACATTCGGGCTATCGTAGATCTATCACAGTTCAGGAAGGCACTCAAATATCACCTTTTCCTCCAATACTACCCAGTCAGCAATGAACCTAGGTAACCTCACCAAAGAAGTAACCATGGCTAGTTCTGAGATAGCGCCAACACCCAGATTCTGCGCATACCTCCCTTAGGTTTTAGTTGCCTTCAATCTTGTTCATTGTAATTATTTCATGTATATAGTTCACCCCTGTTATCCAAGTTTATACTCCAGTTATCCAAGTTTGTACTCCTGTTATATGTAAAACCAAACAGCTTGTTGCACTGGTCATCTTGTTATAATGTAAACCGCGCTGATGCCGAATAGTGCGGTATATAAGAAATTGTAATAAATAAAATAAATAAATAAATAAATATTTGATAGTGCCACTTGTTCTCTTTCCCCAGTAGGAGATGTATTGGTATTTTCTGAGATGTATTAGTTTAATATTTGCAGTGTTGCCTTTTGATAGGTAGGATATGGTGCTTTATGAGTCCTGGTAGTACTGTTATGATATGGTGGGTTTGCTATGGGTTCTAAATGGGCAGTGTTTGTAGTACTTCCTGATGTGCCTGGTGGTTGGCACTGCAGTATTGTAATGTTTAAATCTTTTAGTCTTTATCCATACACTCATTAAGAGGCATGTTTACTAAAGGTTAGTGCATGTTAACATTATGCAAATATTTATGCAAATTAGACCCCACACCAAGTCCCCGAACCCACCTTGGGCCGCCCCTGAGTTCAATGCAGCTGTACACCTCAAAAGCCGGGTGACTAAAGGGGATCTGGAGGCCTACCTGGCCCCCCTGCAACTCTCAAAGTTAGAAACCGCGGAAGCGGAAAGTCTTGGCCAGCCAGTGGGTCCGCAAGAGATGAGGGAAGTTATCAACCTACAGCCCAAGAGGAAGGCAGCAGCGGAAGATGGGTACCCGGCAGAATTTTACCAGGTGCTGCAAGATGAAATAGCCCCAGTATTAGCAAGGATACTCTCTAAGGCCCTTTGAGGAGAACCAACAACTATGGAAATGGCCAATATAATTGTGCTCCCCAAAGAAGGGAAACACAAGGAGCAATGTAGTAGCTATCACCCCATCGTGCTAATAAACTGTGATGCAAAACTGTTTGACAAAATCCTGGCACACAGATTAGAAGGGATCATGCCCAAATTGATCCACCCTGATCAGTCAGGATTTGTTAAAGACAGAATTATTGCAGATAATGTGAGAAGGCTAGTTGATTTGCTGAAGGAGATAAAAAGCGGGAGGTTGCCTGAGCTCTGCCTAGCTCTTGATGCCGAAAAGGCGTTCGATCGGGTGGAGTGGGGGTTTCTTTTTGCGATATTAAAGAAATTTAACATAGGAGAAGAATTTATACAAGGGGTTAGAGAGTTGTACTGGGCTCCAAAAGCTAAAGTACTGGTTAATGGGGAAAGTTCTGATAGATTTGAGTTACACAGAGGCACAAGGCAAGGATGGTCACTATCGCCTATGCTTTTTGTGTTAGTAATAGAGGCCTTTGCAGTGCAGATTAGATCAAATCCAAACATCTTTCCAGTAACAGTAGGCACGAGCACCCATAAAATTTTACACTACGCCAATGACACATTGGTCTTTATGACAAAACCTCGCAAGTTGCTGTCTGAATTTATGCTGGCGATCCAAGCTTTTTCAAAAGTCTTGAGATTTAAAATTAATCTTAGTAAAACGGAAGCATTGAATTTAGGCAGACTGTCCAGAGACTTCTACCAGGCTTCCCTTTCCACTGGGCCATGCAAAAAATTAAGTACCTGGGAGTATATATTAGTAGAGGTCTGAAGGACTTGTTCAGATTAAATTATAGTACCTTGTCAATAAGTGTTGAGGGACTGCTTAAGATATGGGCAGAACTCCATTTGAGTTGGATGGGAAGAGTTGCAGCGTTGAAAATGGGGGTGATACCAAAGTTTATTTTTCTTTTCTTTTGGTCCCATACCAATCCCGACAAAGTGCTTATCGAAGTGGGAAAAGCAACTATTGCAATTTGTGTGGAGGGGAAAGAGGGCCCGAATTGGAGCAGTATGGCTCTCGAAAAGCAGGTTGTTGTTTGTTGTTAAGTGCCGTCAAGTCGGAGTCGACTCATGGCGACCCTCTGGATAGCTATCCTAAATTGTGAAAAGCAGGTAGCGGAGGGATAAAATTTCCATTGCTGGGCCAGTACTATCGTGCGGTGATTTTAAGAGCCTTGAGGGTATACCATCTACACTCAGTCAAAGCCTCATGGGTGGACCTAGAACATCAGTGGGTATGGGCAAGTTCGATGCTGAGATGGGTAAGCATGGGGAAGGGTAGAGTGGAGAGGGAGGAGAAAGGAGTTTCACCACACCCTTTACTGAGCCCATTAAGGTGATTGGTGCTATTGCAAATTAAAGAGTAACGATTACCCCCCTGCCATCTAATGGTCAAAGATAAAAGACCCATTCTCTGGTCCAGAATTCACAGGACTGAGCAGGGATCTGGAAGAGAGGGGAATACAATGTTTTTCTGACAGGATTAAGGAGGGCGTATGCCTGACACAAAGTGCCTTGGAAAGAAGACTGCAGAGAAGAGTCCCCTTTTACCATTATTTTCAACTCTGATATTATTGAATGCAGAAAGGAATGATGGAGCAGTTGACCAAATGCCCTATGTGGCTGGATAAGTGTCTCTTTAAAGGGTTGCTTTCCAAGGCATATAATGGTTTCCTACAAAATACAGGAAGCAATGTACCGGAAGGGGTGAGTAAATGGCATCAATGGCTACCAAAAGAAATATCAGAAAGAGATTGGGAACAAATAAGTATGGGGGTGCACAAGAGGACACTAGTGACATCATGGCATCAGACACAGCTGTAGATAATTCGTGACACCTATGTATCCCCCCCAGCAATTATTTTATAGCCAGCAAGTGAGATCAGTGTTATGTTGGAGAGGTTGCGGGGGGATTGGAATGTTCTTTCACATGTGATGGGAATGTCTACTGATTCAGAAATATTGGCACCGCATTACCCAAGAGGTAGGAGAAGTGGTGGGGGGGGGGGGGAGATAGACTCAGACTTGCAGTATATAAAATTAGTTAAATAAAAAAATAAAGTGGTTTGATGAATGCAGGAAGGTGCCTTTTGGGATTAGGAGTTAACAATCAGGAGAAGAACCACAAATACATCCTTCAAGTGAAACTGTTGTCGATGGAAAGGGTCACCCTGGATTGGAAGTGGAAAGCCCCAGGGGGTCCTACAATAGAGGATTGGTGGGTAAAGATGGGAGAAGCAATGAAATTTGAAAAAGCTACATATGAGTTGTATTCAAAAAGAACAGCTGGCAGAAAATATGGAAGCCCTGGGTCATAGGATATTATGGACGAATGTAAGAAAATGAATACCTACTGCCCTATAGCCTAAGTCGGCAGAACAGTGAGAGGAATGGAGGGAGAACCGCAGAAGTTGGAGAGACCACACCTCTGAGCATGTAAGTTATTGTTTATTGTCACGTTATTGTTCATGTTATTTCTATAATTGTGAACAAGTGTTAAATGGGAATTTATTAGATGGTTTATAATTTTGGGACATCTGATGACTACTGGGAGGTTACAAGGATTCACAATGTTAACAGAGAAAGTGGAAATAATGAATGATATTGTAATGCCTCTTCACTTGAATAAAGATTATAATTCAACCCCTCCCCCCCCCCCTGACCCCCACAAACTCAATATCAATCTCAAGAAGCAGAGGTTCTTTTCCTCACCAAAAATCAATCTTTGCTCCCCCCCTCCCAAAGTCATTAAAGGTTGATAACGCCAACTTGGAGGTTAGGTCAGAAGTGAGATATCTTGGTGTTACCATCGATCAACATCTCACATTTCAATCACTTATAAACAAAGTAACTCAATGCATTTACAAGTTGAGGACACTCCAATATTTACGGCCCCTTCTTGATCCACATGATTTTCAAACGGTCTCCCAAGCAATGATATTACCCCACTTTACATAGTAACATAGTATATGATGGCAGATAAAGACCAGTATGGTCCAGCTAGTCTGCCCAGCAAGATGGAAAAAGTAGGTGTACTTGCCGCTCTGTGCAGGTCACTCCTCCTCATGCCTTTGTTTAGGGGTGTACCCATAGCTCCATGTAGGTCACCCTTATTTGTTCAGATATAAGAGATAGTTATGCTTATTTAGATAGTTATGCTTATTTGATTTCTGTAATGCCATCCTTTAAGATATTTTGAAGGTCCTTACATCCTCTACAGCTTGCCCAACATGCTGCTGCATGATTCCTGATGTGCTCACCTCGGTACAGTTATATAACACCCATTCTAAGAGCCACACTGGTTACCTCTTCTCAGTCGAATTAAGTATAATACACTGATGACAGCATTCAAAATAATCCATCAGTTATCCTCACAATATTTGCAATCCATCATAACAAAGATCCCAGAAAATCACCAAAGAAGTAGTAATACATCAAACCTTCTAGTCCTACCTCCAGCATTGACCAAGAGTAAATCAGACAACCTCCGCTTGGGCATTTTCCCTACTTGCCCTCACCTCTGGAATGCTCTACCAAACCACATCAGAGACTCACAACCTTGCAACATTCAGGAAGATGCTAAAGACCCACCTGTTCACGGAACATTTTGATGAGGATTACATGATCTGGCCTCTTACTCCTGCCCCTTCTCTACATCCCCCCCCCCCTCCTGTCCCTAGTTTAAGATGAAACTCTGGACCGTAATTCGCTTCAAGCAACCTTGTTATTTTGTATATAGTTACACTGTTCTGTGTTATCCCTAGTTTCCATCCATGTTATAATGTAAATCGGTTCCATGTAATGTTAAAGTTCTATTCTCTGTAAACCGCATTGATCCTCGGAAACGCGGTATATAAGAATAAATAAAATAAATAAATAAAAATAAATAATATTATCAGAACGTTGAAAAGTGCTGGTGATAGCCGGGAGCCCTGTGGAACACCACAACAGGCTCTCCATTCTCTTGAGCAATCTGCGCCAATCCTGACCTGATATGACCTATGCTTTAAAAAGCCCAAAAACCACTTATACATGAACCCTGGAATGATAAATAATCCAAAATGGCCAAAAGAATGTCATGGTCGGCCAAGTCAAAGACTGCAGTTAGATCAAACTGTAATAAAACCGGTATCTGGCTTTTGGATAGAGCCGTATTTATGTCTGAAGTAAGGGTTCCTAAAAGCAACTCAGTATTGTGTGCCTTCCTGAAACCAAATTGTGATTTATCCAAACAATCAAATTGGTCTACTGTAGGTAATGATCCAGCTGTCCAGCTACTATGGCTTCCAATACTTTGACCAACCACGGGATATTCGCAAAAGAACGAAAATTGGCAGCATCTGCTAAACTAGCATTTTTATCCTTGGGAATTCAGGTAAGAATAATATTCCCCAGTTTCCAAGGGTATAAACCCTGTACCAATAGTTCTGTACTAATCCAGTAAAACCAGGCATGGAAGTCAGGAGATGCAGCCATAGAAGTACAGTAATTTGGGCAAGGGTCAGCTGACTAGCAGTTTGTAGAATACTTTTTAAAAAGGCTACCTACTTCCTTCCTGAAATGACACATGATACATAACAAGATTCCTACTAATGAGAGGCTTATGTAGAATTCCATGTCTCAAAATATCTGTGTTCACTTTATCTAAACTCTCTTTTCTTCAGGCTAACCAGATTCAGTGCATTGACAAAGCTATCCCACACTGTCCATACTCAACATACCCTGGAGCTTAGGAGTGAGGTTCATGACTGCCATGGTATGCGCAAAACCAAAAACATCTAGAGGATTTAACAGTAGCTAAACATTCTCTTATAGAGAATACCCAAAAATCTACTTATTATATGGAGAGAGACCTCAGGATGGTTATAAACACTTCATATGGCAAAACTAGTCACCATAAGAGATAGCAAGATACTCACATCACTGGTCTCCAACCTCCTCCATATTACAATCCAACACCAGTTAAGACGATCTAAAAAAGTACTTTTCAAGATTTTTTTAAATTTATTTACTTATTATTTATTAACATATTCATTAATGGATATATTAGCATCTTCAAAATTCCTTTGATTACTTCACAAATGAAGCACACAACAGCTTTCATCAAGACTTTAACAGCAACTCACAACAGAGCCACGATCTTCACCCCCATAAGCCCTGCAATCAAACAGAAGCTATATGGTAGCAATCACAGTAAAAGTACTTGCAATGGAGCATTTTCTAATGCTTATCTTTTCTTAAAGCTCCCAAATTTTCATCAGTCGTCAGCAAACCCAACAAAGATCTCTGTTTCTCCTTGAAAAAGGCTTCTTCGGGGGCTTACGATGCATACTCGACGACAATATTACCCTTTTCTCCTGAGTTTATTTTGTTATTACATCAGGCCTATTGTTTAAAACAGGGCCAGAGGCAGTCTTCCCCTCAGGCAGGTCTGGGCAGTCAAAACAGCAACAATAACAGCCTGACCTCTATGTTGCCTTTTAGGCAGACCATCATGAGTCTGCTAAGTACCAAAGAATAGAGGTAGACACGTAGGAAGAACAGGGTGCTGTTCTCTCAGATGCCTCTGGGGATCATCAGGAGGAGCACTTTGATATGTGGACTGATGACACTGGTATCAAGCTAGAGGAGGGCGAACCCCCTCCTGGTGAGGACCCTAATATTGCTGTTAGAGTCTTCTGTAGAAAGGAGCTGTCTGTTTTCATTGCACAGCCTTTGAGTGCGCTTAATATTACAAGGATCCTCTTTTGAAGAATATTCGCAAGTCTCAAAGGTCTTTTCCTGTACATAAGGCTATCAAGGAAATGATTGAATCAGAGTGGGAAGTTCCACAGGCTGGTTTGCGTGGGAGAAGGGTTATGGCATGCCTATATCCTCTTTCTCCTAATGAGAAGGATTTGATTAAGCTGCCTAAAGTGGATGCACCGCTTATGCCGGTGACTAAGAAAACAACTATTCCGGTTGAAGATGGTGTTGCTCTAAAGGATGCTCAGGATATAAAACTAGAGGTGTTGTTGACACAGTCGTTTGAGGTCAATGCACTTGTGTTGCAGGCTTCTATTTGCGGTGCTTATGTGGTGAGAGCTTGTTTAAGGTGGACGCAGAGTTTGCCTCTGTTGGACTCTGGTCTCCAGGGCTCTCTGTCGGAGGCCACTAAGCTGGAATCGGGTTTGGCTTATCTAGCAGATGCTTGCTATGATTTACAGTAGTTAGAGCTTCTGTGAAATCCATGAAATCCATAGGGGAGGAGTAGCCTAGTGGTTGGGGCAAGGTACTTCAGGCCAGAAGGTCGGGGGTTCAAATCCCACTAGAGGACAGCAACCTTGGGCCGGAAGGACTGGGGTTTCTAGTCCCACAGATGCTCCTTGTGGTCTTGGGCAAGCCACATAACCCTCCATTGCCCATGTTCCCTGTAAGTATTAGTATATGTGTCTCATATCCCCGCGTGTTAAATGTATCCCCCAATTGTGTTGTGACCGCTTTGATTGAAGGATAAGGCGGTATACAAAAACTGTCTAAATAAAATAAAATAAATGACCGGTGGTTTCAGCTAGGCGGCTACTTGGGTTGCATAATTGGTCACATGATGTTTTTCCAAAATGAGACTTAATAAATTGCCCTTCAAAGGGAGACCTCTTTGGTGAGGCATTGGAAAAGCTGGTGAAGGATTTAGGGGAGTCTTAGGTTCCTGAGGACAAGCCTAAAGCAAGTAAACCTTCCTCAACATCTCATGGTCAGTTTAGAGCAGGGATCTCCAACTCCAGTCCTGGAGAGCCACAAACCAGTCAAATTTTCAGCATATCCCTAATGAATATGCATGCGATAAATTTGAATACAATGGGGGCAGTACATGCAAATATCTCTCATGCACATTCATTAACAAGAAAATCCACACTGAAAGTATTAAATACACAAAACAAGAACTCCCAGACCAAAACAATCAAAATAATTCCTAGCTCAACTAAACTTACTTCGGTAGCTCAAAAGAGTCACGACTACTAAACCACCTAAAAGGATAAGATTATATTCAAACCACAATGACAGCAACAATTTTGAGGAGAAAAAGCCTCAGAACCTTATCACTTCCCACTATGCGGCAACAGAAAGCCATAGGGGAGATCATGAGTTCAACATCATAGGCATTAAAAAACTCCCCCTTCTTTTATTATGTTGTTGTTGTTAAGTGCCGATGAGTCTGTGTCGACTCATGGCAACCCTCTGGATAATCGTCCTACACTGTGTTCGGTCTTCAGTCAGGCGGCTCATTGTTGACAGAGTGGCACCCATAGCTGCTGTTATTATATCAATCCATCTTATTGCCTTCATCTTTTGTGTTGACCTTCTATCTTGCCAAGCATGATGTCTTTCTCTAATGATATCTCTCTTTGCATGATGTGTCCAAAGTACGAAAGTCAAAGTCTTGTCATCTGAGCTTCTAAAGAAAGCTTAGATTTAACTTCCTCTAGTACTTGACTGGTTTGTTCTTCGGGCAATCCATGGTATACACAGTATTTGTTGCCAGCACCATAATTCAAAGGCATCAATTTTCTTCCTGTCTATCTTTTTCACTGTCCAACTTTTGCATCCATATGACGTTATTGAAAATACCATGGCTTGAATAAGTTGAATCTTTGTATGGAGAGAAACATCTCTGCTCTTGAGAATATTGTCTAGGTCCTTCATAGCCATTCTGCCAAGAGCAATGTGTCATCGGATTTCTTGACTGCTTGTTGTTTCTTTATTGATAGTTGATCCAAGTAGGTTAAAGTTGTCCACTATTTCAATTTCTTCTCCATCAATGATAGACATTAATTTTGCCAGTTTTCAGGATCTTTGTCTTCTTTACATTAAGGTGCAGAACCATTTTAAGACTATGTTCCTTGATCTTGAGAAGCAAATGTTTCAGATCATCCTCACTTTCAGCCAGTAAAGTCGTATCATGAGTCTTCCACCAATCTTCACACCTTGGTTGTCTTCATACAGTCCTGCTTCTCTGATGATATGTTCTGCATATAAATTAAACATGTAGGGGGAAAGTATGCAGCCTTGTCTTACACCTTTGCTTATTTTAAACCATTCCAGTTCTCCTTGTTCCGTTTGAACTGTTGTTTCTTGATCAATGTAAAGGTTGTGCAAGAGAACTAGCAGGTGTTCTGGTATACCCAAGCTTCTTAATGTGGCCCAGAGTTTCTCATGGTTTACACAGTCAAAAGCCTTGCTGTAGTCAATAAAACACATATAGATATCCTTTTGGTATTCTTTAGTCTTTTCAAGGATCCATCTCACATCTGCAATGATGTCTCTCATTCCTCGCCCTTTCCTAAAACCTGCTTGCACTTCAGACAGTTCTCGTTCCAAGTATGGTTGCAGTCTCTACTGAATAATCTTAATTAGAATCTTGCTGGCATGTGGGATCAGAGCGATTGTGCGATAATTTCCACAGTCAGATGGATCACCTTTCTTTAGTATTGGTATAAATATAGATCTTTTCCAGTCAGTTGGCCATGATATTGTCTTCCAAATTTCCTGGCAGAGCCTTCTAAGTTTGGTATCAGCTGCATCTGATTGCTGTAATACTTCAATGAGAAAGCCATCATGCCAGGTGCTTTGTTCTTTGATAAGACTATCAATGCTGCTTAGACTTCTTCTTTCATTATCAATGGTTCCTGATCATAAGGTACAGGTTGAAATGGCTGTTGGTCCACTTGATATCTATGTTATAATGACTATATTCTTTCCACCTTTTCTTGATCTTCACAGCATCATTCAACATGGATCCTTGAGCATCTTGTAACATTCCAATTTGAGACTGGAATTTTACTCTTGTAGCTTTAGGAAAACCGATCTTGTTCTTCCTCTAATAGTTTCTACTTCTATTTCCTTGCATGTCTCATTGTAGTACTTTTCCTTGTCTTATCTTGCTTCACATTGGAAATCTGTTGAGTTATGTGTTTGCCTCTCTTTCTCCTCTGGTTTTAGCTTCTCTGTGTTTCTGGGCAATTTTCAGAGTTTCTTCAGTCATCCATTTTGGCATTTTTTGCTTTTTTACCTTTCGTAGAGACTTCTCACTTTCTTTCAACACAACCTTCTTGATGTCATCCCATAACTCTTCTGGAGTTGTCATTTGTATCTAAAGCAGCAAATCAATTTTGCAGGCAGTCTTTAAATTCCAGTGGTATATTCTCAAAATCATATTTTGCTACATTCATGAGTGGCTTGCTCTTTTTCAATTTTAGCTTGAGTTTGCATACTTGTAGTTGGTGATCTGTTACACAGTCAGCTCCAGGTATTGTCTTTGTTGATGTTATAGAGCTTTTCCATCATTGACTTTTACAAATGTAGTCAATTTGAGTTTTGCAAAATCCATTGGGTGAAGTCCGTGTGTACAGTTGCTGCTTGTGTTGCTGGAAGAAGGAAGAAGGTGTTTGAGAGGAATAGATTGTTAGTCTTGCAGAATTCTATCAGTCTTTCTCCAGCTTCATTTCTGTTGCCAAGTCCATATTTTCCAACCACTTTGCCTTCTTCTTTGTTGGCAACTTTTGCATTCCAGTCACCAATGACTTTCAGGATATCCTGTTTGCATGTTCTGTCAATTTCAGTTTGTACTTGTTCGTAGAACTCATCAACTCTGTCCTCTTCGGCAGCTGTTGTTGGGGCATAAACTTGAATTATAGTTGTGTTGATGGGCATTCCTCGTAGACTAATAGAAATTAAGCATACACTGATTGCACTGTATTTCATTACAGTTCTTGCAAGTTTCTTCTTAATTATAAATACAATATCATTTCTTCTTTGTCTTCATTTCCAGCATAGTAAACCATGTGATCATCAGATGCAAAGTGCCCAATGCCAGTCCATTTTGGTTCGCTGACACCGAACAGATCGAGTTGTACGCGTTCCATCTTATTCTTGACTACCTCCAACTTCCCTTGGTTCATGCTTCGTATGTTCCATGTCCCAATATGTAAGACATCTTTGCAGCTTCTGACTGTCAATTCATGTGCAGCTACATCTGCAGTCAGAGGTCCCAAGGGCTTTGATCCAACCACATCATAAATGCTGGCTTTACTCTGAAAAGCCTTCAGCTCCTCCCCAGTAGCCAGTTGAGTGCTTTCCAACTTGGGGGGTCTCATCTTCCAGCACTATAATGGAATTTGTTTTGGTGTGACTATCCACTGGGTTTTTGTGGCAAGATACAGAAGTAGATTGCCAGGCCTTTCTTCCGCACAGTTTAATTCTAATGCTGTTGCCGTTGTCACAGAAATGTGATCCTCTGCTGCCAACATCGTCCCATACTGCTGCTGTGCAGATGGGTGTTTTGTCTTGGTCTGGCATCTCAGCAGAGACCTGTCCATCTTGGGAGACACTACCAGTCGTTAAGTTACCGATAGCTTAGCTCTCAGCATCACTGATGCACACAAGCCCTCACAGCACAACAAGCTGCAAACCAAGTAAGGGTCTTTTATTATAATTTATATTTAATGATTCAATAAACATAAAGGTGCCTAGAAGGTACACTCTCTATACCAACCACCCACATCAAAGCATTGCACAGTCAACCTTTCAAAACTACCAAACAATCTTATCCAATAAACCCTTTACTAAATTACAGATTTCACATACACCATCATACTTACATCTCACAACTCATATCTCACATTTATATCTCACTACTCACACCACCAATAGAGGGGACAGAGAAAGCACTTACACGGCACCTCATAGTTCACTTAATAAAAGTTCACTTAATAAAAGTTGCAGAACAGTAATAATAATGGGTGATTTCAATTACCCCGGTATTGACTGGGTCAGTGTCATGGCAGGACATGCTAGGGAGATAAAGTTTCTAGATGAAATAAATGACTGCTTCTTGGAGCAGCTGGTTCATGAACTGACCAGAGGGGAAGCCATTTTGGACTTAGTCCTTAGTGGAACACCAGATCTGGTGCAAGAGATAAGGGTGTTGGGGCCACTTGGCAACAGTGATCATAGCATGATCAAGTTTGATTTAATTAATGGAGCAGGGATGGTATGGAAATCCACAGTACTACCTTTTGACTTTCAAAAGGGAGACTATGATTTATTTTATTTATTTATTTATTTAGCTGTATTTATATCCCGCTTTTCACCGGGTCAAAGCGGTCAATTGGGAGATACATTTAACACGAGGGGATATGACACACATACGCTAATACTTACAGGGAGCATGGGCAATGGAGGGTTAAGTGGCTTGCCCAAGACCACAAGGAGCACCTATAGGACTAGAAATCCCAGTCCCTCCGGCCTGAGATTGCTGTTCCCAGGTGGGACTTGAACCCCCGGCCCTAAGTACCTTGTCCTAACCACTAGACCACTCCTCCCAGGAAAATAGTTAAGAAAAAACTAAAAGGAGCAGTTGCAAAGGTTAAAGACGTACATCAAGAGACCACGTGATGCGGACAGGGTAGAGGTCGCATCCTGAGCGTGTCCTGAAGCCCCCAGCCTAAACCGGCGATTAAGTACCGTATAAAGCTGCAATTACCCGACGAAAAGGCATTCAATTTAAATCGGGGTACCTGTGGATCCTTATAGTGCAGTATGGGGTGCCGCACTGATGGCGACAGCGGTGAAATCGCTGAGGAGAGATCGGGAACGGGGGACCGGCTCGAATAAGATGGCGGATTCAGCCCAGATGCCGGCATCACCCCAGTCACCCAAGTCTCCTGTCTCCCTAGATGAGATGTCGGCGGCTGTGACGACGGCTTTGTTACCCCAGTTCGAAGCCCTACATGAGAAAATGGATGGGTTGCGTTCTTTAGTGGATACGCTGGGCAAGAGAATGCAAGAGGCTGAGGACCACGTGGGACAGGCGGAAAGAAGGTGGAGACGTTGACTGAGGAGGTGGCCGGCCTAAAATCCCAGATACGTCAGCAGGAAGCCAAGCTTGATGACCTGGAGAACAGGTCACGGCGAAATAACCTGCGATTCCTGGGGATTCCTGAAGCCGTCCTGGACAAAGACCTGCGTGGCTACCTGGAAGCCTTAGTATTGCAAATTGTGGGTGAAAGCGAGTTGGGCGGCAAGCTGCGCATCGAACAGGTGCACCGGGTCGGCGCTAAGCAGACACGCGACCCTCGCCCTAGAATTGTCCTGGCTAAGTTCCTCCACTTCCCCCAGAAAGAACTGATTCTCAGGGCAGCACGGCAAAAGGAGGAAGTGATTTTTAATACTACTAAAATTCGTGTAGCCCAGGACTACTCCATAGCGCTGAGCCGGAAAAGAAAAGAATATGCACCCTTATGTGGAAAGCTTATCGAGGCGGGAGTCCGGTTCTCCGTGCAATACCCCGCTAAGCTTCATGTGCTCAGTGAGGGAGCCCATCGCACTTTTGAGTCGGCCTCTGCAGCTGAAGATTTTGTGCATCGGATCCACCTTCAAAAGAAGGCAGTGTCGGCGTCTTCTCCTCCATGACTCTTCCCGGTTTAACTGTACATCTATGAGAAACTCCTATCGGGGAGTGAAGATGGGGAAATACAGTGTAGTCTTGGCTATGCACAGCGCTGCAGTTGTTAAGTAACTTTGTGTCTTTTTGTTACTGCATTAACTGCTTTGTAAGGCAACAAAGTTTCTAGTCATCTTGAGCCCTTTCTTTTTTTCCTTTTTTTCCTTTTTTTTTTATATACTCCTGTTCGTCTGTGTATAATGGACAAGATTTGGGACTCTAAGATGAATATGTTTATTTTCTTTCATCTGCGTTGTGTATCCCTTGTTGAGGTAACTTGGTAAGTCCTGCGGGGGCGGTTTGGAAGGGCTTCCTGATATATAGAAGGTGCTGTTACCCCAGAGGACGCTACGGCTGCGGATGGCGAGTAGCCGTGGGGGAACAGGGGGGCACCCACGATTAGAGGGGACTATTATTTTGGAACGGGGGCGGGGATCCGCTTCAGCGACGTCCTTGGATGTGGAGTCCCTCCCCCGAGTAATCGGGCCGCCGGGTTTGGATAGTGGTGGTGTGGGGGCTGGCTCGTCCCGCATTCCCTCCCCCTCCCCCCCGCCCCCGCTGGTCCTGTTTATTTCTGTTTGAGGTAGGTTGGTTTTATAATCACTGAGAAGGTGCCTTGGTGGGTGGGGGGGTGGGTTGGGGCCCAATGGGAAATGGGCCGGGGTCCAGTTTGCTGGGCTCGGCGGTTACTAGATATTGCAGAATGGGGATACACCCATGGTTAAAGGAGGTCGTAGGTTGGGTGGATGGGGTATCGCAACCTGCTTAATGGGCACGGGAGCGGAAGTTCATGCTCAGAGGGGTTTCGGGAGGGGTTCCTGGGAGGGTGTAGGAGCTGGAAGCCCTGTAGATAGGAGGCGTAGTTTGAAGGGGTGCAGGGGTGGGTATGGGGGAACGGATTAGGGAGGGTTTTAGGATGGGGTGGGGGGGAATAGGAGAGGGGTTACTGCATTGGGGGGGAGTGGGGTTAGGGGGCGGTGGGCTGGGGGGGAGGGGTCGTCGCAATCTACAATCTCTGTGGATGCACAGTGTACAATACTTTGGAAGACATGGGAGGAGGCTCCAGGCTGGGAGGGTCTCCTCGAACACGAAGTTCTGGCAGAGGGGGCATAAAAACATAGGGACCCTCTGAGAGTAATCACTTGGAATGTTTGTGGACTGGGTAGCCCGATAAAGTGCTACAAAGTATTAAAAGCATGGCTCGGCAGCGATGTGATATTGCGCTATTGCAGGAGACCCACCAGACAGCTGAAGAACATGCTAAATTATGTCGAGATTGGGTGGGTCAGATGTGGGGAGCACCTGCACTGGGGAAGAAAGGAGGGGTGGTTATCCTGGTTCATAAACAAGTGCGCTTCACACTGCAGCGTCAGGTGGCAGATCCCAATGGGAGATTTTTGCTATTGTATGGCTTATTAGAAGATCGGGAGATCATCCTGGGAGATGTATATGGCCCTAATATACTGGATCGGGATTTTTTCAATCGTATTGCAGCTAAAATCAAGCAACTCCCGGACGTGCCCTTGCTTTTAGGGGGGGACTTTAATGGAGTTTTTGAAGTGAACCTTGATACCTCTAGTGGTAGGGGGACGAGAGATAGAATGCTCAGCTCTCAGCTGTTGCAACGATTTAGGGCTCGACTAGGTTTGATAGATCCCTGGAGATTGTTACACCCCTCTGAGAAAGAGTTCACTCATATCTCGCGGGCACATGGGACTAGTGCGAGAATAGATTATCTTTTACTTTCTACTACCGCCTTTGCACAAGTGGAAGAGGCGCGGATAGGTCCCCTGGAGATTTCAGACCATGCTATGGTTTGGATTGAGTTGCAATGGGGGAGCGGGGCAGGTGCATCTCGTATATGGCGGTTCCCCATAGAGTTATATAAAGATAATCACTTTAGGCAATTTCTGGGTCAGCGCTGGCGCGACTTTGAATTAAACCATCAGGCACATAAGGATGACCCAGAACTGGTCTGGGAAACTGCCAAAGTGGTGTTGCGGGGAGATATCATCGGGTTTGCGGCTCGAAAGCGAAGATTGCTGGCGGAACAAATTATTCGGCTGGAGCAACAAGTATCCCAGCTGCGAGTACTTAGCGGTCATGCCCCTACAGTGTCAAATAGAAAACGGCTCTGGGAATTACAGGTTGCTTTAAACGAGTTGCTCCATCAGAGAGCCAAGAAATCGATAATGTATTACAAATATCGGTTATATTGTTTTGGCGACAAACCGGGGAAATTACTGGGAAGATGCTTGAAGGGTCAGAGAGGAGGGCGGGGGGTGGCAGCCCTTCGGGATGAGCAAGGGAACCTCCAACAGAAACGGGAAATAAGTGAAATATTCAAAGGCTTTTTTCAAAAACTGTATACCGCGGAGGAGAATAGCCCCCTTACTATAGAGACCTATCTCCAGGGACTGAAGCTCCCAAGGGTGACTGCGGAGCAACGGGCCTTGTTGGGTCAACCGATAACCCTAAGAGAGGTGCAACTTGTAATTGCAAAGACCAGCTGCTATAAAACTCCGGAACCGGACAGCTATGGGGCTGAATTTTATAAATTCTTGGCGAGCTGGGTTAGCCCCTTGTTAGTGGATACTTACCGTCAAAGAATAGAACGGAATGGTAGGAGATGGGGAGAGAACCAGGCCTATATTATGCTGATCCCTAAGCCGGGCAAAGATCCGCTGCAAGCGGCTTCTTATAGGCCAATCTCCCTTCTAAATTTTGACAAGAAGTTGATGGAAAAAATTTGGCGGAGAGATTAGCGGGAATATTAGGTGACATTGTCCACGAATCGCAGGTGGGGTTTGTGCGTGGCCGTTATGCGGTCCGTAACATACGCAGAATATTAACATCTTTAGAGTGGGTGCATGGCCATCAGCTGCAGTCCCTTTTAGTGAGTTTTGACGTGGAAAAAGCGTTTGATAGGGTTAATTGGTCATATTTGCACTATTTGTTACCTCTGTACGGCTTGGGACAGGCTTTTTGTGATATGGTTAAGAGTCTTTATGATACTCCGACAGCTAGGGTGCTTTGTAATGGGGTTTTATCGGCTCCCTTCACCTTGCATAGGGGCACTAGGTAGGGATGTCCATTATCCCCTTTATTGTTTGTTTTGTCTTTGGATCCCTTAATACGGCATATAGAACTAGACCGACTGATTTGTGGGATTGAGGTGGGAAAACAGGGGTTTAAGATGTCGGCCTTCGCCGATGACATGCTGGTACACTTGCTGGCCCCGAGAGACTCTTTGCCTAGATTGTTAGAGGAGTTTCAAATGTTTGGCAGTTTTGCGGGCCTTAGGATAAATGCGGATAAATCTGAGGCCTTGGATGTCTCAGGGCAGTTGAGGGGAGGCTGGGGGGGGGGGGTTTCCCCTGAAATGGTCGGACCAGACGTTCAAATATTTGGGGGTTGTCCTGACGAGGGTACCGCAGGATTTATATTATACTAATTTTGAGAAGGTCTTGTCGGGGGTGCGGAGTCAGTTGAGAGCTTGGAACCCGTTACCCTTGTCACTGATGGGGAGAATTGCAGCAATCAAAATGGTGGTTTTGCCACGCATACTGTATTGGTTGCAAACCTTACCCGTGTGGTTACTCCGCGAGATTTGCTTAGGTTGGAAAGGGAATTTCAACGCTTTCTGTGGAGGGGGGCCAGAGCGCGTATTCCGATGTCCCGTATGATGGGGAAATGGCGCAGAGGAGGCCTTGGGCTACCTGACTTACGACTCTATGCTTTGGCATGTCAAGCACGACATGTTGGGGACTGCCTGGGGGGTACAGACACCTATACGCCACGGGACCTAGAGGCGGCATCTGTGGCCTCTTTCTCGCTAGTGGGGGTTTTGCATGTGGATAGTACGCAACTACCAACATGACTTACGCGTAATATCATGTTAAATGCGATGCGACGCACTTGGCGACAATTGAATAACTTCTGGCAACTGAACTGGCAGGTGTCCAGTTGGCTGCCTATTCGCGGAAATGTGCATTTCTTGCCGGGTTCTGACTCCAAGGTGTTTCAGGCATGGCACAGGCAAGGACTGAGACATTTAGGGCATGTAGTGGACCTCACTGGTAAATGTAAGTCATTTTTCGAACTTCGTGAAGAGTTTCAGTTGCCTCCCACCCAATACTTTGCATATATCCAACTCTCTCACTATGTGGCAACGTTGCCTAGAGAGGACCTGGGGGTGGACAGATCGGTGCAGATCCTCAAATTTTTTGACTTGGGGGGCAACACCCCCCCCGACGATCGCTGGGTTGAAGACTCGGCTGGAATGCTTTGGGGTGCAGCCCGACTATGGGAGGGCTGAGACGGCCTGGGTGGATGAATTGGGGCGGGCAGTGCCGCCAGGTACTATTTGCATGGCGGTGGGGCGGATAGTGGAATTGGTGGAGGGAGCACGATGGAGGGAAATCCAATATAAAGCCCTGACTCGAGTATATTTTTCCCCACGTCGAGCGTTGAGGAGTCATATCACGCAAGATGGGTCTTGCCCTAGATGTTCTCTACCATTGGCCTCCCTAACACATATGTGGTGGCAGTGCAGGCGTATCCTTCCTTACTGGTCCCATATTCGTAGATACCTTATGCGGTTGTTACAGCAGAGGTTTCCATGGACTGGAGCCTTAGTTATACTTGATCAACTGCACCGCACCCTACCCATTGGGAGATGGGAGCGGCTATTGGTGCGTAAAGCATGTCTGGTGGGGAAGGGTCTGATTTTACATAGGTGGAGAGATCGGCACCCGCCCACGTTCTCGGAATGGCGCAGTAACTTCCATCAGCTGATGCTAGCAGAGCGCTGGAGGGCTCGGGGTTCAGTGAAGCGGTGGTCCACCTTTATGTTGATATGGGAACCCTACATTCAGAATCTGGGGTCCCGCTGCCGGAATGAAATAGTAAATGTAGGATATTAAGGTTTAAGGGTACGGGGAGAGGGAAGGTCTGAGAGGGGTTCATTGTTGCTATCCGGACGGAGTTAGGGGTTGCGACGACGGGTGCGGCGGAGGGGGGTGGGGCGGAGGGGGGTGGGGTGGGGAGCTTGGGTTAAAATAAGGGGAACAAATAGTTTAATCAGGATTGTTC
Source organism: Ichthyophis bannanicus (assembly GCA_033557465.1). Classification (NCBI taxonomy): domain Eukaryota; kingdom Metazoa; phylum Chordata; class Amphibia; order Gymnophiona; family Ichthyophiidae; genus Ichthyophis; species Ichthyophis bannanicus. The sequence continues at coordinate 1,307,581,113 of CM066033.1, forward strand.
AAAAACTAAAAAAAAAATTCTTGTGCTTTGTGCTCTGAAGAAGTTACATAACTGCATGCTGTACCCGCCGCAGCGGAGATAAGATTCCACTCTGCTGCGGCTTACTGTTTGAGTTGTATCGTAAGTTATGTTTTTGATGGTTCATAAATAAAGGTTTCAAAAAAAAAAAAAAAAGACTTACATCAAGCTTGGGTGTTGTTTAAAAATACTATCTTGGAAGCCCAAACCAGCTGTATTCCATACTTTAAGAAAAGTGGAAGGAAGTCCAAAAAACTGCCAGCATGGTTTAAAGGTGAGGTCAGAAAGGCTGTTGTTGCCAAAAAAGCATCTTTCAGGAAATGGAAAAAAGAGCCAAATGACAAAAAATAGAAACAGCACAAGCACAGGCAAATTAAATGCAACACATTGATAAGGCAGGCAAAGAGAGAATTTGAGAAGAAACTTGCTGTGGAAGCAAAAACACATAATAAAGACTTTTTCAAGTACACTTGTAGCAAAAAACCTGTGAGAGAGTCAGCTGGACCATTAGATGACAGGGTGTAAAAGGGGCAGTAAGAGGGGACAAGGCTATAGGAGAGAGACTGAATGAATTCTTTGCTTCGGTCTTTACTGAGGAAGATGTAGGGATGTTACCCAAGACTGAAATGGTATTTAAAGGTGATACTGCAGAGGAATTGAAAGAAATATTGATACACCAGGAAGATGTATTACAACTATTTGACAAACTGAAGAGTAGCAAATCACCTGTACCAGATGGTATACATCCAAGGGTATTGAAAGAACTGAAATATGAGACTGCAGACCTATTAGTAATCTGTGAACGATCATTAAAATCATCTGTAATACCTGAAGATTGGAGGATGGCCAATGTAATGCCAATTTTTAAAAAGCGTTCCAGTGGTAATCCAGGAAACTACAGACCGGTGAGCCTGACGTCAGTACCAGGAAAAATGGTAGAAACCATTATAAAGAACAAAATTACTCATCATGTAGATAGTCATAGCTTAATGGGAGACAGCCAACATGGCTTTAGACAAGGAAGATCTTGCCTTACTAATCTGCTGTGTTTTTTTGAAGGTGTGAATAAACAGGTAGACAAAGGTGAGTCGGTTGTAATAGTGTATCTGGACTTTCAGAAAGCCTTTAACAAGGTCCCTCATCAGAGACTTTTTGCAAAACTAAAAAGTCATGGGATAGGAGACAGTGTACTATTGTGGATCAGGAACTGGCTAAAAGATAGAAAACAGAAGGTAGGGCTAAATGGCAAATTTTCCTAATGGAAAAAGGTGAATAGTGGAGTACCCCAGGGATCTGTTCTGCTTTTTGACATATTCATAAATGACCTGGAAAAGGGAATAATGAGTGAGGTTATCAAATTTGCAGATGACACAAAACTATTTAAAGTTGTTAATAAACCCAAGAGGATTGTGGAAAATTGCAAGAGGATCTTGATAAATTGGAAGACTGGACATCCAAATGGCAGATGAAATTTAATGTGGACAAGTGCAAAGTTATGCACCTAGGGAAGAACAACCCAAACTATGGTTATATGATGCAAGGTTCCACATTAGGAACCACCACCCAGGAAAAAGATTTAGGTGTCATCATGGATAACATGTTAAAAACCTCCGCCCAGTGTGCAGCGGTGGCCAAGAGAGCAAATAGAATGCTAGATATCATAAGGAAAGGAATGGAAAATAAAACAAAGGTTATTATAATGCCTCTGTATCATTCCATGGTATGACCACACCTTGAATATTGTGTGCAGTTCTGGTCGCTGTATCTTAAAAAGAATATAGCGTTATTAGAAAAAGTGCAGAGAAAAGCCACCAAAATGGTAAAGTGGATGGAAGGCTACTCCTATGAAGAGAGGCTAAGAAGGTTGGGGCTCTTCAACATGGAAAAGAGATGGCTGAGGGGAGATTTGATAGAGGTCTATAAATTAATGAATGGATTGGAACGGGTAAACATAGATCGATTGTTTACGTCGTCAGAATATAAAAAGACTGGGGGACATGCAATGAAGCTACAGGGTAAACTATTTAAGACTAATAAAAGAAAATATTTTGCACTCAATGTGTAATCAAACTCTGGAATTTGTTACCGGAGAATGTAGTAAAAGCTGCTTGTGTAGCTGGGTTTAAAAAAGGTTTGTACAAGTTCCTGGAGGAAAGGTTAATAAACCATTATTAAAAGGGACCCAGGATATCACTGCTTGACCCAATACAAGCATTGTGGAACCTATGTCTTTTGGGGAGACTGCTAGGTACTTATGACCTAGATTGGCCACTGTTGGAAACAGGATACTGGGCTTGATGGACCTTAGTCTGACCCAGTATGGCATATCTTATGTTCTTAATATACAATGTAGCATAACCATGCTTATTGAGAATAAATCAATTACACGGCAGTGCTAGCCTGGAAAAAGAGCTCAATTTTAAAGGTAAAAGCGCCTTAAAACTGGGGCAAACCCTGCAAACAAAAAATATATTAAAGTCAAGTTCAGGAAACCGTCACAAAGCACAGCTGATCTACTTATCTTAATGCCATCACTGAAGAACTTCAAAATGGTTCTCAGGAAATGCTGGCTGGACAGGCTGCACTGCTGAAATCCACTCTAAACAAACCTCTCTGCTGAAGCAGCCACAGAATTTGCTGCCTAATGGCAACAAGACCTTTTACTACCCTTCAGCCCAACAAAGTTCTTTGTTTCGCCCTCGCAGGCTTCGTCAGAAGCAAGGGAATGGAGTCGGGAGACTCTAAGCACCATGCATATTCATTAGGGACATCCTAATAACCCGACAGTTTACGGCCCTCCGGGACAGGAGTGGAGAACCCTGGTTTAGAGATTTCAGGAGATATCATTCAACGGGAAAATACAGACCGGTGAGCCTGACGTCAGTACCGGGGAAAATGGTAGAAACCATCATAAAGAACAAAATTACACAGCATGTAGATAGTCATGGCCTAATGGGAGACAGCTAACATGGCTTTAGACAAGAAAGATCTTGTCTTACTAATCTGATATGTTTTTTTGAAGGTCTGAATAAACAGGTAGACAAAGGTGAGTCGGTTGATATAGTGTATCTGGACTTTCAGAAAGCCTTTGACAAGGACCTTCATCAGAGACTTTTGGCAAAACTAAAAAGTCATGGGATAGGAGGCAGTGTACTATTGTGGATCAGGAACTGGTTAAAAGATAGAAAGCAGAGGGTAGGGCTAAATGGCCAATTCTCCCAATGGAAAAAGGTGAATAGTGGAGTACCCCAGGGATCTGTACTGGGTCCACTACTTTTTGACATATTCATAAATGACCTGAAAAAGGGAATAACTAGTGAGGTTATCAAATTTGCAGATGACACAAAACTGTTTAAAGTTGTTAAAACCCAAGAGGACTGTGGAAATCTGCAGGAGGATCTGGATAAACTGGAAGACTGGGCATCCAAATGGCAGATGAAATTTAATGTGGACAAGTGCAAAGTTATGCACCTAGGAAAGAACAACCCACACTATGGTTACACGATGCAAGGTTCCACATTGGGAACCACCACCCAGGAAAAAGATTTAGGAGTCATCGTAGATAACAACTTAAAACCCTCCGTCCAGTGTGCAGCGGCGGCCAAGAAAGCAAATAGAATGCTAGGTAACATAAGGAAAGGAATGGAAAATAAAACAAAGGATATTATAATGCCTCTGTATCGTTCCATGGTACGACCGCACCTTGAATATTGTATGCAAATTCTGGTCGCCGTATCTTAAAAAGGATATAGCGTTATTAGAAAAGGTACAGAGAAGAGCCACCAAAATGATAAAGGGGATGGAAGGCTACTCCTATGAATAGAGGCTACAAAGGTTAGGGTTCTTCAACCTGGAAAAGAGATGGCTGAGGGGAGATATGATAGAGGTCTATAAATTAATGAATGGAGTGGAACGGGTAAACGTAGATCGATTGTTTACGCTATCCGAATATAGAAAGACTAGGGGACATGTAATGAAGCTACAGGGTAAACTATTTAAGACAAATAAGAGAAAATATTTTTTCATTCAACGTGTAATCAAACTCTGGAATTTGTTACCGGAGGATGTAGTAAGAGCTGTTAGTGTAGCTGGGTTTAAAAAAGGTTTGGACAAGTTCCTGGAGGAAAGGTCCATAAACCATTATTAAAAAGGGACCCAGGATATCAATGCTTGACCCAATACAAGCATTGTGGAACCTGTGTCTTTTGGGGATACTGCTAGGTACGTTTGACCTAGCTTGGCCACTGTTGGAAACAGGATACTGGGCTTGATGGACCTTGGTCTGACCCAGTATGGCATATCTTATGTTCTTATGTTCTTGTTTCGCTCCTTTCCAGAGGTCTCATTACTCATTTAGGGGTCATTCCTTTCGAGGAGGCAGAGAACCCTCTAGAGGTTACTATTACGGGTTTCCAGAGCACCCAAGAAGCAACAGTGAGATGAGGGGGACTTAGGTAGAGGTGATACTATTTGGAGGTTGGCTGCAAGCCTTTTACTCTGCTTGGGTCCAAATTATATCAGATCAATGGGTTCTCAAGGTTGTCTAAGAGGGCTAGGCACTGGAACTAGTCATACCCTTCTTGGATGCCTTTATGTGGTCTCCTTGCAAAGCTTCGGCCAAGGTCCAGGTGGTAGCGAACACGCTGGAAAGGCTGCTTCAGTTACAAGCTGTGGTTTGTGTCCCGTCCAACCAGTTAAGGATGGGTCACTACTCCATTTACTTTGTGGTTCCCAAAAAAGAAAGGTCTTTTCATCCGGTACTGGACTTAGAGCACATAAATCACGCTTTACAGGTGCCTCATTTTCGCTTCGGTCCATCATAGTGGCGTTGAGGCAAGTAGAGTTTTTAATGTCCCTGCTCTCACAGAAGCTTACTTGCATATTCCCATTTGGTCAGACCATCAAAAATATCTTCTTTTTGCGGTACGAATGGGAACATTTTCAGTTGAGAGCCTTACTGTTAGGCCTAGCCACAGTGCCATAGACCTTTACAAATGTCATGGTGGTGGTAGCTGTGGCATTGCAGCGAGATTTTGGTACATCCCTATCTGGATGACTGGTTAATAAGGGTAAAGTCCACAGAACTCCACAGAACTCCTCCACAGAACTCGCAACCGAGCCCACAGCTGAATAGTAAGACAACCACAACAGACCTCCATCCTAACCTGCACAATGACTAGACCACATTCAAAGAAACCTCACCAGATGAAATATCAACCACCATTGCATGCCTCAACACCACCACCTCTCCGCTAGACCCATGTCCCACCGACTGGATAAAGAAAACTAGAAACGAACTGAGCATACCACTAGCTCATATTGTCCAGGAATCCTTCTCCCAAGGACGCATGCCAGATGCCCTCAAAACCACAATCATCCGTCCATCACTAAAAAAGCAAGACCTAGACCCACTAGACCCAGCATCTTACAGACCCATAGCAAGCCTACCCTTCACTGCCAAGATAATCGAGAAGATCGTCCAGCAGCAGCTACAGGAACACCTTGATCTCAACAACATATTGGATCCACAACAACACGGATTCCGCCCTCTATATGGAGTTGAGACCCTCATGACCACACTGATGAACACTCTCCTAATAGGAACGCAAGAAAAACACTCTGGATATGCCATGATCTTCCTTGACATATCTGATGCTTTTGACACCATCTCCCACAACATCCTCATACACAGACTACAGACAATTGGGATTAAAGACACCGTACTACAGTGGTTCCAATCATACCTAACCAACAGAGAGCAATTAATCCGCACCAGCAACTCGACATCCCCCCATTCCAACAACACCAAGGTGTCCCCCAAGGATCCACACTATCAGCCATGCTATTCAACATTTACCTTCAACCACTCTGCTCAGTCATACGCACTCACAACATCAGCTTTCACATTTACGCTGATGATATCATGCTCTACGTATCATTACAACCACGAACCCAACAAACACCCACCTATCAACATGCTTCACAGAGGTGTCCAACTGGTTACAAGCAAACAACCTATCCATCAATATAAAGAAGACGGAAGCCCTCATAGTCACAAAAGACCCAGACTTTACACCACCTCCACACCTCCACATAGGTACCACAAACATTCAGATACAACCACAAATAAGGTATCTGGGCATTATTATCGACCAAGCTCTCACCTTACAGCAACAAATCACCAAAACCGCCGGAACTATATTCCACAAAGCAAGGACAGTCCAACGTCTCAGACCCCTTCTCGAACATCAAGACTTCCGAACTGTAATGCAAGCCATAACGCTCCCACATCTGGACTATTGCAATATATTATACCATGGCCTTCCAGCCACACAGACGAACCCCCTCAAAACAGCATTGAACACCACAGCGAGAATCATTCAGGGAGCAAAGAAGACCGACCGCATCACCCCGATTTTGAAAGACCTACACATACTCCCCCTTGAAGCAAGGACAAAATACGAAGCCATCCTACTCACCCACAAAGCCATACATCAAACACGAAACTCCCAACTTCACACCCTACTGTCCCGACCAGCTCATGGCATATCTACCAGACAAGCCTCCAGCAACTCCCTCACCATCCCTCACAAAAGAACCAAATGCTCACAACGGACCTGCAATCGAGCCTTTGAACTGTATGCTCCATCCTTATGGAACTCTCTACCGAACTGTCTCCGAAACAACACCGATCTACCATCTTTTCGAAAAAAGCTGAAAACCATCCTGTTTCAGGAATACCTCAACGACACTCACCAAAAAGTGAAATAACATCTGATCTCACCCACCATGACCACCTAACTCAAACTATACTAACCTGACCATGTCCAAATTCTGTCTAAGTCTAACGTCTGTCCTATATCTTATGTTAAAATCATCAATGTAGCCTCCCCGGTGATGGCCCCACCCTTATACGTAAATTCCCCCCCCCCCCCTTTTATGTAACGCCGCTTTGACCCGGTGAAAAGCGGGATACAAATACAGCTAAATAAATAAATAAATAAAGTCAGTGCAGGAAAGTCACAGCGCTACTTACAAAATGATAGTGTTTCTTCAGAAATTAGACAAAAGTCAGACAAGTGTCTCTCCCATTAGAGAGGGCCCAGAAACTGTAGGCACAGATCTGAAAGTTCTCTCATCGGATAGCTTCAGCTTGACATTACCTTCAGATTCTGGGGTGCATGGCATGACCTTAGATCTGGTCCCCTGTGCTGTCTTGGTGGTCTCCATAGAAAGATCCCTCTCAAGGAGACTCCCATGTCCACAGTCAGTGACACTCAGCTTGAGGATATGGCTCAATCCCAACAAGTTATCAAGAGGGGTATCATCGGAAATGGGTCATGGTAACCACCAATGTCAGTCTGTCAGGATGGGGAGCTCATTGCTGTTATCAGGTGGCCCAAGGTCAGTGGTCTCAAGAGGTGAGCACTTGGTTGATCAACAGGTTGGAAATAAGTGCTAGGAAGACCGCTCGCAAGTCCTTTCTTCCCCAGATTTGTGTGTGTGTTCTCGGACAATGCAACAAAAGTAGCATACATCAACTGTCAGGGAGGCACAGGAAATGCAATCCTAGTGGGCGCAATATCTCCTCTACTGCAGTGGGTGGAGACCCATCTGCTAATGCTGTCAGTGGCTCACTTCACAGGAAAAGAAAAGGTGATGGCCGACTTCCTCAGCCCTCATCAACTGGATCCAGGAGAGTGGGTGCTGGAGTAGTCTATGTTCCGCAGCATAGTGAAATACTGTGGTCTTCCTATCATGGATCTGATGGCGTCGGCAGCAAATGCCAAGGTGTCTCGGTTTTTCAGCCGCAGAAGAGAAAGGATGTCTGAAGGTCTAAATGAGCCGGCACAATAGTGGCCGATGGAGGGCCTCTTTATGTGTTTCCCCCTTGGCCTCTGACCAGTCAAGTAGTGCAGAGGATAGTGTATCATCAGGGCTTGGTGATCTTGATTGCGCTGGATTGGCCTCTGAGACTGTGGTATGCGGAGCTGAACAGACTCGCAGCAGACAGTCTGTGGCATTTACTACTGAGGAACGATCTGCTGATGCAAGGTCCAATTCTAATGCCAAAAGTAGCACGATTCTCACTTATGGCCTGGCTATTGAGAGGGCTGCATTAAGAAAGAAAGGATATTGTTTAGCTGGATATGAGCAGCTCCAGTCCTTCAGGGCTCCAAACCAGTCAGGTTTTCAGGTTCAACCCTAATTAACATGCAGCAGGTGGCAGTGAATATACAAATCACTTATGCTGTGATAGGCGATGGCCTAGCATGTAGCAGAGCTAGGTCTGAAGCCCTTTTTCTCCTGCTTTAAAATGTTATTGCTGATTTTGGAAAATTGCAGAATGCTGTTAGCTGTTAGAAAGAAATACTGTTCTATTCTGGTTTGATAACATGTTCTGCTCTCCTGGAGATAAGAGAATTAAACCTTGGTACTGTTTATTGTTTAGGTAAGTCAGATGTCTCAGTAGAATGCCGCGCCACTGTATCTTTGCTGATTGTGCACTGACCTCGTAATTAGGATGAAAATATAGCAGAGAAACTGAACAGTGTAAGAATATTTTTCTAGCATTATGAAGATTGTTTAGTGTTTTGAGCCAAGGCTAGAGATACGTCTTAACCTTGCTATGTTTGGCCTCGCTTTGTTTTGCTTTTGTTAAGAATGCTTCTGATATGCCTTCCACTATCTTTGTGGCTAACTGACCTTGCAAGAATAGCGAAATATACTGTATACTTTAGTAAAATGTATTATGTTTAGTGTTATGTCTAGTTGCTGACCCGTGGCTAGTAAGACCCAAGCAGAGGGAGCGAGTCCTGGGCCCGGTCAGAGATGTCTATTGGATGAGAGTAAGTGGGCCACTGTGGCCAATGAGGAGTTTTGCCTGTATTAGACTGGAGAAGAAAAGTATATAAACTGTCATTTTTCTGAGCTCTGTGCTCAGACTATTTTGAATGTTACTGCAATCTGAGCCTGTGCACATTAAACCGGCTTGAATCTTTGCCTGACTCCGGGTATTATTTATTGCATTCTTATCAGCTACTACAATGCATTCTTTAGGGCTACCCTGAAAACCATGTTTTGTAGCTCTTGAAGACTTGGATTTGCCCACCCTTCAGGTCACATTCCAGTGACTGTCTGCAGAAAGTATTTTCAAGCATGCACAAGTCCTCTGCCCTTTTCCTACTACTACTGCTACTGTGCAGAGTGAGAAGAGAGGGGCTCCCAGATATACACTGTAAATATTCATCACACAACAGCAAATTATAATACTCATATAGGCAGGATATGTCCCAATGGAAAAAGCCAAATTCATGCAGTTCAAACTTCTAAAAAGTCACATAAAATTTAAAAGGGCGGAGATGGGGGATTTATTGAGCAAATTTGACAAACTGTCTATGTATAGGAAAACTTAACTCTCATAAGCATGAATTCACTTGGAAGTTTAAAAGATGGCATAAAGGAAGATTTTTAAAATTACATTTGAAACATTTCAGCACACTAAATAGATAAACCCCTAAGTAGAAAGCAGCCAGTACTGTCTTAGTTCCCAGTCGGGTTTTCAGGATTGCTGCTATAGAATATGCATGGCACAGAGATGCATGTACTGAATCTCCATTGCATGCGGATCTTTCCCTTGCATATTCACTGCGGGCATCCTGAAAACCTGATGGATTGGATCTGCCTCCAGGGAAGGGCAGGAAGCACTGCTTTAAATGGCTAGCAAGCAGATAAATGTCTCTCTCCACTGCCAAAGAAAAAATTAGTTTGTGTATTCTACAGCAACATTTTTCTGAAAGACATTTAATGAGAATGAAGTCAGGCAATTCTTAGTGAACACACACAGCAAACTGGTTCAAACATTCAACCTTCCCAGACATTAAGCAAATTGCGCTATGGCACATACTAATTGTATGTCATGAAAGTAAATTAGGTCACCAGTGACCAGCTTTTCTCTTTAGAGACAAAAGGATGGTAAACACCTTTCCACCAAGGGAACCATTTATTAAATGGTTAGCATTCGGAGTAACGTGATGTGCTGAGCGAGCTCAGACGTGTACTGGGTTAGCTCCGTGGCTCCCTCCACCCTACGGACCCTGAAAATGCCCTAATTAGGATAAAAGTTAGGAGAAACATGTCAGAAAACAGCACGATCAAGACAGCAAGCCGAATGTTGTAAACCTGCTGTGTAGATTGAAGACAGCTTGCCGTAATCGGGAGAAAGGTTCCACAGCCCCAACAAAAACGGCCGACGGACCTCCTTCACCAGGCCAACCAGCGGTGACCACGGAAGAAGTGACTAATGCGGTGGTGAATGCATTGAGTAGCAGGCTTGATGGTATCACGGGGCAATTGGACAGCATTAGCAAACAACTAGAGGCTGTGGGCACACGGATACAGGCAGCGGAGGGTCGCATATCATTAATGGAAGATGAGCTACACAATGCGGGAAGAGAGATTACGTCATTACAAGCAATAGTCAACAAGCAGGGAGAAAAACTTGATGATCTAGAAAATCGAGGCCATCAGAAAAATCTCCAGATACTTGGCATACCTGAGACTATAAAAGATGCAGAATTACGTAAATATTTCCTGGATTTGATACGTACGTTAAATCTGGAGGAGGACATTACCCAAATCATTATTGAGTGGATACACAGGCTGGGAAGGACTCACCCAGAAGACACACGGCTTCGAATAGTGCTAGCCAGATTTATGAATTTTTTGCAGAAAGATGGCGTGCTGTGTGCGGTATGAGCCGAAGGGCCACTGATGCACGAGGGAGCACGCATCCAGGTCTTCCAGGACTTATTCAGTGCAACTGGGCATGAAACGCAAGGCATATGCTACTGTGTGTCAGAAGCTGGCGTCAGCACATCTGAAATTTGTGGTACAATACCCGGCCAGGCTACGAATTTTCTATAATGGTACAACAGGGACATTGGAAACGCCAGAAGAAGCACACAAATGGATCCAGAGTCACGCAGACACCTTAAAAGGAAATACATGACTCTTGGAGAGTGGAGCCCTAATTGAAATCTTAGGAGTGAAGAAGAGGGGCGGACTCATGAGAAAAGCTATTGCTTTTGGCTTGCTGAAAGAGAGAGACAATTGTAATTTATGGAAGAATGAAAGAGGGACAATTTGACTATGCTACGATTTCCTTTTTCTCTCATTTTTTATTTTTTCTTTGTTATCGTTGTTATACTCCAATACTTATTGTTTGATGGAGGAGTATAGTTTGATGGAGAAGTAATAGTTTATTAATTGGATTAGCAACTACAAAAAGGGGAGGGGAGAAAAACTTGTTGATGCACGGGGTGGGGGGACTGTTAGTTAATTAGGTAAAGGGCTGGAAGAACAATAATATAGCAAGGGAGGGATAGGGGAGGGCTTAGCATCAAAAGTGACCACGGTGAAGGTGTGGCAGATATATTGTATAGGGATAAGAGGAAGGATTAGGGGGGGTTAGGGGGAGGGGAGGAAGGTATAAGGGGCATATAGAGACATTAAATGTGCAGAGTCAACTTGAAATCCATTGGAGAGGAATGCTGTTAGTGGAATGGAGTAGGGGGGTCTTAGGCTGGGAGGGCCCCTCAAATATCTTGCAGCTACAAACATCCTCCAATAACTTAAAAAATGATTACAAAACTAGAAAATGTAAGCTTTCCATAAAGAGGATTTTCTTAAAGACATTATTCCACAGTTGCAACAAAACTGCACCGAATTTGATAAAACCATAGAAAATTGGAATAACATCATTTCAAATGCTGCATTAGCTCCAAAAAATAATAAAGTACAAACGTGCAGGAAGAACAATGCACCATGGTATTCAAATGAAATCAGAGAGGCAAAGCGCTTGCTAAGAAAACTTGAGCGTAAATGGAGGCTAACTAAATCTCAAGATATAAAATTCCTATTTAATGTCAAACAAGTAGAATACAATAAGCTAATAAATGACCGTAAACAACAATACCATACAAATCTAAATGAAAGCAACAAACCAAGGGAACTCTTCAACATTGTTCAACAACTTACAAAAGTGACCACTTTATATAGCAACCATCAAATAGATCCCCAAACATTTGCAAACTACCTGATAAGCAAGAATGCTATTTCGCCAAACAACTTATCTACATCACAATACCACTAATTTTGGTTTAAACCTTGCACTGAACCCACAAAAGTCTGGAAGGATTTTTCTATACCAACTTCAAAGCAGATTGAAAATATAATCGGCACAATTAATACAACAACTTCCCTAGCTGACCCATGTCCAGTGGAATGGATTTAAAAAAGTACAAAAAATCATATTAACTTTTACATTGTAAATTTTGTAAATAATTCTTTAAAACAAGGTTACTTACCATCTATACTAAAGAGTGCTATAATTCGACCAATCTATAAAGGTAAATCACTGGATATCACTGACCCCAAATCATACCGTCCTATTTTGAGTTTACCATTTGTCTCAAAAATTATAGAAAAAGTAGTACAAAAACAGCTGCAAGATCACATTGACTCACATGCCCCTTTGCATATACATCAGCATGGCTTTAAACCTAATCACAATGTGGAAACTCTACTTATTTCTCTTTTTAATAATCTTATAACAGACCTTGACAAAAACAAGTTATTCCTATTAATTTTATCGATATCTCAGCAGCATTTGATACTGGGTCTCACCCAATAATGCTACAACGTCTACAAAATATTGGTTTATGCAACAATACTTTAAAATGGTTTGCCTCTTATTTAACCAATCGTACGCAGCTAGTAAAATATGGTGACAAAAAATCCTCACAATTCTCGATTGAACAAGGCATACCTCAAGGTTCAGCTTTATCATCCATCCTCTTTAACATTTATATTCAACCCATATGTCAAATTATTAATCATCATGAAATTAGTCATCATTTATATGCTGATGACATTATAGTTTATACTTCAACTGACCAAAATTCCTTTGATACAACAAAAATTAATAACTGTATGGCTGATATGAATAATTGGCTTAATAACAACAACTTAAAAATAAATTCTGACAAAACGGAAGCAATGTTTATATCGAAATGTCAAAACTACCAAGTGAAATTAACTTATTAAATAAAGAAATAAATATTAAAGATGAAGTAAGATATTTAGGCGTGACCTTAGATAAATATTTAAATTTAAAATCTCATATAAACAAAATTGCAGCAAAAGCATAACATCGCTTAAAGATTATAAGAAGACTAAAACCAATACAAATCACTTTCACATGGTATGTCAAGCTGTCATAACACCTCTACTTGATTTTGGAAACATCTTGTATAAAGGTCTTCCTAAACACTATCCATCCTCTCCAATTAGTTCAAAACACCACTGCGTGTATTATAACTGGCTCTGCAAAATTTGATCACATAACTCCTGTCCTCAAACAGTTACATTTCTTTCCAATTATTGCAAGAGCAAAATACAAAAACCTAATGACTATTTTCAAAAATTTTCACCAATCTTCAGCAGATATTCTACAATCTATAATTGCCAAAGACAAGAGCCTAAGACCAAGACGATCTCAAAATATCAATAAACTTAACACACCTTTGAACTTCAATAAATCAAAACAAGTGACCTCATTCTTGCAGGAGATCAAGAGACAGCTGGCATGCCTTTTACATAACAGGAAACAAAAAAGGTAACAAATTGGAAAATCTGTCATACCTCCACCTCTGTGGATATGTCCTTCTCAGCCATTCTTCTGGAGCTCGGGCTTTTGCATCCCAGCCAATAATCACTCCCGCATAGCCCAGTCTCTTGTGTACTACTACTTGTCCCACAGTAAATGAACAAATGCCAGCTTTGGGCTGCGAGTTTCCATTGATTGTATAAAAAAAGAGGCCCAAAATGAGAAAAATATAGTATTTTTGCAAGCTGATAAGTATTTGGCATAGTGCTTGTAAAACATTTAGGTTTGCATTAGGTCATTTTTTCCATGCAGCTTTTTAGTACAACCTGGAAGCAGGGCCATACCAAGGACCATGCAAGTGGTGTGACCGTACAGGGTGCAAGTATGGAAGGAGCACTGATGTGATCCCTGGACGTCCAGGGAGCCTCTTCCCTCCCCATCCCGTGCCCACCTCAAGTCCACTTGACATTCTGCTTTTTTCTTCTTAGGCCCCTCCTTTTTGAAATTCCCTCCCTTCTGTCCTCCGCCTGGAAACTTCTTTCCCCAAGTTTAAATCCCTCCTCAAGACTTGCCTTTTTATTACTGCCTTCAACCTCCCTCCCTCGCCTCTATGACCCCCTCTCTTTTATCTCCCCTTTCCTCCCACTCCTCTAGCTGTATGATTGTACGCCTCTGTCCTATCTAATTATGTAGTTCTTTGCCTTTTTCCTGGCTTTGGCCTCCTTTTATTTTATGCCATTGTAAACTGCCCTGACATAATGAAGGCATGGTATAAAAAGCGTGAAAAGTGAGTTCCTCTGCGCAGCTGGGTGGGGAGGAGGTTCAATGGTCAGAAGGTACAATATAGTCTTACCTGGAAGCAGTGCATAAAGCTTTCATGTAACCCATCGATTAGCAAGATAATTTATGACAAAATATGGTTAAATTTACTAAAAGCTAGAGCAATACTTTAAAATAACTCCTCCTTTCACCCCAAAAAGGTGACTCGGTCTAAGACAGGCTTCTCAACCCAGTCCTCGGGACACACCTAGACAGGTTTTCAGGTAACCATAATGAATATGCATGAGAAACATTTGCATGCACCACCTCCATTGAATGCAAATCTCTCTCATGCATATTCATTGTGGTTATTCTGAAAATCAGACTTTAGCCTAGGTGTGTCCCGAGGATTGGGTTGTTCTAGGGCAAGGGGGTTCAGGAAGCAAAACCAAAGCCAACAAAAATTAAAACTGTCACATCATCAAGATTCTAGTCCCAAGTCAAGCTGTCATGAATGAGGAAAAAGAATCATCTTACCAAAAAAAGAAAAACACCCAACATATCACTCCTCTGTACTTCAGTACCACTTGTGAGAGGAAAATGCTTCCATCCAGGTATTTATTTATTTATTTATTTATTTATTTAACAGTTTTTATATACCGTCTTTCTACTAGTCAAGACGGTTTACATGAAACATTGGTACTTTGTTTACTTTGTTTGTATACTTTGTTTCCTTTCTTCAAGGAGGAAGGGGAAGTGATCAAACTAGATTGACAAGGTATGTAGCACCCCTTGCTTGATGCTTCCTAGGAAAAGAAGGGAGAAGGTGGTAAAACCTACTGGAGCAGATTTATCTCCTTTTTATTACCCTCTACTACTTTGTGTGACAGAGGATAGAATTATTGAATAAACATTCTTCTCCACCATATTTATTTATTTATTTATATATATTCTCTTATATACCGCGCTATTCTGCATCAGTGCGGTTTACATTGAACAAACTGAAATTACATTGAACAGGGCATTATAACTTGGAGATAACTATTTTACAGGGAACATGGGCTATGGAGGGTTAAGTGGCTTGCCCAAGACCACAAGGAGCACCTGTGGGACTAGAAACCCCAGTCCTTCCGGCCCAAGGTTGCTGTCCTCTATTGGGATTTGAACCCCTGACCTTCCGGCCTGAAGTACCTTGCCCCAACCACTCCTCCACTCTATTCACTTCACTTCAAACAACCATGTTTCAGGAACCCATGGCTTAGCAGATCAATATCTTCAGATCTTGAGATAGCTTAGGACACTGGGAGGATTCCAAGGGTCTGTTTACTAAGGGGCGCTAGTGGCTTAAGTGTGAAATTGGAACTGCGGTCACGGGCCCGCAGTTCCAATTTTGCACAGAAGCCGCTAGCACCACTTAGTAAACAGATCACTAAGCATACCCCATAAGTATATATGCAATCATTGCTTATGCTTAAATTGTTTGTAAACTACATGATAAGATTAGGAAACTAGACTTTTCACCTTAGTTACTCTTAGTTCACATCTTAAATTTTAGCTCAAATTCTCTTAGTCAGCACATTTTCATACTTTTTTTTCTGTTTACTCCCTGTGGTCAGAAGCCCCTCTCAGACCATGTCTAGTGGAATCTACAACCATTCTCTGGTCCTTTGCCTTGTTCAGAATATAAAACAGGTATTTCATAGTATGCTCGTATGGTCAGGAGTCAATACCACCCTAGTAGATGAGATACAGATAGCAACAGATCATTTGCTCTCTAATTGCTAATGCAAGTCTGGCTCAGCTAGCAAGTTTCTCTCTTAGTAGGGAAGTTTTCTTCCTTTCCTTCAAGGTCTCCAATGTGCTCGTTTCCTAAGAAAGCGACTTTATCTTTAATTGACTTTTTACCTTCCGTGGCCATTGGTCAAGCTTCCCAACAACTAGGCTAACAGTCATTGGTTTCTTCCACACTGCCCACTTTTCACACACTTTCCATAAAAGGCTATATTGTACTGCAGCATATGACCCATGACAACTACATTATTAAAACAGACAAGAGCAGACACCCTAAAGCTCATAAAATCGTCGGGTCTAGAAAATGACAATGAGCAGGCACATTTGAGTCTAGACCAAAATTTATTATTTTTTGGACTTTACTGAAGGTTTTCTATGGCCTTTCACTAATAATTTTATTCTGGTTCATTTCATCTCTCAAGCCTGCACAGGTCAGGTGCATGAATTAGTAACCATACCTATCCTTCCACACATACACTCTTTCGTCATTATCCATATACGTTTCTTGCATGATCTACTGTATGCCCCTAGGTTTCTCTCTTACCGCCCCCCCCCCCCAACACACACACATACACACACACACACAGCAGAGATCCACCCCTTTCGTGGAGTCCTAGGAAAATCAGCTGTCAAAGATGACAGAGATTCTTCAAGCTCCTGTTTCAGTCTCCTCTTTTAAACATCTCCAATATCTTTAGCACAGATTAACTTGTGTGTTGGCTTCCATTTGAGTACATTTTCTTGTTGAGCTATGCTGGTTTGGAGATACCTAGATTTCTATGTTCAATACACATCTGGTTCTATGGTACAGGGATCCAGTAACTCTGGTAACCCGGAGACCCGCCTCGTCTCACACCAATAATCTATGACACCCCCCCCCCCACATACTTTCCCCCCCAACAAAATACACAACAATTATAATATGGTACAAACCTTGGTCGCAGCTTTATTACAACATGTAACAACCGGCCCAAAACAGGCCAAAATATACAACTTTCAAAGTAACCCCCCAGCCCCCCACCCCATCTCCGGACGATGCTCCCTCCCGCCAAGTTAGCAGCAAAAGGCGGAGCATCCTCCTCCCCGGACCCCACCGCCTGCCTCGCCATCCTAGTAGCAAAGGCCGGCACCCACCCCCTTACCGGGCCGAGACCCCCAACCGGGCTGTCTCGCCCCACCCCAAGGAGCACTTCGCCCCCACTGCTCCTAAATCAGTTCAAGCCCGCGCCACTTCTGCGAGCGCTGGCTCTCTACCCCGCCCCCACCAGGTGCAACAACCCTACCTTATACCCCAAAAAAGGGAGGGAGGGCGGGAACGCGTCCGCTTCTCGAGGAGCCGCGGCGAAAAGGACAGCCACGCGGCTCCTCACCAACGCCTGCTCCGCCCCCCCCCGAGACACCAGCCAATGAAATCGCTCCTTCTTGTCCAAGGAGCGATTTCGAATGCCGCGCACCTCTGCGCCGCCCCCTCCCCCCACCCCCAAAGCCCCCCATGCCCAGAGCAGGAGGCCGAGGCCGGGCCCGGGCCCAGGTTACTGACGGCCGCGGGACCCGGCCCGCGGCCTCGTGCATTAACTCTGGTAACCCGGAGACCCGCCTCGTCTCACACCAATAATCTATGACACCCCCCCCCCACATACTTTCCCCCCCAACAAAATACACAACAATTATAATATGGTACAAACCTTGGTCGCAGCTTTATTACAACATGTAACAACCGGCCCAAAACAGGCCAAAATATACAACTTTCAAAGTAACCCCCCAGCCCCCACCCCATCTCCGGACGATGCTCCCTCCCGCCATGTTAGCAGCAAGGCGGAGCATCCTCCTCCCGGACCCCACCGCCTGCCTCGCCATCCTAGTAGCAAAGGCCGGCACCCACCCCCTTACCGGGCCGAGACCCCCAACCGGGCTGTCTCGCCCCACCCCAAGGAGCACTTCGCCCCCACTGCTCCTAAATCAGTTCAAGCCCGCGCCACTTCTGCGAGCGCTGGCTCTCTACCCCACCACCGGTGCGAGGCAGTTTACTTAACCTCGCACCGCCCCCACCCCCATAAAGCTGCGACCAATCATTTCCAGAGCTTCCTGCCAATCATTTAATAGCAGATCCTGTCCCACCGGGGACAAATGCACCCCATCCGTGCGATACAGTCCAGCACATCGAGGGTCCGCCCACGGGTGCTGAACCTGCCACCCGCCGGCCTGCTGCACCCAACGTCCAATCTGCCTGTTGACTTTCGCCAACCCACGCGACCACCGCCGCTGAGGCAAGCAGGCAGGCCGCGGGATAATGTCCGACCAGGCAATTGCCACACCTGGCCACTCTTCCTGCAGCGCCCGAAGGTCCCGCTGCACCACCCGAATGAGCTGCCGGCACGTCCAATTGGATAAGTCATTCCCTCCAAGATGCAGCAACACCCCCGCTGGTCGCTGATGCCGGTCCGCATGCCTACGAACCACTGGAAGGAGCTGCCACCAGCGCATGCCACGCTCGCCCATCCACACCAGCCTCACGTTGCAAGACACCAATCCCAGGTGCAGCCCCAGCGGGCGAATCGCAGCTCTGCGCTCGGCCCAGTACACGAAAGAATGTCCCAGAATCCACCATACTCCGGCTGGGCTTGCTCCGTCGCTCTGCTGAGGCCGGTGCTGCAGCAACCCTGAAAAAGAAACACAGCATTAATACCCCCCCCTCACCCCCCCCTGTTCGCCTGCCACATCCTCATAATTGGTCCAGGCGCACATAACCTGTGTAGGCACCGGAGCGCCACCTCCCAATCCGTTGAATCACTTCACCCTCAAGTCCCGCCGCGGCTGCACTGGTCGCCGCTCCTATCCGGAAGGAATGGGACGCATACCGCCGCTCATCCAATCCCAACCGCCGCACAGCCAGGCGTAAGACGGCCGTGAATTGAAACTGGGTGACCACAAGCCCGTCCGCGTGACAGAAAAAACAACCCGCTACTTTTGGCCGCCGACGAACGTAAGACCCCAGATTTTGCACCGGACAGGAATTCACCCCCGGAATTGCTTTCAAGAGCACCCAACGGCCCAGGCCCTGCTGGTCCGTTTTCGAGCGCGCCACGTAAAGCCGCACAAGCGTCTCCTGCAGGTCAACATGGTGCACCTGTAGACCACCGTGCACCAAACCCCTGCCCGACCGCGGGACCAACTCGCTGACCCGAAACGCCCCGAAAAAGGCCGTAACAAACAAAGCCTGAAACAGCACCGTCTCGTAGGCTGAAGCCGCCACTTCAGGCAAAACAGCCCAAATGCGCAGCAACAATTCATGGGACACCGGACGACGCCAATCAGGCACACTCGGCTGCTCCCTGGTCCACCCGGCCAGCAGCCGCTTTACCACATAAGACGCACTGGGGTTGCCCCAGCCCAGCACCTTACTAAAAAAGGAGAAACCTGCCAGCGCCGAACACACCGCCGACCGGGACCAACCGCACCCCTTCGCCCACACGATGAATGCACCCGCTACCTTGCCTTCTACACTACCACTTCTCCAGCCGCTCCCTCTGAGGAACTCCCTCACCTTCGCATAACCCCGCCGATAAGCTGCCCACGTACCTGGAGCCACAGAGGACCGCAGCAACTCCATCAGTCCTGCATCCCAATCCTCCAAAGGTGCTCCGGAACAACTGCTGAATTCTTCTCCGCCCCCGGCGCTAGAGCCCAGAACTGCGCCCACTGAAAACGAGACAGGGCATCAGCAATAGCATTCTGGGTGCCGGGCACGTGTCGCGCCCGCGCGGTGAGATTGAGACGAAGACACGCTAAAACGAACACCCGCATCAACGCCGCAATCCGTGGACACTTGGGCGAATGCCGGTTAATGACTTGCACCACCGCCGCGTTGTCGCACCAGAAAACCACCCGCTTATCCCTCAATCTTTCTGGCCACACCCAAAAAGCCACCACAATCGGGAACAATTCCAGGAATGTCACATTACGCGTCAACCCACTCACAGCCCAGGCCGCCGGCCATGGGGCTGCACATCACGCACCTTGACAATACAATCCCATACCCGAGCTACCGGCCGCATCTGAGAACAACTCCAAGTCCAGATTTGAAAGCTCGGCCGACTGCAAAACTGATCGACCATTATAATCTGCCAAGAAGGCATCCCATACTCGCAAATCGGCCCGCATCCCCGCCGTCACCCGTATACGATGGTGGCCACTACGCACCCCCTTCATGGCCAAGGACAGTCTACGCGCAAATGGCCTCCCCATTGCAATGACTCTACAAGCAAAATTTAAGTGACCGACCAACACCTGCAACTCTTTCAACGTTACCTTCGAGGCGGACCCAACCTCTGCTACCAGGAGGCGCAGCCGCTCCACCTTATCCATAGGTAAACGGACAACGAACTCCTCCGCATCTATTTCAATCCCCAGGAAGGATAGAGACGCCACCGGCCCCAGCGTCTTGCTTTCCGCCAACGGGATGCCAAACTCAGCAGCCATCTCAAGAAACAACCCCAGCAATGACGCACACACCGTGGACTGCGGGGGACCCACAAACAAAAAGTCATCCAAATAATGCACGATAGATGAGCACCCGGACCACTGAACCAACACCCAGTGCAAAAACGAGCTAAAGGCCTCAAAGTACGCACAAGATAGCGCACAACCCATCGGCAAGCACTTGTCGTAATAATACCGACCGTCAAAGCGAAATCCCAGCAAGGGAAAGGCAGAAGGGTGCACCGGCAAAAGTCGAAATGCCGATTCAATGTCGACCTTAGCCAATAATGCCCCTTTTCCACACTGACGCACCAGCTCCAACGCCTCGTCAAAGGACGCATAGCGCACCGAGCAGAATTCACGCGGTATATGGTCATTCACAGAGGCACCAGGAGGGAAAGACAGATTGTGTATCAGCCTATAACGCCCTGGCTCCTTCTTCGGGATCATCCCAAGGGGAGAAATAATAAACGGCGAAAACGGTGGCTGGTCGAATGGACCAGCGACTCTGCCCAATTCACATTCAGCCACAATCTTCGCCCGGGCCACCCCAGCGAGCAGGCCCACCGAGCTGGAGTTTTTGGCCGCCACCTCGCCCACCCCTATTTGACATGGGATACGAAATCCCTCAGCAAACCCCGCCCCTAACATTTTCCCCTTCTTACCGTGCCTGCTCTTCCCATACAGGGCCAACCACGGTTGCAATGCCTGCAATTTAATGGGGGTAGGCGCCAACCCCCCGCCTACGTCTTCACTTACCCCCACCCGGCGCTCCCTGCACCCCTTTTCGACTACACTTCGCGGCCGAATGGCCTGCCCCACAGAGCAAACAGGCATGCCGAAACTTGCAGTCCGGAAAGGGGCAGGAAGTTTTATTGAAGCGCCAGCAAAGATCTCCTCCCGGTCCGCTTTTGGTCGCGTCAGGCCCGGGGCCCGCCGTCCGAAAGGACCGAAATCCCGCCGCCGAAGGATTGCCCCCCGCCCTGCTTTGACCTGCACCACTACCGACGCCTCCCTTTTTGGCAGACATCTGTGTCAGCCACAAATTAATATCCTTCATCCCCCAAGACAGCTGCCGATTTTCTTCCATCATATCCCGAAACTCCTCGTCATAATTGAGCCAGGCCCAACCGTCATGCGCTTGGGATGCCGCTAAGATGGCATCCGCATACGCCAGCAGCTCACCATAACGACTCGGATCAGCATGCCCACAAACGCTCGCCAAGCGCAAAAAGGCCCTCGTCCAATTTAAAGTGTTTCGCGAAACCTTCCATACTCTCCCCGCCTTCTCATCCTCCTTTCGTTTCTTCCTACTTTCCCCCGAGCGTTTCCGTCCGTCGAGAAGCCGAAAAATATCAATATATCACCGTTTCCTGATCCTGTGCCGCAACTTTCGCGGAACGCTCTCCCACAGCTCAGCGCAACGCACTACCGAGGACCCCGCCCCCCCCGCCCACCGGCGCACCCTCTGCGGAAGCATTAGAGGAACTATCAGAGGACGAAGAAGATGAAGACGAGGACGACGCGCCCCGTCTACAATGCCGCCTATGCCGCCTTTTCGACTTGGCCTTACGCGCCGTCGTAACCCCCTCCCCTGCCGGCAACGCATCCCCAACCACGCCCACCGAATCGCATGGAGACTCACCTGCAGCAGCATGCTCCGCTCGCTCTGGCACCGCCGATGCCTGCACCCTCGCAGTCGGATCCATTCCCTGCGACATCGCCGCCTGGATTCCTCCTCCACCAGCCGACGCCGCCACGCTGCTCGCTTGACCCTGCAGAGGGATAGAAGCACCAGAAACCGGAGGAAGAGACGCACCAACACCCGCAGATGCCATCCCATAAGGCCCCATCCCCCAACCCGATCCCCCCCTTGGATGCCAAGCCGAAGTACCCAAACCCCCTGCCGCCCACCCCGCCACCCCCCATGGAAACTGTCCCCCGGCACTCGGTAAGCCCGCCCCCGCCCAGTCCCCCCCCCACCCACACCCCCAGGGACCCGTGCTCATGGGCTGACCAGACAACTGGTGCCAGCCCGCCCACCCATCGTCCCGCATACCCGACATCCCACAACCTCCTGGTTGCCCCCGAACCACTAGAAGCGCCAGAGGCCCCTGCAGGACTGAAACCCAATACGGGCGGCCGCCCACACGCTCCTCTGTCCGCCTGCTCCCCCCCCGCCCCCGACGATTCCCACAGCAGCTCCACTATCCACAGGTCCCACCTCCCCTACTGCCCCCAGCCCAGAATTCTCCGCTGATGCACCCCCAGGCATCCCCGAAGTCAATTCCCTCTCAGCAGGAGTAGATACACCCCCTCGACCCCCAACTCCCCTCCCACGCTTCTGAGCCCCTAAGCCTGCCCCCCGCCTGCTTTGCCTGTTGGCCCGAGCCCTCACAGCAGACCCAGCTCCCCGAGACCCCTGAGCACCCGCCCCCTTTTTCCCAGTCGACCCCACTGAGCTACTACCCTGCAGCCGCCCCCTGGCCCCCTTGCCCGGACGTGCCATGCTCAGAAACCCTCAAACAAACACACCGAAGACTGGTGCTACACCCCCTGCCGCTCCCTCGTCAATTAATTTATTAATAAGGTGGCTAAAGCAATAGCTCTCCCCGAACGCAATCGAACACTCACCCGATGGAAACAGCTATCCTTCGACCCGCAACTCCCGCCGCACGAAGAAGCAGCCGACCCCAATCCAACTCTTCTCCTGATTGGAACCACGCTGCCCCAGGCCCAGTCGCCGGTCCAACAAACGCGCCGGTACCCAGGAACGCGTCCGCTTCTCGAGGAGCCGCAGCGAAAAGGACAGCCACGCGGCTCCTCACCAACGCCTGCTCCGCCCCCCCCCCCCCCGAGACACCAGCCAATGAAATCGCTCCTTCTCGTCCAAGGAGCGATTTCGAATGCCGCGCACCTCTGCGCCGCCCCCTCCCCCCACCCCCAAAGCCCCCCATGCCCAGAGCAGGAGGCCGAGGCCGGGCCCAGGCCCAGGTTACTGACGGCCGCGGGACCCGGCCCGCGGCCTCGTGCATTAGTGCAAAGCATAAAGTCTTTGCTGCACAACAAAAGCTCCAGATGGTCGGTAGCTTCATAATACTTTAGTCAATTCTAAACTACTTATGTACCCATGCGAAAATCTATATTGCTCATATGGAAGCCCAAAGAAGAAAACTAGAAAGAAAAGAAAAAAAGTATGCCAGGGACATGGCTATGATTTGTCCTTTGCCTCTCCTCCCCCCACCCCCCAAACTGTTCCTGTTTTCCTTGCATAGTAGAATTCCTTGGAATGATAACTTGCACCCCCAGCTCTAAGTTCAGTCCAATGGCTGCAAACAGGCCAGGTTGCCATAATATCCCTAATGTTTATGCATGAAATCGTTTTGCATACAATAAGAAATAGTATACACGCAGATCTCTCATATGCGCATTCATAAGGGATACCCTGAAAACCTGGCCTGTAATGCAGCCCTCAAGGACTGAACTAGTTCACCCCTGACCTTGAGATTGCAGCAATTGAAAGTTATCAGAAAAGGTCCAGTGGGGTCATTTGAAAAAAGATTTAGTGCATTTGTCTATGCAGACACTTTGTGCAGAATATAGTATGTTATAAACGGCCTGGAAATAATCATCCCTTATGATAATAAGTTTTCAACAAAAAAGACTAAGGAAAAAAAAGAGCTATTTCAGTACCTGCAAAATAAGCTCCAGGATGTGCATCCTCCTTCTCAGGATGGTCGCTTTGACTCTTATCTCGATAGTACCAAATCCTAAAATGCAATTAAAGCATATAAATTCATAGAATCTTAAGGCCCATTTAGTTTGCAGAATACTTTTCCCATTACTCAATTTCTTATTTACTACCATTTCTTAACAACCAAATGAGATTGTTTTTATCCATATCTTCCTCAATTCTGTTATTTTTGTCTTCCACCAACTCCTTGGGGAGATTGTACCAGGCTTCTGTGAATGAACATTTTCTTATAAGTCCCAAGTCTACCTCATTAAAACTTCATTTCATGGATGTCTTTTTACAGAATTTCCTTTCCATAACAAAAAATCCTGCCTATCATGTCCTCTCATGCTCCTGCAGCGTGTTTGTATATATTGGATTTAGCTCATGCCTTCTCTCAGGACTTCAAAGCGAGTTACATTCAGATACAGTAGATAGCTTGTAAGCCCTCCAGGGACAGAAGACTAAGTTTGTACCTGAGGCAATGGAGGGGGTTAAATGACTTGCCCAAGATCACAAAGAACAGCAGTGGGATTCAAAGCCTGGCTTCCCTGGTTCTAGCCCACTGCCCTAACTTCATCAGGTTACAGGTGCTGCCTCCCACCATTTTTACACCTTGGTCTGAACTGTCTCTACTCTGACTATATCCCTTAGAAGGTATTGCATCAACTGGACAGTAGGCCAGATGAGGTCTTTCTCCTATATCCCAAAAGGAAATTATGGGGTCTTTTACTAAAAGGCACTGTCTGCACTGGTCTGGTTTGCGCTAAAAGCACACATTGGACCCACGTTTACAGCTAGCATGGGGCCATGACAATTAGCGGTCTGATTTTGTCACTAACCGTTCACGGTATGTTAGGGTACAAGTGGGAGGGTTGGGGCAGAGAGTGGGTGGGCAAGCACTGCCCAGGCAGCACACCTGCACGGCAGACTAGTAGTGCGGGTACACTCACCGCCACCTCCATAGGCTATTGTAGTGCCACAGCAGGGTTGCATACATGGCACTTAACACTGGTGTTGTCCTAACGCAACATGGATTCGCATGTTATGGGCATGTTTGGTACAACACCACAGAACAACAGTCTTCGCTAAGTATTTTTGGAATCGTTGGCTCTTTGTTCTAGTTTATATTTCCACCCACCTGCCCCACTCCCAAATGTTCTTATATTCACTAACTGAGTGGGATTTTCCTGTCCTGCGATATCTACTATTGATAGAGTAATATCCATGCTTTATTCAAAAAAATTTGAGCTCTGGACTTAAGAAAAGTCAATTGCAATGAGTGCATTTTGCTCCCTTTTGTAAGTTCAGTCTCTCGTTCTTCTTAGCAGATAAACGTTTTTTGTAGCTCTGCACAAGTTCTGCAGCTGATGAACTGAAATATATGCTGCCTCATCCCACTCTACCTCCTGTCTTCATACTGCTCGGGTTCAAGAACTTCAGGTGTGCCTGCTCATTTAGAAAAACTGTGAGTGCGTGTCTGGTATTCCTTTTGGATACTTAAATTCTTTGTCCTTTACTTGTATGTTATCTGCAGTTTTTAGCATAGAAGACTATTTTATTTATTTATTTATTTATTTATTTATTACAATTTCTTATATACCGCACTATTCGGTATCAGCGCGGTTTACATTATAACACAATTACCATAACAACAAGCTGTTTGGTTTTACATAGAACAGGAGTACAAACTTGGATAACAGGGGTGAACTATATACATGAAATAATTTCACGGCACAAGATTGTACAACAGCAGTACAACTTAACACAATTAAAAAGACAAAAAATGGTCTATAAAAGCATTGTCACATCTACTACTCAATTTTAATATATGGGTCCTTTAAAAACACATAAATTAGGCAATAAAGAATAGTTGCAAAATGATCATCACACAAAAGCCGGAGGGCATTTGACAAAACTGTCTAATGCTATTGATTTAGGGACAGGGCAAGAGTTCTCCTGATCGGCAAAAGAACTTGCCATAAATCTGCCTCGGAATGCACTATTTAAGAAGCAGTTACGCAAATACATCTTTTCCCGTTGAGCCATAGAACATCTGTTGCGAGGTTAAGATTTGCATTGGAACATCCATCCCAACCTCTTCCCCTTCTTTCTACTCCTCTTCCCCGTGTTCCTTATCCCTCTTCTCAACCTCACCCTCTTCTCCTTCCTTCCCTAAGCTCCCCATCACACAGCACTATCCCTCTTTCCCCCCTCCTATTTCTAAGGCTGCTGCCTAGTCCCTCCTGCAATCTGTGAAGGTCTATTTACCCACCATGAGTTGCTGCTTATCTCTCTGCCTCTTTATGGCATTGTGGGCTGAGGAATGAAACAATTTAATACTTAAAGAACTTGTTTGATTTCTAATTACAGATTACTGTTAGAAGCTTAGAGTAACTGCAAGACTTGCATAAATACATGCTTGAAGGTGATGCAAAGCATAAAGCAGAAATGAATATGTCTGTTAGACCACGAGGGGTCTTGCAAAGGATAAGAAAAGAGAATGCAAGATACGAGACATGGGTCAAGAGTCCATAACAGTTTGCTTGGTCAGGGAAATGTGGCGTAAGCACTGTGACCTAGCTAATGGGAATGAGAATAGAGATGTTGCTAGCCAGAAAAATAGGAACATGGCTGTTAAAAATATATTTCTAAACCAGGCGAGAAATGATCAGGATGCAGGATGGAACACCTGCTCTAAGCAGCTGTATTTCCGTAGTCTTAAGTCTCGGTCCTGTGAAGTTCCGCTTATTGACTTATAAAAGATGTACCCCGATCAGTGCTGGTGAGAGACTTGTATTTTGTGCTAGAATCCCTGCACATCTGTCAAGTCTCTCAATTATGCAAGTTATATAATAAAGGCTCATTCCAAAGAGGACTTCTTTATTTCAAAACTTCCACGACAAGTTGGTGGAGAATGCTAGTAATGCAAATGTTATCCCCTGAACTCACTGCGGTTGACAGGCCGAGAGAAGATTCCTGCTTGAGTACTGAGGGCCTGGAAGAACAAGGTAACAACTAAAATATGAGAGGCTCCTCTCAGGTTGTTAGTTGAGTTCAGGATGGAGGCTTCATGTTCCAGTCCAAATTTTTATGTGAGTTGGTCTTATTTGTTTCCTTGGATCAAAACAAAAAGGGGCTCTCTAGCATTCTGCTTGCAGGGTGGCCATGTGCCGAGCCCTCTGTGAAAAAGACTTGAGAGGTACAACTGTCATTTCCTGCATAGTTTTGATCCTGTCTTTTCCTGTTGAAAAAGCGGCTCTTCATCTTTACTGTGTCTTATTTGTTTTTGCTCTGTTTTGGGGTATATTTTGTTCTGTTTATCAATATTGGGTATTGCGTAGAGTGTTATGATAAAAAGCAAACCAGCAGATCTTGTGATTGTAGTTGTTGAAATTGATTAGAAATTGGAGGAAAATCCCCCAAAGATATTTAATTGTGAATTTTGTGCAGTGTCTGCTGTAGTACTGAGGCTACGGTGTGGCTGAAAGAGGAAGTGTGATTTTGCCCAGACCACAGATACAGTAGATCTCACATATTTAAAGCTTTCATTTACAATAAGGTTGAATAACACAGGTACACTAAAAAAAAATTTTTTAAACTGCCTCTAATGTTTCGATTGATTTTTACGTTTTTTGGTGCGCTGAATCCAAATCTGGTAACCAATTTGCTCCATCACATACAGATTTTTTGCTACATTGGGTTAGCAGTTTGAGGTGAACGTTTCAGATTGAGTGCGATCGAGATAAAAGTTTCTTGGATGAATTCTTTATACTAATTGTTTAGTAGTTATTCAAATAAGAATAAAGAAAATTGTAACAAGGCAGCACATAAGAATAGAGTAATGTCAACAAAACACACTGTGATGGTAGCAAAATTGTCTGCACTTAAAACAGCCACATACATGTGCACAAACATTGAGCATATAAGAGCAAGGTTAGACACACAGCAAAGCAAAGAAATGTGCAAAAAATGTTGTACAGGTATGTATGTAAGAATAGAAAACGCAAACCGCACCATTGCAATACATGAAGACAAACACCCGATGGTGTGAAAATAAAATTCTAATAAATGAGATCCGACACTGTGGTAATAACTAGCAAATTTTTATTTCAAAGTTTAGTAAAAACACGATATTTGTCAACACAGTTTAGATTTTAAAGTCATTCTTGGGTCAATCAATCTCCTGGTGGGCCCGTTTCTTCTTCCCCCGAATGCTTCTCTTGGTGCGCTGCTTGGCGTATTTTTCATCTGGGGTTTCCCGCAGCAGCAACCAGCAGAAATCAGCCATCATAGTGGTGTTCCATCTTCCTTGGTACCTTCTCTCTGCGTCCTTGATGTCCTGGTGAAACCTTTCACCTTGTTCTTCACTGTACACCCCCAAGTTTTAGGGAAAGTAGTTCACATGGGAGTGCAAGAAATGGACTTTCAGGCTCATGTTACAGCCTTGTTCTTTGAAGGCATTGAGCATCCTGGCAACAATATCCTTATAGTTCTCATCCCGCCTGTTCCCCAAGAATTTGAGAACAACATCCTTGAAGGAATCCCAGGCTTCTTTTTCCTTCTCAGACATCGTTTCAGCAAATGCTCCATCTGAAATGAGTTTCCTTATATCAGGGCCAACAAACACTCCTTCCTTTAGCTTTGCTTCAGAAAGTCAGGGGAACTTTGAGCAAAGGTACCGAAAGCACTCACCATCTTTTGGAAGGGACTTGATGAATTGCTTAATGAGACCCAACTTAATGTGGAGAGGTGGTAATAGAATTTTATCACGAGGTACCAAGCTCTCATAAAGAACATTTTTCTCACCGGGTCTCAAATACTCCCGAATTGGCCAGTCTTTTTTCCCCCAGTGTAGGTCGCGGGCCCGGCTATCCCACAAGCAAAGGAAGCAGGGATATTTGGTGAAACCGGATTGCTGCCCTAATAGCATGGATAGAATTTTAAAGTCTCCACAAATCATCCACTTATGCTCATCATAACGAATCTTCTGAAGAATCAGGGCCAAATTCTCGTATTTTTCTTGGAGAATAACAGAGTGAGCAATAGGAACTGAAGCGAATGTGTTGCCATTATGAAGAAGAACACCTTTTATGCTGTCTTTTGACGAATCAATGAACAGTCGCCATTCAGCAGGATCATACTTGAGTTTAAACTTTTCCATCACTCCGTATATATCGTTGCAA
The DNA here is from genome assembly GCA_033557465.1 of Ichthyophis bannanicus. NCBI lineage: Eukaryota > Metazoa > Chordata > Amphibia > Gymnophiona > Ichthyophiidae > Ichthyophis > Ichthyophis bannanicus. The sequence goes on from CM066033.1 coordinate 1,307,610,748, forward strand.
AATACCAAATCTTCCTCTTTGCTGAAATACTTCAAAAATTGTGTCTCGCGGTTGCGGTACCAATAAAAAGTTGTTCCTGGTGACAATAGATTTTTCTGTTTAAGCCGAGAACCTAGCAGTTGGGCAGCATCTTTTGGGAGTCCTAAATCCCGGACTAAATCATTCAATTCAGCTTGAGAGAAAAGTTCAGGTTTCGGATCTGGTTCAGTTTCAAACTCGGAAGTACTGGACTCATCGGGAAAAGCCATCTGATGAGTCTCATCATGATCAGAACCGTCCACACAAATATGATCCAAAGATTTTGGTGGTTCAGGCACAGGTACTTCGTTGCTATGAGGCATAGGCCTAATTGCTGAGGGAAGGTTGGGGTAACTTATTACGTTCTTATTTTTTAAGTTGTATCTCTTCACAATGCAAGAGCAAAAATAGCAGTCACTGCTGTGGTCTCTTTGTTCACGCCACATCATAGGTATTCCGAAACGAAATGCTTGTTTTTTACCTTTCATCCATAAGCGTAGATCTTCCTCACATGTCTTGCACACTTTGTGAGGAGCCCACGGTTTGTCTTGATCGCCTAACTTCAAACCGAAATAGGCGAAATATACTTTTTTAATAAATGCAGAAATGTTCCTCTGCCGCTTTTTCACGGTATATTCCCCACAAATAAAACAAAAACTGTCCGGAGAGTTGACGCAACCTCTGGCTCTGTGAGCCATCACAAATACACAGCACTGCAAACTACAACTGTAGTGAACCACTTCGGAATAAAGCTGGATTACGACTGAGCAAACAAAAGGTAATAATGAACTTGCAAGAAACTGAAATTTGACAGGAACGTTCATGTCGCAACCACCGTGTTTGAGCGAGCGAACGAGGCGAGGCGAACAGGAAAGAATATGCGCCAGCGTGAGTACTGGATTTAGCCCCCCGCCTCCCAATTGTCCTGTTAATGTATAAAATGAATACAAAACACTCTAAAATATCATGAGGGAGTGTTTCTAGTTAGTTAACCATTACAACCTCTATTTTGGGCCAAGAAAATAAACTGCAGTCGGCTAAAAAGAAATTATGTGAACATTCCTTATATGGGTAAGAAATCTAATTTTGCAAGAAAACGTGACGTGATGGAACATTTTGGCTATTTTTCCTGGATTCAGCACCCCAAAATCTATAGGAATCAGTTGCAAAACTGGAGGCAGTTTTTTGGTAGTGTACCTGTGTAATTGATCCCTACTTGTTTGTGGACAGCAGGATGCATTGCTTTGCAGGGCGCACGGGTCTTCTGGTGCATCCCAGTTAGCAAGTAGCAGGGTATGACACTTTTCCCAAGTGTACGGGTCTGCTCATGTGCTTGAGGTTGCGGGTAGCAGGATGTATTGCCTTTCAGGACATACAGGTCTGCTGACGCATTTAATACAGAAAACATAGAAACACGATGGCAGAAAAGACCATATGGCCTATCTAGTCTGCCCTGGTTCTGCAAAGGGGTTTTTCCCTGTGGGGGAGAAACTGCAGTATGAGTCCGGGGAAGAAGTGAACACATTACAGAGATACTAGTGAACTACATAGGAAATTATTTTCTTTTCTCTCTTGTTCAAATCAAATTAACTTTACTAGTACTTACCAAATATCAAGTAGCAGACATAGGGAACCCCTCCAGTGAGGCAAGAGAGGCGCCCCCTTCAGGCACGCCAGAAAGTTACATGTATAAGAACTAATCATGTGCCTAGTTATCAAACTGGAACCATATCATCAGGGACAATCTCTCTTGACAAATCCTAGACACAGGCTCCTTTAATCTGGGTGTGTTAATTCATTTACGCAAAGCTTTAGAGGCACCCAAAGGGAAAATAAGGGAGTCCCAGTATTTCAGGTGGTACTTAAAGGGTGCCATGAGGGACAAGGCGTCTGCCTTGACCAGTTTGCAAAAATCTATGGAAAGTAAATATGAGACATTTCAGAAGCAGTGTCAGAGTGGATCTTTGTACCCTGCTCTTCCAACCCCCACCCCGCCTCTGCCTGAATATAAGGATGGTGCATGGTGGGAATTGGAGAATTTGTTGCTTTAAACCTGCAGGGAGAAGGGTAACAGAGATCAGGAAGAGATAGGCGGGGAATCCGATGGTAGCCATTCTAAGGCCAGGAGAGATTATATGAGGGATTTATTTACTTAACATTTTTATATACTGTCTATCTACCAGCCAAGATGGTTTACAATGAACTCAGTGCATTCTGATTCTGATCCTAGAGACATGTATATGTATACATGTTTGTATATATTTATATGCATATACATATATATTACATTTTATTTGTGTATTTTAGCACTCAGTCCTTTAGACAGGAAGCTAGACAATTTGAGAGTATTTTAGAAGAAAATATTAAGGGTTACCTGGTATCAAACGATATCTTTCACAAGATGAGAGTCTTACTGGAACATACATAATTCAAGAATAAAGACAAAGAAACTGAAAACAGTACAAAGGTTTAACAGATGTGAAAAACTTGTTTTAAGAATGTGCAATTTGATAAACAAGAGAATGAGGAAAACAAGACTTAGTCTGAAATTCAAGGGAAATAGCATTAAAGTCATTTAAATAGAAGAGTTACAGAGAAAGGGTGATCAGGATAGTTAATAAGCTTATTTACATATTACTGGCCAGCAGTAATAAAAGTATCATATATATTTAATATTTAGAAACATAGAAACATGATGGCAGAAAAAGACCATATGGCCCATCTAGTCAGTCCTTCCATATCAACCACTACAACAGTCCCCTTTTTCCCTTTAGAGATCCTCTGTGTTTGTCCCATGCTTTTTTGAATTCAGATACCATCCTCATCTCTACCACCTCCACTGGGAGACTATTCCATGCATCTACCACTCTTTCCGTAAAGAAATATGTCCTCATATTAATCCTGAGTCTATCCCCTTTCACCCTCATCCTATGACCCCTCATAGCAGAGCTTGCTTTCAATCGAAAGAGGCTCTCCTCCTGTGCATTTATACCATGGAGGTATTTAAACGTCTCAATCATAGCACCTCTATCCCACCTTTCCTCTAAAGTATGCATATTGTCAGACGGCTGCCTGGGTGAGAATCTTCAGTCTTGGCAAGTGCATATATCTATATGATTTGCAAGGTATTGTAGGCAATGTAGTTCATTCACACCAGACACAGCTGCTGACAATAATTTAGTTGTGCTCTTGGGTAAAGCCAATAAGATATTTATTTATGGGGTTATTTCTCCCAACACAGATATGCTTGGTAGCACATAAATTAGGTTACTTGCTTTCAGTGTTAACTTGGAAAAACAAAGTTAAAATCAGGAAAACAACAAATGAAAAGCCACAAAGCAAGAAACAAACTGTTCTTTTCACTTTAACTTCTGATTACTTCCCACATAGATACAGAAGTGATTCTCTCCTAGCTCACAAGCAATTAGGTAAGGCTTAATTGCTAGCAGTTACCAGCTGAAACCCCTTAGCTGGCTTGCTTTCTACTGTGTGGGTCAAATCCTGCTTCAGGAGCTTTTCTGGGTAGATTAAAGAACAAATTTGTATTTCTTTGTGATGGTTGCTGTACTTTATAACAGAAAGTTACCAACGGAGTTTAGACAGAGAACAGTCCATATAAATAGGATCTTCATCTGCTATTATTCCCCCTTGTTCAACAAGCATGGGTTCAATATCATGGATTGGCACAGATGAATCTCTCAATGGAGCATTTTCAGGAGAATACTTGTTTCCCTGCTGTCTTTCAAGGTTATAGCTAGGGCATAGATCAGTGTTCATACCTGAGCTTCCATTGCTGCTAGAGTTCCTCTCTATATAGCCTGGCCAGTATGTAGTCCAGTTCTTATGTCCAGCCTTCCAATCCAGATCCCTGGACACTGGATCTCTCTTCACATACCTTCTGGCACGGGTCTTAGGGTCCCTTCCACGTGCAGCCGTCTCCCTCACAGGTAGCGTTTGGAGATTCCTAGCTCTGCAGCAACATTCCTCTGGCTTTCCCCAGTCCAATGGTGAATGCTGGCCCTTGGAATACCTCCCAGTATACGTACTGCTTTGGACTCTTCTAGATCTCTCAAAGGCTTTTCTCTTCCTTCTTCCAAAGGGTCTCTTTCCCTCTCTGTCCGTCCGGTTTGGCTTCTGCTTCTGATGATCCTTCAGATGAAACTGATGATCAAACTCAAGCTGATTCTCAGGATACTGAGGACAATTCTCTGGATATCCAAGGTGATCATGAAGATGGTCATCTGTAAAATAAACTCTACTCTTATTCTGTTTAGATGAGTGCTCCTCCCTAACACAGCGCAGCTGTGCTGAATCAAGCCCTGCCCTTTGAGATGAGTGCTTAGGGATTACCTCATAGCCCTCCTGATTGAACACGTTTCCCCACTTCAGCTCCTCTAATGGCTGCTGGAAACCTGGTGCATTCTGGGACTGGTAGTCTTATGGGAAAATTCTGTTTTCTTATTTCTACCAGAACTGACAGGTTGCTTGTTCAGAGTCACTTCACCTTTTCTATAGCTCCTTCCTGAGCTATGATAAGCTTCCTTATCACATACCCCCCTGCTTAAGTTATTACGGACTGGTATCACTGGTGAAACTTCTTCTCTACAGTCCGTAATACGGGAAAGGGCATCCGCATTCTTGTGTAACTTCCCAGCACGATGTTCAACTTGAAAATCAAATGCCTGTAGGGCCATGTACCAGCGTGTCAACCTGGCATTGTGGTTCTTCATTTGCTGCAACCACTTAAGTGGGGCATGGTCCGTGACCAACTGGAACTTTCTCCCTGTAAGGTAAAACCTTAACGCCTCCACTGACCACTTGATAGCTAAACATTCTTTTTCTATTGTGGAATACTTTTGTTCAGCCGGTGACAACTTCCTGCTCAGGTACATCACAGGATGCTCCTCCCCTTCGTGACACTGGGATAGAACCGCTCCTAGCCCTACGTCCGATGCATCCGTTTGAACCAGAAAGGGTTTCTTGAAGTCCACCCCTTTCAGTACCGGTCCTGTACACAATTTTCCTTTTAAGACTGAAAATGCTTTTTCAGCTTCAGGTGTCCACTTTAGCTGGTTTGGACAATTCTTCCGCAGCATATCCGTGAAAATTGCACTTTTCTCTGCGAATTGCGGTATAAACCTGCGGTAGTATCCAATAAGTCCTAAGAAACTTCTTAGTTGTTTCTTTGTTGTTGGAGGAGGAAAATTCCTGATGCTATCTACTTTACTCATTAGAGGTTTAATTTTTCCTCTTCCCACTAGGTGGCCCAGGTATTTTACCTCCCTATTTGCAAAGGCACACTTCTTCGGGTTTAAAGTGATTCCCGCTTGCTTCATGGAGCACAAGACTGCCCTGATCCTCTTCAGATGCTCCGCCCAGGTGTTACTATGGATTATGACATCATCCATATATGCAAAAGCATAATTTTGGTGGGGTCGAAGTACCTGATCCACTAACCTTTGGCAGGTAGCCGCTGCTCCATGCAGTCCGAAAGGCATCCTCTTGAACTGGAAAAGGCCAACGGGGGTGCTGAACGCAGTCTTCGGCTTCGACTCCCTGGTGAGAGGGATTTGCCAATATCCTTTTGTCATATCAAGGGTGGTTAAGTATTGAGCCTATCCCAGCTGGTCCCACAGCTCTTCAATTCTTGGCATTGGATATGCATCAAAAACTGATATGGCGTTTACCTGCCGGAAGTCAATACAAAATCTTAAAGATCCATCAGGCTTCGGCACCAGGACTATGGGGCTATTCCAGGGACTCTTTGATTCCTCTATTACTCCCATGTCCAACATCTCCTGGACTTGTGCCACTACTTCCTGTCTCTTGGCTTCAGGCAAGCGATATGGCCTTTGACGAACTAATTTCCCAGGTGGAGTTATTATTTCATGGGCAACCAAATGTGTCTCCCCAGGTATGGGTGTCAACACATCTGGGAATTCTTTAAGCAATTTCCTAATTTCTTCCTGTTGTACCACTGTCAGGTCCTCACCTATTTGGGGCTCTGATTTTTCTTTACAATCAGATACCTGGGGTCCCAAATCTTCCTCTTCATTCACCTCCCTCTCTCGGGCACAGGTGTCAGCTAGGCTTTTAACCCCTTTGACGTCAGTAGAACCAAAGCCTTTGGTTCCACGCTCAGAATTTTCCAGGGATGTGACCTCCTCCACAGGTGGAAAAACACAGCCTCTCACAGATCAATTGGGCAATTCTGTCTCCTGTCTTCACGTGATAATCGTTCTGTCCAAAATTAAACAACAGAACTTTAATATTGCCCCTGTAATCGGGATCAATTACTCCCGCACCCACATCGATGAAATATTTAAGGGCTAATCCGGACCTTGGGGCTACTCTCCCATAGCATCCAATAGGTATTTCCACTTGGAGACCGGTGTCAACCAGGGCTCTCCCTTGGCTAGGTACAGTCACATTTTCTATGCTGCACAGGTCAAACCCAGCAGCTTGAGGGGTTGCCCGCTTAGGAGCTTGGGCCTTCTCTGTGACCCTATGGTACTTTAGGACGAATGTCTGCTTTGGGGTAGCTTGGTCTTCTGGGCGCTTAACCATCTTTTTAGCTGGGGTCTGAGGACTTCCAAATAAAGGCCCGGGAGCTATTACCATTAAACCTTCTCCCTCCTTCTTTCCTAGTCCTTCCACTAGACCCTGCTTAAATCTTGGCCAGTCTCTTCCTAGAACCAAATCAAAGGGTAGCCTAGGCACCACTGCTAACAGGACTTCCTCTTGTTCCCCCAGGCACTTAACCTTTAGCCTATAGGTGGGATATGATGTTACAGCACCATGAATGCATCTGATGTGAACTTGGCTTTCAGGGGTTCTAGGCACAAATCCTTCTTGGGCCTCTATCCTCTTCCAAAGCCTTTTTGACATCATACTCTGGTCTGCCCCAGAGTCTAACAAAGCATTTGTGGTAATTCCTTGCACATCAACCATCAAAAGAAATCCTTCTTTGGGCTGTTTTAAATCCACACCTATTAAGCTAGTGTGTGTCTGGCATCTCTTTTTTAAATGTCCACACTTGAAACATTTCTTTCTATTCCACTGTGTCATCTGGTTTGATACAGTACATTCATTTTCAGAAACATTTTTAATTATTTTCTTTTCTGATACAGCACATCTAGTCTCAGCACCAGTCTTCAGAGGGCCACCCATTCTATGGCAAGCCTGCGTGGCTTCCAAGAATCTTTCTGCTAGCATGGTTGCCTCTCCAAGATTTTGGCAATTTTGCTGTATAAGGAAAGTGTGCAAATCTTTAGGCACCCCAAACATAAATTGTTCCAGCATTATAATGTCTAATAACATTTCTACCGTCTTTTGCTCAGGCTCCAACCATTTTACAGCTAAACCTCTGATTCTCTGACTCAGAGCCCTGGGTGTCTCACCCACTCTCAATGTAACAGCTCTAAACATTCGCCTATACTCTGAAATAGACAATCCTAGGCGATCTCTAATAGCAGCCTTTACATCCTTATAATTCAAAGCCTGGGCTGCTGGCATTGCTCTGTAAGCTGCAAGCGCCTCTCCAGTTAATGAGGCTGCCAGCCTTACTGCCCACTGGGTCTCTGGCCATGCTAATGCTTGTGCCACTCGTTCAAAAGACTCTAGAAAATCATCAACATTATCATCTGGAGTTAGCTTCCCAAAACTAAATGCCACAATCCCTTGATTGAGTCCCACACTGTCCACATGTGGTGTACCAGTATTTACTGCTGGTCTTGCATCTGTTCCACTTTGGTTCTTCAGCTCAACTAGGGCTTGCACCAGATCAAGCACTGGCCTCTGCTGGTCCATTAAGGCTCTCATAGCAGTGTCCTGAGCCTGCTGTGCTAGCTCCTGCTGCCTGCTGAACTGGGCTGTCTCCACTGAGCTAGTTCCTTTGAATCCATCTTGAACCCTGTAAGAAAATACAAAGAAAAAAACACAGTGCACCACCTTCCAAACAGGTGTTTTTTTCTACACTCTTTTTTTTTTTTTTCAATTACCCCTGTGCTTACTCCCATCCACCACTAGACATGCCCAGGTACTTATTACCTTGTGCTAGTGATGAATCCAGCTCTGCACAGGGTCTTTTCCTCCTGGGACAGCTACCTGGAACAACCCCTTTTCCTCCAAAGTGTAGTTGAGGGGAAATCTTTTTTTTTTTTTTTTAGCTTTAAACTTGAACTGTAGTTGTAATCCTCAGCAAGTAAATCCCCTTTGTGCAAAAGCAATCCGAAAATCTACGCCATTTATCAGACGGCTGCCTGGGTGAGAATCTTCAGTCTTGGCAAGTGCATATATCTATATGATTTGCAAGGTATTGTGGGCAATGTAGTTCATTCACACCAGACACAGCTGCTGACAATAATTTAGTTGTGCTCTTGGGTAAAGCCAATAAGATATTTATTTATGGGGTTATTTCTCCCAACACAGATATGCTTGGTAGCACATAAATTAGGTTACTTGCTTTCAGTGTTAACTTGGAAAAACAAAGTTAAAATCAGGAAAACAACAAATGAAAAGCCACAAAGCAAGAAACAAACTGTTCTTTTCACTTTAACTTCTGATTACTTCCCACATAGATACAGAAGTGATTCTCTCCTAGCTCACAAGCAATTAGGTAAGGCTTAATTGCTAGCAGTTACCAGCTGAAACCCCTTAGCTGGCTTGCTTTCTACTGTGTGGGTCAAATCCTGCTTCAGGAGCTTTTCTGGGTAGATTAAAGAACAAATTTGTATTTCTTTGTGATGGTTGCTGTACTTTATAACAGAAAGTTACCAACGGAGTTTAGACAGAGAACAGTCCATATAAATAGGATCTTCATCTGCTATTATTCCCCCTTGTTCAACAAGCATGGGTTCAATATCATGGATTGGCACAGATGAATCTCTTAATGGAGCATTTTCAGGAGAATACTTGTTTCCCTGCTGTCTTTCAAGGTTATAGCTAGGGCATAGATCAGTGTTCATACCTGAGCTTCCATTGCTGCTAGAGTTCCTCTCTATATAGCCTGGCCAGTATGTAGTCCAGTTCTTATGTCCAGCCTTCCAATCCAGATCCCTGGACACTGGATCTCTCTTCACATACCTTCTGGCACGGGTCTTAGGGTCCCTTCCACGTGCAGCCATCTCCCTCACAGGTAGCGTCTGGAGATTCCTAGCTCTGCAGCAACATTCCTCTGGCTTTCCCCAGTCCAATGGTGTATGCTGGCCCTTGGAATACCTCCCAGTATACGTACTGCTTTGGACTCTTCTAGACCTCTCAAAGGCTTTTCTCTTCCTTCTTCCAAAGGGTCTCTTTCCCTCTCTGTCCGTCCGGTTTGGCTTCTGCTTCTGATGATCCTTCAGATGAAACTGATGATCAAACTCAAGCTGATTCTCAGGATACTGAGGACAATTCTCTGGATATCCAAGGTGATCATAAAGATGGTCATCTGTAGAATAAACTCTACTCTTATTCTGCTTAGATGAGTGCTCCTCCCTAACACAGCGCAGCTGTGCTGAATCAGGCCCTGCCCTTTGAGATGAGTGCTGAGGGATTACCTCATAGCCCTCCTGATTGAACACATGTTTCCCCACTTCAGCTCCTCTAAAGGCTGCTGGAAACCTGGTGCATTCTGGGACTGGTAGTCTTTTATGGGAAAATTCTGTTTTCTTATTTCTACCAGAACTGACAGGTTGCTTGTTCAGTCACTTCACCTTTTCTATAGCTCCTTCCTGAGCTATGATAAGCTTCCTTATCACATAATTAAGATTCTGAAGTCTGTCTTCATATGCTTTATAATGAAGACCACTAACCATTTTAGTAACCACCCTCTGTACCGACTCAAACCTGCTTATATCCTTTTGAAGGTGCGTTCTCCAGAATTGCACACAATACTCCAAATGAGGTCGCACCAATGACCTATACAGAGGCACTAACACCTCCTTTCTTCTGCTGGCCATTCCTCTCCCTATACACCCAAGCATCCTTTTAGCTTTTGCCATCGCCTTTTCTACCTGTTTAGGTACTTTAAGATCTTCGGACACAATCACACCTAGGTCCCATTCATCTTTTGTGGACAGAAGTACTTCACCCCATACTATATCGCTCCCTTGGATTGCTGCAGCCAAAATGCATAACCTTGCATTTTTTAACCTTAAATCTCAGCTGCCAAATTCTAGACCATTCTTCAAGCTTTGCTAGATCTACACCTTCCTGGGTGTCTAATCTTTTGGTATCATCCGCAAAGAGACAAACCTAACCAGGCAGCCCTTCCGCAATATCATTAAAAGATGTTAAAAAGAATCGGACCAAGGACAGATCCATGGGGTAAAACCACTGGTAACCTCCTTCTCCTCAGGGTGAGCTCCGTTTATCTGTAACCTTTGTTGCCTCCCTCAACCAGTTTCTAACCCAAGCAATATCTTTAGGGTCCAAGCTTAGGATGCTCAGTTTATTTATAAGTCACCTGTGCGGAACGGTGTCAAAGGCTTAATTAAAATCTAAATACACCACATCTAGAACTTTCCTCGGTCCAACTCTCTGGTCACCCAGCGAATGAAATCAAACAGATTTGTCTGACAAGACCTGCCTCTGGTGAGTCCCTGCTGGCTCAGATCCAGTAATCCATTGGACTCCAGAAACCTCACTATTTGCTCTTTCAGCAGCGCTTCCAATAATTTACCCACCACCGAGGTTAAACAAACCAGCCTGTAGTTTTCAACTACATCCTTACTTCTGCTTTTGTGTAAAGGGACCACATGTGCCTCTCTCCAGTCCTCTGGGACCACTCCCAACTCCAAAGAGGCATTGAAAATGTCAGTCAGTGGAGCTGCTAGAACATCCCCAAGTTTCCTCAGTATACCTGGGTGTATCCCATCTAGTCCCATCATTTCGTCTACTTTAAGTTTAGCTAGCTTCTGTCACACCTCATCCGCCCCAGCCGTGACTGCTGGTATTGTTGGGCTATTATGAGGGTGGTAGTTGTGCCTTGCTTCTATATATAAATCACACAGAAGAACTTTCTTTTCTTTTAGGGTTTTATTCCCCGTCCCTTCAGGTTTCTTCTTTTCAAACAACAGAAATTAACAGCTCACTTGGCTTCAAACAAAAGTAAATAATAAACAGCCTAACTGACTGCTTGGCTTGGAGAGAGGAAGAGAGTTGCAGCTCTGCCACTTGTATACTGGAACTTTAAGGTTACACAAATCACATTTACCTTAATGATATCTCTGGCTCTATCACAGAGAAAGAACAGTCCATCAATTCTGTATTTGTTAATACTTCAGAATTCTCATATTCCATTATTTTTTGCTCATTGGTATCTCCACTATCCACTTCCAACGTGGAATAAAAATATGGAAGGCTTGCCTCGTCAGTCAAGAAGTTTCTCTTCCTGTGAACAGCACTGCCTCTCTGGGGAGTATCACCAAACTCTGAGTGATGTCTTTCAGATCCCTGCCCCCGCTGGGGCCTCAATGCATAGCTCAGGTCTTTGTTTGACCTGCTAGCTGGGTAATTTTGATAGGGTCCCTGCCGGGTCTGCCCTAGCTTTCCAGGCCCAACTGTGCCTGATTGCAACCGGTGTAACGGTGTTTCCCTAGAAGCTGGGAACTCACCGTGAGAAGGGATTTCTTCAGCTTTTCTAGGTAAGTGAAGCCCTCTTCTTTTAACACTTCTATAATCAGGAGAAAAGCTATTATTAGCCTCTGAATATCTGGGCTTTATATGGCTATTTCTAAGCCTCCAGGGCCCTTCCCTTTCAAATGGCAAATAGCCCTTGTATCTACTCTTTGCCCCTGTACCTGCTATTGCAGTCTTCCTGTATTCTTCTTGCTTTCCAAACACATTCACGCTGTCAGGGTGTTGCCTTCTCCCAGAACCACACAGGTCTCTGGACTCTTTCCAACATTCACACCGGCTCCCCTGTTGCCTTTCAGCTTGTGACCTCTGCTGCTTTAATTCCTCTCTCAGGGATTCTCTCCTCGGCTCATCCCTCCAGGATTCCCTCCTTGACTCTTTTCTCCAGGATTCCCTCCTTGGCTCCTCTCTCCAGGATTCCCTCCTTGGCTCCTCTCTCCAGGATTCCCTGTCTCCAAATGTTTGGTAGTCTGTTTTATCTGTGTATTTCCTGACTCCACCTTCCCTCAGGTGCACTCTATTAGGTAAAGCAGACTCCCTTGCTTTGCTCTCTGGGTGTGTCTTTCTGGGCTCTGTGCACGTGCGCTTAGGTTGTCCCTGGCAACCAATAAACATTCTCCTGTTTATTCTGTCACTTTCACCGTGATCATTCACACTGCTCTGCACTTTCTCAGGCTGCCCTATGTCCACCCTGTGACACTTCTCATGAACACAGTCTTCTGAAAATTGTTCAAGATACCCCTCGCTTCTGTTCCTGTTTATGGGTGTTTTCTGAAGTCCAGCTCCTGGTTCTTCATCTGTGAACACAGAATAGAAATATTTGTTAAGCATCTCTGCTTTATCCTCATCAGCTTCCACATATTCTTCCCATTCACTCTTGAGTCTGACAATACCACTTTTGCCCTTCCTCTTCTCACTAACATATCGGAAAAATGTCTTATTCCCCCCTGTTTATTGCATTGGCTATTTTCTCCTCTTTCTGAATCTTTGCATTCCTAGCTACTTTGCTAACTTCTCTAAGTTTTTCCAAATATAGATGGCTGTCTTCCTCTCTCTGTGATCTCTTGTATTTCAAGAAGGCCTCCCTCTTTTTCTTCACCTTTTCAGCTACTCTTTTCGAAAACCATAACGGTTTCCTTTTCCTTTTACCTTTATTCACCATTTTAACAAAAAGGTTGGTTGCCCTTAAAATATCCCCTTTCGGTTTTGCTCACTGTTTTGTTTTTTTTACATCCCCCAGATGTTCCCATACCACTAATGACTCCCTGAGGAATTGGCCCATCTTGGCAAAGTTAGTTTTCCTAAAGTCTAAGACTCTTGCTTTTAAATGGATTTTATCAACCCTAGTCCTAATACTGAGCCACACTATCTGGTGATCACTGGATGCGAAATGATCTCCCACTGTAACATCAGAAACACTTTCACCATTGGTAAGCACCAAGTCCAGTATGGCCCCTTCACGTGTGAGTTCTATTACCAGTTGCCTGAATAGTTCTCCTTGTAGTGAATCCAGGATCTCCTTACTTCTAGATGATACTGCAACAGGGATGTGCCAATCAACATCTGGCATATTGAAATCCCCTATCAATAGCACTTCCCTTTTCCTGGCAATGCTGCGTATGTCTTCAATTAACTCTTCGTCAACCTCTTCAACCTGTGAGGGAAGTCTGTATATCATGCCAATGCAAAGAGATTTATCTTTCCCTCTTTCTAGTTTAACCCACAGTGCCTCTTCTTTCCCTTTTAAGCCCTGTATTTCCATAGCTTTAATATTATTTATTCTACATATAGTGCCACTCCTCCTCCCCGTCTTCCTACCCTGTCCTTTCTGAATAACGTATAGTCTGGTATAGTTACATCCCAGTCATGGTTGTCCTTGAACCATGTCTCTATTACTGCCACTAAATCCAAGTCAGCCTCTCCAATTAGACCCTCAACATCTTGGATCTTATTTCCCATGCTACAAGCATTTATAGACACTGCCTTCCAGATGTTGCCCCTTTTACCTATTTCTATAAAGGTATTTAATGTTTCATTTACCTGGGGGCTTTCTTCACCCATCCCCAATGTATCTAGTTAAAGCTTCAGTTGGTTAGCCAGTCTGCTACTGAAGACACGTCGACCCTTCTTGGACAGATGAATGCCATCTCTGCTCTGCAAACCTTAGAACAGCATCCCATGGTCCAGGAAACCAAAATGCGCTCGATGTCACCATCCACGCAACCATGAATTCATCTCCAGGATGCAAGCTTCTCTGCCTTGGCCTTTACCCTCAACCGAGAGAATTGAAGAGAACACCACCTGCACCCCCATCTGCTTCACCCTCTGACCCCGAGCCATGAAGTCACATTTCATACGCTCAGAGGGATATCTGGCAGTATCATCTGTGCCGACATGGATGAGCATCATCGGGTAATAGTCAGTGGGCAAACTCTCCGTAACATCATGGATTTTGGCACCTGGCATACAGCATACCTCTCTGGACATCAAGTCTGGAAGGCAGATGGACGCCTCAGTACCTCTCAGAAGAGCCACCAACCACCGCTTCCTTGTGGTCACTGATTCTGCAACTTTGTGGTGCTTGAGCTCTAGTTCTTCCATTTCCAGGGATGCTTTCACCTCCTCCACTTCCAGGGCTGCATAACGGTTCTTCCATTCAAGGGCTGGAGGAGTTGGATTGGTAATTCTGCAGGCCCTGGTGACTTGTGTCCAATCTTCGTCATTCTGTAGGCTCCCATCTTCTCCTCTGCTGGAGAGCTTGGATGTTACAAGAAGCATCTCATCAATGTACTTCTCAATGTCTTGAATGCTCCACAGCCTTGCCACCTCTTCTCTGAGTTCCTCCACTTGTTTCCTGAGAGCTTCAGTATGCAGACATCCTGCACATGGAACCAGTCCTTCATCCTGGCATTGGGATCTCTGTCTGGACAGAGGCAGAAGCTGTAATGGGAGCAACAGCTTTGGTGATATGATTTTTCCCAGCCATTGTTCAGTTGGTGGAGCTTAGGTGCCTGTTGAAGCAAGAGAGAGAGACCTACCAAAGTACCAGCCTGTTTCCCAGCTGTCCTTTCAAGGAAAAAGCAGTTAACCTCTTTTAAGTGTGTTCTAAATATGCTGATTCCATGTCCCTTTGTATAGCTAATTGGGGAAGGTGCCCTATAAAGCAAGACAGCTCGCATGGGGTAGGTGGGAGTTGGGGGGTAAGGGGGTAACTAACACCTGATGAGATGTCAACAGCTTCAAAGAGCTGAGAAAGATACGAAAAGCAGTGTTTTAAATCTACACCACTAAAAACTATATTTCCCCTTTTGAACTAAAGCACCAAAAATAATATAACTTTGTTTTAAAAATGTACCAAAACCCTTTAAGAGCTCTCAGGCAGAGAGCTAGTAATTTAAAAGCCACACACTCTTACCTTTGCTTGAAATGTATAGCCCCTAGTACAAGGCTCTGAAGACTTTTATGCAGGGCTCAGCTGCTCTCAGTTCTTTCACAGGCTAATCAGGCCCACTAACTCCTGATGAGGTGTCAGTAGCTTCAAAGAGCTGAGAAAGATCCTAAAGCAGAGTTATAAACCTACACCACTAAAGACTATATTTCCCCTTTTGAACTAAAGCACCAAAAAGAATATAACTTTGTTTTGCATACTTAAAATATAGATAATTTGTTCCTTACTTATTACGATTAAATGGCTTTGGTGGGAGTGGCTGACTTGGATTTAGTGGCAGTTACAGAAACATGGTTCAGAGAAAACCATGATTGGGATGTAACTATACCTGGCTATACTTTATTCAGAAAGGACAGGGTAGGAAGTAGGGGAGGAGGAGTGGCACTATATGTAAAAACTACTATTAAAGCTTTGGAATTACAGAGCTTAAAAGGGAGAGGGGAGGCATTGTGGGTTAAACTAGAAAGAGGGAAAGAGAAATCTATTTACATTGGTGTGATATATAGACCTCCCTCACAAGAGTAAGAGGTGGACAGAGAGTTAATTGAAGACATGCGCAGCATTGCTAGGAAAGGGGAAGTGCTACTGATAGGAGATTTCAATATGCCAGATGTTGATTGGCACATTCCTGGCTGCAGTATCATCTAGAAGTAAGGAGATCCTGGATTCTCTACAGGGAGAACTATTCAGGCAATTGGTAACAGACCCCACACATGAAGGGGCCATACTGGACTTGGTGCTTACCAATGGTGAAAGTGTTTCTGATGTAGTGGGAGATCATTTTGCATCCAGTGATCACCAGATGGTGTGGTTCAGTATTAAGACTAGGGCTGTTAGAATCCATTCAAAGGCGAGGATCTTAGACTTTAGGAAGACTAACTTTGCGAAGATGGGCCAATACTTCAGGGAGTCGTTAGTTGGATGGGAACAGCTGAGGGATGTAGAAAAACAGTGGGAAAAACTGAAAGGGGATATTTTAAGGGCAACCAACCTTTTTATTAAAATGGTAAATAAAGGTAAAAGGAAAAGGAGACCGCTATGGTTTTCAAAAGAAGTAGCTGAAAAAGTGAAGAAAAAGAGGGAGGCCTTCATGAAATACAAGAGATCACAGAGAGAGGAAGACAGGCATCTGTATTTGGAAAAACTTAGAGAAGCTAGCAAAGTAGTCAAGAAGGCAAAGATTCAAAAGGAGGAGGAAATAGCCAATGCAATAAAATGGGGGAATAAGACATTTTTCAGATATATTAGTGAGAAGAGGAAGGGCAAGAGTGGTATTGTCAGACTCAAGGGTGCAGGAGAGGAATATGTAGAAGCTGATAAGGATAAAGCGGAATTGCTTAACAAATATTTTTGTTCTGTGTTCACAGATGAAGAACCAGGAGCAGGACCTCAGAAAACACCCACAAATAGGAACAAAAGCAATGGACATCTTCAACAATTTTCAAAAGACTGTGTTCGTGAGAAACTATCTCAACTTAAAGTAGACAAAGCGATGGGACCGGATGGGATACACCCGAGAATACTGAGGGAACTTGGGGATGTTCTAGCAGCTCCACTGACTGACCTTTTCAATGCCTTGTTGGAGTCGGGAGTGGTGCCAAAGGACTGGAGAGAGGCTCATGTGGGCCTTTACACAAAAGCGGAAGTAAGGATGTGGTTGAAAACTACAGGCCTGTTAGTTTAACTTCGGTGGTGAGTAAAATATTGGAAACACTGCTGAAAGAGAAAATAGTGAGGTTTCTGGAGTCCAGCGGATTACAGGATCCGAGGCAGCATGGATTCACCAGAGGCAGGTCTTGTCAGACAAATCTGATTGATTTCTTTGACTGGGTGACCAGGGAGTTGGACCGAGGGAGAGCCCTAGATGTGGTGTATTTAGATTTCAGTAAAGCCTTTGACACTTTTCCTCACAGGCGACTTATAAACAAACTGAGCACCCTAGGGATGGACCCTAAAGTTACTGCTTGGGTTAGAAATTGGTTGGGTGGGAGGCGACAAAGAGTACAAGTAAATGGAGCTCACTCTGAGGAGAAGGATGTTATCAGTGGTGTGCCCCAGGGATCTGTCCTCGGTCCGATTCTTTTTAACATCTTTGTTAGTGATATAGCGGATGGGCTTTCAGGTAAGGTTTGCCTCTTTGCGGATGATACCAAAATCTGCAATAGAGTAGACACCCAGGAAGGGGTAGATAACATGAGGAGGGATCTAGCTAAGCTTGAAGAATGGTCTAGAATTTGGCAGCTGGGATTTAATGTTAAAAAATGTAAGGTCATGCATTTGGGCTGCAGCAATCCAAGGGAGCAATATAGCATAGGGGGTGAAGTACTTTTGTCCACTAAAGAAGAGCGGGACCTAGGCGTGGTTGTGTCTGATGATCTTAAAGTAGCTAAACAGGTAGAAAAGGCGACGGCAAAAGCTAGAAGGATGCTTGGGTGCATACAGAGAGGAATGGCTAGCAGAAAAAAAGGAGGTGATAATACCTCTGTATAAGTGTTTGGTGCAACCTCATTTGGAGTATAGTGTGGAATTCTGGAGACCGCTCCTTCAAAAGGATTTATTTATTTATCTTTCTTATATACCACGCTCTTCTGTATCAGTGCGGTTTACATCAAAACATAATTGTCCAGCACAGGTGGTCTGAACTGGATTTACAATATAACTTGGGTATATGTACAGGTAATAACAGGGTAACTATATACAGCTATATACAGGTAACTTACAGCATACATTTGGAAATGATTCAATTGTGTCCTATCGGCTCAGCTGAGTATTGGCTGATAGTAGGGTGATAAGAGATACTATTTGTCAGGAGGATCCGTGTCAGGCATGCTTGGTTTCAATCTTATGTGGATGTTACTCACGGGTTGTTTATGTGGGTCACTGGGCGTGGCTTGCTGTGGGGAGTGGCCCTGGTCAGTATAGTACTGTAGGAAGAGATGATGTTTAAGTGCCTTTCTAAACTGGGAGATGACCTTGATAGCCCTGATAGCAGGGGGAAGGGCATTCCAGCAGGTAGGTGCATATAGTGAAAAAGCCCTGGATCTTGCTGCTTGTGAGCATTTTGTTATCTGCCTTGGTAGGATCAAAGTATTTATAGCGGCTGATCTTCTCGTTCTATTAGGGGGTGTCATCTGGATAAGATCTATGATTGATGTAGAGGAGCAGTTGTTAATGGCTTTGAATGTAAGTGTAAGCACCTTAAATGTTATCCTGCTTTGGACCGGAAGCCAGTGCAGTTGTTTTAATATTGGTGTTATATGTTCCTTCCTTGGTGCCCCTTGCAGAATTCTGGCGGCTGCATTCATGGCTAGTTGCAGCGGGGTTATGGTGGCTTTTGGAAGGCCGTGTAATATGGCGTTCGCGTAATCAAGATGTGGGGTTACAAGAGCTTGGTAGACAGATCGAAAATCTTCAGGTTCCAGGAGCGGTCTCAGGTGGCGAAGTGTTCTAATCTTGTTGTAAACTGCTTTTACCATATTGCTTATCTGGTCCTTCATATTGAGCTGTTGGTCAATGATAACTCCAAGGTACCGGATAGATGATTTGCTTGTGAGTTCAGCATCTTGGACCTTCAGGGAGCTAGGTGGAGTGAATGATGAATTCCTTGTGAGGAAAAGGACCTCTGTTTTTTAAAGTTTATTTTTAGCTTCTGTGAATGTAGCCAATCCATGACCGCATCGAAACAGGCAAAGAGGGGTGCAAGGTCTGGTTTGTCCAATAGGAAAGGCATGTAGAGGAGGACATCATCGGCGTAGATCATGCAGTTAATGTTGAAGGAGTGGATAATATTACATAAGGGCTGCATGTAAATGTTGAATAGTAGTGCTGACAGTGATGATCCTTGGGGAACGCCTTTTTCTTGGAGAAAAGGTGTGGATGTGGAGGGGCCGGAGCATACATGTTGCCATCGATCTGTTAAATATTATGCACACCATGATAATGCGTTTCCCTAGATGCCCTTCTCGCTGAGGCGGGAGAGGAGTATTTCATGACATACCGTGTCAAAGGCTGCCACAATATCCAGGAAGATCAGTGCAAACCCTTGTTTGATGTTTTCCAATCCAATGATAAGCGTGTTGAATAACGTGGTCAAGAGTGTTTCAACCCCATTCGCTTCACGAAAGCCATGTTGGCAAGGGTCGAGGTGTGCACTTATTTCAATATGATGGTGAAGTTGTTGTTGTACAACCTTTTCGATAATTTTTGCCAGAAGCGGGATACTTGATATCGGCCTGAAGGAGTCCATTCTTGCTGGGTCCAGTTTGCTATTCTTTAGTAGCGGTCTTATCGCTGTCTGTTTTAGGCTATTGGGGAATGTACCCATTGAGAAAGATAACGCAATGAGTTTGGAGAGGAAGGGGTTGAGTTCGGTCCTCAGAGTTTTTATCCAAAATGCCGGACATGGGTCATTCGGTGCAGTGGTGGTGTTTATGGAGGAGACGATGTCCTGTATGTTTCTTGCCAATGGGGCGGAGAACTCGGTGATGGTGTGTTTGGTGGGAGTTGTTGCAGTATGTGGATGGGTCATTAGGGAGGACTTATTTGCGGTACAAGTGTTGGACTGGTTTGCCTTGGTACGTAGGAAGTCGGCATATTCTTGAGGGTCAGGGAGGACTGGTTGTGTGGACGAGGGCTCTTTTGCTAAGGTCTTAGCTATGCTAAAGAGCTCATGAGGCTTGTTTATAGAGTGTTGTAGTAACTCTGCATGGAATTGTTTCATTCTTGCTGTTACGTCTGCTCGGTGTCTTTTGAGATGTTCATTGTAGAGTTCGAGTTTTTCTGTTGAACGGGATTGTCACCATGATCTTTCGAGTCTTCTGAGTTTGAGAAGTGATGTTCGGAGTTCGGGGGAGAACCACGGTGCATTTTTCCTTGTTCTCACTACCTTATTGGTAAATAGATATTTTGGATTCGGCATCCAGGCATGTATTCCATGAGGTGATCATGTCATCAAGGCTTTGAGAGGGAGGGTTTTGGAGCAGCTGAATTCTCATCATGGTTTCATCCAAATTGAAATGTCGGAACCATTTTGTGAGAGATACTGTAGGTTCACTTGTGGTCTGGTTCACATTTTGTGTTTGGTGTGAAGGTATCTGGAAAATTATCAGGCTGTGATCGGACCATGGTACTGGTTTTACAGTGGGGTCGGTCTTTAGTGAAGCGTTGATTATATCTTTTGGGGCGAATATTAGGTCGAGTTTATTTCCTTTTACATGTGTGGGGGAGTTCACTAGTTGGATATAGCCTAACTCGCTGAGCGCTTCTATAAAGGCCTCAGCGTGGTTGTCCTGGAGTGAGGGAAGGTTAAAATCTCCCATCACCCAGTTTTGGGAACGAGGGTTCAGAGGATTTCCAGCAGTGTCTATAATGGTGGCTAGATCATCTGGAGAGGGTGATGGGGCCCTATAGAACAAACTGATGTTGAACAGGATTGAGTCGGTGCAGAGGGTGGCTACTAAAATGATTAGTGGTCTTCATTATAAAGTATATGAGGACAGACTGAAAGATCTTAATATGTACACCTTAGAGGAAAGGCGGGATAGAGGTGATATGATTGAGATGTTTAAATACCTCCGTGGCATAAATGTTCAGGGAGAGAGCCTCTTTCAATTGAAAGCAAGTTCTGCTACGAGGGGACATGGGATGAGGGTGAAGGGAGATAGATTCAGGAGTGATATGCGGAAATATTTCTTTACGGAAAGAGTAGTGGATCCGTGGAATAGTCTCCCAGTGGAGGTAGTAGAGATGAGGACAGTAACTGAATTCAAAAAAGCATGGGACAAACACAGAGGATCTGTAAAGGTAAAAAGGGGACTTTTGTAGTTGTTATCGAAGGACAGACTAGATAGGCCATGTGGTCTTTTTCTGTTGTCATATTTCTATGTTTCTAAATCTTCCTTCTGCCTATGGTCCACAGGAGGAAGTAGCCCGTCCCCCTACTCTTCCCCCTTCTTTCCTGTCTGATCTGTAAAAACAGGCAAATAGTAAATGGGGAAGTAATCATTTTTGCAGTCTTTGAAGGCTACAAGTTAATTCAGATGAATTTTGGGAAATGTAGTACTTCATTTTGAGCATATTTGTTATCTTTTGTTAAGGTCACTGTGAGAAGGGAACAAAAAAACAGGAAACTAGCTGTTGTCGGCAAGAGATTTATTTTATTTATTTATTTAACATTTCTTATATACAGCCTTTCATGATATCAAGGCGGTTTACATTGAACAAACTATAAACAGCCGAATTAGATACAAAATTATCCTAACAACCTATAAACTCATAAATGACATAGCCCCCTCACACCTATCTACACTACTGCACTCTCCAACCTCGACAAGAGCCCACAGACAAAACGCAGCCCACTCCCTTATCATACCAAAAGCCATCCAGAAAACTAAGAAAACCACTAGCTCCAGAGCATTCACATTCACTGCTCCTACACTCTGGAACGACCTCCCTATAGACCTTCGCACCATAAAAGACCTCATCCAATTCAGGAAAGAATTAAAGACCTAACTGTTCACCGAACACTTCGAAATCCCCTACTCCCCCAAAGCCAGCTCCACAACAAACGTGGTCACACATGCATAAACTCCCTTAATCCCAAAAAATTCTAACTACATGTCTGTCCCCCTCCCCATACACGCCCCAATTACGACATAAAAGGAATTAAATTCCAGCACCTACACCAGTATCTGCCCTATACACCACACACAACCACTGTAAATATACATTTGTAAAAAGTTTGATGTTTGTTTTGCTTTAATTACCTACAAAGTTAAATTTATTGTTCAATGTAAATAGTTGACTTCTATTGTTCAATGTAAAATGTATACAAATGTGTACAAGACTGTTAAACTGTTATATGTAAACCGCCCTTGATCTCTGGAAGGGGCGGTATAAAAGAAAATAGTTAAATAAATAAATAAAAAAACAAACTGAAATTACATTGAACAGGGCATTATAACTTGGAGATAACTATTTAGAAACATAGAAACATGATGACAGAAAAAGACCACATGGCCTATCTAGTCTGTCGTTCCATAACAACTACAACAGTCCACTTTTTACCTTTAGAGATCCTCTGTGTTGGTCCCATGCTTTTTTGAATTCAGTTATTGTCCTCATCTCTACCACCTCCACTGGGAGACTATTCCATGGATCCACTACTCTTTCTGTAAAGAAATATTTCCGCATATCACTCCTGAATCTATCTCCCTTCACCCTCATCCCATGTCCCCTCGTAGCAGAACTTGCTTTCAATTGAAAGAGGCTCTCTCCCTGAACATTTATGCCACGGAGGTATTTAAACATCTCAATCATATCACCTCTATCCCGCCTTTCCTCTAAGGTGTACATATTAAGATCCTTAAGTCTGTCCTCATATGCTTTATAATGAAGCCCACTAATCATTTTATTAGCCACCCTCTGCACCGACTCCATCCTGTTCACATCCTTTTGAAGGTGCGGTCTCCAGAATTGCACACCATACTCTAAATGAGGTTGCACCAAAGACTTATACAGAGGCATTATTACCTCCTTTTTTCTGCTAGCCATTCCTCTCCGTATGCACCCAAGCATCCTTCTAGCTTTTGCCGTCGCCTTTTCTACCTGTTTAGCTACTTTAAGATCATCAGACACAACCACGCCTAGGTCCCGCTCTTCTTTAGTGGACAAAAGTACTTCACCTCCTATACTGTATTGCTCCCTTGGATTGCTGCAGCCCAAATGCATGACCTTACATTTTTTAACATTAAATCCCAGCTGCCAAATTCTAGACCATTCTTCAAGCTTAGCTAGATCCCTCCTCATGTTATCTACACCTTCCTGGGTATCTACTCTATTGCAGATTTTGGTATCATCTGCAAAGAGGCAAACCTTATCTGACAGCCCTTCCGCTATATCACTAACAAAGATGTTAAAAAGAATCGGACCAAGGACAGATCCCTGGGGCACACCACTGGTAACATCCTTCTCCTCAGAGTGAGCTCCATTTACTTGTACTCTTTGTCGCCTCCCACCCAACCAATTTCTAACCCAAGCAGTAACTTTAGGGTCCATCCCTAGGGTGCTCAGTTTGTTTATAAGTCGCCTGTGAGGAACAGTGTCAAAGGCTTTACTGAAATCTAAATACACCACATCTAGAGCTCTCCCTCGGTCCAACTCCCTGGTCACCCAGTCAAAGAAATCAATCAGATTTGTCTGACAAGACCTGCCTCTGGTGAATCCATGCTGCCTCGGATCCTGTAATCCGCTGGACTCCAGAAACCTCACTATTTTCTCTTTCAGCAGCGTTTCCAATAATTTACTCACCACCGAAGTTAAACTAACCGGCCTATAGTTTTCAACCACATCCTTATTTCCGCTTTTGTGTAAAGGCACCACATGAGCCTCTCTCCAGTCCTTTGGCACCACTCCTGACACCAACGAGGCATTGAAAAGGTCAGTCAGTGGAGTTGCTAGAATATCCCCAAGTTCCCTCAGCATTCTAGGGTGTATCCCATGCAGTCCCATCGCTTTGTCTACTTTAAGTTGAGCTAGTTTCTCACGAACACAGTCTTCTGAAAATTGTTCAAGATGTCCCTCGCTTCTGTTCTTATTTGTGGTGTTTTCTGAGGTCCTGCTCCTGGTTCTTCATCTGTGAACACAGAACAAAAATATTTGTTAAGCCAATTCCGCTTTATCCTTATCAACTTCTACATATTCCCCCGCTGCACCCTTGAGTCTGACAATACCACTTTTGCCCTTCCTCTTCTCACTAATATATCTGAAAAATGTCTTATCCCCCCATTTTATTGCATTGGCTATTTCCTCCTCCTTTTGAATCTTTGCCTTCTTCACTACTTTGCTAGCTTCTCTAAGTTTTTCCAAATACAGATGCCTGTCTTCCTCTCTCTGTGATCTCTTGTATTTCATGAAGGCCTCCCTCTTTTTCTTCACTTTTTCAGCTACTTCCTTCGAAAACCATAGTGGTCTCCTTTTACAGGGAACATGGGCTATCAGGGCCAGATTTACCTATACGCCATGTACGGCATGGCGTAGGGCCCACAGCTGGCAAGGGCCCACAAAAATAGAACAAATTAGCTTTTTTTTAAAAATAAAATGTAAAAAAAACCTGCTGGCTGCCGCCGCGGGGCCCCCTCTGCTGCCGCGGCAGCATGGACTGACCCGCGGGGGCCCCCTCTGCAAGCTGAATCCGTCGGTCCGTCCCTCCCTCCCTCCGTGCAGGCTGTGAGAGGCGCGAAGGGAGAGTGTCTCCCTCGCGTCTCTGTTAAGCCCGCAGGGGCTGGGGAAATTTCCCATCAGCCCCTGCGGGCTTAACAGAGATGCAAGGGAGACACTCTCCCTTCGCGCCTCTCACAGCCTGCACAGAGGGAGGGAGGGACCGACGGACCGACGAATTCAGCTTGCAGAGGGGGCCCCCACGGGTCAGTCCATGCTGCCGCGGCAGCAGAGGGGGCCCCGCGGCGGCAGCCAGCAGGTTTTTTTTAAAATTAAATTTTACTTTAGGCCGATGGAGGGGGGGGGTAGGACTGGTAATGGGCTATTGGGGGGTCTGGGACTGGAAATGGGCTGGGGGGGGTTAAGGCTGGAGGTGGGCTGATGGGGTTAGGACTGGTAATGGGCT
The DNA here is from genome assembly GCA_033557465.1 of Ichthyophis bannanicus. Lineage (NCBI taxonomy): Eukaryota > Metazoa > Chordata > Amphibia > Gymnophiona > Ichthyophiidae > Ichthyophis > Ichthyophis bannanicus. The sequence continues at coordinate 1,307,635,455 of CM066033.1, forward strand.
GGGGGCAGATGGGGGGGGTTAGAACTTGTAATGGGCTTTGGGGGGGTTAAGACTGGTAATGGGCTGTGGGCTGATGGGGGCTGTCTGGTAATGGGCTATGGGGGGGCTAGGACTGGAAAGGGGCTGGGGGGGTTAAGACTGGAGGTGGGCTGATGGGGTTAGGACTGGTAATGGGCTGTGGGCTGATGGGGGGGGTTAGGACTGGCAATGGGCTATGGGGGCTGACTGGAAATGGGTTGATGGGGTTAGGACTGGAAGTGGGCTGATGGGGGGTTAGGACTGGTAATGGGTTATAGGGGGGGCTTAAACTGAAAATGGGGTGATGGGGGGTTAGGACTGTAAGTGGGTTGATGGGGGCTAGGACTGGTATTGGGTTGGGGGGTTGCTAGGACTGGAAATGGGCTGATGGGTGGCTAGGACTGGAAATGGGCTGATGCAGGGACTAGAAGGGAATGGATGCTGGGTGAGGCTGGAACTAGAAGGGAGCTGATGTTGGGGGAGGATTAGAATGGGATGGGGCTGGAAGAGTAAAATGGAGAAGGGAAAAATATTTTGTGTGGGAGGGATAAAAAATCTACAATTGCCCGGGTATTGGGAGAGTAAGTGGGGATTGAGGATGGAGGGGTAAAATTTGAGTGGATGAAATAGGAATGAGGAAAGAGCAAAAGGAGAAAAATTAGTATGTTAAAGCAGATGTAGAGAGAGAATGGAAAAAAACTAGAAGAGAGAAGAAAGGACAAATGGACAGCAGACGATGGAGAGTTAGCAGAAGACACGAAGAAACCAGAAGAAAGTGGCTGGAGCAATTGCAGCTGAAAAAAATGCACAAAAGGTAGAAAAATATCTCTTTATTTTGAATTTATTAATTGGAATATGTCAGCTCTGGTAAATGTGCATCATTAACGTCTGCGCTTTGTTTAGTATAAGAGCAAATTAATGTATAGTTTTATTTCTACAGTGTTGTACATTCCAAGTTTGGCTTTTGGGATTCCCAGTTTAATTATTGTCTTCCTGTTTCTAAATTGTGATTACTTGTTTGGTGATGGTCTATGTTCTGCATGTGTAACTGAGCTGAGGTGTTCTGTTTATATAATTCCTATTTGACATTGCCACTTGTTCTCTTTCCCCAGTAGGTCATGTATTGTTGTTCTCTGAAATGTATTGGTTTAATATTTGCAGTGTTGCCTTTTGATTGGTAGAGTATGGTGCTTTGAGAGTCCTGGTAGTGCTGTTAGGATACGGCGGGTTTGCTATGGGTTCTAAATGGGCAGTGTTTGTAGTAGTTCCTAATGTGTCTGGCAGTTGGCACTGGATTATAGTAATGTAGAAATCTTTTAGTCTTTCTTTATCCATACACTCATTAAGAGGCACATTTACTAAAAGTTAGTATATGGTAACATTATGCAAATATTTATGCAAATGAGGCCCCGCACCCCCCTTGGGCCGCCCCCTGCTGGGGGCCCACAATTTTTGTTGGCGTAGGGCCTCACTCAAGGTAAATCCGGCCCTGTGGGCTATGGAGGGTTAAGTGGCTTGCCCAAGACCACAAGGAGCACCTGTGTGACTAGAAACCCCAGTCCTTCCGGCCCAAGGTTGCTGTCCTCTAGTGGGATAAGATGGCATTTTCTTTAAGACACATCGCAGATTGTCCTTAACGGAAAACAAGACAGCAGTTACTTTGCTTGGCTATATGTTTTAAAGGGGAAAACCCACAAATTTCTTTATTTGATACAATTGCACCATGTTTGAAGTTTTAGCTTTCAGAAGGGTTGACGTCTGTAGAGAAAATGAAGGGTTGAAGTTTAGAGATTATGCGATGCACAGCCCCTTCCAGGCTGATATTCTGATATTTAGTCATTGCAATTAGAAATGCGTATTGTATGTATATATTGATTCTGCCTCCTAATTAATACCACATCCAGAAATGTTCAGAATTGCATTATGTTATTGTAGCTTGATGTGAAAGATAAAAATGATAACAGGTCTCTCTCCAGAGTGAACTACATTCACAACAATATATTATTCATTCACTCTCTACAATCTCTAACTTTAGATTTTGTATACCAAGTGGCCACCGGTCTCAGATAAACGGTATATATATGACACTTATTTGTGGGTAATGTAACTCCCCCATCTAGTGTCCGTTTACATCAATGACCTCAGGCCAGTATGGTTCTGATTTTTTCTTTTATGTGTTGCTCACTTTTTATATATAAATGTCTTTTTGTTTTTCTTAAAAACTTTAAATAATTACACCATTCGACTTATCTTGTGCAGAATGGCGTTAACGGATGCCCCTATTCAATTGCAGACAAATAGAAAACCCCGACGCCTCAATCTTCTAAGCGCTCCGGCGTTTCTCCTCCTGGGTTTATCAAGGGGATGAATGCAATGTGTCTTTCAGGGACTTTTTTTTTTTTTTTTGGTAGTCTGATTCTTCAATGTTCTTCCAAGTTAGCTATGACAACACAACAATAGCCACAGCGTTACATAATAAAAATTCTTAGACATCCTAACTCTACTCATTATATCACATCACTGTTTTTTCATTTACCTGAACATTTTGCCAAGTCCATAATCCCTTATCGAGTCAAGCTTTCATTGTAATTCTTGAATTTACTCTCAAAGGACGCCACGCATGCGCACAGGACTGAAGTTAAATACCTCTCCTAAGGCTAACCATTGGAGCTCTCAGATACATGCCAACCAATCAACGCTGACATTTAGCCCCTCTGGCTGAACTGTTCGGAGCTGGTGAATCCACCATTGTTCCCGATAGGAAAGCATTTGTTCACATGATCTGCCATATGATCCTTGCAGAACTGCTTCAATACACCAGCATTGTAGCATATTAAAACTGTGGCCCAAGTCCAAACAATGTTGTACGATGGGAGCTTCTAACCGCCGACATCTTAATCTACTCTCGTGTTCTTTCAAACGGGTCTTTAGGGCTCGAATCGTTTTCCCGACGTACAAAAAGGAACAAGGGCAACGAATTGCATAGACTACCGATTTGGAATCACAATCAGTTAAATGTCGCAAATGATATGCAATACCTCGATGAGTGAACTCTGAAATTTCTTGCGTGATGTTACAAATGCTGCAGTGGCCACATTTCACATGTTTTCCATTACTTTCAGCTCTTGGAACCCAATCCAGTGGCCTCAATACGGTGGGAGATAAATATTCTTTTAAACTTCTGTTTCTCCTCCAGACACACCGCAATACTTTGTCTTGTAACCCCGGTACTACTTCTAAGACTGCTTTATGTTTTTTTAAAATCTTTTGGATCATTGTGCTTAATGGTGAATAAGTAGTCACCAAATTCACCTTTTGGTCGTCCCATTCTGTACCCAATTTTTCTCTGGAATCCAGCAAAAGCTCTCGGTTAGAAGCTCCCATCGTACAACATTGTTTGGACTTGGGCCACAGTTTTAATATGCTACAATGCTGGTGTATTGAAGCAGTTCTGCAAGGATCATATGGCAGATCATGTGAACAAATGCTTTCCTATCGGGAACAATGGTGGATTCACCAGCTCCGAACAGTTCAGCCAGAGGGGCTAAATGTCAGCGTTGATTGGTTGGCATGTATCTGAGAGCTCCAATGGTTAGCCTTAGGAGAGTTATTTAACTTCAGTCCTGTGCGCATGCGTGGCGTCCTTTGAGAGTAAATTCAAGAATTACAATGAAAGCTTGACTCGATAAGGGATTATGGACTTGGCAAAATGTTCAGGTAAATGAAAAAACAGTGATGTGATATAATGAGTAGAGTTAGGATGTCTAAGAATTTTTATTATGTAACGCTGTGGCTATTGTTGTGTTGTCATAGCTAACTTGGAAGAACATTGAAGAATCAGACTACCAAAAAAAAAAAAAAAGTCCCTGAAAGACGCATTGCATTCATCCCCTTGATAAACCCAGGAGGAGAAACGCTGGAGCGCTTAGAAGATTGAGGCGTCGGGGTTTTCTATTTGTCTGCAATTGAATAGGGGCATCTGTTAACGCCATTCTGCACAAGATAAGTCGAATGGTGTAATTATTTAAAGTTTTTAAGAAAAACAAAAAGACATTTATATATAAAAAGTGAGCAACACATAAAAGAAAAAATCAGAACCATACTGGCCTGAGGTCATTGATGTAAACGGACACTAGATGGGGGAGTTACATTACCCACAAATAAGTGTCATATATATACCGTTTATCTGAGACCGGTGGCCACTTGGTATACAAAATCTAAAGTTAGAGATTGTAGAGAGTGAATGAATAATATATTGTTGATGTGAAAGATGACAGATAAGATCAAATTGAGGTTTGAAGTCACTGCTTTGGTATTTCAGTCTTTTGGGGGTTTCAATATTCATCTGGAAAAAGTACCCCACAGCCAGATGTGCTCCCAGATGTCCTTTTTCCCCATGTTGCCTCCATGTGTCGTGACCAGACACATGGAGGCAAAAGGAGGGATGATGATTCACAACAATGGATTTATAATTCTAACTGCAGATTTGACCTGATTCTGAATTCTGCACAATTCTAAATTCTTCAGGGTTGCCAAGGAAGTCAGTGCAGCCTTTCCTCATTTTCAGTTGGGGTTTATTCAATTTTCTCTAAATGTATTTATTTATTTGCAATACTTTTATACCGCTAATTGTATACATCATAGTGGTTTACAATCCAGAGGGAACAGGGCCGGTGCTAGAGTTTCTAGCGTCCCCCTGCAACCTATAATTCGGCGCCTCCCTTATTATTATCAATGTTGGCTACACCCTACCCTCCTTTTCCCCCAAAACTGCTTTGTGAACTCTTTCCAAGCAATATTAGTATTTCTCCTTCAAATCCAGTGTTGTAAGAAAATTGCAGCGAAAGAGCAAATGCATAGCCAAAATAAAAATACTTAGCAGTAAATACTTAGCATCATACAAACAGACTGGATAGTCCAAAAAAAGAATAAAATCTGATTCTGATCATCTCACTAAGAACAACATAAATATTCTCCAGTGCCAGGCATATTGTGAACTAATGTAAAACACTGCAAACGTCACTGAAGATTTACAAGGCCAAATCTACCATACCATACCAGCATACACTTCCAAAACTCGTACAATAAGGGGCCTACCCAGAAAAAAGCAGCACTATAAATACTGCAATGGGCCCCAAAACATCCATACACCTATTTGAAAAGATGTACAAGTCAAAATTACTATAGTACAGATTCCTACGCACAAACTCCATGTTAACTGAACACCTGGCCTTGGTCACACACTCAGAAACAGACCCTCACCAAGTACAGAATAAGTGACCACAACCTAAAGTAAAATTTAAAATATGTAGACAAAAATTAAACTGAAACCACAAAAAGCCAGAATCCACATGCAGTGCCACACCAGATAAGAGATGTAGTTCCCCATACTGTGTGAAATATAAAGATAGCGTAAAGTCCAATCACTAAATTGAAAATAAAATGTTTTCTACCTTTCTTGTCTGACGATTTTTGATCATGCTGGTCCCGATCTCAGGTTTCTGCTTCCTCTGTCTTCTCTTAGTTCTCTTTCTATGGTCTATAGTCCATCTTCCATTTCTTGTCTCTCATTTTGCTTTCTTCATTTTCTCCCATCAGCCTTTTTCCAGTCCCAGTAACCCTCCCCAGTATCAGCCCCCTTTACAGCCTCCCCTCTCAGTACCTTCCAGTGTCAACCCCTTGCATTTCCAGCAATGCCATTGGTGTCTATTCCCTTCAAGTCCCCCTCCTTCCTCACCATCCAGCCCCTTCTAGTCCAAATACCACCCAGGTATCAGCGAACTTCCAGTCCCAGTGTCCCCTCCTGTGTCAGCTCCCTTCTATTCACCCTCTCTTCTGTCCATCTGCATTCCATTGCTATCCCCAGTTGTCAGCTTCCTTACAAGTCCCCACCTTCCTCCATGTCAGCTTTCTTCCAATACCCCTCCTATTACCCAGCCACCTTCCAGCCCCATCCCTAAGTGTCATCTCTCTTCTAGCCTCTCCCACTAGGTCTGCACCCTTCTGGCCCCTTTCCTTCCCTTCTCTCCTGTATCATCTGCCCTCCCTCCCCTCATTGATTCATCCTTCAGAAAAGAAAGCAGCAGCGGGATCATGTCTCTGTACCCGTGGCTGTGATATCTTTATCATTTCTTTGTACCCGTGGCTGTGATATCTTTTAAACTGCTGGACTGCAGAATTTCTAAAGGCAATAATAAGCATTTCCTGTTTCTCGTAACGTTGTGGTCTAGCAGTCTAAAAGATAGGAAAAGAGAAATGTTCCCACGGCTGCTTTTTTTTCTGAAGCAGTGGGTAGCTAGCAATGCCACCCCTCTACCACCGGTGCCCTCCTCCCACGCTTACCCAGCTTACTGGGTAGCGCTGGCCCTGAGAGGGAAAACCAGTAACAGAAACACAGATTCTGAAACTTCGACAGATTCAACAAGTCCTTTTTGGTCAGCAATGTGTAAATACATAGCAATATAGAGTGTCTTTATGATTAATGTTTAGTTAACCTGTAACTTGCTTCAGTATTAATCTGTCCTGTTTGTAGCTTATAGAAGTGATGGACAGGCTGGCTACACCATAAAACTTAGCTGCTGAGAAATAGTTTGAAATTTAAATAATTGTTTTGTTTTATGTAAGTGTTCATGGATTATAGAAGTATATTATCCTGAGGATAAACATATATTGGTTTTGAATTTGATGTCTATTTTTCAAGCACAACAAAAACAAGCATCTGCATTCTTTAATTTTAGAAGACTTCCTGACTCAGGGGGTAAGAATTATGAGATGTTAATCTATTTTCCTCCTTTTAGAGATTCTTATAATTTGGATCTTGAATTCTTAACTCTGGCGAGTATTTCATTAACGTGATCTCTCTTCTATGGCAGTTTCTATGTTACTGTTAGCATAGAGCATAATGGGCTGTTACTACGTTAACGCAGGTTTCTATCGTCCTAACGTCACTGAGAAGATAGAGAGATAGAAGGAATGTGTAAGGTTTGCTCTTCTATTAGAACTTGTATAGTCCTCATGCTATTGTACTAGTAGATATGGGAATAATTTAGTAACCTCTTGGAGAAATTAGGCTCAAGCTTCAGAGAATGTAGATTTACTTCACCCGAGTCCTGAAGAACTGCTGGGAAGCAGGACCAACTATCTGAAGATAAAAAGACCTTATGATCCTGAAGCTGTTATTTAAACTATTATCACACTTTATTTAACATTGTTCAAGCTTTCCATTTATAGATTACTTCCACGGAACTTGACACAGCAATATTGTCACCATTTGGATATGTATAGGTCAGGTTTCCACCGACTAGTACCTCACGGGAAAGGAATCAAGTACTCCTCACCACCACTATAGCAGTCAAGGGATCAGACTTCTCAACTTGGATCGATACATTCTTCTTGCAGCAGGACCACAGTGGGAACTTCTTATCAAGGCAACATCTTCTCGAAAACCTTGCCTCAAGATGCCCAAGGACTTGATTACCCTAAAGACAGACTTTAATAGAACTGCAAATGTTTCCCATCATATGTTTATGGAATGTCTCCTTTTTGTAAATATTACTTTGCATGCATTTCTGAAAAGAAAAAAAAGGAAAGAGCTTTTAATATCTATAAAGCTGACTTTGTGAATATGATTGAAATTAGATCCATCCTGATCTGAGCTATTGAGAGACTTCTATTTCTTGCTAGAATCCCTGCACGTCTGTCAACTCAATTATGCAATTTATATAATAAAGACTCATCCCAATTATGCAAAGAGTATTTATTTCAAACTTTACACAAGGCCCAAGAACAGATAGGGGATGTACCCTACCCCGATATGCACAACTCTTCCATGTAATGGCTCCCTCTAAACAACAATTAAAGGAACACTGATAAATCTTTCTCTAAGTTCAAACCATTAGGGGTCAGGGAATTCAACCTAAAAATATATCTCTGTTCCAATCTTAGTATTGTCTTGTTTATGTCCCCTCCCCTCCAGTTTAATTTGACCTTCTTGATTACAAAAAATTTTAAATCTCTTATACTGTGTGTCATTTCTTGCCATTGCGCTACAGTATAAGAGATTTAAAAATTTTTGTAATCAAGAAGGTCAAGTTAAACTGGAGGGGAGGGGACATAAACAAGACAATACTAAGATACTTAGAGAAAGATTTATCAGTGTTCCTTTAATTGTTGTTTAGAGGGAGCCACTATCCAAACAGTGTAAGGAAGAGATTTATTTAGATGCTTAGATTTACATTTGTCTGTGTGAGTGAGAGTAGTTAGATATAGTACATTACATGGAAGAGTTGTGCATATGCGGGTAGGGTACATCCCCTATTTTTATACTTTTATTTTTATACTCTCATCTTCATATTTTCATTTTTATTTGTCGTTATATGGCATAGGGTGAAGAACAAACAATGATGTATAAGCATTCATTGCAACAATAGTACTCCCGGTGGTTTAAATTTACATTTTGCAAGACAAGTGAATGTTATTGTGCTAATATTCATGATAGGAAATGTTTTAATTTGTAATACAAGAGATAATCACATACAGTGAGATATATATAGAATAAGCCTTGTAAGAGAAGTGCGATGGGTAACTCCCACTTCTGTTAATAGACAGTTGGATTGTGGCGGGTTTTTTTAGGGAATAGCAATAATCGATTACATCACTGTGACATACATTTTCCCGCGGTTTGTGAAAGTTTTTTATAGCGCAAGTGCGGGCGTTTTTTGGAAGCATTTGATTGCACACTCATTTCCGCGGTTTGAAGAAGGTTTCTACAGTATAAGTGTATGGTGTTAGGAAGCAATTGATTGCGGTGTAAAGCGGCGGAAAAACTGTGAGGGTCTTGCAGCGTCATGCAAATTCATATTTTGCGAGATTAGTGCAGGTAAAGCATATACAAATAGTGGAATGTATAGTTAGATGCAAAAGGTTTGTTTTTCTAATGTTCAGAGTGCAATCCGCAGCCGACTTTGTGTAGAAGCATCTGTTAGCATTTAATTTCCAAAGGCAAGATTTATAAGCTTAGGGTTTGGATGCGTTACCATAGCGGAATTGCATTGTAAAGTTTTGAAGTTCTTGATGGTAATAAAGATTGTAATTATAGTTTTTTAACATTACAGCATTATATTTATTTTAGGTTGAAATATTTATAAAGGAAGGACTTCATATCGTTATTATATAGATTATGTGAGACTAAGTTCAAGTTTTATTTAAACAATAGTTTTTTAGGTTTTGAATTTGTAGGGATAATGTATCTCCATGTTGATAGGGTTGCTTGTTGCGGTGCAAAAAGAAGGCCATGTATTTTTGGGTAATTCATTAAAAGTGCACAATACCCTTTTTACAAGACAATGTAAACATTTTTTACCTTCCAGTGATGTATGAATGTGGATGAAAGCCCATGGAGAAAGGCCTCCTTTTGCAACGTGCTAGTATTGATAACACACATGAAGGATTCAGGCATTTTTTAGTATTGCCGAGTTGATATGATACATATAGAAAAAAGGAGGTAATAATGATGCATTCTTTAGGGTAGATACTAAGGTACAATTTGTATAATTGTTTTTACGCTTAAGATTTGCAGTCGGACACATTAGTTGTTTTGCTCTCTCTCTCTTTTTTAAGCTTTTTTAATGTTGTTTATACGGGCAGCCTAATTTATGAACGGATTATAAGTTTCATACTATACAATTCACTATTTATGTATTTATTTATTATTTTTAAGTCGGGTTTTAATATGTACATAATGATTTTTGGGTAATAATAATATCTGGATGGCACTAGTTGGAATAACAATCAAGATGTACATTTGCTGACTGCCATTTGTTACAATGTTTTCCTAGTAGACACAATTTATATTAAGGGAACTAAACTAAACTATAGTGATGGCAGCGCATGACTTAGGGACTCACTCCTGCTTCTTGCTTTTATTAATTTTGAGAAATAGATAAGATGGAATAAATCATGCCCCCCTTTGTTTTTCCTGTATGATGAGAGTGATATAGTTGCATTCATTCATTATAAGTTACTCACCCTTTCAATTACATGAATAATGAAGTTTTTAATGTTTTTTATGCCTTTCAGTAATGATAACCATGTTTCTAATAAGGTGCATGTTTGTTTTAATGGTTTTTAGGTGTTTTGGATTTATTTATTAGAGTTTTTATTTGTTAATTGATAAGCATATGTTTGATTTTAATTATGTTTTAATTTCATTGCTGGTCATATTTTCCAACATTATTTATTTATTTATTTATTTGATTGTATAATATGTCCATATGGTTTGTGCTTGTTCATACAATTGTTTTTATAATAATTTTACTATTATTTATTATTATTATTTATTTGTTTATTTATGTAGTACACCAGAGAATTTCCCCTGAAGAAGTTTATTTCGAAACACAGCCTGTGTCGGGCAGCATGGTGTTTGAAGTTTAATAAAGTTATCCTTCCTCTATACCACGTTTTGTGACTGGGTTTGTATCTTCACGTGGCCACTTGTTTTTCTTGGTAGTTCCTGCCCAAAGGACCCATCTTACCTCAGTAATATGCCAGAAATGTAAAACAACTCCACAGGAAGGAGGGAGGATAGCGAGGACTCATTCCTGCTGTTCTCGGATAACACCTGCTACAAGTGAGTAACTATGCTTTCTCCAGGAACAAGCAGGAAATCAGTCCTCACATATGGGACTCCCCAGCTTTAGGCTACCAAAAAACCCTGTAAACAGCCCAATAAGGCAACCAGAAAAACAAACCAAGAGAAACAGCAGGAGGAATCTCAAAAAGGTTTCAAGAGTCAGCATTCATAGAAACATGATGGCAGAAAAAGACCACATGGCCTTCCTAGTCTGCCCTTCCATATCAACCACTACAACAGTCCCCTTTTTCCCTTTAGAGATCCTCTGTGTTTGTCTCATTCTTCTTTAAATTCAGATACTGTCCTCATCTCTTCCAACTCCACTGGGAGACTATTCCACATATCTACCACTCTTTCCGTAAAGAAATATTTCCGCATATTACTCCTGAGTCTATGTCCTTTCACCCTCATCCTATGTCCCCTCACAGCAGAGCTTGCTTTCAATTGAGGTATTTAAACATCTCAATCATATCACCTCCATCCCGCCTTTCCGCTAAAGTATATATATTAAGATCCTTAAGTCTGTCCTCATATGCTTTATAATGAAGACCACTAACCAGTTTAGTAGCCATCCTCTGTACCAACTCCAACATGTTTATATCCTTTTGAAGGTGTGGTCTCCAGAACTGCACACAATACTCCAAATGAGGTCGCACCAAAGACCTATACAGAGACACTATCACCTCTTTCTTCTGCTGACCATTCCTCTCCCTATGCACCCAAGCATCCTTCTAGCTTTCGCCATTGCCTTTTCTACCTGTTTAGCTACTTTAAGATCATCAGACACAATCACACCTAGGTCCCGCTCTTCTTTTGTGGAGAGAAGTACTTCACCCCCTATACTACCGTATATCACTCCCTTGGTTGGATTGCTGCAGCCCAAATGCATGACCTCGCATTTTTTTAAATTAAATCTCAGCTGCCAAATTCCAGACCATTCTTCAAGCTTAACTAGATCCCTCCTCATGTTATCTACACCTTCCTGGGTATCTAACTCTATTGCAGATTTTGGTATCATCCACAGAGACAAACCTTACCTTCTGCAATATCACTAACAAAGATGTTAAAAAGAATCGGACCAAAGACAGATCACTGGGGCACACCACTGGTAACCTCCTTCTCCTCAGAGTGAGCTCTGCTTAGCTGTACCCTTTGTCACCTCCTATCAAGTTTCTAACCCAAGCAGTAATTTTAGGGTCCATCCTTAGGGTGCTCAGTTTGTTTATAAGTCACCTGTGCGGAATGGTGTCAAAGGCTTTACTAAAATCCAAATATAACACATCTAGGGCTCTCCCTCGGTCCAGCTCCCTGGTCACCCAGTCAAAGAAATCAATCAGATTTGTCTGACAAGACCTGCCTCTGGTTAATCCATACTGCCTCGGATCCAACAATCTGTTGAACTCCAGAAACCCACTATTTTGTCTTTCAGCAGCGCTTCCAATAATTTACTCACTACCGAGGTTAAACTAACCGGTTTGTAGTTTTCAACCACATCCTTACTTCCGCTTTTGTCTAAATGGACCACATGTGCCTCTCTCCAGTCCTCTGGCACCACTCCCGACTCCAACGAGGCATTGAAAAGGTCGGTCAGTGGAGCTGCTAGAATGTTCCCAAGTTCACTCAGTATTCTTGGGTGTATCACATCTGGTCCCATCATTTTGTCTACTTTAAGTTTAGCTAGCTTCTCACAAACACTGTCTTCTGAAAATTGTTCAAGATGCCCCTTGCTTCCGTTCCTGTTTGTGAGTGTTTTCTGAGGTCCTGCTCCTGGTTCTTCATCTGTGAACACAGAACAGAAATATTTGTTAAGTAATTCTGCTTTATCCTCATCAGCTTCTCCATATTCCTCTCCTTCACCCTTGAGTCTGACAATACCACTTTTGCCCTTCCTCTTCTCACTAACATATCTGAAAAATGTCTTATCTCCCGCAACCCATTTCATTGCATTGGCTATTTCCTCCTCTTTCTGAATCTTTGCTTTCCTGACTACTTTGCTAGCTTCTCTAAGTTTTTCCAAATATAGCTGCCTGTCTTCCTTTCTCTGTGATCTCTTGTATTTCATGAAGGTCTCCCTCTTTTCTTCACCTTTTCAGCTACTTTTCCTTTTACCTTTATTTACCATTTTAACCAAAAGGTTGGTTGCCCTTAAAATATTCCCTTTCCGTTTTGCCCACTGTTTTTCTACATCCCCCAACTGTTCCCATCCCACTAACGACTCTCCGAGGTATTGGCTTATATTGGCACAGTTAGTTTTCCTAAAGTCTAAGACCCTCGCTTTTGAATGGATTTTATCAGCCCTAGTCCTAATACTGAACCACACCATCTGGTGATCACCAGATGTGAAATGATCTCCCACTATAACATCAGAAACACTTTCACCATTGATAAGCACCAAGTCCAGTATGGCCCCTTCACATGTGTGTTCTGTTACCAGTTGCCTGAATAGTTCTCCCTGTAGAGAATCCAGGATCTCCTTACTTCTAGGTGATACTGCAGCAGGAATGTGCCAATCAACATCTGGCATATTGAAATCCCCTATCAGTAGCACTTCCCCTTTCCTAGCAATGCTGCATATGTCTTCAATTAACTCTCTGTCCACCTCTTCTCCCTGTGAGGGAGGTCTGTATATCACGCCACTGCAAACAGATTTCTCTTTCCCTATTTCTAGTTTAACCCACAATGCCTCCACTCTCCCTTTTAAGCCCTGTGTTTCTATAGCTTTAATATTATTTTTTACATATAGTGTCACTCCTCCTCCCCTTCTTCCTACCCTGTCCTTTCTGAATAAAGTATAGTCTGGTATAGTTACATCCCAGTCATGGTTTTCTATGAACCATGTCTCTCTTACTGCCACTAAATCCAAGTCAGCCTCTCCCATTAAAGCCTAAACATCTGGGACCTTATTTCCTATTCTACAGGCATTTATAGACACTGCCTTCCAGATGTGGCCCCTTTTACCTATTTCTATAAAGGTATTTAATGTTTCATTTACCTGGGGGCTTTCTTATGGGTTATGGTTTAGGCACGTGATATACCGCCCTTTACCCTGTGTATCAGAGCGGATTACAAACTTATGCTAACAGGGAAACATGGAAGAAACCATAACAAAGAACAAAATTAGATAGATAGTCATGGCTTAATGGGAGACAGCCAACATGGTTTTAGACAAGGAAGATCTTATCTTACTAATCTGTTATGTTTTTTTGAAGGTGTGAATAAACAGGTAGACAAAGGTGAGTCTGTTGATATAGTATATCTGGACTTCCAGAAAGCCTTTGATAAGGTCCCTCATCAGAGACTTTTGGCAAAACTAAAAAGTCATGGGATTGGAGGCAGTGTACTATTGTGAATCAGGAACTGGTTAAAAGATAGAAAGCAGAAGGTAGGGCTAAATGGCCAATTTTCCCAATGGAGAAAGGTGAATAGTGGAGTACCCCAGGGATCTGTGCTGGGTCCGCTGATTTTTGACATATACAAAAATGACCTGGAAAAGGGAATAACAAGTGAGGTTATCAAAATTGCAGATGACACGAAACTATTTAAAGTTGTTAAAACCCAAGAGGATTGTGGAAAATTGCAAGAGGATCTTGATAAATTGGAAGACATGGCATCCAAATGGCAGATGAAATTTAATGTGGACAAGTGCAAAGTTATGCACCTAGGAAAGAAAAACCCAAACTATGGTTACACGATGCAAGGTTCCACATTGGGAACCACCACCCAGGAAAAGATTTAGGTGTCATCATGGATAACATGTTAAAACCCTCCGCCCAGTGTGCAGCGGCGGCCAAGAGAGCAAATAGAATGCTAGGTATCATAAGGAAAGGAATGGAAAATAAAACAAAGGATATTATAATGCCTCTGTATCGTTCTATGGTGCGACCGCACCTTGAATATTGTGTGCAATTCTGGTTGCCATATCTTAAAAAGGATATAGCGTTATTAGAAAAGGTACAGAGAAGAGCCACCAAAATGGTAAAAAGGGTGATGGAAGGATACTCCTATGAAGTGAGGCTGAAAAGGTTAGGGTTTTTCAACCTGGAAAAGAGACGGCTGAGGGGAGATATGATAGAGGTCTTTAAATTAATGAATGGAGTGGAACGGGTAAACGTAGACCGATTGTTTACATCATCAGAATATAGAAAGACTAGGGGACATGTAATGAAGCTACAGGGTAAAGTATTTAAGATAATAAGAGAAAATATTTTTTCACTCAACGTGTAACTCTGGAATTGTTACCGAAGGATGTAGTAAAAGCTGTTAGAGTAGCTGGGTTTAAAAAAGGTTTGGACAAGTTCCTGGAGGAAAGGTCCATAAACCATTATTAAAAGGTACAAGCATTGTGTAACCTATGTTTTTTGGGGAAACTGCTAGGTACTTATGACCTAGATTGGCCACTGTTGGAAACAGGATACTGGGCTTGATGGACCTTGGTCTGACCCAGTATGGCATATCTTATGTTCTTATGTTTTTATTCCCTTGTCCCCAAAGGGCTCACAATCTAAGTGTACCTGAGGCAATGGAGGGTTAAGTGGCTTGCCCAAGGCCACAAGGAGTGGCCATGGGATTAGAGACCCCAGTCCCTCTGATTTGCGTAACCTGTACCAACCACTGAACCACTCCTCCCTCCACCCATTCCCAACCCTCCACCCATTCCCAACAAATCTAGTTTAAAGCCCTCTTCAGTAAGTTAGCCAGTCTGCTACTGAAGACACGTTGACCCTTCTTGGACAGATGAACGCCATCTCTGCTCTGCAAATCTTGGAACAGCATCCCATGGTCCAGGAAACCAAAACGCTCATGATGACACCATCCACGCAGCCATGCATTCATCTCCAGGATGCGAGCATCTCTGCCTTGGCTTTTACCCTCAATGGGGAGAATTGAAGAGACACCTGCACCCCTACCTGCTTCGCCCTCTGTCCCAGAGCCATGAAATCACTTTTGATATGCTCAGAGGGATACCTGGCAGTATCATCTGTGCCGACATGGATGAGCAACATTGGGTAATAGTCAATGGGCTTGATGATTCTCAGCAAACTCTCCATAACATCTTGGATTTTAGCACCTGGCAGACAGCATAGCTCTCTGAACATCAAGTCTGGTAGGCAGATGGACGCCTCAGTACCACTCAGAAGAGAGTCACCAACCACCACTACCCTTCGCTTCCTTGTGGTTACTGGGTGCTTGAGCTCTGAGTTTCCCTTTCCAGGGCTGCTTTCACCTGCTCCACTTCCAGGGCTGCATAATGGTTCTTCACCTCAAAAGCTGGAGGAGTTGGATTGGTAATTCTGCAGGCGCTGGTTGCTCGTGTCCAACCTTTGGCATTCTGTAGGCTTCCATCTTATCCTCTGCTGGAGAGCTTGGATGTTACAAGAAGCATTTCATCAATGTACTTCTTACTGTCTTGAATGCTCCGCAGCCTCAGCATGGGCATCAACATCAGATCAACTCTACGGTAGTCTGGACGGACAGATGGGCCAGTGGAAAGGAGTTGCTCTAAGTCCCATACAGGTGCCGGAGTACTACATGGCCAAAGAAGCTGTCATGCCAGTTATCTCCATCCAGATAGTAATGGGCTGCAAAGGTGTGGACTGAGGACCATGTAGCAGCTCTACAGATCTCCACCGTGGAGACCGTGCAGGTTTGCCACAAAAGTAGCCATAGCTCAGACATTATGAGCTGTTACACGGTATTCTAGGCTGAGACCAGACTGAGCATAAGCGAAGGAGATGCAGTCTGCAACCCAAACTGAAAGGGTGCACTTGGAAACTACCACACTCAGCCTATTAGGGTCTAATGAGACAAAGAGCTGTGAGGAAAGGCACTGTGTTTTCATTCTTTCAAGATAGAAAGTGAGAGGCCTCTTAGAATCCAGAGCGTGAAACCTGGGAAAAATGATGGGCAGCACCACCGACTGACTGAGATGAAAAGCGGAGACCACCTTAGGTAGAAACTTAGGGTGAGTCCAGAAGACCGCTCTATTCTGACAAAATCTTGTAAATGGCGGGTGCGTCACTAGCGCCTGCAACTCACTGACTCTGCACGTAGAGGTGACCATCACGTGGAAAATGATTTTCCAGGCAAGGAACTTAAGAGAGCAGGAGCTGAGCAACTCAAAGGGGGCAGAGAGAAGCTGCCCCACCACTACGTTAAAGTCCTCAAAGGATTTATTTAATTTAACATTTCTTCTATACCGCGCTATTATAATCAGCGCGGTGTACATCGAACAAAAACATACTACAAGCCTCTCATTAAGTGGCCAATGAGAGGATAGTGGAGATAGACTTATCAGCTGAGCTGTGATGGTACACCGCCACTGCACTCATAAGAACATAAGATATGCCATACTGGGTCAGACCAAGGTCCATCAAGCCCAGTATCCTGTTTCCAACAGTGGCCAATCTAGGTCATACGTACCTAGCAGTTTCCCCAAAAGACACAGGTTCCGCAATGCTTGTACTGGGTCAAGCATTGATATCCTGGGTCCCTTCTTAATAATGGTTTATGGACTTTTCCTCCAGGAACTTGTCCAAACCTTTTTTAAACCCAGCTACACTATTAGCCTTTACTACATCCTCAGGTAACAAATTCCAGAGTTTGATTACACGTTGAGTGAAAAAATATTTTATTTTATTAGTCTTAAATAGTTTACCCTGTAGCTTCATTGCATGTCCCCTAGTCTTTCTATATTCTGATAACGTAAACAATCGATCTACGTTTACCCGTTCCACTCCGTTCATTAATTTATAGACGTCTATCATATCTCCCCTCAGCCGTCTTTTTTCCAGGTTAAAGAGCCCTAACCTTTTTAGCCTTTCTTCAAAGGAGTATCCTTCCATTCCCTTTACCATTTTGGTAGCTCTTCTCTGAACCTTTTCTAATAACGCTATATCCTTTTTAAGATACGGCGACCAGAATGGCACACAATATTCAAGGTGCGGTCTCACCATGGAACGGTATAGAGGCATTATAATATCTTTTGTTTTATTTTCCATTCCTTTCCTTATGATACCTAGCATTCTATTTGCTCTCTTGGCTGCCGCTGCACACTGGGCGGAGGGTTTTAACATGTTATCCACAATGATGCCTAAATCTTTTTCCTGGGTGGTGGTTCCTAATGTGGAACCTTGCATTGTGTAACCATAGTTTGGGTTGTTCTTCCCTAGGTGCATAACTCTGCACTTGTCCACATTAAATTTCATCTGCCATTTTGATGCCCAGTCTTCCAATTTATCAAGATCCTCTTGCAATTTTCCACATTCCTCTTGGGTTTTAACAACTTTAAATAGTTTTGTGTCATCTGCAAATTTGATAACCTCACTCGTTATTCCACTTTCCAGGTCATTTATAAATATGTCAAAAAGCAGTGGACCCAGCACAGATCCCTGGGGTACACCACTATTCACCTTTCTCCATTGGGAAAATTGGCCATTTAGCCCAACCCTCTGCTTTCTATCTTTTAACCAGTTCTTCACTCAGATGAACCCTGACCGAGTTTGACTTGAGAACCAAGTTGGAGAGATGTATGAGGTATGTCAATAATGCCTCCACAGAGCAGGATAAAGGGTCCAGTGCCTTGCCTGCACACCAGATTGAGAACCTGCACCACTTGAAAGCATAGGAATGTTGCATACAGTCCTTGCGTGATGTGAGGAGCACATTCTCCACATCCGCCGGGAGATGGAGCTCTGCAAGAACTAACTGCTCAGCATCCATGCCATGAGAGCCAGGGAATGGACGTTGGGGTGAAGAAGGGGGACCAGATCTGGGGCACAGCTGTCAGAGAGGTTGCTTCTGGGACAGCTGGAAGAGAAGAGGAAACCATGGCTGTCTAGGCCAGTATGGTGCTATGAGAATCATGGTTATAATAAACTTAACTGTAATTTATCTCACTTATTATCTATATATCAAGAAGAGATAAACTAAATCTAACTATTCAGCCCTATTGCTTGTGTGTTTCTAAAGTGTGAAATTTTTGTCGGATCGCTTGCCCTGAAAGGGAAACTTCCCTCTCTCGTAGCAAACCCTCCTTTTCCTCTTTTAATAAAAGAGTGCACTCACCCTTTTCCTCCCCTGAGGCAAAATTACAAAATAATCCTCCGTATTCAAGCATAATATCGCAACCATGAGAATGATGATGTGAGTATATTAATATGCACCTTAACTCAAGGTCCATGAATCATTACGGAGGCTCCTGCATATGTCTTCCAAGGGAAACTGCAACGCCGTATCTCCAACGATTAGCAGTGTGAAGCACTGTTGCTTTAAAGATGTAATACTCCATATTACAGGGGAGGAGTGGCTCAGTGGTTGGGACAAGTTACCTCAGGCCGGAAGGCCAGGGGTTCAATTCCCACATGGGGACAAGCAGCTTCAGGCCGGAGGGACTGGGGTCTCTAGTCCCATGGCCATTCCTTGTGGCCTTGGGCAAGCCACTTAACCCTCCATTGCCTCAGGTACACTTAGATTGTGAACCCTTCAGGGACAAGGGAATAAAAAGTACCTGTTAGTATACATGTAAACTGCACTGATTCTAAATAGTGTGGTATATAAAATAAATAAATAAATAAATAAATAAAAATAACTTCCAGATCCTAGGATTCCCCTGAGTGCTTTACCATGCTCTTCACAAATCTTCTCAAAATGTGCTGATTACCAAAAAAACGTGTAGACCATTGATTATTGTACACAACGTCGTGTTTCAAACCATGAGCCTCCTGGTCCTTCTTCATGCATTTCCATCTAACTATTATTCCCCTTCCTCTGCCATTTTGAACTTAGCCTCGTTCCCCTATCCAAAGAAAGCGGGCTTATCATTGGCTGTCAAAAGAGCTCAATCTATTAGGCTCCACCAATCCAGAGCGAGATTCAAACCAGCAGGTGTTACTGATCGTAACCGATAAATCCAAAATTGTTCTCTAAGTTGTAATCTTTGCACCCGATCTCCCCCACAAATATGGAGTGGAATGAACTCAGTAAAGCGCCATGTAAGATCCTGAAATGTATGATCAAACTCCTGGCAATGTTGAGCCATCGGAGCTCATAGTATTCTGTTATTTATTCGAGATCTGTGTTCTAAAAGTCTTCTTTTCATGGGGCGAGATGTGCGGCCGACGTAATTCTTGTGACATGGACAAGATAATATGTAGATCACATAAGCACTCATACAAGTAGTTCGGTGACTCATAATTCTTATCCCTGTAGTAACATCCTCCCAAACAGGTCCCTCAATTGTGGAGGCACAAAAATCACATTCCCCACACTTGAAATGATCCATGGTGGTCCCATCCAACTCACCCGAAGAGGAATGAATCAACAAATCTGTCAAATTCCGTCCGCGCTGAAAAGCAAACATTAATGGTTTTCTAAAACAGGGGTGTAAGGACAATATTTTCCAATGTTTTTCAATATTTTCATAACCCGTATTGCATTGGGCATGTAGGGGAGAACTCCCACATAAGATGCCAATTGTGTCCCTTGTTCTTGTTGACATGGGGATTCCTCAGGCCACCATTCTGGGTGGTTAAAGCACGCTCTCCTATACGCTTTCTTAATAGTTGCTATTGGGTAACCCCTCTCTCGTAATCTCTTTTTATTGCAAGGCATCCATGAAGTACAGAGGAACATGAAACATTAACAGATTACAATATCAAAGAGTATCAAGGCCAAAGCCACTAACATGAAACACAGAACTAGCCTACAAAACGCCTTCTTTTTGTGTTTTTTAGTTCAATATTATGACAATTATAGCACCTTCCTCCTTCCCCTTCCCAATCCCAATTCCCCCCCCCCCCATTCAGCATAATGTCACAGCGCCCGACTCCCAACAAAAAGCAGCTACCCCCTCACCCTCCAAGACCCCCCCTTCCCAGAGCCCCCCTAATCTAACCCCCTATCCCTCCCTCCCACCCACAGGACTCAATGTTAGCGTTTAAGCAAGGAAACATGCCAGCCAAACAGCATTCACGAGGGAAAATGCAGTACCACAAAGAATCATACCGCGGCCTAGACTAGAGCCCCAGGGACCTAGGCCGTACTACAGTTGTAAACAATCAGGAGCCATAATGGAGGACAAAGGGTTCCCACACCTGTTCAAAGCGCGGCAGACGCATCCTACTAGCAGCCACTCCTCGCTCCATTATATACATATCCGACATCCGGTCCAACCAGGCGGAGAAAGATGGGGGGAGGTCGCTCTTCCAAGCAGACGCGAGAGACAGTCGAGCCGCATTCAAACCATGGTGAAGCAAAGCCAGCTGAAGAGCACGTGCCCCGGGCACAGCTGCCCCAAAAAGAAAAATCCCCAGGTCCCAAGGGATGCTCAACCCAAGATGTTGCTGCAACCGGGATTGGATGCCCCTCCAAAAGATTCGAATGCGAGGGCATGCCCACCAGATATGCGTCAGGGAACCCTTTTGTCCGCAGTTTCGCTAACAGAGATCCGTGACCCCCGGATAAATATGAGCAATCCGCGCGGGTGTCATATACCATCGGAATAATATTTTATAGTTAGTTTCGCAGGCGTTAACCGCCACCGAACTCCTCTACAGTCTGCCCTCCACCTGTTCCCACTGCTGCTCAGAAAAAGGAAGGTTCAAATCAGAGTTCCAAAGTTCTCTATGCTTAATGAATCTCAATTGCTGCCCCTGCAAGTGGGCATACAAAGTCGCCACCAGCCCTTTAGTGGTAGTGCACCCTTCACAGTAACGCTCCAAATCCGTCAACTCTCGGGTCACGTGGGGTCGAACAGTTTTAGATTGAACCCAATGCGCTACTTGCATATATTGAAAGAGGTGACCATCAGGAAGGTCAAAATCCTCCTGTAGTATACGAAATGGTTGTGATTTACCCTCATCGAAAAGTTGCCCGACCCGGCTAAGGCCCCTGTGGCCCCACAACCGGAAAATCGGATCAACCATCCCCGGGGGAAATGAGGCATTATTCACTATGGGTGCCAAAGGGGTCAGGTCCGTCCCCCGAGGTCGAAAGAATTGGTCCCAGCAGCGGACGGTATGAAGGATATAGGGATTACTAGGACGTATACCACTCCGTAGTTTTGGACCAAGCCACAGCCGATCCCCCAATCCCGCTCCCCCCGCTAAACTCATTTCCATCTGCACCCACCGCTTGGAGCTATCGGCAATCATCCATTCCACCCCCGCGCGGCTTTGTGCCGCTGCGTAATACCAGTGCAAATTGGGCGCTCCCATACCCCCAAAACGCGTACGGGCATAGAGAGCTTGACGCGCCAACCGAGGGCGACAGTACCGCCAGATAAACTTCATTAACAAGGTTTGCCAGGTGGCCAGGATGCCCCGTGCTAACAATATGGGGAGAACTTGGAAGAGGTACAAGAAGCGGGGAACGACCACCATCTTAACTACCGCGATACGTCCAGACCAGGAAAGTATCAGCCTATGCCAGGTGTTTAAGTCCCGCCGAACCTGACGGAGTAGAGGATCGTAGTTAGCCTTGAAAAGAGCCGCCCGCTCCACGGTCAGCTGCACCCCTAAATAGCGTAAGGCACCCAACACCCAGCGAAAGGGGTAGGCCGCTTGGAGTTCCGCGCAGACCGCCCCGGAGACCCCGACATTTAAAACTTCGGATTTAGTGTAATTGATTTTGAAGCCCGACACCCGGGAGAAAGTATCAAAGAGTTGCATCGCGACAGGGAGGGACGCAGTGGGGTTCACCAGGGATAATATAATATCATCCGCAAAGAGCGCAATACGATAGTCCGAGGAGGCCAATGTGAACACCCTGCAGGCCTGGATGTTCACAAAAGCTTTGCGCCAAGGATTCCATCACAAGCGCGAACAGCAGTGGCTACAGAGGACATCCTTGGCGAGTGGCCCTCTCCAATAAGAAATTTTGCGAGTGCCCCCCATTAACCCGGACGCATGCTTTAGGTTCGTGATATAAGCTATGAACCCAGCGGATGAAGTTGGGACCAAAGCCCATCCTTTCGAGCACACACCAGAGGTAACCCCAACTGACACGGTCGAAGGCCTTTTCTGCGTCAATTCCCACTACTAAGGTTGGTTGTGGATCCTGCTGGGCCACATGAAAGACCTGTAGCATACGCCGAATATTATCTGCTGCCTGGCGGCCAGGCACAAACCCAACCTGATCAGGGTGCACTAAAGTCGGGAGAAATCGGTTCAATCGTGCGGCCAACACAGATGCAAGTATTTTGACGTCGGTATTTAGCAGGGAAATGGGGCGGTAGGAGGCCGCCTCTTGCAAGGGTTTACCTGGCTTAGGGAGCATCACTATCAAAGCCTCACGTTGAGATGGAGGCAGAGGCACCCCCCTCAAAACCTCATTGAAAAGCACTGCCAACGTTGGCGCTAGTTGTGCGCGGAATTTCTTATAGTACTCCGCGGGAAAGCCATCGTTACCCGGCGCGCCCCCGGTTTTCAGTCGCCGAATGGCATATTCCACCTCTTCCACTGTGATTTCAGAGTCTAACTGATCCCGATCGGGATCAGGCAGGTGCGGCAAGGTGACCGTCCGCAGAAAGTCCTGCACACTTGCCAAGGCAAAAGGTTCGGCTTTATATAACTGCTCCAGGTACTCAGCAAAGATGTCGCGAATCTCCCGAGAGGTCACCCTCTTCTGCCCCCCAGAGTCGCAAAGCTCGCGAACCACTCTCGCGGATTGCTGCTGCCGAAGGCGCAGAGCTAGAAAGCGACCGGTCTTATTCCCATGCTCATAAAAAGTTTGCCGGAGTTTCCAGCGCTTATTATCTATTTCTAAACATGCATCCAAATTAGCCCGGGCAGTCCGCCACTGACGCAGAGCCCGCCGCGATCCAGTCCGGGCATGCTTTGAACGCAGTCGGGAGGAATCTCCCGCTAATTGACAATATTCTCGGTTCCAAGCTCTCCGCGTGCGGGCCGCTTCCGCCAGGAGCTGGCCCCGTGCCGTG
Source organism: Ichthyophis bannanicus (assembly GCA_033557465.1). Lineage (NCBI taxonomy): Eukaryota > Metazoa > Chordata > Amphibia > Gymnophiona > Ichthyophiidae > Ichthyophis > Ichthyophis bannanicus. Next base: position 1,307,659,037 of record CM066033.1, read on the forward strand.
GCCTTGAAAGCATCCCAGACCAAGGGTAGCGAAACTTCCCCAGAATCATTAAGCTCAAAAAATTCGGTTATAAAACGACAATGTTCTTGCACTGCGCATTGTCGCCGCAAAAATCGCACATCAAATCTCCAAAGCCAATGGCGCTCATTATACAGGCCCGTCGGGAGAGTAAGCCAGCACGGGGCATGGTCCGACCAGGTCAGAGCCCCATGGCCGGCCTCCACTCTCCCATCCATCAGGCGCTGATCCAACAAAAAGTAATCTATGCGGGTGTGCACCTGATGAACGGGAGAATAGTATGTGTAGCTCCTCTCCCCCTCGTGGGTGTCCCTCCAGACATCTCGCAAGCCTAAGTCCATTAGGAGGCTCTGTAACGCCCTAGCCGGCCCTCCCACCACCCCCCCCCCCGGTACGACCGGTAGAATCCAACTGGGGCACCAGAGTGTGTTACAATCCCCGCCGAGAACAATGGGGCCCTTCGCGAAGTCCGCCAGCAAGGTCCTCAACTGCAGAAAAAAGGCTTCCTGGCCAGCATTTGGTGCATAGATGTTAGCTAAAGTTAAGAGATGACCTTCCAGGCGTATATTCGCAAAAAGCCACCTTCCCAGGGTATCTCTTTTAACCTCCTCCACTTGAAGAGATAAGCTCTGATGGAATAGAAAGGCCACCCCACGTTTCTTCCGGCCCTGCGTGTCCGAAGCAACCTATACCTCATTATAGGGGTTACGCCCTAACCATCCCTGCTTGCTAGCCCAGAGGTGTGTCTCTTGTAAGAAGACTATGTCCCCTTTCAGACCCCGCAGTTCTGAGAACAGCAGTGAACGCTTTCTTGGGGAGTTAGGACCCTTAACATTCAAAGAAATCAGGCGAAGCATTGGGATTCAAGCACCAAGCCTTCCCCGCCTCTTGCCTCCCCATGGGCCCATGAGATTCCGCCCCCATAGCACATTCCCTCTGACTATTTGTAAGTGTGTGTCACCCTTGCCTACATATTCCTGATCCCCATACAGAGTACTATAACCCCCCCCCCCCACCTTACCCGAAACCCCCCACCATCCCCTAACTGGGTGTGTCACCCACACAACCAATCCTCCCCCCCCCCCACCCGTCAATACCACCTGCCTGTTAATATAGAAACAGGACACGGTAAATTGACCTCAAACTAGACTCCGCCCAGGTCCCCACAAAGCTTAGTTACAAGCATAACATATAGTAACATTTCCCCATCACCCGCCACCCTCATGGGTCATAAATCCTGCTGCGCTCCCTTAACAAAACAGTTTCAACAACAAAACATCCACAAGTTGCCCGCCACCCCCAAATAATTCTAAGCAGTTGTCCCGGGCCCTTCCAGGCCACTAGCCGCTAGCTCATCCAAAGCTGATGTGGGGAGCAGCAAAGTTAGAAGAGCTAAGCAGTCAGCCGTTAGTCATGAGAGTGGGGAACCCTTAGGCAGGGCCCCCCGGGCAACAAAGTAGACACTCCATCTCCAGGAAATATCAAACAGGTTTACCCACCCGGGTCCATTTTGAATGGGAGGCAAAGGGTGAGGCAAAGCATTATCTTCAACTAGTCCCGCCTGTCGCAGGGCCCGCCAAGCTTCAGTATGGTCCTTTGCTGAGATCTTTTTGTTGCCCAAAAGAAAGTTCATCCGAAATGGAAAGGACCAAGAATAGCGGATCCCTTTGTTGTTCAGGACCGTCGTAATTGGTTTCATCTCCCTCCGACGGGCCAAGGTGAACGTTGAGAGATCCTGATAGATTGTTACCGTTGTGTCTTGAAAGCGAATCGCTTTTTTCTCCCGGCCTCGACGAATGAGAAGCTCGGCATCAGTATAGCACAAGAATCGCGCAATGACGTCCCGGGGTTGGTTGTTAGGAGGTTTCCCCAGGGCGCGATGGACTCGTTCAGTTTCCATTCCGGACGCATGAGCAGCCAGGTCCTCCAACGGGAGCAGTTCCGCTATCAGATTTTTGAGTACCAGCGGGAGGTCCTCGCCGCGCCCCACAGCTTCCGGGATTCCGCGAAAACGCACATTATTGCGACGGGAGCGGTTTTCAATGTCATCAATTTTGTAGGTCAACTCCATCGCTTGCGCATGTTGTCTATCAAGCGCACATTGTAAGTCCACTAGGGCACCATCATGGCTGTCAACTTTTGTCTCAACTTCTTCTACTCGTGCACCCAGTTCCTTTATATCATTCCGAAGTTCTGTAATGTTGTTCATCAGTTCTTCGCGCAGGGAGCGAAATTCGGTGGTCAGGTCCTCAAAACCCCTGCGAAGCTCTCGCTGAAGCGGGGCATACGAGAGCTGCTGACGAGGGACCAGGTCATCTTCACTCACAGTCTCGTCATCAGAGCCCATCGAGGGAGGTCTGGCAGTTGGACTAGCCAGAACACCAGTCTTAGTCTGCAGCCGTTGGGATGATCGCATCCCCTCCCGGGCCTCAGGGTTTTTTGCCTTAGTAGCCATGTGGAGGGTAAAAACCCCCAGCAGGCCAAAGCGAGGCAGTAGGTTATGACAAGAAAGTTGGCAGGTGCTTTAGGCCAGGCAGGCACGGGAGAGAAAAAATTAGGAAGTTTAGCCAAGAGAAGGAAAAAAGAAAAAAATGTGATTAGAGCCAAGCAATCCCGCTCGTGGCCAGCAGAGGGAGCTCCAGGATCATACAAGGCAGCAATGTCCACACAGTGTTAGGAGAGACACAGCACAATGTCAGCAATGATACAGATGCCAGGCAGGCAGCGATGAGGAGAGATAGCAGCCTCTATAAGTGCCCTGAGAACGAGTAGGCACTCGGTGGGAGTCTCCAGATCAAATCCCAGATTTATGCTGAGGAGAGAGGAGCCGGGCAGAGCCGCGGGGACCTAAAATGTAGTAGCTGATAAAGGCTGCAGACGATTGGCTAAGAAGCGCCCATGTGATCCAGGCCTTATTGAGCACGTTGGAACGCAGGAGGAACCATGCGTTCCAAGACCACGCGGTTATGGCCACCGCTATGTCCAGCCCCTCCACGAGCACCCGCGGAGCTTCGCAGCGTCGCTGTACAGGCTTTCTCACCTTTGCCGCTCAAGCAATACCCTGGTGCAAGGAGGACAGATCAGTCGTTTCAGCGGCAGCAGCAGCAGCAGCACCGAAGCACGTCGCTCCCCCTCCTCTCTGAATCGCAGCCGCGAAACCCACTCACGGCGATCAGGTCACTCAACTCCCAGAGATGGTAAACAGCAGGGGGTATACTTCAGGTGGCAGCGGGCTGCTCGCTCTGCAGAAGGGACCCCAGATGCGGGAGAGGAAGCGGCGGAGGCTCGGCAGGCAGGAGTGTGGCAGCGCGGCCGGCCTATACAGATACCGGTACCGCGGTTCTAATCGTGCTGCAGGTCTCCACGGCTCGCCGAAGGACGCAATTGAGAGCGCCTGGTCCCAAGCTACACGGATCAGGTAAATTTTGGGGAAAACGCTGACTAAATGCCTATGTTAGCTGAAGAGAGGGGGAATGCCAGGACGGAGGAGAACTAGGATGCGGCCATTCCACAACGGGCTCACGAGCGCCCCCCCCCCCCCCCCCCCCCCCCGTAATCTCTTTTTAAGATCCTTGACATGATGTTTAAATTGTGATAAAGTCGAGCATAATCTTCTTAAATTAAGAAATTGCCCTATAGGAAGGCCTCTTCGAAGGGGTCCAGGGTGGTAACTTTGATAATGGAGTAAAGTGTTCCTCTGGACGGGTTTGCGATAGAGGGTAAATTGCAAAGTAGGACCCTCTTTATATATCAAAATGTCCAAAAACTCAATAAAAGACATGCTATATTTGGGTACCAACTGTATATCCCTATCTAAGGTATTGATCCAATCAAAAAATTGCAAATGTTGATACTCTGAACCCGTCCAAAGAAAAATAATGTCAGCCAAATATCGGGTCCAATGTACTATCAATGTATACCAATGTGAAGAATACAGAAATATCCGTTCAAACTGTGCCATATACAAGGCTGCTAATGATGGGGCTACAGTAGCCCCCATGGCTATGCCATGCACTTGCAGATAAAATTGACCTTCAAACAGGAAAAAATTATTTTTTAATACTAAGCTCAAAATGTGAATTATAAATTCTTTTGGTATTCTAGGCGGTAATGGCAACATTAATTCTTCGACCATACGAATGACTGCTTCATGATTAATATTCATATATAGAACAGTAACATCCATAGTAACTAGGTACAGTGATGACACGTCTTTGACAAATGAGTCTTTGACAAAGAATGGAATCTGCTGTACTAATGAACGTAAAAAAATATCCCAAAATTGTGAAAGAGGTTCCCATAAGGAACCTCTACATGAAACTATTGGGCGGCCCGGTGGATTGCGTAAATCCTTATGTATTTTTGATACCATGTATAAGGAAGGTATTAAGGGGTGTTTTTTATTGAGAAATTCAAATTCACGTTGCGTGATCCAATTGGATTCCAAAGCTTCAAAGGTGTACTGATTAATCAGTAGACTAAATGACAAGGATGGGTCCGAGGGCAACTGTTGATAATATATAACATCTGAAACATGTCTCAACACAGTTTGAATGTAGCGTGTTTTATCCTGCACTACTATAGCAGGAGTTTGATCATACATTTCAGGATCTTACATGGCGCATTATTGAATTCATTCCACTCCATATTCGTGGGGGAGATCGGGTGCAAAGATTACAACTTAGAGAACAATTTTGGATTTATCGGTTACGATCAGTAACACCTGCTGGTTTGAATCTCGCTCTGGATTGGTGGAGCCTGATAGACTGAGCTCTTTTGACAGCCAATGATAAGCCCGTTTTCTTTGGATAGGGGAATGAGGCTAAGTTCAAAATGGCAGAGGAAGGGGAATAATAATTAGACGGAAATGCATGAAGAAGGACCAGGAGGCTCATGGTTTGAAACACGACGTTGTGTACAATAATCAATGGTCTACACGTTTTTTCAGTAATCAGCACATTTTCAGAAGATTTGTGAAGGGCATGGTAGAGCACTCAGGGGAATCCTTGGATCTGGAAGTTATGGAGTATTACATCTTTAAAGCAACAGTGCTTCACACTGCTAATCGTTGGAGATATGGCGTTGCAGTTTCCCTTGGAAGACATATGTAGGAGCCTCTGTAATGATTCATGGACCTTGAGTTAAGTTACATATTAATATACTCACATCATCATTCTCATGGTTGCGATATTATGCTTGAATAAGGAGGATTATTTTGTAATTTTGCCTCAGGGGAGGAAAAGGGTGAGTGCACTCTTTTATTAAAAGAGGGTTTGCTACGAGAGAGGGAAGTTTCCCTTTCAGGGCAAACGATCTGACAAAAATTTCACACTTTAGGCACACAAGCAATAGGGCTGAATAATTAGAGTTAGTTTATCTCTTCCTGATATATGACACTCATGGTGGCACCGTCTGCTTGTAGCTGGAACAGGGTCTTGGCCACCAGAGGAATTGGTGGGTAGGCATACAAGAGGCCTTCACTCCAGTCCAGCAGAAAAGCATCAGAGGCTATCCGACTGCTGTGTGAACTCTGGAGCAAAACTGTGGCAGCTGAGCATTGTATGGGGTTGCAAAGAGATCTACTGACAGTGTGCCCCACATACAGAAAATGTACGAGAAGTTGCCACTTGTTTGCTTAGGGTCCACTCGTGCGACTGAAAGACTCTGCTCAGATGATCCACTAGGACATTGGACTCCCTGGGCAGATACACAGCCCTAAAGAACATGCCCTGTGAGACGGCAAACTTCTAGAGATGGATTGCTTCCCTACAAAGATGATACAAGCCCGTGTCACCCTGTTTGTTAATGCAGAACATTGCTATTTGGTTGTCCATTTGGACGAGGACCACTTGGTTGGGTAGGTGTTGTTGAAATGCCCGAAGCACATTGGCAATGGCCCAGAGCTCCAGGAAGTTTATCTGGTGGAGGCTGTTCTGAACCATCAAGAGCTCCTGCGGGCGCAGGCCATTGAGATGAGCACCCAAGCCCATCATAGAGGCATCCATGGTCAGAATACGTTGATGTGGAGGGGCTTGAAAAGGGAGTCCTGCAAGCAGGTTTGGAAGCTGTAGCCACCAGGATAGGGCTTCCCTGAAGCGAAGGAGTGATTACTACTCTGTTCCTGAAACAGCCAGTGATGACACCATTGTGTGCAGAGTCCACTGCGTCTGTCTCAGCTGTAGCCATGCATATGGGGTGACATGGACCATGGAGGCTATGTGCCCGAGGAGGTGCAGCTTCTATCTGGCAGTGCTGTATGTTGTGAGTCAGAGTGACTAAGTGACAGGCACAATCCCTCGGCAAAAAGGCTCACGCTAGGGTAGTATCAAGGAAGGCCCCAATGAACTCGAGGCATGGAGAGGGCTGCAGTTGAGACTTTGGGTAGTTGATCACAAAGCCCAGATACTCTAGCATCTGAATACTGAGCTTCGCTATTGCCAGACCTCATCTGGTGTTCCACCCCTGATCACGTCCAGGTAGGGGAAGACAAAGATCTCCTGGGTCTGGAGGAAGGCAGCGACAACCACAAGACATTTTGTGAAGACCCTTGGAGCGGAGGCTAGACTGAAGGGCAGCACCCAATACCGATTATGTCTTCTGCTGAGCATGAAGCAGAGATACTGCCAATGGAGGGGGTGAATGGGAATATGAGTGTAGGCATCTTTGAGATCCATGGAGCATAGCCAATCTTCCTGTTGAAGGAAGGGTAACAATGTTCCCAAGGAGATCATTTTGAACTTTTCCCACACCAGAAACCGATTGAGGTTCCGAAGATCCAATATGAGCCTGTAACCCCCATTTTCTTAGGAACCAGGAAATAACAGGAGTAAAACACCCAACCAGTCTGAAATGGAGGGACCAGCTTGATGGCCAGGTCAGTCAAGAGAGTTTGAACCTTCTGTTGGAGGAGCTCTTGATGGTGAGAATCGAGGGGGTACTCCCCTAGGAAGAATGGAAGAGGAAGTTGATTGAAATGCAACAGGCACCCTCCTGGACTATCTTAAGGACCCAGGAGTCTGGTATTAGTGGTCACCTGTGGACAAAATGGATCACCCTTCCTCCCACCTATGGAGGAAAAATGCTCGGTTTGGGAAGTAGAGTCACATTCCTTAGGAAGGAGTCAAAAGCCTCCTCCAGGCTGTGGTTGCGGTGCTGGCTGGGATCTTTGGGGCTTCATGCGACACTGCTGAAGCTGGCCTTGCCCGTTCTGTTGCTGCCCTTGCTGAGGGCCCTGATAGGGCTGGTATGGTGGGTAGCCGCCATAATATTTCCTTTTCTTAGGGTAGAAGGATTTTTTCCAAAAAGCTTCTTTCTGGAGGAATCAGATGTTTTTTCTGGCGAGCCTGTTCATAGTTAATTGCTCCCTCTCTAGCTCCCCGGCCTTGTCCTGCATGAGCTTGCCAAAGAGGTTTTCACCCTGGCAGGCGACATCCGCTAACTTGTCCTGCACCCACTGCTCCAAGTCAGAGGACTGCAGCCAAGCTAGGCGGTGGGCCCCTATGCCCACAGTGGCTACCTGGGCCATGGACTTGAAGCCATCGTAGGCTGTCCTGGTCATATACTTTGAGCAGTCCTTGGTCTTAGAGATGAGGCCACGGAATTGTTTGAGCTGCTCTCCCAAAAGTATGGCCAAGAAGTTGGCCAGATTCCCCGTTAGATCATTAAGACACATGCCCAAGTAGAGCTGACAGGCCTGGATGTGGGCTACCAGCATCGAACCCTGGTAGTATTTTCTCCAGATGCCATCCAGGGTTCAAGCCTCTTGGCCTGGAGGCACCAAGGAGTGAGTTATAGTGCTTTTAATCCTCCGCATGGCTGACTTCACAACCATGGAGTTGTGTGGGAGCTGTGGTTTTACAAAGCCCGAGCTTTTATGGACCCGATACATGGAGTCTAGCCAACAGCTCACTGGGAGTACGGAGAGGGGAGTCTCCCACATGCAGAAGAGCATCCTCTCCAGGATCTTGTGAATGGGGACCATGATAGCCTCCTTGGGAGGGGAAGAATATTGGAGAATCTCCAACTCCTCCGCCTTGGGCTCTTCCTCAGCTTTGATGGTAAAGGGCAGGTCCTTGGCCATGTCCCTCATAAACTCATGGAAGGAAATGTCTTCTGGTGGGGGCTTCTGGCATTCATAAGGCAGCGAGGGATAAGAGGGTATGTCCCGATGGCGCTAAAGTACTGGGGACGACTCCTCAGTCTCCCAGCCTTCGGAATCAGAGTCCATGAGGAAGTCTAAGTATCAATGAGATTCCTCACAGTGCTGTTGGTGCTCAGGCAGGGGGTCTGAAGCTCCTGGCAATGCAAACCCGAGGCACTCGGGGGGAACCTCTGGGAAGTGAGAAGGACTTTGAACGTCTGCTTGAGCTATCTCCCTGGCCTGGGAGAGTGTGGACCTCAAGGACAAGCCTCACCTCCCTCAGTGAGGCCACCACTGTAGACTGACCTGCTACCAGTACCGAGGAAACCAAGGGCATCGGGTCTCAAGCAGCCTGCAGAGCCAGGAACTCAGTCAGATGGCATTTGAGGGCTTGCATACGCTCATCAAGGAGTGTAGTCTCTGAGGTGGTAGGAACCTGGGCAGCAGCCGCAGCAGCCACAGCTCCAGTGCCGGTTCCTTCATCAGGGACTCCATGATGGTCATGGTATTGGGAGACACCCGACGGCCCTCCTGGGCCTTGGAAGGCAATTCCTCCCGCCGGGGCAGCTTAGGAGGCCACTCCCGGCCCTCGTCCTCAGAGTCTTCAGTGCCTCTAGCCCTTGGCATGTCCCCTCAATGTCGACTGGGTGGAAGACCAATCTTCTGGATGCAATCATCATTCAGGAATGGCTCCCAGTCCAGTGCACCGCAGCCCTTCAGCTCTGAGTGAGCTCAGCTACCATGCAAAGTCGAAGCCTCGGCAGAGGCTCTCGAGGGTGTTGATGCTGACGTCACTGCCGGTGCCAATGCTGCTAACTCGGAGGAACTGAACTATGGTTCCTGCTGTTTTCCATGATTCCTATGCCTCTTATGCGTCATCTGCAAGCAGAGAGAACAGGTGGAGGGCTCATGGTTAGGCCCGAGGCACTGAAGGCACCAATTGCGGCGGTCCATCATAGAGATAGTCCGGCCACACCGGGAGCACTTCTTGAAGCCACTGGTCAGCTTAGACAGGTTGGGGAAGATGGTTTCCACCAAGTCAAAGGATGCCAACATCCCAGACAACCAGAAAGGTGCGAGAGAAAAAAGAACACATGCCAAGAAAAAGAAAAGAAAAAAGGAAACCAAGAAAAAAAAGCGGTGACGAGACACCGATGCTCCTGGAGACGAGCAGGAAGATGAGCGACAAGCACATGGACTGAGAAAGAAGTCAAAAACATGACTAAAAGTACCGCAAGGGCATCAACTATTTTCTGGGGACAGACAGATGTCTGAGATGCTCCGCGGAAAAAATAGGACTGAGATAAGATGGCTCCTTCGGGTAGGAAGATGGGCACACATGCATGGTAGTCCTCTAAAAAGCTTCCTATAGAAGCTGGAGTGTATTCCAGTACAGGCTGCATCGGTGACATCATCCATATGTGAGGACTGACTTTCTGCTTGTTCCCAGAGAATATTCATATAAATTTGCTAAAGTAGCATGGGAGAGCTTCTTTTTATGTCTGTTCAGCAGAGCAGAAAAAAACTGAGCTCACTGCATGCATGAAGGGCCACATACATGCAGGATTTTATACTCAACTTCTGAGCTCTGGAAGAGCAGTTCTGTCCCGGTGCCATAGGATTACATCACCCTCTTGGTTGCCTGGCTCAATCCTGCCTGTCAACTAAAATAATCTCCCAGCAAACCCAAACCTCCCTTCAAAAACATCAACCAGCTGCAAATACAACCATGACTATATTGATTTAACTCCCTCCAGTCAAAGTACTTGTCCCCCTGTCCCCTACCACTTCTCCCTTCCCCATACCCAACCTTTCATAGCCGCTAAACTACCCTTAGTATTATTGATTGGGTAAATGTTTCATCAGAACATGATAGGAAGGTAAGGCTTCTAGATGCCATTTGACTGCATCACGGAGCAGTTGGTTTTGGAATTCATGAGAGGGGAAAATGTTTTCAATCTAGTCCTTACTGGAATGTGGGATCTAATGTAAGGGATAACTGTGGTAAAGCCATTTGGCAATAGTGATCAAAATACGATCAAAATTGTCAATCACTGGAAGGGGGACACTAAACAAGCTACTATTGTAGCATTTAATTTTAAAAAGAGAAACTATGAAAAATTGGAAGAAAACTGAAAGGAGCAGTTTCCAGGGTCAAAAGTTTGCATGAGGCATAGACATTATTTAAAGTACCATTTTGGAAGGTCAGACAAAATATATTCTATACATTAAAAAAAAGTTGGAGAAGATCAAACAACTACTACTATGTTTAATGGTGAGGTGAAAGATGTAGTGAAAGCCAAAAGGGTGTCTTTCAGAAAATGGAAAGTAGACACTAATGAGGAAAAGAGGGATGAGCATCAGCACTGGCAAGTTTTATGTACAACAATAAAGCAGTCCAAGAGAGATTTTGAAAAGAAAGCTTCCAGTAGAAGCAAAAATTAACTCTAAAAACTCTTCTAAATACATTTGAAGCAAAAGCCTGCAAGGGAGTCAATTGGCATGCTAGGCAATCCGGGGGTAAAAGGAGTGCTCAGGAGGATAAGGCCATAGCAGAAACCCCAAATTAATGCTTTGCCTTGGTACTGAAGAGGAGGATGGGGGTCATATCCATACCAGAAATCTTATCCGAACATGATAATTTAGAGCAAATAATGTACATAACTGGAAACCTATATGATATAACAGAGAAAATTGACAAACTACAAAGCAACAAGATGGTAACCAGATGGTATTTACCTAAGTATTGAAAGAGCTAATCTGTTGCTAATGGCTACCATACCTGAGAACAAGATGGTGATCAGTATAACACCCATTTTATAAAGGGCTCTAGGAGACATCAGGAAAATATAGACTGATCAGTCCAACATCTCTTCCAGGCAAATTGATAAAATTATTGATCTTATGGCTAGACACTGCTTAACAGGACTGAGTCTGCATGGGTCTAGCAAAGGCAAGCTTTACCTTATCAATTTATTAGATTTTATTTGAAGATGTAAACAAAGATGCAGATAATGGTGAGCAAATTGATGCGGAGCCCGATTCCGGTATAGGCACATCCATGCCGTCCAGACGGCCCCAAGCAAGACGGGCCCATTTGGACCCAATTCTGGACCATGGAAACAAAATGTTCTCATAGTAACCAGAATTGGGCCAGAGGACAGCCTGGTGCCCCATCCTCCCCGCAGGCGCCCCTGACTCTAGTGTCCATGGCCCCCCTTTTCCCTACTGCCCAACCCAAGGCTGGCCTGCTGTGGCCTGGGATCGAGCAGCGGTGACCCCCCCCCCCCAACATGTGGCCCCAGTGGAGGATCCCCGGGCCTGATTGTCGGGTTTTCGATAACCAGCGCATCCCCATTGGCCCGGCAGGACGTTCATGGCTGTGATCTGAATCAGACCTATACATCCTGTAGGGCTGGCCCATCCCCCCACTCCATTCCGATCCCGCCCCTCCTACCCCCCTGCCAGCTCTCCCCGTCCTGATGCACAGGACATAAAGGGAGAGCCGGAGGGGGAATTGGGCCCTGTTGGCTTGCAGGACTGCACGTCCCGCTGGGACATACAACCCCACAACCCGCATTTCAGAATCGGGTCCATAATGTATTTGGATTCTCCAGAACCAAGCAGGAAGTCAGTCCTCACTTATGGGTGACATCGACGTCGATGGAGCCCCCGTGCGGAGCAATTCCCCAGCTTTCTAAGAAAGCCTTTGGGAATACTGCGTGCATGCGCGGTCCCCTTCCCGCCTAAAGGTACCATCTTGCTCAGTCTTTCTTTTTCCGTGGAGCCCACTGGACGTCTGTCCGTGTCACCTGGAAAAATTGATGTTTTTTCTCGCGATTTCATCGTGTTTTTTCTCCGGTTCGACGCCAGTTCCCCTTCCCGCCGGGTTCGGTACACTGGTATCGAGCCCGTCTTCTATTTTTCGGTTTTTGCCCTTCGTGGCTGGCGTTCGCGCCCTTTTTGTCTTTTCCCTGGAAGGCCGGTCCTTTGACCTCGCGGGGGTCCTTTTTTCCCCGATGGCTTCCAGTGCTTTCAAAAAGTGTGATCGGTGCAAGAAACTGATGTCTCTCACCGACACACACGACTGCTGCCTTCGTTGCCTCGGACCGGATCATCTTCCTAAGGTCTGTGTCCCGTGTGGCAAAATGTCCACCAAGGCACTACGAAGCCACCAGCATCAGAAAGAACAGATTTTTTCTGACTCTGCCTCCGGCTGGGCCCGGACCTCGTCAGAGGCCTCGACGTCTCGGGAGTCTGACCCCGGGCATCACCGGGGTTCCTTGGACAGGGGGTCCCCCGATCAGGAACGTAAGAGGAAGAAACGGCTCGTGAGGGCAGCGACGGGGAGGTCCCTGGTTCCTCGAGGGCCAGGTCTCGGACCCCCGACCGCCGTCCCGGGCCCTTGGAGCAGGAGAAGCTGTCCAAATTACCTCATGTGGAGGCAGAGCCCGTCGGACACGTAAGTCCTGTTGTCCTCGTGGACTCTCCTCCTAGAGAGCCGCCGCTGGGGCCCGAGTCGGTGGCTGCTGAGTCTCCTGAGCTTGGACTCAGGCTGACAGCCTTGGAGTGCAGATTGTCTGCCTTCATGGATCAGCAGCGGGTACTGATGGCCAGCCTCGCTGGTGCATCTGCCCCGACCACCGGGACATCGACGTCTAAGTCGACCCCGAAGACTGAGCCGATACTCGAGACCATGAAGGTTCGAGGTCATCCTCGGTCTCGGTCACGGTCACCCTCGACCTCCCGCTCGGAACCGAGGGCGTCGACGCCAGTGCCTTCGGCGTCGGGGTGGGTGCCACCGAGGCCCGCAGGGTCGGAGCACCCCGACTCCTCTTCGGATGAGTCTGCGTGGGAGACGGAGGACGAGGAGTCCCCCGATACTTTTCAGACTCGGTGTCTCCCTTTGGACTCACTGCAGTCCGAACCCCGATGTAGGTCCCCTCCGGAGGACACCAGGTTCTCGGAGTTTGTCAGTGACATGGCCAAGGCTTTGGCGATTCCCGCGGACCCCGAGGAGGAGCCTCAAGCCGAAGAGCTCGAGGCCCTCCAGTATGACTCTACTCCGAAGGAGTCCTTTACTTACTGTGCCTGTTCCTCCGATGCTGGAACGGCTCCTCTTCCGGATGTGGGAGGCACCAGCCTCGGCGCCTGTTTTGAGCAAGCGGGTCGATTCCATTTATCGACTCTGTAATAGCACTGGTTTCCAGAAGGCGCAGCTGCCACACCATTCCATGGTGGTGGAATCAGCCATGCATCGTCTGAAAAGCCAGAAGATGCACTCTGCGGTGCCTCCCGGCAGGAAGGCCTGGAACCTGGATGCTTTCGGCAGAAAGTGCTTCCAGGGCTCGATGCTTGCTTGCCATGTCCAGTCTTACCAGCTGTACATGGGCATGTACCTACGGGACCTGGTGAACGAACTTGCCGGGTTCTCTGCTGGCCTCTCCGGGGAACCTTTGCAGAGGTTCAAGACCTTGTCCTCGGGAATCCGGGAATGCTCAAAGTTCATGTCCCGAGCGGCCTACGATGGCTTCGAGGCTTCGGCCCGTGTAGCGGCAGTCGGCATCGGGGCCCGACGCCAGGCATGACTGCAGTCATTGGACCTCGAGCCCTGGGTGCAGGACAAGTTGGTCGATGTCCCTTGCTGAGGTGAAAAACGTTTTGGTAAACCAATGGCCGAGAAGGCAGCTGAGCTCAAAACCGAGCACCTGACTAGGACAAGGCTGTCCAGAAAAATGTCTGCCCCTTCTCAGAGGAAGAAGGGCTCGGGTAAGAAGTCCTTTTACCCGAGGAACATATAAGAACATAAGAACATAAGATATGCCATACTGGGTCAGACCAAGGTCCATCAAGCCCAGTATTCTGTTTCCAACAGTGGCCAATCTAGGTCATATGTACCTAGCAGTTTCCCCAAGAGACACAAGTTCCACAATGCTTGTACTGGGTCAAGCATTGATATCTTCGGTCACTTCTTAATAATGGTTTATGGATCTTTTCTCCAGGAACTTGTCCAAACCTTTTTTAAACCCAGCTACACTAACAGCCTTTACTACATCCTCCGGTAACAAATTCCAGAGTTTGATTACACGTTGAGTGAAAAAATATTTTCTTTTTTTAGTCTTAAATAGTTTACCCTGTAGCTTCATTGCATGTCCCCTAGTCTTTCTATATTCTGATAACGTAAACAATCGATCTACGTTTACCCGTTCCACTCCGTTCATTAATTTATAGACTTCTATCATATCTCCCCTCAGCTGTCTCTTTTCCAGGTTAAAGAGCCCTAACCTTTTAAGCCTTTCTTCATAGGAGTATCCTTCCATCCCCTTTACCATTTTGGTGGCTCTTCTCGGAACCTTTTCTAAAATCGCTATATCCTTTTTAAGATACGGCGACCAGAATTGCACACAATATTCAAGGTGCGGTCTCACTATGGAACGATATAGAGGCATTATAATATCTTTTGTTTTATTTTCCATTCCTTTCCTTATCATACCTAGCATTCTATTTGCTCTCTTGGCCGCCGCTGCACACTGGGCCGAGGGTTTTAACATGGTATCCACAATGACGCCTAAATCTTTTTCCTGGGTGGTGGTTCCTAATGTGGAACCTTGCATCGTGTAACCATAGTTTGGGTTGTTCTTCCCTAGGTGCATAACCTTGCACTTGTCCACATTAAATTTCATCTGCCATTTTGATGCCCAGTCTTCCAATTTATCAAGATCCTCTTGCAATTTTTCACAATCCTCTTGGGTTTTAACAACTTTAAATAGTTTTGTGTCATCTGCAAATTTGATAACCTCACTCGTTATTCCACTTTCCAGGTCATTTATGAATACGTCAAAAAGCAGCGGACCCAGCACAGATCCCTGGGGTACACCACTATTCACCTTTCTCCATTGGGAAAATTGGCCATCTAGCCCTACCCTCTGCTTTCTATCTTTTAACCAGTTCCTGATCCACAATAGTACACTGCCTCCTATCCCATGACTCTTTAGTTTTGCCAAACGTCTCTGATGAGGGACCTTGTCAAAGGCTTTCTGAAAGTCCAGATACACAATATCAACCGACTCACCTTTGTCCACCTGTTTATTCACTCCTTCAAAAAAACATAACAGATTAGTAAGACAAGATCTTCCTTGTCTAAAGCCATGTTGGCTGTCTCCCATTAGGTTGTGACTATCTACATGCTGAGTAATTTTATTCTTTATGATGGTTTCTACCATTTTTCACGGTACTGATGTCAGGCTCACCGGTCTGTAGTTTCCTGGATCACCCCTGGAACCCTTTTAAAAAATTGGTGTTACATTGGCGATCCTCCAATCTTCAGGTATTAGAGATGATTTTAATGATAGTTCACAGATTACTGATAACAGGTCTGCAATCTCATATTTCAGTTCTTTCAACACCCTTGGATGTATACCATCTGGCCCAGGTGATTTGCTACTCTTCAGTTTATCTAATAGTTGTAAGACATCTTCCCGATGTATCGATATTTCCTTCAATTGTTCCGCACCTTTAAATACCACTTCAGTCATGGGTAACATCCCTACATCTTCCTCAGTAAAGACCGAAGCAAAGAATTCATTCAGTCTCTCCGCTATCGCCTTGTCGCCTCTTAGTGCTCCTTTAACCCCTTTATCATCTAATGGACCAACTGACTCTCTCACAGGTTTTTGCTACGAATGTACTTGAAAAGGTCTTTATTTTGCGTTTTTGCTTCCGCAGCAAGCTTCTTCTCAAATTCACTCTTTGCCTGCCTTATCAATGCCTTGCATTTGACTTGCCAGTGCTTGTGCTGTTTCCAGGTTTCGTCGTTTGGCTCTTTTTTCCATTTCCTGAAAGATGCTTTTTTCGCAACAACAGCCTCTCTGACCTCCCCTTTAAACCATGCTGGCAGTTTTTTGGACTTCCTTCCACTTTTCTTAAAGCGTGGAATACAGCTGGTCTGGGCTTCCAAGATAGTATTTTTCAACAACACCCAAGCTTGATGTACGTCTTTAACCTTTACAACTGCTCCTTTTAGATCTGGTGTTCCACTAAGGACTAGGTCTAATATGGCTTCCCCTCTGGTCGGTTCATGAACCAGCTGCTCCAAGAAGCAGTCATTTATTTCATCTAGGAACTTTATCTCCCTAGCATGTCTTGACGTGACACTGACCCAGTCGATACCGGGGTAATTGAAATCACCCATTATTATTACTGCGCTGTAACTTTTGTTAGCTTCCTTGATTTCTTTGAGCATTTCATCATCCATTTGGTCATTCTGGCCAGGTGCTCGATAGTACACCCCCACTGCCATTGCCTTCCCCCTTTTATATGGAATTTCAATCCATATAGATTCTACAGCAGATTTTGTTTCCTGCAAAACTTTAATCCTTTCTGAGTCAATGCCCTCTCTAACATAGAGCGCAACCCCTCCACCAATTTGATCAGCTCTATCATTACGATATAGTTTGTACCCAGGTATCACAGTGTCCCACTGGTTGTCCTCCTTCCACCATGTCTCTGATATTCCAATCATATCTAACCTTTCATTTAGTGCTATATATTCTAACTCTCCCATCTTATTCTTTAGACATCTAGCATTTGCATACAAGCATTTTAGAGAATGTATTTTATTCATGTTAATTTGGCTATTGTTAGACATGGGTAAATTGGGATCTTTAAGCTCTGTCTGCTCCATACTTGAGGGCATTTGGGCGGCTGCCTACAAACCTTTCCCTCAGTACCAGGCCTCCCCAGCTCCCCAGCAGGGTCAGCAGGCCAAGGGGCAGGGACTTGGGCCCCGTAGACAGAAGACCCCCAAGCCTCCGGCTCCTGCTCCCACTCAGCAGGGAGGGGTTTTTTGACTCCAACAGCATAGCCTTTCCACCTCTGCTGTCCCATCTCTGCACAGGAGGTCGTCTAGTCCTGTTTGCCCACAGGTGGCCACCCATTACAGGAGATGCTTGGGTATTGAACATAATCCACAAGGGCTATATGCTCCATTTCCAGCAGTTGCCTCCAACCTACTTCCCAGGAGAGCCTCCAAGACCTCCTCTGCACACAGACCCCCTCCTTCAGGAACTTCAGGGTCTGCTTCTAGACCAGGCGGTGGAGCCAGTACCTCCCCACCTGCAAGGTCACGGGTTCTACTCCAGGTACTTCCTCGTACCAAAGAGAACCGGGGGCCTCAGGCCTATTCTCAACCTCAGGAATCTCAACAAGTTCTTGGAGAAAGAAAGGTTCAAGATGCTTACTCTTGGAACACTTCTGCCCTACCTCCAGCAGGGAGATTGGCTATGCTCCTTAGATCTAAAGGATGCGTACACTCACATCCTCATTCATCCAGACCACAGAAAGTACCTCAGGTTCATTGTGGGAGGAAACCATTACCAGTACAGGGTACTACCCTTTGGCCTGACCTCCGCCCCAAGGGTCTTTACAAAGTGCCTGGCAGTGGTGGCGGCCTACTTAAGAAATCAGGGTGTTTTTGTCTTCCCAGGAGGCCCGGCAAGGCTCCCTCAGAACTGTCTCCTCATTCAACACCTAGGGTTTGTCATAAACTTTGCAAAGTCCACTTTGCTCCCCTCCCAGAACCTAGAGTTCATAGGGGCAAGGTTGGACTCCCTGCAAGCAAAGGCTTACTTGCCAAGAGACAGGGCTCAAAGACTCATAGACTTGGCAAACCAGTTTCTGAGCAGGCCACAAGTCTCCACCAGACTCTGTCTAAAGCTCTTGGGCCACATGGCATCGACAGTGCATGTGACCCCCAATGCCCGCCTCCACATGAGACCTGCACAATGGTGTCTCCGAACTCAGTGGAAACAAGCCACAGGAAGTGCGAGTGTCCAAACCATTCCTGGATTCCCTGTGGTGGTGGCTACACCCCCCAACTTATTACAGGGGATGCCTTTTCAGGTGCCTGTTTCTACGGTGGTGTTGACCACTGATGCCTCCTTGCAGGGCTGGGGTGCACATTGCTTGGACAGGTGCACCCAGGGCCTGTGGTCTCCATGGGAGGCCACACAGCAAATCAACCTCCTGAAACTCCGGGCTATTCGCTTAGCCCTCAAAACCTTCTCTCACACCTTGGCTCACCAGTCTGTTCTGGTACAGATGGACAATCAAGTGGCCATGTTCTATGTGAACAAGCAGGGAGGCACGGGGTCCAGGCTCCTGTGTCGAGAGGCACAGGCCCTGTGCTCTTTTGCTCTCAAACACAACATGTTTCTCAAGGCTGTTTATCTCCCTCGCCAGGAAAACTTCCTGGCAGACAGGTTGAGCAGGATTCTGCAACCCCACGAGTGGCAACTACACCCCTTGGTAGTTCAGAAAATTTTCCTGAGATGGGGACTTCCATCCATAGATCTCTTTGCCAGTCCCCTGAACCGGTAGCTGCCCAGGTTCTGTTCCAGGCAACCGCATCCCCTGAGGTTAGCAGCGGATGCCTTTCTGATTTCTTGGTCCCAGGGCCTCCTGCATGCGTTTCCTCCCACGCCTCTGGTGGCCCGAACCTTGTTCAAGATTCTAAGGGACAAGGCCTCAGTACTTCTGATAGCTCCCAGGTGGCCGAGGCAGCCCTGGTTTCCACTTCTGCTCCAGCTAGCCGTGGACACACCACTACCTCTGGGGTTGCAGCCCGATCTTCTCTCTCAGGATCAGGGTTCCCTTCTGCACCCCAATCTCAGATCTCTCAATTTGATGGCCTGGAGGCTGCAAGGTTAGTGTTGGCTCCCTGGGGCCTACCCCGGGAAGTGGAAGAGGTGGTCTTGGCCTCTAGAAAGCAATCCACCAGGAAAACCTATGCCCTGAAGTGGAGAAGGTTCTCCATGTGGTGCCAGCAGCACAAGGAGGATCCTTTCACCTGCACTGTACCAGTAGTGCTTCAGTATCTACTGCACGTGTCCAATTAAGGCCTTAAGTCCAATTCGGTTCGGGTCCACCTCTCTGCTCTAGAAGCTCACCACTCACTGGTGGAGGGACACTCTCTGTCGGTTCACCCCTTGGTGTTCAGGTTTCTCAGAGGCTTGCTCTTGCTCAAGCCTCCTCTCCGTCCACCGGCCCCTGAGTGGGAGTTGAATGTGGTCTTGCAGCAACTGACTCGCCCACCTTTTGAGCCGATGGCTACATGTCCTCTACGCTTCCTTTCTTGGAAGGCTCTATTCCTTGTGGCCCTGACCTCAGCCAGGCGAGTGAGTGAGCTTCAAGCCCTGGTCTGTGACAGGCCTTATACTCGCTTCTATAGGAACAGGGTAGTCCTTCGGACTCATCCTAAGTTCCTCCCAAAGGTTGTCTCCTCTTTCCATCTCAACCAGGAAGTGGTTCTTCCAACGTTCTTCCCTAGGCCCGATGCCAGCCGGGCTGAGACAGTCCTGCATACCCTGGACTGTAGAAGGGCCTTATCCTTCTACATTGAGCATACGCAGGGGCATAGGAGGGCTACTCAGCTCTTCGTATCTTTTGAGCCTAATAACTTGGGGTTACCTGTCTCCAAGCATACCTTGTCCATCTGGGTGGCTAACTGTATCACCTGGGCTTACAGGGCAGCTGACCTTCCCTTGCAGGGTCGGGTCATGGCCCACCGTGTCAGGGCAATGGCTGCCTCAGTAGCTCATCTCCGCTCTGTACCGTTGGCAGACATCTGAAGGGCTGCAACTTGATCCTCAAGCCAGACTTTTGCGGCCCATTACTTTCTGGAGAGGGAGTCCCATAGGGACAGTGCTTTTGGTCAGGGAGTGCTCCGGAATCTCTTTGAGGTTTAGGAAACTCCTACCCTTCAGCCCTCTGGTTGGCTACCGGTGGGGGAATGTTTCAGTGAAACCCTTTTCTCTGATGCTGCGGCTAGAGGGAGCTCATTTTTCAGCTCTGGGTCCCTGGTAGCCTGAAGCTGGGGAGTCCCATAAGTGAGGACTGACTTCCTGCTTGGTTCTGGAGAAAGAGTAGTCACTCACCTGTAACAGGTGTTCTCCAGGAGCAGCAGGAATCAGTCCTCACAACCCTCCCTCCTCCCCTGGGAGTTGTAGTTGTACATAGTTTATTTTTACATTTTTGTGTGCTGTCTTTTAGCTATGTCATTGGACTGAGCAAGATGGCACCTTTAGGCGGGAAGGGGACCGCGCATGTGCACAGTATTCCCAAAAGCTTTCTTAGAAAGCTAGGGAATTGCTCCACAAGTGGGCTCCATCGATGTCGATGTCACCCATAAGTGAGGACTGATTCCTGCTGCTCCTGGAGAACACCTGTTACAGGTGAGTAACTACTCTGTTTCAGAAGTCAATCCCATCAAGACCAGTATCTTGTTTCAAACAATGTCCAATGCAGGTCACAAGTACCTGTCAGGTTCCTGCTAATCCCAGGTGTAAGCAGTGGATTTTCCTGGTCCTCTTTAATAATAGTTTATGGACTTTTCCTCCAGGAACTCGTCCAAACTTTTTTTTAAACCTAGCTATATTAACAGCTTGTACTACATCCTCTGGTAATGAACTTCAGGGTTTAATTACGCATTGAGTGAAAAAATATTTTCTCTGATTAGTCTTAAATGTGCTACATTGTCATTTCATTGCGTGTCCCCTAGTCTTTCTATATTTGAAGGAGTAAACAACTGATATACTGTGCCACTCCATTCATTATTTTATAGACCTCTATCATATATCTCCTTCTCAGCTGTCTTTTTTCCTAGTTGAAGAGCTCTAACCTTTTAAGCCTTTCCTTGTAGGGGTATCCTTCCATCCCCTTTACCATTTTGGTGCTTCTTCTCTGTACCTTTTCTAATTCTGCTATATACCTTTTAAGATATGGCAACCAGAATTGCACACAATATTCAAGGTGCAGTCACACCATAGAATGATACAGAGGCATTATAATGTCCTTTGTTTTATTATCCATTCCTTTTCTTATGATTCCTAGCATTCTATTTGCTTTCTTGGCCACCTCTGCACACTGGATAGAGGGTTCCCACACACAATGACCACCCAATATACACAGAAATCACACCATCAGTGCCTCAATTTCTCCCATGCCTGAGTTTATATCTCTTGTAAGCATTGTTTCATAGCGGACATAAGATTTTATAACTCTTGTAGACATTGTTAATAGTTGACAAGTAAATAGTTACAATTGATATATAATAGTTATCTATTTCTGTTAACTCATTATATTGTCGTATGTAACATGTTAGTTATTTATAAACTGCCCTTGATCTCTGGAAGCGGCGGTATAGAAAAGGGAAACAAATAAATAAATTCATTTATTAATTATCCATGAGGACATCTAACCCCTTTTCCTGGATGGTGATCTCAAATGTGGAAACTTGCATCGTGTAACCATAATTTGGGTTGCTCTTCCCTCAGTGCATAACTTTGCACTTTCTCACATGA
Source organism: Ichthyophis bannanicus (assembly GCA_033557465.1). NCBI lineage: Eukaryota > Metazoa > Chordata > Amphibia > Gymnophiona > Ichthyophiidae > Ichthyophis > Ichthyophis bannanicus. Next base: position 1,307,680,553 of record CM066033.1, read on the forward strand.
AATTTCATCTGCTATTTGGATGCCCAGTTGTCCAATTTATCAAGGTCCTCTTGCAATTTTTTGCAATCCTCTTGCGATTTAATAACTTTGAATAATTTTGTGTCATCTGCAGATTTGATCATCTCACTCGTTATTCCCATTTCCAGTTCATTTATGAATATGTTAAAAATCAGTGGGCTCAGCACAGATCCTTGGGGTACGCCACTACTCACCTTTCTCCATTGAGAACATTTTCCATTTACTCTTTTTTTTCTATCTTTTATTCTGTTCCTAATCCACAATAGTACACTGCCTCCTTTCACATGACTTTTTAATTTCTCTCATAAGGGACCTCGTTAAAGACTTTCTGAAAATCCAAATATACTGTATAAGCCAGCTTACATTTATCTAAGTGTTAATTCACACCTTCAAAAAATATAATAGATTAGTTACTTGGCTATATCAATATTGGCGTTGTCCCATTAAACCATGACTCTACAGGGTGGCCCAAAAAAAGTGAGAACATCTCGTAGCATATAAGTTATTTAAAAATTCAAAAAGACAGATGTAAACGATTGACAAATTTAAAGAAAAAGATGGTGACCGGAAATTGTCAAAATAAAGATGTTATATAGCTAAAAAAGGTAAATAACTATTTAAGCTTTTAATTTACAAGATGTTCTCACTTTTTTTGGGCCACCCTGTATATGTTCAGTAATTTTGTTTTTTTATAATGGTTACTACCATTTTGCCCAGAACTTATGTCAAGCTTAGTGGTCTGTAGTTTCTTGGATTATCCATGGAACCCTTTTTAAAAACTGGCGCTGCATTAGCCACTCTCCACTCTTCAGATTCTTATAATGATAATTTACATATTACAAACAGGTCGTCTGCAATTTCATTTTTTAGTTCTTTCACCCTCGGAGGTATACAATCTGATCCAGGTGATTTGCTACACTTTAGTTTATCAAATTGCTGTATTACATCTTCCCGCTTTAGCAAGATTTGTTTCAGTTCCTCAGATGCTATATTAAGTGGTTCACCTTTGTCCACCTTTTTATTCATGCCCTCAAAGAAATCCCTGAAGCCCTTTTTAAAAACTTGGCTTTACGTTGGCCACCTTCCAATCTTCTGGTACCATGCATATGCAAAAATGCAATGTGTGCCCTTAAGTCAGTGCTGACTCCTGGCGTTTTCTTGGCAGTGTGACTGGAAGTAGACTGCCAGGCCTTTATTCTGAGGCAATGGAGGCATAAGTGGCTTGCCCAAGGCCACAAGGAGTGCTAGTGGGACTCGAACACTGGTGTCTTGGTTACCAAGCCTATATCTAACCACTAGGCTACTCCTCCTGCTGACTCCTGGTGACCCAGCAGCTCCTGGGTTTTCTTGGCAGTGTAACCAGAAGTAGAGTGCCAGGCCTTTCTTCTGAGGCAATGAAGGGTTACGTGACTTGCCCATAGATGATTTTAATGATAGGTTAAAAATTACTAGTAGCTCTGCAATTTCTCCTTTAGGTTCTTTCAGCATTCCTGGGTGTATACCACCGGGTCTAATGATTTGTTGGTTTTAGTTTCTCGGTTTGTTTTACTATACCTTCGGATTCACTGAGATTTGATTCAACTCTTCTGACTCATCACCATTAAATACCTTTTCTGGCATGGATAGCTTCCTCAAATTTTCCTCGGTGAAAACCAAAGCAAAGAATTAATTTAGTCTCTTAGAGAACAGAACTCTTTTGGAAAGTGGGTGAGTTTGACTACTTATATCCTGCTGTCCACTGAGAACACCTACTACTGGTAAGCAACTTAGGTTTTCTCTATGGACTAGCAGGATTACAAGTCCTCATATACAGGAATTCCAAGTTACAGGCTACCTTTAAAATGATAAAGGGGAAAAATAATGAACGAGAAATGGTGTTGCAATGGACAGACACCAACAACTCATATTTTTTTGGGGCCTGAAAAACAAGGTGCCAAGGTCTGCCATACCCGCAAAAACACACCTGGCTCAGGAAAGGTGCTTGAATCCTGAGTCATGTGCCTCCAAAACGGGCAAGCTTCAAAATGGCAGCACAAACCGAGCACAGCTGCAGACACCCAGTGCAGCATAGATGCATAAGTGCAGAGGCCAGCACCCTGGCTCGGTGCCTAAGAAGATGTTAGCCCGTGATACCTATGTAGGTGTCCAAACCTGAGGCCAGAGAAGCAGGACGGCAAGTGTGCATGAACCTGTGTATCGCCCGTCCGGTGTACCTGTGCATTGACAACACCGTCACGCAGGCCCTGCGGGCTACCTGTGCAAGAGCTCCCTATGGCTAGGCAGAAAGACACCAGAGGCATGGTGGCAAGAAGGACAGTTAACTTCTGCTCCAATGAATCTGAGGCCCTTGACTTTTCCGTGCTTCGGTACGAGGGGGTGCTATACACCAGGGGGGGCTGGCAGCCGAACCTGCAGCTGTCCATGGCCATATGGAGAGCCATCCAACTCCGCCTGCACAGGTAAGGAGACCTGAAAGAAGGGGGGGCTGAGCACCATGTTAGGCTATACACACCCTGAAAGGCACAGCTGTGTGTCTGTATAGGGAGACAGGGCTGTAGGGCCAAGTCACATGCTGGTGGCAGTCCCAATGGTTGCAGAGCAGGTGACAGCATGGGGATGGGCCCTGCATGGTAATAGGTACCATCCCTGGCTGCCTGTAGCAGTAGACATATTCAGACAAAGCTGGTGGTGAGGCCACTGCACCCCCTGGTGGCGGATGGCAGCAACACCACAGGGCACGCACAGCAATGGCATTGCCCGGTACATGGGGAGCTGTGGTCAGGCTGCCCACCCCAGGGGACTCCATCAACCTGTGTGGATGCCCTGGACACATGCCCACCCCACAGTCCCTGTGACCCTAGCCCAGGTGTTGGAGGGCCCAGTGGCAGTATTCACATATGTGATGTCTGTCTGTCCCTGCAAGCAGATCAGCCACTACTGCCCACCACCCCCTGTGGCAGCATGTCGATAATGTGATGCCACAGGACCCGACAGAAGCGTAATGGTGGGCAGGCACACATCGCAACACCCTGTCCTGCATGGTACCTAATGAACCATGCATTGATGTGGCTCTGAAGCAGTGGATGCCCCTTCTATGACACTTGCCCACAGCCGAGGCCAGTCACTGTCCATAAACATGTACCATGGTGCCAAGCAAGACTGAGTGCAACAGATGTGAGCAAGGGAAAGGTGGAGGACTGCAGGGGTGGCTGAAGGGACCAAAGGGGTGAGACAGGTGTGTTAGTGGCCCAGATGGTACTGTTTATGGTGGTATGAGCACTTGTCAAAGGTCCTGGGGAGTGGTGGTGCCAGATGCCAGTGGTGTACCATCACCAGCATCCCACACCTGCTACTACTGGGTAGGCTCCTTCCCCCAGGATGAGCAGGCCATGAGGCTGAGGCAGGATACAGGTATGCATAATAGGCAATGTGGAAGCACACAACTGAGCCCATGTGTGCCCTCCCCCCTTTCTCCCACAGTGACTATGGCATGCAACGCACCCTGGAGGCCCTAAAGTGCCACCATCACACACTGCGCCGGAAGCAACTGAACCAGTTGCAGCGCATCAGGGAGCGGCTGGCAGCTGAGGAAGTTCAGTGGGGTACACAGAGGAGCCCAGCAGATGCAGAGAGTGGCAGCCATGGCTGCCATACATGTGCAGGCAGACCATCTGTTTGTGGATCCCCCGTATGCAGTGATGGAAATGTGCTTGGGGCAGCCGTGCCATCCCCCAGTGCAATCCCATGTGTGCACAAGCTGGAACCCAATACATGCAGGTGCACACACACATGGCCGGGGCACAGCATGGAAGGGTGGTACAGGGGCATACAACACCAATAGTGGGCCCAGATGCACATTGCACACCTGCCCATACTGCCCCCTGTGGGTGTCCATCGCCCTGGGCTGTGGGGCCGGCAAGCCACAGCTGGGCACATGAGGGGGAGAACAGAGCTGGCTGGGAGTGGGCAAAGGGGAGGGTGTGCAGTGTGCACTGTGGGACAGCACACCCCCAAGGCCTGAAAGTGGGTTGTGAAATGCATGTGTGGGCCCCACTGAGATGCGCAAGTCCCACCCCAGGGCCACACCTGTGCGGACCTTTAACCCCCTCCCTCTTCCCCCACAGCCAGTTCAAGGAAGGCCCTTGACAATGCTGGCATACCACGGGCACCAACTCGGAGCAGCAGTCCAGCACCACTGCAGCTGTCCTGAAGTGCCGATCCCAGAAGTACCTCCAGCAGTGGACAGGGAGGAGACGTCTAGTGGCACCGCGACAGAGGACAGCACCACGGAGGAGGAGGGCAGTGAGGAGCACGGCAGCAGAATGGGGAGTCTGAGGGGGAGGAGGGATCAGAGGTGCAGGGGGAGGGTGGGGAGTCTGAGGAGGAGGAGGAGGGATCAGAGGGACAGGGACAGGGCAGGGAGTTGGAGGAGGGATCAGAGGGACAGGAGCAGGGCAGAGAGTCAGAGGAGGAGGAGGGATCAGAGGGACAGGGACAGGGCATGGAGTCAGAGGGATCAGAGGGACAGGAGCAGGGTGGGGAGTCAAAGGAGGAGGAGGTGGCAGCAGGACCAGAGCTGTCCCCTGTGGCCGGAGCAGAGATGGGTCAGAGGAGGTAGTAGGGGGGATGCAAGCCTCATCCTCCAAGCGCCCCAGGTATGGTGGTGCGGTACAGTGCACAGCCAGTAGGCACCCGGCAGGGGGGCCAGAGGAGGAGTTGCTCCCCTGGCTGTAGCCCGTAGCCCACAGCCATGCCTGCCCATGTCCCTACCAGGGGGCCATGTGCCCACAGCATGGCTTGGCATGGACTGTGCATGATGCCATAGTCCACATATCATGGCTGTGGGCCCGCACAGCTACCCCAGCACCCATGGTCATAGCATGGTGGTGCCACACCATGCCCTTCTGCACAACCACCCACTTGGCCATCTGGAGACTGGACTCTGGCTACCTTGGTGGTGGAGGTGCAGTTCCACAAGGAGGATATGTGGGCAGCAGCATGGACAATTGGCGCACACCTGGATGCCCTTACTGCTGCAGTCACAGGGCACAGGCAGGGCCCCCCTGCACCATAGGCCGTCCCCATGGCAGGGATTTCCCTGTGATGGGCCGTAATGGGTCATAATGGGGCAGACTGTGTGGCCACGGACATGAGTACAAAATGTCCCTGTTGATGTATGTACCTCTGTTTTTTGTTACTGCCGTTGGTTCAGTACTGCTGTTGCTGCCAATGTTGTAACTCTTGCAGGGTTTTCAAACTGTTCCCATTTTGGAATCGTAAGGTGGTGTCATTTTTGTGAGGGCAGGACTGTGTGTCCGCGCAGGTGGAGTAGGTGACTGTTGGTGGGGGACCAGAGGTGATGGGCATGGGGTGTGTGCCCTGTGGGCCACGTCCATGTGCATGGGTATGGCACAGAGGCATCACATGCGCAGAACAGTGGCAGTCTCAGCTCTGCATGGGTAGCGCCTCTATGCTATACCCATGCAGAGCGATAGCTGCAGTTACTACCCAGCACGGGTAGCTCCTTTGTGCCATATCCATGCAGAACGGGCAGTGGCGCCATCACTTTATTGGTGCAAGGTGTGTGCACCATCGCCGGGCAGCACGGAAGTGACACAGCGGTGCTACAATGCAGAACTCCCCATGCAGACACATGGTCTGAGCTCCGCCGTGCTCCTGTCCTCACACCGCGATAGACATGTACACATACTGTGCTATTAGTCCTACCCGGGTATCACTATCTGGGAGTCCATGAATGCATATGCTGCCGTCACGCAGTGGTGTGCAGCTATGGCATCTTACGGCGGATAGCTGTCATGCAGATTTTCATACCATCAGCACTCAGGAACCTATGTGGGTAGCAGATATGACTTTGGATGGGGCGTGGCGTGGTGTGGCTGCATGACATATCCATGTATATGTTAAAAGGCCTACATGAGTAGCCAAACACCACCATAGCGCCTGAACTACACAATGGCAGACACAGCACCGAAAGGGCCAAAGCGAACCTGGAAGGCAAACTTCACACCCTCTGAGACCTCTATGGCCCTGGAGCTAATCATGCGGCAACATGCTATCCTCTTCGCAGCAGAGGATGCCAGCTCACAGCTGTCAGCTTGGCATGACATCATCAGGAGAATCAATGCCGTCCACTATCACAACAGGGACATGGAGGATATTATAAAGAAGTGGCGGATGGTATAGCAGGCTGTGAAGGAGAAAAGGGCCAGCAACAGCAGGCTACTACCTGCATGGCAGCACAGACTCATCCCTCTGGAGGAACAGGTGCTGCAGTTTGTGGAGGAGGTCTCCATTTCAGGGGTTGCGGGGCTTTAACAGCACCTCAGGCACAGAAGAGGATGAGTAGAGATGGTCCACCATGGTTCCTTCCACCAAGGATCTGCCTGTCTCTCTGTCGGTCCTTGGGTGATGCGTGGGTTGGGGACAGTGCAGACTGGGGATCCCCCTACAAGTTCCATTGTGGGCTTGGTGGCACCCCATAGGCCGACCTAGCAGCCCATGTCACTAACCTCTGCCACCTTTGTTCTCCAACCGACCTGCCAAGGTCCCAACCCTCACAGCCTGGAACCGATGTGTCAGGGGGAGCCTCACCATCTACCGCGGATTATGGCAGTGCATAGCTGGGATGCAGCACTGCCATAGGGGCCAGTGTGCCTGCCAGGGTGGAGGTGCAGTCCGGTGCAACACCCAGGGCAGTGAAGCAGGCCGATGCATCTCCCAGAGCAATGGAGCAGGCCAGTGTGTCTGCCAGTGCTGGGGAGATGGAGACAGATTTATTTATTTTATTTAACATTTCTTATGTACCGCCTTTCATGATATCAAGGCGGTTTACATTGAACAAACATTGAACAGGGCATTAGAACTTGGAGATAACTATTTTACAGGGAACATGGGCTATGGAGGGTTAAGTGGCTTGCCCAAGACCACAAGGAGCACCTGTGGGACTAGAAACCCCAGTCCTTCTGGCCCAAGGTTGCTGTCCTCTAGTGGGATTTGAACCCCCGACCCTCCGGCCTGAAGTACCTTGCCCCAACCACTAGGCCACTCCTCCACTCCTCACTCACTGAGCTACATTTGCCCCACTCACTGAGCTACATTTCCACATCCTGGATGGCACTGTGGATGCAGGGAGCACAGATGTGGACCAGGAGCTACTGCAGGAGCTACTGCAGGAGGGTGCACGCCTAGTGGCCAGCACCGAGGGAATACTGGCCAAACTACACAGTATCTGGCATGACCTGCAGGCAGCCACAAAGGCAAGGGAGGCTGGGTTTGAAGTGTGACAGGAACACCGACTGTGAGTGGAGTGCCATCTGGAGGGACACCTGCATCTGATGAGGGAGATGGTGACACACCAGGCAACAATTGCTGGTTACCTGCACAGTTTGGTGGGCCTCCTGTGGGCCCAGGGGGTGGGTGCTGGGGCTGACAGCACACCAGCACAGCCACCTGGTAGCCCTGAATCATGTGCAGTGGCCTGCTTTGATGGGAAGGGTGATGATGATGCTGCCAGCACATCATCAGAAATCGCGGTTCACATGTCAGCAAGCGCCCATGGCCGACTGCGAGCCTGGGGGCAGGGGATACACATGGGGGGAAATAAACACTCTGCACATGTAACATCATTGCGGGCACTTTATTGGGGAATTGTGAATGCTATCCTGGTGATGGTGTGCGGCGGTCACCTCAGAAATTGTCTTATATAAGCCACGCACAGTGGGCCAGTGCCTGGGCCTGCTGCTGACTCCCAGCCTCTGCACCATCACCATCTGCTGCCTCTGTGGCCTCCTACTCTTCTGCAGGTGCGGGTTCTGGGTCAGGCAATCCCCGCATCCGTGCAAAGTTGTGGCGTATGCAGCACGATGCAAATATCTGCATACACACTCTGGGCTGTAGAGGTATTCCCCGCCACTCCTGTCAAGGCACAGGAAGCGGCTCTTCAGCACCCCTATTGTTCGCTCCACAACCGCTCAGGTATACTGATGGGCTGCATTGTACCACTCATCCTGCCGGCTCATGGGTTGGTACACTGGGGTCAGCAGTCAGGTCCTCAGGGGATATCCACGGTCGCCTGTGGTGACAATGTGAGCATGGGACAGGTGTTGGTTATAGTCAATAGGCTGTATGGACTGCATACAACACACCATCTACTAGCAGGGCGGGATGCAATATGTAACATTCAGAGACACTGTGGTAGTGACAGGACACCAACATATGGCTTGTGCGGCAGTCAGGCATTTGGGACAGTGACATGGGCTAGCCTGTTGGAAAGGGGGGCGCATGGCATGGAGATGTGGTTGCAGGTCTGCTGGCTGGGATGGCGGCAGACATGGATATGCCCTACACAGGCTGCTGCCTTGTGGCTGCACTACATGGCACCAGCCCGCACTCTAACACATGCCAAATGTTGGTGTGTGCTGTTTGCTCTTGGCCATGGGGCTTCCCTGGTTGTCTTCATAATGTGCGACATGGCCTGCCGTGCGCATGGATCTGCAGAACAACAGCGCATATGCATGCAGTGGTTATCATGTATTGCAATACATACAATACATACGTACACATATATCCCCACCTGTTTGCATTACACACAGCATCATACTACTACAACAGTTTGTTCTGAGCTTGTTCTAGGGCTCACATATGTGTGCACTCACCTAGCAGCCACGCATCTCCAAGCTGATCCCCGGCTGCTGCCTGTCCCAGGCTGGACTGGACAAGGACAAATGCATCATGGCAGGACCCCGGGTAGAGGGCACACACATCAGTGAAGGTCATGTTGGCATCCACAATGACCTGCATGTTCATCGATATGCAACCATACCTGTTCCGGCAGGTCCTCTGTTGCAGCCGAGGTGCCCACAGTGCAATATGGGTGCAGTCTAGACTTCCAAGCACCGGTGGGAATCCAGCAACATTGTAGAATGCCTGCATAGTCTCTTGCTGCAACAGCTGTGCCCGAGGGAAGGCTATGAGGTGGTACATCCTCCGCAACAGGGTCCAGGTAAAAACACTTATGCAGTGGCTGGCAGTAGTCAGTGATTCCAACAGTCGCCCCTATACATGCTGGAAGCTGCCAGTTGCCAGATATCCTAGGGCAGTAGTCACTATCATAGCCACTGACAGGGTCTGGCTTCTGTAATTGGAGGGCGCCAGGTCAACACTGAGTAAGCTGCACAACTCAATTATCATTGCCCCATCCAGTCTGTATCTCTGGTAGACCTCCTCCTCCATAAGTTGAATGTAGCTCACCCTGGACCTGTATACACATGGGGCACGATACTTGCGATTCGGGTGCTGAGCTACTGCCTACTGACAAATACACACTGCCTGCCCATCCTCCACTGTGCCTGGGCACAGCGGGTGTGTCCCCACCTCTGGAATACCATGTGCATGGCCCACATGGCTTAGTGGCCAGTCAAGCAACACTTTACCTCTGCACAGTTAGGGCACAGGCCTACACATGCTCTCCTAGCTGTACTATGCACTGTAACAGGAAGACACAGAGAGAGCAAACAAGGCCCTTGCAACAGAAATCCAGAAAAGATACAAGGGGCGAGGGTGTAGGTGGTCACTGTTTATTGAAACGAAGCCCCAACACGTTTCGGCAGAAATGCCTTCTTCAGGGGCACACATCTTCAAAAATAAATAAAACATTAATAAACATAAAAAGCACATTATTAAAAACTCAGTATTAAAAACAAACATAAACAGCTCAATATTGAAAAATACATATAGAAGCATAAATAAAACATAGTGAATTCATAAGTAAAGAAAATAATTTGTTAAATCAATTAGTACAAACATAAAAACTTGAAACATATGCTTCAATCCAAACTGCAAGACAATCATGGAGGACCAAACTTATTTAAATAGTATCAATATAAAATGATACATATAAAAACAAATAAATAGTTAAAAAATAGATTTAAATTTTTTTTTTTAAATACATCAGAAATCAGCGTGCATATATGTTTTTTACAATTTCTTTGGATGTATGTCCATATAGAAGGAGTACATAGTTTCTTCACGCTCTTAGTCCTTGACTTTTTCTTTACTTTTTTTGCGCTGATCGTTGCTCTACCATATAAATGATTGTGATCCTGAATACACTACCAGTTGCCTTTTATATCTTTTGACCGCATCAAATAATAGAGTCTCGAAAGTATGCTGTCCCCAGTATTGTCTTCACACAGGAGCCCTTCCTTCCCCTCTCCCTCCCCTTGAATATTACTTTTAAGTCATCTATTTTTTCGCGCGTTCATTTGCACTGAGCATGCACCCCTGTGACTTTAAATATATACCCAGATGAGCACGTGACCACTATGTGCAAAATAGAGTACAACTCCACATTGCTAGTCTCCACTACGACGCTGAGCTTTAAAACTGCATACCTTCAGGTATTTGTCCTTTTCTATGGGTTCCACAGCTTGGTATTCATTTTGATTGTCTATCCAAATACTAGGTATTAGTGCGCACGAATATGTTTTTATAATTCTTTGTAAGCCTGTTAATATATTTTTATTTATTTATTTATTTATTTATTACAATTTCTTATGAACCGCACTATTTAGCATCAGCGCGGTTTACATAATAACAAAGAACCATAACAACAAGCTGTTTGGTTTTACAGAGAACAGGAAAGGCAACTTGGATAACATAGGGAAATATGCACTGGAACTATTTACATAAGTACAGTATACTTTGTGCTGCGGAATAGGATATTATCTTACAAAGGTAGTCAAATATGGAGGAGGTGTAAATTAAGTTGGTGTCTGGTTAACCTGGTAATAAAGGAGGAATAAGTGGTATTTGAGTGCCTTTCTGAATTGTGCTAGATCGGTGACAGCACGAATCTCTGGTGGTAATGTGTTCCAACATTTTGGGGCATAAAGGCTGAAGGCCCTGTTTGATGTTGTTAGTGTGCATTTTGTTGATGTATTTGAGATTACTAGGGCGTTTGAAGATGTGGTTCTCCTAGTTCTGTTGGGCGGAATGGGCTGAATGAGGTCTATTAGTGAAGAGGAAGTGATGCCATTAATGGATTTGAATGTGAGTAACAAGGTCTTGAACAGAAGTCTTCCATGTATGGGGAGCCAGTGGAGCTTGTCAGACGGATGCCTGGGTGAGAATGTTCACAGTCTTGGCAAAGGCATATATCAATATGATTTGCAAGGGATTGTGGGAAATGCAGTCCATTCACACCAGACACAGCCGCTCACAATAATTAGTTGTGCTTGAGTGTAAAGCCAATAAGATATTTATTTATGGGGTTATTTCTCCCAACACAGATATGCTTGGTAGCACATAAAACAGGATACTTGCTTTCAGTGTTAAACTTAGAAAAACAAAATCAGGAAAACAACAGCTGAACTTGTCAGGCAATCAAAGCAAAAGAATAAAGACCTGGTTGGTAACAAACTGGTCTTTTCTGTAGGCTCTAGCTAATATTTTCTTAGCAGTGCATCAAACAACAAGCAAAACCCACAAAGAAGGGAAAAACTGTTCTTTTCAGGTAAACTTCTTATATCTTCACACATAGACTCAGAAGTGATTTCCTCAGAGCTCACAAGCAATTAGGTAAGGCTCAATTGCTAGCAGTTACACAGCTGAAACCCCTTAGCTGGCTTGCTTTCTACTGCGTGGCTCAAATCCTACTCAGGAGCTTTTCTGAGTAGATTAAAGAACAAGTTTGTATTTCTTTGTGATGGTTGTTGTACTTTGTAACAATAAATTACCAAAGGAGTTTAGACAGAGAGCAATCCATGTATTCACAGCCCGTATCTACCACCTCTCCCCCTTCTTCAACAATCATGGGTTCAAAATCATGGATTGGCACAGAGGAATTTCTCAATGGAGCACTTTCAGGAGAATACTTGTTTCCCTGCTGTCTTTCAAGGGTATAGCTAGGGCATAGATCAGTGTTCATACCTGAGCTTCCATTGCTGTTAGAGTTCCTCTCTAAATAGCCTGGCCAGTATGTAGTCCAGTTCTTATGTCCAGCCTTCCAATCCAGATCCCTGGACACTGGATCTCTCTTCACATACCTTCTGGCACGGGTCTTAGGGTCCCTTCCAGATGCAGCCGTCTCCCTCACAGGTACCGTCTGGAGATTCCTGGCTCTGCAGCACCACTCCTCTGGCTTTCCCCAGTCCAATGGTGTATGCTGGCCTTTTGAATGTCTCCCAGTATACGTACTGCTCTGGACTCCTTTAGACCTCCCAAATGCTTTTCTCTTCTTTCTTCCAAAGGGTTTCTTGCCCTCTCTGTCCGTCCGCTCTGGCTTCTGCTTCTGATGATCCTCCAGATGATGAAAATGTCCAAGATGAGGATGATGTCCAAGATCAAGATGAGGATATCCAAGCTGAATCTGAGGATGTCCAAGATCAAGATGATTCTCTGTAGAATAAACTCTACCTTTATTCTGCTTAGATGAGTGCTCCACCCTAGCACAGTGCAGCTGTGCTGAATCAGGCCCTGCCCTTTGAGATGAGTGCTTGGGGATTACCTCATAGCCCTCCTGATTGAACACACGTTTCCCCACTTCAGCTCCTCTAATGGCTGTTGGAAACCTGGTGCATTCTGGGACTGGTAGTCTTTTATGGAAAAATTCTGTTTTCTTATTTCTACCAGAACTGACAGGTTGCTTGTTCAGAGTCACTTCACCTTTTCTATAGCTCCTTCCTGAGCTATGATAAGCTTCCTTATCACAAGCTGCATTAATATAGGCATTACGTGGTCACTCCTCGATGCTCCATAGAGGACTCTGGCAGCGGCATTCATGGAAAGTTGTAAAGGATTCAATGTAGACTGTGGGAGACCTTGAAGAATAGCATTCGCAAAGTCGAAGTGAGGTAAGATTAGGGCTTGATATACTGTCCGGAAATTGTCTGGGTCTAGTAAGGTGCGAAGGTGTCTGAGTGTCCGGATTTTGAAGTATATGGCTCTGACTGTGTTGGATATGTGTAGCTTCATGTCCAGACGTTGATCCAAGGTGACCCTTAAGTATCGAATTGTGTATTTTGTTTGGAGCTCGGCTTCTTTCACTTTTATGTGGGGTGGCGGAGTGAAACTCTGGTCTCTCGTGATAAAGAGCACCTCCGTTTTCTTGTGTTGAATACAGAGGTTTTGAGACAGAAGCCATTCGGACACTGCATCAAAACATTCAATAAGTGGGGAGAGATCCAATTGCACTGTGGAGAATGGCATGAGGAGCAGAATGTCATCGGCGTATATTAGACAGTCAACCTTGAATGACCTGATGATATTGCAGATGGGTTGTATGTAGATATATATACTTTTGAATACACAGTGTCCTCTTGCCTCAAATTTCTTGATATTTCTTTCACTTTTTTGTGTTGATCGTGCGATCCTTTCACCATGTAAATGATTGCGATTCTGATTACGCTATAGCAGTGCCTTTTTGGTTCCTTGAACGTATTTTATTTTGGCGCGAGTTCTATAATTAAACAATAGGAACAGCTTTGAAAGTGTAGTATGTTTAATATCGTCCTGACACAGGAGCCTTTTTCTTCTGATTGAATCATATCACATGTTCTGTTCCCAATCTTACTTTTGGCACTTTAGTCTTGTACGCTCCTACACTCTACACTATACACTAGGCTATGTAAATAACCATGAAACGCATGTAAATATACATATAACCTTACAAATATCAGACTGTATAATTCCAATTCTGTGTTATGCATATGTAAACAAATTAGACTCCTGTTATATGTAAAATGTTTGCTGTGGTAAAGTTTAATGTAAAACTGCTATTGATCGCTGGAAGAAGCGGTATACAAATGTAACCAAATAAATAAAATAAAATAAATAAATACACTCAGTGTATCTCAAAGGTTTTCCCTCCGGTTTTTCACTTTCCTTATTTTCTTTTGATTTACCATAACCGTTCACCTAAATGGTGATAAAAATGTGAGTTATTATATAAGAATGCTTTCATAATATAATGTGTATTCTTGGTCTTCCCCTTTTTTCACAGTTCTTACTATGCTGTTTATTAAAATAGTTACAATAATTGGTCACTATACAAGAATGTGTATTCTTCGTCTTCCCCTTTTTCACAGTTTTTATCATGCTGTTTATTAAAATAGTTACAAGAATAATTGGCTATTACACAAGAATGTTTCATAGCACAACTCATGAGTTTTTTTGCCTCTGTTCCCCTGTATGTCCAGTTTTTATAAAATGATTGATTCTACGTCCCTCTGGCTCTGGGGTATACTTGTCTCAATTAGTATCTCCACTTGAAGTCTTTTTAAAGACTGAACAGCTCATTGTCTTTGCTGTAAGTATTTTCCCCGTGTATTTATTGTGCATTTATAGTCTTTTTGTGGTCCTCTTGTATACTTTTTAATCTAAAAAAATTTTTTTTTGAAATTTAAAAAAAAAAAAATTAAATCTATTTTTTAACTATTTATTTGGTTTTATATGTATCATTTTATACTGATACTATTTAAATAAGTTTGGTCCTTCATGATTGTCTAGCAGTTTGGATTGAAGCATATGTTTCAAGTTTTTATATTTGTACTAAATTGGTTTAACACATTATTTTCTTTACATATGAACTCAGTATGTTTTATTTATGCTTCTATAAGTATTTTTCAAAATTGAGCTGTTTATGTTTGTTTTTAATGATGTGCTTTTTATGTTTATTAATGTTGTTTTTATTTTTGAAGATGTGTGCCTCCTGAAGAAGGCATTTCTGCCGAAACACGTTGGGGCTTTGTTTCAATAAACAGTGACCTTCTACACCCTCGTCCCTTGTATCTTTTCTACTATGCACTGTAACACCACTACACGGGTTCGCTGCACACCATCAGCAGTCATATCTGCTGAGAACGTCGCTTAGGCTTCTGCGGTTAGTGACATCCATTGTTGGCGCACACGGCTTTCGGAAATCCACTTTATGTGGGTTTGAGGACAACACGCCCGGTTCCGCCCCTGGGCCTCAGCGCTTGGCACTGTGCAGGGAGATGGGCCTCTCCAATTCAAGTCTCCTTGTTGAATATCTGATTTTCATGGTTATGGCGGTTTTACACAGGTAAGGCCGTCTTTTACATGTGTAGCACGCACCTAGGGCTTTGAAAATCAGGCCCTTTATATATAGTGTTTCCTTTTTTTTTTTTTTGGAAAGGCAGCCTGATAATAAAAATAATGGACCTAGAGGAATGGGAGTTGGATTCTATTCTCCAATATGATTCTGCAGGATGGACTAGCCAAACGTACTGTGGTATTGGGAGTCTCTATCCAAACATTAATAGGGTGTGACTATATGGAAAGATGTCTGTGTTGCTGTTAGAGAAATTTCCTCCATGGAGGCTGATCTCAAAATGAGCTACTGACATGGCTATAGCTCTAACATTATGAGCCATGACATGACCCTCCAGAGTTAAGCCTGCCTGATCATAAGTGAAGGAGTCCAAATCCACTAGTCAACTAGATAAAGCGTAGTTACTCACCTGTAGCAGATGTTATCTGTGGACAGCAGGAATATGTCCTCATGTTTGGGTGATGTCATCGATGGAGCCCATGCGGAATGCTTCCCAGCTTCTATTATAAACTTTTGGGAGCCTCACTGTGCATGCACGCCTCCCTTCCCACCTGCCACACTGCCATCTTCTCCAATCAAATTTCAAAGCAGTAACCAAGAAAAGCAACTCCATGGAGAGGTGGGAGGGTTGTGATGACTTATTCCTGCTGCCCACAGATAACACCTTCTACAGGTGAGTAACTTGAGTAACTATGCTTTCTCCATGGACAAGCAGGAAGTAAGTTCTCACATATGGAACTCACAAGCTATAGGCTACCAAAAGACCGAGGAGACCAAAGCCCAATAGGGGCAACAAAAACTAGAGAACAGGAAGAACAGTAAGTTAGTCCTTCTAGGGACTCTACCGATTCAGCATCCTCAGCGCACAGCAGCTCCGAGGTCAGTCAACAGTTGCAGGTAGCCTGGACAGACAGAAGTGCCAGTGAGCAGGAGCTGGACCTAATACCCAAAAAGGTGCTGTCCTGTCAGGAATTCCCATCCAGACAGTAGTGGTCCGTGAACATGTGGAACGAAAACCACTTTGCAGCCTTGCAGATTTCCTCCATGGATGCCGAGCGCAGGTTAGTAACAGAGGTGGCCATAGCCTGAATGTTATGAGCCATGACATGATCCTCCAGGTTCAGGCCGGCTTGGGAATATGCCAAGGCGATGCAGTCCACCAGCCACAAGGACAGTGTGCTAGGGTCAAAAGAGACAAAAAACTTGGTGAACCGCTTGTGGGCCTTGGTACGCTTGATGTATAAGGCCAAGGTATGCTTAAAGTCCAGTGTGTGCAATGCTACCTCTCCCCGGTTGGCATGCGGCCTCGGAAAGGGAGTCGGCAGGACAATTGTCTGGTTGAGGTGGAACTTGGAGACCACTTTTGGCAGAAATTGCAGGTGCATCCACGGGACTGCCAAATTCTGGTGGAATCTGGTTTAAGGTGGATGAACTATTAGAGCCTGGAGTTCACTGACACAGGGGGCCAATGTGACCACTACCTAGAACAGGACTTTCCAAGTCAAGTACTTGGGAGGGCAAGCATCAAGCGGCTCAAAGGGAGCCTGCATGAGCTGCATAAGGACCATGTTGAGATCCCAAGCCACTGCAGTGGGCATGATGGGAAGCTTTGAGAGGAGCAAGCCCAGCTGAAAGTGAGTCACCAAAGGGTGAGCCGAGACAGGTCTACTCCCCGAGCTGCGATGGTAGGCACCGATCACGCTGAGATGAACCCAGACGGACTTGGATTTCAGGCCCACGTCCGAGAAGTGCAGGAGATATTCCAGCAACTGATCTACCATGCAGGGGAAGGGATCCAATGCCGTACCCAAGCAGCGAACCTCCACCACTTGAATACATAAGCCCAACGCTCTGAGCTTTTGTGCGATGCCAGGAGGATATCCATGATGTTATCAGGTAAATTGAGCTCCGAAAGGACTACCGGCTTAGCATCCAGGTCATGAGGGACAAGGAGAGGACATTGGGGTGCAGCAGGGTCCCCTCATTCTAGGAGATTAGATCTGGGGCAGAGCCCAGACAGAAGGGCTCCTTCCGAGAGAGCTGAAGCAGCAGGGAGAACCACGACTGCTGAGGCCAGTATGGGGCAATGTGCCACATGGTGCCCTTGTCGGCCTGAACTTTGAGCTGAGTTTTCACTATGCGTGGGATCAGGGGAAGCCATAAAGCAGACCCACAGCCCAGTGAAGGAGAAAGGCATCCGAGGGCCAGCTGGTCACTGGATGGCCACCTGGAGCAAAACCAGCCCACTTGGGCATTCTGCGACATGGCAAAGAGGTCAATCATGGGAGTGCCCCATTCCCTGAAGATACGCTCTACCACCACTCTGTGAAGAGTCCACTCGTGATGCTGGAAGACTCTGCTCAGATGATCTGCTAGTATGTTGAGCTCACTGGGCAGGTAGGTTGCCCTGAGCTCCATCTCATGATCCAGAGTAAACCGCTACAGCTGGACTGCTTCCCAACAGAGGAGTTATGAGCCCATGCCTCCCTGTTTGTTCACAAAGAACATTACCATCTGGTTGTCTGTCTTGATCAGGACCACCTGATTCGCCAGGTGTGCCTGGAAGGCACGGATGGCATTCACTATGGCCTGCAACTCGAGGAAGTTGATCTGGTGCAGGCTCTCCTGCTCTGACCAAAGGACCTGCATCCACAGGCCGTCCAAATGAGCTCAAGTTTGGATGCAACGATTCTCAGGTTCCTGCAGGGGGGGGGGGGGACTCTGCTTGAATGGGAGGCCCCGAAGCAGGTTCAGCAGTTCCAACTACCAGCCGAGGGTCTGCACCAGGGGAGTGGTGACCACCACCCTATCCCGAAGGCGGCCTATGGCTTGCTTCCATTGCGTGCAGAGTCTCCATTGCGCTTGTCACATGGAGAGGTGGTCCAAGGGAGTAAGGTGTACTGTGAAGGCCATGTAGCCAAGCACTTTTAGCATCCCTTCGGCTGAGGTGTGGCACTGATGCTGCATGCTGTTGACCATGTCCGTCAGTCACTGCATGTAGTGCAGCGGCAGAAATGCCTGGGCTCGAGTGGTATTGAGGAGGGCTCCGATTAACTCCAGCCACTGTGTGGGCTGGAGGTGGGACTTGGGGTAGTTGATGACAAAGCCCAATCGCTCGAGAACCTAAATGGTGAAGTGAGTGGACTGCCAGACAGCGTCCAGAGCAGGACTTTTGATAAGCCAATCGTCCAGATAGTGGAAGACAGACTCCCATGGTTTGAAGGTAGATGGCTACTACCACGAGGTACTTGGTGAAGACTCAAGGTGCTGAAGTGGAGCACCCAGTACTGGTAGTGTTGGTCTCCCAGGATGAATCTGAGGTATTTTCTGTGACTTGGTTGGATCAGGATGTGTGTGTATGCATCCTTGAGATCCAAGGAACATAGCCAGTCATCCTTTAGAAGGTAAGGGAGCAGCGTCCCCAGCGAGACCATCTTGAACCGCTCATGCACGAGAAATTGGCTGAAGTTCCGGAGGTCCAGAATGAGTTGAAACCCTCCTCGATTTCTGGGGAGTAAAACCCCTTTCTGACCTGAGCCAATGTAACTGGCTCAATGGCAAAGTCGGTCAACAGAGTGGAGACCTCCTTCAGCAACAGGCTTCGGTATAGTGGGTCTATGGGGTATTCCCCCTGGACTAAGGGAGGCAGCAACTGGATGAAGTGCAGCCGGTAGCCCTGTTGGACGAGCTGCAGCACCCAGGCATCTGAGATAATAAGGAGCCACCTGTGGGCGAAATGGACAAGCAACTCCCCTATCTGCGGGGGAACTCCGGCGGGCATGGGATGGTTGGCTATGCTCCTAAGGAACCAGTCAAAAGCCCACCCCTGGCTTGGGCTGTGGGGATGGCTGGGTCTTGTGAGGCTTCTCCCACCTCTGCTGGTGGGGGGCCTGCGCCTTCGGTTAAGCACTCTGGGACACCAGATATTATCGGTGTGGGCGCAGGTAGGAGGACTTCTTACCCTGGTACTTTTTTTATTTGTAATTTAATTTTTATTAACACACATCTTATTATACAACACATAGCATGGAAAAAGCGTCAAAGTTACAATCGTTTCACCTCATACTGTACATTTCATGCTCCTCCCTACAATTCGGGATAATAGCTTGCATCCATTTTATACAACGTAAAATAGTGTACTATATTATGAGACAAAAGTATATAAAACTTTACGATAAATGAAATATAACCCCTAACTCACACTTCTTATACTACTCTCTCAACTCGTGCCTCTTACATTGTCGTATTTATTTATTTATTTAGTATACATTTGTATACCGCTACTTCCAGCGATCAGCAGCGGTTTGATCAGCAGCGGTATAATGATTTCATGTGTCTCAGAACCCATGCTCTTGTGCATTTATTTTGAGTTTTTGAACTTCCCTCTCTCCCTCCCCCACCCCTCCTCACAGCAGCTAGACCTGCTGCAACCCATAATAATTTATTTTTTAGTTTTATTCTAAATTGTTTTTACAAAACCAGCTATTACATTTACCAGCTAGATCCATTACATTTCCTCCATATAATCTAATCGGCTTTTTGGTTTGGTTCAGTCTCTGGTTGGATTTCTGAAAAGCCCCGCTCCCTCTAAGGTGGAGGGGGGGCGCTATCTCATTCTTCGCCTCAGGCAGCAGATTGCCTTGAGCTGCCCCTGCTACTCCCCCTCCCCCTCCCCCAGATTTATTGCCCAATCTTTTGGAGGCCAAAAATGCCCGCTGGTACTTATGACCTAGATTGGCCACTGTTGGAAACAGGATACTGGGCTTGATGGACCTTGGTCTGACCAGTATGGCATATCTTATGTTCTTATGGTATTAACGTATCCGCAACAAGCCATGATTCCTGAGCTGGAGATATGTCTCTTGGATACACATCTACAATGTTGCCTCTTTAACCAACAGCTCTCTCTTTCTAGGCAAATTAAGTTTTGGTGGCCCCTCCTGCTCAGACACCTCAGTCCTCCTCGGGGGGCTGAGGGATCTGGCGCAGGACTTACCTGCGTTCCCCTGAGGAGTCCCACGAGGCTTTCTTCTTCAGGATCTGTATCGAGGACACCTGGTCGGAGAACTCACGGTCATGGCTACAGAGTCACTGCACGATCCTGGAGTCTTGAACCAGGCCCTGGAAGGAGTCTGGAACACCGATAACACTTTTTAAAGCTGCTGGCCAGCAGAGGAAAAAGAGTCCTGGTGAGGTCAAAGAGCCCAAGAAACTGCCAGCAGAAAAAGGTGTGAATCATGCTAAAAAGAAAAATTCATGGGCCTGAGGACACGGTGCCAAGGCATGCAAACTCTGGGGTGGGAAAGGAACCGGCCACAACCGGAGAGAGAGAGGATTATTTTGAGAAAAAAAATCAACATTTTCTGGGGGATCAGATGCAAATCTGCTGGGCTCCGCAGAAAAAAGGAGACTGAGCAAGATGGCACCCTTGGGCAGGAAGGGACCACACATGCGTGGTGGCATCTCCCAAAAGCTTTCTTTGAAAGATGGGGAGATGCTTCTGCACGGGCTCTGTTGGTGCCGATGTCACCCATATGCGAGGACTGACTTCCTGCTTGTTCTTGGAGAATAAATAGTCTTTCTTATGAAATATGCCTTCATAATATTAATTTTATCCACCTCTATAGCTAGGGAGACAAGCAAGATTGCACGAGGGGGGGGGGGGGGAGAATGTTGTTATTAGATGATTCTAGGAAATTAGTTAAGTCAAAATTAGTTTCCTCCTCAACTTGCGCTGCTTCTTCCCCCCAAGCAAAAAACCTGGTTGGTAAATAAAATATATTTGAAACAACCAGGTTATCAGAATCAAGAAGCAGTAGAATTTCCTTACAATATTTCTTTAATAACACTAAAGGAGACAAGAATAGAGTCTTTGGAAAATGTATTAATCAAAGGTTTCTGGATCTCAAAGAATTATCCAAGGACTCGTAACTATCTTCAATACCCAGAGAACCCGCAGATTGTCGCGACCCAATCTGGCCCTATTATCGAGCCTCCAGATTACATCGGAAGATTTTAAATCTAACTCATGACATTTTTCAACAACTTGCTCAGAAAATTTCACAGCCTCATTCATGAAACCCTCAGATACTACCTTCCAGATGTCCGAAAGTGTGATCGCGGAGGGAGTAACTCCCTACTATTGAGCATTTATATAGCACTGCCAGTCGTACGCAGCACTGTACAGACATGTAAGTCCCTGCTCATCAGAGCTTACAACCCCGAGACCATTCAGGAAACACGAGACCCTAACACACACAAAGGTTCAAGAAAAATTCCCCCTGAGAAGCTTGTGGTGGGTTCACAGTCAGGGCCTTTTCCCTTCACCTGGTTGGAACCCGTTAGAGGAGTGGAAACACCCCCTTACTTTCCGTTTAATACTACTTCTGGATTAGGGGGCAGGATATGAACTATTGGACTTCGAGAAGCCACGGAGAACTGTAATAAAGAACAGTCCAGCGGAGAAATCACCTCAGACATTTCAAGTAAATGATGAACCATGGGTCCAGTGACCACTTGGGGGTAGATGACATAGCCGCCATCATCTTATTTTGCTCCTTGATTTTCCACTTCCCAGCCCCTCTGGCGTCTCACGTGGCAGAAAGTTGGGGCACCAAAGGGACGTGTCCCTTTGGGCACGGATTGCAGGCTGCAGCTGTGGAGTGGCTCAAGGGTTTTAAATTCAGTCCCAAGTCTCCTGCTTCTCCCGCAGTAGCGAAAGGTAGGTAGGCACTCACAGGATAGCAAACTCCCAACCACCAGAATTAATTGCTCCCTGCAGCTTTTTAACAGCAGAAGTGTTTAACTGACTTGGGGGAGGGCCAAAACCTCCAATCAACTTGTTCACTCCTACAGCTTCAGCTCCAGGACCAGGACCACATTAACACTCATCCTATATCTATATCACCAGAGACACTGGCTTCAATCCATCGACCTCTATAAGAGCAGCAGGAGCACAACTAGAAGTGAAGTCCGAAGTGCGTTACTTGGGAGTAACACTAGACCAGCAACTAACCTTACAACCACACATTAACATCACAAGGAACATTCACCACAAAATAAAAACAGTTCAGCACCTACAACCTTTACTTGACATCCAGGACATCTGTACAGTTTTTCAAACACTAGTCTTCACACATCTTGATTATTATAATATCCTATTACAGGACTTGCCAAAATACACACTTCATCCTTTGCAGATGGCACAAAAAACTGCTATCCGCATTCTCTGCAATGCCTCTAGAGCTGACCACATAACCCCAATGATCAAGAAGCTACACTGGCTGCCTGTCATAGAACTAGCAAATTACCAAGTCATACTGACAATATTAAAATTATCCCATGGCCTCTCATCAGTGTACCTCCAATCATTGTTACAAAGAATACCCAACAACAGAACCAGAAGGGCAAATTCCCTAAACACGTTCATCGTTCCTGCTATAAATGTAAACAGCAGTCAAATTTCATCCAATAGGGCATTCTCACTCAATGCATCAACTATATGGAATACTCTACCACAGAGCATATGCGCTATTTCTGACCTAGCAGATTTTCGAAAAAAGCTAAAAGCTCATCTTTTCCTTGAGCACTTTAATAGAGAGAACTAACCACACTACCTGACCACAAGACACCACAGGACTCTATCATGACCCAGCACAGTACATCCAGACTGTGCAAACTACTTACACAATTTCCTTTGTTACTATTCTCATTTGTTATTCTACACCCTAAATTAGAGTTAAAAGTTGTTATGCATTACCACATTTGTATTTCAATATAAAACTAAGGGGTATGTTTACTAAACGGCGGTAGCGGACTCCGTGCAGTATCAGAGCCGCGGCCCCATTGATTTCAATAGGGCTGCGGCTCCAATATCGCACGGAGTCAGCTACTGCCATTTAGTAAACATACCCCTAAGTTAAATTTGTTTCACCTGTAAATTGCTTTGACTTTCAGATAAGGCAGTATATAAAAGTAGCTAAATAAATAAATATAATACCCCAACCCTCAGCGTTATTCACGCAGTTTAGGTTTTCTAGATCCAACTGTATGGATTTCATAGCCTCTAATTGTGAATCCCTGAGATCTTTCAAGCTGCAGAGTTCCACCATCATCTGGTTGGCTCCCAAGTTCTTATCCTTGGCTGTCATTTTTCCTGGGGACATCAAGTTAGTTTTGTGATGTTTTAGCTCAGATATAATGGTATAGTGGACATTTATTTATTTATTTGAATGTTGTTTTTATACTGCTTTATCAACAAATCAAAGCGGTTTACAAGGAATAAGAACATGCTACAAATAACATAAGTAATACACATTTCATAGAAACATAGAAAAATGATGACAGAAAAAGACCACATGGCCTATCTAATCTGCCCTTCAATATCAACAACTACAACAGCCCCCTTTTTTCCTTTAGAGATCCTCTGTGTTTGTCCCATGCTGTTTTGATTTCAAATACTGTCCTCATCTCAACCATCTCCACTGGGAGACTATTCCACGGATCCACCACTCTTTCCGTAAAGAAATATTTCCGCATATCACTCCTGAATCTATCCCCTTTTACCCTCATCCCATGTCCCCTCGTAGCAGAACTTGCTTTCAATCGAAAGAGGCTCTCCCCCTGTGCATTTATGCCACAGAGGAATTTAAACGTCTCAATCATATCACCTCTATCCCGCCTTTCCTCTGAGGTATACATATTAAGATCCTTAAGTCTGTCCTCATATGCTTTATAATGAAGACCACTAACCATTTTAGTAGCCACCCTCTGTACTGACTCCATCCTGATTATATCCTTTTGAAGGTGCGGTCTCCAGAATTGCACACTATATTCCAAATGAGGTCACACCAAAGACTTATACAAAGACACTATCACCTCCTTTTTTCTGCTAGCCACTCCTCTCCATATGCACCCAAGCATCCTTCTAGCTTTTGCTGTAGCCTTTTCTATCTGCTTAGCCACTTTAAGATAATCAGACACAACCAGGCCTAGGTCCCGCTCTTCTTTAGTGGACAAAAGTACTTCACCCCCTATGCTATATTGGTTCCTTGGATTGCTGCAGCCCAAATGCATGACCTTATATTTTTAACATTAAATCCCAGCTGCCAAATTCTAGACCATTCTTCAAGCTTAGCTAGATCCCTTCTCGTGTTATCTACACCTTCCTGTGTGTCTACTCTATTGCAGATTTTGGTATCATCCGTCAAGAGGCAAACCTTACCCGACAGCCTTTCCGCTATATCACTAACAAAGATGTTAAAAAGAATCGGACCAAGGACAGATCCCTGGGGCACTCCACTGGTAACTTCCTTCTCCTCAGAGTGAGCTCCATTTACTTGTACTCTTTGTCACCTCCCACTCATCCAATTTCTAACCCAAGCAGTAACTTTAGGGTCCATCCCTAGGGTGCTCAGTTTGTTTATAAGTCGCCTGTGAAGAACGGTGTCAAAGGCTTTACTGAAATCTAAATACACCACATCTAGGGCTCTCCCTCGGTCCAACTCCCTGGTCACTCAGTCAAAGAAATCAATCAGATTTGTCTGACAAGACCTGCCTCTGGTGAATTCATGCTGCCTTGGATCCTATAATCCGCTGGACTCAAGAAACCTCACTATTTTCTCTTTCAGGAACGTTTCCAATAACTTACTCACCACTGAAGTTAAACTAATCGGCCTGTAGTTTTCAACCAATAATTCAGTAATTTCAATCAGTAATTGATTAATAAGAAACAAATTTAGAACATAGGTGATCTGATGAAAAGTAGCTTATTTTATTTTATTTATTTATTTACATTCTCTTATATACCGCGCTATTCTGCATCAGTGCGGTTTACATTGAACAAACTGAAATTACATCGAACAGGGCATTATAACTTGGAGATAACTATTTTACAGGGAACATGGGCTATGGAGGGTTAAGTTGTGGCAGGTGCAGGCCTGTGACCCACAGTGTCTGAACATAAGCAGGCCAGCATGGCTAGCTTGACCTGTAAATGAGGCCTGTGGAGAGGCATATAGGATTGCACATCCCCCAATATGCTGCTATTGTAAGATAGAACTCAGTAGAAGTATTGAATTAGCTTAGGTAAGCAGAATTGCAGTATTGAAAGATGGAAAAATACAGAATAGACATGTTTAAAAGTTACTGATAAGAAAAAGTACATCTGCAAAGAAATAATTAGGAGTGCTGACAGATGAGTTGCAGAGCCCAGCTCCTCTGCATGTACAAATTGGTTCTATAACCTTGAGAGTGTGAAAGTAACAAGTTGATGAACTGACCATTGTAATTGGGACTAGAAGGGGGGTATGCAGGTGTCATGCCCACTGGAGGGACATAACTGGATAAACTTATCAGTACCGGGACCAATAGAAGAAGTACGGGAGGTACGGAAGGTTACCGGGACCAATGAAATGTTTTTCTATACCTAGAATGGAACAGAAGTCTATAAAAGTTGTTGTAATGCTTGAAAACTTTGCTCAGCCATTTTGAAATTGATTGGTTCGAGACTTGTGCACAAATAAATGATTTGGACCTTTTGAACAGACTCCTGGTATCATTGGTTTGTCTGCGCTTTGCTGCTACATATTCCTTGGTGCATTGGCCGAGAAGTTGTGGAATCAAAGTGTATATAGGGCAATATACCACGACTTTCCGCCTCTATAGGCTTGGTCCTGCCGGGATCGCGCCCTTCCGACGAGGGCTGCTCCCTGGCGCCACCGGTCCCTTGTATCGGAGGGAGCTGGTCGGACCTCGGCGGGTGACGAGCCCGGCTGGAGTCAACGCCTCGAACCCGAGTGAGGGGAGTCCGAGGTCCAACTCATGCGCCTGCTTGGGAAGTTTGAGGACCGGATCCGGTGAGTATAGTTTTGATTTTGGGTCTAGACAGAAATAGAAAGAGCAGTACTGCCATTGGAACTTGGAACTTTGGAATTTGTAATCTCGAGATATTGGGAATTGGTAAGAGAGCATGATCACCTCTCAAGGAAGGGCCGAGTAACCCCGCATGGGAATTCGCCGGGTGAAACCCCCATCCTTTTTGTAATTGGGAAATTGGAAAAGACTAGTCAGAACAGATAGAAACGAATGCATTCTGGGATACGTTGCTAGCATGATTGTGTGAACGAAGTGTGAATGAGAGGTCTGGCAGCACGGACCAAGTGAAGGCGGACCCCTGAGTAGCGCATTTCCTGACCGGGCGACCGCGTTCAGGTCGCGAAAAGGGGGAAGCGATTGTCGTCTTGTCTTGTTATTTGTATTCCCTATACGTTTCCAGGACCGTGTGGACCCCTTACCCACGGTCCGCCCTCCTTTTCCCTTCTGTCTGTTGTTGCGCGCACACATCGAAATGGGAGGGGCGGGGTCTACTAGAAACACTCCATTAGAATGTATGATCGCACATTTTAAAGAGGGATATTCAGGAGATTATGGTATTAAAATGACAGCAGCCCGTTTGCAGATTTTGTGTACTAGGGAGTGGCCCGATCTAGACCCCATCTGGCCCCGAGAGGGAACGTTCAAAGTAGAGATTATTCAGTCAATACACCGTAGAGTGCGGATAGCGCACCCCGACCAGTACCCCTATATAGATTCCTGGTTAAGTATTTGTGAAGATCCGCCCCCCTGGGCGCAGCGCTGTTATGAGGAACAGTGCAGAATAATGTTAGCTAAAACAGATTCTAGACAGAAAACGGAACAGCCTAGAATGAAAGAGCAGGATACGAAAGCCAGAAAGAAGCCCATCCTGGCAGATCCTGATTCCCCAGAAATAACTCTCAGGCAGTCCCGAACCCCAGGTCCAGTAAGAGTAGCCCGGCGTCCAGCCCCAGAACCCCAGAGACGGCCAGAGCCGAGGCGGGACCCAACCCCTGATCCCCCACCCGGAGGAGAGAAAGAGGAAGAATTAGCGGGAAAAGAAGAGGAGGACCTAAAAAGCGAGTCAGAAGTGGAGACAGAAGAAGGAGAAAGAGAGAATCCCCCAGATGAGGAGGAAAGTGTACAAATAATTGAGAAAGCTAGCGTTAGCACTAGCACGCCAGTGAGAGAGAAACCCAAAGCAAAACCTGTTGAGAAAAAGAAAGTGACTCCTGCAAAGGCAACAACGATAACCCTTAGATCCCAAAAGACACCCATGGCAGCCAAACTGTTTCCCTTATGGCAAGTCCCGGGAGTGCCCGTAAAGAATGATAATGATGAAGTGGTAGCGGGACCCCTAACTTATGTGTATATCCCTTTCTCTACAACTGATTTATTAAATTGGAGGTCGCATTACGCCTCCTATACTAGTAAGCCCCAGGAGCTGACAGAATTAGTAACTAGTATTATGGAAACTCACCAACCCACTTGGCCAGATTGCCGTCAGCTCCTGACCACCCTATTCACGACAGAAGAGCGAGCAAGAATTAGAAAAGCAGCTATTGAATGGATGGCAGAGAACCCTGTAGCTCCGGCACAGGGTCAGAACATAATAGACCGTCGAGAAGCAGCTCAGAGAGAATTCCAGAATGAAGACCCCCAATGGGATCCAAATACAGATGAAGGATCCACAGCCCTAGCCCGTTTTCGCCAAGGCTTTTTACAAGGCCTGAAAAGGGGGGGCCAGAAAGCTATGAACCTTTCCAAAGTTGCAGGAGTTATCCAAGGGATAGATGAGAGCCCAGCAGATTTTTATGAGAGATTAACTGAAGCTTACAGAATGTATACTCCCTATGATCCCGAGGCACCAGGAAGTTTATGTATGGTGAATTCTGCTTTTGTAAACCAGTCTCAACCAGACATTAGACGCAAATTACAGAAGTTAGAAGGGTTTGCGGGCATGAATGCAACACAGTTATTGGAAGTCGCTCATAAGGTGTATGTGAATCGTGATACTGAAAGACAGAGAGAATGTGATAGAAAGATGAAGAAGAAAGCTGATTTTTTGGCTGCGGCCATAGTGGAACAGAAAAGGGGAGGTGTCCCTAGTCGAAGGAGCAGAGGAAGAGGGCGGGGTCAAGGCGGAGGCCGGACCCAGAGACTAGGCGTGAACCAATGCGCCTATTGCAGAGAGGAAGGACATTGGAGAGATACGTGCCCGCAACTCGAAGACGCCCAGCATGATGACGACAGCAGCCATCAGTGGCGAGAAGAAAGACGAAGCTATCCCCGAAGCCGAGGAGGAGCCAATCGAGAACAATTCCAGCGAGAGAGAGGAGGAGCCATTCAAGCATTGGCCACACCAGCCCATGATGAGAATGACGTGGATTAGGACAGACCGGGCTCCAAGTTTGCTTTAGGTCTCCAGGAGCCTATGGTCGGAATACAAATAGGAGACCAAATTATGGACTTTATGGTTGATACTGGAGCACAACATTCAGTAATAGACAAAAAGATAGCCCCATTCACTACAAAAGCAGTCACCATTATAGGAGCAACTGGTGCCAAAGCCACAAAGTCTTTTCTTCAAAACCGAATATGCAGTCTGGGAGGACAGCAAGTAACTCATCAATTCCTTTACATGCCCGAATGTCCAGTGCCACTACTGGGACGAGATATGTTAGCCAAGCTTCAAGCACAAATATCTTTCTCTGAGCATGGAGAAATGCAAATGACAGTAAATCCCCAAACCAAACCAGCAGGAGTGATGCTGCTGACAGTTCCCCGAGAAGAAGAATGGAGATACTACATTGATGATTCGATTCAAGATACCTATTTTGAACAAACTTTGAAAAGCATTGATGCACCACCTGGAGTATGGGCAGAAGGCAGCCCCCCAGGCCTAGCCAAACATATAGCTCCAGTGATTGTAACCCTCAAGCCTAGTGCTACACCAGTGCACGTCAAACAGTACCCTCTCCCAAGAGCCGCAATTGAAGGCATTCATCGCCACCTACAAAGATTGCTTGAGTATGGCCTACTAAAAGTATGCCAATCCCCATGGAACACTCCACTTTTGCCAGTAAAGAAGCCTGGGACAGATGATTATCGCCCAGTGCAAGATTTGAGAAGAGTAAATGATGCAGCTGAGACCATACATCCAGTCGTACCCAATCCTTACACCCTCCTAGGACTGATACCTGCTGAAGCTACCCATTTCACTGTACTGGATTTAAAAGACGCATTCTTTTGCATAAGATTAGCCCCTGTAAGCCAAATATTGTTTGCATTCGAATGGCAGGACCCCATCTCTGGAAGAGGGGGCCAACTTACCTGGACAAGATTACCCCAAGGATTCAAGAATTCGCCTACCATCTTTAGTGCCGCACTGAATCAAGACCTTTCAAGCTATCCAGTAGCCCCGGGGAAGAGAGTGCTTCTCCAATACGTGGATGATCTGTTGATAGCTGCCGTATCAGAAAGTGAATGTATACTAGCCACCAAAGATCTCTTGCAGTTACTAGAGGAAGCTGGATACAAAGTTTCCAGAGCCAAAGCACAGCTATGCCAAAAAGAAGTGAAATACCTGGGTTTTCGTATCACCCAAGGAAGCAGAAGATTAGGCAGAGAAAGAAAAGAAGCAGTATGCAGAATTCCAACTCCAACAACCAGAAAGCAAGTCAGAGCCTTTCTGGGAGCGGCAGGATATTGCCGAATTTGGATACCCAACTTTGCCCAAATTGCCAAACCACTGTATGAAGTCACAAAAGGAGAAGAAAAAGTCGCCACTGGAGTGGGGACTTGAGCAGGATACAGCCTTCAAGACGTTAAAAGAAGAATTAATGTCATCACCAGCACTTGGACTACCAGATGTCCACAAACCTTTCCACTTGTTTGTACATGAAGCACAGGGAAATGCCTTAGGCATGTTGACTCAGAAATTGGGAAATTGGGAGCGACCTGTAGCCTATCTATCGAAACAATTGGACCCTGTGGCCAAAGGATGGCCACCTTGCTTGAGAGCAGTTGCAGCTACAGCGCTACTAGTGAGTGAAGCAGACAAACTCACACTAGGACAGAACATACGAGTCACTGTGCCACATGCAGTCTTTGCCCTTATGGAACAGAAAGCAAATTATTGGCTCACCAATTCCCGAATGTTGAAGTACCAGAGCATGTTATGTGAAAACCCACAGATACAACTTGAAGTGAGCCATGCCTTGAATCCAGCCACCTTGATACCCATCAGTGAAGAACTCCCAGAACATGACTGTATCGAAGTCATGGAAACTGTGTTCTCCAGTCGACCCGACTTGACAGATGTGCCCATAGACAATCCTGACCAAATCTATTATGTTGATGGGAGCAGTCTCATCCTCAATGGGAGACGCTGTGCCGGATATGCAGTCGTCACCCAACACGAAGTAATTGAATCATCAGCTCTAGCTTCAGGCACATCAGCCCAGAAAGCCGAATTGATAGCACTCACCAGAGCATTGTTGTTAGGAGAAAAACTTATACTGAATGTATATACAGATTCCAAATATGCCTTCACTACCCTGCATGCCCATGGAGCTCTCTATAAAGAAAGAGGACTCATCACATCTGGAGGAAAATCAGTCAAATATGGTCCCGAAATATTGATGTTACTTGATGCAGTTTGGGCCCCAACACGTGTAGCTGTCATGCATTGTCGAGGACATCAAGCAGGAAAAGGAGAAGTTGCCCGAGGAAATAGATTTGCAGATGCCTCAGCACGACAAGCAGCTATGACAGGACAAATTGCCCCACAAGCTATGCCAATGCAAGCAGCATTGTTTCCAGTACCTTTGAATCTATGGACCCCACGATATACCACCAAAGAATTGGATTACTATTGTGACAGAGAAAATGGAGTACTGAAAGATGGATGGATTGAGCTGCCACCAGAAGAGGGCAGTCAACCTCCAGGACGAATAGTAATTCCTGAACTATTAGGACCAGCCTTTGTCAAAGCTTTCCACGAAGCTACCCACTATGGGAAGAGTGCCATGGAAAAAGCACTCAGATCACATTTCTACATCCCTCTGATGACAACCATATCAGCTTCAGTAGCACGACAATGTCAAACTTGTGCCAAGAATAATGCCAAGCAAGGCCTTATTACAGCACCCCGAGTTCAGTCAAGAGGTGTGACCCCCATGCACAACCTCCAAGTTGATTTCACCGAAATGCCAAAAGCCAATGGGTACCATTACCTATTAGTATTAGTTTGTACTTTCTCTGGGTGGGTAGAAGCATTCCCAACCAGAACTGAGAAAGCCCGAGAAGTTACCAAAGTCTTAATGAGAGAGATTGTCCCCAGATTCGGAATTCCAGCAGTAATAGGGTCAGACAATGGACCCTCATTTGTCTCCCAAGTTACTCAGCAGTTAGCAAAAGCTTTGCAGATACAATGGAAACTCCACACTGCATACAGACCCCAGAGTTCAGGGAAAGTTGAGCGAATGAATCGTACCTTGAAAGCCCAAATGTCTAAGCTTTGTCAGGAGACACAATTGAAGTGGCCCCAAGTGCTCCCCATAGCTCTATTCAGAATACGCTCAGCTCCTGTAAAGTCAACAGGATTTTCCCCTTTTGAAGTTTTGTATGGTAAACCCCCACCAATAGTGCAGGGAATCAAAGGAAGTCTAGTCCAAATTGGTTCAGAAATAACCAGACAAGAACTTCTAGCTCTTAGTTTTGTTCTGCAGACTCTCCATACGTGGATCCAAGACCAGTTGCCTATCAACTTGACGGAACCCTTGCATCCCTACCAGCCTGGTACCTCGGTGTGGATCAAAGATTGGAAGAAGACACCGTTGGAACCCCATTGGAAGGGACCGTACACCGTCATCCTGTCTACCCCAACTGCAGTAAAGGTAGCCGAGATCGACGCCTGGATCCACCACAGCAGAGTCAAGCCCGCCGCCAATCCTGAACCTGAGCAGTGGACAGCAGAACAGCATCTTGATGCACCCTTGCGAGTTACTTTGAGACGGCAACCAGCAGCTTAGACACTTCATCACAAGTGCTTTGCAGCAGCCAAGTCTTTCGAAGAGGATTGCTGTTTTCTATGCAGCAACAGCTTTGTTTCAACGAACCCAATTTGTGTGTGATTTGACACACTACTTTGAGACTACATTGACTAAGCCAGACTTCACAGGCCAACTGAAATTGCTAAAAAGTTGGTCAATGTGTACTGGCCAACCTGAGGATCTTCAATCAACACTCAGCACCCGTTAAATTGCTTCATTAGCAGACGGGACGAAGAATAAAAGACCGTCGTGATCAAGATCAGCAAGCTGAGGATTCAGAAGAACTCCAATCAACATCGACATGCATCTTTACTTTTGCTTTGCTTTGGTTGCCTTCTTTGGAGGTTTTGAACAGACTCATGCTTTACCTCCATGCACTGCCTGCATTACTTCTACTAGAATTGGACTGAAAGTAACTCAGACTTTGCTTTACCATTCTTACTATACCTGCAAGGGGACAGTAACTCGGTGTATCTATAACACCACTGAACTAAATGTTTGCACTCATGGAAAAATTAAAACATGCTATAATCCGCATCAGAATCCATCCTATTACACGATGGAAATAAGATGGAAGGATGCAGATGGACCTATATTAGCTGCAACGCTACCACTTAAGGACATTACTAAACCTGCTGTTTTGAATTTTGATGCATGCAATGCTATTAATAGAGATAGTTATTCCACCTGTGGTACATGGGAGAAAGCGTATCAAAATGACCATAAGTATATGTGTCCAGAAGGTGCCACGGGATGGAGGAAGTGTACAGGTAGCGTAGTTACTCACCTGTAACAGGTGTTCTCCAGGAGCAGCAGGAATCAGTCCTCACTTATGGGTGACGTCGGCGCCGACGGAGCCCTCGCGGAGCAATTTTCCCCAGCTTTCAAAGAAAGCCTTTGGGAATTGCAGCGCGCTTGCGCGGTCGTCTTCCCGCCCGAAGGTGCCATCTTAGCCAGTCAGATGACATAGCTAAAAAAGACAGCATAAAAATTTGCAAAAAGAACATAAGCAGACGATTGCAACTCCAAGGGGAGGAGGGAGGGTAGTGAGGACTGATTCCTGCTGCTCCTGGAGAACACCTGTTACAGGTGAGTAACTACGCTTTCTCCAGGACCAAGCAGGAAGTCAGTCCTCACTTATGGGACTCCCAAGCTCAAGGCTACCGGAGACCCTAAGCACAAAAATGAGCTCCCTCTAGCTCAGCAGCACAGAAGGACAGAATCTTCGCTGAATTATCACCCACCGCTAGCCCACATCCGGGATGGAGGGTAGGAGTTGCTCAGACCTCAAAGAGATTACGGAGGACTGCCTGTCCGAAAGCACTGTCCCTACGGGACTCCCTCTCGAGACAGTAATGGACCGCAAAAGTCTGGCTCGAAGACCAAGTAGCGGCCCGGCAGATGTCTGCCAGCGGAACAGAGCGGAGGTAAGCCACTGACGTGGCCTTTGCCCGAACGCAATGAGCCGTGACTCGACTTTCTAAGGAGAGTCCGGCTGCCCCATAAGCCCAAGCGATACAGTCAGCAACCCAGATGGACAGAGTACGCTTGGAGACGGGGAGCCCCAATTTATTGGGGTCAAAAGACACAAAAAGCTGAGCAGCTTTACGGTGCTCCCGCGTACGGTCAAGGTAGAAGTTCAATGCCCTTCTACAGTCCAGGGTATGGAGGACCGTCTCAGCTCGGCTGGAGTGTGGCCTGGGAAAGAAGGTTGGAAGTACCACCTCCTGATTGATGTGAAAAGGGGAGACCACTTTAGGCAGAAATTTCGGATGAGTCCGTAGGACCACCCTATTCTTGTAGAACCTAGTGTAAGGGGGATCAGACACGAGGGCCTGCAATTCACTTACGCGTCTAGCGGAAGTGAGGGCTATCAAGAACAGTGTTTTCCAAGACAGAAAACGGAGAGAACAGGTAGCCATAGGTTCAAAAGGCGGACAGGTGATCCGCTGCAAAACCACATTCAGGTCCCAGTCAGGCGCTGGCGGGCGCAGAGGTGGTTTAAGTAGAAGGAGACCTCGGAGAAACCTCGCTACGAGAGGGTCATTGGAGAGAGGTCTGCCGTCCACCGGCACATGATGTGCTGAAAGAGCACTGAGGTGAACTTTGACGGAGTTGGACTTAAGTCCCAGATTAGAGAGGTGCAGCAAGTACTGCAAGATCACCGACACCGGGCAGGAGAAGGGATCCTGAGACTGTTGGGTACACCAGACTGCAAAGCGACGCCATTTAAGGGCGTAGCATTTGCGGGTAGAAGGCCGTCGCGAAGCCAAGACGACCTCCTCCACCTCCGCCGGCAGGAGAAGGGGAGCAAGGACTACCCTCTCAGCAGCCAGGCCATGAGGTTGAGAGACCTGAGGTTGGGGTGTAGGAGGGACCCCTGATCCTGAGTGAGGAGATCCGGTTGTACCCCCAGAGGGATTGGATCCTCCACCGCCAGTTGCAGCAGGAGCGGAAACCACGGCTGCCTGGGCCAGCGAGGGGCCACCAGGATCATGAAGGCTTTTTCTCGGAGAACCTTGAAAAGAGTCCGCGAGACTAGCGGGATGGGAGGGAAAGCGTACAGAAGGCTCCCCGACCACGAGATCAGAAAGGCGTCCGCCGCAACCCGAAGGGGGTGTGGCTGACGAGAGCAGAAGCGAGGAAGCTGCCGGTTGTGAGGACTGGCAAAGAGATCCACCGTGGGGAGACCCCACTTGAGGAAGAGCTTCTGAACTACCAAGGGATCCAGACGCCACTCGTGCGGCTGGAGGACACTGCTGAGTTTGTCTGCAAGGCAATTTTCTTGGCCCGGGAGATAAACTGCCTTGAGGAGAATGCCGTGACTGACGGCCCAAGAGCAGAGCTTCTGTGCCTCCCGGCAGAGGAGGAAGGAGCCCGTGCCTCCCTGCTTGTTCACGTAGAACATGGCAACTTGATTGTCCGTCTGGACAAGGACGGACTGTTGGGAAGTCAGGTGGGAGAAGGCCTTGAGAGCTAGGCGGATCGCCCTGAGCTCCAGGAAGTTGATCTGCTGAGCAGACTCCCACGTGGTCCAGAGGCCCTGAGTACGTGCCTCTTGGCAATGTGCTCCCCAGCCCAGGAGGGATGCATCGGTGGTCAGCACCCGGGTCGGCTGAGGTGACTGGAAAGGCATTCCGAATATCAGGTTCGGCAGCCGGAGCCACCACCGGAGAGACGAGATCAGCGGTTCGGAGACGCGCACTAGGTATGCTAGGCCGCCCGTGGCTTGTCGCCACTGCTGGCGGAGACACCATTGAGCAGACCGCATATTCAGGCGGGCATTGGGGGTCACATGGACGGTGGAAGCCATATGGCCGAGCAGTCTCAGGAAGCGCCTGGCGGAGACCAGGGGCTGGCTGCGAAAGCGGTCGGCTAGGTCCATGAGCCGTTGAGCCCTGTCGAGCGGTAGGTATGCTCGCGCCTGAGGAGTGTGCAGCCTTGCGCCGATGAACTCGAGATCCTGTGAGGGGAGCAAAGTGGACTTTGCGAAGTTTATAACAAAGCCCAAGTGCTGCAGCAGAGTCACCGTGCGGCACGTGGCGTTGGTGACCTCCTGAGCGGACGCTGCTCTGATGAGCCAGTCGTCGAGGTACGGAAAGACATAGAGGCCGTGAAGCCGGAGATGGGCCGCCACGACCGCGAGACATTTTGTGAAGACTCGCGGTGCGGAGGACAGGCCAAAGGGCAGTACTCTGTACTGGTAATGATTTCCTGCCACCACAAACCTTAGGTATTGGCGGTGGCTTGGGTGGATGAGGATGTGCGTGTAGGCATCCTTTAGATCCAAGGAGCATAGCCAATCTCCCTGCTGGAGGTAGGGCAGAAGGATTCCAAGGGTAAGCATTTTGAACTTCTCCCGCACAAGGAACTTGTTGAGGTTGCGCAAGTCCAGGATGGGTCTGAGGCCCCCTGTTCTCTTTGGTATCAGAAAATACCTTGAATAAAAGCCTTGACCTCTCAGGTGGTGTGGCACCGGTTCCACCGCCTGTTCCTGCAGAAGACCTGCTAACTCCTGAAGGAGCAACTCCCTGTGCAGAGGGGGGCGCGGAGGTTCTCCCGGAAAATAGGAGGGAGGGACCTGATGGAAGTGGAGAAGGTAGCCTTCTCGCACGACCTGAAGCACCCAGGCATCTGCGGTGATGCTGGACCACCTGTGGGCGAAGTGAACCAGCCGGCCTCCGGTGCTGGGAGGAACCAGCGGGGGGGGAGAGGCTATGCTGAGCGAGTCAAAAGCCCCCACCCTGCTGAGCAGGGGCTGGTGGTGCAGGCTTGGGGGCTTGCTGCCTACGGGACCCGTTACCCCGTCCCTTGGCCTGCTGGCCCTGTTGGGGAGCTGCAGGGGCCTGATAATGGGGGTATTGTTTGTAGGCAGCCGCCTTCCTCGGGTAAAAGGACTTTTTTCCCGAGCCCTTCTTTTTCTGGGAAGGGGCGGAGGTCTTCCTAGAAAGCCTGGTCCTGGTGAGAGTCTCAGTCTCAATTTGTGCAGCCTTTTCCGCCATGGGCTTGCCAAAGAGGTTTTCGCCTCGGCAGGGGACATCGACCAACTTGTCCTGTACCCAGGGCTCAAGGTCTGACGACTGAAGCCAAGCCTGTCGGCGGGCACCGATGCCGGCTGCGGCTACTCGAGCCGAGGCCTCAAAGCCATCATAGGCTGCTCGGGACATGAACTTTGAGCATTCCCGAATGCCCGTGGACAAGGCTAGGAACCTCCGCAAGGGCTCCTCGGAGAGACCAGCGGAGAATCCGGCTAGCTCTTTAGCCAGATCCCGGAGATACATGCCCATGTAGAGCTGGTAAGTCTGGACACGACATGCGAGCATAGAGCCCTGGAAGCACTTCTTGCCAAGGCCATCCAGGTTACGGGCCTCCCTTCCAGGAGGCACCGAGGAGTGCATCTTCTGGCTCTTAAGACGATGCATGGCCGATTCCACTACCATGGAATGGTGTGGCAGCTGTGCCTTCTGAAAGCCAGGGCTCTTGCGGACCCGATAGATAGAATCGACCCGCTTGCTCAGGACCGGCGAGGAGGCCGGACTCTCCCACATGCGGAAGAGTAGTCGTTCCAGCATAGGAGGAACCGGCACAGTAAAGTGTTCCCTCGCGGGAGAGTCATACTGAAGGGCGTCGAGCTCTTCGGCTCGAGGCTCCTCCTCGGGATCCGCAGGGAAGGCCAAAGCCTTGGCCATATCCCTAACGAAGTCCGAGAACCGGGCATCCTCCGGGGGGGACTGCTTCCGAGGCTCGGACCCCGGTGAGTCCGATGGGACACACCGAGTCCGGAAAGAATCAGGTGACTCTTCCTCCTCAGACTCCCAGACCGACTCCGACGAGGACTCGGTGGGGTCGGCCCGGGCAGGGTGCGGCGCCAGCCGCCCCGACGTCGAGGGAGTCGGCGTCGGCGACCTCGGTCCCGAACGGGAGGCCGAGGGTGACCTCGACCGAGGATCGACTCGAGTTCTCATCGACTCGAGGATCGGCTCGGTCTCCGGGGTCGACTTGGACGTCGACGTCCCGGCGGTCGGGGCAGCGGCGCCAGCGAGGCCAGCGAGCAGTGCCCGCTGCTGGTCCATGAAGGCAGACAGTCTGCTCTCCAAGGCCGTCAACCTGAGTCCGAGCTCAGGTGACCCAGCAGCCCCCGACTCGGGCCCCGACGGCGTCGGGCCCGACGTCGGCTGTCGCGGAGGCGAGTCCAGAAGGACCACAGGACTTACCCGGGCAGGCATCTCCGACTCCAGGCGAGGTCGCTTCGGGATGTGTTCCTTCTCCAAGGACCCGGGGCGGCTGTCGGGGCTATGCGACCTGGCCCTCGCGGAACCAGGAGCGTCCACCGACGCCGCCCTCGCGGGTTTTTCCTTCCGACGATGGTCCCCGGAGGGAGAACCCCGGTCGGAGGAGCTCCGGCGACGGTCCGAGCTGGAGCCTTTCGACGCGGAGGCCTCCGACGAGGTCCGGGTACGGCTGGGGTCAGCGAAGATTCTCTCCCGCTGATGCCGCCGACTCCTCAACGCCTTTGAGGACAGTTTGCTGCAGGGCCCACAGATCAGTTCCTCATGATCCGGGCCCAGACAGCGGAGGCAAAAGTCGTGTGTGTCGGTTAGTGACATATTTCTGTCACACAGACCACACCGCTTAAACCCACTGGCAGCCATCGGGGGAAAAAGGGCCCCTGCGAGGTCAAAGGACCGGGCTGCCAGGGAAACCGAAAACGAAAGCTGACTAAGTCAGAAAAACCGAAAAAAGTAAGCGGACTCGAGACCGGCGTCGCGAGTCCGGGCGGGAAAACGATCGGCGTCGAACCGAAAGAAAAAAGGATAAAACAAAGAAGAAAATCAACTTTTTCGCGGGGACAAGACGGGGACGTCTGTAGGGCTCCGCGGAAAAAAGAAGACTGGCTAAGATGGCACCTTCGGGCGGGAAGACGACCGCGCATGCGCGCTGCAATTCCCAAAGGCTTTCTTTGAAAGCTGGGGAAAATTGCTCCGCGAGGGCTCCGTCGGCGCCGACGTCACCCATAAGTGAGGACTGATTCCTGCTTGGTCCTGGAGAAAAAAAGGAACCAGGCTATAGTACTGCCCCAGCAGCAGACTACTATTGCCCGTATTGGGGATGTGTTTTTTATGCTACCTGGAACACTGGTATAACTGATGAGAAAATAGATAAACGGATGGCTACTTTAACCAAGCCAACTACTAATGATAAATGTCAGAAAGATGCTTGTAACCCCTTACATTTACGTATACACAATCCCCATGCATGGAAACAAGGATATAAGTTTGGTTTACGTATTGCTGGAGGAGCAATAGATCCAGGGACCATTGTGTATATCAGATTGAATACCCAAGCCCACAAGTCATCTAAATATCATATTCATAATACTTTCTATGAAGCCATGCATGTAAATAAGTTTGAGATCCCTCACCCCTCACAGAATTTATTTCTAGAATTAGCCGGAGCAGTAGTATCTAGTCTTAAGATCACAGATTGTTATTTCTGTGGCGGAACCCAAATGGGAGATCAGTGGCCATGGGAAGCCCAAGAATTGAATTATTCCATGATTTACAATCAGACTGAATTACATAAGACAACCAGTGAATGGGTGTTAGCGCACTCAATCGTTGGACGTCTTTGCTATGCCAGAACTGGACCCCAGTTCACCCAGAAGGTAGGACAGCTGGTCTGTCTTAGCCAAAAGTACTATAATGCCACGACCAAACAGATAGCATGGTGGTCAGGACTCAAACATCCTGAACCTCCTAACCCATTAGCCAGATTTCCTGAACTTGCTGGTTTATGGACTAACCTTGCCAAAGTCCAAGCCTGGCAAGCCCCACCTGGCCTATATTGGATCTGTGGAAACCGAGCATATGCACAACTCCCACCACACTGGGGAGGAGCATGTGTCTTAGGAACCATCAGACCTTCTTTCTTTCTTTTAAACACTGAACATGGAGAACAATTAGGATACCCAGTATACACTACCCACCGACACAAAAGAGCACTAAGACAGAAGAGAGAGGCCTTACAGATAGGCAAGTGGGAGAAATGGCAAGGTGATGATTGGCCACCAGAAAGAATCATTGAATATTATGGACCCGCCACTTGGAATGATGATGGTATGTATGGTTATCGTACCCCAATTTATATGATTAATCGTATTATTCGCTTACAAGCAGTAGTTGAAATAATAACTAACGAAACTAGTCATGCTCTTACGCTTTTAGCTAGACAAAGTACACAGATGCGCACTGCGATATATCAGAACCGCTTAGCACTTGATTATTTGTTAGCAGCT
Organism: Ichthyophis bannanicus; assembly: GCA_033557465.1. Classification (NCBI taxonomy): domain Eukaryota; kingdom Metazoa; phylum Chordata; class Amphibia; order Gymnophiona; family Ichthyophiidae; genus Ichthyophis; species Ichthyophis bannanicus. Next base: position 1,307,720,367 of record CM066033.1, read on the forward strand.
GAAGGAGGAGTATGTGGTAAACTGAATTTGACCAATTGCTGTTTGAAAATAGATGATAAAGGTCAAGTAGTTGAAGAAATTGCTAAAGATATGCAAAGACATGCTTATGTGCCAGTGCAGACGTGGCACTCATTGAAATTTCCTAATTGGTTTGCTAACCTCTTTTCATGGGTGGGAGGATTTAAGACTTTCATCGTATTGGTACTAATCCTTGTTGCTGTTATCTTCTTATTACCATGTTTAATCCCATGTTGTATGCGTTCCATTCATAACACTATTGATAGTACAGTAGAGCGGAAGACCGCAACAAAAATCATGGCTTTATATACAGCCAGTCCTGGTAGAAATCCTTTAGCCAGGATGTGATTCTTCAGAAAGTGATTTAATTCTCACACCTTATTAAGTAATAGGGTGAGATTAATCAAAGGGGGGAATGTGGCAGGTGCAGGCCTGTGACCCACAGTGTCTGAACATAAGCAGGCCAGCATGGCTAGCTTGACCTGTAAATGAGGCCTGTGGAGAGGCATATAGGATTGCACATCCCCCAATATGCTGCTATTGTAAGATAGAACTCAGTAGAAGTATTGAATTAGCTTAGGTAAGCAGAATTGCAGTATTGAAAGATGGAAAAATACAGAAAAGACATGTTTAAAAGTTACTGATAAGAAAAAGTACATCTGCAAAGAAATAATTAGGAGTGCTGACAGATGAGTTGCAGAGCCCAGCTCCTCTGCACGTACAAATTGGTTCTATAACCTTGAGAGTGTGAAAGTAACAAGTTGATGAACTGACCATTGTAATTGGGACTAGAAGGGGGGTATGCAGGTGTCATGCCCACTGGAGGGACATAACTGGATAAACTTATCAGTACCGGGACCAATAGAAGAAGTACGGGAGGTACGGAAGGTTACCGGGACCAATTAAATGTTTTTCTATACCTAGAATGGAACAGAAGTCTATAAAAGTTGTTGTAATGCTTGAAAACTTTGCTCAGCCATTTTGAAATTGATTGGTTCGAGACTTGTGCACAAATAAATGATTTGGACCTTTTGAACAGACTCCTGGTATCATTGGTTTGTCTGCGCTTTGCTGCTACAAAGTGGCTTGCCCAAGACCACAAGGAGCACCTGTGGGACTAGAAACCCCAGTCCTTCCGGCCCAAGGTTGCTGTTCTCTAGTGGGATAACATAAGAAACAATGCTAAATAAATACACTCAACTGATATCAGTTCAGGGCTGGGAAAGAAAATGGAAACATGATGGCAGAAAAAGACCACATGGCCAACCAAGTTTGCCTTTCCATATCAAATACTAAAGTCTCTTCTTTTCCTTTAGAGATCTTCTATGCTTGTCCCCTGCTTTTTTGAATTCAGATACTGTCCTCATCTCTACTACCTCCACTGGGACTATTCCATATATCTAGCACTGTTTCTGTAAAGAAATATTTCCGCATATTATTCCTGAGTCTATTCTCCTTTCACCCTCATCCTATGTCCCCTCATAGCAGAGCTTGCTTTCAATCAAAAAAGCTCTCCTCTTGTGTATTTATGACACGGAGCTATTTAATCCCCACAGCCCTCCGCCTGGAATCTTCACTCAAAACCTTTAAGGCCAAACTAAAAACCCACCTTTTCTGCTCCACCTTCAACCTTCCCCCTCCCACTGTCCCCCTTCCCTCCCCCACACTGAAGCACACTTACCAGCCTACTCCTTCACTTGCTCTCTGATCCTTTATCCTCCCCTCTATTCTTTACCTCTACTCTTTCCTTTCCTGTCCATTTGAATTGGCGTTCTTTTCACTTTCCAGCAGCCTTTGATATCTTTGATATGTTTGTAAACCGCTCAGACGCTTTTGTGATGGGGGTATAATAAGTTTTTAATAAACAATAATTGTCTTTATCATATCTCCTCTATCCTGACTTCTCTCTATTATATACATATTAAGATCTTTAAGTTTGTCCTCATTGCTTTATAATGAAGACCACTAACCATTTTAGTAGCCACCCTCTGCACAGACTCCATTCTATTTATGTCCTTTTGAAGGTGTGATCTTCAGAATTGTACACAATACTCCAAATGAGGTCACACCAGAGACTTATGCAGAGGCACTATCACCTCCTTTTTTCTGCTGGCCAATTCTCTAGCTATGCACCCAAGCATCTTTCTGGCTTTCGCTGTCGCCTTTTCTACCTGTCTAGCCATCTTAAGATCATCAGAAACAATCACGCCTGCTCTTCTTTTATGGACGGAGGTACTTCACCCCCCTTGGATTTTTGCAGCCCAAATGTATCCTATCTGGTCCCATTGCTTTGTCTACTTTTAGTTTAGCTAGTTCCTAACGAACACTGTCTTCTGAAAAATTGTTCAAGATCCCTGTCACTTCTGTTCCTGTTTGTGGGTATTTTCTGAGGTCCTGCTCCTAGCCCTTCATCTGTGAACAAAGAACAGAAATATTTGTTAAGCAGTTCCGCTTTATCTTCATCAGCTTCTATATATTCCTCACCTTCACACTTGAGTCTGACAATACCACTTTTGCACTTCCTTCTCTCACTAACATATCTGATAAATGTCTTATCCGCCATTTTATTGAACTGGCTATTTCTTCTTCTTTTTGTATCTTTGCTTTCCTGACTACTTTGCAAGATTCTCTAAGTTTTCCCAAATAGAGATGCGTATCTTCCTCTCTCTGTGACCTCTTGTATTTTATGAAGGCCACACACTTTTTCTTCACCTTTTACTATATTTACCTGTCTAACAAAAACGTTTGCTGCCCTTAAAATATCCCCTTTCAGTTTTCCCAATTGATTTTCTACATCCTCCAGCTATTCACATCTGGCTAACGATTCCCTGGCAAAGTTAGTTTTCCTAAAGTCTAAGACCCTCACTTTTGAATGGATTTTATCAGCCCTAGTCCTAATACTGAACCACACCATCTGGGGATCACTGGATGCACTGTGACATCAGAAACATTTTCCTCATTGGTAAGCACCAAGTCCAGTATTGCCCCTTCATATATGGATTCTGTTACCAGTTTCCAGAATCATTCTCCCTGTAGAGAATCTAAGATCTCCTTACTTCTAGATGACACTGCAGCAGGGATGTGCCAATCACCATCTGGCATATTGAAATCACCTATCAGTAGCACTTCTCCTTTCATGACAATATTGCATATGTCTTCTATTAAATCCCCGTTTGCTTCTTCTCCTTGTGAGGGAGATCTGTATATCACACCAGTACAGATGGTTTTCCCACTCCCTCTTTCTAGTTTAACCCACAGTGCCTCCTTGCTCCCTTTTAAGCCCTGTAATTCTATAGCTTTAATATATTTTTTTTTTACATATAGTGCCACTCCTCCTCCCCTGCTCTCTACCCTGTTCTTCCTGAATAAAGTATAGCCCGGTATAATTACAACTCAGTCATGGCTGTCCATGAACCATGTCTCCGTAACTGCCACTAAATCCAAGTCATCCTCTTCCATTAACGTCTCAACATTTGGGATCTTATTTCCCATAATACGGGCATTTATACACCCTGCTTTCCACATGTTGCCCCTTTTACCCATTTATACAGAGCTATTTGATGTTTCACTTACCTGGGGGCTTTCTTCACCCATCCCCAATTAATCTAATTTAAAGCCCTCTTCAGTAGGTTAGAAAGTCTGCTGCAGAAGACACTTTCAACCTCCTTGGATAGATGGATGCCATCTCTGCTCTGCAGTCCTTGGATCATCCCATGGTCCAGGAAACCAAAAAGCTCTCGATGATACCATCTACACATCCATGCATTTATTTTCATGATGCAAGTTTCTCTGCCTAGGCCTTTACCCTCAACAGGGAAGATTGAAGAGAACACCACCTGCGCACCTATCTGCTTCACTCTCTGTCGCAGAGCCATGAAGTCACTTTTGATACACTCGGATACTTAGCAGTATCATTTGTGCCAACATGGATGAGCAACATTGGAATAGTCAGTAGGCTTGATGAGAAAGCAAACTCTCCATAACATCTCAGATTTTGGCACCTGGCAGACAGCAGACCTCTCTGGACATTAAGTCTGGTTGGCAGATGGATGCCTCGGAACCCCTCAGAAGAGAGTCACAATCACCACTTCCCTTCTCTTCCTTATGGTCACTGATTCTGCAACTTCGGGGTGCTCGAGCTCTGGTTCTTCCCTTTTCTGGGGTGTTTTCACCTCCTCCACTTCCAGGACTGCATACTGGTTCTTCATTTCAAGGCTGGTGGAGTTGGATTGATGATTCTGCAGGCTCTGGTGACCCTTCTCCAACTCTCTTCATTCTGTAGTCTCCCATCTTCATCTCTGTCAGACAGCTTGGATGTTTCAAGAAGCATCTCATCAATGTACTTTTCACTGTCTCAAATGCTTCTCAACCTCATCATCTCTTCTCTGAGCTCCTCTACCTTTTTCATGAGGGCTTCAGCTCGCATGCATTTCTGCACATGGAAATAATTCTGGCATTGGGCTCTTTGTCTGGACAGAGACAGGAGCTGTAACGGGGGCAACATCTTTGACAATACAGTTTTTCCCAGCCATCTTTCAGTTGATGGAGTTTTGGTACCTGTTGAAGTAAATGAGAGAATCCTACCTAAGACCCTAACTTTTCCTCAGCTGTCCCCAATGAAGAATGCACAGTACTGTCCAGTGTTATAACATTGTTGTATGGTGGACTGATTCTTAGAAGATACTGTAAAGCAAGCTGGTTTCAGTTTACAGTATGTTGGATCAGTATTTCAGCAGTCTAGCTTAGATCCAAAATATACTTTAAATAAGTGTGTCTTGAGTTGCTTTGAAGGATTAGTTACCAGATTGGACAGAATAGGTATTATCCAACCCCCCTCCCCCCAACATCCTTCCTCTGCAAAGTCACTTTCTGTCCCGAATCCAATGACACATTGCCAATATACTTTTGCCACTCCAGCTGAGGTCCTTTGGTGAGTACATAGCAGTCAAGGCACTCCTTGCCTTGTCCCCTGTATGGGGTGTCCATCCTGAAAAGGCCTCAAAGAATGCAACCTACCAATAACATCCAACAGTTAACATAACATAACATATAACAGTTAACATTCCATGTGCGTGCTCAGACAATTCCCCAAAACAACGGAAGGTTTATATGGTGGAGAAGCTAGGAACTGCACTCCCACTGGACCCCCCCCCCCATAGTCCTTTGAAGCCATGGCCCCTGTATATCATCCCACCATGCCTTCTGACCTTGAAGGTCATAGGTTGCTTTGTCAAACTTCTGGGCTTCCCCCACCTTAACCACCAATTCTCAATAATTGGGCCTACTGGGGCTTTCCACGTCCAAGCCACTGTTACTTGAGCCATCAGCAACAGCTTAGCTTTCAAAGTTAGGGCCGTTTTTTACCTATCCCCATCAAAATACAGGCCTAAAAAGAATTCCTGGGGATCCAATGAGATAGTGACCCCCTGCACTTCACCCACCTCTTGGGCAACTAGATCCCAGAAGCAACCAATTACAGGGCAGTCCCACCACATATGATCAAAAGAACCTGCACCCCCACATCCTCTCTAACACATCCCATCTATCCTTCTCCCTGCCTTGTGTAAATTCTGTGGAGTCAGGTATGTATGGTGGAGGAGCTGCAACTGAGTCTGTCACCAGTGTCCACTTGCATGCCCCATGTGAATTTTATCCTATTGAACATCTGTCAAGCTTTTTCCCAACCATGCTTCTCAGCGCTGCACATGTAGGAGTGATTTCTCACTGGCACCCTCCAACAGGACCCTATACAATTTGGAAGTAAGCCTCTTCTTAGATTCCTCTCCCAATAAGACAGATTCCAACCAAGTCTCTTGCCTTGTTAATTGTATCCCAATTCCTGGCTGCATTACAAAGAACCAAAGTTGAAAGTATTGATAAAAAAGCAGGTACCACTCCAACTCTGCCTCCAATTCTTGCTGTCCCAAGCACCGCCCATCTGTCCACAACTCTGAAAAACAGCAATCCTTTTATCCGCTAGGTTCTGCAGCAATTGAGAAAAATTAGGCCCTGAAAAGGGCTAAAAATCATGGATCCTGGACCATTTAGATAGTGGAGTTGAGAGCAAACCCTCCCTAACACTTCTGCTCTAGACCCTTTTCATTGGTCCCAGGAAGGGGTGGTCTGCTACTTCCTTCTTCATTCATCTGACCTCTTTATGCCAGGCATGTTATTTTCGAAAATAGAATGGGGATATAAAATATTGTGTTCCAATTCCACCTACATAGCTTCAATTGACTGATTGTGGTGATGCTTAAAGGCTCACAATACCGCCACTTGATAGTAAAGGCTTAACAGTGGAAATTTTACCCCTCCTTGTTCTTGCACTCGAGACAACCTATCTACCACAATCCAAGCATGTTTACCCCCCCCCCCCATACAAATCTCAAAAGGTTCCATTCCCATTTATGAAGGAGATCTCCCGTAAGAGCCAGGGGCAGCTGCGTAAAGAGGTAGGTGAAAGGGTGCAGGGGAGGAATATGCAGAAACTGATAAGGATAAACTGGAATTGCTTAACAAATATTTCTGTTCTGAGTTCACAGATGAAGGGTCAGGAACAGGACCTCAGAAAACACCCACAAATAAGAACAGAAGCGATGGGGATCTCGAACAATTTTCAGAAGACTGTGTTCATGAGGAACTAGCTAAACTAAAAGTAGAAAAAGCCATGGGTCTGGATGGGATACATCCAATAATACTGAGGAAACTTGGAGTTATTCTAGCAGCTCCACTGTCTGACCTTTGAAGACTGGAGAAAGGCATATGTGATCCCTTTACAGAAAGATGACATTAAGACGCAAGGATGACATTGAGAACTACAGTCTAACATCTGCGGTTAGTAAATTATTGGAAAGGCTAGTAAAAGAGAGAATAGTGAGATTTCTGGAGTCCAATAGATTGCAGGTTCCGATTTGGCATGGATTCACCAGAGACAGGTCTTGTCAGACAAATCTGATTGATTTCTTTGACTGGGTGACCAGGGAGTTGGACGGATGGAGAACTCTAGATGTGGTGTATTTAGATTTCAGTAAAGCCTTTGATACCGTTCCGCACAGGCAACGTATAAACAAACTGAGCACTCTAGAGATGGACCCTAAAGTTACTCCTTGGGTTAGAAATTGGTTGAGTGAGAGACAACAAAAGGTACAGGTAAATGAGCTCACTTTGAGGAGGTGGTTACCAGTGGTGTACTGCAGGGATCTGTCTTTGGTCCGATTCTTTTTAAAATCTTTGTTAGTGATACTGCGGAAGGGCTGTTGGGTAAGGTTTGCTTGTTTGTGGATGAAAATCTGCAATAGAGTAGTCAACCGGGAAGGAGTACATAACATGAGGAGGGATCTAGCTAAGCTTGAAGAATGGTCTAGAATTTGGCAGCTGAAATTCAATGCTAAAAAATGCAGGGTCATGCATTTGGGCTAAAAAAAATCCAAAGGAGTGGTACAGTGTAGGGGGTGAGGTACTTCTGTCCACAAAAGAAGAGCGGGACCTGGATGTAATTGTGTCTGACAATCTTAAAGTAGCTAAACAGATAGAAAAGGCAACTGCGAAAGCCAGAAGGTTGCTTGGGTGTATATGGAGAGGAATGGCCAGAAGAAAAAAAGGAGGTGATAATGCCTCTGTATAAGTCTCTGGTGCGACCTCATTTGGAGTATTGTGTGCAATTCTGGAGTCTGCACCTTCCAAAGAATATAAGCAGACTGGAGTCAGTAAAGAGGATGGCTACTATAATAGTTAGTGGTTTTCGTTATGTAGCATATGAGGACAGACTTAAAGATCTTAATATGTATATTTTAGAGGAAAGGCGGGATAGGAGCGATATGATAGACACATTTAAATACCTCCACGGCATAAATGCACAGGAGAGTCTCCTTCAGTTGCTCTAGAATGAGAATGAGAGTGAAAGGAGATAGACTCAGGAGTAATATAGGCCTGCCTGCACTGCACAAATCTGTTACCTGTAAACCGCACTGATTTTTAAAGAGCGTGGTATAGAAGAGACATTAAATAAATAAATAATAATATGGGGAAATATTTCTTTACAGAAAGAGTAGTAGATGTGTGGAATAGTCTCCCAGTGGAGGTGGTGGACACGAGGACAGTATCTGAATTCAAAAAAGCATGGAAGAAACACAGGGGATTCTCTAAAGGTAAAAAAAAAGGACTACTGAAGTTGATATGGAAGGGCAGCCTAGATAGGCCATGTGGTCCTTTTCTGCTGTCATGTTTCTGTTTCAATTAAAGTCACCTGCACTGCATATGGTATTACTCAGCTTCCCTCTGATCCTGCCAGGAGAACTTCATTCTGGGGATCGGCTGTCACCTCGAGAACTTCCCTCACCGGCAAATTAGAAATCATGGCAGATTGCTCCACAGGGACCGTCACAGCCGCTTGTGAGGATGAAAGAGAAGGATCCACTGCACCCTGAGTCATACACTGGGCCTGCTTACTATCAGGTTATGCACCATTCTTCTATGGTTTCCCACCATTCACAAGTCCAGCACCTGATGGTATGTTAGAGACACTGAAATAACTGCGCACAGCTTCTGGTGTGTTAAAAAAATTTGCTGGACTCCATTAACAATGAAGTTAAGCTGAGCAGGGTACCAGATAGATGCCTTTATACCCTTGGCTTTCAGCAAGTCTCTGCATTTCAATAGTTCTATCCATCGGCGGACCGTTTCTTCTGCCAAGTCCAGGAATACCATGATTTTCTAATCCTTATTTTTTATTTATTTAGTTTACATTTCTTATATACCGCCTTTCATATCAAGGTGGTTTACACTGAACAAACTGAAATTACATTGAACAGGGCATTATAACTTAGAGATAACTATTTTACAGGGAACATGCGCAATGGAGGGTTAAGTGGCTTGCCCAAGGAGCACCTCCTTGTGGTCTTATGTTGAACAAAGCCTGTCTTCCTAGCAGCCTTAATGATAAACTCCTGAACAGGATATTGCAGTAATTTTACAATAAAAGCACATGGGCAAGCATTGACTTCAGGACGTGTCCTTAGCTCCCTGTGAGCTTTCTATTTCAAAGACCTCGGGGGAGAGGGATCCCGGGAAACTTGCAACAAAGTTTCTCACAAAGGAATTGGCATCCGTGCCTTCCTCCCCCCTCTGGGACCCCAAAAATTACATTGGACCATCTGGCCCGGTTTTCCTGATCCTCCAGTTTATCATGGAGCCAGGCCACTTGCTTTTTCAGCCTGTTCACATCCGTATTCTTTTTTAATATCTTTAGTTTTCCCGATGCACACCTCCGCATGCTCCAGTCAGCATAGTTACTCACCTGTAATAGGTGTTCTCCAGGGACAGCAGTAATCAGTCTTCACATATGGGTTACGTCGGCGCCAACAGAGCCCACGTGGAGCAAATCCCCAGCGCACTCCAGTAGCCTGAAAACAGAAGGGTCGGAGGGCAGGAGTTGCCTAGAACTAAAAAAGGTTATGGAGTACAGCCTGGCCAAAGGCACTGTCCCGTCAGGACTCCCTATCCAGGCAGTAATGAGCTGCGAAGGTATGAACCATAGACCAGGTGGCAGCCCGGCAGATGTCTGCCAGAAGAACAGAGAGCAGATGAGCCACGGAGGTTGCCATGGCCCTGACCTTGTGAGCCGTGGCACAGCCCTCCAATGGAAGCTTTGTTTCCTCATAGGCCCGGGCGATACAGTCCACCACCCACTTAGACAGCGTGCTCTTGATCACCACCTGCCCCAATTTGCTGAGGTCATAGGAAATGAAAAGCTGTGATGCTTTCCGGTGGTCTTGAGTACGCTGGATGTAGAAAGATAAAGCCCTCCTACAGTCTAAGGTATGGAGGACGGCCTCAGTTTAACTGGCGTGCGGTCTAGGAAAGAAGATAGGGAGGACTAGAACAGGGGACTGTTACTTCTGGAGAGAGATCTGCAATTGTGAGTATATACTTCAGGGAATTTTCTGAAAGGAATTCTTTGTATTAGAGCTAATTAATCTGTGAACCCACTATTGTTTGTTAAATCAGTCAGGGCCTAGTAGCAGCAGTTTAAGTTTAAATTTAAAACACAGAAGAGAACTTTCTGGTTACATTTCATACCCAGCAGAGAGCTTGTAGTTTAAATTTAATAGTCACTCAGGGCCTAGAATCAGCAAAGTACTTTTAGTTTAAATTTAAAACACAGAAGAGAGCTTTCTGGTTAAATTTAGAACCCAGCAGAGAGCTTGTAGTTTAAATTTCATAATAAGTTATAGCCTAGCAGCAGCAAAGAGCTATAATTTAAATCAAATCAGAATATAGCTTACCTCAGCAGCACAAGACAGGGTACTGTGTAGCAGCCCTCTTTTAATAATAACCTTGTCCTGGAGGTGCCCCGTTGCTTGGGACCATTGGTCCCTGAGGCACCACTGCAGAATTCGCATGTGTAGGCGGGCATCTGGGGTGACATGGACTGTGGAGGCCATGTGCCCGAGAAGGCACAACAGGAGTTGTGCCGGTACCGAAGGGTGGCGCTGTATCCTTTTGGCTAGTGCCATTAGCCTGTTGACTCTGTCTGTAGGCAGGAAGACTGAGTTGGGAGAGTATTGATCCTTGCCCCGATAAATTCCAGCTCCTGAGCCAGTTTCAGGCTGGACTTGGGGTAGTTGATTACGAACCCCAAGTGCTGAAGGACCTGGATAATGCGTGCCGTGGCCTGCTGCATCTCGGGGGCCGAGGTGCCCCTGATAAGCCAGTCGTCGAGGTAGGGGAAGATGAAAATCCCCTGAACCCTGAGAAAGGCGGTGACTACTGCTAGGCACTTCGTGAATACCCTGGGGGCCGAGGCAAGGCCAAAGGGCAGCACCCTGTATTGGAAGTGAAGGCCCCCCACCACAGAGCATAGGTATTGCTTGTGGTTTGAGTGGATTAGGATGTGCGTGTAAGCATCCTTTAAGTCTAAGGAGCACAGCCAGTCTCCCTGGTGGAGGCAAGGCAGCAATGTTCCAAGGGAGAGCATCCTGAACTTCTCCCGCACCAGGAATCTGTTGAGGTTGTGGAGGTCGAGGATGGGCTTTAGGCCCCCTGACCTTTTGGGCACGAGGAAGTATGTGGAGTAGAACCCTTTGCCCCTGAGAGAATGGGGAACTGGTTCCACTGTTGATCCGTTGATTCGAAGAGTGGAGGCCTCAAGGGAAATAGGCGGAATTCACATTGGAGATCAGGTGTTCAAAATGGCGGCCTTCGCGGATGACATGTTGGTGCATGTGGCCTCCCCCCAGCAATCGCTTCATCATTTGCTTCGGGAATTCGCTCTTTTTGGGAGTTTTGCAGGATTGCAAATCAACATGGATAAATCTGAGGCTTTGGATGCGACGGGTTCGTTGCGGGGGGAGTGGTGGGGTTTTTTTCCCTTTTGGTGGGCAGGGGAGTCTTTTATTTATTTAGGTATTGTGTTGTCCAGAGATCCTACAATGTTGTATAAATAGAATTTTGATAGAGTATTTTCGAAGATACAGGCTCAATTGCAGGCTTGGGGGCTCCTCTTCCGTTGTCGTTGTCTGGTAGGTTGGCAGCTATAGGGATGATAATTTTTCCTAGATTGCTGTATTGGTTGCAAACTCTACCAGTATGGTTATGGCGTAGGGATGTGAAAAAGATAGAGAGGGAGGTTCGGAGCTTTCTCAGGGGAGGGGCAAAGGCCCGGATCCCATTGAGTCAATTGGAACGTAGTTGGATGAGGGGTGGGATGGGAATGCCCAATTTGTCTCACTATATGTTAGCCTGTCAAGCGCGTCATTTGGGAGATTGGTTGGGGGCTACTGACTACTATACACCTAGGGTCATTGAGGCGGCTTTCCTGGCGCCGCATGCCTTAGCTGCAGTGATGCATCTCAAGGGATCCTTGCTCCCAGCTCGGGCACGGTGTAGTGTTTTGGTGGGCCCACTTAGGCGCACCTGGAGGAGGCTCAATAATATATGGGGCAGTTCCCCGGAGGTGTCCAGTTGGTTGCCCTTATTAGGGAATGCTAGCTTCACTCCGGGAACGGACTCTAATGTTTTCCGGGAGTGGCAGAGGCGGGGGATGCAGTATCTGGGACACGTGGTAACGCTGGAGGGACGGTGTAAATCCTTTGCGGATTTGTGCACAGAATATGAGTTATCTTGGGGGACTTTGCTGTTTGCATTTCTGCAATTGCAGCATTATGTGGATTCTTTGCAGCGCCCAGGGTTGCAGGAGGCACATTCTGCGTGGATTATAGCTTATTTTGCCCTTGGGCAGGATTCTCCCCCACAAATTGCGGACTTGAAAAGTAGATTGGAGCAGTGTTGTGCTCCCTCGGACTACCGGGCAGAGGAGGGAGCCTGGGCGCGGGAGCTAGGGTGTGTGGTCCACCCTGGGTCAGTTGGGGTAGCACTACGGAGGATTGCACGGTTGGTAGAGGGTAGTAGATGGCGGGAGATTCAATTTAAGTGTATTCTTAGGGCTAACCTTTCTCCGAGACGAGCCTTGAGAAGTTGCCTTACCTGTGACGGGGGCTGTCCCAAGTGTGCGGTGCCCCTGGCAGACTTGGGACATATGTGGTGGAGTTGCGAGTACATTCGGTCTTACTGGACCTGTATTGAACATTATTTGAGTAATCTATTGAACCAGGGTATTAGGTGCTCAGGCCCATTAGTAGCATTGGATTCTTTAGGTGCCTTACAGGTCAGAGGACGTTGGGGACGGATTTTGGTACGCAAGGCTTGTGTGGTGGGGAAAGGGCCCATTTTGCATAGGTGGAGGGAAGCGATAGCCCCCTCCTTTTGGGAGTGGCGCAATAGTTTTCATCAATTGATGCTGATGGAACGTAGGGCGGCAAGGGGAGCTCCGCAACGATGGGCTTCTTTTCTTCTGATTTGGATGCCTTATATTCAGAGTTTGGGGCCTAAAGTGCGTAGTGCGGTACTGGCTTAGGGTCTGTGTGGTGGGTTGGCACATGCAACCTGGAGTTAGGGACCCGTGTGGCGTAGGGTGAGTAGTGGATGGTTCTGGCTCCTGTGTTTGGCTTGGGTGTGGGGGGGGGGGTTTCCTGACGGTAAAGATAGGGGTAGGGGGTTTGGTTAGGGGAGGGAGGGGGGAAGGGGGGCGGTAGGTTAGGTGGGGGAGAGATTTAGAATACCCTGTGGATGTGGGTTGGGTGTCCAGATGGGGATTTTTTCATTTCTCTTCCGTCTGTGTGTACTACTGCCTCCTGGGTGGTGGACAAGGAACAGCCCTGCCCGGGAGGTGGGAGGCGGGGGTGGTTTGATCGGCAAGGGCACTGGGGTTGAAAAATGTATATATTCCTATTGTATAGTTTGTTTTCCCATGTGTGTTTGATACTTATCTGGTTTAATAAACAGATTTTGAAAAAAAAAAGTCATGGGATAGGAGGCAGTGTACTATTGTGGATCGGGAACTGGTTAAAAGATAGAAAGCAGAGGGTAGGGCTAAATGGCCAATTTTCCCAATGAAAAAAGGTGAATAGTGGATTACCCTAGGGATCTGTACTGGGTCCGCTGCTTTTTGACATATTCATATATGACCTGGAAAAGGGAATAACTAGTGAGGTTATCAAATTTGCAGATGACACAAAACTGTTCAAAGTTGTTAAAACCCAAGGGGATTGCGGAAAACTGCAGGAGGATCTGGATAAATCGGAAGACTGGGCATCCAAATGGCAGATGAAATTTAATGTGGACAAGTGCAAAGTTATGCACCTAGGGAAGAACAACCCACACTATGGTTACACAATGCAAGGTTCCACATTGGGAACCACCACCCAGGAAAAAGATTTAGGCGTCATCGTGGATAACATGTTAAAATCCTCCGGCCAGTGTGCAGCGGCGGTCAAGAAAGCAAATAGAATGCTAGGTATCATAAGGAAAGGAATGGAAAATAAAACAAAGGATATTATAACGCCTCTGTATCATTCCATGGTACGACCGCAACTTGAATACTGTGTGCAATTCTGGTCGCCATATCTTAAAAAGGATATAGCGTTATTAGAAAAGGTACAGAGAAGAGCCACCAAAATGTTAAAGGGGATGGAAGGCTACTCCTATGAAGAGAGGCTACAAGGGTTAGGGCTCTTCAACCTGTAAAAGAGATGGGTGAGGGGAAATATGACAGAGGTCTATAAATTAATGAATGGAGTGGAACACGTAAACATAGATCAATTGTTTATGCTATCAGAATATAGAAAGACTAGGAGACATGTAATGAAGCTACAGGGTAAACTATTTAAGACAAATAAGAGAAAATATTTTTTCACTCAACATGTAATCAAACTCTGGAATTTGTTACCGGAGGATGTAGTAAAGGCTGTTAGTGTAGCTGGGTTTAAAAAAGGTTTGGACAAGTTCCTGGAGGAAAGGTCCATAAACCATTATTAAAAAGGGACCCAGGATATCAATGCGTGACCCAATACAAGCATTGTGGAACCTGTGTCTCTTGGGGATAACTGCTAGGTACATATGACCTAGATTGGCCACTGTTGGAAACAGGATACTGGGCTTGATGGACCTTGGTCTGACCCAGTATGGCATATCTTATGTTCTTATGAAGCGTAGCATCGGCGACCGCCCCCTGTTGATGTAAACAGTAGGCTTGATGAAGCAGTAGCACAAAATCAGGGGAAAACCCCCGAGAGCTGCTCCAGGTTTGTAGTAAGAGGAGTGGACGGGAAATCAAGAAGAGACTACCCCTCTGCAGCACCTGCAGGACCCTGCGTTCCCAACAGAGCACTCTCCATAGCCTTATCTTGGAGTTCTTGCTCCATATTAAGTGCTTCAGTAGCGCAGCCATGACACACGCCAGCGTCTGAGACTGCGCCCCGACAGGAGCCACAAACAAGGCACTGAGGGTGCGTAGGCATTAGCACTACGGGATCCGCGATCACAGATATTAAAACTCGAGGTCCCGCAGTCAACCAAAACGGGCTAAGAAAACAAAAATGTGAAGCAGCCTTTTTTTTTGTACCAGCCCTTTAAGAAATCAAACACTGAGACTTAAAAGAATTAAAGGAAATTCCTTGAAATTACCAAAATAGCTAAATCCTTTAACCATTGAAAGTTGACGGTGAGGAAAAAACGCGGGAAAAATGGCCTGCGAATCTCCTCAGCTCTGCTACCTGTTAAAACATGGTCCCCACGTGGCAGCAGGCCCCAATTCTTCCCCCGGTCTTAAACATTTTAATCGGAGCACTCACCTCTGCCTCCAGGTCCTTTAAATCCGTCTGAGCACATCGCTGGCAAAAACAGAAGCTCTGAATGCAGCACAGCTCTGATCACAATGAAAACCAGCAGCTGCAGCAGGCAAAGAGCCCCAACGATGGCTTCAGTCAACATCACGAGTGCTGAAACTGAGCCAGCCCGAGGAAGGCAAGACTGCTGGACAGCTCCCCTCCGTGCAGACAAGAAGGGGAGAGCAGACAGAACCATCAGAAATGACCAGAAGAGTGAGAGGCAATCCTTCCCAACTCCCTCGGTTTCTCCTTTCACCTTTTTTTTTTCAATGAACTTTACAAATCTAAACCAAAGGAAATAAGCTATAGGAATAAATGAATGATTAAAACCCTATCTAAACAGCCTAAAGCTCCTTATCTGCTCCTCTAGTGAGCCCAGCACCTAGGCTCACTACCTCCAGGTGCATGGAGACTGAGCACACTGGGAACTGGTGGGAGGTGCCAGCAGTAATGTCATAAATCTGACATGCCCAGTCTCCATGCTGCGAGAGGAGGTGCACAACCCAGAGGTGTGGGACTGAACTGGAGGGACGATAAGGAAAGCCCCTTTAGCACAAACAGCAAATGACAGCATAGCCAGAATAAGGACTATTGAAGTGCTTTATATTTTTGTGGGGTGTTCTTTATTGCTACTTCAACTTACAAATGTCCTCACCTGTGCATTCTATGATTTACAACTGCATCTTGTGCTCTCCCAGACAGCAGAAACATCAGTTTAATACAGATTTGTCACTACAATTCATCTCTATGTGAGGATCAGAGCAGGAAATCTTCTAAGTGCTGGCCTTATTCCACATTGCTGCTGGAATGATGTAGGCATCTGTGGGATACACTCAGGACATACACGGGCCTTTCCTGAATAAGCTTTATATGTCTCCACAGCTTGTGCCCCCCGTTCTGCTCCCTCCCACCCACGTTCTGAGATTCTCATTTTAGTGCCAAGTACGTGCAGAGTTGCATGGTTTCAGAATGCGGATCTAGACATTTTCATGAAGAAAATGTCTATTCTGCATGTCCAGGCGGCTTATTTGCATTTCAGATTGACCCCTTAGTGAATTATTAGGTCTTCATGGTCGACTGAATTGAATGGCACGAGACGTTGAGTACTACCAACAGGGTCCAATGAAGGCACAATTAAACTAGGCTTATTAATACTGTCTCTGCACTGTACTGAGGCTTGAAACCTGAATCAAATGAGTTCTGACTTTGTATAAATATTTGCAAGGTGGAGATAAATACTAATACCGTATACTCATTAAAACTACTGTTTTGTTCAGAAAGAACACAAGATATAAAAGGCTTAGAAATACATGTGTTCTATTTATTTAAAAATAATAGTTTGTAGTTACTACATTGCAGTGACAGTAAGTCGTACACATACATTCTAGTTTGTATAAAAGGATTAAAAGTAGTATGCATCCATATAACAGTAACAAAAAGGTCCATTCAATATGTACAAAAAACAAAGGGTACTATTACTCAGGTGTGATACTGCAGGCTATTTACTCCAAATATTTGGAAGAGAAAATTATAAAGCTAAAGAATTTCTTTGAAACTTATCTTACACATCAAATACAACTTTTTTGTATTTTGTATAATATTCTGTACAAAACTGTACAACTTTTATTAATCTGAAAATGTCAGTTGAAAACTAACCCTTCTAGGCCACTTTATAAAGCTTAAACTACATTCTACACATTTGTCTCATAAATTACATGACTCAAAGAGATGTACTAAAGGCTGTGAATCTTCAGCAGGTTAAAAACCTAGGACAGTTTTGTCACTTTCAAAATGGTACAAAAATGTAAGTGTTACTACATTCTGGAGGACATCATATCTGGAGAGGTCATATACAAACCAAAATACAATACAATAATATGGTGTCTGAAAGAAAGGTAGTTGTACTGTATAACCATTTCCATTATAAAGGTATCACAGCTCATGCAAAATAAATTTTCAACACAATATGAACTCTCTTTCCCATTCATGACTCACTGTATTTAGCAATATTTTAGTCTTACTTTAAGATCAGACTAAAATTTGTCTTTAAGGTATTGTTATAAATTTACCTCCTGTGGTAACTTTTTGAGCTGGAAAAACAGTTACATACTATTTTTGAAATAAGTCAATTAGAAAAGCTGTCTTCTTAGAGTATTATTATTACCAATCAAAGTATATACATCAAATTTTGTTTTTCCTAAACATAAAAAAAACATGCTTTATTTTAATTGATATAAAAGGTCAAATGAAGAATACTAATTTTCTTTTTACACAAACCCACAGGAAATAATATCATGAAACTGGTAAGTCTGCACCATTTAAAAAACTTTAAATTATGAACAATGACATCATTTTATTAACCTAAAACCTATTATACCTTTGTAACCTGTTCAGTTTCTAAGTACATTAGTATTTTTGGTGGTTTAATGTTAGTTTCTAAATTAAATCAGATGTGATCAATGGAAATATACTTAGGACAGACAGTTTGTCAATTCCATTCCAAATTTCTAATGATTAGACATGAATGTATTTTGGGGAATAGAGAAACTAACAACTGCACTAGCAACTGTAATACATGATGCATCTTAACAGATAATGTCAAACCAACTATTTCTAGTTTGATGGTATGGTTTTTCAAATATTAGTGATATTTCTTAGCAAAGGGGAATTAATTTTTGTCAATTCTATCTTTTCATGACAAAGAAGAAATTAGTCCTTACCTGCTAATTGTCTTTCCTTGAGTTCTCTCCGGGCCAGTCCAGGAACAAAAGGGTTGTCAATCCCATTCAGCAGCTGAGGACTGGAAACTGAAAAGTTCTTTCTGACAGGCTATCCAACTGCCCGTGATGTTAGCAACTCAGTCTACTTATTGTCCAAGCAGCTCCTAAACACTAGATCAAACTGTCGGTGAAACCACGAAAAAACCAACAAAAATGGTAACCGAACTCCTGAACTATGTACTGAAACCCCCGTGCTGTATGGCACTCTAGCTTCGCATTCCTCTTGTTTTCCCTCTGTTTTTTTTTCTTTTTTTTATTAAACGTCGTTCCTATGCAACGAGGAACGATATCGCACCCCGTCCAGCAAACTGGACTCTATCACTATGCCTGCCATTACTGTACTCCATGTACCCCCAACCATGGAAGACTACCAGTTATCAGAGTGCTCCTGGCTGTAGCTCACCTCAATCTTGGGTGGGTCCTGGACTGGCCCGGAGAGAACTCAAGGAAAGACAATTAGCAGGTAAGGACTAATTTCTTCTTCCTCATCGTCTCTCTGGGCCAGTCCAGGAATAGAAGTGAAGTACCAAAGGAGTTCCTATACATGGGAGGGTCCTGCGAGCCCAGCCACAATTGCTGCAGCCCCCACTCCCGCATCATTCCTTGCGTGTACATCCAAGCGGCAATGCTTAGCAAAAGTGTGAAGAGAAGACCACGTCGCTGCCCTACAAATATCCACAGGCGGAATTAACGCCAACTCCGCCCAGAAAGCCGCTACCCCCCTGGTAGAATGAGCCTTGAGATTCCCGGGAGGCGGCTTACCTCTTAGCTCGTACGCCACCGTTATCGCTCGTTTCACCCACCGAGCAATAGATGCCTTAGATGCCGCTTGCCCCTTACGCGGACCTCCAAAGAGCACGAACAGCCTATCTGATCTCCGAAACGGCTCTGTTCTCCTAAGGTACTTGCGAAGCACCCGCCCCATATCCAAGTTCCGCACCTGTCCAGTGGCCTCTCCCCCTTTCCGGCTCGAAAAGGTGGGGAGAGAAACCGACTGGTTCACATGAAACGCAGACACTACCTTTGGAAGGAAAGACGGAACTGATCTCAAAACCACTTTCTCTGCCAAAAACTGAAGAAATGGTCTCCTACAGGAGAGAGCTTACAAATCCGAGATCCGACGTGCTGAACATAAGGCTACCAGGAAGGCTGTCTTCCAAGTGAGGTGTTGCAAACTAACTGCAGTCCCCGTTCCAAAAGGCGACTGTTGCAAGGCCTCCAAGACTAAGTTCAAATCCCAAGGAGGCATCACTGGACGTACAGGTGGTCTGATATTCCGCGCCTCCCGCAGAAAGCGATGCACATCCGGATGCGCCAACAACCCAGCGCCCTGCACCTTGCCCCTATAGCACGACAGTGCTGCAAGCTGGACTTTGAGCGTATTGAGCGCCAGGCCTTTTTCCAGCCCACCTTGCAGAAATGCCAGGATAGCTGGAAGGGTTGCGGAAAAAGGACGCAACCCCCGCTCTGTGCACCAAGCTTCAAAAATCTGCCACACTCGAACATAAGCCAGGGAAGTTGACCTCCACCGTGATTTCAACAAGGTAGCGATCACGGCTGATGAATATCCCCGATGCCGCAAGCGCTCCCTCTCAATAGCCAAGCCGTAAGCAAGAACCGATCCACTTGTGGCATCAACACTGGACCCTGACTTAAGAGATTGATTCGGTCGGGCAGCCACCATGGGCGATCTACTAACAGTCTCATCAGATCCGCATACCACGGTCTCCTTGGCCAAACCGGAGCTATGAGAATCATGGTACCCTGGTGGCGCACAACCCTCTGAACCACCCTGCCGATCATCGGCCAACGCGGAAAAACATACAGCAAGACGTTTCTCGGCCAGGGTTGCACCAAGCCATCCAGGCCTTCCGACATATGCTCCCTGCGCCTGCTGTAAAACCGCGTTGCTTTGGCATTGGCGAAGGTCGCCCTCAGGTCCATAACTGGTTGACCCCAACGAACCGTGATGTCGTGAAAGACCGCTGCATTTAGCTCCCACTCCCCGGGATCTAAAGTATGGCAACTGAGAAAGTTGGCCTGAACTTTGTCCTTTCCTGCCACGTGCGCTGCTGAGAGGGCCAGCAGATGGTTCTCTGCCCATAGTAGCAAACGCTGACTCTCCTCCAACAAGGCGGCACTGCCCGTGCCTCCTTGCCGATTGATATACGAAACTGTCACCAGAATGTTGGAGAAAACGCGAACGGCGCTTCCCACAACAATCTCTTCGAATTCCAATAGATTGATTGGACAACCGCTCTCCTCTGTCGACCAGGAACCTTGTGCCACCTGGGCTTGACAGTGAGCTCCCCAACCGATGAGACCGGCGTCCGTAGTTACCAATAGCCAATCGGGCTCTTCCAGGGGAACTCCTGCCCGAAGAAGCTTCGGGTTCAGCCACCAATGAAGAGAGGAGACCACCTCCGCCGGACACGGCAATCTGCGGAATAGGGGATGGAGCTGAGGAGACCATCTGGACAGTAGGGTCCGCTGTAGAGGTCTCATGTGTGTCCGGGCCCACGGAACCAGATCCAAGGACGCCGCCATGGACCCCAGCAACTGTAAATACCGCCATGCCGTTGGAGCCTGCAACTTTAAAAATGCGTGCACCTGCTTCAGGATCTTGTGAACTCGCTCTTCGGGAAGGAAAACGGACCCTATCTGGGTGTCGAAGAGCGCTCCTAAGTGAGTGAGATGCCTCGTCGGCAATAATCGACTCTTCGCTCGAATGATCACCCAACCTAGACTTTCCAGAACCTGCAACACCCGAGCCGTCGAGAGTACCGATCTCGCCTGGGATCGAGCTCGTATTAACCAATCGTCGAGGTAGGGATGAACGTGAATCCCCTCCTTCCATAATGCTGCCGCTACAACCACCATTACCTTCATGAAGGTTCGAGGTGCCGTGGCCAACCCAAACGGTAATGCCCGGAATTGAAAATGACCCATGGGAACAGCAAACCGCAAAAACTTGTGATGCTCGGCTTGGATGGGAATGTGAAGATACGCCTCTGTGAGGTCTATTGACGATAGCACCTCGCCAGGCTGCACCGCTCGTATCACTGATCGCAGTGTTTCCATTCGAAAGTGAGGCACCCGCAAACAGCGATTGACGTGTTTGAGATCTAGGATGGGCCGAAAAGAACCCTCTTTCTTGGGGACCACGAAATAAATCGAGTACCGACCTAAGCCGCACTGGTCTGGCGGCACGGGCACAACCGCCTTGAGCCGTAATAACCGCTGAAGCGTCTCTTTCACTGCATTCCTCTTTGCTTGAGACTTGCACGGAGATCGCACGAAGGAGTCTGGTAGAGGCTGAGCGAACTCCAACGCATATCTCTCGCAGATGATTTCTAGTACCCACCGGTCCGTGGTTATGGAGGTCCAGACGGAGAGAAACTCCTGCAACCGGCCGCCCACAGGAATCTCCGCCTGGACCTGCCGCCCCTCATTGCGGCTTCTTGGGGGCATTCTGTTGAGAATGCGAGTATCCTCTGTCAAATTCTCTAGCTCCCCGAAAGGGCTGAGGTCTAGCTGCAAAACACCCTCTCTGATAAGGAGCAAAACATGGTCCTCGAAACCTGCGAGTATCTCTGGTTTGAACCCTGAGCTGAGGCCCCGGTCTTGGCACTTTCTGATGATCTTCAGGAAGCCGACCCCCTTTGGAGTCTCCTAGATCTTTCACAATTTTTTCCAGAGTTTCTCCAAAAAGCAGCTTTCCCTTATAGGGCAGTTTACTGAGCCTAGTCTTAGAAGATGTATCCGCTGCCCAATTCCTCAGCCAGAGAAATCTGCGCGCGGCTATGACGGAAGCCATGGACTTTGCAGAAATTCTAACCAAGTCGTAAAACGCGTCTGCCAGGTAAGCAGCAGCCGATTCCAACTTTGCTCCTTCAGTCACTGAACTCCCGTCCTTGCCTACAGTCGACTCCCCTTGGAGCCAGCGGATGGAAGCCCGGGACACACACGCTCCGCAAATGGAAGCTTGAAGTGAAAGGGCACAAGAATCAAAAACCTGCTTCAAAAGGGTCTCCAATTTGCGATCTTGAAGATCCTTGAGAGCAGCGCTACCCTCCACCGGAATGGTGGTCTTCTTCATCACTGCAGAGACTAAGGCATCTACTTTGGGCATACGCAACAAGTCCTTTTCCTCCTGCGGCACTGGGTACAGACGGCCCATAGCCCTGCTACCGCGCAAGTAGGCCTCCGGACATTCCCACTCAGACTCAATCATTTGTTTGATTACTCTATGGACTGGAAAACACCGTTGCTCCAGTTTAAAACCCTGTAATAAGGGATCTTCTAATGGTTCCTGTGGCACCGCTGGTGTGACGATATTAAGCGCTGCTAGAGACTGCATAATCAGGGCTCCCAGCTCTTACTTTCGAAATACCCTAAAAACATTAGGGTCATCGCCTGGAGCAATTTCCCACTCTTCCAGTTCCCCGGACCAGGAATCGAAATCTGCCTCTGAAATGATCTCTCTGTCCTCACCTAATTGAGGCGCAGAGAGTGGCAGCCCAAGTAAATCGAACATAGGTTCTGGCAGTCTATCCATTTTAGAGGTGCCCTCACCTGGATCGGGCCCAGGAACTGTCACCTGCGGCGCTGCCAAGCCGGTTAGGGGAACTGAAGGCGCAGTTAAAGTAGCGCTGGAGACAGAAGCGCTGCTAGCCTGCACCATCTTTAAGAGGTACGCTCTATGCAACTGCAAAATAAAATGCGGCGAAAATAAGGAGCCCACATTGTCTGCAACAGTGGTAGACAGTCCCTTAGACCCCACCTCAGCAGAGGAGGACTTTCTGGACTTTGGTTTCTTTTTCTCTGGTCTGTTTTGAGGCGTGGGAGAAAGCGCTGCTGGAGACAAAATGGCCGCCTTTCCCGCCATTAATTGAGTACTGTGAGAGCCATCCACGACTTCTCCCGACGGCAAAACCGCTTCCATTTGGCCCCCAAACACTCTCTCTAACAAACAACTACAAACCCCCGGTCCGGCTAGCCCTCGGCGGTTCCCACACTGAATGCAACTTGCCGACACAGAGAACATACGCTCCCGCTTGTAAACTGACTGCAATGACTGAAGAGAACAAAGGCAACGCTCGTCGGAAGCCTGCTCGGCCCCCCAGTGCCCAGCCACACTCACCGTGTCACCATACCGGTGTTTCACACACTATTCCATTGAATGGCAGCCCTTCAAAGACCCGCTGCTAGCGGGACACGGAGTAACAGTAATATTGGCAGAAGGAAGAAGACTGGGGCACCCAGCTCTCCTCTGCAGCTCCTTAGAGACGTTTCTGCCGCGGTGAGCAGGCTCTGCCCCCGACTACCGGCACTCTTAGAAGAAGAAATCGTCTCACTTTCTTTTTTTTTTGTTAATTTGAAGTGTCCAAACTGGTCAGGGAAGGATGCTCTGCTAGAACACTTGAAAAACCCTCGATCTGTAAAACGTCCTATCTGCTGATTCCTCCTAATCTCTCCAGGAGCTTGTCACTCCACGTCCTATCCTATTCAGCTGCTGAGGACTGAAAGAGTAGTTACTCACCTGTAACAGGTGTTCTCCAGGAGCAGCAGGAATCAGTCCTCACATATGGGTGACGTCGGCGCCGACGGAGCCCCCATGCGGAGCATTTCCCCAGCTTTCAAAGAAAGCCTTTGGGAATGCAGGCACGCATGCGCGGTCCCCTTCCCGCCCAAAGGTGCCATCTTGCTCAGTCTAATGACATAGCTAAAAGACAGCACAAAAAGAAAATGAACTATATACAACTGCAACTCCAAGGGGAGGAGGGAGGGTCATGAGGACTGATTCCTGCTGCTCCTGGAGAATACCTGTTACAGGTGAGTAACTACTCTTTCTCCAGGACCAAGCAGGAAGTCAGTCCTCACATATGGGTGACTCCCTAGCTCTAGGCTACCAGGAACCCAGGCTGAAAAATAGAGCTCCCTCTAGAGGTCTCAGCAACAGTGAGAGAATCTTCTCTGAGACCACACCTGAACAGTAGCCCAACACCAGGGCCGGAGGGTAGGAATTGCCTAAACTTCAAAGAGATTACGGAGTACCGCTTGCCCGAAAGCACTGTCCCTACGGGACTCCCTCTCGAGGCAGTAGTGGTCCGCAAAAGTCTGGCTTGAAGACCAAGTAGCGGCCCGGCAGATGTCTGCCAACGGAACAGAATGGAAGTGAACTACTGATGCGGCCTTCGCCCTGACCCGGTGGGCCGTGACTCGACCCTCCAGGGAGATGCCGGCTGCCCTGTACGCATAGGCGATACAGTCTGCCACCCAGATGGACAACGTATGCTTAGTGACAGGCAACCCCAATTTATTAGGGTCAAAGGAAATGAAGAGCTGAGAAGCCCTTCTATGCCCCTGCGTACATTCTACGTAAAAGAACAGCACCCTTTTACAATCCAGGGTATGCAAGACAGTTTCGGCCCTACTGACGTGCGGCCTGGGAAAGAACGTCGGAAGGACCACCTCCTGGTTGAGGTGGTAGGAGGATACTACCTTTGGAAGGAACTTAGGATGAGTCCGCAAGACTACCCTGTTCCTATAGAACCTGGTATATGGCCTATCCGAGACCAGGGCCTGAAGCTCACTCACCCGCCTAGCCGAGGTGAGTGCCACAAGGAACAACACCTTCCAGGAGAGGAAATGTAAATGGCAGGTGGGCGAGTCAGTTGCTGCAAGACCACATTGAGATCCCACTCAGTGGCCGGTGGACGAATAGGAGGCTTAAGCAGAAGCAGACCTCTGAGAAAACGAGACACCAGAGGGTGGCCTGAGAGAGATTGTCCATCCACCGGCGGCGAGTGGTGAGCTGAGAGGGCACTGAGGTGAACCCGGACAGAGTTGGACTGAAGTCTTAGGT
The DNA here is from genome assembly GCA_033557465.1 of Ichthyophis bannanicus. Classification (NCBI taxonomy): domain Eukaryota; kingdom Metazoa; phylum Chordata; class Amphibia; order Gymnophiona; family Ichthyophiidae; genus Ichthyophis; species Ichthyophis bannanicus. The sequence continues at coordinate 1,307,745,257 of CM066033.1, forward strand.
TGGAAAGGTGGAGCAGGTATTGTAGCACCACCTGGACAGAGCAGAAGGGGTCCTCTTGCTGTTGAGAACATCAAGTAGAGAACCTACACCACTTCAGAGCATAGGCCTTCCTAGTGGAATGCTTCCTGGAGGCCAACACCACCTCTTCAACCTCCCTTGATAAGAGCAAGGGAGCAAGGACTAGCCTTTCAGCAGCCATCAAATTGAGGGATTTGAGGTTGGGATGCAAGAGGGACCCCTGATCCTGAGTCAGGAGGTCGGGTTGCAACCCCAGAGGAAGTGGAGTATCCACTGACAACTGCAGAAGAAGAGGGAACCACGGCTGCCTGGGCCACCTGGGGGCTATCAGGATCACCGTGGCTCGGTCCTGCTGAATTTTGAATAGAGTCCGGGCCACCAGAGGTGTGGGAGGAAAGGCATACAGCAGGCTCTCTGACCAGGGGATCAGGAATGCATCTGCCACTGTTCGCAAGGGATGCGGTTGCCTGGAACAGAACCTGGGTAGTTGCCTGTTCAGCAGACTGGCAAAAAGATCCATGGTCGGAAGACCCCACTTCAGAAAGATCTGTTGAACTACCAGAGGATCCAACTGCCACTCGTGAGGCTGCAGGAGTCTGCTTAGCCTGTCCGCCAGGTAGTTTTCCTGGCCTGGGAGGTAGACCGCCCTGAGGGTCATGCCCTGAGTGACAGCTCAGGAGCAGAGAGCTTGTGCTTCCAGGCACAGAAGTCTGGATCCTGTGTCTCCCTGCTTGTTGACGTAGAACATAGCCACCTGGGTGTCCGTCTGAAATAGGACAGACTGGTGAGACAGGACCTGAGAGAAAGTCCGTAAGGCTAGACGAATAGCCCTCATTTCCAACAGGTTGATCTGCTGGGCGGCCTCCCACGGAGACCACAGGCCTTGGGTGCAGGCTCCCTGGCAGTGTGCCCCACAGCCCTGCAGGGAAGCATCGGTTGTCAGTACCTGAGTGTGTGGGGAGGCCTGAAAAGGAACACCCCTGACCAGATTTGGGAAATGCCTCCACCAGCGTAAGGAGTCCACCAAGCGTTTGGACACCTTTATTCTGTCTGACAATTTCCCTGTGTCCTGCAGCCACTGTGCCCTGAGGTGCCACTGAGCCGGCCTCATGTGCAGTCGGGCATGTGGGGTGACATGCACTGTGGAAGCCATGTGACCTAAGAGCCGGAGGAAGTGTCTGGCTGAGACCAGAGAGTTCGCCCGAAACTGGCCGGCCAACTTTATCAGCCTGTGAGCTCTGTCCACAGGCAAATAGGCCTTTGCATGGATGGTATCCAATCTTGCCCCTATGAACTCCACGTCCTGTGAGGGGATTAAAATGGACTTGGGGAAGTTTATGACAAACCCCAGGTGCTGAAGCAGGGATATGGTTCTGAAGGTAGCCAGCCTGGCCTCTTGTGGAGATTGGCCCCTGATAAGCCAGTCGTCCAGGTAAGGGAACACAAAGATCCCCTGGTTCCTGAGGTAGGCCGCAACCATCGCCAGGCATTTTGTAAAGACCCTAGGGGCGGAGGTGAGGCCAAAAGGAAGCACTCTGTACTGGAAGTGCTTTCCCCCCACCACAAATCTGAGGAACTGTCTGTGACTTGGATGGATGAGGATGTGAGTATAAGCATCCTTCAGGTCTAAGGAGCATAGCCAATCTCCCTGCTGGAAGTAGGGCAGTAAGATTCCAAGGGTAAGCATCTTGAACTTTTCCCTCTCCAGAAACTTGTTCAGATTTCTCAGGTCGAGGATGGGTCTGAGGCCTCCTGTTCTTTTTGGTACCAGGAAGTACCTCGAGTAGAAGCCTTGCCCTTCCAGGTGGTGAGGCACCGGTTCCACCGCCTGGTCCCTTAGTAGACCTTCCAACTCCTGAAGGAGTAAGTTTCTGTGCAGAGGGGGTCTTAGAGGCTCCCCTGTAAAGTAGGAGGGGGGTATCTGGGTGAAGTGGAGCAGATAGCCCCTTTCGATGATGCTTCACACTCAAGTATCCCCTGTGATGGCTGGCCACCTGTCTGCGTACAGGGTCAGCCGACCTCCTGTGCCCTGGAGAGGAGGAGAGGCTATGCTGGCATAGTAAAAAAAACCCTCCCTGCTGAGCAGGAGCCGGAGTAGGAGGCTTGGGAGCCTTCTGCCTACGGGCCCATGACCCTGCCCCTTGGCCTCCTGGCCCTGTTGGGGAGCTGCAGAGGCCTGGTAGTGAGGGTAGGTTTTGTAGGCAGTAGTCTTCCTCGGGTAAAAGGTCTTTTTCCCCGAGCCCTTCTTCTTCTGAGAAGGGGCAGAGGTCTTCCTGGACAGCCTTGTCCGGGTAAGAGTCTCGGTCTCGGGTTCTGCAGCCTTTTCGGCCATGGGCTTGCCAAATAGGTTTTCACCTCAGCAAGGCACAACGACCAACTTGTCCTGTACCCATGGCTCGAGGTCCGCGGATTGTAGCCAGGCCTGGCGGCATGCACCGATGCTGGCCCCTGCTACCCGGGCCGAAGCCTCAAATCCATCGTAGGCTGCTCAAGATATAAACTTCGAGCACTCTCGAATACCAGAAGACAAGGCCTTGAACCTCTGCAAAGGTTCCTCGGACAGACCAGCAGAGAACCCGGCAATCTCCTTTGCCAGGTCTCGAAGGTACATGCCCATGTACAGCTGGTAGGTCTGGACACGGAAAGCAAGCATAGAGCCCTGGAAGCACTTTCTACCGAGGGCATCCAGGTTCCGGGCTTCCCTGCTGGGAGGCACCGAGGAGTGCATCTTCTGACTCTTCAGGCGATGCATTGCCGATTCCACAACCATGGAGTGGTGCGGTAGTTGTGCCTTTTGAAACCCGGGGCTCTTGCGGACTCGATAGATGGAATCGACCCGCTTGCTTAGAACCGGCATCGAGGCTGGCGCCTCCCAAATGCAGAAGAGCAACCGCTCCAGCATCGGAGGAACCGGGACAGTAAAGGCCTCTTTGGGAGGAGAGTCATACTGCAGAGCCTCGAGCTCCTCGGCTCGAGGCTCCTCCTTGGGGTCCGCAGGGAATGCCAGTGCTTTGGCCATGTCCCTTATGAAATCCGAGAACCAGGTATCCTCCGGGGGAGACCTTGTCTGCGGCTCGGAACCTGGTGAGTCCGAAGGGACGCACAGAGTCCGGAAGGTGTCAGGGGACTCCTCCTCCTCCGTTTCCCATGCCGATTCCTCCGAGGAGGAATCGAGTGGCTCCGAGTGGGCGGGCACTGATGCCATCCGCCCTGACGCCGAGGGAACCGGCATCGACGACCTCGGTCCCGAAAGGGAGGTCGAAGGTGACCTCGGCCGAGGATCGACTTCAGTTCGCATGGTTTCGAGGATCGGCTCGGCCTCCGGGGTTGACTTGGACGTCGATGTCCCGGTGGTCGGGGCAGATGCGCCGGTGAGACCGGCGATCAGCACCCGCTGCTGCTCCATGAAGGCAGACAATCTGCTTTCCAAGGCCATCAACCTGAGTCCGAGCTCAGGAGACCCAGCAGCCTCCGACTCGGGCCCCGATGACATCGGGCCCGACGTTGGCTCCCCCGGAGGAGAGTCCACGAGGACTACAGTACTCACGTGACTTGGGGCCTCCGACTCTACACGAGGATGCTTGGCAGGCCTCTCCGACTCCGAAGACCCGGGCGGCGATCGGGGCTATACGACCTGGCCCTCGAGGAGCCAAGAGCGTCCACCAATGCCGCCCTCGCGGGTTTCTTCTTCCTTCAGTGCTCCCTCGAGGGGGACTCCTTTTCAGAGGAGCCCCGACTATGCTCGGGGTCAGACTCCCGAGACGTCGAGGCCTCTGACGAAGTCCGGACCCGTCCAGAGGCAGATGCGGAGAAGATCCTCTCAAGCTGGTGCTGACGGCTCCGTAATGCCTTGGAAGACATTTTGCCACAGGGACTACAGACCAAAGAATCATGGTCTGGCCCCAGGCACCGGAGGCAGCAGTCATGTGTGTCGGTGAGAGACATCAGTTTCTTGCACCGATCACACTTCTTAAAGGCACTGGCAGCCATCGGGGGAAAAAGGGCCCCTGCAAGATCAAAAATTTGGGCTGCCAGGGAAAGAAAAAAGGCGCGAACGCAGTCTCTAAGGACAAAAAATGAAAAAAGAGATCCGGGCTCGGCACCGGTGTACCGAGTCCAGGAGGGAAAGGAACCGACGTCGAATCGAAGAAAAACTCGACCCAACGCAGAAAAATCAACTTTTTTCATGGGTGACAAGGACAGGCGTCCGTAGGGCTCCGTGGAAAAAAGAAGACTGAGCAAGATTGAACCTTTGGGCGGGAAGGGGACCGCGGATGTGTGCCTGCATTCCCAAAGGCTTTCTTTGAAAGCTGGGGAAATGCTCCGCATGGGGGCTCCGTCGGCGCCGACGTCACCCATATGTGAGGACTGACTTCCTGCTTGGTCCTGGAGAAAGACTGAGTAGCTGACGTCACGGGCAGTTGGATAGCCTGTCAGAAATAACTTTTCAGTTTCCAATCCTCAGCTGCTGAATGGGATTGACAACCCTTTCTGTTCCTGGACTGGCCCGGAGAGACGATGAGGAACTTCAATAATCTGCTAAACTACTGGTCAATGGTTAATCACAGATTTGTCCTGAGATTTGAAAAGGTTCTTCAGGTGGATAACAATTATACCACATGCCAGCAAATGACTCATTCTAATCCAAATTGAAAAGGGAAACATTGAGTACATCCACTATCAAGCAAACTAATACCTTTAAAAAAAGAAACAAGAAGCAGACTATAAAATAACTTCACATTTACTAAAGGGATAAAATTAAGAAAATTCCATTGTTTGCAATTAAACTTATGTAGTCCAAGAGAGAACAACAATATTTTTTGATGTGAATGGCAACTCCTGGAATCTGTTATACAGATGTACACCAACAGTTAGTCTGCATAATATAATTTTTAGTTATGCAACGGAATGCTGCATAGATCAAACACTATTATTTCAAAATTCCTCACACAATAATATTGTTTGTGACTTTTCTCTACCTTCAGATACAGTAATAGATTGTAAAATCTTAATCACATACCAGAATGAACACATACATAATACATAAAACCAGAATGTTTATACCAAATAATGAGTCATTTTCCCATAAGTTCAAGCGAACTTGAATTGATGGCCAAAGCCTGATGGAATGTTAACAGAGGCAAAGGATGAACAAAACCATTTCCCATTTTACAGTTCTCCTTCCTATTATCATCTCTCAGAATTATCCCTGAACCTCTGGACTCTCATATTTAGCTCAGAATGCTTGACAGTGGTTATGTACTAATAATCTAACAGCAAAATCCACTAGTGCTTGGAATATCACTTGTTGAGTATTATGGGATCACAGTTTAGTTCATTTCCTTGATACTGCCTTTTGAATCACATCAAAGTGGTAATTTACAATAAGAGAGTTAATCTAAAAGTAGGTAGTGTTAAGTATAAGGTAAGATAGGGAGAATATAACTTAAAGAACGAGAAGTCATCATGGCCAGGGAGACTAAAGCTGGGAAAGGGCTAGGATCCATATCCAATTCAATCTCAATATCATCCTGCCAGAGATTAAACACCAAATACAGACCAGTGTGAGAAGCTGACATAAAAGGATGAGCTAGTGGAGGAGTAGCCAAGTGGTTAGAGCAATAGCCTAGCACCCAGGAGGGAGATCTGGGTTCGATTCCCACTGGCACTCCTTGTGATCTTGGGCAAGTCACTTTACCCTCCACTGCTGTGGAAGAAAAGGCCTGGCAATCTACTTCCAATCATACCTTGCCAAAAAAAACCCCAGGGGGCTGCTGGGTCGTCAGGAGTCAGCACTCACTTGACAGCACTTAAAAAAAAAAGAAGAAGCTTAATTTCAGAGAAAGTTTACCTGTAACAGAGGTTTTCTGTAGACAGCAGGGGAATGAAACCACACTTGCTGCTCAAGTCCGGATGACTGATCCAGTAAGCGGAGCTCTCTCCAAGCATAGATAATTTTTTTTTAAACAGCATAAACGGAGTTTCACGCCTCCTGACTTTCTGAGAAGAAATGTCAGTCGATTCCAAGCTTGAAGATGTCATAATAAAACTAATAAAACGAGGGGGGGGGGGGGGGTTGGAGGGTGAGGAAAGTGTGGCTGCATTCCCCTGCTGTCTATGGAGAACCTGTTACAGATAAGCAACTATACTTTCTCCATAGACAAGCAGGGGAAATGCAGGCACACTTGCTGGTGAGTCCAAAGCTGAGGGTTAATGCAGAAGATAAGTGTTCATGGATGTCAACCTAGAGAATAAAAATGGTTGGGAGGAGGAGATGAATCATAATGCAAAAATGTTGCAAAGAAAAGACTGCCCAAATGCAGTATCCGAAGAGGTTGAACTGTCAAGGTGGCAATGCTTAGTAAACGTATGAATAGTTGACCAAGTGTCAGCATTGCAGATCTCAGGTATGATGATGGCTCATAGATTAGCTTGAAGTGTTTGTTCCGAGATGATGAGCAGTGATCTTTTCTGATAGAGAATGATCTTCTCTATGATAAGGAAATTGAATACAGTCAGATATCCATTTAGAAAGTGTTTGTATAGATGCTGAAAGGACCGTACTGTTTGGACTGAAAGTCATGAAGCTCAGAGGATTTACAATAGTCTCGTGTAGCTTGAAGATAAAATAACAAAGCTCTACAACAGTCAAGAGAATGCAGGTCTGTTTCAGTTTCAGATATATGAGGTTTAGGGGGAAAAACAGTAGGATTATTGGCAGATTCAAATGAACGGTCCAACCAGCTTAGGCAGAAATCTGGGGTGAGTCCACAGGAGAAATTTGTGTGGCAAGAACTGTGTGTATGAATCAACGCTTGAATCTCACTAATGTGGGGTGCTGAAGTTATAGCAACTAGAAAATTATTTTCCATGACAGGAGCTTAAGGGAAGCAAGATGCAAAGGCCTTGATCAAAGCTGAAAGGACAACATTCAGATCCCAAGTTGGCATTAGATTTTGCAGTGGTGGTCGCAGGTTTGAAAAGCCTCTCATGAATCTTACTATCCAGGGATGATGGGACAGAGATTGTCCTTCATACTTGTCATGGTAAGCAGATAGGGCAACCAGATGCATACGTACAAGGAAGTTTTTAGTCCACCATTAGATAAGGACATTAGGTAGGAGAGAACATCCTTGGGATGATAGGAGAAAGGTTGCAGGTAATGACCCGAACACCAACAAGAAAAGTGAGACCATTTGCACGTGTAAGATCTTTTAGTATAATCCTTCTTAGAAGCTAAAATCACCTGATGCACTTGTTCAGAAATGGGCAGGTGAGATACTAGTTGGCTTTCAACATCCAAGCTGCGAGAGAAAGACTTTGCAAATTTGGGCGTACAAGATGACTGTTCTGTTGGGTTAGGAGAGAAGGATGGGAGCCCAGTGGCCATGGAGCTTTGATTAGTAGAGAAAGGAGGAGCTGAAACCAAGTTTGCTTGGGTCACCCTCAATAAGGATGACTGAAGCTTGATTTTGCAGAAATCTTCTGTAAAATTCTGAATATAAGAGGGAAGGAAGGAAAGGCGTACATTAGCTTGCTGTGGCAGGAGATTGCAAAGGTATCCTGGTGAAGGTGAAAAGATGATGGACAGAGGGAGCAAAAATTGACACATTTGGCATTGTCTGCAGAGGCAAAGAAATCCAAAACAGAACACCTCATCTCTGAAAAATGCAATCTACTGTTAGGGGTCGAGAGACCATTCTTGAGGATCTAGCTGCCTGCTTAAGGAGTCTGCCAGCTGGTTGCAATCTCCTGGGAGATAAGCAGCCTGAGGGTTGCATCTGAGAGATGACGCAAATATTTAGGTGTGAAATGTTTTTTGCAAAAATGCAGGAATCCCGAGCCACCCTGCTTGTTTATGTAAAACATGACCACCTGATTGTGCAAATTTGAAGAACTATGTCATCCAACCAGTGAGCGAAAGCTTTGAAGCTGTAAAGGACAGAACATAGTTCCAGCTGTTTGATAAGTAACTGACGTTCGTTTGGGGACCAAAACCCTTGGATATGGAAAGTATCAATATGAGCACTCTAGCCCCTCAGAGTGGCGACAGTAGTAAGTGTGAGTTGCAGTAGAGGATGATGAAAGGGGCTACCCACTGAGAGGTCGGCTGGAGAAGTGCACTACCAAAGATCGTTTCTGAGATGGGAATTCTTTTGAAAAGGGACTGAACCAAAGGGTTCTAGAACATTTTGAGGTGTCACTGCAACAATCTCATTCTCCACCTGGCACTTACAACTATCTGGATGGCTGTAGCCATATGACCGAGAAGACATAGAACTATTTTTGCTGTTGACTGGCAGGAGAATGTCAGGGCTTGTGCTAAAGAAATTATAGTCTGCATTCTGGGATGAAGTAGGAATGCTGTCGCAGAACTTGAGTTCAGATCTGCTCCTATGAAACAAAGACATTGAGTTGGAGTGAAGGCAGACTTGCTTTTGTTGATGAGAAATCCTAAGGACTGAAGTAGATAGATAGTGATGTTTAATGACGAGGTGACAGTTTGGAGATTAATCCTTTCCAGTGATCAGCCAATCATCTAGTTGGGGAAAACAAAGTGGCCCTCTTTGTGGAGATACATTGCAGCTACAGTAAGGCATTTAATGAAAACTCGGGGATCAGAGAAGAGGCCAAAGGGAAAGACATGGTACTGAAAATGAGGGTCAAGGAAAGTAAACCAAAGAAACTTCCAATGATCTTGATGAATTGGGATATGGGCACAGATGCCCTTAAGATCTAGAGACCAGCCAATCTCCTTGCAGAATAAGAGGTAGAATTCTGGCCAGCATGTTCATTTTTAATTTTTCCCTGAAGAGTTAGAGACAGAACAGGACGCAAGCCACCCATCTTTTTTGGAAGGCGGTGGAATATAATCCCTTTCCACATTGTGACACAGGGACAGGTTCCATAGCCCTTGGCTTGATTAAGTGTTCAAGTTCTCTCTGAAGGATGATAACATGTTCCTCAGAAGTAACAGCCTAATGTACTGGAGGAACAGGGGGGGGGGGGGTAGTTTAGAAAAGTGTAGACAATATCCTTGATTCACAATGGAGAGTATTCAGTGATCTGAAGTAATCACTGCCTAAGTCTCCTTGAAGAAAGGGACGCACCTCCTACTGGAAGGTAGTAAAAAACGAGTCCTTAAGAATGTAACCACGCTGTTCTTCTGGCTGCAATGGATATCACTGCAGAGTGGGAAGTGATATCAAATGCATCATAAGTAGCTTTTAATAAATGTAAATCTTGTGACCCACCATATATAGGATATGGCATTACTTTCCTGGAGGGGTATGAGAAAAGGCTCTTGAGAATTTTAAATATTTGAATGCATCAGAAATAACAGAGATTGGGCAGCTGTAACTGAAGATGTCCTGGACCACCAGTCAATCTATATTTCATTTCTAGATGATGGAAGGTTTTACAATGAGCAGTTCGTCAATCTGCTAACTGCAAGTCTTGTAAGATCTCATGGAGAGGCAAAGTACCTCTTTAGGAAGGGACAGAGATTTTAGAATAGATTGGCAGTCCTTGTAGAATATCACTTTTTCCCAAAGCCAGAATTTTTGTAAGTTTAAGTAGGAATTTAGGATAAGAATACTCATCATGAGGGTCAGATGGAAACTGCTGTGATTTTGAATTATAAGAGGTTGCAGCCCCCTTCTTTGAATCCTCATTCCAGATATAGGGTTCCCCCCTATGGAGCTGAGGATTTCTGAGCTGTGGTGAGCAGTTGGTGGTAGCAGAGACTGTGAACTAAAGGGCAGAAGCATGAGAGGACAGCCTTCCATGTGGGGTAAGACATGGGGAGGGGTGGACCTGCACGGAGCGTCAGGTGCACCTACTCTTGCCATCTTACTGGGCCAACTAGATGGACCATACTGGTCTTTAACTGCCATCATTTACTATGTAAATGTTCCTGAGACTGCTTGGGAGAAGACACTTGAACAGCCGGGGAGGGGGGGGGAGGGGCAGGGGGTCAAAGACTGCTGCAACAACTATTGTAATAGTTTCCACAATAAATTTGTGTGAGGGGGAGGGGGGCTGAGATGGGCTGAGAAGATGAAATTCCTGCTGAAAGGGAATAATCAAAGGAGCACTTACTGCTGGAAGGCAAAGTGGAGTGCATTTGAGCACTTTTCTGTGAAGAATTTGTGCTGTGGAGCAGCATTTCCCCTATTGCTGCATGCTTTGTTCTGGCACACTTAGTGCTGTGGTGAACAACCTCCTACAGCAAAGAGCACTGTGAGTGAGGAGGAGTGGATGTCCTTAGCAGAAAGGCCAGTGGTTCCAAAAGCTTTGAAAGCCAATGGTGTGCTTTGTTCACTCGTGTGGCTGGGTATAGTAGATGTCTTACCAACGCTCTCCCTCAGTGGTGCAGTACCAGGGCCCGGATGGATGTGAGGAATTGCCAAAGTTCTGTCCATTTTTGGAATGAAATGTGTTGTAGTTCCGGGTCCTGCAGCTTCTAGAACAATTAGCAGACAGGGTAGGTTTGTAGATAACAAAAAATGTCTAAGCAGAGAGTGATGAGAAGAGAGAGCGGTGTCCGCATCTGGTTTTGTCATGGGAAAAAGTCCTCTCAAACTGCCAGGAGGTGTGAAACCATGCTCAGTTAAAAAAAAAAAAAAAAAAGTTCTATGCTTGCAGACACCTCCACTTACTGGATTTGTTGACTAGTCGACTGGACTTCAGCAAGTATGCCTGCATCCCCTCTGCTTGTCCACAGAGAAATGTTTAGCTACTGATGTGACTAAGAGTTTATGTTTAGTATTTATTTATTTATTTTAGCTTCTTATATACCGCACTATTTAGTATCAACGCGGTTTACATGGAACAACGAACCATAATGAACAAACGTTAGGTTTCACAGAGAACAGGGTAATACAACTTGGATAAAGAGTAGTTACTCACCTGTAACAGGTGTTCTCCAGGAGCAGCAGGAATCGGTCCTCACATATGGGTGACGTCGGAGCCGACGGAGCCCTCGCGGAGCAATTTCCCCAGCTTTCAAAGAAAGCCCTTGGGAAAATGCAGCGCGCTTGCGCGGTCCCCTTCCCGCCCAAGGGTGCCATCTTGCTCAGTCTGATGACATAGCTAAAAGACAGCAAAAAAATAAGCAAAAACGAAATCATAGGACTGCAACTCCAAGGGGAGGAGGGAGGGTTGTGAGGACTGATTCCTGCTGCTCCTGGAGAACACCTGTTACAGGTGAGTAACTACACTTTCTCCAGGACCAAGCAGGAAGTCAGTCCTCACATATGGGACTCCCAACTTAAGGCTACCGGAGACCTCAAGTGGAAAAATGAGCTCCCTCTAGCTCAGTAGCACAGAAGGAAGGAATCTTCTCTGAAAACACCCCCGACTGGTAGCCCAACATCAGGGCCGGAGGGTAGGAGTTGCCTAAACCTCAAAGAGATTATGGAGGACTGCCTGACCGAAAGCACTGTCCCTACGGGACTCCCTCTCCAGGCAGTAATGGGCCGCAAAAGTCTGCCTTGAAGACCAAGTAGTGGCCCGGCAGATGTCTGCCAATGGAACAGAGCAGAGATGAGCCACTGACGCAGCCTTTGCCCTAACACGATGAGCCGTGACTCGACCCTCCAACGAGAGGCCGGCTGCCCCATAAGCCCAAGCGATACAGTCAGCAACCCATATGGACAAAGTACGCTTGGAGACAGATAGCCCCAACTTACTGGGGTCAAAAGAAACGAAGAGCTGAACAGCCCTCCTATGCTCCCGCGTATGGTCAAGGTAGAAGGATATGGCCCTCCTACAGTCCAGGGTATGCAAAACCATTTCAGCCCGGCTGGCGTGCGGCCTGGGAAAGAAGGTGGGAAGGACCACCTCCTGGTTGAGATGAAAAGGAGAAACCACTTTTGGAAGAAACTTAGGGTGAGTACGTAAGACTACCCTATTCCTGTAGAACCTAGTGTAAGGAGGATCAGACACTAGGGCCTGCAGTTCACTAACGCGCCTAGCAGAGGCAAGGGCTACCAAAAACAAGGTTTTCCAGGAAAGAAAACGAAGAGGGCAGGTAGCCATAGGTTCAAAGGGCGGACAGGTAATCCACTGCAAGACCACATTCAGATCCCACTCGGGGGCTGGTGGGCGCAAAGGAGGCTTAAGGAGAAGGAGGCCTCGGAGAAAACGAGAAACCAAAGGGTGGTTGGACAGAGGCCTGCCATCCACCGGTGCGTGATGTGCAGAGAGAGCACTGAGGTGGACTCTGACAGAGTTGGACTTAAGGCCCAAATTGGAGAGGTAAAGACAGGGCACACAGGCTCATGGATCTAGCCAGCCACTTTCGCAGCAATTCCCTGGTCTCCGCCAGGCAATTTCTGAGACTGCTCGGCCATATTGCTTCCACGGTCCATGTAACCTGAAGTGTGTTCAATCTTGTGCTGATGAATTCGAGATTTTGAGAGGGGAGCAAAGTGGACTTTGCGAAGTTTATGACAAATCCCAAGTGCTGGAGCAGAGTCACAGTGCGATGAGTGGCCTGAGTGGCCTCTTGGGAAGACTGGGCCCTGATGAGCCAGTCATCCAGGTATGGAAATACAAAGAGGCCTTGAAGTCTTAGATAGGCCGCCACCACTGCTAGGCATTTGGTGAACACCCTGGGGGCGGAGGATAGGCCAAAGGGCAGTACTCTGTACTGGTAATGAATTCCTCCCACAACAAACCTGAGATATTGTCTGTGGTCTGGATGAATAAGGATGTGAGTATAGGCATCCTTTAGATCTAAAGAGCATAGCCAGTCTCCCTGCTGGAGTTAGGGCAGTAGGATTCCAAGGGTAAGCATCTTGAACTTTTCCCTGGTCAGGAACTTGTTGAGGTTTCGCAAGTCCAGGATGGGTCTGAGGCCTCCTGTTCTTTTTGGTATCAGAAAGTACCTGGAATAAAAGCCTTGACCTCTCAGGTGGTGGGGCACCGGTTCCACAGCCTGTTCCTGAAGAAGACTTGCCAACTCCTGAAGGAGTAAGTCCCTGTGCAGAGGGAGTCTTGGAGGCTCCCCTGGAAAGTAGGAGAGAGGTACCTGGTGAAAGTGAAGAAGATAGCCTTTTTGAACTATGTGAAGCACCCAGGTATCTGATGTGATGGCTGACCACCTGTGGGCAAAGTGGACCAGCCGGTCTCCTGTGCTGAGAGAAACCAGCAGAGGGGAAGAGGCTATGCTGATGGAGTCAAAAACCCCCACCCTGCTGAGCAGGGGCCGGTGTTGTGGGCTTGGGGGCTTGCTGCCTACGGGACCCATTACCCCGTCCCTTGGCCTGCTGACTCTGTTGGGGAGCTGCTGAGGCCTGATAATGAGGGTGGTGTTTATAGGCAGCCGCCTTCCTTGGGTAAAAGGGCTTTTTCCCCGAGCCCTTCTTCTTCTGAGAAGGGGCAGAGGTTTTTCTGGACAGTCGAGTCCTGGTCAGAGTCTCGGTCTCGATCTGTGCAGCCTTTTCAGCCATGGGCTTGCCAAAGAGGTTTTCACCTCTGCAGGGGACATCGACCAACTTGTCCTGTACCCATGGCTCGAGGTCGGATGACTGAAGCCAAGCCTGTCGGCGGGCACCGATGCCGGCTCCGGCTACTCGAGCGGATGCTTCGAAGCCATCGTAGGCTGCCCGAGAGATAAATTTCGAGCACTCTCGAATGCCAGTGGACAAGGCCTGGAACCTCTGTAAAGGTTCCTCGGAGAGACCAGCAGAGAACCCGGCAATTTCTTTTGCCAGGTCCCGGAGATACATGCCCATATAGAGCTGGTAGGTCTGGACTCGACAAGCAAGCATAGAGCCCTGGAAGCACTTCCTACCGAGGGCATCCAGGTTCCGGGCCTCCCGGCCGGGAGGCACCAAGGAGTGCATCTTCTGACTCTTGAGTCGATGCATGGACGATTCCACCACCATGGAATGGTGCGGTAGTTGTGCCTTTTGGAACCCGGGGCTCTTGCGGACTCGATAAATGGAATCGACCCGCTTGATTAACACCGGTGCCGACGCCGGGCTCTCCCACATGCGGAAGAGAAGTCGTTCCAGCATCGGAGGAACCGGTACAGTAAAGGCCTCCTTCAGGGGAGAGTCATACTGGAGGGCATCGAGCTCCTCGGCTCGAGGCTCCTCCTCGGGATCCGCGGGGAATGCCAAGGCCTTGGCCATATCCCGCACGAAGTCCGAGAACCGGGTGTCCTCCGGAGGGGGGGGGGGGGGGGACCGTCTCCGAGGTTCAGACTCAGGCGAGTCCGATGGGATGCACCGAGTCCAAAAAGTACCAGGGGACTCTTCGTCCTCCGTTTCCAAGGCTGACTCCTCGGAGGAGGAATCGAGCGGCTCCGGTCGGGCGGGCACTGATGCCCTCCGCCCCGACGCCGAGGGTGTTGGCGTCGACGACCTCGGTCCCGAACGGGAGGCCGAGGGAGACCGCGACCGAGGATCGACTCGAGCTCGTATGGACTCGAGGATCGGCTCGGTCTCCGGGGTCGACTTGGACGTCGACGTCCCGGTGGCCAGGGCAGATGCACCGGCGAGGCCAGCGATCAATGCCCGCTGCTGGTCCATGAAGGCAGCCAAACTGCTCTCCAAGGCCGTCAACCTGAGTCCGAGCTCAGGAGACCCAGCAGCCCCCGACTCGGGGCCCGACGTCGGCTCCTTCGGAGGCGAGTCCACGAGGACTACAGTACTCACGTGTCTAGGAGACTCCATTTCGAGACGAGGATGTTTCAAAGGCCTCTCCGACTCCAAGGACCCGGGACGGGTATCGGGGCTATGCGACCTGGCTCTCGAGGAACCAGGAGCGTCCACCGACGCCGCCCTCGCGGGTTTCTTCTTCCGATGATGTTCCCGGGCAGGAGACCCCCGCTCAGAGGAACTCCGACGATGCTCAGGACCGGAGTCCCGGGACGTCGAAGCCTCTGACGCGGAGTCAGAGAAGATTCTTTCTTTTTGTTGCTGCCGACTCCTCAACGCTTTAGAGGACATTTTGCCACACGGACCACAGATCATCAGGTCATGATTGGGTCCGAGGCAGCGGAGGCAGCAGTCGTGTGTGTCGGTAAGAGACATAAGTTTCTTACACCGATCACACTTTTTAAACCCGCTGGCAGCCATCGGGGGAAAAAGGGCCCCTGCGAGGTCAAAAGACAGGGCTGCCAGGGAAAAAAGAAAAAAATGGCGTGAACGTTAGTCACGAAGGACAAAACCCCAAAAAATTACGAACGGACTCGATACCGGTGTATCGGGTCCGGGCGGGAAAAGGATCCGGCGTCGAACTGAGAAAAGAAAAAACAAATAAAATCAACTTTTTCAGCGGCGATCACAAACAGCGTCTGTAGGGCTCCGTGGAAAAAAGAAGACTGAGCAAGATGGCACCCTTGGGCGGGAAGGGGATCGCGCATGCGCGCTGCAATTCCCAAAGGCTTTCTTTGAAAGCTGGGGAAATTGCTCCGCGAGGGCTCCGTCGGCGCCGTCACCCATATGTGAGGACTGACTTCCTGCTTGGTCCTGGAGAACTTAGGGGAAACATGCACATCAACTATTTACATATGTAACAGAAAGCTTTGAATAATGGATTATGAACCTACGGAAAGATATTAAGAATAGGGACTAATATACAAAGGTTTCTAGAGGAAGAGGTGTGGCTATGGTGGAGTATGGTTGATCTGGTAATGTTGAATAAATAAGTAGTGTTTTAGTAGTCAGGTCAGTTAAATTTTACCAGTCACTAATAGCAGAAACTGCAACTGTATTATACTACATGAGTATCAGCATTCTAACTTATGTCGGGGCTCCCAAAAGCTGCTGTCATTACTCCATTTAAGCCGGCTGAGTTTCATGATATCCAAAGAACTATACCCTCATGGGCATGCCTTTTTGGTGAGGGGGCTGATGTTTTGGAATACAATATTTGGCTTGCTAATTTGTAACATTTCATAAACATCTTATATCTTACCTTTTTCAGAAAGACGTCCCATCAGTGAATTAGTTAATGTTTTATTTGCATTAGGTATTTCACATTTTATTTGTATTAGGCATTTCATTTTTTATTTTGCCAGTCTCCTGTTGATTATGTTTTATTTTCTACTGTAACTGCTTAGCAAATGTTTTGATAGGCAGCATAAGTACTATAAATAAATACTTCCCACAATAGTCCAACTACTGAAGTGGAAAAATATAGGAAAAAGAGTTTAGCATAGGTCACTGAAATGATCAAAGTGGTTCCAAAACTTCAACGGTCATAAAAAACTTCCATAAATTGTATAATAATGCTAAACTCTGGTACTTCTGTTTTTTCATGTGAGCATGAAATACACACCACAATATGCTTGGGAAATTTAACATATGTGCAGCCAATTTGGCCACTTTTGAGAGTTAATCAATGTCCTGATATATAGCCTGCCTTTGGTGCAACGGTGACTATCACTAGTGTGGCACAATCATTATTAAACAAATATGGCTTGAGTAGACTAAAGTTAGAATTTTGATTTAAGTGAGCTTGGCACTATGTTGATACAATTTATGGCGGTTTTTTTATGACCATTGATGTTTGCAGCCACTTTGTTGTTAATATTCGTAGTCTACAATGAGGCCTTTTTCCTCCATTTTTCCCTTTTAGTGGTTGGACTATTGTGGGAAGTATTGTATAGTGTTCTGGCAGTACCAATTATTCCCTATCCTCTGGATTTATTTTGTAGATTTTCATGCTCTCACAATGAAATGTATATACAAATCTACATATATTACTACATATTTAAGATGCCATATATACAGTTTTAAATAATGTACTTTCACTGTGGATATCATGAAAACCCAAGCTGCTGTGGTGTCACCAGGACAAGTTTGGGAAGCCCTGCTATAAGTTAAAAAAAAAAACCTGCATCCTCTGTGTACTAAGCAATAATTACACAGAGCAAGCAGCAATACTCACTTTCTAAAAATTAAATAAGGGTTCACAACGAAGGGGGCAGTAGTCATTTTTTAACAGTGTCACACAAATTAACTTACATGAACTTGACTGCTTCATAAAACATGTGGTATTTTTTCCAACATCACAGTCAATATGAGCCACGCAGAAGCCAAGATGCTTTTGCAAAGACTGTTTCACCTGGATTGGTGACTAGCAAGAGAGCTGCTTAAAGAATTAAAATGAACATAGCAACAGTACTTGCAAAGGGTATTGTTACTTGTCATGTCTATTTATTTTTACTATCTCTCCTCCCCCCAGAATTCTATTCAAGGAGCAGGAGAGTTCCAAAGGAGGGAGGGGCGTGTGAGTGAGACTTAATGCTGTCCCCCACAGCAGCATTATTTCCAGCCTAAAGGCATAACTTCTGAGCAGCTGGGATCAATCTTGCTGTTGCAGGCCAAATAAAAGCTTCCCATGGGCCACGGTTTTCCCATCTGTGCAAAGGGCTCCAATGAAACATTCTTCAAAATGAATTAGAAAGCACCATGATGGTGAGAAGTACTGTAAATAATCACTAATAGAAGCACAACTATAAAATCTCAAACAAATGCAAACTAATGCAATACTAGTATTCAGAAAGATTGACTAAAATTAGTCATTTTACTTGAACAGCAAAAGTAGTAAACTATAAAGAAAAGAAAATATTTTTGCAGTAGAGAAACATTAAATTTTCATTAATCTGCACTTTTTCTGAGGAATTATAGCATTGCTTGCTTTAGGGATGTGCGCAGGCAACAAAACTTGGTTCGTTTTCAGATTTTTTCCCAATGTTCAGACTTTTCCCCAATTTTCACTTTATTTCCCATTTTATTTCAGATATCATTTGAATAAAAATGCTTTAAGGCTTGTTAAACAAATACACATCCCTAGCTTGCACAATTACTAACAAATGCACATCCCTAGCTTGCACAATCTAATGAGAATAGATACTATGTACAAGTATTGATTCTATGATCTAGGTATTCCAGTTGTACATGGCATTCTAACATATGATGGAGAACAAATTAGATTAGGTAATTCACTCTATGGAGCATGATTACTAAAGGTTAACACGGTTTAAGTTTTTGACAAGTTACTGGAGGAAAAGTACATAAACTGTTATTAAAGAGGACCAGGGATAAGCAGCATGGAATTTGTATACCTTTTTGGGAACCTGACAGGTACTTGAGACCTGGATTGGCCACTGTTGGAAACAGGATACTGAGCTTAATGGACCCTTGGTCTGATCCAGTATGGCATCTCTTATGTTAAGCAAAGTTAGCGCACATTAAGCGCTGCCACTTCCCATTCATTTCTATTGTTGCACTTAACCTGCGTTGACTTTACTTAATGCGTAATAACCTTTAGGAAACATGCCCTTATGTCCTCATGCAATATTAGGAGTTTTAAGTATTCTGTTCTTCTTTCTTTCAATGACTGTATTCTGACTATTTACAATGAGTTACAAATCTTTGAAAATGTCTCTGAAAGCCAAAGATATTCTCACAATGCACAATCTGCTAACATAGTGCATGCATATGTCAAATTATGACATTTTAATTAAAAGGTTCATATGATTTTATTAAGAAAACAAGATATACAGCATAATCATTCCCTTGTTTGTAACAGCAGAACCCTTTATCTGTTTTACATGTAGAAAATGATGTTTTCAAATCAATGTGCACTGTGCTAAGATGCACTTGACCCTGGTAAGTAAAGCGTAGTTACTCACCTGTAATAGGTGATCTCCAGGAACAGCAGGAATTTAGTCTTCACATATGGGTGACGTTGGTACCGAAGGAGCCCGTGAGAGAAACGCTCCCCAGGGTCCAACAGGAAAGCCTTTGGGACTACTCCACTGCACCTGCGTTGCTGCCTTCACGTCTTCCCAACTTCCTCTATTCAGTTGATAATGTAGCTGAGAAAAGAGAGTGGTAGTTGGTGACTCTCTTCTGAGGGGTACTGAGGTGTCCATCTGCTTATGGACCTCATGTCCAGAAAGATATGCTGTCTGCCAGGTGCCAAAATCCGAGATGTAATGGAGAGTTTGCCGAGACTCATCAAGTCTACTGACTATTACCCGATGTTGCTTATTTATGTAGGCACAAATGATGCTGCCAGGTATTCCTTTGAGCTTATCAAAAGTGACTTCATGGCTCTGGGACAGAGGGTGAAGCGACAGGGGCACAAGTGGTGTTCTCTTCAATCCTTCCCATTGAGGGTAAAGGCCAAGGCAGAGAAGCTTGCATCCTGGAGATGAATGCATGGCTGCGTGAATGGTATCATCGAGTGTTTTGGTTTCCTGGATCATGGGATGCTGTTCCAAGGGTTGCAGAGCAGCGATGGCGTCCATCTGCCAAAGAAGGGTGGACGCGTCTTCAGTAGCAGGCTGGCTAACCTACTGAAGAGGGCTTTAAACTAGATTCATTGGGGATGGGTGAAGAAAGCCCCCAAGTAAGTGAAATCCCCATGGTAAGTGAAACATTAAATACCTTTAGAGAAATAGGTAAAAGGGGCAACATCTGGAAGGCAGTGCCTATAAATGCTTGTAGGGTGGGAAATAAGATCCCAGATGTTGAGGCTGTAATGGGAGAAGCTGACTTGGAGTTAGTGGCAGTAACAGAGACATGGTTCACGGACAACCATGACTGGGATGTAACTATACCAGGCTATACTTTATTCAGAAAGGATAGGGGAGGAGGAGTGGCACTATATGTAAAAAATAATATTAAGGCTATGGAAAGACAGGTTTTAAAAGGGAGAGAGGAGGCACTGTGGGTTAAACTAGAAAAAGGGAAAGAGAAATCTATTTGCATTGGTGTGATATACAGACCTCCCTCACAGGTTGAAGAGGTGGACAGAGAGTTAATAGAAGACATACACAGTATTGCTAGGAGAGGGGAAGTGCTACTTATAGGGGATTTAAATATGCCAGATGTTGATTGGCACATCCCTGCTGCAGTAACATCTAAAAGTAAGGAGATCCTGGATTCTCTACAGGGAGATCTATTCAGGCAACTGGTAACAGAACCCACACGTGAAGGGGCAATACTGGACTTAGTGCTTACCAATGGTGAAAGTGTTTCTGATGTTATAGTGGGAGATCATTTTCCATCCGGTGATCACCAGATGGTGTGGTTCAGTATTAGGACTAGGGCTGATAAAATCCATTCAAAAGCGAGGGTCTTAGACTTTAGGAAAATTAACTTTGCCAAGATGAGCCAATACCTCAGGGAGTCGTTAGTGGGATTAGAACAGCTGGGGTATGTAGAAAAAAAATGGGCAAAACTGAAAGGGGATATTTAAAGAGCAACCAACCTTTTTGTTAAAATGGCACATAAAGGTAAAAGGAAAAGGAAACCGCTATGGTTTTCGAAAGGAGTAACTGAAAAGGTGAAGAAAAGGAAGGAGGCCTTCATGAAATAAAAGAGCTCACAGAGAGAGGAAGATAGGCATGTATATCTGTAAAAATTTAGAGAAGCTAGCAAAGTAGTCAGGAAAGCAAAGATCCAGAAAGAGGAGGAAATAACCAATGAAATAAAATGGGGGGGGGGGGGGGGGGAGAAAACATTTTTCAGATATGTTAGTGAGAAGAGGAAGGGCAAAAGTGGTATTGTCAGAATCAAGGGTGAAGGAGAGGAATATGTAGAAGCAGATGAGGATTAAGCGGAATTGCTTAACAAATATTTCTGTTATGTGTTCACAGATGAAGAATCAGTTACAGGACCTCAGAAAACACCCACAAACAGAACAGAAGAAAGGGGCATCTTGAACAATTTTCAGAAGACTGTTCATGAGGAACTAGCCAAACTTTAAGTAGACAAAGCGATGGGACCAGATGGGATACACCCGAGAATACTGAGGGAACTTGGGGATGTTCTAGCAGCTCCACTGACTGACCTTTTCAATGCCTCGGAGTCTGGAGTGGTGCCAGAGGACTGGAGAGAAGCACATGTGGTCCTTTTACACAAAATTGGAAGTAAGGATGTAGTTGAAAACTACAGGCCGGTTAGTTTAACCTCGGTGATTAGTAAATTATTGGAAGCGCTGCTGAAAGAGAAAATAGTGATGTTTCTGAAGTCCAACGGATTACTGGATCCGAGGCAGCATGGATTCATCAGAGGCAGGTCTTGTCAGACAAATCAAGTTGATTTCTTTGACTGGGTGACCAGGGAGTTGGACTGAGGGAGAGCCCTAGAAGTGGTGTATTTAGATTTTAGTAAAGCCTTTGAGACTATTCGCAGAGGCGACTTAAAACAAACTGAGCACCCTAGGGATTCACCCTAAGTTACTGCTTGGGTTAGAAACTAGTTGAGTGGGAGGCGACAAAGGGTACAGGTAAATTTATTTATATATTTGAACAGTTTTTCTATATCGCCCCTTCCATAGATCAGGGGCGGTTTACATTGAACAAAAAGTTACAGAGAATGCATTGGAACTATGATACATTTAAACTATATACATACCAGTTAACCACATATGCTGTAGCTGAAGCTGGTTATTTTAACTATATACATGGTAGTCAGACAGAGAGTAAGAGTTAGAGGGAGCATGATGGATGCTGGGGAGGGGAAGCATTAGGTGGGGAGGGAGTAATATGTGGTATGTGTGTAATTGTTGTTGTTGTTGTTGGAGCTCACTCTGAGGAGAGGGAGGTTACCAGTGGTGTGCCCCAAGGATCTGTCCTTGGTCCAGTTCTTTTCAACATCTGTTAGGGATATTGTGGAAAGGATGTCGGGTAAGATTTGCCTCTTTGCGGATGATACCAAAATCTGCAATACAGTAGACACCCAGGAAGGTGTAGATAACATGAGGAGGGATCTAGCTAACCTTGAAGAATGGTCTAGAATTTGGCAGATGAGATTTAATGTTAAAAAATGCAAGGTCATGCATTTGGGCTGCAGTAATCCAAGGGAGCGATATGGTATAGGGGGTGAAGTACTTCTGTCCACAAAAGAAAAATGATTGTGTCTGATGATCTTAAGGTGACTAGACAGGCAGAAAAGGCGACTGCAAAACTAGAAGGATGCTTGGGTGCAAAGGGAGAGGAATGGTCAGAAGGAAGGAGGTGTTAGTGCCTCTGTATAGATCTTTGGTGCGTCCGCATTTGGAGTATTGTGTGCAATTTTGGAGACTGCACCTTCAAAAAGATACGAACAGGTTGGAGTCAGTACAGAGGGTGGCTACTAAAATGGTTAGTGGTCTTCATTATAAAGCGTATGAGGACAGTCTTAAAGATCTTAATATGTATACTTTAGAGGAAAGGCGTGATAGAAGTGATATGATTGAAACGTTTAAATACCTCTGTGGCATAAATGCACAGGAGGAGAGAGCCTCTTTCAATTGAAAGCAAGCTCTGCTATCAGGGGACATAGGATGAAGGTAAAAGGGGATAGACTCAGGACTAATATGCAGAAATATTTCTTTATGGAAAGAGTGGTAGATGCATGGAATAGTCTCCCAGTGGAGGTGGTAGAGATGACGACATTATTTGAATTTAAAAAAGCATGGGACAAACACAGAGGATCTCTAAAGGGAAAAAGAGGACTGTTGTAGTGGTTGATATGGAATGGCAGACTAGATAGGCCATGTGGTTTTTTTCTGCCATCATGTTTCTCCTAGGGGAGAAGGGCGGATTGTGAAGACTAAATTCCTGCTGTTTCTGGAGATCACTTGTTACAAGTGAGTAACTATGCTATCTCCAGGAACAAGCAGGAATGTAGTCTTCACATATGGAACTTCCTAGCTCCCAGATGCCAGATGAAGTGACCTCAGAACCAGTTGAGGTTCACCTCGGAGCAGGTATGATGAGGTCAAGGATCCCTCATGGATTTATGGTATCTTCAAAGTCCAGGACATGGGTAGGAGTTGCATCTAAGTCTGAAAGAGGTTCTGGCGTACAGCCTGACCAAACATGGCATCACGATGGGAGTCCTTGCCCAGACAATAATGGGCAGCAAAGGTATGGACAGAAGACCAAGTTGCTGCTTTGCAAATTTCGTCAATGGCTACTGAGCATAGGTTTGCCATCAAGGTGGCCATGGCGCAAACATTGTGAGCAGTGACGTGCCCTTCCAGGGAGAGTCCTGCTTTGTCATAGGCAAATGAAATGCAGTCCATTATCCATCTGGAGAGCGTACGCTTTGAGATAGGTAATCCCAGGTGACTGGGGTCAAAAGAGATAAACAACTGTGAGGCTTTACGATGACCCTGAATCTTTTGGAGGTAAAAAGCCAGCGCACGCTTTCAGTCAAGAGTGTGCAGAATTGCTTCCACTCTAGACGCATGCGACTTAGGAAAGAAAACTGCAAGGTAAATTGATTGGCTTAAATGAAAGGGAGATACCACCTTTGGCATAAAGTGTGAGTGAGTACGAAGGACTACTTTGTCATGGTGGAAGCGGGTATATGGAGGATCTGCCACCAAAGCCTGAAGCTCACTAATGTGCCTAGCGAAGTGAGGGCAATTAGGAAGATCACCTTCCACAAGAGGAACTTAAGTGAGGTTGTGGCTAATGGTTCAAAAAGAGGCTTGAGAAGGTGCGCTAGAACAACATTGAGGTCCCTACTGAAGGTGGCTTAATGGGAGGTTTGGACAGCAGGAGACCTCTCATGAAACGCACCACTAGCGGTTGTGAAGAGATGAGCTGTCCATCAAGCAGATGATGAGAGGTCACAATGGCACTAAGGTGGACTCTCACTGAATTTGTCTTTAGACCTGTCGAGGACAGGTGGAGGAGATACTGAAGGAGTGACTCCCCATTGGAGCAGAAAAAGGATCGAGATCCTTCTGGGAATACCAGACCGAAAATCTTCGCCACTTAAAAGCATATGAACGTCTGGTGGAGGGCTTTCTAGAAGCTAAGAGGATCTCTTTAACCTCCTGCAACGTTATGCTCTCAGCAGCCAAGCTGTGAGGCAGAGAGACTGTAGATTGGGATGGACTAGTAAGCCATTGTCCTGGGAGAGGAGAGCCAGTGCATATCCCAATCAGAGAGGATGAGACTGAGTCAGATATAGTAGCGACAGAAACCGTGGTTGTGTGGCCAGTGAGGGACTATGAGAATCATGGAGCCCGTCGGACTGAAGCTTGAAAAGCATCTTGGGAATAAGGGCTATGGGAAGAAACACAAAGCAGACCCTTACCCCAGTGCCGGTGGAAGGCATCCACCTGTAGGTTGGTGGATGTCGGAATCTTTGTGCAGAAACGAGGAAGCTTGGTATTCTGCGGAGTCGTGAACATATCTATGTCTGGAGTTCCCCAGGTCTGGAAGATGTAAGGACAAAAAGACATGAACACATCACACCAATCTTAAAATCCCTTCACTGGCTTCCCATTCAATCAAGAATAAAATACAAATCAATAATGATGGCTTTCAAGATCCTGCACAACCAGTCCGCCGAATGCCTTAAAGAGCTTGTCCAGAGGGTTCCAGAGTTCCAGATACTTCATCAATGAGGAAGCAACACCAAAACACCCTCTCAACAGCTTCTATCATGACCAGCACCTCCCAAACAGCACGTCATAGAATGTTCAAATATATCACAGCCTGCCTCTATGGAACCCACACCATCTAAACAATGAAAACATCTAAAAACCCACCCCTTCACAGAATACTTTGGCACCATAGCAAACACACAGCCTTAACATTCAAGATCTCCAACCATTCACCCCACCCACAATGTGTTCACTACACCAAACAAAGTTCTAAGGCTACACTGTAAATAGTTATTAGAAATGTTGCACAGTTAATTGTCAATGGATATAAGAGAATTGTTAATTGTTACATTTAAAATGGTTGCTGAATGTTCCACGTAAAACTGTTGTTAAGTTCATTGTAAACCGCCTTGATAAAACTGAATGGCGGTATATAAAAAATACCAAATAAATAAATAAACTATGTCCAGATGCAGAGACCATTCATGGGGAAGGAGGATGCGACTCAGTCTGTCTGCCAAGACACTGGATTCTCCCAATAGGTACACCGCTTGGAGGTGTATCTGATGCACAATGGCAAAGGACCGCCTCCTCGCAGAGGGCCCAAGAGCACTGTTCCTTCTAAGCTGTGCGCGTGTGCGTGTGCACACACCTCGCTGAGCGAGTGCACATACTTTACAACAGAGCGCACAAAAATTACGGCTCTGATTCTAATAGAAAACAACACAGACGTCTTAAAATTTAAAAGTTATGATTGTAATTACTAGAAATTTCCTGCTTCATTTAATAATCGTCTATTTTCATTTAATTTGATTAAAATCAATGTGGTGTACATACTGTATTCTGACATGTAGTCAAATTTTAAAGTATATAACTCTGAGTGTCATTATGTGGCGCACAAAAATTTAACCTTCCTTCAAAAGCTGCACACAGCTGATATTTTATGCGCACACAGCCTACAGAAAATTAGAGGGAACATTGCCCAAGAGGCTCTTCCCCCCTGCTTGTTCACGTAGAACATGGTAACCTGAATGTCCAACCTGAAGAGAACCTGTTGCACTGTGAGATGGTGTTGGAACACCCAGAGGGCATTGAGGATAGCGCGAAGCTCCAGGAGATTGATCTGGAGTTGTGACTCCTGCACTGTCCAGAGTCCCTGTGTAGTCAGGTTGCCCAGATGTGCTCCCCAACCCAGTTTGGAGGCATCTGTCGTCAGGGTGCATTGACACGGACGCATCTGAAAAGGTGACCCTACGAGCAGATTTTCTGGAGAGCACCACCACTGAAGGGATGTGATTAGGCGAGCAGTGACTTGGGATCCTGTCCCTGAGCTGGCCTGAGGCCTGCTTCCATTGGGAGGCCAAAGTCCACTGGGCTATCCGTATATTTAGTTGGGCATGTGGAACAAAATGTACTGTAGAGGCCATGTGCCCAAGGAGCTGCAGCATTTCTCGGGCTCTCAGATAGTCTCTTAGGAGCATCTGGGATACTAGTTCTACTAGACAAATACAAAGAAGCTGGGGCAGAAATGCTCTGGACTGTTTGGTGTCTAGTAGGGCTCCGATGAACTCTATTCTTTGAGTTGGAGTGAGATGGGATTTTGGGAAGTTTATGACAAATCCCAAGTGCTGTAGTATCACTATGGTAATATGCAAGGACAGTAACATCTCTTGGGAGGTGTCTGCCTTTTTAAGCCAATCCTCTAAGTAAGGGAAGACGAATATCCCCAGTTTTCTTAGATATGAGGCTACAACCGCCATGCACTTTGTGAAGACCTTTGGGGAAGAGGTGAGTCCAAAACGAAGGACTCTGTATTAATAATGTTTTCCCTGAAAGGTGAAGCATAGATACCACCTGTCTACCTGTCTCCTGCATGGATGAGGATATGTGTGTATGCTTCATTGAGATTAGAAAACTTGACTGTGGAGATAGAGAAGAAGATTCCAGAGAGAGATCATCTTGAACTTTTCGTGGACTAGAAACTTGTTGAGGTTTCTGAGGTCCAGAATGGGCCTGTACCTTCTGGTTTTCTTTGGAATGAGAAAGTAGGGAGAGTAGAAGCCCACTCTCTGCTGGGACTTCTTCTATGGCGACCTGAGACAGAAGAGAGGATATCTCGTCCTGCAGCACAGCAGAGAGAGGGGGTTGTGTTTGATACTCACCATTGAATGTGGAAGGGGGCAGAGCTTTCAAGTTAAGTCTGTACCCCTCCTGAACTATGGTGCATGTCCACTGCTCTAAGGTGACCAGGTGCCATCTGTGGGTGTAGTGACACAGTCTGCTTGATATATGGAGAGGTTGGAGATCCTCCATAGGCAGGGTGGCAATGTTCTCTAGAAACAAGTAAAAAAACAGGTGCAGCTTGTGGCTGCGGGGCTGGTTGAGATTTAGTCACCTGTGGCTTCTTCTGCTGCTTAGAAGGCTGTCGCCTCTTTTGTGGGGCCTGGCCCTGATACAGAGAAGCAGGGGGGGGGGGGGGAATTTCTCTTATTATTGTAAAAAATACTTTTTTGCAGGAGTCTTTTTCCTAGCAGGGTCAGCTGTTACTCTGGACAGTCTCTTTAGAGTAGTATTTTCTGACTCTAATTGGGAGGCTTTATCTTGCCAGTCTTTGCCAAAGAGATTTTCCCCTGTGCAAGGTATATTTGCCCCAGCTTATCTTGAACCACTGTTCAAGATATGAGGCCTGAAGCCATGCAATGCGACGTGCACCGATACAAATTGCCGAAGCCCTGCTTGTGCACTCAGAAGCATCAAAGGTAGCTCTACTGATGAACTTCGATACACTTTGGCTATGTTTAACTACGGCAAGATAGATGCTTCAATATCCCTGGAGACCTCCTTTAGGAACATTCCCATATAAAGTATACAGGAATTGATCCTAGCTGAATGCATGGAAGCCTGGAAGCATCAACGCCCATGGGCATCAAAGTTTCTCGATTCCCTACCAGGTGGGTTAGAGGAATGAGTCTTTGAGCTTTTGATATGGCGCATAGCCGATTCAACCACCATGGAATGGTGGGGAAGCTGTGACTTTTGGAAGCCAGGACACTCTGATACCCGGTACATGGTATCGAGACATCTCCCACATACGGAGCATAAGATCATGAAGGATGCGGTGCACCAGTAAGATGTCTGCTTCCTTAGGTGCCGTTGAGTAAGAGTAGTTACTCACCTGTAACAGGTGTTCTCCAGGAGCAGCAGGAATCAGTCCTCACATATGGGTGACGTCAGCGCCGATGGAGCCACCGTGCGGAGCATTTCCCCAGCTTTCAAAGAAAGCCTTTGGGAATGCAACGTGCATGCCCGGTCCCCTTCCCGCCCAAGGGTGCCATCTTTTTCAATCTGATGACATAGCTAAAAGACAGCAAAAATAACAAAATAAAACATATGACTGCAACTCCAAGGGGAGGAGGGAGGGTTGTGAGGACTGATTCCTGCTGCTCCTGGAGAACACCTGTTACAGGTGAGTAACTACTCTTTCTCCAGGAACAAGCAGGAAGTCAGTCCTCACATATGGGACTCCCCAGCTTAAGGCTACCAGAGACCCAAGGCTGAAAAATGAGCTCCCTCTAGAGCCTCAGCATGCAAGAAAATAATCTTCTCTGATAACGCCCCCGAACGGTAGCCCAACACCAGGGCCGGAGGGTAGGAGTTGCCTAAACCCCAAAGAGATTATGGAGTACTGCCTGCCCGAAAGCACTGTCCCTGCGGGACTTCCTCTCAAGGCAGTAGTGGGCCGCAAAAGTCTGGCTTGAAGACCAAGTAGTGGCCCGGCAGAGGTCTGCCAAAGGAAGAGAGCGGAGATGAGCCACTGACGCAGCCTTCGCCCTGACAAGGTGAGCCGTAACTCAACCCTGCAACGAGAGGCCGGCTGCCCTGTAAGCCCAGGCGATACAGTCAGCTACCCATATGGACAAAGTACGCTTGGAGACAGCCAACCCCAACTTATTGGGGTCAAAAGAGACAAAGAGCTGAACAGCCCTCCGGTGCTCCTGCGTACGGTCAAAGTAGAAGGACAACGCCTTCCTACAGTCCAGGGTATGCAAGACCATCTCAGCCCGGCTGGCATGCGGCCTGGGAAAGAAAGTTGGAAGAACCACCTCCTGATTGAGGTGGAAGGAGGAGACAACCTTAGGAAGGAACTTAGGGTGAGTCCGTAAGACTACTCTGTTCCTATAGAACCTA
Source organism: Ichthyophis bannanicus (assembly GCA_033557465.1). Taxonomy (NCBI): domain Eukaryota; kingdom Metazoa; phylum Chordata; class Amphibia; order Gymnophiona; family Ichthyophiidae; genus Ichthyophis; species Ichthyophis bannanicus. The sequence goes on from CM066033.1 coordinate 1,307,773,826, forward strand.
GTATAAGGAGCATCTGATACTAGGGCCCGAAGCTCACTCACTCGCCTTGCTGAGGTAAGGGCTACCAGAAACAACGCTTTCCAGGAGAGAAAGCGCAGAGGGCAAGTAGCCATAGATTCAAATGGTGGGCAAGTAAGCCATTGCAAGACCACATTTAAATCCCATTCAGGGGCAGGTGGACGCACTGGAGGCTTAAGCAAAAGCAGGCCTCTGAGGAAGCGAGCCACCAAAGGATGGCTTGAGAGAGACTGACCATCCACTGGGGAGTGGTGCGCTGAAAGAGCACTAAGATGAACTCTCACAGAATTTGACTTAAGGCCTAGGTTGGACAGGTGAAGCAAATATTGCAGCACCAATGGTACTAGGCATGAGAAAGGATTCTCGTTGTATTGAGTACACCAGGAAGAGAATCTACGCCACTTAAGGGCATAAGACTTTCGGGTGGACTGCCTCCTAGGGGCCAAGACCACGTCCTCCACTTCCCTAGGGAGTAGAAAGAGCGCTAGAACTACCCTTTCAGCAGCCAGGCCATCAAATGGAGGGACTGGAGATTGGGGTGTAAGAGAGATCCCTGCTACTGAGACAGGAGATCGGGTTGCATCCCCAGAGGAAGAGGAGTGTCCACCGCTAGTTGCAAAAGAAGTGAGAACCAGGGTTGCCTTGGCCACCTGGGGGCCACCAGGATCACCGAGGCCTTGTCCCGGATCACTTTGAACAGTGTCTTGGACACTAGAGGTGTGGGAGGAAACGCATATAGGAGGCCTGATAGTGGTTTCCTCCCACTACAAATCTGAGATATTGTCTGTGGTCTGGATGAATGATGATGCGAGTATAAGCATCCTTTAGGTCTAAGGAGCATAGCCAATCTCCCTGCTGGAGGTAGGGCAGCGGGATTCCAAGGGTAAGCATCTTGAACATTTCCCTCTCCAGGAACTTGTTCGGATTCCGCAAGTCTAGGATGGGCCTGAGGCCTCCTGTGCTTTTTGGTACCAGAAAGTACCTTGAATAGAAGCCTTGCCCTCTCAGGTGGTGAAGCACTAGTTCCACTGCCTGCTCCTTTACAAGACTTGCTAGCTCCTGCAGGAGTAAGTCCCTGTGCAGAGGAAGTCTTGGAGGCTCCCCTGGAAAATAGGAAGGGGGTACCTGGTGGAGGTGGAGGAGATAACCCCTCTGGACTATAATTAGTACCCAGGTATCCCTTGTTACAGCTGACCAACTGTGGGAGTACAGGGCCAGCCGGTCTCCTGTGCTGATATGGACCAGCTGAGGAGGAGAAGCTATGCCACTGGAGTCAAAACCCTGCTCCCTGCTGGGCAGGAGCCGGAGCTGGTGGCTTGGGGGTTTTCTGCCTACAGGGCCCATGTCCCTGCCCCTTGGCCTACTGACCCTGTTGGGGAGCTAAAGAGGCCTGAAAATGAGGGTACTGTTTATAGACAGATGAATTCCTCGGGTAAAAGGTCTTTTTCCCCGAGCCCTTCTTCTTCTGAGAAGGGCAGAGGTTTTCCTGGACAGCCTTGTCCGGGTAAGAGTCTCGGTCTCGAGTTCTGCAGCCTTTTCAGCCATGGGCTTGCCAAATAGGTTTTCAACTCGGCAGGGGACATCGACCAATTTGTCCTGCACCCATGGCTTGAGGTCCGATGACTGTAGCCTGGCCTGATGGCGTGCACCGATGCCTGCCGCGGCTACTCGGGCCGAAGCCTCGAAGCCATCATAGGCTACTCGAGAGATAAACTTCGAGCACTCACGAATACCCGATGACAGAGCATTGAACCTCTGCAAAGGTTCCTCGGAGAGACTAGCAGAGAACCCGGCAATCTCCTTTGCCAGGTCTCTAAGGTACATGCCCATGTACAGCTGGTAGGTCTGGACATGGCAAGCAAGCATAGAGACCTGGAAGCACTTCTTACCGAGGGCATCTAGGTTCCGGGCCTCCCGGCCGGGAGGCACCAAGAAGTGCATCTTCTGACTCTTCAGACGATGCATGGCCGATTCCACAACCATGGAGTGGTGCGGTAATTGTGCCTTTTGGAACCCGGGGCTCTTGCGGACTCGATAGATGGAATCGACCCGCTTGCTCAAAACCGGCGTCGAGGCCAGCGCCTCCCACATGCGGAAGAGCAACCGTTCCAGCATCGGAGAAACCGGTACAGTAAAGGCCTCCTTTGGAGGAGAGTCATACTGTAGGGCCTCGAGCTCCTTGGCTCGAGGCTCCTCCTCGGGATCCGCCAAGACCTTGGCCATATCTCGTACGAAGTCCGAGAACTGGGTATCCTCCAGTGGGGACCGTCTCCGAGGCTCGGACTCCGGTGAGTCCGATGGGACATACCGAGTCCGAAAGGTGTCGGGTGACTCCTCATCCTCCGTTTCCCAGCCGGACCCCTCGGAGGAGGAATCAAGCGGCTCCGGTAGGGCAGGCACCGATGCCATCTGCCCAGACGCCGAGGGTACCGGCGTCGACGACCTCGGTCCCGGGCGGGAGGCCGAGGGAGACCTTGGCCGAGGATTGACTCGAGCGCGCATGGACTCGAGGATTGGCTCGGCCTCCATGGTCGACTTGGACGTCGATGTCCCGGTGGTCGGATCAGATGCACCGGTGAGACCGGCGATCAGTGCCCGCTGCTGTTCCATGAAGGCAGCCAAGCTGCACTCCAAGGCAGTCAATATGAGTCCGAGCTCAGGAGACTCAGCAGCCCCCGACTCGGGCCCCGACGGTGTCGGGCCCGACGTCGGCTCCCCTGGAGGAGAGTCCAAGAGGACTACAGTACTCATATGACCCGAGGACTCCATCTCCACACGAGGTTGTTTTGCAGGCCTCTCCGACTCCGAAAACCCGGGACGGCGCTCGGGGCTATGCGACTTGGCCCTCGAGGAGCCAAGGGCCTCCACCGATGCCGCCATCGCGGGTTTTTTCTTCTTGTGATGCTCCCGCGAGGGAGACCCCCTCTCAGAGGAGCCTTGGCGCTGCTCAGGGCCGGAGTCCCGAGACGTCAAGGCCTCTGACGAAGTCAGGGCCCGTCCGGACGCGGAGTCAGAGAAGATTCTTTCCTTTTGGTGCCGCCGACTTCTCAACTCCTTCGAGGACATTTTCCCACACGGACCACAGATCATCGGGTCATGATCGGGTCTGAAGCACCGGAGGCAGCAGTCATGTGTGTCGGTGAGAGACATAAGATTCTTACACCGATCACACTTTTTAAACCCGCTGGCAGCCATCGGGGGAAAAAGGGCCCTTGCGAGGTCAAAAGACAGGGCTGCCAGTGAAACAGAAAAGCTAGTCACTAAGGACAAAAACCGAAAAAGAAGTCCGGACGATACCGATGTATCGGGCCCAGGCAGGAAAGGGAAACCAGCATCGAACCGAAGAAAACGAGCCCAGGCAGAACAAAATCAACATTTTCCTCGGGTGAAAACGAAACACCTCCATCGGGCTCCGCGGAAAAAAGAGGACTGAGCAAGATGGCACCCTTGAGTGGGAAGGGGACCGCGCATGCGTGCTGCATTCCCAAAGGTTTTCTTTGAAAGCTGGGGAAATGCTCCGCACGGGGGCTCTGTCGGCGCCGTCACCCATATGTGAGGACTGACTTCCTGCTTGGTCCTGGAGAATTGGAGGATCTCCAGTTCCTCCGCCCTCGGCTCCTTCTCGATGTCACCATGATGGAGAGACCTTTGGCTAGGTCTCGAATAAATCCCTGAAAGGACATGTTCTCTTGTAGCGACATGCACCGCTGTTGAGGTTGGGAAGGAAGGTCCCGGTGCCCCCGTGAATCGAGTGACACTGCATCCAAATCGGGGAAATCAGAGGACTCAAAATATCAATGGGCATGGTGTGCACCAGAAGATAGATGTCGGTACCGATGTTTGGATGTATCAACCTTGGTGAGGCATTCTCCTCAGGTTTAGAAACTGCTAACACCTAATCAGGAGTTAGTGGGCCTGATTTCCTGAGTGCAGCTGAGGCCTGCATTAAAGGCTCCAGTGCCCTGCCCTGTTGAGGCTTTCCTAACCAGGGCTCTACAGATCAACAAACAGTAAGGATTTGAGGGTTTGTTTGTTTGTTTTTATTATATTACATTGCTAGCTCTCTGACTGGGAGCTCTTAAAAGGGTTTTTTGTATATTTTTTAAAGCAAAGTTACTTTCTTTTTGGTGCTTTAGGGGAACTTTCCTTGAGCACAGTAGGTTGCTGAACTCTAGTAATCTCCTCAGGTTTGGAAACTGCTAACACCTAATCAGGTGTTAGTTCCCTCCCTACCCACCCCGACTCCCAACCACCCCTAGTAAGCAGTCTTGCTTTATAGGGCACCTCCCCCTTTAACAAATCACAGAGAATTGGACCAGCACATTTTGAATATAATTAAAGAGATTTAACTGCTTTTTCTCTGAAAGGACAGCTGCGAAACCGGCTGCTACTTGGTAGATCTCTCTCTTTTGCTTTAACAGATACCTAAGCTCTACGAACAGAACAATGGCTGGGAAAAATCGTATTGCTAAAGCTGTTGCCCCCGGTTGAAGGACCAATTCCATGTGCAGGGTGCCTGCATGCTGAAGCTCTGAGGAAACAAGTGGAGGAACTCAGAGAGGAGGTGGCGAGGCTGAGGAGCATTCAAGACAGTGAGAAGTACATTGATAAGATGCTTCTTGCAGCAACCAAGCTCTCCAGCACAGGAGAAGATGGGTGCCAGCAGAATGTCGATGGTTGGACACAAGTCACCAGGGCCTGCAAAATCACCAATCCAACATCTCCAGCCCTTGAATTGAAGAACCATTATGCAGCCCTGGAAGTGGAGGTGGTGAAAGCATCCCTGGAAAGGGAAGAACCAGAGTTCAAGTACCCCAAAGTTGCAGAATCAGTGACCAGAAGGAAACGAAGGGCAGTGGTGGCTGGAGACTCTCTTCTGAGGGGTACTGAGGCATCCATCTGCCGACCAGACTTGATGTCCAGAGAGGTATGCTGTCTGCCTGGTGCCAAAATCCAAGATGTTACAGAGAGTTTGCCGAGACTCATCAAGCCCACTGACTATTACCCAATGTTGCTAATCCATGTTGGAACAAATGATACTGCCAGGTATACCTCAGAACATATCAAAAGTGACTTCATGGCTCTGGGACAGAGGGTGAAGCAGTTAGGTGCACAGGTGGTGTTCTCTTCAATCCTTCCTGTTGAGGGTAAAGGCCAAGGCAGAGAGGCTCGCATCCTGGAGATGAATGCATGGCTGTGTGGATGGTGTCATTGAGAGCGTTTTGGTTTCCTAGACAATGGGATGCTGTTTCAAGGGTTGCAGAGCAGAGGTGGCATCCATCTGTTCAAGAAAGGTCAACGCATCTTCGGTAGTAGACTGGCTAATCTACTGAAGAGGGCTTTAAACTAGATTCGTTGGGGATAGGTGAAGAAAGCCCCCAGGTAAGTGAAAGCCCTCAGGTAGGTGATACATTAAATATCTTTATGGAAATGGGTAACAGGGGTAACATATGGAAAGCAGTTTGTATAAATGCCCGTAGCATGGGAAATAAGATCCCTGATGTTGAAGCTTTGGTGGGAGTGGCTGACTTGGATTTAGTGGCAGTTACAGAAACATGGTTCACAGAAAACCATGACTGGGATGTAACTATACCTGGCTATACTTTATTCAGAAAGGACAGGGTAGGAAGAAGGGGAGGAGGAGTGGCACTATATGTAAAAACTACTATTAAAGCTTTGGAATTACAGAGCTTAAAAGGGAGAGGAGGCATTGTGGGTTAAACTAGAAAGAGGGAAAGAGAAATCTATTTGCATTGGTGTGATATACAGACCTCCCTCACAAGAGGAAGAGGCGGACAGAGAGTTAATTGAAGACATACGCAGCATTGCTAGGAAAGGGGAAGTGCTACTGATAGGAGATTTCAATATGCCAGATGTTGATTGGCACATTCCTGCTGCAGTATCATCTAGAAGGAAGGAGATCCTGGATTCTCTACAGGGAGAACTATTCAGGCAATTGGTAACAGACCCCACACGTGAAGGGGCTATACTGGACTCGGTGCTTAACAATGGTGAAAGTGTTTCTGATGTTGTAGTGGGAGATCATTTTGCATCCAGTGATCACCAGATGGTGTGGTTCAGTATTAGGACTAGGGCTGTTAGAATCCATTCCAAGGTGAGGATCTTAGACTTTAGGAAGACTAACTTTGCGAAGATGGGCCAATACCTCAGGGAGTCGTTAGTGGGATGGGAACAGCTGAGGGATGTAGAAAAACAGTGGGCAAAACTGAAAGGGGGTATTTTAAGGGCAACCAACCTTTTTGTTAAAATGGTAAATAAAGGCAAAAGGAAAAGGAGACCGCTATGGTTTTCGAAGGAAATAGATGAAAAAGTGAAGAAAAAGAGGGAGGCCTTCATGAAATACAAGAGATCACAGAGAGAGGAAGACAGGCATCTGTATTTGGAAAAACTTAGAGAAGCTAGCAAAGTAGTCAAGAAGGCAAAGATTCAAAAGGAGGAGGAAATAGCCAATGCAATAAAATGGGGGGATAAGACATTTTCCAGATATATTAGTGAGAAGAGGAAGGGCAAAAGTGGTATTATCAGACTCAAGGGTGCAGGGGGGGAATATGTAGAAGCTGATAAGGATAAAGCGGAATTGCTTAACAAATATTTTTGTTCTGTGTTCACAGATGAAGAACCAGGAGCAGGACCTCAGAAAACACCCACAAATAGGAACAGAAGCGAGGGACATCTTGAACAATTTTCAGAAGACTGTGTTCGTGAGAAACTAGCTCAACTTAAAGTAGACAAAGCGATGGGACCGGATGGGATACACCCTAGAATACTGAGGGAACTTGGGGACCTTCTAGCAACTCCACTGACTGACCTTTTCAATGCCTCGTTGGAGTCGGGAGTGGTGCCAAAGGACTGGAGAGAGGCTCATGTGGTGCTTTTACACAAAAGCGGAAGTAAGGATGTGGTTGAAAACTACAGGCCGGTTAGTTTAACTTCGGTGGTGAGTAAATTATTGGAAACGCTGCTGAAAGAGAAAATAGTGAGGTTTCTGGAGTCCAGCGGATTACAGGATCCGAGGCAGCATGGATTCAACCAGAGGCAGGTCTTGTCAGACAAATCTGATTGATTTCTTTGACTGGGTGACCAGGGAGTTGGACCGAGGGAGAGCTCTAGATGTGGTGTATTTAGATTTCGTAAAGCCTTTGACACTGTTCCTCACAGGCGACTTATAAACAAACTGAGCACCGTAGGGATGGACCCTAAAGTTACTGCTTGGTTTAGAAATTGGTTAGGTGGGAGGCGACAAAGAGTACAAGTAAATAGAGCTCACTCTGATGAGAAGGATGGTACCAGTGGTGTGTCCCAGGGATCTGTCCTTGGTCCGATTCTTTTTAACATCTTTGTTAGTGATATAGCGGAAGGGCTGTCGGGTAAGGTTTGCCTCTTTGCGGATGATACCAAAATCTGCAATAGAGTAGACACCCAGGAAGGTGTAGATAACATGAGGAGGGATCTAGCTAAGCTTGAAGAATGGTCTAGAATTTGGCAGCTGGGATTTAATGTTAAAAAATGTAAGGTCATGTATTTGGGCTGCAGCAATCCAAGGGAGCAATACAGTATAGGAGGTGAAGTACTTTTGTCCACTAAAGAAGAACGGGACCTAGGCGTGGTTGTGTCTGATGATCTTAAAGTAGCTAAACAGGTAGAAAAGGCGACGGCAAAAGCTAGAAGGATGCTTGGGTGCATACGGAGAGGAATGGCTAGCAGAAAAAAGGAGGTGATAATACCTCTGTATAAGTCTTTGGTGCGACCTCATTTGGAGTATAGTGTGCAATTCTGGAAACCGCACCTTCAAAAGGATGTGAACAGGATGGAGTTGGTGCAGAGGGTGGCTACTAAAATGATTAATGGGCTTCATTATAAAGCATATGAGGACAGACTTAAGGATCTTAATATGTACACCTTAGAGGAAAGGCGGGATAGAGGTGATATGATTGAGATGTTTAAATACCTCCGTGGCATAAATGTTCAGGGAAAGAGCCTCTTTCAATTGAAAGCAAGTTCTGCTATGAGGGGACATGGGATGAGGTTGAAGGGAGATAGATTCAGGAGTGATATGCGGAAATATTTCTTTACGGAAAGAGTAGTGGATCCATGGAATAGTCTCCCAGTGGAGGTGGTAGAGATGAGGACAGTAACTGAATTCAAAAAAGCATGGGACCAACACAGAGGATCTCTAAAGGTAAAAAGTGGACTGTTGTAGTTGTTGATATGGAAGGACAGACTAGATAGGCCATGTGGTCTTTTTCTGTCATCATGTTTCTATGTTTCATTCAGTATCGGTAGGGAGGGCATGGGTGGGAGCATTGTCGTACCTGGAACTGGTGTCAATGTCGGTATGGGAACTGGTGCCGACTGCCTGGTACCTGTAGCCAACAGTTTTATGGTTACCAAGGTTGCAAGTAGGGCAACCAAAGTACATACACTGAATACACTGGTCTATAGAGGTTGCCGATGCTTGGGTATCGGTGCCAGGTATTTGCACAACCGTCCCAGAGCATGGCACCATTAGCTCTCTGGAGGTTGAGGCCTCAGGAGCACCCTGCAACCCCCATGATGGCTTTGGAGGGCAGGGCCTCCCGCTGGGGCTGTTTGGTAAACCGATCCGCGTTCGAGGCCACCCCTGAGGGATCTTGATGTTTATATTAAGATCTTTCCCTGGCGGAGCCCGCAGACTTTGATGCGGTCTTGTGCTTGGACTTCAAGGATACCTGAGAGATCCACGAGAGGATGAAGAGGCCCTCGACGAAGTGGACACCAATGATACTGCATCCGAGGTTAAGTGTGTACCTAATTTAGAAGCCCGGTTCTGTAGGCCTCTCCGGGTCATCTTCTGGCAAAGCGGAGATTCCTTTGGCTGGTGGTCTGGGCTGAGGCATTTTAGACAACAGTCATGTGTATCAGTTGCCGAAATGGTGCTTGCACATTTGGTGCATTTTTTGAAACCACTATTTGGTTTCTCCATACTGTCAAGTATGGAAGACTGGAGGTCTAAAAGGGTTATGATGCTCAAGTAGTTTTTTTTTAAAGAAAATAAGAAAGGAAAAGAAAGAAATAAGAAAAGAATAAGGGAACCAGCGATGTCTGAGATGATGCCGGTATTGATGGAAACTATACATTCACTAAACCTTATTAAGTAAAGCCACAATATAATCCAGTAAGAAAGGCTCACTCTTAACATCCCTATCCTAATATCATAAACATGTTTTTAATGGTAGATAATGTCCCACATGGTATTTTTTTTGTCGGATTGTCTGTACTGAGAATGTAAAAACACACTCGTTTAACAGACCCTCCTTTTTATTCGGTTTTTAAAAGGTCACTTCGACCAAATTTTGCCTGAGGCTATAAACGGCCCATAAGACCAGCCCCTGCAAACAACTCATATAATAATTGCTATATGTACAATCCTCCCTTTCAATAAACAGTTTTCTGTAACCTTTGAATGTCTGTAACCTTTGAGTGTGTTTTTACATTCTCAGTACAGACGATCCGACAAAAAAATACACTATGGAACATTATCTACCATTAAAAACATGTTTATGACGTTAGGATAGGGATGTTAAGAGTGAGCCTTTCTTACTGGGTATTGATGGAAAGGCAGACGCTATCCACAAAAAGAAGTTTTTTCTGTGGTGACAGAATTTGCTTCCTGCTGGCTCCGCGGAAAACGAAGAACTGAAGAAAGGGAGTTGGGAAGGCAGCAACACAGGCGCAGTGAAGTGCTCCCAAAGGCTTTCTTATTGTACGCTGGGGAGCATTCCCACGCGGGCTCCATTGGTACCGATGTCACCCATATGTGAAAACTACATTCATGCTTGTTCCTGGAGATACCCAAGTTACCAATCTGATCAACACATCAACTGCAAATTAATCTTAATAAAATTAAAGACCTACCTTCTCACAGTGTATAAAATAGCAATCTCTACAATTTAGCTTAATATTTATAAGCTTAAAAACTTTCTTCCATCAAATTGGGTCCTAATGAACCGCTACCACTTTGCTTACATTTTTGTACCATACTTTAGATGCCACCGCAACTTTCTATACATTTTCTTTTAATGGGACAGTGTATATTTACTTTTTAAAAAGAACATGGAATTTCTATTTTGTACTTATAAAATAAGATTGTACCCATAAACAAATAAATACTGCTTTTCTCTTCTATAGTGGTACACAGTATAATACATTGCCTTAAGTCATATAGCTATTATTTACAATACAGAACTTAAAATGATGCAAGAAATGATAAAATACAAGGCACAGTCATTAAATGGAATTTTTCAGATGTATACTGATGTGTTAGTATAAGTATGCCAGAAAAAGTGCAGAAAAAAAAACACAATGTGCAATGAGACCACTGTATAAAAACATGATTGCATAAAAAGTGATTTGGCCTTTTTTAAACTTTTAATAATGGAAAATAACAATCTCCTTAAAATGAAACTATGACTTCTTAATTTTTTTATTCTAATGCTATCTATAAAAATGTCCCCAAAACAATGTATACCAGGTTATATACGTATATATACATGAATGTGCATACATTACACATGGTTCTTGGTAAGTCATTTTATCCTTTTAAAGATGTCTGAAGTCACAGAAATGACAATCCAGAAATTAACATGGAGAGTATTGTACTCTTCCCTGCAATTATCGTCAAACTAATTTTACATTTTTTTCCAAACATCTCTGTCAAAGGAGCCCTGACAATGCACTGTCATGTTCTACCTTGCATACCAAGAGGAGAACATATTGGAGCACAATTTCTAAAACCTAATGAAGACCAAGATACAGCAATTTTTCATCACTGAAATTTGTATGCTGTCCTGACAGATTAAAAAAAAAGTAGGTTTTCCACTGCACTGATTCTCAGTCTTTGGCACAATAAACAGAGATTTAGGGTCATGTCTACCAAACTTAGCATGTGCTAAGTACCAGGTGGTCCATAGGAATAAAATGGGCCACACAGCACTCAGCACAACCTAATATATGTTAGTGCACACTATGCCTTAGTAAACATGGCCCTTAGTGACTGATTACAATATTCAAGGTCTGAAAAATTAGACTTATTAATGAAACATTTTCCAATGTGGATACATTATATTCTTTTGCTATTACAACCAGTTTTCCCTCTAAGCTGCATGCCAATGAGAGTGCACACAGAGAATCTCAGCAGCATGGCAGTGTGTTGGCGCAAAGACTGCTATTGCCACAATGATGGTGACCTGAGCTGGAATAGACAAAGGAGTAGTGTACTCCTTATACATAAAAACATTTGATTACATCTATGCATTGACTGAAGTGGGACACATCAGAAACCTCATCTGCTTGACTTTGCTATATTCCATCATTACTGAATATATATTATTTAATCAGTTCTGCAAATTTGGGCAAATATATATTTGCCCCTACTGTAAAAGTAATTTTCAAGTTATTACCACACTTTGCCAAAACAGTCCTGGGAGATAGAACATCTGCAATTAAAAAACACTACCTTGCATTGTCAAAAATAGACATTCTTCCTTTTACTGCATGAAATGTTCCATTACCCCTTTAAAATAATAAGAGGCAATATGCACACCCCAATAATATACACTTCTTCCACAGAGCAGTCAAGAAATATTTACAGTCTTCAAACAAAATGACTGTTGAAATGTATAACTTATTCAGGGCAATAAATAGCAAAATTTTAAAATATATATATTTTTTTTCAAAGAAATTTTTTGGCTATTTATTTTCACTGATGAACTATTATTTAATACATAATAGCAGCAGCAAAGCAGAAGCATTGTGTCTGCTTATTTTTCAACTATGTACCTGCTTTACAGCTTTCTCAGTAAAATGTTTCTTATTAGTTACCAACCAATCAAATTAGCCTTTGCTTTTTCAGTCAACTTTCTAACTCTACCTCGGCTAGAAGTTCCAAAAGTCAATGAAGTATCCTCAAACAATAGCTGCCTTTGTTCCTCTTCAGAATCCTCTTCATTATAAAAAGCTGTCCTCCTGCCCTGGTTTCTAGTTCTCATGTGTGATTCTGAATCTTTACATTCCTTTGTTCCTTCATCATTTTCTTCCAGAGGCTGCTCTGGTTTCCTACAACTGCTTCTTGTTTGCATTTTGTCACTTTCAGGACTTATGTGCTTTAAATTTGGTAGTGGGATCTTTGCTTTGGGTTTTCTGCCCCTATGGCCTTTTTTATGCACTGAATTTTTTCCTACATTTATTTCAGAATGAGAGTTGCATGAAGAAGTAGGTGCTTGTTCCTCCACATTATCTGCAGTGTCTCTGTTGGGCTGCATCATGTCCTGCTTTTCATGCTCCTGTTCAGCACTTGGTAGCTTTTTAGGTTTTCTGCCTCTCTTTTTATGCACTACCACCTCGTTGTTGCTGGTACTGGCACTGGCACTGCTGATAACATTTCTCTTAGGTTTTCGCCCAGGACCTCTTTTAACTATCAGTTTTGAAGGCTGTCCACCATGTCCATTTATTTGAACAGCTTCTGATGTTAAAGTATTATTCTTTTTGTCAACTGCAAAAGAAAGAGAATCATTATTGGACTTGAAAAAAATGTGTGTGCGCGCACATATTTTGTTTTAAATTTCTGTACAACTATTAATTTCCTCATGCAAAATGATGGGTTCTTGTTGGCAGTTACCAAACTGTGGACAGTTTTCTAAAACTGCTGATGCAATAAGCATCAATGGACATAATGAAAATCAATGTTAGAGCTGAAAAAATATATAAAATGCCATTATAAAAATCTATGGGATATACATTACAAAAGGAAGAAAGAACAAACATAAATAGAAACACAATTTAAAAATATTAAGACTACAATATGAATCATTTCAAGAGAAACAAAAAAAAAAAGCAAAGAGGGCACCATCCAAAGGTAAGTCTACTAAACTATCAACTTATTAATCAGAACCTAACTGGACAATCACATTGCTGATCTTCGGCTCCAAAAAAGTCCTAGAGTGGACTCAGCTCACATGGCACAAATTTATTGTAACAGCTATTTGATAGCCTATATTTGGATAACCCAAGGACATTTACAGCAACATACAATTAAGATCACAATATAAAGTCTTCCAAACTCATAGAAAGTTCAACATAATAATCATCCCCTCCCCACCTGAGCAAAAACTTCCATCCTGTGTCCCCTATAACCCCAAAACGTCATCCCTCTGGAAACACTTCCAAAACAACCAGGTCTTAATCATTTTACAAAACTGTAGCCAATTTTGGCATCCCCTAACCTCATCTGGTGGGGGTTCCAGAGGATAGTATCCCAAGCAAAAATGCCTTTGATTGTGTGTGTTTCAAACTTGATTTCACATTTACAAGTCTATTATTTCAATGTCCTACCCCTTATCTAAACAGTTTTGTGTTGCACCTATTTTCTATCAGTGCAGGCCCAGCGTAAGCTAGAAGTTTCACGTGTCCATTTTACTTTTATATATTAAAACCACAAACTCCTTACTTGAACTTTTATCTACATTTGTGCACCAGTTTTTGAAGCCTATTGTTATGAAAGGGTGGTGGATGCATGGAACAGCCTCCAAGTGCAGGTGGTGGAGATGAGAATTGTATCGGAATTCAAGAAAGCATGGGGCAAGTACAGAGGATCTCTGAGGGACAGGATGGGATTGCAGATCTGAATGATTCTTATGGATGGGCAGACTGGATAGGCCATATGATCTTTATCTGCTGTATCTTCTCCGTTTTTATGTAAAGTACTCAAATTTAAACTGCTGTGCTTGGTTTTTAAGGCCTTCAATCAAGAGAATCTAATATCTATTGGACAAACTACATCCATATGTGCTAGCACGGTCTCTGTGATTATCAAAAGATAACTCATAAGGTTTGACTGCAATACACAAAAGCAGTGTGCAATTGCTAGTAAGTGGCCATACTTATGAAACTCTGTCTTCTTGGAGATATGTCGAGAGAAAAAAATTATTCACTGTTCCATATGAGAACTAAAATCTGCCTATTCTGTCATACATTCCTTTTTGGGATGACTTGAAATGTTATGTTGTCGACTGCAGTGTTAAGCCTTTCAACAGATTTCCTATTGAATTCAGATCTTGGCTTTGACTGGGACATAAAAACATAAGAAATGCCATACTGGGTCCAACCAAGGTCCATCAAGCCCAGTATCCCGTTTCCAACACTGGGCAATCCAGGTCATAAGTACCTGGCAGGTTCCCAAAACGTTACACAGGTTCCACAATGCTAGTCCCGGGGTAAGCAGTGGATTTCCCGGATCCTCTTTAATAATAGTTTATGGACCTTTCCTCCAGGAACTTGTCCAAACCTTTTTAAAACCCAGCTACACTAACAGGACTTGAGGACATTCAGTCTTTTATTGCTGCGCCTTCTTTCATTGCTTTTGCTTAGGATCACTGTTTTACAAAAAGCTGAATCTTCTCCCGAGTCCCAGGACTATGGCAACTTAACAGGTTTTCCTTTAGGATCTGCCTTATTTTGTATCAGTACCGTACCTAGTCCTGTGCGAGCGGTGCAGCCGCACAGGGCGGAAAGGCTTAGGAGGCGCATTTCGGCTGCCTGTTGTCCTGCCGCCCTACTTTTTGTTCTCTCAGCAGCGGCAGGGCAACAGCAGGCAGCCAAAACGCGCCCCTAAGCCTTTTCGCTGGTCTTTCTGCGACATCAGAGCAGGGAGGGATCAGATCTGCTGCTGGCAACTTGCACATCGGGCACGCTACCCCCCATACCTCCGTCCAGCTGCTGCCTGCTCTTGCCCTGCTGTTGGTGCTGCTGTGGAGAAAATAGACGATGGCAGCAGCAGCAGCTGGATGGAGGTATGGGGAGTGGGGGGGGGGCACGCATGCGCCTGATGTGCAAGTTGCACAGGGCACGACTCTGGCTTGGTATGGCCCTGCTTTGTATATCCATTTTTCCCTCGATCCTTGTAAGCCTTCCCATTCATGCTGCAACAAAGCATGCTTACAAGATAATGCTCCTACCCAGCATGCTTCACTGTAGGGATGGTGCTTGAAGGGTGATGTGCTATTTATTTCACACTACATACACCACTTGGCATTGAAACCAAAAAGTTCCATTTTGGTCTCATCAGAACTCAAAATCTTCTCCCACATATATACAGCGTCCCTTAAGTGTTTCTTTGCAAAACTTCCGCACATCATATGGCTTTTATTCAGCAGTGGCCTCCTTCTTGCCCCTTGCTATACAGGCCATGTTTATGGAGTAAACTTGAAATTGCTGGACACAAATTTTTCTCAGCCTCAGCCAGAAACTTCTGTAATTCTTTCAAAGTAATCGTACATGTGACAGTAACCCTCCTAAGCAATTCTCTTAACCCATGGCTAACAAGGTTGGAAGTATGGCCTGACTGAGACAATTTCTTAGTGATCCTTTCCAATAGGGAACTTGACAGTGCCTCAAGCAATAAACATATAGACCACGCATCTGGCTTAGACTGATCTGAATGGTTTACTGAAATTTCATGTACATTACAAGCCACACACTTGACAAAATACATTAAAATAAAACTAAAAAGCCATCAAAACCTCACAAAACCTTTAAACATTTTTGTTAGTGATATTGCTGAAGGGCCATAGGGCAAGATTTGCCTCTTTACAGATTATACCAAAACCTGCAATAGAGTAGACACTCAGGAAGTAGTAGATAACATGAGGAGGGATTTCGCTAAGCTTGAAGAATTTGGCAGCTGAGATTTAATTCTAAAAAATGCAGGGTCATGCATTTGTGCTGCAAAAATTCCAAGGGAGCAGTACAGTATAGGGGGTGAAGTACTTCTGTCCACAAAAGAAGAGCGGGACCTGGGCGTGATTGTTTCTGATGATCTTAAGGTGGCTAAACAGGTAGAAAAGGTGACGGCAAAAGCCAGATGGATGCTTGGGTGCACAGGGAGAGGAATGGTCAGCAGAACAAAGAAAGTGATAGTGCCTCTGTATAAGTCTTTGGCGAGACCCCATTTGGAATATTGTGTGCAAGTCTGGAGACCACACTTTATAAACAGGATGGAGTCTGTGCAGAGGGTGGCTATCAAAATGGTCAGTGGACATCATCATAAGCATATAGGGACAGACTTAAAGATCTCAATATGTATAGGTACTTTGGAGGACAGGCGGGAGAGAGGAGATATGATAGAGATGTTTAAATGGACAGGAGAGCCTCTTTCAATTGAAAGAAAGATTTGCAATGAGAGGGCACAGGATGAAGATGAAAGGGGATAGACTTAGGAGTAATATACGGAAATATTTCTTTATGGAAAGAGTGATAAATGTGTGGAAAAGTCTCCCAGTGGAGTTAGCAGAGATGAGGACAGTATCTGAATTCAAGAAAGCATGGGGCCAACACAGAAGATCTCTAAAGGAAAAAAAAGGACTATAGTAGTTGGTATGGAAGGGCAGACAGGATAGGTTATATGGGCCTTTTCTGTCGTAATGTTTTTATCCCTCCTAAAGAACCCATGACTACCCAAACACTTTAAAAATAAGCCTTAAGATGTCTTTGAAAACTCATTAGTGAAGGATTAGTAAAAGCTGTTAGTGTAGCTGGGTTTTAAAAAGTTTGAACAACTTCCTGGAGAAAAGGTCAATAAACCATTATAATTATTAAAGAGGACCCAGGAAATTCACTGCTTGCCTTGGGATGAGCATTGTGGAACTTGTGTGCCTTTTTGGGAACCTGCCAGATATTTGTAACCTGGATCAGCCACTGCTGGAAACAGAATACTGGGGGGCTTGATGGACCTTGGTCTGAACCAGTATGGAATTTAGCATAGTTACTCAGCTGTAACAGGTGTTCTCTGGGAACAAGCAGGAAGTCAGTCCTCACATATGAGACTCCCCAGCTACAGGCTACCTTGAACCTATAGTCCAAAACAAAAAAGGCTCCCTCACCGAGAGCTGCAAGCACCACAATGAAACCCTAACTAGGGAAGTAGCACTCCAGTAGCCACAGAGGGGTTGGAGGGCAGAAGTTGCCTAGACCTCAAACAGGTTACGGAGCACAGCCTGACCAAAGGCACTGTCCTGTCGGGACTCCCTATCCAGACAGTAATGAGCTGTGAAGGTCTGACCCAAAGACCAGGTGGCGGCCCGGCAGATGTCTGCCAAAGGAACAGAGCGCAGGTGAGCTACTGATGCTGCCATGGCCCTGACCCTATAAGCCGTAATATGGCCCTCCAGCAGAAGCCCCACTGCCTCATACGTCTGGGCAATACAGTCCGCCACCCAAGTGGACAACGTATGCTTTGTCACCGCCTCCCCCAGTTTACTGGGATCGTAGGAAATGAAAATCTGAGAGGTTTTCCGGTGCGTTTTCGTATGCTGAATGTAGAAGGCAAGGGGCCCTCTTACAGTCTAGGGTATGGAGGACTGTCTCTGCCCGACTGGCATGCGGCCTGGGAAAGAGGGAGGAGTGGCTCAGTGGTTGGGACAGGTTACCTCAGGCCGGAAGTTCAATTCCCACATGGGGACAAGCAACTTCAGGCCGGAGGGAATGGGGTCTCTAGTCCCATGGCCACTCCTTGTGGCCATGGGTAAGCCACTTAACCCTCCATTGCCTCAGGTACACTTAGATTGTGAGCTCTTCGGGGATAAGGGAAAGCACAGTTACTTACCTGTAACAGGTGATCTCCGGAACAGCAGGAATAGCGTAGTTACTCACCTGTAACAGGTGTTCTCCAGGAGCAGCAGGAATCAGTCCTCACTTATGGGTGACGTCGGCGCCGACGGAGCCCTCGCGGAGCAATTTTCCCCAGCTTTCAAAGAAAGCCTTTGGGAATTGCAGCGCGCATGCGCGGTCCTCTTCCCGCCCAAGGGTGCCATTTAGCCAGTCAGATGACATAGCTAAAAAAGACAGCATAAAAATTTGCAAAAAAGAACTTAAGCAGATGATTGCAACTCCAAGGGGAGGAGGGAGGGTAGTGAGGACTGATTCCTGCTGCTCCTGGAGAACACCTGTTACAGGTGAGTAACTACGCTTTCTCCAGGACCAAGCAGGAAGTCAGTCCTCACTTATGGGACTCCCAAGCTCAAGGCTACCGGAGACCCTAAGCACAAAAATGAGCTCCCTCTAGCTCAGCAGCACAGAAGGAAAGAATCTTCGCTGAATTATTATCCACCGGTAGCCCACATCCGGGATGGAGGGTAGGAGTTGCTCAGACCTCGAAGAGATTACGGAGGACTGCCTGTCCGAAAGCACTGTCCCTGCGGGACTCCCTCTCGAGACAGTAATGGACCGCAAAAGTCTGGCTCGAAGACCAAGTAGCGGCCCGGCAGATGTCTGCCAGCGGAACAGAGCGGAGGTAAGCCACTGACGTAGCTTTTGCCCGAACGCAATGAGCCGTGACTCGACCTTCCAAGGAGAGTCCGGCTGCCCCATAAGCCCAAGAGATACAGTCCGCAACCCAGATGGACAGAGTACGCTTGGAGACCGGGAGCCCCAATTTATTGGGGTCAAAAGACACGAAAAGCTGAGCAGCTTTACGGTGCTCCCGCATACGGTCAAGGTAGAAGTTCAATGCCCTTCTACAATCCAGGGTATGGAGGACCGTTTCAGCTCGGCTGGAGTGTGGTCTGGGAAAGAAGGTTGGAAGTACCACCTCCTGATTGATGTGAAAAGGGGAGACCACTTTTGGAAGAAATTTTGGATGAGTCCGTAGGACTACCCTATTTTTGTAGAACCGAGTGTAAGGGGGATCAGACACGAGGGCCTGCAATTCACTTACGCGTCTAGCGGAAGTGAGGGCTATCAAGAACAGTGTTTTCCAAGAAAGAAAACGGAGAGAACAGGTAGCCATAGGTTCAAAAGGCGGACAGGTGATCCGCTGTAAAACCACATTCAGGTCCCAGTCAGGCGCTGGCGGGCGCAGAGGTGGTTTAAGTAGAAGGAGACCTCGGAGAAACCTCGCTACCGGTTCCACCGCCTGTTCCTGTAGAAGACCCGCTAACTCCCGAAGGAGTAATTCCCTGTGCAGAGGGGGTCGTGGAGGTTCTCCCGGAAAATAGGAGGGAGGGACCTGGTGGAAGTGGAGAAGATAGCCTTCTCGCACGACTTGAAGCACCCAGGCATCTGAGGTGATGCTGGACCACCTGTGGGCGAAGTGAACTAGCCGGCCTCCGGTGCTGGGAGGAACCAGCGGGGGGGGGGGGGGGAGAGGCTATGCTTAAGGAGTCAAAAGCCCCCACCCTGCTGAGCAGGGGCTGGTGGTGCAGGCTTGGGGGCTTGCTGCCTACGGGACCCGTTACCCCGTCCCTTGGCCTGCTGGCCCTGTTGGGGAGCTGCAGGGGCCTGATATTGGGGGTATTGTTTGTAGGCAGCCGCTTTCCTCGGGTAAAAGGACTTCTTTCCCGAGCCCTTCTTTTTCTGGGAAGGGGCGGAGGTCTTCCTAGAAAGCCTAGTCCTGGTGAGAGTCTCCGTCTCAATTTGTGCAGCCTTTTCCGCCATGGGCTTGCCAAAGAGGTTTTCGCCTCGGCAGGGGACATCGACCAACTTGTCCTGCACCCAGGGCTCAAGGTCAGACGACTGAAGCCAAGCCTGTCGGCGGGCACCGATGCCGGCTGCGGCCACACGAGCCGATGCTTCAAAGCCATCATAGGCTGCTCGGGATATGAATTTTGAGCATTCCCGAATGCCAGTGGACAAGGCCAGGAACCTCCGCAAGGGTTCCTCGGACAAACCAGCGGAGAATCCGGCTAGCTCTTTAGCCAGGTCTCGGAGATACATGCCCATGTATAGCTGGTAGGTCTGGACACGACACGCTAGCATAGAGCCCTGGAAACACTTCTTACCAAGGCCATCCAGGTTACGGGCCTCCCTGCCAGGAGGCACCGAGGAGTGCATCTTCTGGCTCTTAAGACGATGCATGGCCGATTCCACTACCATGGAATGGTGTGGTAGCTGTGCTTTTTGGAAGCCAGGGCTCTTGCGGACTCGATAGATAGAATCGACCCGCTTGCTCAGGACCGGCGAGGTGGCCGGACTCTCCCACATGCGGAAGAGTAGTCGTTCCAGCATGGGAGGAACCGGTACAGTAAAGTGTTCCCTGGCGGGAGAGTCATACTGGAGGGCGTCGAGCTCTTCGGCTCGAGGCTCCTCCTCGGGGTCCGCAGGGAAGGCCAAAGCCTTGGCCATATCCCTGACGAAGTCCGAGAACCGGGCATCCTCCGGGGGGGACTGCTTCCGAGGTTCGGACTCAGGTGAGTCCGAGGGGACACACCGAGTCCGAAAAGAATCAGGCGACTCTTCCTCTTCAGACTCCCAGACCGACTCCGACGAGGACTCGGTGGGGTCGGCCCGGGCAGGGCGCGGCGCCTGCCGCCCCGACGCCGAGGGAGTCGGCGTCGGCGACCTCGGTCCCGAACGGGAGGCCGAGGGTGACCTCGACCGAGGATCGACTCGAGTTCGCATCGACTCGAGGATCGGCTCGGTCTCCGGGGTCGACTTAGACGTCCCGGCGGTCGGGGCAGCGGCGCCAGCGAAGCCAGCGAGCAGTGCCCGCTGCTGGTCCATGAAGGCAGACAGTCTGCTCTCCAAGGCCGTCAACCTGAGTCCGAGCTCAGGTGACCCAGCAGCTCCCGACTCGGGCCCCAACGGCGTCGGGCCCGACGTCGGCTGTCGCGGAGGCGAGTCCAGGAGGACCACGGGACTTACCCGAGCAGGCAGCTCCGACTCCAGGCGAGGTCGCTTCGTGAGGTGCTCCTTCTCCAAGGACCCGGGACGGCTATCGGGGCTATGCGACCTGGCCCTCGCGGAACCAGGAGCGTCCACCGACGCCGCCCTCGCGGGTTTCACCTTCCGGCGATGGTCCCCGGAGGGAGAACCCCTGTCGGAGGAACTCCGGCGACGGTCCGAGCTGGAACCCCTGGACGCGGAGGCCTCCGACGAGGTCCGGGTACGGCTGGGGTCAGCGAAGATCCTATCCCGCTGATGCCGCCGACTTCTCAACGCTTTGGAGGACATTTTGCCACAGGGCCCACAGATCATTTCCTCATGATCTGGGCCCAGGCAGCGGAGGCAATTGTCGTGTGTGTCAGTTAGTGACATATTTCGGTCACACTGACCACACCGCTTGAAACCACTGGCAGCCATCGGGGGAAAAAGGGCCCCGGCGAGGTCAAAGGACCGGGCTGCCAGGGAAAAACCGAAAACGAAACTGACTAAGTCAGAAAAACCGAAAAAGAAGAAGAGGACTCGAGACCGGCGTCGCGAGTCCGGGCGGGAAAAAGACCGGCGTCGAACCGAAGGAAAAAAGAGAGAATTATTAGAAAAAATCAACTTTTTCGCGGGGACACGACGGGTACGTCTGTAGGGCTCCGCGGAAAAAAGAAGACTGGCTAAGATGGCACCCTTGGGCGGGAAGAGGACCGCGCATGCGCGCTGCAATTCCCAAAGGCTTTCTTTGAAAGCTGGGGAAAATTGCTCCGCGAGGGCTCCGTCGGCGCCGACGTCACCCATAAGTGAGGACTGACTTCCTGCTTGGTCCTGGAGAATAGTCTTCACATATGGGAGACGTCGCCGACGGAGCCCGCACGGGACTGCAGACCATAGAATCGTGGTCTGGACCCAGGCACCGGAGGCAGCAGTCGTGTGTGTCGGTGAGAGACATCAGTTTCTTGCACCGATCACACTTCTTAAAGCCACTGGCAGCCATCGGGGGAAAAAGGGCCCCTGCAAGATCAAAATATTGGGCTGCCAGGGAAAAGAAAAAAGGCACTAACGCAGTCTCTAAGGACAAAAACCGAAAGAGAGAGATCCGGGCTCAGCACCGGTGTACCGAGTCCAGGAGGGAAAGGAACCGACGTCGAACCGAAGAAAAACTGGACTCAACGCAGGAAAAAAATCAACTTTTTCCACGGGTGACAAGGACAGGTGTCCGTAGGGCTCCGCGGAAAAAAGCAAACTGAGCAAGATGGCACCTTTGGGCGGGAAGGGGACCGCGCATGCGTGCCTGCATTCCCAAAGGCTTTCTTTGAAAGCTGGGGAAATGCTCCGCATGGGGGCTCCGTCAACGCTGACATCACCCATATGTGAGGACTGACTTCCTGCTTGGTCCTGGAGAAACACAGCTTTCACAAAATTCAAAAGCTTGCAAACAGAGGAACAGAGAAAGGAATACAGGATCAAACTAAAAGAGATAAAAAGAGAAATAAGGAAAGCAAAATCAAAGGCAGAGGAAAAGATGGCTAAAGATGTGAAGTGTGGTGACAAAACATTCTTCAGGTATATTCCGGAAAGGAGGAAAATCAGAGGTGGAATTGCAGGACTCAGAAGTGCTGGGAACGGACTCGTGGAAAGTGACATTGAAAAAGCGAAATTGCTAAACAAATACTTCTGCTCTGTTTTTACTAAAGAAAATCCTGGAGAAGGACCACCTGTGACTCCCAAATATAAAATGTGAATGAAGTAGATAACACACCATTCACAGAAGATGATATGTTAGAACAACTCGCAAAACAGAGTGGATAAGGCCATTGGACTGGATGAGATACATCCCAGGATACTGAAAGAGCTCAGAGAGGTTCTTGCAGGGCCGTTAAAGAATGTTTTCAAAAGATCCTTGGAAATAGGAGAAGTTCCTGGAGAAGGGCTGATGATGTACCTCTTCACAAAAGTGGTGACAAGGAAGAAGTGACAAACTAGAGGCCCGTGAGCCTTATCTCGGTGTCGGGAAAAGTAATGGAGGCGCTCCTGAAAGAGCGAATAGTGGACTTTCTCAAAACCAACAGGTTGCATGATTCCGAGGCAACATGGTTTTACCAAAGGACAATCTTGCCAAACAAATTTGATTGAGTTCTTTGACTGGGTGACCAGAGAACTAGATCAGGGGCATGCCATGGATGTCATCTACCTGGATTTCAGCAAAGCCTTTGATACTGTTTCTCACAGGAGGCTTATCAATAAACGGAGTAGTTTGGGGATGGTTCCCAAAGTGGTGAACTGGATCAGAAATTGGTTGACTGACAGACGACAGAAGGTGACGGTAAATGGAGCTCATTCGGATGAAAGGAGGGTGATTAGTGGGGTGCCCCAGGGTTTGGTCCTGTGCCCGGCACTGTTCAATGTATTTGTGAGTGATATTGGCTGAAGGACTGAATGGAAAAGTATGTCTTTCTGCAGATGACACAAAAATTTGCAACAGAGTGGATTCCCCTGAGGGAGTGGATAACATGAGGAAAGATCTACAAAAGCTGGAAGAATGGTCTAATGCTTGGTAGTTAAGATTTAATGTGAAGAAGTGCAGTGTCATGCACTTGGGAAGCAGAAATCCAAGGGAAATGTACGCAATAGGCGGCGAGAGGTTGGTGTGCACAGACCAGGAGAAGGACCTTGTTGTGATTATTTGTGAGGATCTCAAGGTGGCAAAAACAGTGCGACAAGGCAGTGGCAAAAGCCAGAAGGATGTTGGGTTGCATACAAAGAGGAATTACCAGCAGAAAGGAAGAGGTACTAATGCCACTATAGAAGTCACTAGTGAGGCCTCACTTAGAATACTGTGTTCAATTTTGGAGACCATATCTTACAAAGGATGTAAAAAGACAGGAAACCGTTCAGAGGAAGGCGACCAAATGATTTGGAGCCTGTGTCAGAAGCCTTATGAGAAGAGACTTGAAGACTTAAATATGTACACTCTGGAGGAGAGGAGGGATAGGGGGAGATATGATTCAGACCTTTAAATACTTAAAGAGAATTAAAGAACAAACAAACCTCTTCCAAAGACAGGGAAGCTATAAAACTAGAGGGCATAACATGAAGCTGCAAGGGGGTAAATTGAAAGGCAATGTCAGGAAATACTTTTTCACTGAAAGGGTGGTAGATGCTTTGAATGCCCTCCCGATGGAAGTGGTGGGGGCAAATACAGTGACAGATTTCAAAATGGAATGGGGAAGACACAGTGGATCCCTTTACAGCAACAGGATAATATCAAAATTAACTTAACTATCTAATTTCTCAACAAACAGGGGTGTCCTACATGGAGCGGTGGGTTCACCCCTAAACAAAGACATGGGGAGGGGTGACCTGCACGGAGCAGAAGGTGTACCTACTCTTGCCATCTTACTGGGCAGACTAGATGGACCATACTGGTCTTTATCTGCTATCATTTACTATGTTACTATGTAAAAAGTGGAAGGATTCTTAGAAGGAAGACATTTCTTCATGATTGGCAATAGAATTGAATTAAAAGAACTGAACTGGTGAAATTAATTGCAGATGCAGTGGGCTTGATTATAGCTTCTGGAGGGAAGGAACTCACAAATATTCAAGATTTTATTTGGAAAAAAAAGGAAGTACTGCTGATGTAAGAGAGAGGTGTGGCAGGTTCGCTGGAGATGGGGCAGAACTTGTCATTTAGTGAGCAAGGATAAGAGTAGTTTAAAGCACTCGGAACCCTAATCAAAAGATGACTATAATACTGTAATATGTTTCTGTAAGTTGAGAGTGTTTTTAAAGGCTTTCTGATACTCCTGACAAGAAGTGAAAATTGGAAGCTGACTATGCTTATGTTTTTCTGCATTTGACATATGAGGAAGTGAAGGCCCTTATGGGACCAAGGGAGACCCCCTGAAGAGGAGCATGAGCAAAGTTTTAAAGGAGCGAGAATATCTACGGTGACATTTTACTTACCAGATAAGGTCCAGACAAGTGGGTTGTGTCCTCCTACTAGCAGAGGTGGAGACAGAAAAAATATTCCAGAGGTTTCCTATGACCTCGTCCTGCTATACCAGTCAATTCAGCTAGAGGCACAACTCAGTATTTGTACTCAAGCACATGGGCAAGAATTCCTAACTGCACACAACCTTAGTGAAGATAACAAGTTTCAACTGAAGAAGGAACCATAACTAGGTACAAGACTATTTTCAGATAGAAGGCCTGTCAAGAGGATATGAGCCCGCAGGGCCAACTGTAGAGAAACACAACAGACCACAGCAGGTCACAGGAGCAGGTCCTGAACTGGTCTAGCAGAACTTAAGGAAAGAACATTATCTGGCAAGTAAAATGTCACCTTCCATATCGTCTTGCTAGACCACTCCAGACATGTGGGACGTACCAAAGCTATGATTCCACTGGGCGGAAAGAAGACACGGCAGCTTTCAAGACCTCAGAACCAAAGGCTGTTTGCGCCCAAGAATGGACATCCAAGAAGTAATGTTTGACAAAAGGGAAAAATGATGCCCACATTGCCGCCCAACAAAAGTCTGAGGGAGGTAACTGAGCTATGCTCAGTCCAAGAGGATGCCTGAGCCCGAATGGAGTGCACACGCAAATGCTCTAGAATTGACTGGTTCCGAAAGATACACAGAGGCAATGGCCTCTTTGATTCAGCATCTCGGGATAGATTTAGTGAATGCATCACCCTTATGTGGGCCTGCAAAAAGCACAAATAAATGGTCTGACTTGAGAAAGGAGTTAGTGACCTTAAGGTTGAGGTAGCGTAGAAGCATTTTCTTGACATCACCACACAAAGGTTTTCCGTTGGCACTATTCCTTGGAAAAGGAGGGTAGACAGAACATCTGATTAACATGAAAGAAAGACACCACCATGGGCAAGGATGGGTAGGGCCAAATGTACATGGTCTCCTCCGAGAATGACAAGTACAGATCCCTGTATGATGATGCTTGCAACTCAGAGATACATCTTGCTGAGCAGATCGTGACCAAAAGGATGGTCTTAAGGGACAAATCTTTAAGTGTGGTTCGCTTCAGAGGCTCAAAGGGCTCTGACATCAAGACCCGGAGAAATAAGCAGAGATGTCAAAAGTGAATGACTGAACACAGGGAAGGATGCAAGTGTTGCACCCTCTGAAGGAAACCAGACACATCTGGGTGTGAGGTTATAGGCTGTCCTGCCACTGGCCCCCTGAATCATAAGAAGGCTGTCACTCGAATCTTCAGGGAAGGGAAAGGAACTTGTCCAAACCATCCTGAAGAAAGGCAAGCAAGGAAGGTAAGTCCGCCGTACTAGGACCAACCTGATGCTTACGGCACCA
This sequence comes from Ichthyophis bannanicus, assembly GCA_033557465.1. Taxonomy (NCBI): domain Eukaryota; kingdom Metazoa; phylum Chordata; class Amphibia; order Gymnophiona; family Ichthyophiidae; genus Ichthyophis; species Ichthyophis bannanicus. The sequence goes on from CM066033.1 coordinate 1,307,799,871, forward strand.
ATACTCAAACAGGCATCAGATGCGCAAGTAGGCAAGGCTGGTAGAACCTCTCCTTGCTTATAAGAGTATGGAAACCATGGCAAGAGAATAGCCTTTATGTGCTAAATAACGCCTCCCAAGAACCAAGCCATGAGAAGGGAGTTGGGTCATCCAGATGGCCTGGCCCCTGGCGCCACAGCCCCTGGACTGTCAGAAGTCGCAGAGGTGGTTCCCACAGGACCGCATCAGATCCCTGAGCCACAGCCTCTGGGGACAATCTGGTGCCACCAGGAAAACCCAGCTCGGATGTTGCTCTAAGTACATGCCCCACGAGTGGCCACAGATGAAGCACACACAGCAGACAATGTTTTGGCCCAGGCTGAGCCACAGCACTGATGCCATCACAGCCTGCTTCCTTGCGGTGACTGAAGAAGCTGTGCACTTTGGCAATGGACCGAGTTGCCATCAGATCCATCTTGGGATAACCCAGAGGGTCCAGAATCTTCTGAAATGCCGACTAGCTCAATTATCATTCTCTAGGATCAAGGGAGTGGCGACTGAGGAGGTCCGCCTCCACTTTGTCCATGTCTGCAATGTGTGGTGCTGAAAGAGTTAGGAGGTTCCTTTCCACCCAAGAGAACAAGAGGGCCATCTCCAGGGCCACTCCAGAAATCTTCATGACCCCTTGACAGTTGACCTATTCCAGTGCCATGGCACTGTCAGAGAGCACCTGGACCGCTCTGCCCGGACTAAGTACTGGAGTTGTAGAAGGGCCCTTGCCTTGAGGTTGTTGACTGCCCATGCTGCCTCAGCTGTTCCAAAGGCCCTGAGTCGTTTGGCCCTCACATTGGGTTCCCCAAACAGGCTGGTACCTGTGGACAGGAGGAGCCATGAAGGATTATCCAGTTGCATGCCCTCTCTGAGATGCTGAGGCTGTCTCCACTAAAGCAGACTGGATACCAAAGAGGGAGGGAGGGGAAGCCTGGCCTTGAAATCCTGAGAGCTTGGAGATGAGCAAGACAGCAAGGACCTCTGCAGCATTCTCATATGAATTCACATCAAAGGAACCCTTTCGATTGATGCTGTCATAAAGCCTAGAATCTGCAGGTAATCCCAAACTCTGAGAGCCTGCTGTGCCCAGAAGGCTGCCAGCTGAGACAACAATTTTGTCACTCTCTCCCTCAGGAAGGAATATCCTGCCTATGAGTGTTAAACTGTGCTCCAAGGTATTTTAGTTACTGCGAAATCTGCAAATGACTCTTCTCGCGGTTGATCACCCAGCTGAGAATCTCCAGAAACTGTACCACTTGGGCTGACACCCAAGATGTTTCTGACTGCGACCTGGCTCAGATGAGCCAGTTGTCTAGATATGGATGAACACAGATCCCCTCACGCATCAGCACCATAGCCTTTGAGAATGTCCTTGGAACGGTGGAGAGGCCAAAGGGAAGACCAGTAAACTAAAAATGAGAGCTGAGAATGGCAAAATGGAGGAAGTGCCGTTAATCCTCATGGAAAGGAATGTGGAAATAGGCCACAGTCAGATCCAGGGATGTCAGAAATGCCCCACGCCACACTGTCCGGATCACTGATTGTAAAAGTCTTCATATGGAAGTGCAAGGTTTAAAGGTAGGCATTGACTCCCTTGAAATCATAGACTGGACGGAAGAACCCATCCTTCTTTGGAACCACGAAATAGATGGAGTTCCGGCCCTTGTCCCACTCGACGAAGGGAACCGGGGTGACCACCTGTACAATGAGACATCATTCTGGTGTAGCATGAACGGTGGCCCTCTTGGCCATAGAGTTACGTAGGGAAATGAAGAAGGTATAGGGTAGAGATATCATGACCTAGGGAAGCAGGAGAAATCATTGTTCACTAAGGGAAGTATCAGTAGCAGTTTGTAGAGTTGTCTGCTGTGCCAAAGGGCCAGAATTGGACTGTAGATCAGTGGCATTCGTGATGTAGTGCTACAGGGAGAAAAAAAACTTATTAGAAAGGAGTGCACCAAAGAGCATGCCTGCTCCTTGTGTGGGCTCTTTTGACATATGCCAAAAAGAGAGCTTGAATTTATGCTGTCCAACCTGAGTGGCTCAGATTTATGGCCTTGGACCTGAGCAATACTAAGCTGTTGATTGGACTGGGTGGGAGACAAGCGGTTACCTGAGGGGCTTATTTATTTATTTAGCTGTATTTATATCCCGCTTTTCACCGGGTCAAAGCGGTCAATTGGGGGATACATTTAACACGAGGGGATATGAGACACATACGCTAATACTTACAGGGAACATGGGCAATGGAGGGTTAAGTGGCTTGCCCAAAACCACAAGGAGTGCCTATAGGACTAGAAATCCCAGTCCCTCCGGCCTGAGATTGCTGTCCCCATGTGGGACTTGAACCCCCGGCCCTCCAGCCTGAAGTAACTTGTTCTAACCACTAAACCACTCCTCCCTCCCATACCCCGCTTGGGGTATGGACTTGGAGACAGCGATAGTATGCTGTGGATATGAATTGGTGACAGGCAAGTGACAGCCTGTGAAGACACAGCTGAGAGGATAACAGCAGAAAGTAAGTTAAATATTTAACAACTCACTTTGGCTCATGATTCTAGTACCTTCTGAAGGAGTCTGGTAGAAGAGAGGATCTGAAATATCATATTCTTGTTCTCTATCAATAGCTTCCTTCACCTTATTTTCCAAAGAGGTCCCCTCCAATACAAGGCATATTGGTGAGATTTTCCTACATGTTTTGTTCTACGAAGTAAATCTGAAGCAAAGATCTAAACATGCTGAACATGCAGCTGCTAAAAGAACTCAGGGTATAGGGGCACAAGGACGGCTTGGCGGATGCAGACAGAAATGTGACTGGAGCAAGAGAGCTAAGGAGAAAAAGACGGGGGAAATTTCAGATCTAGAAGAGTTTATGATGGAGGAAATCTGTGCAAAATTTTACTAATAAACATGCAGAATTTTAAAATACAGCATGCAGAATTTTAAAAAATTTCAAGCAGAATTCCCCCATGTATAAATAATTCTAAGCACAAAGGAAAAGGAACAATGGAGTGGGTTCAGAAAGAAGAAAGCGAAATGGTCCTTGAGTGGTTCAGTAAAAGCAGACTTAAATATGCCTGAAAATTTGTAGCAAGACTTGAAGATTGTAGTCTGCCGACATTAGGCGGTCGCCTGGAGTGCCAATAGTAGGAGGACAGCCATTGCTGTCACCCCTTTCCGAAACCTGCAGCTAATACCTCTAAACAGTGATGCAGTGCTTATCAAATTCCAGCACTGTGTCACTGACTTAGCTGATTACACCCTATGCAAACAGAAGACTGCATCAGGGATGGAAGCAGGAAGAGAGATGCAGTGTTGAAGTTTATGGTAAGTGCTGTGTCGCTATTCAGAGGTAAATGCCACCACCGCAGGTCCTGGAGAGGGGGATAGCAGCAGCAATGGGCACCCTCCTACCATTTGTGCTCTAGGCAACCACCTAGTTCGAATAATGGTACCGCTGGTCCTGTCTGGGGCAGGGCGGTAGCAGGAATGAGATTTGCTAGGGTGGTTCATATCCTTGCACCGGCCCCGAAAGTGCCTGAGCTATTCTGCCATGAAGAGTCGAAAACTGCACCATCCTGCTGTGTGAAGGTCATAGATATTTATCCCTAAATGACTCATGGCTGATAATGCAGCAAAAGGGGCTTCCACCAAGTACTAAATCAAGGGATATGCCAACATGCAATCAAGACATTTTGGTTTCTTATTCTTAATTTGTTGTTTTAGTTTGTGCATTATACGAGGGTTGCTCAGAAAATAATGCCCCACGTGTTTTTTCTCAGTCCAAAATGAAGATAGAGGTGTGAAACTGAAAGGGTAGTAACTTGGAACTTCAAAGGACATGTGACTAATTTTACAGTCGTCTGACAAAGACTTTGATCCACGTGTTGCTGTTGAATTGTCTAAACTATTGTAACTCCCTCTTTCTGGGGCTTTCATATTATTCAGTGAATCGTTTACATTTGATCCAGAATACTGTGGTGAAATTGATATAGAAGGCTCAGCACAGGGCTCATGTAACCTCACTGTTGATTAAAGAACACTGGCTTCCTGTGTCGCAGCAAATAATATTTACAATTTTTATATTTTCTCATCGCTCCTATTATAGAGGATTACTGTAATACCTCTTTTCTCTTCTTGTTTCTTACACTCTACATAGATAGACAATTACATTTGCGTCAGACTCATCTCCTTACTGTTCCCACACACAGTATCAACAATTAATGTTTGAATGGATTTGTGTTCTACTTTGCATTATAATGCTCTGACCCTCTGGTATTCCTTACCTTATGATATTCGTACAGAACACTTCTCAAATGAAGTTTAAAAAAACAGGTTAAAACCTGACTTCCACTGAGTGTGTCAGGATTATTCCGTATATTTCTGTTGTCTGCATTGAATTCTCTTCCCTATGTCGCCTGCATTTATACTATTATAACAAATGTATCTGGAAGATTTTGTTGTTCTATGCTTTCCATGTATTTTGCTGAACAAAGCGCAGTTACTCCCTGTAACAGATGTTCTCCGGGGACAGCAGTCCTCACATATGGGTGACATTAGCGCTGACAGAGCCCATACGGAAGCATCTCCCCAGCTTTCAAAGAATGTATTTTTCCATTCCCACCCAAGGTTGCCATCTTGCCTCAGTCTAATGACATAGCCAAGACAGCAAAAATAAAATACCGTAAAGAAGCAACTCCAAGGGGAGGAGGGAGGATTGTGAGGACTGATTCCTGCTGTCCCCACAGAACACCTGTTACAGGTGAATAACTACGTTTTCTCCGGGAACAAACAGGAAGACAGTCCTCAAATATGGGACTCCCCTGCAGGCTACCAAGAACTTGTACTGCTCCTCATAGGAGGCTTATCAATAAACTCAACAGCTTGGGGATTGGTGCCAAGATGGTGAACTAGATCAGAAATTGGTTGACTGACAGATGACAGAAGGTGATAGTAAACGGAACTCACAGGGATGAAAGGAAGATGATTAACGGTGTGCCCCTGGGACCGATACTCACAAATATATTTGTGAGTGATATTGCCGAAGAATTGAATGGAAAAGTCTGTCTTTTTGCAGATGACACCAAAATTTGCAACAGAGTAGACTCTCCTGAGGGAGTGGATAACATGAAGAAAGATCTACAAAAGCTGGAAGAATGGTCTAATGCTTGGCAGCTGAGATTTAATGTGAAGAAGTGCAGTGTCATGCACTTGGGAAGCAGAAATCCAAGGGAATTGTATGCGATAGGGGCTGGGAGATTGGTGTGCACGGACAAGGAGGCCGACCTTGGAGTGACTGTCTCTGATGATCTCAAGGTGGTGGCAAAAGCCAGAAGGATGCTGGGTTGCATAGAGAGAGGAATTACCAGCAGAAAGGAAGAGGTATTAATGCCACTGTACAAGTCGCTGGTGAGGCCTCACTTGGAATATTGTGTTCAGTTTTGGAGACCGTATCTCGCAAAGGATATAAAAAGGCCGGAAGCAGCTCAGAGGAAGGTGACCAAAATGATTTGGAGCCTCTGTCAGAAGACTTATGAGAAGAGACTCGAAGACCTAAATATATACACTCTGGAGGAGAGGAGGGACAGGAGAGATATGATTCAGACCTTTAAATACTTAAGAGTATTAATGGACAAACAAACCTCTTCCAAGGACGGGGAAGCTGTAAAACTAGAGGGCATAACATGAAGCTGCAAGGGGGTAAACTGAAAGGCAATGTCAGGAAATACTTTTTCACTGAAAGGGTGGTGGATGCTTGGAATGCCCTCCCGATGGAAGTGGTGGGGGCAAACACAGTGTCAGAATTCAAAATGGCATCGGACAGACACAGTGGATACCTTTACAGCAATAGGATAAAATCAAAATAAACATAACTACGTATCTCTCATATCTGAACAGACAGGAGTGACCTACACGGAGCGGTGGGTACACCCTAAGGCATGGGGAGGGGTGACCTGCAAGTAAACCTACTCTTGCTGCCTTGCTGGGCAGACTAGATAGACCATACTGATCTTTATCTGCCGTCATATACTATGTTACTATGTTTCTATGTAAGTGCCACAGCAAACAGAGAAGGTGAGCTATTAGCTGTAGCAGTTGAGTCCCGACTGAGTGACTCTCGCAAGACCCAAGTGTCTGGCAGAACATCAGCACTCTGGTAGCCTGAACACAGAAGGGTCGGAGGGCAGGAGTTGCCTACACCTAGAAGAGATTATGAAGCATGGCCTCTCCAGGCAGTATTGAGCTGTGAAGGTATGGACTGAAGACCAGGAGGCGGCCCAGCAGATTTCCATAACAGGTATGGAACACAGATTTGCTACAGAGGTAGCCATGGCTCTGATGCGGTGCGCCATGACCCGGTGGTCCAGTGAGATCCCAGTCTGCTCACAGGTGAGGACAATGCAGTCCACCACCCAAGTGGACAGAGTACGCTTAGTTACTGGAAGCCCAAGTCGACTGCGGTCATAGGAGACAAAGAGCTGAGGCATTTTGCAATGGCCCTGAGTCCATTGCAGATAGAAGGACAGGGCCCTTTTACAATTCAGAGTATGGAGGACAGTCTCCGCCTTGCGGTGTGAGGCCTCGGGAAGAAGGTGGGACGCACCACCTCCTGACTGAGGTGGAAGGGGGACACCATCTTTGGCAGAAACATGGGGTGTGTGCAGAGAATCACCCAATTCTTGTAGAATCTCGTGTAAGGCAGCTCTGCCATCAGAGCCTGTAGCTCGCTGACCCTGTGAGCGGACATGAGTGCGAGAAAGACAACCTTCCAGGAGAGGTACCGCAGGTGGCATGTAGCCAGGGGCTCAAATGGCGGCTTAGTGAGCCGTGAGAACACCACACTGAGATCACACTCCGCTGTTGGTGGATGGGCGGGGGGCTTGGACAGCATAAGGCCCTGCAGGAAATGAGAGATGAGATGAGCTGAGCCGAGAGGGGCTTGCCCTCGACAGCATGGTGGTGCACCCGCAATAGCGCTCAGGTGCACTCTGACTGAGTTGGACTTCAGCCCCACCTGTGACAGGTGGAGTAGGTACTGAAGCACCAGTTGCACTGAGCAGGAGAAAGTTTGCCTGCTTCTCGGCATACCACACCGAAAATAGACACCATTTGAAGGCATACACCCTTCTCATGGAGGTCTTATGAAACAAAGAAACATAGAAAAATGACGCCAGAAAAGACCACATGGCCTATCTAGTTTGTCCTTCCATATCAACAACTACAACAGTCCCCTTTTTTCCTTTAGAGATCCTCTGTGTTTGTCCCATGCTATAGAAACTTAGAAAAAAGACAGAAAAAGACCACATGCGGACCTGAAAGACCTCCTCCATATCATGTGGGAGGTTGCAGGGAGCTAGAGCTACCCTTTCAGCAGCCACACCATGAGAAACAGGGACCCCAGGTTAGGGTGCAGGAGAACCCCCTCCTTCTGTGAGAGTAATCCTGGGGCACAGCCCAGGGGAATCGGGGGTGCCACAGACAGATAGAAAAGCATAAGAACATAAGATATGCCATACTGGGTCAGACCAAGGTCCATCAAGCCAAGTATCCTGTTTCCAACAGTGGCCAATCTAGGTCATACGTACCTAGCAGTATCCCCAAGAGACACAGGTTCCACAATGCTTGTATTGGGTCAAGCATTGATATCCTGGGTCCCTTTTTAATAATGGTTTATGGACCTTTCCTCCAGGAACTTGTCCAAACCTTTTTTAAACCCAGCTACACTAACAGCATTTACTACATCCTCCAGTAACAAATTCCAGAGTTTGATTACACTAAGTGAAAAAATATTTTCTCTTATTTGTCTTAGTTTATCCTGTAGCTTCATTACATGTCTCCTAGTCTTTCTATATTCTGATAGCGTAAACAATTGATCTATGTTTACCTGTTCCACTCCATTCATTAATTTATAGACCTCTATCATATCTCCCCTCAGCCGTCTCTTTTCCAGGTTGAAGAGCCTTAACCTTTGTAGCCTCTCTTCATAGGAGAAGCCTTCCATCCCCTTTACCATTTTGGTGGCTCTTCTCTGTACCTTTTCTAATAATGCTACATCCTTTTTAAGATATGGCGACCAGAATTGCACACTATATTCAAGGTGCGGTCGTATCATGGAACAATACAGAGGCATTATAATACCCTTTGTTTTATTTTCCATTCCTTTCCTTATGATACCTAGCATTCTATTTGCTTTCTTGGCCGCCGCTGCACACTGGGCGGAGGGTTTTAACATGGTATCCACAATGACGCCTAAATCTTTTTCCTGGGTGGTGGTTCCCAATGTGGAACCTTGCATTGTGTAACCATAGTGTGGGTTGTTCTTTCCTAGGTGCAAAACTTTGCAGTTGTCCACATTAAATTTCATCTGCCATTTGATTGCCCAGTCTTTCAATTTATCCAGATCCTTCTGCAGTTTTCCGCAATCCCCTTGGGTTTTAACAACTTTAAACAGTTTTGTGTTATCTGCAAATTTGATAACCTCACTAGTTATTCCCTTTTCCGGGTCATTTATGAATATGTCAAAAAGCAGCGGACACAGTACAGATCCCTGGGGTACTCCACTATTCACCTTTTTCCATTGGGAAAATTGGCCATTTAGCCCTACCCTCTGCTTTCTGTCTTTTAACCAGTTCCCGATCCACAATAGTACACTACCTCCTATCCCATGACTTTTTAGTTTTGCCAAATGTCTCTGATGAGGGACCTTGTCAAAGGCTTTCTGAAAGTCCAGATACAGTATATCAACCGACTCACCTTTGTCTACCTGTTTATTCACACCTTCAAAAAAACAAAACAGATTAGTAAGACAAGATCTTCCTTGTCTAAAGCCATGTTGGCTGTCTTCCATTAGGCCATGACTGTCTACATGCTAAATAATTTTGTTTTTTATGATGGTTTCTACCATTTTTCCCAGTACTGACGTCAGGCTCACTGGTTTGTAGTTTCCCAGATCCCTGGAACCCTTTTAAAAAATTGGCGTTACATTGGCGATCCTCCAATCTTCAGGTATTACAGATGATTTTAATGAAAGTTCACAGATTACTAATAACAGGTCTGCAATCTCATATTTCAGTTCTTTCAACACCCTTGGATGTATACCATCTGGTCCAGGCGATTTGCTACTATTCAATTTATCAAATAGTTGTAATACATCTTCCCGGTGTAGCGATATTTCTCTTAATTCCTCTGCAGTATCACCTTTAAATACTTCAGTCTTGGGTAACATCCCTACATCTTCCTCAGTAAAAACAGAGGCAAAGAATTCATTCAGTCTCTCCGCTATATGCTTGTCTCCTCTTACTGCCCCTTCTACCCCTCTATCATCTAACGGTCCAATTGACTCTCTCACAGGCTTTTTGCTATGATGTACTTGAAAAAGTCTATTTCGCATTTTTGCTTCCATAGCAAGTTTCTTCTCAAATTCTTGCTTTGCCTGCCTTATCAATGCTTTGCATTTAACTTGCCAGTGCTTGTGCTGTTTCCAGTTTTTGTCGTTTGGCTTTTTTTTCCATTTCCTGAAAGAAGCTTTTTTGGCAGCAACAGCCTCTCTGACCTTACCTTTAAACCATGCTGGCAGTTTTTTGGACTTTCTTCCACTTTTCTTAATGCGTGGAATACAGCTGGTCTGGGCTTCCAAGATAGTATTTTTAAACAACACCCAAACTTGATGTAAGTCTTTAACCTTTGCAACCGCTCCTTTTAGTTTTTTCTTAACTATTTTCCTCTTTTTATCATAGTTTCCCTTTCGAAAGTTAAAAGGTAGTACTGTGGATTTCCTTACTTTCCCTCCTCCACTAATTAAATCAAACGCTATCATGCTATGATCACTATTGCCAAGTGGCCCCAACACCCTTATCTCCTGCACCAGATCTGGTGTTCCACTAAGGACTAGGTCCAATATGGCTTCCCCTCTGGTCGGTTCATGAACCAGCTGCTCCAAGAAGTAGTCATTTATTTCATCTAGGAACTTTATCTCCCTAGCATGTCCTGCTGTGACACTGACCCAGTCGATACCGGGGTAATTGAAATCACCCATTATTATTACTGTGCTGTGAATTTTGTTGGCTTCCTTGATTTCTTTGAGCATTTCATCATTCATTTGTTCATTCTGGCCAGGAGGTTGATAGTAAACCCCCACTGCCATCACCTTCCCCTTCATACATGGAATTTCAATCCATACAGATTCTACAGCGGAAACCAGGGTTGCCCGGGCCACCGGGAGGCTACCAGAATCAGTGATGCCCTGTCGCGCTGGACCTTGAAGAGGGTCTTGACTATCAGTGGTGTCGGCGGGAAGGCGTAAAGGAGACCTTCCATCCATTGGATGAGGAACGCATCCGCCACCATCCGGGATGGGTGCGGCTAGCAGAAGTGAGGCAACTGCGTGCTGTCCGGGCTGGTGAACAGGTCCAATAGGGGGACGCCCCAGAGTTAGAAAAGCCGGGAGGCCACTCTGGGGTCTAGGTGCCACTTGTGTGGCTGGAGGACTCTGCTCAGCCTGTCCCGGCACAGGAGGTAGACCGCCAGCAGGAACATCCCTTTGCGTTTCGCATATGAGGAGAGGGCTACTGCCTCCTGGCAGAGGGAGTACGATCCCAGTCAGATTCAAAGTCAGAGAAAGAATACAAGGCTCCATGGCTCCCGTGGTCGGGCCCTGAGCCTGAAGGCCTGAGACCCCCGGGGGAACTGTGGTCCGAGCCGGGGAGGACAGGTGACTCGAGGAACGTGACCGCGACCTCATCTGATGCGTCTCTCGAGACGAGTGGTGCTCAAGGATCGGCTCGATGACTGGGTTGCCCCCGAGGTTGAGGGTCTGTATGTCAGGGCGGATGAGCCGGAGGAACTCGATATAAGTGCCTGCTGCTGTGCCAGGAGGGCAGTGATACTGCACTCCAAGGCCACCATTCTGGTCTCCATGCCAGATGGCTCTGCAGCCTTCAACACGGGCACCGATGGCTTCGGGCCCTGCATCGGTTCCGTCGAGGAGGAGTCCTCAAGCAGGATGGCCTCGGGGGTCCGAGGCAGGTCACCCGATGCTGACAACTCCTTCCAGGGCAGCTTGTGAGGCCGTTCCCACTCTGACTCCATGACTCATGCCCAGGGACTGCAGTGCTTGATGTGAGATTTGCCCACTTTTCCAGACTTGTCCTCCAAGGCGGACTTTGAGGTCTTCGAGCTCTTCTTGCGTTCCACCTCCAGGGAGTTCCTCTTGGAGAAGCCATGGCCACGGGACTCTGAGGCAGCCTGGTGCAGAGTCTGATCTATGGAAGAACTTTTACTGCTGCAGCTGGCGGCTCTCGATGGCCTTTGTGGACATGGACTTATAAAGGACGCAGCCTGAGTTGTTGTGGTCCGGCCCAAGGCAATGGAGGCAGCAGTCATGTAGGTTGGTGAGGGACATCATCTTACTGCACCAATCACACTTTTTGAAACCACTGGAGGCCATGGAGAAAAACGGGTCCTTGAACCTGGGCAAGGGTCCGAGGCCTACTGGCTAAAATGGGTGCGAAGTGCCATTCGAGGGAGACCTCAAGAAAAAAGAAGAAAACAAACTTGTGGAGCGATGCTGAGGCAAGCTGGCTAGGGGGCAGGAAGAGGAACCGGTATGCATACCGGAAAGGAACATTTTTAAGACAAAAAGAAACCCCTTTTCCGGAGAAACTCGATAGACGTCTGGTAGGCTCCATGCAAAAAAGGAGAATGAAGCAAGATGGCACCCTTAGGCGGGAAGGGGACCATGCATGCATGGTGCATATCCCAAAGGCTTTCTTTGAAAGCTGGGAAGATGCTTCTGCGCAAGTGTCACCCATACGTGAGGACTGATTTCCTGCTTGCTTCCGGAGAATGGTTGAATTGTATAATTAGTTTATGCTATTCTGCGTCATTTATATGTTTTTCCCTCCTGATTGTTGTTGTTATTTTTTTTTTATTTTTTACCTTGGGTTATTTACCACATAAATGCAAACTTTGTTTTTGTCATTAGCGGTATAACAAATGGTCTAAAATAAGTAAATAAATTTGTTCTGAAGCACATTTAATTTTCATTAACTTTAATCCTTTACCTTTAGTTTCTCCCTCCCTTTTGTTTCTCTGTATTATGTTCTTTTTTTGTTTGTTATTTTTTTCTCCTGCTGGAACGATCATTGTACAATTCATTCAGTCTCCTTTTTTGGCTTTTTTTTTGGGATCTTTGTCTTTCTGGGATTGCTTATTTTAATGTACTATAAAATCTGAAATGGAATACTATCAACCACCATTCTGAAATATTATTTTGAATGGAGGTATGTGAAATACTTTCAAATAAAATAAGTTGTTGGATATTTCTAAAACTGTTTCATTAACGTAGAAAGTATGAAGTATATTGTGTAGATTACCGAAACAAAATGGAAATTACACTTACCTGGTAATTGATGTTCCTTGAGGGAGTACAGTTCAGTCCTCCACCACTGGGTAGTGCACCTCCTCCTGCAACATGGAGACTGGACAAGTCAAACTTGTGACATCACCGGGTATATCCTGCTGGTCTTCTCCCATGATCCCCCAGTGACCTACTGTCAAAGCAGACTCAAAGGAGAAAACAAACAACCAGTTAAAGTACTAAATACAAAGCTATGCTCAAAACTTCAACTTTAAAATCACAGGGCCCCAAAAAGAAAGGCCGAAAACACCCTCCTCCGTGCCCCTGTCCCCCTGCGCACCAAACAGCGGAAGACAGAGAGCTAGAAGGAAGGAGAACTAAGGAAGAGTATAGGCAGAAAAGGTTGCTCTCGCGATTACCTGCCAATCAGAGCCCGTTGCCGACTCTAGGATCCGAAAGCATACTCGGAACTGACGCCTCGCGTCTGAAACATCCATCCCCAGGCGGGAATGAGGACTGAACTGTACTCCCTCAAGGAACATCAATTACCAGGTAAGTGTAATTTCCATTTCCTTATCGGTCCTACAGTTCAGTCCTCCACCACTGGGATGTACCAGAGCAGTAATCATTGGGAGGGACCTATCCAGTTGGCTCGGCACCTAAACGAACAGAGCAGGCACCGATCCCAGCCCGCTCCTCACGTCAACAGGCGGTAAGCCAACCAGGAAGACACGACTGAGAGCCCACTTGGATCCTCTTCACTGGTGAAAACAGCACAGAACTCTGCCCCAAGCAGCGCTAGTGCTTCATAAAGACAAACTCGCCATCGCAAACACACTGAACGCCCTAGAAACAGACCTACTGAGAAGGCTACCGGAGCTCCGCCTGAAAAATCCGCTTGAGCTCCCCCTTGGCTCTCGACCCCACCAGGGTGTCAAGTGTTAGCAACCGCTGCTCTCCCGCAAAACCCGCCTCCACGGAGGGACAGGCAGCGAAGAGACCTCCCAGAAAGCGACAGAACCTCACCTAAGGTCCAAGGAACGCAGGTTACAAGCAAAGTGTTCTTGCGTAAGTCCCAAACCGACAACTAAACAGGCACAGCCGGATTCCACGAGGGAGAACGGAACCGAGGTCCATCCAGACAGAGATGGGAAGCAAAATGAGGGAAATGGAAAAACCACCAGCGTCAAACACCCTATTTGTCACACCTCTTAAGGGCTTTATTCTTTGCAACACAAAGTAGCTCTACAGCTATGTCCTGGACCAGTTGGAGTCTTTTTAATTGAGAATGTGGAATGCAGCTAAGCAATGAGTTGCAATAAACCAAGCGTGATCCACCAAGGGCATATAAGAGGGTGTCAAGTGCCCTAGAGTCCAGCGTTGTTTCAGAAGATGTGGAGTCTTACATGGTGTGACAAAAAAGAAAGGAGATTCTGGTAGCCACGCCCATGACGCAATGCCAGTAGGCCAACTGCTTACATCACCTGGATATGCCCTCCGGAATTGGAGGAACCATGCAGAAGTAGCAATCGCCAACATGATCCATGGGCCCTCTCCAGATCATTGGAACCGCAAAAGACTTTGATGGTCTTTTCCCATCCATCCACAGCCTGAGATCTGCTACACATGTATTGCAGCATATGTGTGGCGCCTAGCTTTTATCCTGATCTTTTATTCTGCAGCCAAAATATAAATTGTAGGCTTTCTGAACCGCCACAGTCATATGCCATTTTTGTGATGTAAAAGTCACATCACCACAACTAGAGCAGAAAATACCTGCATGATTAACACCAGGACGAGGAATCGCCAAATATGCTGTGAGTGACCTATCGGTATAAAATAAATATGTGGTTTTTTTTTTTTGTTTTTTTGTTTTTACTGTCAAGCGAGGCAAATTCAAGTAGTGACTGCATCAACTGGTTTTGGACAGTTATTTCGATTGGTTGCAAGTAAAGATTATGCAAGCTCACGCAAATGTTGCAGAATACACTGGTAATGGTCCCCACTGACTAATGAAGAGCACATATCTTAGCAACCAGACCCAGTCGGCCATTTTCACTATGACCTCTGAAAAGCATAGAATGGACCGGGCCACGGCCCCGTACCAATGCGTCGACGCTATCCAGTAGCCTCATATGTCCTCTGCTAAACATCGACCCGTCGCCGCAGACTGACAGGTCGCCATGAGGTCCAATATGGGCTGACCGCATCTGAGCACACGCGGCGCGCACACCGTCTGATGCAATCTCACTCCTCCGGCAAACACTCGGACCCCGCTAAGGACATTCGCCACCACAGTGTCCCCACCGAAACGCAGGCCGCCAAGGCTTCAATCGCGCACGCTGTCCCTTCGCTCGGGCCACCCTGACCACCCGACCGACTCCACCCTGCCGATTGAAATAGGCCACCATCCCAGAGATCTCAGACAGCACCTACAGCGCTCGATCCGCTACCGTGTCCGTGAATGCCTGCCACGGCTGACGTACCGCGTACCGTTCCAGTCAGACGATGGAACACTGGGCGTGCTGCGTACACTAAAACGCCTTGTACATAAAGGATCCCCAAAATGTAGCTGAGTCTAACCACGCTCCGGCCAAGCTCCTGGGACAGAACCTTATAAAAAAGAATTAGGAAGGCTTTCCTGTTTGATTATTCTTTTTTTTTTTTTTTTCCTTTTTACAACTCCATAAGGGCCACAAGGCACACAACCGAACAGGGCATTGTCCAGAGAACGCAAGGCCCCTCCTCCAGGCTGACTCCACAGCCTAAACCGGCAGTCACCTTGGCTGATGCCGAGCAGCGCGGAAGCCAACTTGTAAGCCCAGCATATGAAGTATGCCTACTAGTTCAGCATTCCACAATGGAGGGACATGTAACCGGACGGCTTTGAATATGAACCTACAGATATCCCGCGCTTGCTCCAAGACAAGCACTGTGCAGCCTACTGGTCTACTCGGAGCACCGCCACGACCCGAAGACCTAAACCGGCCAGCAAAAGACGACGTACGCTGGGCCCGAAGGAACCTGGTTGAACGGATCCCAGCACTCCCTGTATCGTTAGGATCGGAGCCTCCCCCCAAGGACTCAGCCCTGGCTGGAACCGGCTGAGCATAACTCCAGGCCCTGCGGCGAGCCCCCACGAAGAAGTGGGACGCAACGATGCCTTGAGGAAAGGGAAGGCCCAATGGGTGAAGCAAGTTGCTAGCTGACCAAGGGAGTAAACCCCACACGCGCACCTCAACGGAAGGTCGGAAGAACCGAGGATTCTGGTCCCACAGGTGCGCCTGCTAGCCTTTAACAACATACACCTCCGCAGGTACAAAAAACGTAAATTGTGAGCACCTTCAGGGGTAAGGGGAATAGACGACAGCCTCCGACTGTTGACCACCTTGTCTTGCACAACAGACAGCAGCACCCCACCAAACAAATGATTGGGAATATATGACCTCAGAACCCCAAGACAGAGGTAAAACAGTAGAACGTGCAGTGGACGTGAATTTCCAGATCTGCCAGCCCCCCTGCCCACATTGAGAAGAGGCAGAGAAGAACTGGACCGGCGGATCTGGAGGGGTGCCTCCTGGACAGCCGGGCCACCGAAGGGAAAGCTGATGACTGAGGCCCAAACTCCTCAGAATGGCCCTGTCTTGCATTGGCAACCCCATGCAACACCATGACAACCCCGCTCACGATATCCCAAGCGATCTCTGTCATTGCAGCAACAATCACCTGAGCATGAGATCACAGACGGAACACGGACATGCAGACGCACTCAAGGAGAGTGCACCTAAGAAGTATGAGCCTATCCAACATCCAGCACCACATGTCCAGGTGTCCCACTCCTGTCACCCAAAACACAGGACGCTTGAACCTAGGTGACCATCATAGCAAAGACAGGGAGGCCTGACTGCCGCTATCAACCCTTCCAGGACCCTGGAACACTAAGCCCCGGACTGTGCCATCCAGCAACACTTCTCACGATCCCCAGCAGGGGCCTTTCCCCAGATGGCCCAGATGGGCAGTGTTCCCGCCAAATGGGCAAGCTGCGCTCTGATAACATAGTGCAGAAAACCAAATCAAAGTGTCTTAACCTAGCTAATGTTTGTCTAATAGTGATCATTCATAATATCAGCCAGGCTCAATCATAACATTAGTATTAATGATCTCTAAAGATTGAAGAGTTACTAATGTAACACTAATTGGGTTGTTTTTTTTTTTTAAAGAGCTTCAAAGGCGATCTTGGAAACTACAGACCAATGAATCTGAGTTCAGTGCCAGTTAAATGATAGAACTTGTTCTGAAAAGCAGCACCAAGCTGTCTTTTCAAAGGGTTAATAAACATGTGAGTAAGCCAAATGATATGTATCTGGATGTTTTAGAAGGTACTTGACAAAGCCCCTTATGAACTTCTCCTGAGGAAGGAGATGATGTGCTATTATAGAATGGGAAATGGATCAAAAACAGGAACACAATAGGACTAAATGGCCAGTTTTCTCACAGGAGACCCGTAAATAGTGGAATGTCTCGGGATCTGCACTGGAACTGGCATCTGGTAACATCTACTGCACTGAAATGATCTGGAAAAGAGATCAGCAAGCATGGCGATCAAATTTGCAGATGGCATAACGACATTTAGAGGCTGTCTGCACAATTTCCAAGCGTATAAACATGGAAATAGCATCCTTATGTAAATGACAATTTCAGAAAGGGCTCAATTTGTAGGTGGTTGTGCCGCCGATGACCCTGAATGGCCAAATCCTAGCATGGAAACCTGCTGCTGACAGACGTCGCTAACTGCCAGAAAGCAGACAAAGGTAAAGGCACCCCCCAAGAAGTAAAAACCCAAACCAATCACATTGCATTCAAAGAACTATAAACTATCATGAAATTAAAAGGAAATTAAAATTAAAAGGAAATTACAATTAGAATTAAAAGTAACAGCAAAAGGAAGTCCTTATCTGGGTGTAGCCGCGTGGAACAGCGTCATCTGCTCAAACGCGGGGCTGCTCCGCTCTCCGCCACGAGGCCTCAGCCCTGCCGAGAAAATGGCGCCAATCTGAAGCAGGCCCGTTTGGCGCCAAACACCACAGAGGCGGCAAGAGCTCAGAGCCCCTCCATGCAGACTCAAGAGACTCCCTTGTGGCGTCGGGATGCAGCAGTTACCCCGCTGTAGCTGCGGGGTGAAGAGCTGTCCAGACACGCTGCTGCCTCGCGCCACCAGAAGTAGCAGACGCTGCGAGCCCCGGCCCACCGGCTAAAGAACCTCGAACAGCCTGAGGCTCCCACCGCGATGGGAATCTGCCGCATGGACACTGCCAAAATGCAGGTGTTCCACAGAGCTCTCCCCCGTACAGTCCTGGGGGAGAGATCATCACCGGGCACAGAGACCGAAGAATCCCAAGCAGAGAGGCTAGCTGGCAGCGTGAACTTTGAAAAGGGACAGAACCCCCCTTTACACTAAGGCAGACTAGGTGAAAATAAATAAAGTAAAAGTAAATGAAATTAAATGAAAATGAATTCAATTTACAGGATTACACCTAAAGAAGGGCAAAAGAAATGCAAGGTAAATCAAATCCTGACTAACTGCTCCTAAACTGCTTCTCAAGTGAGCCCAGCACCTAAGCTCACTACGTCCTCATGCTGCATGGAGACTGGACACACTGGGGGATCATGGGAGAAGACCAGCAGGATATACCCGGTGATGTCACAAGTTTGACTTGTCCAGTCTCCATGTTGCAGGAGGAGGTGCACTACCCAGTGGTGGACGACTGAACTGTAGGACCGATAAGGAACTCCTACTTTAATGCACGTTGGATTGTATTCATTAGCAGAATGTGAAAAATGTATAAAGATATGAAGACCTTTACCAGATACTGTAATTTTTAAGATAAGGTGACCAAACTGCATACAATACTCAAAGCATTACTATATTCTCGGTTTTATAAAAATACCTTTCCAAATTATTTCTAAAATTCTATTTGCTTTTACAGGCAGCACTCTACATCAAATGGAATATCTTGACATATGGTTCATTAACGATTCCATTCTTCTTTTAATGGGTGTCAACTACTAATAAGGAAGTCAGCAGTGTGCAGACATACAGTAGTTAAGATTATTTTTCCCTATTTGCATCACCTTACACTTACAAAAATCAAATTTTATCTGACATTTAAATATCTAGTTCTTTAGTCACCAAAGTTCATAGTGGAACTGCTCACAATCTGCTTATGATTTGACTACTTTGAATAACTGTGTGCAATCTACAAATACAATCACCTCATTCAATGCTCTCCCCCTTCCTTTCCAGATCATTTCTGACTATATTAAACACTGGCTCCACAACAAATCGCTAGGGAACTCCACTATTTTCTTCTCTCCATTAGGAAAACTGATCCTTTAGACCACTTCTGCTTACCAGGTATCTTATAGTCTTAAATATTACAAAAATAGTTATGTAAATATAAAACAAACATTACCCTGCTGACTGCTGGTGGATGTCTTCATCTTACGTCTGATTTGTTTATCCCGTTCCAGATTTTCATTTGACATGTTTGCCCTTGTGCTATGACCGGTGTTGGACTGGCTAAGGCTAGTCAGTACATTCTGGCTCTTGGAATGTTTGCTGGAATTCTCTAGAACTGCAATAGTAAATGAACAAAACATCCTGAGCATGTCTGAAAGAAAAGCAAAGTTACTCACCTGTAGCAGGTGTTCTCTGTGGACAGCTGGATAGGTCTGCACATATGGATGATGTCACCGATGGAACCCTTGCCTAGGAACCCAACTAAGCTTCTTCCAGAAGCTTTTAGAAGGGTTCTACTGTGCATGCGTGCATCTTCCTGCCTTCTACTGTCGCACCATTTTCCTCACTTTGTAACTAGCTAAACTAGAAGACAACTTCAGAAGAGGAAGGAGAACACCTGCTTTTTGCGTGGACAAGCAAGATAAGTCCTCACATATGGGATTTCATAGCAACTAGCTGTCTTGCAACAAAAAAGGAAAGAAAGGTGCCACAACAGGTGAACGCCATGAACATTAACATCAGAAAGAACTAGGCTGTGACAATGAAGGTAACTATATTCCATCCTTCTTTTTTTTTTTTAAGCGAGGAAGAACGAAACAGAAAAAGAAAGAGGAAGAGGGATTTGGATTTCGATTCTAATCCTCAAACAGATTCTGAAATATTAATTGGTCGAACTTGCTGTCCCCGGAAATTCCCATCCAAACAGGGAGGTGAATGCATGGACTGAAGTCCAGATTACAACTTAGTAAATCTCTTTCAAGGAGACTCCATGCAAGTGGGCCACAGATGCAGCCAAGGCTTGGAACACTGTGAGCCCTGACATGTCCCCTTCAGGGCTCAAGCCTGCCTGGGCATAAATGAAAGAGATGACATCTGTGACTGCGAGCTAAATTGACACAGTGAATTTGGTGATGGCAGCTCAAGTGCTTTAGTCTGCTCCATGTAGAAGGCCAAGACTCTCTTAAGGTCCAACATGTGCAACATCCTTTCTCCCTTATGAGCATGGGTTCTTTGGAGAAAGGTTGGCAGGATGACTGACTAAAATGAAAGTCAGACTCTACTTAGGAAGGAATTTAGGATGCGTATGCACTCTATTGTTGAAAAACTTTGTGAAGGGCGATCAGCTAGAATCTGGAGCTTGCTAACTCTGCACACCGAAGTTGCTGCTACCAAAACCAAGACCTTCCAGATTTTCAAGGCACAGGAACATTCAGTAGCTCGAAGGGCGTTTTCATCAGCTGAATCTGTACCATACTGAGATCCTAAGACACTGTGGGAAGCTTGAGGGAAGTCTTTACAAGAAGCAAGCCCTGCATAAAATGAACTAAAGGCTGTAAAGAGATGGGTTTACATGATAGTGATAAGTGCCAATTATACCGAGGTAAACCCTTACAAAACTGGTTTTCAAACCAGATTCAAACAGATGTAGAAACCAGCTTTGTGTGGGACAAGAAAGGGATCTAAGACCTTCCCATTATACTAGACAACAAACCTCTTTCACTTGAAAGCATAGGACCTCCAAGTAGAATCTCTTCTAGAAGCCATGAGGACATCAGTAACACCAACCAGCAGGTTGAAGGAGGATAATACTAACCTTTCAATCAAGCTATGAGGGCTAGGGACTTCATGTTAGGATGCAGCATTATACCCTGATCCTGTGCGAAAAGAGTTGATGAATTGCCCAGATGTACTGCATCCTGGAAGGAAAGCTCGAGAAGGAGAGGGAACCATGGCTGACAAGGCCAATAAGGAACAATGAGAATCATTGTGCCTCCATTGCTTGTGAGGCTGAAGGACTCTGCAAAGTCTGTCTGCCAGGGCATTGTCCCTGCCCGGCAGGTATGTGGCCCAGAGTGCCACACCTTGGGAGATGGCAAAGTTCCACATTCTGAATGTTTTTCAGCACAGGAGAAATGAGCCATCCTCCCTGCTTGACAACATAGAACATACAAAGAACATAGAAAAATGATGACAGAAAAAGACCACATGGCCTATCTAGTCTGTCCTTCCATATCAACAACTACAAGAGTCCCCTTTTTTCATTTTGGGGAAACTGCTAGGTACGTATGACCTAGATTGGCCATTGTTGGAAACAGGATACTGGGCTTGATGGACCTTGGTCTGACCCAGTATGGCATATCTTATGTTCTTATGTCCCTTTAGAGATCCTCTGTGTTTGTCCCAT
Source organism: Ichthyophis bannanicus (assembly GCA_033557465.1). NCBI lineage: Eukaryota > Metazoa > Chordata > Amphibia > Gymnophiona > Ichthyophiidae > Ichthyophis > Ichthyophis bannanicus. The sequence goes on from CM066033.1 coordinate 1,307,820,964, forward strand.
GCTTTTTTGAATTCAGATACTGTCCTCATCTCTACCACCTCCACTGGAAGACTATTCCACAGATCCACCACTCTTTCCGTAAAGAAATATTTCTGCATATCACTCCTGAATCTATCCCCTTTCACCCTCATCCCATGTCCCCTCGGAGCAGAACTTGCTTTCAATCAAAAGAGGCTCTCCTCCTGTGCATTTGTGCCACGGAGGTATTTAAACGTCTCAATCATATCACCTCTGTCCCACCTTTCTTCTAAGGTGTACATATTAAGATCTTTAAGTCTGTTCTCATATGCTTTATAATGAAGACCACTAACCATTTTAGTAGCCACTCTCTATACTGACTCCATCCTGTTTATATCCTTTTGAAGGTGCGGTCTCCAGAATTGCACACAATACTCCAAATGAGGTCGCACCAAAGACTTATATAGAGGCACTATCATCTCCTTTTTTCTTCTAGCCATTCCTCTCCGTATGTACCCAAGCATCCTTCTAGCTTTTGCTGTCGCCTTTTCTACCTGTTTAGCTACTTTAAGATCATCAGACACAACCACACCGAGGTCTCACTCTTCTTTAGTGGACAAAAATACTTCACCCCCTATTCTATATTGCTCCCTTGAATTGCTGCAGCCCAAATGCATGACCTTGCATTTTTTAACATTAAATCCCAGCTGCCACATTCTAGACCATTCTTCAAGCTTAGCGAGATCCCTCCTCATGTTATCTATACCTTCCTGGGTGTCTACTCTATTGCAAATTTTGGTATCATCTGCAAAGAGGCAAACCTTACCTGACAGCCCTTCTGCTATATCACTAACAAAGATGTTAAAAAGAATCGGATCAAGGACAGATCCCTGGGGCACTCCACTGGTAACATCCTTCACCTCAGAGTGAGCTCCATTTACCTGTAACCTTTGTGGCCTCCCACTCAAACAATTTCTAAACCAAGCAGTAACTTTAGGGTCCATCCCTATGGTGCTCAGTTTGTTTATAAGTTGCCTGTGAGGAAGTGTCAAAGGCTTTGCTGAAATCTAAATATACCACATCTATTGCTCTCCCTCAGTCCAACTCCCTGGTCACCCAGTCAAAAAAATCAATCAGATTTGTCTGACAAGACCTGCCTCTGGTGAATCCATGCTGCCTCGGATCCTGTAATCCGCTGGACTCCAGAAACTTCACTATTTTCTTTTTCAGCAGCATTTCCAATAATTTACTCACCACCAAAGTTTAACTAACCGGCCTGTAGTTTTCAACCACATCTTTACTTCCACTTTTGTGTAAAGGCACCACATGAGCCTCTCTCCAGTCCTTTGGCACCACTCCCGACTCCAACGAGGCATTGAAAAGGTCAGTCAGTGGAGATGCTAGAACGTCCCTAAGTTCCTTCAGTATTCTAGGGTGTATCCCATCCGGTCCCATCGCTTTGTCTACTTTAAGTTTAGCTAGTTTCTCACGAACACAATCTTCTGAAAATTGTTCAAGATGCCCCTCACTTCTATTCCTGGTTCTACATCTGTGAACACAGAACAGAAATATTTGTTAAGCAATTCCGCTTTATCCTCATCAGCTTCTACATATTCTTCCCCTTCACCCTTGAGTTTGACAATACCACTTTTGCCCTTCCTCTTCTCACTAACATAGCTGAAAAATGTCTTATCCCCCCCATTTTATTGCATTGGCTATTTCCTCCTCTTTTTTAATCTTTGCTTTCCTGACTACTTTGCTAGCTTCTCTAAGTTTGTCCAAATATAGATGTCTGTCTTCCTCTCTCTGTGATCTCTTGTATTTCATGAAGGCCTCCCTCTTTTTCTTCACCTTTTCAGCTACTTGTTTGTCTGTCTGAATGAGCACAATTTGATCGGCTAACTGATCTCTCAGTTCCAAAAAATTAATCTGGTGGAAACTTTCTTGGATGGAGCATGTTTACAGAGTGTGGTACCCATCTAAATGAGCTCCTCAGCCCAGCTTCAATGTTTCTTTGTGAGGAGTTATTGGTAGGGAGGAATTTAAAAAGGAAGACCTCTGAGCAGAATGGAATGATATATCCACCAGGCCAAAGAGCCCCAGAGGGGAAGTGACAGATACTACGTCGTCGAGGTTTTTCGTGGCCTGGGTCCATTGAATGCTCAAGGTCCACTGAGATTTAATCATATGGAGATGTATCAAGGGAGTGAACCATTGATGCATGTGGCTCAACATTCTCTACATAGCTCCTGCTGATGTCTGCTGACTCTTTTGTACATCCTTCACTATTAGCACTAAACAGATGAGTCTGTCTTGTGTAAAAAAGGTTTCTGTCTGAGCTGTATTTAGCACAGCGCCGATGAATTCCGGCTGAAGCAACAGACTCAATTTGGATTTGGGATAATTGACAACAAATCCTAGTAGCTCTAACATCCAGATGGTGATGTATACAGATTCCTGAACTTCTTCCTGGGAGGCGCTCTTGAGCAGCCAATTGTCCACCAAGGGAAACACGTGCATTCTTGGTCTGTGTAGAAATGCTACGACATCCGTAAAACATTTTGTGAAGACGCAAGGAGTAGACGTGAGGCCAAGGGCAGTAACACAGTACTGGAGGAGATGATTCCCTATGATGAATCACAGATACCTCCTGTGAGTGGGATATATCAGTACATGAGTGTAAATATCTTTTAGATCCAGAGAACATAGCTAATCTCCTTTTTGTGGAAAGGGTAGAAGGCTGCCCAGAGAAACTATCCTGACCTTTTCTTTGACAAGGAATTTGTTCAGGTCTCTAAGGTTTAGCATTGGACAGATCTCCTTGTCTTCTTGGGCATTAAGAACTACCTAGACTAAAATCTCCTGTCCTTCCTGCCTGGCGGAATGGAGTCAACTGTATGTGCAGATTGAAGGGCAGAGTGTTCCTGTAGAACTACCTCCTGATGCTGAGAAGAAACAGAATGGGCCCTCAGTGATTGGTTTTGGCTAAGATGCAGGCTGAGACAAGTTGCTTTGACCGGGTATAGCGGAAACTAGGAAAATATCTACACCTATGAGAACTGTAGGATTTTAGCTGTCCTCCACTTTGAAACTTCTGAGATGTGATGGCACAGTCGGATGTATGCTTGGAGAGGGTATTAGAATGCTACTTGATCATAGTAGCAACTTTCTGCACCTTATTTCCACCAAAGAGACTGTCTCAACAGCACGGCACATCAGTAGCTGTTTCTGAACACTGGTTGCAAGTCTGAGGCTTGGAATCATGAGAGCTTCCAGGTGCTGTACTGGAAATATATCATGTGTCATATGGACAATGTACTCTCTGCACTCCTTTCCTCGGCTTGCAAGGGAACGATACCGTGCGACTTTCTCTGGAAGGAGATAGGACATATCGTTGAGGATGTGCATGAAGTTCATAAAAGCATGTCTATGAAGAACTGGTAGGACTCTACATGGGACATTAGCATGGCATTCTGAAAAAGAAATCCAAATTCTGGGCTTCTCTCCATGGGGGCTCCGAGGACTGCAATTTGGAACTTGGCTCTTTTGAGAGTGGATTTGATGGCCATAGAGTGGTGTAGCAGCTGGAGCTTCTCAAATCCGGAAGCCTTTTTATGTATAGAATCAAACTTCTTACTCATTGGAGGTAGGGGGAGGGGGGCTCTCATATTCTCATCTGTTACCTCTGAAGGACGCGGTGCACAGCCATTGTCATTGCTTCCTTAGGGATAAAGGAATACTGGAGTATATCCAGTTCCTTAGTCCTGGACTCCTGTTTCCAGTGAAAATAGAATGGCGCCATATCCCTCACAAAATCATGGAAAGATGACTCCTCATGAAATAACATGTCTCTCATAAGGGGAAGAAGGATCTAAGGGCAATTTCAAAGAACTCTCCTCAGAGAGATATTTGGAGTCATATTCAGATTCTCATGAGTGGTCTGAATCCAACTCACAGTGATACTATAATTAATTAATTAATGTGGTTTTATATACCGCACTATTTCAAAATCAGCATGGTTTACAAGGAACAGGTAGAAACACTTTACATAGAACAGGTAGATACACTTTACATAGGTTTTACAAATGACATCAGAGTCCATGACTGGATGACTCCCTGTCTCCTAGGGGAGATGGCGCTCTTTTGGAAACACCTATGCACCGATGACTTCTGATGCTTCGGGCAGCAATCATCTCCTGATGCACTGGACTGTGATATCAGCTGTCAGGTACTGGTGTCGAGGCCCTTCGATGCTTTGATAACAGTGCCTCTAGCATGGGCAGTTGGTGGGTCTCCATGATAGGATCATTCACTTGATGTGCCATGTCGAAGCCATCTGAACTCTGAGCTCATGCTTGGTGAAGAGCAGTGCATTTTTCCTAGAGAAAAAGGTGATTGTATTCATATGCAGGCTCTTAATATATGAGGACCATGGATCAATTTTAGCAAGCAATGAAAACGGTGCCAGTACTCTGTACCACTGCGTACCCTCTCAAAAAAAGCCCTGGTGAAGAGCATTGCATTCTGTCTTTGAGACCCTTCATCAGTCACTTCTCCAGGGCTGCCATCACTGAAGGTAAGGAGTCTAAAGCAGAATTCTCTGATTTTGCCTGAATCAGAAGGGGAGTTACCAACAGGCTGGTCTTGGTCTCATGGAGTCTGGCTCGGCCACTTTGCCTTCTTGAAAGATGAGGACTCATATTGAGGCTTTTTTGAGGGTCAAGACTGCATATCCTTGGCATCGCACTCCGATGAACCTCGGCATTAATGCGACATAACCTCCATCCGATGCTCAATGTCCTTGGTACTCAATGCCTACTAAGATGAGGACAAATCCTCCTCTTCAGAGAAGTATTGGTGGCTGAACAATGCTAGGGTGATCTACGGGAGCTCAGCTTTGATTGAGCTTGATGGTACCTTGATGCTTTGCCAGCATCCAATATGGCTTCTGAGGACATGGGGACCAGTGCCCTATGTTGATGGATCAGATTTTTCAGCACCAAAAATGTTCTTGTGCCATTTCTCTCGACCATGAAGCTTGCTTGTTGTCATTGGTAAGCACAAAAGACAAGAAGGCAGCTTATGGTCAGGCCCTAGACACTACAAGCATAATTATGGGTGCCATAATGGACATGGTCCTACCGCACTGGGTGCATTTTTTAAACCCACTGGCAGGTTTCTGGGATAAATCTGTTAGAATAGCTGCAAACTGCTCAATGATAAAAGTAAGGATTGCTTGAGACCTCAATGTGATCCACGGCGGTGACACAGAATAAAATAAAGGAAACTTTAAAATGACCACAAAATCTAAATAAAGAAATTAAGAGGGCCATAAATGCAGCACACAATGGTAAGATTGAGAAAACAAAACTTACAAACATGGAAAGACGTAAGAAAAATTGTGAAGATACAAACATGTCCATAAGACTCCATGGCTAAAGAAGACTGAGGAAAATGGCGCAGTGGCAGGCAGGAAGCCACACGCATGCGTGGGAGAACCTTTCTAAAAGCTTCTGGAAGGAGCTGAGAAAGATTCCTGTGCAACAAACTCTGTCAGTAACATCATCCATATGTGAGCACTTATCCTGCTTGCCCATGGAAAAAATGGCAATATTTTATTCTTATACTTTATGTTCACCAAGTAGGTATACCAATGACAGGAAAGTTTTACTGGGTGCTTCAAAAATACCTCCTGTGTATTTTTGAATTTATTATTACCACCTAAAATATATTCTAGACATCACAAAATGAAATGATCCAAAATAAAGCAACAGCTTAGCAAGTTAACTGTTTTTGCAATTTGTGTTCCTCAGCAAAGATTCCAAAACATAAGCAAAATGAACATTTTAATTGAAATCTTTCTATTGGATCAAAACATTTGCTGATATGCACTGACAGTTTTCATATGTATTGTTACAAGCATGGTTAATCATATGAAAAACTGTAGAAATATCAGTTGGCCACATTTAAAACACAGAATATCTCACTTCTGAATTTCTATGCTAATGATATTATAAACAGCTCCAAACTTTTACAATGCTGGTCTGCTTAGTAAACACATGTTCTGAAAGCAGATAAGCTTTCCATTTTCAGTAAAATCATGCATTTGGGTTCTCCAACAGATCACAGCAGGAAGGTCCCTATCAATCCATTTAAAAATAAAACACAATTTAATCGCAAGATACGCTTTCCTCACAAACAAAATCTCAGAAGAGTCTAAAGTTGTCTGCCCTAACTAACAAAATTACTTCTTTCTGCAGTGATACTTTTGCCTTTAATAGTGATAGGAACACAAATACCTCTACTCAGAAAAAAAAATAACATTTTAAATACAGCTTATTATTTCTTTAAAAAGTATGGTTCTGATATTCAAAAAAGATGAGCTTCTAAATTTAGGATCCTACGTTAGGTGCCTAACTTTGTTCCATGGTTGCAATCATAAGAACATAAGATATGCCATACTGGGTCAGACCAAGGTCCATCAAGCCCAGTATTCTGTTTCCAACAGTGGCCAATCTAGGTCATACGTACCTAGCAGTTTCCCCAAGGGACACAGGTTCCACAATGCTTGTATTGGTTCAAGCATTGATATCCTGGGTCCCTTCTTAATAATGGTTTATGGACCTTTCCTCCAGGAACTTGTCAAAACCTTTTTTAAACCCAGCTACACTAACAGCCTTTACTACATCCTCCGGTAACAAATTCCAGAGTTTGATTACACGTTGAGTGAAAAAATATTTTCTTTTATTAGTCTTAAATAGTTTACCCTGTAGCTTCATTGCATGTCCCCTAGTCTTTCTATATTCTGATAAGGTAAACAATCGATCTACGTTTACCCGTTCCACTCCGTTCATTAATTTATTGACTTCTATCATATCTCCCCTCAGCCGTCTCTTTTCCAGGTTAAAGAGCCCCAACCTTTTTAGCCTTTCTTCATAGGAGTATCCTTCCATCCCCTTTACCGTTTTGGTGGCTCTTCTCTGAACCTTTTCTAAAATCGCTATACCCTTTTTAAGATACGGCGACCAGAATTGCACACAATATTCAAGGTGCGGTCTCACCATGGAACGATACAGAGGCATTATAATATCTTTTGTTTTATTTTCCATTCCTTTCCTTATCATACCTAGCATTCTATTTGCTCTCTTGGCCGCTGCTGCACACTGGGCCGAGGGTTTTAACATGGTATCCACAATGACGCCTATATCTTTTTTCCTGGGTGGTGGTTCCTAATGTGGAACCTTGCATCGTGTAACTATAGTTTGGGTTGTTCTTCCCTAGGTGCATAACCTTGCACTTGTCCACATTAAATTTCATCTGCCATTTTGATGCACAGTCTTCCAATTTATCAAGATCCTCTTGCAATTTTCCACAATCCTCTTGGGTTTTAACAACTTTAAATAGTTTTGCGTCTTCTGCAAATTTGATAACCTCACTCGTTATTCCACTTTCCAGGTCATTTATGAATATGTCAAAAAGCAGCGGACCCAGCACAGATTCCTGGGGTACACCACTATTCACCTTTCTCCATTGGGAAAATTGGCCATTTAGCCCTACCCTCTGCTTTCTATCTTTTAACCAGTTCCTGATCCACAATAGTACACTGCCTCCTATCCCATGACTCTTTAGTTTTGCCAAATGTCTCTGATGAGGAACCTTGTCAAAGGCTTTCTGAAAGTCCAGATACACAATATCAACCGACTCACCTTTGTCCACCTGATTATTCACTCCTTCAAAAAAACATAACAGATTAGTAAGACAAGATCTTCCTTGTCTAAAGCCATGTTGGCTGTCTCCCATTAGGTCATGACTATCTACATGCTGAGTAATTTTATTCTTTATGATGGTTTCTACCATTTTTCCCGGTACTGATGTCAGGCTCACCGGTCTGTAGTTTCCCGGATCACCCCTGGAACCCTTTTTAAAAATTGGTGTTACATTGGCGATCCTCCAATCTTCAGGTATTAGAGATGATTTTAATGATAGTTCACAGATTACTAATAGCAGGTCTGCAATCTCGTATTTCAGTTCTTTCAACGCCCTTGGATGTATACCATCCGGCCCAGGTGATTTGCTACTCTTCAGTTTATCTAATAGTTGTAATACATCTTCCCGATGTATTGATATTTCCTTCAATTCTTCCGCACCTTTAAATACCACTTCAGTCATGGGTAACATCCCTACATCTTCCTCAGTAAAGACTGAAGCAAAGAATTCATTCAATCTCTCCGCTATCGCCTTGTCGCCTCTTAGTGCTCCTTTAACCCCTTTATCATCTAATGGACCAACTGACTCTCTCATAGGTTTTTTGCTACGAATGTACTTGAAAAGGTCTTTACTTCGCGTTTTTGCTTCCGCAGCAAGCTTCTTCTCAAATTCTCCCTTTGCCTGCCTTATCAATGCCTTGCATTTGACTTGCCAGTGCTTGTGCTGTTTCCAGGTTTCGTCGTTTGGCTCTTTTTTCCATTTCCTGAAAGATGCTTTTTTGGCAACAACAGCCTCTCTGACCTCACCTTTAAACCATGCTGGCAGTTTTTTGGACTTCCTTCCACTTTTCTTAAAGCGTGGAATACAGCTGGTCTGGGCTTCCAAGATAGTATTTTTCAACAACAGCCAAGCCTGATGTACGTCTTTAACCTTTGCAACTGCTCCTTTTAGTTTTTTCTTAACTGTTTTCCTCATTTTATCATAGTTTCCCTTTCGAAAGTTAAAAGGTAGTACTGTGGATTTCCTTACTATCCCTCCTCCACTAATTAAATCAAAGGCGATCATGCTATGATCACTATTGCCAAGTGGCCCCAACAACCTTATCTCTTGCACTAGATCTGGTATTCCACTAAGGACTAGGTCTAATATGGCTTCCCCTCTGGTCGGTTCATGAACCAACTGCTCCAAGAAGCAGTCATTTATTTCATCTAGGAACTTTATCTCCCTAGCATGTCCTGACGTGACACTGACCCAGTCGATACCGGGGTAGTTGAAATCACCCATTATTATTACTGCACTGTAACTTTTGTTAGCTTCCTTGATTTCTTTGAGCATTTCATCATCCATTTGGTCATTCTGGCAAGGCGCTCGATAGTACACCCCCACTGCCATTGCCTTCTCCCTTATACATGGAATTTCAATTCATATAGATTCTACAGCAGATTTTGTTTCCTGCAAAACTTTAATTCTTTCTGACTCAATGCCCTCTCTAACATAGAAAGCAACCCCTCCACCAATTTGATCAGCTCTATTATTACGATATAGTTTGTACCCAGGTATCACAGTGTCCCACTGGTTGTCCTCCTTCCACCATGTCTCTGATATTCCAATCATATCTAACCTTTCATTTAGTGCTATATATTCTAACTCTCCGATCTTATTTTTTAGACTTCTAGCATTTGCATACAAGCATTTTAGAGAATGTATTTTACTCATATTAATTTGGCTATTGTTAGACATGGGTAATTTGGGATCTTTAAGCTCAGTCTGCTCCATACTTGAGGGCATTTGGGCTACTTTATTCTTTTGTGGAACCTCTCTGCTTTTGGTAGTATCCTTCAAAGATACATTCTTCCGAACCATCCGCTCTTGGGCGACTGTCGGCTTTCCCCCTAATATCTAGTTTAAAAGCTGCTCTATCTCCTTTTTAAAGGTTAATGACAGCAGCCTGGTTCCATCCTGGTTAAGGTGAAGCCCATCCCTTCGGAAGAGCCCCTACTTTCCCCAGAATGTTCCCCAGTTCCTAACAAATCCAAAACCCTCATCTCTGCACCATTGTCTCATCCACGCATTGAGACTCCGGAGCTCTGCCTGCCTTTTGGGTCCTGCGCGTGGAACAGGAAGCATTTCGGAGAACGCTACCCTGGAAGTTCTGGATTTCAACCTCCTACCTAAAAGCCTAAATTTAGCTTCCAGAACCTCCCTACCACATTTTCCTATGTCATTGGTACCGACATGTTCCAAGACAGCAGACTCCTCCCCAGCACTATCTAAGACCTTATCTAGGTGGCGCGTGAGGTCCGCTACCTTCGCACCAGGCAGGCATGTTACCAGGCGATCCTCACGTCCACCAGCCACCCAGCTATCTACATGCCTAATGATGGAATCATCAACTATAACGGCTGTCCTAACCCTTACCCTTCCCTCATGGGCACATGGCCCTGGAGAAACTTCCTCGGTGCGAGAGGGCTTTACATCATCTGGAGGGCAGGTCCTAGTTACAGGATCACTTCCTGCCACACCAGGGTGATGCTCTCCTGTCAAGTGACCTCTCTCCTCCATGGCAACAGGGATGCTGCCAGACTGGAGGTGGGACTTCAGGACTATATCCCTGTAGGTCTCGTCTATGTACCTCTCTGTCTGTCTTATGCTTTCCAAGTCTGCTACTTTAGCCTCTAGAGAACGGACTCGTTCCCTGAGAGCAAAGAGCTCCTTGCACCTAGTGCACACGTAAGACCTCTCACCAACTGGGAGAAAATCATACATGTGACACTCAATGCAAAAGACTGGAAAGCCCCCATCCCGCTGCTGGACTGCTGTCTGCATCTTAGTTTTAAGTTTGTGTTTAGATCTAAGTTCTTTACTTACTAAGGGTTGCTATGGATGGAGAAATTTCACTTACCGTTAATTTCCTTTCCTGGAATACTGCTAGACCAGTCCAGACAAACGGGTTATGTACCCCTGCCAGCATATCTTGGAGACAGAGAATTCTACCAGAGCTCTGATAGGCTGGAGCCTGGTGATATAATCCTAACCCTAGGGGTCTCCCTCAGTTACGTCCACAAGCTAATGCAACATGAACTGTAACATCACCCCAGAGGGTCTCAAGTGAACTATATACAAGGGAGCCGAAGAACTCCCTAGAGCTGAAAACAGTATCCACCTACGAACCCATGGACTGCCCATGGCGAGGCATACCGGCAAAGAGAAGAACCGCGGTCGGCGGCTGCACCGCACCAGCGGCACTCCAACAAACAGCAGGGCGGGTCCTGGACTGGTCTAGCAGTATTCCAGGAAAGGAAATTAATGGTAAGTGAAATTTCTCCTTCCAGTTCATACTGCTAGACCAGTCCAGACAAACGGGCAGTACCCAAGCTACCTGCTTTCAAGGGGGGGGGGGGGGGGCAAGGCCGCCGACAGCTCAGCAACTCCAAAACGGACCTCCTGACGGGCATGAACGTCCAACCTATAATGACCGACAAAGGTGGACATTGACGACCAAGTCGCCGCCCGGCGAATATCGAGAGGAACTACATGAGACCTCCCGGCCTACAAAGTTGCTTGCGCTCGAGAGGAGTGAGCACGGAGTCCCGGTGGAGCTGGCTCTCCCAGAAGAAGGTACGCCGCGCCTCAATGGCCTCCGTAACCCATCTAGAAATGGTAGATTCGGAGGCTGCGGATCCCCGATGAGAACCCGTGAACAAGACAAAAGAGGAACAGCCATATGGAAGGGTCTCGCGACCCCCAGATACAGAAAAAGAACCTTCTTAAGGTCCACCGCCCGCAACGGAGACCGACCACTGTCACACTGCGCCTTTGGAAAAGACGGAAAGAAAAGAGGCTGGTTAACAGCGAACGGCGTCAGCACTTTGGGCAAAAAAGGAAGGGACAGTTCGCAGAAAAACGCCTTCGGAGGAAAACGAGATAGGGATCTCGACACGAGAGAGCCTGGAGCTCAGAAATACGGTGTGCCGAAATTATGGCCACCAAGAAGACTGCCTTCAGAGTCAAATCTAGAAGAGAACAGGCCCTCAGAGGCTCAAAGGGAGGAGCAACGAGGGCACAGAGGACAAGCACGAGAGCCCACGCCGGTACAGGCGAACGCAGAGGAGGCCGGAAGGCCCGAACTCCGCGGAGGAACCGAGACACGTCCGAATGCGAAGCTATCGATCGCCCCGCTATAGGACCCCGAAAACAAGTTAAAGCGACCACTTGTACTCGCAAGGAATCGAGCGCTAATCCCTTATCCACTCCGGCCTGTAAAAAGGACCGGATGTCCGGAACACCGCAACGCCAGGGTGAGAGGTTATTTCGCGAACACCAACCATCAAGAGAAGCCAAACCCGAGCGCAAGTCAGCGTCGTGGTAGACCGCCGCGCCGTGAGAAGCGTCACGACCACACAAGGTGAATAGCCATAGCGAGCAAACCGGCGGCGTTTAATAGCCAGGCCGTAAGCGAGTAAGGAGCCGGGTCTTCCATCTCCACCGGTCCCTGAATCAGAAGGCCGAGAAACGCCTCGAGGCGGAGCAGCGACGCCCCAGACAGACGGAAGAGATCCGCATACCATGGTCCGCGAGCCCAATTCGGAGCCAGCAGGAGCACAGGGCCGCGACGGTCTCGGAGCCGCTGGAGGACCATGCATATCACGGATCAGGGAGGGAAAACACACAGGAGAAGATGAGTCGGCCACGGTTGAGAGAGAGCATCTATGCCGTGCGCTCCCTCGTCCCTCCAATGGCCGAAGTACAGCGAAGCCTTGGCAGTCTGCGCCGTAGCCATTAGATCCATGGTCGGTAGTCCCCACAGGTGAACAATGGACCGGAAAGCATCCGGCTGCAGAGCACAGCCCCCGGGCTCCAGAGAGTGCCGGCTGAGAAAATCGGCTTACACATTGTTCACGCCTGCGATGTGCTGCGGCGATAGCCTGAAGATGTTCCTCCGCCCACGGGAGGAGCAAACGCCTCACCTGTGAGACATCCGGACATTGCATGCCGCCTAGGCGGCTTAGGTAAGCAACCGTCGTGGCGTCGGACAGGATCCGAACCGCACACCGCCGCAGAAGAGGCTGAAACTGAAGAAGGGCGAAGCGCACTTTCCGCGTCTCAAGACGATTGATAGACCCTTGGGCTTCGCGAGGTGACCAACTCCCCTGCGCCGAGGCCAAGCCGCAAGGCGCTCCCCAACCGGAGAGGTCGGCGACTGGCGTCACCAAGATCCAGCGCAGAGACTCCAGAGGGACCCCCCGTAGAAGACTGTGTGCCTGAAGCCACCAGCGGAGGCTGCGGCGCACTGGCAGAAGCAAAGGCAACCAGATTAGATAACTCTCCGATACCGGCAACCAACGTGATAGAAGCGCCGTCGGCAAGCAGCATATGTGCGCTCTTGCCCACGGAACGAGGGCTATCGTTGCTGCCATGGACCCCAAGAGTTGAAGGTAGCCCCAAGGCCGAGGCGCTGCTTGATCCAAGCAGCGGCGGAGCTGAAGAGAGATCTTCTGAAAACGTTCCTGAGGTAGAAACACTCGTCCCCGACGAGTGTCGCACCCAGCCCCTAGAAAATCCAGGACCGGAAGCATCCCAAAATAGACAGAGGAATGGCCCAGTCCTCCTTCTAACGGTGGACCGGGACGAATGGCATCTAAATGCTGGAGCCTTTAAATGAAGCAACATCCGCTGCCCATTGACGCAGGCTGAGCCATCTCCGAGCTACCGACACCGGTGCTAGGAAGCGAGCTGACAGCCGCAAGAGATCACAGAATGCCTCTGCCCGGAATGCAGCGATGGATTCGAAATAAACCAACTCGGGAACACCTGGAAGCTGCTGAATCCATTGAAGGGAGGCCCGAGCTGCTAGACCTCCGCACACCCCTGCAAGAAGGAAATAGCGGGCGAAGGAAAACCCGTCTTTAGCAGCCTCCCAACTCTTTAGGTCTTGCTGGTCGCGGAGCGCCTCTCCGCCCTCAACCGGAAGTGTGGAATGCCTGATGACCCTGGTCAGAACGCATCAACTGTCGGGTATGTCAGCCAACGGTCCAAGTGAAAGGGAGACCAAGGGTATAACTGACCAATACCGTGTGCCATACGAATGCCCTGGAAAATGGGATCCGGCTGCAACCGGATTTGGGAATCCGGAGGATCAGTCGTGTCGGCTAGGGGGAGCGACCCCATCACCTGTGTGATTAGAGCCGGCAACTCCTCTTTCCGAAAAAGGCTGAGAACCGTCAGCGAAGAAAACAGACGGAGAATATTCCCCATCTCCGTACTCCAACGAGTCCGGGCTGACCTCCGAAGATTTAAAGTCTTCTTGAATATCCATAGTACCCCGCAAGGCACATGCAATGCTCCAAGGAGGACGTACTGCTCTAAGGTCTGAGGACTTACGGGACCACTTGCGAGACCACGCCATATGCTTGCCTGCTACTGGGCAGGTGTAGGAGATATTCCAAAAGACTCCAAAAGTCACAGGCGTCATGCCAGATGGAAGAGTGTGAGGAAGGCACTGTCAGTCAAGGCTGCTGTGGCCTCCAGCGGCTGTGGAAGCGACATGGGAGCTGACTGAATCCTTTCCTGCAGGAAGATCCTGCAGCAGGGGCTCTGAGGAGGGAGGAGATAAGGTGCTGATGAACCCATCTAGCAGCGCAGTGGGAATGGGGAAAGAGTCTCCGGGATGCAGCGTGCAGGTGGAACACAAGCAATCTATTAATTCCCCCTTCGGCTAGTTACATATCACATATAATACATCCAGAGAAACAAGCATTGTAGAGACTTAAACCACCTTTCCTCTTTTTTTTTAGCATTTAAAACAAAAATCAAGGTGGCTCAGGGAAAACGAAGACTCTTCAAAGAAAAGGATTCTGAAACTCCCCGTGCCTCTAGGGTTACCAACTTTTTCACCGAGAAAAACCCGACACCTGTGGCTCGCCATGCTCCACCCATTCTCCGCCCCTAGTCCCACCCCTGCCCCGCCCCCTGCCCCACCCACAAAAATTACCGAGGATACGTGTAGGCTAACTTCCTTGGTCAGATAATAATTAAACTGGGAACCCCAAAATCCAAACATGAAATGTACAACACTAGAGAAATAAAACTATAAAGTAATTTCCTCTTGCACTAAACAAAAACGCAAAGATGTTATCAATACACACTTCCCAGACCAAACATATTCCAGCTAATAAATTCAAAATAAAAAGTATTTTTCTACCTTCTGTTTGGGCGTTTTATTTTTCAGTTGCAATTGCTCCAGTCACTTTCTTCTGGTTTCTTCGTGTCTTCTGCGAGCTATCCATTTGTCCTTTCTTCTCTTTTAGATGTTTTCCATTCTCTCTCTATTTCTGCTTTAACATACTGATTGTTTCCCTTTTGCTCTTTCCCCCAATTCTTTCCTTATTCCTTTATCATCCATTTAAATTTCACCCTTCCATTCTCAAGCCCCTCACTCTCCCAATACCCAGCCCATCATAGACTTTTCTTCCACACAAAATATTTTTCCCCTCTCCACTCATTCCCCATCTATTCTAGTCCTCCCCCAAAATCAGTTCCCTTATAGTTCTAGACCCACCCAGCATCCACTCTCTTCTAATCCCATTCTCCCATGCCCCACATCAGCCCATTTCCAGTCCTATTCCAGCTCTTCATCAGCCCATTTCCAGTGCTAGCCCTCACATCACAGACTATTTCCAGTCCTAGCCCCCCCCAATCACAGCCCATTTCCAGTCCTAGCCCCCCCCAATCACAGCCCATTTCCAGTCCAAGTCCCCCATCACAGCCTATTTCCAGTCCTAGGCCCCCCCCATCACATCCCATTTGCAGTCGGAGTCCCCCCCGCACCATCACAGCCCATTTGCAGTCCTACCCCCCCCCCCCCACCATCACAGTCCATTTGCAGTCCTAGCCCCCCTAATCACAGCCTATTTCCAGTCCAAGTTCCCCCTCCCTCCACCATAGCCCATTTCCAGTCCAAGTTCCCCCCCCCATAGCCCTTTTCCAGTCCAGGTCCCCCTCCCCATCACAGCCCATTTCCAGTCCATGTCCCCCCCCAATAGCCCTTTTGCAGTCCAGGTCCCCCTCCCCATCAAAACCCATTTCCAGTCCATGTCCCCCCCCACATAGCCCTTTTACAGTCCAGGTCCCCCTCCCCATCACAGCCCATTTCTTTCCAGTCCAATGCCCCCCCATAGCCCTTTTCCAGTCCAGGTCCCCCCCCCTTTCACAACCCATTTCCAGTCCAAGTCCCCCTAATCACAGCTTATTTCCAGTCCAAGTTCCCCCTCCCTCCGCCCTAGCCCAGTTCCAGTCCAAGTTCCCCCCCCATTGCCCTCTTCCAGTCCAAGTTCCCCCCCCCATAGCCCTTTTCTAGTCCAGGTCCCCCTCCCCATCACAACCCATTTCCAGTCCATGTCCCCCCCCCCCCAGCCCTTTTCCAGTCCAGGTCCCCCCCCCCATCAAAACCCATTTCCATTCCATGTCCCCCCCCCCCATAGCCCTTTTACAGTCCAGGTCCCCTCCCATCACAGCCCATTTCTTTCCAGTCCAAGTCCCCCCCCCCATAGCCCTTTTCCGGTCCTGGTCCCCCCCCCATCACAACCCATTTCCAGTCAAATTCCACCCTCCTAGCCCTTTTCCAGTCCATGTCCCCTCCCCCCATCACAGCCCAGGCAGTCCTTGGCCTCCACCCACATCCGCGGCTGTCGGAGGCTGTAGAGGGAGCCGGGGAAGCCCGCGCGAGGCCCCGGCTCCCTCTGAACAGCCGCCAGCGTGAAGAGCCTTTACCTACCCGCTGGCGGCTGTTCCTGTGAAGCCGCGAAGGCTGGGAAAGGTTAAAGGCCCTTTAACCTTTCCCAGCATTCGCGGCTTCACAGGAACAGCCGCCAGCGTGAAGGTAAAGGCTCTTCACGCTGGCGGCTGTTCAGAGGGAGCCGGGGCCTCGCGCGGGCTTCCCCGGCTCCCTCGGAAGCCCTCCGGGTTGGGAGAAAAGCCGGGTTTTTTGCTCTGGCCGCACCCGATCTTGCAGCCAGAGCAAAAAAAACGGCTTTTCAAGGGCCGGTTTTGCCTCTGCGCCGGCCTGGCCATGGAAAAACCGGCCAGGCCGGCTGAAAACCGGCCAGTTGGCAACCCTACGTGCCTCCACAGCATGTTTAAATGTGTGGAAACTGCTGTCTAGAGCTGTTCCCTCCAAAAAGAAACACTGAAGAGAAAACAAAATGGCCGCTGGCACAGAAAAACTGTCAGGTATTCTCTGAGCTGAGAAGGGAACTGTCAGTCATTCACTGTGCTGGTACAGAGAAACTTTCAAAGTCAGGGTAAGGCAATTACAGTGACTGAAAGTAGGGAAATTAGAGTTTGATCCCTCCGCAGCCACTCAGACCTCCATGGTAGGGGCTGAAAGGTGTTTCTGGGGAGGGATGTAGAAGCTCAAATCCAGCTGTACTGAAGATTACAGTGAGTATGCTTAATTAGGCCGAGCCAAAACAGTCAGGATCCAAAACACTGACTTAAAATTCCAATCAAATGGTATATTGAATAAGACAGGTACAATATTCCAGTAAGACGTACAAAGTAACCCGGCTGCAGTTTGTGGATTAAGAATTTAAAGTAGGAACTCCAAAACTCAGAGGCAGCCGGTCCGGATGCAGTTGAAATCAACCCAGGGCAGCTGAGGCAAGTAAGAAAAAACAGGCTACTCACAGTTTTCTTTCAGAAAATGATACCTGAACTTCATGGGGATGTCCAAACCCTCGTGGCAAAGACTCTGCGCAGCGTAAAGCCAATGGAGAGCTCCACTGAAGCCAGGCTCAGGAGTTCCCAAGTTTATCTGGGGAATCAAGACGCTGGGGGAAGAGCACAGCTGATTCTTGAGGTCCCTGTGTCTCTTCTGACAGCCTATGCAGCGTAGACCTGAATAAGGCATAGTGAGAACTAAAAAAAATAATAACTCTGCCCCGCAGGAACAGGCATTTAACAATATTCCCCATAATAGGTAATGCCTCAGCCAGCCTTCTTTGTTGGGCACAGTGGGGGATGGAACCCATGAGCCCTGCACCATTGGTCAGTGTCTTAGCATTGTACTGTGGCTCTGAATTGCATCCTGTTCTCTATTCATGCCTTCTGTACTTTTTATTCATTATGTTAATACATAGGCAGAGAAAAAAGAACCCCTCCACAACTCACAGCTAGCAAGTGTTGTGGAAAAAAATTAAACAGCAATAGAGGTGCTAGAAAGCAAGTAGAGAAGGAATCTGGCTTCCCGCCAAAAACCGGGGCTCATGAGCTATTCAAAATGGCCGCCGGCAAAAATAAACCTCAAAAAGAGTGAATTAAAACCCCCAAAAGCTAAGGAATTAACTTAAAAAGTCAAAGGACAAGGTGGGAGGGTTGCAGGCATGAGAGAAATGCCTAAAATCGCTGAAAAATCAAGAAAAATAAATCGAGTCACCACCAGACATCAGTGGGAGAAAGACAGGCTTTGTATTCACAGTACCGAGAGTGCAGAGAAGCCACGGACCGCTGCTCAGCCCACTGACAGCTGCCTCACCACTAAAATCAGCCCCAGGGACTGGATTTTAGGAGGCTTACCATCCAGCTAAATAGTCCTCTTGACTAGTGCTGGGAAGTCTTCACATCAGCGATCTCTACTGTGACAGGACACAGGAGCTCAGCTGGTAACCATCCTGGCAACTACAGGGTATAATCTCTCCAAAAGAAATCACAAAGAAATAAATCATTTTAAATGTTTTTGAAGGAGCAAAAAAACAAAGCATCCATATCTGCTGGAGACAGAGAAAAACTGAGGGAGACCCCTAGGGGTAGGATTATATCACCAGGCTCCAGCCTATCAGAGCTCTGGTAGAATTCTCTGTCTCCAAGATCTGCTGGCAGGGGTGCATAACCCATTTGTCTGGACTGGTCTAGCAGTATGAACTGGAAATTTATACTAATAAACTGTACCTAATACGTATAATATACCTTGTTCACCTGAAGCTTAACTAATCTCAGGTCCTTAGTGTATGACTGAATTGGGTAAAGAGCTTCACCTGAGAGCACCTCCTGTCTTTTAAGATGTGTAAGTACCTATAAAGCTACGATTATCCCAGGGGAGGGAGGGAAATAACACTTATTAAAAGAGGGCTGCTACACAGTACCCTGTCTTGTGCTGCTGAGGTAAGCTAAATTCTGATGTGATTTAAATTATAGCTCTTAGCTGATGCTAGGCTCTAACTTCTTATGAAATTTAAACTACAAGCTCTCTGCTGGGTTCTAAATTTAACCAGAAAGCTTTCTTCTGTGTTTAAATTTAAGCTAAAAGTACTTTGCTGATGCCAAGCCCTGAGTGACTATTAAATTTAGACTACAAGCTCTCTGCTGGGTTCCAAATGTAACCAGAAAGCTCTCTTCTGTGTTTTAAATTTAAACTAAAAGTACTTTGCTGTTACTAGGCCCTGAGTGACTATTAAATTTAAACTACAAGCTCTCTGCTGGGTATGAAATATAACCAGAAAGTTCTCCTCTGTGTTTTATATTTAAACTTAAACTGCTGCTACTAGGCCCTGACTGATTTAACAAAAAATAGTGGGTTCACAGATTAATTAGCTTTAATACAAAGAATTCATTTTAGAAATTACCAGAAGTATATACTCACAGTTGCAGATCTCTCTTCAGAAGTAACAGTCCCTTTTTCTAGTCCTTCAAACATTTAAGCTCCTAAATTTAGGTGAATGTTGAGCGGAAAACTGAGACTTCTAAGTTATGCTCTCAAATTTAGGCCCTCCCATTCATTTGCCTACATTTATAAGCCTAATTTAAGGTGCCTAATGATGGAAATCAGCGCTAAGCTCCCAACTTTTTTCCCCACTCTACATCGGCCTGTTGCCTCCTAATTTTTAGGTTCCTAAATTTAGGAATTCACTGAAATTTTGGGCATAGATTTAGGACTTCAACCTTAGTAAATTTTCAAAGAGGCAAATTTAGAAGCTTAACTCTCAAAAGTTAGGAGCATAAACCTTTTCCAGTCAATATTCAGCAGCAGTGGGTCAGCTGTTTTGTTTTATTTTTTAAATGCTGGCTGCTTCAATTATCTAGGCAATGTGACCAGAGCCAGCACTATCCATATAGCAGAGTTATTCAGTGCTGCTATACTGATAAGCTACCTAGATAGCAATTACAAAAATGCAATGTGTGCGCTTTCAAGTCAGTGCTGACTCCTGGCAACCCAGCAGTTCCAGGGTTTTCTTGACAGTGTGACCAGAGGTAGACTGTTTTCCTTCTTTTATGATAGCATTTTTCTGTCCTAAGCTACATGGCTATTTGTATAGTGCAGATGCCATCCCAGCATTATCCAGATAGTGCCGAAGTGGTCTGTCAGAATATTCAATGGCACAATCTGTATAGTAATACAAAAAAACAAAAAACACTTCCTTTCACCACCCTTACTTAACAAAATTCAATTAAGATATAAACAATCTACTTCAAAGAAATTCTCTCTAGGGTAATTATCTGCAGGCCTCAGTAAATGCTCACACCATTCATTTGGCGAACGGTGTAACCATAGGATAGAGCTTCCAGTTTTTCATACATCACCGGCCTTCCCTTTTTAGTTCAAAATAATACAATATTCTCTAAAAAAGTACTTTTTTAGGATTCGGACAGAGTAATAAACATTTAAACTTGAGCTGCCATTTCGCTTCTCAGAGTGCCTCAAGTTTAAATGTTTATTACTCTGTCCCGGATAAAATGCTGGATCCCTGATGAAGCCCGGAAGGGTGAAACAAAAGCTTTTGTAGGATCTCCAGTGCAGTTCGATCTTTAATGTTGAAAATCCGGTGTATTGCTCTATACCCTTGGAAACCTGAAACTATGGTGCGGGGTTTTCTGAAGCGGCATTTGAAGCGGTGATAGCACCAAAGATAAGTAACGGATTACTATTGCCCTAGTTATGTGACCGATTGCGCATTATCAAAAGTATCTTTATTTCTTTTTCAGATATTTGAATCTCTATTTTGGTGCAAGTCGCTGAATTTTGGGAAACCCATATCTTTATGGGTGTTGCGAATACCATGAGAATTATACTATATAAAATTTAAATTTAAAAAATAGATTTTGGATAATTTAAAATTTTATTAAAATTCTATTAAGGTTTGTTGGAAGATTGAATAAATTTGATATGAAATTTTAATTGATATACCGAATCCTAAAAAAGTACTTTTTTAGAGAATATTGTATTATTTTGAACTAAAAAGGGAAGGCCGGTGATGTATGAAAAACTGGAAGTTCTATCCTATGGTGACACCGTTCGCCAAATGAATGGTGTGAGCATTTACTGAGGCCTGCAGATAATTACCCTAGAGAGAATTTCTTTGAAGTAGATTGTTTATATCTTAATTGAATTTTGTTAAGTAAGGGTGGTGAAAGGAAGTGGTTTTTGGTTTTTTGTATTAGTATTGTTCCTTTCGGCAGTGATTTTGAGCTGAACAATCTGTATAGTGCCATTGGATCTCTCTTTCAGTGGCACTTATCCAGTTAGTAGATGCTTACTATGTAATGCTGATGCTTTTGAAAACTGACCCCATTGAATACTGGCCTCTATAAGATGACACTTTACTTACCAGATACTGTAATGTCCTTTCCTTGAGTCCTGCTAGACTAGTCCAGACAAGTGGATTGGTGGAGACAAAGAACCAATGAAAAGCCCAGATTTCAATGACATTACTCCCATGCTTCTATCCAGCTCAGTCACCAAAGGTCCCTTCAGTATTTGTCCCAAAGCATATGGAAGAGACAGAGCAAGCCTCACACAACTTCACATTTCAGCAACAATGAGTAATCAACAGTAGCAAACTATGTACACGAAAGTAAAAACAGAAGGCTGTCAGCAGAAGATGAGCCTGCAGAGCCAAGTATAAAATCATGGTGGTCCTAAGGGTACCACAGCAGACAAAAAACCCAGAGCAATTCAGTTCCGAGGGTGGGCCCTGTACTGGCCTAGCAGGATTCAAGAAAAGGACATAACCTGCTAAGTAAAATGTCACCTTCTATATATTCCTGCTAGACCAGTCCAGACAAGTGTGATGTACAAAAGGTACAACAGCATTGGGCGGGAAGAAGACACAGCAGCTCGCAGAACTCTTGAGCCGAAGGCCATGTCCACTTGTACGTGGACATTGAAGTGGCAGTGCTTGACAAAGGGAAAGAGATGCCCACATTGCTGCCCAACAAATGTCTGCATGGGACACCGAGCTCTACTCCACCCATGAGGACGCTTGTGCTCGGGTGGAATGGGCGCACAAACCCTCTAGAATAAGCTGATTCCATAAAGATATGCTGAAGCAATACTTACCTTAATCCAGCTCTCCAAGGTCGGCTGCTGCTTCACCCTTGCGCAGGCCAGCAAATGGCATAAAAAGATGGTCTATCTTATGAAAGAAATTCGTAACCTCCAAATATCGGAGAAGCACCTTCTGGACATCCAGAAGGAGAAGATCCTTATCCATTCCCAGGCACTGCTCCTTAGAGAAGGAGGGCAGGTAAACCAACTGGTTCTCGTGAAAGCAAAAGAGCACTTTAGGCAAGAAAGAAGGCACAGGCCGAATGAAAACGGCCTCAGATGAAATGGACAGATAAGGATCTTGGCAAAACAGAGCCTGCAGCTCGGAGATGCGCCTTGCGGAAGAAATCACGACCAAGAAGACAGTCTTGAGTGTCAAATCCTTCAAGGTAGCATACTTCAATGGCTCAAAAGAGGCCACCATCAGGACTCTGAGCACCAGAGACAGATCCCAGAAAGAGATCCCAGAACGAAGTGTGTGGGTGTGGGGGAGGGGGGGGGGCGGGGTATGCAGACTTCAAACCCCTTGGAGCCCAGTATCCTGTTTCCAACAGTGGCCAATCTAGGTCATAGGTTCCTAGCAGTTTTCCCAAAAGACACAGGTTCCACAATGCTTGTATAGGGTCAAGCAGTGATATCCTGGGTCCCATTTAATAATGGTTTATGGACCTTTCCTTTTAAACCCAACGACACTAACAGCTTTTACTACATCCTCCGATAACAAATTCCAGAGTTTGATTACACGTTGAGTGAAAAAATATTTTCTCTTATTAATCTTAAATAGGTTACCCTGTAACTTCATTACATGTCCCCCAGTCTTTCTATATTCTAATGATGTAAACAATTAGTAACATAGTAAATGACGACAGATAAAGACCAGTATGGTCCAGCTAGTTTGACCAGCAAGATGGCAGGAGTATGATGGCAGGAGTAGGTGCACTCCTTCCCATGTCTTTGTTTAGGGGTGCACCCACCAGGAGTAGGTGCACCCCTCCCAATGTCTTTACCCCTCCCCGTGTCTTTGTTTAGGAGTGAACACCGCTCCTCCCCATGTCTTTGCTTAGGGGTGAACCCATCGCTCCATGTAGGACACCCCTATTTGTTGAAAAATTAGATGGTTCAGTTTATTTTGATTTTATCCTGTTGCTGTAAAGTGATCCCCTGTGTCTATCCCAGGCCACTTTGAATTCCATCACTGTGTTTGCCCCCACCACCTCAATTGGGAGGGCATTCCAAGCATCCACCACCCTTTCAGTGAAAGAGTATTTCATGACATTGCCTTTCAATTTACCACCTTGCAGCTTCATGTTATGCCCTCTAGTTTTACAGCTTCCCCGTCTTTGGAAGAGGTTTGTTTGTTCATTATTCCTCTTTAAGTATTTAAAGGTCTGAATCATATCTCCCCTATCCCTCCTCTCTTCCAAAGTGTACGTATTTAGGCCTTCAAGTCTCTTCTCATAAGGCTTCTGACACAGGTTCCAAATCATTTTGGTCGCCTTCCTCTGAACAGTTTCCATTCTTTTTACATCCTTTGCAAGATATGGTCTACAAAACTGAACACAGTATTCCATGTTATCCACTCCCTCAGGGGAGTCCACTCTGTTGCAAATTTTCGTGTCATCTGCAAAAAGACAGACTTTTCCATTCAGTCCTTCAGCAATATCACTCACAAATACATTGAACAGTGCTGGCCCAGGACCAAACCCTGAAGCACCCCACTAATCACCTTCCTTTCATCCGAGTGAGTTCCATTTACCATCACCCTCTGTCGTCTGTCAGTCAACCAATTTCTGATCCAGTTTACCACCTTGGGACCCATCCCCAACTACTGATTTTATTGATAAGCCTCCTATGAGGGCCAGTATCGAAGGCTTTGCTGAAATCCAGGTAGATGACATCCACTGCATGCCCCTGATCTAGCTCTCTGGTCAACCAGTCAAAGAACTCAATCAGATTTGTTTGGCAAGACCGGCCTTCAATAAAACCATGTTGCCTTGGATCTTGCAACCTGTTGGTTTTGAGAAAGTTCACTATTCGCTCTTTCAGGAGTGTCTCCATTACTTTTCCCGCCACCGAGGTAAGGCTCACGGGCCTGTAGTTTTACACTTCTTCCCTGTCACCACTTTTGTGTAGAGGTACGACATCAGCCATTCTCCAGTCCTGAGGAACATCTCCTGTTTCCAAGGATCTATTGAAAATATCCTTTAACGGCCCTGCAAGAACCTCTCTGAGCTTTTTCAGTATCCTGGGATGTATCTCATCCAGTCCCATGGCCTTGTCCACTTTCAGTTTTGCAAGCTGCTCTAACACCTCATCTTCTCTGAATGGTGTGGTATCTACTTCATTCCCATTTTTATATTTGGGAGTCACAGGTGGTCCTTCTCCAGGACTTTCTTTAGTAAAAACAGAGCAGAAGTATTTGTTTAGCAATTTTGCTTTTTCAATGTCACTTTCCACGAGTCCGTTCCCAGCACTTCTGAGTCCTACAATTCCACCTCTGATCTTCTTCCTTTCCCAAATATACCTGTAGAAATTGATCTACATTTACCCGTTCCACTCCATTCATTAATTTATAGACCTCTATCATATCTCCCCTCAGCCGTCTCTTTTCCAGGTTGAAGAGCCCTAACTTTTTTAGCCTCTCTTCATAGGGGTATCCTTCCATCCCCTTTACCATTTTGGTGGCTCTTGTCTGTACCTTTTCTAATAACGCTATATCCTTTTTAAGATACGGTGACCAGAATTGCACACAATACTCAATGTGCGGTCGCACCATGGAACATAGTAACATAGCAGTAACATAGCAAATGATGGGCAGATAAAGCATAGTTACTCACCTGTAAAGCACAGTTACTTACCTGTAACAGGTGATCTCTGGGAACAGCAGGAATTAGTCCTCACATATGGGTACGTCGGTACCGACGGAGCCTGCGCGGGAAAGCTCCCCAGCTTCCCAGAAAGAAAGCTTTTGGGAGCCTCCCACAGCGCCTGCGCGCTGCCTTCCCGCCTTTCCTAACCAACTATCCTCAGTTCAAGTTTAAAGCTGAGACAATAGAGAGAGAGAGGAAAGGAAAGATAGAGAGAGAGATACAACTCCTAGGGGAGGTGGGAGGGTTGTGAGGACTAATTCCTGCTGTTCCCAGAGATCACCTGTTACAGGGTAAGTAACTGTGCTATCTCCAGGAACAAGCAGGAATGAGTCCTCACATATGGGGACTCCCTAGCTAAGATGCCTGGGAGATCCCCAATGGTATGAGACCCTGAAAGGTTCCTCGTCTTCCTATGGATCTCAGGCATCCATTAAGGGATGGAGGGCAGGAGTTGTTTAAGAATGGAACAGGTGTCTGAGGACAGCCTGACCAAACAAGGCATCCCGGCGGGAGTCCTTGTCCAAACAGTAATGGGCTGTGAAGGTATGAACCGAGGCCCAGTTGGCTGCTCGACAGATCTGGTCGATGGACACAGAATGAAGATGAGCCATAGAGGCGGCCATGGCCCTCACATTGTGAGCTGTGACATGGCCCTCCAGAGAAAGGTTCTTAGTCTGGTAAGCAAAAGAAATACACTGAGCAATCCAATTGGACAGTGTTCTCTTAGAGACTGGAAGTCCTAAATGAGAAGGATCAAAAGCAACAAAAAGCTGGGAAGACTTTATATGTTGCTGTGTCCTGTGTAAGTAAAAAGCAAGAGCTCTTTTACAATCTAGAGTATGAAGGTTCCTCTCTGCACTGGATGCATGAGGAGCTGGAAAAAAGACAGGTAAATTATACCTCTTGATTAAGATGAAAAGGTGAGACCACTTTAGGCATAAAGTGAGGATTTGTCCTAAGGACTACCTTATCATGATGGAACCTTGTATAAGGTGGATTAGCCACTAGGGCCTGCAGTTCACTGATGCGGCGAGCAGAAGTGACTGCAATAAGGAAAATAACCTTCCAGGAAAGAAATTTCAAGGAGATAGTGGCTAAGGGTTCAAAAGGTGGCTTCATAAGCTGACCAAGAACCAAGTTTAATTCCCATGCCACTGGAGGAGGTCGAATGGGAGGTTTGTTAAAGTTAGGCTTCTCATGAATCTTGCAATAAGAGGATGAGAGGAGATAGGTTGTCCATTGAGAGGCTTAAGGGATGCTGCAATAGCACTCAAATGGACCCTTACTGAATTCGTTTTAAGGCCTGCACTGGAGAGATGCAGGAGATATTCCAATAGAGAATTCACAGGAAGTGCCAGAGGGTCAAGACCCTTTTGAGCACACCAAATGGAAAATCTTTTCCACTTAAAAGCACAGGAACGTCTAGTGGAAGTTTTTCTGGAAGCATGGAGGATATCCTTCACTTGCTGAGAAAGATTGAAGTCTTGAAGGTCTAGGCCTTCAGTAACCAAGCTCTGAGGTGAAGGGACTTGGGATTTGGATGCCACAAAGTCCCTTCCTCCTGGGACATTAGGTCTGGCGCAGCTCCCAAGTCCAGGGAGGGGGCTTGGGAGAGATGCAGAAGTAGAGGGTACCACACTTGGCGTGGCCAGCGTGGAGCTATGAGGATCATAGATCCTTGATCCCTCTGGAGTTTGAACAGAGTCTTGGGAATCAAGGGAATGGGTGGAAAGGCATACAGGAAGCCCTGACCCCAATGAAGGAGGAAGGCATCCTTGGCCTGAACTCCCTGACACGGAATTCTGGAACAGAACCGGGGAAGTTTGGCATTCCACGGACTTGCAAAGAGGTCTATGTCTGGGGTTCCCCATTCCTGGAAGATTCTGAGTACCTGATCCATGTGCAGGGACCATTCGGGTGGAAGCAGAACTCGACTGAGTCTGTCTGCCCAAGAGTTTTGGATTCCTGGGAGGTATACTGCCAGGAGATGGATTTGATGCTCTCCGGCGAAGGCCCATAATCTTAGAGCTTTGTTGCAAAGCGACAGAGAGCCAGTTCCTCCTTGCTTGTTTATGTAAAACATGGCTACTTGATTGTCCGTATGAATGAGGACTGTCTTGTAGCTGAGGAGGGTATGAAAGACCTTGAGAGCTAGGAGCACTGCTCTAAGTTCCAAGTGGTTGATATGAAGAGAGGTCTCCTGAAGGGACCAAATGCCTTGGGTGGAGAGGTCTTGTAGATGAGCTCCCCAACCTGTTTGGGAGGCATCTGCTGGGAGGGTTGCCTGGGGCAACAAAGGTTGGAAGGGGGACCCCAGCAACAGATTTTGAGTGGACATCCACCATTGGAGAGACCAAAAGAGACGTTTGGAGGTTGCTATTTGGTCTGAGAGAGCTCCTGAAGCTTGAGTCCACTGGATGGACAAAGGCCATTGAGCTGCTCTCATGTGTAGGTGAGCATAGGGTACCACATGTACTGTGGAAGCCATATGGCCTAGCAGCTGTAGCATCTCCCTGGCAGTTAAATGGCTCTTTGACTGAATCTGGGAGGCTAGCTGCACTAGACATTGACAACAGGCCTGAGGAAGGTAGGCCCTTGCAGAAGTGGTGTCCAACCAGGCCCCTATGAATTCCAGGGACTGAGTAGGGGTGAGCTGGAACTTTGGGAGGTTCACCACAAGTCCCAGGTATTGCAGAATGCGCCTGGTGCGGTTCAGGGAGATCTGAGCCTCCGACTGGGTTGGAGCTCGGATGAGCCAGTCGTCCAGATATTGCAAGACAAATATTCCCAGAGTGCGTAGAAATGCAGCAACTATTGCCATGCATTTGGTGAACACTCTTGGAGCAGAGGCTAGACCGAAAGGAAGCACTCTGTATTGGTAATGTTTTCCCTGGAACAGAAAACGTAGGAATTTTCTGTGAGATGGATGGATGAGGACATGAGTGTACGCATCCTTGAGATCTAGAGAACAAAGCCAATCCTGACTCTGCAGGTATGGAAGGAGAGTGCCTAGAGAAAGCATCTTGAACTTCTCCTTGCATAGGAATTTGTTCAATTCTCTGAGATCTAGAATGGGTCTGTATCCCCCTGTTTTCTTTGGAATGAGAAAATAGGGGGAGTAAAACCCTGACCCCTGTTGAAGAAGAGAAACTTCTTCTATGGCCCCCTGGGCCAGAAGGGTAGTCACCTCCTGATCCAGAAGGTCGAGGAGAGATGTGGGAGAATTGAAGTGTCTCACCATGGTGTAGGGAGGAAGGTCTGAGAAATGAAGTTTGTAGCCCTCTCTTATGATAGAGAGGGTCCACTGCTCTGATGTGATTTGCTCCCATCTGGGAGCAAAATGAGCTAACCTTCCTGGAATGGTGAGAGGTTCTGGCTGTTGTAGAGCCAGAAAGGTTAAGTTCTCTAGTATCAAGTTAAAAACCCTGAGGGGGTTGGGACTGCTGAGTTGTAGCAGCCCCTGCAGGTTTAGGCCTGGCCTGTTTAGGTTGCTGACGCTTAGTAGCAAAGCGACCTGTAGAAGATTGTTGGCCAGAAGTGGAAGGAAATCTGCTCCTTTTGTAAAAAGGCTTTTTGAAAGACTTTTTCTTGGCTGGAATGGAAGTTGACTTAGAAAGTCTATCCAGAGCAGAATTCTCTGCATCCATTTGAGTGGCTTTTATTTGCCACTCTTTGCCAAAGAAATTTTCACCCGTACAGGGCAGATTTCCTAAGCCATCCTGAACCCAGGGTTCTAGATCAGAAGCCTGGAGCCAAGCAATTCTGCGAGCAGCTATGGCAATGCCTGAGGCTCTGCTGGCACCTTCAAAGGAATCAAAGGCTGCCCTGTTGGAAAACTTTGAAATATCTTGAGTATGCTTAAGCCAAAGGAGGAATTCATCCCTTCTATCCTCTGGAATAAAAGGGAGAAAGTTGTGCAGCTTTTGTGCAACTTCCTTTAGAAACATACCCATATAAAGGCTATATGAGTTGATTCTGGCAATAAGCATACTGGCTTGGAAGATTTTCCTACCAAAAGCATCCAAGGTCCTGCATTCTCTTCCTGGGGGAGCAGAAGAGTGTCTTTTGGTACTCTTTATTCTTTTCATAGCTGACTGCACCACAATGGAGTGGT
Source organism: Ichthyophis bannanicus (assembly GCA_033557465.1). Lineage (NCBI taxonomy): Eukaryota > Metazoa > Chordata > Amphibia > Gymnophiona > Ichthyophiidae > Ichthyophis > Ichthyophis bannanicus. The sequence goes on from CM066033.1 coordinate 1,307,849,930, forward strand.
GAGGAAGCTGAGTTTTCTGAAATCCAGAACAAGGAGGGACACGGTACATAGTGTCCAATCTGCGAGAATGAGGAGAAAGGGTGAGAGGAGTCTCCCATGTCAATCATATGTTCATGAAGAATTTCATGAATTGGCAAGGTGACTGCCTCTCTGGGAGCCTTAGAGTATCCTAAAATATCAATTTATTTTGCTCTAGGCTCTGCTTCAGAGGTTACTGAAATAGAGAGTCCTTTAGCCACTTCTATTATGAAGTCTTGAAAGGACAAATCCTCTGGAGGAGACATTCTCCTTTTTGGAGAAGTAGGCTCCTCAGGAAGGGTAATGGATACTTCGGGAGACTCATCTGATGAATCAGAATCATCAGAGGAATCGAAGTATCGTCTGTCCCCTTCCAATGATCAATACGCGTATCGATCGGTACCGACATCGGGCGTCCCTGGTACCGGATCGGTACCAAGAGATAGCCCTGGACAAGGAACCTGAGTCGGTATCCTGACCGATGTCGATGCAGTCGGTACCGGTATCGGTGTTGGTACCGGTACCGACAACGGGACTCGTTGCGGTACCGACGGCGTCGCAGCTTGAATAAAAGCCATTATTAGCCTGCTGCATGGATTGCACAGTGTGATCCATGGACGCCACGACTGCCTGGATGTCGGTACCGGGAGATTGTGCCAGTACCCCAGAGCAGTCTAACAGGTGATCGGTCGAGGCCGTGCCATCGATGTCAACCTGTAACCCCATAGGAGGAGCTTTGGAAGCCGGAGATTCCCGCCGGGGTTGTTTGGCTGGGGAAGGATCCTCGAGGGCAAGCCCGGAGGCATCTCGATGCTGAGAGGGAGATTTGCCCTTCAAGGACCTGCTAGGTTTATGTTTGGTTACCTGAGACCCATCAGGAGAGGAAGACCTGGAAGATGTCGATGCCACCGCCGGTGCATCCGTGGGAAACAGCACATGGAGCTTGGCTGCTCGGTTCTGTAACCCTCGTTTAGACATTAGAGAGCAGGACTGGCAATCCGGAATGGAGTGTTCAGGACCCAAACATTTAAGACACCATTCATGGGTATCTGTAACAGAAATTGTATCGCTACAATTTGTGCATTTTTTGAACCCGGAGGCTGGTTTTTCCATGAGGGAAAATTTTCTTGTGGGCCTGTAGGCCTAAGAAGAAAAATACACCAGTGAGGAAAAAGTATAATTATTTTTTTTTGAAAGAAAAGAAAAGAAAAGACCGGCGGTACCGGTCCGGCGTTGGGGAAGGCAGACACGCGACCAAAGAAATAAATTAAAATAAAGAACTTCTTCAGCGGTGACAGGAACATGACCTGCTGGCTCCGCGGAAAAGAAGAACTGAGGAGAGTTGGTTAGGAAAGGCGGGAAGGCAGCGCGCAGGCGCTGTGGGAGGCTCCCAAAAGCTTTCTTTCTGGGAAGCTGGGGAGCTTTCCCGCGCAGGCTCCGTCGGTACCGACGTACCCATATGTGAGGACTCATTCCTGCTTGTTCCTGGAGATCAGGTGATCTCCGGGAACAGCAGGAATTTAGTCTTCACATATGGGTATCATCGGTACAGGAACGCTCCCCAACGTCCAATAGGAAAGCTTATGGGAGCATCCCACAGCGCATGCGTGCTGCCTTCCCGCCTTTCCCAACTGTCCCTCTCCAGTTGAGTTTAAAGCTGAGACAAAAGAGAGAGGGAAGGAGAGAAAGAGAGAGAGATAGAAAGATACAACTCCTAGGGGAGGTGAGTGGGTTGTGAAGACTAAATTCCTGCTGTTCCTGGAGATCACCTGTTACAGGTGAGTAACTATGCTATCTCAAGGAACAAGCAGGAATGTAGTCTTCACATATGGGGACTCCCTAGCTGCAGATGCCAGGGATATGGCCCCAGAAAGTTGTGTGCCCTTGTGAAAGGGCTCCACTTCCCCCCATGAATCTCTGGCATCCTACTAGGGATGGTGGGTAGGAGTTGATTAAGTCTGGAACAGGTGTTGAAGAATAGCCTGACCAAACAAGGCATCCCGGCGGGAGTCCTTGTCTAAGCAGTAATGGGCTGTGAAGGTATGTACCGAAGCCCAAGTAGCTGCTCGACAGATGTCGTCGATAGACAGAGTGAAGATGAGCCATTGAGGCTGCCACGGCTCTCACATTGTGAGCTGTGACATGGCCTTCAAGAGGAAGGTTCTTACTCTCAAAGGCAAAAGATATACACTGTGCAATCCAGCTGGACAGTGTCCTTTAGGAGACTGGAAGCCACAAATGACTAGGATCAAAAGCAACAAAGAGTTGAGAGGATTTTCTATGTTGCTGTGTCCTTTGCAAGTAAAAGGCCAAAGCTCTCTTACAGTCCAAAGTATGAAGGTTCCTTTCTGCACTTGAGGCGTGAGGCCTCGGAAAGAATACAGGAAGGTAAACTGCTTGGTATAAATGAAAGGATGAAACCACCTTTGGCATAAAGTGTGGATGAGTCCTAAGGACTACCTTATCATGATGGAACCTTGTATAAGGAGGATCAGCCACCAACGCTTGCAATTCACTGATGCGACGTGCTGATGTGATTGCAATGATAAAGATAACTTTCCAGGAAAGGAATTTCAAAGAGGTAGTGGCTAATGGTTCAAAGGGCCGTTTCATGAGCTGCCCAAGTACCAGATTCAAGTCCCATGCCACCAGTGGTGGCTTAATGGGAGGCTTCGTTAAAAGGAGGACTCTCATAAATCTCGCTATGAGAAGATGAGAGGAAATAGGTTGTCCATTTAGAGGCTTGAAAGAAGCTGCAATAGCACTCAAATGGACTCTCACTGAATTGGTCTTAAGCCCTGCATTTGATAAATGAAGGATGTACTCAAGTAATGATCCCAGAGGTATCGCAAGAGGGTTAAGACCCTTCTGCGAGCACCATAAGGTAAACCTTTTCCACTTAAATGCATAAGAGCGTCTTGTGGAAGGTTTCCTGGAAGCATAAAGGATATCCTTTACCTGCTGGGAAAGGTTAAGACCGTGAAGTTTTAGGCTTTCAGCAACCAGGCCCTGAGATGCAGAGACTGGAGATTGGGATGCCACAGCATCCCGTCCGCTTGAGAAAGAAGATCTGGAGCAGATCCTAACTCCAGAGGCGGAGCTTGAGAGAGATGTAGGAGCAGAAGGTACCAGATTTGCCGTGGCCAATGTGGAGCTATGAGAATCATATAACCTCTGTCTCTCTGAAGCTTGAACAGGGTTTTGGGAATTAGGGGAATGGGTGGAAAGGCATACAGGAAGTCCTGACCCCAATGAAGGAGGAAAGCATCCCTGGCCTGACAACCTCGAGCCAGAATTCTGGAACAGAACCGGGGAAGTTTGGCATTCAACGGACTTGCAAAGAGGTCTATGTCCGGGGTTCCCCAAATTTGAAAAATTTGGGCCACCTGGTCTGCATGGAGAGACCATTCGTGTGGAAGCAGAACTCGACTGAGTCTGTCTGCCCAAGAGTTTTGAATGCCTGGAAGATACACCGCAAGGAGATGAATCTGATGCTTTCTGGCGAGGGCCCATAGTCGTAAAGCTTCGTTGCAGAGCGACAGAGAGCCTGTTCCACCCTGCTTGTTCACATTGAACATGGCTACCTGATTTTCCGTTACAACTAGGACTGTCTTGTAGCTGAGCTGGGGGTGAAATACTCGAAGAGCAAGGAAGATTGCTCTGAGCTCCAGGAGGTTGATATGAAGATAGGTCTCCTGTGGAGTCCAGGTACCCTGGGTAGAGAGGCCACGCAGGTGGGCTCCCCAACCCACCTGTGAAGCATCTGTTGTTAGAGTGGCTTGGGGTGCAGGTTACTGAAAAGGAGACCCCACCAGAAGATTTTTGGGTGAATGCCACTATTGGAGGGACAAAATAAGGCAATCTGAGTTTGCTATTTTGTCTGACAGGCAACCTGACGCCTGAGTCCACTGAGTGGATAAGGTCCACTGGACTGCCCTCATATGGAGGTGAGCATAAGGAACCACATGCATGGTGGATGCCATGTGGCCCAGCAACTGTAACATTTCCCGAGCAGTGAGGTGAGGTTTTAGCACTGCTTGGGAAGCTAACTGTACAATGCGAAGGCAGCGGGACTGTGGAAGGAAGGCCCTTGTCTGTCTGGTATCCAGAAGAGCTCCTATAAACTTTAGGGATTGAGTGGGAGCAAGGTTGGATTTTGTGAAGTTTATGACAAGTCCCAAATACTGAAGGATGAGCATTGTGCGAGACAGAGCAACCCTGGCCTCTGGCTCTGAAGAGGCTCAAATGAGCCAGTAGTCTAAGTAAGGGAAGACAAATATCCCCAGGGTGCAGAGAAATGCTGCTACCACAGCCATGCATTTTGTGAACACTCTTGGTGTAGAAGCCATGCCAAAAGGAAGAACCCTGTATTGGTAGTACTTTCCTTGAAACAGGAATCGAAGGAACCTTCGGTGAGTTGGATGGATGAGAACATGAGTGTACGCATCCTTGAGATCTACAGAACAAAGCCAATCCTGACTCCGAAGGTATGGCAGCAGAGTTCCTAGAGAAATCATTTTGAACTTCTCTCTGAACAGGAATTTGTTCAATTCTCTGAGATCTAGAATGGGTCAGTGTCCTCCTGTTTTCTTTGGAATAAGGAAATAGGGGGAGTAGAACCCTGTACCCCGTTGGGGAATGGGCACCTCTTCTATTGCTCCTTGAGCAAGGAGCATAGTGACTTCTTGACCTAACCGGTCGTTGAGAGAGGTCTGAGAACTGAACTGTCTTACTACTGTAGGAGGGGGCATGCTGAAAAAATGAAGCTTGTACCCCTCTTGTACAATAGACAGAGTCCAATTTTCTGCTGTTATCTGACACCATCTGGAGGTAAAATGACATAACCTTCCCGAGATGGTGGAGGGTTCTGGGCCATTCAGGGCCAGGAAGGCAAAGTTCTCTAGACAGGAGTCAAAGCCCCTGTGGAGGCTGAGTCTGCTGAGCCGGTAGAGGCTTAGCTACCTTTGGCTTCCTTTGTTGCCTAGGTTGTTGCTGCTTTCCCTTTTGGGCAGACTGACTTGAACGATGTCCCTGCTGAGTATAGGAGGGATAAAACTTTTTCTTCTTGCTGAAGAATGGTTTCTTAGAGGATATTTTCCTCGCAGGATCAGCTGTAGATTTGGACAATCTATACAAAGTGATATTGTCAGCATCTATCTCATTAGCTTTTTCCTGCCAATTCTTGCCAAAGAGATTCTCTTCTGTGCAAGGTATATTCCCCAGTTTGTCCTGTACCAAGATTTCCAAGTCAGATGCCTGAAGCCAGGCAATTCTACGTGCACTTATGGCAATAGCAGAGGTTCTGCTTATGCATTCAAAGCAGTCAAAGGCTGCACGATTCACAAAAACTTAGAAACATCTTGGGCATGTTTAACAAGAGCAAGATAATCTTGCCTTTTATCATCAGGAAGGAGAGGGTTCATAAGCTCTAAGTCTCCTGTGACTTCCTTAAGGAACATCCCCATGTACAAGATATAGGAACTGATCCTAGCAGAAATCATGGAAGCCTGGAAGGATCGACGTCCAAAGGCGTCAAGAGTCCTACACTCACATCCTGGAGGATTAGATGCATGCCTTTTTGCACTCTTCATCTATCTCATGGCTGATTCCACCACCATGGAATGGTGTGGTAATTGAGTCTTCTGAAACCCAGGACAAGGAGTCGAGTCTACAAAATACATGGTGTCGAGTCTACAAGAATGAGGAGATGTGGTTAGAGGTGTTTCCCACATCCTTAACATAAGAACATGCAAGATCTCATGAATAGGTAAGGTAGCTGCATCCTTGGGAGCTTTAGGGTATTGTAGGATTTCTAATTCCTTTGCCCTATGCCTTTTTCAGCAGTCACTGTGATGGAACGACCTTGGGCCACATCTCGGATAAAATCCTGAAAGGACATATCCTCTGGTGGAGACATCCTATGCTGAGGAGAAGAGGAATCCTCGGGAAGAAGTACTCTGGTATCGGCAGAGCCTTCAGAGTCTTCAGACTCATCCGAGGATTCGAAGTATCTCCCGATCCGGGTGATCGTGCAAGGCACGGTACCGGTACCGATTGAAGTCAGCATCGGAGTGGTCCGGTACTGACTTGTCGATGCCGGTTAGAGACGCATGACTTGGTCCCGGTAGAATACCTGCCGATGTCGATGCAGTCGGTGCCGGTACCGGTTGAATTGTCTGAAGCGGTATCAGGGGCATCGAGGTCATGAGAAGAGCCACCTGACTGCGTTCAATTGCCAAGAATCTCTGGTCTATCGACGCTGCTGATGCTTGGGTATCGGTGCCGGTTAAAGCGTCCAGAACCCAGAGCATGGCACCAGTAGTTCTGCCGAGGTTGAAGCCTCGAGAACATCATGGAGCCCCATTAATGCTTTGGAAGCCGAAGCCTCCCGCCGGGGCAATTTTGCCGGTGAAAGTCCCTCAAGAGCAACGCTGGAGGCATCTTGATGTTTAGAAGGAGATCTACCCTTTGAGGACCGGCTACATTTATGTTTAGTTACCTGAGATCCATGGGAGGAAGATGAAGCCCTAGAGGATGTTGATGCCGCGGATGCGGCATCGGAGGGAAAAAGGGTGCTAAGCTTAGCAGCTCAGTTTTGCCGGCCCCTTTTTGACATCATTCCACAGGCAACACGCTCTGAAATAGAGTGGTCAGGACCTAAACATTTGAGGCACCACTCATGGGTGTCGGTGACGGAGATGGTACCGCCATACTTAGAACACTTTTTAAAACCTGACGCGGGTTTTTCCATTTTGAGAGGAAAAAAAAAAAAAATCGGGCCTAGTGCCCAAAATGGCGCATGGCACACGAGAAGAAAGTTACTGGAGAAAGACTCCAGAAACAACGGTTGTTTGGGTTGTTTTTTTTTTTTTTTAGAAAAAAGAAAAGAAGAACCGGCGGTACCGGTATAGCATCGAGGGAAGGCAGACGCGATCACAAAAAAGAAGTATAAGAAGGGAATTTTCTGCGGGGATAGGATGTGCGACCTATCAGCTCCGCGGAAAACGAAAAAACTGGAGAGGGACAGTTTGGAAAGGCGGGAAGGCAGCACGCGGGCGCTGTGGGATGCTCCCAAAAGCTTTCCTATTGGACGCTGGGGAGTGTTCCCGCGCAGGCTCCGTTGGTACTGATGATACTCATATGTGAAGACTACATTCCTGCTTGTTCCTGGAGATAGACCAGTATGGTCCATCTAGTGTGCCCAGTAAGATGGCAAGAGTAGGTACACCTGCCACTCTGTGCAGGCCACCCTTCTCCATGTCTTTGTTTAGGGGTGAACCCACCGGTCCGTGTAGGACACCCCTGTTTGCTGAGAAATTAGATAGTTAATTTTATTTTGATTTTATCCTGTTGCTGTAAAGGGATCCACTGTGTCTGTCTCATTCCATTTTGAATTCTGTCACTGTATTTGCCCCCACCACTTCCATCGGGAGGGCATTCCAAGCATCCACCACCCTTTCAGTGAAAAAGTATTTCCTGACATTGCCTTTTAATTTACCCCCTTGCAGCTTCATGTTATGCCCTCTAGTTTTACAGCTTCCCCGTCTTTGGAAGAGGTTTGTTTGTTCATTATTTCTCTTTAAGTATTTAAAGGTCTGAATCATATCTCCCCTATCCCTCCTCTACTGCAGAGTGTACATATTTAGGTCTTCAAGTCTCTTCTTATAAGGCTTCTGACGCAGGCTCCAAATCATTTTGGTCGCCTTCCTCTGAACAGTTTCCAATCTTTTTACATCCTTTGCAAGATATGGTCTCTAAAACGATACAGAGGCATTATAATATTATTTGTTTTATTTTCCATTCCTTTCCTTATGATACTTAGCATTCTATTTGCTCTCTTGGCCGCCACTGCACACTGGGCGGAGGTTTTTATCATGTTATCCATGATGACGCCTAAATCTTTTGCCTGAGTGGTGTTACCTAATGTGGAACCTTGCATCGGGTAACAATAGTTTGGGCTGTTCTTTCCTAGGTGCATAACTTTGCACTTGTCCACATTAAATTTCATCTGCCATTTGGATGCCCAGTCTTCCAATTTATCAAGATCCTCTTGCAATTTTACACAATCCTCATGGGTTTTAACAACTTTAAATAGTTTTGTCTCATCTGCAAATTTGATAACCTCACTCGTTATTCCCTTTTCCAGGTCATTTATGAGTATGTCAAAAAGCAGCGGACCCAGCACAGATCCCTGGGGAACTCCACTATTGACCTTTCTCTATTGGGAAAATTGGCTATTTAGTCCTACCCTCTGCTTTCTATCTTTTAACCAATTCCTGATCCACAATAGTAGACTGCCTCCTATCCCATGACTTTTTAGTTTTGCCAAAAGTCTCTGATGAGGGACATTGTCAAAGGCTTTCTGAAAGTCCAGATACACTATATCAACCAACTCACCTTTGTCTACCTGTTTATTCACACCTTCAAAAAAACATAACAGATTAGTAAGACAAGACTTTCCTTGGCTAAAGCCATGTTGGCTGTCTCCCATTAAGCCATGACTATCTACATGTTCAGCAATTTTGCTTTTTATGATGGTTTCTACCATTTTTCCTGGTACTGACGTCAGACTCACTGGTCTGTAGTTTCCCGGATCACCCCTGGAGCCCTTTTTAAAAATTGGCGTTACATTGGTGATCCTCCAGTCTTCAGGTATTACAGATTATTTTAATGATAGTTCACAGATTACTAATAGCAGGTCTGCAATCTCATATTTCAGTTCTTTTAACGCCCTTGGATATATACCATCAGGTCCAGGTGATTTGCTGCTCTTCAGTTTATCAAATAGTTACAATACATCTTCCCGGTGTATTGATATTTCTTTCAATTCTTCCGCAGCATCTCCTTTAAATACCATTTCAGTCATGGGTAACATTCCTACATCTTCCTCAGTAAAGACCGAAGCCATTCCAACACTTCTTGTTCTGCCCTGCCATTTTATGTAAGTCACCATTGTGGCATGATCTGAAAACACTTGAACTGCCCGGCCTATGAACAGGGGCCAGAAACACAGAAGAGCCAGTCTAATGGCCCTTGCTTCAAGGCAGATGATGGACCACACCACTTCCCTGAAGTTCCAAAGGCCCTGTGCTGTACAATCTCGGCAATATACCTCGGCCAGATTCAGAGAAGCCAAGAATTCTCTTTGGCGCACTGCTTGAATCACGGAGTGCAAGGATGTGCAAGTGCTTATTGACCTCTTTTGAGGTCCAGGATGGGCTGGAAGGAACCATCCTTCTTTGGCACCACAAAGTAGATGGAATATCTGCCCTTGCCCTGCTCATCTGGGGGGACGGGCACCAACACCTTCACAGGAGAAGCAACTTATCTATGGTGGTCCGCACCACGGCACCTTTGATCGGAGATCCACAGGGGGAGATGATAAAGACATCGGGAATTGGCTCCTTGTGTTCCAGGACATAGCCAAATCGAATGGTGTCTAGCACCCAGCGATCCTTGGTAACTCAGGCTCATTCCTGAAAGAAAAGTCGAAGCCTGCAGCCCACCGGAGGTACTAACGAATGGGTCCCCAAACCTTCAGTGTGGCCTGGGAGGGTCCTCCTCTGGAGGGGGCTGCGTCCCTGGGTCTACATATTCTATGAAAGGACTGAGAACAAACCTGAGGCCCTGAAGCAGAGGGGAAGAAAGAATTTCCCAGTCAGTAGTGACGATAGTCTTGAGACCCCTGGGGAATCCGGCCAGTGAGCCCTTATTGGTCGTGTGGAGGCTGATGAGAAAGGGACACTCGTCTGCTTCACGGCCCCCTGGATTTGTCTTCTGGGAGGCGGTAAGATTTTGTTTCACCTAGGTCCTTCACCATTTTCTCCAAATTTGTTCCAAACAAGAGCTTCCCCTTAAAAGGCCAGTTGAACCAATCGGGCTTTGGAGAATGTGTCTGCCGCCCAGTGACAGAGCCAAATCCAAAGCCATGAGCCAGTAGTCAGGCACCATTCCTGGCTGCTAGGTACACCAGGTCATACATGGAATCAGAAAGGAAGGCTGTAGCTGACTCCAAGAGAGAAATATTATCATCAAGCGGAAGAGACTGAATCCACTGGATCAGGGCTCAAGAAGTCAAACTGGTGCATACTCACAGCTGTAGAATAGCTGCCGCCACTACTGCAAACTGGCTCTTCAGCAAGGAATCAACCTTGTGGTCCAGAATATACTTCAAGGCTGATCTACCTTTCATGGGAATGGTGGTCCGTCTGGAAAGTGCTGTGACCTGTGCATCCATCTTGGGAATGTCAAACCACTCACCGCATTCCTCCTCAGGGAGAGCATAGATCTTTTTATATAATCTTTTTAATTTTTTTTTCAAAACAACAAAAAAGAAAATCAAAGCTGGTAAAAACAAACAAACAGAAGTAAATAAGACAATAAAACTAAACTCAAACAGCCCACATCTAGGATTAATTGGAAGCCAGAATTTTTACCAAACAATATGGCACATTCAACCTTGCAAAATAAAACACTCGATCTCCAATTAAGCTAAACAGGATAGCAAAACATTACAACTACTACATTAAAGGATATCTAGAATGTAGTATGTGAACTCACAAAATCTTCAAGCTGAGATACATCAAAAAAGATATAGTTATTCCCATTTAGCGTCACAAGGCACTTACACGGAAATTTAAGGAAAAAGGTAGCAACTAAATTAAGGACATGATGTTTCAAGACTTGCGCCTCAATTGTGTAGGCCAGGACACATCGGGGAATATACTAATCTTCTGACCGCAGAATAATACTCCTTTTTGCCTGTTTGTTTTCTTTTTCCCTATTTAGGGCTTAGGATGATCTTTCCTCTTGATGTGTTTCTTTTGGGATGTGTTAATATAATTTTCGTTCTTGAATTTATCAGGATGTTATGTGTATATTACTTCACTTGTTCTTATACTCAAGAAAACTTAAATAAAAAGATTTAAAATACCATTTTTAACAAATTCAGAAGTAAAGGAAACTAAAAACATTGCTCGTGCAGGGATCTCATCATTAGAAGATTCTAAGATACCTGACAAATCAAGGCTTTACACAGGAGATAATATATCTTGCCCCTCCCCAGCCTCATTTACTGCTTTAATTCCTCTTGGCAAATAGTAGATATTATTCAATGAAATACTAGCATAATCCTGGTAGCCTAAAACGTCTTTAAAATATTTCTTTAACAAAATCAGTGGAGATAAATATTGTGTTATAGGGAAGTTTAGACACCTAAGATTTTTAGACTTAGAGGCATTCTCTATAAGTTCCATTTGATGGTGGAGAAGATGACCGTCTTTCATAGAAGATTGCATCGTAGTGCCCTGAGATTCCAATTTTTAAAGACGAGATTCAACTAATCCAAACTGAGCTTCATGATGAGCAAACTTCGCCACCGATTCTTTAGTGAAATCAGCAAATTGTGAAATAGTACCACTAAGTGAAGCTTCCATTCGTGAAATCATCTGCCATATAACTTTCACAGTAACTTACGTTCCTAATTCTGTAGAAGCTTGAAAACCAGGAATACCACCTATAGAGCTTCCGAAAGCCGGAACCCTGCACAACACAGGACAGGGGAACCACTATACCAGGTCCTGAGGAATACCAGCTGAGGGAACTTGAGGGGAAAGCTCTTAAGCTCGTGACTGCCTCCCCAACATTGGAGAAGAGGCTGCAGAGCTCCCAGTCACATAGCTATTCTGTGGAGTAGGGCTCTTATTCCCCAATAAAGATGAGGAACTTACAGGAGCGTCAAGACTACTAGTCAACGGCATGTTTGTCCATTGGACCAACAATTTTAAATGATTTAGGATTAATGTTACTCACTATATTAGTCATCTTTTTTCACTTGCCCATTCCAGTCTCTGATACTCACTGTAGTCTTCGGTGCTCCAAAGGGGCAGAACCTGCCCCTTTAAACATGCCCCCAGCCACGTCCTGCAGAAGGCGGCCACGCTTTAAAGGCCCCCTGATAACCTCAGAAGATGCAGCACAAGTGTTCTGGGCAGTGGTAACAGGCAGAGCTCCTGCCTTACGTCTGCTGACAGCAGCAGTAGCTTGGATACACCGAGCAAAAAATCAGCAAGTAGGATTACAACCACCCCTTCTTATAGACTCGGAACCCTTTAGGAAGGGAGTCAGGAAAGTCTCACTCAGATCGGATTATATCTTCGATCACTTCTGGGAAAAGGAAGACAGGAGTGGATTTCCGTATCCCTTGAAGAAGCGGGTGTACTCTGGGCTCCTGCTCCGTGCCAGAAACATCTTCCAAGTTCAGGGCAGATGAGACCCTGGAAATCAACGCGCCAGTTCCTCTTTCCAGAACAGGCGGATTACGCCGGCCTCTTCATACTCTTCTGAAGGTGATAGGAGGTCCTCTTCCACATCAGAACCCAATACTGATTCATCTGGGTCAGAGGCATAATTATATCTCGAACAGTTCCCAAGTGTTCCTCAACTGCAGGAAGTGTCCTGCACCAGGGAAGCTCAGTCAAAGGCAATCGAGCAGGGCTTCTGTTTCTAGCCTGCCCGGTATGAGACTGTGACTGGGGGCATCCAGAGACCGCAGGGTCTGAATTTCCATGCCAGAAGGACCAGGCCTGTTGCAAAAAGGTAAAGAATTCCAGGGAGGACCATCTGGACTCCGGAAGCTCTCCTCTCGGAAAAGGCTGCCCAACACCAGGGGACTAGCAGCCACAGACCCCCTAGAGGATGAAGAACAGCTCACAGCCCGGTCGCCAGAATACATGGCCAGCTGAGAATCCTTACCCTTAGTGACATCCTGCATCTCCTGCCCTGAGGCAGGAAGGGCAGACTAACTGTATCCCCCGGTTCAGAGGGAGAAAGCATGCCCTCCAGGGGCGACTCAGAAGCTGTTGTACAGGAAAGCCAGAGTCCAGAATCCAAGGTTGAGGCTCCTCACTTGCCACAGGTCAAACAACATTTTCTGGAAGACAGAGAGTTAGGGTAAGCATCACAAGAGTGAGCCTTAAGGCTGCATCAGCCCACAAGCAGGCATTAACTGAACCTTTACAGAACGTGCGTTAAAGGCGCTAGGCAAGGAGTGTGTGTTGGAGCCACTTGGGTGGAATGCACGTTAGGACCGTGTGACCCCAAGGCTCACAATAGGCAAAACGTTACTAACACGTGCAGAAAACAGCAGGAAACCCCCACACAGAGCCAAAAGTCACTAGCAATCCACCCCGAATTGGGTTCTGCAGAGACAGAACTGGGAGCCCACAACAAGGATAATGATAAGGTCAGGCCTTGGTACTCACCCCCTGCCCCAGGCCCAGCTCTGCTCTTCTGAAACTGCTCCCCTAACTGGGTTTATTTTTCAGCAGCACTGTGTGAAAGGAGGCTGGCAGGCAGATCCCTCTGAGAACCTTCTGCAATCTTTGTGAGAGAGCAAGGGGCAAAGGAGAAGGAGGGAGGGGGTGCTGAGGTTGTGTGAAGCTGCTGTACTCTTCCAGATTCTTCCAAATCCTTCCAATTTGTGGCTGCTCTACAGGCCCATACCATGATAAGGGCGTGAAGCTGAACCGATTTTCCTTCCTCCTATGGCTACCAAAAGGAACGCAGTCTAGTGAAGCTTCCCACATCGTGCTCAAGTGACAGTCACCCCTTTAGGGCTTGGGGTGGTCGTTCACAAACATTTAATCAATCTCTCTACGTTTACCCGTTCCACGCCATTCATTCCATTCATTAATTTATAGACCTCTATCATATTTCCCCTCAGCTCTTTTCCAGGTTGAACAGCCAAAATCTTTTTAGCCTCTCCTCAAAAGGGTATCCTTCCATCCCTTTTGGTGGCTCTTCTCTGTACCTTTTCTAATAACGCTATATTCTTTTTAAGATATGGCGACCAGAATTGCACACAATATTCAAGGTGCGGTTGCACCATGGAACGATACAGAGGCATTATAATATCTTTTGTTTTATTCTCCATTCCTTTCCTTATGATTCCTAGCATTCTATTTGCTTTCTTGGCCTCTGCTGCACACTGGGCAGAGGGTTTTAACGTATTATCCATGACGACGCCTAAATCTTCCTAATATGGAACCTTGTATTGCGTAACTACAGTTTGAGTTGTTCTTTCCTAGGTGCGTAACTTTTCACTTCTCCACATTGAATTTCATTGGCCATTTGAACATCCTGTCTTCCAATTTATCAAGGTCCTGCAATTTTTCACAATACTCTTGGGTTTTAACAACTTTGAATAATTTTGTGTCATCTGCAAATTTGATTACCTCACTTGTTATTTCCATTTCCAGGTCATTTACGAATACATTAAAAAGCAGCGGACCCAGCACAGATCCCTGGAGTACTACACAATTCACCTTTCTCCATTAGTAAAATTGGCCATTTAGCCCTACCCTCTGCTTTCTATCTTTTAACCAGTTCCTGATCCACAATAGTAAACTGCCTCCTATCCCATGACTTGTTAATTTCACCAAGAGTTTCTCATGAGGTACCTTGTCAAAGGCTATCTGAAAATCCAGATACACTATATCAACCGACTCACCTTTAAGAACATAAGATATACCATACTGGGTCAGACCAAGGTCCATCAAGCCCAGTATTCTATTTCCAACAGTGGCCAATCTAGGTCATATGTACCTAGCAGTTTCCCCAAGAGACACAAGTTCCACAATGCTTGTACTGGGTCAAGCATTGATATCTTCGGTCACTTCTTAATAACGGTTTATGGACCTTTCCTCCAGGAACTTGTCCAAACCTTTTTTAAACCCAGCTACACTAACAGCCTTTACTACATCCTCTGGTAACAAATTCCAGAGTTTGATTACACGTTGAGTGAAAAAATATTTTCTTTTATTAGTCTTAAATAGTTTACCCTGTAGCTTCATTGCATGTCCCCTAGTCTTTCTATATTATGATAACGTAAACAATCGATCTACGTTTACCCGTTCCACTCCGTTCATTAATTTATAGACTATCATCATATCTCCCCTCAGCCGTCTCTTTTCCAGGTTAAAGAGCCCTAATCTTTTTAGCCTTTCTTCATAAGAGTATCCTTCCATCCCCTTTAACATTTTGGTGGCTCTTCTCTGAACCTTTTCTAAAATTGCTATATCCTTTTTAAGATACGGCGACCAGAATTGCACACAATATTCAAGGTGCGGTCTCACCATGGAACGATATAGAGGCATTATAATATCTTTTGTTTTATTTTCCATTCCTTTCCTTATCATACCTAGCATTCTATTTGCTCTCTTGGCCGCCGCTGCACACTGGACCGAGGGTTTTAACATGCTATCCACAATGACGCCTAAATCTTTTTCCTGGGTGGTGGTTCCTAATGTGGAACCTTGCATCGTGTAACCATAGTTTGGGTTGTTCTTCCTTAGGTGCATAACCTTGCACTTGTCCACATTAAATTTCATCTGCCATTTTGATGCCCAGTCTTCCAATTTATCAAGATCCTCTTGGGTTTTAACAACTTTAAATAGTTTTGTGTCATCTGCAAATTTGATCACCTCACTCGTTATTCCACTTTCCAGGTCATTTATGAATATGTCAAAAAGCAGCGGACCCAGCACAGATCCCTGGGGTACACCACTATTCACCTTTGTCTACCTGTTTATTCACACCTTCAAAAAAACATAACAGATTAGTAAGACAAGATCTTCCTTGGCTAAAGCCATGTTGGCTGTCTCTCATTAAACCATGACTATCTTTATGTTCAGTAATTTTAATCTTTATAATGGTTTCTATCATTTTTCAGGTACTGACATCAGGCTCACCAGTCTGTAGTTTCCCGGATCACCCCTGGAACCCTTTTTAAAAATTGCCGTTACATTGGCCATCCTCCAATCTTCAAGTATTACAGATGATTTTAATGATAGTTCACAGAATACTAATAGTAAGTCTGCAATCTCATATTTCAGTTCTTTCAACACCCTTGGATGTATACCATCTGGTCCAGGTGATTTGCTACTCTTCAGTTTATCAAATAGTTGTAATATATCTTCCCGGTATATTGATATTTCTTTCAATTCTTCCACGGCATTACCTTTAAATACCTTTTCAGTCATGGGTAGCATCCCTACATCTTCCTCTGTAAAGACTGATGCAAATAATTCATTCAGTCTCTCCGCTATGTCCTTGTCCCCTCTTAGTGCCCCTTTTACCCCTCTATCATCTAATGGTCCAACTAACTCACAGGTTTTTTGCTATGAATGTACTTGAAAAAGGCTTTATTATGCGTTTTTACTTCCACAGCAAGTTTCTTCTCAAATTCGCTCTTTGCCTGCCTTATCAATGCCTTGCATCTAACTTGCCAGTGTTTGTGTTATTTCCAGTTTTCGTCATTTGGCTCCTTTTTCCACTTCCTGAATGATGCTTTTTTTGCAACAGCAGCTTCTCTCACTTCACCATTAAACCATGCTGACAGTTTTTTGGACTTCCTTCCGCTTTTCTTAAAGCGTGGAATACAGCTGGTCTGAGTTTCCAAGACAGTATTTTTAAACACCACCTATGCTTGATGTAAATCTTTTGCTTAACTATTTTACTAATTTTATTATTTATTTATTTATGGTGAATTTCTATACTGCATTTTCCATGAGATCAAATGCGGTTTACATTAAAACAAAACTTTGAATTGTACTGAACAGTGCGTATTCAGTTACATTTAAACAGTGAACTATTTATATTAGTCTAACAATAAGTAACAAATTAACTATTTACATAAAAAGAACTGTTATTTGATGGTTTGCTTGGGGTGCATCATCTTATGGGTCATACGTAGGAGCAAGAAGGGATGTGTTAGTGAGTTCAGGATGATTGTCATCAGTGTTTGTATCTTCGGTTGTTTTGTTTGTGTCCCCAAAGTGTATTGTAAACAGGTGGGTCTTGAGTTTCTTTCAGAAGGTGGAGAGGTAATTTATGGCTCTTATGTTGTCTGGGAGATTATTCCATAGTATGGGGGAGTAGTGGGAGAATGCTCTATTGTTAGTCGTTTTTTTGGTTTTCCTGAAATCGAGTGGGATTGTCAGTTTATTTTTTTACATTCTTGTTGGTTTCTGGTGGTGTTGTCTTTGGAAATGAGAGTGTCAAGATGGGATGGGGCGATGCCATTGATAAGTTTGAAAGTGGTTAGAAGTACTTTGTATTGTATGCAGCTTTGTATTGGAAGCCAGTGAAGGATGAAGAATATAGGTGTAATGTGCTCTGCTAGTTTGACGTTTGAGGTTATTCTAGCGGCAAGATTCTGGGCTAGTTGGAGTTGTTTTATGGATTGTTTGGGTAGGCCTTGAAGGGTGCTGTTGGAGAAGTCGAAGTGGGGTGTGATGATGGAGTTGATAATTGATTTAAAGTCGTGGGGGTAGAGGAGTTGGCGGAGCTGCTTTAGCATTCTGAGCTTGTAGAGGATTTTTTTTGTTGTTTGCTTAATATGCGGCAGCATGCTGAGCAAACTAACAACTCCAAGGTATTTTACCTTGCTTTTGACAGTTATGTTGACATCCTGGAAAGGGATATGTGTTGGTGGGATAAAGTTTGCAGAGTGCTTCTGTTTTGCTGAGGTTGATTTTAAGGTTTTGTGATAACCTGCTTGCCGCTTCTGAGATACAGTTTTTTAGTTGATGAAATGTTGGGTTGGTGACGTTAAAAGGAAGATATATCAGAATATCATCTGCATAAATGTGGTAATTCAGTTGGAATTTTTTGAATATTGTACAGATGGGCTGGAGGTAAATGTTAAACAGAAGGGCAGAGAGGGCGGAACCTTGTGGGAGGCCTTGTTCTTGGTCATAGGTTTGAGATGAGCGTGTCCCATGCGTACTTGTTGGGTTCTGTGTGAGAGGTATGATATAAACCACTGAAGAACTCTGTCTTTGATACCTATTTGTTGTCATCTGGTGAGCATTATGTGGTGGTTAATACTGTCAAAGGCAGCAGAGATGTCTAGAAAGAGGAGGAGAAATGCTTGTTTGGTATTATTGATACCCCATGAGAGTCGGTTAAGGAAAACAGTGAGGGGGGTTTCAACGCCATGGTATGGGCGAAATCCATATTGGTTTTCATCTAGTGGGGCAAAGATATCTATATGGTCCTGGAGTTGGATTTGTGCTACTTTTTCGATCAGTTTAGATAGGAAGGGGAGGCTGGAAATGGGTCTGTATGAGGTGGGATGTTTTTTGTCTAGTGTGTTATTTTTTAGTATGGGGCGTATTAGGGCATGCTTTAGGGGTGGGAGGATGTAGCCTTGTTGTAGGGAGAGGTTCACAACTGGGAGAATGAAGGGAGTTAATTCAGCTTTCGTTGCCTTTATCCAGCTTACTGGACAGGGGTCAAGGTATGAGGTGGTGGTGTTGAGTTTGGAGATGAAGTTTGCAAGAGTATCTTTTGAGGTGGGGGCGAAATCTAACTAGGATGCATTGGGTGTTAAGTATGGGCAGTTAAGCTCATTTGTAGGCACTGTTTGACATTTCAGTTTGTCTCTGTAGTGGTTCGCTATGGTTTGTGGGTCAGTGAGTTGGTCATCAGTGTCTGTGTTTGATGAGTGGCTAGTGAGGGATTTTAAAATAATAAACAGCTCTCTTGGGCGGTTGAGAGATTTAGATAAGATGGAGTGGTAGAAGTCTTTTTGGCAGAGGTAAGGTGAAATTAGTCTTACCTGCTAATTGTTGTTCCTTTAGGAACTCCAGGCTAGTCCTGAACCTTTGGGTCTTGCTCCTCCTCCAGCAGCTTTGGAGACTGAGAAACGTCACTTCTTTTGATGTCACCGGTATAAGTATCCCGGATCCGCCTCCTGACATCAGTAACCTATTGACAAAGCAAACTCACCAGAGCAACAATTAAGTTGTAACACTAACAATCAATACACAACAGAACCAATAAGAAACCTAAAAAGGGGGGCGAACGAATGCAGAAAAAACATTGCGTCCCCCATAGCTATCATCTCATGTGCTGAGATCCCCATATTCTGATAGAAAAGAAAAGAAATAGAGTGTTTGTATCTATACTTCTCCCACAAACACCTCCCCCTACGGACTCCACCCGGGAACACACCCCGAGAAGCTTACCTATCATACATTCACTGCTTCAGGCGCTAGTCATCGTACAATCAGGGAGGGATACAGGACTAGCCTGGAGTTCCTAAAGGAACAACAATTAGCAGGTATGTCTAATCCTCATTACCATTAATCAACCCACACACATATTACCTCAGAGTCACACTCCTACCAAGCCAAGCAAACCACAAAAGCAGTCTAAAACCAAAGCTAAGAGCAATCGTGGCAACAAATCCTTATTAACACAAGATAAACCCATACGGCCTTCCCACCCAGCCCATCACACATGTAACATCATCCTTATTAATGACAGGTCAATAAGGAACAAAACACACATTATCCACAACATTCTAACTGATGAACAACCAGACATCCTATGTATAACGGAAACTTGGCTCACTGACTCTGATCCTGCTATAGTAAACCAAATAAGTAAACCCGGCTACAAACTCCACAACTGCCCGCGCACCAACAAAAGAGGAGGTGGAGTCCTCATAGCAGCCAAAGCCAGCCTGCAACTAACAATCACATCCACGATCACAAACACAGACATTGACCTACTCAAAGTAGAAAACACGGCTTTATCCATCTGCCTAATATACAGACCTCCCTCTCCTCACCACGAAGCGCTAGCCACAGCACTGGAAAACATCACTACCACCCAAAACAAAAAATTCCAAATCATCCTGGGAGATTTGAACTTAGCATCAATTCCCCCAACCCACTCGAACACCTTCTTTGAAGCCATGGACCAACTAGGCTACCACCAAATAGTAAACAATGCCACCCATGATAGGGGAAATACCCTGGACATGATTTTCGTACCCACCAATCGTCAACCAAACTTAGAACCACCTAAGTTAAAGATAACCCAAGTCCCATGGTCCGATCACCACCAAATCGATCTCAAAATAAAATTGCCGTCCCTACCCAAAAATGCAAAGGAAATGAGAATACCTCACCCAATCAGGAAGTTCAACAAATTCAACAAAGAACACCTCATAAATACCATTTCATCTCACATAGATCTGGACTACACTGACCTGGATGATCTAACAAACAGATGGAACACGAACATACAAAATGCTTCAAACCCTACATCGAAAACCTCAGGTAATGCAAGCAAGCCCAGCTCCGAACCCTGGTACACAGAAACTCTAGCAAGATCGAAGAGAGAACTCCGCAAAATAGAGAGAAAATGGAGACAAACCAAATCCATCGAGCTCAAAACCAAATACATGACCCTTCTTACAAAGTACAAAGATGACGTCAACTCTGCTAAGAGAAACCATCACACTAACATATTAAGTAAAGCGATCAACAGACCGCGGGAGTTATTTGAACTCGCCAAATCTCTTACTAAAACATCTCAAAGCGACAACCTAAACAACTCCATCAAGGCCCAAACATTGGCAAACCACTATGCGAGCAAACTAACTGCCACAAGACCTACACCCTACCATGACTCAACACTACCGACACCACTAAACAACCTTGAGACCAACGCAAATCAGGACCAGTTATGGAAACATTTCCACAAAATCGGAGACCAGCAAATTGCAACCATACTCACAAGCATAAACAGCACCACATCCCCACTCGACCCCTGCCCAGCAATCTGGATCAAGGCAGTGAAACAGGACATAGCACCGTACATCTCGCACATAGTAAACCTATCACTACAACAAGGATTCATGCCCACTGAGCTAAAGAAATCCGTCATAAGACCTATTCTAAAAAACAGTACACTCAGCAGAGATGACCCAGCATCCTACCGCCCAATAGCGAGCATACCATTCCTAGCAAAGATCACTGAAAAGGCGGTCCTACTACAACTCCAAGACCACCTGAATGACAATGCTCCTCTAGATGACCAGCAATACGGCTTTAGACAACATCATGGGGTCGAAACCCTATTACTAGTTCTACTTAACAACCTACTCAAGGGCCTGGAAAACAAAAAGAAAATGTATATACTCCTATTCATCGACATCTCAGCTGCCTTTGATACAGTTAACCATCGAACCCTCTTAAACAGAATCAAGTCAATAGGAATATCAGGAACCCCACTAAAGTGGTTCACATCCTACATCTCAAACCGAATGCAACAGGTACAATTCAACCGCGAAAAAGCAAAAGCATTCTCTCAAACACAAGGTATACCACAAGGCTCTGCACTCTCAGCACTCCTTTTCAACGTATATATGCAACCACTATGCAAAATATTTACACAGCATAAAATCAACTACCACATTTATGCCGATGATATTATGCTGTACACACAACTTGACACTTGACACTGACAACCCGGACTACAGCTCACTCGAAACATGTCTTGGCGAGATGCAAAACTGGTTACAACAAAGCAGCATGACAATCAACGACAAGAAAACTGAGGTGATGTATATCTCAAGGAAAGCAAATTTTGACCCACCTACATCAATAACCCTGTGCAACAACACTTATCAAACAAAGAAAGAAATAAAATATCTAGGAGTTACATTTGACTGCGACCTAAAAATGGAAACTCACCTGCGCAAAACCAACAGGACAGTCTTCTACAAACTGAGAGCTCTACAACACATACGGAATATTATTGATCCCCACGACTTCAGATCCGTTGTTCAAGCACTCATCATGACACATTTCGACTATTGCAACACCATTCTTCAAGGACTTCCTAAGAAAACCCTGAACATCCTTCAAATGGCACAAAATGTAGCTGCCAGGATCATCATGAAGAAAAGTCTTACTGAACACATTACACCAGTACTAATTGAGATACACTGGCTCCCCATAGCAGCCTGCACAAAATACAAAATACTGACGACCACCTTCAAACTCATCCACAGCATAGCACCATCTTCCTCGACACCCTAATCAGATTGCAACCATCCAACAGAAACAGGAGAACCATCAATTCCAACACCCTCCACACTCCAACAGATCAGTCAAAAAAATCACTAGTAACAGGGCTTTTTCATACACAGCACCGACACTATGGAACCAACTCCCACCCGACCTACGAGCCAGCATTGATCTAGCCGACTTTAGAAAGAAACTAAAAACCCACCTATTTCAAAGTCATTTCAACCTGTACTAAATTCGCATGAGGGGCAACTCCCCCACAGCTCCCCAGAAACCTGTAATGTATAAATGTACATATGTAAATTATTATCCCCTTAGCTTAGAAGTAGATAATTTTCTGCGTGACGTGCTAACCTTTCGAATCTTTATGTACAAATCAAAATTATTCTGTCTTGATTCGACACCTTTATCCATGTAATCTTCCCCGCTTCTGATCGCTGGAAGGAGCGGTATACAAATGCTTGCTAAATAAAATAAATAAATAAATAAATAATTTCACCTTCCGTAGCGTCCTTCCAGGCTAGTCCTGAACCTTTGGGGATGTAACAGAGCAGTACAAAAAAATCAACGAGAGTGACCTGCCACCCCCGCCTGAAGCACCGACGATCCAAAACAGGCATGTCCCTGTGCCTGCAAATCGAGCCGGTAATGCCTGATAAACGAATGCAAGGAAGACCAAGTAGCCGCCCGACAAATCTCCACCGCCGGAACAAAACTTCGCTCCGCCCAAGAAGTAGCCTGCGCTCTAGTCGAATGTGCACGCAACCCTGCCGGGACTGGTCTACCCTTCAAAAGATATGCCGACACAATCGCCTCCTTAAGCCATCTAGCAGTGGAAGCTTTTGATGCAGCCTGACCTTTGGTAGGACCCCCAAACACGAACAGTCGATCCGTACGCCAAAACGAAGCGGTAGATTTCAAATACCTCTTCAGAGCTCTCCTAATGTCCAATCTATGCAACTGCTGATCAGTGGTAGCCTCCCCACCATCCGCAAACACCGGCAGAGACACCACCTGATTCACATGAAACGGCGACACCACCTTAGGCAAAAAGGATGGCACCGTCCGCAACACCACTTTGGACTCACTAAAAACCAGAAAGGGTTCCCCTACAGGATAAAGCTTGCAGCTCCGAAATCCTCCTGGCGGAAGCAATCGCTACCAGAAACACCACTTTCAAGGTCAGATCCTTCAACGACGCCATCGCCAAAGGCTCAAACGGCGCTTGCCCTAAAACTTCCAGAACCAAACGCAAATCCCACTTCGGAACTAGCTGTCTACAAGGCGGGCGCAACAACACTACTGCTCTCAAAAAGCGCTTGACATCTGGGTGTGCGCCCAGCGCTTGACTTCAGATCTTACCGCGATAGCAAGACAACGCCGCCAACTGCACTTTCACAGAAGCAGCCGCTAATCCCTTCTCATATCCATCCTGCAGAAACGCCAGCACCTGCGGAACCGAAGCCTGCAATGCTGCAACCTTGTGGACTGCACACCAAGCCTCGAATATTTATTTATTTATTTAACATCTCTTATATACCGCACTATTATCATCAGCGCGGTTTACATGGAACAAACATATACATACAGAAAAACTGTAGTGCATTTTTACAAGTAACAGGAATTTGAACTTGGTAATAAAGGGAAAACTATGTACACTATATAACTATATACAATAGTCTATACACATTAGTCAGTTGAAGTTGTCTTGACCTGGTTATGGATGTAGTGTTTCTCTTGTGTAAAACTAAATTGGGAAATAGCTTAAGAAGAGGTGGTGTTTGAGACTTTTTCTGAATTGTGTTAGGCTGCTTATGGCTCTCAGTTCTGGTGGGAGTGCATTCCAAGCTATTGGGGCATGAATACTGAAGGCTCTTTTAGATGTTTCCTTATTGTATCTGACTGTTTGTCTTGGGATTGTTAATGAGTTTATAGTAGTTGATCTTCTGGATCTATTGGGAGTCTGTGTGTGTAAAAGGTTGTCGATCGTTGATGGTGCTTGATTGTTTAAGGCTTTGAAAGTAATGATTAGTATCTTGTAGTGGATTCTTGCTTTGGTTGGTAGCCAGTGGAGTCTTTTTAGAATTGGAGTTATGTGGTCTGTTTTTGATATTCCTTCGAGTACTCTGGCAGCGGTGTTCATCGCCAATTGTAGAGGATTTAAAGATGATTGCGGGAGACCATGTAGAATTGCATTTGCGAAGTCGAGATGAGGCATCACCAAGGCTTGGTAGACAGTTCTGAAGTCTGTGGGTTCAAGTAGAGGTCTTAAGTGGCGTAGTGTGCGTATCTTGTGATATATTAGTTTTGTTATGTTTTTTATGTGGGTCTTCATATTGAGGCGCTGGTCAAGGTTAATACCTAGGTATCGTATCGTAGGTTTTACTGTCAATTCCTTGTCCTTTATTTTTAAGGTAATGGGAGGTGTGAAGTTTTGGTCTCTTGTAATAAACATCACATCGGTCTTGCTATGGTTGATTCTTAGGTTCTGTGAGAGGAGCCAGTCTTCTACTGATTCAAATCATTTTATCAAAGGTGTAAAATCAGGATGGTTGATGGAGAATGGCATGTATAGGAGAATGTCATCTGCATATGCTAGGCAGGTAACATTAAAGGAGCGGATGAGGTCACAGATCGGTTGCATGTATATGTTAAACATTAGTGCTGACAGAGAGGATCCTTGTGGTACCCCTTGATCTTGCAGAAATGGTTCAGATGTCTTTTCCTCAATTCTTACTTGTTGCCACCGGTTATTTAGGTAGGATATACACCAGTCGAGTGCGGTTCCAAGTATTACTTTTTCCTTAAGGCGATCGATAAGTATTTGATGGCTTACTGAATCAAACGCAGCTGAGATATCCATGAATATAAGGATAAATCCTTGGTGGATATTGTCTATTCCTGTGATTAAAGTATTGAATAGAGTGACGAGGAGGGTCTCAACTCCGTGGGCTTCTCTAAAACCGTGTTGTGCAATGTCCAGTGGGGCTTCAGTGTCTATGTGTTGTTGTATTTGACGTTGTACCACTTTCTCAATTATTTTCGCTAGCAGAGGGATGCTGGATATTGGCCTATAGGATTCTACTTTTAGGGGGTCTAATTTGTTATTTTTTAGTAATGGTCTAATTGAGGTTTGTTTAAAGCACTGAGGAAAGGTTCCGGTTGAGAATGATTGTTCAAGGATATTGTGTATGAAGAAGCTTACTTCATGTCTAATATTTTTTATCCATGCCGCTGGACATGGATCATTCGCTGCAGTGGTGGCATTTATTGATGCGATAGTGTTTTCAATTTCTTTGGTTGATAATGCGTTAAACTTGGTTAGTGTGGTTGACTGTGATAGCTTGTCTATATTTGTTGGTTCTGTGATGTAGGTGTTGGTTGTTTTCTTCATTTTTGATTTTAAATAGTCAGCATAATCTTGTGGATGTATCGTTTGAGTATGTTGGGGGGTTGGTTCCTTTGCCATTGTCTTTACAATGTTGAAGAGGTCATGATGCTTATTTAATGATTGCTTTAGGAGATTTGTATGGAATTGTTTTCTTCGATCTGCTATTTCTTGGCGATGCTTTTTTAGATGCTTGCAATAGGCTGTGTAGGCATCTGTAGAGTGGGATCGTCTCCAGCGTTTTTCTAGTCTTCGAAGATGGAGGAGGGATGTTCTCAGTTCATTAGAATACCAGGCTACATGTGTCCGATGGTTGGTCTTTCTTGTCATATTTGCTATTTGGGAATTGGTTCTAAGAGTGTGGTCCCAGGTGTTGATTAGGCTATCCAAATCAGGTTCAGAGGTGTGTAGTATTGGGAGAATATTCTTGAGTACTTCGTCTTTGTCAAATGGGCGGAACCTCCTAGTTGTTGGTTTGGCGAGGGTGGATTTGGAGTTAGAGGTCTTGGAGGAGTAGGGAATTTGGAATAAGATTAGGTTGTGGTCCGACCATGGTACTGGTATTATGGAAATGTCATAATTGTGGTCGGTTTCTGAAGTGGTTTGTGGAACGAATATTAGGTCAAGAGTATTTCCCATAGTATGAGTGGGTTCTTTGACTATCTGGTTGTATCCAAGGTTGTCGATCGCTTCTATAAATGCTGCGATTTGAGTATCATGTAGAGAGGGGAGGTTGAAATCTCCTAATATCCAATTAGATAATTGTGGTTTTTCCGTATTGCAGGCCTGGTCAACTATCGTTGGCAGATCATCGGCTGACGTTGTTGGAGCTCTATAGACTAGGTTGATTGAATGCTCATTGTTTGATATATTTAGTATGTTTAGGTGGGTTGTGCTAATACTGTTGTCTAACTGAAATTGTAGCTGACTTTTAGAGATGATGAGTACTCCACCTCCTCTTTGTTTGGTCCTGTGACACGTGTAGATTGAGAAGCCTGGGGGTAGCATCTGGTTGATGATAATATTATCAGAGTCAGATAGCCAGGTTTCTGTGATCATCAAAATGTCAAGGTTGTGCGTTGTTATGAGATCAGGTATCAGAGGCCACTTTGTGCGGATGGATCTAATGTTGATAAGGGCGCAGTGCAGTGGTGGTTGGTATTGTCGTTTAGGTTGAGATTTTTTGGTGAGCTGAAGGGCAACGTGAATTAAATGAGAGTGGTGGGTATGGGTCGGGTTTGGGTCTGTTTGTGTCTTGTTTGACCATCTCCTCCAATTATTTCTTAATATTGGTATGGAGTTTTTTTCGCCATTAAAGGCATTTGAGTGTCCAACTAGTGCAGTAAGGAGGTAGGTAATGATTAGGGTTACCAGTGTATGCATCATTGATGAGGTCATTGTGTATTAAGGGAGAAGGATTACTGACAACAGTATATCTAGCTACTGGGAGACAGTACTTGCATGAAATGATTACTGACAACAGTATATCTAGCTACTGGGAGACAGTACTTGCATGAAATGATTACTGACAACAGTATATCTAGCTACTGGGAGACAGTACTTGCATGAAATGACTACTGACAACAGTATATCTAGCTACTGGGAGACAGTACTTGCATGAAATGACTACTGACAACAGTATATTTAGCTACTGGGAAACAGTACTTGCATGAAATGACTACTGACAACAGTATATCTAGCTACTGGGAGACAGTACTTGCATGAAATGATTACTGACAACAGTATATCTAGCTACTGGGAGACAGTACTTGCATGAAATGACTACTGACAACAGTATATCTAGAAACTGGGAGAAAGAACTTGTATTTAGTGATTACTGACAACAGTATATATTACGTTATAACAAGTGTGCAAAAGTTCCAGGTATAGATAGTTCGATTTAGTGTGGTATACTTGCTGTGATCAATGAAATCTCCGTTGAGGATGGGAGCAAGCTCAACTTTATAGGAGCTCAAGCTGCTTGGATTCGTGGGAGATTTGCAAAAGGCGGTTTTCCTATGAGCGTGAGCCTACTTGTTAGATGGCTGATCGTTGGCAATGGCTTCTCTTCAGTTATTTGTATAGCTGGTATTTTGTATGCTGCTTGTTCGCTGGATAAATATCGCTTTTTTGCCTGTCGTGCCCCGCGAGGCCCTCAGGCGCGGGCCCGCAAGGCGCGGGCGCGCCTGTCGGCGGCGCTTTTAAAGGTAGCGCTGGGTCCTCCCACAGCCCGGATAGGGCTGGAGTTGCAGGAGCGGGAAACTGCTTCGCTCTGCCTCGCTCAACCCCGACTGGGGAGCCTCCGATATGGCCGGAGATGCTGAAAGGGCTGCTTCCTTGCTGGCGGCGCTTTTAAAGGTAGCGCTGGGTCCTCCCACAGCCTGGATAGGGCTGGAGTTGCAGGAGCGGGAAACTGCTTCGCTCTGCCTCGCTCAACCCCGACTGGGGAGCCTCCGATATGGCCGGAGATGCTGAAAGGGCTGCTTCCTTGCTGGCGGCGCTTTTAAAGGTAGCGCTGGGTCCTCCCACAGCCCGGATAGGGCTGGAGTTGCAGGAGCGGGAAACTGCTTCGCTCTGCCTCGCTCAACCCCGACTGGGGAGCCTCCGATATGGCCGGAGATGCTGAAAGGGCTGCTTCCTTGCTGGCGGCGCTTTTAAAGGTAGCACTGGGTCCTCGCCAAAATACTCGCCATACTCGCCAAACACGAACATACGCCAAAGAAGTCGATCTCCTCCAAGCCTTCAATAATGTGGACACCACTGCTGTCGAATAACCTCTCGCTGTCAACCTTGCCCTTTCAATAGCCAAGCCATAAGCGAGAACCGATCCACCTGAGGCATCAACAGAGGCCCTTGCAGCAAGAGGTCCCTCCGAACTGGCAGCTTCCAAGGCTTGTCCCCCAGGAGTCTGACCAGATCTACATACCACGGCCTCCTCGGCCAATCCGGCACGATTAAAATCACTGGTCCTCTGTGAAGCTCGATGCGCTGTAGAATTCGGCCTATTAAGACCCACGGCGGGAACACATAGAGCAGACGGTCTTCCGGCCACGGTTGGATTAAGGCGTCGAGGCCTTCCGACATCCTCTCCCGCCTTCTGCTGAAGAACCGACTGGCCTTTGCGGTTTGAAAGGTTGCCATCAGATCCATGACCGGGGCGCCCCACCGCTGAACCAACAGTTCGAACACCTGCGGGTGAAGGGCCCATTCCCCCGGATCTACTCGTACCCGACTGAGAAAGTCGGCCTCTACATTCTCCACTCCTGCTACATGCGCCGCCGATACCGCCAGGAGATGCCTCTCGGCCCACACGAACAACTGGTCGGCCTCGGCTTCCAGTGCCTGACTGCTGGTGCCCCCTTGATGGTTGATATAGGCCACCGCCGTCGCATTGTCGGAGAACACCCTTACGGCCTTCCCGTGTAGGCACTCCCGGAACGCCCTTAGCGCCAGAACCACTGCTCGCAATTCCAACCGGTTGATGGCCCACGACTTCTCCTGATCGGACCACACTCCTTGAGCGAACCTGCCATGGACATGCGCTCCCCAACCTGAAAGGCTGGCATCCGTCGTCAGGGGGGACCCAATCCGGCACTTCTAACGGCATCCCTTTCTCCAACGACTCTGTCCGTAACCACCATAGCAGAGAGAGGCGCGTCCCCGGCTGACAGGGAAACCGCTGAGAAAGACTGTCGTTCTGATGGGACCACCGCTGAAATAACGCTCTCTGTAGAGGTCTCATGTGCGCCCTCGCCCAGGGCACCACTTTGATCGTCGCCGCCATGGTGCCTAATACCTGCAGGTAGTGCCAGGCTGTCGGGCACCTGCTGCGTAGAAACTTGCGGATGAGACACCTCAAACGTTGCGCACGGCTCTGCGGTAGAAACACCTTTCCAACCCTCGTATCGAACCGTGCCCCTAGATATTCCAGGGTCTGAGAAGGCCTTAACCTGCTTTTGGCCTGATTGACTACCCAACTGAGGCTCTCCAAGAACGCTACCACTCTGCCCGTGGCCGACTCGCTCTCCTCCTCGGACTTTGCCCGAATCAACCAATCGTCCAGATAAGGATGCACCAGGATTCCCTGTCTTCTCAAAGCCGCGGCCACCACCACCATCACCTTGGTGAAGGCCCGCGGTGCTGTTACCAGGTCAAACGGTAACGCCTGAAACTGGAAGTGCCCCATTGGTACCGCAAACCTCAAAAACATCTGATGTTCCTGCCGAATGGGAATGTGCAGGTACGCCTCCGACAAATCGAGCGACGTAAGGAACTCGCCCTTGTGTACCGCAACTATGACCGACCTCAACGTCTCCATCCGAAAATGAGACACTCTTAGACAGCGATTTACACACTTGAGATCCAATATCGGCCGAAAAGTTCCTTCTTTCTTTGGTACCACGAAATAAATGGAGTATCGACCGCAGCCGCATTGGTCTGGGGGCACTGGGACCACCGCCTTGAGGGAAAGCAGACGGTTCAGGGTTTCCTCCACCGCAGCGTACTTGGACGGTGCCTTGCACAGGGACAGCACGAAAGACTCGGTCACTGGACGCTGAAGTTCCAAGGCATAACCGTCCCGGATAAACTTCAGCACCCACTGATCGGACGTGATCTGGGTCCAGGCAGCATAAAATTTCCGCAAGCGACCCCCTATCGGCACCTACCCCGCCTGGACCCCCCTTGCTTCATTGTGATTTTTGGGAATTGGAGGCCGAAGAGGACGCAAACCCTCTGCTCGCCCCTCTAAAGCCCCGAAACCCTTGGCTACGATAGGGAAACCGCCCTCTTTGTGTCTGGCCAAATCTAGGGGAACGAAACTGCCGAAACTCCCTTTGTTGCCCTTTAGCTGGCGGTCCCCGAGCGACCTTGCTTCTGCTTATCCTCCAGGAGCCTGCCCCCTTTCGACTCACCCAAATCCTTCACGAGTTTCTCCAGGTCCTCTCCAAACAGAAGCTTCCCTCTAAACGGCAGCTTACTTAGTCTAGATTTCGACGAAGTATCTGACGCCCAATTGCGCAACCACAGATATCTCCTGGCCGCTACCGCCGAAGCCATGCTGTTGGACAACCTGCGAACGAGATCGTAATGAATATCCGCCAGATAAGCTGCCCCCGTCTCTAACCTGGCCGCTTCGGCCCCCGAATCTACCGCTTGCCCAGACTGTAGACCCTGAGCTCAACGCAGGCAAGCCCTGGTTACCCAAGCTCCACAAATGGACACCTAGAGGGACAGCGCATTAACATCAAAAACCTGCTTCAACAAGGTGTCTAATTTTCTGTCCTGCGCATCCTTCAGCGCAGCACTCCCCTCAACCGGAATAGTAGTTTTCTTCGTGACTGCCGACACCGAGGCATCCACCTTAGGAGATTTCAACAACTCCCGATCCTGCTCCACTAAAGGATAGAGTCGAGACATAACCCTTGACCCCTTTTAGCCCCGCTTCCGGCATATCCCATTCACCTTGTATCATTTCTTTAAACACCCTGTGCACAGGAAAAACCTTCTGCGACTTACGAAAGGCCTGCAACAGGGGGTCTTCCAACTCCGCCTTCTCTGCCGGACCCCCTGTTGGCATATTAAGCGCCTTAAGCGTCTCAGATATGAGTGCTGGCAACTCATCCCTTCTAAAAATGCGAACCACTCGGGCCTGGTCCTCCTGCTCGGTAATCTCTCCTTCTTCCAAGTCCTCCTCTAACTCTAAGTCCTGCCCCAGGTCCTCTAAATCCACGGCCTCTGAGGACACGAACTGACCCGACGGCTCCTTCCCGGATCGTAGTCTCTTCGCTGGAATACCTGAGCCCCCCTAAGCTTAGAGGGGTACCCGGGCGCTTTTCCCCCAATCTCCCCTCTGCCGAACTAGGGGAGGGCTTACACTGCGCCCCTGCAAACGCTTGTTGAATGAGAGATACAAAATGCGGGGAAAAGATTGCTTCCAAGCCCCCTGGGACCTGCCCCTGCGACAACTGGCTCCCCAGAAGGGAAGACGGCCCCGCCACTGGCTCCAGGGAAGGCTCACCCAATCCCTTTGGCTCAGATAGGTCCGAAGCCCCTTCCCTAGGGCTCTCACCACTCTCCGCAAGTCCCTGCTCCATGGAAACTGCTTCTCTAAAACAGCTTCTGCAGACCCCAGTCTTGGAAACAGACCCTCTCTTGGAGCCACACAGCAAACAGAGGGACTTTGACAGCATGCCGTCTGAACCGGAGAAAATGACAATTTATTTCACCCTTTCAAATCACTGCCAATCAAAACCCTACAAAACCATACAAAGACTTTTTTTTTTTTTTTTACACAGAGCGGGCTTCCCCTCACTGTCTACACCTCATTTCCAGAAAGCAAAATGAAATTCGCGGCTTTTCTGACTGAAAACGGGCAGAGAACAAACCCTGCCGTTTGAATGAAGCTTTCCTGCGCGCGCGCGATTTCCCCAAAGCTTGGCCTACCGCAGGCTACACACGCGGCCTGAGATCCCCACAGCAAGCCAACGAGAATCTCGACGACCCCGGCCCCTTACCTTGCCGGAGGCACTTCTCTGCTTGTGGAAACCAGCCCCCCCGGCGCTCAGCCATGATCGCGGCTTCGGCGCCCGGGGCTAAATACAGTCTGCCACCGTCAGCACAGCCTGCCAAGTCCTGCCGGCAGCAACCCTCAGCAAACGACTTGCAGGCTAGCTCCCGTCTGTGCAACGACTCGTTTTGTCGGTTCCTCACCCAAATTGGTGGGTTCGGGAATCGGATGGCAGCACCCCTCCCCAGCCCTTCTCCCCAAATAGGCTCCCCGAAGAAAACAGTAAGGCAGAGCGATAGAAAGGAAGGGAGGGAGGGGGAGCAGAGAACTGACAGCTGAAACAAAGGCAGAAATAAGCAGCTTAACACAGAGACTGCCCTAAAATCACGTCCCCCAAGCAAAACTTAAGACTTTCAAAAAACTCTCCACACGCAACCCTCACTGCTTAATTGCTCCTCTAAGTGAGCCCTAACCCAGGGCTCACCAGCCCTCCAGCTGCTTGGAGATTGAGAATACTGGTGTCAGGAGGCGGATTCGGGATACTTATACCGGTGACATCAAAAGAAGTGACATTTCTCAGTCTCCAAAGCTGCTGGAGGAGGAGCAAGACCCAAAGGTTCAGGACTAGCCTGGAGGGACGCTACGGAATGGTTTCTCGGTAGTGTTTGAGCTTGGCCATGTATTGGGATTGGTGGTCAGGGGATTTTGTGAATTGCCATTTGCATTCACTTTTAAGTAAGTTGGTTTTCAGTTGCTTAAGTTCAGGTCTGAACCAAGCAGAGTTCTTCATTTTCTTGTTACTGTTGGTGGGAGATTCTCCGAGTGATGCTTTAGATATGGAAGTGTTCCAGGAAGTCATAGCTCCCTGGATTTGTTGTGAGTTGTTGGAGTGTTTGGTTAAGGAATTTATCTCTTTCAATTTTCTTATATTTCCTCTGAGGTGGGTCAGGCATTGCTGTAGTATTGGGGTTGTCATAGGTAGGGAGCTGGAATTGTATGAGGTGATGGTCTGACCAGGGAACAGGTAGTATTTCGAGAGTGGAGGGGTTGTAATTTCTAAATATTACTTTTGTTAAGAACACCAGGTCAACTGTGTTGCCCTTAACGTGGGTGTGTGAGTCTATGATTTGGTGGAAGTCTAGGTCGCAGATGGTGGTTAGGAGAGGTGAGGCTTGGTTTTGTGGTAGTGATGGTAAGTTGAGATCACCTAACAGGATTAGTGGGTTCCTGTCAGTGGATGAACATAGAATCTTTGATATGATATCTAGGTTGTCTGCATTTGAGGAGGTGGGGGGGGGGGTCTGTATGTTAGGCAGATGTATAAAGAATTGGACTTTAGTGTTAGTATGTCTAAGCTGCCTATATTTTTAGATGTTATAAGTGAGACGTTTAGGCTTTCCTTTATCAACACAAGGATGCCTCCCCCTCTCTTTGTGGTTCTATGAGAATGAAATATGTTGTAGCCTGGGGATCTCAGTTGGGTTATTAATACTGGGTCTGTGTCCGAGAGCCAGGTCTCAGTAATGCAAACAAGGTCGGGGATGTTATCAGTTAATAGGTCTTGAATGATTGGTATCTTATTCCTTATAGACCTTTCATTAATGAGGTAACATTCTAGGTTTTTATGTTGTGTAGGTGTAGGATCTGGGTGTGTTGTGAGGGTTGTTGAGAGATGGATATTGATGAGTCTGTCCCGATTTGGTTTAGAGTGTAGGTATCAGGGGAGGTTGAGGGGGGGGGGGGGGGTGTATCTGATGGGTGTGTAGATGGTAGGAATGTGGTAGTTGGGTTAAACGTATGAGTTAGGATTGTTAGGCTGGTTAGGATGCAGATAGTGTATTTTAACCAAAATGTGGATTTTGTATCCTTGGTGGGGGGTTGTTTAAGTTCTGTTGGATGATAGGGTGTAAAAGGGTAGGGGGGGGGCAGGGTTGTAGATGGGTGGTGCCGCAATGTGATAGGGGTTAATTAAGGTTGGGAGGTTATAGATAATAGAGATTTTGGGGATAGACATAGTACTGAGTGTAGATATCAATTGGAACTGGAGTATAAGGAAATAGGTTGGGCACTTCAGGCTGAGCGAGTGTACAGTATGAGTGTAAACAAAGTGGGAAATACAGTACAGAATAATATCAGGGTCTTGAACTGGGATTTCAATTCACGGTGATATAATCAATTACAATCTGCGAGACGGTTCAAAGCAGATTAATACAATACAGAGTAGATTGGGTTGCTAGAGGTTAGCAACCGCTAATTGTAAGGTGCAAGGATAAGAACAGTCACCTGGTTTCGTCTGAGAATGAGCCTGCGCTGGAGTCAGGGATCCTGGATGTGGGTTTTTCTGGTCTGGAGTTACCATAGACTGGTGTGGAGGTTAAGTCTGTTCTGTTGTTGGGTGCAGCATCGCTTGTGGTGCCTAATTTCCCCGCCTAAGGGCCCTCTGGTGAGGCCCTCATGCGCGGGCGTGCCCGGAGCGAGCTGGTGTTTAAATAGTTGCTTTTGCCGCTGGTGGAGGCGTTCCATGGGAGAAGCTGGCCAAGCACATGCAGTTGGGGGAGGTTCTGTGCAGAGGAGAAATGCCGAGGTAGGAAAAGGCACAGCACAGAAAAATCAGTCTCACCTCGCTCGCTCCTGTGTTCATTGGTCGCTGTTCTGTGGATCGTAGAGCTGCCTGCAGCTGGGAGCAAGTGAGCACTGATTCTTTCCCTCGGGGGTGCTGGTGGCGATCGCAGAACCAAGATGTAAAGAGGGCTTTCCCCAGAACGCGCTGGTGTTTAAATAGTTGCTTTTGCCGCAGGTGGAGTTAAAAGGTAGTACTGTGGATTTCCTTGCCATTCTTCCTCCATTTATTAAATCAAACGCGATCATGCTACGATCACTATTGCCAAGTGGCTCCATTACCTTTATCTCTTGCATCACATCTTGTGTTCCACTAAGGACTAGGTCCAAAATGGCTTCCTCTCTTGTCAGTTCATGAACCAGCTGTTCCAAGAAGCAGTCATTTATTTCATCTAGAAAAGTTTAACTTTAACTCCCTAGCTTGTCCTGCCCTGCCACTGATCCAGTCGATATTGACTTCCAAATTCCCGTATCCTGATATGTTGTGTGGTCCCCCATTCTGGGGTTTGCTGGTCTGCTACTGGCCAGCCAAAGGAGCATGCAGGCAGGATGGGGAGGAGAAGACTTCCAGAGAACATGTATGCACATCCGTTCATCACTAGGCTTGTATAATCAGTTTTTGTATGAATGGAAAAGTTAATGAAAATCTTGTTTTTTAGTTCACACCAGTGCCAACTAACCAACTACACATGCTCAGAAAAAAATCCCAAGTCACCATTCATTGACTTTTGTTTTTCTTGACCATAAAGGTGCTGCCAGGCACACTGCAGCCAATCTAGAACTAGCCAATCTTATCATTTGTATAGTGCTAGAAGGCGTATGCAGCACTGTACATGTTAGAGACAGTCCTTGCTCATCAGAGCTTACAATCTAATTAAGACAACAACTGGGGACTAGGGTAATTCAAGTGGAAGATCAAGATACCGATAGGTGATAAGCAGGAGAATGAAATCAGGATCCAAAAGCAGCCTCGAAGAGGTGGGTTTTTAGCCTGGATTTGAAGAGTCATAAAAGGAGCCTGGCATACTAAATCCGGTAGGTTTTCCCAAGCATATGGAGCAGCAAGATGCAATGAGCCACGTCTAGAGTTCACAATAGCAGAGGAGGGCACAGATAAAAGGAATCTGCCAGAGGAGTCGAGTTCCCGAGGAGGGGTGTAAGGAGTGATAAAAGAGGAGAGATCAAAGACCTCACCACATTCCGTAAAAAACTAAAAACCCACCTCTTCAAACAGTATTTTGGAAACCAATGGGAACCCACCAATGCAGATCCCACCTAATCCACAACAGTAAAGGACACAACTCCTCAAATCCAAAACTACATCACCCTACACTCAAAGAGAAAGCATGCAAACCAACAATTTGATATAAGCCCCCCCCCCCCAGATCGTAACACTGAATCCAAGGACCATGCATACTGTACATACGGTAGTTTTCCAACTTAGTCTAGCTCTA
Organism: Ichthyophis bannanicus; assembly: GCA_033557465.1. Taxonomy (NCBI): domain Eukaryota; kingdom Metazoa; phylum Chordata; class Amphibia; order Gymnophiona; family Ichthyophiidae; genus Ichthyophis; species Ichthyophis bannanicus. The sequence goes on from CM066033.1 coordinate 1,307,885,804, forward strand.
GTCTAAGTCATGTTGATGTTTTATGTACCAGACTCAAAATTATTTAATGTAAAATGCATTTCATCTTTTTGGAAAAAGCAGTATATAAATGCTAATAAATAAATAAATAAATTTATAAATCAATAGGTGACGTGTGAATTGAATGCGTGTGTGCCTGCATGTTTCTGGTATGGGTGAGGTATCTGCAGGATACAGACTATGTGTGTGTGTGGCGGGAGAGGGGGTGAGCCTTTTGCACACACATATCTTTGAAAGGCAGTATATAAATACAGCTAAATAAATACATAAATAAATTATACCCTTTACTTCCCGTGCATTCATCTCTTCACCCTCCAATCACTTGCACTCTTCCCTCCCTCAACACTGCAACCCCTCTCTTGCTGTCCCTCCCCCATCCCCCAAATCTGTTTCCCTTCCCAGACTCTCTCCTGTTTAACCTTCCTCCTTGCCTTCCATGCCCCCCTCCGTTCATTATTGATAAAACATACTGCCCCTTTAAATGTATCCAGCTGTCTGTGCAGCAAACTTCGTCTCTAACCTTTTTTTTGCCCGCAACGTTGCTCTTCTCCAGAGACGCTCCTGGCCACGAACACAGCACTTCTGTTCATGAGGAATGGAATCCTCACGGGCAGACCTCGATGCTCCCAACCGTGATCGTGGCCTTTTTCAGATCTTCTCCCCGTGTGTTCTGAGCCCCAGGTGACAGGTCTAATATTTTAGTCACCATGGCGACCTGGAGCCTGGGGCTTTTCGAGCCCTGCCTTACTATATCTATCTTTTCCCATCCATGTTCAAGAGCTGGGAATCAATCGCATAGGAGTATTAGCAGTGCAAACATACCTCCCCCAACCCTTCCCAGTTCTTTGGAGATTGTGAGCAGGCAGGCAGCTAACTGGACACTGCAGGGCCTACCCCACGTAAAGCATAGTTACTTACCTGTAACAGGTGATCTCTGGGAACAGCAGGAATAAGTCTTCACATATGGGTATCGTCGGTACCGATGGAGCCTGCGCGGGAACGCTCCCCAGCGTCCAAAAGGAAAGCTTTTGGGAGCATCCCACAGCGCCTGTGCGCTGCCTTCCCGCCTTTCCTAACCGCCTCTCTCCAGTTCGAATTTTTAAGCTGAGACAAAGAGAGAGAGAGAGGAAAGGAAAGATAGATAGAGATACAACTCCTGGGGAGTTGGATGGGTTGCGAAGACTTATTCCTACTGTTCCCAGAGATCACCTGTTACAGGTAAGTAACTGTGCTATCTTCAGGAACAAGCAGGAATGAGTCTTCACATATGGGGACTCCCCAGCTAGAGATGCCAGGGAGATCCCCAAGGTTGTGAGTCCCTGAGAAGGGCTCTACCTCCCCCCATGGATCTCGGGCATCCAATCAGGGATGGGGGGTAGGAGTTGATTAGGTATGGAACAGGTGTTTGAGAACAGCCTGACCAAACAAGGCATCCTGGCGGGAGTCCTTGTCCAAGCAATAATGGGCTGTAAAGGTATGAACCGAGGCCCAGGTGGCCACTCCACAGATCTGGTCGATGGACACAGAATTTAGATGAGCCATAGAGCTGCCGTGGCCCTCACATTGTGAGCTGTGACATGGCCCTCCAGAGAAAGGTTCTTACTCTGGTAAGCGAAAGAAATACACTGAGCAATCCAATTGGACAGAGTTCTCTTAGAGACTGGAAGTCCTAAATGAAAGGGATCGAAAGCAACAAAGAGTTGAGAAGACTTTCTATGTTGCTGTGTCCTTTGTAAGTAAAAAGCAAGCGCTCTCTTACAATCCAGGGTATGGAGATTCCTCTCTGCACTTGATGCATGAGGTCCTGGAAAAAAGACAGGTAAATACATCTCCTGGTTCAGATGAAAAGGTGAGACCACTTTAGGCATAAAGTGCGGATTGGTCCTGAGGACTACCTTGTCATGATGGAACCTTGTATAAGGAGGATTAGCCACTAAGGCTTGCAGCTCACTGATGCGGCGAGCTGAAGTGACTGCAATGAGAAAAATAACCTTCCAAGAAAGGAATTTCAAGGAGGTAGTGGCTAAGGGTTCAAAGGGTGGCTGCATAAGCTGGCCAAGAACCAGATTCAAGTCCCATGCCACTGGAGGTGGTCTAATGGGAGGTTTAGTTAAAAGAAGGCCTCTCATGAATCTTGCTATAAGAGGATGAGAGGAAATAGGCTGTCCATTGAGAGGTTTAAGGGATGCTGCAATAGCACTCAAATGGATTCTTACTGAATTCGTTTTAAGGCCTGCATGGGATAAATGCAGCAAATACTCTAGTAAAGAATTCAGAGGTATTGCAAGAGGGTTAAGACCCTTCTCTGCACACCAAATGGTAAACCTTTTCCATTTAAAAGCATAGGAACGTCTAGTGGAAGGCTTTCTGGAAGCATGAAGGATATCCTTCAGCAACCAGGCTCTGAGGTGAAGAGACTGGGGATTTGGGTGCCACAACGTTCCATCCTCCTGGGAAAGGAGGTCTGGAGCAGATCCCAAGTCCAGGGAGGGAGCTTGAGAGAGATGCAGAAGTAGAGGGTACCACACTTGGCGTGGCCAATGTGGTGCTATGAGGATCATAGACCCCTTTTCTTTCTGAAGTTTGAACAGTGTCTTGGGAATTAGGGGAATGGGTGGAAAGGCATAGAGGAGGTCTAGCCCCCAATGAAGGAGGAAGGCATCCCTGGCCTGAACTCCCTGACACGGAATCCTGGAACAGAACCGGGGAAGTTTGGCATTCCACGGACTTGCAAACAGGTCTATGTCCGGGGTTCCCCAAATTCGGAAGATCCTGGCTATCTGGTTCCCATGGAGGGACCATTCGTGTGGAAGCAGAACTCGACTGAGTCTGTCTGCCCAAGAGTTTTGAACCCCTGGAAGATACACTGCCATGAGATGAATTTGATGCTCTCTGGCGAAGGCCCACAATCTCAAAGCTTCATTGCAAAGCGACAGAGAGCCAGTCTCGCCCTGCTTGTTCACGTAGAACATGGCTACTTGTTTGTCCGTGTGGATGAGGACTGTCTTGTGGCTGAGCAGGGTGTGGAAGACTCTGAGAGCTAGAAAAATTGCTCTGAGCTCTAAGAGGTTGATATGTAGAGATGTCTCCTGTGGAGACCAGATGACTTGAATGGAGAGATCTTGTAGATGAGCTCCCCAACCTCTTGGAGAGGCATCTGTTGTAAGGGTTGCTTGGGGTAACAGCTGTTGAAAGGGGGACCCCAGCAACAGATTTTGAGTGGATTTCCACCACTGGAGAGAGCAAAAGAGGCGACTGGAGGTTGCTATTTTGTCTGACAGGCACCCTGATGCCTGGGTCCATTGGGTGGACAGAGTCCATTGAGCTGTCCTCATGTGAAGGCGAGCGTAAGGAACCACATGCAAATAGTTGCAACATCTCTCGAGCAGTTAAATGGGATTTTAACTGAATTTGTGAGGCTAACTGCACCAAGCGTAGGCAACGGGCCTGGGGAAGATAGGCCCTTGCTGTTGTGGTATCCAGCAAGGCCCCTATGAACTCTAAAGACTGAGTAGGGGTGAGATGGGATTTTGGGATGTTTATTACAAGTCCCAGATACTGAAGAACACGCCTTGTGCAGGCTAGGGAAGTCTGGGCCTCTGACTGGGATGGAGCTCTGATGAGCCAGTCGTCCAGATATTGGAATACGAATACTCCTAGAGTGCGTAGAAATGCAGCTACTACTGCCATGCATTTTGTGAACACTCTTGGTGCAGAGGCCAGACCGAAAGGAAGCACTTTGTATTGGTAGTGCTTTCCTCGATAAAGGAACCGAAGGAACTTTCTGTGTGTTGGATGAATGAGGACATGGGTGTACGCATCCTTGAGGTTCAGAGAACAAAGCCAATCCTGACTCTGAAGGTATGGAAGGAGAGCACCGAGAGAAATCATCTTGAATTTTTCCTTGCATAGAAACTTGTTCAATTCTCTGAGATCTAATATGGGTCGGTAGCCCCCTGTTTTCTTTGGGATAAGAAAGTAGGGGGAGTAGAACCCTGAGCCCTGTTGAAGAAGGGGTACTTCTTCTATTGCCCCTTGGGCAAGAAGGGTAGCAATCTCCTGACCCAGAAGGTCGAGTAGAAATGTTGGAGAATTGAACTGTCTCACCATGGTGTGAGGAGGAAGGTTTAAGAAATGAAGCTTGTACCCCTCCCTTATGATGGAGAGGGTCCATTGCTCTGCTGTGATTTGTTCCCACCTGGGAGCAAAGTGAGCTAACCTTCCTGGAATGGTGAGAGGCTCTGGTTCTTTTAGAGCCAGAAAGGCTAAGTTCTCTTGTTGAAAGTCAAAGGCCCTGAGGAGGCTGAGGCTGTTGGGCCGTAGCAGCCCTTGCAGCCTTAGTCTTGGCCTGTTTAGGTTGTTGCTGTCGCTTTGCAGCAAAACCAACTGCAGAAGATGCCTGTTGACCATAACCAAGATAATATCTCCCCTTTTTGGGAAAAAATCCCTTTTTGAACAACCTTTTCTTAACAGGAGCAGAAGCAGACTTTTCAGCATCCATCTGAGTGGCCTTTGCTTGCCAATCTTTGCCAAAAAGGTTTTCACCTGTACAAGGAAGATTTCCTAGTCCATCCTGAACCCAGGGTTCCAAATCAGAAGCTTGTAGCCAAGCAACTCTGTGTGCACCTATGGCAATAGCCGAGGCTCTGCTAGCACACTCAAAAGAGTCAAAGCACGGTTGGAAAACTTGGAAACATCCTGGGCATGTTTAAGCCAGGTGAGAAACTCCTCTCTTTTGTCTTCTGAAACAAAAGTAGATAAAGTTTGTAGGTGATCTGTAACTTCTTTTAGAAACATCCCCATATAGAGACTATAGGAGTTGATTCTAGCAACAAGCATATTGGCTTGGAAAATTCTCCTGCCAAAAGCATCTAAGGTTCTGCATTCTCTTCCTGGAGGATTAGATGAGTGCCTTTTTGCACTCTTCATCCTCTTCATAGCAGACTCCACCACAATAGAGTGGTGAGGAAGCTGAGTCTTATGAAAGCCAGGACAAGGAGGAACACAGTACATGGTGCCCAACCTACGAGAATGAGGGGAGGTGGTGAGAGGTGTCTCCCATATGCCCAACATGTGATCACAAAGGATCTCATGAATTGGTAAAGTAGCTGCCTCTTTAGGAGCCTTAGGGTATTGTAAGATATCCAATTTTTTGGCTCTAGGCTCTGCTTCAGGGGCCACTGAAATGGAGAGGCCCCTGGCCACTTCCCTAATGAAGTCTTGAAAAAACAAGTCTTCTGGAGGAGACATTCTTCTTTTTGGAGAAGAGGGCTCCTGAGGAAGGAGTACCGATGCTTCGACAGAAACCTCTGATTCATCAGAGTCTTCAGAGGAATCGAAGTATCGCCTATCTGGATGCTCCTGCAGAGCCCGATACGCGTACCGAGTGGTATCGACATCGGGAGTGATCGGTACCGATGGGCATCACAGAACAGGGTACCGCTGCAGTCGACACCGAAGCCGATGTCGATGCAATCGGTACCGGCACCGGAACCGATATCGGTGCCGGAACCGGTACCGACAATGGAGTTTGCTGCGGTACCGGAGGCGTCGCAGCTTGTATGAATGCCGTAATGGCACGCTGCATGGTCAGAATATTATGATCCATCGACGCCACCAATGTCTGGATATCGGTACCAGTGGGAACCACCGGTACCCCAGAACATGGCAACAGGCGATCGGTCGAGACCGAGCCATTGATGTCAACCTGTGACCCCATAGATAAAGCTTTGGAAGCCGGAGCCTCCTGCCGGGGTAATTTTGCCGGTGCGGATTCCTCGAGAGCAAGCCCGGAGGCATCTCAATACTTAGAGGGAGATCTACCCTTCGAGGACCGGCTGGATTTGAGTTTGGTTACCTGAGATCCATGGGAGGAAGAAGAAGCAGCCCTGGAAGACGTTGATGCTACCGAAGCTGCATCAGAGGGAAACAGGGTACTGAGCTTGGCTGCTCGATTCTGTAGACCTCTTTTAGACATCATGGAACAGGACTCACAATCCGTGATGAAGTGGTCAGGACCCAAACATTTTAGACACTAGTCATGGGTATCAGTGACAGAAATAGTGCCGCTGCACTTCGTGCACTTTTTAAACCCGGAAGCGGGCTTCTCCATGAGGAGAATTTCTCGTAGGCCTAAGGCCAAAATAAAAATGCACAGAAGTGAAAAATAGTAGTCTTTTTTTTTTTTTTTTTTTTAGAAGAAAGAAAGAAAGACCGGCGGTACCGGTCCGACGTCGAAGAAGGCAGACGCGCGACCAAAGAAATAAAATAAAATAAAGAACTTCTTCATCGGTGACAGGAACACGACCTGCTGGCTCCGCGGAAAAGAAGAACTGGAGAGAGGCAGTTAGGAAAGGCGGGAAGGCAGCGCGCAGGCACTGTGGGATGCTCCCAAAAGCTTTCCTTTTGGACGCTGGGGAGCGTTCCCGCGCAGGCTCCGTTGGTACCGACGATACCCATATGTGAAGACTCATTCCTGCTTGTTCCTGGAGATACCATAATACTTGGGAAGGGTATGTCTGGAAAATTAAATGGTAATAGAAGGAAAGGAGAGAGAGAGAGCAGTACTGGCACAAATGCATAGAAAGAGACAGACTTTTCCCGGGGTACGATTATGGGCTCCTCTGGTCTAAGGCCCAAGGCTCCTCTGGTCTAAGGCCTAGTGGTTGGGGCAAGGTACTTCAGGCCGGAAGGTCAGGGGTTCAAATCCCACTAGAGGACAGCAACCTTGGGCCGGAAGGACTGGGGTTTCTAGTCCTACAGGTGCTCCTTGTGGTCTTGGGCAAGCCACTTAACTCTCCATAGCTCATGTTCCCTGTAAAATAGTTATCTCCAAGTTATAATGCCCTGTTCAATGTAATTTCGGTTTGTTCAATGTAAACCGCACTGATGCAGAATAGCGCGGTATATAAGAGAATGTAAATAAATATAAGCGAATGTAAATAAATCTCTATAGAGAGGCAAAGGGAGGTTGATATGGTGCAGGGTGATATGACAGAAGCAGCAAATGAAGGCTATTCCATCGAATATCAAGCATACAATATTCCCTGCTAAAACGTTATGTGGAGATGGTCTTGTTCAAGACAGAATCTGAGGGATCTACATGAGAAACAAGTGGCAAATGCACAAATACAGTGGGAAATAAAGTGCTACTCCAGGAACCCTTTGTTGATCATGAATGGACACCTGAATGGTTAAGGTGAGGTGAACTGAAACCAAAGGATGACAGATTAATAGCTGCAGCCCAGGATAGCGGATTACAGACGAGACGGTTTACAGCAAGCATTGAAAAAACTGGCAAAACCGACATATGTTGATTCTCTAAGAGAGACTTGTTAACAGTGATCACCTCATAGCTGGCTGTGAAGTTCTGATGGTGGAAAATGTCTATACAGAAAGGCACAATGAAGTAGCATGCCTTATACATTGGAAGCTCTATAAACATTACAACATCACTGTGCTTGAAAAGCACTGGGATCATAACCATAAGAGAATTACAGAGAATGAACAGGTTATGACCACCTGGGACATTCCCATTCCAACGGATAAGAAACTGTATATGAAGAAACCTGACGTAGTAGTAAAGGAGAAAAAAGCCACAACGGCATTGATAATAGAGGGGTCAGTTCCGAGTGATTATTCTGTGAATCGCATGGAGAGGCAGAAAATCCTGAAGTACCAAGAAATGCAGTCAGAGACCAAGAAAATGTGTCAGAAAGATACAGAAATATTTTTCAGCATATTGGGAGCCACAGGCTTGATAAAGAAGAATTTCAAAGCACATCTCAAGAAATTACTCATATGTGTTACATCTTACGAACTCCAGAAGGAAGCTCACTTTGGCATTTTTTATTTTTATTTTTTTAAATTTATTTAGCTGTATTTGTATCCCGCTTTTCACCGGGTCAAAGCGGCATGATGCAAGTACTACACAGAGCATTAGAAGTAAATGTGAGGGATTGAAATCATACTCCAGATACCTTGGCTTAGAAGTGAGGCTCATGACTGTCATGGTATGCGCAAAACTAAGCCAACATGATACCTTAGGGACCAAACAGCCACACAATGCAAAAATCCCTAAGTGTTCATTATAGATTACAGGAGGTTTTATGAAGGATACTTTATAACTTCAACTTACATTCATAAGGAGAAAAAAACCTCAGTGCTGTTACCTGTCCCTCTATTAGGTGCAGGACATTTCCTGTGTCATAGCGGATACGGTTTTTACACAAACATCACCATTCTATTAGGTGCAGGACATTTCCTGTGCCATAGCGGATATGGTTTTTACACAAACATCACCATTCTAAAAAGACTCCTCATAAACTGTATACAAATAAAGCACATTCTCCATATGCACTGATATTTTGTTTCTTCTTTTTTGCAAAAGTGGTAAAAATTAATCTCTCATTTCAAGGCCAAAAACATTTATGCACAATCTTACACCAAGCTGGAACAGTTCAATCACTTTAACACCACAACAAAATACAAAACAAATGGCTTCACTTATCTGTATTTCCTTTCACATGGTTCACATCATATCTAAAGGATCACCTGCAACAAGTCAAAATTGGACCATTCAAATTTAATCTTTTCAAACAAAACCAAGGCGTACCTCAAAGATCCACACTCTCCTCATGCCTATTTAATATATACATCTAGCCACTATGTGCAATAATAAACAAACACATCATGATCTACACCACATTCTTCAGAAAAAAACTATCAATACAACAATTACAACTTGCTTCAGATCAATTGTGCAATGGCTGAATGAGCAGAATCTCACTTTAAATCATAACAAATTGGAAGCACTCCACATAACAAGAGACCCAACCTTCATACCACCACCAAAGCTAATCATACCTGACAGAGCTTGAAGTAAAACCAGAGGTAAAATACCTGGGCATAATGCTTGACCAAGGCTTTTAGCTACAATCACACATCAAATGAACCACAAAATCTGCGTATCACATGATGAAAATACTTCAAAACCTTTGCCCTTTTCTTGACCCCAATGACTTCAGATCGGTATGCCAGGCAATAATAATATCCCACCTTCATCATTTCAACATCATATATTAAGGGTTACCAAAACACACTCCACATCCTCTACAACTGGCTCAAAATATTGCCGCCCGCATGATCGCAGGAGCCTCAACCATATAACACCTATCCTAAAGCAACTCCAATAGCTCCCAATCATACTTAGAATAGAATACAAAACAATAATTACCATGTTCAAGATAGTCCATAACCTCTCTGCAATGAGCCAGACATTGGACAACAGGCCAAGAAGACCCACCAGCCAAAATCTCCTCACTATCTCAACCTCAAAGACAAAAAGCAAACAGTACACCTGCAGAGCCTTTACACTCTGCGCGCCCTCCATCTGGAACTCCCTCCCAGAGAATTTATAATCCATGAACACAATCTTTGAATTCCGGAAAAACTTAAAACGTACCTATTTACAGAATACTTTGGAACAAACACCTAAAGAATACAAACCCTAGTCAGTAATCTCTGACAAACAACTGTATCTCCATGACTCTTTCTATGTTCCAAACCATGCAAGCTCTATAGTTGATAGTTCCACCTTACCGCTCCCCCTCCCCCATTCTATGTAATTTCTCTAGTTCATGGTAAACTGTTTTGACTTAATGATAAAGCAGTATAGAAAATGTGTTAAATAAATAAATAACCCACCCATTTGGAGAAACTGCCCCTGAGATTTATATCTGAATCATCAGATATTGAAAGTGTACTGGCGAAGTGTGTTGAAGAGGTTAGCATGCTAACTGGTGAGGAGGTAAAACGTGAGACTGGCACTGCCAAAGCCAAGGGCCCCACAGATGTAGAGGAGACGACATAGTGGGAAACATGCTGCTGGCTTTTCATCCTCTCCTCTGTTCCCAGTCACTGGTCTAGCAGCAGCCTTCCCTCCAAAAGGAAGTAAGTCTTGTAAAAGCTTACATATGGGTAGGCATGTTCAAGTGCTTGACTATTCGCAGTATGCAGAATTCAATTATTATAGGAAATATATCAGTTGAGGGAATGTTGAATAATATACAGTGGAATGCTGCAACATTTGGAAAAAACAGCACCCTTTCCAGCTCAATACAAAGAAAGGTGCTGATCCTAATCTGGAGGATTCCATCCAGGAGTGGACCATCACTAGTGTAAAAGAAGCACAGGATAAACAAAATCTCTTTTCCAAGTACAATTCCTCTCCTCTTCCACCTGCCAGATGGCACGGCAGCAGGACCGATGCGCATCAAAGCAAGCCACCGTGGAAGAGATGGTATGGTGTTCCGCAGCACTGCCATGAAGCAGGTGGCAGGCAGCATCGAAGGTGGTGACACAATGTATCAGGGAAATGATAGCCCTAGGTGATCATCCCCTGAAGGTGGGGTTAAACATGCTGCTGCATCTCTCAGTTCCTGATTACCGAGTGCCCAGCAGTGCAACTTTTAGTAGGCAGATGATACTCAGCCTGTATAATCAGTTGTGCTGCCAGCTGGTAGTAGCATGTATGTCACCAATGACATCCGGACTAGTCAGAATGCTACGCACACCAATCTCTTCCTGACAGCACACTGGTGGCAGTCAGACGAGGCAGGGCCAGGCTGTAGGTGCAGCAACAGGAGGAGGGTACCGTAGGCTGTGCTGTATAGCCAAGTAATGGATAACAGTCATATCTGGACCCATTTCTCAGCAGAAACAAGGTCAATCCTGAAGGGATGGCACATAGGGCACAAACAAGCACCATGCTTCCAGATTTCTTTATAACAGATGGTGGGACGAACATGGTCAAGGCAGTGAAGGAGAGTGGCCTTTCAGGGATCAAATGCTTTGCATACCTGGCTATAAGACTCCCTAGGGTCTGGAGAGAAAGGAAAGAAACAAGCCCTGTCCTGAAACGACTGACTGAGAAGTACTGAAAAATAGCAGGGTACTTTCACCAGTGTGAAGTGTGGGTATACTGTGTCAGAAGCAGGAAGCAACAGGGGGCACCTGTGCATCAGCTCAAGCAGGATGCTGGCAAAAGTTGCAATTCAAATTAAAAAATGTTGGAAAGGTTAGTGGAGCAATGGGTGGTCCTGCATCAGATGTCAGTGGAAACTGAAATTGGCAATGAAAGGCCCCTGGATCACTAGGATTGGGCAAATACCATGCAGGTGATATTAGTCTTAAAGCCCTTTAAGGATGCCATGGAGGAACAGAGTTCCACAAAGGCTACCATTTTGGTAGTGAATAATTTACAGGTGAAGTTAGAGGGCTTTTGGGAGCAACAGAGATTCACAGTAGAGGTTTTGGTGATGGTGGACTTCTTGCAGAGCCAACTGGACTAAAGGCTGCAACCCCTTATACTCTACTACTGCTAATGATCATTTATAAAGCACTACAAGGCATATGCAGTGCTGTACAGACAGATGTAAAGGCGGTCCCTGCTCATCAGAGCTTACAATCTAGTCAAGACAGACAACACAACAGCTGAGGACAAGGATATATCTAAGGGAATGGTAAGGAAACACATAGGAGACTAAGCGGATCAGGATCCAAAATCAGCCTCGAAGATGTGAGTTTTCAGCCTGGATTTGAAAAAGGTCAGAGATGAAGCCTGATGCACAGACTCAAGTAGTTTGTTCCAGGCATAAGGAGCAGCAAGATGGAAGGATCAAAGTCTGGAGTTGGCAGTAGAAGAGAAGGGCACAGATAGAACGGATCTGCCAGAAAGCGTAGTTACTCACCTGTAACAGGTGTTCTCCGGGGACAACAGGAATCAGTTCTCACATATGGGTGACGTCGGCACCAACAGAGCCCCCATGGAAGCATCCCCCAGCTTTCAAAGAAAGCCTTTGGGAGAAGCCACCATGCATGCATGGTCTCCTTCCTGCCCAAGGGTGCCATCTTGCTCAGTCAGATGACATAGCTAAAAGACGGCAAAATAAAAGATGGTAAAGGAGCAACTCCAAGGGGAAGAGGGAGGGTTGTGAGGACTGATTCCTGCTGTCCCCGGAGAACATCTGTTACAGATGAGCAATTACGCTTTCTCTGAGAACAAACAGGAAGTCAGTCTTCACATATGGGACTCCGCAACTACAGGCTACCAAAAGCCCATAGCAAAAATAGGGGCTCCGTCATGGGGAGTTGCAATGTGTCCACAGACCACAAAAGGATCCCTGTGTCCGATGAAACCAGCACTCCGGTAGCTTGAACACAGAAGAGTCGGAGGGTACGAGTTGCCTAGACCCTGAAAAGGTTATGGAGCACAGCCTGGCCGAAGGCACTGTCCCGTTGGGACTCTCTTTCTAGGCAGTAATGGAGCTGCGAAGGTATGGACTGAAAACCAGGTGACAGCCCAGCAGATGTCCACCATTGGGACAGAATGCAAGTATGCCACCAAGCAGTAGTAGAGTATAAGGGGTTGCCACCGTGATGCCGAGCCTCGCCTGCTCTTAAGCGAAAGCGATACAGACCGCCACCCATGTGGACAGTGTACGCTTGGCCTCCCACAGCCTATTGGGGTCATAGGAGCTTTACGGTGGCCCTCAGTGCATTGGATATAGAACCCTCTTACAGTCCAAGGTGTGAAGGACCATCTCCGCTCGACTGGAGTGAGGTCTTGGAAAGAAGGTAGGGAGCACCACTTCCTGGTTGAGATGGAAGGGCGACACTACCTTCGGCAGGAATTTGTGATGCGTTCGAAGCACCACCCTGTTCTTGTAGAACCTGGTATAGGCGCCTCCGTCACAAGGGCCTGAAGCACGCTAACTCTGCGAGCAGAGGTGAGTGCGACCGGGAAAGCCACTTTCCAAGAGAGGTAGCAGACGTGGCAGGTAGCTAGAGGTTTGAAGGGCGGGCGAGTCAGCTGCCCCAGCACCATGCTGAGGTCCCATTCGGTTACCGGAGGGCGAACCAGGGGCTTCGATAAAAGCAAGCCCCAAAGAAAATGGGTCACCATTGGATGGACCGAGAGGGGCTTAACATCCATCGGATGGTGGTGTGCCACTAAGGCACAGAGGTGCACCCGGACAGAGAGACTTGAACCCAGACTGAGAGAGGTGGAGAAAGTACTGTAACAACAGAGGCACCGGGCAGGAGAAAGGGTCAGACCCATGATCGCCGCACCAAACAGAGAACCTGCGCCATTTGAGGGCGTAAACATTCCTAGTAGAGGCCTTGTGAGAGGCCAGCAGGATGTCCTCCTCTTCAACCGGAAGGTAAAAGAGGGACAGAGTCACCCTCTCAGCAGCCACGCTGTCAGCGACAGGGACCCCAGATTAGGGTGCAGGAGATAGCCCCTCTCCTGAGAAAGGAGCCATGGGGCGGTCCCCAAGGGGATGGGGGTAACTATCGTCGACTGTAGAAGCAGCGGGAACCACGGTTGCCTGGATCACTGAGGAGCTATCAGGATGAGAGAGACCCTATCACTGAGGGTCCTGAAAACGTTTTTCGCAATTAGTGGGGTAGGAGGGAAGGCGTACATGAGGCCTCCCAATCATGATATCAGGAACACGTCCGATGCCATCCTGGAGGTATGGGCCTGCTGGAAGCAGAAGCGGGGCAACTGAAAGTTATCCGGGCTGGCAAAAAGGTCCATCATGGGTTCTCCCCAGAGCCGGAAGAGCTGACTGGCTACTCTGGGGTACAGCTGCCACTCGTACGGCTGCAGAACCCGGCTGAGCAGGTCGGCCAGCTGGTTGTCCTGACCAGGCAGGTACACAGTCCGCAGGATACCCTGTCGGACTGCATACGAACAGAGGGCTAGAGCCTCCTAACAAAGGGTCTGAGACCCCATGCTCCCTTGTTTGTTCATGTAGATCACCACCACCTGGTTGTCCATCTGGATCAGAACTGGCTGGTGACGCAGGTGGTGACGGAAGACTCTCAGGGCTATGTATATGGCTCGGAGTTCAAGGAGGTTGATCTGCTGGGTGCTCTCGTCGTGATGAGTTGCCCTGGGTGCAGAGAACTCGCAGTGGGCTCCCCAGCTGAGCAGGGAGGCATCCGTGGTGAGGACCCTCGAGGGGCTTGGGGCCTGAAAAGGCATGCCCACCTGAAGATGATGGGGTGACTGCCACCAGACCAGGGAGTCCGCCAACTGGTGGGTCACATAAGAACATAAGATATGCCATACTGGGTCAGAGCAAGGTCCATCAAGCCCAGTATCCTGTTTCCAACAGTGGCCAATATAGCTCATACATACCTAGCAGTTACCCCAAAAGACACAGGTTCCACAATGCTTGTACTGGGTCAAGCATTGACATCCTGGTTCCCTTCTTAATAATGGTTTATGGATCTTTCCTCCAGGAACTTGTCCAAACCTTTTTAAACCCAGCTACACTAACAGCCTTTACTACATCCTCCGGTAACAAATTCCAGAGTTTGATTACACGTTGAGTGAAAAAATATTTTCTTTTATTAGTCTTAAATAGTTTACCCTGTAGCTTCATTGCATGTCCACTAGTCTTTCTATATTATGATAACGTAAACAATCGATCTACGTTTACCCGTAACACTCCGTTCATTAATTTATAGACTTCTATCATATCTCCCCTCAGCCGTCTCTTTTCCAGGTTAAAGAACCCTAACCTTTTTAGCCTTTCTTCATAGGAGTATCCTTCCATCTCCTTTACCATTTTGGTGGCTCTTCACTGAACCTTTTCTAAAATAGCTATATCCTTTTTAAGATACGGCGACCAGAATTGCACACAATATTCAAGGTGCGGTCTCACCATGGAACGATATAGAGGCATTATAATATATTTTGTTTTATTTTCCATTCCTTTCCTTATGATACCTAGCATTCTATTTGCTCTCTTGGCCGCCGCTGCACACTGGGCCAAGGGTTTTAACATGATATCCACAATGACGCCCAAATCTTTTTCTTGGGTGGTTGGTTCCTAATGTGGAACCTTGCATCGCGTAACCATAGTTTGGGTTGTTCTTCCCTAGGTGCATATCTTTGCACTTGTCCACATTAAATTTAATCTGCCATTTTGATGCCCAGTCTTCCAATTTATCAAGATCCTCTTGCAATTTTCCACAATCCCCTTGGGTTTTAACAACTTTTAATAGTTTTGTGTCATCTGCAAATTTGATAACCTCACTCGTTATTCCACTTTCCAGGTCATTTATGAATATGTCAAAAAACAGCGGACCCAGCACAGATCCCTGGGGTACACCACTATTCACCTTTCTCCATTGGGAAAATTGGCCATTTAGCCCTACCCTCTGCTTTCTATCTTTTAAACAGTTCCTGATCCACAATAGTACACTGACTCCTATCCCATGACTCTTTAGTTTTGCCTCTCTGCTTTTGGTAGTATCCTTCAAGGATACATTCTTCTGAATCATCCGCTCTTGGGCGATTGTCGGCTTTCCCCTATTATCTAGTTTAAAAGCTGCTCTATCTCCTTTTTAAAGGTTAATGCCAGCTGCCTGGTTCCACCCCGGTTAAGGTGAAGCCCATCCCTTCGGAAGAGCCCCTCCTTTCCCCAGAATGTTCCCCAGTTCCTAACAAATCCAAAACCCTCATCTCTGCACCATTGTCTCATCCACGCATTGAGACTCCGGAGCTCTGCCTGCCTTTTGGGTCCTGCGTGTGGAACGGGAAGCATTTCGGAGAACACTACCCTGGAAGTTCTGGATTTCAACTTCCTACCTAAAAGCCTAAATTTAGCCTCCAGAACCTCCCTACCACATTTTCCTATGTCATTGGTACCGACATGTACCAAGACAGCAGACTCCTCCCCCGCACTATCTAAGACCTTATCTAGGTGGCGCGTGAGGTCCGCTACCTTCGCACCAGGCAGGCATGTTACCAGGCGATCCGCATGTCCACCAGCCACCCAGCTATCTACATGCCTAATGATCGAATCACCAACTATAACGGCTGTCCTAACCCTTCCCTCATGGGCACATGGACCTGGAGAAACTTCCTCGGTGCGAGAGGGTTTTACATCACCTGGAGGACAGGTCCTAGTTACAGGATCACTTCCTGCCACACCAGGGTGATGCTCTCCTGTCACGTGACCTCTCTCCTCCATGGCAACAGGGATGCTGCCAGACTGGAGGTGGGACTTCAGGACTATATCCCTGTAGGTCTCGTCTATGTACCTCTCTATCTTTCTTATGTTTTCCAAGTCTGCTACTCTAGCCTCTAGAGAACTGACTCATTCCCTGAGAGCAAAGAGCTCCTTGCACCTAGTGCACACGTAAGATCTCTTACCAACTGGGAGAAAATCATACATGTGACACTCAATGCAAAAGACTGTAAAGTCCCCGTCTCGCTGCTGGACTGCTGTCTGCATCTTAGTTTTAAGTTTGTGTTTAGATCTTTAAGTTCTTTACTTACTAAGGGTTGCTATGGATATTTATACTAATAAAACTGTACCTAATACGTTTAATATACCTTGTTCACCTGAAGCTTAATTAATCTCAGGTCCTTAGTATATGACTGATTTGGATAACAAGCTTCACCTGAAAGCACTTCCTGTCTTTTAAGATGTGTAAGTACCTATAAAGCTACGATTATCCCAGGGGTGGGTGGGTGTTGGGGAGGGAGGGAGGGAAATAACACTTATTAAAAGAGGGCTGCTACACAGTATCCTGTTTTGTGATGCTGAGGTAAGCTATATTCTGATTTGATTTAAATTATAGCTCTTTGCTGCTGCTAGGCTCTAAATTATGAAATTTAAACTACAAGCTCTCTGCTGGGTTCCAAATTTAACCAGAAAGCTCTCTTCTGTGTTTTAAATTTAAACTAAAAGTACTTTGCTGATGCTAGGCCCTGAGTGACTATTAAATTTAAACTACAAGCTCTCTGCTGGGTTCCAAATTTAACCAGAAAGCTCTCTTCTGTGTTTTAAATTTAAACTTAAACTGCTGCTACTAGGCCCTGACTGATTTAACAAAAAATAGTGGGTTCACAGATTAATTAGCTTTAATACAAAGAATTCCTTTCAGAAAATTCCCAGAAGTATATACTCACAATTTCAGATCTCTCTCCAGAAGTAACAGTCCCCTTTTCTAGTCCTTCAAGACTGAGGACCACAGAGCTCTGGTTGAGCTATTTATGCTTGTACTGCTGAGGTAAGCTGTGACCAATTTCCTGGGTGATTAACAGTCCTTGCTCTGTCTTGGAGGTGGCCTGTGACCACTGGTCCCGGAGACGCCACTGCGCCGCCCTCATGTGGAGGCGAGCATCTGGGGTGACGAGGACCATGGAGGCTATGTGCCCGAGGAGGCACAGAAGAAGCCAAGCGGGCACAGAGGGACAGTATTGTACGTCCCGAGCTAGAGACCTGAGATGATCGACTCGGTCCCTGGACAAGAAAGTCTTCGACTGGAGAGTGTTGATCTTTGCCCTAATGAACTCCAGACACTGTATGGGAGGAGGTGAAACGCGGGACAGTTTATGAAAAAGCCCAAGTGTTGCAGAACCTGGATAGTTGCAGAACCAGACCCCAACTTAACTGTACCTCCTCCTCTCTATCTTACCATGTTAAGATAGCATCCTAAATCTTAGCATACAACTCATTGTACATATGTAAATAGCTCCAGTTTATATCTCCCTATGTTATCCAAGTTGTTGCTCCTGTTCTCTGTAAAACCAAACAGTTTGTGTTATGGTCATTTGTTGTATGTAAACCGCGCTGCTGAGAAATAGTGCGGTATATAAGAAATTGTAATAAATAAATAATAAAATAAAATAGTGCGTGCAGTGGCCTGCTGCACCTCTAAGGCTGTGCCCTCCCTTTATGAGCAAGTCGTTCAGGTAGGGAAAGACGAAGACCCCCTGGAGCCAGAGGAAGGCGACTTTGACTGCCAGGCATTTTGTGAAGACTCTTGGGGCAGAGGCTAGACCGAAGTGGAGCACGCTGTACAGAAAGTGCCTGCTCTCTACTACAAACTGCAGGTACCGCCTGTTGTTAGGGTGGATGAGGATGTGGCTATAAGCATCCTTGAGGTCTAAGGAGCATAGCCAGTCTCCCTGCTGGAGGTATGGCAGCATTGTTCCAAGGGAGAGCATCCTGAACTTCTTCCTCATCAGGAACTTGTTGAGGTTGTGCAGGTCGAAGGTGGTCCTAAGGCCCCCTGTCCTCTTTGGCACGAGAAAGTATGTGGAATAGAACCCCTTGCTCTTGAGGTGGCGGGGCACCGAGATGGGAGAGTCAGATGGGATGTTGCGGTGGCGATGGGTATCAGGGGACTCCTCATCCTCAGTCTCCCACTCGGAGCAGTCCATCAAGGACTTGTAGGAGGGCTGCTCCGCGGGCCTCAGGGGCCCCCGATGTCCTGCAGCCAGTGCACGGTAAACATGCCAGGGATGACCGCAGTCCCGTTGAGCTGTACTTGGATCGTGACCTCGGCCGAGAATAGACTTGAGGCCTAAGGACCTTGAGGATCAGCTAGGCCTTTGGGGACGTCATGGACATCGAGGGCCTGGTGGCTGGGGTGGATGACCTGGTCGTGCAGACAACAGCGCCCGCTGCTGGTCAATGAAGGCAGACAAACTGTGCTCCAGGGCCGCCATTCTGGACTCCAGACCAGAAGGCTACACAGCCTATGGTGCGGGCACAGAGGGGCTTGGGCCCAATGCCGGCTCCCCTGAAGGGGAATCCTCAATGAGGATAGTGTCTGGGGACTGGGGCTTGTCCACGGTCGGATCCTTCCGGGGGACCGTAGCAGGCTGCTCCTTCTCCGATGCCTTGGACTGCAGGACTGGGCCTGGGGAGCACCCAGCTAGTTGGAACCGTCCAAGGACACCGCCTTCGAGGGTTTCTTCTTCTTCCTCGGTTCCCTCAAGGGAGACCCCATTTCTGAGGACCCACAACAAGTCTTGGGTTCAGAAGACTCTGCCCGAGATGTCGGGGCCTCAGATGAGGCCCTGGCCTTCGGAGGCACCAGGGACTCGGGGAAAAACTTATTGTGCTGCTGCTGGCGGCTCTTGAGGACCTTACTGGGCATCCTCTTGCAGAAACCTCAGGCTGCCGAGTCGTGATCTGGCCCGAGGCAGCAGAGACAGCAGTCATGTGTGCCGGTCAAAGACATAATTTTGGAGCACCAATCACATTTTTTAAAGCCACTGGTAGCCATGGGGGAAAAAAATACCCCTGTGAGGTCGAAGACTCTCTGGGTTGCCAGTGGAAGAAAAAGGCGTGAAGATGCCAGGAAAAGAAAAGAACGAAAAGACTACAAAAATAGACCGAACTGGACGCCGAGGCAACGAGATCGGTAGGCGGGAAGAGTACCGGTGTGATACCGGAGGACAGTATGAAACTCGTAGAGAAAAATCATCTTTTTCCGGGGACAAGCTAGATGAATGTCTGAAGGGCTCCACAGAATAAAGGAGACTGAGCAAGATGGCACCCTTGGGTGGGAAGGGGACCACACATGCGTGGTGGCATCTCCCAAAGGCTTTCTTTGAAAGCTAAGGAGATATTTCCACGAGGGCTCCGTCGGTGCCGACATCACCCATATGTGAGGACTGACGTCCTGCTTGTTCCTGGAGAAGAGCTGAGTTCCTGAGGACGGGTGTAGGGACAAATAAGAAAGGAAATGTAGGTAGGAACAGCAAAATGAGTGCACTTATAGGTCAGTAGGAGAAGTTTGAACTGGATACGGAAATGGACAGGGAACCAATGAAGCGACTTGAAAAGAGGGGTTATATGAGCATATTGAGGCTGGCAGAAGATAAGCCACGCAGCTGAGTTTTGAAGAGACCGAAGGGAAGAGAGATGATTCAGAGAAAGACCAGCAAGGAGGAGGTGATTAAAGAATGGATAAGTGTCTTAGTAGTGTGTGTAGAAAGGAAGGGACAAATTTTGTCAGTGTTTCACATTAAGAAATGACAAGTTTTAACTATCTGTTGGATGTGTGCAGAAAAAGAGAGCAGAGTCAAAGATGATCCCAATGTTGCAAGCTGAGGAAACAGAGAGGAATGTAGTGTTATCCACAGAAACAGAGAAGGGAGGAGGGGTGGGTTTAGGGCAGTGGTTCTCAACCCTGTCCTCTGGAACTCTTGTCCCCCTCCCATGCATGGCACGTGGGAGAGACCCGGGAGCAGCAGGAGCCGCCGGCCCCGGCACACAGCGAGTGGGCGCAGTGGCTTCGGCTCCGCCGCTCCTCCTTTTAGTTCCTGGAAGGTTTTAATCCGCCCCTCCTATCCACCACCTGTCCCGCTCTAACCAATCCCCTGTCCGCCCACTCCCTAAATATCCCCCCTCTCTTCCCTGGCTCAAATCGAGGCATATGTTGCAAGTGCATCTCTCGCGACCAGCACTTATCCTGCATCAAGTACCTCTTCCATTTCCCACAAATTTCCCATGTTAATTCCTTTTGTGGGTTCCTCACTCTTTTCCCCCTTTATCTCTTAAACTACCCCATACCTCCGCCTCTAAATTCTCCCCTCCCTCTTTCCATATAAACCCATTGTGGGGTCTCCCCCTGTCCCTCCACACAAACACAGCCTTCAACTGCGCTGCCTCATAGTAATGCACTAAGTTCGGCACCCCCAGCCCTCCTTCCTCCCTTGCTCTAAACATCGTCGCCCTACTCACTCTAGGGGCCTTCCCTGCCCATATAAACCTCATAATCAAGCCCTGGAATTCTTTAAGGCACCATCTCATGATTTTACTTGGCAATGCCATAAATACAAACAAAATCCTCGGCAGCACATTCATCTTAATTGTGGCTATCCTCCCTAACCAGGATATATGCATCCCCTGCCATCTGGCCAAATCTTGCCTTAGGTTCTTTATCAAGGGCCTATAATTCCATTCATTAATGTCTCTCAAAGAATTGCCCAGCTGTATACCCAAATATCTAAAACTATCCCTCACCCATTTACAGGGGAATGCCTCTTATCCTCTGTTCCAGTCCCTTCTTTAAGTTGAACCCCAAAATTTCCATCTTACTTACATTCAGCTTATACCCAGCTACCTCGCTATATGTCCCAATAGCTTTCATTAGATTTGGCAAACTCCAAAATGGCCTACTCAACGTAAAGATCACATCATCCGCAAACAGTGCCACCTTACTGAGCTGGTCTCCCACCCTCACTATCAGTCTGTTTCCCTATATACTCCGCCAGAGGCTCAATAACTAGCGCAAACAGCAGGGGCGACAGCGGGCACCCCTGCTGCGTCCCCCTGCCTAGGCAAAAACTGACCGAATACCCCCCATTTATCCTTATCCGGGCCCTCGGGCTACGATACAGTGCTTTTACCCAGCCCAGGAACTTTCCCCCTAATCCCATTTTCTCCAGCACCTGCCACATGAAACCCCACTCCACCCTGTCAAATGCCTTTTCGACATCCACCATTAAGAATACCGCCTCCCTCCCTGTGTCCTGCAAACTCCCAAACCACATTTAAAAGCTTTCGGATATTATCCCCTCCATGTCTCCCCTTAATGAAGCCTGTCTGATCCTTATACACCAACTTTTGCATTATCCTTTGTAATCTAGCAGCCATAATTTTGGCTAGCAGCTTTGCATCTAAATTTATAAGGGATATCGGCCTATAGGCTCCGCAGGTTGTGTGATCCTTCCCCGGTTTAAGAATGATAGTTATGCCTGCCTCCGCCATGGACTAGGGGCAGCTCCTCACCCCGTAGCACCCCATTAAACACCCTTGTTAAGAAATCCGTAATGCTATCCTGCGTCACTTTATAGAATTTCGCTGTTAACCCGTCTAATCTGGGTGCCTTCCCTTCTTTGAGGGATCTGATTGCCACTCTCACCTCCTACGTGCCCACCGGCCTTCCCAACTCCTCCGCCTCCTCTTTCGATATACTGGGTAGCTGACACTCTGCCAAAACTTCTGCCCCCTTCTCCTCTCCTCCCTTAACCTCACTGCTATAGAGCTTCTCATAGTATTCCACAAAAACCTTCCTAATCTCCTTGGGTTTATATACCATTTCCTCCTGCTTATTTCGAATTCCCCCGATATTAATCCTCTGCTGCTTTGCCTTTAACTGCCTTGCTAACTTCTTTCCTATTTTGTTCCCTCCTTCAAACCACGCCTGCTTTAACCGTACCAAATTAAATGCAATTTCCGCTGCCCCCAGTTGATTCAACGCCCCCCGTAACTTTTGCAAGTGCACCAATATTTTAGGATCCGCCCTTTCCTGATGTTGGCGTTCCAGAACCCCTATTTTTTGTACTAAATCCTCTTCCACTTTCTTCCTCTTTCTCTTCTCCTGCGCTGCTATACAAATTAGATGCCCTCTCAACACCGCCTTCATACCATCCCACGTCATTCCCAGTGGCACATCCCCGCCTAGATTGTACTTCATGTATTCCTGTATAACTCCCTTCAAACTTTCCACATGCTTCTGCTCTCCTAAAAGCCCCTCATTCAGCCTCCAGAATTTGGTGCCAGTATCCTTTTTCCCTAAATCAAACACAATATGCACTGGTGCATGATCTGTCCATGTAATACTTCCGATTTTAACTGCCATTGTCCTAGCTTGCCATTCCCCACTCACCAATAGCATATCCAGTCTACTATACATCCCATGGGCCGAAGAGTAGAATGTATAGCCTTTTTCCCCTTGATGCCTCCCTCTCCACATATCTACCAACCCTAACTGCTCCTTTAACCTCAAAATACTCCTATCCTTCCTCCCCCCGTATTATCCAGCTTTGGATTGACTGTGATATTGAAATCCCCCCCTATAATAAGTGGTACATCTCCCCACCCCTCCACTTCAGACAACAGCTTATCAAAAAACTCCCCCCTTTGTACGTTAGGAACATATATACTCACTATCCAAACTTGTTCATCCATTATCTTTATCCGGACTGCCACCCACCTTCCTTGCTTGTCCCTTCTTTCTTCCAGTACCGCTTCCTTGTAGTCCTGCCCTATCATTATCCACCCCCCCCCCTTTTCTTGACTGTGCCCTTTGTCATGCGAGCAATACCCTGGGAAACTTGTTAGAACTAATCAAACCCTCCTGCCTCACCCTCAAGTGCGTCTCCTGAATACACAGGAAATCAGCTTTCATCCACCCACCCTCCCTTTCAAGCATGCACCTCTTTCGCCATGTTTGCAACCCCTTAACATTTATTGTACCCACCACTAGCTGCTCTTTGTCCTCCCTCTTCCCCCTCCCACACCCCCACCCTTGACCCCATTCGAGGTTATCCTGGAGCCGTGCACCACCTGCCACCCCCAGACCCCCCCCAGCCCTCTCAAATTCTCCCATCCTGCCCTTCATCTTCCCCTACCCTCCTTCCATCCCCTCTTCCCACACCTCTTCACCATCACCACCCACTCAGCCTTCCCTCCCCGACCCCTCCATCCTTCTATCATACTCCGCCCTTACCCTTCACCCCCATCTCTCCCCCACCCTCCCCTCATGCTTATATTCTTTAAACCACAGCATGAAACATGCCCACTCTCCTCCTCCATATTCCCCTTATGCACACATTATTAACTTTTTGTCCATTTTCAACATCCCTTAGCAAGGCATTACTTTCCCGCATCCTCCCTTCTGCTGGTCAACGCTTAACCCCTCTACGTTGTCATCTCCGCTGGTCCCACTCCATCTCCATCCGACTCTCTCTGGGCTCCTTCTCCCGTTGCTTCCTCGTCTTGCCGTGGTCCTTCTGCATTCTCCTCCTCCTCTGGCACCGCCACCCCTGCCACCTTCATTGCCGCATAAGCCTCCTCCAGAGTTTGTACTTTCCATGTCTTTTCCCCTTTTGTAAATGCAAGTCCAAAGGGGTATTAGCCAGCGATACCTCAGTTCCTGCTTTGTTAGCTGACTGGTAACTGGTGCCATAGCCCTCCTCCTCTGTAGTGTTCCCAAGGACAGGTCCGCATATATAGCTACCGAGTACCCCGCCATAGAAAGGTGCTTAACCCCCTCATCGTAGCTGCAATTTTTTCTTTCAGCTTGTAGTCTCTTAGGCAAACTACTATGTCTCTGGGCCTGTTGTTGCATATGGGGCCCAAGGCCCGGTGTACCCTGTCCAAATGTATTTCTTCAGCCTCCACCTCCTCACCTCCTTGCTTCAACGCCTCCAAACAGACTGCCTCTGCTACTTTTGTACAGTCCCGAAATTCAAATTCTTCTGGCACACCTTTTATTCTTAAATTGTTCCTCCTGGAACGGTTCTCCAGATCTTCTAACTTTAGCTTAATTTGCTCCTTCCATTCCTCCTCACCTTTAATTTGCGTCTCCCATTCCTCCTGCTGCAGTTCCAGCATTTGCAATCAATTTTCATGGTCACCCATCCTGTGGGTAACTTCTTCCACCTCCTCCCGCAGACCACTCATTATATCTCCCAGCGCCTTCTTCGCTGACTGCACCTCTGCCTTCAGCTCTTCAAACCACTCCTTTAGTTCCTCTCTCGTCGCCGCTTGTCCCGCCACTTCTCCTACGCCTCCCGCACTTCTTAAATTGTCTGCTCCTTGCGGCTCAACCTGCTCGCCCCTCGCACGCTCCTCTGCCGCCATTCTGGCTTCTCCTGCGGTCCCCACTGCCACTCGCCGCTCCAAAGGTGTAGTCCCACAGACCTGCGCTCTTTTTCCGTGTCGCCATGC
This sequence comes from Ichthyophis bannanicus, assembly GCA_033557465.1. Lineage (NCBI taxonomy): Eukaryota > Metazoa > Chordata > Amphibia > Gymnophiona > Ichthyophiidae > Ichthyophis > Ichthyophis bannanicus. Next base: position 1,307,910,385 of record CM066033.1, read on the forward strand.
TCTCCTCCACATGTGGTTGCCACTACCACTACCTCCTCAGTTTTCCTCTCCCGCTAAGGGCAGGTTTTTCCGCTTTTACGCTGGGTTGGGTCCGGAGCTCGCCTCTCACGCGGCCATTATGACGGGTGATGTCACTTCCTCCATCCTCTAGCGATTTTTAAACGCAATTATTGAACACTTATTCACACTTGCATACAATTTCCCTCACATACATATTCTCTTCTTTTTATTAATATAGTTTATAAAGGGTGTAGTACTTATTCGTTTATTCATTTTATCAACGCTTTGATACCAAAATGAGGTATACGTTTTTTAAAAATAATTTTGGCACCCTTTTCGGCGTTCTTCAAGTACTGTATGTCACCTTTTTAGTAGTAAAGATGGTATTTTCTTTTTTACTGAGTTTTTAACCACACACGTATCCAATAAGTACCAGAGACGGTTGTCTTGCTATTGAGTTGTTGTTTTTTTTTTAAGTTTATCTAAATTTTCACACAAAACCAAACAACAGACAACAATCCAACCCCCATACGTCCCTCCCTTACAACCACCTCCTCCTTTCCCCCCAGCATCCAGCTACATGGGCTACACCTCCCCCTACTCCCGACCTACCACATACCGGGACGTTAATACTAAATAAATGAACCAAGTAATAATATCCCTCCGCAGGACTCAAAAAAACAAATCCTCATTAGAACATCGTGCTTCATTACAAAAATGTAACAGGGGTTGCCACTTTCTCCAGTGGCCAGCCAGGTGTCGTATATACCTTTACGTGGCATCATTTCATATTTACTATACAGACATACACAGTTCCACCAAACCTGCCACTGGAGATCAGACAGTACTTTCCAGTTTCGCAAGTGACAACAAATGGCAATCCCCAAGAAAAAATCTAGAAGAAAGGAGTCATGCCGCCCCCTTAAGGGAACCCCAGAGCCAGAGCGGAAGACCAAAATCTCCCACAAAAGAGAGGCCCGAAAACATAAGACTTCTTGAATACGATCCCAGACCTGTGACCAATAAGTATGAAGATGGGTGCATTCCAGCATCATGTGCCTCAACCCTACAGAGCCAGCAGTTACTGCTTGCCATATTGTCCCATTTATTAACCCTCTCTGGCGTAATAAAAGCTCTATGGGCAAAGAAAAACAGGGTCTGTGTGACTGAGGCTGACTTGGATATGCACGTTTGCTTGGCCCAAAAAACCATCCAATTCCGCAAGGGCAGGACAACGCCTGATTCACTCTCCCATTTCTCTTACGTCTTCTGCACACGCGAGGAGAGCTGTTGTCCAAACAGTTTATATAACGATGAAGCTATGCCCCGACCCACCCACGCTTGGGCAAGTTGGGTCAATATCCTCCCAGTTCCACTGGAGAGTCTTACATCCCCCAGAACTCTCCCTATGCAATGTTTCAACTGAATCCATTGAAAAACTAATGCTCCTGGGATGTTGAATTCCCGCTGCAAATCTCCAAAGGCCTTCCACTCACCATCGTGAACTAGCTGCCCCAGCGTCCATACTCCTCTACTGTACCACTGCTTCCAGGCAAAGGACTTAGCTTGAATCTTAAAGAGGGGATTATACCAAATCGGGAGGTCGAGAGAAAATCTCTCCGCCATTGTTCTCTGAGATAGCACCTCCTGAAAAGCTCTTTGGATATCTGCTATGAGTAAGGACCCCCTGTGGGCCGGAGGAAAGAGCATACCAGGCGCCAACGTCAAAGGAAACGGAGACACAATACTCCTCTCCAGGGCCAACCAAACAGGACTGAGCTCAGATACTTCCTCCATCCACCGGCCCCCTTGTTTAATCAGAAAGGCACAGTGATATCGCTTAAAATTGGGAAAGTTCACCCCACCCTCCTCCTTGGTTCCCTTGAGTTTGGAGAACGCAATGCGCAGGGGTTTGCCATTCCACAGAAAACCCACGAGCATTCTCTCAATCTGCTTGTATACTTGATTAGAGAATAGTATCGGCAACATTTCCAAAATATAATTAATTTTAGGAGTGATAGTCATTTTAATAGCCTCCAACCGACCCCACCACGACAGAGATAAAGGAGACCACTTGGTCGTCAAGGTCTTCGCCAAAGCCAAAATCTTATCCGCATTTAGACGAACCGTTTCCTCTAAGGGAAAACAATAAAAAAAAACCAGATATTTGACTAGCCCGGGCTCCCATACAAACGGGTGTTGAGCCATATGAGCCTTGAATACCCGGGCATTTAAAGGAAAGGCAACGGACTTTGACCAATTAATCTTATAACCCGATAGAGTAGCATATTCCCCAATCTGAGTAAGGATGTACGGGACCGAATCCGGATGTGTGAAAAGTAACAAGTCATCAGCATATGCCGACAATTTTATCACAGTATCATAAACCTTGACACCCTGAATCAACGTATTCTGCCGGATTAAAAGGGCTAAAGGCTCCAATGCCAGATTAAACAACATAGGCGAAAGAGGGCAGCCCTGCCGCGTTCCTCTACCTAAGTGAAATTCCTGAGAACAGGCATTATTAACACATATCCGGGCAGTGGGGTTAGTATACATCACCCTCAGGAGTTCAATAAATCCCTCCCCAATCCCGAACCACCGAAGGGTATGGAACAGGAAGGACCATTCCAGGCGGTCGAAGGCCTTCTCAGCATCAAGGGATAGCCCAACCCCGGGTTCATACTGGGACCCGGCCGCGGCCAATACGTGGCACAAGAGCCTAGCATTATCCGCAGTCGATCGGCCACCAATAAATCCACACTGGTCCGGGTGAATCAATAGCGGGATCATGGAAGATAAACGATTCGCTAAAATGGAGGCATATATCTTATAATCCGCATTTAATAATGATATGGGGCGGTAGTTCCCTACTTCCCGCGGGTTCCTCCCAGGTTTCTCTATGACAACAATATTCGCTGACGCGAAGGATCCTATCAGGGGACACTCCTCTAATAGGGCTTGGTAATATTGTAACATTGAAGGGCCTAACTCATGGAGGAACACTTTGAAGAACTCAGCCGGCAGTCCATCTGGACCCGCCGCTTTCCCTGTGGCTAGGGAGTCCACCGCTTTGTCAAGTTCCTTCAATGATATGGGAAGGTCAAGCAAGGATACCAATTCTGGACTCAGTTCTGGCCTCTGGACCTTATTCAAGAGCTGTTGGAAGGCCTCGAAAGAGCAGGCCGTTTCAGAGGAATATAACCGTTCATAAAAAACTCTGAAAAGTTCCAGGATTTCCGAGTCCTTAACCACTAGCGCGTCCCGTTGGCTATCCCGAAGGGCGGCAACTCTCCCCATTTCTTTCCGGGCTTTCAATTGATTGGCTAATAGCTTACCTGCCTTATCCCCCTCCCAGTAATACAGTCCTTCCTGCGATCGGATATGTTTGACCGCCTCTGAAGTAAGAATTTGGTTATACCGAAATTGTAAGCGCTGTAATCGAAGCAAAACACAAGGGTCCGTTCCCTTGGTCAAAATCCGTTCCCCTGCCTTAATCTGCATATCTAACGCTTCCAGTTATTGCTTATTTAATTTTGCCTGCCCAATACTGAAGCTGGTGATGACCGCTCGCATAGAGGCCTTGAATCCTTCCCATCTTGCCCAGCCAGAGGACAGATGAGGGGGATTAAGCTCAAAATAATCCTTTATAGCCGATTTCAGTCGCAGCTGGAATTCAACATCCGCCAACCAAGTCCTGTCAAAACCCCATCTACCCGGTCCCACCACCGGTCTAACATCCTCCAGGATAAGAGACACCGCGGCATGGTCCGAGACATTCGAGCTATGAATGTCTGCAGCTACTAAATAAGGGGTGAGAGATCGGGAGACCAAAAAATAATCGATTCGAGACAGGGACTTGTGAGGGAACGAATAGAAAGTGTACTCTTGCGTATCTGGGTGGAGCAATCTCCACGCATCTACCATCCCAAACTCCCGCATCAATGAGTGAAGAATTTCCCGGGCCCTGCCCCCCCCATGAGTTTTGGGAGGCTTCCTGTCCACCAGCATATCCATGACTAAATTAAAATCGCCCCCTAGGATCATTGCTGTGGAAGAAGCAGCGCAAACCAAGTCAGCCAAACACTGAAAAAACCCAGGGCAATCCCCATTAGGGGCATACACGTTGATTAGGACCTGGTCCATTGTCCCCAGCCCCACACAGACCTTGACCCATCTACCCTCTTCATCTGCCTGAGAGTGGCTCACCTGTAACTTAAGAGATTTTCGGGCTAGAATAGCCACCCCATTATGTTTACCCTTCGCTGGTGAGAACGCTAACAGAACAAAGGGACTAATACTCAGTTTCAGGGATTCCTTTTCATTCAGATGTGTCTCCTGCAGTAACAATATGTCACAATTAATTTGCTTGGCATATAAAATAATTTTCTTTTTCTTGATGGGACTATTCACCCCTTTTACATTTAAGGAATGAATTCTCAAAGAAGCCATATTACCAGCAGTAATATATACATACTAGCATTCCTTTATCAACCTCTCGTCACTCTGGCAGCATGACTCCCCACTCCAGCGTGCATTCTGCCCTGCAGCATATAATCTTCATTATTATCCATAAGTTTCCTTACAAAAGATGACTTAACACCCTTAACACTTCCATAATTCACATCACCCATGTAGCCCACGGGGAGAGGACCCAAACACCTTTAATGGGTAAACCCAGACTAGAGGGGATGGGACGCAACATAGGGATAAACAGATACATTAGGCGTCTGCGCCAGCCGGGCCGCCACTCCCATACTGTCTCACAATCTAGGGAACACTACACACACACAGGGGAGATAGCCCCATGACAGGCAGGCCGCTGAGCCGCCACCTCAGACACTCAGCAGCTGTCACTTAACCAGCATAGAAAACAAGGTCCATCATATAAATTCAACTGTTCATCAGTTCTGCTTCTTTCCCTTCAATGTACAAGCCCAAAGCATTCGGATCATCAAAGGTTTTTGTGACATTGTGCAAGGTGACCCTCATCCTCGCGGGTTGGAGCAGCCCGAAACGCGCCTGCAGTCATTGCAATCGTGGTCTCAGTTCCAAAAAGCGTTTCCGCTTGTCCACTGTGTTTTTAGCAAAGTCAGGGAAAAACATCAACTTATGACCCTCAAACTCCACAGGAAAGCGAGCCCGCGCTGCTTCAAAAATCTTCACCGCGTGTTGGTGCCTCAGAGTCTTAAAAATAATGGGCCGCGGCCTTTTGTTATTGAGCAGGGCCTGTGTGGGGACTCGGTGTGCCCTCTCTATCTCAAACGGCACATCAAAAGATAGTTTCAGCGTGGAGGCCATCAGCTTATGTATAAATGCGAACATGTCCTTCCCTTCTGCCCCCTCAGGGACTCCCACCACACGAACATTATTTCTCCACGCCCTATTGTTGATATCTTCCAGCTCATTCTGTAATTGAGCAATTTGCCTGGAGTGCTTCTCCGTAACTTTCAGCCGCTCCTCGTGTACCACCAACCTTCTTTCCAATTGCTCTTGTCGAACCATTAGGCTCCCGAACTGCTCCTTTAGCTGCATGATATCATCCTGCACACTTTGAAGCGAAGCACTATTAGCAGTCACTATGTCTTTCACCGCGCGGATCTCCTGCAATAACTCCTGCAGTGCTTCCGGGTGCTCGCGCCCAGCCGCCATTTTATGCGGCGAAGGGGGCTCCGTCTTTGATCTTTTGTTCCCCGCACCAGGCCCAGGTGCAAAGTCTAATCAAACAGGCTTAGAGTTTGCCATCTCCGCTCGCTCTCCGCTGCGTTTGGAGGATTTTGGGTCAACTATGCTGGCGCAGACACAGGATTAAGGCTAACTCCCTCCGGAGCTCGCGCTCTACACGTCCATTCCTCTCCTCTCCAGGCTCCGCCTCTCGCTATTGAGTTTTTAATCGCACACGTATCTTTTCTTTTGCTCATACATGCATTTTCTTTTAAACAGAAGATTCAATAATTGTTTCAGTACGGGTCTGTTGACCGATTTATTTTTCCTTTATTGTAGTCTCCACGTTGGGTCTGCTGGTCAAAATGTACCAGTTTGTTCATGCATTGCCCCGCTGTTCTTATAAAATCCTGATTTTGAAATTTTTGGTCTCTCAACAGTTCTTTATGTCATTTACTACACTCCATTGTTTATATTCTTTTTACCTTAAACAATTTTTTCCCCTGGTTGGACGATTCCCTGCACTAAGTATCATTTGCCTGTACAAATGATTTGATCTTGTCTCCTTGTGCCAGTTATACTATCTGTTCAATTTATTAAGAATTTGTATGTATTGTATGATACCTTTTTTATGACTTTTATATTTGTTTATTGAGGTCCTTTTTGTGTTGTGTATCCTGGCCCTACTGTCTGCTCATTCTGGGTTTCCCGTTATTTATAATGGTCATGTTTGAATGTTATCCTTGATGCTAATTATTATGTTATAATTTTTAGCTTGATTACCATAGGATTGATTCATTTCTACGCAATTGTTCTCTTCTGTGCACTTCATCATTTTAATGATATCTATAACCGTAAGTATTTTTACAAAAGGATGTATTTTGGGATGATATTATTCTCCCTATTGCACTTATTCAGCCTATGTCTGTCCTTCTTATTTATTTATTTACATTCTCTTATATCCCGCGCTATTCTGCATCAGTGCGGTTTACATGGAACATCAGAACTTACACATTTCAAAGTTGATTTGCGTTTACAATGAACAGGTAATTGAACTAGGATCAAAACTGGGGTAACTATTTACATCTTGACAATCTAGTATAGAATGTTTCCTTTGTACTCCACTAGCTGTCTAGTTGAAGGGGGTTATAGTGGTACTGTCTTCCGGGTAATACGAGAAGAAGAGATGATGTTTTAGTGCTCTCCTAAACTGAGTTAGATCAGAAATTGCTCGGATGCTGGGTGGGAGGGCGTTCCAGCACCTAGGTGCACAGAAATTGAAGGCTCTGTTTACTGTTGCTTGGCTGCTCTGGGTTATTGCATTCGGAATTATTAGTGTGTTGACCGCTGCAGACCTTCTAGATCTGTTAGGGGGGTTCCTCTGTATGAGCTCTGTTAGAGATGAGGAAGAGAGCCCATTGGTGGCTTTGAAGGTCAGCAGCAGGGTTTTGAATGCAAGCCTGGCATGTATGGGGAGCCAGTGGAGCTGTTTCAAGATGGGGGTTATGTGGTCACTCCTGGCTGCTCCCAGAAGGACTCTTGATGCTGAGTTCATCACGAGCTGTAGCGAGTGCAGAGTGGACAGAGGGAGGCCTTGCAATATGGCATTTGCGTAGTCGAAATGCGATATGATCAACGCTTGATAGATTGTCCGGAAGTCATCTGGTTCCAGCAAGGAGCGTAAGTGCCAAAGAGATCGGATCTTATGGTATACTGCTCGTGCTATATTGCTTATGTGCCCCTTCATGTCTAGATGCTGGTCTAAGGTGACTCCAAGTATCTGATTGTGGGCTTGGTGAGAAGTTCTGCTTCTTTGACCTTCAGATAGGGTGGTGTGATGAAGTTTGTGTTCCTTGTGATGAATAGGACCTGAATTTTCTTATGCTGAATTCGAAGATTTTGGGTTTGGAGCCAGATGGATACTGCGTTGAACATTCTGCCAGTGGGGAAAGGTCAAGGTTTTCTGTCAAGAATGGCATGTAGAGGAGAACATTGTCGGCATATATTAAGCAGTTCACATTGAAAGATCGGATAATGTCGCATATAGGCGGCATGTAAATGTTGAACATCAGCGCAGAGAGGGAGGATCCTTGCGGGACGCCTTGATTCTGGTGGAATGGCTCTGATGTTGAGGCCCCTGATTGTACGTGCTGCCATCTATCTGAGAGATACGACTTGTACCATTCTAGTGCAGTATCGCATATCCCCTTCTTGAGACGTTGCAGGAGGAGCTCGTGGCTTACTGAATCGAAGGCGGCTGCTATGTCCATGAAAATGAGAACACACCCATGATGGATGTTGTCAATACAAGTCATTATATTACTAAAGAGTGTGGTGAGGAGTGTTTCAACCCCATGTGTCTCTCTAAAACCATGTTGACAGGGATCAAGTGGAGCGGACGCATCAATGTGTTCTTGAATTTGTCTTTGGACATCTTTTTCTATAATTTTGGCCAGAAATGGAATGCTTGATATCGGTCTGTATGAGTCCGCCTTCTTTGGGTCGAGCTTGCTGTTCTTTAGAAGAGGTCTAATGGAGGTGCGTTTAAGTGATTGGGGGGATGTGTCTGTTGTGAAGGAGCGGTCCATGAGCCTAGCTATAAAAGGGCTGACGTCTGATCGTAACTCCTTTATCCTTCTTCCTTTTTATCTTTGTTTATTTATTTATTTATTTATTTAGTATACATTTGTATACCGCTACTTCCAGCGATCAGCAGCGGTTTTGATTACAGATTGGAAATTTTCAAATCATGACAGGAAATTTTTGAGGTATAAACACATTGATTAGACAGGAAAGCACAGCACACAGAGAACTATTTTACAGGGAACATGGGCTATGGAGGGTTAAGTGGCTTGCCCAAGACCACAAGGAGCACCTGTGGGACTGGAAACCCCAGTCCTTCCGGCCCAAGGTTGCTGTCCTCTAGTGGGATTTGAACCCCCGACCTTCCGGCCCGAAGTACCTTGCCCCAACCACTAGGCCACTCCTCCACTCCTTGTATCCTTTAATTTTAACTTGTGTGCATTATTTTTTTATATATTATTTATTATACTTTGTTATATAAATGCACTTTTAATTTCGATGTTTTGATATTTTTAAGGTTGTTCTTATATGTTATATTTATTTTATATGTTTGGTTTATTTTTATTTTATTTTTATTTCTTTCTTTCTTATATACCGCGCTCTTCTGTATCAGTGCGGTTTACATCAAAACATAACTGTCCAGTACAGGTGGTTTGCACTGGATTTACAATATAACGTGGGTATATGTACAGGTAAGAGATAATATTTGTCAGGGGGATCCGTGTCCAGCATGCTTGGTTTCAATCTTACGTGGATGTTTCTCACTGGATGTTTATATGGGTCATTGGGCGTGGCTTGCTGTGGGGAGTGGCCCTGGTCAGTATAGTACTGTAGGAAGAGATGATGTTTAAGTGCCTTTCTAAACTGGGAGATGACCTTGATAGCCCTGATAGCAGGGGGAAGGGCATTCCAGCAGGTAGGTGCATATAGTGAAAAAGCCCTGGATCTTGCTGCTTGTGAGCATTTTGTTATCTGCCTTGGTAGGATCAAAGTATTTATAGCGGCTGATCTTCTCGTTCTATTAGGGGGTGTCATCTGGATAAGATCTATGATTGATGTAGAGGAGCAGTTGTTAATGGCTTTGAATGTAAGTGTAAGCACCTTAAATGTTATCCTGCTTTGGACCGGAAGCCAGTGCAGTTGTTTTAATATTGGTGTTATATGTTCCTTCCTTGGTGCCCCTTGCAGAATTCTGGCGGCTGCATTCATGGCTAGTTGCAGCGGGGTTATGGTGGCTTTTGGAAGGCCGTGTAATATGGCGTTCGCGTAATCAAGATGTGGGGTTACAAGAGCTTGGTAAACAGATCGAAAATCTTCAGGTTCCAGGAGCGGTCTCAGGTGGCGAAGTGTTCTAATCTTGTTGTAAACTGCTTTTACCATATTGCTTATCTGGTCCTTCATACTGAGCTGTTGGTCAATGATAACTCCAAGGTACCGGATAGATGATTTGCTTGTGAGTTCAGCATCTCGGACCTTCAGGGAGCTAGGTGGAGTGAATGATGAATTCCTTGTGAGGAAAAGGACCTCTGTTTTTTTAAAGTTTATTTTTAGCTTCTGTGAATGTAGCCAATTCGTGACCGCATCGAAACAGGCAGAGAGGGGTGCAAGGTCTGGTTTGTCCAATAGGAAAGGCATGTAGAGGAGGACATCATCGGCGTAGATCATGCAGTTAATGTTGAAGGAGTGGATAATATTACATAAGGGCTGCATGTAAATGTTGAATAGTAGTGCTGACAGTGATGATCCTTGGGGAACGCCTTTTTCTTGGAGAAAAGGTGCGGATGTGGAGGGGCCAGAGCGTACATGTTGCCATCGATCTGTTAAATATGATGCACACCACGATAATGCGTTTCCCTGGATGCCCTTCTCACTGAGGCGGGAGAGGAGTATTTCATGACATACCGTGTCAAAGGCTGCCGCAATATCCAGGAAGATCAGTGCAAACCCTTGTTTGATGTTGTCCAATCCAATGATAAGCGAGTTGAATAACGTGGTCAAGAATGTTTCAACCCCATGCGCTTCACGAAAGCCATGTTATGTTGATGTTTTTATCTATTTATTGTTTGCAGTTCTCAGCCCCCTGATGAAGGCGTTGCCGAAACGCATTGGGGCATTTCTTTATTAATAAAGCGCATGCGACCACCATACCGCTTGCTTTTTGTGTCTCTGATGTCACGCTGCAGTGCAGAAAAGAGATCAGCGAGAATGTAATCACTGCGCAATAGCCAACACCAATGCTGGCACACAGCCCTTGTAAACCATTGAAGGTGTGAATAAACAGGTAGACAAAGGTGAGTCGGTTGATATAGTGTATCTGGACTTTCAGAAAGCCTTTGACAAGGTCCCTCATCAGAGACTTTTGGCAAAACTAAAAAGTCATGGGATAGGAGGCAGTGTACTATTGTGGATCGGGAACTGGTTAAAAGATAGAAAGCAGAGGGTAGGGCTAAATGGCCAATTTTCCCAATGGAAAAAGGTGAATAGTGGAGTACCCGAGGGATCTGTACTGGGTCCGCTACTTTTTGACATATTCATAAATGACCTGGAAAAGGGAATAACTAGTGAGGATATCAAATTTGCAGATGACACAAAACTGTTTAAAGTTGTTAAAATCCAAGAGGACTGTGGAAAACTGCAGGAGGATCTGGATAAATTGGAAGACTGGGCATCCAAATGGCAGATGAAATTTAATGTGGACAAGTGCAAAGTTATGCACCTAGGAAAGAACAACCCACACTATAGTTACACAATGCAAGGTTCCACATTGGGAACCACCACCCAGAAAAAAGATTTAGGAGTCATCGTGGATAACATGTTAAAACCCTCTGCCCAGTGTGCAGCGGCGGCCAAGAAAGCAAATAGAATGCTAGGTATCATAAGGAAAGGAATGGAAAATAAAACAAAGGATATTATAATGCCTCTGTATCATTTCATGGTACGACCGCACCTTGAATATTGTGTGCAATTCTGGTCGCCGTATCTTAAAAAGGATATAGCGTTATTAGAGAAGGTACAGAGAAGAGCCACCAAAATGGACGGCGTTTTTTCCTGCTCGGCGTTGTTCAAGGTTAGCCGGCAGGATCCCCTGAAGAAGCGGGTTTTTTCCTGCGAAACGTATGAGGGCTCTTTTTGTATAACGTCGGGGAAAGCTGTTGGGTGCTGTTATTTTCCCAGGCATAATGTGCACAGCTAAGTGGTTTCATGCTTGGATACATTGTTGAATAGATCAGCACTGTGAATATCTCTTCCAAGGTCATTGATGTGATTGGGCGCAGTGTTGGTGGTGGGGTCCTGATTTATTTCTGGTCTACCTGGTCACCGCATGCCCGTTTATGCTGAGACCTTGGGCAGTTTTGACAAATAGACACTTTTTTCTATAATTACACGGTCTATGATAGAGTGAGTTCATTATTTTTGCTGAGATACATTTGAATACAATGGGGGGGGGGGCAGTGCATGCAAATGCATCTCATGTATATTTATTAGGGACAGCCTGAAAACCTGAATGGTGTTTGGCCCTCCAGGACTGGAGTTGGGAACCTCTGATTTAGAGTATCCTGGCAGTGTGGCGTGGACATTCCTGTTGCTTGAAAAGTGCTAATGGAGAATGAAGTGAAAGAATGGACTTTGTTCTGAATTGGGGACTGTGGGAGTTGTGGGGGGTGGTGTTCAGCAGTGGTTGGGAGAGTGGGATCTTATTTTTTTGGGCTAAATGCTCACACTGGGTATTTGGTTATTGGGATGGGTTGATTTGTTTGGGAGTGAATGGACTGGTTGGGAGATGTGCAGGGGGGGTGGGAAATGGGTGGGCTGGATGTAAGGGGGCTTCGGGGATGATGCAACGTCTCTGGAATAGATGGGCCCAATGGTCTGTGGAATGTATAAGTGTTGGGGTGGGATATAGTGGGAGGGAGGGGAAAGGGTTGGGGGCAGGTTTGGGGAGTTGAAATAAGTTTTCATTTTGAGTGCGTGTGGGGCTCAGCAAATGGTATGTGCAGTGTTTGTCGGAATAGCCTAATGATTAGAGCAGCGGGGCTAGAACCAGGAAAACCAGGGTTTGAAAACCACTGTTGGTCCTCATGATCCTGGGCAAGTCACTTAACCCCCCTCAGGTACAAACTTAGATTTTAAGTCCTCCAGGGAAAGAAAAAATACAAACTGCACCTGAATGTAACTTGTCTTGAACTTATGCGAGAAGGCGTCAGCTAAATCCAAAGACAATTCCCATGACTGGTAGAATACTTGTTACCTAGAATATGGTGGGCTTGGGGTCACCGATTAATGGAAGAAAGTGCTGGCACACCTGCAGCAGCTTCACTGCCAGATTGGGCTGCGCCAGGAAGAAGCATTCAAGACAGTGAGACGTACATCGATCAGATGCTTCTTGAAACTTCCAGCAGAGGTGAAGATGGGAGCCTACAAAATGAAAGACTTTGACATGAGTCACCAGGGCCTGCAGAATCACCAATCCAACTACTCCAGCCCTTGAACTGAAGAACCAATATGCAGCCCTGGAAGTAGAAGTCATGAAAGCATCCTAGGAAAGGGAGGAAACACAGATTGAGCAACCCAAAGCTGCAGAATCAGTCACCACGAGGAAGCGAAGGGTAATGGTGGTTGGTGACTCTCTTCTGAGGGGTACTGAGGCATCCATCTGCAGACCAGACTTGATGTCCAGAGAAGTCTGCTGTCTGCCAGGTGTCAAAATCCAAGATGATATGGAGAGCTTACCAAGACTCATCAAGCCTAATGACTATTACCCAATGTTGCTCATCCATGTTGGCACAAATGATACTGCCAGGTATCTCTCTGAACGTATCAAAAGTGACTTTGTGGCTCTGGGACAGAGGGTAAAGCAGACAGGTGCGCAGATGGTGTTCTCTTCAATCCTCCCTGTTGAAGGTAAAGGCCAAGGTAGAGAAGCTTCATCTTGGAGATAAAAGCATGGCTGCATGGATGGTGTCATTGAGAGCGTTTTGGTTTCCTGGACCATGGGACGGTGTTCCAAGAGCTGCAAAACAGAGATGGTGTCCATCTGTCCAAGAAGGCTCGAGGTGTCTTCAATAGCAGACTGGCTAACCCACTGAAGAGGGCTTTAAACTAGATTTATTGGGGATGGGTGACAAAAGCTCCCAGGTAAGTGAAACATTAAATACCTCTACAGCAATGGGTAAAAGGGGCAACATCTGGAAAGTGGTATGTATAAATGCCCGCAGCATGGGAAATAAGATCTCAGATTTTGAGGCTTTAATGGAATAGGCTGACTTAAATTTCATGGTGGTTAGAGACATGGTTCACAGACAACCATAAATAGAAATTACGCTTACCTGGTAATTGTAGTTCCTTGAGGGATGACAGTTGAGTCCTCCACCTCTGGGTAATGCACCTCCTCCTGCAGCTTGGAGACTGGACCAATCAAAATCTTGACCTCACTGGATGTAGCTTGCTGGAATTCCCCATCAGCCCCCAGTGAGCTATTGACAAAGCAGACTCAAAAGGGCAACAACCAAGTATCAGTGGAGTGGAGGAGCGGCCTAGTGGTTGGGGCAAGGTACATCAGGCTGGAAGGTCGGGGGTTCAAATCCCACTAGAGGGCAGCAACCTTGGGCCAGAAGGACTGGGGTTTCTAGTCCCACAGGTGCTCCTTGTGGTCTTGGGCATGCCACTTAACCCTCCATAGCCCATGCTCCCTGTAAAATAGTTATCTCCAAGTTATAATGCCCTGTTCAATGTAATTTCAGTTTGTTCAATGTAAACCGCACTGATGCAGAATAGCGCGGTATATAAGAGAATGTAAATAAATAAATAAATATCAAACAGATTTTTTTTTTAATAACCGAAACAGCTAACAAGACAAGTACCTTCCCTCTAAAAGGAAAGGGTGAGAGATCTATTACGGAATCTCCCCCCCCCCCCCTGCTGAGCCAGGAAAAGGCTATAGGAAGAAGAGGAGACAAGTCAAAAGGGGAAAAAAATTGAACATGAGAAATGAACATGAGAAACGAACATTATGATGAACAGCTCACCTGTATATCCGCCTCTTACTCCTGAATGCGTGCCGAGCTAAGAATGGACACCAAGGGTGGGAATGAGGACTAAACTGTCGTCACTCAAGGAACTACAATTACCAGGTAAGCGTAATTTCTATTTCCTTATCGTTCCTCCAGTTTAGTCCTCCACCCTCTGGGATGTAACAGAGCAGTACTAACGGGAGGGACCCTGCCAGCCGGCACGCAAGACCGCTGACCCAAAACAGGCATCCCTCGCCGCCAGAACATCCAGACGGTAGTGTTTGCTGAAAGTATGTAGCGATGACCAAGTTGCCGCCCTACAAATCTCGACCGGCGGAACTAGACTGTGTTCCGCCCAGGAAGCCACCTGAGCTCTAGTAGAGTGTGCTCTCAGACCCACAGGCGCCCCTGCAACAAGTAAGCTGAAACAATGGCCTCCTTAATCCACCTGGAAATGGAAGCCTTCGCCGCTGCCTCTCCTTTTCTGGGACCTCCAAACAACACGAACAGACAATCCGACTTGCGAAAGGACTCGGTGACTGACAAATAACAACGTAACACTCTCTTAAGGTCCAAGCGACTCAAGCCTCGTTCAGCAGAGTGCCCTACCTCTGACCGCAAAACTGGCAGAGATACCGTCTGATTCACATGAAAAGGGGAAGACACTTTTGGTAAAAAGGAAGGCACCGGCTGGAGAACCACCTTCTCTCTAGAAAAACATGGAAAGGGCTCTCTAAAAGAAAGAGCTTGCAACTCTGAAATGCACCTCGCCGAACAAATAGCTACCAAAAACACCACTTTCAGAGTTAAATCCTTGACCGAGATTTGGCTTAAGGGCTCAAAGTGCTCTTAACACTAAGCTGAGATCCCACAATGGCACAGAAACTCGACGCGCTGGACGTATTCTGGAAACCGCCCTCAGAAAACGCACTACAACGTCGTGTGCTCCTAGCGCCACACCTTGAACCTTACCCCTATAACAGGCTAAGGCTGCTAACTGCACTCTCAGAGAACTGGCGGCAAGCCCCTTCTCGAAGCCATCCTGTAAAAAATTCAACACTAACGGTACTGAAGCCGTGGAAGCACGGACGTTATGTCTGGAGCACCAGTCCTCAAAGATCCGCCAGATGCGTATATATGCTAGCGAAGTTGAGCGTTTCTGCACCTAAAGCAAAGTCGCCACAACCGATCTGGAGTAACCTTTCTTTTTCAGCCTCGCCCTTTCAATGGCCAGGCCGTAAGTGAGAACCGATCCACCTGCGGCATCAGAAGCGGACCCTGCACTAGAAGATCCTGCGACACCGGGAGGCACCACGGGACTCCGTCTAATAAGCTTATGAGGTCGGCATACCAGGGACGCCTGGGCCAGTCTGGTGCCACTAACAGCACCCGTCCCTGATGCGCCTCGATATGCTGAATCACTCGGCCGATGAGCACCCACGGCAGAAACACATAGAGAAGACCTATTGACGGCCACGGCTGCATCAAAGCGTCGATCCCCTCGGGCATGGGCTCTCGTCTCCTGCTGAAAAACTGACTTGCTTTCGCGGAGTGGCAAGTGGCCATCAAGTCTATGACCGGAGCTTCCCACCAGAGAATCAACTGCGCAAACACGTCGGGATGCAGCTCCAATTACCCTGCATCCACTCGCACCCTGCTGAGAAAATCTGCTGTCATGTTGTCCTTCCCGGTGATGTGCGCCGCCGAAATTGCTTGTAAGCGCGGCTCTATCCAGGAGAAGAGCCCCTCGGCCTCCTCTTCCATGGCTGTGCTCCCTGTACCGCCCTGCCGATTTATGTATGCCACGGTCGCGGCATTGTCCGACAGCACACGTACCGCCCGCCGCGTCACCTGGACCTCGAAGCATTTCAGGGCTAGAAACACTGCTCTCAGCTCTAGGCGATTGATCGACCAGGAGCTCTCCTCCGCCGACCAACGCCCCTGCGCAAAGTCCACTCCGCAATGCGCTCCCCAGCCTGTGAGACTTGCATCCGTCAGCAGCGGGATCCACGCTGGCTGTTACAAGGGCATTCCCGCTCGCAATGACGCAGGTAGCATCCACCACCGTAACGCCTGCCGGACTTGCAGCGGACAAGGGAGCCGTTTGCTCAATGGATCGGGCTTGTTTGACCAGCGGCGAAGCAAGGCCCGCCGCAATGGCCTCATATGAAATCTGGCCCAAGGTACCACCTCCAGCGTCGCCGCCATTGTCCCCAGCACCTGCAGGTACCTCCATGCCATAGGTGCAGCCAGTTTCCTGAAGCTTTGCACTAGATTCCAGAGAGCCCGAGCTCTCTGATCTGTTAGGAATACCGATCCTCCTCGAGTATCGAACTGCACCCCCAAATACTCAAGAAGTTGAGCCGGCTCCAGGTGACTTTTGAGCAGATTGACTACCCAGCCTAGACTCTGGAGAAAGGCTACTACTTTTTTTGTGGCTTTCTCGCTCTCGCCCTTGGACTTTGCCCGAATTAGCCAATCGTCGAGGTACGGATGGACTAAGACTCCTTCCTTCCGCAGTGCTGCCGCTACCACTGCCATTACTTTGGTGAACACACATGGCGCTGTTGCAAGACCGAAGGGCAGCGCCTGAAACTGGAAATGCCCCCAAGGTAGCGCGAACCGCAGAAACATTTGATGCGCCGCTCTGATCAGGACGTGAAGATAGGCCTCCTTGAGCTCGAGAGATGTTAGGGACTCTCCGCGACGAACTGCAACAATAACCGACCGTAGCGTTTCCATGCGGAAGTGCTGCACCCGGAGGCAACGATTTACCCTTTTGAGACCTAAAATAGGACGCACAGACCCGTCCTTCTTTGGCACCACAAAATAAATAGAGTAACGAGTCCAGCACCGGCTTTGCCAGATCTAGCACATAACCGTCGCGGATGATCTCCAAAACCCATTGATCGGATGTTATGTGGGTCCAGGCAGAAAGGAAACCCTGAAGGCGACCTACGATCGGCTGACTTTCTGCTGGGACCCACCGCCATTCATTGAGATTTCCGAGCGGCTCCAGAAGACGCAGTTGCGAATCCTCTACTTGCACCCCAAAACCCACAGAACCCTTGGGCCCGAGAGACAAATCTTCCTCTTTGAGACCCCGCGAAATGGGGTGATCAAAATCTCCAAAAGCCCCTATACTGCCCCCGAAAGGAAGAAGACGTTCTGCCCTGCCTGGGCTTATCCTCCGGAAGTCTACCTCCCTTGGACTCCCCTAAGTCCTTAACTAACTTATCTAGATCCTCTCCAAACAACAGCTTCCCCTTGAATGGGAGTTTGCCGAGCCGTGACTTAGAGGATCTGTCGGCCGCCCAACCTTTTAGCCAAAGAAGCCATACTATTCGACAAAGCTCTAATGAGGTCGTAGTGCACATCCGCCAAATACGCTGAACCCGATTCTAAGCGTTGAAGTTCTATGACCTCATTGTGCCCTAAAGACTCTGACTGCTTTAGGTGTTGAACCCAGCGAAGACAGGCCCTTGCCACCCAAGCACCACAGATAGAGGCTTGCAAAGAAATCGCATCCGCTTCAAAGGATTGTTTTAATAAGCCATCCATTTTCCTATCTTGCGTATCCTTTAGGGCCGCGCTGCCTTCCACCGGAATCGTGGTCTTCTTGGTGACCGCCGAAACCGCAGCATCAACCTTTGGAGAACGAAACCTCTCCTTGTCCTTATCCGCCAGAGGATATAGTTTACTCATAATCCTAATCCCTCTGAGCCCTGCTTCCAGATGATCCCACTCGCTCTGAATCATCTGATCTATCACCTTATGGATAGGAAGAACCACCTGCGTTTGACGCACCGCCTGAATAATAGGATCTGCGCCATTCGCGTCCTCGACCGGCTGCTCGGTAGGCCAGTCTAAGCGTTTGCAGGGCCTCTGTAATAAGAGCCGTTAGCTCATCTTTTCGAAATATGCGAATAATCCTCGCCTGTTCCTCAGGCTCAGGAATCTCTCCTTCTTCTAATTCCTCCACATCCACATCCATGTCACCATCAACCTCCTCTCCCTCATGCCATCCCAATTCGGAGGACCAGGGCTCTGGAGGCCGCGGCCTCTTGGCCGCCTTTGTCAAAGTCTCACTTCCCGCTAGTCCGGGCTGCGTGCTAGAGGAGGGAGTAGGAAAGGAACCAGGTAGCTGACTCTGCTGCCTATGACAGAACGCTTGATGTATAAGTAAGACAAAGTCTGGAGAAAAATCTTCCATTTGCGTAGCGAAACCAGGATCCGCAGTAGCACTAGGGTTACCTGAGGCCACTTCTAGAGCCGAAGTGGAAGGACCCGCTATCCAAGCTTCACCCTGTCTCCGCTACTGCGTCCTGGGGAGCGGAAGCCGTAGAACGCTGCATTTTCTGCCCCACACTGACAGACTCTGTTGCACAGCCCAAACAGATGCCTGTCTCTGCAGTCGTGCACTTACGGGTGCCACAAATGATGCACTGTCAACTTACTGACATGGGCCCAGTGACCGTGACTGAACCTAGGGACCTCTGGATCTAGCAACAATAAAATATCTGAGGGCAGCGTACTATCCGAGCCCTCCTCTTCTCACTCTTTTCCTTTTTTTTTTTTGACACAGCAGCTCTTTGGCCCCTAGAAATCCCAGAACCTAAATGCCAGCTATCCCAACAGCTCAACTGATACTACTTGCAGAGGCAAAAAACAAAAACGAAAGTAAAAAACCAACCCCTTAAAAACAAAACCAATAACAGAATAAAGGGACAGAGGAATAAAAGAAGTAAACTGAAAACTTCTAACCTGAATCCGGACACCCCTCTGCCACGGAGCACAGCCCTGTCGGCACAATAAACAGGGCCGCTGGAGAAACCGCGTGCACAAAATGGCCGCGGTTTCCTCTCAGCGTCTTGGCGGGATGTGCAGGAAAGCTCTCCGGTCTTGAAGAGACTGACCACGTACCTTTATCTGAGCCGCCCCTGCTCCAAATCGGCTGCACAGTTTGACAACGGCTCCGTTATGAAAAGCCTCACGCTGATCGCAGGCTTGCAAGACTGCCGCAAAAATCAGCAGTATGCCTGTGGAGCCGTTCCCGTAGGCGTCGCCTGCAGCTTCAAGGTGAAGGGACTGCCTGCGTACTGTTCAGGGATCTCTACCCCGTGCTGTCAAGGGGAAAGAGATCCCGAAAAGAAATAGACAGGTATTTTCTGTCTTTGGGTGGCTTGGCAGGGGAAGGATCCACAACAGAACAGCTCCTCAAAGTATTTTTTTTTTTTTTTTAAGCGGCAGTATCCAACTGCCCAACTGGGAAAAAAAATCTGAAATAACCCAAAATAAAACAAAGTACTAATCAGAAACCAAATTAAAAGTTTGAAGGCATTTAATCTAACTAGCCTGCTCCTTATCAGTTTCTCTAGTGAGCCCAGCACCTAGGCTCACTACGTCCTCCTGCTGCATGGAGACTGGACACACTGGGGGCTGATGGGGAATTCCAGCAAGCTACATCCAGTGAGGTCAAGATTTTGATTGGTCCAGTCTCCAAGCTGCAGGAGGAGGTGCACTACCCAGAGGTGGAGGACTAAACTGGAAGAACGATAAGGAACTGGGATATAATTATACCAAGCTATACTTTACTCACGAACGATAGGGTAGGAAGAAGGCGAGGAGGAGTGGCACTATATATGAAAAATATTAAAGCTGTAGAAATACAGGGCTTAAAAGGGAGAGAGAAGGCATTATGGGTTAAACTAGAAAGAGGGAAAGAGAAATCCATTTGCATAGATGTGATATACAGACCCCCCCCTCACAGGAAGAAGAAGTGGACAGAAATTTAATTGACGACATATGCAGCACTGCCACGAAAGGGGAAGTGCTACTGTTAGGTGATTTCAATATGCTGGATGTTCATTGGCACATCCCTGCTGAGGTGTCATCTAGAAGAAAGGAGATCCTGGATTCTTCTGAGGAGGAGTGAAGTACTTCTGTCCACAAAAGAAGAGCAGAACCTGGATATGATGGTGTCTGACGATCTTAAAGTAGCTAAACAGGTAGAAAACGCGATGATGAGAGTAAGAAGGATGCTTGGGTGCATAGTGAGAGGAATGGCCAGCAGAAAAAAGGAGGTGATAGTGCCTCTGTATAAGTCTTTGGTGGAACCTCTTTTGGAGTATTGGTTAGTGGTCTTCGTTATAAAGCTATGAGGATAGATTTAAGAATCTCAATATAGAAACACAGAAAAATGAAGACAGAAAAAGACCACATGGCCTATCTAGTCTGTCCTTCCATATCAACAACTACAACAGTCCCCTTTTTTCGTTTAAAGATCCTCTGTGTTTGTCCCATGCTTTTTTGAATTCAGATACCGTCCTCATCTCTACCACCTCCACTGGGAGACTATTCCATGGATACACCACTCTTTCCGTAAAGAAATATTTCTGCATATCACTCCTGAATCTATACCCTTTCACCCTCATCCCATATCCCCTCAAAGCAGAACTTGCTTTCATTCAAAAGAGGCTCTCTCCCTGGCCACAGAGGAATTTAAACGTCTCAATCATATCACCTCTATTCCGCCTTTCCTCTAAGGTGTACATATTAAGATCTTTAAGTCTGTCCTCATATACTTTATAATGAAGACCACTAACCATTTTAGTAGTCACCCTCTGTACTGACTCCATCCTGTTTATATTGTTTTGAAAGTGTGGTCTCCAGACTTGCACACAATACACCAATTGAGGTCGCACCAAAGACTTATACAGAGACACTATCACCTCCTTTTTTCTGCTAACCATTCCTCTCCCTATGCACCCAAGCATCCTTCTAGCTTTTGCTGTCGTCTTTTCTACCTGTTTAGCTACTTTAAGATCAGACATAACCACACTGAGGTCCCGCTCTTCTTTAGTGGACAAAAGTACTTCACCCCCTTTACTATATTGCTCCCTTACATTGCTGCAGCACAAATGCATGACCTTGCATTTTTAAGATTAAATCCCAGCTGCCAAATTCTAGACCATTCTTCAAGCTTAGCTAGATCCCTCCTCATATTATCTACAACTTCCTGGGTGTCTACTCTATTGCAGATTTTGGTATAATACGCAAAGAGGCAAACCTTACCCGACAGTCCTTTCGCTATATCACCAACAAAGATGTTAAAAAGAATCAGACCAAGGACAGATCCCTGGGGCACACCACTGGTAACTTCCTTCTCCTCAGAGTGAGTTCCATTTACCTGTACCCTTTGTCGCCTCCCACTCAACCAATTTCTTACCCAAGAAGTAACTTTAAGCTCCATCCCTAGGGTGCTCAGTTTGTTTATAAGTCGCCTGTGAGGAACAGTGTCAAAGGCTTTAGTGAAATCTAAATACACCACATCTAAGGCTCTCCCTCGGTCCAACTCCATGGTCACCCAGTCAAAGAAATCAATCAGATTTGTCTGACAAGGCCTGCCTCTGGTGAATCCATGCTGCCTCGGATCCTGCAATCCGCTGGACTCCAGAAACCTCACTATTTTCTCTTTCAGCAGCGTTTCCAATAATTTACTCACCACCAAAGTTAAACTAACTGGCCTGTAGTTTTCAACCACATCCTTACTTCCGCTTTTGTGTAAAGGGACCACATGAGCCTCTCTCCAATCCTTTGGCATCAATCCTGACTCCAACGAGGCTTTGAAAAGGTCAGTCAGTGGAGCTACTAGAACATCCCCAAGTTCCCTCAGTATTCTAGGGTGTATCCCATCCGGTCCCATCGCTTTGTCTACTTTAGGTTTAGCTAGTATCTCACGAACACAGTCTTCTGAAAAATTTTCAAGATGCCCCTTGCTTCTGTTCCTGTTTGTGGGTGTTTTCCAAGGTCCTGTTCATGATTCTTCATCTGTAAAAACAACAGAAATATTTGTTAAGCAATTCCGCTTTATCCTCATAAGCTTCTACATATTCCTCCCCTTCAACCTTGAGTCTGACAATGGAGAAATTTCACTTACCATTAATTTCCTTTCCTGGAATACTGCTAGACCAGTCCAGACAAGCGGGTTATGCACCCCTGCCAGCAGATAGGGAGACAGAGAAAAAAAATCCAGAGCTGTGATTGGTCAGGCTCTGGGTGACATAGGCATACCCCTAGGGGTCCTATTCAGTATTTTCTCTGTCTCAGCAGATGAGGGTGTTCTTCAAGCTTGTTCTACAATTTGTTTTTTCCTTTTTCACTGTATCTTGAGGCTCCTGGATGCACCCAGAGTACACAAGAGGTGTTACTCAGGGTTTCCCAGCAACTTGATTCCCAAGATAAACTTGTGGAGCTCCTGAGCCTGGGTTCGAGGAATGTGTCTTAGCATTCTTTATTCGACACACTGCCGATTCCACTACATGGAATGGTGCGGCAATTGCATCTTTTGGAAACCGGACAGTCTGGTACCCGGTACCAAGTCACCGGGTATGGGGAGAAACGGTAAGAGGTGTCTCCAACAGACGAAGCTTGTGGGAGTATCCGACTGATAGGGTGCATAGCAGCCTGCTTCGGAGCTGTAGGGTATTGAAGAATTTCAAGTTCTTCGGCCCTAGGCTCTTTCTCTGATGTCACTGTTATGGACAGGCCCCTAGCAACATCGCGAATAAAGTCTTGAAAAGACATGTCCTCTGGTGGGGATATGCGATGTTGTGGAGACGGAGATGGGTCTTTCGGGATAGTTCTCATGTCTCTGGTATCAGCAGATTCATCATCTGATGAATCGAAATCCGAAGACTTGAATTATTGACGGGCAGGGTGTTCCTGCTCTGCACGAACTCGGTAGTGATTGAAACCGGTAGTTGAAGCCTGTGCTGTCGGAACCTCAGTACCGGAAATGGATTTGAGGGCCGGCATGGGTAGTAGTGTAGAAAGCGGCAAAAATGTTGATGCCTGTGGAACAGACTGTAAGGGTTTTACTGGTACCAAGGCCGCCAGTAAGGCTGCGAAGCTCTGCTCGATGCCAGGATACGTTGATCCATTGAGCTTGCCGATGCTTGGGTATCAGTACCAGAACTGCAGGCCACGAGTCCTGAGCATGGCGCCAGGAGCTCTCCAGAGGTGGAGGCCTCGGGAGCATCCTGGGACCCCATTAAGACTTTGGAGGGAAGGTCCTCCCGCCGGGGTTGTTTGGCCAGTGTGTCCCACTCCAGGGCAACACCCAAGGCATCTCAATGCTTAGAAGGAGATCTACCCTTGGAGGGCTGGCCAGCCTTCGATGAAGACTTAGGTTTTGATGCCTGAGATCCTTGGGAGGAAGATGTCGATGCTAAAGATACTGCATCGGAGGGCAAAGAGGATGCCCAGCTTTGCAGCTCGATTCTGTAGGCCTCTCTTTGTCATCTTCCAACAGAGAGGACATTCTGACAACTGATGATCCTGTCCTAAGCATTTTAGGCACCAGTCATGGGTGTCTGTGGCCGAAATGGTACCGTGGCATGGCGTTTGGAATACTTCTTAAAAATCACTGGAAGGTTTTTCCATTCTGTCTGTGGCAAAATGGAAGGCCTAAGCCTAAGATGGCGTTGATGCACCTGAAGAAAAGAAGTAATTATTTTCTTCACAGATTTTTTTATTTTTTTTTTTGAAAAGAAAGAAAGCACCGACGAAGGTCAGTACCAGCGTCGACGGGAAGGCAGATGCGAACCACAAAAAATATGAAACCCCCCCCCCACAAATTTTCTGCGGTAACAGGAATTGCTTCTTGTCGGCTCCGCGGAAAATGAAGAACTGAGGAGGGAGAGCTGGAAAGGCGGGAAGGCAGCTACGCAGGCACAGTGGGATGCTTCCAAAAGCTTTCCTTGTGGATGCTGAGGAGCATTCCTGCGCGGGTTCCGTCAGAACCGGTGTCACCCATATGTGAAGACTACTGTACATTCCTGTTTGTTCCTAGAGATCAATATTTACACAAGACCGAGGATCCAATAAAACAAGTATCTGAAACAAATCTGCTTTTGGCAAAATGCATCACATGGGAATTACCACCTGATGTGTATTTTGTTGAGTGGAGTTTCAGGTTAATAAATCCCATGTATTATGTTCTGTAATTTCAGCTTGTACATAAAAATTCACAGGGAGGGTAATTTATAAGGAGGTGCCTATTTGACGACTGAAAGCAGGCACTTACTTAAGTACTATTTTATAAAGAAGAGTAAGCACTTAATTTTCTTTATACAATATTAGCATAAGTGGTTGAAAACATGTGTAAATTTAAGGCACAATGACATCTGCTCTAGAGCTTGGGTAAATGCTTGCGCCTAGATCTCCAAAAAACCTGAGTAAATTATATTATTTCATAATTTATATGTGTAACTTTACACCCCCCACACACTTTGTCCCTGCACATCCCCCATAGTGAAAGTACAAGCCATTTCATTTACATATGTATTTATAGAATGGGGTGCCCCATTTGTGTGTGTGCATGCTGCCTAAATCTAGGCGGCTCCTTATAAAATTACCCCTTTAGTGTATGTGCTGTCCTGTAAGGTTTTAAGTTGATCCTAGTTTTATTGGTACTTTGTGCTCTGGTCAAGTGACCAGCACTGGTGAAAGGATATATTGGGCACCTGTGGAGAACCTTCACAGCCTTATGTACCCCCTAAGATTTTTAGAATTAAACTCATGATCATCAAAAAATCACCCCTCCCACAACAATCCTATGAATAAATGGACAATATATTTTCAAATATTAACCTTTGCTTTGTACCCATTAATGTGGCCACTTTCCCTGCAGGTAAAAGAATGTTATGATGGCCCTTTGAGTTTGTGTGGTTGTCAGGATCTATTGCTTTGCTTTGACTACAGCTGCTCTTTTCTGCCCCAGGCAACTGCCTAGTTTTACCTAAGGGTGACCAGCCCTGAATGTGTGTGTCTGTAGTAAAATGCAGTTGAAAAATACAATGAAGAGAGTTATGAATATATAACAAATACCATTAGGAAACCTTAACAATAAAAGAACAGGCTCTGAATTTGTTGTCAGTAGCTAGGAAAACAACCTAAATAGTACTGTGTCATACAGGTGCTGTGCTCCCCCAGTCTCAGTGACATGCAATTTTGGAACAGGCATATAATGATTTCCATGACTACAGTACACATATACTTAAGGTCATCAACCTTTGTAATAGATTTAGAAAGGTAGCCTAAGGCTGCATTTGAATTTGGATAGTTGCAGTGGTATAAGATTAAATTTAGTGTCCCCAAGCAACCATTTTACAGAGGATCTTAGAAAAGAAAAGGAAGGTGAGGCATTTCCTTTTGATCCCTTTTCTTCCTCTCCTTGTTGATATAAAGGAACCTGTGAGACCATTCCCAAGTCCTTTCTTACCTTTCCTCCTATTAGCCCATTCCTTGGTCATCTTTCTCCTATCCTCCTTCCATGGCCTATTGCCATCTCCTCTCCCTCCTATCCTTATTTCCACCATGGTTTATTCTTGGTTCATCCCCCTCCCCATCATCCCTGGCCCATTCCTGTATTCTCCTCTCCTAACAGCCCCTTCTGCATACTCTTATTTCCCTCCTAACGCTCCTCTTTTCCTCCAGCAGGCCCATTTCAGAGTCATCTTTACTCCCTCCTTTTCTATCCCCAGATGACCCAATCACAGGTTCTCTTTTTTCCTTCCTACCTTCTCCATAACCCTCCCTTGGCTTTTTCACAATGGTCCAGCCCTATATCTTCCTCGTCCTCTTCTTACTGGTCATTACCTTATTTGGCCAGACATCTGAAAGCCTTAAAAAAATATCAAGTTCAATGCTAGTAGATCAACTGGACAGCACCAATCAGTCCATGCACCATAACTGCATTATATGGGCCTATGAACCAATATTGACATTGTTGCATTTTATGGCATGGGTTTCCTCATTACCACAGAAACCAGTGTAAGGGGAATGGGATGTGACTACATGTCAGCTCACTGGCTCCATGCTGAATTTTGCAAATATTGCACCATGGTGCTACTGCCTTTGGTGGGTCATTCTGGGGCTGGCTGGTGCTGATCAGTTAGCCTGGTGATGTGATGAATTTTACTGAGCAAATCAGCCTGAATACTAATGCTGTTGCAAAGGTGGTAGTAGGGCTCCCTTCTTTTCTGTCTCCTTCCCACCCTTCCCTTGGCACCTCTGGGGCTACTTAGGCAAAATTTATGCCATTCGATTGCTGCACTTCTATGAATATTTTTCAACTTACCTGATTTTCCTAGCATTGCAGAAGTACTGGGTTTTGAAGTTAACAGCTTTAATCCTGATGAAGTGGATGGCTGTTCTGCAACTACTGGATCTACTTGACGCCTATTGCTTCTGGTGCGAACCACAGTGGCTAGCTCTGCTGCTTTACCATTCATTTTAATAGCAGAGTGTTTCTGTGCCAATGAACGTGGAGGTGTAGTAACTGGAGAAGAGGTAATGGTTTCGATTTTTGGTAGAAATCTTGTCAACTTTTTCTTCCTTTCTGGGCTGTAGATTAAAAAGAATGCCTGTAATTTGGTGATACTACTCCAAACAATTATACTGTAATGATTAAGATAAATGCTAGCTATTGTCTAAATCAATGGTCAACAAACCCAGCCAGGCTACATTTTAGGATCTTTAAAGTATGCATTTGCTTCACTGATCTACACAACATACTCTATACTTTGTGCAAAACAACAATTACAGAAATATTCAAAAAGTAATTAAGAATAAGGAAACAAAAGTGTTGAATATATAAGACTTTACATCTCTGGACTCCGTATTTGGTGTTAGTCCCTTTTGCGCAGTAGCAGCCATGTGTCATTTTGGATAAATGTCTACCAAGTTTGAACGCTAAGATGGTGCAGATTTTATACATTCATCTTGGCAAAAAAGCTCAAACTCTTTCAGATTGGCTGGGAATTGTCTATGTATTGCAGTCTTCGTGTCTTGACACAGATTTTTTTTTACTGGATTCAGGACTTGGCTTTGACTGGGTCACTTAAGGGCATTTAGAGACCAATACTCAGCAGCAGTGTCTAGTGCGATTACAGTGGCTAGCCATCACTGCTGAACACTAGATCCAAATATTTCATGCTGGGGACATATCTAGCCACCGACATTGAATATCCAAGTCAACCGCCTCCCCCATCCTACTGGGATCATAGGAGATGAAAAGCTGAGAATCTTTGCGGTGGCCGTGGGTGCATTGGATGTAGAAGGATAAGGCCCTCTTACAGTCCAATGAGTGAAGGACCGTCTCCGCTTGACTGGAGTGAGGCTTGGGAAGAAGGTAGGAAGCACCACTTCCTGGTTAAGGTGGAAGGGCGACACTACCTTCGGCAGGAACTTGGGGTGCATGAGAAGCACCACCCTGTTCTTGTAGAACCTGGTAGAGGGCGCCTCTGCAACGAGGGCCTGGAGCTCGCTAACCCTGCGAGTGGAAGTAACCGCAACCAGGAAGACCACCTTCCAAGAGAGGTAGCGAAGGTGGCAGGTAGCCAGAGGCTCAAAGGGCAGACGAGTGAGCTGCCCCAACACCATGTTTAGGTCCCATTCGGTTACCGGAGGGCGAACCGGGGGTTTTGACAGGAGCAAGCTCCGAAGGAAGCGGGTCACCAAAGGTTGGACCGACAGGGGCTTACCATCCAATGGGTGGTGGTGCGCCGCCAGGACACAAAGGTGCACTCGGATGGAGTTAGACTACAGCCCGGATTGGGAGAGGTGGAGAAGCTACTGCAACACCAAAACCACTGGGCAGAAGGGATCAGCCCCATGATCGGCGCTCCAAACAAAGAACCTGTGCCATTTGAGGGTGTACGCCTTCCTAGTAAAGGCCTTGCGAAAGGCCAGCAGAATGTCTTCCACCTCAACCGGAAGGTTGAGGGGGGTGAGAGTCACCCTGTCAGCAGCCACGCTGTCAACGAGAGGGACCCCAGGTTGGGGTGTAGAAGAGAGCTCCCCTCCTGAGATAGGAGTCCTTCATTGACAACTGCAGCAGCTGTGGGAACCACGGCTGCCTGGGCCACCTGGGAGCTATCAGGATAAGTGAGGTCCTGTCGCGGAGGTCCTGAACAAGGTCTTGGCGATCAGCGGCATCAGAGGGAAGGAGTACATGAAGCCTTCTGACCACGAGATTAGAAACGCATCCGCTGCCACCCTGGAGGGGTGGGCCTGCCGGGAACAGAAGTGGGGCAACTGAAAGTTGTCTGGACTGGCAAACAAGTCCGTCACGGGTTCCCCCCAGAGCCGGGAAAGTCAACTGGCTATCCCGGGGTCCAGCTGCAACTCATGTGGCTGTAGAACCCTGCTGAGTCTGTCAGCCAGCAGGTTGTCCTGGCCTGGCAGATACACTACCCTCAGGAGGATACCCTGTTGGATCGCATACGAACAGAGACCCAGTGCCTCCTAGCAAAGGACACGGAACCCCGTGCCCCCTTGTTTGTTTACGTAGAACATTGCCACCTGGTTGTCTGTCTGGACTAGGACTGGCTGGTGGCACAGATGGTGACAGAAAACTCTCAGAGCGAGGTGTATCGCTCGGAGGTCCAGGAGTTTGATTTGTTGCACGCGCTCGTCTGGTGACCAGGTACCCTGAGTGCGGAAGATCCCGCAGTGGGCTCCCCAGCCGAGCAGGGAGGAGTCCGTGGTAAGGAACCTCAAGTGGCTGGGAGCCTGGAAGGGCATGCACACATCTAGGTGTTGGGGTAACTGCCACCAGACCAGGGAATCCACCAACTGGAGGGTCATGTAAACCCTGTCCCGGAGGCGGCCTGTGGCCTGAGACATCACTGTGCCACCCTCATATGGAGGCGAGCGTCTAGGGTGATGTGGACTGTGGAGGCCATGTGCCTGAGGAGACGCAGAAGGTGCCGGGCAGGCACCGAGAGACGGTGTTGTACGTCTCAAGACCGAGATCTGAGACGATCTGCCCGGTCCTTGGGCAGGAAGGCCTTGGTCTGGAGGGTACCGAGCTTTGCCCCGGGAGGTGGTGAGACTTGGGGCAATTTATGATGAAGCCCAAGTGTTGCAGAACCTGGATGGTGCTTGCAGTGGCCTGCTGCACCTCGGAGGCTGTGCCTCCTCTTATGAACCAGTCGTCCAGGTATGGAAACACAAAGACCTCTTGGAGCCTGAGGAAGGTGGCCATGACCGCCAGGCATTTCGTGAAGACACTCGGGACAGAGGCTAGGCTGAAGGGAAGCACCCGATATTGAAAGTGTTGCCTCCTACCACAAACTGTAGGTATTGCCTGTGATTGGGGTGGATAAGGATGTGGGTATAAGCATCCTTGAGACCTAAGGGTTCTACTGCTTTGTCTTCGAGAAGACCTGCCAACTCCTTCAGGAGAAGGTCCCGGTGGAGGGGAGACCTGAGGGGCTCTCCCAGGAAATAAGGGGGAGGTGTCTGAATCAGATGGAGGAGGTAACCCTCCTCGACAACCCTCATAGCCCAGGAATCGGTGATGATGGACACCCATCTCTGGGCATATAGGACCAGATGTCCTCCTGTGGGCTGCTGATCTCCTTGGGGTAGAGAGGCTATGCTGAAGGAGTCAAAAGCTCTCCACTGGCTGGGCCAGAGCCGGTGCCTGGAGTTTTGGAGCCTTCTGCTTACACGGTTCATGCCCATGGTCCCTTGGCCTGCTGACCCTGTTAGGGAGCCGGGGAGGCCTGATAGGGTGGATAGTTTCGGTAAGCAGTTCCCTTCCTCGGGTAAAAAGGCTTTTTACCCAAGCACTTCCGTCGGGGAGGGGCAGTGGTCTTCTTGGAGAGCCTGGTCCTCGTCATAAACTTGGTCTCCAACTCGACAGCCTTGTCAGTCATGGGTTTGCCAAAGAGGTTCTCCCCTTGGCATGGGATGGCGACCATTTTGTCCTGAACCCACTATTTGAGGTTGGACGACTGAAGCCAAGCCTGGCAGCGTGCACCGATGTCCTCTGCGGCTATCCTGGCCACCGACTCGAACCTGTCATAGGCTGCTCGAGACATAAATTTGGAACACTCATGGACAGCCTTGGACAGGCTCCTGAACCATTGCAAAGGTTCCTCAGAGAGACCAGCCAAGAACCCGGCGTGTTCCTTCGCCATGTCTCTCAAGTACATGCCCATGTACAGCTGGTAGGCCTGGACCCGGCAGATGAGCATCGAGCTCTGATAGAACTTCCTGCTGAGGGCATCCAAGTTGCAGGCTTCCCTGCCAGGGGGCACCGAGGAGTGCTTCTTCTGGCTTTTCAGCCGACGCATGGCCGACTCCACCACCATGGACTTGTGCGGCAGCTGTGACTTCTGGAAGCCTGGGCTCCAGCAGACCTGATACATCGAGTCGAGCTGTTTACTCACCACCGGCACCGATGCTGGTGTCTCACACATGCGGAGCATAAGCTGTTCCAGGATGGGAGGAATGGGCACCGTGAGTGATTCCTGAGAAGAGGCCTCATACTGGAGGATCTCCAGCTCATCTGCCCAAGGATCCTTCACTGACTCGGTCGGGAATGCCAGGGTCTTGGACATGTCCTTGACAAAGTCCAAGGAACGGGGGAGGTGGGTTTAGGGGAAAGATAAGGAACTCAGTTTTATCCATGGTCAGACAGCGGTGACACTGCTGCCTGGATATCGCACCGCCATCTGAAACGGAACATGGCTGAAACGGAACTCTTTATCTTTCCCTCTAAACCCACCTCCCCCCTTCTTTGTTTCTGTGGATAACACTACACTCCTCCCTGTTTCCTCAGCTTGCAACCTTGGGGTCATCTGACTCTATTCTCTCTTTCTCTGTACACATCCAACAAATAGCTAAAACCTGTCACTTCTTTCTCTGTAACATTGGCAAGAGTCGTCCCTTCCTTTCTACACACACCACTAAGACCCTCATCTACAACTTCTCCTCACTAGTCTCCCTCTGGATCATCTTTGTCCCCTTCAATCTGTTCAAAACTGAGCTGCAAGGCTTATCTTCCACTAGTGCTGCTATGCTTATGTAACCCCTCTTCTCGAGTCACTTCACTGACTCCTTATCCATTTCCGCATCCAGTTCAAACTTCTCCTACTTAAGTACATTCATTCTGTGGCTCATCACTACCTTTCCTCTTTTATCTTACTCTATACTCCCTCCTCCACATTCATGCTGACGATTTAATGATACACGCCCCATTCGATACCACCAACCCAGACTACACTGCTATACAACTATGCTTTAGTGAAGTTGCCAAATGGCTGGAAGACTAGCAGCTCTCCATTAACTACAAGTCGAAAACACTCTTCATATCCAGGGACCCAGCCTATACCCAGCCGAACAAATAAAACTTTACGACATTTTACTACCTGTAGGATCAGAGGTTAAATATTTAGGAATCACCCTAGATCACAAGCTGACCTTTAGGCTCATATAAAAAGAATAATAAATTCTATCTACCAGATCATCAGGATCCTGCAAACCTCCGACCACTACTAGACCCACAACATTACCGTACAGTATGCCAGACTCTCATCACCCCACACCTGGATTATTGCAATTCAGTCCTCCACGGACTCCCAAACCCAATCCTTAAACCTCTCCAGACAGCACAGAATACAGCAGCTCGCCTCATCAACAAAACTCCCCCAACATGACCACATCATACCAGTACTTAAAGACCTACAATGACTCCCAGTAGGAACAAGAATAAAATGCAAGACAATAAAGACCACTTTCAAAACTATGCACAATCTCTCAGCAACCTGGCTGGCTCCACTCATCAAAAGGAACATGGACACTAGATTATGTCGCCAACAGCACCAAAACCTCCTCTCTATCCCAGCTCTAAAAATAAAAGGCACACAATTATTCTAACAAAGAGCTTTTTCTATCTATGGACCTACAAACTGGAACTCATTACCACTCACACTAAGATCCATCCAGGATTTGAATGATTTTTCAAAAGAAGCTAAAAACACATCTCTTCAAAGAAGCCTTTGGAAATATCACAATCTACTTCCGGTCACACTGCCAAGAAAACCCAGGGGCTTCTGGGTCGCCAGGAGTCAGCAATGACTCGAAGGCACACTGCATCCACTGCTATCAACTTCAGATTCCCATACACTACATGTTCAAATCTCATCAAACCACTCTGTAATTATATACCCAATCCTCCCTCATAAATTCATCCTACATCCACTACACATTCCACATAAGCTAATCTCTTATCTCTGTTACAATGTACATAGTTACATGTTACAGACGCAATGTTCTATGCACTATACAGTCAAGTCCCATATAAGCTCATCCTATATATATATATATAGTTACCTCTGTTAATGCTGCTTAAATTAACTTCTTGTTACATTCAATGTATATAGTTACATGATACAGATGCAATGTTCTATGTACTCACTAGAGGACAGCAACCTTGGGCCGGAAGGACTGGGGTTTCTAGTCCCACAAATGCTCCTTGTGGTCTTGGGCAAGCCACTTAACCCTCCATTGCCCATGTTCCCTGTAAGTATTAGTGTATGTGTCTCATATCCCTGCGTGTTAAATGTATCCCCCAATTGTGTTGTGACCGCTTTGATTGAAGGATAAGGCGGTATACAAAACTGTCTAAATAAAATAAAATAAAAATAAAATAAATGTACTATACAGATGAATTACATGTAAACCACTATGATACTATGAACAACGGTATAAAAGAAACATTAAATAAATAAATAAAATTCTGCTTCTGTGGCATATCCCTTTTATCTGTGCCCTTCTCTACCACTGCCAACTCCAGACTTCGTCCATTCCACCTTGCTGCTCCATATGCCTGGAACAAACTACCTGAGTCGATGCGTCAAGCTCCTTCTCTGGCCCTATTCAAATCCAGGCTAAAAACCCACCTCTTTGAGGCTGCTTTTGGATCCTAATACCCCTCATTCTCTCATTCACTACTTATGTGTATCTTCCCATACTCTAGTCCCCAGTTTTGCAATGTTTTTTCATCTTGATTAGACTGTAAGCTCTGATGAGCAGGACTATGTCTTACATCTTTATGCAGCATATGCTTGTAGCGCTATACAAATTATTATTAGTAGTAAAAGTTGAGGCCTCCAGGAGTGTTGGGGGGGGGGGTTAAGCAATGTTCCTGATGAGCAGGGCAATGCCACTAGAGGAAGTCTACCTTCAATCATGTGGCTGCAGCTTGGGCCCCTAATAGCTTGCCTGACCCCAGTGCTGCCTTTTCTGGGTCTGGTGGGAGAGCAGGGGGAGGAGCTGGAATGTGTCAGCCATCTCTCTTTGCTGCTTTTGTTGGGTTATTTTTGTGATCTTTTAATGGTGCTGCAGCTTCCCATGGAAGACCTGAAGCTTTGTGTCCCCCCCCCCGATCCAAGGCACGCCGAGAAGCGGGGGGACAGCTGTAGAAGTAAAACAAACTGAATACCACTGGCTCCAGCAGGCAAGGTAGGAAGTGACACATATGCTCAGAGAAGTCAAAGAGATTTCTCTGAGCTGGGGTAGAGTCCGGCATGATGGTTCCATCGCTGACATCATCATCATAGAATGTCTGCATTCCCCTGCTTGTCTGTGGAGAAAAGCCCTATACTTCCAGCATCATTTTGTAAACAGCAAATAGATTGTATGATCCAAGTGTGTTTGTGGTTCCATTCGCCATACACAGAAGACTCTTGTTAAAAGACCTTTCACTGGGGACAAGTAAATAGAATATCCCAATGGAATACCCTAGAAATGAAACAAGATTGGGAAGAGTGATGAATCTGCACTCTATATCCATTTGAATATACTCCTGTATCTCCTATTGCTGCCTGCCATGAAAAATCTATTTTTTCAAATGCATCAGTAAAGCTATAGCCATAATAGTCTACTTAAAAATAAAATGCATAAAGGTAAGCCCCATGCAGAATTCATCAATGGCAAAGTTAAGTTAGAAATGTCGTGTAGCCACACATTTCCGTAACTGACAGTGTTGTGTACTCCTTGTAGCATTATACAAATGATAAATAGTAGTAGTAGATTGGAATTACCTGGAATGATACTGCCAGTAGAGATAGCAGAGCTGATATGGAGTGAAGAGGACATTTAAATCAGTCACATTCAAAACTGACAGCAAGCTAGTGCTGAACTATATATACAAACAAACTTGAAGATTCTGTGTATATGTAAACAGTAAGATTGAGTACATATGGAAGTTCATGTGAACAGAAAAGTGACATATTGTGCCTCACTAAGCAGAATCTAATAGACCATGCTACGAGGTCAGTTTCAGCAGTTCACTTGATGCAGACAATCTGCCTAACTGGGTCCGAGTTCCCTACAAAGAAGGGGAACGCATTTTCAGTTTTAACAAGTGCTTTTAAGATATAGATCCTGAAAGGAGCAACAAAGTCCATCCACAAGTACTCTCACTACCAGTATCCGCCAAGAGATCCAGTAATGAGAGGAACTTTCTTTTTTTCACTGAAGAGAAACCAGCCTAAGAGTTTCCATACAAAAGTGTGCCACCTTGAGACACTGGTCAATTCCTCTGAGGCTAAGAATGATCTTCAGCACTATGACATTGATGGAACACCACCCTGGTCACTCTCCTTGTCCAGCATCAGAAACACTACTTTGAACTGCAGGAGTCTGCCCACAGTGGGCTCTATTGCGGCTGTCTTGCCTTCTCATGTCCATGAGGACATCATATAAGCATCTGAAATGCACATAGCTAGATCAAGAGCGTAATCACAATCCACTATGTCCAAACCCACAGGTTGGAGCAATGCAGGCCCACTCCCAGTAAAACTGGCTGATGCATCTGCCATTATTATTTCAGAGAGGACACGCTGACTTTCATAGTTGGCTGTTGAAGTACTCTCATTCCTAGATTTCCCGACTCTATAAAGATGACATTTTACTTACCAATGTCTTTTCCTTGAATCATTATAGACCAGTCCAGACAAGTGGATTGTGCTCTCTAACAGCAGATTAGTGGAGACAAAGAACCAATGAAAAGCCCAGGTTTCAATGACATCACTCCAATGCCTTCATCTGCCTCAGTCACCAGGGGTCTCTTCAGTATACGTTCCCAAACATACAGGAGAACATGGTAGGCCTCACACAACCTCAACAGGGCAACAATGAGTAATCAAACAGTAGAGAACTATGTACAGGAAAGCACAAACAGAAGGCTGTTAGTAGAAAATGGACTTGCAGAGCCAAGAATATAAATCATAGAAGACCCAAGGGTACCGCCACAGAAGAAAAGAGCAAACACAGGCATCGTAGCCACCATCACATCTTGGAGAATATTCTTAGGGCAGTGGAGAGTCCGAATGGGAGAGCAGCGAGCAAAGTAAGAGCCAAGTAGAGCAAAACACAGATACTTTTGCTGATCCTCCTGGATCGGGACATGAAAATACGCCTCAGCCAAATCCAGAGATGCCAGGAACTCCCCTTGGTGCACCGCTTGAATCATGAACTGCAAATTTTCCATCTTGAAGCACAGGACGCACAAGTGCTCATTGACACCCTTGAGGTCCAGAATGGGTCGGAAGGATCCATCCTTTTTTGGCATCATGAAATAGATGAAATACCTGCCTTTACCCCGAATATGAGGGGGAACCGGCACCAGTGTCTCCAGGAGCAGCAACTTGTCCAAGATGATCCACACAGCAACCCTTTTGTTCGCAGACCCACAGGGGGAAATGACGAAAGTGTCTGGGATAGCACAGTTACTTACCTGTAACAGGTGATCTCTGGGAACAGCAGGAATAAGTCTTCACATATGGGTATCGTCGGTACCGACGGAGCCTGCGTGGGAACGCTCCCCAGCGTCCAGTAAGAAAGCTTTTGGGAGCATCCCACAGCGCCTGCGCGCTGCCTTCCCGCTTTTCCCAACCGCCTCTCTCCAGTTCGAGTTTTAAAGCTGAGACAAAGAGAGAGAGAGGAAAGGAAAGATAGATAGAGAGATACAACTCCTAGGGGAGGTGGGTGGGTTGTGAAGACTTATTCCTGCTGTTCCCAGAGATCACCTGTTACAGGTAAGTAACTGTGCTATCTCCAGGAACAAGTAGGAATGAGTCTTCACATATGGGGACTCCCTAGCTGCAGATGCCAGGGAGAGACCCCATGGTTGTGTGCCCTTGCAGAGGGCTCCACTTCTCCCCCATGGATCTCTGGCATCCAACCAGGGTAGGTGGGTAGAAGTTGATTAGGAATGGAACAGGTGTTTGAGGACAGCCTGACCAAACGAGGCATCCCGGCGGGAGTCCTTGTCCAAACAGTAATGGGCTGTGAAGGTGTGAACCGAGGCCCAGGTGGCCGCTCGACAGATCTGGTCGATGGACACCGAGTTTAGATGAGCCATTGAGGCTGCCATGGCTCTCACATTGTGAGCTGTGACATGGCCCTCCAGAGAAATGTTCTTACTCTGGTAGGCGAAAGAGATACACTGAGCAATCCAGCTGGATAGTGTTCTCTTAGAGACTGGAAGTCCTAAATGAGAAGGATCAAAAGCAACAAAGAGTTGAGAAGACTTTCTATGTTGCTGTGTTCTTTGTAAGTGGAAAGCGAGAGCTCTCTTACAATCCAAGGTATGAAGATTCCTCTCTGCATTTGATGCATGAGGTCCTGGAAAAAAGACAGGTAAATATACCTCCTGGTTCAGATGAAAAGGCGAGACCACTTTAGGCATAAAGTGTGGATTGGTCCTGAGGACTACCTTATCATGATGGAACCTTGTATAAGGTGGATTAGCCACCAAAGCTTGCAGCTCACTGATGCGGCGTGCTGAGGTGACTGCAATGAGAAAAACAACTTTCCAAGAAAGAAATTTCAAGGAGGTGGTGGCTAAAGGTTCAAAGGGTGGCTTCATAAGCTGGCCAAGAACCAGGTTTAAGTCCCATGCCACTGGAGGTGGTCTAATGGGAGGTTTAGTTAAAAGAAGGCCTCTCATGAATCTTGCTATAAGAGGGTGAGAGGAGATAGGCTGTCCATTGAGAGGCTTGAGGGACGCTGCAATAGCACTCAAATGGACTCTTACTGAATTCGTTTTTAGGCCTGCATGGGATAGATGCAGGAGATACTCTAGTAGAGAATTCAGAGGTATTGCAAGAGGGTTTAGACCCTTCTCTGAACACCAAATGGTGAATCTTTTCCATTTGAAAGCATAGGAACGTCGAGTAGAAGGCTTCCTAGAGGCATGAATAACATCTCCATAAATACCACCACCTCACCACTCGACCCCTGCCCAACTGCATGGATCAAAGCAGCAAAAAAAGAGATCAACCAGCAAATAGCCCACATTGTAAATCAGTCACTAAGTCAAGGAATAATGCCTGACCAACTAAAGCAATCTATAATAAGGCCAATCCTAAAAAACAACTCTCTCAACAAGGAAGACCCGACCTCATACCGCCCCATCTCCAGCATTTTGTTCCTGGCGAAAATCATTGAAAAGGCAGTGCTCATACAACTTCAAGAACACCTTGATGACCGTGATACCCTAGACAAACAGCAACACGGGTTCAGAAGAAACCATGGAGTTGAAACACTTTTGATAGCGCTAATGAACAACCTCCTCAAAGGACTAGAAGACAGAAAGAAAATGTTTATACTCATTTTCATTGACATCTCTGCCGCCTTTGACACTGTACATCATGGGATCCTCCTTAACAAACTGGAATCTATAGGAATTGTGGGAACCCCCCTCAAATGGTTCTCCTCCTACATATCGAATAGAAGGCCTCAAGTACAATTCAATGGGGAGCAAGCTGAACCTTTCTCTCATACACAGGGCATACCCCAGGGTTCGGCTCTCTCGGCACTACTG
Organism: Ichthyophis bannanicus; assembly: GCA_033557465.1. Lineage (NCBI taxonomy): Eukaryota > Metazoa > Chordata > Amphibia > Gymnophiona > Ichthyophiidae > Ichthyophis > Ichthyophis bannanicus. The sequence continues at coordinate 1,307,948,332 of CM066033.1, forward strand.
TTCAACATCTACATGCAACCCCTCTGTGAAATTTTCAAAAGGCATAAACTACCACATATATGCAGATGATATTATGCTCTACACACAATTGGACGCCGCGGACCCTAAATATACACAGCTCGAAACCTGCCTGGACGAGATGTTAAGATGGCTACAGAAAAACAACATGACAATTAACCACAAGAAAACAGAGGTCATGTATATATCCAGTAAACCGAACTTCAAGCCCCCTTCTACAATCACCCTGTGCAACAACACGTACAATACGAAAGATGAAATCAAATATCTAGGAGTCACACTCGACTGCAACCTAAAATTGGAGACACACCTACGTAAAACAAACAAAGCCATCTTCCATAAACTTAGGGTGATACAACCTCTAAGGAAAATAATAGCACCCGGTGATTTCCGGTCTGTGGCACAAGCACTCATTATGCCACACCTAGACTACTGTAATGCCATCTTACAAGGTCTGCCTAAAAAATCACTAAATATCCTTCAGATGGCCCAAAATGTGACAGCCAGGATCATAATGGGAACAAGCATTTCTGAACACATTACCCCCATTTTAATCGAGCTACATTGGCTTCCAATTGCAGCCAGGATACAATACAAGATGTTAGTAACCATGTTCAAACTTATCAATAACATAGCCCCCTCATTCCTGTCCTCACTTATCAGCACGCAACCTGCAAATAGGGACAGAAGAACCGCCAACTCGGGCACTCTGCAAGTCCCCACCAACATCAGAGCTGTGAAAACAAGTACGTGTCGCAGAGCTTTCTCATTCTCTGCACCAACTATCTGGAATCAACTCCCTTTTGAGCTGCGCTTAATCAAGGACATTACCGAATTCAGGAAGGAGCTAAAAACCCACCTATTCAATTGTTACTACAATCAGCTATGACTCTCAAGCTCGATGGAATCGTAGCAAAACAACCAGATAATTGTATGCTTTTGAAACCGCTATATGTATAAATATGTAAATATGTATGTATAAATGTAAATTTATGTAATCCTGTCCCCAAGACACTAACCCTGTGTGCTGTGACCTACCCTTAAATCTATGTATTTACTATCCCCTCCCAGTCCTGATTTGACAACCCCCAAAGATGAATCGAACCGCTGCTGATCGCTGGAAGTAGCGGTATATAAGTGTGTATTAAATAAATAAATAAATAAATCTCTGACTTGTTGAGAGAGATGAAAATCTTGAAGGTCTAGGCCAGCGATGGCGAACCTATGGCACGCGAAGGCCTTGCAGCTGGCACGCGGGAAGGTCGCACATTAAAAAAAAAAAAAAGCTGCCCGCTGCCGCCGCGGCGGCATGGAGTGTCCCGCGGGGCTCCCTCTGCCCGGCGGGACTCTCCCGGCGCTGCTCAGCCCCTCTCTGCCGGCTTGCAGAGACGCGAAGGGAGAGTCTCCCTCGCGTCTCTGTTAAGCCCGCAGGGGCTGATGGGAAATTTCCCATCTGCCCCTGCGGGCTTAAGAGAGACGCGAGGGAGACTCTCTCTCCCTTCGCGTCTCTGCAAGCCGGCAGAGAGGGGCTGAGCAGCGCCGGGAGAGTCCCGCCGGGCAGAGGGAGCCCCGCGGGACACCCCATGCCGCGGCGGCGGCTGCGGGCAGCTTTTTTTTATTTTATTGCCATGAGCCGCGGGAGGCGGGTTCAGACTGGCCTTGGGCGAGGGAGGGAGCGCGGGGGGTGAAGCCTGGCAATGGGCTAGGGAGGGAGGGTGGGGGGTAAAGACTGGCAATGGGCTAGGGAGGGAGGGAGGTTAAGACTGGCAATGGGATAGGGAGGGAGGGAGGTTAAGACTGGCAATGGGCTAGGGAGGGAGGGGGTTGAGACTGGCAATGGGCTAGGGAGGGAGGGGGGTTGAGACTGGCAATGGGCTAGGGAGGGAGGGAGGTTAAGACTGGCAATGGGCTAGGGAGGGAGGGAGGTTAAGACTGGCAATGGGCTAGGGAGGGGGGGAGGGGGGTTGAGACTGGCAATGGGCTAGGGAGGGAGGGGGGTTGAGACTGGCAATGGGCTAGGGAGGGGGGGTTAAGACTGGCACTGGGCTAGGGAGGGAGGGAGGTTAAGACTGGCAATGGGCTAGGGAGGGGGGGAGGGGGGTTGAGACTGGCAATGGGCTAGGGAGGGAGGGGGGTTGAGACTGGCAATGGGCTAGGGAGGGGGGGTTAAGACTGGCAGTGGGCTGGGGAGGGGGGTTAAGACGCAGTGGGCTATGGGGGGGAGTTAAGACTAGCAATGGGCTGTGGGCTGATGAGGGCTGGCAATGGGCTATGAGCTGATGAGGGCTGTCTGGAAATGGGGTGATGGGGGGGTTAGGACTGGTAATGGGCTATGGGGGGGGTTAAGACTGGTAGTGGGCTGATGGGGGGGGTAGGACGGTTATTGGGCTGTGGGGGGGTTAAGACTGGTTGTGGGCTGATGGGGGTGTAGGACTGATAATGGGTTATGGGGGGGGCTAGGACAGGAAATGGGCTGATGGGGAGGGGTTAGGACTTGAGGTGGGCTGATGTGGTTAGGACTGGTAATGGGCTGTGGGCTGATGGGGGGGGTTTAGGACTGGCAATGGGCTATGGGGGGCTGACTGGAAATGGGCTGATGGGGGGTTAGGACTGGTAAAGGGTTATAGGGGGGGGCTTAAACTGAAAATGGGGTGATGGGGGTTAGGACTGGAAGTTGATTGACGGGGGGCTAGGACTGGTAATGGGTTGGGGTGTTGCTAGGACTGGAAATGGGCTGAGTGGAAGGGGAGGCTTGAACTGCAAATAGCTGATGGGGAGGGGGCTTGGAATGGAAATGGGCTGTGAGGGAAGGGAGCTAGGACTGAAAATGGGCTGATGGAACAGCTAGGATAGGACTGGAAATGGGCTGTTGGGGGGAGCTAAGATTGGAAATGGGCTGTGGTGGGGGCTTGAATTGAAATGGACTCATGGAGGGGCTAGAACTGGAAGTAGGCTCATGGGGGGGCTTGGACTGGAATTGGGCTGAGTGGAGGGGAGCTATGATTTGACATGGGCTGATGGTGGGGCTAGGATTGAAAATGAGCTGATGAAGGGACTTGGACTGGAAATGGGCTGATGCAGGGACTAGAAGGGAATGGATGCTGGGTGAGACTGGAACTAGAAGGGAGCTGATGTTGGGGGAGGATTAGAATGGGATGGGGCTGGGAGAGTAAAATGGAGAGGGGAAAAATATTTTGTGTAGGAGGGATGAAAAATCTACAATTGGCCAGGTATTGGGAGAGTAATTGGGGATTGAGGATGGAGGGGTAAAATTTGTGTGGATGAAATAGGAATGAGGAAAGAGCAAAAGGAGAAAGATTAGTATGTTAAAGCAGATGTAGAGAGAGAGAGAGAGAAAGGAAAAAAAACTAGAAGAGAGAAGAAAGGACAAATGGACAGCAGACGATGGAGAGTTAGCAGAAAACATGAAGAAACCAGAAGAAGGTGGCTGGACCAATTGCAACTGAAAAAAAAATGCACAAAAGGTAGAAAGATATCTCTTTATTTTGAATTTATTAACTGGAATATGTCAGCTCTGGGAAATGTGCATCATTAACATCTGCGCTTTGTTTGGTACAAGAGGAAATTCCTATTTGACGTTGCCACTTGTTCTCTTTCCCCAGTATTCTCTGAAATGTATTGGTTTAATATTTGCAGTGTTGCCTTTTGATAGGTAGGGTATGGTGCTTTGTGAGTCCTGGTAATGCTGTCAGGATACGGCGGGTTTGCTATGGGTTCTAAATGGGCAGCGTTTGTAGTAGTTCCTAATGTGCCTGGCGGTTGGCACTGGATTATAGTAATGTAGAAATCTTTTAGTCTTTCTTTATCCATACACTCATTAAGAGACATGTTTACTAAAAGTTAGTGTATGGTAACATTATGCAAATATTTATGCAAATAAGACCACTTATGCAAATGACGTGCTGGCACTTTGAGGAAATTCTTTGGTTTTGTGCGGCAGTTTGGGCACTCGGGCTCAAAAAGGTTAGCCATCACTGGTCTAGGCCCTTAGCAACCAAGCCCTGAGATGGAGCGACTGGGGGTTTGGGTGCCACAATGTTCCGTCTTCCTGGGACAGGAGGTCTGGTGCAGAGCCTAAGTCCAGAGAAGGAGCTTGAGAGAGATGCAGAAGTAGAGGGTACCACACTTGGCGTGGCCAATGTGGTGCTATGAGGATCATGGTCCCTCGATCTCTCTGAAGCTTGAATAGTGTTTTGGGAATTAGGGGAATTGGTGTAAAGGCATAAAGGAAGTCTTGACCCCAGTGAAGGAGGAAGGCATCCTTGGCCTGAACTCCCTGACACGGAATTCTGGAACAGAATCGGGGAAGTTTGGCATTCCACGGACTTGCAAAGAGGTCTATGTCCGGGGTTCCCCAAATTCGAAGAATCCTGGCTACCTGGTCCATGTGGAGGGACCACTCGTGTGGGAGCAGAACTCGACTGAGACTGTCCGCCCAAGAGTTTTGAATATCTGGAAGACATACTGCCAGAAGATGGATGTGATGCTCTCTGGCGAAGGCCCACCATCGCAAAGCTTCGTTGCAAAGCGACAGAGAGCCAGTCCCTCCCTGCTTTTTTACATAGAACATGGTTACTTGATTGTCCGTATGGATAAGGACTGTTCTGTAGCTGAGCAGGGAATGGAACACTCTGAGAGCTAAGAATATTGCTCTGAGTTCCAAGAGATTGATATGCAGAGAAGTCTCCTGTGGAGACCAGATGCCCTGGGTGGAGAGATCTTGCAGATGAGCTCCCCAACCCTTTGGAGAAGCATCTGTTGTGAGAGTTGCTTGGGGTAACGGTTGCTGAAAAGGGGACCCCAGCAACAGGTTCTGAGAGGACTTCCACCACTGGAGAGACCAAAATAGACGACTGGAGTTTGCTATTTTGTCTGACAGGCAACCTGATGCCTGAGTCCATTGGGTGGACAAAGTCCATTGAGCTGCTCTCATGCGAAGGCGAGCATATGGAACCACATGCACGGTGGATGCCATGTGGCCTAATAGTTGTAACATCTCTCGAGCAGTTAATTGGGACTTTAACTGAATCTGGGAGGCTAACTGCACCAGACGTAGGCAACGGGCCTGAGGAAGATAGGCCCTTGCAGTTGTGGTATCCAGCAAGGCCCCTATGAACTCCAGAGACTAAGTAGGGGTGAGATTGGATTTTGGGATGTTTATTACTAGTCCCAAATACTGAAGGATACGCATTGTGCAGGTTAGACAAGTCTGGGCCTCTGACTGGGATGAGGCTCGAATGAGCCAGTCGTCCAGATATGGGAATACGAATATTCCTAGAGTGCGGAGAAATGCAGCTACTACTGCCATGCATTTCGTGAACACCCTTGGTGCAGAGGCCAGACCGAAAGGAAGCACCCTGTATTGGTAGTGCTTTCCTTGAAAAAGGAACCGAAGGAACCTTCTGTGTGTGGGATGGATGAGGACATGGGTGTACGCATCCTTGAGATGTAGAGAACAAAGCCAATCCTGACTCTGGAGGTATGGAAGCAGAGCCCCTAGAGAAATCATTTTGAATTTCTCCTTGAATAGAAACTTGTTCAATTCTCTGAGATCTAATATGGGTCTGTAGCCCCCTGTTTTCTTTGGGATAAGAAAATAAGTGGAGTAGAACCCTGAGCCCTGTTGAAGAAGAGGTACTTCTTCTATTGCCCCTTGAGCAAGAAGGGTAGCAATCTCCTGACATAGAAGGTTGAGGAGAGATGTTGGAGAATTGAACTGTTTCACCATGGTGTGAGGAGGAAGGTTTAGAAAGTGAAGCTTGTACCCCTCCTTTATGATGGAGAGGGTCCATTGCTCTGCTGTGATTTGCTCCCATCTGGGAGCAAAGTAAGTCAACCTTCCTGGAATGGTGAGGGGCTCTGGGTTTCCCAGAGCTAGAAAGGCTAAGTTCTCTAGTTGCAAGACAAAGGCCTTGAGGAGGCTGAGGCTGCTGGGCTGTGGTAGGCTTGGCAGCCTTTGACTTGGCCTGTTTAGGTGGTTGCTGACGTTTTGCAGCAAAACGACCTGCAGAAGATGCCTGCCCATGAGCAGGATAATATCTTCCCTTTTTAGAAAAAGATGTCTTTTTGAACAATCTTTTCTTAACAGGGGCAGAGGTAGACTTTGAAAGTCGATCCAAAGCAGAGTTCTCAGCATCCATCTGAGTGGCCTTTGCTTGCCAATCCCTGCCAAACAGGTTTTCACTTGTACAAGGAAGGTTTCCCAACTCATCCTGTACCCAGAGTTCCAAATCAGAGGCTTGTAACCAAGCAATTCTGCGTGCACCTATGGCAATAGCCGTGGCTCTGCTTACACACTCAAAAGAGTCAAAGGCTGCACGGTTGGAGAATTTGGAAACATCTTGGGCATGTTTGAGCCAAGTGAGAAATTCCTGCCTTTTATCTTCTGAAATAAAAGGAGCTAAAGTCTGCAGATGATCTGTGACTTCTTTTAGAAACATCCCCATATAGAGACTATAGGAGTTGATTCTGGCAGCAAGCATATTGGCCTGGAAAATCCTTCGGCCAAAAGCATCTAGAGTCCTACATTCGCATCCTGGAGGGTTAGATGAGTGTCTCTTTGCACTCTTTATTTTCTTCATAGCAGACTCAACCACAATAGAGTGGTGAGGAAGCTGAGTCTTATGAAAACCAGGACAGGGAGGGACACGGTACATGGTGTCTAACCTGCGAGAATGAGGAGAGGTGGTGAGAGGAGTCTCCCACATGCCCAACATGAGATCATAGAGAATCTCATGGATAGGTAGGGTAGCTGCTTCCTTAGGAGCCTTAGGATATTGCAAAATATCTAATTGCTTGGCTCTAGGCTCTGACTCAGAGGCCACTGTAATGGAGAGGCCTCTAGCCACTTCCCTAATGAAGTCTTGAAAAGACAAATCCTCTGGAGGAGACATTCTTCATTTTGGAGAATCAGACTCCTGAGGAAGAAGCACCGGTGCATCGACAGAAACCTCCGACTCATCAGAGTCTTCGGAGGAATCGAAGTATCACTCGTCCAGATGCTCCTGTAAAGTCCGTTACGCATACCGAGTGGGATCGACATCGGGAGTAAGCGGTACCGGTTCGGTACCGATGGGCATCGTAGGACAGGGTACCGTTGAGGTACCGAAGGCGTCGAGGCCTGCATAAATGCCGTAAGGGTGCGCTGTATGGATAGAATTTTCTGATCCATCGACGTCACCAGAGTCTGGATGTCGGTACCAGTGGAGGCCACCGGTACCCCAGAACACGGCAACAGGTGATCGATCGAGGCCGCGCCATCGATGTCAACCTATGACCCCATAGGTAATGCTTTGGAAGCCGTAACTTCCCGCCGGGGTAATTTTGCCGGAGCGGAATCCTCGAGGGCAAGCCCGGAGACATCTCGATCCTTGGAGGGAGATTTGCCCTTCGAGGACCGGCTAGATTTATGTTTAGTTACCTGAGATCCATGGGAGGAAGAAGCAGCCCTGGAAGACGTCGATGCCACCGAGGCTGCATCAGAGGGAAACAGGGTACTGAGCTTGGCTGCTCGGTTCTGCCGACCTCTTTTAGACATCATGGTGCAGGACACACAATCCGTGATGGAATGGTCAGGACCCAAACATTTAAGACACCAATCATGGGTGTCGGTGACAGAAATAGTACCGCCACATTTTGTGCACTTTTTAAACCCGGAAGCGGGCTTCTCTATGAGGAGAAAATATTTAGGCCTAAGGCCCAAACTGAAAATGCACAGTTGAAGAAAATAAAAGGTTTTGTTTTTTTTTGAAGAAAGAAAAGAAAAGAAAAGACCGGCGGTACCGGTCTGACGTCGAAGGCAGACGCAACACAGAAAAATAAAGAAAAAAATAAAGAACTTCTTCTGTGGTGACAGGAACACGACCTGCTGGCTCCGCGGAAAAGAAGAACTGGAGAGAGGCGGTTGGGAAAGGCGGTAAGGCAGCGCGCAGGCGCTGTGGGATGCTCCCAAAAGTTTTCTTACTGGACGCTGGGGAGCGTTCCCGCGCAGGCTCCGTCGGTACCAATGATACCCATATGTGAAGACTCATTCCTGCTTGTTCCTGGAGATTTGCTCTTTGCATTACAAGAAAACTCTGTACTGAATGGTGTCTAGAACCCAGCCTATTCCTAAAAGAAGAGGTGAAGCCTGCCCCCAACCAGAGGAACCAGAGATAGGGCCACAAACCTTCACTGCGCAGCTCAGGTGAGCACTCCTTTGGAGGGGACCGATTCCCTGGGCCCACGTGCTCCATGGAAGGACTGAGAACCAGCCCGAAATCCGGAAGAAGGGGCTTTCCAGGCCGGTAGCGACGGGAGTCCCGAGACCCCCGGAAGTCTGACCAGCTCACCCACAAGGAGCGGGCAGAGGCTGACAGAAAAGGGGCTCCTGCCCGCCTCACAGACTCCCTCAACCTCTGCTCTGGAAGGTGGTAAGATTTTGTCTCACCCAGGTCCTTCACCAGCTTCTCCAAATTGGCCACAAAAAGATACCTTCCTAAAAAAGGCCAGTTGGGTCAATCAGAATTTGGAAGATATGTCTGCTGCCCAGTGTCAGAGTCAGATCCAACACCATGTCACTTTCAATAGGGTACTACCCCTGGCCGCTAAACGTACCAGGTCATACATGGCATCACAAAAGAAGGCTGTAGCAGATGCCAAAAGAGAGGTATCATCTGGCAGAACAGACTGACTCCACTGGAGCAAGCCTCGAGAAGTCAGGCCAGCACATACTGCAAATGAAGAATAGCAACCATCGCAGTAAACTGGTTCTTCGACAACGAATCCACATTTCAGTCCAGAGTAACATAAGAACATGAGAAATGCCACAGTGGGTCAGACTAAGGTCATTCAAGCACAGTATCCTGTTTCCAACAGTGGCCAATCCAGGTCCCAAGTACCTGGCAGGTTCCCAAAAAGGTACACAAGTACCACAATGCTTGTCCAGAGGAAAACACTGGATTTCTCAGGTCCTCTTTAATAATGGTTTATGGACCTTTCCTCCAGGAACTTGTCCAAAACATTTTTAAATCCAGCTACACTAACAACTTTTACTACATCCTCCAGTAACGAATTGCAGAGTTTGACTATGCGATGAGTGAAAAAATATTTTCACTTATTAGTTTTAAATGGGTTACATTGTAGTTTCATTGCATGTCCACTAGTCTTTCTACTTTTTGATGGCGTAAATAACTGAAATAAGTTTACCTGTTCCACTCCATTAATTAATTTATAGATCTCTATCATATGTCCCCTCAGCCATCTCTTTTCCAAGTTGAAGAGCCCTAGCCTTTTAAGCCTTTCCTGATAGGGGTATTCCTCCATCCCTTTTACCATTTTGGTGGCTGTACCTTTTCTAATTCCGCTATATCCTTTTCAAGATATGGTGACTAGAACTGCACATAATAATCAAGGCGCGGTCGTACCATGGAATGCTACAGAGGCAATATAATATCCTTGGTTTTATTCTCCATTCCTTTCCTTATGATTCCTAGCATTCTATTAGCTTTTTTGGCTGCTACTGCACACAGGGCGGAGGGTTTCAATGTATTATCTACGATGACTCCTGAATCGTTTTCCTGGGTGGTGGTTTCTAATGTGGAATCTTGCATCGTGTAGCCATAGTTTGGGTTGTTCTTTCCTAGATGCATAACTTTGCACTTGTCCACATTAAATTTCATCCTTAAATTTATCCTTTAAGGCTGATCCGCCTTCCAGAGGTATGGTGATCCATCTGGTAAACCCCATGACCTGTGTATCCACCTTGGGAATATCAAACCACATGACACACTCCTTCTCCGCTTTGATTTAAGGAGAAAGCGGTATAGAAATCCGGTTAAATAAATAAATAAAAATCTTCTTATATACCCTCAGCCCCTTAGGCGGGGAGTCGAGAGAATCTCTCTCTGACCGGATCATGTCCTTGATCACCTTAATACAGTAGTGGATGCACCTTTGGCTCCTGCTCCAAGCCTGGAGCATCCGCCAAGCTCAAGGTGGAAGAGACCCTGGCAGTCAACGCCACCAGTCCCTTTCTAGAACAGACGGGTAACACCGGTCTCTTCACAATTCTCCGAAGGCAAGAGTACTTCTTCGTCCACATCAGAGTCATGAATCAAGGCATCTGAATCCAAGTCACAGTCCAAATCTCAGACAAATCAAAGCTGATCCCCACCTCCAGGGCGTACCATTCACCAGGAACGCTTAGCCATAGGCGACTGAAGAGGTTTCTCACTCTCATGAGATTGTGTGCAGGGGAATCAAGAGACCACTGAGTCTGAATTTCCACGCCAGAATTTCCACCACGTTCTGTTGCAAAAAGGAGAATAATTTCGGGGAGGACAATCTGTACTCTGGAAGCTCTCCTTGTGGAAATGACCCCTCTACACCAGGTGAGACAGCCACTGCTGATCACCTAGAGGACAGGGAGTGGCTCATAACACAGTTGCCAGAAGCTCCTGCTGGCTGGGTCATCCTTACCCACAGCGCAATCCACCACTTCCTGCCCTAAGGAAGGCAAGACCGGGTGAGAGAGAGGGAGCAAGCCCTCCAGGGATGACTCAGAAGCTGCAATTCAAGAAGAGCAGAGTCCAGAAGCCGGAGAGGAGGCACCTCATTTGCCAAGGCCAAATGTTTCCTGGAAGAAGACATAGAGAATTAAAGCAAGTATCACAACAGTGCGCTCTAAGGCCGCAGCAGTCTGACAGGTGTGGGTTAATAGAGCTTACACAGCAATGCACATTGAAGTTGCTTGGGTAGAACGTGCACAAGGACTGTGTGACTGCCAGATACACAATAGTAAAAACGTTAACACCACATGCAGAAAACAGCGCGAAACCCTGTCACCATGCTCATGGTCGCCAGTGGTCTACCCCAAATTACGCCTCAGACAGATGGAATCGGATGCTCTCAACAAGGACAATAACGAGGTCAAACCTTGGTAATCACACCTTGAGAGCCCCAGGCAGAAATATGTGCCGGGCTCAGCTCTATTCCCTTGAAACTGTTTCTCTGGCTTTGCAGGCACTGCATTTAAGGTAGCTGGCAGGCAGATTCCTCTGAGAGCCGGGGGGGTCAGAGGAGGAGGGAGGATGTGTTGACTTCTGAATCGTGTGCGACTTCTGAATTCTTCCAATCTTCTAGATCCTTCCAATTTTCTGGCTGCTCAACAGGCTCTTATCATGATAAGAGTGCGGAGCTGATGCAATTTTCCCTCTCTTATGGCTACCGAAAAGACCGCAGTCTAGTGGAGCATCTCACGTCCACTCAAGTGAGAGTGTCACCCACAATGTGGTCATTCATGAGCATTTAATTCAATCTTTTCCTCTCAATTATTCAGATTTTCTTCAGCATGGAGAAACTCCATCTGCTGGAAACAAAGAAATACTGAAGAGACCTCTGGTAGCTGAGGTGGATAGAGGCATGGGATTGATGTGATTGAAACCTGGGCTTTTTCATTGGTCTTTGTCTTCACCATTTTGCTGGTAGGGGACCACAACCCACTTGCCTGAAATGGTCTAGCAGGACGATATGGAAAGGACTAGAGTTTACCCCTAGTCCTGGGTTGAGCAGCAGATGGTCTGCACGGTCTGTACCTCCTTGATTCCTTAAAGCTCAGGCAAAAGGAGGTCTTCCATGAGGAGGTTGTGGCACAGTTCTAGTCTTCTGGTAACCTCTGGGATTTTCTCTCCCCAAATCCTTGACTATCTTGTTCAAATCCTTTACAAAAAACACTTTTCTCCAGAAGGAAACTCTCCTGAGAGATATCTTTGAGGCAGTGTCTGTGCGCAGTGACTACTACAACTATATTCCTAGCTGTCATCCTAATCAAGTCATAGAGAGGATTCGTCAAGAAGGTCACTCTTAGTTCTATTCACGCTCCTTGGAGCCTTCCATAAACAGTTGCAACCACAGTGCAGCATTGCTTGAATCACACATATCCCCTTATATATCACTTCTTGCAGCGCCAGTGCTGAATATTCAGAGTAACTTCAGCGCTGCCTCAATCTTTCAATCCTGTCTATCTTAGAAAGATGCACCTCCTTCTACTGGGGATATAAGTCCTTTTGCTAACCACTGCATCTGCTAGATTCACTCAGGAGAATATCCCCAAGAATGGGATAAAGATTTCCCAGAGACTATGCCCCCTTGATGTTCATATCAGAATTCTCCCACTCAGCCCTTATCACAGCCTTTACTGCTTTATGCATGGAAAGATTCTGGAAGAATTTAAGATACCTTCCATGATAGAATCTCCTTCCAGTTTACCCTCTGCTGGATCCTCCAAGATCTTCAGGGCCCTAGTGTCCTGGAATATCAGAGAGTACAGTTCTTCTTTTTAGAAGTTTGACCCACTAGTGATTCTCCATGCTCTGGAGGGGAAAGCTCCCCCTCCTCTGTGCTTCTCCAGAAGGCTCCTGCTAGAAACCTCTATGGAGAACCCAATCAGCTGCATCTAGCCAGCTCTGCTCCTCCCTAGCTACTCTGGGCTTCTTAAGAACAGACTCTACCTGAAAACTAGCCACCTGAATCTCTATGAGGAGCAAGATTCTTCACTTAGGCTTTCACACAAGGCAGGTGGCCTTTTGCAAAATGAGTGAAAACTCCAGAGAAAGGGCAGTGTGTAGAGAAAAGGAGGGAGCCATGGTGGAATTCCTCCAGGACTACTACTACTTATCATTTGTATAGCACTTCTGCAGGTCCATGTCTGAGGAAAGCGCTCAGGGGACTTGAATGATGAAATGGAAGATCCATGGGAGTAATGACAGCGTAGGCGACAGCAAAAGCTAGCAGGATGCTTAGGTGCATAGGGAGAGGAATGGCCAATAGAAAAAAGGAGGTGATAGCGCCTCTGTATAAGTCTTTGGTACGACCTCATTTTGAGTATTGTGTACAATTCTTCAGACTGCACCTTCAAAACGATATAAACAGGTTGGAGTCGGTACAGAGGATGGCTATTAAAATGGTTAGTGGTCTTCATTATAAAGCATATGAAGATAGACTTAATATGTATACTTTAGAGGAAAGATGGGATAGAGGTGATAAAACTGAGATGTTTAAATACCTCTGTGGCATAAATGCAAAGGAGGAGAGCCTCTTTCGATTGAAAGCAAGCTCTGCTATGAGGGGGACACAGGATGAGGATGAAAGGGGACAGACTCAGGAGTAATATGCGTAAATATTTCTTTTTACGGAAAGAGTGGTAGATCCGTGGAATTTATTATTTATTTATATTCTCTTATATACCGCGCTATTCTGCATCAGTGCGGTTTACATTGAACAAACTGAAATTACATTGAACAGGGCTTTATAACCTGGAGATAACTATTTTACAAGGAACATGGGCTGTGGAGGAATAGTCTCCCAGTGGAGGTGGTAGAGATGAGGACAGTGTCTGAATTCAAAAAGGCATGGGACAAACACAGAGGATCTCTAAAGGAAAACAGGGGACTATTGTAGTGGTTGATTTGGAAGGGCAGACTAGATAGGCCATGTGGTCTTTTTCTGCCATCACGTTTCTATGTTTCTTATGCCAGTAAGGTCATTATTGAAAAAAGATGAAATTTTCAGTCTCCATCTGCTGGCAGGATAGCATAAACCTACATATCTGGACTGGCCCGGAAGATCATAAGGAACACTGTTTTACCTGCCATAAAGCCTTTTAAAATGACCACAAAATGTGTAATCTGGGATATTATTTTTCTCAACATTTAAGAAGTACTCCAAAATTCTGATAATTTGCATTAGTATTTTCAATATGAAGGATAATGCCAGTGCTGTGCTTTTTGTGGCATTCCAAATTTGTAACTATTGCTTTAAAAAAGAGATTTGTGAGAAAGTGCAGTTACTCACCTGTAGCAGGTGTTCTCTGTGAACAGCAGGAATAAGACCTCAAATATGGGTGATGTCACTGATGGAACCCAGCACGTAATGCTCCCCCAGCTTCCAAAGGAAGCCTTTGGGAGGTACACCATGCATGTGCGCCTACCTTCCTGCCATCTTCTCCAGTCTAACAAGAAACAGGAGCTAAAAGGCAACTCCCCGGGAAGAGGGAGGGCTGTGAGGACTTATTCCTGCTGTTCACAGAGAACAACTGCTACAAGTGTGTAACTACCCTTTCTCCATGAATACACAGGAAGTACACATTTTCACATATGGGACTCCCAAGCTACAGGCTACCGGTACCCGAGGAGATCAACAGCCCAACAAGGGCAACAAAACTGGAGAAGCCAGAAAGAACAGTAAGGCAGTACCACCGAGGGACTCATCTGATTCAGCATCCTCAGCAGACCTGTGGGGTTTTAGTAAGTAGTCTGGACAGAGAGAAAGGCCGGTGAGCAGGAATTGACTCTAAGATCTAAAGAGATGCCAGGGCACGGACTGGCCAAAATGATTATCCCATAGAGAATCCCTATCCAGACAGTAACGGGCTGCAAAAGTATGGACCGAGCGGATGTTGGCCACCGATGCCGCCATTGCAAAGATGTTGTGAGCCATGGCATGAACTTCAAGGCTCAACCCAGCTTGGGAATACGTGTAAACGATGCAGTCAACTAGCCAAAGGGAAAGTGTGCGCTTTGAGACAGTGGCGCCCAGCTTACTGGGGTCGAAGGAGACGAACAGCTGGGTGGACTGGTGGTGCGACTTCATGCACTCCAGGTAGAAGGCAAGCACCTGTTTGTAGTCCAATGTATGTAAGCACCATCTTAAATACAAACTGGAATACCTTCGAGATATCTCTTCTTTTGAGGTTATCTTCCACCATCTCCTGCCTGAACACCACCACCTCCCTGCTAGACCCATGCCCTACGGACTGGATAAAGAAAACCAAGGAAGAACTGAGTGCACCATTAACCCACATCATAAACGAATCCTTTAAACAAGGATACATGCCGGACGCCCTCAAGACAACAATCATTCGTCCAACCATGAAAAAAAACAACCTGGACCCCCTCGACCCCACCTCCTACAGACCTGTTGCGAGCCTCCCCCTCACCGCCAAGATAATAGAAAAGGTAGTCCAACGCCAGCTTCAAGAACATCTGGACATCAACGACATACTCGACCCACAGCAACACGGATTCCGGCCACTCCACGGAGTTGAGACCCTCATGACCATTCTGATGAACACCCTCATCATAGGAACCCAAGAGAAACAGTCTGGATACATCCTGATCTTCCTAGATATATCAGCGGCCTTTGACACAATCTCTCATGAAATTCTCATAAGCAGACTCCAGTCAATTGGAATCAAAGACACTGTGCTCCAATGGTTCCGATCCTATCTAAGCAACAGACAGCAACTTATCCGCACTTCCACCACAACCTCACCCCCCTACCACCAACATCAAGGAGTACCACAAGGATCCACTTTATCAGCCATGCTCTTCAATATCTATCTCCGTCCACTCTGCTCAATCATACGCACCCACAACATCAACTTCCACATATACGCAGACGACATAATGCTCTACGCACCGATCACAACCACCAACCCAGCAAATGATCAGCTATCAGCCTGCTTCACCGATGTGTCCAACTGGCTACAGGAGAACCACCTCTCCATCAACATAAAGAAAACCGAAGCCCTTATAGTAACAAAAGAACCAGATTTCAAACCACCCACCCACCTCAACATAGGAATCACACAAATTCAGATCCAACCTCAGATAAGGTATCTAGGCGTTATCATTGACCAAGCCCTCACCTTTAAACACCAAATCAACAAAACCACCGGGACGATATTCCACAAAGCTAAAACTGTGCAATGCCTCCGACCCCTCCTCGAACCTCAAGACTTCAGGACAGTAATGCAAGCGGTGACACTCCCCCATCTGGACTTCTGCAACATAATCTACCATGGATTACCTGCCACACAAACCAACCCCCTCCGAACTGCCCTAAATACCACAGCAAGGATTATCCAGAATGCGAAAAAACGGGATCACATCACCCCAATCCTAAGAGACCTCCACATCCTTCCACTCGAAGCAAGAATTAAGTACAAAGCTATACTACTCACCCACAAGACTATCCACCAAACACGGAACACCGCACTCCACACTCTACTACCCCGCCCGATTCACAACAGACCAACCAGACAATCCTCCAATAATTCTTATCATCGTCCCCCACAAAAGAACCAAATCCACACAACGAACCTGCAACAGAGCCTTCGAACTCTATGCCCCATCCCTCTGGAACTCTCTGCCAACCCTCATCAGAAACAACACCGACATCACATCATTCAAGAAACAGCTGAAAACAATCCTATTCCGAGAGCATCTCTGAACAGAAACCCACCCCATCCTCAAGAACTAATGCTTAGATACTGCAAAATGCACATGTCTATGTCCACCCCAAATCATTAATGTTGCCCCCCTGGTGATGGCCCCACCCTATAAAGAATTTACCCCCCCCCTTGTTATATGTTACACCGCTTTGACCCGGTGAAAAGTGGTATATAAATACAGTTAAATAAATAAATAAACGCGTACCTCCCAATTAGCGTCAGGTCAGGGGAAGGTTGATAGGACTATCGACTGGTTAAGGTAGAACACAGAGAACACCATTGGCAGAAAGTGGGGTTGCGTACGGACCACCACCCTGTTCTGGTGAAACTGGGTGTACAGAGGGTGAGTGACCAGAGCCTGGAGCTCGCTGATATGTCGCACTGACATCACTGCCACCAGAAAGAGGACCGTCCAGGTCAGGAGCTTAAGGGGGCACGGGGTCCAGCGGCTTGAATGGGGCCCGCATCAGATGTACAAGTACCACGCTGAGATCTGTGATAAGGAAGCTTATCATAGCTCAGGTAGGAGCTATAGAAAAGATGATGTGACTCTGAACAAGCAACCTGTCAGTTCTGGTAGGAGTGAGAAAACAGAGTTTTCACATAAAAGACTACCAGTCCCAGAATGCACCAGGTTTCCAGCAGCCATGAGAGGGGCTGAAGTGAGGAAATGTGTGTGCAATCAAGAGAGCTATGAGGTAATCCCTAAGCACTCATCTCAAAGGACAGGGCCTGATTCAAGACAGCTGCGCTGTGTTAGGGAGCAGCACACATTAGGACAGAATAAGAATAGAGCTTATTCTTCAGGAAACAGTTTCAGCAAAAGCTTCAGGAAGAGATACAGAGGGGAGAGCTTCAGCAACGGCTACAAGCACCAGTACCACCTGGAGAAACAGAAGCCAAGCCAAGCAGATAGAGAAAGAAGAAAACTCTCTGGAAGGAAGAGAAGAAAGCCCATTGGAAGGTCTGGGAGATTCCAAGGCAGTACCCATACTGGGAGGTATTCCAAATGCCAGCAGAGTCCATTGGACTGGATTCAGCCAGAGGAATGGATTGGCAGAGATAGGAATCACCAGTGGCTACCTGGAAGAGAGAAGACTGCATGTGGAAGGGACTTTCAGACCAAGGCCAGAAGGTATGTGAGAGAAGATCCAGTGTCCAGGGATCAAGATTGGAAGGCTGGACATCAGAATTGGATTACATATTGGCCAGGCTATACAGAGAGAAATAATGATAGCAGGAGAGGCTCAGGTATGAACACTGATCCAGACCCTATCTATAATAGAGAATGGCAGCAAGGGAATACGCATTCTCATGATAATGCCTTAATGAAAGACTCATCTGTGCCAATGTATGATAGTGACCATATGCTAATTGATACAGCAGATGAAAATACAGTTTACATGGACTGTTCTCTATCTAAATGCTATTGCTAGCTTACTCTGAGCAAACACATCAGCCATCACAAAGAAACCTAACTTTGTTCTTTATTTCCACTGCAAACAGCTCTTAAAGCAGGATTTGGGCTCACACAGTAGCAGCCAGCCAGCTAAAGGCTTTCAGCTGGTCCATTGATAGTAATTAGGGCTGCACCTGATTGTGTGTGTGAGCAAGGGAGAATCACTGCTGAGATCGGCGTGGAAAATAAGCAGAAGTTAACCTAACCAGCAAAGTTTATTCTTTACTTTGTGCCTTTGTATTTGGTAATTATTTGCTAAGAAAACATTAGCTAATTACCTGACAAGCTGAAGGTTGTTTTCTGGTTTACTTTGTGACTTTTTGTTATCCATTTTAAACACTGCAAGCAAGTAACCTCATTTATAGTGCTATCAAGCATACATGTGCTGGGTGAATTAAACCCCATCAATAAAAGAAGTATTTTATTGATCTTACCACTTGGTTTCACAACTCAAATTATTGTCATCAGCTGTGTTTGGGAGTGAATGAACTACAATACCCACAATACCTTGCAAGAATCATATGAATATATGCATCGTCAAGATTGTGTAAGTTCTCACCCTAGGCAGCCGTCTGACAGATCCCAAGCCACCATCGGGAGCTTGAGCAGTGGCTTTTAGAGGATCAGACATCTCATGAATCGCGCTACAAGAGGATGGGCCAAGATGGGTTTGTCTCCAGCGCCACAATGGTATGCCCCTATCATGCTGAGGTAGACCCGCACTGAAATGGACTTCAGGCCAGAATAGGAAAGGTGCAGAAGGTACTCCAGCAGCTGGTCCATGCTGCAGAAGGGATCCAGTGCCCTGCCTGCGCACCAGATGACAAACCTCTACCACTTAAGCGCACAGACCTTGCATGTCAAGTCCATGCATGATGCCAAAAGGATTTATGTGAGACCCTCTGGAAGATTGGGCTTGGAGAGGACTACCCACTCAGCATCCATGCCATGAGGGCCGACGAGCGGACACTGGGGTGCAGCAAGGTTGCATCCTCCTGCGACATAAGGTCTGGGATGGAGCCCAGACAGAGAGGCTCCCTCTGAGAGAGCTGTAGCAGCAGGGCAAACCACAACTGCTGAGACCAGTAGGGAGCAACGCAAATCATGGAGCCCTTGCTGGCCTGGAGCTCCAGGCAGATTTTTGCCATGAGTGGTATTAGGGGGTATGCATACAGCAAGCCCTCCCCCCCAGTGGAGGAGGAAGGCATCCGAGGTCAGGTGGTGGCTGGCTGGCCTCCAAGAGCAGAACCTAGCAACCTGGACATTGAGCATTGTGGCGAAGAGGTCCACCACTGGAGTGGCCCCCTCCCGAAAGATCTGATTCACCACTGCTTGAAGACCCACTTGTGTGGGTGAAGCATCCAGCTGAGTTGGTCTGATAGGCCGTTGAGCTCGTCAGGCAAGTAGTTGCTCGGAGGTCTATGCCATAGAGCAGGGCAAACTTCCACCGCTGGACCGCCTCCCAGCATAGAAGGTACGAGCCCGTGCCCCTCCTGCTTGCTCACGTAGAACATCGCCAACTGGTTGTACATTTGGATGAGGACCACCTGATTGGCAAAGTGCACTCGGGAGGCACAGAGGTCATTTGCTATTGCCCAGAACTCGAAAAAATTGATCTGGATCAGGATCTCCTGCTCTGACCACAGGCTCTGGATTCTCAGACTGTCCAGGTGTGCTCCCCAGCCTAGACTGAACACATCCATCGTAATCATCTTGCGGGGGGGTGGGGAGGGGGGCTGCTGCTTGGAACGGGATGCCTTTCAGCAGATTCCCTGACTCGAACCTCCAGGTGAAGGACCGCACCAGGGTGACTGCTACCTTGTTCTGAAGGTGGCCTGTCGCCTGTTTCCATTGCGTGCTTAGAATTCACTGGGCCTGGCACATGAAGAGATGGGTCTGAGGGGTGACATGCACTGTGGCAGCCATGTGGCCGAGGAGTCTCAACGGGTTGTTGTATGACACTGGCACTGCATATTGCCGACTACCTCAATGAGCCACTGCATACGGCTCGCTGGAAGAAAGGCCTGCACCTGAGTGGTATCGAGAAGAGCCTCGCTGAACTCCAGCTGCTGCGAGAGCTGGAGGTGGGACTTTGGATAGTTGATCACGCTCGAGCACCTGAATGGTGAGATCAGCAGACTGCTGGACAGCGTCCGGGGTGGGCCCTTTGATGAGCCAATCGTTCAGGTATGGGAAGATGAAGACTCCCATGGTCCGGAGGAAGGCAACCACAACCGCCAGGCACTTTGTGAAGACCCATGGGGCTGAGGCCAGCCCGAAGGGGAGTACCTGATACTGAAAATGCTGGCCGCCCAGAACGAACCATAGATACTGTCTGTGACTTGTGTGGATCGAGATGTGTGTGTACGCATCCTTCAGATCCAAGGAGCATAACCAAACGTCCTGAAGAAGATACAGGAGCGAGACCATCTTGAACTTTTTGCATACAGGGAACTGGTCCAGGTTTCTCAGGTCCGGGATGGGCCGGAACCTACTTGTCTTTTTGGGAACCAGGAAGTATCTGGAATAGAAGCCCCGACCGACTTGAGCCAAAGGAACTGGCTTGATAGCTAAGTCAGCTAGCAGAGAGGAGACTTCTTCTGCAGTAGGCTCTGGTGTGCGGGGTCCATGGGGTATTCCTCGGGGATGTACAGGGGTGGCAGATGGGTGAGGTGCAACAGATATCCACAGCGGACGATCTGCAACACCCAGGCATCCGAGAGGCCACATGTGGGCAAATTGGACGAGCTACCACCATACCTGTGGGGGTACCCTGGCGGACAGCGGCCAATTGACTATGCTCCTGAGGAACCAGTCAAAAACCTGCCTCCTGCTTGGACTGTGGAGCTGGCTGTACCTTCGGGATTTTATATCTCTGCTACTGGCAGGGGGGGTCTGAGCCTGTAGCTGGGTCGGGTAATACTGGCAGGGGCACGGGTAGAAGGCCTTCTTGGCCTGATATTTCTTCTGCATGGGATCCACAGTTTTCCTGGAGAGCCTCAAGAGAGACAAATGTTCCTTCTCCTCTGCCTGTTTCCCGAAGAGGTTCTCCCCTTGGCACGGGACAATGGCGATCTTGTCTTGGACCAACTGTTCCAGGTTTGAGGACTGCAGCCATGCCATCCAATGGGTGCAATGCCCACTGCTGCCACCCTGCCAGTGGACGAAGGCATTAAGCACAGTTACTTACCTGTAACAGGTGATCTCTGGGAACAGCAGGAATAAGTCTTCACATATGGGTACGTCGGTACCGACGGAGTCTGCGCGGGAACGCTGCCCAGCGTCCAATCAGAAAGCCTTTGGAAGCATCCCAACACGCCTGCGTGCTGCCTTCCCGCCTTCCCAACTGTCTCACCTCAGTTAAGTTTGAAAGCTGAGACAAAGAGAGAGAGAGCAAGGAAGGGAAAGATAGAGATAGAGAAAAGCAACTCCTAGGGGAGGTGGGTGGGTTGTGAAGACTTATTCCTGCTGTTCCCAGAGATCACCTGTTACGAGTAAGTAACTGTGCTATCTCCAGGAACAAGCAGGAATGAGTCTTCACATATGGGGACTCCCAAGCTCAGATGCCCAGAGGGAGTCCTAGCATGTTGCAAGTCTAGAACGAGCCATGCTATTGCTTAAGACCTCAGGCATCCTGGGGATGGAGGGTAGGAGTTGAATACAGAAGAGGAGCTGTGGAACAGCTGGCTAGAACAGGGTTTCTAAAGGGGAAGACCCTGTATAGAGGGTATTTTGCAGTAAAATATTGTAATCTGGGCCTCCCTTGTAGACCTTGCACAATTCCACTGAGGTACATCTGGATCTATTAGGAGAGCCAGTGAATGTGCTCAAGGGGTACCTCACTGAGAAGTAGAGGTAATAAAAGCAGAGAAAAACAAGTGGAGGTCAGAACCCTTCAGGGTGAGAAATGGCCCCAGGGGGAAAGACTGGGGTAGTATAAGAGGTAGAGCTTCAGCGGAAACGCAGAAGGCAGTATTAAAGAAAGCTTAAGCTGTTTAGGTCCAAAAACAGTATAAATTTAGGACCCAAAGAAAAAATGAGTCTGACCTAACTGGACTGGGGATGGATTCAGTCCATGTAGGGGAGAAAGGGTATGGAGACCCTTGTATCTGATAAGAAAGTAAGGACAGACTCAGGAGCGCTAAGCGTTAGGTTAACTGAAGCTCCGCAATGTCTTTCCTAAATGGGGTCAATTAGGAAAGAAGAAAGGTACATGGAGAGCTTCAGGAGTACCCAACCTATATGGTAAAGAAACTTTTGTTAATTACCACAGGAAGTGGTTATAAGTGTCGCCCCCTAAGTATGCTGGCATAGCACTGATAGGGGTAGTGCCCATCTGTCAGGATCATATAGGAATATAAGGATATCTGAACCTAACAGAACAGATAGATGAGTATATGGATACATATCTATCTAAAAATATTTCTCAGTAGATCTATAAATATATCTATGTATATATACAGATATATATTGAATATATACACTGTCACACGGTGTCGCGGACACAAAGAAGGTGCGCCACTAGGTAGCGCTATGAATGAATGAAAAGTCCGAGTGCAGGGTAATAAAGGCTTTTATTCCCCGTTCAAAAGCAAGGTTCAAAATAAGAGACAGTTTGATAATAGAAACAGTCCTTTGTTTCAAAAGGTACCAAAGTTCATTGGCTAATCAACTGTTACTTCACAGTTCAAAGCAGGCTTCTTCAAAGTAATATTCAGAATAGTTAAACAATCAAAATATATTGCATTTATTCTTCTTTGTAACATGCACAGTTTTGAGCACAGGCAGTGCACCAATTACACTCCATGTCTTCAGGTAAAGGTAAGGGAATAGTGCTTGGAAAATCCACTTCCATTAAATCATCTGCCCCATACAGATCCAATGTGCCTTCACTATCCCTGTCTATTCCAGTATGGCAATCTTCAGCTTGGGAGTTTTGCTCCACATAAGCAGGGGCTCTCAAAGCTGGCGGTAAACTGGTGAACCAGTCTTTACTCTGGCTTATTTTAAAAGGAACGTTTCTTTTAGGATGGCTTCTAGCAGTGCAATCATTACAGTTAAACTTTACTGTCTCATACCTTGGCTCCCTGGGTAAAAACTTCAGTTGTTTGTACAACTGCTTCTCCCTCCGAGTAGGTAAAACTGGGTAGTGATCTTCTAGAGATAAGCCTCTCTCAGAACCTCCCTCTCTGGTTCTTTGCTTTCTTCTCTCTATATCACAAACAGGTAGAGTATAGGAACTAGGCGTGGCAGGGCCTCTTACCTTGGAGTAACTTCCACCAAACTCCCCTTGCACAACAGGTTTAGTTTGGGTTTTATGGCCTCCCTTGTAAGGTCTATTTCTGTTCCAGCTTGGCTTCTTCTACAGCAATCAGGTTTGTGTCCTTGATAGCTTCCAGGCTTTACTGCTGTTTCACCTCTAACTCCAGTTCCTTCTTCCTCTTTCTCTTCCTTCCCCAGCTCCTGCTGTTGTTTCCACTGCTTATTCCTCCATTGCTCTCTTTGCAACTGCTGCCATCTCCTCTTCTCCTGCCGTTTCTGACCAGAAGCATTCTGCTCTGGTTTATAAAGAGATCCGTGGCTGCTGACTTCCTGGTTCTCTGTCAGCTGCAGGTCATCAGTGAGATTAGGTTCTTTAGGATCAGTGTGTCTGTTCCTGCTCCCTCTAGCTGTGCCAGGAGGTAACTGCACATCTAGTTCTTCTGAAACAGGATTTCTTTTCTTAAAACCAACTTTATTAGTGACCGCATCATGACAACACATACAGGGTATATATGCATAAATGTATAGGAGATATGTAGGGGCAGAAGACACACAGATATAGATGAATATATATATATATATATATATATATATATATATATATATATTGTGACAATGTCAGCTGTACTGAACAGATGGAGATAGAGGAAAATGGGGACTATACCTTTAAGACTGAGGAAAGGCAGGGTTTCCATAGAGCTCAAACTGTAAACAAACCAGAGAAGCACGTTGTAGCAGAGATTGAGCCCCGCCCAAACCTTAACGTGGGGGCAGGTTTAAGCCCAGATAGCAAGTACACGTGCACAGAACAGGGTGTGGTGGCTAGAAAGCACCTTTTTAAACCTGCGCCACAGAAGTCAAAGGGGCAGGAAGTGAGCAGAGGAAAGAGCAGAGTGGAAGCAACCAGAGTTGGAGAAAAAGGAAGCAGCAGATACAGCAACCGAGAAGGCAGAGATTCCAAACCAAAGCACAGAGTTCAGTCTGTAGCTGGAGTTGCTGCTGAAGCCGAGAGTCCAGAGCCAGGAGGTTCAGAGACCGCTGAAAGGTCAGTGTGGACAGAAGGCTCCGCAAGAGCAGGAAACTCAGGGCTGGAATCCTACTCAGAGGAAGCACAGAAGCCAGAGGATTTAAAAGTGAGAACTGCTTTTAAGAAACCCAGAGAAGGCAAAGCTGGAAAGTTTTATTCCACCGGGAAACTTAACTCTAGTAGCAAAGAAAGCAATTCCTTTGTGGAAGGTGTGGCTGACTCAGAGCCCAGCAAGAGGTTTGCAGAAGACATTGCTAATGAGCTAAGGAGAAATGCAGGGCAGAGTGCTCCAGGACCTTTGAATGCCAGAAGGTGGGTGAAAGCCATTCCTAATGTTGATAGTCTGAAGACAGACAAAAGCAGAGATAGAGACTTGAACCTGATTAAGAAGTTAAAGCAACTGTTTCCAGATAGTGGAAGTTTTCCAGAGAGCATAGCTAATCCTTGGTTAGGAGAGCAGCATGTAAGGGAGTTTCTGAATACCCTTTCAAACAATAAGCTGAACTCTTCCGTTAGAAGCCCAAGTGGGGAGAAAGGACTTGCAGGGGAAGAAGATATGCAAGTAGATTCTCCTTCGCCTGAAGCAGTGTGTGATAGTATTCCCATGGATTGCTCTTTCTGTAAATCTGTTTACTCTGGATACGAGAAAGATAAAAACCCCATTGAAAGCAAAGAATGTTTCTGAAAGCCTAAACGTGATATTGAAGAGTTTTGAATGAAGACAAGAGATAAATGCCCATTGTAAATAAGAACAATAGCTGTGATTCTTTACTACTGGAAGAGGCCTGTGAACAGCTATTGTCACTGTATAAAGAGCTTTTGCCAAGTTCTGATATTCCAGATAACCTTTATGCTCCTGTGTTATTTTCTTTTGGAGAAATTATCCTTGCTGTTTGTGTATATGAACTTTAATGCGTGAAGGGGAGCCCAAAAATAAAAATGTTCTGTTTTTGCCTTAAACAAAACCGTATGGTGACAACTACTTTGTCTGCAAGTAATACAGAGAAACTACAGCTCCCAGAATTCCTTGAGGGAGGGAGAACCAAGTGACAATACTTAAGGGCAAACAAGGCCACCACTCCTGCTTATAGGCCTGGCGAGCAGGGGGAGTGCGACAATATATATGTGTATATATATACATGAATATGTAGACATATAGACACATATCTCCAGGTATGTGGAAGGAGATAGGTCTATAGAAGCTGATCCCCCTAGGGATATAGGGAGAGAGGAAGATTCATCTAAGAGCAAGAAGGTTAATACCTGCTTGAATAGACATACAGAGAAATCTCTTTTCCTGGTTATGATTGGCAGAGTCAGAGGAGAGGTCTCCCTGACAAGAAGAAGTCTGGATTCTTTTCAGAATTTGAGCTCTTGAATAACCAGGATGGCCTACATGAAAAAGGCAGAGGATAACTTCAGACTGTAGGCAGGAAGTCCAGATTTCTCCAGAATTGCCATATGGAGAATGGATAGAGGATGCCACTAGAGGAAGATACCCTAGTGACTTGCCTATGAGGGCAAGAGGGGTATTGGGCGTCCTCTAGCTGCCATTGAAGAAAAATATCTCTGACGAGAAGACCAAAGGAGATATGGGCCAAGCCAGGGAATTGGCCCTTCTTTAGGTTTTTACATAATGAAAGGCCTGAGACTGATGTCTCCAAAGAGATTTAAGATGAGATGGTAAGGGTAGGAAATACCTACCAGTCATGGAAACATGACTGGGGGAACCCTTTTTAACCATTTGGGGTTATCTGCTAGGCAAGATACTAATGCTCTCTAGCAAGGGCCCAGAGTGCAAAGCTACTCTGTAGAGTTGCAGAGAGCATGCTGCAGGTTGGTTAGAAGAAAAAATGACTGTGGAAAGCCAGCAGGTAACCAAGTATTCTGATAAGGACAAGGGGTGAAGAATAGAAGTTAACCAACCAGGCTGTGATAAGAGGGTTTCCCAAACGAGGTTGATAACCTGTTTGGGACTTAGCACTGAGGCTAGAAGGATTGCTAGTGGAGGAGAATCCCTGGTTGTGTGGTGGACAGAACCAGTGGCTTAACCACTAGGAATTGTTGTATCTGCAGCAACGTACCAGGGCAGCAGAGAAAATTTCTTTTTCCTATCCGTCTTTTAGATTGGGAAAAAGAAACAACAGACCTGGTAGGATTTCCTATTGTCTGATGGGCTGCCCTAAGGTAACAAGAGGGGAAACAACTCCGGAAGGGAGAATCCCCTGGTAGAACAGGTAGAGGACCATAGGGGCTTACCAGTGTAAAAGGATCCCTCTTACAAACCAAATGTTATAGTAAGAGGGAGGCAAGATAGAGTCATAAGAGACTGACTATGGAGGAAGTCTCTGACAGGTGAGATGATACATGCCAGTACAGGGAAAACAACTGTCTATTAATAGTTGTTAGTTCTCTTTCCTCCAAGAGGAAGAGGAAAACCTTGTTAAGTATGGGCATGATCATCATAAAGACTCTTAAAGTTAAAGAAAAGATGTCTCATGAAGAGATATCTAGGAAGTTTAGAATAAATTTAGTGCAGATACTGGAAATGAAAAGAAGCAGACTGCTACTCTAACCACCAACCAAGAGGGCAATGATGATCTATTGGAAACCCTGCGACTGCTGGGTTTGTTGACCCTGCTGAGGTTGTGGATTCTTCAGACCAGGGTGATGTTTTCCCTGTTTGGGAACATCTGTATGATGGGCAGAAGATGGATAAAATCTTCTTCCCCTAGGGGAAGAAATTTTGGCAGGACATTTCCTAATAACTGGGAAAGAAGAAGGCGTAGAACAGCCTTTAGAAACAGGACAGTCAGTTGTTAACTGAGCAACCTGGATTAAAGACTCCTTGTTAAAGAGATTTTCTCCAGTGCAAGGAGTATTCCCCAGTCTAACTTGTGCCCATTTGTCCAAGTCTGAAGCTTGGAGCCAGGCTTTACGTCGTGCTCCTATAGCTATAGCAGAAGTTCTGCTAACAGACTCAAAGGAGTCTAGGGAAGCACGAGTAAGAAATCTAGAGATATTTTGAGCATGACTAACCAGTGAGGAATAGTCTGCACTCTTGGGCTCTTGAAGAAAAGGAGTCAAAAGATGTAATTTCTTTGTGACCTCCTCAAGAGATAAGCCCATATAAAAAATATATGAGAGAATTCTTGCTGAAAGCATGGATGCCTGGAAAGTTTGGCGTCCAAAGGCATCTAAAGTCATAGACTCACGACCTGGCGGATAAGAAGAGTGCTTTTTAGTACTCTTCACCCCGCCTCATTGCTGATTCTACAACAATGGAATGATGAGGAAGTTGAGTCTTTTGAAATCCTGGAGAAGGGGGCACCTGATATAGAAGATCAGTTGCTCTGGAAAGTGGGGGTACCTTTAAAGGAGCTTCCCACATTCGTAGAAGGAGATCCTGCAAGGAATGATGCAAAGGTAGCATGATGTTTCCCTTTGCTCTCTCAGGAATATATGTATTGCCTTGTGTAGGACCTTGTCCAGGAATAGAAATGGCAAGGGATTTTGCCATATCTAGGAGGAAAACCTGAAAAGAAGGATCCCCAGAGGGAACTTCCTTTGGATAGGCTATGGTTATGGTTATGGTTTAGGCATTTGATATACCGTCCTTTACTTAAGCATCAGAGTGGTTTACATGTATACTAACAGGTACTTTTTTATTCCCTTGTCCCCACAGGGCTCACAATCTAAGTGTAGATCTGATGAAGAACTAGCGTTGGCACCGAAGGATCTATAAAGCTTATAGGAATAGAAGATCCTGGATGGTGCAGTATGGAATCCTTATAGGATGGTCGCTGGTACTGCGGGAGGTCGGGACCAGCGCCAGTCAGTAGCACATCGTCCATGCGAGGGATCGATTCCAAACTCGGTATCGAGGGAAGCGAGCCTGACGAGAGAAGCATGGAAGGCACCGACAGCAATGGTAATGTGGATAACGGTACCGACTTTGGTACCGTATCCGATACCGGTGGATGAAGGCCAGCCGGTGGCAACTCTAACGGTATTGAAGAAACCGAGAATTGCGGATCTGAATTATCGGAACCGAGCCTTCGGTACCGTCTGGTGTCGGTACCAAGGCGAGTCGGTACCCAGTCCTCCAGACTCGAGATCAATTCCAGACTCGGCATCGAAGGAAGCGAGTCTATCGAAGCACGTCTGGAGGGTACCGACGTCGGTACTAGTATCGGTACCGGTACCGATACTGGAAGGTCGGTCTGGAGCGTATCCAACGGCCCAGTAGGTACCGAGGACGCCAGACGACGATCCTTGCTGAGGAATGTTTCATCCAACACCATTGCCGATGCCGGGGTATCGGTACCGCTCGAAGCGGATGCCACCACCGGGCATGACTCAGGTATGTTCTGTGAGGGGTGAACCTCAGAAACAACCTGAAACCCCACACAGGCTTTGGAGGCCGAAGACTCCCACCGGGGTTTTGAAGCCAGTGGTTTCTCGAGGGCAAGGCCGTAGGCATCTCTATGCTGTGCATGAGAACTGCCGCTCGAGGACTGGCTAGTCTTAACAGACTATTTTTGGGTTACCTGATCCTGTGTAGAAGAAGATATGGTCGGTACCCTGAAGTTGGATGGGGACCGCGTGTCGAGGGGAACTCGATGTTGAAAACTTCTTCCCACCATACTATTGCCAGAGGGCTCCGGAGGAAAATGGTCAGGACCCAAGCAGGTTAGACACCAATTGTGAGTGTCTAAAAATAAGTTTGTACCGCCACAGTTTGTACATTTATTGGGGATAGTGGCTGGCGGTTCCATGACGGAAATATGAGAGGCCTAACAGGCATGAGAAACCGTGAGACACTGAGGAGGAAAAATATTCCTTAAAAAGGAAAAATTTTACAAGAAAAGAAAAAAGAAACACCGGCGGTATTGATGGCGTCGGGGAAGGCAGTCGCGACCACAAGAAAACTAAAAAATAAAAGAAGAATTTTCTGCGGTGACAGGAGGACGTCCTGCTGGCTCCGCGGAAAAACGAAACCTGAGGAGAGACAGTTGGGAAGGCAGCACGCAGGAGTGTTGGGATGCTTCCAAAGGCTTTCTGATTGGACGCTGGGAAGCGTTCCCGCGCAGACTCCGTCGGTACCGACGTACCCATATGTGAAGACTCATTCCTGCTTGTTCCTGGAGATTAGGTGCTACACACCATGAATTTTAAGCAGTCTGTGTGGAAGAAACATCAGGCCAAGAAGGCCTTCTACCCGTGCCCCCGCTGGTATTACCCGACCCAGCTACAGGCTCAGACCCCTGCTAGAAGCAGAGGGATAAAATCCCGAAGGCGCAGCACACCCCACAGTCCAAGCGGGGGCGAGTTTTTCACTGGTTCCTCAGGAGCATAGTCAGCTGTCCGCCAGGGTACCCCCACAGGTATAGGGTAGCTCGTCCACTTTGCCCACAGGTGACCCCTCGGATGCCTGGGTGCTGCAGATCATCCGCAGTGGATATCTGTTGCACCTCACCCATCTTCCGCCCCAAAACATCTCACGACGGTCCTTGGGGATGAGGGCAGCAAAGTCCTCCAGGTCCAACATGATATTTATGAGGAACATTCTCAGATAAGGTCTGGTAGAACAGGACCTTGGCAACAGCATGGAACCCTGACAGCATTTCCTCCCAGAATCCAGAGTTCGAGCCTCGAGGCCTGGGGCACAGAAGAGCGGGTCTTGGTGTTTTTTGCTCGCTTTAAGGCCAAGTCAACCACAAAGGAGTTGTTTGGTAAGTGAGGCTTTCAAAGCCCAGAGCCTTCTGGACCCAGTACAGGGAGCCAAGTCTGCAGCTGACAATGGGAGCCATAAGAGGTGTTTCCCACAGGCACAATCTCTGCAGAACATGGTCAATGGGAACCGCCACCATTTCCTTGAGGGCTGAGGGATACTGGATCAGCTACAGTTCCTCTGCCCTCAGGCGCCTCCTCTGATTCCTGAAAAGGGTATGACCTTGGCCATGTCCCTAACAAAGTCCTGGAAGGACATGTCCTCTGGGGGTGATTTGTGTTGCTCATGGGGAGGCAACAGGTCAGAAGGGAGGTCTGGGGACTGAAGGTCAGAAACTGTTGATTCCTCCTCATTTTCCCATTCTGATTTGGATTCCAAGAGGAAATCAAACTAGTGCAGAGTCTCCTTCTGTTCCTCGGCTTGGGAGAGGGTGGGCACCGGTGGCCCCCGTGTCACCCACTGCACCAATGTCTATGTCCCTGGGCCTTGGATTCTGACATGCTGGAAAGGGAGATTGGAATTGACCCCAGCACCTGGAGCAATCTACCACCCGATGTCCCCATCTTGGTGGGCAGGGTATGGCTCTCCAGAGAGGGCTGGATGGAGTACAGTGACGATGCTCTTGGCACCTGAAAGCCTGCATTTTGTGAGGTCACAAGAGCCACCAAGTGAGCTTCGAGGGCTCGAAGGTGTTCCTACAGAACCACCCCTTGCAAGGGAGCCAATGCCGAGGACACCGGCATTGACACCTCGGGAGGAGACTCTACGATGGATTGGTACATCGGGAGACATCTGGCAGCCCTCCAGGGCAATGAGGATTGACTCCACTATTCGGGTCAATTCCTCCCGCCAGGCAATCTTAGCTAGCTGCTCCTTGCCATCACTCTCCGGATTGCGTCGAGAAGGACTGGGATGACGCTGTACCTGGATTTTCTCCCGGTGTTCGCCTTTCAACAATGACAGGATCTCATCAGAGTCTCCTTTCACTGTTTGGGCCCCTCTGTTCTGACTGGGCATGTGGCTCTTTTCCCCTGGATGCCTCAGTAACCTTAGCAGGCGTTGACGAATGGGTCGGGGCTGAGGATGCTGAATCCAATGAGCTGAAAAGGGACTTCCTTCTGTTTTTCCCAACCCTTCGGTCCCTGGCGCGTCATCTGCAAGCAAAGCTCCACAGGACGCTGGCTGATGATTGGGTCCAAGGCATTATAAGCACCAGTTGTGGCAGTCGGTGGCCGAAATGGTCTTGCCACATTTGGTGCATTTCCTAAAGCCACTCACTGGCTTAGATATGCCGAAAAACACTGTCTTGGCAAAGTTAAATTGGAGAGCTGCCATGGGCAGGAAAACAATCCTCAAGGGCTAAAAAAAAAATGCTAATAAGAAAGAAAGCACAGTTACTTACCTGTAACAGGTGATCTCTGGAAACAGAAGGAATAAGTCTTCACATATGGGTATTGTCGGTACCGACGGAGCCTGCGCGGGAACGCTCCCCAGCGTCCAAAAGGAAAGCTTTTGGGAGCATCCCACAGCGCCTGCGCTGCCTTCCCGCCTCTCCTAACTGCCTCTCTCCAGTTCAAGTTTTAAAGCTGAGACAAAGAGAGAGTGAGGAAAGGAAAGAAAGATAGAGGGATACAACTCCTAGGGGAGGTGGGTGGGTTGTGAAGACTTATTCCTGCTGGTCGCAGAGATCACCTGTTACAGGTAAGTAACTGTGCTATCTCCAGGAACAAGCAGGAATGAGTCTTCACATATGGGGACTCCCCAGCTAGAGATGCCTGGGAGATCACTCAGGTTGTGAGTCCCTGGGAAGGGCTCTACCTGCACCCATGAATCTCAGGCATCCAGCCAGGGATGGAGGGTAGGAGTTGATTAGGTATGGAACAGGTGTTTGAGAACAGCCTGACCAAACAAGGCATCCCGGCGGGAGTCCTTGTCCAAGCAGTAATGGGCTGTGAAGGTATGAACTGAGGCCCAGGTGGCCGCTCGACAGATCTGGTCGATGGATACAGAATTTAGATGAGCCATAGAGGTTGCCATGGCCCTCACATTGTGAGCTGTGACATGGCCCTTCAGAGAAAGGTTCTTACTCTGGTAGGCGAAAGAAATACACTGAGCAATCCAATTGGACAGAGTTCTCTTAGAGACTGGAAGTCCTAAATGAGAGGGATCAAAAGCAACAAAGAGTTGAGAGGACTTTCTATGTTGTTGTGTCCTTTGTAGGTAAAAAGCAAGAGCTCTTTTACAATCCAGGGTATGAAGATTCCTCTCCGCACTTGAAGCATGAGGTCCTGGAAAAAAGACAGGTAAATAAACATCCTGGTTCAGATGAAAAGGTGAGACCACTTTAGGCATAAAGTGTGGATTAGTCTTGAGGACTACCTTGTCATGATGGAACCTTGTATAAGGAGGATTAGCCACCAAGGCTTGCAGCTCACTGATGCGGCGAGCTGAAGTGACTGCAATGAGAAAAATAACCTTCCAGGAAAGGAATTTCAAGGAGGTAGTGGCTAAGGGTTCAAAGGGTGGCTGCATAAGCTGGCCAAGAACCAGATTCAAGTCCCATGCCACTGGAGGTGGTCTGATGGGAGGTTTAGTTAAAAGAAGGCCTCTCATGAATCTTGCTATAAGAGGATGAGAGGAAATAGGCTGTCCATTGAGAGGTTTAAGGGATGCTGCAATAGCACTGAAATGGACTCTTACTGAATTCGTTTTAAGGCATGCATGGGATAAATGCAGCAAATACTCTAGTAAAGAATTCAGAGGTATTGCAAGAGGGTTAAGACCCTTCTCTGCACACCAAATGGTAAACCTTTTCCATTTAAAAGCATAGGAACGTCTAGTGGAAGGTTTTCTGGAAGCATGAAGGATATCCTTCACTTGCTGAGAAAGATGCAAATCTTGAAGGTCTAGGCCTTCAGCAACCAGGCTCTGAGGTGAAGAGACTGGGGATTTGGGTGCCACAACGTTCCCTCCTCCTGGGACAGGAGGTCTGGAACAGATCCCAAGTCCAGGGAGGGAGCTTGAGAGAGATGCAGAAGTAGAGGGTACCACACTTGGCGTGGCCAATGTGGAGCTATGAGGATCACAGACCCCTTGTCTCTCTGAAGTTTGAACAGTGTCTTGGGAATTAGGGGAATGGGTGGAAAGGCATAGAGGAAGTCTTGCCCCCAATGGAGGAGGAAGGCATCCCTAGCCTGAACTCCCTGACACGGAATTCTGGAACCGGGGAAGTTTGGAATTCCACGGACTTGCAAACAAGTCTATGTCTGGGGTTCCAAAATTTGAAAGATCCTGGCTATCTGGTCCCCATGGAGGGACCATTCGTGTGGAAGCAGAACTCAACTGAGACTGTCTGCCCAAGAGTTTTGAACCCCTGGAAGATACACTGCCATGAGATGAATTTGATGCTCTCTTGCGAAGGCCCACAATCTCAGAGCTTCGTTGCAAAGCGACAGAGAGCCAGTCCCCCCCTGCTTGTTCACGTAGAACATGGCTACTTGGTTGTCTGTGTGGATGAGGACTGTCTTGTAGCTGAGCAGGGTGTGGAAGACTCTGAGAGCCAGAAAGATTGCTCTGAGCTCTAAGAGGTTGATATGTAGAGATGTCTCCTGTGGAGTCCAGATGCCTTGGGTGGAGAGATCTTGTAGATGAGCTCCCCAACCCTTTGGAGAGGCATCTGTTGTAAGGGTTGCTTGGGGTAATACCTGTTGAAAGGGGGACCCCAGCAACAGATTTTGAGTGGACTTCCACCACTGGAGAGAGCAAAAGAGAGACTGGAGGTTGCTATTTTGTCTGACAGGCACCCTGATGCCTGGGTCCATTGGGTGGACAGAGTCCAATGAGCTGCTCTCATGTGAAGGCGAGCATAAGGAACCACATGCACAGTGGATGCCATGTGGCCTAACAGTTGTAACATCTCTCGAGCAGTTAAATGGGATTTTAACTGAATCTGTGAGGCTAACTGCACCAAGCGTAGGCAACGGGCCTGGGGAAGATAGGCCCTTGCAGTTGTGGTATCCAGCAAGGCCACTATAAACTCTAGAGATTGAGTAGGGGTGAGATGGGATTTTGGAATGTTTATTACAAGTCCCAGATACTGAAGAACACGCCTTGTGCAGGCTAGGGAAGTCTGGGCCTCTGACTGGGATGGGGTTCGGATGAGCCAGTCGTCCAGATATGGGAATACGAATATCCCCAGAGTGCGTAGAAATGCAGCTACTACTGCCATGCATTTTGTGAACACTCTTGGTGCAGAGGCCAGACCGAAAGGAAGCACCTTGTATTGGTAGTGCTTTCCTCGGTAAAGGAACCGAAGGAACCTTCTGTGTGTTGGATGGATGAGGACATGGGTGTATGCATCCTTGAGGTCTCGAGAACAAAGCCAATTCTGACTCTGAAGGTATGGAAGGAGAGCACCGAGAGAAATCATCTTGAACTTCTCCTTGTATAGAAACTTGTTCAATTCTCTGAGATCTAGTATGGGTCTGTGGCCCCCTGTTTTCTTTGGGATAAGAAAGTAGGGGAGTAGAACCCTGAGCCCTGCTGAAGAAGGGGTACTTCTTCTATTGCCCCTTGGGCAAGAAGGGTAGTAATCTCCTGACCCAGAAGGTCGAGGAGAGATGTTGGAGAACTGAACTGTCTCACCATGGTGTGAGGAGGAAGGTTTAAGAAATGAAGCTTGTACCCCTCTCTTATGATGGAGAGGGTCCATTGCTCTGCTGTGATTTGTTCCCACCTGGGAGCAAAGTGAGCTAACCTTCCTGGAATGGTGAGAGGCTCTGGTTCTTTTAGAGCCAGAAAGGTTAAGTTCTCTAGTTGAAAGTCAAAGGCCCTGAGGAGGCTGAGGCTGTTGGGCCATAGCAGTCCTAGCAGCCTTAGGCTTGGCCTGTTTTGGTTGTTGCTGTCTCTTTGTAGCAAAACGACCTGCAGAAGATGCCCGCTGACCATAGGCAGAATATTATCTCCCTTTTTTGGGAAAAAAACCCTTTTTGAACAACCTTTTCTTAAAAGGAGCAGAGGTAGACTTTGAGAGTCTATCTAAAGCAGAATTTTCAGCATTCATTTGGGTGGCCTTTGCTTGCCAATCTTTGCCAAAAAGGTTTTCACCTGTACAAGGAAGGTTTCCTAGTTCATCCTGAACCCAGGGTTCCAAATCAGAAGCTTGTAACCAAGCAACTCTGCGTGCACCGATGCAATAGCTGAGGCTCTGCTGGCACACTCAAAAGAGTCAAAGGCTGCACGGTTGGAAAATTTGGAAACATCCTGGGCATGTTTAAGCCAGGTGAGAAACTCTTCCCTTTTATCTTTTGAAATAAAAGGAGATAAAGTTTGCAGATGATCTGTAACTTCTTTTAGAAACATCCCCATATAGAGACTATAGGAGTTGATTCTGGCAACAAGCATATTGGCCTGGAAAATTCTCCTGCCAAAGGCATCTAAGGTTCTGCATTCTCTTCCTGGAGGATTAGAGGAGTGCCTTTTTGTACTCTTTATCTTCTTCATAGCAGACTCCACCACAATGGAGTGGTGAGGAAGCTGAGTCATATGAAAACCAGGACAAGGAGGAACACGATACATGGTGTCCAACCTACGAGAATGAGGGGAGATGGTGAGAGGGGTCTCCCATATGCCCAACATGTGATCATAAAGAATCTCATGAATTGGTAAAGTGGCTGCCTCTTTAGGAGCCTTAGGATATTGTAAAATATCTAATTTTTGGCTCTAGGCTCTGCTTCAGGGGCCACTGAAATGGAAAGGCCCCTGGCCACTTCCCTAATGAAGTCTTGAAAAGACAAGTCTTCTGGAGGAGACATTCTTCTTTTTGGAGAAGAGGGCTCCTGAGGTAGGATCACCGATGCTTCGACAGAGGCCTCTGATTCATCAGAGTCTTCAGAGGAATCGAAGTATCGCCTGTCTGGATGCTCCTGCAGAGCCCGATACGCGTACCGGGTGGTATCGACATCGGGAGTGATCGGTACCGATTCGGTACCGATGGGCATCACAGAACAGTGTACCGCTGCAGTCGACACCGAAGCCGATGTCGATGCAATCGGTACCGGCACTGGAACCGATATTGGTACCGGAGTCGGTACCGCCAACGGAGTTTGTTGTGGTACCGAAGGCGTCGCAGCTTTTATGAATGTCGTAATGGCACGCTGCATGGTCAGGATATTCTGATCCATCGACGCCACCAATGTCTGGATGTCGGTACCAGTGGGAACCACCGGTACCCCAGAACATGGCAACAGGTGATCAGTCGAGGCCGAGCCATCGATGTCAACCTGTGACCCCACAGATAAAGCTTTGGAAGCCGGAGCCTCCCGCCGGGGTAATTTTGCCGGTGCAGATTCCTCGAGAGCAAGCCCGGAGGCATCTCGATACCTGGAGGGAGATCTACCCTTTGAGGACCGGCTGGACTTAAGTTTGGTTACCTGAGATCCATGGGAGGAAGAAGAAGCCCTGGAAGACGTCGATGCCACCGAAGCTGCATTAGAGGGAAACAGGGTACTGAGCTTGGCTGCTCGATTCTGTAGACCTCTTTTAGACATCATGGAACAGGACTCACAATCCGCAATGGAGTGGTCAGGACCTATACATTTTAGACACCATTCATGGGTGTCGGTGACAGAAATAGTGCCGCTGCACTTTGTGCACTTTTTAAACCTGGAGGCGGGCTTTTCCATGAGGAAAAATCTTCCTAGGCCTAAGGCCGAAGAAAGAAAAAAATGCACTGAAGTGAGAACATCAGTAATTTTTTTTTTTTTTTAAGAATAAAGAAAGAAAGACCGGCGGTACCGGTCCGGTGTCGAAGAAGGCAGACACGCGACCAAAGAAATAAAAGAAAATAAAGAAATTCTTCAGCGGTGACAGGAACACGACCTGCTGGCTCCGTGGAAAAGAAGAACTGGAGAGAGGCGGTTAGGAAAGGCGGGAAGGCAGCGCGCAGGCGCTGTGGGATGCTCCCAAAAGCTTTCCTTTTGGATGCTGGGGAGCGTTCCCATGCAGGCTCCGTCGGTACCGACGATACCCATATGTGAAGACTCATTCCTGCTTGTTCCTGGAGATAAAAAGAACCCTAAGTCAGTAAGACCGACTAAACCGATGATGGGCAGCAAGAAAACACAAAAAAATGACGGCCAGAAAAGAAAACTTATCCGGACTGCAGAAACATGCTCTAGGGGGTTCCGCAGAAAAAAAGAAGATTGGAGAAGATGGAGCCGCGGCAGGCAGGCGCACATGTGCGATGTACCTCAAAAAGGGTTTCTTTGGGAGCTGGGGAGTGTTCAGTGCGAGGCTCCCGTCGGTGACATCACCCATACATGAGGACTTACTTCCTGCTTGTCCACGAAGGAAGCGGATGAGAAAGGAGACAGGTGGCTATTCCAATT
The DNA here is from genome assembly GCA_033557465.1 of Ichthyophis bannanicus. Taxonomy (NCBI): domain Eukaryota; kingdom Metazoa; phylum Chordata; class Amphibia; order Gymnophiona; family Ichthyophiidae; genus Ichthyophis; species Ichthyophis bannanicus. The sequence continues at coordinate 1,307,985,511 of CM066033.1, forward strand.
TTATTTTTATTTTATTTAACAGTTTTTTAATACCGCTTTATCATTTCAGTCAAAGCTGTTTACATTGTAACTTAAACTTGGTAATGTACATTAAACAGGGACATTGATAACTTGGAATTTTCTGAAACAATGGACGACCCTTAAGAGGAGGAAAAATTATTGTTCTTTTCCTAAAGAGAATATCTACTGCCTCAAATTAACACCTCTTGCCCACTACAAAAACAATGGAGGTTCAGCAGTCCCAGCACATTATTTCCATCAAAAACATCATTAGTATTTATTTATTGTATTCAACAAGTTTTATATACTGCTTTTTCTGTAATCAAAGTGGTTTACAATGAACAATAATGAACAAACTCAAGTGAGTTATGGTTAAGGTTTTACAAAGAACTTAGAAGGGGTACATGTAACTGGGAATTAACAATTTGGGGGGGGGGGGGCGCGGAGTGGGGTAAACAGTCTGAGCATATATGGTTGTTGGCCTTCTTGGTAGTTTGTTGTAAGGTCATTGCATCAGTCCCATAGTATTCAATGAAGAGGTGAGTCTTAATTATCTGCCCTTTCTCCACCTACCTTCTGCAGAGCATTAGCATTCCCCCTCCCAGATCCTCTTTCCTTCTGCGCTGTACCCAGCAGCTTCTTTCCTCTTTCCTTAGCCCTCACCTGATCTCTTTATTCCATCTCCCCCACCCAGCATCAATATTTCCCCAATTTTCTTTTCTTCTATATACTGTGCCCAGAATCTCTTTTCCTCCCCGTCCACTACCCCTTGTTATACCATTTCACTCTATCTCCCCCTCCTACACATAGGCCTGCCTCCCTCCCTCTCTTCTCCTTATCTAGGATCAGCATGCCTCCAAGATGGGCTTTTCCTCTGCACACTGTGCTCAGTAGATTCCCCCACTCTCCTCATGCCCCCTCCCCCAGCTCTAAAAAGCAGTTTAAGCTCAATACATCAATAAAGTGATTATATTATATTTCCAAAGGGTATGGGGGGAAAGGGGGTAACCTGCCTGGACTAGGTATGGGCCACTTCTAGTCTTTACCTGCAATCATTTACTATACTACTCTCTTTTCTACCCTCCCCATCTATCACCCTCTCTCCCATTGCACTCTATTCCCTTCCTGCCTGCCATTCCCCTCATTCTCCAGTACTATCTATCAACCCTCAAATACCCCCCTACTGCTCCATACCCTCCATACAGCACTAATATCCCTTGCCTATTACCTTCTCTTTCTTCATGCCCAGCAGATTTTCCCTGCCCTACTCTGTTCTCCCTTCTTCCTCATATCCTCTTATTTTTCTTTGCCCCTGCCCACTTAAGAACATAAGAATTACCATACTGTTTCAGATCAAAGTTCCATCAAGCCCAGTACCCTGTTTCCAAGAGTGGCCAATCAAGGTCACAAGCAATGTTCCCGCTAACCTGTCACAAGTACTTGGTATATTCCAAAAGTAAGGGTGTGGGGGGGGGGGGGTGGAAATGGATTTGACTCATGCCTTTCTCAGAAATTCAAGGCAAATTACATTCAGGTACTGTAGGTATTTTCCTGTCCCCAGAGGATTTAGAATCTAGGTTTGTACCTGAGGGTTAAATGACTTGCCCAAGATCACAAGCAGCAACAGTGGGAGCCAAACCTGGCTTCCTTCTTTCTCAGCACACTGCTTTAACCATTAGGTTACTCCAAAAGTAGCCAGATTCCATGCTACTTATCCCTCGAGATAAGCAATACTTTCCCCCAGATTTATCTTAATAACTGTTTATGGACTTTCCCTCCAGGAATTTCTCCAAACCTTTTTTAAACCCAGCTAAGCTAATTGCTTTCACCATATCCTCTGGCAATGACTTCCAAAGCTTAATGATGTGTTGAGAAAGCATAGTTACTCACCTGTAACAGGTGACCTCCGGGAACAGCAGGAATTTAGTCCTCACATATGTGTATCGTCGGTACCGACGGAGACTGCGCGGGAACGCTCCCCAGCGTTCAATTAGGAAGCTTTTGGGAGCATCCCACAGCGCCTGCGTGCTGCCTTCCCGCCTTTCCCAACTGCCTCTCTCCAGTTGAGTTTAAAGCTGAGACAAAGAGAGAGAGAGAGAGAGAGAGAGGGAAAGAGAAAGAGATAGATAGAGAGATACAACTCCTAGGGGAAGTGGGTGGGTTGTGAGGACTAAATTCCTGCTGTTCCCGAAGATCACCTGTTACAGGTGAGTAACTATGCTATCTCCAGGAACAAGCAGGAATGTAGTCCTCACATATGGGGACTCCCTAGCTTTAGATGCCAGGGAGAGACCCCAGAGGCTGTATGTCCCTGTGAAAGGGCTCCACTTCCCCCCCCAATGGATCTCTGGCATCCAACCAGGGATGGTGGGTAGGAGTTGATTAGGTATGGAACAGGTGTTGGAGAACAGCCTGACCAAACAAGGCATCCCGGCGGGAGTCCTTGTCCAAGCAGTAATGGGCTGTGAAGGTATGAACCGAGGCCCAGGTGGCTGCTCGACAGATGTTGTCGATAGACACAGAGTGCAGATGAGCCATTGAAGCTGCCATGGCTCTCACATAGTGAGCTGTGACATGGCCTTCCAGAGAAAGATTCTTACTCTGATAGGCAAAGGAAATACACTGAGCAATCCATCCAGTTAGTGTTCTCTTGGAGACTGAAAGTCCCAAATGAGAAAGATCAAAAGCAACAAAGAGTTGAGAGGACTTTCTATGTTGCTGTGTTCTTTGTAAGTAAAAAGCTAAAGCTCTTTTACAGTCCAAAGTACGAAGATTTCTTTCTGCATTAGATGCATGAGGCCTTGGAAAAAACACAGGCAGGTAGACCGCCTGGTTTAGATAAAAAGGCGAGACCACCTTTGACATAAAGTGTGGATGAGTCTTAAGGACTACCTTATCATGATGGAACCTTGTATAAGGTGGATCAGCTACTAGTGCTTGCAACTCACTGATGCGACGTGCTGATGCGATAGCAATGAGAAAGATAACTTTCCAAGAAAGAAATTTCAATGAGGTAGTAGCTAAGGGTTCAAAAAGTGGCTTCATAAGCTGACCAAGAACCAGGTTTAAGTCCCATGCCACAGGTGGTGGCCTAATGGGAGGCTTAGTCAGAAGGCGGCCTCTCATGAATCTTGCTACAAGAGGATGAGAGGAAATAGGCTGTCCATTTAGAGGCTTGAAAGAAGCTGCAATAGCACTCAAATGGACTCTTACTGAGTTAAGTCCTGCTTTGGATAAATGAAGGAGATACCCCAGTAATGATTCCAAAGGTATCGCAAGGGGGTTGAGACCCTTTTGCGAGCACCATATGGTAAACCTTTTCCACTTGAAAGCATATGAGTGTCTTGTGGAAGGCTTCCTGGAAGCATAAAAGATATCATTTACCTGCTGAGGGAGGTTAAGGTCATGAAGATCTAGACCTTCGGCAACCAAGCCCTGAGATGCAGAGACTGGGGATTGGGATGCCATAACTTTCCGTTCTCCTGGGACAGGAGATCTGGAGCAGACCCTAACTCCAGGGAGGGAGCTTGAGAGAGATGTAGAAGCAGAGGGTACCACACTTGCCATGGCCAATGTGGAGCTATGAGAATCATACGGCCTCTGTCTCTCTGAAGCCTGAATAGGGTTTTGGGAATCAGGTGAATGGGTGGAAAGGCATACAGGAAGTCTTCACCACAATGAAGGAGGAAAGCATCCTTGGCCAGAGAGCCCTGAGCCGGAATTCTGGAACAGAACCGGGGAAGTTTGGCATTCAACGGGACTTGCAAAGAAGTCTATGTCCGGGGTTCCCCAAATTTGAAAAAGTTTGGCCATCTGGTCTGCATGCAGAGACCACTCGTGTGGAAGCAGAACTCGACCGAGTCTGTCTGCCCAAGAGTTTTGTATGCCTGGAAGATACACTGCTAGGAGATGAATCTGATGATCTCTGGCGAGGGCCCATAGTCGCAAAGCTTCGTTGCAAAGCGACAGAGAGCCTGTTCCCCCCTGTTTGTTCACGTAGAACATGGCTACTTGATTGTCCGTATGAATGAGGACTGTCTTGTAGCTGAGCAGAGTGTGGAACACTCGAAGAGCAAGGAAGATTGCTCTGAGCTCCAAGAGACTGATATGTAGGTGAGTCTCCTGCAGAGTCCAGGTGCCTTGGGTGGAGAGGTTTTGCAGATGAGCTCCCCAACCTATTGGTGAAGCATCTGTTGTGAGGGTTGCCTGGGGTAAGGGTTGTTGAAATGGGGACCCCAGCAACAGGTTTTGAGTGGACTGCCACCATTGGAGGGACAAAATAAGGCGATTTGTGTTTGCTATTTTGTCTGAGAGGCACCCTGATGCCTGGGTCCACTGAGTGGATAAAGTCCACTGGGCTGCTCTCATATGGAGGCGAGCATAAGGAACCACATGCACAGTAGATGCCATGTGGCCTAGTAGTTGTAGCATTTCTCGGGCAGTGAGATGGGGCTTCAACACTGCTTGAGAAGCTAACTGCACCATGCGAACGCAACGGGCCTGGGGAAGATAGGCCCTTGCCTTTCTGCTATCCAGCACAGCTCCTATGAACTCTAGAGACTGAGTGGGAGTTAGACTGGACTTTGGGATGTTTATGACCAGACCCAAATACTGAAGGATATGCATTGTGCAAGATAGAGAAGTCCTGGCCTCTGACTCTGATGGGGCTCGAATAAGCAAGTCGTCTAAGTAAGGGAAGACGAATATCCCTAGAGTGCAGAGAAATGCTGCTACCACAGCCATGCATTTCGTGAACACCCTTGGTGCTGAGGCCAGGCCAAAAGGAAGCACCCTGTATTGGTAGTGCTTTCCTTGAAAAAGGAATCGAAGGAACTTTCTGTGAGTTGGATGGATGAGAAATGAGTGTACGCATCCTTGAGATCTAGAGAACAAAGCCAATCCTGACCCTGAAGGTATGGCAGCAGAGTTCCTAGAGAAATCATCTTGAATTTCTCTTTGAACAGGAATTTGTTCAATTCTCTGAGGTCCAAGATAGGTCTGTATCCCCCTGTTTTCTTTGGGATAAAGAAATAGGGGGAGTAAAACCCTGTACCCTGTTGGTGGATGGGTACTTCTTCTATTGCCCCTTGGGCAAGAAGCATGGTGACCTCTTGATATAACAGGTTGATGAGAGAGGTCTGAGAATTGAACTGTCTTACCATTGTGTGAGGGGGTATGCACAGGAAGTGCAGCTTGTACCCCTCTCTTATAATGGAGAGTGTCCAATGCTCTGCTGTTATCTGCTCCCACCTGGGGGCAAAGTGACATAACCTTCCTGGAATGGTGGAAGGCTCTGGTCCATTGAGGGCCAGGAAGGCTAGGTTCTCTAGATGAAAGTCAAAGGCCTTGTGGAGGCTGAGACTGCTGAGGCTTAGCAGTCTTTGCTTTCCTTTGCTTAGGTGGTTGCTGACTTTTCTGGGCAGGCTGACTTTTACGGGCAGGCTGACCTGCAGAACGTCCCTGTTGGGAATAAGAGGGATAAAACCTCTTCTTTTTTGAGAATAAAGGCTTCTTGAAAGATTTCTTTCTCGCAGGATCAGCTGTGCCTTTGGATAGCCTATCCAAAGTGGAGTTGTCAGCATCTACTTCATTGTTTTTTTCTTGCCAATTTTTGCCAAATAGATTCTCACCTGTACAAGGGATATTGCCCAGTTTGTCCTGCACCCAGAGCTCCAAATCGGATGCCTTTAGCCAGGTAATTCTACGTGCACCTATGGCAATGGCAGAGGTTTGCTTATGCACTCAAAACAGTCAAAAGCTGCATGGTTGACAAACTTAGATACATGTTTGACCATTGTGAGAAAATCCTGTCTTCTATCCTCAGGAAGAAGAGGGCTCAAAACCTTTAAATCACCTGTGACTTCTTTAAGAAACATTCCCATATATAAAATATAGGAACTGATCCTGGCAGAAAGCATGGAAGCCTGGAAAGTACGACGTCCAAAGGCATCCAAGGTTCTACACTCACATCCTGGAGAATTAGAGGCATGCCTCTTTGCACTTCTGATCCTTCTCATAGCTGACTCCACTACAATAGAGTGGTCAGGAAGCTGAGTTTTCTGGAATCCAGGACAAGGGGGGACTCGATCCAGTCTGCGAGAGTTAGGAGAGGTGGTGTGAGGTGTCTCCCACATTCTCAACATGAGATCATGTAAGATCTCATGGATAGGCAAAGTAGCTGCCTCCTTAGGAGCTTTGGGATATTGTAAAAACTCTAACTCCTTAGCTCTGGGCTCTGTCTCAGGAGTCACAGTAATGGACAACCCACGAGCCACCTCCCTGATGAAATCTTGAAAAGAGATATCTTCTGGAGGAGACATCCTTCGTTTAGGAGAGGAAGGCTCCTCCGGGAGAAGTATCCCGGTACCGGCAGAGCTATCAGAATCCTTGGAGTCCTCTGAGGATTCGAAGTATCGTCCGTCCGGATGCTCTTGAAGAGCTCGATACCCGTATCGACCGAAGTCGGTACCGGGGGTAATCGGTACCGGTGTATCGGCATCAGATAGCATCGCATGACTAGGTACCGGCAAAGCCGATACCGATGTCAATGTTATCGGTACCGGTACTGACACCGGTACCGGTTGAATCATCTGACAAGGTTCCTAGGGCGTCGATGCCGCAAGGAGAGCCGTGAGACAGCGTTCAATAGCCAGGAACCTCTGGTCTATCGACGCTGCAGATGCCTGGGTGTCGGTACCTGAGAGAACCGGTACCCCAGAGCATGGCACCAGTAGTTCTGCCTAGGTCGAGGCCGCGAGAACATCCTGGATCCCCGATAATGCTTTGGAAGCCGAAGCCTCCCGCTGGGGCAACTTTGCCGGTATGGAACCCTCAAGGGCAACGCCAGAGGCATCTCGATGCTTGGAAGGAGATCTACCCTTTGAGGACCGGCTGGACTTATGTTTAGTTACCTGAGATCCATGGGAGGAAGACGAAGCCCTGGAAGACGTCTATGCCACCGAAGCTGCATCGGAGGGAAAAAGGGCACTGAGCTTGGCAGCTCGGTTCTGTCGACCCCTTTTGGACATCATGGCACAAGCCATACACTCGGAGATGGAGTGGTCAGGACCTAAACATTAAAGACACCACTCGTGGGTGTCGGTGACGGAGATGGTACCGCCACACTTGGTGCATTTTTTAAAACCCGAGGCAGGTTTCTCCATGGTGGAGGAAATTTTGGGCCTAAGGCCCAAAATGGCACCTGGAAAGAAAAGTTTGGAAAAAAGAATATATATATATTTTTTTTTTTTTAAAAGAAAGAAGAACCGGCGGTACCGGTGTAGCGTCGAGAAAGGCAGACGCGACCACAAAAAAGAATAAGGAAAAAGATTTTCTGCAATGACAGGAACACGACCTGCTGGCTCTGCGGAAAACGAAGAACTGGAGAGAGGCAGTTGGGAAAGGCGGGAAGGCAGCACGCAGGCACTGTGGGATGCTCCCAAAAGCTTCCTAATTGGATGCTGGGGAGCGTTTCCGCGCAGGCTCTGTCGGTACCGACGATACCCATATGTGAGGACTACATTCCTGCTTGTTCCTGGAGATAAAAAATATTTTCTCTTATTTGTTTTAAATATACTACTTATTAACTGAATAGCGTGTCCCCTAGTCTTTGTACTTCCTGAAAGAGTAAACAACATAGTAACACAGTATACGACAGCAGATAAAGACCAGCATGGTCCATCTAGTCTGCCCAGCAAGGTGGCAAGAGTAGGTGGCGCCTGCTGCTCCATGCTGGTCACCCTTCCTCATGCATCGCAATTACCCATTTCGCTTCACTCTAGATTTTAAAGACCTATATCTTTTCTGCTGTGAAACTAGCAGCTCTTGAGTACTTTTTTCTTGTGGCTCACATACACCTCCAGGCATATGTGACTACAGGTTGAGAAACACTGATCTAAGACAAAAGTTAATATATTAAGTTCTACTCTATATTCAAGTTAAATTTTAGATTTGATGCTGAATCAGGGAAATGAAAATACCTTGATGCTGTACTACTGGAGACAGAGTTGCTTCTGTTCCTCTTTCTTCTGCATCTGGTCACTGTGCTCCTCTTGTGAAAGCGAAGAGCAGATTTATAATCTGTTATGACAGAACTAATGTGCTCTTCAAAAAAAGCAGACAGGCGTAAACTCATGCTGTAAATCTGGTGGAATAAAAACAATTTGTATTATGCCATATGAATTTGGAACAACCAAGTTATATATTTTTAGTATATGCTCTCTATGGAAAACAGGATTAGAGTCGTTAGAAGTGGGTGACATCATCTGATAGAGCCTAGCACAGGAAAAAAAAAGCTTACACAACTTAGAATAATTTATACAAGCTTTCTGAGATTCCACTGCCCATATGCACCATTCTCCATGCTGTATCACTGAGCGAGACATCCTCAGTTCCTAAATAGCTTAACTTAGAAGACAGTTTGTTGGGAAGGGAGAAGATATGTGTGGACATCAATGTTGCTGTCCATTGAGAACATTAAGTACAGGTGAGTGAATTGGATGTCAAGTCCTCACAAGTAGGACTCAACAGGTACAGGTTACTTTTAATGAAAAACAAAGGGAAAAATGGAAGGTAATACAAATAGGCAGATATCAAAACTGTTTCTGGTGGCAAGAAGCCTTTTTCAGTTTTTGTTTTAAAGAAATGCAACCTGGAAAATAAAATAAAATGGCCCTGAAGGGGATGGAGCTGGATTTTAAAAAAAGTAATAAATTCTGTAGGACAGATTTAACAAAACTATTAGCATGTCAGGAATCTCTTTCGAAACAACGCTGTAAATCTCTTCCATTGAGGCTGACCTTAGGTGGGCCACCAGATGCAGCCATGGTTTTGACACTGTGAGCCCTGAATCTTGATGTGACCTGAACAGCTCAGGCCTGCTCTGACATGTGAAAGAAATGCTGTCTGTAAGCCAAATGGATAGTGTGCACTTAGCAATGGCAAATGCAATGTGTGCCTTCGAGTCAATCCTGACTCCTGGCGACCCAGAAGCTCCTGGGTTTTCTTGGCAGTGTCACCGGAAGTAGATTGCCAGGCCTTTCTTCCGAGGCAGTGGAGGGTTAAGTGACTTGCCCAAGGCCACAAGGAGTGCTAGTGGGAATCGAACCCTGGTTGCTTGGTTAACAAGCCAGTGTTCTAACCACTAGGCTACTCCTCCACCAGTCCCAGGTATATTGGAATCAAAAGAGACAAAAAGCTGAGTGTACTTTTTATGGGTTTCGGTCTCCTCCAAGTAGAATATTAAGGTCCTATGACCATCCAAAGTGTGTAAGGCAAGTTTAGTATTGCTTAATTAAAAAAACATTTGTAAGATAAGGTAGAAAGTTGACACCATCATAGGAAGGAACTTTTGATGCATGCGTAGATCCACCCTATTATTAAACCTATGCATAGGGTGGATCAGTCACTAAGGCCTGGAGCTCATTAACTCGTTGTGCCCACCACCAAAAATAAAATCTTCCAGGTCAAGTTCTTTTGCTCACAAGTGGCGCAAAGGCAACTTTAGTGAATTGGGTTAGAACAACAATGAGATCACAAATACTGTGGATGACTTGATGGAAAGCTTAAAATGAAACAAGCAACACATATAAAAAAAAGTTGTATCAAGATGGGTTTTTGTTATACATGGTGGTGGTAAATGTTTACTGTACCAAGGTAAATCTTAATGGAGTTGTTTTTTAAACCCATCTCCAAGATACTTACAGTGACTGGGCTGTAACCAGTCCACTTTTCGAAGGAAAGCAAGCAGGATGGTACTCAAAGAAACCATCCTTAACTTTTCCTCAACACAAGGATTTGCTCAAGGCTCTTGGATCTAGGAAGGGACAGAGTTCCTTTTGTTTAATATTTGATCAGGAAATAACTGTATTAAAATCCTTGCCCCCTTTCCCTGGTGGGACAGGTTCAACTGCACTGGTCTCCAAGAGGAAAGAGAGTTCCTTTATAAGTATTTCCTGATACTGTGAGCTTGACCAAAATATTTTTGGTGGGAAATCTGGTGGTATTCTGAATAGACTACAGTGGTGTGCAAAAGTCTGGAATCACTTGTAAATTTAATGTTTTTTCAACTTCGTGACCTTATACCTTATATGGAGTGGAGGAGTAGCCTAGTGGTTGGGGCAAGATACTTCAAGCCGGAAGGTCGGGGGTTCAAATCCCACTAGAGGACAGCAACCTTGGGCTGGAAGGACTGGGGTTTCTAGTCCTACAGGTGCTCCTTGTGGTCTTGGGCAAGCCACTTAACCCTCCATAGCTCATGTTCCCTGTAAAATAGTTATCTCCAAGTTATAATGCCCTGTTCAATGTAATTTCAGTTTGTTCAATGTAAACCGCACTGATGCAGAATAGCGCGGTATATAAGAGAATATAAATAAATAAAATAAAATATCTTAATTTCTTTTTCCTCCCAGTGGCTTTTTCTGTGTATCTCATGATAAGTGATAGATTTAGCTATTAGGGCCAACTTTTAGTATTGGTTTGGCCCTTATTTTCTGAGTTTGTTCCCCATAGTTGTCCTGTTGATAGATTTTCTGTGAAAATCGCATAATGTACATCGTTGGCCAACGATATATTAGTGTAAGTATGCTTTAAAATATTATGGACGCACGCCAGGTTTCCTTCAAATTAATGTATGTGGCCTTGAAAAAGGCCTTTTTTATGTGTCAGTGATTGCTCAATATTTGATGGGCCACCCTTTGTTCTTGATCACCTGACTGCACCTTGTCGGCATTGAATGAACCAGTCTGACAAGGTGATCGTTGGATGTTCTCATGGCCCAGGAGGTAGACCGCTCTTAGAGTCATCCCCCGACGGAAGGCGAAGGAGCAGAGGAGGACCGCTTCCTGGCAGAGGAAGCGTGATCCTGTGTCTCCCTCCTTGTTGATGTAGAACATCGCCACTCGATTGTCGGTCTGCACGAACACCGACTTTCCTTTGAGATGGTCCTCGAAGGCCCTCAGGGCCCACCGGACCGCCCGAAGCTTGAGCAAGTTTATTTGCTGTTGAGACTCTTCGGGTGACCATCGCCCCTGTGTGCACAAAGCACCGCAGTGGGCTCCCCACCCTAGCAGGGAAGCATCCATTGTCAGCACTAGTTCGTGCTGTGGGGGCCTGGAAGGGCAGCCCCTGGAGAAGGTTGCGGGGGCCCTGCCACCAGTCTAAAGACCTGCAAAGGTTGTGGGAGACCCGAATGGTGTCTCTGAGGTGACCGAATCCCGGGCTCCAGTGAGTGCTGAGGCACCACTGGGCTGTCCGCATGTGCATGTGGGCATGTGGAACCACATGGACGGTGGAGGCCATGTGCCTCAGGAGGCGTAGCATAGTCCACGCTGTGACCCGAGAGTTGCTCTGGACCTGGGTCACCTGGGCTCGGAGGCAAGCCATGTGGTCTGCCGACAGAAAGGCAATCGCCCGCTGTTGAGATGTGCACCGATAAACTCCAAGGCTTGTACAAGTTCGAGGTGGGACTTGGAGTAGGTGACCAAGAACCCCAGGCGCTCGAGGAGGAGGACTGTGCGTGATGCCGCCAGGCAGGCTCCCCCGGCTGAGTGCCCCGTGATGAGCCAGTTGTCGAGGTAAGGGAAGACCGATACGCGCCCTGCCATCTGAGGGAAGCAGCCAACGGAGGAGAGGCACTTTGTGAAGACCCGTGGGGCAGATGCAAGTCCGAAGGGGAGCACCCTGTATTGGTAATGCTCCCCTTGCACCCTGAAGCACAGGAACTGCCTGTGCTGGGGGTGAATCAAAATGTGGGCGTAAGTATCCCTGAGATCCAAGGAGCATAGCCAGTCGCCCTGCTGGAGGAAGGGCAGCAGGACGCTAAGTGATAGCATTTTGAACTTCTCCCGCACCAGAAACTTGTTTAGTTTTCGGAGGTCGAGGATGGGCCATAGGCCCCCCATCTTCTTCGAGACGAGCAAGTACCAGGAATAGAAGACCCGACCTCGGAGATGTGTCGGTGCCCTCTTAACCGCTCGCTGGGCGAGGAGGTTGTCTAATGTCTGCTGTAGGAAGGCCTATTGCGCGGGGAGTCGAGAAGGCTCCGCTGGGGAGAAGGGAGGGGGAAGCCTGTCCAGATGGAAATGGTAGCCGTCCGTGACTACTCAGAGGACCTAAGTGTCCGATGTGATGGACGCCCACTGAGGGGCAAAGGAAGACAGGCATCCCCCTACCAGCTGCGGTGCTGCCGGGGGGCGAAAGGCTACGCTGCTGGCGTCAAAACCCCTGGGCGGCGAAGGCAGCACCACGGTTTGGGCCTTGGGCCCTTTCAGCTTGCAGGGACCGTGGGGCCCAAAATTTCCCTGCATCGCGGTGGTCGGCGCAGGAGTGGTTAGGTATGGTGGGTAGCCTCAGTAGGGTAGACTCTTCCGCAGGAAGAATGGCTTCTTAGTTTGCTGTTTCTTCCGAGGGATGGAGGAGGCCTTGCGTGAGAGGAGGGTTTGGGTGACTAACTCCATTTCTACCTCGGCGGCCTTATCCTCCATCGGTTTACCGAAGAACTGCTCACCAAGGCAGGGTAGATCTAGGAGTTTTCCCTGGACCTACTGCTCCAAGTCTGAGGACTGCAGCCATGCCTGGCATCGGGCACCGATGCCAACGGCCGCCACTCAAGCCGAGCACTCGAATCCGTCGTAGGCGGAGCGGGAGAGGAATTTCAAGCACTCTGCGATGGACTTCAGAAGGGTCCGGAACCTATTGAGGGGTTCGTCTGCGAGGCCCACAGAGAAATCCCTGAGTTCCTTGGCTAGGTCGCGCAAAAACATGCCCATGTACAACTAGTGTGCCTGAATACGGCATGAGAGCATGGATCCTCGATAGGCCTTGCAGCCTAGGGCATCGAGAGCTCTTGACTCCCTGCCCAACAGAATGGAAGAGTGTGACTTCAAGTTCTTTTGCTTTCTCATAGCCGATTCCACAACCATGGAGTTGTGGGGGAGTTGAGTTTTCCTGAACCCAGGGCCGCGCTGGACCCTATACATGGCGTCGAGGCGCTTGCTCACAATGGGAACCGAAGCAGGCGTCTCCCACATGCGGAGTAGCAGCCTGGACTGAATGGGAGGAACTGGGACAGTAAGAGATTCCCGAGGCGGGGACTTGTACTACAAGATATCAAGCTCTTCAGCTCGAGGCTCCTCCTCAGCCTGGGTAGCCAGGTTAAGAGCCCAAGCCATATCCCGCACAAACACCAAAAAGGAGGTGCCTTCAGGCAGCGAACGCCTCTGAAAGGCGGGTGGGGACGGGTCCAACGGGAGGTCCTGATGGGCACGGGTCTCCAGGGAGGTATCCCCGTCTGACTCCCAGCCGAAAAATCGGAGGAGGAATCCGATTAAGGCTGGTTGCCTCGTCCGGAAGCCGAGGCCCCTTGGAGCCGGAGGCCCTGGAGGATCTCGCTCCCGAGGAACGGGAAGGTGAGCAAGACGCACGCTGAGGACCCTCACGAGGCCCATGGCTCTCGGGGGTTTCCAGGGCAGATTTTGCTGTCCCTCTCGAGGGAACCGCGGTCTCTAGGCACGGGTCAGCAAAGCTGGATACGAGTGCCTGCTGGGAAGCTATGAACGCAGAAATTCTGCGCTCCAGTGCCAGCATATGGGATTCCCGTTACAGCTTCTGCCTTGGTCCAGACAGAGGTCCTAATGCCAGTTGAAGGACCGGTTCCATGTGCAGGGTGCCTGCACGCTGAAGCTCTGAGGAAACAAGTGGAGGAACCCAGAGAGGAGGTGGCGAGGCTGAGGAGCATTCAAGACAGTGAGAAGTACATTGATGAGATGCTTCTTGCAGCAACCAAGCTCTCCAGCAGAGGATAAGATGGGCGCCAACAGAATGTCGATGGTTGGACACAAGTCACCAGGGCCTGTAAAATCACCAATCCAACTTCTCCAGCCCTTGAACTGAAGAACCATTATGCAGCCCTGGAAGTGGAGGTGGTGAAAGCATCCCTGGAAAGGGAAGAACCAGAGCTCAAGTACCCCAAAGTTCCAGAATCAGTGACCAAAAGGAAACGAAGGGTAGTGGTGGTTGGAGACTCTCTTCTGAGGGGTACTGAGGCGTCCATCTGCCGACCAGACTTGATGTCCAGAGAGGTATGCTATCTGCCTGGTGCCAAAATCCAAGATGTTACGGAGAGTTTGCCGAGACTCATCAAGCCCACTGAATATTACCCAATGTTGCTAATCCATGTTGGAACAAATGACACTGCAAGGTATACCTCGGAATGTATCAAAAGTGACTTCATGGCTCTGGGGTGAAGCAGTTAGGTGCACAGGTGGTGTTCTCTTCAATCCTCCCTGTTGAGGGTAAAGGCCAAGGCAGAGAGGCTCGCATCCTGGAGATGAATGCATGGCTGCGTGGATGGTGTCATCGAGAACGTTTTGGTTTCCTAGACCATGGGATGCTGTTCCAAGGGTTGCAGAGCAGAGATGGCATCCATCTGTCCAAGAAAGGTGAACGCGTCTTCGGTAGTAGACTGGCTAATCTACTGAAGAAGGCTTTAAACTAGATTTGTTGGGGATCGGTGAAGAAAGCCCCCAGGTAGGTGATACATTAAATACCTTTATGGAAATGGGTAACAGGGGTAACATATGGAGAGCAGTGTGTTTAAATGCCCGTAGCATGGGAAATAAGATCCCTGATGTTGAAGCTTTGGTGGGAGTGGCTGACTTGGATTTAGTGGCAGTTACAGAAACATGGTTCACAGAAAACCATGATTGGGATGTAACTATACCTGGCTATACTTTATTCAGAAAGGACAGGGTAGGAAGAAGGGGAGGAGGAGTGGTACTATATGTAAAAACTACTATTAAAGCTTTGGAATTACAGAGCTTAAAAGGAAGAGAGGAGGCATTGTGGGTTAAACTAGAAAGAGGGAAAGAGAAATCTATTTGCATTGGTGTGATATACAGACCTCCCTCACAAGAGGAAGAGGTGGACAGAGAGTTAATTGAAGACATACGCAGCATTGCTAGGAAAGGAGAAGTGCTACTGATAGGAGATTTCAATATGTCAGATGTTGATTGGCACATTACTGCTGCAGTATCATCTAGAAGTAAGGAGATCCTCGATTCTCTACAAGGAGAACTATTCAGGCAATTGGTAACAGACCCCACACGTGAAGGGGCCATACTGGACGTAGTGCTTACGAATGGTGAAAGTGTTTCTGATGTTGTAGTGGGAGATCATTTTGCATCCAGTGATCACCAGATGGTGTGGTTCAGTATTAGGACTAGGGCTGTTAGAATCCATTCAAAGGTGAGGATCTTAGACTTTAGGAAGACTAACTTTATAGGGAGGAGTAACCTAGTGGTTGGGGCAAGGTACTTCAGGCTGGAAGGTCAGGGGTTCAAATCCCACTAGAGGACAGCAACCTTGGGCCGGAAGGACCAGGGTTTCTAGTCCCACAGATACGCCTTGTGGTCTTGGGAAAGCCACTTAACCCTCCACAGCCCATGTTCCCTATAAGTATTAGTGTATATGTCTCATATCCCCGCGTGTTAAATGTATCCCCCAATTGTGGCATGACCGCTTTGATTGAAGGATAAGGCGGTATACAAAAACTGTCTAAATAAATAAAAATAAATAAATAAATAAACTTTGCGAAGATGGGCCAATACCTCAGGGAGTCGTTAGTGGGATGGGAACAGCCGGGGGATGTAGAAAAACAGTGGGCAAAACAAAGGGGATATTTTAAGGGCAACCAAACTTTTTGTTAAAATGGTAAATAAAGGTAAAAGGAAAAGGAGACCGTTATGGTTTTCGAAAGAAGTAGCTGATAAAGTGAAGAAAACGAGGGAGGCCTTCATGAAATACAAGAGATCACAGAGAGAGGAAGACAGGCATCTGTACTTGGAAAAACTTAGAGAAGCTAGCAAAGTAGTCAAGAAGGCAAAGATTCAAAAGGAGGAGGAAATAGCCAATGCAATAAAATGGGGGATAAGACATTTTTCAGATATATTAGTGAGAAGAGGAAGGGCAAAAGTGGTATTGTCAGACTCAAGGGTGCAGGGGAGGAATATGTAGAAGCTGATAAGGATAAAGCGGAATTGCTTAACAAATATTTTTGTTCTGTGTTCACAGATGAAGAACCAGGAGCAGGACCTCAGAAAACACCCACAAATAGGAACAGAAGCGAGGGACATCTTGAACAATTTTCAGATGACTGTGTTCATGAAAAACTAGCTCAACTTAAAGTAGACAAAGCGATGGGACCGGATGGGGTACACCCTAGAATACTGAGGGAACTTGGGGATGTTCTAGCAGCTCCAATGACTGACCTTTTCAATGCCTCGTTGGAGTCGGGAGTGGTGCCAAACGACTGGAGAGAGGCTCATGTGGTGCCTTTACACAAAAGCGGATGTGGTTGAAAACTACAGGCCGGTTAGTTTAACTTCGGTGGTGAGTAAATTATTGGAAACGCTGCTGAAAGAGAAAATAGTGAGGTTTCTGGAGTCCAGCGGATTACAGGATCTGAGGCAGCATGGATTCACCAGGGGCAGGTCTTGTCAGACAAATCTGATTGATTTCTTTGACTGGGTGACTAGGGAGTTGGACCGAGGGAGAGCCCTAGATGTGGTGTATTTAGATTTCAGTAAAGCACAGTTACTTACCTGTAACAGGTGATCTCTGGGAACAGCAGGAATAAGTCTTCACATATGGGTACGTCGGTACCGACGGAGCCTGCGCAGGAACGCTCCCCAGCTTCCCAAAAAAGGAAAGCTTTTGGGAGCATCCCACAGCGCCTGCGCGCTGCCTCCCCTCCTTTCCTAACCATCTCTCCTCAGTTCGAGTTTAAAGCTGAGACAATAGAGAGAGAGAGGAAAGGAAAGACAGAAAAAGAGACACAACTCCTAGGGGAGGTGGGAGGGTTGTGAAGACTTATTCCTGCTGTTCCCAGAGATCACCTGTTACAGGTAAGTAACTGTGCTATCTCCAGGAACAAGCAGGAATGAGTCTTCACATATGGGGACTCCCTAGCTAAGATGCCTGGGAGATCCCCAAGGATATGAGACCCTGGAGAGGGGTCTACTTCCTCCTATGGATCTCAGGAATCCATCCAGGGAAAGGAGGGTAGGAGTTGTTTAAGAATGGAACAGGTGTTTGAGGACAGCCACACCAAACAAGGCATCCCGGCGGGAGTCCTTGTCCAAGCAGTAATGGGCTGTGAAGGTAAGAACCGAGGCCCAGGTGGCTGCTCGACAGATCTGGTCGATGGACACAGAATTTAGATGAGCCATAGAGGTGGCCATGGCCCTCACATTATGAGCTGTGACATGGAAATACACTGAGCAATCCAATTGGACAGTGTTCTCTTAGAGACTGGAAGTCCCAAATGAAAAGGATCAAAAGCAACAAAAAGCTGGGAAGACCTTCGATGTTGCTGTGTCCTATGTAAGTAAAAAGCAAGAGCTCTTTTACAATCCAGAGTATGAAGATTCCTCTCTGCACTGGATGCATGAGGAGCTGGAAAAAAGACAAGTAACTATACCTCTTGATTAAGATGAAAAGGTGAGACCACTTTAGGCATAAAGTGTGGATTTGTCCTAAGGACTACCTTATCATGATGGAACCTTGTATAAGGTGGATTAGCCACTGTGATAAGGAAGCTTATCAAAGCTCAGGAAGGAGCTATAGAAAAGGTGAAGTGACTCTAAACAAGCAACCTGTCAGTTCTGGTAGAAATAAGAAAACAGAATTTTCCCATAAAAGACTACCAGTCCCAGAATGCACCAGGTTTCCAGCAGCCATTATAGGAGCTGAAGTGGGGAAACGTGTGTTCAATCAGGAGGGCTATGAGGTAATCCCTAAGCACTCATCTCAAAGGGCAGGGCCTGATACAGCACAGCTGCGCTGTGTTAGGGAGAAGCACTCATCTAAGCAGAATAAAGGTAGAGTTTATTCTACAGAGAAGCAGCTTGAGCTTGATCATCTTCATCATCAGGAGGATCATCAGAAGCAGAAGCCAAACCGGACGGACAGAGAAGGAAAGAAACCCTTTGGAAGAAAGAGGAGAAAAGCCTTTGAGAGGTCTAGAAGAGTCCAGAGCAGTACGTATACTGGGAGGCATTCCAAGGGCCAGCATACACCACTGGACTGGGGAAAGCCAGAGGAATGGTGCTGCAGAGCTAGGAATCTCCAGACGGTACCTGTGAGGTAGACGGCTGCACGTGGAAGGGACCCTAAGACCCGTGCCAGAAGGTATGTGAAGAGAGATCCAGTGTCCAGGGATCTGGACTACATACTGGCCAGGCTATATAGAGAGGAACTCTAACAGCAATGGAAGCTCAGGTATGAACACTGATCTATGCCAACTATAACCTTGAAAGACAGCAGGGAAACAAGTATTCTCCTGAAAGTGCTCCATTGGGAGATTCATCTGTGCCAATCCATGATATTGAACCCATGCTTATTGAAGAAGAGGGGGTGATAGCAGATGAAGAATCTGTTTACATGGACTGCTCTCTGTCTAAACTCCTTTGGTGATTTTCTGTTACAAAGTACAGCAACCATCACAAAGAAATACAAACTTGTTCTTTAATCTACTCAGAAAAGCTCCTGAGTAAGATTTTTAGCCACGCAGTAGAAAGCAAGCCAGCTAAGGGGTTTCAGCTGGATAACTGCTAGCAATTGAGCTTACCTAATTGCTTGTGAGCTCTAAGAGAATCACTTCTGAATCTATGTGGGAAGATATAAGAAGTTTACCTGAAAAGAACAGTTTTTTTCTTTCTTTGTGGATCTTGTTTGTTGTTTGATACAGTGCTAAGAGAATATTAGCTAAAGCCTACAGAAAAGACCAGTTTGTTACCAACCAGGTCTTATTTCTTTTGCTTTGATTGCCTGATAAGTTAAAATGTTGTTTTCCTGATTTTGTTTTTTCAAGTTTAACACTGAAAGCAAGTAACCTGATTTATGTGCTACCAAGCATATCTGTGTTGGGAGAAATAACCCCATAAATAAATATCTTATTGGCTTTACCCAAAAGCACAACTAATTATTGTGAGCAGCTGTGTCTGGTGTGAATGAACTGCATTGCCCACAATCCCTTGCAAATCATATAGATATATGCACTTGCCAAGACTGTGAAGATTCTCACCCAGGCAGCCGTCTGACACCACTAATGCCTGCAGTTCACTGATGCGGCGAGCTGAAGTAACTGCAATGAGGAAAATAACCTTCCATGAAAGAAACTTCAAGGAGGTAGTGGCTAAGGGTTCAAAAGGTGGCTTCATGAGCTGACCAAGAACCAAATTTAAGTCCCATGCCACCGGAGGAGGCCTAATAGGAGGTTTAGTTAAAGTTAGGCCTCTCATGAATCTTGCAATGAGAGGATGAGAGGAAATAGGTTGTCCATTGATGGGCTTAAGGGATGCTGCAATAGCACTCAAATGGACTCTTACTGAATTTGTTTTAAGGCCTGCATTGGAAAGATGCAGGAGATAGTCTAACAGAGAATTTAAAGGTAGTGCTAGAGGGTCAAGACCCTTTTCAGCACACCAAATGGAAAACCTTTTCCATTTAAAAGCATAAGAACGCCTGGTGGAAGGTTTTCTGGAAGCATGGAGGATATCCTTCACTTGTTGAGAAAGATTCCAGTCTTGAAGGTCTAGGCCTTCAGTAACCAAGCTCTGAGGTGTAGGGACTTGGGATTTGGGTGCCAAAAAGTCCCTTCCTCCTGGGACAGAAGGTCTGGAGCAGCTCCCAAGTCCAGAGAGGGGGCTTGGGAGAGATGTAGAAGTAGAGGGTACCACACTTGGCGTGGCCAGCGTGGAGCTATGAGGATCATAGAGCCTTGATCCCTCTGGAGTTTGAACAGAGTCTTGGGAATCAAGGGAATGGGTGGAAATGCATACAGGAAGCCCTGACCCCAATGGAGGAGGAAGGCATCCTTGGCCTGAACTCCCTGACACGGAATTCTGGAACAGAACCGGGGAAGTTTGGCATTCCACGGACTTGCAAAGAGGTCTATGTCCGGGGTTCCCCATTCTTGGAAGATTCTGAGTACCTGATCCATGTGCAGGGACCATTCGTGTGGAAGCAGAACTCGACTGAGTCTGTCTGCCCAAGAGTTTTGGACTCCTGGGAGGCATACTGCCAGGAGATGGATTTGATGCTCTCTGGCGAAGGCCCACAATCTTAAAGCTTCGTTGCAAAGTGACAGAGAGCCAGTTCCTCCGTGCTTGTTTATGTAAAACATGGCTACTTGATTGTGCGTATGAATGAGGACTGTCTTGTAGCTGAAGAGGGTATGAAAGACCTTGAGAGCTAGAAAAACTGCTCGAAGCTCCAAGTGGTTGATATGAAGGGAGGTCTCCTGTGGGGACCAAGTGCCTTGAGTGGAGAGGTCCTGTAGATGGGCTCCCCAACCTGTTTGGGAGGCATCTGTTGTGAGGGTTGCTTGGGGCAACAACTGTTGGAAGGGGGACCCCAGCAACAAATTTCGAGTGGACATCCACCATTGGAGAGACCAAAAGAGACGTTTGGTGGTTGCTATTTGGTCTGAGAGAGCTCCTGAAGCTTGAGTCCACTGGGTGGACAAAGTCTATTGAGCTGCTCTCATGTGTAGGCGAGCATAGGGTACCACATGCACTGTGGAAGCCATGTGGCCTAGCAGTTGTAGCATCTCCCGGGCAGTTAAGTGGCTCTTTGACTGAATCTGGGAGGCTAACTGCACTAGACGTTGGCAACGGGCCTGAGGAAGGTAAGCCCTTGCAGTAGTGGTATCCAACCAGGCCCCTATGAATTCTAGGGACTGAGTAGGGGTGAGCTGAGACTTTGGGAGGTTTATCACAAGTCCCAGATACTGCAGAATGCGCCTTGTGCGGTCCAAGGAATTCTGGGCCTCTGACTGAGATGGAGCTCGAATGAGCCAGTCGTCCAGGTATGGGAAGACAAATATTCCCAGAGTTCGTAGAAATGCAGCAACTATTGCCATGCATTTGGTGAACACTCTTGGAGCAGAGGCCAGACCGAAAGGAAGAACTCTGTTTTGGTAATGTTTTCCTTGGAAAAGAAACCGTAGGAATCTTCTGTGAGAGGGATGGATGAGGACATGGGTGTACGCATCCTTGAGATCTAGAGAACAAAGCCAATCCTGACTTTGAAGGTATGGAAGGAGAGTGCCCAGAGAAAGCATCTTGAACTTGTCCTTGCATAGAAATTTGTTCAATTCTCTGAAATCTAAGATGGGTCTGTATCCCCCTGTCTTCTTTGGAATGAGAAAATAGGGGGAGTGGAACCGTGACCCTTGATGAAGAAGAGGAACTTCTTCTATTGCCCTTTGGGCAAGAAGGGTAGCTACCTCTTGACTTAGAAGGTCGAGAAGAGATGTGGGAGAATTGAAGTGTCTCACCATAGTGTGGGGAGGAAGGTCTGAAAAATGAAGCTTGTAGCCCTCTCTTATTTATTTATTTATTTATTTATTAACAATTCTTATATACCGCACTATTAGACATCAGCGCGGTTTACATTGAACAGAAAACATCCGACAGTTTACACGTGTCTGGTCATTACATTTAACAGGAAGTACAACTTGGCGAAATAGGGGAAACTAAATACAATGCAGGGTTATGATGGAGAGGGTCCACTGCTCTGATGTTATTTGCTCCCATCTGGGAGTAAAATGAGCCAACCTTCCTGGAATGGTGAGAGGCTCTGGCTGCTTTAGAGCCAGAAAGGCTAAGTTTTCTAGCATCAAGTCAAAAACCCTGAGGAGGTTGGGCCTGCTGAGTTGCAGCAGCCCCTGTAGGCTTAGGACTGGCCTGTTTAGGTTGCTGACGCTTAATGGCAAAGCGACCTGTAGAAGATTGTTGGCCAGAAGTAGAAGGAAATCTGCCCTTTTTAAAGAAAGACTTTTTCTTGGCAGGAATGGAGGTTGACTTTGAAAGTCTATCCAGAGCAGAGTTTTCTGCATCCATTTGAGTGGCTTTTATTTGCCATTCTTTGCCAAATAGGTTTTCACCTGTACAGGGAAGATTTCCTAAGCCATCTTGAACCCAGGGCTCTAAATCAGAAGCCTGGAGCCAAGCAATTCTGCGAGCAGCTATGGCAATGCCTGAGGCTCTGCTGGCACCTTCAAAGGAGTCAAAGGCTGCCCTTTTGGAAAACTTTGAAATGTCTTGGGTATGCTTAAGCCAAATGAGGAATTCCTCCCTTTTATCCTCTGGAAGAAAAGGGAGGAAAGTGTGCAGTTTTTGTGCAACTTCCTTTAGAAACATACCCATGTAAAGGCTATAAGCATACTGGCTTGGAAGATTTTCCTACCAAAGGCATCCAAGGTCCTGCATTCTCTTCCTGGAGGAGCAGAAGAGTGTCTCTTTGTACTCTTTATCCTCTTCATAGCTGACTGCACCACAATGGAATGGTGAGGAAGCTGAGTTTTCTGAAATCCAGGACAAGGAGGGACACGATACATAGTGTCCAATCTACGAGAATGAGGAGAGACAGTGAGAGGAGTCTCCCATAGATCAATCATGTGTTCATAAAGAATCTCATGAATTGGTAAGGTGACCGCCTCTTTAGGAGCTCTAGAATAGCCTAAAATATCCAATTTTTTAGCTCTAGGCTCTGATTCAGAAGTTACTGAAATAGAAAGTCCTTTAGCTACTTCTCTTATGAAGTCTTGAAAGGACGTCTTCTGGAGGAGACATTCTTCTTTTTGGAGAAGAAGGCTCTTCAGGAAGGGCTATGGATACTTCAGGAGACTCGTCTGATGTATCAGAATCATCAGAGGAATCGAAGTATCGCCTGTCAGAGTGCTCTTCCAACGCTCGATACGCGTACGGTACCGGTAAGCAGCCCTGGACAAGGAACCGCTGCAGCCCGGTATCCTGGTCGATGTCGATGCAGTCGGTACCGGTATCGGTGCTGGTGCCGGTACCGGAGCCGATACCGAGAACGGCGTTTGTTTCGGTACCAGCGTCGTCGCAGCTTGAATGAAGGCCGTAATAGCCTGCTGCATGGACAGAACATTGTGATCCATCAACGCCATGAATGCCTGGAAGTCGGTACCGGGAGATTGTGCCGGTACCCCAGAGCATTCTAACAGGTGATCGGTCGAGGCCGTGCCATCGATGTCAACCTGTAACCCCATAGGAGGAGCTTTGGAAGCCGGAGCTTCCCGCCGGGGTTGTTTTGCTGGCACAGGATCCTCGAGGGCAAGCCCGGAGGCATCTCGATGCTTAGAGGGAGATCTACCCTTTGAGGACCTGCTAGGTTTATGTTTGGTTACCTGAGATCCATCAGGAGAAGAAGACCTGGAAGATGTCGATGCTACCGACGGTGCATCAGCAGGAAACAGCACATGGAGCTTGGCTGCTCGGTTCTGTAACCCCCGTTTAGACATAAGAGAGCAGGACGGACAATCCGAAATGGAGTGTTCAGGACCCAAACATTTAAGACACCATTCATGGGTATCTGTAACAGAAATAGTACTGCTACACTTACTACATTTTTTAAACCCGGAGGCTGGTTTTTCCATGAGGGAAATTTTCTTGTAGGCCCGGAGGCCCAAGAAGAGAATACACTAGGTGAAGAGAAAATATATATATATATTCTTTTTTTTTAAAGAAAGAAAGAGAAAAAGACCGGCGGTACCGGTCCGGAGCGGGGAAGGCAGACACGCGACCAAAGAAATAAAATAAAATAAAGAACTTCTTCAGCGGTGACAGGGCTCGACCTGCTGGCTCCGCGGCAAAGAAGAACTGAGGAGAGATGGTTAGGAAAGGCGGGAAGGCAGCGCGCAGGCGCTGTGGGATGCTCCCAAAAGCTTTCCTTTTTTGGGAAGCTGGGGAGCGTTCCCGCGCAGGCTCCGTCGGTACCGACATACACATATGTGAAGACTCATTCCTGCTTGTTCCTGGAGATAGCCTTTGACACTGCTCCTCACAGGTGACTTATAAACAAACTGAGCAGCCTAGGGATGGACCCTAAAGTTACTGCTTGGGTTAGAAATTGGTTGAGTGGGAGGCGACAAAGAGTACAAGTAAATGGAGCTCACTCTGAGGAGAAGGATGTTATCAGTGGTGTGCCCCAGGGATCTGTCCTTGGTCCGATTCTTTTTATCATCTTTGTTAGTGATATAGCGGGTGGGCTGTCGGGTAAGATTTGTCTATTTGCAGATGATACCAAAATCTGCAATAGAGTAGACACCCAGGAAAGAGTAGATAACATGAGGAGGGATCTAGCTAAGCTTGAAGAATGGTCTAGAATTTGGCAGCTGGGATTTAATGTTAAAAAATGTAAGGTTATGCATTTGGGCTGCAGCAATCCAAGGGAGCAATATAGTATAGGGGGTGAAGTACTTTTGTCCACTAAAGAAGAGCGGGACCTAGGTGTGGTTGTGTCTGATGATCTTAAAGTAGCTAAACAGGTAGAAAAGGTGATGGCAAAAGCTAGAAGGATGCTTGGGTGCATACGGAGAGGAATGGCTAGCAGAAAAAAGGAGGTGATATTGCCTCTGTATAAATCTTTGGTGCAACCTCATTTGGAGTATAGTGTGAAATTCTGGAGACCGCACCTTCAAAAGGATGTGAACAGGATGGAGTGGGTGCAGAGGGTGGCTACTAAAATGATTAGTGGTCTTCATTATAAAGCATATGAGGACAGACTCAAGGATCTTAATATGTACACCTTAGAGGAAAGGCGGGATAGAGGTGATATGATTGAGATGTTTAAATACTTCCGTGGCATAAATGTTCAGGGAGAGAGCCTCTTTCAATTGAAAGCAAGTTCTGCTACGAGGGGACATGGGATGAGGGTGAAGGGAGATAGATTCAGGAGTGATATGCAGAAATATTTCTTTACGGAAAGAGTAGTGGATCCGTGGAATAGTCTCCCAGTGGAGGTGGTAGAGATGAGGACAGTAACTGAATTCAAAAAAGCATGGGACAAACACAGAGGATCTCTAAAGGTAAAAAGGGGACTGTTGTAGTTGTTGATATGGAAGGACAGACTAGATAGGCCATGTGGTCTTTTTCTGTCATCATATTTCTATGTTTCTCACGCAGGCGTGGGGCCCTGCGACGCCGACACCGGGGTCACTGGGTCGGGCATCGATGAGGAGAAGGGGTCCTCACCGGGACGGCCCTCAGGAGACCTGGTGCCATTGCCGGGGGTCTCTGAGTCTGTACGGGGTACAAGGTCGCTTCTTGTCAGACTCTCGGGAACGCAGAAGGGGGCTAAATGACTGAGCGCGGGAGCTCTCGTGCTTGTCTGGAGCCCCCGACAGTGACTTTGAGGCCTTCTTCTTACGCCGCTCTACACTTCAGGGGACACCCTGGTTGGCGTGCCATCTTGAGCGCGGAGCCGAAGTGGGGGATCCCACCGGCGGAGAGATGACCGAAGGTGCCACTGGGTATTCCTAGGCAGCCTTACGGAAAATGTCCTCGGACCTCTGCTTACAACTGAGCAGGGCTTTGGAGGACATTTTCTTAAAAAAGTGAAAAGAGCTCTGGATCATGGTCGGCCCCGAAACACCGCAGACAGCAGTCATCGGTGTCCGTAAGCGACATGTTCTTGGAGCATCTATCGCACTTTTTGAAACCGGTGGCCACTGGGGCAAAAAGGGCCCCAGTGAGGTCAAAGACCCAAGCGGTCAGCGGTTGGAGGGAAAAAAGGGCGCGAAGCCCGCTAACAGCAAAAATGTTAGGGATGAGGACGTGCGTCCGAAGGGCTCCGCAGAAAAAGGGAGACTGAGCAAGATGGCACCTTTGGGCAGGAAGAGGACCATGCATGTGTGGCAGCAATCCCAAAGGCTTTCTTTGAAGGTTGGGGAATTGCTCTGTGTGGACTCCGTCGGTGCCGACATCACCCGTAAGTGAGGACTGACTTCCTGCTTGTTCCTGGACAAACAAGTTTATCAAGCAGAGGATAACTGGAACGTGTCTGTAGGGATCCATGGAAAACAAAAGACTAATTCAAGATGGTGCCATGGTGGCAGGCAAAGAGGCATACAGACATGGTGGAGCCTTCCAAAAGCTTTCAATAGAATCTGGGAAGTGTTCCCGTACAGGGCTTCGTTGGCGTGGTGGAGCCTCCCAAAAGCTTCCAAAAGAAGCTGGGGAGCGTTCCTGCACGGGGCTCCATTGGAGATTCCATCCATATGAGAGGACTCATCCCTGCTTGTCCATAGAGAATACAGACTACACAGAGGATTCTTGATGAAGCCCAGGCACTGCAAGCACCAATTGTGAGTTTCTACACTCAACACAGTCTTGCTGCACAACTTGCACTTTTTAAAGACACTGGGAACTTTTTTGGCATCATATAGCCATAGTAAAATCAAACAACTTAATTTTGAAACAAAAAGGCCTGACTAAACTACTGAATACTAAAAGATAGGTGATGAAAATGGTCAAGAAACTAAGAGTACTAAGAGGGAAGGCAGCTCACACATGTGAAAAAAATTCTACATATAAAAAAAAAATTACTTGTTTTATAAATAAAAATATAGAGAAATGGGAAGAATGTCTGACCAGCTGTATATAAATCAAAGACTGAGAAGACAGCATAGGTGATGGAGATGCACAGAATCCCAAAATGCTTCTTAAAACTGTGGAACCTTTTTCCTATTCTGGGCTCCGTTCAATGATGTCATGTACTTGTGAGGGACTTGACATCTTGCTTATTCTTGCAGAACTGAATTTATTCACATTTTTACTAAAACTAAGCCATCATTATTATTTTTCCTACAATATGTCTCTAAATGCTTAACTTTGGCTACCAAGGGATAACCGGGCAGCTGCTGAATATTGTCGCTGCATGGTTATCTCCGGATGCTACCTCTGCAATGCCCTGATGCTAGCTGGTTAGCATCAGGATGTGCAGCGATGGCACCCATGGATATTCAGTGGCATTAACCATGTAAGAGCCATTGAATATCCTGGTGACCACGATATCCAAACCCCCCCAACAGTGATTAAGCTATCATGCTTTATAGTTTTTTAAAATAAAAATAAGGACTTTAATAGCACATTGTAGATGTAAAGTTATTCTGGACAAAATGTGAATTCCTACCCTTGATTTTTTACTTGGTGTGTAAGACTTGGAGTTGCTGAAAATCAGTCTCACATCTTTACACAGTTCGAAGGGATTTTCATAATTCCCAGTCTCCAACTTTTCCCTAACTGTGCCAAAGTCCATTGGAGTGTCAATGATGTCCTTATAATCCTAAAAAAATAAAGCCTTATTAGTAAAATGTGATATTTTTTAAAGAAAACTGATGTATATTTATTAAATGCCATTAACCATATGCCCTGAATACTACATGACAATTTCAATAGATGAAAAGCGGCCCCATTTGAAAAGGTGAAGTATTCCTGAATGAGGATATAGCAAAAGGAAGAATGTGACTCAATGAAAATCCAAACTATACATGCTGTGCTTTTAGAAAGAGATTGGTTGTTCTATGAAATCTGAATCAACATAAAAAAAAATCCATGGGTATTTCTTAAGAACATGAAGTGAGAGGACATGGTCCTTAAGTTACAAAGCCACAAACATCTAAATGCTGTCTTACCAATATCAGGTGCAGAGATACAGTTTATATGGTCAAACTGTATATGTCAATTAGCCTCAAAGTGAGTAGAAGCCATCACAACCTCCATATGGTACAAAGAAAAACACATTTTTCTGCAAATTTGAATGCATAATTACTATGTATTTGCATTTTTTGGAGAGTCAGAATAAGAAAACAGTAAAAATGCCAAAGTTTGACACCCTTCAAGTTGTTGATTCATTACATCTTTTTCTTTTAAATGAAGTTCTTAACGAGGATCTAAAAGTTGATTGACTTGTCAAGTCTTCTATTAACCAGTGGAAGACAATTCTATAGTAGAACAAATAATATGACCCTTCTAACTTCTCAGGTTGTGATTGCTGCTCTGTCTAATTTAAAAATAATGGGCTTCTCTTAGCACCTAAGCATTTGAAAATGAAGATAATTCATCATTACAAAGCAGAGGAAGGGTATAAAATATCTGTAAACATTGCCAGCTAGCAATTTCAAAGGTCAAAAACATAGTTCAGAATGCAAATTATATGGAATTGTTGAAGTCAATGCAAGATCTGGAAGGCAAAGAAAAATCTATGATAGACTTGTTTGAAAACTGGTGAGATCTGCAAAACAGAACCACAGATCACTGCAATTTACCTGTTGAAAAGTTTAGCTGTCACTGCAGTAGTTGTCCACAGATCCACATTACAGCATTGCTTACATAGCAATGATATCCGTGGGACATTGTCAGAAGGAAACCTTTTCAAGGTCCTCATCATACAAGTCATCGTCTAAAGTATGCAAAAGAAAACTTTGATAAGCCTAAACCTTTTGGAACAAAAGTGCTTTGGACTGATAAAACAAAAATTGAACTGTTCGGCCACAACCACACAAAATGCATTTGGAGAAGACAGGATGAAGCATTTAATGAAGAGAACACCTTACCAACTGTTAAGCATTAGGAGAGGTGATATATTATGCTCTGGAGGTCTATGGCAGACAGTGAGACAAGGAATATTGTGCAGGTAGAATGCTGCAGATCTAAAATTAGTAATTTGTAACCTATCATTAAAATCATCTCCAGTACCTGAAGATTGGAGGTGGCAAATGTATCACTAATTTTTAAATA
The DNA here is from genome assembly GCA_033557465.1 of Ichthyophis bannanicus. Lineage (NCBI taxonomy): Eukaryota > Metazoa > Chordata > Amphibia > Gymnophiona > Ichthyophiidae > Ichthyophis > Ichthyophis bannanicus. The sequence goes on from CM066033.1 coordinate 1,308,014,118, forward strand.
GGAATGCAGGACTGATCCAGGAAACTCCACACCAGTGAACCTTACGTCCATGCCAGGCAAAATAGCAGAAACTATTATAAAGAACAAAATTACCAAACACCTAGACAGCCATAGTTTAATGGGATAAAGCAAACATGGATTTAACCAAGAGAAGCCTTGTCTCGTCAATCCGTTATATTTTTTTAAGGCATGAATAAACATGTGGATAAAGGTGAGCCAGTTGACATAGCAAAATTATTTACCTGTAACAGATGTTTCCGTAGACAGTAGGATTGATTTGATACACAAGTGGGTAGCGTCATTGATGTTGCTGGGACAGAACTGCTCTCCATCAGCTCAGAACTTTAGTGTAAAGTTCTGAGAATGTGTAGTCCTTGACAAATGCAGCGGTCTCCTCGGCTGATTTCCAAGCTCAATAAATGCAACTCTGGGGGAGGTGGGGGTGGAGGGAGGGATTGTGTGCCTTATCAATCCTGCTGTCTATGGAAAACACCTGTTGTAGATAAATAACTTTGCTTTTTCCACCAACAAGCAGGATTGCTTCAGGCACACAATTGGGCAATTCCTTCAGGCACACAAATGGCCACACAAATGGGCTGAGGGCTGCTCCTACTGGAAGACCTAGAATTAAAATGATTTTTTTTAGCAGCCACAGTAATGCCAGAGTTGCCGTGCACTCTGAATTTGCTGCTCAAACTTATAAATAGCAAGCTTCAACTGATAAGGACATTATTGGCTCACTAAGTGTGTTTGTTCAAGTTGAAGCTTAGGCATGTATTGGTACTGCAGCAGGTGTTATGTGATGAGACTTGATTGTGGCGGTATGGGGAACTAGTTGGATTTAAGTTTCATTTGGCATTTTTAATTTAGTTTGTCATGAGTCTGTAGCAGGAAGGGTCTTTCATTTTCTTTTTTTTTTCCTGAGGTTATGGATAATCAGTGGGACCCTAAAGCCATCTCTTTGATCTCCAAAGGGTATTATTTTTGTCATTTGTACCGCTTTGGTTCTTAACCTTGTCAAGAAAAATTTGTGTTAGGTGATCAAGAAAGCACAGATGAGATATCACTTTTAGAACTAAGAATATTGGGCCTGATACACCGGGATATTCAGCCACACTAACATGGTTAGTGCCGCTACTAGCTGAATGGCATTTAGGCATTCTGGGGGCAGAGCAGAGGCAGCACCAAGTGATAACTAGGTAGCGGTGATATTGAGCTGCTGCCTGGTTATCGCTATGTGGCGAAAGTTAGGCACTTCGCAGGCTGTCCTAGCTTTCGATACAGAAGCTAACCAGGCAGTGACTGAATATTGCTGCTGCCTGGTTAGCTTCATCACCATCTGGCTAACCCAGATATTCAATGCCAATGGCTGAATATGGCCCTGAATATCCGGGTCTAAAGTTCAGCGCCTGTGGCTAACCGCTTTGGCAGTGCTAGCCACCGCTGCTGAATGTCAGGCTCATTATTTTTAGTATTATTTTATATTTACTTTTAGAACATATCTTCAGGAATCGAGCCTTCCATAGGACCGGAATTTCATTATCTTATGCTCCTAAAATTGCTTTTGAAGTTCTATGGTCTGATGCAGAAAAATTTATCACTTGGAAGGAGTTTTGAAAGAGAATATTTAGGGAAGGATAAGTCCCCTGAATTTCAACAAGAGAAAGAAAAGTAGGCATGACCAATATGGGCATAGCAGAGTGCAAATGTTTTCTGTCTAAAGTGCCATGCAGGGTTAGGGAAAAAGATTTGTCCTCCAGCCATAAAAAAGAATGAAACTTGCCATTTCTACATGAAAAACAGAGGAATTAGAAGTTTTTGGGGAGTGGTTTTTAGCTGTCCAAAAATGGAGATGAAGGAAATTACTTTCATGCTGCATTATACAGTTTGGGAAGTTGTGTAGGTTAGTAAGAGGAAGAAATGGAAATTACACTAACCTGGTAATTGTAGTTCCTGGAGGGTCCAGTTTAGTCCTCCAACATCGGGTAGTGCCCCTCCTCCTGCAGCCTGGAGCAATCAAGTCTTCTGTAGTATATATGCAGACGGAGCTCCCAGAAGCCCCCAGTGTACTAGTAACAAAGCATACTTAACGAAGCAACACATTAGATTAATATACAAAATGACATAATGAAAATGACATAATTAAAGAACAATTTGTTTCCCCCCCACAAAAATATCCAACTTTCTCCCCAAACGAGAAAGTCAGAACACTGTATTGCGCTGGAACCAACGCCCCAGAAATCAAAATACAGCTCCGTATCAGAAATCTCAGGAGCTGACTGAACACCTGAGAAAGGAAGAGCCATAGCCAAAAACGCGGCTGCAAAAAAGGTTCGAACGGCAAGAGGAACCGTCTTATGATCCACCGTTCGGAAAGCGCGCCGCATTTTTATAACAGATAGTCGGGAGGGAAGGAGGACTAAACTGGACCCTCCAGGAACTACAATTACCAGGTTAGTGTAATTTCCATTTCCTGTTCGGTAATCCAGTTTAGTCCTCCAACATCGGGATGTAACAGAGCAGTTAAGACCGGGCGGGACCTTGCCATCCGGCGCGCAGAACCGCCAAACAAAAGAGGAATCCCGAGCCGCTGACACATCTAAACGATAGTGTGTACTGAAAGCATGCAGAGACGACCAGGTGGCCGCCTTACAGATATCTGCTGGCGGAACTAGGCTATACTCCGCCCAAGCGGTCGCCTGAGCCCTAGTGGAATGATCCAGTAGCCCCTCCGGAACAGACCGCTGCTGCAACAGATACGCAGACGCGAACGCTTCCTTGAGCCATCTTGCAACGGAGGCCTTAGCCACCGCTTCCCCTTTACGTGCACCACCGAAGAGCACGAATAGCCGGTCAGTCTTCCGAAAAGATTCGGTAGCCGTCAAATAACGACGAAGTGCACGACCCACATCGAGACGGTGAAGACTTTTGTCCGCCGACCCGACAGAGTGGGAAGAAAGAACTGGAAGAAACACTGCCTGATTCACATGAATAGGGGAAACCACCTTCGGCCAAAAGGAAGGGACCGGGGAAAAAGACAAAAAAGACAAAAAAGGTTCTCGGCAGGACAGCGCATGTAGATCTGAAATACGCCGTGCCGAACAGATGGCTACAAGAAAAACCGTCTTCAGCGTAAAATCTTTCAGAAACGCCCTACTCAGGGGCCCGCATCACTAGATTCAAGTCCCCCGGAGGAACGAAAATCCTGCGGGAGGGCCGCAAATGAAAAACAGTCGTAAGAAAACGACGTACGTCCGGATAAGAACCGCGGAGACGGCCTAAAACTTTGCCTCGATAACAAGAGATAGCCGCCAACTGGACTTTCAGGGAACTAGCCGCAAGGCCCTTATCAAAAGCAACCTGAAGAAACTTAAAACGACGGAGACGGAAACGGAAACCGTCGCCGCCCGGACTCCATGCCGGGAGCACCAGTCTTCAAAGATCCCCCAAATCCGAACGTAAGTAAGAGAAGTGGACGTTTTCCCCGCCCGCAGTAGGGAAGAAATCACCGCGGGGGGAGTAACCCTTCTTTTTCAGCCGAGCCCTCTCCATGGCCAAACCGTAAGCGAGAATCGACCCACTTGGGGCATCCGCAAGGGTCCCTGAAAAAGAAGATTCGGCAGCGTGGATAGGAGCCAAGGAATGCCGTCGCTCAGCCGGACCAGATCGGCATACCAGGGCCACCCAGGCCAGTCCGGGGCCACCAGTAACACTCGACCCCGATGGCCCTCAATGCGCTGAACGACCCGGCCAATCAGAACCCACGGAGGAAAGACATAAAGAAGGCCGGACGTTGGCCACGGCTGAATGAGAGCGTCGAGCCCCTCGGACATGCGCTCCCTTTGCCTGCTGAAGAAGCGTCCTGTCTCGGCCGATTGAAATGTCGCCATGAGATCCATGAAGGGCGGCCCCCCCCCCGACGAACTATTTGCACGTAAACTTGCGGGTTTAGCTCCCACTCTCCGGGGTCCACCCGCACTCTGCAGCGAAAATTGGCCTGAACATTGTCTGCGCCTGCAATAGGCGCTGCCGAGATGGCCGGAAGACGAGACTGCACCCAATTGACCAAGGCCATCGCTTCTGATTCCAGGGCCATGCTGCCGGTGCCCCCTTGGCGATTGATGTAAGCTACGGTGGTCGCAATGTCCGAGAGGACTCGCACCGGCCGGTCGAGAACTAGGGCTTTGAGGCCAAGAGGGCTAGCCGCACCGCCCGCAATTCGAGGCGGTTGATCGACCAAGAAGTCTCCAGGGGAGACCATTCCCCTTGAGCGAAGCGGGTCTCGCAGTGAGCCCCCCAGCCGGTTAGGCTGGCATCCGTTGTGAACGGAACCCAAAGTGGAGGCTCCAGGGAATCCCCCGCGCCAGGTTCTCGGAGGAGAGCCACCACCGGAGTGATCGGCGAACCGCCCTTGGGCAAGTCAATCTCCTGTTCAACGAGTCGAATTGGTTGGACCAACGGCGCAGCAGAGCACTCTGCAGCGGGCGCATGTGGAAGCGCGCCCAGGGCACCACCTCCAAGGTTGCTGCCATCGTACCGAGGAGCTGTAGCTATCACCATGCAGACGGAACGGGCATCCCCCTGAAGAGTCGGACAAGAGACCGAATGCGGCGCTCCGGCAGGCACACCAAGCCCCGTGCTGTGTCGAGGCTCACTCCCAGATACTCGAGATCCTGAGTCGGGCACAGACAACTCTTGCATTCTTTCACCACCCAGCCGAGGGACCGCAGCAGAGCCACCACCCTGCTCGTGACGTGCACACACTCCTGACTGGACTTTGCCCGAATCCACCAGTCGTCGAGATACGGATGGACCAGGATGCCCTCTTTGCCCAAGGCCGCCGCGACCACTACCATCACGTTTGTGAAGGTGCGGGGGGCCGTGGCGAGACCAAACGGCATGGCCGGAAATTGGAAGTGGCCCCACGGAAGAGCGAAGTGGAGAAACCGTTGATGAGACGGCCGGATGGGAATGTGTAATGTGGTCTGCAGCGGCTGTGGAAGATCCTGCAGCAGGGGCTCTGAGGAGGGGGGAGATAAGGTGCTGAGGGACCCAGCTAGCAACGCAGTGGGTATGGGGAAAGCCTCCGGGATGCAGCGTGCAGGTGTAACACAAGCAAGCTATTAATGTACCCTTCGGCTGATTACATTTCACATATAATACAGTCAGAGAAAAAAGCATTGTAGAGACTTAAACCACCTTTCCTCTTCTTGTGTGGGGTTTCATTTATTTATTTATTTATTTTTTGCATTTAAAACAAAAAGCAAGGAAGGCTCAGGGAAACCCAAGACTGTTTAAGAAAAGGATTTTGAAACTCCACGTGCCTCCACAGCATGATTAAGTGTGTGGAAACTGCTGTTTAGAGCTGTTTCCTCTAAAAAGAAACACTGAAGAGAAAAACAAAACAGCCGCTGGCACCGAAAAACTGTCAGGTATTCGCAGAACTGAGAAGGGAACTGTCAGTCATTCACTGTGCTGGCATAGAGAAACTTTCAAGGTCAGGGTAAGGCAATTACAGTGACTGAAAGTAGGGAAATTAGAGTGGGATCCCTCCGCAGCCATTCAGACCTCCATGGTAGGGGCTGAAAGGTGTTTCTGGGGAGGGATGTAGAAGCTCAATCCAGCCATAGGAAAATTACAGTGAGCATGCTTAATTAGGCCGAGCCCAAAACAGTCAGGATCCAAAACACTGACTTAAAACCTCAACCAAATGGTATATTGAATAAGACAGGTATAATAATCAGTAGGACGTACAAAGTAACCCGGCTGCAGTTTGTGGACTAAAAAGTCAAAGTAGGCACTTCCAAACTCAGGGGCAGCCGGTCCGGATACAGCTGAAAGCATCCCAGAGCAGCTGAGGCAAGGAAGAAAAAAACAAAAACAGAGTACTCACAGTTTTCTTACAGAAAATGATACCTGAACTTCCTGGAGGTATCCAAACTCTCGTGGTAAAGACTCAGTGCAGCGTAAAGCCAATGGAGAGCTCCCCCGAAGCCAAGCTCCGGAGTTCCCAAGTTCCTCAGGGGAAGCAAGATGCTGGGGGAAGAGCAGAGCTGATGCCTGAGGTCCCTGTGTTTCTTCTGACAGCCTATGCAGCGTAAACCTGAATAAGGCACAGGGAGAACTAAAAAGAAATAACTGCGTCCCGCAGGAACAGGCATTTAACAATATTCCCCATAATAGGTAATGCCTCAGCCAGCCTTCTTTGTTGGGCACAGTGGGGAATGGAACCCATGAGCCCTGCACCCTTCGTCAGTGACTCAGCATTGTACTGTGGCTCTGAATTGCATACTGTTCTCTATCCATGCCTTCTGTACTTTTTATCCATTATGTTCATACATAGGCAGAGAAAAAAGTAACCTCTGCACAACTCACAGCTAGCAAGTGTTGTGGAAAAAAACTGAAACAACAATATAGCTTTTAGAAGCCAGCAGAGAAGTAATCTGGCTTCCCGCCAAAAACCGAGGCTCATTAGCTATTCAAAATGGCCACCAGCAAAAATAAAACACCAAAAGAGTGAATTAAACCCCCCAAAAGCTAAGGAATTAACTTAAAAAGTCAAAGAAGAAGGTGGGAGGGTTGCAGGCATGAGAGAAATGCCTAAAATCGCTGAAAAATCAAGAAAAATCAATCGAGTTACCACAGAGCTGCAAACAGCAGTGGGAGAAGACATTCCAGGTCTGAAGAAACTGCAGCACAGCTCTTGCAGATGCCAGAGTCAGTCATTGTACCTCTGCGGGACCCACAAATCACACATTGAGGTTTGGCAGCCATGCTAAGGCAACCTGCTTCCAGGGGGAAAGAAGGAAACAGGAACAGGGAAGCCCACAGCAAAGGGACTAACCGTATTCAAATCAGTACAGCTTTAAATTTAAAACGTTTGTTTTTTTTTTTTTTTACAGAAAACAAAATACTCCCCAGAATCCTAGGGGTGCCCTGAGCAAAATCGCCAGCAAAAGAAACCCCAAAAATGCCAGGGGAACCCGTGCACAAGTGTTAAAAAGTGCCCTTAAAAAGCACACTTTAGAAATCCAAAATGGCCGCCGCATTTTTTCACCCACAATAAAAAAAGGCGCGAAAATACAAAGGTAACCAAATAATATGGAACAGAAAGAAAACGACCCTCTAATACAGGGCAAGCGAAAAAAATCAGGAAAAAGTGCAATTCGGAAGCCAGGGGAGCCGACAGAGCCTCTGACAATGCAAAAAACAACAGAGCTGAAAAGTTAAAGCAAGGAAAATTCCTACCAGCTCAGGGAACAGCAAGGAACTCAGCCAACTTCTCCAAGTGACAGGCAATGCTGTAGCAGGTATGGCTCTTCCCCGAACAGTCTTGGGGAGAGCTCAACCCAGGTTTCAGATGTTCCCAGGCAGGAACCCAATGCAGGTCTGGCTTCCCCCAGGATGTCCCCTGTGGCAATGCTCCTTTTTTTTTTCTTTTAAAGATACAGCTACCTAGCAAAGAAATGGTAAATAAAGGACCCAAAATAAAACCCCAAAAGAACTAATTAACTAGTGTTGCTCCTTGAAGTGTCACTTAGTGTGCCCAGAAAGGGCACAGAAGTCTGCAAGCTGCAAGGAGACTGGACACACTGGGGGCTTCTGGGAGCTCCGTCTGCATATATACTACAGAAGACTTGATTGGTCCAGTCTCCAGGCTGCAGGAGGAGGGGCACTACCCGATGTTGGAGGACTAAACTGGATTACCGAACAGGAACCAGCATTTTGTGGAGAGGTGAACCAATCTTATTGATTTCAGGAGGGCCCTAGAAGGAACAAATAACGTAGTAGAAAAGAGAAAAAAATGTTTATTTCTATGTCGCTGATATAAAACCCCTCAGAGCAATTGTTCAATGTTTACATCAAGACTGCAGTAAAGATAGACTAGAAGACTAACCCAGAGGATGATATATCCTACTTAGATGATTTGAGGGAAATGGACTGTAGATCATTTGCAGCACAAATATTTGTACAGAAGGAATTTCAGAATATAAAATATCAATCAGAAACAGATTGTTGATTTAGATAGAGGAAATTCAAAATTAGGCCAATCTTTGTGAATATAGTTTTTCAAGATGAGACCTGTATGTTTGTTGGAGGCATCTAAGGTAAGGACTATTTGATAACGTGTTTTGTGCCTTTATTTTCTATTTCTTCTTTTTTTTTTTGCTGCCGAAAGATGCAATGGAGGAGAAAGGGAGAAAAAGCCTGTTAATGAACTCCATAATACTGGTTGACATTATTCTTTCAGCAGTTCATGAACTGGAACAGCCAGAGCAGCTTTTGAGATTTCAATATATATGTCAACAATTCCAAGATGTGAACATGTGTTTCTAGTATCTGAAACAGAGGAAAAGGAAAATATCTGGACATCTTCTAAAGGAAATTTGGATAAGAAATGTCTTCATAAGGAGATGTATTCCTTTAGGTGAAATTAGAGTAAGGATATGAAAGTTGTCCAAATATGAAGGAATATAATCTCTAGATGAAAACTGAAGATGAAGATGGAGCCCATTTTTGCTCGGTGTCTAAGGTACAGTACATAGAAGACAGACAATAAGATAAAATGGAATCTCTCTCTTGTTCTGGTTAAAGAGCAGAACATCAAGATGTTGAAATTGTTTATGAGGACATGTGAGATTTGTTTTAAAATAAGTTTGATTAAACTCTCAAACATGCACAGTATAAAGCAACTGGCTCAAGAGAATGAAGGAAATAGAGAGAGGATGGACTGCTGTCTGCAGCAATCTAAATAGTCGAGATAGCCAATGGTTTATGCACAGGGCATTATGCAATCCATGTGGGATTTTGTGCTGACGCCCGCACAGAAGAGAGAGCAGCTGTGCAGAGAGTTAGTCTTCATGGGGATTTTTAATAGGGGGCTTTGTAGCTTGGTTCTGAGATAGGGGCCATGTGCTCCTTCTAAGTAGGAATGTTGTTAGTGCTAGAAAATTTGTTTCATGTGTGCTTTCATTAGTATAGCCTAACAGAACTCATCATCAGGCTTTTGCAGGTGCTGAAAAAACAGCTGCATAAAAACTGTTTTATGCTGTTGTATGCTGTTTGTATGCTCAACAGCCGTCCGCTAACAAACAACCAACATCCAATAACCGTGCTGGTAAAAGGCAGACAGCTCCATGGTTCTCTCCTGAGCTACGAACTTCCCTACTCCTCCTGAGAAAACTTGAAAGAAAATGGAGGCACACTCATAATTGTTCAGACCAAGCCACATACCTAGCTCACTTGAAAACTCATCGTGAAGCAATATGGAACAAAAGGAAAGAATTCCACTATGAGCTCCTCAGCCGCTCACTAAACAAACCACACAACCTCTACAGCTTAGTAAGATCCTTAACAAAGGAACCATCAATACCACAACAAGAACATATACAGCCACAGCTATATGCCAACTATATTCAATCCAAAGCTGTCAAAACAATCACAGCCACCATACCAGAATCTTCCCACTCTCCCCAGCACCAGAATCCACTGATTAAGCTTTCACCTCCATCTGCGAAAAGCATTGAAGACATTATTGCCACCATCAACACCACCACTGCTCCAAATGACCCATGCCCAGCATAATGGATCAGATCAATTTGATTGGAACTCAGTCCAATCATCGCAGTGATCGCAAACCTGTCCTTCTCAACAGGAGTATTCCCATCTGCTCTCAAGCAGACATCCATTCGTCCACTGCTAAAGAACAACCAGCTGGATTCAAAGGAGGAGGAGTCTTACCGGCCGATCTCCAGTATCCCACTACTAGCTAAAATTCTTGAGAAGGTGACTCAGAGACAGATCCAGCATCATATAGATACCTCATCCCCTAGACCCCTCTCAACATGGATTTAGGGAGGCTCACGGAGTTGAAATACTCCTTACCTCCCTAACCAACAAACTTATCATTGAGATTGCCAACATCAAAAGGGGTGTTGCGCTAAAGAGTAGTTACTCACCTGTAACAGGTGTTCTCCAGGAGCAGCAGGAATCAGTCCTCACATATGTGTGTCATCGGCGCCGATGAAGCCCCAGCGGAGCATTTCCCCAGCTTTCCATGAAAGCCTTTGGGAATGCTGGCACGCATGCGCGGTTCCCTTCCCGCCTAAAGGTGCCATCTTACCTCAGTCAAATGACATAGCTAAGAAGAGCACACAAAAATGTAAAAACACAAACTATGTACAACTGCAACTCCAAGGGGAGGAGGGAGGGTTGTGAGGACTGATTCCTGCTGCTCCTGGAGAACACTTGTTACAGGTGAGTAACTACTCTTTCTCCAGGACCAAGCAGGAAGTCAGTCCTCACATATGAGTGACTCCCTAGCTCCGGGCTACCGAGTAACCCAGGCTGAACAAGAGAACTCCCTCTGGTCCCAGCAGCAAAGAAAGGCTTTTCAAGGATACAACCTCCACCGGTAGCCCAACAGAGGGCAGGAGTTGCCTAAACCTCAAAGAGATTCCGGAGTACTGCTTGGCCAAAAGCACTGTCCCTACGGGACTCCCTCTCCAGACAGTAGTGGGCTGCAAAGGTCTGGCTTGAAGACCAAGTTGCAGCCCTGCAGATGTCTACCAAGGGCACAGAGCGGAGATACAGTCAGGTGATACAGTCAGCCACCCAGATGAACAAGGTACGCTTGGACACAGCCAACCCCAACTTATTGGGGTCAAAGGAAACGAAGAGCTGAGTAGCCCTTCTATGCCCCTGCATACGGTCAAGGTAGAAGGATAAGGCCCTCCTACAGTCCAGGGTATGCAGGACTGCTTCAGCCTGGCTTGCATGAGGGCTAGGGAAGAATGTTGGAAGAACCACCTCCTGATTGAGGTGGAAAGAGGAGACAACCTTAGGGAGGAACTTGGGATGAATCTTGAGGACTACCCTGTTCCTATAAATCCTGGTGTAAGGCCTATCACAGACCAGGGCCTGAAGCTCACTCACTCGCCTAGCCGAGGTAAGGGCTATCAGGAAGAGTGTCTTCCAGGAGAGGAAGTGCAGTGGACAAGTAGCCATCGGCTCAAAGGGTAGGCGAGTCAGTTGCTGCAAGACCACATTCAGCTCCCACTCAGGAGCAGGAGGACGGATGGGGGGCTTGAGCAAAAGCAAGCCCCTGGAGAAAGCGGGACACCAAGGGGTGATCTGACAAAGAATGTCCCTCCACCAGTGAGTGGTGAGCTGCTAAAGCTGAGAGGTGGACCCAAACAGAATTGGACTTAAGTCCCTGATTAGATAAGTGCAGTAAGTACTGAAGCACTACTGGCACAGTACATGAGAAAGGATCCTCTGTACGTAGCTGACACCACACAGAAAACCTCTTCCATTTGAGAGCATAGGCTTTCCTAGTGGACTGTTTTCTAGAGGCAAGGACAACCTCCTCAACTTCCTGAGGCAGGCCCCAGGGAGCCAAGACTACCCTTGCAGCCTCCAGGCCATCAAATTGAGAGTCTTGAGATTGGGGTGTAGTAAGGAACCCTGCTCCTGAGAGAGAAGGTCGGGTTGCAACCCCAGAGGCAGTGGGGGATCCACTGCCAGTTGAAGCAGAAGAGGAAACCAAGGCTGTCTCGGCCATCTGGGAGCTAACAGCAGGACCGAGGCCTTGTCCCGAAGAATCTTGAACAGAGTCCGGGCCACCAAGGGAATGGGAGGAAACGCATACAGGAGGCCCTGAGACCAGGACATCAGAAAAGCATCTGGTGCGATCCTCAAAGGATGTGGTTGCCTGGAGCAGAACTTGGGTAGCTGCTTGTTTAGTGGACTGGCAAAACGATCTATCCAAGGGAGACCCCACTTCAGGAAGATCTTTTGAACTACCAAGGGATGCAGCTGCACTCGTGGGGCTGCATAATCCTGCTCAACCGGTCGGCCAGGCAGTTTTCCTGGCCTGGGAGGTACACCGCCTTGAGAAGCATGTGGTGCTTCAGGGCAAAGGAACAAAGGTCCTGAGTTTCTCGACAAAGGATCTGGGTCCCAGTGCCGCCCTGCTTGTTCACATAAAACATGGCCACCTGGTTGTCTGTTTGAATCAAGACTGAGCGGTGAGCCAGGGCTGGAGAAAAAACTCTGAGAGCCAAGCGGATAGCTCAAAGTTCCAGCATATTGATCTGTTGGGCTGCCTCCCAGGGAAACCAGAGGCCTTGGGTGCACTTGTCCAGACAATGAGCGCCCCAGCCCTTCAGAGGCGCGTCGGTGGTGAGGACCACTGAGTATTCTGGCATTTGGAAGGGCATTCCCTTGAGTAGATTGGGTGGATGTAGCCACCAGCTGAGGGAGGCCAAAAGGTGTTTGGACACCTTTATCCTGTCTCGTAAGTGGCCTATGGCTTGAGACCACTGATTTCGAAGGCACCACTGTGCAGGCCTCATATGGAGCCTGGCATTGGGAGTCACATGTACTGTCGAAGCCATGTGACCCAGAAGCCTGAGGCAGAGTCTGGCGGAGACCAGGGACCTGTTCAGAAACTGCTTTGCCACGTCCATCAGCCGTAGAGCCCTGTCTTCTGGCAAGAATGCCTTTGCCAGTTGAGAATCCAACCTTGCCCCTATGAACTCCAAGTTCTGGGAGGGGAGCAAAGTGGACTTTGCGAAGTTTATGACAAAGCCCACCTTTTGGAGCAGAGCAGTGGTGTTGAGGGTGGCTTGTCTGGCCTCCAGGGATGTCTGACCCCTGATGAGCCAGTCGTCCAGATAGGGAAAGACAAAGATGCCTTGATTTCTCAGGTAGGCCGCAACCACTGCCAGGCACTTGGTAAAGACCCTGGGAGCGGAGGACAGGCCAAAAGGCAGTACTCTGTACTGATAATGGTTTCCTCCCACAATGAACCTGAGGTACTTTCTGTGGTCTAGATGAATGAGGATGTGAGTGTACGCATCCTTTAGATCTAAGGAGCATAGCCAATCTCCCTGCTGGAGGTAGGGCAGAAGTGTTCCAAGAGTAAGCATCTTGAACTTTTCTTTCTCTAGGAACTTGTTGAGGTTTCTGAGGTCCAGAATGGGTCGAAGGCCACCAGTTCTTTTGGGTATCAGGAAATACCTGGAGTAGAATCCATGACCTTGCAAGTGGGGAGGCACAGGCTCCACCGCCCTGTCCACCAACAGACCATGAAGCTCTTGTAGCAGGAGGCCTGTGTGCAGGGGAGGCCTTGAAGGCTCCCCTGGAAAATATGGTGGTAGCAGTTGGTGAAAATGGAGGGCATAGCCATTTTGAACTATGTCCAGCACCCAACTGTCCCCAGTGATAAGGGGCCACTGGTGGGCAAAGAGGGCGAGGCAACCTCCTGTGCAGGGTGGGGAGAGCAGTGGAGAGGCTACGCTCAAGGAGTCAAAAACCCCCACCCTGCTGAGTGGTAGCAGGGGCCTGAGGCTTGGGGGTCCTCTGCCTATGGGGCCCATTACCCTAGCCCTTGGCTTGCTGACCCTGGGGGGCAGGTTGGGCAGCCTGATATTGAGGGTACTGTTTGTAGGCAGTGCCCTTCCTCGGGTAAAAGGGCTTTTTACCCGAGCCCTTCTTCTTATATGAAGGGGCAGAGGTCTTCCTCGACAGCCTTGTCCGGGTAAGGTGCTCTGTCTCGAGCTGAGCGGCCTTCTCGGTCACGGGTCTGCCAAAAAGGTTCTCACCTCGGCAGGGGAAATTGACCAACTTGTCCTGAACCCATGGCTCAAGGTCCGATGACTGCAGCCACGCCTGGCGTCGAGCCGCGATGCCGGCAGCCGCTACTCGGGGCGAAGCCTCGAAGCCATCGTAGGCGGCGCGGGAAATGAACTTCGAGCATTCCCGAATCCCCGAGGACAAGGTCTGAAATCTCTGCAAGGGTTCCCCGGAGAGACCAGCAGAGAAGCCGGCCAGTTCTTTGGCCAGGTCCCGCAAGTACATGCCCATGTACAGCTGGTAAGACTGGACACGGCAAGCAAGCATCGACCCCTGGAAGCACTTCCTACCGACGCCATCGAGGTTGCGGGCCTCCCTGCCGGGGGGCACCGTGGAGTGCATCTTCTGGCTCTTCAGATGATGCATGGCTGATTCCACAACCATGGAATGGTGTGGTAGTTGTGCTTTCTGGAAACCAGAGCTTTTGCGGAGTCGATAAATGGAATCGACTCGCTTGCTCAGAACCGGCGCCGAGGCCTCCCACATTTGGAAGAGGAGCCGTTCCAGCATCGGAGGAACCGGGACAGTAAAGGCCTCCTTCGGAGGAGAGTCGTACTGCAGAGCATCGAGCTCCTCGGCTCGAGGCTCTTCCTCAGGATCGGCAGGGATAGCCAAGGCAGCGGCCATATCCCGGACGAACTCCGAGAACCTAGTGTCCTCCGGAGGGGATCAGACTGAGGTGAGTCCGACGGGACGCACCGAGTCTTAAAAGTATCGGGAGACTCCTCGTCCTCCATCTCCCAGGCGGACTCGTCCGAGGAGGAGTCAGGATCCGACCTCGCGGGGCCCCGAGGCACCCGCCCCGATGCCGGGGGCACCGGCGTCGACAACCTCGGTCCCAAACGGGAGGTCGAGGGAGACCTCGACCGAGGACGACTTTGAGCCACGAGGGTCTCGAGTATCGGCTCAGTCTCCGGGGTTGACTTCGAAGTCGACGTCCCGGTGGTCGGGGCAGATGCACCAGGTAAGCTGGCCATCAGCGCCCGCTGCTGCTCCATGAAGGCAGACAGTCTGCACGCCAAGGCTGTCATCCTGAGACTCAGCTCGGGAGACGCAGCAGCCACCGACTCGAGCCCCGGCGGCGCCGGGCCCGACGTCGGCTCTCTGGGAGGAGAGTCCACGAGGACTACGGGGTTTTACGTGTCCAGCAGACTCCAGCTCCACGCGAGGAACTTTGGCAGGCTTCTCTTGGTCCAGGGGCCCGGGATGGCTGTTGGGGGTCTTAGACCTGGCCCTCGAGGGACCAGGGACCTCCTCCGACGCCGCCCTCATGAGCCGCTTCTTCCTCTTACGTTCACGGTCGGGGGACCCCCTGTCTGAGGAGCTTCGATGGTGCTCGGGATCGGAATCCCGAGATGTCGAGGCCTCAGACGAGGTCCGGGCCCGGAAGGAGGCAGAGTCCAAGAAAAACCTTTCCTTTTGATGCTGTCGACTCTTTAGTGTCTTGGAAGACATCTTCCCACATGGCCCACACGACTTAGGGTCGTGGTCAGGGCCGAGGCACCGAAGGCAGCAGTCGTGTGTGTTGGTGAGAGACATAATTTTCTTACACCGATCACACTTTTTGAAACCACTGGAAGCCATCGGGGAAAAAATAGCCCCAGCGAGGTCAAAAGACCGGCCTTCCAGTGAAAAATGAAAAAAGGGCACGAACGCCAGCCACGAAGGGCAAAAACCGAAAAATGAAGAAAACGGGCTCGATACCGGTGTACCGAACCCGGCGGGAGGGGAACCGGCGTCGAACCGGAGAAAAAGAGCGAAAATCGCCGAAGAAAAAAATCACTTTTATCCGGGAGAACAGGATACACGTCCGATGGGCTTCTCGGAAAAAAAGAGACTGAGGTAAGATGGCATCTTTAGGCGGGAAGGGAACCGCGCATGCGTGCCAGCATTCCCAAAGGCTTTCATGGAAAGCTGGGGAAATGCTCCGCTGGGGCTTCATCGGCGCCGATGACACCCATATGTGAGGACTGACTTCCTGCTTGGTCCTGGAGAATCTTCCTTGACATTGCCGCCGTGTTCGCTCAGTCGACCATGACCAACTTCTAACTCGACTCCATGAGAAGGGAATCCAGGGTCTTGCATGGGACTGGTGTAAATCCTACTTAGAAGACCGATGGCAACAAGTTTGGATCGGCTCCAATACATCTGAACCTTTCCAGCAAAAGCAAGGGGTACCCCAAGGCTCCTCCCTATCTGCGCTGCTCTTTAACATATACATGCAGCCGATTTGTGAAATCACCCGCTCTTTCAGTATATCCTGCCTCCTCTATGCAGACGATGTGCTGATGTTCACACCCATCAATGTCACGCTTCCTGATTATACAGCCTTAGTCGATTGCTTCAACGCAATAACAGATTGGCTTCTCAACCAGAATCTTCGAATAAATTTCAAAAAAACCGAGGTCCTAATTGTCACAAAAAACAAAAACTTCTCACCCCCCTCGACCCTAAAAGTAAGAGACGCAGAGCTTCCAATCAAGCCTACCATACGCTACCTGGGTGTGACATTGGATCAGCAGCTCGACTTCACAGCGCAGATAAGCCGCACTGTAAAGGCCATCTACTACAAGATCAAGACCCTACGACACCTGAAACCCATGTTGGATCCAGAGAACTTCTGCACAATATTCCAAGCACTAGTTACACCCCATTTCTACTATGCAAACATTATACTCCACGGCCTCCCCAAGAATACCCTAAACCCGCTACAATTAGCTATGAATGCCGCTGCCCGCGTCTGTCAAGGAGTGCCCACATAACCCCCATCCTAAGGGAGCTACACTGGCTTCCAATAAGTTGCAGGATCTCATACAAAGCCCTCCTCATTACCTTCAAGTCCATTAATAATAATATATCTCCCGCTTAAATCTCAGACCTACTCACTCACACCCCCAACAACAGATCTAGGAGATCATTAGCTTCCAATACGCTAATTATCCCAAGGGAAACCATAACATCTGTTAAATCAACTAATAATCGAGTATTCGCGTTCTACGCCCCCAGGTGCTGGAACAATCTTACTCCCAACATCATATCGATCAGCGACCTCAGGCAATTCAGAAAAGCCCTCAAGCACCATCTGTTCCTTATGCACTTCTCACAACCAAATAACGCCTCACCTCCTCCCTCCTCACAACCCAATCCCTTAATATGAATCACAAAATATGAATTTACATAACATAATACAGACCACACAGTATCTGTAATCAAACAGTTGTACTGCTTCCTGAGGTACATTATTGTAAATAGAATACCAACATTAATCTCTGCTTAAAATGTACATAGTTTCCCCAGTTCAATTCCATGTTACTTTCTTTGTTATATGTAAACTCAGGCCAGATCTGTTCCTGTCCTAGAGTCAAATTGTTAACTGTAAACCGCACTGATAATAAAGAGCGTGGTATAGAAGAGCTGTTAAATAAATAACTCATTACGAAGTGGACTCCTAGGGTAACAGGACACTTAAAGTCACTATGTTGGTAGGCACGCTTAAAGGATAAGACTGTTTAGATTGCGTCTAAAGAGTGACACATTTGAAGGAATGATGACACACCGTAATATATGGATGCTATTGAGTCCCATGTAGGAGAAACACAATTAATATAAAAGACACGCATTAGTTTAAAAAACTAAATGAAGTCAAATGTTAAGGTGACTTTTAACTTACCAGATAATTTCCTTTACTAGAGTCCTGCTAGACCAGCCCAGACAAGTGGGTTGTGTTCCCTCTACCAGCAGATTGATGGACACAGACAGCCAGTGAAATGCCCAGGTTTCACTCCTATGCTTTTATCAGCCTGAGCCACTAGAGGGTACCTCTCGTATTTGGCCCAAAGCATATGGGAAGCCCAGCAAACCTCACACAACTACAACATGGGCAACAATGATGAATCAAACAGTAGAGAAACGTAGTTACTCACCTGTAGCAGATGTTCTCTGGGAACAGCAGGAAGCAGTCCTCACATATGGGCGATGTCAGCACAGATGGAGCCAGTGCGGTAATTTCTCCCTAGCTTTCAAAGAAAGCCTTTGGGAGATCAACCACGTATGCGCCCAAGGGAACCATTTTCCCTCAGTAGAATGTCATAGCTTAATCAAGAAGAGCCACCAAAATGGTAAAGAGGATGGAAGGATAGCCCTATGAGGAAAGGCTTAAAATGTTGGGGATCTTCAACTTGGAAAAGAGACAGCTGAGGGTGGATATAATAGATATCTATAAATTAATGAATGGAGTGGAATGGGTAAACATAGATCGATTGTTTATGCCATCAAAAAGTCCTGCTGCCATGTCCCAGATGAAGTCTTGAAAAGACATATCTTCTGGCGGGGAACTGCGCCGCTCCTGTGGAGGAAAGGAATGTTTGGAAGTTCCTGGGAATCCATCAGAATCAGAAGAACCGGACTCAGAATCTGACAAAAATTTGAAGTATCGACAGTGGTGTGTTTAACCCCGATGCTTCGTTGACATAGAGGGTTGATGCTGATACCCAGATGTATTGGAATCGGGAGCCATGACATTTTTAGCCTGTTGGGTACCAAAGGTATCGGTTGGTTTCAACGGAGGCATCAGTCTTGGAGGCTCCAGTGATACAGATTTGAGGGCCGGCATCGGGGCCGATACTGTTGGCTGTAGGTAGAGCACTGACACATGCACTGCTGGAGCTGCCGATACCATTTGTACAGAGGCTGCCAGGTGTGTGGCCAAACTCCTCTCGAGAGTCAGCATGCGCTGGTCCAGGTATATGGCCGATGTCTGGAAGGAATCACCAACATGGCTTTGAGCTACCATCCCAGAGCATGGAACCAGTAGCTCTCCAAAGGTCGATACCTCAGGAGCGTCCTGGAGTCCCTCCTGTGCTTTAGAGTTCAAGTCCTCCTGCCAGGGCTGTTTGGTTGGCTGGTCTGCATCAGAAGCACCCCTAGGAGAGTCTTGATGCTTATGCTGAGATTTACCTTTAATGTCAGTATCTGTCTTCAATTCCGATGCCAATGACTTCTTAGAAATCAGAGACTTACTTTTATGTTTGGACTTAGAAGAGACCCAAGACCCATGAGAGGACATTGATGATCTCGAAGATGTGGAAGCCACAGAAATAGAGTCCGGGACGAACAGAGATCCATACTGTCTAGCTCTGTTCTTTAGGCCTCTTTTTGTCATTTGATGACATGAAGTACAAGAGTTCAGTAAATGGTCAAGGCCCAAACATTTTAGACACCAGTCATGCTTCTCGGTGACTGATATTGCACTGGCACATTTGGTACACTTCTTAAAAATACTAGTTGGTTTGTCCATTTTTAACGTGTTCTTCAGTTGAAGAAGTAATGGAGGCCTAAAGGCCTAGTTAGTGGTGAACCCGCTGGAAAATGAAAATAAAAAGAAATAGAATTTTATAACTAAAAAAGAAAAATGTATGTTTGAAGGAACCAGCATTGATGGAAAGGCAAAGTACGATATTACACCAAAAAAGAAACATTTTTTGCCAGTGACAGGACTGTAGAACCTGCTGGCTCCGCGGAAAACAAAGAACTGAGGAGAGGAGTTGGGAAGGTGGGAAAGCAGATGCGCAGGTGTGATGGAGTACTCACAAAGGCTTTCCTATTGGACACTGGGGAGAGTTCCTGCGCAGGCTCCGTGGTAAATGTGTGTTATGCTTTCTTCTTTATTTTAGTAGATTAACTGAAAATCTGGGTACACACCACATCCATGAAAGTGTAAGAGATTACAGAGTAGCAATGTCTTTAGGGAGAATGCTGATAAATGTCCATGTTTATTTTAAACTACTCTGCGAGAGTCTATCGGAGGAATAATCTTAAATTCTCATGTTGTGTGATTCAGTTGTTATGGAATGACCCCTGTAGAACTGACGTTATTAATTGGAAGTATGAAGCAAATGTCTTGTCGCTAGTGAAATAGGTAAACAAAGGAATTGCCTCATACCACCACAAACACATATAGTAGTAACAGAGTATATGACGACAGATAAAGACCATCATGGTCCACCTAATCTGCCCAGCAAGGTGGCAAGAGTAGGTGCACCTGCCACTCTGTGCAGGTCACCCCTCCCCATGCCTTTGTTTAGGGGTGGACCCACCGCTCCATGCAGGTCACCCCTATTTGGTGAGATAGCAGAGACAGTTAAGGTTATTTTGATTTTATCCTGTTGCTATAAAGAGATCCACTGTTGTCTGTCCCATGCCATTTTGAATTCTGTCACTGTATTTGCCCCCCTCCACCATTTCCATTGGGAGGGCATTCCAAGCATCCACCACCCTTTCAGTGAAAAAGTATTTCCTGACATTGCCTTTCAATTTACCCCCTTGCAGCTTCATGTATGTCCTCTAGTTTTGCAGCTTGAAAAAGGTTTGTTTGTTCATTAATATTCTTTAAGTATTCAAAGGTCTATAACATATCTCTCCTGTCCCTACTCTCCTCTACAGTATACATATTTAGGTCTTCAAATCTCTTCTATGTCTTCTGGCGCAGGCACCAAATCATTTTGGTCACCTTCCTCTGAAACATTTCCAGTCGTTTTATATCCTTTGTGAGATATGGTCTCCAAAACTGAACACAATATTCCAAGTGAGGCCTCACTAACAACTTGTACAGTGGCATTAGTATTTCCTCCTTTCTGCTGGTAATTCCTCTCTGTATGCAACCCAGTATCCTTCTGGCTTTGGCCACTGCCTTGTCAAACTGTTTTGCCACATTGAGATCCTCAGAAAAAATCACTCCGAGGTCCTTCTCCTAGTCCATGCACACCAACCTCTCAACCGCTACTGCATACAATTTCCTTGGATTTCGGCATCCCAAGGGTATGACACTGCGCTTCTTCACATTAAATCTTAACTGCCAAGCATTAGACCATTCTTCCAGCTTTTTTAGATCTCCTCAGGGGAGTCTACTCTGTTGCAAATTTTGGTGTCATCTACAAAAAAGACAGACTTTTCCATTCAGTCCTCCAGCAAAATCGCTCACAAATATATTGAACAGTACCGGTCCCAGGACCGATTCTCGGGGCACGTCACTAATCACCTTCCTTTCATCCGAGTGAGATGCATTTACCATCACCTTCTGTTGTTTGTCAGTCAACCAATTTCTGATCCATTTCATCATTTTGGGACCTATCCCCATGCTGTTCAGTTTATTGATAAGCCTCCTATGAGGAACAGTATCAAAAGCTTTGCTGAAATCTAGGTAGATCACATCCATCGCATGCCCTTGATCTAGTTCTCTGGTCATCTAGTCAACAAATTCAATCAGATTTCTTTGGCACGATTGTCCTTTGGTAAAACCATGTTGCCATGGATCATGCAACCTATTGGTTTCAAGCAAGTCCACTATTCTCTCTTTCAGGAGCGCCTCCATAACTTTTCCCCCCACTGAGGTAAGCCTTACTGACCTGTAGTTTGCCACGTCTCTTCCCTATTACCACTTTTGTGAAGAGGTACCACATCAGCCCTTCTCCAGTCCTGTGGAATGTCTCTGGTCTTGAAGGATCTATTAAAAATATTCTTTAAAGGCCCTGGCAGAACCTCTCTTTTAGTATCCTGGGACGTATCCCACCCGGTCCCATGGCCTTGTTCACTATCCGTTTTGCAAGCTGTTCAAACACATCATCTTTTGTGAATGGTGTAGTATCTACTCCATTTCCATATTTGTCAATCACAGCTGGTCCTTCTCCAGGATTTTCTTTAGTAAAACAGAACAGAAATATTTAGCTTCTTTGCTTTTCAAAGTCACTTTCCATGAATCCGTTCTCAGTACTTTTGTCTAGCGATTTCACCTTTGATCGTCCTCTTCTCCCGAGCATGCCTGAAAAAAGTTTTATCATCACACTTTAGATCTTTAGCCATCTTTTCTTCTGCCTTTGATTTTGTTATTCTTATGTATCTTTCTGTCTCTTTTAGCTTTATCCTATATTCTTTTCTATGTCCCTCTGTTTGTGAGCTTCTGAATTTTGTGAAAGCTGTGGTTGTTGCCTTTTCCTCTTGTTTTTATTTACTTTCCTTACTTATGCATCTGTTGCCCCTTTTATTGCCTTCTTTAGCCCACTGCAGTTCCTTACCTCCTCCCACCCTGTCAAATCCTCCTTCAGGCCCTTGGCCATTTTACTGAAGTTAGCATTTTTTGAAGTCTTGTACTTTGAGCTTGCTGTGATTGGACTCTGCCTTGGCTTTTATCTCAAACCACACCATGTGATGATCGCTGCTGCTCACAGGGGCACCTACCTGGATATTAGACACGCTATCTCCGTTGGTGAACACTAAATCCAGCACGGAGCTCTTCCTGGTCGGTTCCATTACCATTTGTTTAAGTAATTCATCTTGGAAGGCATCCACCTGGACATTCGACACGCTATTTCTGTTGGTGAGTATTAAATCCACCATCAAACTTTCCCTGGTCAGCTCCATCACCATTTGTCTAAGCAATGCATCTTGGAAGGCATCCACAATTTTTTTTACTTCTTTTCAGATTTGCAGAAGGAATACTCCATCCACATCGGGTAGATTAAAGTCACCCAGTATGATCATTTCCCCCTTCATGGCTACCTTTGTAATATCAGTCATCAAGTATATATCAATTTCTTCGGTTTGAGTTGGAGGCATGTAGACTACACCAGTGTGGATGATAGTGCCATCTCCTCTTTTCAGCACAATCCACAGTGCTTCTTTTCCCCACATCCCCTGCATTTCAGCAGCTTTAATATTGCTTTTGACATATAGGGTTACTCCTCCTCCTTTTCTGCCTTCTCTATCTCTCCTAAATAAATTATAGCCAGCTATGGCTATATCCCATTCATGTGATTCGTTAAACCATGTTTCTGTAATGGCCAGAACACCAAGGTTGATTAACTAAATTAGTATCACTGATTGAGGTAGATTTATATAAATTTACCCCGGCACCATCTATATAATGACCTTTATGTATCTATTGCTGTTGTTTTATGTCCTGATAGTCACAATGTTCCTTCCTTTGTGAGGTGAGTTGTCTATGTCAGATAGTTACACTTATTTTGATTATTGTCAATAATGTGAGCCTTCCAAAGAATTTTTGGTAAACAATTGAAATGAGTTTAATTTATTCACCATAAACTATCAGTTATGTTTTAATGTTTGTTACCCCTTAAAGTAATAACAATAACTATACCTTGCAAATTGTCGCAGTTGGAGAGTAAATCACAAACATAATTAGTGATACGTACAATTGCGCACCTAACAAGAGAGGTGTGTCTATTAGTATGTAACCTAACATTTAATTGGGTATATAAACAGAATAAATTAAGGAATGTAGATGCAAGATAGAAGTATGCTACAAGGAACAGCGCTAACTTGGTCTGCAATGCAATGTGTGCGTTCGAGTCAGTCCTGACTCCTGGCGACCCAGAAGCTCCTGGGTTTTCTTGGCAGTGTCACCGGAAGTAGATTGCCAGGCCTTTCTTCCGAGGCAATGGAGGGTTAAGTGACTTGCCCAAGGCCACAAGGAGTGCTACTGGGAATCAAACCCTGGTTGCTTGGTTACCAAGCCAGTGTTCTAACCACTAGGCTACTCCTCCACTCCTACTGGTCTACATAAAGTAAAATAATTTGGGATCATTTAGTGCTAGCAGTATATGTATTGTAATTAATTAGCATTACATAGGATAATCTTGTTCAACAATTCTATATATTGCCATTAGGTACATTATAAGTAGTCACGCTTGTTTGCAATTGCGTGGAATCAGAGGGGTGTTGAAGTGGTGAGTTCTGGATCTGCAAATTATATATTGCATGCAGTAGAATCCTAAGGGCCAAAGACAATGGCTACTTTGAGTGAAAATAAGTCTGCAATGCTACTGAATGTGTGGACTCTGAGTAGGAATGAAGATCAGCGATTTCAGCACGACTACTCGTATATATGCAGCCATGAGGCCGCGGTGGACAGTCACTGAAACTTTGTCTAAGATGTGCATAGCATAGCCTGTAGTGAAAAGAGATGCTGCTGAAGAATTTGGAGTTATTACCAGTGTCATGATGTGAATGTGGGTGCAAACCTCTGAACTACTGAAGATCTATGGAGGGCAGATAGTGCTTGAAAGAATAATCGGCAGAGCCTTACTCTCTATACACATTCTTCTTGAGACCTCGCAAGGGCAAACCGTGTCACATCGCTTTGGTTAATTTGCAGGATGATTGTAATCCTTTTTCCATATTGTCAAATAAAGTGTTATGTATAAAGAAATCCATCCGTTGACTTCTTCCAACCAGCAAGATGAAGTTCACCTATGGACCAGATGTGGCACCTAAGACTCTGAAGGTGGTTCCCCGCATCTGGAAAGTGAAGCAGAAGGCATTCCCTACTGTGGCAGGAAACGTATTCTGGACTTGGACATGTCTGAGCTACCATTCTTTTGTAATGATTCTTTACAGAATCATAGGGGGACTGTAGAAAGGGACTTATAGGGGTACCGGGGTCTCATGGAGAAAGTCTGGTGAGTGAAAAACTAGCATAAAAGTGCCGTCAGTGTTACAAGGGATGTTTATATATAAGTAAGACTGTCAAGGTTGTATCTTGCAAGGGAACTAGATAATAGGCTTATATTTGTAGAAAGCTCTGTATGCATAGACCAGGCCAATTATGTTTATGAACAACTTGATATCTGAAGTATATCGTTAAGGTCATATTCTGTAAAAGATGACTAAACAAAGCTTATTCTCACAGGAAGTTTGCCATGACTAGAATCTGACTAACATGCTTATGCACAGTTTGGCTTGCCATTAAAGATGAAGGCAAAAGCATGATGCAGTGATAAAACAAAATTGCACAATGTGGCATTTTTTCCTAATTAAAAGGAGGAGCTGCGGCCAAGCTAATGGAGGGTGTTACAGGTGACCACTCGAGTTTGTGGATCTGTAATTTTCCTCCCTAAAGCTTTAGAACTTTGTTTTTGTTGAGATATAATTCTGCGTGTGCTGTGTTTTCATTTCTTCTCACTTGTTTCTAGGATCAGAGATAGAAACCAAGGGCCAAGAAACAATTCCAGTGGTTGTTGCCCCTGCTAGGAATTTGCTTGCAGCTCAGCCTTGCCGAACAAACCATGACCAAGAAAACAGTTTTGAGAGAGTCAAGCCCTTCAGAGTAGAACACTTCAGAGACTCAAAGGGCCCCGAATTCAGTGCCCTAAGCACCAGACAGAGATCCCAGGAAGGGACACATGACCAGAGGGGAGGACACAGACGCCAAGCCTTTTGAAGAAAACGTGAAATATCAGGGTGCAAGGCTGAAGACGTTTCAGCCACTGGACCTTTGAAACAGGACAAGGTTGCCACCTGGAATTTCAGGGAGGGAAGGGAAAAAAAACCTTTTCCAGAGAGACTCCCTTCAAGAGCCAGGCCGTAAGCGAGAAGGGAGCCAGGTCTTCCAGGACAAAAAGCCCCTGATGCAATCAGCCCCAAAATAGGGGCAGATGAAGAGTAGGTTCCTGAAGGAACTGCATCAGTTCCCTGAACCACGCTCTCCTTATCTAATCCAGCACCACCAGAACAATCCAGCCCGGATGGCGCTCTATGTGTCAAAGCACATCCCCCACAGCGGCCATGGAGGAAGTACATACAGCAGGCATTGGCAAGACCAGGACTGAACCAGGGCATCAATGCCCTTGGATACAGTTTCCATGTGGCGACTGAAGAAACGGCACACTTTGGCATTGGATTGGGGCACCATCAATTCCATCACGGGGTGACCCCAATGGCAGAGAATCATCTAAAATGCCTCTTGATTCAGTTCTCACTCTCTGGGATCAAGAGAGTGATGACTGAGGAAGACCGCTTCCACATTGCCCACCCCAGCAATGTGCCGAGTCGACTGACCTAGCCATCCCCAGGGCCACTCTTGCACACCTCGTGCCACCTTGGCGATTGGCATATGCCACTGCCATGGCACTGCCTGAGAACACTCGTACCACCCAGCCCTTGACCAAGGACAGGAAAACGTAAGAGGGGCAGCCATACAGTCCTTGCTTCTAGACAGTTGATGGACCACACTGCATGCCTGCGGCACCGACAGCCCCAGCCATTTGGTCTTGACAAGGGCTTCCCTGCCTGTAAGACTGGTGTCCATCACCAGAAGAATCCACGAGTGATCATCCAGGGGCATGCCCCTCTTCAGATAATGTGAGTATAGCTACCACCTCAAGCTGGCTCTCACTCTTAGTTGGAGCAGAAGCCTGAGCTCAAACTCCAGTCAGGAAGGGCCACCGGAGTAGTCTCTCATGAGTACGCCCATGGCACCATCTTGATTGCTGCTGCCTTCAAGCCGAGAAGCTGTATATAATCCTGAACCCTGGGATTAAAAAACCTTAAGTCGCTCTAACAATCTCTGCACTCTCTCCTCTGGCAGGAAGACTCTGCCCATTCTAGCATCGAACCGAGTTTCCAGGAATTCCAGGGATTAGGAAGGCTCCAATGGACGCTTGCCCCGATTGACCACCCAGCCAAGGCCTTCCAAAAGGACACCACTCGGGCCGAAACCTGAAGGGCTCCTGAAAGAGAATGGGCTGTGTTGAGTCAGTCATCCAGAAATGGGTGCACACATAGTCTTCAGCGCTGCAGCACAGTAGCCACCACTGCAATGACCCTAAAGAACATTCTTGGGGCAGTGGAGTAATCAAAGGGAGGGCGGCAAACTGAAGGTGGGAGCTAAATACGGCAAAACACAGACATCTCTGTTGATCCTCCCAAATCAAGATATGAAGACAAGCTTTGGACAAAACCAGAGATGCAAGGAACTCCCTTCGGTGCATTGCCAAAATCACAGATCTCAGAGTTTCCATTCGGAAGTGCAACACACTCAAATGAGCACTGACTGCTTTGAGGCCACTGGTCAGTAGGAGCCATCCTTCTCTGGCATCTCAAAAGAATTTGAATATCTGCCTTTGCCCTGCTTGGACGGGGGCACTGGCACCACCGCCTACAGTCACAATAACTTGTCCAACTTGACATGTGTGATTGTTCTGATGTCCACCAAACCACATGGAGAGATGACAAATACCTCCAGGATTGGCTTCTTGCAGTCCAGGACATAGCATCTTTGAATGGTGTCTAGCACCCTGCTGTACTTGGAATATGCCCCAAAACCTTCATAGTGATGAACAGGAGGAACCCCCTCTAGAGGGAACGGAGTCTCTGGGCCCACGGACCCCAATGAAAGGACTAATTATGGGTTTGAAATCCAGAAGCAGAGAAGAAAGGTGGTCCAGGATGAAATGCCCTCGGAAGTCAGTCCAGCATGCCTGCAATGAATGGGCGGAGGCCAAGGAGAGAAAGGACCCTACTTGCCTCCCAGGCCCTTTCGATCTATCCTCTGGAAGGCGATAAGACTTGGCCTCGGCCAAATCCTTCACCAACCTCTCCAATCAGCCAAACAAGGAAGCTTTCCCTTAAGGCCAGTTGAATTAGCTGGGCTTTGGAGGACATATCCGCTGCCCAGTGGCGAGGCAATATCCAATGCCGCGTCATCGCAGACAGGCCAATATCTCTAGCCGCCAAGCAGACT
The DNA here is from genome assembly GCA_033557465.1 of Ichthyophis bannanicus. Lineage (NCBI taxonomy): Eukaryota > Metazoa > Chordata > Amphibia > Gymnophiona > Ichthyophiidae > Ichthyophis > Ichthyophis bannanicus. Next base: position 1,308,041,290 of record CM066033.1, read on the forward strand.
AAAACATACATAGCATCGGAAGGAAGACAGAAACAGACTCCAAAGGAGGGGTAACATGCTCTAGTGGGAGAGACTGAATCCAAAGGAGTGGAGCTTTAGGCATCAGGCCTGCGCGCACCAACTGGAGAATAGCAGCTGTCACTGTGAACTGGTTCTTCAGCAGAGTCCAACTTTCTATCCATAGTATCCTTTAAGGCCAATCTGACTTCCACAGGACTGAAGGCTTACTTCGTGACCACTGTGACCTTTGCCTCCACTTTGGGCAGACCAGACCAACGCACTCCTCTCTGGGGGAGCTCACATCCCTTTACAAGCCTTTATCCTCCTAAGTGTGAAATCAGTAAAGACCCATTCCAACTGGAACATGTTCTTGATTATTTCCGGAAACGGGAAGACTCCCATGAATATCCCTATGGCCTGTAGAAGCTGGAAACCTGCGGCCCCTGCTCCATTGCTGGAGTGTAATCCACATATACCAGGTGGAAGAAAGTTGAGCAATCAATGCCGTCAGATCTCCCTACCGGGAGAAGTGGAAAATGCTATTCTCCATATGAACCTCTGATAGCGAAAACACTTTTTTTTTTTGCATCAGACTCCTCAACCGAGATGTCAGAGCCAGCACTCAAGTCCAAATCTTAAACAGAGTCCAGTAGACCCACATCTCCAGAAGGCAACCTCTATCTGGTTCGCTTAGAAGGAAGCACTCAAAACAAGTTTCTACAATCTGCCCATCCCTCCATGACTGAGCTTGAGGGAATCCAAGGCTGCAGGGTTTGAGTTTCCACGCCAAGACCAGGCTTACCGAAGAAAGGAAAGTAATTCTGGGGAGGACAACATGGATTCTGGGAGTTCCCCTCCCCGAGAATGAAATGCAACACAGGCGACATTGCTGGATTGAGCCCTCCGAAGAAGGGGAGTGGCCAGAAGAGTGGACAGCTGACCAACAGTCCAACTCTACCCCCAACTGGAGTTCCTTTCACAACATCAGTTTTGATTAGCTTGAATCCTTAATCATTAATATAAACACTTCTACCTGCCCTATGGATCCATGCCCAGTTTTTTGGATCAAAATCTCCAGATCACACTTGATTCCATATATTGCAAAAATGATTAATATCTCCCTCATCTAATATTTTCTACCACCCCTGCTCAAGTAATCCTCCATCAGACCCATCCTAAAGAACAACCACCTTGACCCGACCTCTCCAATCTCTTATAGACCAATATCCAGCATCCTATTGGTAGCTAAGGTCATCGAAAAAGCCGTTCAAACACAATTACAAGTCCACAAATAACCATGCAAATCTAGACTAATATCAACATGGATTTTGCCCGTATCATGCAGTGGAAACTCGACACCCTCATCAAGGGCACAGAAAACCTCTACAAAGGCTTCATCCTCATTTTCCTAGATATATCAGCAGCCTTTGACTCCATCCCTCATCGATTACTACTCTACAGGCTTCATGAGATCGGTCTACAAGGCTCTACCATCAAATGGTTCCAGTCATATTTCATTGACTGCACACAACAAATAAGAATCGGAACTCATAGATCTCTTCCATACTCCATTAACCAAGGCGTCCCACAAGGCTCATCACTCTCATCATTAATATTTAACATCTACAACCAGCCACTTTGTGATGTCATCCGTTGCTTCAACGTCAACTATGAAATTCATGCAGATATCATCATGATATTCACACCTTTCTCGCTCAACTCTCCACAGTACTCTATAATAATCAAATGTTTTATGACGATATCCTAGTGGCTCCAAAATCACAATCTCAATATTAACCTCAATAGGACCGAAACCTTACATATTACAAGAAACAACTTTAAACCATGATCTACTATCAAGCTTGGCATTACAGACCTCACTGTCAAGACCAAAGTAAAATATCTAGGAGTTATCCTCAATTAGGACCTGCAACTACAGTCTCAAATTGAACACATCACTAAGTCCGTTTATCACAAGCTTCGAATCCTAAAAAATCTACGTCACCTTCTAAACCCAAGAGACTTTCAGAGTCTGCCAAGCCATTATAATTCCTATCTTCTACCATTGTAATTTGATTTACCACAGTCTGCCTAAACACACTCTATGCCCCCTACAATTAGCACAGAACACGGCAGCCAGAATCATTCTAGGAATATCTTGACAAACGCACATCACCATGATCCTCCAGCAGCTCCACTGGCTTCCCATCTCTAACTGAATCAAGTATAAGGTTCCGCTCAACACTCACAAGGCAATGCATAAGCAATCTACTGCTTCCCTACAGTCTCTTATAAAAAGATCTACAAACTCCAGATACTGATGAAGCAGCACTCACAACCTTCTAGAGATACCCCCAATAAAGCTCAGGAGCAACCAGTGTACATGCAATAGGGCTTTCTCCATTTACACATAGGCTTTGTAGAATGCCCTACCACCCACTCTAAGATCCATCAAAGACATGGGTGACTTTCAAAAGAAACTAGAAACTCACCTACATCTAGAATTCTATGGTGCAGATCCTCTTATGGCACACAGCCCTATTCTCAATAGAATTAACCAGAACCATCTGCCCTACATCACCTGTACATAAGTTCACATGTCGTTTCTAACCCTACTTATTATATAACTCTTTCACCCCTCCCTTCTATGACCGTTATTCTACTGTCATCTATAAAATGTCAGTGTGGATGTTTGTGTTATTCATGATGTTAATTCTAAACCACATCACTGTTAAAGTTACTTAGTTCACTTGCACCGAGTTCTCTATAAACCGTCTTCACTTGTAGAAAGACAGTATAAAAAAAGATGTTAAATAACTAACTAACTAACTTCAGGTCGGTCTATTATTCTTACCCACAGTGCCATTAGTCGCCTTCTACCTAGAGGTAGAAAATACCATACCAACCAAATCCCTTCGTAGGAAGAAGGGGGATGAGCACAACAGTGAAATTCATAGGCTGCCATGCATTATGAATCCAGTGAGGACGCTCTTTCTTTGCCACAGGTCAAACAATGCTTCCTGAAAGAAGACAGAAAGAGGTAAGGCAAAAATTTGTGCATGCTAAGGCCACACAGGCACAAAACAGCACGCTATCGGAGCACGTACATGAGCGTGTGTTATGAGCGCTTGGGCAGGAATGTTCGTTGAAGCCACTGAGGCAGAATGTGTATGGATATCACTTGGGCGCAAGGCAAGCGAGTGCGGAGACCACTTGGGTGCAAGGCAAGCAAAGAGAGAAAGCGTTAGCGCATGTTGGAAAATGGCGGGAAGCGCAGAAGCAGAGCCAATGGTCACCAGCAGTCCGCCCTGACTTATGCCCCAAAACAGAGGAGTTCAGGAGTCCCCAACATGGACAATGGGAAGTCAAGCCTCGGTACTCACTACATGGGAGCCTCAGGCAAGCCAAACGATGCCAGGCTCAGAGCTACTTCCCAGATGCTGTTTTCCTGTGTCTTTAAATTTTTTAAAACAGGCTTGCACATACCTCTGAGCAGTCTTCAGTCTTTGGGGAACAGCAGGGGGAGGGAGGGGGCATTGAGGTTGCGTGAGACTGTTGAATTCTTCTAAATTCTTCCAACTTTCTGGCTGTTCAACAGGCCCTTATCAAGATAAGAACATGGAGCAGAACCAATCTTTCTTCCTCTTATGGCTACTAAAAAGTCCCTAGTCTAGTAAAGTCTTCCACGTTGTGCTCAAGTGAGAGAGTCACCGTCAAGGTGGTCATTCACAAGCGAAATCAATCTTTTTTCTTTCAATTGTTCAGATAGAGAAGATATGATAGAGATTTTAAATACCTCCGTAGCATAAATGCACAAGAAGAGAGCCTCTTTAGACTGGAAGCAAGCTCTGCTACGAAGGGACAGAGGATGAAAGTGAAAGGGGATAGACTCAGAAGTAATATGCAGAAATATTTCTTTATGAAAAGAGTAGATGATGTGTGGAATAGTCTCCCAGTGGAGGTAGTAGAGACGAGGACAGTATCTGAATTCAAGAAAGCATGGGACAAACACACAAGGTCTTTAAAGGAAAAAAGGGAGCTTTTGTAGTTGATAAGGAAGGGCAGACTGGAGAGGCCATATAGTCTTTTTCTGCCGTCATGTTTCTATGTATCTAGATTTTCTTCAGAGATGAACACATCCAATTACCATCTGCTGGAGACAGAAGAATACTTAAGTGCCCTCTACTGGTTCAGGCTGACAGAGGCATGGGAGTCATTGACAGAAAAAAATCTGTAAATTAAATTTTGAATTGTAAATCAGTAGTAGACAATTAGTACAATAAAGAAGTTTACAAGTATACATCTTTGTGATTAGTAGAGCCAGTCAATAAGAGGGGTTGAATATGGACATCATGAATACGGTAGCAATGGAGAAAGTTTAAAACAGGGGGCTCTCACTGCCTGCAGATGGAATTATTTTAACATTATTTGCAATGAGTAACACTGTGTGCAGTAACAGAGGAATGTTACCAGAACAAATAAGTCTGTCCCAGAAGGTTATTACTTATAACAGGATGCAGCAAATGCAGCATAGTTGAAAAATGTTGCGCAGGCAGTGTTGATGACTAAGCCATACCACAGATTGCGCAAGTAGAGATTCCTGCGCAACAAGTGATGAAAGAAGAAAAGAAGGCAGAACAGTGTCAATGCCTTGATGAAAGATGGTGCAGTGTGCAGCAGGAAGAGGTAAGCGCAGTCCCTCTCTGTACATATTGCGCTATGAGGTCTTGTTCCAGGATCCATCAATTGCAATTCATTAACAGGGCTATGCAAACCCAGTGCAGGAGAAGGTATGTTAAACCTGGATACTTCCTAGAAGCTAGTAGTACAGGAAAGACTCCCTTAACTTGTTCCTCTGTGTCTGGATTTCTTGGGTCACTGCGCAGAGAAGATATGTCTTAGCGCACAGAGACACACAGAGCATGATGACGAAATGGTAGCTCAATCAGGGCTGGCCCAAGAGTTTCTGCTGCCTCCCCACACACCATGCCGCGCTACTGCCAATTCCAGTGGTGGGGTCGAGGGCGGTGCGGCGTGGCAGCAAGCTATGTGCTTTGGCCCCCTTCCAACATAAATTCGGGGATTCAGAGGTGGCAGGCTATGTGTGACGAAGCACATAGCCTGCTGCCGAAACCAGCAGCAATGGGGGCGGCTCAGCATGGGGGGGGGAGGCATGTCTCAGCGCGGGGGGGGGGGGGGGTGGTCAGGCCATGTGGGCTGAAGCACATGGCCTGCTGCCCACAGAGATCTGCCGTCCTACGCAGCTGCCTACCCCCGCGCCTAGTGGACGGGACAGCCCTGAGTGCAATCTGTGAAGTGAGTTGAACCACAATATTAGACAGGAATTCTTGATGATAATGTAAGTCTTCTACTTGATGGCTATGATAGGTGTGTACAGAACATACAGGAACCCAGACCATTGTCTGGCCTCAAACAAGGAAAGCATAGAGGGTGAAGATCTTCTGGAAGAAAAGCTCCCAAACAGCAAGGACAGACATGTATCGCCATTCTGGCAAACAGAAAAACAAAACCCCTTCCAGAGGAAACAAAAAAATATAGAATGTATTAAAATAAAATGTAGATGAAGATACTTTTTGCTGGATAACTTCAAAAGAAAAAAAATGTTAAGAGCTTTTTCAATATCCAGTGGCAGAATGGAAAAAATAAAACAGGAGTTGAGAGGGCTGTACATGCCCAGAATTTTACACTGAAGTTCTGAACTGAAGGAGAATTCCATCCTGGCATGATTGGATGATGTCACCCATTTGTGTGCCTGACTCAATCCTGCTTGTTGACAGAAAAAGTGCATTTGGACTTTCAGAAAGTATTTAAAGAAGTCCCTCATGAAAGAACGTGAGGAAATTAGAGTAATGGGATATGAGGCAATGTCCTGTTGTGGAATGGGAACTGGCTAAAAGACTGAAAACAGACAGTAGGTACAAATGGTTAATTTTTTCAATGAAGAAACATGAATAGTTGAGTTCTCTGAGGATCTGTAATTTTTTTAAAAAGCAAAAATTAGTTAGCTTGGTTAAAGGTTCACAATTAATTAAAGGTTCACAGTTAAGCTCTTATAGTCCTAAAACAAATAAGACAGTTTGCCTTTTTTCTCATCCTCTCTAGACACATCCCTTAATTTATAGTCAGTTAGAGAGGGAAAGTGGTCACTACAGGGTATTGTCATCTTTAACTGATTAACCCCGAACAGGTTATTTGCAGTTTATTGGGGAAATAAACACAAAATAATAGCATGAAATATATCAAATAATCCTAACGGCATTTATATTAGTTTAGGTATCCCTATTTCCATAAACTCCAAACTACTAAACAACTCACTAATACAATGATGCAGACAGCAGTCCAGAAGTGATTTTTGTTGAGTGCCACATATATGATTATCCCCAGTGGGCAATTTTCTCCAAATGGGTTAGTTTTGCGCATACCATGACAGCGATGAACCTCATTTCTAAGCCAGGGAATATGGAGAATGATCTCAGTCTCTCAAATTTAGTGCTAACGCTCTCTGTACTAATTGCATTGTGCCAAAGACAGCTTTCTTCTGGAGTTCATAAGATGTAATTTGTATAGTGTGGCACTCCCTACTGTCTAAGCGGTTGCCTATAGGTAAGGGCGTGCCTTATAATGTCCCCTTTCTAATGGGCTCCAGAGCTGAAGCTTCTGGGTATTGTAATTGTGTGAAATGACAAAGAGAGTCCGAGGGTTTGAAGGCAAAACACAGGAAATTTATTTTTGTCTTTCCCTTTGCAAAGAACCTCCTTAGAAGCTCAGCACATGTCAACAAAAATAGGATGTACTCTCCAACAAAAGAAGTTCCAGTCAAACAGGATTCTGACAGTGATAAGTTTCTGATTCTTCTTCACCGAGCCATTTACACGTGCACTCCCCGGTATTTGGCAGACTCTATCTCCCGCTACACCCCCCATCGGTTACTCCGTTCCACTCAAACGAACCGTCTGTTTCTTCAGTCACCCTCACAAGCCCGTCTGGAGCAAACACGACACTCGGCCTGGTTTTTTCTTGGCCCCTCACTATGGAATACACTTCCCACCTCATTACGTCTAGAGCCTTCCTACCCTCAGTTTAAGTCTCTGCTCAAAACTTACCTTTTTCAGAAAGCTTTTGACCTTCCCCCCGAAAAATCCCCTAAATGATTTGTTTGTATGTTTACCCCACGTATTGTCTATGTTTCTGTGTTTCTGTACCCTGGTTGGTTAACATCATCTTTATGATTTGTTATGATTTGTTATTCACTGTTAAAATAAGTTGTGTCCAACCTATTATGAGTTATTGTTCAGTGTCTCTAATTTGATTTGTTCACTTTTCTTTAACCCTCTTTCCTGTCCTAAATTTTGGCGTTCTGTTTCTTGGATTGTGGTGCTAATCAATTTTATTGTACACCGCTTAATGCTTTGCCACAGCGGTATATCAAATTTTAATAAAGATAAAGATAAATGTTACAATTGCTTCATGCAGCTTGTTACACCAGAAGCTTTTTCTTCCAAAGTCCAACAGTCAGAAATACAGCTTAGCCGGTTTCAGCTAACTTCCAGCAAAGGTATCAGCCTTTCCCAAACTGAGTAAAACTTTAAATAAAGCTTTTCTTTTGCTTCTAGCTGTTTTACATTCAGATAGCTGTTTCCCTTAATCATTCAAATCAATCTTGAATCATTTCCTCTCAGCTTTAAACAGCAGCAATTTTCCTTTTAAACATTTCCAGCATTCAAAACATAAGACATTCAGTTAAATGGCTTCTGGCTTTTTTCCTCAGCGTTAAAACCTACAGCCTCTTCATTTTGTCTTCATACAAAAAGAACAATCCATCAAGGAATCTAAGGAGTCTTGTTCAACATCACAAGGCTCTGTCTGCATGTCTTCATAATCAGACTCTACCGTCTCCTGGCTTAACGCGAGCTGAGGGGATGTAGGCTTAATCTCCCCTAAAAGTTTTAAGACCTTTTCCCAACGGGACTTCTCTCTGTGCTCAGGGATTTTAGAATGGCTGTAGAGACCCTTATCTCTCAACAAGCTGGACAAGGCTTCTAACTGGCTCACCTTGTCCTTCGTGACCCTTCTCTTCACAGACCTTTCCAGAGGTAAAACTTCTCCCACAGACTCTTGCAGGGCTGCTCCCGTACCTGGACTATAGTCAGCAACTCTCTCAGGACAGAGCCTCTGGTCTCCAGACCGTGCTGCAATTCCTTTACAGCATGGGCTTCTCCTTGAACTGTAGTCCCCAGTATGCTGGCTGCCTTGGGAATCCCTTCTGCGGCTGTATCTGGAAAGCCTCTCTCTTTCAATTCCCCTGAAGGATCCTTTCCCTTCAGTTTGCCTCAGGAGCTCTCCTCCCTCCTTTCTCTTGGTAGGCTCCTCTCTTTCTGTTCCCTGGAGCTTAAATGTGTGTAGCTGCTCTTCCCCTTCCAACTCCTCCCCCAGGTGCTTCCTATTACCTTCCTGGGTTGCCTTGGAGCTTGGGCGTGGTCTGGACTCAGCAGCTCTGTGTGTGTGTTTTTTTTTCTTTGGCTGCAGTTTGAAACTCCCTGCTCTCTGAACTATCCCTCTGCTTGCAGGTAAAAGTTTGTTTTCCAGCTATTTCCATGGGCTCTGATGCCCCTTCATCACCACAATAGACAACTTGAATCAGACATCTTCATTATCAATGCCATTCTGGTGTTTTTCTCCTTTACCATTGTGTTGGGTTTCCTCGCATCCAGCTTCTTATCTGTCAGAATAGGAAGGTTCCAAGCAAAACCGTACCAAGCTAGAAATGTACCCTGTGCGATTCATGCACCTGGTGCCCCCACCTAACTGTGTGCAAGAATTCTCTCTTGTCAGGCTTCCTAGAAGTGCAGTAATGACATCAGCACCTCTTCTGTACTTGCACAGCCCTTGGTACGGCCCTGGTCCCAAGTACTCATAACTCCTTTATTCCCTGTAATACTCTGGGTCGAGATCCCATTGTTTTCCTGGTACAGTGATGCTGTAATGCTTACAAAGATTCCAATGGAAGAGGCATGCTACCTTGTGCGCCTTTCTGTATTGAATTTTGCAGCCATCAGAACATCACAACCAGCTATGAAATGAGTAACTATTTTCAGCTCTTTCTTACGAAATCTACATATGTCTGTTTTAGCAGTTTTATCTTTGTTCACTGTGAGCCATCTCCTCTGTAATCCACTTTCCTAGCCTGCAAATAACAACCTCTCACCTTTAGGTTTCAGATCACCTCTCTTTAACTACTCACGTGTTCTCATTTGATTGACAAACGGATCATAAGAACATAAGATATGCCGTACTGGGTCAAACCAAAGTCCATCAAGCCCAGTATCCTGTTTCCAACAGTGGCCAATCTAGGTCACAAGTACCTAGCAGTTTCCACAAAAGACACAGGTTCCACAATGCTTGTACTGGGGCAAGCAGTGGATATCTCGGGTCCCCTTTAATAATGGTTTATGGACCTTTCCTCCAGGAACCTGTCCAAACCTTTTTTAAATCCAGCTACATTAACAGTTTTTATTAAATCCTCCGGTAACGAATTCCAGAGTTTGATTACACGTTGAGTAAAAATATCTTCTCTTACACTGGTCAACAAATTTTTACAAAAGTCATGTTACTGAAATAAACAATTTCTTATCAATATTTATATGATGAACATGAATATGACAGTGAAATTGCAAAGTTGGCTCTAGTTTTTTTGTAATCTACAAGAATTAATGTTTACATCACGAAATGCATGTTAATAGTAAATATAATAGGCTTTCGGTTAATACCTGTAAAAAACCAAGTCATAGGCTACTTCTTAGATTTTTTCACCTGTCTCTTGTACAGCTGTTCAGGAGCTTCTCTGGGGAGTGTCCAGCAGTAGTCAGCCAGCATTGCAGTGGACCATTTTCCCTGGTATCTTTGCTCCATCATTGCGATATCCTGGTGAAAACGTTCGCCCCGTTCATCACTAACCATACCACAGTCGTCAGGAAAGAAATCGAGATGGGAATCAAGGAAATGGATCTTTAGAGACATATTGCAGCCAAGTTTCTGATACTGCATCAGCATGTCTTCTACTAGTTCCTTGTAGTTTTCTGCCCTAACATTACCGAGAAAGTCTGTTGACACTAGGCGAAAAGCATTCCATGCTTGTTTCGCATCACCCTGCAGCAAGTTGTTGACCTGGTCATCTTTGAAGAGCTCTCAAATCTGAAGACCTACAAAAACTCCCTCTTTAATCTTTGCTTCGCTGAGTCAAAGGAATTTTTCATGCAGGTATTGGAAAGCTGGCGAAGTGCGGTCCATGGCTTTCACAAAGTTTTTCATCAAACCTAGTTTGATGTGAAGGGGTGGTAGCAGGATTTTGTGAGCCTCAACCAGAGCTGGGTGCTGGATATTCTTCTCTCCCACTCTTACATTTTGTCTGTGATTCCATTCCTTCCGCAAGTAGTGCCAAACCCTTGCTCGGCTATCCCACTCACATAAGAAACACATGTATTTTATATATCCCTGCTGCAGTCCCATTAAAAGGGCAACTACCTTCAAGTCACCACAGAGGTGCCAGCTGTACTTGTTATAGTGAATGGAAGTCAGTAGATGCTTTAAGTTATCGTATGTCTCTTTCATGTGGACGGCATGCGCTACTGGAATAGATGGAAGACGGTTTCCATTGTTCAAAAGCACAGCCTTCAGACTCAGTTTCGAAAAGTCTATAAATAGTCTCCAGTCTTGTGGGTCATGAGTGATTTTTAAGGCATTCATGAGGCTTTCAATATCAGAACAGAATACCAGATTACTTTCCTTTCTGAAGAAAGGCTCCAACTGCTGGTGGCGCTTTCGATATGGAGTAATGTTGACATCTTCTTCTAGAAGATTCCATTGTTGGAGTCTTGATCCTAGCAATTCTGCCTTGTTCATGCATAAGTCCAAATTACGAACCAGGTCATTTAGTTCTTCCTGTGTTATTCTGTGTGGAGTTGATAATGCATCCCAGTGAAAATCTGGGTCACTGCATGCTGACAGACCAGGAGAAGAACAGGTCGGCTCACCCTTGTCTTCATCAGATGAATCAAGAGAATATTCTGATGGAGGTTCTGGAATAGGAAGTCCCTCACCATGTGGAACTGGGTCTCAATGCAGACGGAATGTTTGGGTAAACTATGCTCGACTTCTTTTGCTTCGTTATTCCGCTGGAAAGAGGAGGAACCAAGCAGAAGTAACAGTCATTTATGTGGTTGCTTGGCTCTCTCCACACCATGGGGGCTGCAAATGGCATTGATGGTCTTTTGCAATTCAACCACTGTGAAAGCTGTGTTGTACATGTAGCGCAGCATATATGCGGGGCCCAAGGCTTGTCTTGGTCACCAATCTTGCATCTGAAGTAAAGATGATATGCCTTCTTCAGTTGAGAAGTGATACTTTTCTTCTGGTTGGCAAATGTCACTTCCCCACAAATGTAGCAGAAATTGTCAACGGTTTTAACGCACTTTCGCGGCATTACTGTTCTATATTGTACCTAAATGGCTAAAATAATATGATTAATAAAAGTTACATGTAACAGTAGCTTAAACTGTCTCGCACATAGTCTGAAATATTTTAAATGCTCAACCTTTCCGACTGCGTATAGTCAGATGGCTTCAGCAGCCGTCTTGCAGTAGTATTGCATTGCATCAGAAAATGATGCAATCAACTCTGGATGATGTGTGCATGCTGGTATTATGCAATGTGATGCAATATTACATCATTCAAGGTTTATTTGGGATGTTGTTGATGTCCTACTGGATAAATTTACACGGTGAAACATCAAAAATGAACTACATGCAATATCTTAAAAACGAGAGCCAATAAAGTTTTTTAATGTTATATTCGTGTTCAGCTCACCAAGATACTACAGATTAGGGCCTTTTAAAGTCAGTAACGATTTCAATGTTGACCAGTGTTATTAGTCTTAAATAGGTTACCCTATAGCTTCATTGCATGTCCCCTAGTATTTCTATATTTTGATGGCATAAACAATCAACCTTTGTTTACCCGTTTCACTCCATTCATTAATTTATAGACCTCTTTCATATTTCCCCATTAGCCGTCTCTTTACCAGGTTGAAGAGCTCTAACCTTTTTAGCTTCTCTTCATAGAGGTATCCTTCCATCCCCTTTACCATTTTGGGAACTCTTCTCAGTACCTATTCTAATAACGTTATATTCTTTTTAAGATATGGCGACCAGAATTGCACACAATATTCAAGGTACGGTCGCACCATGGAATGATACAGAGGCATTATAATATCCTTTGTTTTATTCGCCATTCCTTTCCTTATGATTCCTAGCATTCTATTTGCTCTCTTGGCCGCCGCTGCACACTGGGCTGAGGGTTTCAAAATGTTATCCAAGATGACGCCTAAATCTATTTCCTGTGTGGTGGTGCCTAATGAGGAACCTTGCATCGTGCAACCATAGTTTGGGTTTTTCTTTCCTAGGTGCATAACTTTGCACATGTCCACATTAAATTTCATCTGCCATTTGGATGCCCAGTCTTCCAGTTTATCAAGGTCTTTTTGCAATTTTTCACAATCTTCATGGGTTTTAACAACTTTGAATAATTTTGTGTCATCTGCAAATTTAATTACCTCACTTGTTATTCCCATTTCCAGGTCATTTACAAATATGTTAAAAAGTAGCGGACCCAGCACAGATCCCTGGGGTACTCCACTATTCACCATTTTCCTTTGGGAAAATTAGCCATTTAGCCCTACCATCTGCTTTCTATCTTTTAACCAGTTACTGATCCATCATATTACACTGCCTCCTATACCAAGGACTTTTTAATTTCACCAACAGTCTCTCATGAGGGACCTTCTCAAAGGCTTTCTAAAAATCCAGATACACTATATCAACTGACTCTTTATCTACCTGTTTATTCACACCCTCAAAAAAACATAACAGATTAGTAAGACAAGACCTTCCTTGGCTAAAGCCATGTTGGCTGCCTACCATTAAGCCATGACTATCTACATGTTCAGTAATTTAGTACTTTATAATGGTTTCTACCATTTTTCCTGGCAATGATGTCATGCTCACCGGTCTGTAGTTTCCTGGATCACTCCTGGAACCTTGGTAAAAATTGGCGTTACATTGACCATCCTCCAATTATCAAGTATTACAGATGATTTTAGTGATAGTTCACAGATTACTAATAGTAGGTCTGCAATGTCATATTTCAGTTCTTTAAACACCCTTGGATGTATAACATCCGGTCCAGGTGATTTGCTACTCATCAGTTAGTTGTAATACTACTCATCAAATAGTTGTAATACTTCTTCGCGGTGTATTGAAATTTCTTTCAATTCTTCTGTGGCATCACTTTTAAGTATCATTTCAGCCATGGGTAACATCCCTATATCTTTCTCAGAAAAGACTGGAGCAAAGAATTCATTCAATCTCTCCGCTATGGCCTTGTCCCCTCTTAGTGCCCCCTTTACCCCTCTATCATCTACTGGTCCAACAAACCCTGTCACAAGTTTTTTTTGCTATGAATGTACTTGAAAAAGTATTTATTACATACTTTTGCTTCTCAAATTCTTTCTTTGTCTGCCTTATCAATGCCTTGCATCTAACTTGCCAGTGTTTATGTTGTTTCTAGTTTTCGTCATTTGTCTCCTTTTTCCATTTCCTGAAAGATGCTTTCTTGGCAACAACAGCCTCTCTGACCTCACCTTTAAACCATGCTGGCAGTTTTTTGGACTTCCTTCCACTTTTCTTAAAGTGTGGAATACAGCTGGTCTGGCATTCCAAGATAGTATTTTTAAACAACACCCACGCTTGATGTAAATCTTTAACCTTTGTAATTGCTCCTTTTAGTTTTTTTCTTAACTATTTTCCTCATTTTATCACAGTCTCTCTTTTGAAATTTAAAAGGTAGTACTGTGGATTCCCTTATCGTCCTTCCTACATTTATTAAATCAAACACGATCATGCTATAATTATTATTAACAAGTGGCCCCAACACCCTTATCTCTTGCAGCAGATCTTGTGTTCCACTAAGGACTAGGTCCAAAATGGCTTCCCCTCTGGTTGGTTCAAGAAGCAATCATTTATTTCATCTAGAAACTTTATCTCCCTAGCATGTCCTGCCGTGACACTGATCCAGTCAATACAGGGTCATTGAAATCAACCATTATTATTACTGTAGTGTAACTTTTGTTAGCTTCCCTGATTTCTTTGAGCATTTCCATTATCCATGTGTTCATTCTGGCCAGGCCGTCAATAGTACACCCCACTGCCATCACCTTCCCTTCCCCCTTTTTACATGGAATTTCAATCCATAGAGATTCTACAGTACATTTTGTTTCCTTCAAAACTTTAATCCTTTCTGACTCAATGCCCTCTCTAACATAGAGTGCAACCCCTCCACCAATTTGATTTGCTCTATCATTATGATATAGTTTGTATCCAGGTATCACAGTGTCCCACTGGTTGTCCTCCTTCCACCATATCTATGAGATACCAATTATATCTAACCTCTCATTTAGTGCTATATATTCTAACTCTCCCATCTTATTTTTTAGACTTCTAGCATTTGCATATAAGCATTTTAGAGGCCATATTTTATTCATATTAATCTGGCTATCGGTAGGCAGGGGTAATTTGGAATCTTTAAGCTCTGTCTGCTGTGTACTCAAGAACATTTGGGTTACTTTTGTCTTTATTGAAATCTCTCTGTCGATATGCCCTAACTTCAGTATTTTGCTAGTATCCTTCAAGGATACATTGTTCAGAACCATGCGATCTTTGGCAACAGTCTGCTTTCCCCTATCTAGTTTAAAAGCTGCTCTATTTCCTTTTTAAAGGTTAATGTCAGCAGCCCTTCAGAAAAGCCCCTCCTTTCCCCAGAATGTCCCCCAGTTCCTAACAAATCCAAAACTCTCTTCCTTGCACTATCGTCTCATCTATGCATTGAGACTCTGGAGCTCTGCCTGCCTTTTGGATTCTGAGCGTGAAATGAGAAGCATTTTGGAGAATGCAACCCTGGATCTCGAAGTAATGCTTTGTATTTCCCACTGCATTTATGCATTTGCCAGTTGTTCCTAGTTTGCTGATCTGATTCTTTGAAGAGTGTTTTTTTCTTGTTTTGCAAACTCTGTTACTTCCTTCCCTGTGTATGATAGGTGGCCATTGCTGCTCAGCAGCCGTTGGAAAAAAATCATACAATGATTGAGGGAACCAAAACACTCTTGATGACACTATCCATGCAACCAGGCATTCATCTCCAGGATGTGAGCCTCTCAGGCTCAGTCCTAACCCTCAACAGAGAGGACTGAGGAGAACACCACCTGAACACCTGTTTTAGCTTATCTCCCAAAGCCACAAAGCAAGGGACAGGCAAGGTCTGGACCTGCATACTCCTCGAGAAGTGTCTCACGATTTTAAGCAAGATCACGTTTCACCATCCCCTACTGGCAGGAATGCCAGCGGACGATTCCTACACAGCTTCAAGCTCTTTAGCAGGAAAGCACAGTTACTTACCTGTAACAGGTGATCTCTGGGAACAGCAGGAATTAGTCTTCACATATGGGTACGTCGGTACCGACGGAGCCTGCACGGGAATGCTCCCCAGCATCCAATCAGAAAGCTTTTGGGAGCATCCCTCGCGCCTGCGCGGTGACTTCCCGCCTTTCCCACTGCCTCTCCTCAGTTGAGTTTCATAGCTGAGACAGAAGGAGAGAAAGAGGAAAGGAGATAGATAGATACAACTCCTAGGGGAGGTGGGAGGGTTGTGAAGACTAATTCCTGCTGTTCCCAGAGATCACCTGTTACAGGTAAGTAACTGTGCTATCTCCAGGAACAAGCAGGAATGAGTCTTCACATATGGGGACTCCCTAGCTGTGGATGCCAGGGGAGATCCCATAAAATGCGTATTCCTGGAACAGGACGGCATTTCCCAAACCTGGATCCCCGGCATCCCCTGAGGGATGGGGGGTAGGAGTTGAATAGAGAAGAGCTGCAAGGAACAGCAAATCTAAAGACTAAAGGAGAGAGGAGTCTTTAGAAAGTATGTCGAGTATCATTAAATATTTAATGAACTAGTACAATATAGAGCTTACCTACTGGATTGTAGGAAGTAGAACTGTGATGGAGTGTACTGTAGATGCAGTAGCGGAATCTTCAAGGTAACTTCACAGCAGTGAGGATGAAGTTCCAAACCAGGAATGGGCAGGTGACCCAGGTGTCAACTGGGGCAGGAGAAGAACGGCAGGTCTTCAATGGAAAGCTTTATGGGAAAAAGCTGAAAACTCTTTTAGGTACAGAGTTATTAACATTGAGGACTAAATGAAGAAGACTAACCGATCTGGAGAATTAGCCGAGTCCGGAAGGGAAGAGGGGGTATGGAAAAAAGCCCCTATTCCCAAGGAGAACAGAAGTGTACTCAGAAATACTGAAGATGTACACTGTCATTCCTAGCTGGTAAGAGATAGGAAGACAATGAAGTTTGATACTTCATGGATAGGGAGATCTATAACAAAAATAGAAGCTGTTGACGTCACAGCAGTAATTGTGTGTTGTGATAAGGAAGCTTATCATAGCTCAGGAAGGAGCTATAGAAAAGGTGAAGTGACTCTGAACAAGCAACCTGTCAGTTCTGGTAGAAATAAGAAAACAGAATTTTCCCATAAAAGACTACCAGTCCCAGAATGCACCAGGTTTCCAACAGCCATTAGAGGAGCTGAAGTGGGGAAACGCGTGTTCAATCAGGAGGGCTATGAGGTAATCCCTAAGCACTCATCTCAAAGGGCAGGACCTGATTCAGTACAGCTGCGCTGTGCTAGGGTGGAGCACTCATCAAAGCAGAATAAAGGTAGAGTTTATTCTACAGAGAATTATCCTCAGTTTCATCTGGGAGATCCTCATCCTCATCATCTGGGAGATCCTCAGAATCCTTATCCTCAGGATCAGCTTGGATATCCTCATCTTGGACATCATCATCGGGAGGATCATCAGAAGCAGAAGCCAAACCGGACCGACAGAGAGGGCAAGAAACCCTTTGGAAGAAAGAAGAGAAAAGAATTTGGGAGGTCTAAAGTAGTCCATAGCAGTACGTATACTGGAAGGCATTCAAAAGGCAAGCATACACCATTGGACTGGGGAAAGCCAGAGGAATGGTGCTGCAGGGCTAGGAATCTCCAGACGGTACCTGTGAGGGAGACGGCTGCACGTGGAAGGGACCCTAAGACCCGTGCCAGAAGGTATGTGAAGAGAGATCCAGTGTCCAGGGATCTGGATTGGAAGGCTGGACATAAGAACTGGACTACATACTGGCCAGGCTATTTAGAGAGGAACTCTAACAGCAATGGAAGCTCAGGTATGAACACTGATCTATGCCCTAGCTATAACCTTGAAAGACAGCAGAGAAACAAGTATTCTCCTGAGAGCGTTACATTGAGAAATTCCTCTGTGCCAATCCATGATATTGAACCCATGATTGTTGAAGAAGGGGGAGTGGTCTTAGATACAGGCTGTGAATATATGGATTGCTCTCTGTCTAAACTCCTTTGGTAATTTACTGTTACAAAGTACAGCAACCATCACAAAGAAATACAAACTTGTTCTTTAATCTACTCAGAAAAGCTCCTGAGTAGGATTTTGGGCCACGCAGTAAAAAGCAAGCCAGCTAAGGGGTTTCAGCTGGGTAACTGCTAGCAATTGAGCCTTACCTAATTGCTTGTGAGCTCTGAGGGAATCACTTCTGAGTCTATGTGTGAAGATATAAGAAGTTTACCTGAAAAGAACAGTTTTTTCCCTTCTTTGTGGGTTTTGCTTGTTGTTTGAAACACTGCTAAGAAAATATTAGCTAAAGCCTACAGAAAAGACCAGTTTGTTACCAACCAGGTCTTTATTCTTTTGATTTGATTGCCTGACAAGTTCAACTGTTGTTTTCCTGATTTTGTTTTTCTAAGTTTAACACTGAAAGCAAGTATCCTGTTTTATGTGCTACCAAGCATATCTGTGTTGGGAGAAATAACCCCATAAATAAATATCTTATTGGCTTTACACTCAAGCACAACTAATTATTGTGAGCAGCTGTGTCTGGTGTGAATGGACTGCATTTCCCACAATCCCTTGCAAATCATATTGATATATGCACTTGCCAAGACTGTGAACATTCTCACCCAGGCAGCCGTCTGACAGTGTATAACCGCTCCCACTTACTGAGCCGTATGAGAATAGGCAAGTTGACTGTCTGGACCCCTTAAGAAGGTAAAAACTTTATAGCACAGACAGTTAGGGAGATAGTAGGTAATACCTAGTGTCCTATGGACATCTCCCAAAGGGTATATATATATATATATCTATGGAGATACATACATGTCTATATATATGTGCATATATGTCCAGATATGATATATACATATATAGAGGTATACATATATATATATATATATATATATATAGATAGATAGATAGAGATAGATAGATAGAGATGGGCATGGCTCATGCCCATACAGATTACAGAAATATGTATGTATAGGACATATACATACAGGAATATGACTCTGAGAATACATGCCTGCAACTGAACCACAGAAAAACATTCACATGGGGAATGTGATGGGAAAAGATTCATCTAATAATAAGGGGGTGAAAACCACCTGAAGATATATAGAGAATCTATTTCTGTGGTGCAGGAATGTAGTTCAGTGGAATAACCAGTATGGTTGCGTGAAAAACAGAGGATAATAGCAGTCTGGTAAGAGCACGTCAGGAGTACTTTAGGACTCTGACATGTCCCAAGGACAAGAAAACGCATAGACTAAGACACCAGGAGGACCCAGTCAAGGGACTCAGAGGTATCATGTACAGTAAAAGAGTATGCGTTGTCCAAGTGGAGTAGAAAAGATAATGCCAAGCTGTAAGGAAAAAAGGGGTAGATTCCTGCCAGATTGGGAACTCCTTGGACATTCACGCAGAAAAAGCTTGTCTTCTGTATCACAATAGGAGACAAGAGGGTATAAAGAACCTATATAGCCATGGATGACTATATAAGCTTTTCCTATTATATGGAAAACCCTCAGAGACAAAGTTCAATGCTCTACAGCAAGGGCCCATAGTGGAAAGCTTCTCTGAAGATTGCAGAGAGCATTGTGCAGGAGAATTATGAGATAAACTGACAGCAGTCAGATGTGGTGCCACATCCTAGGTAAGGATATGGCAAGAAGAAGATAACCTGCAGTGAGTAGTATCATGCAAGATAGTTGAAAGTAACTTGCAAGAAACATTAAAGTAAGCACTGGAAGTTCTGCTTGTACAGCAACTGAACAAAAGAGCAGAGGGGATCCCCCTGTATAAAAACAGGGAGAAAGACAGAGGGAGCGTAGATATTCCCGTCCCTGTCTGATGAGTTGTTCAGAGCATGCATTGAAGGATAGCAAAAAGTCTACACTGGAAAGAAAGAGAAGTGTTTCAGTATGGTACCAACTCGAGTAGGGGAAACCCTGGAAGAGAGGGGCTTGGAAGGTGACGTACCATATGGTAAGTCAGCTGAAGGAAAAAATGTCCCTGTGGGGACAGAAACTATCATGGGATAATTGTAATCTCCCTTTATAATAAAAAGAAAGGGAGAATTCTGTAACCCATGGACAAAAATATCCGAATAGCTTAGCATACTGAAAAAAAAAACCAGTGTAGGGTTTGAAGAATAACTTCTGGTAAGAAGAAGTTAACTGTAGATTGCAACATACAGGAACCTATGGTTGCTGGCGATGATTAGCCTGGTTAGAGTCTGGAGACTTCAGACGAGGATGAGATGTCCCTTGCTTGGGTACATCTGGAGGATGGGCAGAGGAAGGATGAAACTTTCTTTTCCTAGGGAAAGAAGGTTTGGTAGGACATTTCCTACGCCCTGGGGAAAAAGAAGGCTTAGGACGGTTTCCAGAACTAGGAAAGTCAGTGGAGCAATGAGCAACTTGACGTAAAGCCTCTTTATTGAAGAGATTTTCTCCAGTACAAGGAGAATTACCCAGTGTATGTTGTGCCCATCTGCTCAAGTCTGAAGCCTGCAGCCAGGCTGTACGACGTGCTCCAATGGCAATACCAGAGGATCTGCTAACAGACTCAAAAGAGTCTAGAGAAGCACGAGAAAGGAACCAAGAGATATTCCTGCTATGATTGAGAAGCAAGGAATAGCCAGAGGCCTTAGGTTCTGACAAAAAAGGAGACAAAAGAGATAATTTTTCTGTGACCTCCTGAAGTGTCAGACTCATATAAAAAAATATATGAAATAATTCTTGAAGCCAGCATAGAAGTTTGGAAGGTTTGACGTCCAAAGGCATCAAGTGCTTTAGATGCACGACCTGGCGGATAAGAAGAATGCTTCTTCTTGCTTCTTACCTTCCTCATTGCTGATTCCACTACAATGGAATGATGTGGAAGTTGGTTTTTCTGGAACCCTGAAGAGGGAGGTACCTGATACAGAACGTCAATGGCTGTAGAAGGCAAAGGAACCTTTAAGGGTGATTCCCATATCCTCAGAAGAAGATCCTGTAAAGAATGATGTAAAGGAAGCATTATATTTTCCTTTTCTGCAGGATCTTGATCAAGAGAAAAACCAGGAATAGGAATGGCAAGGAAGGCTGCCATGTCAAGGAGAAACTTCTGAAAAGAAGGATTTCCAATAGGAACTAATCCTGGGCAAGCTGAGGTTGAAGGAGCAGCTTGAGCACCAGAAGATATACTGGACTGGTGCAGAAAAAGAATCCTGCTCGATGGACTGTGATACTGACAGTTCTGATTTGAGGCAGTTAGTACTGCATCGTCAGTGCCTGGTATCGATTCCAAACTAGGCATAGAAAGGATCGATGGCACCGATGGAACTGCAGGAATCGATCCCGACACCAGTACCGGTATCGGAGATAATATCATCGAAGCAGTAATCGAGGGCTGCTGAAGCGGTACCGAGGTAACCAGAGAGCCTTGGTGAATATCCTCGGTACTGCGTAGCCGGAAACGATATGGATCGGTTCCGAAACGCGTCGGTACCAAGTCATCTAGACTGGATATCGATTCTAGACTCGGCATCGAAGCGAGCGAGTCTATCGATGCATGTCTAGAAGGTACCGACGTTGGTGGTGGTATCAGCGATGCCGATACATGAAAGTCAATTGGAATCTCATCGAACGGCACCGAAGGTACCGAGGACGTTCGAAGACGATGCCCGGCGACGAGAGGAACACTCGACACCGATGTTGGGGTATCGGTACCGCTCAAAGTCGGTACCAACCCCGAGCACGGTGAAGATATAGGAAAGTCAATCTGGGTCGAATCGAGCAGCCCCGAAGGTACCAAGGATTCCAGATGACGATCCCAGGTAAAGAGTGGAACACTCGATACCGATGCTGATACCGGGGTATCGGTACCGCTCGAAGCCGGTACCAACCCCGAGCATGGCTGGGAAACAGGAAAGCCAATCTGGGTCATATCGATCGGCCCCGAAGGTACCGAGGACACCAGATGACGATCCCTGGTGAAGAATGCAGCACTCGACACCGATGCCGGGTTATCGGTACCGCTTGAAGCGGATACCACCCCCTGGCACGGCTCAGGTATGTTCTGTGAGGGGTGAGCCCCAGGAACAACCTGAAACCCCGTGAATGCTTTGGAGTCCGAAGACTCCCGCCGGGGTTTTATTGCCAATGGTATCTTGAGGGCGAGGCCGGAGCCGTCATCATGCTGTGCATGAGACTTACCCTTCAAGAATTGGCTAGTCTTAACAGACTGTTTGTGGGTTACCTGATCCTGGAGAGAAGAATAAACCGGTGTCCTCACCTCAGGAGGAAAAACGGCATTGAGGGAAACTCGAAAAAGCGAAGGTTTTCTCGCCCAATAATACAGCCTGATGGATCAGGGAAAAAAGGGTCAGGACCCAAACAGGTTAGACACCAAGCATTGGAGTCTAAAAAGAAAACCATGTTTCCACAGTGAAGGCACTTCTTAGGGGAAGAAGACTCCATGTTGGAGAGGCCTGGTAGGCCCAAAAGTTAAAACAAAAAACTGAGGAGAAATATTTCTCTAAGTTTAGAAAAGGAAAAGAATAAAGCACCGGCGGTACCGGTATCGGCGGGAAATACAGCCGCGACCACAAGAAAACAAGGATTTTAAAGTAAACAATTTCTGCAGTGACAGGACGATGTCCTGTTGGCTCCGCGGAAAAACAAAAACTGAGGAGAGGCAGTGGGAAAGGCGGGAAGTCACCGCGCAGGCGCGAGGGATGCTCCCAAAAGCTTTCTGATTGGATGCTGGGGAGCATTCCCATGCAGGCTCCGTCGGTACCGACGTACCCATATGTGAAGACTCATTCCTGCTTGTTCCTGGAGATCACTGAAAATAGCTACATGATACTAGGCTCCACATTAAGAGTTAGCATTCAGGAAATGGATCTAGGCATCATCATGTCAATACATTGAAATCTTCTGCTTAGTGTATAGCAGTGGCCAAAAATGTTAGCAGGATGCTGGAATTTATTAGAAGAGAAATAAAGAATGAGAGGTGTATTCATAAAATGCTTCTAGAGGCATCTAAGATCTCCAGCAGAAAGGAAGATGGTACTGTATGAAAAGATGACATCTGGATAGAGGTCACCAAAGGCTGCTGACTCAACACACCAATTCCACCTTCTCCAGAACTGAGGAACCAGTACAGTTGTCGTCAACATTACTGGCACTCTGCAGTTGAGCCCCTTAATATCCAATATCTCCTAAAAAAAAAAAGTGGCCAGTGAAATGGCTTTGGACTATATATGTACACATATTTGACACAAAAAAGAAAGAAATAAAATAAGATCAATTAAAACAGGAAATAGTATAAAAACTAGGATACTGTCAGCACATGATTACCGACATCCTTATAAACAATTCAAATCAGTTTGAACAGAAAAACCACATTCCCTTTGCAGTAAAATTAGACGCACCTGTGATCAATTGTCAGTACTCACTTGACTTGAATCAACCAATGAATGATGGCTCTACTGTTTAAAATGACCACATTCATGCCCTGTTCCATTTTCACAATGGTGAAGACAGAAGAGCTGCTTGAGACCGTCAGAAAACCAATTATCAGCAAACATGCAACTTCAAAGGGGTACAAGGCCATCTTCAAAGACCTTGGGATTCCTGTTTCTACAGTTTACAATGTTATTAAGAAGTTTTCTGCTCATGGAACAGTTAATAACCTCCCAGGACATAGTGGGAAGAGGAAATTTAATCCAAGAAGTCTTTGAAGGTTAATGTGAACTGTTGGAAAAACACCATGTATAACACTGAAAGAGCTTAAGGCTGACCTAGAGCAATCTGGAACGGTGGTTTCAACCCGCACCATACGCCGCACACTAAATAAGGTAGGACTTCATGGGCAAAGGCCAAGGAGGAGCCCACTGCTCAAAGACAGACATAAAAAGGCAAGCCTCTTCTTTGCCCAAATGCATCTTGAAAAACCACAATCCTTCTGGGAAAATGTTCTGTGGACAGATGAAACCAAATTTGAGCTCCTTGTCAATGCAGACCAGCAATAACATTTACAGGCGAAGAAATAAAGCTAATAAGGAAAAACACACCCTTTCTACAGTTCAATATGGTGGAGGTTCCGTAATGTTGTGTGGCTGTTTTGCTGTCTCAGGAACTGGAGGCCTGGAACCTATTAAAGGAATCATGAAGTAAGAGGACTACCAAGGTATTTTGGAGTGAAATATGCTACCTAGTGTCAGAAAGCTAGGTCTGGGTCCTCCAGCAGAGCAATGACCCAAAACATACATCCAGAAGTACAAAAGAATGGTTAAAAAGGAACAAATGGACTGTCTTAAACTGGCCAGCAACGAGTCCTGATCTCCAACCAATCAAGAAACTTTGGGAAAAGTTGAAATCTTCCATTCGTAAAAGGAATTCTGGAAACATTCATAAACTGGAACAAAATGCAGTTGAAGAGTGGGAGAAACTACCAACAGACAGATGTACGAAACTTATAGATGGCTACAAGAAATCCTTGGAGGCTGTCTTAACTAAATATTAATGAAGGGTGCCATTAATCCTGTCCAGGTCATATTTTATTTTTCTTCTCAGAAATTACTAAGCCTAAATTGCAGACATCTCTTTTTCTGTTGTATACCTGTGAATATAAACTATTACAATATTATGATGACACACAGATGAAATATTTCCAATTTCTCAAGATATTATACACAACATACATAAAATGAAAGGGTACCGGAGCAGCTTCATTTCCTTCCTACCTGGACTGCTTGACTGGATTGACTCTGGTGCCTGTGGGCCTAGCTCCCAATTGGGTAGCTGGATTTGAGGAGGGCCATAAGACACTGGCTCCACCGCGGGACCCTGAGCAGCTTCATTTCCTTCCTACCTGGACTGCTTGACTGGATTGGCTCTGGTGCCTGCGTGCCTAGCTCCCGAATGGGTGGCTGGATTTGAGGAGGGCCATAAGACACCGGCTCCACCGCGGGACCCTTTGGTGCCCCTTCAGTGCAGAGGTGTTTTCTTGTAATGGGGAAGAGAAGGAAGCACTACCTGCAACCTGCACAGTTGAAGGCGGTCAAAGTAGTAGGTCTGATGGATGCCCATATTCGTGTAGGGAATCCTCTGACCTCAGTGGGGCCGTCAACTCCTGATTCGTCAACTCCTGAATCTAGCTATCAACCGCCCTAGAGAACTATTTGCAATTGTAAAAACACTGACAAAAGTTAAAAACCCAGAGCCAAAACAATCAGCAATAAGTATTCAAACCCTAGCAACCCACTTTGCTGAAAAACTAAAGTGCAAACTTAATACTACACCGACGTTACTACCCTCAAACACCGAAATTAATAGCAACTGGACAACCTTCCACACGATAGATCAAAAACACCTCCTCAGGATCATAACACTTAAACAACACCACAACTTCTCCACTCGATCCTTGCCCTGTGTCATGGATCAAAAGTACCAAGGAAGAATTAGCTGGAAACATACAATACATAGTAAACCTATCCCTCTCCCAAGGCATTATGCCTGATGCCCTAAAACTCACAACGATCCGCCCAATAATAAAAAACAATAAACTCGACCCAAAAGACCCAAACTCATATAGACCGATAGCCAGCATTCCATTTATGGCTAAAATAATAGAAAAAACAGTTCAACTACAATTGCAAGAACATATTGATGAGCACAATTCCCTTGACTCACACCAATTTGGTTTCCGCCCCTTCCATGGTGTAGAAACCCTTTTAATTACACTGATGGACTTCCTCATAAAACATACAGATGATAACAGTCAAGGCCTCCTACTCCTTTTCATAGACATTTCCGCTGCCTTTGACAACATCAACCATCTTACACTGATCAATAGACTAGAAAACTTAGGAATAGGCGGGACTGTCCTCAAATGGTTCAAGTCCTACATCACACACAGACTAATGCGTGTTCAATTAAACCAAGAAGCATCAGAAACCTTCCCCCAAGGACAAGGAATACCCCAAGGATCAGCCCTGTCTGCTCTCCTCTTCAACCTGTACCTACAACCCATTACAAAAATATTTAGAAAACACAAGATCAATCATTTTATCTATGCTGACGACATCATGCTCGCTCTCCCCATAACCACGAAAAACCATACTTATAACACTCTATCCGAATGCATGGCGAAAACCACATCCTGGATGGAAACCAACTACCTCAGCATCAATCTCAAAAAAACTGAAGCAATGTTTGTAACAAGATCAACTGAGACCAAAGACACTTATCCAACAGCAATCTCAATCAATAACACAACTATACCTGTTAAACAAGAGGTAAAATACCTAGGTGTAATAATCGATCAAACACTCACCATGCTACCACACATAAAGCAAACAGTAAAAACCATATTCTACAAACTCAAAACCATTCAACACTTAAGGCCCCTTCTTGACACGCATGACTTTAGATCAGTTGTTAGCTCACTCATCACCCCGCACTTTGACTATTGTAACAGTCTCCTAATCGGCCTCCCACAAAAAAATATCTACCTACTACAAAGAGCCCAGAACATTTGTGCAAAAGTAGTCACTAAAGCCCGCCTAGCAGACCATGTAACCCCTATACTGCTAGAACTACACTGGCTCCCTATAAATAGCCGATACAAATACAAAATTCTACTAACAACATTCAAGCTCCTAAACGATATCGCCCCTTCACATCTATCCACACTACTTCACGCCCCAACTGATTCAAGAGCCCGCAGACTAAACGCAACCCACTCACTGGAATTACCAAAAACATTCACGAAGACTAAAAAATCCACCAGTGCCAGAGCCTTCACATACACTGCTCCCACGCTCTGGAATGATCTCCCAATAAACATCCGTATCATAAAAGACCTCTCCCAATTTAGGAAAGAACTCAAGACATACCTATTCTCCAAACACTTTGAAATCCCCTACCCTCCAAGTCCAACCACACAGCATCCACAGACACACAAACAAAAAGCCCGCAAAAACACAATCAATTGAACATACACAGCCCTCTCTCAGACAGCTCTCACAAAGACACACCAAAAAATCCACGAAAAAATGGAAATAAATTCCACCACACACACACGAATGACGAATACTCTACACTATAACTCATTGTATCCTAACCTTTTTGTAAATAACCTCTGTAAATAGCAATGGCAGTTCGTTGCCTATATCCCTGTAAAAAGTTAGAAACTTCTGATCAATATAACGATACAGAAGTATACAAAAGTATACACCTTGTAAATAGTTTAAACAGTATAATGCTCTGTTATATGTAAAAAGTTAAAAATTTCTGTTCAATGTAATGTTATACGAACGTATACAAAACTGTTAAATTGTTCCATGTAAACCGCCCCTGATCTCTGGAAGGGGCGGTATAGAAGAAATAGATAAATAAATAAAAAATAAATAAAAATTCGGTGAATGTATCAACTGTGAGTACTGCATCTTCTTCTCACTCTACTAGTAATATGGGGTTAGCTCAGCCCAGCCAAGAGTCTGTTGTTCTTGGTCCCGGTATGCACTCCTTCCCTGATGAAGTAGGGATGGAGGGAACTGGTTCCGTTTTACTTCCTGATTCCTTTTTGAAACTTGATTCTGCTTCAGAAAACTTGACACCCTCTCTCCCCTTCAGTGATTCTTTTGCCTCTTTTGGTGAAACCCTGGTGCCTCCTGCTGACATATATTTAAGGAATATTTGGTCAATTCTTTTGCGTATGGAATCGGCGCTGGGGGTTTCTTTGCAGAAAGTAGCAACATTCTCGAGGGAAACAGTTACAAAGTTGTCTGACCATGATGTTCGTTTGTCAGTATTGGAGAAAGATTCTGGATCACATGAGAATCAGTTCTCCTCTCAACAGCGTGTCCTGGCTACATTTACTCAGGATTTTCGTTCATTGCATTGACAAGATGAACTGTTGGAGAATTCTTTGCATTCCAAGAACTTATGTTTATTAAATTTTCCTTGGACTTATTATCTTTCTCCTTTAATTCTTTTTCAGAAATATCTTAAGGAAATTTTATTATTTAATGATGTGGATAACATTCAGGTGTCTTGAATATATTATGTTCCAAAGGGGAAAGTGGTTAATGATTTGGAGAAAGTGGGGGCGGCACAGTATGATCAGTTAGCGTCTTCCATATTAGATATATATCTGGTTTCTTGGAGCCCTCTACTGATGATATTGTTTTAAGAGATACAATGTTACATTTGTTTTGCAGTTGGATAAAGATAGAATATTGTGAACGTATTTCCAGAGGAAAATGGAAAATATTTGTGGTTAACCTATCCAGAGGTTTCTAGGGCTACACAGGAGCGGTGTAAAGCCTTTTTAGAGGTCCGCCCATGTGTGGTGGCTCTTGGTGCCTTATTCTATATTAAGTTTCCCTGTAAATGTTATGTAGGGTAAGTGCTATGTGTTTTTTGAAGTGGATCAGTTGTTTAATTTTCTTAAATAAAAGAATTAATATGTTCAATACTATGTTATTCTCTTGACTATGTATATTGAGCTTGATGTTAAATTTCCAGTTCCTTTAATCTGGTTATTTTCTTGATGTATTTTATGGAGTTTCTCCTTGAGGTGTATTTTTGTTATGAATGTATGCTCAATTACATTAGTGTATTTTTGTTTTTTCTTTGTAATATGTATTTAAACCTTTATAAATAAATAATAAATAAAATGAAAGGGTGCCAATAATATTGACCATAACTGAATGCAATCCTGGACGTGGAAGTGGTGACAAAATCCAAGGAACAGGAGGTATCAGAGCTCAATAATCCCAAAGATGTTTATGTTTATTGGTTCTTGATATATCGCCCTTTATAACATCAGGGTGGTTTACAATCGAAGGTAACATTCAAAGTTTCGCTCTAGGCCAGAAAAGAAAAGGAACTACAATCATGACAAAAAAGAGAGGTAGCAAACAGCCAGTCAGGATGTAGAGGAGAGGTCAACAGACATAAATATAGCCAGGTCATTAATGTGGGTCTGGGAGATTGTGAGCAGAGGCGAAGAGGTGTGTTTTCAATAAGGATTTAAATTTGGAATTGATCTGTTCTAAGCGGAGTGGTGTGGGCAGGGAGTTCCATAGGACAGAACCAAGGAAAAAGAAAGCTGAATGACAGGTGGATTGCAGATGTGCGCGTGACGGGGGGGGGGGGAAAGGTGGAGACGGTTTATGTGAAGCGAGTGGAGGTTGCGTGTCGGGACGTAAAAGTGAAGGTGGTCAGCTAAGTATTGCAGTGTGTGAGTATTGATAACTTGATGCACCAAGGTAAGAATATTGTAATGGATATGGTATTCGATGGGGAGCCAGTGTAGGTGGAATAATAAGGGAGTGACGTGATCTCTACGCAAAGAGTGAGTTAGGATCCTGGCCTGCGGTATTCTGTATAAGTTGGAGACAGTGTAGCTGAGTAAGCACAGTTACTTACCTGTAACAGGTGATCTCTGGGAACAGCAGGAATTAGTTCTCACATATGGGTATGTCGGAACCGACGGAGCCTGCGCGGGAAAGCTCCCCAGCTTCCCAGAAAGGAAGCTTTTGGGGCCTCCCACAGCGCATGCGCGCTGCCTTCCCGCCTTCCTGACCAACTCTCCTCAGTTCGAGTTTAAAGCTGAGACAATAGAGAGAGGAAAGGAAAGAGAGAGAGAGAGAGATACAACTCCTAGGGGAGGCGGGTGGGTTGTGAGGACTAATTCCTGCTGTTCCCAGAGATCACCTGTTACAGGCAAGTAACTGTGCTATCTCTAGGAACAAGCAGGAATGAGTCCTCACATATGGGGACTCCCTAGCTAAGATGCCGGGGAGATCCCCCTGCAAGAATTCCTCATGTCCCTATGGATCTCAGGCATCCATTTATGGAAAGTGGGCAGGAGTTGTTTAAGAATGGAACAGGTGTCTGAGGACAGCCTGACCAAACAAGGCATCCCGGCGGGAGTCCTTGTCCAAGCAGTAATGGGCTGTGAAGGTATGAACCGAGGCCCAAGTGGCTGCTCGACAGATCTGATCGATGGATACAGAATGAAGATGAGCCATAGAAGTGGCCATGGCTCTCACATTGTGAGCTGTGACATGGCCTTCCAGAGAAAGGTTCCTACTCTGGTAAGCAAAAGAAATACACTGAGCAATCCAATTGGACAGTGTTCTTTTTGAGACTGGAAGTCCTAAATGAGAAGGATCAAAAGCAACAAAAAGTTGAGAAGACTTTCTATGTTGCTGTGTCCTTTGTAAGTAAAAGGCAAGAGCTCTCTTACAATCCAGGGTATGTAGATTCCTCTCTGCACTTGATGCATGAGGACCTGGAAAAAAGACAGGTAGATATACTGACAGGTAGATATGACATCTAACTACAACTTAAAAAGAAAACTCTCCCTATCATATTCTAAACTTCTCTCCATGATTATACCCCCATAATGTCTATATGTAAATAATGTATATAAGTTGCACAGTTCTGTGCCATTCAGTTTAATATTACTCTGTTTATTTTATATTGCTTATAGATATCTGATGTTATATGTAAAACAAACTATGCTTTGTTGAATGTTGTTATCTGTAAACCGCAGCTGAACTACGGAAGCAGCGGTATATAAGTTCTTGTTAAATAAATAAATAAATAAATATACCTCTTGATTAAGATGAAAAGGCGAGACCACTTTAGGCATAAAGCGGGGATTTGTCCTAAGGACTACCTTATCATGATGGAAGCTTGTATAAGGTGGATTAGCCACTAAAGCCTGCAGTTCACTGATGCGGCGAGCAGAAGTGATTGCAATAAGGAAAATGACTTTCCAGGAAAGAAATTTCAAGGAGGTAGTGGCTAAGGGTTCAAAGGGTGGCTTCATCAGCTGACCAAGAACCACATTTAAGTCCCATGCCACAGGAGGAGGTCGAATGGGAGGTTTAGTTAAGGTTAGGCCTCTCATGAATCTCGCAATAAGAGGATGAGAGGAAACAGGTTGTCCACTGATAGGCTGAAGAGATGCTGCAATAGCACTCAAATGGACCCTTACAGAATTGGTTTTAAGTCCTGCATTGGAAAGATGCAGGAGATATTTGAGTAAAGAATTCAAAGGTAGTGCTAGAGGGTTAAGACCTTTGTCAGCACACCAAATTGAAAATCTTTTCCATTTAAAAGCATAAGAACGCCTGGTGGAAGGTTTCCTAGATGCATGGAGGACATCCTTCACCTGTTGAGAAAGATTGAAGTCTTGAAGGTCTAGGCCTTCAGTAACCAAGCTCTGAGGTGAAGGGACTTGGGGTTTGGGTGCCACAAAGTCCCCTCCTCTTGAGACAGAAGGTCTGGAGCAGCTCCTAGATCCAGGGAGGGTGCCTCGGAGAGATGCAGAAGTAGAGGGTACCACACTTGGCGTGGCCAGCGTGGAGCTATGAGGATCATAGACCCTTGATCCCTCTGAAGTTTGAATAGAGTCTTGGGAATCAAAGGAATGGGTGGAAAGGCATACAGGAAGGCCTGACCCCAATGAAGGAGGAAGGCATCCTTGGCCTGAGCTCCCTGACACGGAATCCTGGAACAGAACCGGGGAAGTTTGGCATTGCACGGACTTGCAAAGAGGTCTATGTCCGGGGTTCCCCATTTCTGAAAGATTCTGAGTACCTGATCCATGTGCAGGGACCATTCGTGTGAAAGCAGAACTCGACTGAGTCTGTCTGCCCAAGAGTTTTGGATTCCTGGGAGGTACACTGCCAGGAGATGGATCTGATGCTCTCTGGCGAAGGCCCACAATTTTAGAGCTTCGTTGCAAAGCGACAGAGAGCCAGTCCCTCCTTGTTTGTTTATGTAGAACATGGCTACTTGATTGTCGGTATGAACAAGGACTGTCATGTTGATGAGGAGGGTATGAAAGACCTTGAGAGCAAGGAAAATTGCTCGCAGCTCCAAAAGGTTGATATGAAGGGTGGTCTCCTGTGGAGACCAAGTGCCCTGAGTGGAGAGGTCTTGGAGATGAGCTCCCCAACCTGTTTGGGAGGCATCTGTAGTGAGAGTTGCTTGGGGTAACAAAGGTTGGAAGGGGGCCCCCAACAACAGATTTCGAGTGGATATTCACCATTGGAGAGACCAAAAAAGACGTTTTGAGGTTGCTATTTGGTCTGAGAGAGCTCCTGATGCTTGGGTCCACTGGGTGGACAAAGTCCATTGAGCTGCTCTCATATGTAGGCGTGCATAAGGCACCACATGAACTGTGGATGCCATGTGGCCTAGCAGTTGTAGCATCTCTCTGGCAGTCAAGTGGCTTCTGGACTGAATTTGAGAGGCCAAGTGCCTGAGGAAGATAGGCCCTTGCAGTGGTGGTATCTAGCCAGGCCCCTATGAATTCTAGGGACTGAGTAGGGGTGAGTTGAGACTTTGGCAGATTGATGACAAGTCCCAGATACTGCAGTATGCGTCTGGTGTGGTCCAGGGAAGTCTGAGCCTCGGACTGAGATGGAGCTCGGATGAGCCAGTCGTCCAGGTATGGGAAGACAAAGATTCCCAGAGTGCGTAGAAATGCAGCTACTATTGCCATGCATTTGGTAAATACCCTTGGAGCAGAGGCTAGACCGAAGGGAAGTACTCTGTATTGGAAATGTTTTCCCTGGAACAGAAACCGTAGGAATTTTCTGTGGGATGGATGGATGAGTATATGTGTGTACGCATCCTTGAGATCTAGAGAACAAAGCCAGTCCTGACTCTGTAGGTATGGAAGGAGAGTGCCCAGAGAAAGCATCTTGAATTTCTCCTTGTATAGGAATTTGTTCAATTCTCTGAGATCCAGAATGGGTCTGTACCCCCCTGTTTTCTTGGGAATGAGAAAATAAGGGGAGTAAAAACCTGACCCTTGTTGAGGAAGAGGAACCTCTTCTATTGCCTTTTGGGCGAGAAGAGTGGTCACCTCCTGGCCCAACAGGTACAGGAGAGAAGGGGGAGAATTGAATTGTCTCACCATGGAATGGGGAGGAAGACTGGAGAAATGTAGTTTGTAGCCCTCTTTGATGATAGAGAGGGTCCACGGTTCTGATGTGATTTGTTCCCATCTGGGAGCAAAATGAGTTAACCTTCCTGGAATGGTGAGAGGTTCTGGTTGTTGCAGAGCCAGAAAGGTTAAGTTCTCTAGAATCAAGTCAAAAACCCTGAGGGGGTTGGGACTGCTGGATTATAGCAGCCCCTGTAGACTTTGTTCTGGCCTGTTTAGTTTGCTGACGCTTAGGAGCAAAGCGAACTTGGGAAGATTGCTGGCCAGTATTTGTGGAAAATCTGGTCTTTTTATAGAAAGGTTTCTTAAAAGGTTTTTTCTTGGCAGGGGTAGAGGTAGACTTAGAAAGTCTATCTAAAGCAGCATTCTCTGCATCCATTTGAGTGGCTTTGATTTGCCACTCCTTGCCAAACAGATTTTCACCTGTACAGGGCAGATTGCCCAAGCCTTCTTGTACCCAGGGTTCCAAATCAGAGGCCTGGAGCCAAGCCAGTCTGCGAGCAGCTATGGCAATGCCAGAGGCTCTGCTTGCCCCCTCAAAAGAGTCAAAGGCTGCTCTGTTGGAGAACTTTGAAACATCTTGAGTTTGCTTTAGCAAAAGAAGGAACTCCTCTTTCTTATCCTCTGGGATAAAGGGGAGAAACTGACGTATCTTTAATGCAATCTCTTTCAAAAACATGCCCATATAGAGGCTGTATGAATTGATTCTGGCAATCAGCATGCTAGCTTGGAAGATTTTTCTCCCAAAAGCATCCAGAGTCCTACATTCTCTTCCTGGAGGGGTAGAAGAGTGCCTTTTGGTACTCTTTATCTTTTTCATAGCAGACTTCACCACAATAGAGTGGTGAGGAAGCTGAGTTTTTTGAAAACCAGGAGAAGGAGGAACCCGATACATGGTGTCCAAACGTCGAGAATGTGAAGATAGGGTGAGAGGAACCTCCCACAAGTCCATCATGTGTTCTTGAAGAATTTCATGTATGGGTAAGGTGGCTGCCTCTTTGGGAACCTTAGAGTATCCTAAAATATCCAATTTTTTTGCTCTAGGTTCCTTTTCAGAGGTTACAGATATGGAAAGTCCTTTAGCTACTTCAATAATGAAGTCTTGAAAGGACAAATCCTCTGGAGGAGACATTCTCCTTTTTGGAGAAGAGGGCTCCTCAGGAAGAGTAAAAGAGACATCAGCAGAATCATCTGATGTATCAGAATCTTCAGAGGATTCAAAGTATCGCCTATTTGCTTCCAGAGATCGATACGCGTACCGACCGGTATCGACATCGGGCGTACCGGGAATCGGAGCGGTATCGAGGAAATCTCCAGAACCGGAGACGGCATGCTACTGGAAGTAGATGCTCTGGGTACCGGTATCGGTTGCGGTACCGGAATCGGAACCGATTGTCGCGGTACCGATGGCGTTGCAGCATTAATGAAAGCCAGTAAGGCCTGCTGCATGGATTGTACCGTAGTACCCATAGTCACCACAACTGCCTGGATGTCAGTACCGGTGTTAGCCGGTACCCCAGAGCAGTCTAATAGGAGATCGGTCGAGGCCGTGCCATCGATGTCTACCTGTAACCCCATAGGAGGAGCTTTGGAAGCCAGAGCTTCCCGCCGGGGTTGTTTGGCTGGGGCAGGGTCCTCAGAGTCAAATTCAAGGGCCTCTCGCTGCTTAGAGGGAGATTTGCCTTTTGAGGACCTGCCTGAAGAATGTTTGGTTACCTGAGATCCATCAGGAGAAGAAGACCTGGAGGATGTTGATGCTGGAGTATCGGTAGAAAACAGCATATGAAACTTAGCTGCTCTGTTCTGTAAGCCCCGTTTGGACATCAGAGAGCAGGATGGACAATCCGGAATGGAATGGTAAGGCCCCAAACATTTAAGACACCACTCATGGGTATCTGTGACTGAAATAGTACCGGTACACTTGGTGCATTTTGTAAAACCAGAAGCTGGTTTTTCCATGAGGGAGAACCTGAGAAGGCCTAGAGGCCTCACAGAAAAAATACACCAAGTGAGGAAAAAGTAATTTTTTTTTTTTTTAAAGAAATAAACGAAAAAAGACCGGCGGTACCGGTCCGGAATCAGGGAAGGCAGACACGCGGTCAAAGAAACAAATTAAAATAACAATTTCTTCAGCGGTGACAGGAACACGACCTGCTGGCTCCGCGGAAAAAGAAAAACTGAGGAGAGTTGGTCAGGAAGGCGGGAAGGCAGCGCGCATGCGCTGTGGGAGGCCCCAAAAGCTTCCTTTCTGGGAAGCTGGGGAGCTTTCCCGCGCAGGCTCCGTCGGTTCCGACGTACCCATATGTGAGGACTCATTCCTGCTTGTTCCTAGAGATTGGGTGATACCTGCAAGAGTGGAATTGCAGAAATCGAGACAAGACATAACTGTGGACAGAGTGAGAGTGGTCAAGGAAGAGGGAGAGAGAAAGGGATGGATAGAACGTATTTGACGGAGAAAGAAGTAAGATTTCTTAGCGAGTTGGGAGATGTGATCTCTAAGGGTTAAGTTAGAATCAAGTAAAACTCCCAAGTAACAAAAAGATGGGACCAGAGGGATGGAGGAGATCCCAAGGGTAGGAGCAATTAGAGGGCAGGGACTCCCAAAGGTGAACCAGGTGGAAGATGTCTTAGCCAAATTTAAGTGAAGACAGTTTGTAGTTAACCATTCTGCTACCAGGGAAAGGCAAGAATTTAGGGGCCCAAGGTCAGGATGGAGAGGATTGGTATGGTGAAGAATGACGATATCGTCTGTGTAGTAAAAGGGCTGATAAACCGGATTGCTGATT
The DNA here is from genome assembly GCA_033557465.1 of Ichthyophis bannanicus. NCBI lineage: Eukaryota > Metazoa > Chordata > Amphibia > Gymnophiona > Ichthyophiidae > Ichthyophis > Ichthyophis bannanicus. Next base: position 1,308,076,583 of record CM066033.1, read on the forward strand.
TCGAAGAGCAAGTGGGGCAAGAAAGAGATTAAACAGAAAGGGTGCCAGGACTGAACCTTGGGGGACACTGCAGGGAAGAGGGATGGGGTCCGAGAAAGACTGCGAGCTAACAGATGAGACCACAGAGAAAGAGCGGGCGGAGAGAAAGGAGTGGAAACCAATGATAGACGGAGCCACAAAGGCCGGCGTCCCAGAGGCGTGAAAGAAGGAAAGAATGATCAACGAGATCGAAAGCTGCTGAGAGATCTAGAGAAACCACCACCAAGATGTCACCCCTATCATGTGAAGAGTAGAGTTCACTAAGGAAAGCTAGTAGGACTGTTTCGACACTATGGCCTTGATGAAAGCCTGATTGGCGAGGTGAAAGAAGTTTATGGAAGTGAGGTGTTGTGATAGCTGGGTAAAGACAGTCTTTTCTAGAATCTTGGCGAGGAAAGGACGGTTTGAAACTGGACGGTAATGCGCTGGGATTAGGGGGGTGCAGAGAGGGCTTCTTCAGAATGGGACATACTAGGGCATGCTTCCAAAGAGAAGGAAAGGTTCCGGAGGAGAGGCAGGTGTTGACCATAGTTAGAATGGGGGGTACTAGAGCAAGGGAGGGTTCAAGAAGCCAACTGGAGGGAATCGGGTCAAGAGGGCATACAGTCATGAGCTGCAGAGATGGATTTGATATGTTCTGAAGTAGTGATGGGATGAAAAGTGGACCGGATATGAGAGAGAGGTGGCAGAAGAGAGGGAGAGGGAGGTGGGAGAGGGAATAAAGGGGGAGGGCAGGAAGGAAGCAATGCACATAGGTCAAGAATATTAGTTGCGAAAAAGGAGGCCAGTTGGGAAAGGGGTAGGGGTTTGATGAGAGGGGGCAGGGGACGGGCTAGATTGAAGTGACATAAGGGATCTGAGTGTGGAAAAAAGCTGTCGGGATGGATTGGGGGCAGTAGTGATGTGATCAGAAAAATAAGACAATTTGGCTTGATGGACTGAGAAGTGATAGTGGCGATGATGTTCATGAAATTGGGCTAGAGCATATGGGGTGCGGAACATTCGCTATTTGTGCTCTGTCTGGTGAAGGGTAGCAACACTAGGAAGTGAAGGGTAGTAGTGGTTGGTGACTCCCTACTGATGGGTACAGAAGCGACCATCTGCCATCCAGACGACGTGCTAGTGCAAATACAATTTGCAGAGGCTCCTCAAGCATACTGACTTATCCATGTTGGCACAAATGATACTGCTAGACTCTCATTTGAGCATTTGCAAAGTGACATTGTAGCTTTGGGAGAGAAGGTCAAACAGATCTACAGGTGGTATTCTCCTCAATCTTGCCTTTTGAAGGTCAGGCTGAGAGGCTCGCATGCTGGAAATGAATGCCTGACTGCTATCATGACTGTTTATTTATTTACATTCTCTTATATACCGCGCTATTCTGCATCAGTGCGGTTTACATTGAACAAACTGAAATTACATTGAACAGGGCATTATAACTTGGAGATAACTATTTTACAGGGAACATGGGCTATGGAGGGTTAAGTGGCTTGCCCAAGACCACAAGGAGCACCTATGGGACTAGAAACCCCAGTCCTTCCAGCCCAAGGTTGCTGTCCTCTAGTGGGATTTGAACCCCCGACCCTCCGGCCCGAAGTACCTTGCCCCAACCACTAGGCCACTCCTCCACTCCACTCCTGTTGTGGTTTCCTGAACCATGGTATGATTTTCCAAGGGATGCTAAGCAGATACGGCTTCCACCTATCGAAGAAGTATCTTCCATAACAGACTGGCTAATCTAGTAACTCACCTGTAAAAGGTGATCTCCAGGAACAGCAGGAATCAGTCTTCACATATGAGTGAAAGTCACTAATAGAGCCCCGTGGGTACACTCCCCAGCATTCAATAGGAAAACCTTTGGGAGCACTCCACTGTGCCTGTGTGCCTGCCTTCCCGACTCATCTCCTCAGTTGAGTTTGTGGCTGACAAGAAGAATAAAATGGAAAAAAACCCCTACAATTCCTAGAGGAGGAGGGTTGTGAAGACAGATTCCTGCTGTCCCCGGAGATCACCTGTTACAGGTGAGTAACTATGCTATCTCCAGGAACAAGCAGGAATGAGGTTTTCACATATGGAACTCCATAGCTCCCAGGTACCAGACTGGTATGGGGGGTGGGGGGAGAGCAGTGAGATCCCAGAGGTAAAAAATGTGTAGCTGGAGAGTCTAGAAGAGTTGTTGGCCATTGGACTCTATTCCAGGAGGTAATACTCTCCCAATGATAGTCTGGTATCTTGTAGAAGTCCGAGACAGAGGATAGGAGTTGAGTTTGAGTCCCAAAGAGGTACTGGAGTACAGCTTGGCCAAAGACAGCGTCCCGATGGGAATCTCTGTCCAGACAGTAGTGTGCAGCAAAAGTATGAATGGAGGACCAGGTAGCTGCCGAGCAGATGTCCTCAATGGCTACTGAATGGAAACTGGCTACGGAGGTTGCCATAGCCTGCACATAATGAGCAGTGAAATGACCCTCCAAGGAGAGCCCTGCTTGAGCATAAACAAAAGAAATGCAATCTGCTATCCATCTAGATAAGAGTATGTATCGTCACCGGTAGATCGAGATGACTAGGATCAAAGGAAATGTATAACTGAGAGGATCTTCTGTGATCTTTAGTTCTATCCAAGTAGTAGGCCAGTACTCGCTTGCAGTCTAAGGTGTGTAGCGCTGCTTCAGCCAGAGACGCATGTGGTCTAGGAAAGAAAATCGGGAGGATTACTGACTGGTTCAGATGGAAAGAGGAAACCATCTTTGAGAGGAAGTGTGGATAGATATGGAGAACCACCTTGTCATGGTCAAACTGGGTACAGGGGGGATCCGCCACTAGAGCTTGCAGCTCACTGATGCAGTGAGCTGAAATGAGGGCAATAAGGAAGATGACTTTCCAAGATAGAAATGTCAGTGAAGTAGTGGCTAATGGTTCGAAAGTTGGCTTTAGAAGATGTGCCAGAACTACATTCAGAACCCAGGCCACCGGAGGTGGCTTAAAGGGTGGCTTGAATAGCAGGAGACAATGAATGAAGCATGCTACTAAGGGGTGTGAGCAGACAGGCTGTCCATCGACTGGTCTGTGAGACGCCGCAATGGCTCTATGGTGAGCTCTCACTGAGTTGGTTTTAAGACTTGTTAAGGATAAGTGGAGGAGATATTGTAGAAGGGACTCCACTGGGCAAGAAAAGGGGTCAATGTCCTTTGGGGAGAACCAGAGGACAAACCTACGCTACTTGAAGGCATAAGATCATCTGGTGGAATATTTACGTGATGCAAGGAAGACATCTTAGACCGCCTGAGGCAGGTCGAGGTCTGCGAGCACTAGCCATTCAGCAGCCATGCTGTCAGGAACAGTGCAAGAAGCTCCGATTGTGTGGCACTGTTTACTTGAGCGTCATGAATTTCAAGATTTACGTTGTCTTTGTATAGATCAGGTAAAGAGAGGATGTCGAGGGAGAACTCTAGATACGGAACTGATCATGCGGGAACAACGCTGGATATTTAAGTTAAATACAGTGGAACCCTATGGTCTCAATATGGGGATAGATTGGTCGGTGTGTTGTCAGTAAAGTAAGAATTTTTGGCTGATTTCGCTCTTTGTGTCCTTTAAGAGCTGGTAATATTAAACGTAGTCTACCAGAGTGAGAGGATGAGACACGAATTTAACATAAAAGATGGCATTTTTAATTCTATTAGAGGGGAGGTGGATAGACTGCGTTTTAGGTGAAATCTTTCTTCGTTAAAAATAGAGCATTACGGTTTCGTCATTTTGAGGATGAGGCGAGAGAAGGAGGAGTTTCTGGCATTAGGTAATTAGTGGGGTTTTAAATATGGTGGGTTGTTGCTTCACCCCGCATGCGCGGCGTTTTTTCGGCCCGAGAGAAAGAATGAAGTTTGAGAAAGAGGGTCGTGGATTAAAAATGGAACGTTGGCAGCATCAGTGGTAAGGCTTTTAATGATTTTTATAGGTGGTAGGTTATTAGTGTGAGTTAAGTATTGGTTGAGGTAGTGTGTGAGGGGTTTTTGCAAATAATAAATATTCTCTGTTTTACTAGAATATCGTTAAGAAATCAGATAACAGGATCCCCTGAGGAACCCTATAAGTGAAACGCGAGATTGGTACCTGAGGCGAGCGTCGGGATCAGGAAATTAGCTACAGTGCAACGATAAAGTCCAGCCCAGTTCTTTCAAGTGAAGAGTTGAAGTGAATGTACAAATTTGTGTTTATTGAGAAGCAGGACTGGCTCACTCGATGTAAATTTCCACAAGGTCATTGATGTGCTGACGTGCTTTCTCTTCCAGGACGACAGTCGAGAAGTAGCACTTGTTAAATCTGAGACCTTGTTTTACAACTGAGTGGTATTGATTGCAGTGCAAGTTTAAGTAAATAATTCCTCTACATACTTTTTTGAATTAATAGTGAACGACTTTTTTTACAGTGTCCAGATTCCTGGTGACATCCTTCAGAAATATACCCATGTACAGTATGTAAGAGTTAATTCTGGAGGCCAACATGCAACTTGGAAGTGTTCTCGAGTCTTTGCCAGGTGGTGTGGAGGAATGGTTCTTTGAACTCTTTATTCAGTGCATCGCCGATTCCACCACCATTGAATGATGGGGGAGCTGAGGTTTTTGGAAGCCTGGACATTCTGGTTTTCGGTACATGGTATCGAGTCTCTTGCTGACAGGAGGAACCATGAGTGGAACCTCCCACATGCTGAGCATTAAGATCTTGTAAGGTATGATGAACCAGTAGTGTAACCACTTCTTTAAGCGTGGGAGGGTATTGGAGTATCTCCAATTCCTCTGCCCTAGGTTCCTTCTCTGAGGTTACTGTAATGGAAAGTCCCATTGCTATATCACAGATGAAGTTATCGGTACCGAGGCTGCCAGGGGTGCTTGCAAACGCCTCTCGAGAGCCAGCATGTGCTGGTCTAGGGAGATGGACGATGTCTGGGTGGAGTCACTTGCAGGGCTTTGAGCCACTGTCCCAGAACATGAAAACGGTAGCTCTCTGGAGGTCGATGGCTTGGGAGCATCCCGGAGCCCCATCTGTGCTTTGGAGGACAGATCCTCCCGCGGGGGCTTTTTGGCTGGCTGGTCTGCATCGGAAGCACCTCTAAGGGAGTTGCGGTGCTTGTGTTGGGACTTCTCTCTGGCCTTGGTATCAGTCTTCGATGCTAATGCTGAAGGTTTGGAAACAGCCAAAGACTTTGACTTACTCTAATGTTTGGACTTTGAAGAAGTCTGAGAGCCATGAAAAGTCGATGCCCACGATGAGGTGGAAGCCACTGAGACAAGTCCGAGGTGAACAATGACCCATACTGTCTGGCTCAGTCCTTGAGGCCTCTTTTTATCATTTGTTGGTACAAAGGACAAGAACTGGGCTGATGATTAGGACCCAAACATTTTAGACACCAATCATGTTTATCAGTGATGAGATGGTACCAGCACACTTGGTACACTTTTTGAAACCACTAACTGTTTTTTCCATACTTTTAAAAATGTTTTTGAGATTGAAGAGAAGGTAATAGAGGCCTAGAGACCTAGTCTAGCAGTGAAACAGCAATGAAAATGTGAAGTAACGAAAAAGGAAAATTTGAAAAGAGAAAAAAATGAAAGATTTATCGGGATTGGTGTCAAAGGGAAGGCAGAAGCACGATGTTCCACAAAAAAAAAAAAAAAAAAAAAAAAGAGTTTTTCGGTGGTGACAGGACAAACAGTCCTGCTGGCTCCGTAGAGAATGAAGAACTGAGAGGAACTGGGAAGGCAGACATGAAGGTGCAGTGGAGTGCTCCCAAAGGCTTTCCTATTGGATGCTGGGGAGTGTTCCTGTGCGGACTACATCGGTGAGATTCACCCATATGTGAAGACTGCATTCCCATAGGTCAAGACTACATCTCTGGTTGTTCTTGGAAATGCTAATTTCCATGGAATATGAAATAAAAATTTAGATCTAGAAGCTGTAATGACATAGGAAAGTGTGGTAGGGAGGTTCTGGATGCCAAATTTAGGCTTTTAGGTAGAAGTTGAAATCCAGAACTTGAACCTGCTTCTCTTTGCTCGAACTGAACTTGCTTCCCACTGCTTGCACTGAACTGAACTGGCTACCCATCACTTGCACTGATCTGGCTACCCACCGCTTGCACTGAACTCGCTTCCCATTGCTTTCTTTGATTACCCACATTGAACCTGCTACCCACTGCTTACATTGAACCTGCTGCACAGGATATAGTCTCCCCACTACCCATTGCTTGTATCCTAACCTACATTGCATAGCGTGTAGTTCCCACTTGTAACCTAACATTTACTGCATAGTGTTTAGAACTCGCAGCCATCTCATTGCTTGTATTTAACCTCATTGCTTGTATCTTAACCTATATTGCATAGCGTATACTCCCCACTTGTAACCTATCATATACTGCACAGTATTTAGAATCCGCAGCCATCTCACTGCTTGTAAGCTAACTTACGCTGCCTAGCCCCCACTACTCCTCTTCTATGGCCCCACATCACATTGTCCTTCTCTTCCTCAAACTCCCCAACTGCCTCCCCTCCTACCAGTGTGGCAGGTGAAGGCCTGTGATCCACATTGTCTGATATAAGCAAGCAAGCCTAACTAGCTTGACCTGTAAATGAAGCTTGTGAAGAGGCCCATAGGAGTTGCACATCCTCCAATATGCTGCTGTAGAACTAGAACTCAGTAAAAAGTATTGAAATAGCTTAGACAAGCAAAACAGATGGAAAAATACAGAAATTCATGTTTAAAACTGCTGACAGAGAAGTTAGAGAGCCCTGCTTCCCTACACGTACAAACTGGCTCAATGGCCTTGAGAGAAGGAAAGTAACAAGTTGATGAACTGGCCATTGTAATTGGGACTAGAAGGGGGGTAAGCAGGTGCCGAGCCCACTGAAAGAACATAATTGGATAATCATATCAGTACCGGGACCAATAGAAGGGGTACGGGAGGTTACCGGGACCAATGAAATGTTTTGCTATACCTAGAATAGAGCTAAAGTCTATAAAAGTTGTTGTATTGCTAGAAAACTTTGCTCAGCCATTTTGAAATTGACTTTGCTTGAGACTTGTGCACAAATAAATGATTTGGACCTTCTGAACAGACTCCTGGTATCATTGGTTTGTCTGCGCTCTGCTGCTACACCAGCACCCTCACCCCTCTTCCCCCTACTCTCCCTCTACCTTCCTCACTTCTCCCTCCATTCTATCCTCCAACCTAGCATCTGCCCTTGAGCTTCATCACACCCTCCCCCTCATTCAACCAGCCCCTCTCTCGTTAAGACAACCTCACCCTTGCTTCCGCCGTACTGCCTCCAGTTTACCCCGCTCTTTACTACTCCTTCTCCTTCTCTCATCAGGTAATATCAACCCCAACCCTGGCCCCCCTCAATTTCTTTCACATTCTAAGAAGAGCTCCTCACGTACCTTATCTAATCTCATCCATATCCCCCTCCTTTCCCCTTCTGACCTCCCTCACTCTTGCCCCAATCTCTCAACCAGAGACATCGACCCCAACCCCATCCCCTTTAGAGTTCTGTCTCACTCTAATAAGAGATCCTCACGCAACCTATCATCATCAATATCCCCCTTAATTCCCCCTTCACTTCCTCTCCCTCATGTCCCTCTTTGACGGCACACTCACCCAGAGACACCCACCCTAGCCCCTCTAGATCTCTGTATTACTCTAGAAATTGATCCTCAAGTAACAGCCCCCCTAGACCACGGTCTTACTCTGAAAAGAAATCCTCACATAACTTATCCAACCTTATCCATATCCCTCTCCTCTCCCCCTCCGCTCTCCCATTCAAATGTGCCCTATGGAATGCATGCTCAGTCTCTAACAAACTTGCTTTACTCATGATCTCTTTATCGCTAATGCACTACACCTCCTTGCCTTAACTGAGACCTGGCTCCCCCCAGACGATACCGCATCCGCTGCTGCTCTCTGCCACGGCAGCTACCAGTTCTCCCATACACCTTGATCCACTGGCCGTGGTGGTGGTGTTGGGCTTCTACTTTCTCCCTCTTGCCAATTCCACCCCTCTTGCTGCTTCAATCGCACTCCTCCCTCTCCTTGGAAGTCCACTCCATTCGCCTCTTCCCCTCCGAGTAGTAGTCATCTATCGCCCACCCGACAAATCCAAATCGACTTTCCTTACCGACTTTGACTCCTGGCTTTCCAACTTTCTGGAGCCCTCTTCCCCCACCCTTATTCTTGGCGACTTTAACATTCACGTCGATAACCCCTGCGATCCCCATACTTTAAAGTTCCTCGTCCTCACCTCCTCATTTAACCTCCAACTTTGCTCCATGGCCCCCACCCACCTGCACGGCTACTGCCTTGACCTGATACTCTTCTCTAACTCTTCTCCCTCAAACGTCCGCAACTCAATCCTTCCCTCATCTGACCATCACCTCTTAACCTTTAATCTTCAGCTTCCGCTGTCTCAACCTCATCCTGTCTCCTCTCATCTATTTAGAAACATTCATAATATTGATCCCTTGATTTTCTCCTCCACCATTTTCCCATCTCTTTCCTCCATCATGCCCTTCAAAGTCCATCAATGCGGCAGTATCCTCCTATAATGCTGCACTATCCTCGGTTCTTGACACTCTGGCCCCACCCATCCCACGTCCTGTTAGATGTTCTGCTCCCCAGCACTGGCTTAAATCCACAACCCGCTATTTACACATCTGTGCCCGTTCTGCGGAACGTGCTTGGACCAAATCCCGCTCCCCAGAAGACCTTCTACACTTCAAATTCATGCTTGGCTCCTTTCAATCAACCACAGCACTTGCCAAACAAAATTATTACATCCACCTGACTAACTCCCTTGCCTCCGATCCTCGCCGCCTCTTCAATACCCTCAATTCTCTCCTCAAGGTGCCCCTGCCCCCAGTCCCACCTTCCCTTTCTGCTCAAACCCTAGCCTACTACTTCCATGACAAAATCCACAAGATTACCCTCCAATTCCCCACTCCCTCATCTTCCTCTCCCCCCTCCTCAATTACCCCCCCATCCATACTCCCTCTGCTACCCTCTCCTCCTTCCCTACGATCTCTGAAGAGGAAACCACACTCCTCTCCTCCTCCAAACCCACCACCTGTTCTTCTGACCCTATCCCTACCCATCTCCTACATCCCACTTCCTCCACCATTGTCCCCTCCATCTCTTATATTCTCAACCTTTCACTCTCCACTGCAACTGTCCCCGTTGATGTCAAACACGCTGTTGTCACACCTCTCAAGAAACCCTCACTTGACCCCACCTGTCCTTCTAACTATCAACCCATCTCCCTCCTTCCCTTCATATCTAAACTACTAGAACGAGCAATCCACCACCGCTGCCTTGCCTTCCTCACCTTCCAGGCCACACTACAATCTGGCTTCCGTCCCCTAAACTCCACTGAAACGGCTCTTACAAAAGTCTCCAATGACTTGTTCCTCGCAAAGTCTAAGGGCCTCTACTCTGTCCTCATCCTTCTCAACCTCTCCGCTGCCTTTGACATTGTTGACCACAATCTTCTCCTCACCACCCTCTCTTCGCTTGGTTTCAAGGGTTCCACTTTATCCTGGTTCTCCTCCTACCTCTCCCATCGTTCCTTTAGTGTATGCTCTGGTGGCTCCTCATCCTCTCCCACCCCGCTCCATGTCAGTGTACCCCAGGGATCCGTCTTGGGCCCCCTCCTTTTCTCTCTCTATACCTAATCCCTTGGCGTGCTTATCTCCTCCCATGGATTTCAGTACCATCTCTATGCCAATGACTTCCAAATCTACCTCTCTACACCCAATCTCTCTCCAGCAATCCAGACCAAGATCTCTGCCTGCCTTTCTGACATTGCTGCCTGGATGTCTCATCGCCGCTTGAAACTGAACATGGCCAAGACTGAACTCCTTGTCTTTCCCCCCAATGCCGCCCCCTCCTCTTCCCCCTTTCTCAGTCTCCGTGGATAGACCCACGATCCTCCCTGTTCCCTCAGCCCACAATCTGGGGATTATCTTTGACACATCTCTCTTCTTCTCCACACATATCCAACTCGTAGCGAAGACCTGCCGCTTCTTTCTCTACCAAAGACTAAAAAGTATATATTCCTCCAAATACAGCAAGAGATGTATAGATTAAAGTTTATCACTATCAACTGTGACCATTCTTTTAATCACAGAAGAGTGTTAGAACCCGGGGTCTCAGACCGTGACAACAACTTCCTGGGCTTTTAGCTCCTATAAGGAAGATGTGCTCCTTTGCATCAATGACCTCTCCGGTTCGAAAAAGTTTCACGATAATCTTAATATCTCTTGAGTTTTGTAAAAGATCTATCTACTGCACACATTGATTTTGTTTCTCGTTTGGCTGAACTTACCATCTTTCGGAACTATTTTGAATTCGAGGGCATTCTTTACCAGCAATTATCTGGGGTGGCCATGGGAGCCACCTGTGCCCCATCCGTAGCAAATTTGTATATGGAAACCTACGAGCGCCAATGGCTTGCATTATCACCATATAAGGATTGTTTGGTAGTGTGGAAGCGTTATATAGATGACGTGTTTGTATTATGGAAAGGCACTGCTCATCAACTACAAGAGTTCATGAGCTGGTTGAACGGAGTGAATGCTCACATACAATTCACATGTACTTTTCACGAACAGCAAGTGGTTTTTTTGGACGTAGTGGTACAAAAAAGCAGTCAAGGCTGGGTCACTTCTGTACATAAAAAATCTACCGACAGAAATACGATCCTTCATTATCGTAGTAAGCATCCACGACAATTACGGGACAGTCTTCCTCTGTCCCAATTTATTAGATATCGTAGGAATTGTTCCAGTCCAGAACAATACAAGAAGCAAGCTGGTGATTTGACACGTATGTTTATAGATAGGGGCTATCCCACCCCAATTATTAAAATGGCCTATAAGAGGGCTTTATATAACAAGAGAGCACTATTGCTGTAACCGCGGAACAAATCTGAGCTTTTGGACACTGGTACTATTAATTTTATTACCAAACTCTCCCCACTTAGCGGTAGTATTAAACGTGTGCTAAAACGGCATCAAAATGTATTGAGCACATTACCTGGGCTACAGAATAAAACTATCCGCTGCGTTTGGACCCGGCATCAAAATCTAAAAGAAAAGCTGAGTCCAGCTAAATTGCGGTCCTTTTCATCAAGTATACAAGAGAGAACAGTGGGACATTTGAAATGAGTAAATTATACTTACCTGCTAATTGTTGTTCCTTGCGGAACTCTAGTCCAGTCCCGGAACCATAGAGTTGTGAACCTCCACCAGCAGCTTTGGAGACTGAACATCTTCATCTCTTTGATCATCCAGCTATATGCAGCCCCAAGGACCGCCCACACATCAGTACCTATTGACAAAGCATATTAAGCAGAGCAACAAATAAGTAGATATAACAACACAGTGGAAAAAAGGATCCTGACCCTAAAGTTCCCACTACTAGCAAAAAATTTTTTTTTCTTTTTCCAATTGCGTAAGAACAACCTCCCGCCTACGGGAAGGCGGACCAGAACGGCCGTGGCGACCCTTGTGCAAAACGCATGCAACAAGAGACGCCACCGCTCACCCCCAAGATTTGACCCCGAAAGGAAACTAAGGCGTGCTGCAAGCAGAGGAGCTCTGACCGAAAGTATAGAGAACAAAAACCCTGGCAGATTCCTATAATGAATGTACCTTCTTGGCTGGCAGCGAGAACAGATAGATAGGGAGGGATCCGGGACTGGACTAGAGTTCCGCAAGGAACAACAATTAGCAGGTAAGTCTAATTTACTCTTCCTTAGCGTCCCTCTAGTCCAGTCCCGGAACCATAGAGGATGTAAGAGAGCAGTAAATCTCAACGGGAGGGCCTCGCTAGTCCAGCCTGAAGCACCCGAGACCCAAACCGCGCATCCGACGCCGCCTGCACATCCAGACGATAGTGCTTAGCAAAGGTGTGCAAGGACGACCACGTCGCCGCCCAACAAATATCCACCGCCGGTACCAAGCTAACTTCTGCCCAAGACGCCGCCTGCGCCCTAGTCGAGTGAGCCCGAAGCCCGGCAGGAACCATCCTGCCGTGTAAAAGGTATGCCGACGAAATCGCCTCTTTCAACCAGCGGGAAATGGAAGACTTAGACGCCGCTTCCCCCTTGCGCGGACCGCCAAATGCGACAAATAGGCGATCGGACTTACGGAAGGCCGCCGTTTCCCTCAAATACCGACGAAGAGCTCGACGGATATCCAACGCGTGCAAGGAGTTATCCGCGTGCTTGCCCCGTTCCTTGGCAAACACCGGGAGAGACACCACCTGATTCATGTGAAACGCCGAAACTACCTTAGGCAAAAATGCGGGAACCGGTCGCAATACCACCTTGTCGGCAGAGAAAGACAGATAGGGTTCCCTACACGAAAGAGCCTGCAACTCCGAGATCCTGCGAGCTGACGAGATCGCTACCAGAAACACCGTTTTCAACGTCAAGTCCTTCAACGAAGCTTGCGCCAAGGGTTCAAACGGCGAAGCCACCAGAGACCTCAACACCAAATTCAAGTCCCACGAGGGCACTAAAGCCCTGCACGGAGGACGCATAAGCAACACCGCTCGCAAGAAGCGCTTCACGTCCGCATGGGACCCCAATAACTGGCCCTGAACCTTGCCTCAAAAACACGCAAGAGCTGCAAGTTGTACCCTCAACGAACTGGCTGCCAGGCCCTTGTCCACCCCTGCTTGCAAGAAGGAGAGGATCTGAGGAACGGAGGTCCGCAAAGGCCGCAACTCGCGAGCCGCACACCAGCTCTCAAAAATACGCCAGACCCGGACATACGCTAGTGACGTAGACCGACGCCGCGCCTGCAACAAGGTAGCAATGACCTCCAGAGAATAACCTTTGTCTCTCATTCACGCCCTCTCAATAGCCATGCCGTAAGCGAGAATCGAGCCACCTGAGGCATCTGCAGCGGCCCCTGCCGAAGGAGATCCGGCCGAGGAGGAAGGAGCCACGGATCGGCCACACTCAACCGCACCAGATCCGCATACCAAGGCCGACGAGGCCAGTCCGGGGCAATCAGAACCACGGGACCCGGATGCCGCTCGATCCGCTGTACCAGGCGACCCAGCAGAGCCCACGGAGGAAAGACATAGAGCAGCCCGTACCTTGGCCACCTTTGTGCCAATGCATCGAGGCCTTCCGACATGCGTTCCTGACGCCTGCTGAAGAACCTTTCGACCTGCGCGGACTCGAAGGTCGCCATGAGGTCCATTATCGGCAGACCCCAACGACGGACCAGCAACGCAAATACCTCGGGATGTAGAGACCACTCTCCGGGGTCTACCCTGCGACGACTCAGAAAGTCCGCCTCCACATTGTGAACCCCCGCGATATGCTGGGCCGACAGACACTGAAGATGCCGCTCTGCCCAATCCAGAAGCAGATCCGCCTCCGCTTCCAACGCCGCGCTGCCTGTGCCTCCCTGGCGATTTATGTAGGCTACCGTGGAGGCATTGTCGGATAGCACCCTGACCGCCGCTCCCTGCAGCCAAGGCTGAAACGCTGTCAGAGCCAACCACACGGCTCTCATTTCCAGTCGGTTGATGGACCACCGGCTCTCCCGCGAGGACCACTGGCCCTGAGCAATCTGGCCCTCGCAATGAGCCCCCCAGCCGCTCAAACTGGCATCCGTCATCAGCAGACGCCAGACGGGAGACACCAAGGGCATACCGTTCGCCAGAGAGCGCCGACGCAACCACCAGCGAAGGCTGCGCCGAACCTCCAAGGGGCAAACTAACTGATGAGCTAGCGAGTCGGACTGATGACACCATCGACGCAGCAGCGCTCGCTGCAGAGGCCGCATGTGCGCCCTTGCCCACGGAACTACCTCGATGGTCGACGCCATCGTGCCGAGAAGCTGAAGGTATTGCCAAGCCGAGGACACCCGTCTCGCTAGAAACTGCTCCACCAGCCGCCTCAGGGCCCGCGCTCTGTGCACTGGGAGGAAAACCTTCCCGTTGCCGGTCTCGAAACACGCCCCCAAATACTCCAAGGTCTGCGAGGGAAGAAGGCTGCTCTTCGCCCGATTGACCACCCAACCTAACGACTGCAAAACCTGTACGACCCGCGCCGTCGCCCGGAGACTCTCCTCCCTCGACTTCGCCCGGATCAACCAGTCGTCGAGATAGGGATGCACGAGGACACCCTCCTTCCGCAGGAACGCCGCTACCACCACCATGATCTTCGTGAAGACCCGTGGCACCGTCGCTAGGCCGAAGGGCATGGCTTGAAACTGAAAATGGCCCATCGGCAGCGCAAACCGCAGAAATCTTTGATGTTCCCGGCGAATGGGAATGTGCAAATAGGCCTCCGTAAGGTCTAGGGACGTTAGGAATTCCCCCTCGCGGACCGCCGCTATGACCGAGCGCAGCGTTTCCATGCGAAAATGCGACACCCGGAGGCACCGATTCACTCTCTTTAAATCCAGGATTGGTCGAAAGGTGCCCTCCTTTTTCGGCACGACGAAGTAGATGGAGTATCGACCGGACCCTAACTGCCCCTCCGGCACGGGGGCGACCGCCCGGAGCCGAAGCAGCCGGGAAAGTGTATCGGATACGACTCGTCGTTTCCAGGGAGCGCTGCACGGGGACATAACGAAGGAATCGAGCACCGGTCGATGTAGCTCGAGCGCATATCCCTCTCATATCACTTCTAACACCCACCGATTGGATGTGATAGCGGCCCAGGCAGGGTAGAAATCCCGCAGTCTGCCCCCTACGGGAATCACCGCCACCGGAGCCGGCCTCGCTTCATTGCGACTTTTTGGGGACCTGCGCCTGGAAGGAGCCAAAACCTCTACCTGCCCCCTGAAATCCGCGGAAACTCTGTCCGCGCCCCAGATATCTGGAACGCTGGGACTGACCAAAGCAGGAGGCACGAAACCTCTGAAAGGACTGCTGAGACCCCCGGAAGGTGAAGGTCGGCTTCCCCTGCTTGGGCTTATCCTCTGGAAGCCGACCCCCCTTAGAATCCCCGAGATCTTTTACCAACCTATCCAAGTCCTCTCCAAATAACTGCCTGCCCTTAAATGGCAGCTTACTAAGGCGAGCTTTAGAAGAGCCATCAGCCGCCCTATTGCGTAACCAAAGAGAACGACGCGCCGCTACCACCGACGCCATGCCGTTAGCTAACCCCCTAATGAGGTCATAGTGGATATCCGCCAAATAAGCGGTACCCGACTCCAATCTGGACGCCGCGGCCTCTTGTTCCGCCGACTGGGGCCCCTGGAACTGTTGAGACCAGCAGAGGCAGCCGCGCGCCACCCAGGCCCCGGCCACCGCCGCCTGCATTGACAGGGCAGCAACATCAAACGCCTGTCTCAACAAGCTATCAACTTTCCGATCCTGCGGGTCCTTCAATGCCGCAGCACCTTCCACCGGGATAGTAGTCCGTTTAGTAACCGCGGAAACTGCCGCGTCCACCTTCGGTGAACGAAAGAGCTCTCTATCAGCCTCCGACAGAGGATACAACTTAGGCAACAGTCTAGCCCCGCGCAAAGCGGACTCTGGACTGTTCCACTCCTCCTGGATCATAGCTTTAAACACCCTATGGAGCGGAAAGACTCTGTGGGAAGTGCGCACCGCCTGCATCAAGGGATCCTCCAACTTGTCCTCCGCAGTGGCATCTTCCACGGGTATGTTCAATACCTTGAGGGTTTCGGCAATCAGTGCCGGAAGTTCCTCTTTACGAAATACACGCACTATTCTACCACTCTGCTCGTCGTCCAACAACTCACCGTCTTCTAAATCCTCCGCAGACTCCAGCTCGAGAGCCTCCCCCAGCCCCTCGTGGAACTCGTCCCCAGGAGGCGCAGAATCCGCAACACTCGGGGGCCGGCTCTTCTTTTGTGGACCAGTGTCTCCCTCCACTGCAAGTGGACGCTTTAGCCCACGGCGGGGCAGGACCGAGCCTCCCCCCGCCAGCTGCAAGAGAGCCAGAGCCTCCTGCATGAGAGAGAAAAAGGCGGGTGGAACTCCCAGGGATCCCTCCTGGACGCCCCCCCACCAACAGGCGCTCCGGCACCGCAGAAATCCCCGGACCAAGGACCGTCTCTGCCTGCTCTGATGTCCCTTCTGTAGATACAGGTGGGAGATCTGCACTGGAGCCCTCCAGAGGATCCTCCATGCCAGCACCCACAGCAGAACAAGTGGCACAGACTCGGGCTTCCAAATTACTACTTCTACGAATGCCACAGACCAGACACTGAGGACTAGGAGGCATGGCTATGCACACAGCCCTTTGCCAGCAAAGCAGGAACACCTTGCTGAAGCAAACAGAGCAGAAAAAAAAATTGCGATTTTAAAAGTGCTCAAAAACGCTCCAAATTGCAGGATTAGATAGAGCTGGAGTCAATTAGCTGATATCTGACCAAGAAATGCAAAAACGAAGCTCCTATCCCTAAAAAAAAACACGAAGAAAAACAACTTTGAAAAAAATCCAAAATGGCCGCCGGACCCGATCCCGCCAAAAAAAGGACCAGAAAAAATACCCAAAAGGTCTAAAACACTCCCCAGAGCTGATTCCAGGCCACCCCAAGGCCTCCACCACTGCCTTTACAAAGAAAAAGCTTCAAACTCTACTCACCCACACACAGGAGTGGAGGGGGGGTCAAAACACAGAGTGCTGTCCAGCGTGCACATCACAAGCTCTGAGTAGCAGTTATCAGAGTCAATAACAGAGTAATAACCTCTCAGGGCAGCTCGGGGAACCCCTAAATCAGTCAGGGGACCCTCAGAGCCTACTGCTGTATTCAATTGCTGCCTGTAATTGTCTTCAACCTTCCCCTCACCCACCAAGGGGGTTCGGTAGAAAGGAGACCTGTGTCCTGTGCAGCTCCCCTGCTTGTTTGACCTATGGGGAGACTGACAGAGAGAGACAGAGAGAAAAAAACAGATTAGAGAAAGACAGAAGGGACACAGTCAAAGATTTTCTCCACAGCAGCAGCCCAGCACCTAAATCTAGAAAATAATAAAACACTAACGTTCTGCTTATTTGTTCCTAAGGAGCCCAGTTCTGGGCTCTGACTTCCAAGCTGCTTGGAGACTGAGATACTGATGTGTGGGCGGTCCTTGGGGCTGCATATAGCTGGATGATCAAAGAGATGAAGATGTTCAGTCTCCAAAGCTGCTGGTGGAGGTTCACAACTCTATGGTTCCGGGACTGGACTAGAGAGACGCTAAGGAAGTGGCAGTTGCACTATTTGTTCCATAACTGATGAGATAACGGAGTTCACCTATCATGGAGTAACTTATAGATTGAGACACTTTACTTCCTGTGGTTCAGACTACATTGTTTATGGCATTAGATGCCCATGCGGTTTGCTGTACGTCGGCAAAACCATTCGACAATTTCGGGTTCGTATGAACGAACATCGGAGTAGGCTTAAATGTCATGTTTTGGAGGCTCCCTTGGTGGCACATTGTGCACAACATCAGCATACATTCGAAGAGCTAAGATGTTTTGGTATTGAGGCATTACCAGCGGGAAGATCTCGAGCTAAAACTTTGCTCATTCAAGAACAAGCATGGATATATAGATTGCAATCCGTCTCCCCAGGGGGTTTAAACAACATGATCGAGTGGAGAGCCTGCATTTAATCCTGTTTTTCTTGAAAAAAGTGTGGTGACTGCTTCACCCCTTTTTGCAGTCAATGCACGTCAGCGCAGGGTTATTTAAATCCCAGCTGTGATATTGACACGCATGCATGGCGTCTGAAAGCTAGTCGGTGAGCCAGTGAGTGGCCAAATGATTACTTGTTACTTTCAGATTCCTAACCATAAAGATCCAACGGTAAGAGTGAACGGTTTTATGTTCGCATTGAAATACAGATTATGGCATTATGTTTTGAGCTTTTATAAATTGTAAGATCTCTTTATTTATTTCTAGTGCTATTTCATGAATTGATGACCCCCCCTGAGGAAGAATCGAAACACAGGGCCGGCACCCGAATGGTGGCGCTGGGGCAACTCGTCTTTCTTGTTCTGAGATAAGCACATTTACTTAAAGATTTTTCTACGATTTTTAGAGATTAAACCACAAATGAGTGTGAACATTTATTGAGAAGTTACAACTTTAACAAAACTCAAGAGATATTAAGATTATCGTGAAAAGTTTTTGAACCGGAGAGGTCATTGATGCAAAGGAGCACATCTTCCTTATAGGAGCTAAAAGCCCAGGAAGTTGTTGTCACGGTCTGAGACCCCGGGTTCTAACACTCTTCTGTGATTAAAAGAATGGTCACAGTTGATAGTGATAAACTTTAATCTATACATCTCTTGCTGTATTTGGAGGGATATATACTTTTTAGTCTTTGGTTATCCAAAACCCTCTGATAAATGTGACCACATTTATTGTGTGCTTCTTTCTCTACAACATCAGCAAAATCAGCCCCTTACTGTCAGAACACACTACCAAAACGCTTGTCCACTCCTTAATCTTTTCTTGCCTCGACTATTGCAACATACACCTTGCTGGTCTCCCCGCGAGCCATCTCTTCCCCCTTCAATCTGTAGAAAATTATGCTGCTCGACTAATTTTCCGCCAGTCTTGCCATGCCCACATTACTCCTCTTCTCAAGTCGCTTCACTGGCTCCCCCATCCAAGCCCACATCCAATTCAAACTCCTCCTACTGACCTATAAAAGCATTCACTCTGCAGTCCCTCAATACCTCTTGTCTCTTATTTCTCCCTACATCCCCACTCGGGAAATTCGCTCCGCTAACAAACTACTTCTATCTAGGCCTTTCACTCGCACCACTAACTCCCGACTCCGCTCCTTTCACCTCATTGCACCCCACGCCTGGAACAGCTTACCTATGTCTATATGCCAAGCACTCTCCCTGGCCCTCTTCAAATCCAGGTTAAAGAACCACCTCTTCACTGTCGCGTTCAGATCCTGACTTCTATCCTTCATCTTAACCTAACCCTCACCTCATGACCGAACTGTAAAAATCATATTGTACTTTGCACTGATTGAATAATGCTCTGTATTGTCGTGACTAGATTGTAAGCTCGGACGAGCAAGCCTCTTACGAGCAGGGACTGTCTCTTGTCTGTACAGCGCTGCGTGCGTGGCGCTATATAAGTGTTAAATAGTAGTAGTAGAACTTCCAGGGTAGCATTCTCCGAAACGCTTCCCGTTCCATGTGCAGGACCCAAAAGGAAGACTGAGCTCCGGAGTCTCAATGCGTAGATGAGACGATGGTGCAAGGAAGAGGGTTTTGGGTTTGTTAGGAACTGGGAACATTCTGGGGAAGGAGGGGCTATTCCGAAGGGATGGGCTCCAAACTTAACCGGAATGGAACCAGGCTGCTGGCATTAACCTTTAAAAAGGAGATAGATTAGCTTTTAAACTAGATAATAGGGGAAAGCCGACAGTCACTCAAGAGTGCATGGTTCGGAACAATGTATCCTTGAAGGATTCTAGTAAAAGATTGAAGTTAGAGCATATCAAGAGAGAGGTTCCAATAAAGACAAAAAAAAGGATGTGAACAGAATGGAGTCGGTGCAGAGGGTGGCTACTAAAATGATTAGTGGGCTTCATTATAAAGCATATGAGGACAGACTTAAGGATCTTAATATGTACACCTTAGAGGAAAGGCGGGATAGAGGTGATATGATTGAGATGTTTAAATACCTCCGTGGCATAAATGTTCAGAGAGAGAGCCTCTTTCAATTGAAAGAAAGTTCTGCTACGAGGGGACATGGGATGAGGGTGAAGGGAGATAGATTCAGGAGTGATATGCGGAAATATTTCTTTACGGAAAGAGTAGTGGATCCATGGAATAGTCTCCCAGTGGAGGTGGTAGAGATGAGGACAGTAACTGAATTCAAAAAAGAATGGGACCAACACAGAGGATCTCTAAAGGTAAAAAGTGGACTGTTGTAGTTGTTGATATGGAAGGACAGACTAGATAGGCCATGTGGTCTTTTTCTGTCATCATGTTTCTATGTAAAATGAAATGCCCTTGCGTACATAGCAGACAGAGTTTAAAGATTCCAAATTACCCCTGTCTACCAATAACCAGATTAATATGACTCCTGTCTTGCTGCTATCTCCAACTGGATGACCCAAAATTGCTTACACCTCAATCTTTCAAAAACCACTGCTATCTGGTTCCCGCATGGTCACCCTACCCCATAACTGGCACCTTCCTTCCCAGGTACCTCTATCGCTCTAGTTTCCACCTTCCGGTATCTTGGGGTTCTCTTCGACTCTGATCTTTCCTTTTCTGCCCACGTCTCACATGTCTCAAAAACTTCCTTCTTTTACCTTTGTCAGATTCGTGCAATCCGCCCCTTCCTCTCTCCCTCTGCTCTTGCTACCCCCTCCTGCTGTCTTTGGTCATCTCCCGGATTGATTTCTCCAATTCTGTTTTCTCAGGCATCACCAAGTTCCAGCTGACACGCTTACAAAGGATCCAGAATACCGCTGCCCGACTTGTGTCCCACTCCTCCCCTAGAGACCACGTCACCCCCCTTCTGCTCCGTCTTCACTGGCTTCCCATACTCTTCCGTATCCAATTCAAACTTCTCACACTCGTTCATAAGGTCCTTCACACCACCACCCCGCAATACCTTGCTGATCTCATCCACTTTCATACTCCTCGGCACACCCCTCGGTCCTTCCACCTCAATCGCCTTGCACTACCCCCTCCATCACAGGCCCACCTTCATTCCACCCGCTCCTCAGCCTTCTTCTTTGTAGGTCCCGCCCTCTGGAACTCCCTCCCCGCTACCCTCCGTCTTGAACCACATCACCCCACCTTCAAATGCGCCCTAAAGACCCACCTATTTACCCTCGCCTTTGACCTTCCCCCTTCCCAGCCTTAGTCTCTCCCCTGGGTCTACTACTCTCTCCCTGTTTTCTTTTCTCTGTCCTATTATTGAGTTGTAACTTCTTTTCCTTTCTGGCTTCGAGCCTTGCTGTATTGTTTTTTTTTTCTATTGTACACCGCTCTGTTTACCCTGAAGGGCGGTTAAGTAAATAATATACATAAACATAAAATACAGCCTCTAAAATGCTTGTATGCAAATGCTACAAGTATAAAAAATAAGATGGGAGAGTTAGAAGATATAGCACTAAATGAGAGGTTAGATATGATTGGTATCTCAGAGACATAGTAGAAGGACGACAACCAGTGGGACACTGTGATACCTGGGTACAAACTATATCATAATGATAGAGCAGAATAAATTGGTGGAAGGGTTGCACTCTATGTTAGAAAGGGCATTGAGTCACAAAGGATTAAAATTTTGAAGGAAACAAAAATTACTGTAGAATCTCTATGGACTGAAATTCCATGTAAAAAGGGGAAGGGAAGGCGATGGGCAGTGGGGGTGTACTATAGACCGCCTGGCAAAAATGAACAAATGGATGATGAAATGCTCAAAGAAATAAGGGAAGCTAACAGAAGTTACAGCACAGTAATAATAATGGTTGATTTCAATTACCATGGTATTGACTGGGTCAGGTCACAGCAGGACATGCTAGGGAGATAAAGTTTATAGATGAAATAAATAACTTCTTCGTGGAGAAGCTGGTTCATGAACCGACCAGAGGGGAAGCAATTTTGGACCTAGCGGAACCAAGATCTGGTGCAAGAAATAAGAGTATTGGGGCCACTTGGCAATAGTGATCATAGCATGATCGCATATGATTTAAAAAATGGAGGAAGGACTGTAAGGAAATCCACATTACTACCTTTTAACTTTGAAAAGGGAGACTATGATAAAATGAGGAAAATAGTTAAGAAAAAAAGGAAAAGGAGCAGTTGCAAAGGTTAAAGATTTACATCAAGCATGGGTGTTTTTTAAAAATACTATCTTAGAAGCACAGACCAGCTGTATTCCATGCTTTAAGAAAAGTGGAAGTCCAAAAAACTGCCAGCGTGGCTTAAAGGTGAGGTCAGAGAAGCTGCTGTTTTGCCAAAAAAGTATCTTTCAGGAAATGGAAAAAGGAGTCAAATGACGAAAACTGGAAAAAAACATAAGCACTGGCAAGTTAGATGCAAGGCACTGATAAGGCAGGCAAAGAGAGAATTTGAGAAGAAGCTTGCTATGGAAGCAAAAACACGTAATAAAGGCTTTTTCAAGTACATTCATAGCAAAAAACCTGTGAGAGAGTTTGTACAACCATTAGATGATAGAGGGGTAAAAGGGGAACTAAGAGGGGACAAGACCATAGTAGAGATACTGAATGAATTCTTTGCTTTGGTCTTTACTGAGGAAGATGTAGGGTGTTACCTATGACTGAAATGGTATTTAAAGATGATGTCGCAGAAGAATTGAAAGAAATATCAATACACCGGGAAGATGTATTACAACTATTTAATAAACTGAAAAGTAGCAAATCACCTGGACTGGATGGTATACATCCAAGGGTGTTGAAAGAATGAAATATGAGATAGTACACAGATTACTAATAATAGGTCTGAAATCATTAAAATCACCTGTAATACCTGAAGACTGGAAGATAGCCAATGTAATGCCAATTTTTAAAAAGGGTTTCAGGGGTAATCCAGGAAACTACAGACAGGTGAACCTGACATCAGTACTGGGAAAAATGGTAGAAACCATTATAAAGAATAAAATTACTGAACACGTAGATAGTAATGTCTTAATGGGAGACAGCCAACATGGCTTTAGTCAAGGAAGGTCTTGTCTTACTAATCTGTTGTGTTTTTTTAAGGTGTGAATAAACAGGTAGACAAAGGTGAGTTGGTTGATATAGTGTATCTATATTTTCAGAAAGCTTTTGACAATGTCCCTCATGAGAGACCTTTGGCGAAATTAAAAAGTCATGGGATAGGAGGCAGTGTACTACTGCGGATCAGGAACTGGTTAAAAGATAGAAAGCAGAGGGTAGGGCTAAATGGACAATTTTTCCAATGGAGAAGGGTGAATAGTGGAGTACACCCCAGGGATCTGTGCTGGGTCTGCTGCTTTTTAACATATTCATAAATGACCTGGAAATGGGAATAACTAGTGAGGTAATCAGATTTGCAGATGACACAAAATTATTCAAAGCTGTTAAAATCCATGAGGATTGTGAAAAATTGCAAGAGGACCTTGATAAATTGGAAGACTGGGCATCAAAATGGCAGATGAAATTTAATGTGGTAAAGTGCAAAGTTATGCACCTAGGAAAGAACAACCCAAACTCTGGTCACATGATGCAAGGTTTCACATTAGGAGCCACCATCCAGGAAAATGTTTTAGGCGTCATCATGGGTAACATGTTTAAACCCCCTCCCAGTCTGCAGCGGCGGCCAAGAAAGCAAATAGAATGTTAGATATCATAAGGAAAGGAGAATAAAACAAAGGATATTATAATGCCTCTGTACATTCTGTTGTGCAACCACATCTTGAATATTGTGTGCAATTCTGGTCGCCGTATCTTTTATTTATTTATTTATTTATATTATTTCTATACCGCGCTCTTTAAAATCAGCGCAGTTTACATGTAACAACAAATTGTACAAAGCAGTGGAGCATGTGGTGTACATTACAGAGAACGGGTTTATACAACTAGGGTTTAACAGGGTTACTATATACTTGGGTTTAACAGGGGTAACTATATACAACAATGTACAACTGAGCTGTTCGTCTTAAAAAGGTTATAGCGTTATTAGAAAAGGTACAGAGATGAGCCACCAAAATGGTTAAGGAGATGGAAGAATATCCCTATGAAGAGAGACTAAAAAGGTTAGGTCTCTTCAACCTAGAAAAGAGACGGCTGAGGGGAGATATGATAGAGGTCTATAAATTAATGAATAGAATGGAATGAGTAAATGTAGATTGAGTGTTTACGCCATCAAAATATAGAAAGACTAGTGTACATGCAATGAAGCTACAGTGTAACCTATTTAAGACTAATAAGAGAAAATATTTTTTCACTCAACGTGTAAACAAACTCTGGAATTCATTACCGGAGGATGTAGTAAAAGCTGTTAGTGTAGCTGGGTTTAAAAAAGGTTTGGACAAATTCCTGAAGGAAAGGTCCATAAACCATTATTAAAGGGGACCTGGGAAATTCACTCCTTGCCCCAATACATTGTGGAACCTGCCTCTTTTAGGGAAACTGCTAGGTACTTGTGACCTAGACTGGCCATTGTTGGAAACAGGATAATGGGCTTGATGGACCTTGGTCTGACCGAGTATGGCATATCTTATCTTCTTACGATGCTGACTTGGATAAAGTAGCAGTCAAGGAGACATGGTACATAGAAAACAGTGATTGGGATATAATTATTCCAGGCTATACTTTATTCAGTAAGGACAGTGTAGGAAGAAGGGGTGGAGTGACACTATATGTAAAAAAATATTAAAGCTATAGAATTACAGGGCTTAAAAGGGAGCGAGTAGGCACCATGGGTTAAACTAGAAAGAGTGAATAGGAAATCTATTTGCATTGCTGTGACATACAGATCTCCCTCACAGGGAGAACTGGACGGGAATTTAATAGAAGACATTCGCAGTATTGCCATGAAAGGAGAAGTGCTACTCATAGGTGAGTTCAATATGCCGGATGTTGATTGGCACATCCCTGCTGCAGTATCACCTAGAAGTAAGGAAGATCCTAAATTCTCTACAGAGAGAACTATTCTGGCAACAAGTAACAGAACCCAAACATGAAGGAGCCATACTGGACTTGATGCTTACCAATGGGGAAAGTGTTTCTGATGTCATAGTGGGGGATCATCTCATATTCAGTGATCACCAGATGATGTCCATAACCAGCTGTTATCACCAGCTGTGATCACCAGATGATGTCCATAACCAGCTCCTTCCACCGAATTTTTCAGTGTTTACTAGTCACAGACAGAACAAGCGCGGAGGAGGTGTGCTCATACTCTCCAGATCAGACCTTCAGTTCCAACTGATAAATGCCCCAAGCACGGACCACCTAGAGTTAGTCTCTATCTCCAACAAGATATGCGCTATAAACCTCCTATACCGAGCACCCTCAGCCGCCCCAGATGCCCTTCCAGACATTATAGACCTAGCCTCCAACACACAGAATCCTAATACTCCAGTTTGGATTGTTGGTGATTTCAACTTGCCAGCCCTCCAAGATAGCCATTCAACTGCATTCCTCGAAGCCCTCGAATCCCTTGGATATCAACAATTAGTACGTGAACCTACACATGTGAAGGGGAACACCCTTGACCTTATATTCGCACCACAGACTTTACATGACCAATCACACAATTCGGTGATATCGATATCTGATTCCGTGGTCAGATCATAGACTCATTACATTCCAGATCCCTACTCATCTCAGACACTCAAAGACCAACATTGCTCCAAATAACAACTTTAAATCGCTGACCAGGAGCTTTCTTCCATTCAACAGAGAGCGCATCCTTGCTGCAACCTGCTCACTTCATAACGAAGCCCCTCTAGAGATAGAAGACCTAATCGCATGCTGGAACAAC
Source organism: Ichthyophis bannanicus (assembly GCA_033557465.1). Lineage (NCBI taxonomy): Eukaryota > Metazoa > Chordata > Amphibia > Gymnophiona > Ichthyophiidae > Ichthyophis > Ichthyophis bannanicus. The sequence goes on from CM066033.1 coordinate 1,308,102,102, forward strand.
AGTCTTAATACAATTGCACTGCGACCACCTCTCAATAGACCGACTAGGAAAAGAGCTTCTGCACCATGGTACACTGATGATCTGAGACTATCACTATCCCAATTACGGAGCCTCGAGAAGCGCTGGCGTCGGTCACACTCCTCCGTAGACCGGGCAGCCTACCTCAACCAGCTATCCATCCACCGCAAAGCCATCTCTGATAAAATGAAGCAGTACCACACGGACACCCTGAAGCGGGCCTTAAATAAGCCCCACGATTTGTTTAACATAGTCAAGACTCTATCAAAGGAACCAACCCCTGAAAAGCAATGTGAGATCCATCCCCAAGATTTTGCGGTCTACCTGCAGTCCAAGCTTACACAAACAAGTAAACCCCCCTCAGAATTTACCCCCACTGTCCATAACTGCCCAACAGCTCTAAGCATTTTCACTACGCCGGATAAGAAGCGAATTGAAGATCTGATCATGTCTCTCAACTCCACCACTGCTCAGACGGACCCCTGTCCAGCTTTTTGGATAAAGGAACTTCGTTGCGAATTCAGCCCAATAATAAATAAAATCATAAACCTGTCCTTCAAGTCTGGTACGTTCCCCTCTGCCCTCAAACAAACGTCCATCAGACCATTGTTAAAAAACTGTAAGTTAGATCCTCAAAAGGCAGAATCCTACAGACCCATTTCTAGTATTCCTTTTCTTGCGAAATTAATAGAAAAGGAGGTCCAATGCCAATTGCAAGACCATATTGATACCACGGCTCCTCTGGACCCTTGCCAACATGGCTTCAGAGAGTCACACGGAGTAGAAACGCTCCTTACATCTCTCCTCAACAACATAATTTCCGGTATCAACAACGTCCGACAAGGTTTCGCACTTGTGTTCCTGGACATAGCCGTGGCCTTTGACTCGGTGAGCCATGACCTCCTTCTAATACGTCTAAAAGAGAAAGGTGTTGGCGGAACTGCCCTTGAATGGTGCAGATCGTACTTGTCTGAAAGATGGCAACACGTTCGGTCTGGTGGAATGATGTCTGATCCATTTCACCAAGGACAGGGAGTCCCGCAAGGTTCCTCCCTTTCTGCCTTACTGTTCAATATTTATATGCAACCTATTTGCAAGATCATCAGGTCCTTCAATGTGAGTTGCATGATATATGCGGACGATGTCCTGCTTTATATGCCTTTCAACATAGACAAATTGGACCTATCCCCACTAAGTAACTGCTTTGATGCCATATCGCAATGGCTCTTGTCACAAAACCTAAAGATTCAACACAAGAAGACAGAGGTGCTCTTCATGTCAAGGAACCCGAGCTTCAGCCCCCCACAGTTCCTGAAGGTGAAGGATGCTGAGCTACAATCAAAACCCAACATAAGATATCTGGGCGTTACACTCGACCAGAACCTTGACATGAAAGCACATATAGCCAACACTGTAAGAATCATATACTACAAAATCCGGTCACTAAGACATCTTCGCCCCCTGCTCGAACCTGAGGATTTTCGCACCATCTACCAGGCTCTGATCATGCCTCACTTTGACTATGCTAATGTCATTTTACTAGGCCTCCCTCAATCCACCCTGAACCCCCTACAGCTCGCAATGAATAGCGCTGCGAGGATTCTCTATGGGGCATCTAGATGTGAGCATGTGTCACCCCTGCTAATGCAGTTACACTGGCTTCCTATACATGCCAGGATCATATTCAAAACATTACTACTCACATTCAAAGCAGTAAATAGTCTCTCTCCCCCACATCATTAACTGAACTCATCAAACCCATAGCCCCGAATAGATCAAGGAGATCTACTGCAGTAAATTCGCTAATGGTTCCCCGCGAACTTACTAGAAGCACCTCAGCAACAGCAAACCGGGCTTTCAGCCTTCGTGCCCCTAAACTCTGGAATGCACTACCGCCAGATATCAGAGCAATCAATAGCCTACTGCAATTTAGAAAAGCCCTCAAACACTACCTATTCCTTAAATACTTCTCAGTGAGTGCAGAGGCACGACCCCTCTCTGTGAATCATGGACACACCGATTCACCTATTGAACCAGAATTCCCCACATAGAAAGGTTCCACAGACCTTTGGTAGAAGGTTCTATGTGCCTGTCTTCTATCTCATCTGCGCTATCTTTTAAGATGTTAATAGTTCACTGTTATATTTCCGTTATTCTTAATCACATTGCTAACCAGGTTGTATGACCCCATTTACTGATTTTACCCTGTTATCCAAGTTTTATTCCCCTGTTTACTGTAACTCAGACGCTTGCTTATGGTGCTGAATTTTTGTTCGATGTAAACCGCGCTGATGCCGAAGAGTGCGGTATATAAGAGATGTAAATAAATAAAATAAATAAATAAATAAATAAGATGTGGTTCACTCGGGGAAAAGCTATCGTGCTGCTGCCTGCAGCTCTTGAGGACCTTGCTGGACATCCTCTTCAGAGACCGCAGGCTGCTGGGTCATGGTCTGGCCCGAGGCAGTGGAGACAGCAGTCGTGTGTGTCGGTCAAAGACATAATTTTGGAGCATCCATCACACTTCTTAAAGCCACTGATAGCCATGGAGGGAAAAAAGTACCCCTGCGAGGTTGAATGCGAGGTTGAAGACTCTCTGGACTGCCAGTGGAAGAAAAAAGGCACGAAGATGCCAGGAAAAGAAGAGAACAAAAACTACAAGAAAACAGACCAAACTCAACGCCGAGGCAATGAGGTCGGAGGAGAGTATGAAACCCGGAGAGAAAAATCAATTTTTTCCGGGGACAAGCCAGACGAACGTCTGAAGGGCTCCGTGGAAAAAAGGAGACCGAGCAAGATCACACCCTTGGATAGGAAGGGGACAACGCACGTGTGGTGGCATCTCCCAGAGGCTTTCTTTGAAAGCTGGGGGGATGCTTCTGCGAGGGCTCCGTCGGTGCCGACGTCACCCATATGTGAGGACTGACTTCCTGCTTGTTCCCAGAGAATACAAGAGATTACAGAGAGAGGAAGACAAGCATCTATATTTGGAAAAACTTAGAGAAGCTAGCAAAGTAGTCAGGAAAGCAAGGATACAAAAAGAAGAAGAAATAGCCAATGCAATAAAATGGGGGGGATAAGACACTATTCAGATATGTTAGGGAGAGAAGGAAGGTCAAAAGTGGTATTGTCAGATTCAAGGCTGAAGAGGAAGAATATCTAGAAGCTGATGAGAATAAAACGGAATTGCTTAACAAATATTTCTGTTCTGTGTTCACAGATGAAGCATCAGGAGCAGGATCTCAGAAAACACCCACAAATAGGAACAGAAGTGAAAGGGATCTTGAACGATTTTCAGAAGACTGTGTTCCTGAGGAACTAGCTAAACTAAAAGTAGACAAAGCAATGGGATGGATGGGATGCTGAGAATATTGAAGGAACTTGGGGACGCTCTAACACAAAACGGAAGTAAGGATGAGGTTGAAAACTACAAGCTGGTTAGTCTAACCTCTGTGGCGAGTAAATTATTGGAAACGCTGCTAAAAGAGAAAATATTGAGGTTTCTGGAATCCAATGGATTGCAGGATCCGAGGCAGGTCTTGTCAGACAAATCTGATTGATTTCTTAGACCAAGAAAGAGCCCTAAATATAGTGTGCTTAGATTTCAGCAAAGCCTTTGACACAGTTCTGCACATTGAGCACCCTAGGGATGGACCTTAAAGTGACTGACTGGATTAGAAATTGGTTGAGTGGGAGGCAACAAAGAGTACAGGTAAATGGAGCTCACCAGTGGTGTGCCACAGGAATCTGTCTTTGGTCTGATTATTTTTAACATCTTTGTTAGGGATATTGCAGAAGGGCTGTCGGGTAAGGTTTGCCTCTTTGCGGATGATACCAAAATCTGCAATAGAGTAGATACCCAAGAAAAAGTATTATTTATTTATTTACGGTCTCTTATATACCGCACTATTCGTCATCAGCGCGGTTTACATGGAACAAAAATGCTCAGTACAGTTAACACATATGAGTTTACAGATAACAGGGCACAAAACTTGGATAACAGGGGTAAACTATTTACAAAACTTACTACATGGAATCATAAGAACAGAGGAGAGATCTAGCTAAGCTTGAAGAATGGTCTAGAATTTGGCAGCTGGGATTTAATGTTAAAAATGTAAGGTCATGCATTTGGGCTGCAGCAATCCAAGGGAGCAATATAGTATAGGGGGTGAAGTACTTCTGTCCACAAAAGAAAAGTGGTACCTGGGCATGATTGTTTCTGATGATCTTAAAGTGGCTAAACATGTAGAAAAGGCGAAGGTGAAAGCCAGAAGGATGCTTGGGTGCATAGGGAGGGGAATAGCCAGCAGAAAAAAGGAGGTAATAGTGCCTCTGTATCAGTCTCTGGTGCAACCTCATTTGGAATATTGTGTGCATTTCTGGAGACCACGCCTCCAAAAGGATATAAACAGGATGTATTCTGTGAAGAAGGTGGCTACTAAAATGGTTAGTGGTCTTTGTTATAAAGCATATGAGGACAAAGGTCTTTATATGTATAAGTTAGAGGACAGGTGGGATAGAGGAGCTATGGTAGAGATGTTTAAATATGAGGACAAAGGTCTTTATATGTATAAGTTAGAGGACAGGTGGGATAGAGGAGCTATGGTAGAGATGTTTAAATACTTCTGTGGCATAAAAGAAAAAGAGGAGAGCCACTTTTGATTGAAAGCAAGCTCTACTATGAGAGGACATAAGTTGAGGGTGAAAGGGGACAGACTCTGGAGTAATATGTGGAAATATTTCCTTACGGAAAGAGTGGTAGATGCGTAGAATAGTCTCCCAGTGGAGGTAGTAGAGACAAGGATAGAATCTGAATTCAAGAAAGCATGGGACAAACACAGAAGATCTCTAAAGGAAAAAAGGGAAGTATTGTAGTTGACATGGAAAGGCACTAGATAGGTCATGTGTTTTTTTTCTGCTGTAATCTTTCTATGTTCCCACAGGCAGATGGCATTTTACTTACCAGTTAATGTCCTTTCCTTGAGTCCTGCTAGACCCATCCAGACAAGTGGTAGGAGTGGTTTTCCCCACCAGCAGATTTGTGGAGACAAAGAACCAATGAAAAGTCCAGGTTTCAATATCATCACTCCTGTGCCTCTGTTTGCCTCAGCCACCAGAGGGTCCCTTTAGTATTCATTCCAAAGCATATGGGAGTTACAGAGCAAGGCTCAATGTGGGCAACAATGAGTTATCAACAAGTAGAGAACAATGTACAGGAAGGTAGAACATAAGGCTGTCCATAGAAGATGGCCTGCATAGTCAAGTAAAAACCTCATGATGGACCCAAGGGTACCGGCAGTAGAAGAACAGTGCAATACATTTTCAGGGACGGGCCCTGGACTGGTCTAGCAGGACTCAAGGAAAGGACATTAACTGGCAAGTAAAATGTCACCTTCCATACTGTCCTGCTAGACCAGTCCAGAAAAGCAGGATGTACCAAAGCTACAGCACCACTGGGTGGAAAGAAGACACAGCAGTTCGAAAAACTCTTGAGCCAGTCATGTCCACCCATGCAGAGACATTGAAGCGGTAATGCTCGATAAAAGTGGAAAGTGATGCTCACATTGCTGCCCGACAAATGTCTGCAGGAGCTACTGAGCTCTGCTGCACCCACAAGGATGCTTGTGCTTCGGTAGAATGGACAACAAACCCTCTGGATCCGGCTGGTTCTGTAACAGATACGTGGAGGTAATAGCCTCCCTTAAAACAGTGCCCCAAAGTCGACTTGGCCGCTGCTTGAGCCTTGTGCATGCCAGCAAATAGCACAAAAAGATGATCTGACTTACGAAAGGAATGCATAATCTTCACGTACTGGAGAAGCATCCTCCGGAAATCCACAAGGCGACAACCCTTATCCTTCCCCCGACACTGCTCCTTAGAGGAGGAGGGCAGGCAAACCACCTGGTTCACATGAAAGGAAAAACAGCACTTTAGGCAAGAAAGAAGGCACAGGATGAATGGAAACGGCCTCAGTTGAAAAGGACAAATAAGGATCTTGGCGATCCACCTTGCGGAACAAATTGCGACCAAGAAGACAGTCTTGAGCATCAAATCCTTTAAGGTAGTGCGTTTCAACAGCTCAAAGGGGGCCACCATCAGGGCCCTGAGCACCAGAGACAGATCCCAGGAAGGGATAATAGACCGAAGGAGAGGACGCAGGTGTTGACTCCTTGGGAAAACGTGAGACATCCAGGCGGAAGGCCAAGGACTTGCCCACCAACAAACCGTGGAAACAGGCCAAAACTGCCATCTGAACCTTCAGGGAGCTAAATAAGAGGCCCTTGTCTAGGCCATTCTGCAGAAAAGCCAACAGGACACCTTGGCCGTCTCAGGAGTCAAGTGCCACGAACCGCACCAGCGCTCAAAAAGGCACAAAAATCTGTACATATGCTCGCTTGGTAATCACCTCTGGGCATAAAGTATGGTAGAGATGACTGCTAGAGAGTAGCCCTTACGCGCTAACAGTCTTCTTTCAAGAGCCATGCCGTAAGCGAGAAGGGAGCCAGATTCTCCAGGATGTTTGGTCCCTGCCGCAATAACCCCCAAAATGGAGGCAGCAGAAGGGGAGGTGCTTGAATGAGCTGCATTTGGCCTCCAAATCACGCTCTCTGCTGCAATCCAGCACAATTACAATCCTGCTTGGGTAGTGCTCTATATGCCAAATCACATGCCACACCATGGGCCATGGAGGAAACACATACAGCAATTACTGACTGGGCCAAGGCTGGGTCAGGTCATCGACGCCCTTGGACTCCATCTCCGTTTGGCAACTGAAGATGCAGCACTCTTTGGCACTGGAGCGGGTTGCCATCAGATCCATTTCGGGGCGACCCCAGTGGTGCAGAATCAACTGAAATGCCTTGACTCAAATCCCACTTGCCGTGATTCAGAGAGTGCTGGCTGAGGAAGTTCACTTCCACATCGTCCACTCTAGCAATGTGCTGAGCAGACAAGGCTAGGAGGTTCTTCTCTGTCCTGGCAAACAGGAGATCCATCTCCAGAACCACCCCAATGCATCTTGTGCCGCCCGGACGATTGACGTAAACCAGTGCCGTGGCATTATCTGAAAACACTCAAACTGCCCGCCCTCGACCAGGGGCTGGAAACACAGAAGAGCCAATCTGATGTCTTCACCTTGAGGTAGTTGATGGACCGCACTCCTTCCCTGCAGTTCCAACAGCCCTAGGTTGTACAGTTGCGGCAATGAACTCTCTAGCCTGAGAGACTAGCATCCGTTGTCAGCAAGATTCAGGAGAAATCGTCCAGCGGTATGCCTTTCCTCAGATGTCAGGGTTCCTGTCACCACTGCAGCCTGGCCATCACCCTCAACATGAGTGGAAGCCTTTACTCGAACTCCTATGAACTCAGGGACCACTGAGTCAACAAGGACTGCTGGAACACATGCTCATGGGACCATCTCTATGGTTTCTGCCATCAGTCCAAGGAGCTGAAGATAATCCCAGACAGGGGGCCCTGCTGTGCACAGAATATCGCCAAGCAATTCAATATTCTTCTTGGCAGGAAAACTTTGCCTACTTGAGTATCGAAATGTGCTCCCAGAAACTCCAAGGATAGGAAGGCAAAAGCTGGCTCTTGCCCTGATTGATCACCCAGCTGAGGCTTTCCATAAAGGATACCACTCGGGACGTTACCCGAGAAGCTTCTGACAGGGAACAGGTTCAGATGAACCAGTTGTCTAGATAAGGATGGAAATTTATTTATTTATTTATTTATTTAACAGTTTTTATATACCGACTTTCTACAATTCAAGTCGGTTTACAGGTAACATAACAGACAGTATAGTTCAACTGAGTACATTGTAACAATAATATCAATCAACTAAGTACATTGTAACAAAGAAGATCAAAGTATAATAAGATTAACAAGCAAGCAACCCTTTGTGAAGGTTTAAAACTATTTACATGGAGGCTTAACATGTTATTTACATGGAGGAGTATATAGGGGGGAAAAGTGTTCCTGGAAGAGATGGGTTTTCAGTTTCTTCCTGAATTCAGGGTGATTGGTGCAGTTCCTTAATTCGTGTGGTAAGGCATTCTAGATGGAGGGGGCGTAAAGAGAGAATGCACGATTGCAGGCGGATTGGTTACAGGTTATCTTGGATGAAGGGATGGATAGAAGGTTTCTGGTGATGGTGCGGCGTGTTCTTTTGTTGTTGGAATTGGATAAGAGTGATGAGAGGCAGGGGGCTGACTGATTAGAGATGATTTTGTGGATGAGGGTGATTGCTTTGAATTTGGCTCTGGATTGTATGGGTAGCCAATGTAGATCATAGAGGACTGGCGTTATGTGTGATCGTCAAGGATTATTTATAATGAGTGTTTTGTGCCATTTGGATGGGGTGTAGGCTGTTCTTGGGGAGGCCGTGGTAAATGAGGTTGCAGTAGTCAAGGGTAGGAATGGTAAGGGCCTGGCAGACAGTGCGAAAGGAGTCAGGGTTTAGGAGAGGTTGGAGGTTCCTAAGGGTGCGTAGTTTTGTATATATTGTGCTAGAAGTTTTCTTTATCTGCTCATGGAATGTGAGGTTCTGGTCAAGGATGAGACCGAGATATTTCACTTGATTTTTAATGGTGAGGGTGAAATCTCCACGTGTAAGTGTTGTAGGTGGAGTGTAGGAGGCGTTGGTAAATACTTGGAGGGCTTCAGTTTTAGACTGGTTAATTAAAAAGTTGTGATTTGAAAGCCAGGTCTTCAGGTTTGCGATGCATTCAATAAGGTTTGAGAAATTGGGGTTTGTTAAGTTGAAAGGGGTGAAGCACATAATGTCATCTGCGTATAATTGGTAATGAATTCCATATTTTTGAAAGATCTTGCAGACTGGTTGAAGGAATATGTTAAAAAGGAGCGCAGATAAGCTGGATCCTTGGGGGACTCCCTGTTTTAGGGTGAATGGGAGGGATATATCGTTCCCTATACGAACCTGTTGGGTCCTGTTTTCTAGGTAGGAGTGGAACCATTTTAGTGTTGTATCCCTCAGTCCTATTTCATAGAGCCTGTCTAGAAGTTGGTGGTGCGGAAGGGAATCAAAAGCAGCAGATAAGTCTAGAAATATAAGGAGGCATCCTTGGGTGGGATTCTGGGTAAGCAGGTAGAGTGAATCCAAGAGAGAGGCTAGGAGGGTTTCTACTCCATGATTCTTTTTGAAGCCATGTTGGAGTGGGTCGAGGGGGGAGTGCTCATCTATGAAATTCTGAAGTTGGTTTTGGACTAATTTTTCGGTTATTTTAGCAAGGAAGGGGATACTGGAAATAGGTCTGTAGGAGGTGGGGGAGGTAGGGTCAAGTTTGGATCCTTTTAGGATGGGGCGGATAGAAGCATGTTTTAGGAGTGCTGGAACTAAGCCAGTATGGAGGGAAGACTGTACAATGTGGAGTATGTAGGAGCTAATGGTACTATGGGTGGTCTTAAGCCAGGAAACAGGGCAAGGGTCCAAGGCAGAGGTTGAAGCATTTAGTTCTTTAATGGTGTTGGATATGTCTTTTGAGGTGAGGGGTTCGAAGTCATTCTAGGTAATTAGGGGGGTGAATGTGTGCGGTCGGACATTGATGCCACGTATGGGTTGGGGGCTAATTGTAGAGGAGGGTGGGGGGAATTTTGAGGTAAGGTGGTTGGCTATAGTTTGGGCAGTTATCTTGGGAGTTAGGTCCTGATGTTGGGGGTTCAGTTAAGGATTTAGCAATGGAGAAGAGTTCTCTTGGTTTATTAAGGGAGCATTGGATTAAATTTTCATTGTATTCTCTTTTCTGTTTTAGGGTTTCGGAACAGTAAGATTGAAGTTTGCTTTTGTAGATCTCATGGGTGTTGGGGTCAGAAGAGTGTCTTGACTGACGTTCTAGGCGTCTGAGTTCTCTTTTTAGGTCTCTAAGTTTTGTGGAGTACCAGGGGGCTCTTCTGCGCTGGCTCTGGCGGGGTTGTTTAGGTGGAAAGAGGGCAGCAGAGGAGAGGATGTTGTTCCATTCATCGATGTGAGGAGCAAGGTTTTGGTGCTTGTTGTTGAGCAGGTCTAAGGGTGGAATTATTTGTTCAAGGAAGGTGGCAGCATTGAATTGTTTGAATTTGCGAGTATGTTGGGGTGGAGTTATTTGAAGTTTTTTAGATGGGGGGCAGGGGAATGAAAAGAGGATGAGAGCGTGATCTGACCAGAGAACAGGATGGACAGAGTGTGAGATCTGTGTGGGGGGTAGCGTTTGCTGTGGAATAAATATTAAGTCGAGGATATTGCCTTTGGAGTGTGTTGGTAGTTCTAGGATTTGGGTAAAGTGGAGGGCTTCCATTGCTTGGAGAAATGAAGTGGATTGCTTTGAGGTTGTTGAGTGAAGGTTTAGGTCACCTAGGATTATAAGTGGGCGTGAAATGGGTTGAGGGGAGCAGGCTGTCTCAAGTATTATGGAGAGATCAATTGAGTCAAGTTTGGGCGCCATATACATGAGGTGTAAAGAGAAGGTAGGACTAGAGACTCTGATGGAGTCCATACCTGAGGTAGAGACAGATTCAATTGTGGAGAGGTTTAGGTCGGCTCTTGAAATAATAGCAACACCTCCGCCTCTGCTGGATATTCTGTTGCAGAAGTTGATTGTATATGTGTTGATCAGGGGTCACCAACAACAGACAGGTGAACCTGACATCAGTACTGGGAAAAATGGTAGAAACCATTATAAAGAATAAAATTACTGAACACGTAGATAGTAATGTCTTAATGGGAGACAGCCAACATGGCTTTAGTCAAGGAAGGTCTTGTCTTACTAATCGTGTTCTTGGAGCCAGGTTTCAGTTATACAGAAGATGTCCAGGTCATGGTCAAATATAAGGTCAGTAATTAGGGGGATTTTATTCCTGGCTGAACGGACGTTTATTAGGGCACATTTGAGGGGGTGGGTGGGGGTTGTCGGTGGGGGTGTTAGGGGTGAGGTTAGGGTTTATATGTAGCGGTTTAAGTTTGCAGGTCCGAGTGCGGAAGCTGGTATGGGTGTGGAGGGAGGGGAATGGTAGTATATTAGAGTGTCTAAAAGAGTGAATTATAGGGATTGGTGTGATATGGTTTACTATTAGGGCATGAGAGAAGAGGAGGGAAGTGATGTATAGTGTTAGGAGGCAGGCCCACAGGGTAGGCGGTTGAATTATGAATGGTTTCATTTTGTGTAATTTAGGTAGATGGTAAGGGAAGGTCTTAGAGGGGGGAGGGTGGGACGGGAGGGCTGGTGTAGATTATAGATAGGTCTAGGAGAGATTTTAGGGGAGTTGGTGTATGGGGATAGGGATATTAAGCAGTTGCTAAGGTGGGAGCAAGGATACAGAAGGTTTAGAGGCAAGTTCAACAGGATTACAATAAACAGAAAGTGGTAACAGATATGATATGGGTTGCAATTTGTCTGTCAGGTGGGAGCAGGGGTAGGAGAGGGTATAGAGTCAAGTTCAAAAGGATTACAATGAGCATAACAAATGGTAATAGGTAGATATATAGAATATACATAAATATATATGAACAAGTTTAACAGGATTTCAGTAAGCATCAAATGGTAAAAGACAGATGTAATTGCGAATTGTAAGATGGGATAGGGGGAAGTTTATTAAGTACCTTTTTAGGAGCTGCTTATGGCCAAGACTGAGGTCAACTGAAGTTTACAGTTAGAGTCCGATCAGCGAAGAAGTTTTTGTTGGATTGAGCATCATCTTGGTGTGGTTGTGGAGTAAATAGGAGTTAGGTTGGCTCACAGGCGAACTTCGCTTTCGATTCACGCCTAAGGGCCATGCCAAAGGGCCCTCTGGCGAGGCTCTTAGGCGCGGGCATACAAGGCGCGCGTGCGCTGGATGGAGCTCTTTTAAAGGGCCTGCCTCTGCACCGATTGGGCAGCCGAACGGCGGGAAAAAGCTGCTGGTCCCGGTTTGAAGCAGCACCAGCTGCTCGATCTCCGGATGAGAGAGAGCTGCTGCGGGCTGAGCTGAGCAGTGAAGAGGACCCTGTGCAGGGATGGAGCTCTTTTAAAGGGCCTGCCTCTGCCCCGATTGGGCAGCCGAACGGCGGGAAAAAGCTGCTGGTCCCGGTTTGAAGCAGCCCCAGCTGCTCGATCTCCGAATGAGAGAGAGCTGCTGCGGGCTGAGCTGAGCTGAAATAGATTCTTTGATACCGCAGCTGCCAACACCATGACCTTTAACAACATCCTTGAGGCGATGGAGAGCCCAAAAGGAAGGGCGGCAAACTGATAGTGACAGCCAAACATAGCAAAATTCAGATACTACTGCTAATCCGCCTGGTTCAGGATATGAAAATATGCCTTGATCAGATCAAGAGAAGCCAAGAATTTCCCTAGGCCCACTGCTTGAATCACAGAGTGTAAGGTTTCCATCCAAAAGCGCAGGACATGCAAGTGCTTGTTGACCTCTTTGAGGCCCAGAATGGGCTGGAAGGAACCATCCTCCTTTGGCACCACAAAACAGATGAAGTATCTGCCCTTGCCCTGCTCGTCCGGGAGGATGTGCACCACCGCACCTTTGATCGCAGACCCACAAGGAGAAATGATGAAGGAATCGGAACTGGCTCCTTACATTCCTAGACATAGATGAATTGAATAGTGTCTAGCACCTAGCAGATCCTTTTTAACCTGGGCCCATTTCTGAAAGAAGAGGCGAAGCCTGCCACCCAACCGAATGAACCAGGGAACGGGCCCCCAAACCTTCATTGCATAGCCAGGGAGGGTCCTCATCTGGAGGGGACCGAATCCTTGGGTCCATGAGCTTCAAAAAAGGATTGAGAAGGGGCCAAAGGCCCTGAAGCAGAGGGGAAGAAAGGTTTTCCAGGTTGGTAGTGATGATAGTCTCGAGACCCCTGGAATCCGACCAGGTGGTTGGGCAGAAGCTGACGAGAAATGGGCACTAGTCAGCTTTACAGGCCCCCTGGGCCTGTCTTCTGGCAGGCAGTAAGATTTGTCTCGACTAGGTCCTTCACAAGCTTCTCCAAATCGATTCCCTTCAGGAGCATCCCCTTAAAGGCCAGTTGAGCCAACTGGGCTTTGGAGGATATGTCTGCCACCCAGTGTTGCAGCCAAATCCAATGCCATGACACAATCATCAGGGCATCATCTCTGGCCACCAAATGTACCAGGTCATACATAGCATCAGAAAGGAAGGCCATAGCCATCTCCAAGAGGGAAGTAGTATCATCAGGCAGAAGAGAATGAATCCACTGGAGCATGGCTCCAGACGTCAAGCTGGGACATACTGTCAGTTGTAGAAAAGCCACCGCCATGGCAAACTGACTCTTCAGCAGGTTATCAACCTTGCAGTCCAGAACATCCTTTAAGACCAATCCGCTTTCTGCAGGAATGGTGGTCTGTCTGGTAACCACTGTGACCTGTGCATCCACCTTGGGAATGTCAAACCACTTGCTGTGCTCCTCCTTTGGGAGAGGCGTAGATCTTCTTATAGACCCATAACTCTTTAGGAAGGAGTGTCGGACGAGTCCCACTCGGACCGGCTTATATCTCTGATCACCTCCAGGAACGCGAAGATAATAGTGGATTTCCACACCCCTTGAAGAAGCAGGTGTATTTTTGGCTCTTGCTTTGTACTGGAAGCATCTGTCAAGTTCAAGGCGAATGAGACCCTGGAAATCGATGCTGCCTGCGCCTCCTTTCAGAACAGGCAGATGATGCTGGCCTCTACTTTGTCTTCTAAAGGTGAGAGTAGGTTCTCATTCACATCAGAGCCCAATACCAAAGGTAATTGAACAAGGCTTCTACTTCCATCCTGCCCAGCACGAGAATGCGTCCGGGGGCACCTAGCGGCTGCAGGGTCTGAATTTCCAAGCCAGAAAGACCAGGCCTATTGCAAAAAGGAAAAGAATTCCAGGGAGGCCAATCCGGATTCTGAAATCTCTCCTCTCAGAAAAGGCTTCCCCGACATCAGGGGGCATAGCCATCACAGACCTCTAGAAGATGAAAGCGCTCACAACACGGTCGTCGAAGCCTCCTTACCATTAGCACCATGCAACACCTCCTGCCCTGAGGCAGGTAAGGGCGAACTAAATGTATCAACCGGCTGAGAAGGGGAGAGCATGCCCTCCAGGGGAGACTCAGAAGCTGCCATACAGGAAAGGCAGAGTCCAGAGTCCAATGATGAGGCTCCTCGCTTGCCACAGATCAAACGTTTCCTTGAAGAAGACATAGAGAGTGCACGCTAAGGCTACATTGGCTCGCAAGCATGCATTAACTGCACTTTTATGGAACACATGTTAAAGGCACTAGGGAAAGAGCATGCATTGGAGCAGACTGGGTGGAACGCATGTTAGGACCACACAACCCCCAGGTGCACAATAGGCAAAAATGTTACTAACGCACGCAGAAAACCCCCATACAGCACCAACAGTCACTAGCAGTCCATCCCAAATTGCGTCCCTCAGAGACAGAATCGAAAGCCCCCAACAAGGACAATGACAAGGTCAAGCCTCGGTACTCAACCTCTGAGAGCCCCAGGCGCAGGGTCTGTGCAAGGCTCAGCTCTACTTCCTTGAAAGTGCCTCACTTGCTGGGTTTATTTTTAACAGCACTGTGTGAAAGGTGGCTGGAAGGCAGAGCCTTGTGCAATCTTTGGGAGAGAGCAGGGGAAAAGGAGGAGGAGGGAGGGGGCACTGAGATTGTGTGAGGCTGTTGAACTCTTCAAGATTTTTCCAAATCCTTTCAATTTGTGGCGGCTCAATATGTGTGTGGAGCTGAACCAATTTTCCCTCCTCCTATGGCTACCAAAAAGACTGCAGTCTAATGGAGCCTCTCACGTCGCGCTCAAGTGTGAGAGTCACTTCTTTAGGGCTTAAGATGTCATTCAGAAGAGTTTAATCAATCTCTTTTCCTCTTAAACCTTCAGATTTTCTATAGAGAGGTGAAAATCCATCCACCATCTGCGGGACACAAAGAAATACTGAAGGGCCCTCTGGTGGCTGAGGTGGATAGAGGCACAGGAGTGATGTCCCTGAAATCTGGGCTTTTTATTGGTTCTTTGTCTCCACCAATCTGCTGGTGGGGGAACACAACCCCTTACCACTTGTCTGGACTGATCTAAGAGGATAATATGAAATAGCTTTAATTAAAAACATTCAAATATTGATATGAAAGGGAAATACTATTGTTAGAAGATTTCAATTTGCCAGATTTTGATTGGGACATACTTGCTGCGGTGCTATCTAGAAAAAGGGAGATCCTGGATTCTCTACAGAGAGAACTGTTCAGGTAACTGGCAACAGATCCCACGTAGGAAGGGGCGATATTGGACTTGGTGCTTACAAATGGGGAGTGTGCTTCTGATGTTGTAATGCAGTGGTTCTCAATCCAGGTCCTCTTGGACCCCCAGGTCAGTCAGGTTTTCAGGATATCCACAATGAATATGCATGAGACAGATCTGCATACAATGGAAGCAGTGCATGGCAATCTATCTCATGCATATTCATTGTGGATATCTTGAAAACCTGGCTGACCTAGGGGGTCCCAGATGACTGGGTTGAGAACCACTGTTGTAGTGGATGATCAGCTGGCATGCAGTGATCATTGGATGGTGATTATTAGGATATAGGATGAGATAGTTCATTCAAAAATGAGGGTCTTAAACGTCACATAAACTAATTTTGAAAAGATGGGGAGGAAGAATAACAGTGGACAAAACTGAAAGGAGAAAGTTTACGTGCAAAAACCCTTTCAGTTAGGAAAGAATATAAAAGTAAGAGGAAAAGGAGGCTGCAATGGTTTTCAAAAGAAGTAGCTCAAAAGGTAAGGAAAAAGAGGTTAGTCTTCATAAACTATAAGAGATAACATAAAGAAGACGACAAACAACAACATCTGGAGAACCTAAGGGAAACTACTAAAAAAGTCATGAAAGCAAAGATGCAAATAGAAGAAAAAGTAGCCAGTACAGTAAAACATGGAGACTTTTTATTTTTTAGGTAAGTTAGTGACAGGAGGATGTGCAAGGATGGCACTGTGATATTAAAGAGCAAAGGGGAAGAAATATGTAGAAGCTAATGAGGATAAAACAGAATTGCTTAGCAAATATTTCTGTTCTGTGTTCACAGATGAAGGGTAAGGATGGGACTTCAGCAAACAAACACAAATAGGAATGGAAGAGAGGTAGAACTCAAACTATTTTCAGAAGACCATGTTTGTGGGGGCCTAGCAAAAAGTGGACAAAGCCAGATGATAGTCATTTGAGGGCATTCAAAGAACTTAGGGAAGTACTGGTGGCTCCATTGGCTGACTGTCTCAATGCTTTTTAAGTCAGGAGTGATCCCAGAGGACTAGAGATGGGTGAATGTGGTTTCCATCCACAAAAGCGGAAGTAAAGAAGAGGTTGGTAACTACAAACCAGCTAGTCTGACCTCTGTAGTGAGTAAATTAATGGAAACACCATTAAAGCAAAGGGTGGTTCAGATTTTGGAATCCAAGGGAATACAGGATCTGAGGGGGCATGGCTTTACTACAAGCAGGTCTTGTCAGATGAATCTGATTAATTTTTTACTGGATGGCAACAGAATTGGATTGTGGAGAGCATTTGATGTCGTATGAGGACATTTACTTAACAGATAACGTCCTTTGTTGAAGTCCGGCTAGACCAGTCCAGACAAATGGGTTATGTCCCTCTGACAGCAGAGGTGGAGACAGAGAACAACTAAAAACATCTAGTGACATCAACCTGCTACTACAGCCAGTACAAAATCATAAAAATAAACTCTGACTCAGAAAATGGTGAATTTCTCTTTTTGTTGGAGTTGCCCCGCCAAAATAGGTGGAATGAAATCCGCCCCCTTGCTGTGGGCTCTCCTTTTTAATAAGTGTGTGAGTGAATAAATAACTTTTCAACACTTCATTTTTTTGGCTGAGCTTATAGCCAAGCTTTTGCCGCCGAACTTTCCTCAAGCCATTCATCAAGCTTTGGAGCCGCCAAGAATTCAAATTAACTACGTGCCACGTTTCGAGTCTCAACACGCCAACCCTGCTTCAGGTTTACGAAATTCTGGTAGTCATCAAAGCTTCAATACTATAGCCAGTACGGATAGGGGAACATCTCAGTATTTGTACCCAAGCAAATGGTCAAGAATCTGACCGTACACAACATCATTGAGAGATCAGGCTGCTCCTTCTGCCTTCAGTAGCATTCAGCTTGATTTGGTAGTCCCAGCCCATGAATTTGAACAAAGGAATGCCTCTGGACTATCCTCAGTTGCTTATCCTAATGTCAGATGACAGTCTATTTTGGCTGGAGGGCTCATTGCAAGAGTCAATCGGTGCAAGGGCATTGGTTCAGGCACAAGGCATCTTGGCCAGTCAATTGCCTTGAAACGTGTACCATTTGCCTGGCTCTCTGGCTTCTCCACAATTTGGCTGTGGGTCAAGCAGTTTGGGTGTTCTCAGGCAATGCCATGGTAGTGGCATATGTCAACAACCAGAGTGACACCAAGTGTGTGGGAGTGGTCCTGGAGATGATTCTCTTATTTCCATGGGTGCAGCAGAATCTTCTGGCCCTGTCAGCACAGCACATTGTGGATAATGACAATGTGGAAGTGGACTTTTTCAGTTGTCATACCCTCTCAATCCAAGGGAGTGAGAGTACCATACGCATTCTGGTGGATACTCGACTGGTGGAGCAGTCCCTGGATGGATGCGATAGTGATCCGTATCAATGCCAAAGTGGAGTGGTTCTTCATTCGACATAAGGAGCTGAGTACCCAGGACATCAATGCCCTGGTTTCCCACTGTGGACTCTGCTCAGTCGAGTGCTTCATTGGATAGAGTATCACCCAGGTCTGGTGAGTCTGGTGGTGCTGGATTGGCCACAAAGGCCTTGCTTTGCAGATCCGTTATGGCTCCTGGACGATTCACCACTTCATCAGACTCATGGACTGTTGTGCCAGGGTCTGTTGTGATGGAAGATCCTGTTCCCTTCTCGCTTAAGACTCAGTCCTTGAGAGGTGGTGTATAGTGCGCAAGGCTACTTGCAGGATGCAATTTCCACTCCCTTAAAGGTGAAGCAAGGTTCCACCTGTCTGGTTTATGTGTGAGAGTGGTCCACCTTATGTCTAGCTGATCCTTAAGGCCGTCCCCACTCTCAAATGGGATGGTGGTACACCTGGTGACAGCTACAGCATTTGCATCCACCTTCAGAAAATGCAGCTACTTATCCAGCTCCTGCTGAGGAAGAGAACGGAGCTTGTTCAGGACTGGTGTCCTTCACTGAGGTGTCTGGAGAATCCCACTCATCCAAAGTCATGGCTTGGAGAACCTGCGGAAAGGGAAAAGACTTGGCAGGTCTATAGGCTGGCAGGTGACCTTGTGACTCTGCACCTGTTGTAGGAATATCTGAAATCTGCAGGAAAGAAGCCACCTGTGAAATCAGGGCTGCCAACTCATCTCTCCTAAACAGTCGGATGATGCGTGAATCCCCTAGTTCTTCCTCCCATGAAGAATCCTCATCAACCAGCCCAGGCTCATTATTCTGAGTCAACCTCTAACTTCAGCTCCTGAGAAGGGCGTGAGTCATCAGAGGCCTCTTGCCGCTATAAGTGCTTATGGGGCAAAGGCTAGACAAAAGCTACCACTAGCTGAGTCGGAAGGACCTGGCAGTGCCAGAAACTGAGAGGTTTCCCTGCTCTTATTCCCACTGCCTTGCCAGAAGGAATAATCCTGCTGAAAGAAGGATAAAAAGTTCAAAGGTAGGATTCCTCACCTGAAAGGCAGGCTAGGACTAGGACTGCTCCTCCCCGTCACCGAAGATGACTGTTTTTTTTCCTGGATCCTGGATAAGGGATCAGACAAGGGGGAAAAGGAGGTAGCAAAAGGCTGAGTGACAGCTTCGCACAGGCCTTTTCCGGCTGTGATTCCAGACTCTGAGAAAGCACAGTTACTTACCTGTAACAGGTGATCTCTGGGAACAGCAGGAATAAGTCTTCACATATGGGTACGTCAGTACCGACGGAGCCTGCGGGAATGCTCCCCAGCTTCCCAAAAAAGGAAAGCTTTTGGGAGCATCCCTCAGCGCCTGCGTGCTGCCTTCCCGCCTTTCCTAACCAACTCTCCTCAGTTCGAGTTTAAAGCTGAGACAATAGAGAGAGAGAGAGGAACGGAAAGATAGAAAAGAGATACAACTCCTAGGGGAGGTGGGTGGGTTGTGAAGACTTATTCCTGCTGTTCCCAGAGATCACCTGTTACAGGTAAGTAACTGTGCTATCTCCAGGAACAAGCAGGAATGAGTCTTCACATATGGGGACTCCCTAGCTGAGATGCCTGGGAGATCCCCAAGGATATGAGACCCTGAAAGGGGTCTGCGTCCTCCTATGGATCTCAGGCATCCATCCAGGGAAGGAGGGCAGGAGTTGTTTAAGAATGGAACAGGTGTCTGAGGACAGCCTGACCAAACAAGGCATCCCGGCGGGAATCCTTGCCCAAGCAGTAATGGGCTGTGAAGGTATGAACAGAGGCCCAGGTGGCTGCTCGACAGATCTGGTCGATGGACACAGAATTTAGATGAGCCATAGAGGTGGCCATGGCCCTCACAGTATGAGCTGTGACATGGCTCTCCAGAGAAAGGTTCTTACTCTGGTAGGCGAAAGAAATACACTGAGCAATCCAATTGGAAGTCCTAAGTGAGAAGGATCAAAAGCAACAAAAAGCTGGGAAGACTTTCTATGTTGCCGTGTCCTATGTAAGTAAAAAGCAAGAGCTCTTTTACAATCCAGGGTATGAAGATTCCTCTCTGCACTGGATGCATGAGGAGCTGGAAAAAAGACAGGTAGATATACCTCCTGATTAAGATGAAAAGGTGAGACCACTTTAGGCATAAAGTGTGGATTTGTCCTAAGGACTACCTTGTCATGATGGAACCTTGTATAAGGCGGATTAGCCAATAAGGCCTGCAGTTCACTGATGCGGCGAGCAGAAGTGACTGCAATGAGGAAAAGTACCTTCCAGGAAAGAAATTTCAAGGAGGTAGTGGCTAAGGGTTCAAAAGGTGGCTTCATAAGCTGACCAAGAACCAAATTTAAGTCCCATGCCACCGGAAGAGGCCTAATGGGAGGTTTAGTTAAAGTTAGGCCTCTCATGAATCTTGAAATAAGAGGATGAGAGGAGATAGGTTGTCCATTGATGGGCTTAAGGGATGCTGCAATAGCACTCAAATGGACTCTTACTAAATTTGTTTTAAGTCCTGCATTGGAGAGATGCAGGAGATAATCTAACAAAGAAGTTAAAGGTAGTGCTAGAGGGTCAAGACCCTTTTCAGCACACCAAATGGAAAATCTTTTCCACTTAAAAGCATAGGAACGCCTGGTGGAAGGTTTCCTGGAAGCATGGAGGATATCCTTCACCTGCTGAGAAAGATGCAAGTCTTGAAGGTCTAGGCCTTCAGTAACCAAGCTCCGAGGTGAAGGGACTTGGGGTTTGGGTGCCACAAAGTCCCTTCCTCCTGAGACAGAAGGTCAGGAGCAGCTCCCAAGTCCAGGGAGGGGGCTTGGGAGAGATGCAGAAGTAGAGGGTACCACACTTGGCGTGGCCAGCGTGGAGCTATGAGGATCATAGATCCTTGATCCCTCTGGAGTTTGAACAGAGTCTTGGGAATCAAGGGAATGGGTGGAAAGGCATACAGGAAGCCCTGACCCCAATGAAGGAGGAAGGCATCCTTGGCCTGAACCCCCTGACACAGAATTCTGGAACAGAACCGGGGAAGTTTGGCATTCCACGGACTTGCAAAGAGGTCTATGTCCGGGGTTCCCCATTCTTGAAAGATTCTGAGTACCTGATCCATGTGCAGGGACCATTCGTGTGGAAGCAGAACTCGACTGAGTCTGTCTGCCCAAGAGTTTTGGATTCCTGGGAGATATACTGCCAGGAGATGGATTTGATGCTCTCTGGCGAAGGCCCATAATCTTAGAGCTTCGTTGCAAAGCGACAGAGAGCCAGTTCCTCCTTGCTTGTTTATGTAAAACATGGCTACCTGATTGTCCGTATGAATAAGGACTGTCTTGTAGCTGAGGAGGGTATGAAAGACCTTGAGAGCTAGAAACACTGCTCGAAGCTCCAAGTGGTTGATATGAAGAGAGGTCTCCTGTGGGCACCAAGTACCTTGGGTGGAGAGGTCTTGTAGATGAGCTCCCCAACCTGTTTGAGAGGCATCTGTTGTGAGGGTTGCTTGGGGCAACAACTGTTGGAAGGGGGACCCCAGCAACCGATTTTGAGTGGACATCCACCATTGGAGAGACCAAGAGAGACGTTTGGAGGTTGCTATTTGGTCTGAGAGAGCTCCTGAAGCTTGAGTCCACTGGGTGGACAAAGTCCATTGAGCTGCTCTCATGTGTAGGCGAGCATAGGGTACCACATGTACTGTGGAAGCCATGTGGGCTAGCAGTTGTAGCATCTCTCTGGCAGTTAAGTGGCTCCTTGACTGAATCTGGAAGGCTAGCTGCACTAGACGTTGGCAACGGGCCTGAGGAAGGTAGGCCCTTGCAGTGGTGGTATCCAACCAGGCCCCTATGAATTCCTGGGACTGAGTAGGGATGAGCTGGGACTTTGGGAGGTTTACTACCAGTCCCAGATACTGCAGAATGCGCCTTGTACGGTCCAGGGAAATCTGGGCCTCTGATTGAGATGGAGCTCAGATGAGCCAGTCGTCCAGGTATGGGAAGACAAATATTCCCAGAGTGCGTAGAAATGCAGCAACTATTGCCATGCATTTGGTGAACACTCTCGGAGCAGAGGCCAGACCAAAAGGAAGGACTCTGTATTGGTAATGTTTTCCCTGGAAAATAAAACGTAGGAATTTTCTGTGAGATGGATGCATGAGAACATGTGTGTACGCATCCTTGAGATCTAGAGAACAAAGCCAATCCTGACTTTGAAGGTATGGAAGGAGAGTGCCCAGAGAAAGCATCTTGAACTTCTCCTTGCATAGAAATTTGTTCAATTCTCTGAGATGTAGAATGGGTCTGTATCCCCCTGTCTTCTTTGGAATGAGAAAATAGGGGGAGTAGAACCCTGACCCTTGTTGAAGAAGAGGAACTTCTTCTATTGCTCCTTGGGCAAGAAGGGTAGTTATCTCCTGACCTAAAAGGTCGAGAAGAGATGTGGGAGAATTGAAGTGTCTCACCATGGTGTGGGGAGGAAGGTCTGAGAAATGAAGTTTGTAGCCCTCTCTTATGATGGAGAGGGTCCACTGCTCTGATTTGCTCCCATCTGGGAGAAAAATGAGCTAACCTTCCTGGAATGGTGAGAGGTTCTGGCTGTGTTAAAGCCAGAAAGGCTAAGTTCTCTAGCATCAAGTCAAAAACCCTGAGGGGGTTGGGACTGCTGGGTTACAGCAGTCCCTGTAGACTTAGGCCTGGCCTGCTTAGGTTGCTGACGCTTAGCGATAAAGCGACCTGTAGAAGATTGTTGGCCAGAAGTGGAAGGAAACCTGCCCTTTTTGAAAAAAGACTTTTTAAAAGTCTTTTTCTTGGCAGGAATGGAGGTAGACCTTGAAAGTCTATCCAGAGCAGAATTCTCTGCATCCATTTGAGTGGCTTTAATTTGCCACTCTTTGCCAAACAGATTTTCACCTGTACAGGGCAGATTTCCTAAGCCATCTTGAACCCAGGGTTCTAAATCAGAAGCCTGGAGCCAAGCAATTCTGCGAGTAGCTATGGCAATGCCTGAGGCTCTACTGACACCTTCAAAGGAGTCAAAGGCTGCCCTGTTTGAAAACTTGGAGATGTCCTGAGTATGCTTAAGCCACATGCGGAAGTCTTCCCTTTTATCTTCTGGAATAAAAGGGAGGAAAGTGTGCAGCTTTTCTGCCACTTCTTTCAGAAACATACCCATATAAAGGCTATATGAGTTGATTCTGGCAATAAGAATACTGGCCTGGAAGATTTTCCTACCAAAAGCATCCAAGGTCCTGCATTCTCTTCCTGGAGGAGCAGAAGAGTGTCTCTTTGTACTCTTTATCCTCTTCATAGCTGACTGCACCACAATGGAATGGTGAGGAAGCTGAGTTTTCTGGAACCCAGGACAAGGAGGGACACGATACATAGTGTCCAACCTGCGAGAATGAGGAGAGAGAGTGAGAGGAGTCTCCCATAAATCAATCATGTGTTCATGAAGAATCTCATGACTTGGTAAGGTGACTGCCTCTTTAGGAGCCCTAGAGTATCCTAAAATATCTAATTTGTTTGCTCTAGGCTCTGATTCAGAGGTTACTGAAATAGAGAGTCCTTTAGCTACTTCTCTTATGAAGTCTTGAAAGGACAAGTCCTCTGGAGGAGACATTCTTCTTTTTGGAGAAGAAGTCTCCTCAGGAAGGGCTATGGATACTTCAGGAGACTCATCTGATTTATCAGAACCATCAGAGGAATCGAAGTATCGCCTGTCAGGGTGCTCTTCTAACGCTCGATACGCGTATCGAGCGGTATCGACATCGGGCGTCCCCGGTACCGGATCGGTACCGAGAAGTAGCCCTGGACAAGGAACCGCAGCAGTCGGTATCCTGGTCGATGTTGATGCAGTCGGTACCGGCATCGGCGCTGGTGCCGGTACCGGAGCCGATACCGACAACGGAGCTTGTTGCGGTACCGCTGGCGTCTCAGCTTGAATGAAGGCTGAAATAGCCTGCTGCATGGACAGAACATTCTGATCCATCGACGCCATGAATGCCTGGAGGTTGGTACCGGTAGATTGTGCCGGTACCCCAAAGCATTCTAACAGGTAATCGGTCGAGGCCGTGCCATCGATGTCAACCTGTAACCCCATAGGAGGAGCTTTGGAAGCCAGAGCTTCCCGCCGGGGTTGTTTGGCTGGTGAAGGATCCTCGAGGGCAAGCCCAGAGGCATCTCGATGCTTAGAGGGAGATCTACCCTTCGAGGACCTGCTAGGTTTATGTTTGGTTATCTGAGATCCTTCAGGAGAAGAAGACCTGGAAGATGTCGATGCTACTGCCGGTGCCTCAGCGGGAAACAGCACATGGAGCTTAGCTGCTCGGTTCTGTAACCCCCATTTAGACATTAGGGAGCAGGACGGACAATCCGGAATGGAGTGTTCAGGACCCAAACATTTAAGACACCATTCATGGGTATCTGTAACAGAAATAGTACCGTTACACTTAGTGCATTTTTTGAAATAAAATAAAATAAAGAACTTCTTCAGCGGTGACAGGGCTCGACCTGCTGGCTCCGCGGCAAAGAAGAACTGAGGAGAGTTGGTTAGGAAAGGCGGGAAGGCAGCGTGCAGGCGCTGTGGGATGCTCCCAAAAGCTTTCCTTTTTTGGGAAGCTGGGGAGCGTTCCCGTGCAGGCTCCGTCGGTACCGACGTACCCATATGTGAAGACTCATTCCTGCTTGTTCCTGGAGATACATCCTTATCCATGAAGTCCATTGCCGAAAGTTCATCTTCCTTCATGCAGTGCTTACATAGAGAATCCATAGGTCTGGCTTGGCGCTTACTGCAGCCCAGACAGTGTTTCTTGTGTGCCGACACATAGTGTTGAGGCAGCCAGAAAGGGTTCCTGCTTCAGTGTCACTGCTGCTCAGCACAGAAAAGTTCCACAGATTTACATATGCAAATTTGCAAGTGGACTCTTTGCACATGTAACTTACACATACGCATGGTAGAACACACAGTTACATATGTATGGCCATGAGCGTCAGGTACACTGGAAAAGGAGGAGTTGGCATTAAAAAAAACACACATACAACACTGAACCCAATGACAACCCATGGCAGTGGCTGACAAAAACAGGAACAAACAACAAGTTAAGGACTACACTTACCCCTGTGGAGCCCAGGATGGTGCTGAACTCAGGCAGCTCGCAGATGCTCTGCACTTTCCTCACATACCTGCTCTCTTTCTGATTGCTGCTCTGGGGGACCAGTGGACAGAGGGGAAGGGAGGCTGAGGTCTGTGTAAAGACAGTGTCTTGATCCATCTGAATCCCATGCTCTGAACCGGTCAGGGATACTGACAGGGAAGATGGCCCTTTTTCCCCTCCACTCGGAAAATTCCAATAGGGTATCCTTCAATATGCTTTGGAGACATCCATCTGAGCTCTACTGGGTCCACGATGCCCCTTAGGACAACTGAGATAAGATAATCCACTTCCAAAACTAAGCGGTACTGATTTTGCATCCACCATCTGCTAGAGAAATACTGAGGTGTGCCCCTAGCTGTTCTGGCTATAGTAGCAGGATAATGTCACTAGAAGTTTCTAATTGCTCTCTGTCTCCATCTCTGTCAGTAGGGGGACATGACCCACTTGTCTGGATTGGTCTAGCAGGACAACCTGGAAACTTATATTTCAGCGAGGCATTTGACATTTCACATCGGCAACTTATAAATAAACTGTTCCCTTGAGATAGACCCTAAAGCAACAAACTGGGTAAGAAACTACTAATTAATGGAGTTCACTAACTAACCCTGGGGGAGGAAGTGAACTCAAATTTCCATATATGTATATGAAAGAGCCTGCAGGAACCTTTGATGATGTAAGGCAAAACCTAACATGGCAGTAAAGAAAAGGTGAGAGAATTCTCCAGTAACAACAGCCTAGGGTGGGCCTCCGGACTGGTCTAGTTGACTCAAGGAAAGAAAATTAGCAGGTAAAATCAAAATTTTCCTTCCCCATTGTCTCACCAGACCAATCCTGAATAAGTATGATGTAACAAAACATCTTCATACTCAGGGTGGAATCTAACATTGCCAGCTGTAACCATTCCTCTTTCAGGCTGAAAATGGCCTGGGAAACCCCAAGACTATAATGCTTCCCTAAAGTATAGTTACTCACCTGCAACAGGTGTTCTCTGGGACAGCAGGAATCAGTCCTCACATATTAGTGATGTCTGCGCCGATGGAGCCCCTGTGGAAGCATCTTCCCAGCTTTCAAAGAAAGCCTTTGGAAGACGCACCACACATGCATGGTCCCCTTCTCGCCCAAGGGTGCCATCTTGGCTCAGTCTAATGATATAGCTAAGATGGCATAAAATTAAAATACGGTACAGAAGCAACTCCAAGGGGAGGAGGGACAGTTGTGAGGACTGATTCCTGCTGTCTCCCGAGAACACCTATTACAGGTGAGTAACTACGCTTTCTCCGGGAACAAGCAGGATGTCAGTCTTCATATATGGGACTCTCCAGCTACAGGATACCGAGAACCTATAAGGGTGAGCCGTGAGCAGCAGCAGCAGCTGAATCCCTACTGAGAGACTCTTGCAAGACCCAAGTGTCCGGCGGGGAACCAGCACTGGTAGCCTGAACACAGAAGGGTCGGAGGGAAGGAATTGTCTACGCCCCAAAGAGATTACGGAGTACGGCCTGGCTGAAGATGTTGTCCCATTGGGACTCCCTCTCCAGGCAGTAGTGAGCTGTGAAGGTATGGACCAAAGACCAGGTGGCGGCCCGAAAGATTTCCGTCACAGGAACAGAATGAAGATTAGCCACGGAAGTAGCCATAGCCCTGATGCGGAGCACCATGGCCTTTTGGTCCAGCGAGATCCCTGCCTGCTCATAGGCGAGGGCAATTCAGTTCATCACCCAAGTACACAGAGTCCGCTTAGTCACTGGGAGCCCCAGTCGGCTGCCGTCATAGGAAACAAAAAACTGAGGTGCTTTACAATGGTCCTGGGTCCGCTGTAAATAGAAGGACGGGGCCCTTTTACAATCCAAAGTATGGAGAACGGTCTCTGATGTGCCTGTCTGAGGCCTGGGAAAGAAGGTGAGAAGCACCACATCCTGACTGAGGTGGAATGGGGGACACCACCTTCGGCATAAACTTGGGGTGTATGAGAAGCACCACCCTGTTCTTGTAGAACCTTGTGTAGGGGGATCTGCCATTAGAGCCTGGAGTTCGCTGACTCTGAGAGCTAATGTGAGTGCCTCGAGGAAGATGACTTTCCAAGAAAGGTACCTAAGGTGGCAGGTGGCCAAGGGTTCGAAGGGTGGCTTAGTAAGCTGTGAGAGAACCATCTTGAGATCCCACTCCGTCGCCGGTGGACGGACAGGGTGTTTGGTTAGCATGAGGCCCTGGAGGAACCAGGACAGGAGGGGCTGAGCCGAGAGGGATTTGCCCTTGACGGAACGGTGGTGCGCTGCAACAGTGCTCATGTGTACTCTCACTGAGTTGAACTTTAGTCCTGTCTGCGCCAGATGAGGCAGGTACTGGAATACCACCTGTACGGAGCAGGAGAACAGGTGTGCCCGTCTTTCGGTGCACCACACCGAGAACCGACACCACTTAACGGTGTACGCCCTCCTCGTAGAGGCCATGCGAGAGGCCAGAAGAACCTCTTCCACATCCTGTGGAGGTTAAAGGGAGCTAGAGCTATCTTTTCAGTAGCCAAGTCATGAGTGACAGGGACCCCAGGCTGGGGTGCAGGAGAGAGCCCTGCTCCTGTGAGAGCAGTCCTAAAGTTCAGCCCAGGGGAATTGGCAATGTCACAGTCAGGGAAAGGAGCAGCGAGAACCAGGGCTGCCAGTGCCACCAGAGGGCTATCAGAATTAGTGACACCCTGTTGCGCTGGACCTTGAAGAGGGTCTTGCAAACCAGCAGTGTCGGTGAGAAGGCATAAAGGAGGCTTTCGGTTCATGGGATGAAGAAAGCGCCTGCTGCCACCTGGGACAGCTGTGGCTGGCAGAAGCAGAACCAGGACAACTGCGCGTTGTCTGGGCTGGCAAACAGGTCCACTAGGGGGACACCCCAGAGTTGAAACAGCTGAGAGGCCACTTTGGGGTCCAGTTGCTACTTGTGCGGTTGGAGAACTCTGCTCAGCTTGTCCATCAGGGCATTGTCCTGGTCCAGGAGGTAGACTGCTCTTAAGAGCATCCCGCTGTGAGTCGCATAGGGCTACTGACAGAAGACAGAAGGTGACAATAAACAGAACTCACGCAGATGAAAGTAAGGTGATTAGCGGTGTGCCCCAGGGTTCAGTCTCGGGACCGGTACTGTTCAATATATTCATGAGTGATATTGCTAAAGGGCTGCATAGAAAAATCTGTCTTTTTGCAGATGACACCAAAATTTGCAACAGAATGGACGCCCCTGAGGGAGTGGGGAACATGAGGAAAGAACTACAAAAGCTGGAAGAATGGTCTAATGCTTGGCAGTTAAGATTTAATGTGAAGAAGTGCAGTGTCATGCACTTGGGAAGCAGAAATCCAAGGGAACTGTATGCGATAGGGGGCGAGAGATTGGTGTGCATGGGCCAGAAGGACCTTGGTGTGATTGTTTCTGACAATCTCAAGGTGGTGAAACAGTGTGAGAAGGCGGTGGTAAAATCAGAAGAATGCTGGGTTGCATACAGAGAGGAATTACCAGCAGAAAGGAAGAGGTACTAATGCTACTGTACAAGTCGCTGGTGAAGGCTTATGAGAAGAGACTTGAAGACCTAAATATGTACACTCTGCAGGAGAGGAGGGACAGGAAAGATATGATTCAGACCTTTAAATACTTAAAGAGTATTAATGGACAAACAAACCTCTTCCAAAGACAGGGAAGCTGTAACACTAGAGGGTATAACATGAAGCTGCAAGAGGATAAACTGAAAGGCAATGTCAGGAAATACTTTTTCACTGAAAGGGTGGTGGATGCTTGGAATACCCTCCCGATGGAAGTGGTGGGGGCAAACACAGTGACAGAATTCAAAATGGCATGGGACAGATACAGTGGATCCCTTTATAGCAAGAGGATAAAATCAAAATGAGCATAACTATCTCCTTTATCTGAAAAAATAGGGGTGAACTACATGGAGCGGTGGGTATACCCTTAAACAAAGACATGGGGAGGGGTGACTTGCACGGAGCGGCAAGTGCACTGACTCTTGCCACCTTGCTGTGCAGATTAGATGGACCATACTGGTCTTTATCTGCTTTCATATACTATGTTACTATGTAAGGTTGATTTGTATCTGGGATTCCGACTGGGACCAACTACCTCGAGTCTGAAGGTTCCCACAATGCGCTCCCCACCTAGAAAGGAGGCGTCCATGGCAACGACCCTTTGGGGGGTTGGGTGCTTGGAAGGGCATCCCTGCTGAAGGCGGCGGGGAATCTGTCACAAATCTAGGGAATCTGCCAGCTATCAGGTCACTCTCACTCTGTCCCAGAGCCTGTCCGTGGCTTGCGTCCACTGGGAGTGGAGGCATCACTGAGCTGCTCTCATGTGTAGTTGGGCGTATGGGGTCACATGGACAGTGGAGGCCATGTGGCACAGTAAGTAGAGAAGCCGGGTGAGTAATAACCGGTGGCGTTGCACTACAGCGGCCAGCTCCCTGAGACATTGTGACCTTTCCTGAGGGAGGAAGGCCTTGGCCTGGAGGGTATCTAGCCAAGTCCCTATGAATTCTAGGCATTGGGCCGGAGAGAGGTGGGACTTGGGGTAGTTGATGACGAACCCCAGGTGCTGCAGGGCGTTGATGGTGCACCTTGTGGCGTGTTGCGCCTCTACAGCTGAGCCTCCCTTAATGAGCCAATCATCCAGGAAGGGAAAGATGAAGGCCCCTTGGAGGCGGAGGTGGGCTGTGACCACCGCTAGGCACTTTGTGAAAACCCTTGGTGAGGAGGCCAGCCCAAAGGAGAGCACCCTGTATTGGTAGTGCTCTCTCCCTATCACGAACCACAGATATTTTCAGTGGCCAGGAAGTATCAGGATGTGTGTGTAGGCATCCTTTAGGTCTAAGGAGCATAGCCAGTCTCTCTGCTGGAGGAATGGCAGCAGTGTTCCAAGGGAGAGCATCTTGAACTTCTCCCTTACCAGAAAACTGTTCAGCTCCTACAGATCCAGGATGGGCCTGAGACCCCTGTCCTCTTGGGGATGAGGAAATACCTGGAGCAGAAGCCGGTGTCCCAGAGATGTTTTGGTACTGGCTCCATTGCTCTGTCCTGGAGTAGGCCTGCGAGCTCTGGGAGGAGCAGGGTCTGGTGAAGGAGAGGTCTTATGGGCTCTCTTGGGAATTACGAGGGTGGTGCCCACCGCAACCCTCCCTGACCACTTGTAGCATCCAGGTATCGGTGATGATGGTGAACCACCTGTGGACAAACAGGGCCAGATGCCCCCTCTATAGACTGCAGGGGAACTCCTGGAGGAGAGGAAGTGGTGCCCAGGGAGTCAAAAGCTCCCCCCAGGCTGGGCCGGGGCCTGGGACTTAAGGGTCTTTTGCTTACTGGGGCCATGCCGCTGTCCTTTGTGCTGTTGGCCTTGCTGAAGGGCAGAGGTGGACTGAAATTGCGAGGTATTGCCAACCCCCCCCTCTTTCTCGGGAAGAAGGGCTTCTTCCCCAGGGCCTTCTTATGGGGGCTGCACAGAGGTCTTCTTCTAGAGTCTAGTTCTCGTTAGGAACTCGGTCTCTATCTCTGCAGCTTTGTCTGCCATGGGTTTCCCGAAGAGGTTCTCTCTGATGAAGGGATCATCAAAAAGTTTGTCCTGAACCCATTGTTCTAGGTTAGACGACTTCAGCCATGCTTGGCATCGTGCCCCGATGCCCGTGGCAGCCACCCTGGCCGAAGACTCGAAGCCATCGTAGACTGCTCGAGACAAACATTTTGAGCACTCTTTGACTATCGAGGCCAGAGACTTAAATCTCTGCAGGGGTTCCCCATCGAGGCCTGCAGAGAATCCACTGAGCTCCCACGAAAGCTCCTTGACGTATATGCCAACACAGAGCTGGTAGGACTGGATCCGGCAAGTCAACATCGAGCCCTGAATGGCTTTCCGGTCGAGGGCCAGAGCCTCCCTGTCAGGTGGTACTGAAAAACGAGCCTTTTGGCTCTTGAGCCTGCGCATGGCTGACTCAACGACCAAGTTGTGAGGGAGTTGGGTCTTCTGGAACCCAAGGCTTTGGCATACTCAGTACATGGAGTCGAGTCACATGCTGACAATGGGCACCGACGCCGGTGTTTCCCACATACGGAGGAGGAGGCGGAGCTGCAGGATCGGAGGCACCGGTACTGTAAAGGTTTCCTTAGGGAGGGCCTTGTACTGAAGTAACTCCAGTTCCTCCATAGGCGTCTTCCTCAGCCTCGGTCTCGATAGTGAGTGCCTTAGCCATATCTCGCACAAAGTCGAGGAAGGTGACATCACTGGACGGGGAACCGTGTCGGGACACCGGAGGAGATGGGTCCAAAGGCACATCTTGGTGTCGCCAAGTGTCTGGGGACTCCTCGCCCTCGGTCTCCCATTCAGACTCTGAGTACGAGGCTCCGTGATCCACATGGTCGAGGTCCGCAACCTCCAGAGGATCTGTGGTCCAAGCCGCGGGCACTCGCTGGAGAGGACCGGTGTCCCGAGAAATGGGACCTTGTCAGGAGCAGTTGGGTCTCTCGAGGTGGGTGGTGCTCGAGGATTGGCTTGACATCCAAGGAAGCCCTCGATTTCAAGGGTCCCATCATCGGGGCAGATGAACTGGACATAAATGCCCGTTGCATGGCCACGAGGGCAGAGATACTGCTCTCTAAGGCCACCATCCTGGTCTTCATGCCAGTTGACTCCGCAGCCTTCAATGCGGGTACCGAGGATTTTGGAGCCGGCATTGGTACTGTTGATGGGGGAGTCCTCGACGAAGAAGGCCTGGGGTGCCGATGACTCCTTGCGGGGCAGCTTGTGAGGCTGCTCCCGCTCTGACTTCTCAGAATCACATCAGGGACTGCGGGGCATGGAGTAGGATTTCCCCTTCTTTCTGGACACATTATCCAAAGCGGTCTTCGAGGGTTTTGACTTCTTGCGTTCCACCTGTAGGGAATTTCCTCTTGGAGGAACCAT
The DNA here is from genome assembly GCA_033557465.1 of Ichthyophis bannanicus. Taxonomy (NCBI): domain Eukaryota; kingdom Metazoa; phylum Chordata; class Amphibia; order Gymnophiona; family Ichthyophiidae; genus Ichthyophis; species Ichthyophis bannanicus. The sequence goes on from CM066033.1 coordinate 1,308,133,878, forward strand.
GGCTGCGGGCTCCGAGGAGACTCGGGCTTCGCGGGATACCGAGGTACTGGAGGGGGCCCTGGAGGGTGATGTCGCCGGGAATTCGGCACGGAGTAGGACTTTTGGAAGAATTTCTCCTGTTGCTGCTGACGGCTCTTTAGGACCTTTGAGGTCATGGTTCTGCAAAGTTCACAGTCCGAGTTATTGTGTTCCAGGCCGAGGCACCGGAGGCAGCAGTCATGAGGGTCAGTGTTGCTGCACAGATTGCACTTCTTGAAGCTGCTGGAGGCCATCGAAAAAAAGGGGTCTGAGGCCTTCAGCCGTAAAAGGGCACGAATGACAGTCGAGGGACACCTTGAAGTAAAAAAGAGAAAAAACAAAGGAATGAACCCAAGGAGCGATGCAGAGGCGAGCTGGCTTAGGGGCGGGAAAGAGTAGTTACTTACCTGTAACAGGTGTTCTCCAGGAGCAGCAGGAATCAGTCCTCACATATGGGTGACGTCGGCGCCGACGGAGCCCTCGTGGAGCAATTTTCCCAGCTTTCAAAGAAAGCCTTTGGGAATTGCAGCGCGCAAGCGCGGTCCCCTTCCCGCCCAAGGGTGCCATCTTGCTCAGTCTGATGACATAGCTAAAAGCAAAAAATAAATTAGCAAAAACGAAATGATAGGACTGCAACTCCAAGGGGAGGAGGGAGGGTTGTGAGGACTGATTCCTGCTGCTCCTGGAGAACACCTGTTACAGGTGAGTAACTACTCTTTCTCCAGGACCAAGCAGGAAGTCAGTCCTCACATATGGGACTCCCAAGCTTAAGGCTACTGGAGGCCTCAAGTGGAAAAATGAGCTCCCTCTAGCTCAAAAGCACAGAAGGAAGGAATCTTCTCTGAAAAACGCCCCCGACCGGTAGCCCAACACCAGGGCCGGAGGGTAGGAGTTGCCTAAACCTCAAAGAGATTATGGAGGACTGCCTGTCCGAAAGCACTGTCCCTGCGGGGCTCCCTCTCTAGGCAGTAATGGGCCGCAAAAGTCTGGCTTGAAGACCAAGTAGCGGCCCGGCAGATGTCTGCCAACGGAACAGAGCGGAGATGAGCCACTGACGCAGCCTTCACCCTAACACGATGAGCCGTGACTCGACCCTCCAACGAGAGGCCGGCCGCCCCATAAGCCCAAGCGATACATTCAGCAACCCATATGGACAAAGTACGCTTGGAGACAGGTAGCCCCAACTTATTGGGGTCAAAAGAAACGAAGAGCTGAACAGCCCTTCTATGCTCTCGCGTACGGTCAAGGTAGAAGGATAAGGCCCTCTTACAGTCCAGGGTATGCAGGACCATTTCAGCCCGGCAGGTGTGCGGCCTGGGAAAGAAGGTCGGAAGAACCACCTCCTGGTTGAGATGACAAGTAGAAACCACTTTTGGAAGAAACTTAGGGTGAGTCCGTAAGACGACCCTATTCCTGTAGATCCTAGTGTAAGGAGGATCAGACACTAGGGCCTGCAGTTCACTAACGCGCCTAGCAGAAGTAAGGGCTACCAAAAACAAAGTTTTCCAGGAAAGAAAACGAAGAGGGCAGGTAGCCATAGGCTCAAAAGGCGGACAGGTAAGCTGCTGCAAGACCACATTCAGATCCCATTCAGGGGCTGGGGGGCGTAAAGGAGGCTTAAGGAGAAGGCGGCCTCGGAGAAAACGAGCCACCAAAGGGTGGTGGGAAAGAGGCCTGCCATCCACCGGTGCGTGATGTGCAGAGAGAGCACTGAGGTGGACTCTGACAGAGTTGGACTTAAGGCCCAGATTGGAGAGGTAAAGCAAGTATTGCAAGACCACTGCTACCAAGCAGGAGAAGGGATTCTCAGACTGCTGAGCACACCAAATGGAGAACTGACGCCACTTAAGAGCGTAGGACTTCCGGGTGGAAGGCCTCCTCGAGGCCAAGACAACCTCTTCCACCTCCCGAGGCAGCTGGAGGGGAGCAAGGACTACCCTTTCAGCAGCCAGGCCATCAGATGAAGGGACCGGAGGTTGGGGTGTAGGAGAGACCCTTGATCCTATGTCAGGAGATCGGGCTGAAACCCCAGAGGAAGAGGAGTGTCCACCGCCAGCTGCATTAGAAGTGGGAACCAAGGTTGTCTCGGCCACCGAGGAGCCACTAGGATCAGCGAGGCTTTGTCTTTGAAAACTTTGAAGAGTGTTCGAGACACCAGCGGCATGGGAGGAAAGGCATACAAGAGGCCTGTGGACCATGGAATCAGAAAAGCATCCGCCGCTACTCTGAGAGGATGTGGTTGTCGAGAGCAGAATCTGGGAAGTTGCCGGTTCAGAGGACTGGCAAACAGATCCATGGTGGGGAGTCCCCACTTGAGAAAGATCCGCTGAACCACCAATGGATCCAATCTCCACTCGTGTGGTTGGAGGATCCTGCTTAGCTTGTCTGCCAGGTAATTTTCCTGACCTGGGAGATAGACCGCTTTGAGGAGGATGCCGTGGTGGGCGGCCCAAGAGCACAGTCTTCGTGCCTCCTGACAGAGAAGGAAGGAGCCTGTGCCTCCTTGTTTGTTCACGTAGAACATTGCAACTTGATTGTCCGTCTGGACCAGCACAGACTGGTGAGAGGTGAGGTGGGAGAAGGCTCTCAGAGCTAGGTGGATGGCTCTGAGCTCCAGGAAGTTTATCTGCAGCGCAGACTCCCAAGGAGTCCAGAGGCCTTGAGTACATGTGCCTTGGCAATGTGCTCCCCAACCCAGGAGAGAAGCATTGGTTGTTAGTACCTGAGAAGGCGGAGGAGATTGAAAATCCACTCCCAGTAGCAGGTTTGGCAGATGAAGCCACCACCGCAGAGAAGAGAACAGCAGGTCGGAGACCTGTACTGAGTCCGTCAGGCTCCCCGTCGCCTGATGCCATTGAGTGCGAAGGCACCACTGAGCAGGTCGCATGTTGCGTTCTATGTTAGAGAGGGCATTGACTCAGAAAGGATTAAAGTTTTGCAGGAAACAAAATCTGCTGTAAAATATATATGGATCGAAATTCTATATAAAAGGGGGAAGGCAATGGCAGTGGGGGTGTACTATCGAGCACCTGGCCAGAATGACCAAATGGATGATGAAATGCTCAAAGAAATCAAGCAAGCTAACAAAAGTTACAGCGCAGTAATAATAATGGGTGATTTCAATTACCCCGGTATCGACTGGGTCAGTGTCACGTCAGGACATGCTAGGGAGATAAAGTTCCTAGATGAAATAAATGACTGCTTCTTGGAGCAGCTGGTTCATGAACCGACCAGAGGGGAAGCCATATTAGACCTAGTCCTTAGTGGAACACCAGAACTAGTGCAAGAGATAAGGGTGTTGGGGCCACTTGGCAATAGTGATCATAGCATGATCGGCTTTGATTTAATTAGTGGAGGAGGGATAGTAAGGAAATCCACAGTACTACCCTTTTAACTTTCGAAAGGGAGACTATGATAAAATGAGGAAAACAGTTAAGAAAAAACTAAAAGGAGCAGTTGCAAAGGTTAAAGACGTATATCAGGCTTGGCTGTTGTTGAAAAATACTATCTTGGAAGCCCAGACCAGCTGTATAGCGTAGTTACTCACCTGTAACAGGTGTTCTCCAGGAGCAGCAGGAATCAGTCCTCACATATGGGTGACGTCGGCGCCGACGGAGCCCTCGCGGAGCAATTTTCCCCAGCTTTCACAGAAAGCCTTTGGGAATTGCAGCGCGCATGCGCGGTCGCCTTCCCGCCCAAGGGTGCCATCTTAGCCAGTCTGATGACATAGCTAAAAGACAGCATAAAAATTTGCAAAAAAACTTAAGCAGATGATTGCAACTCCACGGGGAGGAGGGAGGGTTGTGAGGACTGATTCCTGCTGCTCCTGGAGAACACCTGTTACAGGTGAGTAACTACGCTTTCTCCAGGACCAAGCAGGAAGTCAGTCCTCACATATGGGACTCCCAAGCTTAAGGCTACCGGAGACCCCAAGAACAAAAATGAGCTCCCTCTAGCTCGGCAGTACAGAAGGAAGGAATCTTCGCTGAATTATTACCCACCGGTAGCCCCCATCCGGGATGGAGGGTAGGAGTTGCTCAAACCTCGAAGAGATTTCGGAGGACTGCCTGTCCGAAAGCACTGTCCCTGCGGGACTCCCTCTCGAGACAGTAATGGACCGCAAAAGTCTGGCTCGAAGACCAAGTAGCGGCCCGGCAGATGTCTGCCAGCGGAACAGAGCGGAGGTAAGCCACTGACGTAGCCTTCGCCCGAACACAATGAGCCGTGACTCGACTTTCTAAGGAGAGTCCGGCTGCCCCATAAGCCCAAACGATACAGTCAGCAACCCAGATGGACAGGGTACGCTTGGAGACCGGGAGCCCCAATTTATTGGGGTCAAAAGACACAAAAAGCTGAGCAGCTTTACGGTGCTCCCGCGTACGGTCAAGGTAGAAGTTCAATGCCCTTCTACAGTCCAGGGTATGCAGGACTCATTCAGCTCGGCTGGAGTGAGGCCTGGGAAAGAAGGTTGGAAGTACCACCTCCTGATTGATGTGAAAAGGGGAGACAACTTTTGGAAGAAATTTTGGGTGAGTCCGTAGGACTACCCTATTTTTGTAGAACCGAGTGAATGGAGGATCAGACACGAGGGCCTGCAATTCACTTACGCGTCTAGCGGAAGTGAGGGCTATCAGGAATAAGGTTTTCCACGAAAGAAAACGCAGAGAACAGGTAGCCATCGGTTCAAAAGGCGGACAGGTGATCCGCTGTAAAACCACATTCAGATCCCAGTCAGGTGCTGGCGGGCGCAGAGGTGGTTTTAGTAGAAGGAGACCTCGGAGAAACCGTGCTACAAGAGGGTCGCTGGAAAGAGGTCTGCCGTCCACCGGCACATGGTGTGCTGAAAAAGCACTGAGGTGGACTTTGACGGAGTTGGACTTAAGTCCCAGATTAGAGAGGTAGAGCAGGTACTGCAAGATCACCGACACCGGGCAGGAGAAGGGATCCTGAGACTGCTGTACACACCAAACGGAAAAGCGACGCCATTTTAGGGCGTAGCATTTGCGGGTAGAAGGTCGCCGAGAAGCTAGGACGACCTCCTCCACCTCTGCCGGCAGGAGAAGGGGAGCAAGGACTACCCTTTCAGCCGCCAGGCCATTAGGTCGAGCGATCGGAGGTTGGGGTGGAGCAGAGACCCCTGATCCTGTGTTAGGAGATCCGGTTGAGACCCCAGAGGGAACGGATCATCTACCGCTAATTGCAACAGGAGTGGAAACCAAGGCTGTCTGGGCCAGCGAGGAGCCACCAGGATCATGGACGCTTTGTCCCGTAGAACCTTGAACAGAGTTCGGGAGATTAGCGGGATGGGAGGAAAAGCATAGAGAAGGCTTTCCGACCATGAGAGCAGAAATGCATCTGCCGCTACCCGAAGGGGATGTGGCTGACGCGAGCAGAAGCGAGGAAGTTGCCGGTTGAGAGGACTGGCAAAGAGATCCATCGTGGGGAGGCCCCACTTCAGAAAGAGTTTCTGGACTACCAAGGGATCCAGACGCCACTCGTGCGGCTGGAGTATCCTGCTGAGTTTGTCGGCCAGGCAATTCTCCTGGCCTGGGAGATAAACTGCTTTGAGAAGAATGCCATGACTGACGGCCCAAGAGCAGAGCTTCTGAGCTTCTCGGCAGAGAAGGAAGGAGCCCGTGCCGCCCTGCTTGTTCACGTAGAACATGGCAACTTGATTGTCCGTCTGGACAAGGACGGACTGGTGAGAAGTCAGGTGGGAGAAAGCCTTGAGCGCCAGACGAATAGCTCTGAGCTCCAGGAAGTTGATCTGTTGAGCAGATTCCCACGCGGTCCAGAGACCTTGAGTACACGCCCCCTGGCAATGAGCTCCCCAGCCCAGGAGGGAAGCATCGGTCGTCAGCACTTGAGTCGGCTGAGGCGACTGAAAAGGCATTCCGAGCACCAGGTTCGGCCGATGAAGCCACCACTGTAGGGAAGAGGCCAGCGGTCTGGAGAGGCGCACTAAGTCGGCTAGCCCGCCGGTGGCTTGTTGCCACTGCTTGCGAAGGCACCATTGAGCCGGCCGCATATTCAGGCGAGCATTGGGGGTCACGTGGACGGTGGAAGCCATATGGCCGAGTAGTCTCAGGAAGCGCCTGGCGGAGACCAGGGACTGGCTGCGAAAACGGCCGGCTAGGTCCATGAGCCGTTGAGCCCTGTCGAGAGGCAGGAAAGCTCGAGCCTGAGGAGTGTGCAGTCTTGCGCCGATGAACTCGAGATCCTGTGAGGGGAGCAAAGTGGACTTTGCGAAGTTTATGACAAAGCCCAAGTACTGCAGAAGAGTCACCGTGCGGTGTGTGGCATTGGTGACTGCCGGGGGGGACGACGCTCTGATGAGCCAGTCGTCGAGGTACGGAAAGACATAGAGGCCGTGAAGCCTGAGATAGGCCGCCACCACCGCGAGACATTTTGTGAAGACTCGCGGTGCGGAGGACAGGCCAAAGGGCAGTACTCTGTACTGGTAGTGATTTCCGGCCACCACAAACCTTAGGTATTGGCGGTGGCTTGGGTGGATGAGGATGTGCGTGTAGGCATCCTTTAGATCCAAGGAGCATAGCCAATCTCCCTGCTGGAGGTAGGGCAGAAGGATTCCAAGGGTAAGCATCTTGAACTTTTCCCGCACAAGGAACTTGTTGAGGTTGCGCAAGTCCAGGATGGGTCTTAGGCCTCCTGTCCTTTTTGGTATTAGGAAATACCTGGAATAAAAGCCTTGACCTCTCAGGTGGTGGGGCACCGGTTCCACAGCCTGGTCCTGAAGAAGACTTGCTAACTCCTGAAGGAGTAAGTCCCTGTGCAGAGGGAGTCGCGGAGGTTCCCCCGGAAAATAAGAGGGAGGGACCTGATGAAAGTGGAGAAGATATCCTTCTCGCACGACTTGAAGCACCCAGGCATCTGAAGTGATGTTGGACCACCTGTGGGCGAAGTGAACCAGCCGGCCTCCGGTGCTGGGAGGAACCAGCTGAGGGGGAGAGGCTATGCTGAGGAAGTCAAAAACCCCCACCCTGCTGAGCAGGGGCTGGTGGTGCAGGCTTGGGGGCTTGCTGCCTACGGGACCCGTTACCCCATCCCTTGGCCTGCTGACCCTGTTGGGGAGCTGGAGGGGCCTGATATTGGGGGTAGTGTTTGTAGGCAGCCGCCTTTCTCGGGTAAAAGGACTTTTTTCCCGAGCCCTTCTTTTTCTGGGAAGGGGCGGAGGTCTTCCTAGAAAGCCTGGTCCTGGTGAGAGTCTCCGTCTCGATTTGTGCAGCCTTTTCAGCCATGGGCTTGCCAAAGAGGTTCTCACCTCTGCAGGGGACATCGACCAACTTGTCCTGCACCCAAGGCTCAAGGTCAGACGACTGAAGCCAAGCCTGTCGGCGGGCACCGATGCCGGCTGCGGCCACACGAGCCGATGCTTCAAAGCCATCATAGGCTGCTCGGGACATGAATTTGGGGCATTCCCGAATACCAGATGTTAAGGCTAGGAACCTCCGCAAAGGTTCCTCGGACAGTCCAGCAGAGAATCCGGCTAGCTCTTTAGCCAGGTCTCGGAGATACATGCCCATGTATAGCTGGTAGGTCTGGACACGACAAGCCAGCATAGAGCCTTGGAAACACTTCTTACCAAGGCCATCCAGGTTACGGGCCTCCCTGCCAGGGGGCACTGAGGAGTGCATTTTCTGGCTCTTAAGCCTATGCATGGCCGATTCCACTACCATGGAATGGTGTGGTAGCTGTGCTTTTTGGAAGCCAGGACTCTTGCGGACTCGATAGATGGAATCGACCCGCTTGCTCAATACTGGCGACGATGCCGGACTCTCCCACATGCGGAAGAGTAGTCGTTCCAGCATGGGAGGCACCGGTACAGTAAAGTGCTCCCGGGCGGGAGAGTCGTACTGAAGGGCGTCGAGCTCTTCGGCTCGAGGCTCCTCCTCGGGATCCGCCGGGAAGGCCAAAGCCTTGGCCATATCCCTGACGAAGTCCGAGAACCGGGCATCCTCCGGAGGGGACTGTTTCCGAGGTTCGGACTCAGGTGAGTCTGAGGGGACACACCGAGTCCGAAAGGAATCAGGTGACTCCTCCTCTTCAGACTCCCAGACCGACTCCGAGGAGGAATCAGTGGGGTCGGCTCGGGCAGGCGGAGGCGTCGGCCGCCCCGACGCCAAGGGAGTCGGCGGCGACGACCTCGGTCCCGAACGGGAGGCCGAGGGTGACCTCGATCGAGGATCAACTTGAGTTCGCATGGACTCGAGGATCGGCTCGGTCTCCGGGGTCGACTTAGACGTCGACGTCCCGGCGGTCGGGGCAGCGGCGCCAGCAAGGCTAGCGATCAGTGCCCGCTGCTGGTCCATGAAGGCAGATAGTCTGCTCTCCAAGGCCGTCAACCTGAGTCCGACCTAAGGTGACCCAGCAGTCCCCGACTCGGGCCCCGACGGCGTTGGGCCCGACGTCGGACCTCTCGGAGGCGAGTCCAGAAGGACCACAGGACTTACCCGAGCAGGCAACTCCGACTCCAGGCGAGGTCGCTTCGGGAGGTGCTCCTTCTCCAAAGACCCGGGACGGCTGTCGGGGCTATGCGACCTGGCCCTCGCGGAGCCAGGAGCGTCCACCGACGCCGCCCTCTGCGGGTTTTGTCTTCCGTCGATGGTCTCCGGAGGGAGAACCCCTGTCGGAGGAGCTTCGGCGGTGTTCAGAGCTGGAGCCTCTGGATGCCGAGGCCTCCGACGAGGCGAAAAATAAGGGAAGGACTCGCAACGGCGTCGCGAGTCCGGGCAGGAAAACGACCGGCGTCGAACCGAATTGAAAAACGAGTAAAACTCACGAAAATCAACTTTTTTAGCGGGGACACGACGGGTACGTCTGTAGGGCTCCACGGAAAAAAGAAGACTGGCTAAGATGGCACCCTTGGGCGGGAAGGCGACCGCGCATGCGCGCTGCAATTCCCAAAGGCTTTCTGTGAAAGCTGGGGAAAATTGCTCCGCGAGGGCTCCGTCGGCGCCGACGTCACCCATATGTGAGGACTGACTTCCTGCTTGGTCCTGGAGAATCCACGCTTTAAGAAAAGTGGAAGGAAGTCCAAAAAACTGCCAGCATGGTTTAAAGATGAGGTCAGAGAGGCTGTTGTTGCCAAAAAAGCATCTTTCAGGAAATGGAAAAAAGAGCCAAAGGACGAAACCTGGAAACAGCACAAGCACTGGCAAGTCAAATGCAAGGCATTGATAAGGCAGGCAAAGGGAGAATTTGAGAAGAAGCTTGCTGCGGAAGCAAAAACGCGAAGTAAAGACCTTTTCAAGTACATTCGTAGCAAAAAACCTGTGAGAGAGTCAGTTGATCCATTAGATGATAAAGGGGTTAAAGGAGCACTAAGAGGCGACAAGGCGATAGCGGAGAGATTGAATGAATTCTTTGCTTCAGTCTTTACTGAGGAAGATGCAGGGATGTTACCCATGACTGAAGTGGTATTTAAAGGTGCGGAAGAATTGAAGGAAATATCGATACATCGGGAAGATATATTACAACTATTAGATAAACTGAAGAGTAGCAAATCACCTGTGCCGGATGGTATACATCCAAGGGTGTTGAAAGAACTGAAATACGAGATTGCAGACCTGCTATTAGTAATCTGTGAACTATCATTAAAATCATCTCTAATACCTGAAGACTGGAGGATCGCCAATGTAACACCAATTTTTAAAAAGGGTTCCAGGGGTGATCCGGGAAACTACCGACCGGTGAGCCTGACATCAGTACCGGGAAAAATGGTAGAAACCATCATAAAGAATAAAATTACTCAGCATGTAGATAGTCATGACCTAATGGGAGACAGCCAACATGGCTTTAGACAAGGAAGATCTTGTCTTACTAATCTGTTATGTTTCTTTGAAGGAGTGAATAATCAGGTGGACAAAGGTGAGTCGGTTGATATAGTGTATCTGGACTTTCAGAAAGCCTTTGACAAGGTCCCTCATCAGAGACTTTTGGCAAAACTAAAGAGTCATGGGATAGGAGGCAGTGTACTATTGTGGATCAGGAACTGGTTAAAAGATAGAAAGCAGAGGGTAGGGCTAAATGGCCAATTTTCCCAATGGAGAAAGGTGAATAGTGGTGTACCCCAGGGATCTGTGCTGGGTCCGCTGCTTTTTGACATATTCATAAATGACCTGGAAAGTGGAATAACGAGTGAGGTTATCAAATTTGCAGATGACACAAAACTATTTAAAGTTGTTAAAACCCAAGAGGATTGTGGAAAATTGCAAGAGGATCTTGATAAATTGGAAGACTGGGCATCAAAATGGCAGATGAAATTTAATGTGGACAAGTGCAAGGTTATGCACCTAGGGAAGAACAACCCAAACTATGGTTACACGATGCAAGGTTCCACATTAGGAACCACCACCCAGGAAAAAGATTTAGGCGTCATTGTGGATACCATGTTAAAACCCTCGGCCCAGTGTGCAGCAGCGGCCAAGAGAGCAAATAGAATGCTAGGTATGATAAGGAAAGGAATGGAAAATAAAACAAAAGATATTATAATGCCTCTATATCCTTCCATGGTGAGTCCGCACCTTGAATATTGTGTGCAATTCTGGTCGCCGTATCTTAAAAAGGATATAGCGATTTTAGAAAAGGTTCAGAGAAGAGCCACCAAAATGGTAAAGGGGATGGAAGGATACTCCTATAAAGAAAGGCTAAAAAGGTTGGGGCTCTTTAACCTGGAAAAGAGACGGCTGAGGGGAGATATGATAGAAGTCTATAAATTAATGAATGGAGTGGAACGGGTAAACGTAGATCGATTGTTTACCTTATCAGAATATAGAAAGACTAGGGGACATGCAATGAAGCTACAGGGTAAACTATTTAAGACTAATAAAAGAAAATATTTTTTCACTCAACGTGTAATCAAACTCTGGAATTTGTTACCGGAGGATGTAGTAAAGGCTGTTAGTGTAGCTGGGTTTAAAAAAGGTTTGGACAAGTTCCTGGAGGAAAGGTCCATAAACCATTATTAAGAAGGGACCCAGGATATCAATGCTTGAACCAATACAAGCATTGTGGAACCTGTGTCCCTTGGGGAAACTGCTAGGTATGTATGACCTAGATTGACCACTGTTGGAAACAGAATACTGGGCTTGATGGACCTTGGTCTGACCCATTATGGCATATCTTATGTTCTTATGTTCAGGCGGGCATTGGGGGTCACATGGACCGTGGAAGCCATATGGCCGAGCAGTCTCAGAAATTGCCTGGTAGAGACCAGGGAATTGCTGTGAAAGTGGCTGGCGAGATCCATGAGCCTGTGTGCTCTGTCTAGAGGCAGGAAGGCCCGCGCCTGAAGTGTGCTTAACCTTGCGCCGATGAATTCGAGATCTTGAGAGGGGAGCAAAGTGGACTTTGCGAAGTTTATGACAAAGCCCAAGTGCTGGAGCAGAGACACAGTGCGATGAGTGGCCTGAGTGGCCTCTTGGGAAGACTGGGCCCTGATGAGCCAATCGTCCAGGTATGGAAACACAAAAAGGCCTTGAAGTCTTAGATAGGCCGCCACCACTGCTAGGCATTTGGTGAACACCCTGGGGGCGGAGGATAGGCCAAAGGGCAGTACTCTGTACTGGTAATGATTTCCTCCCACAACAAACCTGAGATATTGTCTGTGGTCTGGATGAATAAGGATGTGAGTATAGGCATCCTTGAGATCTAAGGAGCATAGCCAGTCTCCCTGCTGGAGGTAGGGCAGCAGGATTCCAAGGGTAAGCATCTTGAACTTTTCCCTTGCCAGGAACTTGTTGAGGTTTTGCAAGTCCAGGATGGGTCTGAGGCCTCCTGTTCTTTTTGGTATCAGAAAGTACCTGGAATAAAAGCCGTGACGTCTCAGGTGGTGGGGCACCGGTTCCACAGCCTGTTCCTGAAGAAGACTTGCTAACTCCTGAAGGAGTAAGTCCCTGTGCAGAGGGAGTCTTGGAGGCTCCCCTGGAAAGTAGGAGGGAGGTAGCTGGTGGAAGTGTAGAAGATAGCCTTTCTGAACTATATGAAGCACCCAGGTATCTGAGGTGATGGCTGACCACCTGTGGGCAAAGTGGACCAGCCGGCCTCCTGTGATGAGAGAAACCAGCTGAGGGGAAGAGGCTATGCTGATGGAGTCAAAAACCCCCACCCTGCTGAGCAGGGGCCGGTGTTGTGGGCTTGGGGGCCTGCTGCCTACGGGACCCATTACCCCATCCCTTGGCCTGCTGACCCTTTTGGGGAGCTGCTGAGGCCTGATACTGAGGGTAGTGTTTATAGGCAGCCGCCTTCCTCGGGTAAAAGGGCTTTTTCCCCGAGCCCTTCTTCTTCTGAGAAGGGGCAGAGGTTTTTCTGGACAGCCTAGTTCTGGTCAGAGTCTCGGTCTCGATCTGTGCAGCCTTTTCAGCCATGGGTTTGCCAAAGAGGTTTTCACCTCTGCAGGGGACATCGACCAACTTGTCCTGTACCCATGGCTCGAGGTCGGATGACTGAAGCCAAGCCTGTCGGCGGGCACCGATGCCGGCCCCGGCTACTCGAGCCTATGCTTCGAAGCCATCGTAGGCTGCTCGAGAGATAAACTTCAAGCACTCTCGAATTCCAGTGGACAAGGCTTGGAACCTCTGCAAAGGTTCCTCAGAGAGACCAGCAGAGAACCCGGCAATTTCTTTTGCCAGATCTCGGAGATACATGCCCATATAGAGCTGGTAGGTCTGGACTCGACAAGCAAGCATAGAGCCCTGGAAGCACTTCCTACCGAGGGCATCCAGGTTCCGGGCCTCCCGACCGGGAGGCACCGCGGAGTGCATCTTCTGACTCTTGAGTCGATGCATGGCCGATTCCACCACCATGGAATGGTGCGGTAGTTGTGCCTTTTGGAACCCGGGGCTCTTGCGGACTCGATAAATGGAATCGACCCGCTTGCTTAACACCGGCGCCGACGCCGGGCTCTCCCACATGCGGAAGAGAAGTCGTTCCAGTATCGGAGGAACTGGTACAGTAAAGGCCTCCTTCGGGGGAGAGTCATACTGGAGGGCATCGATCTCTTCGGCTCGAGGCTCCTCCTCGGGATCCGCGGGGAATGCCTAGGCATTGGCCATATCCCGCACGAAGTCCGAGAACCGGGTGTCCTCCGGGGGGGACCGTCTCCAAGGTTCAGACTCGGGTGAGTCCGATGGGACACACCGAGTCCGAAAAGTACCAGGTGACTCTTCGTCCTCCGTTTCCCAGTCTGACTCCTCGGAGGAGGAATCGAGCGGCTCCGGTCGGGCGGGCACCGATGCCCTCCGCCCCGACGCCGAGGGTGTCGGCGTCGATGACCTCGGTCCCGAACGGGAGGCCGAGGGAGACCGCGACCGAGGATCGACTCGAGCTCGCATGGACTCGAGGATCGGCTCCGTCTCCGGGGTAGACATGGACGTCGACGTCCTGGTGGCCGGGGCAGATGCATTGGCGAGGCCAGCGATCAATGCCCGCTGCTGGTCCATAAAGGCAGCCAAACTGCTCTCCAAGGCTGTCAACCTGAGTCCAAGCTCAGGAGACCCAGCAGCCCCCGACTCGGGCCCCAACGGCGTCGGGCCCGACGTCAGCTCCTTCGGAGGCGAGTCCACGAGGACTACAGTACTCACGTGTCCAGGCGACTCCATTTCGAGACGAGGATGTTTCGAAGGCCTCTCCGACTCCGAGGACGGCTATCGGGGCTATGCGACCTGGCCCTCGAGGAACCAGGAGCGTCCACCGACGCCGCCCTCGCGGGTTTTTTCTTCCTATGATGTTCCCGGGTAGGAGACCCCCGCTCAGAGGAACTCCGACGATGCTCAGGACCGGAGTCCCGGGACGTCAAAGCCTCTGATGAGGTCTGGGCCCGGCCGGACGCGGAGTCAGAGAAGATTCGTTCCCTTTGATGCTGCCGACTCCTCAACGCTTTTGAAGACATCTTGCTACACGGATCACAGATCATCGGGTCATGATCGAGTCCGAGGCAGCGGAGGCAGCAGTCGTGTGTTTCAGTAAGAGACATACGTTTCTTACACCGATCACACTTTTTAAACCCGCTGGCAGCCATCGAGGGAAAAAGGGCCCCTGCGAGGTCAAAAGACAGGGCTGCCAGTGAAAAATAAAAAATGGCGTGAACGCTTGTCACGAAGGACAAAAAAACGAAAAATAAAGAACGGACCCGATACCGGCGTAGTGGATCCGGGCGGGAAAAGGATCCGGCGTCGAACCGAGAAAGAATAAGAAATATGAAATAAAATCAGCTTTTTCTGCGGCGATCGCAAACAGCATCTGTAGGGCTCCGTGGAGAAAAGAAGATTGAGCAAGATGGCACCATTGGGCGAGAAGGGGACCGCGCATGCGCGCTGCAATTCCCAAAGGCTTTCTTTGAAAGCTGGGGAAATTGCTCCGCGAGGGCTCCGTCGGCGGCGACGTCACCCATATGTGAGGACTGACTTCCTGCTTGGTCCTGGAGAATGAACTGGTATGCAAACTGGACAGAAAGGTATAAAAAAACCCACACTTTTTCCGGAGGAAACTAGACAGATGTCCTGAGGGCTCCACGGAAAAAAGGAGACTGAGGCAAGATGGCACTCTTGGGCAGGAAGGGGACCATGCATGCGTGGTGCATCTCCAAAAGGCTTTCTTTGAAAGCTGGGGAGATGCTTTCGTGGGGGGCTCCGTCGGCGTCAGCCATATGTGAGGACTAACTTCTTGTTTGTTTCCGGAGAACATAAGTAACGGTAATCACAATACAACTCAAGAATCTTTGTGAAGACGGACAAAACCTCTGGCCAATGATGTGCTACTCCTGCAGAGGGGAGAAGGAAAGGCCGAGCAAACTGCTATTTGAACAAGTGTGGAAAGAAATGCTGTAGTGATTACATTTCCCTAGGTCAGGGGTGGGCAAGTCCGGTCCTGGAGAGCCGCAGACCAGTCAGGTTTTCATGATGTCCCTAATGAATATTCATGAGATCTATTTGCATCCACTGCCTTCCATTGTATGGAAATAGGTCCATGAATATTCATTAGGGACATCATGAAAAGCTGCCTGGTCTGCGGCTCTCCAGGACTGGACTTGCCCACCCCTGCCCTAGGTCCTCAAAAGGGTCAAACAAACCACTGTTATCCCAACTTCTGGACCACTACCAGGACGAACTCTAAGCTAGTAGGCAGCTCTAGCCAAAGGACCTAAAGAGTTCTTCCCCAACCTGTTGTGAAGGACATCAGGAAGAACTGCCAGAATAATGACAGCAGATAGATCACAATGGAAAAGACAAAATTGTCTGATCCAAAATACCTGTGAATACAATTTGTGTAAAGGGCTTCCCAGTTAGTGTATAACAAGTTCCCTCCTGTGTCTCTCCCACAGAAAACTAAGTCTATACAAGAAACTCCTGAAAGGGGAGACCTCCTGCTCCACACTCCTGGATTGGTCTGAAAGCCTGCTAATGGGGTGCTATCTAAATGTCAATCAACCACTGCCAGAGGTACACTCTGAACTTCCCAGTTAATGTGTAACAAGTTCCATCCTGTGTCTCTCCCACAGAAAACTAAGTCTATACAAGAAACTCCTGAAAGAGGAGACCTCCTGCTCCACACTCCTGGGCTCCTCAGTCAAGTACATGCATACATCATGGAGGAAGCCTCATTGCTGCTTACCTGTTCGCCACTTGCTTGTCCAAGCAGACAGCAATATATACAAGAGCAATATGTATAGACCCCACATGCTGCAGCCCCACTCTTAAGTATCGCTGAGGAAATTGGGATTATTATTGCTTCATTCAGGCTGGAGGAAATGATGAACCATCTGGCCATGCTGCCGCAAGCGAACAATGAACTTAAGATCGAGCTTGAGAACTACAAATGCAAGTGTAAGGACAGTAAGAAGAGAGACATGGAGTGGAGGAGTAGCCTAATGTTTAAGAACACTGGCTTGGGAACCCAAAGACCAGGGTTCAATTCCCACTAGCACTCTTTGTGCCTTGGGCAAGTCACTTAACCCTCCATTGCCTCAGAAAACTCCAAGTTATCAATGTCCCTGTTTAATGTACATTACCAAGTTTCAATGTAAACCGCTTTGATTGAAATGATAAAGCGGTATATTAAACCTGTTAAATAAATAAATAAAAATGTATTGGTCCAAGAAGAGTGCCACCATGCCAAAAGAGAGGACAAAGAAGGCAACTAAGTTAAGTCTACATTGCACAAAAATTGAGATGGAAAGGAACAGCCCTGTCTGTAGCACATGGCAGACTGCAGTGCCCATGAAGTAACATCTAGAAGAGTGGCCGTCTCTGTATGGGGATTTGGAGAGCTCGGATGCTCTCCAACAGTTGTTATCTTTTGGAAAATCACAAATTCCAACAATAACTGGTGCTGTAAAACAATGTAGCTTAACTGCAGGGGAGCAAGACGTTATTGCATGTCCAGAACTCCAAGGCAACCCATTATACCAGCCAGCCCCATATATCCCGGACTGCCAGAACAATCAGAGGAGACAGCAATTAAAACCCTGGGAAAAAGAAGGGCAAAGCCTTGCAGAAATCTTTGGCTATAGGTAACTCAGTGGGCAGCTGAGGACCAAACTCAGGGGAGGAACACAGAAGCTGACCCATCTTCAAAAATGGTATGGTAGAAGGATACCAGAGCCAAAAAACACATTGATTCTCTCAGAGGAAAGTAATGGCTACAAGGAAGAGCAACATCCCAGAGCGGCATCTTTAGGACAGTAATTCCATGCCTCTCAGGAAAACTATACCACAGAAACCCAACATTAAGGTCTGAAAACACTGCTACTACTAATAATCATTTGTATAGAGCTATAAGGTGTACTCTGTTCAATGTAAACCGATTTGACCCAATGAAAAGCAATATATAAGCTCTGCTAAATAAATAAATAAAACATATATAGCTGTAAGACACAGTCCCAACAGAGTTTACAAACTAATCAAGACAAAACACATAGTGAAACTGGGGACTGGAGTATGGTAACATATACATAATTAATGGACAAGAGAATGAGGAGCATCAGGATCCACATGCGGCTTCAAAGAGATGGGTTTTAAGCCTGGATTTGAACAGGGCTAGAGAAGGGGCCTGACTCACAGACCCGGGTAGTTTGTTCCAGGCATATGGAGCAGCAAGATGGAATGAACTAAGTCTGGAGTTAGCAGTTCTGACAGAGATCACCACCATGAAAAGAACATCTCCAGAGAAGTACTACTGTGCAGGATCACTTGACAGATATCCACTGGAGACTGCCCTAGTACTAAAGCACTATGTACTCTCATGATACATAGATGGAACCAAAAATCGAAATGGAACAAATGAGATTGCTCCCCCAACAAAGGGAAGAATATCCGGCATGCATCTTTGAGGTCAAAACAAAAAGAGCTGTAGAGACTTTGCAAGCCAACGACAGACAGTTGGACTAACTCAATTCCTCCACTACATTGGCTAAAGACTCCAATTTGAAGAAACAACCAGCTTAGCTGTCAAGTAATTAATGCTGAGAATTTCATAATAGCTGTTCCAGGAGGACTACTGACAAATTGAAACTGTTACTGTAGAAGCTGTAAGTATACCCTGAAAAGCACAGTGCCCCAGCCTAGCTGAAGCCTGCGCAGATCTCCCAAAAAGAGAGAACTGGGCAACGGGAGCACCAGAGCAAACTGATTCCTGATGATTCCTGATCATGGACCCTGGGCTTCTTCGCTTGGAGATCGAGGGGTATTGCTTCCAACTACAACAGTTTGCCCAGTGCTCTCTAGCTTAAAGCCCACAGGAAGACACTAGAAAGAAAAAAACAGGAGAGGATGAAAGGCCAGCAGCTATTCTCACATCAACATACAGAGGATGAATTGGTCCAGTGTACTTGGGGTCTACACTGGGTCTCGTCTGCAGGATCCCTTTCTGCTTGCCTAGATGGGCTTGCTTGCCTTGCAGGCTAGTTCAGGACGAAGACCAACTTGTAACCTGGGCCACTGTGAGGGCACTATGCTCGGCCAATTCAGACACAGGGTTTACCAGCACTGCATCCGAGCCCATGGCTGAAGCTGGCTTACAGGAATTAGGAAATACGAGCATCCTGCAATTCTAAAATCGAAATCCTACCTGGAGAAAGATCCTCCTCTTAAAAAGGGAAGTTAAGTTATTTCTGATCAGGGCAAAAGAAACATAAGCTCAACAGGCCCAACCAGGCTACAAATGTACTGTACTTACTATGATCAGGCCAGCACACCACACAGTCAGTGTGAAACAATGAAAAACCAATAACAGCAAGCTCAGGTTTTGAGCCTCCTGCAAACTGATCGATGGCCGGCAACTGAAAACTCTGAACCTTGTCTACGGGGCTTTTCCATCTGTTTAGGACTAGAAAAAATAGCTGCAAGATGCTAGCCTTCCCATAGGGAGAAATATCCACCAAACAGCTGAAAGGATATTGCCAGGACAACTAGAAGAGAAATGCCATTGCCCCCTAAAATTCAAAAAGACTCAGTCTTGGTCTGACCAGCAGCCTGCCAGGCTATGGTGTGAGACCACCACAAACATCAGGCCTGTAAATGGAGCTAACCCAGACTCCAAAGCCATGGGGCACTGATAGGAGGGGTTATCTTGCCCCAGCTACAGTGATGGCGAGGCAGGGGGTGGCATGAATTAGGTTGAGGGGACAGGACCACCAGCCCTGAGAGAACAAGGGCTCCTCTGCTTGACACCAAACCATAAGGAATAACAGCATGCTTTGCAAATAAAAATGCCATGGACCACCAAATTGAAGTCAACCTCAAAACCTTCTGGGGACTAAACCCAATCCCTCCTTAGCATTCCCTGAAGCCAAAATGGAGGAAACAGAACAAACAGGGTAGGTAAAAGTCTTAACTCTAAAAGGTGACATTTTACTTACCAGATAATGTCCTTTTCTGTAGTCCTGCTAGACCAGTCCAGACAAGTGGATAGTGTCCAGGAACAAGCAGGAATGCAGTCTTCACATATGGGACTCCCTAGCCCACGACTACCAAGTAGGAGAGGCGAAACCAGAACTATAACAGGGTAAAGCAGGGGATCCATCAGACTCAGCCTTTTGGGCACACTCCTGTTGGGGTAGTTGAAGATGGATGGTAGGCAGAGTTGCTCTAAATCTGAAAGAGGTTTCTTAAGACAGCTTGTCCAAATTGAGTATCTCAACCATAGACTCTGTCAAGGCAATAGTGGGCAGCAAAGGTATGTAGCGAAGACCATGTGGCTGCCTGGTAAATCTCGGAAATCAAGACAGAATGAAGGTTGGCTACCATAATAGCCATGGCTCGGACATTATGTGCCGTGACATGTACCTGAAGGGATAGACTGGCTTGAGCATATGCAAAAGATATGCAGTCAGCAATCCAGTTGGAAATAGTCCTTTTGGAAACCGAGAGACCTAAGTGACTAGGGTCGAAAGACACGAATAGTTGGACGGATTGGCAATGACTCTTAGTTTGGTCAAGATAGAACATAAGTGCTCTTTTGCAGTCCAAAGTGTGCAAGGTTGCTTCTGCCTTAGAAGTATGTTGCCTAGGAAAAAAGGTCAGAAGAGATATGGTTTGGTTCAGATGGAAAGGTGTAACCACCTTTGGAAGAAACTTAGGTAAGACCTAAGGACCACGAGTGTAAGGCGCGTAGTCCACCAGAGCCTGTAACTCACTGATTCTACATGCTGAGATCAGTGCAACTTTCCAAGTGAGAAACCTGAGAGGAGCTGTAGTCAAGGGCTCAAAGAAGGGTCTTAAAAGTTGCATGAGGACAATGCTAATGTCCCGCATGAACCGCCTCACCAGTGGATGAGAAGAAATTGGATGATCCTTAATTAGGTGGTGAGAGGTTATATTTGCACTCAAGTGTATTTGGACAGAATTAGTTTTTAGATCAGATGAAGAGAGATGCAGAAGATACTGCAGCAGGTGTTTTACTGTACAAATGAAAGGACTGAGAGCTCTCTGGGAGCACCAGAGGGAAAATCTGCGCCACTTAAATGAGTATGTACATCTTGTAGAATCCTTTCTAGAAGCTAAGTAAGACTTGAGTTACATACTCTTGGAGTCCAAGGATCGAAAGGATGAAGCGCTAAGCAGCCATGCTGTCAAGCATAGTGTCTTGAGGCTGGGATGAAGTAGTGTCCCCTGGTCCTGCGATAGCAGATCGGGTGCACAGCCTAATCAGAGAGGTTGACTCTGAGACAGACGAAAAAATAGGGGAAAATCATGGTTGATGGGGCAAGAATGGGGTGATTAGAATCATTTTGCCCTTGTCCAATTATAACTTGAAAAGTGTCTTTGGAATGAGAGGAATTGGAGGGAATGCATAAAGCAGATCCTGCCCTCAGTGAAGGAGGAAAGCATCCGAGCTTTTGCTGTGTGGAGAGGGCATCCTTGAACAGAAGCGAGACAGCTGGGCATTCACCGGAGAAGCAAAGAGGTCCATGATGGGCATCCTTCATAAGTGGAATAAGCGCTGTGCCATCTGGTGATGGAGCATCCACTTGTGTGGACGAATGACCCAGCTGAGCCTGTCGACCAACAGATTCTCCTCCCCAGGAAGATAAATGGCTTGGAGAGGTACGTGTTGGGATATCGCAAAATCCCAAAGAGGGGTTGCCTTGTTGCATAGGAGGTGAGAATTTGTACTGCCCTGCTTGTTGACAGAGAACATGGCAACTTGAATGTCGGTCTGAACAAGCACCATTTATTCCATTAGATGAGGACAAAAAACCCTGAGGGCATTTGCAATTGTCCTGTGCTCCAAAAGACTTATGTGGTGAGAAGCCTCCCGAGGGGTCCATTGGTCCTGTGTGGTGAGATCTTGGAGATGTGCTCCCCAGCTGTGCTTAGAAGCATCGTTGGTCAGGATAGATTGCGGAGTAGACCTCTGAAAAGGTAACCCTACGAGAAGGTTTTGGGGTGCTCGCCACCAATGGAGGGAGTTAACCAGATGAGTTGAAATGGTGATCCTGTCCGAAAGGTGACCTGTCGACTATGTCCACTGCTCAGAGAGAGTCCACCGTGCTGTGCGCATGTGTAAACAGGCAAATGGAACAACATGGACTGCGGAGGCCATGTGACCGAAGAGATGTAGCATGTCTTGAGCCGTGAGGATTGTCTGCTGATGGCAGTGGGTAGCCAGGGTGATTAGGCCCGAGTTCTTATTGTATCCAGATGAGCTCCTATGAACTCCAGAGTTTGCATTGGAGTCAGGTGGGATATTGGGTAATTTACCACAAATCCTAATTGATGTAGAACGAGAATGGTCTGTTGAAGTGATGCAGCGACCATTTGAGGGGTATCTCCCTTAATGAGCCAGATGTTTAAGTAAGGATAGACGAAGATTCCAAAGGTGCGCAGGTAGGCTGCTATGGCTGCAAGGCACTTTGTGAAGACTCGGTGCTGAAGTTAGTTCGAAGGGAAGAACCTGATATGGACAGAGGTGCCCTTGAAAAAGAAATCTGAGATACTGTCTGTACAGTGGGTGAATCAAGATGTGTGTATAAGTATCCTTTAGGCCAGAGAGCAAAGCCAATCATCCTGCTGAAGACAGGGGAGAAGCGTCCCTAGTGAGATCATCTTGAACTTTTTGCTCACTAGGAATTTGCTGAGATTTCTCAGGGTGAGGATAGGCCAGAAGCCACCTATCTTGTTTGGGTTGAGAAAGTTATCAGGAATAGAACCCCAGACCTTGCTGTGGTGGAGGGACGCCTTCAACAGCTCCTTGAGATGTTAGAGACTTGATCTCTTGCAGTAGCAGAGTGGAGTGGTGGAGATTCATATTGGCTTCGCCCACAAAGAAATTGGGAGGGGGGGGGGGGTGAAGGAGCCTTGAATATGAGCTGATAGCCCACACTGACGAGTTGTAAAGTCCAGGGTTCTAGGGTGATGAGGGGTCATCTGTGGGCAAAATTTGTCAATTTCCCTGGGATGTGAGAGAGGAAGGGAGGCTGGAGGGACCGACTGGCTATGCCCTCTAGAAAGGAGTCAAACGTTTGCTGGAGGCTGAGGTTGTGGAGTGGGCCGAGTTTAGATGTTTTAGGTTTCCTGGGTTGACGAGGACCCTGTTGTTTCTGTTGGGATTGTTGAGTATGATAGGCAGAGTCTGGTAGGATAGATATTACCTCCTCTTTTTTGAGTAGAAGGACTTCTTTGCAAAAGTCTTTTTCTTGCTTTTTTAAGCTGACTTTCTGGGCAGGCGCTTCCTGTTGAGACTGTCTGTTTCGATCTTCTCTGCCTTTTCACGCCAGCCCTGACCAAACAGATTCTCTCCATTGCAAGGGATGTTCATGAGTTTATCTTGTACCCACTACTTCAGATCCGAGGCTTGCAGCTATGCATTCCTCCTTGCCCCAATACAGGCTGCTGCTGTCCTGCTAGTAGCCTCAACAGCATCAAGGGTCCTAGCATCCTTGCCTGGAGGAACCGAAGAATGGTTCTTGGAACTTTTGATCTTCCTCATGATGGAATCCGCTACCATGGAGTGGTGGGGTAGTTGTGGCTTCTGGAAGCCTGGGCAAGGAGGGACTCAATACAGTGTATCCAATCTCCGGCTAATGGCAGGAGTGGAGAGTGATGCTTCTCACATTCGAGCCATCAAGTTCTTCAAAAAGTTATGAATAGGAAAGGTAGCTGCTTCCTTTGGTGCTGAGGGATACTGGAGGCTATTTAACTCCTCTGCTCTCTGTTCCGTTTTCCTTTATAAAGTCCTGAAAGGACATGTCCTCTGGTAGGGACTGACGCCTCTCATGTGGTGGAGAAGGATCCGATGGAATGTCCCAGACCAGGTCAGAAACCACGGATTCAGGATTTGAGTCGGATGACACAGAATCTGTGTTCGGTAGGAAATCAAAATAATGTTTGTCGGTGCCTCGGTATCAACAATGCTCAGCTCCCTACATCGAAGGTCGATGACCCTGATAAGCCGTCTCGGAGGCAGAATGCACCGCATGTGATGCCCCAGAATGAACCGAGGTTGGTGGGGGCTCCGAGCATGGAGTGTCCGACGCCTCAGTGAGGGCTCTGGAAGCATCAGGAGCACTGGCCTCAAGCGACTGCACTGGGGCAGTGTGCTCCGAGGTACAATCTGAGGGCATTGAAAGGCCTGGCACAATGGCTGCCAGGATCATAGCCAGACTCTGCTTGATAGCCTGGACCTGCTCATCGAGGGAGAATGGTAAGGACTGTGTGACCTCGGGCCCGGAAGCCACGATCCTTGAGCAAGGAATCAGGAGCTCCACCAAGGACATGGTCCCAGGAGCATCCCCGAGCCCCTCTGTGACTTTAAAGGGGGTATCCTCTTGTCGGGGCTGCTTGGCCGGATGGCATAAGTCTGGATCCACCGATGAATGATGGTGCCGATGATGAGCATCAGAGCTTGATGTCGACGTCGAAGAGCAGAAACCTTTCAATGCCGACAACGAGGCCTTTGATACCTTGTTTGACAGAGACCCTGATTGATGCTGCTTGCTATGCTTTGACACGGATAATGAATGGGAAGCTTGTGACGACTTCGACGGCGTGGAAGCCCCCAAGGAGTGTGCTGAAGGAGCGGAGTCTGACCAAAACAGTTTAACACTCTGCTGCTCTCAGTTCTTGAGCCCTCTTGCCATGATGTGCTTGCAGGATGCCCAAGAGAGAATGTCGTGGTTGGGGGCCTAGACATTTTAAACACCAGCTGTGGAAAAAAGAATGGAGGCCAAATCAAAGTGGGCAATGGTGCACAACGTGAAAAAACACAACGAAAAATGAAGAAAATATTTGAAAAGAAAAAAAGAAACTGGCAATGGAATGATGCGGAAGAACTCTATGGGGCTTGTTTACAAAGCCGCGGTAGTGGTTCGCGATCGCGATCGCAGCCGCGGCCCCATTGAAATCAATGGGGCCGCGGCTCCGATTACGATCGCAAACCGCTACTGCGGCTTTGTAAACAAGCCCCTATGTGACAGGAAGGCAAAGTAGAAGTATAGGGGAGGTACCAAAAAAACTTTTAAGAAGTCTCTTCGCGACGGGATTAGGACAAGGTCCAGATGGCTCCACGGAAAAAAGATGACTGAGGAGAATTACTAGGAAGGCACAAAGGCAGACACACATGCGTGGCGCGACGCTCCCAAAAGCATTCCTGTTGGGTGCTGGGGAGTGTACCCGTGCCGGGCTCTGTCGATGCCGACGTCACCCATACATGAAGACTGCATTTTTGTTTGTTCCTGGAGATCGTCCTTTCCTGTAGTCTTGCTAGATCAGTCCAAACAAGTGGTTTGTGTCCCCTTGCCAGAAGAGGTGGAAATAGAGAACTAGAAACGTTAAGTGACATCATCCTTCTACTTGAGATAGTGCAGCTAGGGGCAGACTTCAAAGTATTCGTACCCAAGTAAATGGTGAAGAACCTGACTGCACAGAACCTTATTGAGAGCACCAAAACCAAACTATGTACAATTATATACAGACAGCCACCACACAGAACAACTATCAGAAGTTCTAAGCCTGGAAGGTTAGCTACAGAAATAAGAGAGCATAAGAGGTGGTTCCTGGACTGGTCTAGCAGGACTTCAAGAAAGGAGATTATCTGTAAGTAAAATGTCACCTTCCAGATTGTCTGCTAGACCAGTCCAGACAAGCGGGAAGTACCAAAGCTACTACTCTACTGAGCAGGGAGAAGTCATGGCTGCCTTCAAAAAATCTGCACTAAAGGCTGCATCCACCCTATCTTGGGCATCTTAGTGAAAGTGCTGGACAAAGGTTGAGAGAGACGACAGTCACTGCCCTGCAAATGTCAACAGGAGCAACTGAACTGCACTCTGCCCAGGAAGCAGCTTGAGCCAGAGACGATAACAATCCTTCCAGGACAGAACAATTCTGCAAAAGATAGGCTGAGGATACAGCCTCTTTTAACCAATGGGCCAAGAGCCAGGAATATGGCCCGAAGTTCCAGCAGGTTGATTTGCAGTTGGCTCTCAAACTGCGACCAGCTGCTCTGGGTACAGAGATCTTCGCAGTGTGCACCCCAACCTAGCAGGGAGGCGTTTGTGGTGAGGGGATTGGGGGCCTAGAAGGACATCCCCGCCTGGAGGTGCTACGGAGCCTGCCACTAGCCGATGGAGTCCGCAAGTTGGCAGGTCACCGTCACACTGTCCCGCAGCCTTTCAGTCGCCTGGGTCTACTGGGAGCAGAGGCACCATTGGGCCGCCCCCATGTGGTGGCGGGCACCCGGGGCGACATGGACAGTGGATGCCATGTGGCCTAGCAGGCGTAGCAGGAGGCGAGCAGACATGGTGCATCTGTGTTGTACATCTGCGGCTGGCGCACTGAGGCAGATGGCCCTGTCTTGGGGTAGGAACACACTGGCCTGGAGGGTGTCTAGCCAGGCTCCTATGAACTCCAGACACTGCGTCGGGAGGGGTCGAGACTTGGGGTGGTTTATAACGAACCACAGGGTGTTGTAGGAAGCTGATGGTGCAGGCCATGGTCTACTGCACCTTGGCGGCTGAGCCCCCACTGATGAGCCAGTCGTCCAGGTAGGGGAAGACGAAGGCTCCTTGGAGATGGAGATGGGCTGCAAAGCACTTTGTGAAGACCGTTGGGGCGGAGGCCAGGCCAAAGGGTAGGACCCTGTATTGGTAGTGGGTGCCCCCCACCACGAACCTGAGGTATTGCCTGTGATATGGATGGATGAGGATGTGTGTATATGCATCCTTTAAGTCCAAAGAGCATAGCATAGTTCAAGAAGTCTCCCTGCTAGAGGTATGACAGAGTGTCTCAAGGGAGAGCATCTTGAACTTCTCCCTCACCAGGAACCTGTTCAGGTCCCACAGGTCTAGGATGGGTCTTAGGCCCCTATTCTTTTTGGTACGAGGAAGAGTCCAGAATAGAACCCTCTGTTCCAGAGGTGTGGAAGTATGGGTTCCACCGTCGTCCTCAAGAAGGCCTGTGAGCTCCTACAGTAGCAAGGACTGGTGGAGGAGAGTCATGGTGGGCTCTCCCAGGGAAGAATGGAGGGGGAGTCCGCTACGAATGGAGGAGATAGCCCTCCTTGACCACCTGAAGGGCCCAGGTGTCAGTGGTGATGGCTGACCATCAGTGGGCAAACACAGGATCAGACATCCCCCTGTGGGCTGCTGGGGTGGGCCTCCTGAGAGACTATGCCCAAGGAGTCAAAAGCTCCCACCAGGATGGGCCGGAGTCAGTGCCTGGGTTTTGGGAGTCAGGCTTACGAGGGCCATGCCCTTGTTCCCCGGCCTACTGACCCTGCTGGGGAGGCCCGATACTGAGGGCAGTTTCTGTAAGCCCTTCCCCTTCCTTTAATAAGGGGGCTTTTTACTTGGGGCCTTCCATCGGAGAAGAGTAGCGGTCTTCTTGGAGAGCCTAGTCCTCGTCAGGAACTTGGATTCCAACTCTACAGCCTTATCAGTCATGGGTTTGCCAAAGAGGTTCTTTTCTTGGCAGGGGACATCGACGAATCTGTCCTGAACCCACTGCTCCAGGTTGGAAGGCTGTAGCCAAGCCTGATGTCAGGCACTGATGCCCGCCGTGGCTACTCTAGCTGGCAACTCAAAGCCATCATAGGTTGCTTGAGTCATGAATTTGGAGCACTCTGACGGCATAGGACAGGTTCCGGAACTGCTGGAGGGGTTCCTTGGAGAGAACAGCTGAGAACCCGGCGAGTTCCTTCGCCAGGTCCCTCAAGTACACACCCATGTACAGCTGGTATGCCTGGATCCGGCCGATGAGCATCGAGCCCTGTTAGCACTTTCTTCCCATGGCATCCAAGGTGAGGGGGGTCCCCCTGCCCGGGGGTACCGAGGTGTGCGTCTTCTGGCTCTTAAGCCGATGCATGGCCGACTCCACTACCATGGAGTTGTGCTTTCTGAAAGCCCAGGCTCCAGCAGATCCGATGCATCAAGTCCAGCCGTCAGCTCACGATGGGCACCGATGCCAATGTTTCCCACATGCAGAGGAGCAGCCCTCACAGTGCCTGTTCCCCCAATCCTGGAAATGCCTCCTTCGGAGAGGCCTTGTATTGGAGGATCTCAAGCTCCTCTGTGTGAGGGTCCTGCATCAACTCGGTGTCGATTAACAATGCCTTTGACATGTCCCGCACGAAGTCGAGAAGGCCATATCCTCTGCAAGGACTGGCGCTGGGTCTCAGAGGGAGACGGGTCAGAGTGTGCATCACGGGGGGCAACGGGTGTCTGGGGATTCCTCGTCCTCCCAATCTGACTCATAGTCGGTGGAGGAGTCGAGGCCAGGCCACATTTCAAGGTCGGTCCCCGAGCCAGACCGTCATGCCCCTTGGAGGCTTTTCAGGCAGAGCCGCAGCCATTCATTGGGGAAGACCTCTGTCCCGAGGATCGGACCGAGACCGTTGTTGAGGATCGAATTGAGGCCGATGGTGCTTGAGGAACAGCTTGATGTCTGGGGATGTCCCTCAAGGTCGAGGCCCTGGTGGTATGGGCAGATGACCCGGAAAAACTGGACATCAAGGTCCGCTGTCGGGCCATTAAGGCAGACAAGCTGCGTTCCAAGGCCATCATTCTGGTCTCCAGTCCAGATGGCTCCGCAGATTTTGGCACGGGCACAGAGGATGTGGGGCCCGGCGCCGGTTCCGACGAGGGGGAATCCTCAACTAGGATGGCCTCTGGGGTCCGAGGCCGGTCATCGGAGGCCAATGAATCCTTTTGGGTGACCTTGGTAGGCTGCTCCCGCTCGGACTTGTGGTGTGGATTGCAGGACCAAGCGCGAGACTTACCCGCTTTCCCCGACTTGACCACGGGATGCCGCCCTTGAAGATTTCTTCTTCTTGTGCTCCGCCTCTGGGGTGCTCTGCTCAGGAGGCAGGGTCACTTTGGGGCTCCGGGGTTCTGGAAGGGGATTTGGAGCGTGGCGTCGCTGGAGACTCTGTGGCACCTTAATGGCTTTAGAGGACATCTTTTTACAGGGACCACAATCCAAGAGGTCATGTTCTGCCCCAAGACAACGGAGGCAACAATCATGTGTGTCGTGAAGGTCATGGTCTGCGAGCACCGATCACACTTTTTGAAGCTGCTAGCAGAGGCCATGGGGGGAAAAAGGGCCCCAGCGAGGTTGAAGACCCAAGGCTCTGCCAGTGAAAAGGGCACGAACCATGCCAGTCAAAAAATAAGAAAAGAAAAGGACAAACCAGAGACATGATGCCGAGGCAAGTGAGCTCGGGGGTGGGAAAGGGAACCAGAACTCAACCGGGGAAGAAATATTCCAGGAGAAAAAACAAGTTCTTTTTCTGGGGGGAAAAAAAAAAAAAAGTCTGGTGGACTTCGTGGAAAAAAGGAGACTGAGGCAAGATGGCATCCTTGGGTGGGAAGGGGACCACATATGCGTAGTGTATCTCCCAAAGGCTTTCTTTGAAAGCTGGGGAGAGGCTTCCGCACTGGGCTCTGTCAGCATTGACGTCAATCTGACAAAAGGCACAGCAGAAACACGTACAGAAGAGGGTTTTGAGGCCAAGGCTAGTTCCAAGGCATCGATGCCCTTGGCGCCCAGTTCCTTGTGTTGACTAAAGAATCTCTCCACTTTGGCGCTGGATTAGGAACATCATCAGATCTATCCAGGGACTGCCCCAATGGTCCAGAATCCGCTGGAACGTGGACAGCGTTAACTCCCACTCTCCTGGATAAAGGGTCTGATGACTAAGTAAATCCACCTCTACATTATCCGTGCCTGCAATGTGCTGTGCCGACAGTGCCAGATGATTTTGCTCCACAAATGGAAATAAGAGAGGGCCATTTCCAGGGCTAGTTCCAAACACTTGATGGCACCCTGGTCGTTGACATATGCTACTGTCATGGCATTGTACAAGAAGGCCCAGATCGCTTGGCCCGTGAACAGGTGGCAGATGCTAAAGGGCCAGGCGAATGGCATTTGCTTCGAGGCAACTGATGGGGCAAGCTGATCCAGTGACTGGACCAGCTTCCCTATGCTGACTGTCCCTCATAATGAGCCCCCTAGATGAACAGACTGGCATCTGATATCTGGATGAGCCACTGAGGATCATCCAGAGCCATTTCCTTGTTCAAATTGGCGGACCGAGACTATCAAATCAGGCTGGATGCCACCGATGGCAGAAGGGGGAGCCTGATATCAAAGTCTTGTGAGTGAGGTGATCAATGCAACAGAAGGGCCTTTGAAGCAGTCTCATGTGAGCCCTTGCCCAAGGAACTAAGTTTAGGGTGGCAGCCATCAGTCTAGGAGGTGAAGATAGTCCCAAACCTTGGGAGCTCACTGCCACTGGAAGACTGCCAACTGCATTAGAAACTTGGATATTCTTTCAGCAATCAAGATGACTCTGCTGGTGCAGATATTGAACCATACTTCAAGATACTCCAACGACTGAGAACACTCAAGGTGACTTTTGCTTCCTTTACCACCCAGCCAAGGGCTTCCAGAAACTGGACCGCCTGCATTGTCATTTTGATCACTTTTGATTATGATCTGGCTTGAATAAGTCAGCTGTCGAGGTAAGTGTGTACACAGATGCCCTCGAGCCGCAGCTGCGACTACCATAATCTTGGAGAAGATCCTCAGGGCTGTGGCAAGGCCAAAGGGCATAGCACAGAATTGAAAGTGCTTGTCCAGAATGGCAAAGCGTAAAAACCTTTGCTGATCCTCCCAAATGGAAATGTGGATGCACACCTTTGCCAGATCCAGAAAAGAGAGTCACTTCCCATAGCAAACTGCTTGAATGACTGACCGGCATGTCTCCATCTAGAAGCAAGGAAACCTCAGGGAGTCAGTGACCCCTTTTTAGGTCAAGGATGGGCCAGAAGGAGCCATCCTGCTTTGACACAACAAAGTAGATGAAGTACCTTCTTCCTCTTTGGGCAGGGGGGTACTGGTACTGTAACTATTGGAGAAGGGCCTGAGCCATTAAGCCTCTACATATTGCTGCCTGATTCATAAAAAAGAAGATTCCAATCATACTTGATTATGCAAATGATGTCAAGCCTGATATATTATTCATAACAGAAACCTAGCTCTGTGAACAAGACAAAGTACTGCTAAACCAACTAAACCCACTCAATTACATTCCATTCCATACACCTAGAGCTAGTAAACGGGGTGGTGGAGTTTTAATCTTAATGAAAGATTCTCTAATGCCACGACTTCATAGCTCCAATACAAAATCTGATATTGACACCCTCCTAATTGACAGCAGAAACATAGCTTTCTGCCTAATTTATATACCACCAACTTCTGACCCGGAAGGCCTAACAAACGTGATTGAAGAAGTTCTCAATGTTGCTCCAAATAAAAAAATAGCCCTCCTTGACGATTTTAATCTCCCCTCATTGAAAAGCTCGCGAGCCTCCTCCTTTATTGATGCTATGGAACAGCTAAATTACAAACAAATTATTACTGTCCCCACACACAAAAAAGGAAAGATACTAGACCTCATATTCATACCACGAGACCCAATTACATAATAATACTCTCTCCCTAATATCCCCAGTCCCATGGTCAGACCATCACCTCACAGAATCTACTCTAGAGGTTCCGCAATTACACACCCCTACTGTAAAAAAGCCCCACAAACAATACTTTAAATATAAGCAATTTTAAAAAGAAGTCTTCATTGATGAGCTTCTACAATCCATTGACACAAGCACAAAAGATCTCGACGATCTTATAAATAATTGGAATACCTCTATTACTAAACTGGCAGCTAAGCCACTGAACTCACAACACACTTCAAAAAACCCCTCTAAACAATGGTACTTGCAAGAACTAAGAGTAATGAAAAGAGAACTAAGAAAACTGGAATGCTCCTGGCGCGCCAGGGAAACCACAGATAACAGAGCTAAATACATTACCTTACTCGCAAAATACCGCCAACATATTAACCATTCTAAAAAAGAATACCACACAAAACTTCTCATGAATTCAATCAACAAACCTACAGACCTATTCGCTATTGTAAAATCCCTCACAACCCATCCAAATTCCTCCACTGATTTACTTAATATCTCACCACAAACTCTAGCTGACTTCTATCTGGCCAAAATAAAGCGTAGTTACTCACCTGTAACACGTGTTCTCCAGGGACAGCAGGAATCAGTCCTCACTTATGGGTGATGTCGGCACCAACGGAGTCAGCGTGGAGCAATTCTCCAGCTTTCAAAGAAAGCCTTTGGGACTGTTGCCACTTCCTGCCCAAGGGTGCTATCTTGCCCATAGCTAGAGCCCTACACTAAGCAGATTGCAAGGGAAGCAAAATAAATGGCAACTCTACAGGGGAGATGGGAGGGTAGTGAGGACTGATTCCTGCTGTCCCTGCAGAACATCTGTTACAGGTGAGTAATTATGCTTTCTCCAGGAACAAGCAGGAAGTCAGTCCTTACTTATGGGACTCCCCAGTTACAGGCTACCGAACCTGTAGTCTAAAAACGCCTCCGCGAGGCCATCAGCAGAAACAGATGCCCGGAGGAGCCCGGGTCCAAGCTCTCGGTAGCCGCAGAAGAAGAGTCAGGGGGCAAGAGTTGCTTATACCCCAAACAGATTACGAAGTACAGCCTGGCCGAAGGCGCTCTCCCGGCAGGACTCCCTCTCCAGGCAGTAATGTGAGGCGAAGGTATTCACTGAAGACCAGGTCGCAGCCCGGAAGATGTCTGCTAGAGGCACTGAGCCGAGAACAGAGCCACCAGGAAGGCAACCTTCCAGGAGAGGAGGATCTCCTCAACCTCTCCCGGGAGGTGCAGCGGAGCTAAAGCGACCTGTTCAGCCACCAGGCTGTGAGGGATAGCGAGGAGAGGCTTGGGTGTAGCACCCGCCCTTCCTCCTGCGTTAGCAGGTTTGGGGCGCAGCCCAGGGGAAGAGGCGGAGCAAAAGTGGGAACCAAGGCTGCAGAGGCCACGAGGAGGGCCAAGAGGATCACCGAGGCTTGGTCCTGCTGGATCTTGTGGAGGGTCTTCACGATGAGGGGGATGGGAGGGAATGCATACAACAGCTCAGAGGACCAGTCCAGGAGGAGCGCATCTGGGGCCACCCTGTCAGAGTGCGGGACCGGCCCGCAGAAGCGGGGAAGCTGCGCATTCGCCGAGGTGGCAAACAAGTCCAGGGACAGAGTCCCGCACTGTTGAAACAGGAGGAGAGCCACCTCTGGGTTCAGGCACCATTTGTGAGGGTGAAGAAGCCTGCTGAGTCTGTCCGCGAGGACATTGTCCTGGACGGGGAGGTAGACCGCTCTGAGGGTCATACCTCGGTGCACAGCAAAGGAGCAGAGGAGGACCGCCTCCTGTCAGAGAAGGCGAGAGCCCGTCCCTCTCTTCTTGTTCATGTAGAACATTGCAGCCCTGTTGTCGGTCTGTACCAATATTGACTTTCCCTTCAGGTGGGGCTTGAAAATGTTCAGGACCACCGAACCGCTCGGAGTTCGAGCAGGTTGATCTGCTTCTGGGACTCCTCAAGGGACCATTGCCCCTGGGTGCACAGGTTGCCACAGTAGGCTCCCCAGCCCAACAGCGAGGCATCCGTTGTCAGGAAGAGCTCGTGTTACAGGGCCTGGAAGGGCATGCCATGGAGAAGACTCCAAGGGTTCTGCCACTAATCCAGGGAGCTGCGCAGCTCATGAGAGACCCAGACGAGGTCCCGAAGGCAACTGGAGGCTTGGGTCCATTGTGTCTTCAGGCACCACTGGGTTGCCCGCATGTGCATGCGAGCATGGGGAACAATGTGGACCGTTGAGGCCATGTGCCCTAAGAGGCGCAATATGGTCCACACTGGCACCCTCGCCAGAGGAGGGCACCACATGCAACCACCACACAATGTGTGTCAGACCAGGCACAGGAAGACAACCTCACAGCACAGTCAAAGACAAGCGGCTATGTGCAAGACAGCCACTACTGGTCTTCAAACAGGATAGGAGGCCCCTGAATGGGTCACAGCGCCACCAGTGTCCTGAGAGCTGGGGGCAAACATGCCCTGAACACAGCAGCAGTGCCAACATCATGCGGTGAGGGCAGGTAAAGGGCCCACCAACAGCCTAGCAGGATCAGTTGTGGATGGTGCAAGCACCAAACTTAAATATGAGATCACAGACCTACTATTAGTAATATGTGAACTATCATTAAAATCATCTGTAATATCTGAAGACTGGAGGATGGCCAATGAAACACCAATTTTTAAAAAAGGTTCCAGGGGTGATCCGGGAAACTACAGCCCGGTGATCCTGACGTCAGTACTGGGAAAAATGGTAGAAACCATTATAAACAACAAAATTACTGCTCACCGCACAGCCGCTATGTAAATGCCATATGTAAATAATCATTTTCTTCTTTTGTTCATTGTAACAATGTAATATTTATACCAGTTATCTGTACATAGTTCCAACTGATCCATACAAACATTACTACTTGTTCAATGTAATATTTATACCAGTTATTTGTCCATAGTTCTAACTGTTCCATGTAAATGTTACTACTTGTTCAATGTAAACTGTTTTGCCTTGCAGAAAAACGGTATATAAAACCAGTTAAATAAACAAATGGAAGACAGCCAACATGGCTTTAGCCAAGAAGGTCTTGTCTTACTAATCTGTTATGCTTTTCTGAAGGTGTGAATAAACAGGTAGACAAAGTAAGTTGGTTAATATAGTGTATCTGGATTTTCAGAGAACCTTTGACAAGGACCCTCATGACAGACTCTTGGAGAAATTAAAAAGTCATGGAATAGGAGGCAGTGTACTAGTGTACTATTGTGGCTCAGGAACTGGTTAAAAGATAGAAAGCAGAGGGTAGGGCTAAATGGTCAATTTTCCAAGTGAAGAAAGGTGAATAGTTGAATACTGCAGGGATCTGTGCTGGGTCCGCTGCTTTATAACATATTCGTAAATTACCAGGAAATGGGAATAACGAGTGAGGTTATCAAATTTGCAGATGAGACAAAATTATTCAAAGTTGTTAAAATCCAAGAGTATTGTG
This sequence comes from Ichthyophis bannanicus, assembly GCA_033557465.1. Lineage (NCBI taxonomy): Eukaryota > Metazoa > Chordata > Amphibia > Gymnophiona > Ichthyophiidae > Ichthyophis > Ichthyophis bannanicus. Next base: position 1,308,167,827 of record CM066033.1, read on the forward strand.
AAAAATTGCAAGAGGATCTTGATAAATTGGAAGACTGGATGTTCAAATAGCAGATGAAATTTAATGTGGACAAGTGTAAAGATATGCACCTAGGAAAGAACAACCAGAACTATGGTTACTTGATGCAAGGTTCCACATTAGGAACCACCACCCAGGAAAGCATAGTTACTCACTTGTAACAGGTGATCTCTGGGAACAGCAGGAATTTAGTCTTCACATATGGGTATCATCGGTACCGACGGAGCCTGCGTGGGAACACTCCCCAGCGTCCAATTAGAAAGCTTTTGGGAGCATCCCACAGCACCTGCGTGCTGCCTTCCCGCCTTTCCCAACTGCCTCTCTCTAGCTGAGTTTTAAAACTGAGACAAAGAGAGAGAGGGAAAGGAAAGAAAAGAGAGATACAACTCCTAGGGGAGGTGGGTTGGTTGTGAAGACTAAATTCCTGCTGTTCCTGGAGATCACCTGTTACAGGTGAGTAACTATGCTATCTCCAGGAAAAAACAGGAATGTAGTCTACACATATGGGGACTCCCAAGCTCCTGATGCCAGGGAGAGACCCCAGAGGTTGTGTGGTCCTGTGAAAGGGCTCCACTTTCCCCCAAGGATCTCTGGCACCTTACTGGGAATAGTGGGTAGGAGTTGATTAAGTATGGCACAGGTGTTGTAGAACAGCCTGACCAAACAAGGCATCCCGGCGGGCGTCCTTGTCCAAGCAGTAGTGAGCTGTGAAGGTATGAACCGAGGCCCAAGTAGCTGCTCGACAGATGTCGTCAATAGACACAGAGTGAAGATGAGCCATTGAGGCTGCCATGGCCCTCACATTGTGAGCTGTGACATGGCCTTCCAGAGAAAGGTTCTTACTCTGATAGGTAAAGGAAATACATTGTGCAATCCAATTGGACAATATTCTCTTGGAGACTAGAAGTCCCAAATGAGAAGGATCAAAAGAAACAAAGAGTTGAGAGGACTTTCTATGTTGCTGTGTTCTTTGTAAGTAAAAGGCAAGTGCCCTTTTACAGTCTAGAGTATGAAGATTCCTTTCTGCATTTGAAGCATGAGGCCTTGGAAAAAATACAGGCAGATAAACTACTTGGTTCAAATGAAAAGGTGAGACCACCTTTGGCATAAAGTGTGGATAAGTCCTAAGTACTACCTTATCATGATGGAACCTCGTATAAGAAGGATCAGCAACCAGTGCTTGCAATTCACTGATGCGACGTGCTGATGTGATTGCAATAAGAAAGATAACTTTCCATGAAAGGAATTTCAAGGAGGTAGTAGCTAAGGGTTCAAAAGGCGGCTTCATGAGCTGGCCAAGAACCAGATTCAGGTTGCAGAAGTGGGGAACCTGCACATTCGCCGAGCTGGCGAACAAGTCCAGGGACAGAGTCCCGCACCGTTTCTAGGAAAGGGGAAGTGCTACTGATAAGAGATTTCAATATGCCAGATGTTGATTGGCACATTCCTACTGCAGTATCATCTAGAAGTAGGGAGATCCTCGATTCTCTAAAAGGAGAACTATTCAAGCAATTGGTAACAGACCACACAAGTGAAGGGGCCGTACTGGACTTGGTGCTTACCAATGGTGAAAGTGTTTCTGATGTTGTAGTGGGAGATCATTTTGCATCCAGTGATCACCAGATGGTGTGGTTCAGTATTAGGACTAGGGCTGTTAGAATCCATTCAAAGGCGAGGATCTTAGACTTTAGGAAGACTAACTTTGCGAAGATGGGCCAATACCTCAGGAAGTCGTTAGTTGGATGGGAACAGCTGAGGGATGTAGAAAAACAGTGGGAAAAACTGAAAGGGGATATTTTAAGGGCAACCAACCTTTTTGTTAAAATGGTAAATAAAGGTAAAAGGAAAAGGAGACCGCTATGGTTTTCGAAAGAAGTTGCTGAAAAAGTGAAGAAAAACAGGGAGGCCTTCATGAAATACAAGAGATCACAGAGAGAGGAAGACAGGCATCTGTATTTGGAAAAACTTAGAGAAGCTAGCAAAGTAGTCAAGAAGGCAAAGATTCAAAAGGAGGAAGAAATAACCAATGCAATAAAATGGGGGGATAAGACATTTTTCAGATATATTAGTGAGAAGAGGAAGGGCAAGAGTGGTATTGTCAGACTCAAGGGTGCAGGGGAGGAATATGTAGAAGCTGATAAGGATAAAGCGGAATTGCTTAACAAATATTTTTGTTCTGTGTTCACAGATGAAGAACCAGGAGCAGGACCTCAGAAAACACCCACAAATAGGAACAGAAGCAATGGACATCTTGAACAATTTTCAAAAGACTGTGTTCGTGAGAAACTATCTCAACTTAAAGTAGACAAAGCGATGGGACTGGATGGGATACACCCGAGAAAACTGAGGGAACTTGGGGACGTTCTAGCAGCTCCACTGACTGACCTTTTCAATGCCTCGTTGGAGTCGGGAGTGGTGCCAAAGGACTGGAGAGAGGCTTATGTGGTGCCTTTACACAAAAGCGGAAGTAAGGATGTGGTTGAAAACTACAGGCCGGTTAGTTTAACTTCGGTGGTGAGTAAATTATTGGAAACGCTGCTGAAAGAGAAAATAGTGAGGTTTCTGGAGTCCAGCGGATTACAGGATCCGAGGCAGCATGGATTCACCAGAGCCAGGTCTTGTCAGACAAATCTGATTGATTTCTTTGACTGGGTGACCAGGGAGTTGGACCGAGGGAGAGCCCTAGATGTGGTGTATTTAGATTTCAGTAAAGCCTTTGACACTGTTCCTCACAGGCAACTTATAAACAAACTGAGCACCCTAGGGATGGACCCTAAAGTTACTGCTTGGGTTAGAAATTGGTTGGGTTGGAGGCGACAAAGAGTACAAGTAAATGGAGCTCACTCTGAGGAGAAGGATGTTATCAGTGTGTGCCCCAGGGATCTGTCCTCGGTCCGATTCTTTTTTACAATGCTAGAAGTCTAAACAATAAGATGAGAGAATTAGAATATATAGCATTAAATGAGAGGTTAGATATGATTGCACTCTCAGAGACATGGTGGAAGGAGGATAACCAGTGGGACACTGTGATACCTGGATACAAACTATATCGTAATGATAGAGCTGAACAAATTGGTGGAGGGGTTGCGCTCTATGTTAGAGAGGGCATTGAGTCAGAAAGGATTAAAGTTTTGCAGGGAACAAAATATGCTGTAGAATCTCTATGGATTGAAATTCCATTTATGAAGGGGAAGGTGATGGCAGTGGGAGTATACTATCGACCACCTGGCCAGAATGAACAAATGGATGATGAAATGCTCAAAGAAATCAAGGAAGCTAACAAAAGCCACAACAGAGTAGTAATAATGGGTGATTTCAATTACCCCGGTATCGACTGGGACAGTGTCACAGCAGGACAAGCTAAAGAGATAAAGTTTCTAGATGAAATAAATGACTGCTTCTTGGAGCAGCTGGTTCATGAACCGACCAGAGGGGAAGCCATACTGGACCTAGTCCTTAGTGGAACGCCAGATCTGGTGCAAGAAATAAGGGTGTTGGGACCACTTGGCAATAGTGATCATAGTATGATCATGTTTGATTTAATCAGTGGAGGACAGATAGTAAAGGAATCCACAGTACTACCTTTTAACTTTCAAAAGGGTGACTATGATAGAATGAGGAATATAGTTCGGAAAAAACTAAAAGGAGCGGTTCCAAAGGTTAAAGACTTACAGCAAGCTTGGGTGTTATTTAAAAATACTATCCTCGAAGCCCAGACCAGCTGTATTCCACGCATTAAGAAAAGTGGAAGAAAGTCCAAAAAACTGCCAGCATGGTTTAAAGGTGAGGTCAGAGAGGCTGTTGCTGCCAAAAGAGCAACCTTCAGAAAATGGAAAAAAGAGCCAAATGATGAAAACTGGAAACAGCACAAGCACTGGCAAGTTAAATGCAAAGCATTGATAAGGCAGGCAAAGCGGGAATTTGAGAAGAAACTTGCTACGGAAGCAAAAACACGAAATAAAGACTTTTTCAAGTACATTCGTAGCAAAAGGCCTGTGAGAGAGTCAATTGGACCATTAGATGATAGAGGGGTAAAAGGGGCAGTAAAAGGAGACAAGGCTATAGCAGAGAGACTGAATGAATTCTTTGCTTCGGTCTTTACTGAGGAAGATGTAGGGGTGTTACCCAAGACTGAAGTGGTATTTAAAGGTGATACTGCAGAGGAATTGAGAGAAATATCGCTACACCGGGAAGATATATTACAACTATTTGATAAACTGAATAGTAGCAAATCACCTGGACCGGATGGTATACATCCCAGAGTGTTGAAAGAACTGAAATATGAGATTGCAGACCTGTTATTGGTAATCTGTGAACTTTCATTAAAATCATCTGTAATACCTGAAGATTGGAGGGTCGCCAACGTAACACCAATTTTTAAAAAGGGTTCCAGGGGTGACCCGGGAAATTACAGACCGGTGAGCCTGACGTCAGTACCAGGGAAAATGGTAGAAGCCATCATAAAGAACAAAATTACACAGCATGTAGATAGTCATGGCCTAATGGGAGACAGCCAACATGGCTTTAGACAAGGCAGATCTTGTCTTACTAATCTGATCTGTTTTTTTGAAGGTGTGCATAAACAGGTAGACAAAGGTGAGTCGGTTGATATAGTGTATCTGGACTTTCAGAAAGCTTTTGACAAGGTCCCCCATCAGAGACTTTTGGCGAAGCTAAAAAGTCATGGGATAGCAGGCAGTGTACTATTGTGGATCGGGAACTGGTTAAAAGATAGAAAGCAGAGGGTAGGGCTAAATGGCCAATATTCCCAATGGAAAAAGGTGAATAGTGGAGTACCCCAGGGATCTGTACTGGGTCCGCTACTTTTTGACATATTCATAAATGACCTGGAAAAGGGAATAACTAGTGAGGTAATCAAATTTGCAGATGACACAAAACTGTTTAAAGTTGTTAAAACCCAAGAGGATTGTGGAAAACTGCAGGAGGATCTGGATAAATTGGAAGACTGGGCATCCAAATGGCAGATGAAATTTAATGTGGACAAGTGCAAAGTTATGCACCTAGGAAAGAACAACCCACACTATAGTTACAAGATGCAAGGCTCCACATTAGAAACCACCACCCAGGAAAAAGATTTAGGAGTCATCGTGGATAACATGTTAAAACCCTCCGCCCAGTGTGCAGCGGCGGCCAAGAAAGCAAATAGAATGCTAGGTATCCTAAGGAAAGGGATGGAGAATAAAACAAAGGATATTATAATGCCTCTGTATCGCTCCATGGTACGACCGCACCTTGAATATTGTGTGCAATTCTGGTCACCGTATCTTAAAAAGGACATAGAGTTATTAGAAAAAGTACAGAGAAGAGCCACCAAATTGGTGAAGGGGATGGAAGGCTACTCCTATGAAGAGAGGCTAAAAAGGTTAGGGCTCTTTAACCTAGAAAAGAGGCGGCTGAGGGGAGATATGATAGAGGTGTATAAATTAATGAATGGAGTGGAACGGATAAACGTGGATAAATTGTTTACGCTATCAGAATATAGAAGGACTAGGGGGCATGTAATGAAGCTACAGGGTAAACTATTTAAGACAAATAGGAGAAAATATTTCTTCTCTCAACGTGTAATCAAACTCTGGAATCTGTTACCGGAGGATGTAGTAAGGGCTGTTAGTATAGCTGGGTTTAAAAAAAGTTTGGACAAGTTCCTGGAGGAAAGGTCCATAAACCACTATTAAAAAGGGACCCAGGATATCAATGCTTGGCCTAGTACAAGCACTGCAGAACCTGTGTCTTTTGGGGAAACTGCTAGGTACGTATGACCTAGATTGGCCACTGTTGGAAACAGGATACTGGGCTTGATGGACCTCGGTCTGACCCAGTATGGCATTTCTTATGTTCTTATCTTTGTTAGTGATATAGTGGAAGGGCTTTCAGGTAAGGTTTGCCTCTTTGCGGATGATACCAAAATCTGCAATAGAGTAGACACCCAGGAAGAGGTAGATAACATGAGGAGGGATCTAGCTAAGCTTGAAGAATGGTCTAGAATTTGGCAGCTGGGATTTAATGTTAAAAAATGTAAGGTCATGCATTTCGGCTGCAGCAATCCAAGGGAGCAATATAGTATAGGGGGTGAAGTACTTTTGTCCACTAAAGAAGAGCGGGACCTAGGCGTGGTTGTGTCTGATGATCTTAAAGTAGCTAAACAGGTAGAAAAGGCGATGGCAAAAGCTAGAAGGATGCTTGGGTGCATACGGAGAGGAATGGCTAGCAGAAAAAAGGAGGTGATAATGCCTCTGTATAAGTCTTTGGTGCGACCTCATTTGGAGTATAGTGTGCAATTCTGGAGACCGCACCTTCAAAAGGATGTGAACAGGATGGAGTCGGTGCAGAGGGTGGCTCCTAAAATGATTAGTGGGCTTCATTATAAAGCATATGAGGACAGACTTAAGGATCTTAATATGTACACCTTAGAGGAAAGGCGGGATAGAGGTGATATGATTGAGATGTTTAAATACCTCCGTGGCATAAATGTTCAGGGAGAGAGCCTCTTTCAACTGAAAGCAAGTTCTGCTACGAGGGGACATGGGATGAGGGTGAAGGGAGATAGATTCAGGAGTGATATGCGGAAATATTTCTTTACGGAAAGAGTAGTGGATCCGTGGAATAGTCTCCCAGTGGAGGTGGTAGAGATGAGGACAGTAACTGAATTCAAAAAAGCATGGGACCAACACAGAGGATCTCTAAAGGTAAAAAGTGGACTGTTGTAGTTGTTGATATGGAAGGACAGACTAGATAGGCCATGTGGTCTTTTTCTGTCATCATGTTTCTATGTTTCTAGAAGCGCCAAAAAGCTTGCCATGCCGTTTCTCTTGGCCCTTCAACCCTCTTTTTGTCACCTATAAACATAAACTACAAGAAGAGAGCTTGTGATTGGGTCCCAAGCACTGGAAACACCATTTATATGTGTCCATGATGGAAATGATTCTTAAGCACTTGAAACACTTTTTAAAACCCCTGGTGAGTTTCTGGGTCATCTTGTAAGGACAAATAGCCACAGTGAAATCAAACAGTTCAATTTTGAAGAAAAAATATGTTCAAACCCAACTGAAGTGCCAAGCACCTAAGAGGACTGAGGCGATATGGAAGAAGAAAGGAAATTTTGAAGTGGGTGAAAATTCTTACTAATGGAAGAAAGTACGAACAGTGAATTGCGATAGCAAAACAACGAAGCAGAAAAGACCATAATATTGCATAAAATAACCACAGGTCACGTACTGATAGACAGCTGAAAAAAATCACGTCAAGAGGGGCTCTGTGGAAAAAAAAACAGGCTGACGCTAAGATACAGCCACCATAGCAGGCAGGAAAATACGCAGGGGCACGAGATCTTCTAGGAGGAGCTGGGAATGCTCCCATGCAGGCGCTGCATCGGATGACATCACCCATTCGTTAGGACTTTTTTCCTGCTTGTTCACAGAGAAACAAAAGGTTAACAAAAAATTTAAAATGACAAAAAAGGGAGTATTAGCTCCTTAAAGAGAGACAAGGAATTCTCTTAAGGTAGTCTTGTAAGTCTTAAGTCTTGTAAGTATTAGCGTATGTGTCTCATATCCCCTTGTGTTAAATGTACCCCCCAATTGACCGCTTTGACTCGGTGAAAAGCGGGATATAAATACAGCTAAATAAAAATAAATAAATAATAAATAGTCCAATGAAGAGTTATCAAAGTGCAGTATTTCTTTATTGATTTTATTTTCGCCTAATACACATTTTTTGTCTCTTCTAAAAGCTCCATGTTTTCAGAACTACTGCATAAATACACAGCTGGATATAGCGTAGTTACTCACCTGTAAGAAGTGATCTCTGGGAACAGCAGGAATCAGTCTTCACATATGGGTCAACGTCACAGATGGAGCCTGTGTGGGAATGCTCCCCAATATCCAATAGGAAAACCTTTTGGAGCACTCCACTGCACCTGTGTGCCTGCCTTCCCAACTCCTCTCCTCAGTTGAGTTTGTAGCTGAGAGGAAGAAGAAAAATAAAATAACCCTACAACTCCTAGGGGAAGAAGGTGGGATGTGAAGACTGATTCCTGCTGTTCCCAGAGATCACCTGCTACAGGGTAACTATGCTATCTCCAGGAACAAGCAGGAATGCAGTCTTCACATATGGGACTCACTAGCTCCCAGGTACTAGACTGGTAGGGGTGGGTAGAGAAGTGTGATTTCTGAGGGAAAAAACCTGTAGCTGAAGAGTCTGGAATAGTTGTGGACCACTGGACTCTATTTCAGGAGGCGATACTTTCCCAGTGATAGTCTGGAACTTTGCAGAAATCTGGGACAGAGGGTAGGAGTTGAGTTTAAGTCCCAAAGAAGTGCTGGAGTACACCTTAGCAAAGACAGCATCCTGAAAGGAGTCTCTGTCCAGACAGTAATGTGCAGCAGAAGTATGAATGGAGGACCAGGTAGCTGCCCGGTAGATGTCCTCAATGGCTACTTAACAGAGACTGGCTATGGAAGCTGCCATAGCTCGCACATTTTGAGCAGTGACATGTCCCTCCAAGGAGAGTCCTGCTTGTGCATAAGCAAAAGAAATGCAATCTACTATCCATCTAGATAGAGTACGTTTCCATCACTGGTAGACTCAGTTGACTAGGATCAAAGGAAATTAATAATTAAGAGGATCTTCTATGATCTTTAGCTCTATCCAAGTAGTAGGCCAGCACTCGCTTGCAGTCTAAAGTGTGTAGCACTGCTTCAGCCAGAGATGCATGTGGTCTAGAGAAGAAAATCAGGAGAGATACTGACTGGTTTAGATGGCAAGGAGAAACCACATTCAGGAGGAAGTGTGGATGGGTACAGGGAACCACCTTGTCATGGTGGAACAGAGTATAGGGGGGATCCACCACAAGAGCTTGCAGCTCGCTGCGAGCTGAAGTGAGGGAAATAAGGAAGATGACTTTCCAAGATAGGAACTTCAGTGAAGTGGTGGCTAAAGGTTCGAAAGGTGGCTTTAGAAGATGCGCCAGAACCAAATTCAGATCCAAGACCACTGGAGGTGGCTTAATGGGTGGCTTGGACAGCAGGAGACTCTGCATGAAGCGTGCTACTAAGGGGCGTGAGGAGATAGGCTGTCCATCCATTGGTCTGTGAGAGGCTGCAATGGCACTAAGGTGAACTCTCATCGAGTTAGTTTTAAGACGTGTCAAGGATAAGTGGAAGAAATATTGTAGAAGCAACTCCAACGGGCAAGAAAAGGGGTTAATGTCTTTTGGGGAGCACCAAAGGGCAAACCTGTGCCATTCGAAGGAATAAGATCGCCTGGTGGAATCCTTACGAGATGCAAGGACATCCTTGACTGCCTGTGGTAGGTCGAGGTCGGCAAGTACTAGCCCTTCAGCAGCCAAGCTGTTAGGCGTAGGGAGTGAAGATTGGTATGGAGGAGCATTCTATGGTCCTGAGAGAGGAGGTCGGGTACACATCCCAGGTTGAGTGGCCAAGTCTGTGCAAGGCAAAGAAGCAGAGGAAACCAATGTTGATGGGACCAGAAGGGGGCTTTGAGAATCAACGAGCCCCTGTCGAACTGTAGCTTGACCAGCATCTTGGGTATCAAGGGGATGGAAGGGAATGTATAGAGCAGTCCCTGTCTGCAATGGAGGAGGAAGGCGTCGGGGCCTATCGGTGCAGTGACGGAACCTTGGAGCAGAAAAGTGGAAGCTGCAGGTTTTGCGGAATGGCAAAAAGTGGGGTTCCCCATGTTTTGAAGATAGAGCGGCCATCTCCTGAATCGTGTGGACGAAGGATATGGCTTATCCTGTCCACAAGGACATTGAGTTTGCCTGGGAGGTACATTGCTCTGAGGTGAATGTGGTGGGAGATGGCAAAGGACCATAAGTGAATCACTTCCTTGCAGAGGAGACAGGACCTGATTTCCCCCTCATTGTTCACGTAGAACATGGCAACTTGGTTGTCTGTCCTGACCAGAACAGGCTGCCCCGAAAATTGGGGTTGAAAAACCCGAAGAACATTTGTCAGTGCCCGTAGTTCTAGCAGGTTGATCTGCAGGGCATATTCCTGTGGTGTCCAAGTCCCTGTGTAGTCAGGTTGTTAAGATGTGCCCCCCTACTGAGCTTGGAAGCATCCACTGTCAAGGTGCATCGAGGTGAGGCATCTGGAAAGATGACCTGACAAGAAGGTTCTGTGGGGAACACTACCACTGAAGGGACTTGATCATTTGAGGGGTGATGTGGATCTTGTCTCTGGGATGCCCCTTTGCTTATATCTTTTGAGAAGACAGAGTCCATTGTGCTTGTTGCATGTGTAATTGAGCTTAAGGGATGACATGGCCCATGGAGGCCATGTGTCCTAATTGTCGCAGCATCTCTTGATCTGTTACTCGGCTTTGCTCTTGTATCCCTTTTCCAGCTCGATAAGGCGGGCACAGTGATCCTGTGGGAGGAAAACTCGGGCCTGTTGAGTGTCTAAGAGAGTTCCGATGAACTCCAGTCTTTGGGTTGGAGCGAGGTGAGACTTTGGGAAGTTTATGACAAATCCCAGGTGTTGGAGCACCGTGATGGTGTGATGAAGGGAGAGTCTTAACTCTTGAAGGGAGTCTCACTGATCAGCCAATCATCTAAATAAGGGAAGATAAATACCCCCAAAGTGCGTAGGTAGGCAGCAACTACTGCCATGCATTTAGTGAAGACCCCTGGGGCAGAGGCTAGATCGAAGGGGAGAACCCGGTATTGATAATGGCTTCCTTGAAACATAAAGTGCAGATACTATTTGTGCAAAGGATGGATCAGAAAATGTGTACACGCCTCTTTTAGGTCTAGAGAACATAGCCAATTGTGTCTCTGGAGGTATGGTAGAAAAGTTCCTAGGGAAATCATTTTGCATTTTTCTCGGACTATGAATTTGTTTAGGTCTCTGAGATCCAAGATAGGCCTGAACCCTCGAGTTTTCTTTGGAATGAGAAAATATGGAGAGAAGTAGTCCATCCTTTCTTGAGGAAGAGCAACTCTTTTTATGGCACCTCTTCTTTTAAGAGTGCTTTGAAGGGTTTGTGTGGGATAATCTTCTGTGAAGCTGGTGTGGGGTAAGGTTTGGAAGTGAAGCTGATAACCCCTTTGGACAATCTGGAGAGTCTAGATGCTCTGATGTTATGAGGTGCCACATGTGGGCAAAGTGGCAAAGTCTGCCTGCTATGTGGAGAGAGGAAGAAGTAGTCAAAAACCAGGTGCAGGTTGTGGCTGTGCGGCTGGTTGAGGCTTACAATCCTTTATTTATTTTATTTATTTAAACGGATTTGGTATACCGCCTTATCATGAAATCAAAGCGGTTGGCACAGCAAATAATCAATGAAGGGTGAGTTGTCATTAGCATGCAGTGGGAGAATCTTTGTGTCCTTCCCAACAAGCTGGAAAAAAAAATGTTTTGTTTACGGTAAATATTGTTTTTCTTCTACTTGCTGGTTGGTGCAGGATTTAAGGAATCTGAATAAGATTGTCCAGACCTAGCAACAGATTCTTTCCTTTGAAAGGGAATAAACTTGCATACTTTCCTTCTGTGTGGTCTGTGAGCTTTATTCCCCTGGATTCCAGCCAGCCGGAGCAGCACACCGCAGATGAGGGTTCAGGATTCCCTGGCCTGGAGTGACCAGCAAGAAGCAGACCCTTTACAGTGAGTGTGGTCGATTTTGATGTGAGCTATATACATTGTGCGCTTAGGATACATATTTACAGGGATGGCTTCGTTATCTTAATGTTTGATTAGGAGTCATTCTATGAGGTCCTTGAAGTGGTCTGTGAATAGTTCAGTTTTAAGCAGCTTTCTGAATTCTTTGATGATGTTTGTTGCTCTGAGGTGGTCAGGGAGAGTTCCATATGGCGGGGGCTGCTAGGGTGAAAGCTCGTTTTGATGTGGTTTGGTTTGTTCTGGTGAAGTCCTCTGGGGTTCTGATGTTGTTCGATGTTCCCTTTCTTCTTGGTCTTTTGCTGTTGTCAGTTGTTATGAGTTGTTGTAGGCTGTCTGCAGATAGGTTGTTTATTATTTTGAAAGTGGTTAGGAGAACTTTGTAGCGGACTCGTGAGCTGATTGGGAGTCAGTGAAGGTGGTATAGTATGGGGGTGATGTGTTCGTGGGTTGTACTGTCTGTTATGAGTCTTGCGGCTGTGTTTTGTGCTAGTTGAAGTGGTTGGGTTGATTTTTTTGGTAGTCCTAGGTAGATGTGGTTGCAATAGTCTAGTGTGGGTGTGATGATGGCTTGGCATACTGTTCGAAAATGCTCGGGAGCTAGGATGGGTTTTGAGTCGTCTGATTGTCCTCATCTTGACGTAGGCGCTCCTGGTGGTCTTCGCAATGTGGGATTGTAGGTTGAGCTCCCTGTCAAGTGTTATTCCCAGGTATTTTATCTCTTGTTTTATTGGTATGGTGGCATTGTTCAGGTTGATGGAGGGCGTGGGTGAGAAAGTTTGGTCTCTTGTTATGATCAGTGCTTCGGTTTTGTTATAGTTTATTGCTAAGTTGTTTTCTTGCAGCCAGTTTGACATTTCTTTGAAGCAGTTGGCTATGTTGGTGTAGTCCGGTTTGGTTAGGTTGATTGGTGTGAATATCATTATATCGTCTGCATATACGGTGTATTGAATATTGAAGCTCCTGATGATTGTGCTGATGGGTTGTATGTAAAGGTTGAAAAGCAGGGCGGAGAGTGATGAACCTTGTGGGACTCCCTGTGTGACGCTGATGGGTTGAGAGGTCTTTGATCCACATCTGACCTGGAGCTGTCTGTTCTCCAGGTAGGATGTAAACCATCTCAGGGTGGTGTCGTGTAGGCCGCCTCTTCAAGTCTTGTTAGTAGGGCTGCTTGTGTTGGTGAGGGCCCTGCTGCCTTCTGCTGAGGTTGATAGGCAGCAGAAGGCGGGTAAGAAGGATTGTATCTCTTCTTTTTAGAACAGAAAGATTTCTTGGGAAGAACCTTCCTCTTGGATGGGTCAGCTGTTTTCCTGGAAAGACATTCTAGGGTGAGATCATCTGTTTCAATCTCCCCTGTTTTTTCCCTCCAATCCTTGCCAAAAAAGGTTTTCTCCAGTACATGGGATATTGGCCAGTTTATCCTGGACCCATTGCACGAGATCTGATGTCTGCAACCTGGCCATACTGATGCCTGTAACCTGGCCCCAATGCAGACTGCTAAAGCTCTGCTTGTTGATGCGAAGGCATCAAAAGAGGCTCTGGGAAGAAACTTAGAAGTATTTTTGCCTTGCTTGATGAGTGTCAGGAATGCACTATGCTTATCCTCAGGAAACAGGGGCTGAAAGTTTCCAGATCCCTGGTGACATTATTCAAAAGCATGCACATGTACGAGGTTATTCTGGAGGCCAGCATATACAAGTTTATTCTGGAGGCCAACATGCATGCTTGGAAGCATTGATGCCCAAAGACATTGAGTGTCCTCGAGTCTCTGCCAGGTGGCATGGATGTTTTTTAAAGAGCTCTTTATTCGACGCATCACAGATTCCACCCTACTGAGTGGTAGGGAGGCTGAGGTTTTTGGAAGCCTGGGCACTCTGGTACTTGGTATTGAGTCTCTTGCTGACAGAACCATGAGCGGGGCTTCCCAAATGTGGAGCATAAGATCCTTCAGGATACGATGCACCAGTAAGGTAGCCGCCTCCTTGGGTGTGGTAGGGTATTGGAGTATCTCCAATTCCTCTGCCCTTGGTTCCTCTTCTGAGGCTACTGTGATGTCAAGCCCTGCTGCCATGTCACATATAAAGTCCTGAAAGGACATATCTTCTGGTGTGGACAGATGCCGTTCCTGAGGCGGCTAAGGGTCCGAAGAGAAGTCTGGAAGTTCTCGGGAATTGAGTGACCCCTATCAGATTCTGAAAAATTGGAATCAGAGTCCAGTAAGAAATCAAAGTATTGGCGGTCTTGGGTTTCCACCTCGATGCTTCATGGACATCGAAGGTCGATGCTGATAAAGATACTCAGAGATATCAGAACCGAGACCCATGGCGGTTTGAGTCTGTTGGATACCGGGGATATCGATTGGTTCTGACGAAGGTATCGACCTCAGGGGTTCCAACAATGCTGGTTCGAGGGCCAGATTTGGCCCCATATGCCTGACTGTAGGCTCGGTGCCTAAGCCTGCACTCCTGAACCTCTCAATGTTATCAATACCGAGGCTGCCAGGAGTGATGCCAAACTCCTCTCGAGAGCTAGCATGTGCTGGTCTGGGGAGACAGCTGATGTCTGGGTGGTCATCTATGGGGCTCTGAGCCATTGTCCCAGAACATGGAACTGGTAGCTCTCTGGAGGTCAATGCCTCAGGAGTGTCCCGGAGCCCCACCTGTGCTTTGGAGGACAGATCCTCCTGCTGGGGCTGTTTGGCTAGCCGGTCTGCATCAGAAGCAACTCTAGGTAAGTCTCGATGCTATGCTGGATCTTCTCTCTGGCCTTGGTATCGGTGTTTGATGCCACTGCCTAGGATTTGGGAATGGCCAGAGACTTTGACTTACTTTTGTGTTTGGACTTGAAGAAACCTATCAGACGAAGTCGATGCCCTCCAAGTGGAAGACACTGAAACAGAGCACGAGGCGAACGACGATTCATATTTGTCTGGCTCAGTTCTTGAGGCCTCTCTTTGTCAATTGTTTGATGTTCAGGGCCCAAACATTTTAGACACCAGATATGTTCATCAGTGACTGATATAGTACCGGCACACTTTGCACATTTTTTAAAACCACCAGTTGGCTTTTCCATGCCTTAAAAAAGTTGTCTTCAAGATTGAAGATAAGGCTATGAAGGCCTAGAGGCCTAGTTTTGTGGTGAAAACCGCAATGAAAATTAAAGTAAAGAAAAAATAAAAATAGAAAGATTTATCGGGACCGGTGTCGACAGTAAGGCAGAAGCATGAGGCTACACAAAAATAGAGAAGTTTTTCAGCGGTGAAAGGAATGATGTGTCCTGCTGGCTCCACAGAAAACGAAGAACTGATGAAGAGAGTTGGGAAGGTGGGGAAGCAGGCACGCAGGTGCAGTAGAGTGCTCCCAAGGGCTTTCCTATTGGAGCTGGGGAGTGTTCCCACGCGGGATCTGTAGGTGACTTTCACCCATATATGAAGACTGCATTCCTGTTTGTTCCTGGAGATAACAGATATATTGCATAAAATCATCTGTATCATTTATTTTTAAAGAAATTCAATTTTAATTTCAGACATTAACTGATTTTCCTTTATACCTATAAGAATCAACATCATACCATATTTAAAAGCAATTTCAGCCTATTCAAATTTCTGGAATCAAGTTCTGTAAACTAACATACTTAATCAGTGGCTCCCATTTCCTACATGTGCTGCATAATTTGATCTTTCCTGCATGATCTACCACTGCTGAGGAATAAGGCTGACCCGAGGCATGTGTGAGAATGTCGCTCACACATGGCTCCACACCTCGAGGAGCCCCGTGCGCACCTGACCGGCTTAAGGTAAGGCTCGAAGCCTGGCTCCCTGAATCACTTCTGCACAGTTGGGGGAGCATTTTCCTTTTACTCCCATGGCTGTGCTACGTTTCAGCCGCTAGCGCCACTCACTTCATAGAGGCTAAACAGGGGCACTTCCTATCTTGCACAAGAGACAGAAGTGCCTCTGTTTAACTTCTATGAAGTGAGCGACGCCGGCGGCTGAAACAGCACAGCCACGGGAGAAAAAGGAAAATGCTTCAGTGACTGTCTACTCCCATAGCTGTGCAGAGATGAGTGGGGGAGCTGGGCTTCGAGCCTCACCGGCTCCCTCTTAAGCCAGTCAGGCGGCCATGGGGCCCCTCGTGGTATGGAGCCATGAGGGGGGGGGGGGGGAGAAGCCGCTGGCATTGGAAGAGGACTGCTACTTGGGGCTAGAATGGGAAATAAGCTAATATTGGGGAATGGGGAGACAGCAACTGAAAGGAACACAATGCTGGGAGGGACTGGAGGGGGGGCTAATATTGGGGGCCAGGATTGGAAAAGGGCTGCGGCTGGGGGATGGAGGGACTAAAAGGGAGCTGATGCTGGGAGGGACTGGAGGAGGACTGATCCTGGGGGGCTAAGAGTGGAAATGGGATGATGCTGGGGGATGGGGAGAATGGGGCTGGGAGGGACTGGAACTAAAAAGGAGCTGATGCTGGGGGAGGACTAGAAGGGAGTGTGGTGGGGGGAGAAAAAAAGAAGCTGGGGGAGTGAGGACGGAGAGAGTAACATTTTGTGTGGGAGGGAAGAAAAAAGATCATACAGAGGGAAGAGCTGAAAGAGGGGCATAACAATGAATGCTGGGTTAAGGAGGAAGAAAGGGAGAGTTAATGAATTTCGGAGAAGGAAGTAACTGGATGGGTGCACGGAAGAGATGTAGGAGGCAGTACTGGGGACAGGGAGAAGGGGGAGGGTAGGGACTGGGAATTAGGTGGAGACTTTAAAATTGGGTGGGAGAAAAGAAGAAGACAGTATCTAAGATTAGCTGGGTATTGGGAAAGTACGTGGGGAGAGTAAGTGGGGGCCCAAGAGATGGCACAACTCACTGTGCACGCAGCTCCAGCATCGTGCAGTTTCATATTTCTTTCTCTGAGTCAGCAACAGCTGTTAATGCTGCCTGTAGCATTCACTTCCAGTCTGCAGGGCCATTCATCGGAAGTGAATGCTACAGGCAGCACTGGCTGCTGTGTGCTGACTGAGAGAAGGAAAGATAAAGCTGGGGACCGTGCTATGAAATCTTTCTTCTGCTAACTCAGAAAAAGAAAGAACACGCCAGGGATGGTGTTATATATAAATATCTAGAGAGAGAGAGAGAGGTGGATTTTAAGTTATGAGAGAGAAGGGATATATTGGCCTGGAATGGAGAGGAACAGGGGAGAGAGAGAAGATGCTGCGCTGAGAAGGGAGATAAGAGAGATGCCGGACTACTGCAGGGGGAGAGGTAGGAGAAGGGGAAGGGGATAGAAAGCTGATGGCCTATGGGGGGTGGTCTATGGTGGGGGAAAAGGGCTGGAGAAGAAGAAGAGAAAGCATGAGATGCTGGACTTTGGGGGGTAAAGCAGAAGGGTGAGGGGATTGGGAAATGCTGAATTGAGGTGGTGAGAAAGAGAGGGAGGAAATGGTGGGCATGACGGACTATGTGAGAGAGGTCATGGGAAGCTGGCAAGAAGATGAATGAGAGCAGAATGATGATTACAGAGGGCTGAAATGTGGTAATAGGGAGTGGGTGAAAGACAGAGGAGAATAAGAGACTAGCGAAGGAGAGAGATGAGAAATGGAGGAGCTGGGCTGGAGGGTAGAAGAGTAGATGGAAAGTTTCTAGGTGAAAAGTCAAAAGGGGATTGAGGATGGATGGTTGAACATGAGTAGATGAATGAGTAAAGAAAGAAACGGAGAAAAGAACAAAAAGCGAAAGATCAGTATGTCAGAGGTGAATATAGACAGAAAATGGAAAAAAATAGAAGGACAAATGGACAGCAGACAATGGAGAGTTAGCAGAAGACACAAAGAAAACAAAAGAGAGAGACAGAGACAATAGCGACGGAAAAATAAAATGCCCAAAGAACAAAGGTAGAAAATGTGTAGTTACTCACCTGTAACATGTGTTCTCCGGAAACAGCAGGAACAGTCCTCACATATGGGTGACATGGGCGCAGATGGAACCCGTGCGGAACCTTTCCCCAGCTTACAAAGAAAGCCTTTGGGAAATGCTACCCCGCATGTGTGTCCCCTTCCCAACCTGGGGTGCCATCTTGCTCAGTCAGATGACATAACTAGGACGGTAGTAAAATTAAAATAAGGTAGGGAGCCTGGAGCTAGGGAGTCCCATATGTGAGGACTGATTCCTGCTGTTCCCGAAGAACAAGTTACATGTGAGTAAGTATGCTTTCTCCAGGAATAAGCAGGAAGTCAGTCCTCACATATGGGACTCCCTAGCTCCAGGCTGCAGAGGACCACACCAAGACAGCACCAACAGCGACCAATCAGGTAGCCGTGAGTTGCAGAAGATGAATCCCCACAGAAACTCTGCAAGACACTAGCGTCCAGCGACACTATCACTCCGGTAGCCTAAACACAGAAGGGTCGGAGGGCAGGAGTTGCCTACACCCCAAGACTATTATGGAGTACTGCCTGGCCAAAGGCACTGTTCCTGTGGGACTCGCTCTCCAGGAAGTCGTGAGCTGCGAATATACGAATTGAAGACCATGTGGCGGCCTTGCAGATTTTCATCACCGGTACTGAGCAGAGGTTGGCCACTGATGTGGCCATTGTCCTCACGCAATGCGCTGTGATCTGGTGCTCAAGGGAGAGGCCAACTCACTGATAGGCGAGGGTAATACAGTCTGCCACCCAAGTGGACAGAGTTTGCTTAGGTCATGGAGAGCCCCAGTCTACTGGGGACATAAGACACGAAAAGATGAGGAGCTTTCCAATGGGTCCGAGTCCGCTGTAAGTAGAAGGACAGGGCCCGCTTGCAATCTAGTGCATGAAGTATTAGTTCCTCCCTCCCGGCGTGAAGGGGGGGGAGGACCACCTCTTGGTTGAGGTGGAAAGGAGATACCACCTTCGGGAGGAACTTGGGGTATGTGCGGAGCACCACCCTGTTCATATAGAACCTCATATATGGCGGATCCGCCACCAGGGCCTGGAATTTGCTCACCCTTCAAGCAGACATGAGGACCACCAGGAAAGTCAAAGATAGGTATCTCAGGTGGCTTGAATGGCGGTTTAGTGAGCTTGGAGAGCACCACATTGAGATCCCATTCTGCTGGCAGAGGGGGGCTTTGATAACAGGAGGCCCCGGAGGAACCTAGAGACCAGGGGTTGGACTGAGAGTGGTTTTCCCTTAATAGGGTGGAGGTGCACGGCTATGGCGCTCAGGTGCACCCTCTCAGAGTTTGATTTCAGCCTGGTGTGCAACAGGTTAATAGGTATTGAAGTATGGAGTTGCAGGAGAAGGGATTTTCCCCCCTTTCAGCAGCTATGCTGTTAGCAACCCCAGATTGGGGTGCAGTAGGAAGCCCTTCTCCTGGGACAGTATGTCCGGAGTTTGATCCAGTGGGACTGGGAGCGCAACAGAGGGAACCATGGTTGCCTGGGCCATCTGGGGGCGATCAGTGTAACAGATGCCTTCTTGCTCTGGACCTTGAATAGGGTCTTGGCAACTAGGGGTGGGGTCAGTGGGAATCCTTAGAGCAGGCCCTCAGACCACGAGATCAGTAAGGCATCTGCTGTCATTCTCCCTGGGTGCGGCTGTCATGAGCAGAAGCAGGGAAGCTGTGTATTGTCCGGGGAGGCAAAAAGGTCCATCAAAGGCCTGCCGAAGAGGTGGAAGAGCCTCCTTGCCACCATGGGGTTCAAGCGCCACTCATGTGGGCGAAGGACTCTGCTTAGTCCGTCCGCTATGCAATTAACCTGTCCTGGTAGGTATACCTCTCACAGGAGCATGTTGTTACGCACCATGAAGGAGAGGAGGGCCACTGCATCCTGGCAGAGGGAGTACGAGCCCATGCCCCCCTGCTTGTTGATATAAACCATGGCAACCTGGTTGTCTGTCTGGATCAGGACCGGACGGTGTCGCAGGCAGTGGCGGAACACTCGCAGGGCCAGGAAGATTGCCTTGAGTTCCAGGATATTGATCTGCAAAAGCAACTCCTCCTGGGACCAGCTGTCTTTTGTTCAGCAGTCTCTGCAATGCACCCAACCAAACCCAGGAGGGAGGTGTCTGTGGTGCGGGTGCCTGGAATGGCATTCCCGCCTGGAGGTGGCGCAAGTTTTGCCACTGGATGAGGGACTCCTCCAGTTGGTGGGTAACTCTGACCCTGTCCCATAGCCTGCCCATGGCTTGAGTCCACTGTGAGCGGAGGAACCAGTGGGCTGTCTGCATGTGTAGGTGGGCTAATGATGTGATGTGGACCGTTGAGGCAATGCAGCCTAGTAGCCGGAGACGAGTCAGTATGGACCGGTGGTGTTGTACCTCTCCTGCCAGGTGCATGAGGCGGTCTGCCCTTCCTCTTGGGAGAAACCATAGTTACTCACCTGTATCAGGTGACCTCCGGAAACAGCAGGAATTTAGTCTTCACATATGGGTATTGTTGGTACCGACAGAGCCTGTGCAGGAACACTCCCCAGCATCCAATTAGAAAGCTTTTGGGAGCATCCCACAGCGCCTGCGTGCTGCCTTCCCACCTTTCCCAAATGTCTCTCTCCAGTTGAGTTTAAAGCTGAGACAAAGAGAGAAAGAGAGGGAGAGAGAAAAAGAGAGAGATAGAGAGATACAACTCCTAGAGGAGGTGGGTGTGTTGTGAAGACTAGATTCCTGCTGTTCCCGGAGATCACCTGTTACAGGTGAGTAACTATGCTATCTCCAGGAACAAGCAGGAATGTAGTCTTCACATATGGGGACTCCCTAGCTACAGATGCCAGGGAGAAACCCCAGAAGTTGTGTGCCCTTTTGAAAGGGCTCCACTTCCCCCCATGGATCTCTGGCATCCTACCAGGGATGGTGGGTAGGAGTTGATTAAGTATGGAACAGGTGATGAAGAACAGCCTGACCAAACAAGGCATCCCGGCGGGAATCCTTGTCCAAGCAGTAATGGGCTGTGAAGGTATGAACCGAGGTCCAGGTAGCTGCTCAACAGATGTCGTCGATAGACACAGAGTGAAGATGAGCCATAGAGGCTGCCATGGCTCTCACATTGTGCGCTGTGACATGGCCTTCAAGAGGAAGGTTCTTACTAGGATAGGCAAAAGATATACACTGTGTAATCCAGTTTGACAGTGTCCTTTTGGAGACTAGAAATCCTAAATGACTAGGATCAAAAGCAACAAAGAGTTCAGAGGACTTTCTATGTTGCTGCGTCCTTTGCAAGTAAAAGGCCAAAGCTCTTTACAGTCCAAAGTATGAAGATTCCTTTCTGCATTAGAGGCATTAGGCCTTGGGAAAAAAAACAGGAAGGTAAACTGCTTGGTTTAAATGAAAAGGTGAAACCACCTTCGGCATAAAGTGAGGATGAGTCCTAAGGACTACCTTATCATGATCGAACCTTGTATAAGGAGGATCAGCCACCAATGCTTGCAATTCACTGATGCGATGTGCTGATGTGATTGCAATAAGAAAAATAACCTTCCAGGGAAGGAATTTCAAAGAGGTAGTAGCTAATGGTTCAAAAGGCGGCTTCATGAGCTGGCCAAGAACCAGATTTAAATCCCATGCCACCGGTGGTGGCTTAACGGGAGGCTTAGTTAGAAGAAGGCCTCTCATAAATCTCGCTATGATAGGATGAGAGGAAATAGATTGTCCATTTAAAGGCTTGAGAGAAGCTGCAATAGCACTCAAATGAACTCTCACTGAAATGGTCTTAAGCCCTGCATTAGACAAATGAAAGAGATATACCAGTAATGATTCCAGAGGTATTGCAAGAGGGTTAAGACCCTTCTGCGAACACCATATGGTAAACCTTTTCACTTGAAAGCATAAGAGTGTCTTGTAGATGGTTTCCTGGAAGCATAAAGGATATCCTTTACTTGCTGAGAAAGGTTAAGACCATGAAGTTCTAGGCTTTCAGCAACCAGGCCCTGAGATGTAGAGACTGGGGATTGGGATGCCACAGCATCCCGTCCTCCTGGGATAGAAACATAGAAACATGATGACAGAAAAAGACCACAAGGCCCATCTAGTCTGTCCTTCCATAACAACAACTACAACATAGAAACATGACAACAGATCCCAACTCCAGAGATGGAGCTTGAGAGAGATGTAAGAGCAGAGGGTACCACACTTGTCGTGGCCAACGTGGGGCTATGAGAATCATATGGCCTCTGTCTTTCTGAAGCTTGAATAAAGTTCTGGGAATGGGTGGGAAGGCATACAGAAAGTCAAGACCCCAATGGAGGAGGAAGGCATCCCTGGCCTGACAACCCTGAACTGGAATTCTGGAACAGAACCGGGGAAGTTTGGCATTCAGCGGACTAGCAAAGAGGTCTATGTCCGGGGTTCCCCAAAACTGGAAACCTTTGGCCACCTGGTCTGCATGGAGAGACCATTTGTATGGAAGCAGAACTCGACTGAGTCTGCCCAAGAGTTTTGAATGCCTGGAAGATACACTGCAAGGAGATGAATCTGATGCTCTCTGGCGAGGTCCCAAAGTCTCAAAGCTTCGTTGCAGAGCGACAGAGAGCCTGTTCCACCCTGCTTGTTCACATAGAACATGGCTACCTGGTTGTCCGTCTGAATTAGGACTGTTTTGTAGCTGAGCTGGGTGTGAAACACTCGAAAAGCAAGAAAGATTGCTCTGAGCTCTAGGAGATTGATGTGTAGATCGGTCTCCTGTGGAGTCCAGGAACCCTGGGTAGAGAGGCCGTGCAAATGGGCTCCCCAACCCACCTGTGAGGCATCTGTTGTTAGATTTACTTGGGGTGGGGGTTGCTGAAAAGGGGACCCCACCAACAGATTCTGGGGCGACTGCCACCATTGGAGAGACAAAATAAGACGATCTGAGGTTGCTATTTTGTCTGACAGGGAACCTGACGCCTGAGTCCACTGAGTGGATAGAGTCCACTGGCCTGCCCTCATATGGAGGCGGACATAAGGGACCACATGCACGGTGGATGCCATATGGCCTAGCAATTGTAACATTTCCCGAGCAGTGAGGTGAGGCTTTAGCATTGCTTGGGAAGCTAACTGCACAATGCGAAGGCAGCGGGACTGTGGAAAATAGGCCCTTGTCTGTCTGGTATCCAGCAGGGCTCCTATGAACTCTAGAGACAGAGTGGGAGCTAGGTTGGATTTTGGGAAGTTTATGACAAGTCCCAAATATTGAAGGATACGCATTGTGCGAGATAGAGAAAACCTGGCCTCTGGCTCTGATGGGGCTCGAATGAGCCAATCGTCCAAGTAAGGGAAGACGAATATTTTTAGGGTGCGGAGAAATGCTGCCACCACAGCCATGCATTTTGTGAACACCCTTGGTGCCGAGGCCAGGCCAAAAGGAAGAACTCTGTATTGGTAGTGCTTATTTATTTATTTATACTCTCTTATATACCGCACTATTCAGCATCAGCGCGGTTCACATAGAACAAAAATCTCAGTACATTCAACATACATGAGTTTACAGATAACAAGGGAAAGGAACTTGGATAAACAAGGGAAACTATTTACAACCTATTATATTGAAATAGAAAGCGAAGAAACCTTCGGTTAGTTGGATGGATTAGAACATGAGTGTACACATCCTTGAGATCTAGAGAACAAAGCCAGTCCTGACTTTGAAGGTATGGCAGTAGAGTTCCCAGAGAAATCATTTTGAATTTCTTTTTGAACAGGAATTTGTTCAATTCTCTGAGGTCCAAAATGGGTCTGTGCCCTCCTGTTTTCTTTGGAATAAGGAAAAAGGGGGAATAGAACCCTGCACCTTGTTGATGAATAGGTACTTCTTCTATTGCCCCTTTGGCAAGAAGCAGACTGACCTCGTGATCTAACTGGGAGTTGAGAGAGGTCTGAGAATTGAACTGTCTTACCATTGTAGGAGGGGGCATGCTGAGGAAGTGAAGCTTGTATCCCTCTCTTACAATGGACAGAGTCCAACTTTCTGTTGTTATCTGACCCCATCTGGGGGCAAAATACCATAACCTTCCTGGAATGGTGGAAGGCTCTGGCCCGTTCAGGGCCCGGAAGACAAAGTTCTCTAGATGGGAGTCAAAGCCCCTGTGGAGGCTGAGTCTGTTGAGCCAGTTGAGGCTTAGCAGCCTTTGTTTTTCTTTGTTTAGGTTGTTGCTGACCCTTTTGGGCAGACTGACCCGAACAATGCCCTTGCTGGGTATAGGACGGGTAGAACTTCTTGTTTCTAGTGAAGAATGGTTTTTTGTAGGATTTTTTCCTTGCAAGATCAGCTGTAGATTTTGATAATTTATCCAAGGTGAGATTATCAGCATCTAGCTCATTAGCTTTCTCTTGCCAATTTTTGCCAAAGAGATTTTCTCCTGTGCAAGGAATTTTCCCCAGTTTGTCCTGTACCCAAAGTTCCAAGTCAGATGCATGGAGTCAGGCAATCCTACGTGCGCCTATGGCAATAGCAGAAGTTCTGCTTATGCACTCAAAACAATCAAAAGCTGCACAATTTACGAATTTGGAAACATCCTGAGCATGTTTGATAAGTGCAAGATAATCTTGTCTATTATCATCAGGAAAGAGAGGGCTCATAAGCTCTAGATCTCCTGTAACTTTCTTAAGGAACGGTCCCATTTATTTATTTATTTAAACGGATTTCTATACCGCCTTATCCTGCAATCAAGGCGGTCTGAACAGCAAACAATCAATAAGATACATGTCTAGTGTGCGCATGCAGTGAGTAGTGTATGCGTGTGAGTGTGTCTGATCGTTGATTCTTGGTGTGCTATTTACAGCGTGCGCTATTTACAATGCTATGGGTATCAGGTCCTTGCTTAATTGCTATTATAGTGACATTGGGGGGGGGGGTATTGAGGTGTCTGTTGCATGGTTTAAGTAATGTCACCGTAGTGTTCTATGAAGAGGGTCGTCTTCAGTAGTTTCCTGAAACCCTTAAGGTCTGTTGTTGAACGCAGTTCGTCGGGGAGGGCGTTCCAGATTGTTGGTGCCGCCTTTGATAAGGCTCGTTTTTCAGTGTCCTTGCGTATCCTGTTGATGTCTTTAGGTGTGTTGACACGGTTGGAAGTGCCTCTTCTCCTCAGTCTTGTGCTGTTGTCGGGTTGTATGAGTGGGTGTAGGCTGAAAGCTGATGACTGTTGTTTGATTTTAAAAATGTTTATGATTGTTTTGTATCTAATGCGGGCACTGATAGGTAGCCAGTGGAGCTCTTTTAGGGTGGGTGTGATGTGTTCTCGTCTTGTGGTGCCGGCTATTATGCGTGCTGCAGTGTTTTGTGCCAGTTGCAACGGTCTTAGTGTCTGTTTCGTTTGGCCCAGATAGATTGGGTTGCAGAAGTTTAGGATTGGGGTTATTAGTGCCTGACAAATTGTGCGGAAGTGTTCCTGAGCGAGGAGGGGCTTGAGGCGTCATACTAGTCTCATCCTGTGGTAAGCATTTTTGGTGGTTCTACTGATGTGGGACTGAAGGTTAAGTTCTTTGTCCATGGTCACTCCAAGGTATTTCACTTCTGATTGTATGGGTATGGTTTTGGTACCTATCTTGATGTCGTGGGGGGGGGGGGGGGGATGAAGTCAGAGTTTCGTGTGATGATTAGCGCCTCGGTCTTGCTGTAGTTTATAGTCATATTGTTGTCTTGAAACCAGGTGTTCATGTCTGCGAGACAATCTGTTATCTTGGTGTGGTCTGGGTTGTCGAGGGTGATTGGTGTGTATATCATTATATCGTCCGCATAGATTGTGTATTTTATCCCGTGCTCTTTTATGATGCTGCATATTGGCTGGATGTCGATGTTGAATAAAAGAGCTGATAGTGCGGATCCTTGTGGTACGCCTTGCATGACTTTTATGGGTCGGGATGTGCTGGGCCCAATCTTGACCTGTAACTGTCTGTCTGTTAGGTAAGAGTGGAACCACCTCAGTGTGGCTCCGTGTAGTCCAATGTTCTGTAGTCTTGCTAGTAGTGTTCCGTGGTCGACTGTGTCAAATGCTGATGATATGTCATTGAAGATCATGAGTATTCCGCTCTTGCGGTTGTCTATGAGGTGTAGTATGTCGTTAAAAAGGTATAGCAAGAGTGTTTCAACTCCGTGGTTGGGGCGGAAACCGTGTTGGTTGTGGTCGAGTTGTGCGTAGTTGTCAATGTGGTCTTGTAGTTGATGCTGTACCGCTTTCTCAATAATCTTAGCCAGTAGGGGGATGCTTGAGATAGGTCTGTAGGCTGCTGGGTTGTTTTTGTCGAGTGCTGATTTCTTCGGAATTGGTCTTATTGTGGCGAGTTTTAGCTGGTCTGGCATGATACCTTGGGTTAGGGATCTTTTTACCATGTTGTGTATGGGGTGGATAAAGTTTGACTTTGTCATTTTGATCCATGTGACTGGGCATGGGTCTGTTGGGGCCGTGCTTGTGTTGAGGGCGGTGATGATGTGTGAGAGCTGCTCTGTGGATGGGTTGCTGAATTTGTCCAAAGTTTTTCTTGAGGGGGTGGTTAGTTTGGTGCTTGTGTCAGTTTTCCTTCGTGGAGCTGAATGGAATTTGTCTTGGATGTGGTCTGCGAATGTTTGTGGGTCTATTTGCACTTCGCTATCGGATTTCTGCTCCTTGGTGAATGTTTTCACAATTTCGAAGAGCTCTCTCGGTTTGTTGTTTGATTTGAGTATGATGTTGGTCTGGTATTCTCTCTTTGTTTGGTTGATGAGATCGTTGTACTCTTTTTGTTTTGTTAAGTATAGAGTCTGATTATTGGGAGACTTGGTGTGTCTCCATCGCCGTTCTAACTTCCTGAGCTCTCTCTTTTTGTTCCGTATGGTTTTTGCGTAACAGGGGGGGTAGTGTGCCTTAGTGTGGCGATCTTTTTTGGTCTGTGTTCGGTAGCTTTGGCAGCTGCATTGATGATGCCGTTCCATTTTCTGATTTGATCGTCTAAATCCTCTTCTTCTGTATTCAGGTGTGGTAGAGTGTCCTGGAGAAATTGGTCCCTGTCAAAGCTTTTAAATCTTCTTTGTGCTGTTGGTATGTCTAGGTTTTTATAAAATGTAGGAACTAATCCTGGCAGAAAGCATAGAGGCCTGGAAGGTTCGATGCCCAAAGGCATCAAGAGTTCTACATTCACGTCCTGGAGGATTAGATGCATGTCTTTTTGCACTCTTGATCCTTCTCATAGCTGATTCCACCACCATGGAATAGTGGGGCAGCTGAGTTTTTTGAAATCCAGGAAAGGGAGGAACTCGATACATGGTATCGAGCCTATGAGAATGAGAAGTGGTGAAAGGTGTTTCCCACATCCTTAGCATGAGATTATGCAAGATCTCATGAATAGGCAAAGTAGCTGCCTCTTTGGGAGCTTTAGGATACTGTATAATCTCCAATTCCTTTTCCCTAGGCTCTGTTTCAGGAGCCACTGTGATGGAAAGACCTTGAGCCACATCCCGGATAAAATCCTGGAAGGATATATCCTCTGGAGGAGACATCCTACGTTTAGGAGAAGAAGAATCCTCAGGAAGAAGTACTCTGGTATCGACAGAGCTGTCAGAGTCTTCAGACTCGTCGGAGGATTCAAAGTATCTCCTGCCCGGGTAATTGTGCAGTGCACGATACCGGTACCGATTGAAGTCGGTATCGACAAGGTCCGGTACCGACTTTTCAGTACTGGAGGGCACAGCATGCATCGGTATCGGTAGTCCACCAGGCTGACGTCGATGCAATTGGCCCCGGTACCGATGTAGGTGCCGGTACCGGTTGAATTGTCTGAAGCGGTTTCGGGGACATCGATGTCGAAAGAAGAGCCGCCAGACTGCGTTCAATAGCCAAGAATCTCTGGTCTATCGACGCCGCCAATGCCTAGGTATCGGTACCAGACAAAGCGGCCAGTACCCCAGAGCATGGCACCAGTAGTTCTGCCGAGGTTGGGGCCTCGAGAACATCCTGGAGCCCCAATGATGCTTTGGAAGCCGAAGCATCCCGCCGGGGTAATTTTGCCGGTGTGAGTCCCTCAAGGGCAACGCCAGAGGCATCTCGATACTTAGAAGGAGATCTACCCTTTGAGGACCAGCTAGACTTATGTTTAGTTACCTGAGATCCATGGGAGGAAGACAAAGCCCTGGAAGATGATGATGCCACAGATGTTGCATCGGAGGGAAAAAGGGTGCTAAGTTTAGCAGCTCGGTTTTGCCAACCCCTCTTCGACATCATCCCACAGGCAACACACTCGGAGATAGAATGGTCAGGACCTAAACATTTGAGGCACCACTCATGGGTGTCGGTGACGGAGATGGTACCGCCACACTTGGAACACTTTTTAAAACCCGAACCGGGTTTTTCCATTGTAGAGGAAAGTTGGGCCTAGTGCCCAAAATGGCACATGGCACCAGAGGAGAAAAAAGCTGGAAGACTCCAGGAATTTTTTTTTTTTACAAGGAAAAGAAAGAAAGAACCGGCGGTACCGGTATAGCGTCAAAGGAAGGCAGACGCGACCACAAAAAAGAAGAATAAATGGGATATTTTCTGCGATGACAGGAAGTGCGACCTGCCGGCTCCGCGGAAAATGAAGAACTGGAGAGAGACAGTTGGGAAAGGAGGGAAGGCAGCACGCAGGCGCTGTGGGATGCTCCCAAAACCTTTCTAATTGGACGCTGGGGAGCGTTCCCGCGCAGGCTCCGTCGGTACCGATACCCATATGTGAAAACTACATTCCTGCTTGTTCCTGGAGATCGGCCTTGACTTGCAACGTGTCCAACTCAGACCCTATGAACTCCAGTTTTTGGGCTGGAGAGAGATGGGATTTGGGATAGTTGATTATGAACCTCAGGCGCTGCAGTAGGCGGGCTGCACGCTTTGCAGCCTGACTGACCTCTGAGGCCTTGCCACCCCTGATGACCAACCATCCAGGTAGGGGAAGACGAAAGCCCCTTGTAGGCACAGGTACCACTGCCAAGCACTTGGTAAAGACCCTTGCTGATGAGGCTAGGCCGAAGGGGTTCACTCTGTACTGGTAGTGCCCTCCTCCCATTACAAACCATACGTACTGCCTGTGGGAAGGATGGATCAGGATGTGTGTACGCATCCTTTAGGTCCAAGGAGCACAGCCAATCTCCCTGGTGTAGGTAAGGCAGCAGTGTTCCAAGGGAGAACATTTTGAACTTCTCTCTCATCATAAGCTTGTTTAGGTTTTGCAGGTCTATTATGGGCCTGAGGCCCCCTGTTCTTTGGAGACAAGGAAGTACTTTGAGTAGAAGGTCTTTCCCCACAGATGCTTGGGTACAGGCTCCACTGCCTTGTCCCAGAGCAGACCTGTGAGCTCTGAGAGCAGGAGGGTCTGGTGAAGGAGAGGTCACACTGGTTCTCCTGGAAAGAACCTGGGTGGTACTTGTAAGAGGAGGAGGTATCCCTCCTTTACCACCTGCAGCACCCACTAGTCTGAGGTGACCTTGGACTACTCGTGGGCAGAGTGCCAGGTGGCCCCCTGTGGGCTGGTGGAGGTCTCCCGGGGGAGGGGAGGCCCTGCCCTGGGAGTCAAAAGCTCCCCCCTAGTTGGGCTGGGGCTTCTGAGTCTTGAGCTTCTGAGCTCCTTGGCCCTGCCTCTTAGGGTGAGAACCCTGCTGCTGGCCCAAGGAGGACTGGTAGCGGTGACTTTGTTGAAAGGGTCCCCTTTTTCCTTGGAATAGGAGCTCTTTCCCTGAGGATTTTTTGTGGGGAAAGGAAGAGGTTTTTCTTTGAGAACCTCTGGTGGGTCACCACTTCAGCTTCTATCTCAGTAGCTGCTTGGGGATTGGCTGCACCGGCACTGTGAGAGTTTCTTTGGGTGAAGACTCAAACTGGAGGATCTCAAGTTCTTCGTTGTGCGGGTTCTCCTCTGTCTCAGTTTGCACCCGGAGGGCTCTGGCCATATCCTTGATGGAAGGCCACGTCTTCAGGCGGAGAATGACGCCGGAGCACTGGGGGAGATGGGTCCGAAGGGACATCTCGGTGCCGTCTGGTTTCCGGGGAGGCCTCATCGTCAGTCTCCCACTTGGAGTGGAGGGAGGAAGATGAGTTCTGAGGCCCTGAGACTCCTTGCCTCGAGGCCCACCCCGAAGGACCAGGGGCCTCCTAAGGACCTGAGGTCAAAGTCTCGGAAACCGGGCGGGGAGGACTGGATGCCCAAGGAACGGGAATGGGACCGGGACCTTGACCGGGGCCGGGGGCTTACCTGAGGCCGGTGGTGCTCGGCTCGACAACAGGGGACCCCCCCGCAGATGGGAGCCTGGTTGTTGAGGCAGATGATGCGGATGAACCAGCCATCATTGCCTGCTGCATGGCCAGGACAGCAGTGATGTTCTGCTCCATGGCTGCCATTCTGGATTCCAAGCCAGAAGTCTCCACAGCTTTCTGCACAGGCACAGAGGATGTCAGGCCCAGTGCCGGCACTCTTGTGAGTGCGTCCTCCATGAGAATTACGGTCTTGAGGAATCTCGCACAGACTCCGCTGGCCGAGGACTCCTTTTTGAGGACCGTGGTGGGATGCTTCTCTGAGTCGCCCGAGTCCCTCCGAGCTGTCTTACTGGGTTTCTCCGTTGGAACCTGAATGGACTTTGAGGATTTTTTCTTCTTTTGCTCGGGGTCCGAGGTCTTCTCGGAGGAGCCGCTGCTGTGGGACTCCGAGGACACTCAGGCCTCATGGGAAGTGCTGGGCTTGGAGCTCAGCGTCGGGGAGGCCGGTGCCGAGTCGGACCTTGGGAACAGTTTCTTCTGCAACTCTGACCGTTTTTTATTGGTCTTAGGCGTCATGGACTGGCACAGATCACAGGAGGTGCTATCATGGTCCTGTCCCAGGCAGCTTAAGCAGCAGTCATGGGTGTCTGTGACGGACAGTTTGACTGCAGCAATCACATTTTTTGAACCCACCGAGGGAGATGGTGGGAAACACCTGGATGAAAAAGGGTGGAAACGCCAGTCAAGGCGAGTCTCGATCAAAAAGGGTAAAGGAGCCGGGAACAGCACCGGATTCGGTGCCGGCTCGAGGTGGGAAGAGGAACCGGTATGCATACCGGAGCAGCTAATTTTTAAGGATATAGTAAGGATTTTTTCCAGGGAATCTGGCCAACGTCAGTTGGGCTCTGCGGAATAAAGGAGACTGAGCAAAATGGCACCCTTGGGCAGGAAGGGAACCATGCATGCATGGTAGCATGTCCCAAAGGCTTTCTTTGTAAGGTGGGGAAATGCTCCGCTCGGGCTCAGTTGGCGCCATCACCTATATGTGAGGATTGACTTCCTGCTTGTTACTGGAGAAAAAAAGTATTTTATTTTGAATTTATTAACTGGAATATGTCAGCTCTGGGAAATGTGCGCTGATGTCTCTGCGCTTTATTCAGTAAGAGTAGTTACTCACCTGTAACAGGTGTTCTCCAGGAGCAGCAGGAGTCAGTCCTCACATATGGGTGACGTCGGCACCGATGGAGCCCCCATGCGGAGCATTTCCCCAGCTTTCAAAGAAAGCCTTTGGGAATGTAGCGCGCATGCGCGGTCCCCTTCCCGCCCAAGAGTGCCATCTTGCTCAGTCTGTTGACATAGCTAAAAGACAGCAAAAAATAAAATTGAAGTATATGACTGCAACTCCTAGGGGAGGAGGGAGGGTTGTGAGGACTGATTCCTGCTGCTCCTGGAGAACACCTGTTACAGGTGAGTAACTACGCTTTCTCCAGGACCAAGCAGGAAGTCAGTCCTCACATATGGGACTCCCCAGCTCTAGGCTACCGAGAACCCCAAAGCTGAAAAATAAGCTCCCTCTAGAGCCTCAGCATGTGTGATAAGAATCTTCTCTGAGAACGCCCCCGAACGGTAGCCCAACACCAGGGCCGGAGGGTAGGAGTTGCCTAAACCTCAAAGAGATTACGGAGTACCGTTTGTCCAAAAGCACTGTCCCTGCGGGACTCCCTCTCGAGGCAGTAGTGGGCCGCAAAAGACTGGCTTGAAGACCAAGTAGCGACTCGGCAGATGTCTGCCAATGGAACAGAGTGGAGATGAGCTACTGATGCGGCTTTCGCCCTGACACGGTGGGCCGTGACTCGACCCTGCAAGGAGAGACCGGCTGCCCTGTATGCCCAGGCGATACAGTCCGCCACCCAGATGGACAAGGTATGCTTGGAGACCGGTATCCCTAGCTTATTAGGGTCAAAAGATACGAAGAGCTGAACAGCCCTTCGATGTCCCTGCGTACGGTCAAGGTAGAAGGATAACGCCCTCCTACAGTCCAGGGTATGCAAGACCATTTCAGCCCGGCTGGCATGCGGCCTGGGAAAGAAAGTCGGAAGAACCACCTCCTGATTGAGATAGAAGGAGGAGACAACTTTAGGAAGGAACTTTGGGTGAGTCCGTAAGACCACCCTGTTCCTATAGAACCTTGTGTATGGTGGCTCTGAGACCAGAGCTTGCTGCTCACTGACTCGCCTGGCTGAGGTAAGAGCTACCAAAAACAACGCCTTCCAGGAAAGAAAGCATAAAGGACAAGTAGCCATAGGCTCAAATGGTGGGCAAGTAAGTTGTTGCAAGACATTCAAATCCCACCCGGGTACTGGTAGATGAATCGGAGGCTTGAGCAGGAGGCCTCTGAGGAAGCGGGCCACTAAAGGGTGGCCTTACAGAGACTGACCTTCCACCGGTGAGTAGTGCGCTGACAGAGCACTGAGGTGGACCCGAACAGAGTTGGATTTAAGACCCAGGTCGGCCAGGTGAAGCAAATATTGCAGCACCACTGGCACCAGGCACGAAAATGGATCCTCCTTGTGCTGAGCACACCAGGTGGAGAACCTACGCCACTTAAGGGCATAAGATTATCTAGTGGAGTGCCTCCTGGAGACCAAGACCATCTCCTCCATTTCCCTAGGTAGCAGTAAGGGAGCTAGAACTATCCTTTCAGCATCCAGGCCATCAAATTGAGGGACTGAAGGTTGGGGTGCAAGAGAGATCCCTGATCCTGAGATAGGAGATCGGGTTGCACCCCCAGAGGGAGTGGAGTGTCCACAGCGAACTGCAGAAGGAGTGGAAACCACGGTTGCCTCGGCCATCTGGGGGCTACCAGGATCACCGAGGCCTTGTCCCAAAGCACCTTGAAAAGTGTCCGGGCCACTAGAGGTGTGGGAGGAAACGCATACAGTAGGCTGGTAGACCAAGAGATTAGAAACGCATCTGCTGCTATTTTCAGAGGATGCGGTTGTCTGGAGCAGAACCTGGGTAGTTGACGGTTGAGTGGAGTGGCAAACCGATCGATGGTTGGAAGACCCCACCTTAGGAAGATTCGCTGGACCACCAGAGGATTCAACTGCCATTCGTGTGGCTGTAGAATCCTGCTCAACCTGTCTGCCAGGTAATTCTCTTGGCCGGGCAGATAAACTGCCTTGAGAACCATGCCCTGTTTGACTGCCCATGAGCACAGGGCTTGAGCCTCCTGACACAGAAGTCGGGACCCTGTGCCTCCTTGTTTGTTCACATAGAAAATGGTGACTTGATTGTCTGTCTGAACCAGAACAGACTGGTGAGAGAAAGTTTGGAGAGCCAAACGGATAGCTCTCAGCTCCAAGAGGTTGATCTGCTGTGCGGCTTCCCAAGGGGACCAAAGGCCTTGGGTGCATGCCCCTCTGGCAGTGTGCACCCCAACCCTGAAGAGAAGCATCTGTTGTCAGCACTTGTGTTTGTGACGGTGGCTGAAAAGGCACTCCTCGCACTAGATTCGGGAGATGCAGCCACCATTGCAGGGAGGCCGCCAGCAGTTTGGACACTCTTACTTTGTTTCCCAAGTGTCCCGTGGCTTGTAGCCAATGAGTTCTGAGGCCCCACTGAGCAGGCCTCATTTGCAGACGGGCATTTGGAGTAACATGGACCGTGGATGCCATGTGGCCTAATAGTCTCAGGAACTCCCTGGAGGAAAACAAAGAATTGCTGTGGAACTGACTGGCCAAATCCATCAGTCTGTGGGCCCTGTCTATAGGCAGATAAGCCTTTGCCTGAAGGGTATCCAGCCTTGCCCCTATGAACTCTGTGTTTTGTGAGGGGTGCAAAGTGGACTTTGCGAAGTTTATACAAACCCCAGATGCTATAGAAGGGAGACAGAGCGGAGGGTGGCCTGTCTGGTTTCCTGTGGAGACTGACCCCTGATGAGCCAGTCGTCCAGGTATGGAAAGACAAATATGCCCTGGACTCTGAGATAGGCCGATACCACCGCCAGGCATTTGGTGAAAACCCTGGGTGCGGAGGTTAGGCCAAATGGAAGTACTCTGTACTGAAAATGATTTCCTCCCACTACAAATCTGAGATATTGTCTGTGGTCTGGATGAATGAGGATGTGAGTATAAGCATCCTTTAGGTCTAAGGAGCATAGCCAATCTCCCTGCTGGAGGTAGGGCAGCAGTATTCCAAGGGTAAGCATCTTGAACTTTTCCCTCACCAGGAACTTGTTGAGATTTCTCAAGATGAGGATGGGCCTGAGGCCTCCTGTCCTTTTTGGTACTAGAAAGTACCTAGAATAGAAGCCTTTCCCTCTCAGGTGGTGGGGCACCGGTTCCACCGCCTGCTCCTGTAGAAGACTTGTCAACTCCTGAAGGAGTAAGTTCCTGTGCAGAGGGAGTCTTGGAGGTTCCCCTGGGTAGTAGGAGGGGGGTAACTGGTTGAAGTGGAGCAAATAGCCCTTCTGGACTATGCTGAGCACCCAGGTATCCCCTGTTATAGCTGACCACCTGTGGGCGTACAGGGTCAGCCGGCCTCCTGTGCTGAGAGAGGCCAGCTGAGGAGGAGAGGCTATGCCACTGGAGTCAAAACCCCGCTCTCTGCTGTGCAGGAGCCGGAACTGGTGGCTTGGGGGTTTTCTGCCTACGGGGCCCATGTCCCTGCCCCTTGGCCTGCTGACCCTGTTGGGGAGCTGTAGAGGGCTGGTACTGAGGGTAAGATTTATAGGCAGAGGACTTCCTCAGGTAAAAGGACTTTTTCCACGAGCCCTTCTTCTTTTGAGAAGGGGCAGAGGTTTTTCTGGACAGCCTTGTCCTGGTGAGAGTCTCGGACTCGAGCTCTGCAGCCTTTTCAGCCATGGGCTTACCAAAGAGGTTTTCACCTCGGCAAGGGACATCGACCAGGGAGGAGTAGCCTAGTGGTTGGGGCAAGGTACTTCAGGCCGGAAGGTCGGGGGTTCAAATCCCACTAGAGGACAGCAACCTTGGGCCGGAAGGACTGGGGTTTCTAGTCCCACAGATGCTCCTTGTGGTCTTGGGCAAGCCACTTAACCCTCCATTGCCCATGTTCCCTGTAAGTATTAATGTATGTGTCTCATATCCCTGCGTGTTAAATGTATCCCCCAATTGTGTTGTGACTGCTTTGATTGAAGGATAAGGCGGTATACAAAACTGTCTAAATAAAATAAATAAACAAACTTGTCCTGCACCCATGGCTCGAGGTACGATGACTGTAGCCAGGCTTGATGACGTGCACCGATGCCGGCCGCGGCTACTCGGGCTGAAGCCATCATAGGATGCTCAAGATATAAACTTAGAGCACTCCCGGATCCGAGATGACAAGGCTTTGAACCCCTGCAAAGGTTCCTCGGAGAGACCAGCAGAGAACCCGGCAATCTCCTTTGCCAGGTCTCGTAGGAACATACCCATGTACAGCAGGTAAGTCCGGACACGGCAAGCAAGCATAGAGCCCTGGAAGCACTTTCTACCTAGGGCATCCAGGTTCCGGGCCTCCCTGCCCGGAGGCACCGAGGGGTGCATCTTCTGACTCTTCAGACGATGCATGGCCGATTCCACAACCATGGAGTGGTGCGGTAGCTGTGCCTTCTGGAACCCAGGGCTCTTGCGGACTCGATAAATGGAATCGACCCACTTGCTAAGACCCTGCGTCGAGGCCGACGCCTCCCACATGCGGAAGAGCAACCGTTCCAGCATTGGAGGAACCGGTATAGTAAAGGCCTGCTTGCGGGGAGAGTCACACTGCAGGGCCTCAAGCTCCTTGGCTCGAGGCTCCTCCTCGGGGTCCGAGGGGAAAGCCAATGCCTTGGCCATGTCCCTCACGAAGTCCGAGAACTGGGCATCTGCCGGGGGGGGGGGGGGGGGGGAAACCTTCTCTGAGGTTCAGGACGCACCGGGTCCGAAAAGTGTCCGGGGACTCCTCGTCCTCCGTTTCCCATCCTGACCCCTCCGAGGAGGAGTCGAGTGGCTCTGGTTGGGCGGGCACTGATGCCATCCGCCCCGACGCCGAGGGTACCGGCGTCGACGACCTCGGTACCGCACGGGAGATCGATGGGGACCTCAGCCGAGGATCGACTCGAGATCGCATGGACTCGAGGATCGGCTCGGCCTTCGGGGTCGACTTGGACATCGAGGTCCCGATGGTCGGGGCAGATGCACCAGTGAGACCGGTGATCAGTACCCGCTGCTGTTCCATGAAGGCAGCCAAGCTGCTCTCCAAGGCCGTCAACCTGAGTCCAAGCTCAGAAGACCCAGCAGCCTCCGACTCGGGCCCCAACGGCATCGCGCCCGACGTCGGCACCCCCGGAGAGTCCATGAGGACTACAGTACTCACGTGACTCGGGGCTTCCTTCTCTACACGAGGTTGTTTAGCAAGCCTCTCCGACTCCAAAGACCCGGGACGGCGGTCGGGGCTATGCGACCTGGCCCTCGAGGAGCCAAGAGCGTCCACTGACACCGCCCTCGCGGGGTTTCTTCTTCCTGCGGTGCTCCTGCGAAGGAGACCCTCCTCTCAGAGGAACCACGACGATGCTCGGGGTCGGATTCCCGAGACGTTGAGGCCTCTGACGAAGTCTGGGCTCAGCCTGACGCGGAATCAGAGAAGATCCTTTTGCGTTGATGCTGCCGGCTCCTCAATGCCTTGGAAGACATTTTGCCACACGGGACACAGACCAGTGGGTCATGGTCGGGCCCGAGGCACCGGAGGCAAGCAGTCGTGTCGGTGAGAGACATCAGTTTCTTACACCGATCACACTTCTTAAACCCGCTGGCAGCCATCGGGGGAAAAAGAGCCCCTGCAAGGTCAAAAGACTGGGCTGCCAGGGAAAAATGAAAAAAAAATGGCGCGAACGCTAGTCTCTAAGGACAAAAAACGAAAAATGAAGTCCAGGCTTGATACCGGTGTACCGGGCCCAGGCGGGAAAAGGAACTGTCGTTGAATCGAGTAATTACACTGATCCACACCGAAAAATCAACTTTTTCACGGGTGACCACGATACACGTCCGTTGGGCTCCGCGGAAAAAAGAAGACTGAGCAAGATGGCACCCTTGGGCGGGAAGGGGACCGCGCATGCGCGCTGCATTCCCAAAGGCTTTCTTTGAAAGCTGGGGAAATGCTCCGCATGGGGGCTCCGTCGGCGCCGACGTCACCCACCTGCTTGGTCCTGGAGAATAAGAGGAAATTAATTTCATAGTTTAATTTTTCCAGTGTTGTGGTACATTCAGTTTGGCTTTTGGGGTTCCCAGTTCAATTATGGTCTGAATCTTATTTATTTATTTAGACAGTTTTGTATACCACCTTATCCTTCAATCAAAGTGGTCACAACACAATTGGGGGATACATTTAACACGAGGGGATATGAGACACATACACTAATACTTACAGGGAACATGGGCAATGGAGGGTTAAGTGGCTTCCCCAAGACCACAAGGAGCACCTGTGGGACTAGAAACCCCAGTCCTTCCGGCCCAAGGTTGCTGTCCTCTAGTGGGATTTGAACCACCGACCTTCCGGCCTGAAGTATCTCTCGCCAACCACTAGGCCACTCCTCCCAATCTTTCTAAATCGTGATCTCTGGGTTCTGTATTTGGTGACGATCTGTTTGTTTTGCGTGTTTGACAGAATTGTGCTATTCTGTTCATCTAGTTTTTGTGTAGTAGACCTCTTTTCCCAGTAAGAGATGAAGAAATTAGACCTTACCTGCTAATTGTCTTTCCTTTAGTTCTCTACGGGCCAGTCCAGGAACAAAAGGGTTGTCAATCCCATTCAGCAGCTGAGGACTGAAAACTGAAAAGTTCTTCTGACAGGCCATCCCCACTGACCGTGACGTCAGCAACTCAGTCTACTCATTGTCCAAGCAGCTCCAAAAACTCCAGAATAAACTGCCCAAAACCCATACCACCAAAACAACAAAAATGATAACTGAACTCTTGAACGATGAACTAATACTCCCGAACTGTAAGATACTCTAGGGTCGTGTCCTTTTTTATTATTATTACTTTTTTTTTTTCCCCTGCGTCCCTCCGAAAGAACGTGACGGAAACTCTTCCCACGACCCAGATTCTATAGTCTTGACTGCTATTACTGTAATCTATGACTCCGCAAGTACTGCAGATCTACCAACGTTCAGAATGCTGTTGACGGAAGCTCGCCTCAATCGCGGGTGGGTCCTCGACTGGCCCGGAGAGAACTCAAGGAAAGACAATTCGCAGGTAAGGTCTAATTTCTTCTTCCTCATCGTCTCTCCGGGCCAGTCCAGGAACAGAAGGGAAGTACCAAAGCAGTTCCTATACTCGGGAGGGTCCTGCGAGCGCAGCCACAATTGTTGCCGCCCCTACACTCGCATCATTCCGTGCATGGACATCCAATCGATAATGCCTAGCAAACGTGTGAAGAGATGACCACGTCGCTGCTCTACAAATATCCACTGGGGGAATTAACGCTAACTCCGCCCATGAAGCCGCCAACCCCCAGGTAGAATGAGCCTTGAGGTTCCCGGGAGGCGGCCTACCCCGAAGCTCATACGCCGTTGTTATTGCCCGTTTCACCCATCGAGCAATCGAAGCCTTGGACGCCGCTTGCCCTTTCCGCGGACCTCCGAAAAGCACGAACAGCCTATCTGATTTCTGAAACGGTTTTGTTCTGCTAAGATACGTGCGAAGCACCCGGCCCATATCCAAGTACCGTACCTGCTCAGGAACCTCTTCCCCACTTCGGCTCAAAGAGGGCGGAAGAGAAACAAGTTGATTCACATGAAACGCAGACACAACCTTGGGGAGAAAAGACGGAACCGGCCTCAACACCACTTTCTCTGCCGTGAACTGAAGAAAAGGCTTCCTGCAGGAGAGGGCCTGTAGATCCGAGATGCGACGCGCCGAACATAAAGCCACCAGAAAGACCATCTTCCAAGTGAGATGTGGTAAATCCAT
This sequence comes from Ichthyophis bannanicus, assembly GCA_033557465.1. Lineage (NCBI taxonomy): Eukaryota > Metazoa > Chordata > Amphibia > Gymnophiona > Ichthyophiidae > Ichthyophis > Ichthyophis bannanicus. The sequence continues at coordinate 1,308,206,576 of CM066033.1, forward strand.
TGTCTTTCTGGCCACAAAGGGTGGGTGCTGTAGAACCTCCAAGACTAAATTCAAATCCCAAGGAGGCATCACAGGACGTATTGGGGGTCTGATATTCCACGCCGCTCTTAGAAAACGCTGCACATCCGGGTGCGCTGACAATACAGCCCCCTGCATCTTGCCCCTGTAGCACGCCAGTGCCGCCAATTGCACTTTGAGGGTATTGAGCGCCAGCCCTTTCTCTAGCCCTGCTTGCAAAAAAGCCAGGATATCCGGAAGGGCTGCGGAAAAAGGACGCAACCCTCGCTCTGTGCACCAAGCCTCAAAAATCCTCCACACTCGAACATAAGCTAAGGAAGTTGATTTTCGTCGAGATTTCAGCAAGGTAGCGATCACGACTGACGAATATCCTTGACGCTGCAGCCTCCTCCTCTCAATAGCCAAGCTGTAAGCAAGAACTGATCCACCAGCGGCATTAACACTGGACCCTGACTTAAGAGATTGATGCGCTTGGGGAGTCGCCATGGGCGGTCCACCAAGAGACTCACCAGATCCGAATACCACGGTCTCCTTGGCCAATCCGGAGCTATGAGAATCACGGGCCCGTCATGACCCGCCACTTTCTGAACGACCCTGCCTATCATTGGCCACGGTGGAAACACATACAGCAGGACGTTCGGCGGCCAGGGCTGCACCAAGCCGTCCAGGTCTTCCGACATATGCTCCCTGCGTCTGCTGTAAAATCGCGTCGCCTTGGCATTGGAGAAAGTTGCCATGAGGTCCATGACTGGTTGACCCCAACGTAGCGTTATGTCGTGAAACACCGCCGCATTCAGCTCCCACTCCCCGGGATCTAATGTATGGCGGCTGAGATAGTCGGCCTGAATATTGTCTTTTCCAGCCACGTGCGCCGCCGAGAGAGCCAGGAGATGGCTTTCCACCCATAGCAGCAGCTCCTGACTCTCCTCGAGCAAGGCGGCACTGCCTGTGCCCCCTTGATGATTGATATAGGAGACCGTTACCAGATTGTCTGAGAAGACACAAACCGCTCTGCCCACAACTAGCTGTTCGAACTCCAGGAGCGCCCATCGCACCGCTCGGAGTTCCAACCAGTTGATAGACCAACCGCTCTCCTCTGTTGACCAGGAACCTTGTGCCATCTGAGCTTGACAGTGGGCCCCCCAACCGACGAGACTGGCGTCCGTAGTCACCAAAAGCCAGTCGGGCTCTTTCAGGGGAACCCCTGCTAAAGATGTTTCGGATCCAGCCACCAGCGAAGAGAGGAGGCCACATCCTCCGGACATGGTAAATTGCGGTATAGGGGATGGAGCTGAGGAGACCATCTGGACAGTAGGGCCCGTTGTAGCAGCCTAATGTGAATTCTGGCCCACGGAACAAGATCCAAGGCTGCCGCAATGGACCCTAGCAATTGCAGATACCTCCATGCCGTGGGCGCCTGCAATTTCAAGAATGCTCGCACCTGCGTGAGAATTTTGTGGACCCAGTCGTCGGGGAGAAATACGGACCCTATCTGGGTGTCGAACAACGCTCCCAAGTAAATGAGACGCTGTGTCGGCAATAAACGGACTCTTCGCTCGATTGATCACCCAACCTAGGCTTTCGAGAACCTGCACCACCCGAGCCGTTGAAACTACTGATTCCACTTGAGATGGAGTGTGGATCAACCAGTCGTCGAGGTAGGGATGAACGTGAATCCCTTCCTCTCGCAATGCCGCTGCCACGACCACCATCACCTTCGTAAAGGTCCGAAGGGTAACGCCCGGAATTGAAAATGCCCCATGGGGACGGCAAAGCGCAAAAACTTGTGGTGCTCCGTTTGGATGGGAATGTGAAGATACGCTTCCGTGAGGTCTATGGACGAGAGAACCTCGCCTGGCTGAACTGCCCGAATCACCAATCGGAGTGTTTCCATTTGAAAGTGAGGTACCCGTAAACACCGATTGACATATTTCAAATCTAGGATGGGCCGAAAAGAGCCCTCCTTCTTGGGACCACGAAATAAATCGAGTACCGACCTAAGCCGCACTGGTTTGGCGGCACGGGCACGACAGCCTTGAGCTGCAATAACCGCAGCAGCGTCTCTCTCACTGCCTTGCGCTTTGCGTGGGACCCGCACGGAGACCTCACGAAGGAATCCGGCAGAGGTTGAGCAAATTCCAACGCATAACCCTCGCGGATGATCTCGAGCACCCAACGATCTGTGGTTATGGCGGTCCAGACAGAGAGAAATTCCTGCAACCGACCGCCCACCGGAATCTCCGTCTGGACCTGACTCCCTTCATTGCGGCCTTTTGAGGGCACTCTGTGAAGAATGCGAGAATCCTCTGGAAAATCCTCTAGCCCCACGAAAAGGCTGACCACGCGGGGTAAAACGCCCTCTCTGATAAGGCGCAAACCCTGGGCCTCGAAACCTACGAGCCTCTCTGGCCTGCCCTCGGGGCTGGTTCCCCGGCCTCGGCAGTTTAGGACGATCTTCCGGTAACCGACCCCCTTTGGAGTCTCCCAGATCTTTCACAATCTTCTCTAGGGCTTCCCCAAAAAGTAACTTGCCCTTATAGGGCAGTTTACTAAGCCGAGCCTTAGAGGATACATCTGCTGCCCAATTCCTTATCCAGAGAAATCTGCGCGCGGCTATGACCGATGCCATGGACTTTGCAGCAATTCGAACCAAATCGTATAACGCGTCTGCGAGGTAAGCTGCCGCCAACTCTAACTTTGCCCCTTCGGCCACCAAACTGTCCTCCTTGTCCACCGGTGACTCCCCTTGGAGCCAGCGAATGGAAGCCCTTGACACATACGCTCCACAGATAGAAGCTTGTAGAGAAAGTGCACAGGAATCAAAGAGCTGCTTTAAGAGAGCCTCCAACTTTCGATCTTGAAGATCTTTGAGAGCAGTGCCCCCTTCCACCGGAATGGTGGTCTTTTTCGTCACCGCAGCGACTAAAGCATCTACCTTAGGCATACGCAATAAATCCTTGTCTTCCTGCGGTAGGGGGTACAGACGGCCCATAGCGCGGCTGCCACACAAGGAAGCTTCCGGACATTCCCACTCAGACTCAATCATTTGTTTGATGACCCTGTGCACCGGAAAACACCGTTGCTCTAGTTTAAACCCCTGCAATAAGGGATCTTCCAGTGGTTCTTGTGGCACCGCTGGCGTGACAATATTAAGCGCTGCTAACGACTGTACAATTAGAGCTGCAAGCTCCTTCTTTCGAAATACCCTAAAAATATTAGGGTCATCGCCTGGTGGAATCTCCCCCTCTTCCATTTCCCCTGACCAGGGATCCAAATCTGCCTCTAAAAAGAGCTCACCTTCTTCCCCTAATTGAGGCGCAGAGAGTGACAGCCCAAGTAAATCCACTCTATGACCAGGCACTTTATCTACTTTAGAGGTTCCCTCTCCTGGATCTAGCTCAGGAACTGACCTCTGCGGTGCTGCCACGCTGGGGGGAGGAACTGCAGGCGGTGATATGTGAGCGCTGGAATTAGGAGTGCTGCTAGCCTGCTCCATTTGCAAGAGATATGCTCTATGTAACTGTAAGATGAAATCCGGCGAAAATAAAGAGCCCACGTCGTCTAAAAGCTTGGCAGATGAACTCTTAGACCCCTCCTCAACAGAGGAGGACTTTTTGGATTTTGCCTTCTTTTTCTCCGGCTTGTTTTGCGACGCGGGAGAATGCGTCGCTGACGGTAAAATGGCTGCCATTCCCACCTTTAATTGAGTGCTGTGAGAGTTCTCCCCGCTGTTTTCCGCCGGCGAAAACCCCTCCATTTGGCCCCTCAAACACAGTGTCTGATCCGCCGATCCGAAAACCCCCCGACGCTTTCGCTTATAAATTGAACGTGACGGTTAGAAAAATACCGCAAGGCATTTTGAAGCCCGCTCAGCCCCCCAAGCTCCGCAGTACTCACCGCGTGTCCGAAGCGGCTTTTCACAAAAAGTTCTGTCTTGAATGGCAGCCCTCCAAGCTCCCGCCGCTAGCGGGATACAGAGTAACAGTAATAGCAGCCGAGGAAATAAAGACTGGGGCCCCCAGCTTATCCTTTAGCTGTCTAGAGACGTTACCTTCACGGTGAGCAGGCTCTGCCCCCGGCTACCGGCACTCTAGGTAGTAGAAAAGAATCTCTTATTATTTCTATTTTTAATGAAAGTGCCCCACTTGGTTAGGGAAGGATGCTCTGCTAGAACACCTGAACCCTCCGATTTAAAAATCAAAGTCCTATCTGTGAATTCCTCACTGCTTCCTCTGGAGCCTGTCAGGCTAACGTCTTATTCAGCTGCTGAGGACTGAAAGACTGAGTTGCTGACGTCACGGTCAGTGGGATGGCCTGTCAGAAGAACTTTTCAGTTTTCAATCCTCAGCTGGTGAATGGGATTGACAACCCTTCTGTTCCTGGACTGGCCCGGAGAGACGATGAGGAAGCATTGATTTAATATTTGTAGTGCTACCTTTTGATAAATAGGGTAAGGTGCTGTGTGAGTTCTGGTAGTGCTGTTATGATATGGCAATTAAATGCTGTTGGGGGCTATCGAAACAGTACTTTTTTCTATTTTGCACACTCTAATTGTATACAAAATTACATAAAAGATTTAAAAATAAAACAAAACAAAAATCTCAACTCACTGGATATGCCATAAGGTCCACTGGTTGTCGGAATGGTTCAGAGTCTTCACATACAAAAATAAGATTTAACAGCTCCTGGCACTGTGTTTTCCATGCATGAATGTCACATGATTGAGCTTTATTGCGCAGCCTCCGCCTAGGTTGATGATCCTGAAATGACAACAACTACCATATTATATGCTTTTTCAACAGTAATTGGACACAACAGCAAAGCATAGTTACTCACCTGTAACAGGTGATCTCCGGGAACAGCAGGAATTTAGTCTTCACATATGGGTATCGTCAGTACCGACGGAGCCTGCACGGGAACGCACCCCAGCGTCCAATTATACAGCTTTTGGGAGCATCCCACAGCGCCTGCGTGCTGCCTTCCCGCCTTTCCCAACTACCTCTCTCCAGTTGAGTTTTAAAGCTGAGACAGAGAGAGGGAAAGAAAAGAGAGATACAACTCTTAGGGGAGGTGGGTGGGTTGTGAAGACTAAATTCCTGCTGTTCCTGGAGATCACCTGTTACAGGTGAGTAACTATGCTATCTCCAGGAACAAGCAGGAATATTGTCTTCACATATGGGGACTCCCTAGCTACAGATGCCAGGGAGAGACCCCAGAAGTTGTGTGCCCCTGTGAAAGGGCTCCACTTCCCCCATGGATCTCTGGCATCCAAACAGGGATGGTGGGTAGGCATTGATTAGTTATGGAACAGGTGTTGAAGAACAGCCTGATCAAACAAGGCATCCCGGCGGGAGTCCTTGTCTAAGCAGTAATGGGCTGTGAAGGTATGAACCGAGGCCCAAGTGGCTGCTCGACAGATGTCGTCAATAGACACAGAGTGTAGATGAGTCATTGAGGCTGCCATGGCTCTCACATTGTGAGCTGTGACATGGCCTTCCAGAGAAAGGTTCTTACTCTGATAGGCAAAAGAAATACACTGTGCAATCCAGTTGGACAATGTTCTCTTGGAGACTGGAAGTCCCAAATGAGAAGGATCTGTAAGTAAAAGGTAAGTGCTCTTTTACAGTCCAAAGTATGAAGATTCCTTTCTGCATTTGAAGCATGAGGCCTTGGAAAAAATACAGGCAGGTAAACCGCCTGGTTTAAATGAAAAGGTGAAACCACCTTTGGCATAAAGTGTGGATGAGTCCTAAGGACTACCTTAACATGATGGAACCGCGTGTAAGGAGGATCAGCAACTAATGCTTGCAATTCACTGATGCGACGTGCTGATGTGATTGCAATGAGAAAGATAACTTTCCAGGAAAGGAATTTCAAGGAGTTAGTAGCTAAAGCTTCAAAAAGAGGCTTCATGAGCTGCCCAAGAACCAGATTCAGGTCCCATGCCACTGGAGTTGGCCTAATGGGAGGCTTAGTTAGAAAAAGGCCCCTCATAAATCTCGCTATGAGAGGATGAGGGGAAATAGGCTGTCCATTTAAAGGCTTTAAAGAAGCTGAAATAGCACTTAAATGGACTCTTACTGAGTTAGTTAGTCTTAAGTCCTGCATTACATAAATGAAGGAGATACTCCTGTAATGATTCCAGAGGTATCGCAGAGGGGTGAAGACCCTTTTGCGAACACCATATGGAAAACCTTTTCCACTTGAAAGCATAGGAGCGTCTTGTGGAAGGTTTCCAGGAAGCACAAAGGACATCCTTTACTTGTTGAGAAAGGTTAAGACCATGAAGGTCTAGGTTCTCAGCAACCAGGCCCTGAGATGCAGAGAGTGGGGATTGGGATGCCACAACATCCCGTCCTCCTGAGACAGGAGATCTGGAGCAGATCCTAATTCCAGAGATGGAGCTTGAGAGAGATGCAGGAGCAGAGGGTACCAAACCTGCCGTGGCCAATGAGGAGCTATGAGAATCATGTGGCCTTTGTCTCTCTGAAGCTTGAATAGGGTTTGGGGAATTAGGGGAATGGGTGGAAAGGCATACAGGAGTCCAGACCCCAGTGGAGGAGGAAAGCATCCCTGGCCTGAGAAACCTGAGCCGGAATTCTGGAACAGAACCGGGGAAGTTTGGCATTCAACGGACTTGCAAAGAGGTCTATGTCCGGAGTTCCCCGAATTTGAAAAATATTTACTACCTGGTCTGCATGGAGAGACCATTTGTGTGGAAGCAGAACTCGACTGAGTCTGTCTGCCCAAGAGTTTTGAATTCCAGGCAGATACACTGCAAGGAGATGAATCTGATGCTCTCTGGTGAGGGCCCATAGTCGCAAAGCTTTTTTGCAAAGCGACAGAGAGCCTGTTCCTCCCCTGCTTGTTCAGACAGAACATAGCTACTTGATTGTCCGTCTGAATTAGGGTCTGAATACTGGGCCCATGTTATTTTTGCCTGTTTTTTATTTATTTTTTATTTATTTAACATTTCTTATATACCGTGCTCTTTGTCATCAGTGCGGTTTACATTGAAACAATATAACACTTGGTCAAGTAAATTTGGTCGTCGTTTACATAGAACAGGGATTTAACATGGAGGTAAACTTGTGGGAAACTATATACATTCTAGTACATTAGATATTACAGATAAATTCGCTGTAGGTTTTTGTAATCATATGGCAGCGGTTTGAGATTGTGAGGGTGGGAGAGGGTGAAGGGGGGGGGGGATATCTAGATGTGTAAAGTACATGAGAAAAAGGTGGTGTTTGAGGGCTTTTCTGAATAGCCTAAGGTCCCTGATTGCTCTAATGCTGGGAGGGAGTTTGTTCCAACACCTGGGAGCATAGTTCGAGAATGCCCTATTGATGGTAGTCTGATTGAGCTTTGTTGATTCAGTTGGTATTAGTAGCATGTCTGTAGCCAGCTTTGAATAATTTACATAAATACTTACTTGGCTTCAGATGTCACTCATGATCCATTATTTTAATACAAAATGTGACGTTCTAGTAGCCATATTGATCCTGGAGAAAACGTAATTCTTCATTGCCCAAAAAAATTATAAATATGTGAGAAGAAACCTAGCAGATTTGAAGACATGATCTATTTAGCCTCTACAGCACAGAATATTTGTATGAATATTATCAAAGTTATCAAACCTGCAAAGAATTAATCAACTATCAAAATACTCTATTGTGTCTCATTGTTTTCTTGCACCAGAACTTCAGTCTCAGATAACCAAAAACTTGCTAAATGAAATGCTTTCAAAAGCAGGAGTTAGATTGCCTTTCATCAACTTAGTTACTCTTCATCCAAAAGAAGCTGTAAAGAGTCTAGGGGGTATGTTTACTAAACGGCGGTAAGGGAGCAGGTGTTATCAAGCGTTAACGGCAGCGAAAAGGGGTTTTCCATGCGAAAAGGGCTCTGGGCGGCTAGGGGCTATTCCGGGTGCAATGGGCCACATAATGGGACATCGGGTGTTAAGGTGTCAAGCATGCACCTTAGTGCTCGAAAACGGTTATGACGTTAGTGCTGGATAAGGGAGCCCCAGGAAAATCCAAAGTAAAGGTGATGAATGGAAGGACAGATGGGAGCCGAAGGGCCTGACAGATCCACAGGCATCCAACATGCCAGTCAATAAGTATGAGGAGCATGTTTGAAGCTGTACCTCTGCACAGAAGGGGTGCCCACGTAAAACACCGTAATTTATTTATTTATTTATTTATTTTATTTAGTGTACACTTATATCCCGCTACTTCCAGCGATCAGCAGCGGTATTCCACCACAGAAAAAGAGTGGCTGTACTGGCCATAATTTACAATACACAGAATGATTAGTGGAAGAGGTACAGTTCACAGCACACAGTATGATTAGTGGGAATAGTACAGTTCACAGCACACAGGGATAAGGTTTAGACATATTGAGAAGGGAATATTTACAATTAGTATTTACAAAAGAAGTTACAATTTACACAAGCAGATACATATTCACACATCAGTGAGTCTATTGGTGGCGATCTCATTGCTGACATGAATTCATACAATTTGCTTTGTGGATTGAGATTATATAGTGTTGAAGTGTGACTGGAATAGGTACGTCTTGAGTTGTTTTCTGAAGACCATTAAGTCACTGCACGCTCTTAGATCTACTGGTAGCTTGTTCCAGAGTTGAGGTGCTACGAACGAGAATGCTCGGTTGCTGGTCTGGACATTGACGTGCCTCATGCGGCCGGGGACCAGTAGGGTGTTGAGGCTCGGGGAACGTCTGCTCCTGTTATTTGTTTGGGCTGACACAAGTGAGCCGAGGTAAGAGGGCGCGATGTTATGGAGGAGCTTGAATGTGGTGACTATGATTTGTACTGTATTCGGGCACTGATTGGGAGCCAATGCAGGTCAATTAAAGTAGGTGTGATGTGATCCTTTAGTCTTGTTCCCGTTATGATTCTAGCTGCCACATTCTGCGCCAACTGGAGGATACTGATGGTCTTTTTAGGGAGCCTTTGAAGTATGGCGTTGCAATAGTCTATGTGAGGAATGATGAGGGCTTGCGCTACGGTGCGGAAGTCAGCATGATCTAAGATAGAACGGAGAGGTTGTAGAATTCTTAACTTATGGAAAATGACCCGATTTGTAATTCTAAGATGCTTCTCCATCTTTAAGTTGCAGTCCAGCGTCACTCCAAGGTATTTAATTTCTTTTTTTGTTGCGTATACATTGCCGTTCATGGTTATTGTTGGTGGTGGGTTGAAGTCCGTTTTCCTGGATATGCACATCACTTCAGTTTTTTTGTGATTTATGGACATATTGTTGCGTCGCAACCAGGTTTGTAGCTCGTCAAGGCATTTCTCGAGCTGGCTGATGTTTGGGTGATCTACATCCAATTGGGTATAGAGCATAATGTCATCAGCATATATATGGTAACTGATGTCGTTGTTCTTGAAGATTTCACAGGCTGGTCTCAGATAAAGGTTGAACAGGAGCGAAGATAGTGCTGAGCCCTGCGGGATGCCTTGAGTTTGTGGGAATGGCGTCGCTGTTTCATCACCAAAGTGAACTTGCTGCATTCGGTCTGTAATGTATGAGGCGAACCATTTCAGGGGGATTCCTCTAATGCCTAATGCATCGAGTCTTTTCAAGAGAGTGGGATGATGCACTGTGTCGAAAGCGGCAGATATATCTATGAATATGAGCATGAACATTTTGGTTCTGTTCTCAAGACCTATTAGAAGTTTGTCCATCAGGGCTAATAGGAGGGTTTCGACACCATGATGTTGTCGGAAACCATATTGGTGGATGTCCAATGCGTTGGTGTCATCTATGTGGTCTTGAAGTTGTTGCTGCACTGCCTTTTCAGTGATCTTGGCAAGGAATGATATGCTTGATACCGGGCGGTATGATGTTGGATCATTCTTGTTGAGTGATTTGTTTTTCAGTATGGGTCTGATGACTGATTTTTTGAGGTGTGTTGGCATTAGTCCTTGTTGTAAAGATTGGCTCACTATGATGGTGATGATTTGTGCAAGATCCTGCTTTGCACCCTTGACCCATGCCGCTGGGCAGGGGTCCAGTGGGGAGGTAGTGGTCCTTAATGCAGTGATTACGCCTAGAATTTGCTTTTCATCTAGTTTAGTGAATGCAGCCCACTCGTGGTAGAGTGTAGGGCTTCCAGTGGGGTTAGATGTTTGTAGCATGGTGCCCGTATTTAGATCTTGTGAGGGATCTTCAGGAGTCAGTGTTGTTATGCTTCTGGTTTGAGGGTTGAGTTTACTTGCATAATGGTCTGCCAGGATTTGTGCAGACATCTCCCCAAAAGTATTAGATTCTTGTGTATTCCTCGTGAGTGATTTGACCAGCGCAAAGAGTTCCCTGGGTCGATTGAGAGCTTTATTAAGCGTGTTGGTGTGGTGAGTTCTTTTCGCAAGATTGATTGCATTCTTGTATTCAGCCAGAGTTTTGTTGTATGCAATCTTATGGTCCTCGGTTGCATGGCGTCTCCACTTCCTTTCTTGTTTCCGTAGTAATTTCTTGAGCTCGCGGAGTGCTGGGGAGAACCATGGTTCGCTCTTGTTTCTGGGTGGGTTTCTTGGGTGCGTCTGTGTTGCGACAGATACTGCTTCAATGGCTTCATTCCATTGGCTTACTAGCGTGTCCATGTCTCTGAGATCCGTATTTATGTGCGTTGCTATGGATGACACCAGTGTTGGTTTGTCGTACTTCTGGAATCTCCTTTTTTGGCTTGCAGTTGGATTGTGTGATGTATGTTCATGGATGGTGGAAAGGAGTAATGTGAACTCAATTTGGTGATGGTCAGACCATGGTACTGGGGTTATGTGTACATTGGGTTTTCGCACCCCATGGTGCTTGGTGGGTAAAAACACCATGTCCAATATGTTGCCTTTGGCGTGGGTGGCCCCGCAGATTATTTGTTCATAGCCGAGTTGGGTCATGGTTTCATGAAAGATTTCTGTTTGAGCTGTTGGGACCGATGCCATGTTTAGGTCGCCGAGGATGATTTGCTGTTTCTTGATCGCAGTGGTGGTGATAACTTCCAGCGCATCTGCCAGGGTCTCATATGGAGCTGATGGCGGTCTGTAAATAAGACATATCGCCATGGATTTATTTTCTACTCTGAGTATGTCAATACTGGTGTCTGTGCTTTGGGACGTGGTTGCTAGGGCAAAGGAGTCCTTAGCAAGGATGATTACTCCTCCTCCCCTTTTCCTGTCACGGGGACAATTGAAGATCTGGTATCCTGGCTTCACAATTTGATTGATGATGGCTGAGTCTGCATCAGTGATCCATGTTTCTGTGATACATAGAATATCGGGTTGTATATCTGTGAGGATGTTGTATATGATGTGTGTCTTGTTTCGGATGGATCTTGCGTTTATAAGCATAAAAGATATTGTGGTTGGTATGGGCTCGCTGGCATTAGAGCTGATTTTTAACTTAGGTCCTTGTTTAACGGTTCCCCTACGGCTCCTCCCCTTGTGTGATCTAGTATGTGGGCTCACTGGGGCGTTTATGAGTGGTGCGTTCTCGTCTTGGTTGTGTGATGGCGTTGCTGGCCAGTGTGTAGTTGGTGGTGAGTTAGGTAAAATTTCAGGTGTGAGTATGACTGGGTAATAGAGGTGTACTGGCCTCCATAGTAACATAGCATGATATTGATAAACATGGTTGCAGTTACATGCGATTAGTAGGGCATAAATACACCATATGAGGCAGGCGCTGATGTGGGCCATTTTTAGTGGGCAGCTCGCCTCAAAATACAGGGCGGTCAGCTTCGCCTTGGGGTACGGTTTATTCCACTACGTTCAGGTATCTATAGCACCTGTCTTGGCAAGTTACGTTTAGGCAGAATATACAGTGATGGGTGCTATTAGCAGTACTCTTGGGACACAAGATGCTGATTCAGAGTCTATGCAAGTCAGTTAGGCATGAGAATATCAATATGAGGTATCTAGATAATGTAGCTAACTGCAATACGTGAATTAAGCAATGCAACAGTCACTATACATGTATTATCGAAAGTTGTACAAGTTATTTAGGTGCTTGAAATCAAAGGAGCATCGAGCTTCCGGTAATGCAGTTATCGTTTTACATAACTATTACAGTTTTCTATTTGGACTAGGATCAGTCAACGGGCCCCGTATAATAAGTAGCTACCGTTCACTTAAGAGGCAAATCAACAAACAATTGCAACAATCAAATGCAACAAACAAATGCAAGTAAAATCCGTTTGAACAACATGTTATACTGTCATTTAGTCATTTCATTGTGTTAGCTGACGTTTAGCTTACCCTCCAGGTGCTTTCTGTGATTGTTGTAGTGGCGCGGTTTGCTCTCAAGGTCCCTGCCGTTGGGTGGAGCGTCAGTTTGCTTGCATCTGACCACTATCTAATGTGTCTGGCGTTCGGGGAGCTCATACCCAATCAGGGGAGCTCATACCCTCTGATTTTCTTTGAACCCTATTGCTGCCTTGAGTTCTCTTAGGTAGGTGGCGTTGGTTGATGGTGCTGTGTGCTGTGCGGTGTGTTGCAGTAGGCGCTGATGTTCTGCGCTTTGCAGGTTTGCCAGGACCGGGAGGTCTCAATATGTTAGGTAGATGTTGCCGGCGAGCTTATATCCACTTCTGGGGTTCAAGCCAAGGTTGGGCGTGATCCAGCTATCACTGCTTTACGGACCTCAACTGTTGCACAGCCTCTCCGCGGGATGGGCCACGCTACCGGCCACGTCCTAAGGGCCACGCCAAAGGTGTGTGTGTGACATTACACACTCCCTCTTCTGACTCCAAGGGGAAGACTTGCCCCCATGGAGTTAGAAGAGGGACGATATGTGCTTTGAAAGGAGGATGGAGCAGGACTGGTGACGTGAAGATCTGGCACAGGAGAGGCATGTGTGAAGTGTCCAAACACAGAAAAGCATACCTGGGTAGGTCATGGTCTAGTAGCCTGCATAAGAAGACATGACTGCACACAGCCGACAGAGGTGGATGGATGGGCTGAACGAAGGATAGGGACAAAGGAAAGCATGGTATGGACTGGCAGCACTGATATGCCGTTGGTGCCAGCCTCAACATATTTGTACTGTGTGGGAAGAGTAGTTACTCACCTGTAACAGGTGTTCTCCAGGAGCAGCAGGAATCAGTCCTCACATATGGGTGTCATCGGCACCGATGAAGCCCCAGCAGAGCATTTCCCCAGCTTTCCATGAAAGCCTTTGGGAAAGAGTAGTTACTCACCTGTAACAGGTGTTCTCCAGGAGCAGCAGGAATCAGTCCTCACATATGGGTGATGTCGGCGCCGACGGAGCCCTCGTGCGGAGCATTTCCCCAGCTTTCAAAGAAAGCCTTTGGGAATTGCAGCACGCATGCGCGGTCCCCATCCTGCCCAAGGGTGCCATCTTGCTCAGTCTGATGACATAGCTAAAAGACAGCAAAAAAATTAGCAAAATAAATCATATGACTGCAACTCCAAGGGGAGGAGGGAGGGTTGTGAGGACTGATTCCTGCTGCTCCTGGAGAACACCTGTTACAGGTGAGTAACTACACTTTCTCCAGGACCAAGCAGGAAGTCAGTCCTCACATATGGGGACTCCCCAGCTTAAGGCTACCGGAGACCTCATGCCGAAAAAATGAGCTCCCTCTAGCTCGTCAGTACGTAAGGAAGGAATCTTCTCAGAGAACGCCCCCGACCGGTAGCCCAACACCAGGGCCGGAGGGAAGGAGTTGCCTAAACCCCAAAAAGATTATGGAGTACTGCCTGTCCGAAAGCACTGTCCCTGCGGGACTCCCTCTCAAGGCAGTAATGGGCCGCAAAATTCTGGCTTCAAGACCAAGTAACGGCCCGGCAGATGTCTGCCAACGGAACAGAGCGGAGATGAGCCACTGACGCAGCCTTTGCCCTGACACGATGAGCCGTGACTCGACCCTCCAACGAGAGGCCGGCTGCCCCATAAGCCCAGGCGATACAGTCAGTGACCCATATGGACAAAGTACGCTTGGAGACAGGTAGCCCCAACTTATTGGGGTCAAAAGAAACGAAGAGCTCAACAGCCCTCCGGTGCTCCCGCGTACGGTCGAGGTAGAAGGATAACGCCCTCCTACAGTCCAGGGTATGCAGGACCATCTCAGCCCGGTTGGCATGCGGCCTGGGAAAGAAGGTCGGAAGAACCACCTCCTGATTGAGGTGAAAAGGGGAGACAACCTTAGGAAGAAACTTCGGGTGAGTCCGTAAGACTACCCTATTCCTGTAGAACCTAGTGTAAGGGGGATCAGACACTAGTGCCTGAAGTTCATTCATTCGCCTAGCAGAGGTAAGAGCTACCAGAAACAAGGTTTTCCAGGAGAGAAAACGGAGAGGGCAGGAAAGCAATAGGTTCAAATGGCGGACAAGTAAGCCATTATAAGACCACATTCAGATCCCACTCAGGGGCTGGTGGATGCAATGGAGGCGTAAGCAGGAGGCAGCCTCTGAGAAAACGAGCCACCAAAGGGTGGTTGGAAAGAGGCCTCCCGTCCACTGGCGAGTGGTGCGCTGAGAGAGCACTGAGGTGAACCCTGACAGAGTTGGACTTAAGGCCTAGATTGGAGAGGTAAAGCAAATATTGCAATACTACCGCTACCAAGCACGAGAAGGGATTTTTGCTGTGCTAAGCACCCCATGTGGAGAATCTACACCACTTAAGAGCGTAGGATTTCCTGGTGGATTGCCGCCTAGAGGCTAAGACTATGTCTTCCACCTCTCTAGGCAGGAGTAGGGGAGCCAGGACTACCCTTTCAGCAGCCAGGCCATCAGATGAAGAGACTGGAGGTTGGGGTGCAAGAGAGACCCCTGGTCCTGAGACAGGAGATCGTGTTGAATTCCCAGAGGCAGGGGAGTGTCCACCGCCAGTTGCAACAGGAGTGGGAACCACGGCTGCCTCGGCCACCTGGGGGCTATCAGAATCATTGAGGCCCTGTCCTTGAGGACCTTGAACAGTGTTCGAGACACTAGTGGCGTGGGAGGAAACGCATACAGTAGGCCTTGGGACCACGGAATCAGAAAGGCATCCGCTGCTACTCTGAGAGGATGCGGTTGTCTGGAACAGAATCTCGGGAGTTGCCGGTTCAGAGGGCTGGCGAAGAGATCCATGGTGGGGAGGCCCCATCTGAAAAAGAGCTGCTGAACCACCAATGGATTCAATCTCCATTCATGTGGTTGCAGGATCCTGCTCAGTCTGTCCGCCAGGTAATTTTCTGGACAGGGGAGGTAGACAGCCTTGAGGAGGATTCCGTGATTGACGGCCCAAGAGCACAGCCGTTGTGCCTCCTGACAGAGAAGGAAGGAGCCTGTGCCTCCTTGTTTGTTCACGTAGAACATGACAACTTGATTGTCCGTCTGGACCAGTACAGACTGGTGAGACGTGAGGTGGGAGAAGGCTCTCAGAGCTAGGCGTATTGCCCGTAGCTCCAGGAAGTTTATCTGCTGAGCAGCCTCCCAAGGAGTCCAGAGACACTGAGTACATGCCCCTTGGCAATGTGCTCCCCAACCTAGAAGAGAAGCATCTGTCGTCAGCACTCGAGAATGCGGGGGGGATTGAAAATCCACCCCGAGTACCAGATTGGGAAGATGAAGCCACCACAGTAGAGAGGAGACGAGCAGGGTGGATACTCTCACCGAGTCTGCAAGGCTCCCTGTGGCCTGATGCCACCGAGTTCGAAGGCTCCATTGAGCAGGCCGCATGTGCAGGCGGGCATTGGTGGTGACATGAACCGAGGAAGCCATATGGCCGAGAAGTCTCAGGAATTGCCTGGCGGAGACCAGGGAATTGCTGTGAAACTGCCTGGCTACATCCATCAACCGGAGGGCCCTGTCCACTGGCAGAAAAGCCCCCGCCTGAAGCGTGTCTACCCTTGCTCCTACGAATTCCAAGTTCTGGGACGGGAGCAAAGTTGACTTTGCGAAGTTTATGACAAACCCCAAGTGCTGAAGCAGAGCCACAGTGTGAAGGGTGGCTTGACTGGCCTCCTGGGAAGACTGGCCCCTTATGAGCCAGTCGTCCAGGTATGGAAACACAAAAAGACCTCGAAGCCTCAGGTAGGCCGCCACCACTGCCAGGCACTTGCTGAACACCCTGGGAGCGGAGGTTAGGCCAAAGGGAAGTACTCTGTACTGGTAGTGGTTTCCCCCCACAACAAATCTGAGACACTGTCTGTGGTCTGGATGAATAAGGATGTGAGTATAAGCATCCTTTAGATCTAAGGTGCATAGCCAATCTCCCTGCTGGAGGTAGAGCAGCAGGATTCCAAGGGTAAGCATCTTGAACTTTTCCCTCTCCAGGAACTTGTTGAGGTTGCGCAAGTCTAGGATGGGTCTGAGGCCTCCTGTCCTTTTTGGTACTAGAAAGTACCTGGACTAAAAGCCGTGACCTCTCAGGTGGTGGGGCACCGGTTCCAAAGCCTGTTCCTTTAGCAGACTTGCTAACTCCTGAAGGAGTAGGTCCCTGTGCAGAGGGAGTCTTGGAGGCTCGCCTAGAAAATAGGAGGGAGGTACCTGGTGAAAATGGAGAAGATAGCCCTTTTGGACTATATGGAGCACCCAGGTATCTGATGTGACGGCTGACCACCTGTGGGCAAAGTGGGCCAGCCGGCCTCCTGTGCTGATGTGAGCCAGCTGAGGAGAAGAGGCTATGCTTGCTGAGTTAAAACCCCCCACCCTGCTGAGCAGGGGCCGGTGTTGGTGGCTTGGGGGCCTTCTGCCTACGGGGCCCATGACACTGCCCCATGGCCTGCTGACCCTGTTGGGGAGCTGCAGAGGCCTGATAATGAGGGTGTTGTTTATAGGCAGATGACTTCCTCGGGTAAAAGGTCTTTTTTCCTGAGCCCTTCTTCTGAGAAGGGGCAGAGGTTTTTCTGGACAGCCTAGTCCTGGTCAGAGTCTCGGTCTCGAGTTCTGCAGCCTTTTCAGACATGGGCTTGCCAAAGAGGCTTTCACCTCGGCAGGGGACATCGACCAACTTTTCCTGCACCCATGGCTTGAGGTCAGATGACTGTAGCCAAGCCTGTCGGCAGGCACCGATGCCAGCCCCGGCTACTCGGGCCGAAGCCTCGAAGCCATCGTAGGCTGCTCGAGAGATATATTTCGAGCACTCTCGAATACCAGTGGACAAGGCTTTGAACCGCTGCAAAGGTTCCTCGGAGAGACCAGCAGAGAACCCGGCAAGCTCCTTTGCCAGGTCTCGGAGATACATGCCCATGTAGAGCTGGTAAGTCTGGACATGGCAGGCAAGCAAGCAAGCATAGAGCCATGGAAGCACTTCTTACCGAGGGTATCCAGGTTCCAGGCCTCCCGACCGGGAGGCACCGAGGAGTGCATCTTCTGACTTTTCAGTCGATGCATGGCCGATTCCACAACCATGGAGTGGTGCGGTAACTGTGCCTTTTGGAACCCGGGGCTCTTGTGGACTCGATAGATGGAATCGACCCACTTGCTTAACACCGGCGTCGAGGCCGGGGTCTCCCACATGCGGAAGAGCAGCCGCTCCAGCATCGGAGGAACCGGTACAGTAAAGGCCTCCTTCGGGGGAGAATCATACTGGAGGGCCTCGGGCTCCTCGGCTCGAGGCTCCTCCTCGGGATCCGCGGGGAAGGCCAAGGCCTTGGCCATATCCTGCACGAAGTCTGAGAAATGGGTATCCTCCGGTGGGGATCGTCTCCGAGGTTCGGACTCTGGCGAGTCCGATGGGACACACCGAGCCCTATAAGTGGCGGGTGACTCTTCGTCCTCCGTCTCCCAGCCCGACTCCTCGGAGGAGGAATCGAGCGGCTCCGGTCGGGCGGGCACCGATGCCATCCGCCCCGACGCTGAGGGTACCGGCATTGACGACCTCGGTCCCGAATGGGAGGCCGAGGGAGACCGTGGCCGAGGATAGACTCGAGCCCGCATGGACTTGAGGATCGGCTCGGCCTCCGGGGTCGACTTGGACGTCGAGGTCCCGGTGGTCGGGGCAGATGCACCGGTGAGACCGGCGATCAATGCCCGCTGCTGTTCCATAAAGGCAGCGAGGCTGCTCTCCAAGGCCGTCAACCTGAGTCCGAGCTCAGAAGACCCAGCAGTCCCCGACTCGGGCCCCGACAGCGTCGGGCCCGACGTCGGCTACCCTGGAGGAGAGTCCACGAGGACTACAGCACTCACGTGTCCAGGAGACTCCATCTCGATACGAGGATGTTTGGCAGGCCTCTCTGACTCCAAAGACCTGGGACGGCTATCGGGGCTATGCGACCTGGCCCTCGAGGAACCAGGAGCGTCCACCGACGCCGCCCTCGCGGGTTTCTTCTTCCTGTGATGTTCCCGCGAAGGAGACCCCCGCTCAGAGGTCCGGGCCTGTTCGGACGCGGAGTCAGAGAAGATCCTATTCTTCTGGTGTTGCTGACTCCTCAACACCTTCGAGGACATTTTGCCACACGGACCACAGATCATCGGGTCATGATCGGGTCCGAGGCAGCGGAGGCAGCAGTCATGTGTGTCGATAAGAGACATAGGTTTCTTACACCGATCACACTTTTTAAACCCGCTGGTAGCCATCGGGGGAAAAAGGGCCCCTGCGAGGTCAAAAGACCGGGCTGCCAGTGAAAAAAGAAAAATGGCGTGAACGCTAGTCACAAAGGACAAAAACCGAAAAAGAGAGAGTGGACTCGATACCGGCGTATCGGGCCAAGGCGGGAAAAGGATCCGGCGACGAACCGAAGAAAAGCAGAGATAAAATAGGGAAATCAACTTTTCTCCTCGGGGAAAAATGAACTACGTCCGTCGGGCTCCGCGGAAAAAAGAAGACTGAGCAAGATGGCACCCTTGGGTGGGAAGGGGACAGCGCATGCGAGCTGCAATTCCCAAAGGCTTTCTTTGAAAGCTGGGGAAATGCTCCGCACGAGGGCTCCGTCGGCGCCGACGTCACCCATATGTGAGGACTGAGTTCCTGCTTGGTCCTGGAGAATGCTGGCACGCATGCGCGGTTCCCTTCCCGCCTAAAGGTGCCAACTTACTTCAGTCAAATGACATAGCTAAGAACAGCACACAAAAATGTAAAACAAACTATGTACAACTGCAACTCCAAGGGGAGGAGGGAGGGTTGTGAGGACTGATTCCTGCTGCTCCTGGAGAACACCTGTTACAGGTGAGTAACTACTCTTTCTCCAGGACCAAGCAGGAAGTCAGTCCTCACATATGGATGACTCCCTAGCTCTGGGCTACCAGGAACCAAGGCTGAACAAGAGAACTCCCTCTAGTCACAGCATCAAAGAAAGGCTTTTCAAGGACACAACCTCCACCGATAGCCCAACAGAGGGCCGGAGTTGCCTAAACCTCAAAGAGATTCTGGAGTACTGCTTGGCCAAAAGCACTGTCCCTACGGGACTCCCTCTCCAGACAGTAATGGGCCGCAAAAGTCTGGCTTGAAGACCAAGTTGCAGCCCTGCAGATGTCCATCAAGGGCACAGAGCGGAGATGAGCCACTGAGGCAGCCACTGCCCTGACACGATGGGCCGTGACCCTACCCTGCAAAGGAAGGTCAGCCGCCTTGTAAGCCCAGGTGATAGTC
Source organism: Ichthyophis bannanicus (assembly GCA_033557465.1). Taxonomy (NCBI): domain Eukaryota; kingdom Metazoa; phylum Chordata; class Amphibia; order Gymnophiona; family Ichthyophiidae; genus Ichthyophis; species Ichthyophis bannanicus. The sequence continues at coordinate 1,308,226,150 of CM066033.1, forward strand.
AGCCACCCAGATGGACAAGGTACGCTTGGACACAGCCAACCCCAACTTATTGGGGTCAAATGAGATGAAGAGCTGAGTAGTCCTTCTATGTACCTGCGTACGGTCAAGGTAGAAGGATAAGGCCCTCCTACAGTCCAGGGTATGCAGGACTGCTTCAGCCTGGCTAGCATGAGGCCTAGGGAAGAATGTTGGAAGAACCACCTCCTGGTTGAGGTGGAAAGAGGAGACAACCTTGGGAAGGAACTTTGGAGAGTCCTAAGAACTACCCTGTTCCTATAAAACCTGGTGTAAGGTCTATCACAGACCAGGGCCTGAAGCTCACTCACTCGCCTAGCCGAGGTGAGGGCTATCAGGAAGAGAGTCTTCCAGGAAAGGAAGAGTAGAGGGCAAGTAGCCATTGGCTCAAAGGGTGGGCGAGTCAGTTGCTGCAAGACCACATTCAGCTCCCACTCAGGAGCAGGAGGACGAATGGGGGGCTTGAGCAAAAGCAAGCCCCTGAGAAAGCGGGACACCAAGGGGTGACCTGACAGAGAATGTCCCTCCACCAGTGAGTGGTGAGCTGCTAGAGCTGAGAGGTGGACCCGAACAGAATTGGACTTAAGTCCCTGATTTGATAAGTGCAGTAAGTACTGAAGCACTACTGGCACAGTACAGGAGAAAGGATCCTCTGTACGAAGCTGACACCACACAGAAAACCTCTTCCATTTGAGGGCATAGGTTTTCCTAGTGGACTGTTTCCTAGAGGCTAGGACAACCTCTTCAACTTCCTGAGGCAGGCCCCAGGGAGCCAAAACTACCCTTGCAGCCTCCAGGCCATCAAATTGAGAGCTTTGAGATTGGGGTGCAGAAGGGAACCCTGCTCCTGTGAGAGAAGGCCAGGCTGCAACCCCAGAGGTAGTGGGGAATCCACTGCCAGTTGAAGCAGAAGTGGAAACCAAGGCTGCCTCGGCCACCTGGGAGCTACCAGCAGGACCGAGGCCTTGTCCTGAAGAGTCATGAAAAGAGTTCGGGCCACCAAGGGCGTGGGAGGAAACGCATACAGGAGGCCCTGAGATCAGGACATCAGAAAAGCATCTGGTGCTATCCTCAAAGAATGCGGTTGCCTGGAGCAGAACTTGGGCAGTTGCTTGTTCAGCGGACTGGCAAAGAGATCTATCCAAGGAAGACCCCACTTCAGGAAGATCTTCTGAACGACCAAGGGATGCAGCTGCCACTTGTGGGGCTGCAGAATTCTGCTCAACCGGTCGGCTAGGCAGTTCTCCTGGCCTGGAAGGTACACCGCCTTGAGAAGCATGTTGTGCTTCAGGGCAAAGGAACAAAGGTCCTGAGTCTCTCGACAAAGGAGCTTGGACCCAGTGCCGCCCTGTTTGTTCACATAAAACATGGCTACCTGGTTGTCTGTTTGAATCAAGACTTAGCGGTGAGCCAGGGCCGGAGAAAAAGCCCTGAGAGCCAAGCGGATAGCTCGAAGTTCCAGGAGATTGATTTGCTGGGCTGCCTCCCAGGGAGACCAGAGGCCCTGAGTGCACTTGTCTAGACAATGAGCACCCCAGCCCTTCAGAGAGGCGTCAGTGGTGAGGACCACCGAGTATTCTGGCAATTGGAAGGGCATCCCCTCCAGCAGATTGGGTGGATGCAGCCACCAGCTGAGGGAGGTCAAAAGGGGTCTGGAAACCTTTATCCTGTCTCTTAGGCGGTCTGTGGCTTGAGACCACTGAGTCCGAAGGCACCACTGAGCAGGCCTCATATGGAGGCTGGCATTGGGAGTCACATGCACTGTCGAAGCCATGTGGCCCAGAAGTCTGAGGCAGAGTCTGGCGGAGACCAGGGACCTGTTTAGGAACTGTTTGGCCACGTCCATCAGTCTTTGAGCCCTGTCTTCTGGCAAGAATGCCTTTGCCAGTTGAGAATCCAATCTTGCCCCTATGAACTCCAAGTTCTGGGAGGGGAGCAAAGTGAACTTTGCGAAGTTTATGACAAAGCCCACGTTTTGAAGCAGAGCAATGGTTCTGAGGGTGGCTTGTCTGGCCTCCTGGCACGTCTGACCCCCGATGAGCCAGTCATCCAGATAGGGAAAGACAAAGATGCCTTGATTTCTCAGGTAGGCCGCAACACTGCCAGGCACTTGGTAAAGACCCGGGGAGCGGAGGTCAGGCCAAAAGGCAGTACCCTGTACTGATAATGGTTTCCTCCCACAATGAACCTGAGGTACTTTCTGTGGTCTGGATGTATGAGGATGTGAGTGTACGCATCCTTTAGATCTAAGGAGCATAGCCAATCTCCCTGCTAGAGGTAGGGCAAAAGAGTTCCAAGAGTAAGCATCTTGAACTTTTCTCTCTAGGAACTTGTTGGGGTTCCTGAGGTCCAGAATGGGTCGAAGGCCACCGGTCCTTTTGGGTACCAGGAAATACCTGGAGTAGAATCTGTGACCTTGCAAGTGGGGAGGCACAGGCTCCACCGCCCTGTCCACCAACAGACCTTGGAGCTCTCGAAGGAGAAGGTCTGTGCGCAGTGGAGGCCTCAAGGGCTCCCCTGGGAAGTAAGGAGGAGGCAGTTGATGAAAATGCAGGGCATAGCCCTTTTGGACTATGTCCAGCACCCAACTGTCGGTGGTAATGAGAGGCCACTGGTGGGCAAAGAGTACAAGGCGACCGCCTGTGCAGGGCTGGGAAAGCAGGGACGGAGTGGCTATGCTCAAGGAGTCAAAAAACCCCACCCTGCTGAGTGGAAGCAGGGGCAGAAGGCTTGGGGGTCCTCTGCCTACGGGGCCCATTACCCTGGCCCTTGGCTTGCTGACCCTGGGGGGCAGATTGGGCAGCCTGATACTGAGGGTACTGTTTGTAGGCAGTGCCCTTCCTCGGGTAAAAGGACTTTTTACCCGACCCCTTTTTATGTGAAGGGGCAGAGGTCTTCCTCGACAGCCTTCTCCGGGTAAGGTGCTCGATCTCGAGCTGAGCGGACTTCTCAGTCACGGGTTTGCCAAAAAGGTTCTCACCTCGGCAGGGGACATCGACCAACTTGTCCTGAACCCATGGCTCGAGGTCTGATGACTGCAGCCACGCCTGGCGTCGAGCCGCGATGCCGGAAGCCACAACTCGGGCCAAAGCCTCGAAGCCATCGTAGGCGGCGCGGGAAATGAACTTTGAGCATTCCCGAATCCCCGAGGACAAGGTCTTAAATCTCTGCAAGGGTTCCCCGGAGAGACCAGAAGAGAATCCGGCCAATTCCTTGGCCAGGTCTTGCAAGTACATGCCCATGTACAGCTGGTAAGACTGGACACGGTAAGCAAGCATAGACCCCTGGAAGCACTTTCTACCAACGCCATCGAGGTTGCGGGCCTCCCTGCCGGGGGGCACCGGGGAGTGCATCTTTTGGCTCTTCAGACGATGCATGGCCGATTCCACAACCATGGAATGGTGTGGTAGCTGTGCTTTCTGGAAACCAGGGCTTTTGCGGAGATGATAGATGGAATCGACTCGCTTGCTGAAAACCGGCGCCGAGGCCGGTGCCTCCCAACATCCGGAAGAGGAGCCGTTCCAGCATCGGAGGAACCGGGACAGTAAAGGCCTCCTTCGGAGGAGAGTCGTACTGTAGAGCATCGAGCTCCTCGGCTCGAGGCTCTTCCTCGGGATCGGCAGGGATAGCCAAGGCAGCGGCCATATCCCAGACGAACTCCGAGAACCTAGAGTCCTCTGGAGGGGATCTACTCCGGGGCTCAGACTGCGGTGAGTCCGACAGGACGCACCGAGTCTTAAAAGTATCGGGAGACTCCTCGTCCTCCGTCTCCCAGGTGGACTCATCCGAGGAGGAGTCAGGGTCCGACCCTGCGGGGCCCCGAGGCACCCGCCCTGATGCCGGGGGCACCGGCGTTGACACCCTCGGTCCCGAACGGGAGGTCGAGGGAGACCTCGACCGAGGATGACTTCGAGCCACGAGGGTCTCGAGTATCGGCTCGGTCTCCGGGGTTGACTTCGAAGTCGACGTCCCAGTGGTCGGGGCAGATGCACCAGACAGACTGGCCATCAGTGCCCACTGCTGCTCCATGAAGGCAATCTGCACTCCAAGGCTGTCATCCTGAGACTCAGCTCGGGAGACACAGCAGCCACCGACTCGGGCCCCGGCAGCGCCGGGCCCGACGTTGGCTCTCTGGGAGGAGAGTCCACGAGGACTACGGGGCTTACGTGTCCAGCAGACTCTGGCTCCACGCGAGGAACTTTGGCAGGCTTCTCTTGGTCCACGGGTCCGGGACGGCAGTCGGGGGTCTTAGACCTGGCCCTCGAGGGACCAGGGACCTCCTCCGACGCCGCCCTCGCGAGCCGCTTCTTCCTCTTGCGTTCCCGGTTGGGGGACCCCCTGTCCGAGGAGCTTCGACGGCGCTCGGGATCGGAATCCCGAGATGTCGAGGCCTCAGACGAGGTCCGGGCTCGGCCAGAGGCAGAGTCCGAGAAAAACCTCTCTTTCTGATGCTGTCGACTTTTGAGTGCCTTGGAAGACATCTTCCCACATGGCACACACGACTTGGGGTCGTGGTCAGGGCCGAGGCACCGAAGGCAGCAGTCGTGTGTGTCGGTGAGAGACATACGTTTCTTACACCGATCACACTTTTTGAAACCACTGGAAGCCATCGGGGAAAAAAGAGCCCCTGCGAGGTCAAAAGACCGGCCTTCCAGGGAAAAATGAAAAAAGGGGCGCGAACGCCAGCCACGAAGGGCAAAAACTAAAAAAGAAATAAGCGGGCTTGATACCAGTGTACCGAACCCGGCGGGAGGGGAACCGGCGTCGAACCGGAAAAAAATAGCGAAAAATTGCCAAAGAAAAAATCACTTCTATCCTGGAGAACAGGACACACGTCCGGTGGGCTTCTCGGAAAAAAGGAGACTGAAGTAAGATGGCACCTTTAGGCGGGAAGGGAACCGTGCATGCGTACCAGCATTCCCAAAGGCTTTCATGGAAAGCTGGGGAAATGCTCCGCTGGGGCTTCATCGGCGCCGATGACACCCATATGTGAGGACTGACTTCCTGCTTGGTCCTGGAGAAAAATGTGTGCCAGTGCCACATGGAAGACCTGATACCAGACATGTGGGTCGCACACCTGTCCCAGCCACAAAACCACCATATAACACCCCAGACAAATGTGCAGATAACTGGACAGGTGTCATCCAAGCTGGGCAAATGGGACACGTATGGATATGAGGTGATACCTGCAGGCGGCTATCCAAGGGGTAGGATGTGCCCGCATGTACTGCAGAGATGTGATGGAGCCAAAGCTGTACAGTCACAGTCATGATGTCATACATGACTCATGTTACATATATAGGTTACAGCTATATGCATGTAACTCCCTGTTAGTATACCGCTGTCTCAGTGTAGTCACGACTTGGTATATCTAACTGACGAATTGGTAATGTCTGATGATATATAGGGACTGTAAGGACCTGCAATCAGCTGAGCCATTGATGGGTTAAGTGACCTGCTCAAGGTCACAAGGAGGTGTTGTCAGTCCATGAAGGTTGTAACAGACATAAAATGCGACAGTAACACAGTCTGAAATATCACATAAGGAGTGGTAGTGGGCTCTGAACCCTGGTATCATGGCCCCTAAGCCACTGCCATTACAATTATGCAACGTCTCCAAGCAGGGGCCTGACATCTGCAGGGTGAACATGTCTGACCCCCTGCAATGGGCTGCAGCAGAGCCAATAAAAAGCCATGCTCTCAGAAGGGCATGACGGGGACTAGCATGTTTGCTGACCCAAAGTGGGCCAGAAGATATAACAAAGTAGAAGGATGAGTGTCTGCAAGTCACAGCAGAGTCTGGACTGTTACAAGCAGGGAAAGTACCTGAGTAACACACAGGCACAAAATGAACAAGTGGGAATTGAACCTTTGCCCCCTGCTTATGGGGAGATTGCACTAACCAGTAGGCTATACCTCTACACCTCTCAACACAGCAACATCTGGATTCAAAGAGCTTGCAGGTCCCTGGCCAAACTGTCTGCTGTGTGTGCCAGTATAGGTTAGGCCCTCCAGTACCCATGAGTCACTGCACACGCGGAACAGCAGTCTGCAGCTGATCACCACATGGAGAATGCACTGATCCATCAAATCAGTTCAGTACAACGCACTGACAGTGTGCGCTCCAAGCACTTAACAGCTACAAACTGTGCTACTGCACAGTTTGAGAGGTCACCCTAAGGGTGAGGATGGGTGCCCAGCGCCTGGTCCCCAGAACTTACACTGCTAGAGATGGTCTCTGCAGGCCCTGCTGCAGATTAACATCACTGCCAGTATGTGGTAGGTATTGTCTGCAGTGTGTTATGCTAGTTACCCTGTTTCCTGCACAACTGCAGAATGCTGTAAGCACCAGTCACATCTAGACCATGTGTCCTGCCCCCATTGGACAGGGACCCTCCTAGAACAGTGCATGTCAGTGCCCAGAATTAAACTGCTGATGCCATGGACACCAACTGCAGTGGGGCCTCTAGGCATGCGTGGAGCTGTTGCTACAGTCCTGTTGGTCCTACCCTGACCAAAGGGAGTAGGCCAGGAACAACTACTGTCCCAATTATCTAGGACTAACAATCCACCAAAGCAAGCACAGTCAGATTGCACCTGCTGCCCACACCAAATGTGGCCAGTCCACTGGTAAGCACACATTGCATATGCACAGAGCAACCATGTGCACCCTGGCATGGGAGAAACAGCATGGACACCCATCATGAGTCTCAGTGGTTGGTCTCCCAGAACAGAAAGTGCACCCAAATCACTGGAGCCAGACACTATATAGCACTATGAGAATACATAGCCGTGCTATGGTCACTGCTCAGTCAGAGTGAGTGCCTTCTCAGCATGACATGCTGTGGCCACCCAGTCCATGCATGTTGCAGATGGGCACTATGAAGTCTCAGCCATTGACCCTACCTCCAACGCAGACATATCCTGAACAATCTGCTCTGTTTCAGGCCATATCCACAATCCTCTGCTCCTCATCATGCACATTTGCAAACTAATGCTGGGAACAGCTTAGGCATGCGAGGCATAGTGAACTGCACAAAGCCACAGAACAATGGAGATGCGCGCACACAAACACATTCACAAAGCTGTACTGTGCAAAAGTGAGGATGGTTGGCATTCATGCCTGATACTTTGGTCTCCATATCTGCTAAGCCTTGTTAACGTGTGCACATTGTGCAGGTGCTAGTAGCGCGTTCTGACATTACACACGTTGCTAATACCCACTCAGTGTGCTGGTGTTATCAGGCTACTGTTTCATCCAGCTGTGGATAGTGGAGTCTGTGTGGCTGATGGGTGTTTGTACCCTTGCTGGCCGATTCATTGGGGGTGCACATGCTGGTGCTGTACCTACACTGTATGCTAAAATTTAGACACAGGGACATTTGATACATTATCCACAATTGGGACTTCTACCAGTGACCCTCTCTCATATACACACTGGCAGTCTGTGTTGATGCAACAGACCCTGGGGGCTGACATGGCCCCTATCAGACAGACCTTGGCACATATTGCGAAACGCATGGCATACAGGATATGGCTTTGGTTTGCTGCAGGAGGATGCTGTTGCACCCACCACCAAAACCCCCATACCATGTTTACATGCCCGTGTGCTGTCAGTGGTGGTGTTGCGCAGTCCCAGCCCATCCAACATGCAGGTTTGGCGGGTGCCTAGGGCACAAGGTCTGGATGGGGGCCACAGGCACACATGGACAGCCATGCAACCCCCCAACCATTTGCCTCTGCAGGGATTCCATCCTCTTTTGCCACTGATACTTCTCGGGGGGAGGATGCCAGCCACAGCTGTAGTATTTCCCCAGACACTTACATTCTACAGCTACCTGGAGGGCTACAGCTGCTGGCGCTATTGGCCTCTTCCTCCGGAGCTGACTTCGTCAGCAGCGGAGGGTGGGAGGCATCCGGACAGCCCCTGACAGCGACTTCGAGGCCTCCTTCTTTTTGTGCCGCTCCACCTCAGGGGACCCCTGACCAGAGTGCTGCGGAGAGCGCAGGGTCGCAGGGGGTACCCCACGGGGGAGAGACGACCAAGGGTGCCACCAGGGGGACTCTGAGATGGCCTTTCAGAAAATGTCTTCAGACGTCTGCTTACGGCTGAGCAGGGTCTTAGAGGATATTTTCTTGCAGAGCGAAAAGAGCTCTGGATCATGGTTGGCTCCGAGGCACTGCAGACAACAGTCATGAGTGTCCATAAGCGACATGTTCCTAGAGCATCTATCGCATTTTTTTGAATCCGGTGGCCATGGGGGCAAAAACGGCACCTGTGAGGTTGAAGACCCATGCGGCCAGCGGTTAGAGAAGAAAAAAGGGTGCGAAGCCCGTAATGAAAAAATGAGAAGAAAAGAGTATTCCCGATAGCTCTAAAAATAGAGCAGGGGAAGGAAGGGTAGAGGACCAGTGCAACCGGAAAATAGAGAAGCCTGTAAAGTGAAAAAACAAACTTTTTCCGAGGGACGAGGACGTGCATCCGATGGGCTCCACAGAAAAAGGGAGACTGAGCAAGATGGCACCCTTGGGCGGGAAGAGAACCAAGCATGCGTGGCAGCAATCCAAAAGGCTTTCTTTGAAAGCTATGGAATTGCTCAGCGTGGGCTCCGTCGGTGTCGACATCACCCATAAGTGAGGACTGACTTCCTGCTTGTTCCTAGAGAAACAGCAAGTCACACAGCCATCTTGAATCTAGAAATGGCGAGGCAGGCGAAGGGGGAGAGGCCAGTTTTGGGACCGTCGGCCAAGACAGGCAGTGTATGGCAACAACTGGCAAGATCTCATCACCACAGCCATGCAAAGACTTAGTAATTGTAATCCTGTCTCGATATGTTCTTACTCGTGAACACGAGGCTGTCTTGGATTATGGTCTATTTTTTTTTCCCACGGTAAAATATCATGCTTTTGATTCGAGAGTAGCCTTATATGGCTCCTTTCAAAAACCGATGGTCAATTTGTATTTGTCCTCCCACACTTTTCCCAAGGATTCCTCCACTGCATGTTGCCATCGAAATGGATGCCATCTGGACCTTCAAACACTTTAATAGCAGCCTTTCAATGTTTAGTGCTTCAAGATGTTGGATCTCTGGAGAAATATGTTTTACCAACTAAATGGAATATGACTTATGATCAATTTTGGGAGTTACAAAAATTGGCAACCAACATTGATATTGTCATATGTCGGGCGTTTAAGGGAGGAGCAGTGGATGTTCAATCAAAAATTCAATATGATCGGGAGATAGATTGTTAATACTTGCCATCAGTTAATTGCCAATCTCTATAATTTGACCTCACAAGGGAAATTGCTTCAAAGGTAGAGGATGTGGTAAAAGTAGGATATATCAATGATTATACAACATCTTAGGTATTTAATTTTTGATTAACAAGAAAGCATAGTTACTCACCTGTAACAGGTGATCTCAGGGAACAGCAGGAATTTAGTCTTCACATATGGGTATCGTCGGTACCGTCGGAGCCTGCGCGGGAACGCTCCCCAGCATCCAATAGGAACGTTTTTGGGAGCATCCCACAGTGCCTGCGTGCTGCTTTCCCGCCTTTCCCAACTGTCCCTCTCCAGTTGAGTTTAAAGATGAGACAAAAGAGAGAGGGAAAGAGAGAAAGAGAGAGAGGGAATGAGAGAAAGAAAGATACAACTCCTAGGGGAGGTGGGTGGGTTGTGAAGACTAAATTCCTGCTGTTCCCGGAGATCACCTGTTATAGGTGAGTAACTATGCTATCTCCAGGAACAAGCAGGAATGTAGTCTTCACATTTGGGGACTCCCTAGCTGCAGATGCCAGGGAGATGGCCCCAGAAAGTTGTGTGCCCTTGTGAAAGGGCTCCACTTCACCCCATGGATCTCTGGCATCCTACCAGGGATGGTGGGTAGGAGTTGATTAAGTCTGGAACAGGTGATGAAGAACAGCCTCACCAAACAAGGCATCCCAGTGGGAGTCCTTGTCTAAGCAGTAATGGGCTGTGAAGGTATGTACCGAAGCCCAAGTAGCTGCTTGACAGATGTCGTCGAGAGACACAGAGTGAAGATGAGCCATTGAAGCTGCCATGGCTCTCACATTGTGAGCTGTGACATGGCCTTCAAGAGGAAGGTTCTTACTGTCACAGGCAAAAAATATACACTGTGCAATCCAGCTGGACAGTGTTCTTTTGGAGACTGGAAGTCCCAAATGACTAGGATCAAAAGCAACAAAGAGTTGAGAGGATTTTCTATGTTGCTGTGTCCTTTGCAAGTAAAAGGCCAAAGCTCTTTTACAGTCCAAAGTATGAAGGTTCCTTTCTGCATTTGAGGCGTGAGGCCTTAGAAAGAATACAGAAAGGTAAACCGCTTTGTTTAAATGAAAGGGCGAAACCACCTTTGGCATAAAGTGTGGATGAGTCTTAAGGACCACCTTATCATGATAGAACCTTGCATAAGGAGCATCAACCACCAACGCTTACAATTCACTGATGCGACGTGCTGACGTGATTGCAATGAGAAAGATAACCTTCCAGGAAAGGAATTTCAAAGAGGTAGTGGCTAATGGTTCAAAGGGCGGTTTCATGAGCTGCCCAAGTACCAGATTCAAGTCCCATGCCACCGGTGGTGGCTTAATGGGAGGCTTTGTTAAAAGAAGGGCTCTCATAAATCTCGCTATGAGAGGATGAGAAGAAATAGGTTGTCCATTTAGAGGCTTGAAAGAAACTGCAATAGCACTCAAATGGACTCTCACTGAATTGGTCTTAAGCCCTGCATTTGATAAATGAAGGAGGTACTCCAGTAATGATTCCAGAGGTATCGCAAGAGGGTTAAGACTCTTCTGCGATCACCATATGGTAAACCTTTTCCACTTAAATGCATAAGAGCGTCTTGTGGAAGGTTTCCTGGAAGCATGAAGGATATCCTTTACCTGCTGGGAAAGGTTAAGACCGTGAAGTTCCAGGCTTTCAGCAACCAGGCCCTGAGATGCAGAGACTGGGGATTGGGATGCCACAGCATCCCGTCCTCTTGAGAAAGAACATCTGGAGCAGATCCTAACTCCAGAGGCGGAGCATGAGAGAGATGTAGGCGCAGAGGGTACCACATTTGCCGTAGCCAACGTGGAGCTATGAGGATCATATCACCTCTAACTCTCTGAAACTTGAACAGGGTTTTGGGAATTAGGGGAATGGGTGGAAAGGCATACAGGAAGTTCTGAACCCAATGAAGGAAGAAAGCATCCCTGGCCTGACAACCTCGAGCCGGAATTCTGGAACAGAACCGGGGAAGTCTGGCATTCAGCGGACTTGCAAAGAGGTCTATGTCCGGGTTCCCCAAATTTGAAAAATTTGGGCCACCTGGTCTGCATGGAGAGACCATTCGTGTGGAAGCAGAACTCGACTGAGTCTGTCTGCCTAAGAGCTTTGAATGCCTGGAAGATACACCGCAAGGAGATGAATCTGATGCTCTCTGGCGAGGGCCCATAGTCGCAAAGCTTCGTTGCACAGCGACAGAGAGCCTGTTCTGCCCTGCTTGTTCACATAGAACATAGCTACCTGATTGTCCGTTTGAACTAGGACTGTCTTGTAGCTGAGCTGGGTGTGAAATACTCGAAGAGCAAGGAAGATTGCTCTGAGCTCCAGGAGGTTGATATGAGGATAAGCCTCCTGTGGAGTCCAGGTACCCTGGCTAGAGAGGCCTTGCAGATGGGCTCCCCAACCCACCTGTGAAGCATCTGTTGTTAGAGTGGCTTGGGGTGGGGGTTGCTGAAAAGGAGACCCCACCAGAAGGTTTTTGGGTGACTGCCACCATTGGAGGGACAAAATAAGGCGATCTGAGTTTGCTATTTTGTCTGACAGGCAACCTGACGCCTGAGTCCACTGAGTGGATAAGGTCCACTGGGCTGCCCTCATATGGCGGCGAAACGAAACATGCATGTCGTGTTTGTTTTGGATTCTTGCTGCTCTTCTTGACAAATGGACATCGCCCATTCACGGATAAGTGTTTGTTGCACTACTTTTTAAGTTATATAGTTTTCTACAGGTTTTGATAGATCCAATAAAAGGGCTTAGCTTCGTTTATGTTTCTTTTTTATGCTGATTCTGAATGGTGCGCTCCTCTCTCCCAACTCGTTCCAACTATACTTTTTTCAGACTATGCAGAAGTATAGTTGGAACGAGTTGGGAGAGAGGAACGCACCATTCAGAATCAGCATAAAAAAGAAACATAAATGAAGCTAAGTACTTCTTTAGTGTATTTCCCCTCCTTTCCGTTTCATTGTAAGAAAATGATTTCTACAGGTCATTGATGCTAACAAGCACAACACTGGGGAATATAATATACCCAGAAAATGGTGCTATGGTTTTGTCTGAGACCTGTGATTACCGTTAGGAATATTGAACTTCAGTAAGTAATAGAGTGAATTAAGTTTGACTGGTTAAGTGGTACTGGCAGTCAGTTGGGGTGAGTGTAATGCTTTTGGTTCCCTAGCAGGTTTATGTATCTTTTTCCTCTTTTTGGAAGGTGGGATGCTTAATAGATCTGTGATTGTTTCTTAACCTGTTGCTCTGCTGATGGAACGTTTGGTTTATTATGCAGCTGATTTAGATTCTTTATCAGATGGTTGTGGCCTGTTTCGAAGCTTTTTTACACACGTTTTTGTGTTTTTGTGCTCTCTTCTACAGCATTTTCGTGGTTATTGGGACCCCTTGAGAAAGCGCTCTGCAAAATGTTCAGTCAACAGGATTGTTGGAGTCGGGGTGTACAGCTTGCAGTTGGAGATTTGAATATGCCATGGAGACTATTTCACTAAGTTCTTTGGATGACATGCTTTAGAGGAGAGCATTGTTTGTTGCTAGAAATGTGAAAATTACTGAAAATGAAATGTGACAATTATTGAAAATTATTGAAAAGGAGTTTTTTTGGCTATTGATGTGATGGGAATGGCATAGGCATGCTCAGTCATACCTGCCTGACCCGTGTATTTTGAAGCCGTTTTTCTCATTTTATTAATACCTGTGATAGGGCTGTTTACTTTTATTGACATTGGATGTCGATACCTAGACTATTTATATTACAGTAGAGTGAATATTTTGTTTTTTGGACTTAGTTCGCTTCACTCTGAAATTGACTAATTTTTGATTGTGTCATTCCAGAATTGAGGGCGAGAAATGGATTTCACCTTTAAGAAAACAGTGTATCACTTTGAAATGTAAGACACCCTGTTGGACATCATACGTTGTGTAGGCTATTTGTTGTCCTTGTGAAAAGGTATATATCGGACATACTAAACGTTCAATGATTCATAGACTAAGGCAGGGGTGGGCAATTCCGCTCCTGGAGGGCAGCAGACCAGTCAGGTTTTCATGATGCCCCTAATGAATATTCATGAGATCTATTTGCATACACTGCCTTCCATTGTATGGAAATAGGTTCATGAATATTCATTAGAGTCATCATGAAAACCTGACTGGTCTGCAGCCCTCCAGGACCGGAATTGCCCACCCCTGGACTAAGGGAACGTCGATGAAGACTTAATACAATGAAAAGGTATACATTATTAGTAGAACACTGTTTGTACTGTAGGCATCTTTTTACAGATTTGACATGGCGCATAATTGATTTTGTACCTAGCCACTGACGTCATGGTTACCAGGAGGCTAAATTAAATTATTGTATACAGTTTTGGATCTATACATTGGATGCCGTCCACCATAGAGGACAATCATCAAGTCGACTGGTACACACTAGTTTAATCTCTTTTTAAATGGATTTTTTCTCTGAATGAAATTGGGCTCAGTTGAAGTGACAAATCACATTTAGTGTGGGTGGAGCTTAAATGCAGTTACATAGAAACATAGAAATATGATGACAGAAAAAGACCACATGGCCTATCTAGTCTGTCCTTCCATATCAACAACTACAACAGTCCCCTTTTTACCTTTAGAGATCCTCTATGTTTGTCCCATGCTTTTTTGAATTCAGTTACTGTCCTCATCTCTACCACCTCCACTGGGAGACTATTCCACGGATCCACTACTCTTTCCGTAAAGAAATATTTCCGCATATCACTCCTGAATCTATCTCCCTTTACCCTCATCCCATGTCCCCTCGTAGCAGAACTTGCTTTCAATTGAAAGAGTCGCTCTCTCCCTGAACATTTATGCCATGGAGGTATTAAAAAAATCTCAATCATATCACCTCTATCCCGCCTTTCCTCTAAGGTGTACATATTAAGATCCTTCAGTCTGTCCTCATATGCTTTATAATGAAGACCACTAATCATTTTAGTAGCCACCCTCTGCACCGACTCCATCCTGTTCACATCCTTTTGAAGGTGAGGTCTCCAGAATTGCACACTATACTCCAAATGAGATCGCACCAAAGACTTATACAGAGGCATTATCACCTCCTTTTTTCTGCTAGCCATTCCTCTCCGTATGCACCCAAGCATCCTTTTAGCTTTTACCGTCGCCTTTTCTACTTGTTTAGCTACTTTAAGATCATCAGACACAACCACACCTAGGTCCTGCTCTTCTTTATTGGACAAAGGTTACGTCTTTATTACCACGGTTTAGTACTGGGTAAAATATGGGGATTGGGTTGGCAGGAGCCACAGCTGGGACTTGAACTTATGACCTTCTGCTACGACGCAAAACACCCTCGAGGTCCCAAAGGCAACAACGAAATGCACAAAAATAACAACAAACAGAGCCTTTACAATTTATGCACCTAGAGCATGGAATGCCCTCCCCACCTATATACGAAACATCACCCACCTAACCCAATTCAGGAAAGCATTAAAGCACCACCTGTTCACCACATACTACCCTGAATCCAGCCTCAGTATTCATACATGTTGCCCCTCAGACAATCACGCACCACACCTAAACAATCAGACTCAGTATGAAAAAGGCTAACCCACCGATCCTTCAAAAGTAATAAGATGTAGATAGACCCTGCTTGAAAAAGGTAATAGTGTAAATACAATGTAGATAGTTTCCCCAGTTGTTTCCATGTTGATTTCCCTGTTTATTGTAAAGTTTACAACTCAGAATGCCTGTGTTGTATAGTTGACGTTGAATGTAAACCGCACTGATCTGAAAAGCGCGGTATAGAAGAACTGTTAAATAAATAAATAAATAAATAATGAACACACTGGCTGTGTGTACTGCACCATACTGTTGCCACTCACCTGTAACAGGTGTTCTCTGGAGAAAGCAGGAATCAATCCTCACATATGGGTGACGTCGGCGCTGACGGAGCCTGTGTGGAAGTATCTCTTCAGTTTTCAAAGAAAGACTTTGGGAGATGCACCACGCATGCATGATCCCCCTTCCCGCCCAAGGGTACCATCTTGCCTCAGAGTCTAGTGAAATAACTAAGATGGCAAAATTAAAATATGGTAAAGAAGCAACTCCAAGGGTAGGAGGGAGGGTTGTTTCCTGCTGTCCATGGAGAACACCTGTTACAGTTGAGTAACTACGCTTTCTCCAGGAGCAAGCAGAGGTCAGTCCTCAAAAATGGGACTCCCCAGCTACAGGCTACCAAGAACCTATACAAAACACCACGGGTGACCAGAGAAGGTCAACCGTGAATGGCAACAGTTGAGTCCTAACTGAGAGACTCTGGGAAGACTCAAGTGTCTGGCAGGGAAAGCGTAGTTACTCACCTGTAACAGGTGTTCTCCCGGGACAGCAGGAATCAGTCCTCACATCTGGGTGACGTTGGAGCAGACGGAGCACTCGTGCAGAGCAAATCCCCAGCTTTCAGAGAAAGCCTTTGGGAATTGCATCCCCCATGCGTGGTCCCCTTCCTGCCCAAGGGTGCCATCTTTCTCAGTCAAATGACATAGCTAAAAGATGGCAAAAATTACAAAACAATAATAATAATAATAGGACTGCAACTCCAAGGGGACGAGGGAGGGTCATGAGGACTGATTCCTGCTGTCCCTGGAGAACACCTGTTACAGGTAAGTAACTATGCTTTCTCCGGGAACAAGCAAGAAGTCAGACCTCATATATGGGACTCCCCAGATATAGGCTACCGAGAACCCACAGCTGAAAAATAGGCTCCCTCTATGAGAGCCACAAGCAGCCACAATAGGAATCTAACTGAGAAAGTAGCACTCCGGTAGCCTGACACAGAAGGGTCGGAGGGTAGGAGTTGCCTAGACCTCGAAAAGGTTACGGAGCAGAGCCTGGCCCAAAAGCACTGTCCCATTGGGACTCCCTATCCAGGTAGTAATGGGTTGCGAAAGTCTGACCCGAAAACCAGGTGCCAGCCCGGCAGATGCCTGCCAGCGGAACAGAGTGGAAATGAGCCACTGATGCCGCCATGGCCCTGACCCGATGGGCCGTGGACACGACCCCCCCAGCGGAAGCTTGGCTGCCCTGTATGCCCAGGCGATACAGTCCGCCACCCAGGTGGACAGCATACGCTTGGAAACAGCCATCCCCAGCTTACTGGGGTCGTAGGATACGAAGAGCTGAGAAGCCCTTCTATGGCCCTGCGTATGCTGAATATAGAAGGCCAATGTCCTCTTACAGTCCAGGGTATGCAGTACTGTCTCTGCCTGACTGGCATGCGGCCTGGGAAAAAAGGTGGGCAGTACCACCTCCTGGTTGAGGTGGAACGAGGAGACCACTTTCAGAAGGAACTTGGGGTGTGTGTGAAGCACCACCTGGTTCCTATAGAACCTTGTGTAAGGCCTGTCTGACACAAGGGGCTGAAGCTCACTCACCCGTCGAGCCGACGTGAGTGCCACCAAGAAAACCACCTTCCAAGAAAGGTAGCGTAGATGGCAGGTTGCCATCGGCTCAAGGGGCGGCCGAGTAAGCTGCTCCAAAACCACATTCAAATCCCACTTGACTGTACTGCTCCTTTGCAGCCCAAATGCACGTCCTTGCATTTTTTAGCTTTATATCTCAGCTGCCAAATTCTCGACCATTCTTCAAACTTAGCTAGATCCCTCCTCGTGTTATCTACTCCTTCCTGGGTAGTCTATTCTATTGCAGATTTTGGTATCATCCACAAGGAGGAAAACCTTACCCGATAATCCTTCCGCAGTATCACTAACAAAGCTGTTAAAAGGAATCGGACCAAGGACAGATCCCTGCAGCACACCACTGGTAACCTCCTTCTCCTCAGAGTGAGCTCCATTTACCTGTACCCTTTGTCACCTCCCATGCAACCAGTGTCTTACCTAGTCAGTCACATTATGTTTATGCAATTTCTTGATGTACCGCCCAGGCTGAAGGGCATCAGAGCGGTTTACAATCACTATAAGCAGGTACTGGATACATTCCCTCGTCCCCAAAGGGCTCACAATCTATGTGTACCTGAGGCAATGGAGGGTTAAGTGGCTTGCCCAAGGCCACAAGGAGTGCCTATAGGACTTGAAACCCCAGTCCCTCCGGCCGGAGATTGCTGTCCCCAGGTGGGAATTGAACCCCTGGCCCTCCGGCCTGAGGTACCTTGTCCTAACCACTAGGCCACTCCTCCCTCCCTAGGGTCCATCCCTAGGGTGCTCAGTTTGTTGATAAGTCTCTTGTGCAGAATGGTGTCAAAGACTTCACTGAAGTCTAAGTATACCACATCTAAGGCTCTGCCTCGGTCCAACTCCCTGGTCACCCAGTCAAAGAAATCAATCAGATTTGTATGACAAGACCTACCTCTGGTAAACCCATGCTGCATTGATCCGGCAATCTATTAGACTCCAGAAACCTCACTAATCCTCCCTTTTAGCAGTATTTCCAATAATTTACTCACCACAGAGGTTAGACTAACCGGCCTATAGTTTTCAACCTCATCCTTCTGCTTTTGTGTAAAGGGACCAGATGTGCCTTTCCTCCAGTCCTCTAGCACCACTCCCGACTCCAAAGAGACATTGAAAAGGTCAGTCAGTGGAGCCGCTAGAACGTCCCCAATTTTCTTCAATATTTTCGGATGTATCCCATCTAGTTCCATCATTTTGTCTACGTTTAGCTTAGCTAGCATGATCACATTTGATTTAATAAATGGAGGAAGGACAGCAAGGAAATCCACAGTACTACCTTTTAACTTTCAAAAGGGGGACTATGATAAAACAAGGAAAATAAGTAAAAAATAAAAATAGGAGCAGCTGCAAAAGTTAAAGATTTACATCAAGCATGGACATTGTTTAAAAATGCTGTCTTGGAAGCCCAGACCAGCTGTATTCCATGCTTTAAGAAAAGTGGAAGGAAGTAAAAACAAAAAAAAAAAAACCTGCCAGTATGGTTTAAAGGTAAGCTCAGAGAGGCTGTTTGTAGCCAAAAAAGCATCTTTCAGTAAATAGAAAAAGGAGCCAAATGAAGAAAACTGGAAATAACATAAGCACTGGCAAGCTAGATGCAAGACAAGTACATTCATAGCAAAAAACCTGTGAGAGTCAGTTGGACCATTAGATAGAGAGGTAAAAGGGGCACTAAGAAGGTACAAGGCCATAGTGGAGAGACTGAATGAATTCTTTGCTTTGGTCTTTATTGAAAATAGGGAAGTTACCCATGCCTGAAATGGTATTTAGAGATGATGCATCGGAAGAATTGAAAGAAATATTGATAAACCGGGAAGATGTATTACAACTATTTGATAAACTAAAGAGTAACAAATCACCTGGACTACTTTCACAGGAGGATGGCTCCCTCCTGTACCCCAACTTGGAGTCCCTGTTGTTCACAGCTTGGCTGCTGAAAGGGTAGTTCTAACTCCCTTCAACCTCCTACATGACATGGAGGAGGCCCATCTGGCCTCCCGCAAGGCCTCCATGAGAAGGGCATACACCCTCAAGTGGCATCAATTTTTTTTGGTGTGGTGTGCCGAGAGACAGGCGAACCCATACTGCTCGATGCAGCTGGTGCTCCAGTACCTAGTCCACCTGTCCCAGGTGGGACTGAAGTCCATCTCAGTCAGAGTGCACCAGAGCACTATTGCAGCGCACCACCACTCTGTCGAGGGCATGCCTCTCTCGGCTCAGTCCCTTATCTCTTGTTTCCTGCAGGGCTTATGTTGTCGAAGCCCCCCGTCCGCCTACCAACAACTGATTTAAACCTCAGCGTGGTGCTCTCACAGCTCAATAAGCCACTGTTTGAGCCCCTGGCTACTTGCCACCTGTGATACCTCTCCTGGAATGTTGTCCTCATTGCACTCACATCGGCTCCCAGGGTCAGAGAGCTCCAGGTTCTTCTGGCAGAACTGCCCTATACAAGTTTCTACAAGAACAGGGTAGTGCTCCATACACACCCCATGTTTCTGCCAAAGGTGGTGTCCCCCGTTCCACTTCAATCAGGAGATGGTGCTCCTCACCTTCTTCCCAAGGCCTCACACCGGCAATGCAGAGACCAGTCTCCATACCTCCATGTCCTTCTATCTGCAATTGACTCAGAGCCACCGCAAAGCACCTCAGCTTTTCGTCTCCTATGACTCCAGTCAACTGGAGCTCCCAGTGACTAAGTGAACACTGTCCATTTGGGTGGCGGACTGCATTGCCCTTGCCTATAAGCATCAGGTCATTGTGCACCATGTCAAGGCCATGGCTACCTCCGTGGCAAATCTGCGTTCTGTACCTGTGATGGAAATCTGTCGAGCTGCCACCTGGTCTTCGGTCCATACCTTTGTAGCTCACTAATGCCTAGAGAGTGAGTACTGATGGGACAGTGCCTTCGGCCAAGCCGTACTCTGTAATTTCTTCGAGGTTTAGACATCTCCTGCCCTCCGACCCTTCTGTGTTCAGGCTGCCGGAGTGTTGGTTCTCCAAGAACAAGCAGGAAGTCAGTCCTCACATATGGGTGACGTCGGCACCGACGGAGCCCTCGTGCGGAGCAAATCCCCAGCTTTCAAGGAAAGCCTTTGGGAATTGCATCACGCATGTGCGGTCCCATTCCTGCCCAGGGGTGCTATCTTGCTCAATCTCCTTTATTCCGCGGAGCCCTCCAGATATTGTCCTAGTGTCCCCGTGGAAAAAGTTTAAAAATGCTTTCTTTCCTTTAGGGGATCGACACCGGTTCTTCTTCCCGCCTTTCGGCTCGGTACACCTGTATCGAGTCCGGCTTGATTTTTCGGTTTTTGTCGTTCGTGACTGGCGTTCGCACCCTTTTTCTTTTTCACTGGCAACCCGGGTCTTCAACTTCGCAGGGGCCCTTTTTCCCCGGATGGCTGCCAGCGGGTTTAAGAAATGCGATCGGTGTGCAAAACTCATGTCCCTCACAGTTACGCATGACTGCTGTCTCTGGTGCCTCGAGCCCGAACACGACCCGACGCTCTATGGCCCGTGTAGGAAAATGTCCTCTAAGGCCCTGAGAAGAGAAACCGCCAGCAGCAGCATGATAGGATATTTCCTGAGTTGGTATCTTTGCGAGCCCAGACCTCGTCTGAGGCCTCTACGTCTTGGGGGGAGCACTCCGAACCCGAGCATCGTAGAGGTTCCTCGGAGAGGGGGTCTCCCTCGCGGGAACATCGAAGGAAGAAGAAATCCTCGAAGGCGGCATCATTGGATGGCTCCGAACGGCCTGGTCCCTCCTGGGACCGGTCGCAGAGCCCTGAGCGCCGTCCCGGATCCTCGGAGATGGAGCGGCCAGCGAAGCTTCCTCACCGGGATACGGAGCAGCCGAGGCAGGTAACAACTGTCCTTGTCGAGGACTCCCCTCCGGGGGAACCGGCATCGGGCCCGACAGCATCAGGACCCAACACGGTGGCTGCGGAGCCTTCTGGACTCGAGTTCAGAATGGTGGCCTTGGAGCGCAGTATGTCTGCCTTCATGGAGCAGCAGCGGGCGCTGATTGCTGGTCTAACCGGTTCTTCCGCCCTGACCACCGGGCCACTGACGTCTAAGTCGACCCTGGAGGCCGAGCTGATCCTTGAGGCCATGCGGGCTCGAGTCGATCCCCGGCTGAGGTCCCTCTCGGCCTCCAGTTCGGGACCGAGGTCATCGCCGCCGGTCTACCCGACGTCAGGGCGATCGGTGCCAGAGCCCATCGATTCCTCCTCAGAGGCATCAGGATGGGAAACGGAGGAGGAGTCGTCCCCGGACACCTGTTGGCACAGGGACATCCCGTCCGATTCCCCAGTGTTTGAACTTCGGAGAAGGTCCCCTCCGGAGGACACAAGGTTCTTGGACTTCCTGAGGGATATGTCCAAGGCTTTGGCATTCCCCACAGAGTCCGAGGAGGATCCTCGAGCAGACGAGCTCGAGCTCCTGCAGTATGAGGCTCCCCCTCAGGAGGCCCTTACTGTACCCGTGCCTCCGATCCTAGAACGACTATGCTCCGCATGTGGGAGACGTCGGCACTGGTGATCAGCAAACGGATTGACTCGATGTATCAAGTCCGCCGGAGCCCTGGTTTTCAAAAGTCACAATTGCTGCACAACACCATGGTTGTGGAATCGGCCATGCACAGGCTGAAGAGCCAGAAGATGCACTCCTCGGTGCCTCCTAGCAGGGAGGCCTGCAACTTGGACGCCCTCCGCAAAAAGTGCTTCCAGGGTTCAATTCTGACCTGTGGAATCTAGGTCTACCAGCTGTATATGGGCATGTACCTGAGAGACCTGGCGAAGGAACTCGCCGGGTTCTCGGCTGGTCTCTCCGAGGGGCCTTTGCAGCACTTCAAGAGCCTGTCCACCAGCGTCCATGAGTGCTCGAAGTTCATGACTTGAGCGGCCTATGATGGGTTCGAGTCGGCGGCCCGGGTAGCTGCGGCGGGCATCGGTGCATGCCGGCAAGCATGGCTACAGTCGTCAGACCTCGAGCAATGGGTTCAGGTCAAGTTGGTTGATGTCCCATGCTAGGGAGAGAACCTTTTTGGCAAACCCATAACCGACAAGGTTGCGGAAATAGAGTAAAAGTACATGAGGAGGACACTGCTCTCAAAGAAGACCCCTCTGCCCCTTGTCGCAAGAAGGGTTCTGGTAAGAAGTCCTTTTACCTGAGGAAGGGTGCTGCTTACCAAAGCTACCCCCATTTTCAGGCCTCCCCGGCTCCCCAACAGTGGCAGCAGGCCAAGGGCCAAGGACATGGCCCGCGTAAGCAGAAAGACCCCAGGCACCGGCTCTGGCCCAGCCTGGTAGTGGCTTTTGACTCTCACAGCATGGCCCCTCCCCCCACAGGGGACAGGCAATGCACAGGAGGAAGGCTTGCCCTGTATGCCCACAGATGGATATTAATTACCACCAATGCCTGGGTCCTGCAGATAGTCCATCAGGGCTATCTCCTTCATCTGGCCCAAGTACCCCGTCCTTATTTCCTAGGAGAGCCCCTCAGGTCTCCCCTTCACCGGGACCACCTCCTGAAGGAGTTGGCAGGTCTTCGAGGATCAGGCGGTAGAACCAGTGCCCCGCCACCTGCAAGATAAGGGCTTCTACTCCAGACACTTTCTGATGCCAAAGAGAACAGGAGGCCTCAGGCCCATCCTCTACCTGCGCAACTTAAACAAGTTCCTGGTGAGGGAGAAGTTCAAGATGCTCTCCCTTGGAATATTGCTGCCTTACTTCCGCCAGGGAGACTGGCTATGCTCCTTAGACCTAAAGGATGCGTATACACACATCCTAATACACCCAGACCACAGGCAATATCTATACTTTGTGGTGGGAGGCAATCACTACCAGTACAGGGTACTCCTCTTTGGCCTGGCTTCCGCCCCCAGGGTATTCACAAAGTGCCTGACGGTGGTGGCCGCCTTTCTCAGACTTCAAAGGGTCTTTGTCTTCCCCTACCTAGACGACTGGCTCATCAGAGGCACTTCAGCCAGAGAGGTCCATCAGGCCACATCTCGCACCATCCAGTTGCTCCAGCATCTGGGATTTGTAATCAATTACCCCAAGTCCAGCCTTGTTCCCACTCAACAACTAGAGTTCATTGGGGCCAGACTTGATACCCTTCAGGCAAATGCCTACCTGCTGGCCGACAGGGCAGAAAGGCTTCTGGCTCTGACACGTCAGGTGAATCGCAGATCCATAGTGTCTGCAAGACAGTTTCTGCGCCTTCTCGGGCACATGGCGTCCACAGTTCATGTGACACCAGATACCCACCTCCACATGCGAACTGCTCAGTGATGCCTCAGAGACCAGTGGACACAGGCCATAGGCTGCCTCAGAGACAGAGTCACAGTGTCCAGGCGACAGTACAGTCCCTGGACTGGTGGCTTCAACCACCTCACTTCGAGGCGGAAATGCCTTTCCAGACTCCTCGACACACGAGGATTCCCATTGCCAGGGGCTTTGTACTCAAGAAGTGTGGTCCCCAAATGAGAGAACACAACAAATCAATTTCCTGGAGCTCCGTGCCATCCACCTAGCCCTAGGAGTCTTCTGGCGGACCCTAGCTCACGAACCTGCGGGCAGTTTACCTGCCAGGCCAGGACAACTGCTTAACTGACAGGCTAAGCAGGTTTCTCCGGCCCCACGAGTGGCAGCTGGACAGGGGAGTAGTCCATTGGCTTTTTCAGGCCTGTGGACTTTTTTGCGATTCCGGTCAATCACCAGTTGCCCCGGTTCTGCTCCAGGCAGCCACACCAGCGCAGGGTCGCTGCCGATGCATTTCTGATATCATGGTCTGAAGGTATCCTGTATGTGTTTCCTCCGACGCCTCTGGTGGCCAAGACTCTATTCAAGATCCTCCAGGACAAAGCCTCGGTCATCCTGGTAGCCCCAAGTTGGCCAAGGCAACCCTTGTTTCTGCTTCTACTTCAGCTAGTGATGGAGGCCCCCATTCCCCTGGGGTCCTCTCCAAACCTCCTGTCCCAGGAGGGGGGCACTCTACTGCACCCCAATCTCAGCTTCCTCAACCTAATGGCATGGCTGCTGAAAGGGTAATACTCGCACCACTCCTCCTTCCAAAAATTGTTGAAGAGGTCCTTCCTGGTCTCGAGGAGGCTGTCACCTAGACGGACCTATGCCTTGAAGTGGCGTAGGTATATGACTTGGTGCGAGGAGCAGGGTGTAGATCCCTTCTCATGCCAGGTTGTGGTGGTTTTACAGTACCTTCTCCACCTTTCGGATTTGGGCCTTAAGTCCAACTCCGTCAGAGTTCACCTCAGTGCCCTTGCAGCAAACCACTTTCCGGTGGAGGGGCATCCTCTCTCCACCCATCCCTTGGTCTTTCGGTTCTTGAGAGTCCTGCTTCTGCTGAAGTGCTTCTGTCCATGAAAGAGCAGGACCTGGGCTTGATTATTTCTGATGATCTTAAGGTGGCTAGACAGGTAGAAAAGGCAACAGCAAAAGCCAGAAGGATGCTTGGATACATAGGGAGAGGAATGGCCAGCAGAAAAACAAAGGAGTGCTTCTGTATAAGTCTTTGGTGTGAACTTATTTGGAGTATTGTGTGCAGTTCTGGAGCCATACCTTCAAAAGGACAAACAGGATGGTGCAGAGGGTGGCTACTAAAATAGCCAGTGGTCTTCATTATAAAGCCTATGAGGACAGACTTAAAGATCTTAATATGTATATCTTAGAGGAAAGGCGGGATAGAGGAGATACAATAGTGATGTTTAAATACCTCCTTGGCATAAATGCATGAGTGTCTCTTTTGAATGAAAGCAAGCTCTGCTATGAGAGAACACAGGATGAAGGTGAAATGGATAGACTCAGGAGTAATATGTGTAAATATTTCTTTATGGAATGAGTGGTAGATGCATGGAATAGTCTCCCAGTAGAGGTAGTAGGGATGAGGACAGTATCTGAATTTTAAAAAGCATAGGACAAACACAGAAGATATCTAAAGGAAAAGAAGGGGACTGTAGTATTTGATATGGAAGGGCAGACTAGATAGGCCATTTGGTCTTTTTCTGCCGTCATGTTTCTATGTTTCCAAGGTCAATAAATGAGGGGATAGAAGAAATCTGCTCAGAGGACTTTCTTTGGAGATTATGGTTTTCCAAGAGATGGAAGAGAAGATGTTTTCTGACATGTTTCCATACTCAAAATGGTTATCTTGTTTGTGAGTAGAATATAGGCAGATGACAGATCTCATGAGTGTCATTTGTCATCATGTGGTCACAGGTAAGACAAGCTTGGAATGCAAGCTTATTCTCAACCATGGCACTGTGTTGAAAAAATAAAAGAAAACCTTTTTTATGGTAAAGAAATGTGAAAAAGAAAAAAAAAGAAGAAATGTTAGAAAACAAATTTGAAAAAAGTGAGAGGAAATTCTATAGATAACTTTTTGAGGCAAACTTTGTTTTGTGTCTGCTGGAACAGAAAAATTAAAGAGACCATGAGGAATGCTGTATGAGGTAGAAACTAGACATACTCAGAACTTCATACTTGTTCAGAGCTGTTCCACCAGCAGGTTGAATAGTTCGCTAATGGAACATTCACTATGCTTCCTTTCTTTCAAGCTCAGCCAACCTATCCCTCCGCTTTCAGGTTATGGGCACACTATTACCTGCCAATGAAGGTCATCAACAGTGTGACCCTTAGTACGGTTGTGACATCTATCAGATCATATATACAAGATACTGCACATGTTTTATGTATTTTGAAGGATCTGCATGACAGCAGTAGAGTGACTTATCTAGCTACAATGGACATTACTGTTCTATATACACATAACCCTTAATCAGATGCGGTAGATACTGTGTCTCGTTTATATCTGTGACAGGTCCATTCCTTTGGAGTTTTTTCACCAGCTAGTTGAGCCGGTTTTATTTTCCAATTACTTTTGGTATGATGGGGTTTTATACAAGCAAGTACATGGGTGGCGATGGGGGCTACCCTAGCCCCCTCCATGGCCTCACTGTATGTTTCCTGTTTTGAAGAGCAATAGATATATATATAATTCTACCTATTTTCTACATATGTTAATTTTGAAACAATATCTTGATATCATTTTTTTCTGGTTATCTACTTAAGACATACTGCTGGAGTTTCAGGACTGGATAAATACGCTTGATAAGAACTTACAGTTTACTTTGTCTTGTCATCCCACCATGATCAATTTTTTTGGATATTAAGATCATTAAGTCTAGTCAAGGATTTTCTACATGTTTCTATCGCAAATTTGTGGACAGAAATAATTACTTACAGTTTCAGAGTTGGCATCCATATGCTTTGCGAGACAGTTTGCCTGTGAGCCAATACCTTCAGGCTCGTAGAATTTGCTCCTCTGAGGCCAGTATTCAAGCAGAGGGGCACGTCTTAACAACTAGTTTCAATCCAGGGATATCCACCCTCTGTTATATATAGGGTCTATAAACGCGCTAGATTTGCACAGCGGGATCTGTTGTTGAACTATAAGGATTGTTCTGATATATCGGATTGGGTAGTTGGTGTACTCCCTTTCTCTAGTGCGTCTCATTGGATAGTTCATTTTTTGAATGTGTGGGTGTGTCTGTTTACTTTGGATTGAATAGCGGTTATGAGTATATGGTATTTATTGGATGGCGAGGTTACATGTGTATGTCATTGCTCTTACAGACTGCATGGTTGCCCAAGTATGGTGATTGGTTTTGGATGATTAGTGGGGGTGGCTTCTGCTATTTAAAATAGCTGGTTTGTTAAATTCTTTGATGAAGGAAATTTGAATGGACCGCGGCAAGAGAGGCTTGAATGCAGTGATTATTCCCTGTTGCAGATGACTAATGTGATCATCAAAATGCAATGCTGGGTCGGGTTTTTCTACAGTGAGATAAGATTTAAATACTCCGCGCTGTAATTTTCCATTTACTGGGTTATCGTTTTTGGTCCTTTTTCTAAGGTGATTTGTATATTGTTGGTATAATGATAATCTAATGGACTGATGATATAATATTGTGCTGGCCCGATAGCCTATAACCTTTTGGGTTATACTGCCGGAAAACTATTTATTTGAGGTCATCCAAGATTTAGATAAATATATATGTTCTTGAATATTTGGAGGATTTCAGTTCTTTGTTCTTCTCGACTCCCTCCTCCAAATTATTAGCTGGATTTTTCTATTAATGGAATAGACAACCAGCAGAGGTGGTATAACAAAAAATACTTATATAGCTCTTCTAGCCAGAATATAAAAAAGTGGAACTACAAAACTGACTTGCAGAGTTGAGGTTACTTTGTGCTCACAAGAGCATAAGAAATTGCCATACTGAGTCAGACTAAGGACCAACAAGCCCTGTATCCTGTTTCAGACAATGGCCAAATCATGTCCTGGCAGGATCCCAAAAAGTAGGTAGATTCCATGCTGCTTACCGCAAATCTACTTTAATAATGGTTTATGTACTTTTTTTGAATAGAAAACTACATGATCCCAAATGCACATTTCACCCACAAAAAAAATTACTATCATAAAGAGTCCAAATAATTAATTTGCTGGAAAAAATATTTACATCTATATGTTTGTTCATTCATTCATTAATGCAAATTGTACATCTTACTCCTCATAAACATGTCCAAAACTGGAATGTGAAATTAAAGAAATGTCTCTGTATATATGCTATTCACATCAGCGTACTTCACTTGCTAAGACTGCCAAAAAGGCGCTCAAAGGTTATCACAACGTTACCTCTTTTATATGCTCTTAAGTGGGAGCAATGATGAAAGCATAAGAGCGATAACATTGAGCTTACCTTCGAGTTCCTTTTGGACAATCTTGGCAGTAGAATACAATGATTTGAACTGCATACACACACACATTTCTTTCATCTCACATTCCGGTTTTGGACATGCCTATGAGGAGATGAGGAGTAAGGTGTGAAATTTGCATTAATTAATGGATGAACCAACATAGATGGAAAGCGTAGTTACTCACCTGTAACAGGTGTTCTCCAGGAGCAGCAGGAATCAGTCCTCATATATGGGTGACGTCGGCGCCGACGGAGCTCTCATGCGGAGCATTTCCCCAGCTTTCAAAGAAAGCCTTTGGGAATGCAGCGCACATGCATGGTTCCCTTCCCGCCCAAGGGTGCCATCTTGCTCAGTCTGATGACATAGCTAAAAGACAGCAAAAAATCAAAATGAAGTATATGACTGCAACTTCAGGGGAGGAGGGAGGGTCGTGAGGACTGGTTCCTGCTGCTCCTGGAGAACACCTGTTACAGGTGCGTTAACTACGCTTTCTCCAGGACCAAGCAGGAAGTCATTCCTCACATATGGGACTCCCCAGCTCTAGGCTAACGTGAACCCAAAGCTGAAAAAATGGCTCCCTCTTGAGAGCCACAGCATCCGTGACAAGAATTTTCTCTGAGAACGCACCACGTCCAGTAGCCCAACGCCAAGGGCCGGAGGGGTAGGAGTTGCCTAAACCTCAAAGAGATTACGGCGTACCGCCTGGCCGAAAACACTGTCCCACCGGGACTCTCTCTTGAGGCAGTAATGGGCTGCAAAAGTCTGGCTTGAAGAGCAAGTTGGGGCCCGGCAGATGTCTGCCAAAGGAACAGAGTGGAGATGAGCTACTGACGCGGCTTTCGCCCTGACAAGGTGGGCTGTGAACCGACCCTGCAAGGGGAGGTCGGCTGCCCTGTACACCCAGGTGATGCAATCTGCTACCCAAGTGGATAATGTGCGCTTGGAGACAGGTAACCCCATCCTATTAGGGTCAAATGAGATGAAGAGCTGAGAAGCCCTTCAATGCTCCCGCGTATGTTCTATGTAAAAGGACAACGCCCTCTTACAGTCCAGGGTATGCAAGACTGTTTCAGCCCGGCTGGCATGCGGGCTGGGAAAGAAGGTCAGAAGAACCACCTCCTGATTGAGGTGGAAAGAGGAGACCACTTTTGGGAGGAACTTGGGATGGGTCCGTAGGACCACCCTGTTCCTATAGAACCGCGTGTACGGCCTATCAGAAACTAGAGCTTGTAGCTCACTCACATGTCTGGCCGATGTAAGAGCCACCAGGAAGAGAGCTTTCCAAGAGAGGAAGCGCAAATGGCAAGGAGCCATCGGCTCAAACGGTGGGCGAGTAAGTTGCTGCAAAACCACATTCAAATCCCACTCAGTCGCCGGTGGACGAACCGGAGGCTTGAGTAGAAGGAGACCTCTGAGGAATCTGGACACTAAGGGGTGAACTGACAGAGGCTGTCCTTCCACCGGTGAGTGGTGCGCTGACAAAGCACTGAGGTGGACCCGAACAGTTAGACTTAAGGCCTAGGTCAGAAAGGTGAAGTAAATACTGCAGAACTACTGGCACAAGGCAAGAGAAAGGATCTTCAATGTGCTGAGCACACCACACTGTAAACCTACGCCACTTGAGGGCATAGGACTTTCTGGTGGACTGCCTCCTAGAGGCCAATACCACCTCCTCCACCTCCTTAGGTAGAAATAAGGAAGCTAGCACTACCCTTTCAGTAGTGGATTCAACTGCCACTCGTGAGGCTGGAGAATCCTACTTAGCTTGTCTGCTAGGAAGTTCTCTTGACCAGGTAGGTAGACTGCTTTGAGAAAAATACCCTGTCTGATCGCAAAGGAGCAAATGTCCAGTGCCTCCTGACACAGGAGCCTGGACCCTGTGCCCCCTTGTTTGTTCATGTAGAACATTGCCACCTGATTGTCCGTCTGAACTAGGACAGATTGTTGAGAGAGGGCATGACAAAGTTTGCAGAGCTAAGCGGATTGCTCGCAGCTCTAAAAGGTTGATTTGCTGTGTGGCCTCCTGAGGGGACCACAGGCCTTGAGTGCATGAGCCCTGGCAATGTGCACCCCAGCCCCTTAAGGAAGCATCTGTCGTCAGCACCCTTGTGTGTGCTGGAGCCTGAAAAGGTACACCCCTGAGAAGGTTTGGTGGATGTAGCCACCACTGCAAGGAGTTCAGAAGTCATCTGGACACCTTTACTCTGGTCTTGGAAGTCGCCGGTGGCTTGTGTCCACTGATCTCCGAGGCACCATTGAGCAGTCCGCATGTGCAGGCGGGCATTCGGGGTCACATGCAAAGTGGATGCCATGTGGCCCAGAAAACACAGGAAGTGCTCGCGGAAACATGAGAATTGCGTTGGACCTGGTTGACCAGATCCATCAGTCTTTGGGCCCTGTTCTCGGGCAAGTAAGCTCTTGCCTGAAGGGTGTCCAACCTGGCTCCTATAAACTCTAGGTTCTGAGAGGGGAGCAAAGTGGACTTTGCGTAGTTTATGACAAAGCCTAGATGCTGAAGAAGAGAGACAGTGCGAAGAGCGGCCTGTCAGGCCTCCTGGAGTGACTGGCCTCTGATTAGCCAGTCGCCCAGGTACGGGAAGACAAAAATCCCCTGATTTCTGAGAAAAGCCACCACTACTGGCAGGCATTTGGCGAAAACCTTGGGGGCAGAGTTTAGGTCAAAAGGAAGTACCCTGTACTGAAAGTAGTTTCCTCCCACCAGAAAACAGAGATATTGTCTGTGGTCTGGATGGATGAGGATGTGCGTATAAGCATCCTTTATGTCTAAGGAACATAGCCAGTCTCTCTGCAGGAGGTAGGGCAGCAGTATCCCAAGGGTAAGCATCTTGACCTTTTCCCTCTCCAGAAACTTGTTCAGATTTCGCAAGTCTACGATAGGTCTGAGGCCTCCTGCTCTCTTTGGTACAAGGAAGTACCTGGAGTAGAAGCCCTGCCCTTTCAGGTGGTGTGGCACCGGTTCCACCACCTGTTCCTTTAGAAGACTTGCCAACTCCTGGAGGAGGAGGTTCCTGTGTAGAGGGAATCTTGGAGGCTCCCCTGGATAGTAGGAGGGGGGTAGCTGGTGGAAATGGAGCATATAGTCCTTCTGGACTATGCTCAGTACCCAGGTATCCCCTGTGATGGCTGGCCACCTGTAGGCGTACAGGGTCAGCTGACCTCCTGTGCTGAGTGGGGCCACCGGCGGAGGAGAGGCTATGCCTTGGGAGTCAAAAACCACCTCCCTGCTGTGCAGGAGCTGGAGGCTTGGGGGTTTTCTGCCTACGGGGCCCATGCCCCTGCCCTTTGGCCTGCTGGCCCTGTTGGGGAGCTGGAGAGGCCTGATACTGAGGGTAGGTTTTGTAGGCAGTACCTTTCCTTGGGAAAAAGGGCTTCTTTCCCGAGCCCTTCTTTTTGTGAGAAGGGGCAGAAGTCTTTCTGGACAGCCTTGTCCTGGTGAGAGTCTTGATCTTGATTTCTCTAGCCTTCTCAGTCATGGGCTTGCCGAAAAGGTTATCACCTCAGCACGGGATATCAAACAACTTATCCTGCACCCATGACTGTAGGTCCGACGACTGTAGCCAGGCCTGACGGTGTGCACCGATGCCGGCCATGGCTACCTGGGCCGAAGCCTCGACGCCGGAAAAGCAGCCGTTAAAGCATCGGAGGAACCGGTACAGTAAAGGCTTCCTTCGGAGGAAAATCATACTGGAGGGCATTGAGCTCTTCGGCTCGAGGCTCCTCATCGGCGTCTGCTGGGAATGCCAAAGCCTTGGCCAGTTCCCCGATGAAATCCGAGAACCAGGTATCCTCCGGGGTGGGGGGACGGGACGGGACGACTTTCTCTGAGGCTCAGACTCTAGTGAGTCTGACGGGATGCACCGGGTCCGGAAGGTGTCAGGAGACTCCTCGTCCTCCGTCTCCCATGCTGACTCCTCCGAGGAGGAGTCGGGCGGCTCCAGCCGTGTGGGCCTCAATGCCACCCGCCCCGATGCCGAGGGTACCGGCGTCGACGACCTCGGCCCTGAACGGGAGGTCAATGGAGACCTTGGCCGAGGATCGACTCGAGACTTGATTGACTCGAGGATTGGCTCGGCCTCCGGGGTCGACTTAGACGTCGAGGTCCCAGTGGTCGGGGCAGATGCAACAGTCAGACCGGCGATCAATACCCGCTGCTGCTCCATGAAGGCAGCCAGGCTGCTCTATAGGACTGTCAACCTGAGTCCGAGCTCAGGAGACTCCGCAGCCCCCGATGGCGTCGGGCCCGACGTCGGTTCTCCCGGAGGAGAGTCAACGAGGACAACTGAAGTTACCTGACTCGGCGACTCCGGCTCCAGGCGAGGTAGATTGGTCAGCCGCTCTGACTCTGAGAGCCCGGGACGACGGTCAAGGCTCCGCGACCTGACCCCGGAGGATTCAGGTGCCTCCACTGACGCCACCCTCACAAGCTTCTTCTTCCTTTTGTGCTCTCAGGGTCAGACTCCCGAGATGTCGAGGCCTCTGACGAAGTCTGGGCTTGGCCGGATGCGGACTCCGAAAAAATTCTTTCACGTTGATGCTGACGGCGCCGAAGTGCCTTCGATGACATCTTGACGCACGGGCCACAGACCAGCAGGTCATGGTCGGGTCCGAGGCATGGGAGTGTGTGTGTTGGTGAAAGACATAAGTTTCTTGCACCGATCACACTTTTTGAACCCGCTGGCAGCCATTGGGGGAAAAAGGGCTCCTGCAAGGTCAAAAGAGAGGGCTGCCAGTGAAAATTAGAAAAAAGCGCGAACGCTAGTCACAAAGGACAAAAAACGAAAAAGAAATTCCGGACTCGATACCGGTGTACCGAGCTGAAGTGGGAGGGGAACAGGCGTCGAACCGGATAAAAAAAAACAACAAAAAATCGCAGAAAAATCGACTTTTCCCGGGTGACATGAACTACGTCCATTGGGCTCCGTGGAAAGCACAGTTACTTACCTGTAACAGGTGATCTCTGGGAACAGCAGGAATAAGTCTTCACATATGGGTACGTCGGTACCGACGGAGTCTGCGAGGGTACGCTTCCCAGCGTCCAATCAAAGAGCTTTTGGAAGCATCCCACCACGCCTGCATGCTGCCTTCCCGCCTTTCCGAACTGCCTCTCCTCAGTTAAGTTTTAAAGCTGAGACAAAGAGAGAGAGAGGGGAAAGGAAAGATAGATAGAGATACAACTCCTGGGGAGGTGGGTGGGTTGTGAAGACTTATTCCTGCTGTTCCCAGAGATCACCTGTTACAGGTAAGTAACTGTGCTATCTCCAGGAACAAGCAGGAATGAGTCTTCACATATGGGGACTCCCAAGCGGAGATGCCTGGAGTCCCAGCATGTCATAGGTTGGAACATGCTATCCTCCACAACACCAGGCATCCTGAGGATGGAGGGTGGGAGTTGAAGAAAGAAAGGTGCTGTGGAACAGCTAACCTAGCATAGGCTTGCAGACAAGGAGTCCATGTGTGGATGATAATTGTCAGCAATGATATTGCAAAGAAAAAATATTGCAATAGGGACCTCCCCTAACAGGACTTTAGAGAAGTACAGAGGTTCATGGGATCTACTGGGGAACCCAGTAGAGGAACCTCGAGAAGGACCTCACTGTAAGTGGAGGTAGTAAACCTGTAGGAAAAGCAATGGAGGTCAGAATCCTGAAAGGTAACAGGGAACCCCAGTAGGAAAAAACTGGGGTAGTACAAAAACGGTGGGCCTTCAGCGGAAGGCTTTATGATAAAAGCCCAACTCTTTTGGCAGCAGAATGGCCCACTCTTAGGAACAAAAAGAGAAAGGCTAACCGATTTGGACAGACAGGCCCAGTCCTTGTGGGGAGAAAGGGTATGGGAACCCCTTGTATCCCAAAAGAAAGGACAACGCCGGAGGCGTTAGAGCCTGTGAGTAGCTGAAGATCCGCAATGTCTCTCCTAACTGAAGTCAGCTGGGAGAGATATTGGTCTATAATTGGAGTTGCTTCCTGAACGTTTATATAGCACTATATCAAAATTCATACGTTCAATATTATCTTCAATTGGTAGTAGTGAACAATATTAACTTCATGTGATGGTCTTGGATAATCTCTATCTTTAAAACAGAGTGAACAAAAATTTCTTCACAAATGTCTTCTTTAATCTTAAAACATATCATTAAAGAATATCATGATTATCCAAACTTGTCATCAAACACTTCTTCTTCCTAAAATATCTTCTTTAATACTTTGATACTTCTTTAATAGGTAAATATTTCTTTTAAAAGGAGTTTTATATCTGCCAAACTTGTGAAACACTGATAGAAGCAAATGCTTGGTCATGGAGAAATAATTTTTCCGGCAAACTATTTGGACTTTTTATATACTTTTCCTCCAGGAAAGAGAAGTAACTCACCTGTAATAGGTGTTCTACAGGAGCAGCAGGAATCAGTCCTCACTTATGGGCGATATCGAAGTCGATGGAGCCCCCATGCGGAGCAATTCCCCAGCTTTCTAAGAAAGCCTTTGGGAATACTGCGCGCATGCGCGGTC
Organism: Ichthyophis bannanicus; assembly: GCA_033557465.1. Lineage (NCBI taxonomy): Eukaryota > Metazoa > Chordata > Amphibia > Gymnophiona > Ichthyophiidae > Ichthyophis > Ichthyophis bannanicus. The sequence continues at coordinate 1,308,260,216 of CM066033.1, forward strand.
CCCTTCCCGCCTAAAGGTGCCATCTTGCTCAGTCCAATGACATAGCTAAAAAAACAGCACACAAAAATGTAAAAATAAACTGTGTACAACTGCAACTCCCAGGGGAGGAGGGAGGGTTGTGAGGACTGATTCCTGCTGCTCCTGGAGAACACCTGTTACAGGTGAGTAACTACTCTTTCTCCAGTACCAAGCAGGAAGTCAGTCCTCACTTATGGGACTGCCCAGCTTCAGGCTACCAGGGACCCAGAGCTGAAAAATGAGCTCCCTCTAGCCTCAGCATCAGAGAAAGGATTTCACTGAAACATACCTCTACCGGTAGCTCAACCAGAGGGCTGGAGGGTAGGAGTTGCCTAAACCTCAAAGAGATTCCAGAGCACTGCCTGACCGAAAGCACTGTCCCTACGGGACTCCCGCTCCAGGCAGTAATGGGCCGCAAACGTCTGGCTTGAAGACCAAGTTGCAGCCCTACAGATGTCTGCCAACAGTACAGAGCGGAGATGAGTTACTGAGGCAGCCATTGCCCTGACACGGTGGTCCGTAACCCAACCCTGCAGGGGAAGGTCAGCTGCCCTATAAGCCCAGGTGATACAGTCAGCCACCCAGATGGACAAGGTATGCTTGGAGACAGGTAACCCCAAGTGATTAGGGTCAAAAGATACGAAGAGCTGAGTAGCCCTCCTATGCCCCTGCGTACGCTCAAAATAGAAGGATAAGGCCCTTCTACAGTCCAGGGTATGCAAGACTGTCTCAGCCCAGCTGGCATGGGGCCTAGGGAAGAACGTTGGAAGAACCACCTCCTGGTTGAGATGGAAAGAGGAGACAACCTTAGGGAGGAACTTAGGATGAGTCCTGAGGACTACCCTGTTCCTATAGATGCGAGTGTAAGGCCTGTCACAGACCAGGGCTTGAAGCTCACTCACCCTCCTGGCCGAGGTCAGGGCCACAAGGAATAGAGCTTTCCAAGAAAGGAAGCGGAGAAGACATGTAGCCATCGGCTCAAAGGGTGGGCGAGTCAATTGCTGCAAGACCACATTCAATTCCCACTCAGGGGCCGGTGGACGGATAGGAGGCTTGAGCAAAAGCAATCCTCTGAGAAACATGGACACCAAGGGGTGAACAGACAGAGAGTGCCCCTTCACTAGTGAGTGATGAGCTGCTAGAGCAGAGAGGTGGACCCGAACCGAATTGGACTTAAGGCCTTGATTAGACAAGTGCAGCAGATATTGAAGCACTAACGGTATCGTGCAGGCGAAAGGATCCTCCTTGCGCTGCTGACACCAGATGGAGAACCTTATCCACTTCAAGGCATAGGTTTTTCTGGTGGACTACTTTCTAGAGGCCAAGACCACCTCCTCCACTTCTCGGGGTAGGCCCCAGGGAGCCAACACTACCCTTGCAGCCTCCAGGCCATCAACTGGAGAGATTTGAGATTGGGGTGCAGAAGGGAGCCATGATCCTGAGAGAGAAGATCGGGCTGCAGCCCCAAGGTAGTGGTGTGTCCACGGCTAGCTGGAGCAGAAGTGGAAACCAGGGCTGCCTTGGCCACTGGGAGCTATCAGAAGTACCGAGGTCTTGTCCCTTAGAATCTTGAACAACGTTAGGGCCACCAGAGGCGTGGGAGGAAACGCATACAGGAGGCCCTGGGACCAAGAAATCAGGAAGGCATCCGCTGCTATCCTGAGGGGATGCGGTTGCCTGGAACAGAACCTGGGCAGCTGCCGGTTCAGGGGACTGGCAAAGAGATCTATGGATGGAAGTCCCCATCTCAGGAAGATGTTCTGAACCACCAAGGGGTGCAGTTGCCACTCGTGGGGTTGCAGAATCCTGCTCAACCTGTCCACCAGGAAGCTTTCCTGGCCAGGGAGATAAACATGCTGTGTTTGAGAGCAAAAGAGCACAGGGCCTGTGCCTCTCGACACAGGAACCTGGACCCCGTGCCTCCCCGCTTGTTCACATAGAACACTGCCACTTGATTGTCCGTCTGCACCAGAACAGACTGGTGAGCCAAGGTGTGAGAGAAGGTTTTGAGGGCTAAGCGAATAGCCCGGAGTTCTAGTAGGTTGATCTGTTGCGTGGCCTCCCATGGAGACCATAGGCCTTGAGTGCACCGTTCCAGACAATGTGCACACCAGCCCTGCAAGGAGGCATCTGTTGTCAACACCACTGTGGGGACATGCACCTGAAAAGGCACCCCCTGTAGTAAGTTGGGGGGGTGTAGCCACCACTGTAGGGAGTTCAGGAGTGGTTTGGACACCCGCACTTTGTCTGTGAGGCTCCCTGTGGCCTGCTTCCACTGAGTCCTGAGGCACCACTGTGCAGGTCTCATGTGGAGGCGGGCATTGGGAGTCACATGCACTGTCGATGCCATATGGCCTAGGAGTCTTAGACAGAGTCTGGCGGAAACCCTTGGCAGGCATAGAAACTGGTTTGCCAAGTCTATGAGTCTTCGTGCCCTGTCTTCTGGCAAGTAAGCCTTTGCTTGCAGGGAGTCCAGCTGCGCCCCTATGAACTCCATGTTCTGGAAAGGGAGCAAAGTGGACTTTGCGAAGTTTATTACAAAGCCTAGGTGTTGAAGGAGGGAAACAGTTCGGAGGGTGGCTTGCCTGGCCTCCTGGCAAGTCTGACCCCTGATGAGCCAGTCATCCAGGTAGGGGAAGACAAAAACACCTTGAGTCCTCAAGTAGGCTGCCACCACGGCCAAGCACTTTGTAAAGACCCGTGGAGCGGAGGACAGGCCAAAGGGAAGTACTCTGTACTGGTAATGGTTTCCTCCCACCATGAACCTGAGGTACTTTCTGTGGTCTGGATGAATGAGGATGTGAGTGTATGCATCCTTGAGATCTAAGGAGAACATAAGAACATAAGATATGCCATACTGGGTCAGACCAAGGTCCATCAAGCCCAGTATCCTGTTTCCAACAATGGCCAATCTAGGTCATACGTACCTAGCAGTTTCCCCAAAAGACACAGGTTCCGCAATGCTTGTACTGGGTCAAGCATTGATATCCTGGGTCCCTTCTTAATAATGGTTTATGGACCTTTCCTCCAGGAACTTGTCCAAACCTTTTTTAAACCCAGCTACACTAACAGCCTTTACTACATCCTCCGGTAACAAATTCCAGAGTTTGATTACACGTTGAGTGAAAAAATATTTTCTTTTATTAGTCTTAAATAGTTTACCCTGTAGCTTCATTGCATGTCCCCTAGTCTTTCTATATTCTGATAATGTAAACAATCGATCTATGTTTACCCGTTCCACTCTGTTCATTAATTTATAGACTTCTATCATATCTCCCCTCAGCCATCTCTTTTCCAGGTTAAAGAGCCCTAACCTTTTTAGCCTTTCCTCATAGGAGTATCCTTCCATCCCCTTTACCATTTTGGTGGCTCTTCTCTGAACCTTTTCTAATAATGTTATATCCTTTTAAAGATACAGCGACCAGAATTGCACACAATATTCAAGGTGCGGTCTCACCATGGAACGGTATAGAGGCATTATAATATCTTTTATTTTCCATTCCTTTCCTTATGATACCTAGCATTCTGTTTGCTCTCTTGGCTGCCGCTGCACACTGGGCCGAGGGTTTTAACATGTTATCCACAATGACGCCTAAATCTTTTTCCTGGGTGGTGGTTCCTAATGTGGAACCTTGCATTGTGTAACCATAGTTTGGGTTGTTCTTCCCTAGGTGCATAACTTTGCACTTGTCCACATTAAATTTCATCTGCCATTTTGATGCACAGTCTTCCAATTTATCAAGATCCTCTTGCAAATTTCCACAATCCTCTTGGGTTTTAAAAACTTTAAATAGTTTTGTGTCATCTGCAAATTTGATAACCTCACTCATTATTCCACTTTCCAGGTCATTTATGAATATGTCAAAAAGCAGCGGACCCAGCACAGATCCCTGGGGTACACCACTATTCACCTTTCTCCATTGGGAAAATTGGCCATTCAGCTCAACCCTTTGCTTTCTATCTTTTAACCAGTTCCTGATCCACAGTAGTACACTGCCTCCTATCCCATGACTCTTTAGTTTTGCCAAAAGTCTCTGATGAGGGATCTTGTCAAAGGCTTTCTGAAAGTCCAGATACACTATATCAACCGACTCACCTTTGTCCAACTGTTTATTCACACTTTCAAGAAAACATAACAGATTAGTAAGACAAGATCTTCCTTGTCTAAAGTCATGTTGGCTGTCTCCCATTAGGCCATGACTATCTACATGCGGAGTAATTTTATTCTTTATGATGGTTTCTACCATTTTTCCTGGTATTAATGTGAGGCTCACCGGTCTGTAGTTTCCCGGATCACCCCTGGAACCCTTTTTAAAAATTGGTGTTACATTGGCGATCCTTCAGTCTTCAGGTATTACAGATGATTTTAATGATAGTTCACAGATTACTAATAGCAGGTCTGCAATCTCATATTTCAGTTCTTTCAACACCCTTGGATGTATACCATCCGGCCCAGGTGATTTGCTACTCTTCAGTTTATCTAGTAGTTTTAATACATCTTCCCGATGTATCGATATTTCCTTCAATTCTTCTGCACCTTTAAATACCACTTCAGTCATGGGTAACAACCCTACATCTTCCTCAGTAAAGACCGAAGCAAAGAATTCATTCAGTCTCTCCGCTATCGCCTTGTCGCCTCTTAGTGCCCCTTTAACTCCTCTATCATCTAATGGTCCAACCGACTCTCTCACAGGTTTTTTGCTACGAATGTACTTGAAAAAAATCTTTATTTCGCGTTTTTGCTTCCGCAGCAAGCTTCTTCTCAAATTCTCCCTTTGCTTTCTTTATCAATACCTTGCATTTGACCTGCCAGTGCTTGTGTGATAGGCGATGGCCTACTTCATTTTGTAAAAGTGAAATTGTGGCAGAGGCCTGTCTCTGCCTGTCAGCTCTGCTTGAGTCTCCCCTCCCCCCCACTTTAGAGTATGATAACTGACTTTGGAATATTACAGAAATACCAGTAGCTGCAGTAGAGACAACAGCCTTGCTCTGCCTTGATAAGAAGGCTTCTGATAAGCAAAAGTAAAACTATTCCACTGTTTTTGTTATGGTTTAAGCACAGATGTCTTTTCAGTTTTATTGCTTGCATGCTGTATCCTTGCTAATACACTGACCTTGCAAAAGTAGCGAAATAAACTGCAGCAGAAGTATTGTGTCTAGAGATTTGAGCCTTAGCTAGAAAAGCCTGCACAGAATAAAAACAGGTACAAGCCAGATCTGAGATGACTATTGGGAGAGAGAGAGGGGGGCCACCAAGACCAATGAGGAGTTTTGCCTGTATTAGACTAGAGAAGAACAGTATATAAACTGTCGTTTTTCTGAGCTCAGGGCTCAGCCATTTTGTATGTACCCATTGTCTGAGTCTGTGCACATTAAACTGGTTTGAATTCTAGTCAATAGACTCCTGGTTTTATTGGTTGCGGACATTTCGCTATTACACTTGTGCTGTTTCCAGGTTTTGTCGTTTGGCTCTTTTTTCCATTTCCTGAAAGATACTTTTTTGGCAACAACAGCCTCTCTGACATCACCTTTAAACCATGCTGGCAGTTTTTTGGACTTCCTTCCACTTTACTTAAAGCGTGGAATACAGTTGGTCTGGGCTTCCAAGATAGTAGTTTTCAACAACACCCAAGCTTGATGTAAGTCTTTAACCTTTGCAACTGCTCCTTTTAGTTTTTTCTCAACTATTTTCCTCATTTTATCATAGTCTCCCTTTCGAAAGTTAAAAGGTAGTACTGTGGATTTCCTTACTATCCCTCCTCCACTAATTAAATCAAAGGCGATCATGCTATGATCACTATTGCCAAGTGGCCCCAACACCCTTATCTCTTGCACTAGATCTGCTGTTCCACTAAGGACTAGGTCTAATATGGCTTCCCCTCTGGTCGGTTCATGAACCAGCTGCTCCAAGAAGCAGTCATTTATGTCATCTAGGAACTTTATCTCCCTAGCATGTCCTGCCATGACACTGACCCAGTCAATACCGGGGTAACTGAAATCACCCATTATTATTACTGCGCTGTAACTTTTGTTAGCTTCCTTGATTTCTTTCAGCATTTCATCATCCATTTGTTCATTCTGGCCAGGCGGTCGATAGTACACCCCCCACTGCCATCGCCTTCCCATTTTTACATGGAATTTCAATCCATAGAGATTCTACAGCAAATTTTGTTTCCTGCAAAACTTTAATCCTTTCTGACTCAATGCCCTCTCTAACATAGAGCGCAACCCCTCCACCAATTTGTTCAGCTCTATCATTACGATATAGTTTGTACCCAGGTATCAGTGTCCCACTGGTTGTCCTCCTTCCACCATGTCTCTGATATTCCAATCATATCTAACCTCTCACTTAGTGCTATATATTCTAACTCTCCCATCTTATTTTTTAGACTTCTAGCATTTGCATACAAGCATTTTAGAGACTGTATTTTATTCATATTAATTTGGCTATTGGTGGACATGGGTAATTTGGGATCTTTAAGCTCTGTCTGCTCTGTACTCAAGGGCATTTGGGCTACTTTACTCTTTTTTGGAACCTCTCTGCTTTTGGTAGTATCCTTCAAGGATACATTCTTCCGAACCATCCGCTCTTGGGCGACTGTCAGCTTTCCCCTATTATCTAGTTTAAAAGCTGCTCTATCTCCTTTTTAAAGGTTAATGCCAGCAGCCTGGTTCCATCCCGGTTAAGGTGAAGCCCATACCTTCGGAAGAGCCCCTCCTTTCCCCAGAATGTACCCCAGTTTCTAACAAATCCAAACCCCTCATCTCTGCACCATTGTCTCATCCACGCATTGAGACTCCAGAGCTCTGCCTGCCTTTTGGGTCCTGCACGTGGAACGGGAAGCATTTCGGAGAACGCTACCCTGGAAGTTCTGGATTTCAACTTCCTACCTAAAAGCCTAAATTTAGCCTCCAGAACCTCCCTACCACATTTTCCTATGTCATTGGTACCGACATGTTCCAAGACAGCAGACTCCTCCCCAGCACTATCTAAGACCTTATCTAGGTGGCGCGTGAGGTCCGCTACCTTCGCACCAGGCAGGCATGCTACCAGGCGATCCTTACGCCCACCAGCCACCCAGCAATCTACATGCCTAATGATCGAATCACCAACTATAACGGCTGTCCTAACCCTTCCCTCATGGGCACATGGCCCTGGAGAAACTTCCTCGGTGCGAGAGGGTTTTACATCACCTGGAGGACAGCCAATCTCCCTGCTGGAGGTAGGGCAGAAGTGTTCCAAGAGTAAGCATCTTGAACTTTTCTTTCTCCAAGAACTTGTTGAGGTTCCTGAGGTCTAGAATAGGCCTGAAGCCACCGGTTCTCTCTGGCACGAGGAAGAACCTGGAGTAGAAACCGTGCCCCTGCAGGCGAGGAGGTACAAGCTCCACCGCCTTGTCTAGAAGGAGACCTCAAAGTTCTTAAAGGAGGAGATCTGTGTGTAGAGGAGGCCTGAGAGGCTCTCCTGGGAAGTAGGCAGGGGGCAACTGCTGGAAATGGAGCACATAGCCTCTGTGGACTATGCTCAATACCCAAGCATCCCCTGTAATGGGTGGCCTCCTGTGGGCAAAAAGGGCTAGACAACCTCCTATGCAGGAATGGGGTAGCAGAGGTGGAAAGGCTATGCTGTGGGAGTCAAAAACCCCCTCCCCTGCTGAGAAGGAGCAGGAGCCGGAGGCTTGGGGGTCTTCTGCCTACGGGGCTCACGTCCCTGCCCCTTGGCCTGCTGACCCTGCTGGGGAGGCCTGGTACTGAGGGAAAGGTTTGTAGGCAGCTGCCTTTCTCGGGTAAAAGGGTTTTTTACCCGAGCCCTTCTTTTTGTGAGAAGGGGCAGATGTTTTTCTGGACAGCCTTGTCCTAGTCAGGTGCTCAGTTTTGAGCTCAGCCGCCTTCTAGGCCATGGGTTTGCCAAAAAGATTTTCATCTCGGCAAGGGACATTGACCAACTTGTCCTGCACCCAGGGCTCGAGGTCCGATGACTGCAGCCATGCCTGGTGTTGGGCTCCGATGCCGGCTGCCGCTACACGAGTTGAAGCCTCGAAGCCATCGTAGGCCGCTCGGGACATGAACTTCGAGCAGTCCCAGATTCCTGAGGACAAAGTCTGGAACCTCTGCAAAGGCTTCCCGGAGAGGCCAGCAGAGAACCCGGCAATCTCTTTCGCCAGGTCTCCTAAGTACATGCCCATGTACAGCTGGTAGGACTGGACACGGCAAGCAAGCATTGAGCCCTGGAAGCACTTTCTGCCGAAAGCATCCAGGTTCCGGGCCTCCCTGCTGGGAGGCACCGCGGAATGAATCTTCTGGCTCTTCAGACGATGCATGGCCGATTCCACCACCATGGAATGGTGCGGCAGCTGCGCCTTCTGGAATCCAGGGCTCTTACGGAGTCGATAGAAAGAATCAACCCGCTTGCTTAAAACCAGCGCCGAGGCCGGTGCCTCCCACATCTGGAAGAGGAGCCGTTCCAGCATCGGAGGGACCGGCACAGTAAAGGCCTCCTTCGGAGAAGAGTCATACTGGAGGGCCTCGAGCTCTTCGGCTTGAGGCTCCTCCTCGGGGTCCGCGGGAATCGCCAACGCCTTGGCCATATCCCTGACGAACTCCGAGAACCTGGTGTTCTCCGGTGGGGACCTACTCCGGGGCTCGGACTGCGGTGAGTCCGAAGGGACGCACAGAGTCCGAAAAGTATCGGGGGACTCCTTGTCCTCCATCTCCCATGCAGACTCATCCGACGAGGAGTCGGGGGGCTCCGACCGCGAGGGTCTCGGTGGCACCCGCCCTGACGCCTAAGGCACCGGTATCGACGCCCTTGGTTCCGAGAGGGAGGTTGAGGGTGACCGTGACAGAGAACGACTTTGAGCCTTCATGGTCTCGAGTATCGGCTCGGTCTCCGGGGTCGACTTCGATGTCAATGTCCCAGTGGTCAGGGCAGATGCACCAGCGAGGCTGGCCATCAGTACCCGCTGCTGAACCATGAAGGCAGACAGTCTGCACTCCAAGGCTGTCACAGCCTGAGTCCAAGCTCAGGAGACTCAGCAGCCACCGACTCGGGCCCCAGCGGTGCCAGGCCCGACGTCGGCTCCCTCGGAGGAGAGTCCACGAGGACCACAGGACTTATGTGTCTGACGGGTTCCGGCTCCACGCGAGGCATTTTGGACGGCTTCTCCTGCTCCAAGGGCCCGGGACGGCGGTCGGGGGTCTTAGACCTGGCTCTCAAGGAACCAGGGACCTCCTCCGATGCCGCCTTCACGAGCTGTTTCTTCCTCTTACTTTCCCGATCGGGGGACCCCCTGTCCGAGGAACCCCGGCGATGCTTGGGATCAGATTCCTGAGACGTCGAGGCCTCAGACGAGGTCCGGGCCCGGCCAAAGGCAAAGTCCGAGAAAATCCTCTCTTTCTTATGCTGACGGCTTCGAAGTGCCTTGGTGGACATTTTGCCATGGGTCACAGATCTTAGGATCATGATCTGGGCCTAGGCACCGAAGGCAACAGTCGTGTGTGTCGGTGAGAGACATTAGTTTCTTGCACCGATCACACTTTTTGAAACCACTGGAAGCCATCGGCGAAAAAAGGGCCTCCGCGAGGTCAAAGGACCGGCCTTTCAGGGAAAAGACAAAAAGGGCGCGAACGCCAGCCACGAAGGGCAAAAAATGAAAAATAGAAGACGGGCTCGATACCGGTGTACCGAACCTGGCGGGAAGGGGAACCGGCGTCGAACCGAAGAAAAATACACGATGAAATCGCAAGAAAAAATGTCAATTTTTCCAGGTGACACAGACAGACGTCCGGTGGGCTCCACGGAAAAAGAAAGACTGAGCAAGATGGCACCTTAAGGCGGGAAGGGGACCGCGCATGCGCACAGTATTCCCAAAGGCTTTCTTAGAAAGCTGGGGAATTGCTCCGCATGGGGGCTCCATCGACGTCAATGTCACCCATAAGTGAGGACTGAATTCCTGCTTGGTCCTGGAGAACTTGTCCAAACCTTTTTTAAACAACACTATGCTAACTGCTTTTACCACATCCTCCAGCAATGAATTCCAAGGCTTATTCATGCATTCAGTGAAAAAAAATATTTTCTCTCATTTGCTTTAAATGTACTACTTAGTAATTTCATGAAGTGTCCCCCCCCCATGTCTTTGTATTTTTTGAAAGAGTAAATAATTGATTGAAGCTTAACTGTTCCATTCCACTCAGGATTTTATAGACCACTAAATCATCTCTCAGCTATTTTTTTTCTCCCACCTGAAGAACCATAACTCCCTTAGACTTCCATCATAGGAGCCTCATTCTATCCTTGCTATAGCAGAATCTGTAAAGGCATATAGAAGGGTAACCAAAATTATAACTTTTATCAGATGTGGCAACCAGATTACTGAAGTTCAAGACTTCACCATGAAGCAATGCAGAGGTAGAGTAGTTACTCACCTGTAACAGGTGTTCTCCAGGAGCAGCAGAAATCAGTCCTCACTTATGGGTGACGTCGGCGCTGACAGAGCCCTCGCGGAGCAATTTTCCCCAGCTTTCGCAGAAAGCTTTTTGGAATTGCAGCGCGCATGCGCGGTCCCCTTCCCGCCCAAGGGTGCCATCTTGCTCAGTCTGATGACATAGCGGAAAGACAGCAAAAGTTAGCAAAAATATGCAATAAGAATGACTGCAACTCCAAGGGGAGGAGGGAGGGTAGTGAGGACTGATTCCTGCTGCTCCTGGAGAACACCTGTTACAGGTGAGTAACTACTCTTTCTCCAGGACCAAGCAAGAAGTCAGTCCTCACTTATGGGACTCCCAAGCTTAAGGCTACCGGAGACCTCAAGCCGAAAAGAGCTCCCTCAAGCTCAACAGCACAGAGGGAAGGAATCTTCTCTGAATACGAATCCGGCCGGTAGCCCAACACCAGGGCCGGAGGGTAGGAGTTGCCTAAACCTCAAAGAGATTGTGGAGGACTGCCTGTCCGAAAGCACTGTCCCTGCGGGACTCCCTCTCCAGGCAGTAATGAGCCGCAAAAGTCTGGCTTGAAGACCAAGTAGCGGCCCGGCAGATGTCTGCCAATGGGACAGAGCGGAGATGAGCCACCGACGCAGCCTTCGCCCTGACACGGTGGGCCGTGACTCGACTCTCTAAGGGGAGGCCGGCTGCCCCATAAGCCCAGGCGATACAGTCAGCTACCCAGATGGACAGAGTACGCTTGGAGACAGGGACCCCCAACCGATTGGGGTCAAAAGATACGAAAAGCTGAACAGCTTTCCTTTGCTCACGCGTACGCTCAAGGTAGAAGGACAAGGCTCTTCGACAGTCCAGGGTATGCAAAACAGTCTCAGCTCGGCTGGTATGCGGCCTGGGAAAAAAGGTCGGAAGAACCACCTCTTGATTGATGTGGAAAGAGGAAACCACCTTCGGAAGAAACTTAGGGTGCGTCCGTAGGACAACCCTATTCTTGTAGAACTTAGTATAAGGGGGCTCCGACACTAGGGCCTGTAGTTCACTAACGCGCCTAGTGGAGGTAAGGGCCACCAAGAAGAGAGTCTTCCAGGAGAGGAAACGAAGAGGGCAGGTAGCCATGGGTTCAAAAGGCGGACAGGTAAGCCTTTGTAAAACCACACTGAGATCCCAGTCGGGAGCTGGAGGGCGCAACGGGGGCTTGAGCAGGAGCAGGCCCCTGAGGAAACACGCCACCAAGGGGTGCGAGGAAAGAGGTTAGCCCTCCACCGGCGAATGGAGTGCAGAGAGAGCACTGAGGTGGACTCTGACAGAATTGGATTTGAGGCCTCGATCGGAGAGGTAAAGCAGATATTGCAGTACCACCGATACTAAGCAGGCGAAAGGGTCCTCAGAGCGCTGAGAACACCAGGCCGAGAAGCGGCGCCATTTAAGGGAGTAAGACTTCTGGGTGGAAGGTCGCCGAGACGCCAGGACGACAGCCTCCACCTCCGGAGGAAGTAGGAGCGGAGCTAGGACTACCCTTTCAGCAGCCAGGCCATCAGATGAAGGGCCCGGAGGTTGGGGTGTAGAAGGGTGCCCTGATCCTGGGTCAGGAGATCGGGCTGAAACCCCAGAGGAAGAGGAGTGTCCACCGCTAGCTGCAGGAGCAGAGGGAACCAGGGTTGTCTCGGCCACCTGGGCGCTACTAGGAGCACGGAGGCCCTGTCCTAGACAGCTTTGAACAGCGTCCGGGACACAAGTGGCGTGGGAGGAAAGGCATACAGTAGGCCCGTGGACCACGAGATGAGGAAAGCATCCGGCACTACTCTGAGAGGATGCGGGTGCCGAGAGCAGAACCTGAGAAGTTGCCGGTTTAGAGGACTGGCAAAGAGATCCACGGTGGGGAAGCCCCACCGGCGGAATATCTGCCGGACAACTAAGGGGTTCAACCTCCATACGTGCGGCTGCAGGATCCGGCTCAGTTTGTCGGCCAGGCAATTGTCCTGTCCGGGCAGGTAAACAGCCTTGAGGAGGATGTCGTGGTCAACTGCCCACGAGCACAGTCTCCGGGCCTCCTGACAGAGAAGGAGGGAGCCTGTGCCCCCCTGTTTGTTCACGTAGAACATGGCAACCTGATTGTCCGTCTGCACCAGTACAGACTGACGAGAAGTGAGGTAAGAGAAGGTCCGCAGAGCTAGGCGGATCGCCCGCAGCTCCAGGAAGTTTATCTGTTGAGCCGCCTCCCAAGGGGTCCAAAGGCCTTGGGTGTGCGCTCCCTGGCAATGCGCTCCCCATCCCAGGAGAGAAGCATCTGTCGTGAGCACCTGGGAGGGTGTGGGAGGCTGAAAAGGCATGCCGAGCATCAGGTTGGGCAGGTGAAGCCACCATTGCAGAGAGGAGACCAGACGGTCGGAGATCCGTAGCAGGTCCGTCAGACTCCCTGTGGCCTGATGCCATTGAGTACGAAGGCTCCACTGAACAGGCCGCATATGTAGGCGGGCATTCGGGGTGACATGGACCGTGGAGGCCATATGACCGAGCAGCTGCAAGAATCGCCTGGCCGGGGCCGGCGACGCGCTGTGGAACCTGCCGGCCAGAGCTATGAGCCTGTCGGCTCACTCCCGAGGCAAGAAGGCACGAGCTCGCAGAGTGTCCAGCCGTGCCCCTATGAACTCGAGATCCTGAGAGGGGCGCAACGTGGACTTTCCGAAGTTTATGACGAAGCCCAAGTGCTGAAGCAAAGCCACTGTGCGTTGAGTGGCCTGGGTGACCTCTACGGAGGACTGCGCCCGTATGAGCCAGTCGTCCAGGTAGGGGAAGACGAAGAGGCCTTGAAGCCTCAGGAAGGCCGCCACCACTGCCAGGCATTTTGTGAACACCTTGGGAGCGGAGGACAGGCCGAAGGGCAGCACGCGGTACTGATAATGCCTTCCTGCCACCACAAATCTCAGATATTGCCGGTGGTCCGGATGGATAAGGATGTGGGTATAGGCATCCTTTAGGTCCAAGGAGCATAGCCAGTCTCCCTGCTGGACGTAGGGCAGTAGGATTCCAAGGGTAAGCATCCTGAACTTTTCCCGTTGCAGGAACTTGTTGAGGTCGCGGAGGTCCAGGATGGGTCTGAGGCCTCCTGTTCGCTTGGGCACCAGGAAGTACCTCGAGTAGAACCCTTGGCCCCAGAGGTGTTGGGGTACTGGCTCCACCGCCTGTTCCCCCAGCAGACCCTGCAGCTCCTGCAGGAGTAAGTCCCTGTGCAGGGGAGGCCTTGGCGGCTCCCCTGGGAAGTAGGAGGGAGGCACCTGGTGAAAATGTAGGAGGTAGCCCTTTTGAACCACCTGCAGCACCCAGGAATCGGAGGTTATGGCTGACCACCGGTGAGCGAAGTGGATCAGCCTGCCCCCCGTGCAGGGTAAAGGGGCTATGCTGGCATAGTCAAAAAACCCCACCCTGCTGAGCAGGGGGCTGTATAGTGGGCTTAGGGGCCCTCGGCTTACGGGGCCCATTGCCCTAACTCTTAGCCTGCGGACCCCGATTGGGAGCTGCAGACGCTTTGTATTTAAGGTGCTGTTGCTTATAGGCGGGCACCTTCCTCGGGTAAAAAGGCTTTTTCCCCGAGCCCTTCCTCTTCTGTGAGGGAGTAGAGGTCTTTCTGGATAAGCGAGTCCTAGTGAGAGTCTCGGACTCGAGTTCCGCCGCCTTATCAGCCATGGGTTTGCAAAAGAGGTTTTCACCTCTGCACGGGACATCGATCAACTTGTCCTGCACTCACGGCTCGAGGTCGGATGACTGAAGCCAGGCCTGTCGGCGGGCACCGATGCCGGCTCCCGCAACTCGGGCCGACGCCTCGAAGCCATCGTATGCCGCTCGAGAAATAAACTTCGAGCACTCTCGAATACTATCGGACAAGGTCTGGAACCTCTGTAAGGGTACCTCGGAGAGACCAGCCGAGAACCCGGCGATTTCTTTTGCCAGGTCTTGGAGGAGCATGCCCATGTATAGCTGGTATGTCTGGACTCGGCAGGCCAGCATGGAGCCCTGGAAGCATTTCCTACCGAGGGCATCCAGGCTCCGGGCCTCCTTACCCGGAGGCATCGAGGAGTGCATCTTTTGACTCTTAAGCCGATGCATTGCCGATTCCACCACCATGGAATGGTGCGGAAGTTGTGCCTTCTGGAACCCGGGACTCTTGCGGACTCGATACATCGAATCGACCCGCCTGTTCAGCACCGGCATCGATGCCGGGCATTCCCACATGCGAAAGAGCAGCCACTCCAGCATCGGAGGAACCAGTACAGTAAAGGCCTCCTTCGGGGCCGAGTCATACTGGAGTGCCTCGAGCTCTTCGGCGCGGGGCTCCTCCTCGGGATCCGCGGGGAAGGCCAACGCCTTGGCCATACCCCTCACAAAATCGGAGAAGCGGGTATCCTCCGGAGGGGATCGTTTCCGAGGCTCCGACTCAGGCGAGTCGGAGGGGACGCACCTGGTCTGAAAAGAACCTGGTGATTCGTCCCCTTCCGTGTCCCAGCCCGACGCCTCCGAGGAGGAGTCGAGAGGGTCCGTGCGGGCGAGGGTTCACCCCGATGCCGAAGCCGGCGTCGACGACCTCGGTCCCGAACGGGAGGCCGAGGGGGACCTCGACCGAGGATCGACTCGAGCACGTGTGGACTCGAGGATCGACTCGGCCGCCGGTGTCGACTTGGGCGTCGACGTCCCGGTGGTCGGGGCAGATGCACTGGCGAGGCCGGTCATCAATGCACACTGCTGGTCCAAGAAGGCAGTGATACTGCGCTCCAAGGATGTCAATCTGAGGCCAAACTCAGACGACCCGGCAGCTTCCGACTTGGGCCCCGATGGTGTCGGGCCCGACATCGGTTCCGGAGGGGAGTCCAGGAGGACTATAGCACTCACGTGTCCAGGCAGCTCCACCTCTAGGCGAGGAAGTTTGCAAGGCCTCTCCGTCTCCGAGGGCTCAGGGCGGCTGACGGGGCTAAGCGACCCGGCCATCGAGGGACCAGGTGCGTCCTCCGACGCCACCCGAGCAGGCTTCTTCTTCTGACGATGTTCCCGGTCGGGGGACCCCCGCTCAGAGGAACTCCGATGATACTCGTGGCCGGAGCCCTGAGACGTCGAAGCCTCCGACGAGGTCCGAGCCTGACCGGACTCGGGGTCAGAGAAGATACGATCCTTTTGTGACTGCCGACTCCTCAGAGACTTCGAGGACAGTCTGCTGCACGGGCCGCAACCCGTAGAGTCATGGTTGGGTCCGAGGCAACGGAGGCAGTAGTCGTGCGTGTCCATAAGGGACATTATCTTGGAACAACGACCACATTTTTTAAACCCGCTGGCAGCCATCGGGGGAAAAAGGGCCCCGGCAAGGTCGAAAGACCGTGCTGCCAGGGGTGAAGAAGAAAATGGCAGGAACGCCAGTTAAGACAAAACTGAAAAGGGGGATAAGAACGGACTCGATAGGGATATCGAGACCAGGTGGGGGGGGAGGGGGGGGGAAAACGGGAACCGAGAAAACAAAGTAAGAAATTAATCAACTTTTTCTGCGGCGAAAACAAACTACGTCTGTAGGGCTCCGCGGAAAAAAGAAGACTGAGCAAGATGGCACCCTTGGGCAGGAAGGGGACCGCGCATGCGCGCTGCAATTCCCAAAAGCTTTCTGCGAAAGCTGGGGAAAATTGCTCCGTGAGGGCTCCGTCGGCGCCGACGTCACCCATAAGTGAGGACTGACTTCCTGCTTGGTCCTGGAGAAAATATGATATTCTGAGTTTTATTCTCCATGTCTTTCCAAATAATTCCTAACATTCTGTTTGCTTTTTTGGCTGCTACAGCACACTGAGCAGTTGATGTCAATTATTGTCCGCAATGATATCTAAATCTTTTTCCTGGGTGGTGACTCCTAATGTGGAACCTAGAATCATATAGTGTCGCAACCCCAGCCCCCTAGCCACGTGCTTAAAGGGTCAGGGTGGACATTATTGTTTTCATCCAAGGGTGAAACTTTTCTTAGCCCAGATGCATGCTGGTACTATTAGTCCCTTTCTTGAAATAATTAGTTGTGAAAGCCATGTGTAAGGTAAAGGGTAAGGTTTATTCCCATAATGCACAAACAAAGGTTCAACGAAGGAAAACAGGATTCTCACCTCATTCAGGATTTTCAAAAAGGTATTTACAGAATTCAAAAGTTAGACGTGCTTCACAGTCTTATTAGCTATGCAGGTGTTAGAACAAACCAGTTCATGCAAAGAAAAGCAAGCTTTTTCTTTTAACTTATCAAAACTGTATTTTAACGTATACCCTACGAGCTATACTTCTGCCAAGGATTCCAAACTCCCGGCTAGACAAAGTGTACAATCCATGAGACAGTCAGGTAGCAATGAATCGGGTTCAGCAGGGTCTATTTGCATCTCCTCCTGTTCTGACGATATATCTGCTGGCCCTGAGCTTTCCTCATGTAATTCTGGCTTCACTTCAGAGTCTCTCTAAAGCTCTCCAGCCTTGCTCTACCTGGTCTGGAAAACAGGTAACAGGACTTTTAGTTAGCACTTTTTGTACAGGTTCCCAAACCTCTCTCCAGCTGTGTTTACTGCACCTACGGCTCTCTGGCTTCAATGCCTTTCTAGGGTTTGGCCACAGTTCCTGGTTCAGTGTTGTGTTTCTCAGACTCCTGGGCTGAGTCTTGTGCACCCACCTCTGAACTCCGGGTAGCTCACGGTCAGGAAAGGAATTATGCAGGTACCTCTGCTCTCTGAGCTGTGCTTCTCTGGTACTTTCTTTACCAGGCACTTTCCAGGTCCCTCTCCTTTCTCTGTCTTCCTTGAAGACTTCTCCCTGGAGCTTTTCAGCGTGGAACTGTTTCTCTTGGAACTTGTTCCTTCTCTGTAAGGACCGCAAATCCAACTGCCTCTCCTTCTCTCCTCGGAGCCGTCTCCTTCCTCTCTTCTGCATCTGCTGCTGCTGCTGCCCTTTCTGTCCTGTCTAAGCCATGCTTATAAAGCTGCTTCTCAGTTAGGGTTTCTCTCACCCTGACCAGGTGTGTCTGATTATCCCTTGAGTTAGTTATTGCATCATCCAAGCTTGGGTGTGTCAGCCTACCCTCTGATTCTTCGTGCTTGCTCCCTCTGGTTGCGCTTTGCAGTAACTGCACTTTAGGTCTGTCACTTTAAAAGAATCAGTGATCTTTCCTATCTCCATAGGTTCACTGGTCTCTGCTTCATCACAATAGGTATAATTTAGGTTATTCTTCTATATGTACATAGTAACATAGTAAATAATGGCAGATAAAGACCAGCATGGTCCATCTAGTCTGCCCAGCACGATGGCAACAGTAGGTGCACCTGCCGATCCGTGCAGGCCACACCTCCCCACGTCCCTGTTTAAGAGTGAACCCACCACTCCATGCAGGACACCCCTATTTGTTTAGAAATTAGATGGTTCAGTTTATTTTGATTTTATCCTGTTGCTGTAAAGGGATCCACTGTGTCTTTCCCATGCCATTTTGAATTCCGTCACCATGTTTGCCCCCACCACTTCCATCGGGAGGGCATTCCAAGCATCCACCACCCTTTCTGTGAAAAAGTATTTCCTGACATTGCCTTTCAATTTATCACCTTGCAGTTTCCTGTTATGCCCTCTAGTTTTACAGCTTCCCCTTCTTTGGAAGAGGTTTGTTTTTTCATTATTTCCCTTTAAGTATTTAAAAGTCTGAATCATATCTCCCCTGTCCCTCCTCTCCTCCAAAGTGTACATGTTTAGGTCTTCAAGTCTCTTCTCATAAGGCTTCTGACGTAGGCTCCAAATCATTTTGGTCGCCTTCCTCTGAAGTTTCCAGTCTTTTTACATCCTTTGCAAGATAAGGTCTCCAAAACTGAACGCAGTACTCCAAGGGAGGCCTCACCAGTGACTTGTACAGTGGCATAAGTATCTCTTCCTTTCTGCTGGTGATTCCTCTTTGAATGCAGCCCAACATCCCCCTGGCTTTTGCCACCTTAAGATCTTCAGAAATAATCACACCAAGGTCTTTCTCCTGATCCGTGTACACCAACCTCTCGACCCCTTCGCGTACATTTCCCTTGGATTTCTGCTACCCAAGTGCATGACTCTGCACTTCTTTGCATTAAATCTTAATTGCCAAGCATTAGACCATTCTTTCAGCTTTTGTAGATCTTTCCTCATGTTAACCACTCCCTTGGGGGAGTCCACTCTGCTGCAAATTTTCGTGTCATCTGCAAAAAGAAAGACTTTTCCATTCAGTCCTTCAGCAATATCACTCACAAATACATTGAACAGTGTCGGGCCCAGGACCGACTCCTGGGGCACCCCGCTAATCACCTTCCCTTCATTCGAGTGAGCTCCATTTACCATCACCCTCTGTCATCTATAAGTCAACCACTTTCTGATCCAATTCACCATCTTAGGATCCATCCCCAAGCTACTGAGTTTATTGATAAGCCTCCTATGAGGAACAGTATAAAAGGCTTTACTGAAATCCAGGTAGATGACATCCATCGCATGCCCCTGATCTAGCTCCCTGGTCACCCGGTCAAAGAACTCAATCAGATTTGTTTGGCAAGATCGTCCTTCGGTAAAACCATGTTGCCTCGGGTCTTGCAACCTGTTAGTTTTGAGAAAGTTCACTATTCGCTCTTTCAGGAGCGCCTCCATTACTTTTCCCGCCACCGAGGTAAGGCTCACTGGCCTGTAGTTTGACACTTCTTCCCTGTCACCACTTTTGTGTAGAGGTACGACATTAGCCGTTCTCCAGTCCTGAGGAACATCTCCTGTTTTCAAGGATCTGTTGAAAACATCCTTTAACGGCCCTGCAAGAACCTCTCTAAGCTCTTTCAGTATGCTGAGATGTATCCTATCCGGTCCCATGGCCTTGTCCACTTTCAGTTTCGCAAGTTGTTCTAACATATCATCTTCTGTGAATGGCGTGGTATCTACTTCATTCTCATGTTTATATTTGGGAGTCACAGGTGGTCCTTCTCCAGGACTTTCTTTAGTAAAAACAGAGCAGAAGTATTCGTTTAGCAATTTCGCTTTTTCAATGTCACTTTCCACGAGTCCGTTCGCAGCACTTCTGAGTCCATTTTACACTTGTACACATTAAATTTCACTTGCCATTTAAATGCCATCTCCAATCTTGCAAGGTCCTCTTATAATTTCTCAAAATCCACAATCTAACTTTGAATAATTCTGTGTCATCTGTAGATTTGATTACTTCACTCATAGTTTCCATTTATAAACATGATAAAAAGCATAAGTCCCAGTAGAGATGCATATACTACTCCACTATTCACCTTTCTCCAATGAGAAGACTATTTAACCCTACCCTATGTTTTCTTTTAACCAATTCCAAAACCACAATAGGCTATTTGCATCCTATTCTGTGACTCTTATTTCCTCAGGAGTCTCTCATGAATGATTTTGACAAATGCTTGCTTAAATTCCACTGAGGATCAACATGGGACATGCCCTTGATCAAGCTGGCGGACCGAGAACACCACAACAGGCTGGACGCTAAGGGAGGCAGAAAGGGGAGCCTGATCATGAAGTCTTGTGAATGAAGTGACCATTGCGATAGACCCGAAAAGGGCCCCGAGACTCCAATGACTGAGAAGGCCACAAATGACTCTTGTTGTGATTTAGCACCCAATTAATATGCTTGAGGAACTGGACCACTCAGACTGCTTTTGAATGAGATTTGGCCCAGATAAGCCAGTAGAGATAACGTATACACAGATTCTCTCATGCTGCACAGCAGAGGCCGAAATCACCATGATCTTGGAGAAGGTCCTTGGGGCTATGTCAAGGCTGAAGGGCAAAACACACAACAAATTGATTGCCCAGAATGTCAAAGCAAAGAAACCTTTGCTGGTCCTCCTGAATGGGAATGTGAAAGTACACTTACGACAGATCTGGGGGCATAAATCATTCTCCTCTTCAAACCACTTGAATAACTGACCTCAGTGTTTTTATCTGGAATCAAGAGACCTTCAAGGAGTCATTGATGGGTTTTAGATCGAGAATTGGCCTTGAAGCTGCTGTCTTTATTCAGCATGATGAAGTAAATGAAATATACCTTTTGGTTGGGAGGAGGGGGGAAACAGGAACAATGGCCTGGAGGTGTACCAGCTTCTCCAGAGTAGCTTGAACCATAGCCTTCTTGGTCTCTGAACCACAAGGAGAGACCATAAAGGCATCTAAAATAGATTCCTTGAGCTCCAGGACATAACCGTGCTGAACAATGCCGAGCATCCAGCAATCTGTAGTAACTCGGGCCCATTCCTGGTGAAAGAGAGGCAGACTGTTGCCCATTAGAGGTAGCTCCAAATGGACCCCCAATTCGTCACTCAGAGGAATGGGAGGAGTAGACCTTCAAGGAGGAAGAGTCACTAGGCCTGCGGGCTCCACAAAAAGGCCGAGATCTGGCTCGAGAGCTGGAAGAGGTTGAGGTCGACTTTCCTGGCTGGTAGCATCGGCAGTCCCAAAAATCCCAGGAATCCCTATACTGGATGGTGAGGAAAATGTGAAGAGGAGGAGGAAGAGGGAGATGAAGGCATAAACCTCCAGGATCTCCTAGGCCTATCTTCCGGGAGGTGCTGGGGTTTGGAATCTACCAGGTCCTTTATGAGATTCTCAATATCCTCGCTGAACGGGAACTCTCCCCTAAAGGTGAACTTGGACAAACAAGACTTAGAAGCCATACCCACTGCCCAATACCAAAGCTATAGCCACCTACTCACCACTGTGGTAACTGCAATGTTCTTTGCTGCTAACCTGACTAGATCATATATGGACTACAAAGAGGGACTGTTACTTCTGGAAAGGAATGTGAACTTGTATTTAACTGCTGGGAAATTCTCTAAATCTTGGGGAAAGGGGAATTCTTTTGATTAAAGGTGATAAAATCTGTGTATTTTAATTTCAATGTTTATTAAGTCAGTTAGGGCATAACATTGCAAGACAATTTTCAGTTAAATTAAAATCAGTTTGGCTTGTAATACTATGCCGTATCTTCAGTTATTGTTTATTCCTTCCCACCCATCCAAGACTCAATCCTTGATTTATAGCTTCCTAAAAGCGAAACTAGACTTACCTGCTAATTGTTGTTCCTTGAGGAACTCCAGTCATCCCGCACCTCTGGATTGTACCCCTTCTCCAGCAGCTTGGTGACTGAGCATGACCAAAACTGAAGTCACCAGTACAAGTACTGCTGGCACCGCCCACTGGCTTCCAAGTACCTATTAACAAAGCAGACTCACAGGAGCAACAAATAAGCAGATAAACAAATTAAATAACACAGCAAACTATCTCAGAACTACACTGACAGGAACTCCCTCCCCCCAATCTAGAGGAGGAACTTCAACCCCCCTCCCCCCCTTAGAGGGGAGAGCTATACAGAGGCTGACTCAAGGGAACTCTGAAATCCAAAAGCTGACCGGGAAGCAAACACAAATCCCAAATCTGCCCCCTGAGCCCCAAAAAGCACCGACTCAACCCGGGTGGGATCCGGGCCTGGACTGGAGTTCCTCAAGGAATAACAATTAGCAGGTAAATCTAATTTTGATTTTCTTATCATCTCTCCAGTCCAGTCCCACACCTCTGGGATGTAACAGAGCAGTATCAGAACTAATGGGAGGAACCCGCCAGCCCAGCACGAAGAACTGCTGCCCCGAAGCAGGTCTCCTTATTCGCCTGGACATGGAAGCGATAATGCTTAGTAAAGGTATGCAGAGAGGACCAAGTGGCCGCCTTGCAAATCTCTACAGGAGGCACCAGACTAAACTCTGTCCAGAACGCTGCCTGCACCCTAGTGGAATGGACACGCAAACCCAGAGGCACCTCCCATCCATTAAGGAGATATGCTGATGCGATGGCCTCCCGAATACATCTATAAATGGAAGCTTTTGCCACCGCTTCACCCTTAAGCGGACCTCCAAAAAGTACAAACAAATGCTCCGACTTGCAAAATGCCGTCGTTTCCACCAAATAACGCTTGAGGACTCGTCGAAAATCCAGCCTGTGTAGACCTAGACCGTCTGCTCAGTCTCTAGTCCCTTCCAAAACTGGCTGATTGACATGAAAAACTGAGAGCACCTTGGGAAGAAACGAAGGAACAGACCGCAAAACAACCCTATCCCAAGAGAAGGAAAGAAAAGGTTCCCGGCACGATAGGGCCTGCAGCTCCGAGATCCTAAGTGCGGAACAAATTGCCACCAGGAAAATGGTCTTCAGCGTCAAGTCCTTCAGTGAAGCTCGGCTCAACGGCTCCTTCGTCAAAGCACTCAGAACCAGACTGAGATCCCATGACGGAACAATTGTAATACGCGGAGGGCGAAGTCTAGCCACAGCCCGAAGAAAGCGCAAAATATCCGGATGGGACCCCAGAGAGACTTTGTGAACCTTTCCACGATAGCACGCAATTGCCGCCAACTGCACTCTTATGGAACTAGCCATTAGACCTTTGTCAAATCCTTCTTGCATAAAGGCTAAAATCTCCAGAACGGATGCTGCAGCGGGCTGAGCTCGCCGTTCAGAACACCAAGCCTCAAAAATATGCCAGACCTGAATGCAGGCCAGCGATGTAGATCTCTTCCGCGTCTTCAACAAAGTTGAGATCACCGGACCCGAATATCCCTTCTTTCTCAACCTTGCCCTTTTAATAGCCAGGTCATAAGCGAGAATCGATCCACCTGAGGCATGCACAATGGCCCTTGTGCTAGCAAATCTTCCCGAATTGGCAGCCGCCACGGCCGATCCTCAAACCACCGAATCAAGTTGGCATACCACGGGTGCCATGAACAGTCCGGAGCAATCAGAATGACTAGCTTCCGGTGAGCCTCGATCCGCTGCTCCACCCAACCTATGAGAGCCGAAGGAGGGAAAACATAAAGAAGACTCCCCGTGGGCCAAATCTGCAGGAGAGCATCTAGTCCTTCAGACATTCTTTCTCGTCTTCTGCTGAAGAAACGGCTGGCCTTGGCATTTGTGACTGTCGCCATCAGGTCCACGGTCGGTGTCCCCCACCTGCGCAAAGACCTCCGAGTGAAGCTCCCATTCCCTGGAGTCCACCCAGACCCGACTGAGATAATCTGCCGTCATGTTGTCGACTCCTGCCATGTGAGCCGCCGACAGGGCCTGGAGCCGAGGCTCCATCCAGGCGAACAACTGCTCCACTTCTTCCTCCAAGGCCATGCTGCCTGTGCCCCCCTGTCAGTTGACATAGGCCACTGCCCGCAGTTCCAACCTGTTGATCGACCAACTGGCTTCTTGCTCGTTCCAGGTCCCCTGGGCAAACTGCCCCTCACAGTGGGCCCCTCCAGCTCGCCAGGCTGGCATCAGTCATTAACTGGATCCACCGAGGTGCCTCAAGCGGCATGCCTGCCGACAAGCGCTCCAGACACAGCCACCAGCGAAGCACCCTGTGAACCTACCGAGGACACGGGAGCTGCTAAGACAGCGAACCGGACTGCTGCGACAACCGTCGGAGCAGGGCCCGCAGTAGGGATTGCATGTGTGCTCTCGCCCATGGTATCAATTCCAGCGAAGCCGCCATGGTTCCCAACAGCTGCAAGTACTGCCACACTGTCGACTCCGGCCGGCGCAGAAAATCCTGCACCAAGCGACGCAGTCTCTAAGCCCGCAGCACTGGAAGAAACACCTTCCCCGTCCTGGTGTCGAAGCGAGCCCCCAGATACTCCAACTCCTGAACTGGTACTAAGTGGCTTTTGGTTCGGTTGACCACCCAGCCGAGACTCTCCAGGAGCTGCACCACTCGTACTGTCACCTGTCGGCTTTCCTCCACGGACTTTGCTCGAATCAATCAATCAATCGTTGAGGTAGGGGGGTACCAGAATCCCCTCTTTCCGAAGTGCCACAGCAACCACCACCATGATCTTGATGAAAGTGTGAGGCACCGTCGCCAGCCCAAACGGCAAGGCCTGAAACTGGAAGCGTCCCACTGGCACCGCAAACCGCAAGAAACGATGCTCTTCCCGGATGGGAATATGAAAGTACGCTTTGGTCAGATCGAGGGACGTCAGAAACTCCCCCTTCCTTACTGCCACTATGACCGACAACAAAGTTTCCATGCGAAAATGCGGAACCCGCAAAAAGCGATTCAGCTGCTTGAGGTCCAGCATAGGGCGAAAGGCACTGTCCTTTTTGGGAACCACGAAATAGATGGAGTATCGACCGCAACCGTATTGCTCCCAGGATGACCCGTCTTTATGGGTTGGCACTATGGCACTGTGGCAGGGGCCTTGGGCATCTAAGGGGCCCTGCGCACTACAGCAGCTGCTTGTTGTAATGTTTTAGTTTTGTAAGTCCTTTTTATGTTTAAGACATTTAAAGTTTAATTTTTTTTATTATGTTATTTCTTTACTTATTCTAGATTCAATTTATTTTTTTACATTTTTATTTTACACTCGTAAAGTTTTTTAAAGTTATTTTTAAATGTTTTGGTCCTTCGTTCAGCTTGTTCGGTGTTCCTGAACAGTAGACTGTAGACCGGGAACCAGGTTATCATAATCTACTTCCGGTTTAACTTGTAAACACTGAAAGATGCTGACACCTCACCTGACAGTGTAACATTTAATTTAAATAATATTAAATAGCATTAAACTACAAAGAAGTCTGAAGGTCTGATATGTTATATAATATATATGTTTGCTATTCTTTGTAATGTAAAGACAAGTTTTGTCACGATCGTCTGCTATTACTAAGTTTTCATGGTTTAATTTAACCGTGTCTGTGTGGTTAGTTTTACTGGTTACCGTAATATTAACCTATTTATTTATTTACATTCTCTTATATACCGCGCTATTCTGCATCAATGCGGTTTACATTGAACAAACTGAAATTACATTGAACAGGGCATTATAACTTGGAGATAACTATTTTACAGGGAACATGGGCTATGGAGGGTTAAGTGGCTTGCCCAAGACCACAAGGAGCATCTGTGGGACTAGAAACCCCAGTCCTTCCGGCCCAAGGTTGCTGTCCTCTAGTGGGATATGAACCCCCGACCTTCCGGCCTGAAGTACCTTGCCCCAACCACTAGGCCACTCCTCCACTCCATATATATCTAACTTGCTTATATATTTTATATTACAGATTATATAACAAAATTACAGTTAATATAACGGCATGACTTCAAGGGAGCGCGACATAAACTGTAAGTATAAGTCCGGTTGGCAAAAACGCCAAGAACAGGCGCAGTGGGATGCTGCCGCTATAACTGGAACGCTGTCTATTATGACGTACTTTGGGCAGACAACTCAGCCCTGTATGACCGCTACAGCTCAGGAGGCTGAGGTAGGAGTAGATGTCGAAGCTTCAATGACTGCGACTACTAACGTAAATGAGACAGCAGTTAAAACTGAAGAGAAAATGGAAGTGGACTGTCCGCCATTCCAGCAGGCAGAAGACGCTGCAACGGACGTTACAGAGTTTCTAGAACGTGATGATGTTCCAGTTCGGTGTCTATCTGCTGTTTGCTACTCTACAGACATCGGCGAATGGCCCGTCGAGATTGTCTATGACATGCACGAGCAATAAGCAACAGCAGGTAGTGCGCAATGTGCCCACTGGGACTCGGATTTCACTTCAACCAGAACTGTCTATGCAGACGATGGAAAACCAAGGAAATGCTCTCGTGACCTGTTCAAAACAACTCATCCACTGTCGAAAGAACCTATCGATCGTGACTGGCTTTGCTATTCACCATCTAAGCTTCGTCTATTTTGCTTTCCATGCAAACTAATGTCACCAGAGGTTGTAGCCTTCGGCACAAAAGGTTTTTGCAACTGGAAGCATAAGAAGCAACAAATCAAGGAGTACGAGGTCAGTTCTACTCATCGAGCATCCGTGATTAAACTGCTAATGCAATGTAACACAGCAAAATGTGTTGACCAGGCACTAGTAAAGCAACGTGACAAACAATGTGAGTATTGGCATGCTGTTCTCGAGTGGTTGTTTGAAACTATTTCCTTTTTATCTGAATGTGGCCTGGCCTTTAGAGGTGACAACCAGATCGTTGGCTCGGCCCATAATGGCAATTATTTGGGAATCCTTGAACTTATATCAAAATTTGATCCTTTCATGGCGCAACACCTGCAGATGCATGCTAACAAGGGCAAAGGACACACTTCATACCTGTCTGCCAACATCTGCAATCAACTAATTCAGCTGATTGGCCAGTCAGTTGTCGATCATATTAAGGCCGAAGTTCAGTCTGCCAAGTACTTCTCAATCTCAGTTGATTCGACGCCTGATATAACACACCAGGATCAGCTGACAGTGATTATTCGTTACGTGTTTCCATCTGTCCGTTATGAGCGGTTCCTTACATTTCTACCTTAGCAAGGTCACAAAGGTGAACAGCTTGCAGATAGCTTGCTTCAGTTTCTGAACAGCTGCGGGGATCAACATTGACGATTGTCGAGGACAGTTGTATGATAATGCCAGCAACATGAGTGGCAAATACAGAGGTATGCAGGCTCTTATACGGCAGGTAAATCCTCATGCCGCCTACATACCCTGTGCAGGCCATTCCTTGAATCTCGTTGGTCAGTGCACAGCAGCCTGTTGTGACGATTCTGTATCGTTCTTTGACTTTGTCCAACAGATGTACGTGATTTTTGCTGGTTCGACAGCACGCTGGGCCATCCTCAAGGACAAGCTGGAACAGATGCCAGGCCGGCTAACAATAGAGAGGCTGTCCGACACACAATGATCAGCACGATTCGATGCGGCAAATGCTCTGGTGAGGGACTATGATGAGACTATCGAAGCTCTGGAAGACATTATAGATGACAAAGTGGGCAAACACAAGGCAGAGACATGTCAAGAAGCCAGAGGATTGCACGATGGAATGCGGTGCATTGAGACGGGCATAATGGCTGCTTTCTGGAAGAAGGTTCTCGCAAGATTCCAAGCGAACAGCGTGTCGTTGCAGTCAGCTGATCAAAACTTGAGTTCTGTTGCTGCGATTTATGACTCACTACAGATGTACATCCAAAGCCTTCGTGAACAGTTCGACCACTTTGAAGCACGCGGCAAAGACCTGTCATGCTGTGAAAACTATCAGGCTGATCTCAGCAAGCGAGTATGCAGAAAAAATTGCAGATACGACGAATCCGGCGCGGACACTGAGATTCAGTTGCAACCATGTGATAAATTCCGTACTGACACATTCATTGTTATCGTTAGCCCATGTTCCCTGTAAAATAGTTATCTCCAAGTTATAATGCCCTGTTCAATGTAATTTCAGTTTGTTCAATGTAAACTGCACTGATGCAGAATAGCGCGGTATATAAGAGGATGTAAATAAATAAATAAAATAAATATAGACAGCCTTGCTGCTGCACTGTCGAAGCGCAAGGAAGCATATGCTGAATTGGCTGACCGATTTGCTTTCTTGCGTAAAATTTCATCACTTTCTGATGCAGAAATTCGAGAAGGTGCAAGCAAATTAGCTAATCGCAATGCCTCCGATCTGCAGCCTGAACTGGCGGAAGAGTTAGTACAATTTAAGGCAGCTCTGCAAAGTTGGACAAGGAAGCATTGCAGGCGGACAACCTGGAGGAAGATGAGAATGACGATCCAGACAACCTGGAGTCGGACAACCTGGAGGAAGATGAGAATAACGATCCAGATAATGCTACAATCTGCAGCAAAATCGAAATTCAGTTGCATCGCTTCATCCTTGATAATGGCCTCTGTAGCACGTTTGCGAACACAGAGATCGCGCTGCGCATTTTCCTCTGCCTCATGGTGACGAACTGCTCAGGTGAGCGGTCATTCAACAAGCTGAAGCTGATTAAGAATCATCTCAGATCAACGATGTCGC
Source organism: Ichthyophis bannanicus (assembly GCA_033557465.1). Classification (NCBI taxonomy): domain Eukaryota; kingdom Metazoa; phylum Chordata; class Amphibia; order Gymnophiona; family Ichthyophiidae; genus Ichthyophis; species Ichthyophis bannanicus. The sequence continues at coordinate 1,308,288,513 of CM066033.1, forward strand.
ACGAGCGTCTGAACATGCTTAGCTTGTTGAGAATCAAGCAGGACCTTCTGAGAGAAGTTGACTCTGAGTGCATTATCCGTGACTTTGCATTAACACATGTTCTAACTTTGACATGTTGATACTTAGCTGTCAGCAGTCAGCACATGGAATGTGCATTAATGCATTGCAAAGTTAGAATGCTTGAAACTGTAAATTTCCAATTCGATTGTTAAGTGTTTGACAGGCTGACAGCAGTTTGTGAATTGTGATGTGGACATATGATTGTTGGCTTTGTCGGTCAGTTTGTCAGTTATTGATTAACGTTGATTTCAATGATTTGTAACGAAATGATGTCACGCGTGACTTAAGTGAGGAGTCCATGACATGGGCAGTTGGGTTCATCATGTGGGATCCGGCCCATCCAGGGCACCTGCAGGCTGCCAGGGGCCTTACACTGGCAAAAGACGAACCAGCTCCCAGGGAAGGGGTACCACCGCCCTGACCTGGAGCAGGCGAGCTACAGTGTCTCTGACAGCCGCCTCCTTGCTCAGGGCCTTGCAAGGGGACCGAACGAAAGCCTTGCCCACCGGCCTTGCCAGCTTGAGGGCATAGCCTTCGTGGATTATCCCCAGGATCCACTGGTTGGATGTAATCTGTGCCCAAGCAGGGTAAACGTCCCGTAACCGACCCCTACGGGCTGAACCCCTGCCTGGGTCCTCCTCGCTTCATTGAGGCTTCTTAAAACTCGAGGAAGAGGCTGAAGTAAAACCCCAGCCTGCCCCTCAGAAGCCCCGAAACCCCTGCCCTCGGGCAGGAAACCTTCCTCTCTGGAAGGAACCCAGATGGGACATTCGAAATTGTTGAAAATACCGAGGCTGACCTCAGGAAGAAGAGGCATTGCGACTCTGCTTCGGCTTGTCCTCAGGAAGATGTCCTCCTTTAGACTCCCCCAAATCCTTCACCAACTTATCTAAATCTTCCAAAAAACAGTAGTTTGCCTTTAAGGGGCAACTTGCTAAGCCGCACCTTGGACGAGTTATCCGCTGCCCAATTGCGCAGCCAGAGATAACGACGAGCCGCTATCACCGACGACATACTTTTTGCGAGTCCACGAATGAGGTCATAGTGGAAGTCAGAGAGATAAGCTGCTCCCGATTCCAACTTAGCGACCTCTGCCAAATGTTCGGTGCCGACTGCTCTGTCCGCTGCAGTTGCTGAGATCACCGGAGACAGACCCTCGCCACCCAGGCCCCACAAATGGAGGCTTGCATAGACAGGGCATTGATATCAAAGGCCTGTTTTAACAGCATGTCCAGCTTCCGATCCTGCGCATCCTTGGTCTTGGGCAAGCCACTTAACCCTCCATAGCCCATGTTCCCTGTAAAATAGTTATCTCCAAGTTATAATGCCCTGTTCAATGTAATTTCAGTTTGTTCAATGTAAACTGCACTGATGCAGAATAGCGCGGTATATAAGAGAATGTAAATAAATAAATAAATAAAATCCTTCAATGCCGCACTTCCCTCCACGGGAATGGTGGTCTTCTTTGTAACCACAGACACTGCTGCATCTACCTGCGGGGATGAAAACATGAAAACAACGGCCACATAGCATGCGTGCAATCAACAACCTAAGAGACTTTAGGAAAAAGCTCAAAACCCACCTGTTTATAACTCACTATAAACTAACAGAGTAAATAATAACCGGAACACAAAGGGTCAACCGTATCCATGACACTAGAGTGACTTTACAATATGACTTTAAGGGATATGAACACCATGTAATGCATCTAGGTTAATGCATCTCCCCTCAGTTTAGTTGTAATTAGAGTAACAGATTGTATATATATAACTGCAAGTTGTAAATATTGTAACAATATGTATATATGTAATTGCACCTGTAAATATGGTATCAGATTTTTGTGCAGTGTGAACCCAGTGTGAATCTTGGCATGCAATCATTCTGTATTAACTGTTGATTACCCCTCCTGATATGTATAGTCAACCGCTGCTGATCGCTGGAAGCAGCGGTATACAAATGTTCTCTAAATAAATAAAATAAAAAATAAAAATTTCACGCTCTTGATCCGACAGCGGGTAGAAGTGGGAAATGGTCCTGACCCCTTTCAGACCAGCCTTGGGAAGGTCCCTCTTATCCTGTATCATCTGCATGACCACCCTGTACACCGGGAAAACCGACTGCATCTTTCGCACTGCTTGAATAAGAGGATCCTCTAGAGAGTCCTCTGCAGGGAAGCTAGCCAGCAAATTGAGCGCCCTAAGCGATTCCGCAATCAGCACAGGCAATTCTTCCAGCCTAAAAACGCAGACCACTCGTGTCTGGTCTTCGGGTTCTGGAATCTCACCTTCCTCGAGCTCCTCGCCCTCCAACTCCGGCTCCCAGTCACCAGTCTCAGGAAGAGGAGACTGCTCTGGTGCCCCTACCGTGGACCTGAACGTTTTGGTTGTCACGTCTACCGTGTTGTTTCCCTGCTCCACGACACCGCGCTTCACACCAGCCACGGTAGGAAAGGACACCAACCCTGTACCCTGCTGACGCAGGCGAAAGGCCTGATGCAGTAGAAGCACAAACTTGAGGGAGAACTCTCCCAGAAGCTCCCAAACAAAAGGCCTTGGGAGGTCGAGGGGCCGGGAAGCTCCGCAGACACATATGACAACGGAGGAGCAGAGTCCATGAAGACCTGATCCTCCTGAGATGAGGTACCAGTAGGCTCCCGCAGCTTATCCTGCAACGCCTGCTCCATACTCAGAGCTTGTGACGTACAGCCGCAACAGACCCCTGTTTCGGACACTGTCCCGTGGCGGGATCCACAGACCAAACACTGCGGACGCGCAGGCATGGAGTATAGGCCACTGTTCCTATGCTCCACCTGCCTAGGCGCTCTCACCAGGAAAGAGCCTAAAGCGATCTAATTTTAATTTACAGCCCTTCTACCTGCCCCTCCAAAGGAACATGCAAAAACTGTGCTCCCAAAAATAATACTCTCTTTTCTGTTTTTTTTTTTTTGTATTTCAAACAGGCTGTTGAATCAAAAAGAATGCTCCCAAACAGCCAACACCCCCATAGGGAATCCTGCCAGATGGGCCTTGTCCCCTCTCAACACAAGCAACGCCGAAAAACATGGGAAACTGAAACCGCTTGTTTCCCGCGCTCTAGCAAGAGCCGCGGCTGTAGCTACCGGCACCACGCGGCCTCTGAACTCTGCTGTCTCGTGCTCAAACAGAGTAAATCAAGAAAAAGTAGTTACTCACCTGTAACAGGTGTTCTCCAGGAGCAGCAGGAATCAGTCCTCACATATGGGTGACGTCGGCGCCGACGGAGCCCCCGTGAAGAGCATTTCCCCAGCTTTCAAAGAAAGCCTTTGGGAATTGCAGCGCGCATGCGCGGTCCCCTTCCCGCCCAAGGGTGCCATCTTGCTCAGTCTGATGACATAGCTAAAAGACAGCAAAAATAGCAAAAAAGAAATCATATGACTGCAACTCCAAGGGGAGGAGGGAGGGTTGTGAGGACTGATTCCTGCTGCTCCTGGAGAACACCTGTTACAGGTGAGTAACTACTCTTTCTCCAGGACCAAGCAGGAAGTTAGTCCTCACATATGGGACTCCCCAGCTTAAGGCTACCGGAGACCCCAAGCCGAAAAAATGAGCTCCCTGAAGAGCGTCAGTACGTAAGGAAGGAATCTTCTCTAAGAACGCCCCCGACCAGTAGCCCAACATCAGGGCCGGAGGGAAGGAATTGCCTAAACCCCAAAGAGATTATGGAGTACTGCCTGTCCGAAAGCACTGTCCTTGCGGGACTCCCTCTCAAGGCAGTAATGGGCGGCAAAAGTCTGGCTTGAAGACCAAGTAGTGGCCCGGCAGATGTCTGCCAACGGAACAGAGCGGAGATGAGCCACTGACGCAGCCTTCTCCCTGACACGATGAGCCGTGACTCGACCCTCCAACGAGAGGCCGGTTGCCCCATAAGCCCAGGCGATACAGTCAGCGACCCATATGGACAAAGTACGCTTGGAGACAGGTAACCCCAACTTATTGGGGTCAAAAGAAACGAAGAGCTGAACAGCCCTCCGGTGCTCCCGCGTACGGTCAAGGTAGAAGGATAACGCCCTCCTACAGTCCAGGGTATGCAGGACCATCTCAGCCCGGTTGGCATGCGGCCTGGGAAAGAAAGTCGGAAGAACCACCTCCTGATTGAGGTGGAAAGAGGAGACAACCTTAGGGAGAAACTTAGGGTGAGTCGGTAAGACTACCCTATTCCTATAGAACCTAGTATAAGGGAGATCAGACACTAGTGCCTGAAGTTCACTCACTCGCCTAGCAGAGGTAAGAGCTACCAGAAACAAAGTTTTCCAGGAGAGAAAACGGAGAGGACAGGTAGCCATAGGTTCAATTGGCGGACAAGTAATCCGCTGTAAGACCACATTTAAATCCCACTCAGGGGCCGGTGGACGAAGAGGAGGCTTAAGCAGGAGAAGGACGAAGAGGAAGCTTAAGCAGGAGAAGGCCTCTGAGGAAACGAGCCACCAAAGGGTGGTTGGAAAGAGGCCTCCCGTCCTTCGGCGAGTGGTGCGCTGAGAGAGCACTGAGGTGAACTCTGACAGAATTGGACTTAAGGCCTAGATTGGAGAGGTAAAGCAAATACTGCAATACTACCACTACGAAGCACGAGAAGGGGTTCTCGCTGTGCTGAGCACACCATGTGGAGAATCTACGCCACTTAAGAGCATAGGATTTCCAGGTGGATTGCCTTCTAGAGGCTAAGACGACGTCTTCCACCTCCCTAGGCAGTAGTAGGGGAGCCAGAACTACCCTTTCAGCAGCCAGGCCATCAGATGAAGGGACTGGAAGTTGGGGTGTAAGAGATCCCTGTTCTTGAGACAGGAGATCGTGTTGAATCCCCAGAGGAATAGGAGTGTCCACCGCCAGTTGCAGCAGAAGTGGGAACCACGGTTGCCTCGGCCACCTGGGGGCTATCAGAATCATGGAGGCCCCGTCCTTGAGTACCCTGAACAGTGTTCTGGACACTAGTGGCATGGGAGGAAACGCATACAGTAGGCCTTTGGACCACGGGAGCAGAAACACATTCACCGCTACTCTGAGAGGATGCGGTTGTCTGGAACAGAATCTCGGAAGTTGCCGGTTCAGAGGACTGGCGAAAAGATCCATGGTGGGGAAGTCCCACCTCAGAAAGATCTGCTGAACCACCAATGGATTCAACCTCCATTCTTGTGGTTGCAGGATCCTGCTCAGTCTGTCTGCCAGGTAATTCTCTTGACCTGAGAAGAAGACTGCCTTGAGAAGGATCCTGTGATTGATGGCCCAGGAGCACAGCCGTTGGGCTTCTTGACATAGAAGGAAGGAGCCTGTGCCTCCTTGCTTGTTCACGTAAAACATGGCAACTTGATTGTCCGTCTGGACCAGTACAGACCGGTGAGACGTGAGATGGGAGAAGGCCCTCAGAGCTAAGCGTATCGCTCGCAGCTCCAGGAAGTTTATCTGCTGTGCAGCCTCCCAAGGGGTCCAGAGACCCTGAGTACATGCCCCTTGGCAGTGCGCTCCCCAACCTTGAAGAGAAGCATCGGTTGTCAGCACTTGAGAGTGCGGAGGGGTTTGAAAAAACACTCCGAGCACCAGATTCGGAAGATGAAGCCACTATTGCAGAGAGGAGGCAAGCAGTGTGGATATTCTTACTTAGTCTGTAAGACGCCCTGTGGCCTGATGCCACTGAGTTCAGAGACTCCACTGAGCAGGCCGCATATGCAGGCGGGCATTGGGGGTTACATGAACCGTGGAAGCCATATGGCCGAGAAGTCTCAGGAATTGCCTGGCAGAGACCAGGGAATTGCTGCGAAACTGCCTGGCTAGATCCATTAATCTATGGGCTCTGCCCACGGGCAGAAAAGCCTTCGCCTGAAGGGTGTCCAGCCTTGCTCCTATGAACTCCATGTTCTGGGATGGGAGCAAAGTGGACTTTGCGAAGTTTATGACAAACCCCAAGTGCTGAAGCAGAGCCACAGTGCGAAGGGTGGCTTGACTGGCCTCCTGGGAAGACTGGCCCCTGATGAGCCAGTCGTCCAGGTATGGGAACACAAAAAGAACTTGAAGCCTTAGGTAGGCCGCCACCACCGCCAGGCACTTTGTGAACACCCTGGGGGTGGAGGTTAGGCCAAAGGGTAGTACTCTGTACTGATAGTGGTGTTCTCCCACAACAAATCTGAGATATTGTCTATGGTCTGGATGTATAAGGATGTCAGTATAAGCATCCTTTAGATCTAAGGAGCATAGCCAATCTCCCTGCTGGAGGTAGGGCAGCAGGATTCCAAGGGTAAGCATCTTGAACCTTTCCCTCTCCAGGAACTTGTTGAGGTTTCGCAAGTGGGTCTGAGGCCTCCTGTTCTTTTTGGTACTAGAAAGTACCGGGAATAAAAGCCTTGACCTCTCAGGTGGTGGGGAACCGGTTCCACAGCCTGTTCTTTTACCAGACTCGTCAACTCCTGTAGGAATAAGTCCCTGTGCAGAGGGAGTCTTGGAGGTTCCCCTGGAAAATAGGAGGGGAGTACCTGGTGAAAATGGAGAAGATAGCCCCTTTGGACTATATTGAGCACCCAGGTAGCCCTGGTGACAGCTGACCACCTGTGGGCAAATAGGGCCAGCCGGCCTCCTGTGCTGATGTGAGCCAGCTGAGGAGGAGAGGCTATGCTTTCGGAGTCAAAAATCCCCGCCCTGCTGTGCAGGAGCCGGTGTTGGTGGCTTGGGGGCCTTCTGCCTACGGGGCCCATGACCCTGCCCCATGGCCTGCTGACCCTGTTGGGGAGCTGCAGAGGCCTGATAATGAGGGTATTGTTTATAGGCAGATGCCTTCCTTGGGTAAAAGGTCTTTTTTCCCCGAGCCCTTCTTCTTCTGAGAAGGGGCAGAGGTTTTTCTGGACAGCCTAGTCCTGGTCAGAGTTTCGGTCTTGAGTTCAGCAGCCTTTTCAGCCATGGGTTTGCCAAAGAGGTTTTCACCTCGGCAGGGGACATCGACCAACTTGTCATGTACCCATGGCTCGAGGTCAGATGACTGTAGCCAAGCCTGTCGGCGGGCACCAATGCCGGCCCCGGCTACTCGGGCCGAAGCCTCGAAGCCATCGTAGGCTGCTCAAGAGATAAACTTCGAGCACTCTCTAATACCAGTGGACAAGGCCTGGAACCTCTGCAAAGGTTCCTCGGAGAGACCAGCAGAGAACCCGGCAATCTCCTTTGCCAGGTCTCGAAGGTACATGCCCATGTAGAGCTGGTATGTCTGGACATGGCAAGCAAGCATAGAGCCCTGAAAGCACTTCTTACCGAGGGCATGCAGGTTCTGGGCCTCCCGGCCGGGAGGCACTGAGGAGTGCATCTTCTGACTTTTCAGTCGATGCATGGCTGATTCCACAACCATGGAGTGGTGCGGTAATTGTGCCTTTTGGAACCCGGGGCTCTTGCGGCCTCGATAGATGGAATCGACCCGCTTGCTTAACACCGGCGTCGAGGCCGGGGTCTCCCACATGCAGAAGAGCAGCCGTTCCAGCATCGGAGGAACCGGAACAGAAAAGGCCTCCTTCGGGGGAGAGTCATACTGGAGGGCCTCGAGCTCCTCGGCTCGAGGCTCCTCCTCGGGTCCACGGGGAATGCCAAGGCCTTGGCCATATCCCACACGAAATCTGAGAACCGGGTATCCTCCGGTGGGGATCGTCTCCGAGGTTCAGACTACGGTGAGTCCGATGGGACACACCGAGTCCGAAAGGTGTCGGGTGACTCCTCATCCTCCGTCTCCCAGCCCGACTCCTCGGAGGAGGAATCAAGCGGTTCCAGTCGGGCAGGCACCGATGCCATCCGCCCCGACGCTAAGGGAACCGGCATCGACGACCTCGGTCCCGAACTGGAGGCCGAGGGAGACCGTGGCCGAGGATCGACTCGAGCTCCCATGGACTCGAGGATCGGCTCGGCCTCCGGGGTCGACTTGGACGTCGATGTCCCGGTGGTCGGAGCAGATGCACCGGTGAGACCGGCGATCAGTGCCTGCTGCTGCTCCATGAAGGCAGCCAAGCTGCTCTCCAAAGCTGTCAACGTGAGTCTGAGCTCAGGAGACTCAGCAGCCCCCGACGGCATCGGGCCCGACGTCGGCTCCCCTGGAGGAGAGTCCACGAGGACTACAGCACTCACATGCCCAGGAGACTCCATCTCGAGACGAGGTTGTTTGGCAGGCCTCTTCGACTCCAAAGACCCGGGATGGCGGTCGGGGCTATGCGACCTGGCCCTCGAGGAAACAGGTGCGTCCGCTGACGCCTCCCTCGCGGGTTTTTTCTTCCTGCGCTACTCCCGCAAAGGAGACCCCCGCTCAGAGGAACCCCGATGCTGCTCGGGGCCTCTGACGAGGTCCGGGCCCGTCCGGACGCGGAGTCAGAGAAGATTCAGTCCTTTTGGTGCTGCCAACTCCTCAACGCCTTCAAGGACATTTTTCCACACGGACCACAGATCATCCGGTCATGATCGGGTCCGAGGCAACGGAGGCAGCAGTCATGTGTGTCGGTGAGAGACATAAGTTTCTTACACCGATCACACTTTTTAAACCCGCTGGCAACCATCGGGGGAAAAAGGGCCCCTGCGAGGTCGAAAGACAGGGCTGCCAGTGAAAAAAGAAAAATGGCGCGAACGCTAGTCACTAAGGACAAAAACCAAAAAAAAGAGAGTGGGCTCGTTACCGGCGTATCGGGCCCAGGCGGGAAAAGGATCCGGCATCGAACCGAAGAAGGAAGACAAAAAAACAGGGTAATCAACTTTTTCCTCGGCGAAAAACGAACTACGTCCGTCGGGCTCCGCGGAAAAAAGAAGACTGAGCAAGATGGCACCCTTGGGCGGGAAGGGGACCGCGCATGCGCACAGCAATTCCCAAAGGCTTTCTTTGAAAGCTGGTGAAATGCTCCGCACGGGGGCTCCGTCGGCGCCGACGTCACCCATATGTGAGGACTGACTTCTTGCTTGGTCCTGAAGAAAAGGGACTTCCCCCACATACCTGCCACCTTTTTCTATGTGCACCGATGGGGAGGGAGCTCCCGAAGATGAAAGCTTCGGCGCTGAGGGACAGAGCAGGAACTGAGCACTCATTTCCCAGCGCTGCAGCCCAGAAACGGCATCGCCTCACCCGATCACGGGATCGGGAGCCACGAAATCCCTGGATGCCTCCACACGGCCCCCCGAGTCCCCAGAAGAAGGGGGGGGGGGAGATCCTCCTACACCAAGGGTTCCTGCTGCTTCTTCCTTTTTTTTTTTTTTTTTTTTTTAAGTGTAAGCCACACAGAAATCAAAGGAAATAAAAATACCCAAATAAAGGGAAACCTCTAACAACTTATTTGCTCCTCAGTAAGCCCCTGGCTCACCACTTCCAGCTGCTTGGAGACTGAGTATACTGGAAGCCAGTGGGCGCTGCAGGTGGTACTTGTACTGGTGACTTCAGTTTTGGTCATGCTCAGTCTTCAAGCTTCTGGAGGAGGGGCACTACCCAGAGATGTGGTGACTGCACGGGAGGGACGAGGAATTAGATTTAACAGATTTATCTTCATCAGCAAGTTATTAGGCTTTAGCAGTAGATTAATTAAGTCCTTGCAGTTCACCTTGAAGTGAATACCACAAGTCCCTTATAATTGTATTGGTTCAAGTATCCCTATTCCTCTAGCAATGTGAATAACTGAACAACTTTAAAAGCTAAAAGAAATCTTGAAATCTAAGATGCAGAAAGCAGTCCAGCAGCAAGATGGGGGCTAATCATCTACAGGGATATAGTAGAGAAGTCTCACCTCTAGACTGGCAGCCTCTGTTGCCATGAAAGAGAAAGATCACATGAAAGGAGAGCATCACCTTGATGTGAGAGGAAGTGATCCTGTAGCTATAGGAACTATCCTCCAAGTGATGTAATATACTCTTGCACCAAGGATGTGACTCCTGGGCCTTATGCCCATGAGGGAAGGGTTAGGACAGCTGTTATAATTGGTGATTTGATCATTAGGTATGTAGATAACTAGGTGGCTGGTGGACATGAAAAACATCTCGTTATCTGCCTGTCTGGTGCGAAGGTAGTGGACTTCATGTGCTGTTGGTAACCGCGATGCTCCTCTGGCCTGGGTATTCCTAAGTCGTCTCCTGCTGCCACAACGTCTATGTACAGTCACGCTGTCACCAGGAAGTCCTCTCCTGGCCTCTACCTCTCTGTCCCAGTCCACTTGATGTCTCCAAAAGAGGCTGGTGAACTCTCTTGTGAAGCCTTCAAGGTCTGAGAGTCTATGTGGGACAGCCCCTGTATACTCATGGTGAACAAGATAAAGTTACGTTCCCCAATACGGTTTTATAAAAAAAAAAAAAAAAAAAAAAAAAAGAATTCCATCACTTTTCTCCCCAGAACCAGAGTTTGTACCTTCCTGGCTTCCTCTAAGTCTGGGGAAAGCCCTCTTATAGTAGTCCAGTGGTTATATGTAAATAAAGTTCTCCCTCTTCACTGCCATGCTTTGCCTAGAGGTGGCTCTCTCCCAAGCCCCTTAAACACAGTCTCCATAGTTCCAAATCTCTCCAGGTAATATATTCAGGCCTACAGTTGCCTGGTTGGCCTGCCACCTCCCACATAGCAGTCAAAGCCACTTAAACCCCTTGGCAGGCCCCACCCGGTGTTGGTCACGGAGACATCCATGACCTCAGACATCGAGTCCTCCCCAGGATGTGGGCCTTCTCGTTCCTACTCTATCTTACTAGAGTCCTTTGGAGGGAGTTCCATTTCTATGTACTGGTCAGAAGCAGGGGTCTCCTCCCATACTGCCAGTTCCCTAGGCTTATTTTTGGGGACTCCACTACCCCCTTCCTTTGGATCCATGGAATTTTCCCTCTTCCTCCCCCTTTCCCAAAGATCAGAAACCCTCCCGCCAGTCGGAACCCAGGGTTTGGGGGAGAGTTTGGGAATCTGTGTGCAATCTCCTTCTCCTAACCCAGGGCTTTAAGTTTTTCCCTATTATGGGACATATAATCCCGTCACATACCTCCCCCCTTCGGAAAGCCCTCCTGGTCCCTTTTCCTGTTCTGGCGATGCTTCAGAAAGGTCACCACCCTCTTGGGACAGATAGTCGGCATTGATAGTCAGAGTGGAGGAGGGCCTAGTGTTGGGGCAAGGTACTTCAGGCCGGAAGGTCAGGGGTTCAAATCCCACTAGAGGACAGCAACCTTGGGCCGGAAGAACTGGGGTTTCTATAGTCCCACAGCTGCTCCTTGTGGTCTTGGGCAAGCCACTTAATCCTCCATAGCCCATGTTCCTCGTAAAATAGTTATAATGCCCTGTTCAATGTAAAGTGCCTTGATATCATGAAAGGCGGTATATAAGAAATGTTAAATAAATAAATAAAATAAATATGCTGTTTCCCAGCTCTATGCTCCACTGAAAAATCATATGCCTGTAAGGACAAATGCCAATGCATTAACCAAGCATTACTGCTCTTCATAGAACTAAGCCATTTTAAGGTCGAATGGTCAGTTATTAAGGTGAAATGGCGACTTAAAAAGTAGTACTTTAATGTGTCAACTGCCCATTTTAATGTCAAGCACTCTTTTTCCGTAGCAGAATATGTTTTTTTGGCCTCCCTTAATTTCCTACTTAAATACACTACAGGGTGTTTCTCCCCCTCTGAACATTGTCTTAGAATTGCTCCTAAGTCAACCCAAGACATGTCCGTCTGCAGAATGAACTCCTCCTGTAAGATGATATTCTTCAGGATTGGTTCAGAGCAGATTTGCCATCTTGCTGCTTTTCATCAAGGTTAGTTTTCCCTGCATCGTCCTCCAGTCTCTAACTAATTTTGCATAATGAATAACTTTCAATTTGAATTCTGCTGTGTAGGAGTTCCACGCCTTCAGTGTCACCATTTTAACAATTTCTGTGGGGTTAAAAAGAAGATATGTGCTGATACTGAAATTCGTCTGGTATGCTATTTACGAGTATAGTCCAAGTACATACCAGTCTGCTGATCGGAGGGCCTGCTTGCAAGTGATGGGCGTAGAGCGGAGAATCCAGAGAGAAAGACTGCCCACTGCGCAGGCGCAAGTATTTATATGGGGATCAAGGGGCGTGATCCACCGTGTAAATTTATTAGATAAGTTGCTCCATTGTATAGGTCGCACGATCCTTTCTTGATGTTAAAAAACGCATCTTATATTCCAGAAAATACGGTAAGTTACCACATACTCAAAGTAGGCATTGGCATATCCTTGACGCAGCTTCAGAACTTTATAATAATTCTCTGAAACATTGCAGGGGCTCCATGTAACCCAAATAGTAACACTGTGATGTGAAACAGCCCCTGAGGGGTGCTAAAAGCTGTTTTTTTCTCTGGAGGATTTCTCAAGGGGAATTTACCAATAGCCTTTAGTTAGAGCAATAATGGATATGTACTTAGCCCTCCCCAGCTGTTCTACCAATTCCTCAATCCTAGGCATTGGGTACGCATCAAACTGGGATATAGCACTGACCTGGCAAAAGCCAATGCAGAACCGGGTGGACCCATCCGGCTTTGGCACTAGGACAACGGGGCTAGACCATTCGCAATTAGACTCCTCAATTACACCCAATTTCAGCATTTCATTAATCTCTTTCTCCAATTCCTGTCTTTTTGCCTGAGGCAACCAATAGGACTTCAGTCTTACTATCTTCTCTGCCCCAGTGATAATGCCCAAGTCCCCAGATGTGTACATCTAGGAAGTAGAGAGAATACATCCAAAAACTGAGCTATCAGGCTATGTACCTGAGCTCGTTGGGTTGGTGTTAGGGCTTCCCCTATAGACTCTACCTTGGTCTGGGTAACATCAGGTCCCAAATCCTCATCTTCTTTTAGGACTTCGGCCCCCAGCCCATCATGACGTGAAAGGTTTGAACCCATCCACTGCCTTGGGACATTTCATAATCTAACAGATCTAGTTTCCTATGAATCACAAATGGGCCTTTCCGCTATGCCAGTAATTTGTTAGAATGGTTTATGGTTTATTAAGAGTAGTTACTCACCTGTAACAGGTGTTCTCCAGGAGCAGCAGGAATCAGTCCTCACATATGGGTGACGTCGGCGCCGACGGAGCCCTCGTGCGGAGCATTTCCCCAGCTTTCAAAGAAAACCTTTGGGAATTGCAGCGCGCATGTGCGGTCCCCTTCCCACCCAAGGGTGCCATCTTGCTCAGTCTGATGACATAGCTAAAAGACAGCAAAAAAATTAGCAAAAATAAATCATATGACTGCAACTCCAAGGGGAGGAGGAAGGGTTGTAAGGACTGATTCCTGCTGCTCCTGGAGAACACTTGTTACAGGTGAGTAACTACTCTTTCTCCAGGACCAAGCAGGAAGTCAGTCCTCACATATGGGACTCCCCAGCTTAAGGCTACTGGAGACCTCAAGCCGAAAAAATGAGCTCCCTCTAGCTCGTCAGTACGTAAGGAAGGAATCTTCTCTGAGAACGCCCCCGACCGGTAGCCCAACACCAGGGCCGGAGGGTAGGAGTTGCCTAAACCCCAAAAAGATTATGGAGTACTGCCTGTCCGAAAGGACTCCCTCTCAAGGCAGTAATGGGCCGCAAAAGTCTGGCTTGAAGACCAAGTAGCGGCCCGGCAGACGTCTGCCAACGGAACAGAGCGGAGATGAGCCACTGACGCAGCCTTCGCCCTGACACGATGACCCGTGACTCGACCCTCCAACGAGAGGCCGGCTGCCCCATAAGCCCAGGCGATGCAGTCAGCGACCCACATGGACAAAGTATGCTTGGAGACAGGTAGCCCCAATTTATTGGGGTCAAAAGAAACGAAGAGCTGAACAGCCCTCCAATGCTCCCGAGTACGGTCAAGGTAGAAGGATAACGCCATCCTACAGTCCAGGGTATGCAGGACCATCTCAGCCCGGTTGGCATGTGGCCTGGGAAAGAAGGTCGGAAGAACCACCTCCTGATTGAGGTGAAAAGGGGAGACAACCTTAGGAAGAAACTTAGGGTGAGTCCGCAAGACTACCCTATTCCTGTAGAACCTAGTGTAAGGGGGATCAGACACTAGTGCCTGCAGTTCACTCACTCGCCTAGCAGAGGTAAGAGCTACCAAAAACAAGGTATTCCAGGAGAGAAAACGGAGAGGGTAGGTAGCCATAGGTTCAAAGGGCGGACAAGTAATCCGCTGTAAGACCACATTCAGATCCCACTCAGGGGCTGGTGGACGCAAAGGAGGCTTAAGCAGAAGGAGGCCTCTGAGAAAACGAGCCACCAAAGGGTGGTTGGAAAGAGGCCTTCTGTCCACCAGCGAGTGGTGCGCTGAGAGAGCACTGAGGTGAACCCTGACAGAGTTGGACTTAAGGCCCAGATTGGAGAGGTAAAGCAAATATTGCAATACTACCGCTACCAAGCACGAGAAGGGATTCTCGCTGTGCTGAGCACACCATGCGGAGAACCTACACCACTTAAGAGCGTAGGATTTCCTCGTGGATTGCCGCCTAGAGGCCAAGACCACATCTTCCACCTCTCGAGGCAGTAGTAGGGGAGCCAGGACTACCCTTTCAGCAGCCAGGCCATCAGATGAAGGGACTGGAGGTTGGGGAGCAAGAGAGTCCCCTGATCTTGAGACAGGAGATCGTGCTGAAACCCCAGAGGAAGAGGGGTGTCCACCGCCAGTTGCAGCAGAAGCGGGAACCACGGTTGCCTCGGCCACCTGGGGGCTATCAGGATCAATGAAGCCCTGTCCTTGAGGACTTTGAACAGTGTTCTGGACACTAGTGGCGTGGGAGGAAACGCATATAGTAGGCCTGTGGACCACGAGATCAGAAACGTATCCGTTGCTACTCTGAGAGGATGCGGTTGTCTGGAGCAGAATCTCGGGAGTTACCGGTTCAGAGGACTGGCGAAAAGATCGATGGTGGGGAGGCCCCACCTGAGAAAGACCTGCTGAACCACCAACGGGTTCAACCTCCATTCGTGTGGTTGCAGGATCCTGCTCAGTCTGTCTGCCAGGTAATTTTCTGGACCTGGGAGGTAGACAGCCTTGAGGAGCATTCCGTGATTGACAGCCCAAGAGCACAGCCGTTGTGCCTCCTGACATAGAAGGAAGGAGCCTGTGCCTCCTTGTTTGTTCACGTAGAACATGGCAACTTGATTGTCCGTCTGGACCAGTACAGACTGGTGAGAGGCGAGGTGGGAGAAGGCTCTCAGAGCTAGGCGTATCGCCCGTAGCTCCAGGACGTTTATCTGTTGAGCAGCCTCCCAAGGGGTCCAGAGACCCTGAGTACATGTCCCTTGGTAATGTGCTCCCCAACCTTGAAGAGAAGCATCTGTCGTCAGCACTTGAGAATGCGGAGGGGATTGAAAAACCACTCCGAGTACCAGATTCGGAAGATGAAGCCACCATTGCAGAGAGGAGACTAGCAGGTTGGATATTTTTACTGAGTCCGCTAGGCTCCCCGTGGCCTGATGCCACTGAGTGCGAAGGCTCCACTGAGCAGGCCGCATGTGCAGGCGGGCTTTGGGGGTGACATGAACTGTGGAAGCCATATGGCCGAGTAGTCTCAGGAATTGCCTAGCAGAGACCAGGGAATTGCTGCGAAACTGCCTGGCCAGATCCATCAGCCTGTGGGCTCTGTCCATTGGCAGAAAAGCCTTCGCCTGAAGAGTGTCTAGCCTTGCTCCTATGAATTCTAAGTTCTGGGACGGGAGCAAAGTGGACTTTGCGAAGTTTATGACAAACCCCAAGTGCTGAAGCAGAGCCACAGTGCGAAGGGTGGCTTGATTGGCCTCCTGGGAAGACTGGCCCCTTATGAGCCAGTCATTCAGGTACGGAAACACAAAAAGACCTTGAAGCCTCAGGTAGGCCGCCACCACTGCCAGACACTTGGTGAACACCTTGGGAGCGGAGGACAGGCCAAAGGGTAGTACCCTGTACTGATAGTGGATTCCTCCCACAACAAATCTGAGATATTGTCTGTGGTCTGGATGAATAAGGATGTGAGTATAAGCATCCTTTAGATCTAAGGAGCATAGCCAATCTCCCTGCTGGAGGTAGGGCAGCAGGATTCCAAGGGTAAGCATCTTGAATCTTTCCCTCTCCAGGAACTTGTTGAGGTTGCGCAAGTCTAGGATGGGTCTGAGGCCTCCTGTTCTTTTTGGTACCAGAAAATACTTGAATAAAAGCTGTCACCTCTCAGGTGGTGGAGCACCGGTTCCACAGCCTGTTCCTTTAGTAGACTTGCTAACTCCTGAAGGAGTAGGTCCCTGTGCAGAGGGAGTCGTGGAGGCTCACCTGGAAAATAGGAGGGAGGTACCTGGTGAAAATGGAGAAGATAGCCCTTTTGGACTATATGGAGCACCCAGGTATCTGATGTGACGGCTGACCACCTGTGGGCAAAGTGGGCCAGCCGGCCTCCTGTGCTGATGTGAGCCAGCTGAGGAGAAGAGACTATGCCTTCGGAGTCAAAAACCCCCACCCTGCTGAGCAGGGGCCGTGTTGGTGGCTTGGGGGCCTTCTGCCTAGGGGGCCCATGACCCTGCCCCTTGGCCTGCTGACCCTGTTGGGGAGCTGCAGAGGCCTGATAATGAGGGCATTGTTTATAGGCAGATGACTTCCTCGGATAAAAGGTCTTTTTCCCCGAGTCCTTCTTCTTCTGAGAAAGGGCAGAGGTTTTTCTGGACAGCCTAGTCCTGGTGAGAGTGTCTGTCTCGAGCTCAGCAGCCTTTTCAGCCATGGGTGTGCCGAAAAGGTTTTCACCCCGGCAGGGGACATCGACCAACTTGTCCTGTACCCATGGCTCGAGGTTGGATGACTGTAGCCAAGCCTGTCGGTGGGCACCGATGCCGGCCCCGGCTACTCGGGCCGAAGCCTTGAAGCCATCGTAGGCTGCTGGAGAGATAAACTTCGAGCACTCCCGAATACCAGTGGACAAGGCTTGGAACCTCTGCAAAGGTTCCTCGGAGAGACCAGCAGAGAACCCGGCAATCTCCTTTGCCAGGTCTCGGAGGTACATGCCCATGTAGAGCTGGTAAGTATGGACA
This sequence comes from Ichthyophis bannanicus, assembly GCA_033557465.1. Lineage (NCBI taxonomy): Eukaryota > Metazoa > Chordata > Amphibia > Gymnophiona > Ichthyophiidae > Ichthyophis > Ichthyophis bannanicus. Next base: position 1,308,305,566 of record CM066033.1, read on the forward strand.
CGGCAAGCAAGCATAGAGCCCTGGAAGCACTTCTTACCGAGGGCATCCAGGTTCCGGGCCTCCCGGCAGGGAGGCACCAAGGAATGCATCTTCTGACTTTTCAGTCGATGCATGGCTGATTCCACAACCATGGAGTGGTGCGGTAATTGCGCCTTTTGGAACCCGGGGCTCTTGCGGACTCAATAGATTTAATCGAGCCGCTTGCTTAACACCGGCGTCGAGGCTGGGGTCTCCCAAATGCGGAAGAGCAGCCGCTCCAGCATCGGAGGAACCGGAACAGTAAAGGCCTCCTTCGGGGGAGAGTCATACTGGAGGGCCTCGAGCTCCTCGGCTCGAGGCTCCTCCTCGGGATCCGCGGGGAAGGCCAAGGCCTTAGCCATATCCCGCACGAAGTCCGAGAACCGGGTATCCTCTGGTGGGGATCATCTCCGAGGTTCGGACTCCGGTGAGTCCGATGGGACACACCGAGTCCGAAAGGTGTCGGGTGACTCCTCATCCTCCGTCTCCCAGCCCGACTCCTCGGAGGAGGAATCAAGCGGTTCCGGTCGGGCAGGCACCGATGCCATCCGCCCCAACGCCGAGGGAACCGGCGTCGACGACCTCGGTCCCGAACGGGAGGCCAAGGGAGACCGTGGCCGAGGATCGACTCGAGCTCGCTTGGACTCGAGGATCTGCTCGGCCTCCGGGGTCGACTTGGACGTCGATGTCCCTGTGGTCGGAGCAGATGCACCGGTGAGACCGTCGATCAGTGCCTGCTGCTGCTCCATGAAGGCAGCCAAGCTGCTCTCCAAGGCCGTCAACCTGAGTCCGAGCTCAGGAGACTCAGCAGCCCCCGACGGCGTCGGGCCTGACGTCGGCTCCCCTGGAGGAGAGTCCACGAGGACTACAGTACTCACATGCCCAGGAGACTCCATCTCGAGACGAGGTTGTTTGGCAGGCCTCTCCGACTCTGAAGACCCGGGATGGCGGTCGGGGCTATGCGACCTGGCCCTCGAGGAAACAGGTGCGTCCGCCGATGCCGCCCTCGCGGGTTTTTTCTTTCTGCGCTGCTCCCGCGAAGGAGACCCCCGCTCAGAGGAACCCCGACGCTGCTCGGGGCCAGAGTCCCGAGACGTCGAGGCCTCTGACGAGGTCCGGGCCCGTCCGGACGCGGAGTCAGAAAAGATCCTATCCTTTTGGTGCTGCCGACTCCTCAACGCCTTCGAGGACATTTTGCCACATGGACCACAGATCTTCGGGTCATGATCGGGTCCGAGGCAGCGGAGGAAGCAGTCATGTGTGTCGGTAAGAGACATAAGTTTCTTACACCGATCACACTTTTTAAACCCACTGGTAGCCATCGGGGGAGAAAGGGCCCCTGCGAGGTCAAAAGACCGGGCTGCCAGGGAAAAAAGAAAAATGGCGCGAACGCTAGTCACAAAGGACAAAAACCGAAAAAGAGAGAGGGGACTTGATACCGGCGTTTCGGTCCAAGGCGGGAAAAGGGTCCGGCGTCGAACCGAAGAAAAAAGAGAAAAAATAGGGAAAATCAATTTTTTCCTCGGGGAAAAACGAACTACGTCCGTCGGGCTCCGCGGAAAAAAGAAGACTGAGCAAGATGGCACCCTTGGGCAAGAAGGGGACCGCGCATGCGCGCTGCAATTCCGAAAGGCTTTCTTTGAAAGCTGGGGAAATGTTCCGCACTGAGGGCTCCATCGGCGGCGACGTCACCCATATGTGAGGACTGACTTCCTGCTTGGTCCTGGAGAACATTTGATATACCGCTCAGGCCGAAGCATTAGAGAGGTTTACAATACTATATCATTTAAGAAAATATGTAAAGAACGCCATTTATGAGATAGGACAGAATAAAGGACAGAAATAGTTAAAAAGATAAGGGAAGGAGAAGGAAGGGGAACAGCAGGTTACCACGATATACAAGCATGATAATCCAGTCCACGAAGAGGTCGGAATTAAAACTAGCACTATGTCCCCAGCTTTACAGTTCCTTTCCTGGGTTTTCTTATTATAATACAGTTTCTGCTTCTGCTGACTCTCCTTTAAATTCTCAAGAGACAGGATTGAGGTGATCTCTAGATTGGTCTTCATTTAATGGACATATTCTGTCACTGAACCTAGATTCCTCTCCACGTCTACCCAGGTTTCCTTAACTATATCCATCAAACCTTGGGGTTGTCTGCCCATTATCAATTCAAAGGGGAGAATCCTAATGATGCCTGTGGGACCTCTCGATAGGCAAATAAAACAAATGGCACTACATGCTCCCACCCCTTTGTATTCTCACCCACACACTTTCTCAGCATCTGTACTAGGGTCTGATTAAACCGTTCCATTAGACCGTGGGTCTGGGGATGATACGCAGTGGTTCTAATGTATCATATGCCAAACATCTTCCAAACTGTGTCTAGATGTTGGATAAAAAGTCGGTCTCTCTATTCATTAACAGCTTCCTCGCGAAACCTACTTGACAAAAGATTTTTTGTAATTCCCTCCCTATCATGGTGGCATTTGTATTTTGTAGTGGCACCGCCCAGGATACCTAGTTGCATAATCCACAACTACTAATAAATACTGATATCCTCCCGAGCTTTTGTTCACAATATCCACCTCTACACGATCCAAGGGGTGTTCTATGGTTGGTAACGGTAAGGTAGAAGTTTTCTGAAACACCGGACAGGCTTGGCAGAACTCTCTCACCTCCTGGTAGATAATTGGCCAAAAGAACTACCATGTCATGCTCCCCATGGTTAAGGGTGTTTTCCTAAAAACTTTAGGGATAATCAAATGGTTTCACGCTCCCTTTCCCTTGCGGTGGTCCACTAGATACAGAAAATTGTGTTTCTTTATATAATATGGGTATAAGGGTTCTCCTCCTTCTCCCGATCCCCACTACCTCACTTTTCCCCAATATTCCTGCAGGGTCGGATCGTTGGCCTGTTCCCTGGGTTAAATTTTTTTTAACTGGGATAGCACCTCCTCACCTAGGGCTTTGAGCCCCCCAGGGGGTGGCAACCCTTTCTATTTCTCCTTTGTCCTCTGGGCTTTACCCTTCTATGACTTTGCTGGCTCCCCAACCACCTCCAGAGCTTTAAATAGCTCTCCAAGGGTTACCTCAGGTTTACCCTCCACAGTGTTGGAACATGTCCTGGTCAAAACTAAGGCTAAATTGGGGTCAACTATTCCTGCCACCCCTTCCAATCCTGCCCTAGAATAGAGTAGCATAATGGTTAGAGCACTGGCTTGGGAACCAAGAGACCAGGGTTCAATTCCCACTAGCACTCCTTGTGGCCCTGGGCAAGTCACTTAACCCTCCATTGCCTCAGAAAAAAAATCCAAGTGATTAATGTCCCTGTTTAACATACATTACTAAGTTTAAGTTACAATGTAAAAATGTATAAAACACTTCTTAAATAAAAATAAATAAAGGGAAAGGGTAGTTTCTCAGTTCTGGCAATGGACAGCAGCTGGTTTGTCCCATCTAGGCAACTCTTACTTCAAAGGATACCTCCCTCCTGACATCTCCGTGGACAAGGCACACCTGTACTGGCCCCTTATATGTGCTTTAGTCCCTTCCAATATGTGGGCAATGAGCCACACACCTGACATGAAGGACTGGTTGCTACCCATTTCTATCAGTGCCTCTATATCCACCCCCCCCCCCCCAATCTGAACACCCTTCCTTAAGGCACCCACGTTCTGGAAGAACCTCATGATTTTTCCTAATCCAATCCTCAAAAAGGAGCAGTCCATTTTGGGACATTCCCGTTTGAAATGCCTTTCCTCCCCACAGGAGAAGCATTTGAGGGCTCCTTTTTTTCTGTTTTGGCCAGTGTGACAGGGTACCCCAACCCTGTTAAAAGGATACCTTTTGACTGATCAGCCCCTTCTCCTTGTGCTCCAGTTTTTGTTTTTCCCTGGAGTTTTCTGGAACTTGTTTAGGATCTCTTTCCTCAGCATCAAAATATTTTTTGGCTAGTGTAATAGCCTTATTAATAGTCTTTGGGCCTTGTCAGGCAACCCAGACTTTCGCTGGGTATGGGAGAATATTCAAAAATTGCTCCAAAACCATTTTCTGAACCAGTTCTTGTTTTGCAGTTGATTCAAGCTTTATCCAAAGTGTGGCCAGATCAGTCAATTGATAGGCAACTGCCCTTGGGCGATCACCTTTCTGAAACACTTGAGCCTGGAATAATTTTCTATAGTTCTCTCGGCTCAACCCCAGTCTATCTTGGATGGCTTTTTTCACTTCAGCACAGTCCAGGATTTTGCATTGTCCAGGACCCAGTACACAGCTGGATCCACAGGCTTATTTTTGGGGACTCCACTACCCCCTTGCTTTGGTTCCACAGGGATTTTCCTCTTCCTCCCTCAGGAATCAGAAACCCTCTCGCCAATGTTGTGAACCTGTGTGTGGTCTCCATCTCCTAACCTGGGTCTTTAAGATTTTCCCCTGTAATGGGACATATATCCCATCACAGCTACCTAGATAAGGTTTTAGACAGTGCTGGTGAGGAGGCCTGCTGTCTTGGTACATGTTGACACCAATGACATAGGAAAGGGTAGAAGGGAGGTTCTGGAAGAAAAATGTAGGCCTTTAGGTAGAAAATTGAAATCCAGAACTTCCAAGGGTAGCATTCTAAGAAATGATTCCCTTCCTATGTGCAGGACCCAAGAAGTAGGCAGAGCTAATGAGTTTCAATGCGTGGATGAGAGGAAAGTGCAAAGAAGGTGGTTTTGGATTTTTTGGGTACTGGGCAACATTCTGGGGAAGGGGGGAAGCTTTTCTAAAAGGATGGGCTCCACCTTAACCAGGGTGGAACTAGGCTGCTGGTAATAACTTAAAAAAAAGATAAAGCATCTTTTAAACTAGAAAATGGGGGAAAGCCAATAGTTGTCTAAGAGTGCATAGTTCGGAATGATGCATCTTTGAAGGATCCTAGCAAAATAGGGAAGTTAGGACATCCTAATAGTTTCCAAAAATGGTAAAAGTAACCCACGTGCCTTTAAAGTAAAACAGAGTTGAAAGATTCTAAACTACCTGTGTCTTCAGATAGCCAAAAACAAACTTGAAATGCCTGCATGCAAATTCTAGAAGTCTAAAAAAATAAGATGGGAGAAATAGAATATATAGCACTGAATGAAAAATTAGATATAATTGGCATCTCAGAAACCTGGTAGAAAGAGGATAACCAATGAGACACTGTGATACTGGGCTACAAACTGTATCACAATGGTGGAGGGGTCGCGCTATATATTCAAGAGGGCATTGAGTCAAATAGGATAAAGGTTTTTCAGGAAAGAAAATACACTGCAGAATCTCTATGAAAAGAAATTCCATGTAAAAAGGGGGAAGGGAATGGTAATGGGGGTGTACTACCATCCGCTTGGCCAATATGAACAGATGATGAAATGCTAATAGAAATTAGGGGAGCTAGCAAAGTTCACAACATAATAATAAAGGGAGATTTCAATTACCCTGGAATAGACTGAGTGAATGTCACATAAAGACATACTGAAGTTTCTAGATGAAATAAATGACTGCTTCATGGAGCAGCTGATTCATTAACAGATACGTGGTGAAGCTATTGAAGACCTTGCCCTTAGTGGAAAGCAGGATCTAGTACGAGAGGTAATGGTGTTGGGGCTACTTGACAACAGCAATAATAACATGAATACATTTGATTTAATAAATGGAGGAAGGATGGCAAGTAAATTAACTGCACTAGCATTTAAACTTTAAAAAAATGAGACTATGATAAAATGAGGAAAATGGTTAAGAAAAAACTAAATGGAGTAGCAGCAAAGGTTAAAAGGTATACATCAAGCATGGACATTTTTTTAAAAATACTATCTTGGAAGCCCAGACCAGATGTATTCCATGTTTTAAGAAAGGGAATGTTGCTTACCTGTAACGATGATTCTCCATGGACAGCAGGATAATTCAGCCACACAAGAGGGTGATGTCGTCCCTGACAGTACCTGGTTGGACAATGATCTGCCAGAGCCCAGGAGAGTTCAGAGAACTCTTTTGAGCATGTGTGGGTAACTCCCTCTGCATTCCTGTTGCTCTTTCCCCTCAGCCAAACACAGAGCTGGTGAAAACCAGACAGAGCAGCAGCTTCAACAGCAAGAGGATGCAGGAGGGGATTGTGTGGCTGAACTATCCTGCTGTCCACGGAGAACCATTGTTACAGGTAAGCAATCTTCCTTTTCTCCATGAACAAGCAGGATAATATTCAGCCACACAGGAGGGCGAGTCCAGAGCTGAGGGTGCAAGGACAGAGCATCTGGATTTCTGGCCAGCCCTCCTTGCACCCGGGGAATTAGGCTGAGGGCTCTTGAAGTGAATGAAAGAATAGATTGTCCCCCTAGTGGTCAGTCCCCCGGAAGGATGACTGAAGGTGGAAGCCTTTCCAGTGGATGGTAAGCAGCAGAGGTGGGAGGGTGGGAGAGGGTAAAAACTCCCCCTTCCTTCCCAGTGTGGGATGGGGGAAAACTGGAAAGAGGAAGTCCATGAGCAGGAAACTACCGACTGCCAGCGACCAGCAACTACTGTCTGTAAAGTTGCTTTGATAGTTAAGGAAATCGCTGAAGGCAATGAAGGAAGGACAGATGATGACTGAACTCCAACTGTTTTTTTCCTGTCCCTTGTAGTGTCCCTAATCCATTGAATTGATTTGTTTGCTCTACGTTCTACTGGTGTTGATTGGCTTGCAAAATATAGCTGAAATGAACCTAACAGTTTTAGGGCAGTTGAGCCCACATTCCCAGTTGGTGGTGATTTTGCTGGGGCCCTCTCAGACCTGTATGTGAGATGAACGCAGATGTGCATGGACTGTTGTAGCTGTCCCCTGTGACAGCAGTCGCACAGTGGAGATTACTGAGAGACGAGAAGGATGAGTGCAGACAAAGAGCATACTACTACTATTAATATTATTATTATTTTTTTTGGAAAGTCCTCTGGAGGCTGAAATGGTTGACATGGTGTTCGACTGGTCATGCAGCTATGGTCGTCAGTTTGAATCAGGAAGGAGGGGTTTGGGAGGTGATGGATTCAGCATTCCTGGTTCGGGGAAGAGGCTGAACAGAAGATGGTGCAAAGAAAGCAACCAATCTTGGGGAATGGAGCAGCCAGCCAATAGCTGAGGGGCATGGAAGATGAAGCGAGGGCATTTCGTTATTCACAGGGAGCTGAAGGAAGCAACGAGTTCTGGGAAGAGTGGATGTGCAGCCTCCCATGACAAGGGGGTACCAGGAAACACATAGCTCATACCTGTGGGGAACGGCTTGAACCCTTCTACGCTCCTGAGAACCTGGCAGGAGCCCTTGGTCTGTGCTGACCTCAGGACACTGGGGTCAATGGTCCTCCAGGCTGTATCCGTTGCATTCTGAAATGTTTGGGAAAAACATGACGTGCAAAGTCCAGGATGCGATACTCGCCAAGACCAGGACAAAAGAGGCGGGAAATACAAAGGACTGGTTCAGCGCTATAACCTCTGGAAAGAACTAGGCAGGCACCTTTAATTGGGAGGCAACTTGAGGAGCAGTATGTTATGAAAAAACTACAGAAGGTCATAGAACGTCTTGCAAATATTCCTATGTTGTCCTTGTAGATTGTCTTGGTGAAAACAGAGACCTGTTGTCCCAGAGGAAGTGCCAGATCTGGAAGAGCTGATAGGCTGATGTGAGGTTATAGTAGAGGCAAGATTCATGCACTGCCAAAGAGGATGACATGAAACCGAGTTATGGAAAGTGGGGGTAAGAGTGGTGGTTATCCGTCGAACCACTCAAAGTAAGTTACTTAGTGAACTATCAAGTTATTCATTTATTTATTTCCATGCTTGTCAGGCAGGAACTAATAGAGGATATGGTAAGCAGGCAGTTATGTGTGTAAGTCCGTCTCAGCCAACTCTGGCAAGGCTTGAGCCAGATGCTGTTTGTGCAGAAGGCTGAGCTTGGGAGAAGGATAACCTGTGCATAAGACATCAGCCGGATTGGTTCCTTTTTTTTTTGATGTGAGAAAAAAAGATTGCAGCCTTATGAATGGAAGTTCCCTACACTTGGGACATGCTTATTCTCGCAACAGAGGAACATGGGGTAGTTACACGTTCCCTGCTGGAGACCAGAAGAGATGTGTATGTTATAGTGGGCAGTCAAAGGAAGAAGCAAACCCTTCTCTGAACAGTAATCTGCGAAGGTGTTTGACTGAATTATCCTCTGAGGTTCGAGTAGAGGGATAAGAGAAAATATATATATATATTTTTTCACTCAATGTGTAATCAAACTCTGGAATTCATTACCAGAGGATGTAGTAAAAGCTGTTAGTGTAGCTGGGTTTAAAAAAAGGTTTGGACAAGTTCCTGGAGGAAAGGTCCATAAATCATTAATAAAGATGACCCGGGAAATCCACTAATTGCCCCAGGACAAGCATTGTGGAACCTGTGTGCCTTTTTGGGAACCTGCTAGGTACTTGCAACCTAGACTGGCCACTTTTGGAAACAGGATACTGAGCTTGATGGTCCTTGGTCTGACCCAGTATGGCATATCTTATGCTCTTATGATAGAGCCAGAGGAGGAGCAGAAGGAATGTGTATGGCTACTCCATGGGACCACGAAGAGTGCTTAGGGTGTGACATCTTGTAACGTGTGGAAGAAAGAGTAGTTACTCACCTGTAACAGGTGTTCTCCAGGAGCAGCAGGAATCAGTCCTCACATATGGGTGACATCGACGTCGATGGAGCCCTTGTGGAGCATTTCCCCAGCTTTCCATGAAAGCCTTTGGGAATGCAGGCACACATGCGTGGTTCCCTTTCCGCCTAAAGGTGCCATCTTGCCTCATTCAAATGACATAGCTAAGAACAGCACACAAAAAAGTGAAAATAAACTATGTACAGCTTCAACTCCAAGGGGAGGAGGGAGGGTTGTGAGGACTGATTCCTGCTGCTCCTGGAGAACACCTGTTACAGGTGAGTAACTACTCTTTCTCCAGGACCAAGCAGGAAGTCAGTCCTCACATATGGGTGACTCCCAAGCTCTGGGCTACCAAGGAACCCAGGCTGAAAAAGAGAACTCCCTCTAGTCCCAGGATCAAAGAAAGGCTTTTCACTGACATAACCTCCACCGGTAGCCCAACAGAGGGCAGGAGTTGCCTAAACCTCAAAGAGATTCTGGAGTACTGCCTAGCCAAAAGCACTGTCCCTACGGAACTCCCTCTCCAGACAGTAATGGGTCGCAAAAGTCTGGCTTGAAGACCAAGTTGCAGCCCTGCAGATGTCTACCAATGGTACAGAGCGGAGATGAGCCACTGAGGCTGCCATTGCCTTGACACGATGGGCCGTGACCCGACCCTGCAAAGGAAGGTCAGCCGCCTTGTTAGCCCAGGTGATACAGTCAGCCACCCATGTGGACAAGGTACGCTTGGACACAGCTAACCCCAAATTATTAGGGTCAAAAGAGATGAAGAGCTGAGTAGCCCTTCTATGTCCCTGCGTACGGTCAAGGTAGAAGGATAAGGCCCTTCTACAGTCCAGGGTATGCAGAACGACTTCAGCCTGGCTTGCATGAGGCCTAGGGAAGAATGTTGGAAGAACCACCTCCTGGTTGAGGTGCAAAGAGGAGACAACTTTGGGGAGGAACTTTGGATGAGTCCTGAGGACCACCCTGTTCCTATAAAATCTGGTGTAAGGCCTGTCACAGACCAGGGCCTGAAGCTCACTCACTCGCCTAGCCAAGGTAAGGGCTACCAGGAAGAGTGTCTTCCAGGACAGGAAGCGTAATGGACAAGTAGCCATCGTCTCAAACGGTGGGCGAGTCAGTTGCTGCAAGACCACATTCAACTCCCACTCAGGGGCAGGAGGACGGATTGGAGGCTTGAGCAAAAGCAAGCCTCTGAGAAACCGGGACACCAAGGGGTGAACCGAGAGAGAATGTCCTTCCACCAGTGAGTGGTGAGCTTATAGTGCTGAGAGGTGGACCCGAACAGAATTGGACTTAAGTCCCTGATTCCCTGATTGGATAAGTGCAGTAAGTACTGAAGCACTTCCGGTACAGTACAGGAGAAAGGATCCTCTGTACGTAACTGACACCACACGGAAAACCTTTTCCACTTTAGAGCATAGGTTTTCCTAATGGATTGTTTCCTAGAGGCTAGGACAACTTCCTCAACCTCTTGAGGCAGGCCCCAGGGAGCCAAAACTACCCTTGCAGCCTCCATGCCATCAAGTTGAGAGCTTTGAGATTGGGGTGCAGAAAGGTACCCTGATCCTGAGAGAGAAGGTCGGGTTGCAACCCCAGAGGCAGAGGGGGATCCACTGCCAACTGAAGCAGAAGTGGAAACCAAGGCTGTCTGGGCCACCTGGGAGCCACCAGCAGGACTGAGGCCTTGTCCTGAAGAATCTTGAACAGAATTCGGGCCACCAAGGGCGTGGGAGGAAACGCATACAGGAGGCCCTGAGACCAGGGAATCAGAAAAGCATCTGCTGCTATCCGCAGAGGATGCGGTTGCCTGGAGCAGAACTTTCATAAAACAATGTAAATATCCCTCCAATAAATTACCTAGGCTATGCACTTATTGTATTGCTCTTTCAAAACTTCATTAATTTCTTGAGGTCTCAGAAAGTACCAGGCGCTGGCTATATCAGACATAGTCCTTAGCCTCAGCCCTAATTTGCATCAACGACCTCTGCCGAATGGTATATCAGTGTGTACAATCTTATCATTTAGTATTTTATTCTTCAAAGTATTATGATCTTAGACAATTCCATATTGAAATGGTGTACTTTCTTTCAAATAAGATAGAAAATAGGTTGTGCTTATCTTTAGCATTGAAAAGTGCCCCAACGCCACCTTTCGGGTCCGTGCGTGCGTTTCACAAATTTAGGTTTCTTCAGGGGGAATAGAATCTCGCAAGCACTCAATCCAATATCTTCTTAAATTTATTGCGCCATTAATATGATGGAATCTAGAGATTGCAGCACTGTCAACAAAATGGTTACAATTACCCTATTGCATGCCACGCATTAAATGTTTAAAATATTTATCAATCTGATAAGGAAATATCTGCCATATCATAAAAGATCAGGTTGAAATACCTTATTCTTCCATGCTGCTTCACTTCTCTCCTTGCAATAACCGATCCAAAAAAAACGCCGCGCATGCGGAGTAGAAGTTCAAGGAACTTTTAAACGTAGCGTCTATACGCATGGCCGCAACCACGTAACTGTCTTGCTAATTAACATCATTATTTTCTCATTATTCCAACTTGACTAAGACTTCACTTCTACTCCGCATGCGCGGCAGATTGTGGAACTTGTGTCTCTTGGGGAAACTGCTAGGTACATATGACCTAGATTGGCCACTGTTGGAAACAGAATACTGGGCTTGATGGACCTTGGTCTGACCCAGTATGGCATATCTTATGTTCTTATGTTCTAATAGGGTAATCTCGATCAATCTCGGTCATGGTCTCCCTTGACCTCCCGTTCGGGACCAAGGGCGTCGACGCCGGTGTCTTCGGCGTCGGGGCGGGTGCTCACAGGCCCCGCGAGGTCGGACCCTGATTCCTCATCGGACGAGTCCGCCTGGGAGACGGAGGATGAGGAATCCCCCGACACCTTCAGGACTCTGTGCATCCCTTCGGACTCACCGCAGTCTGAACCCCGGAGTAGATCCCCTCCGGAGGATACCCGGTTCTCGGAGTTCGTCCGGGATATGGCCACCGCGTTGGCTATCTCTGCTGACCCCCCAGGAGGAGCCTCGAGCCGAGGAGCTTGAGGCCCTGCAGTACGACTCTCCTCCGAAGGAGGCCTTTACTGTTTTGGTTCCTCCGATGCTGGAATGGCTCCTCTTCCGAATGTGGGAGGCACCGGCCTCGGCGCTGGTTTTAAACAAGCGGGTCGATTCGATCTATCGACTCCGGAAGAGTCCTGGCTTTCAAAAGGCACAGCTACCACACCATTCCATGGTGATGGAATCGACCATGCATCGCCTGAAAAGTCAGAAGATGCACCCCGCGGTGCCCCCTGGCAGGGAGGCCCGAAACCTCGATGGTTTTGGTAGAAAGTGCTTCTAGGGCTCGATGCTTGCTTGCCGTGTCCAGTCTTACCAGCTGTATATGGGCATGTATTTGCGAGACCTGGCCAAGGAGCTGGCCAGGTTCTCTGCTGGTCTCTCCGTGGAACCCTTGCAGAGGTTCAAGTCCTTGTCCTCGGGGATCCGGGAATGCTCCAAGTTTATGTCCCGCGCTGCCTACGATGGCTTCGAGGCTTCGGCCTGTGTTGCGGCAGCCGGCATCGCGGCTCGACGCCAGGCATGGCTGCAGTCATCGGACCTCGAGCCATGGGTTCAGGACAAGTTGGTTGATGTCCCTTGCCGAGGTGAGAACCTTTTTGGCAAGCCCATGACCGAGAAGGCCGCACAGCTCGAAACCGAGCACCTCACAAGGACAAGGCTGTCTAGAAAGACTTCTGCCCCTTCTCACAAGAAGAAGGGCACTGCCTACAAACAGTACCCCCAATATCAGGCTGCCCAAGCTGCCCCTCCGGGTCAGCAAGCCAAGGGGGCAGGTTAATGGGCCCCGTAGGCAGAGGACCCCCAAGCCTCCGGCCCCTGCTCCCACTCAGCAGGGTGGAGGCTTTTGACTCCTTAGGCATAGCCTTTCCGTCCCTGCTCTCCCAGCCGTGCACAGGAGGTCGCCTCGCCCTGTTTGCCCACCAGTGGCCACTCATCACTGGAGACAGTTGGGTGTTAAGCATAGTCCACAGGTGCTATGCACTACACTTCCAACAACTGCCTCGTCCATACTTCCCAGGGGAGCCTCCAAGGCCTCCCCTGCACACAGATCTTCTCCTTCAGGAGCTCCAAGGTCTGTTGGTGGACAGGGCGGTGGAGCCTGTGCCTCCCCACTTGCACGGTCGAGGGTTCTACTCCAGGTATTTCCTGGTACCCAAAAGAACCGGTGGCCTTCAACCTATTCTAGATCTCCGCAACCTCAACAAGTTCCTGAAAAAGGAAAAGTTCAAGATGCTTACTCTTGGAACACTTCTGCCCTACCTCCAGCAGAGAGATTGGCTATGCTCCTTAGATCTAAAGGATGTGTATTGTCATGATGTGGGTATCAATAAAGATGAGAACTTGAAAAGAAACCCTGTTTCTTTTAGGAATCTAGATGTGCAGTTACCTCCAGGCACAGCTAGAGGGAGCAGGAATGACAGGAGCTAATGAGCCTAAAAGGGCTAATGATTTGCACCTGGGAATGACCCCGGAACTCTTGAAGGAAAGATTCCTTTATAAGCCAGAGCTGAATGCCAGCAAGGCAGAGGAGCAAGGAGAGAAAGGAGCAGAGAAGGACCGAGGAAGGAACAGAGACAGAGGAACGTCTTCACAAGGAGGAACAGCTCTATTAAGAGGATCTGCTCCAAGAGAAGGAGTAAGTGAAAGAATCCTATGTGAGCAAGCCCAAAGGAACAGAGTTCACAAGGGTGAAGTTCAGAAGGGCCAGGCTAAGCGTGCAGCTGTTCAACGGGAGTTTGTTAGAGCAAGCACTGAAGCTAGAGTGTGTGCCACTCCCTGTTCTCACAGTGTTCCTGACTCAAGAGCAGAGAGACAAGCAAAGAACCAGAGAGAACGGTTTGGAGGAAAGCTTACAGTCTCTGGGAAATACTAACCAAGTTTTACCAGGCAAGAAAGGAAAAGCACTGTCTGACAAAGCTAAGTTCTTACCAAAGGAGAAAATTGGCCGAGATTGACCTCGAGTCTTCATGGTCTCGAGTATCGGCTCGGTCTCCGGGGTCGACTTTGATGTTGATGTCCCGGTGGTCGGGGCAGATGCGCCAGACAGGCTGGCCATCAGTGCCCGCTGCTGTTCCACGAAGGCAGACAGTCTGCTCTCCAAGGCTGTCAACCTGAGACCCAGCTCAGGAGACTCAGCAGCCCCCGACGTCGGCTCTCTGGGAGGAGAGTCCACGAGGACTACAGGACTTACGTGTCCAGCAGACTCCAGCTCCACTCGAGGAACTTTGGAAGGCTTCTCCTGTTCCACGGGCCCGGGGCGACGGTCGGGGGTCTGAGACCTAGCTCTCGAGGAGCCAGGGACCTCTTCTGACGACGCCCTCGCGAGCCTCTTCTTCCTCTTGCGTTCCTGTCGGGGGACCCCCTGTCCGAGGAGCCACGACGGTGCTCGGGATCCGATTCCCGAGATGTCGAGGCCTCAGACGAGGTCCGGGCCCGGCCGGAGGCCGAGTCGGAGAAAAGCCTTTCCTTTTGGTGCTGACGACTTCGCAGTGCCATGGAAGACATTTTCCCACATGGTCCACACGTCTTAGGGTTGTGATCAGGACCGAGGCACCGAAGGCAGCAGTCGTGTGTGTCGGTGAGAGACATCAGCTTCTTGCACCGATCACACTTTTTAAAACCACTGGAAGCCATCGGGGAAAAAAGAGTCCCCGTGAGGTCAAAGGACCGGCCTTCCAGGGAAAAAGAAAAAAAGGGCGCAAACGCCAGCCACGAAGGGCAAAAACCGAAAAAAGAAGATCGGGCTCGATACTGGTGTACCGAACCCGGCGGGAGGGGAACCGGCGTCGAACCGGAGAAGAAAAATAGCGAAGGATCGCCAAAAAATCTAACTATTTTCCGGGATGACTAGGACACACGTCCGGTGGGCTTCACGGAAAAAGAGAGACTGAGGCAAGATGGCACCTTTAGGCGGGAAGGGAACCGCGCATGCGTGCCTGCATTCCCAAAGGCTTTCATGGAAAGCTGGTGAAATGCTCCGCAAGGGCTCCATCGACGTCGATGTCACCCATATGTGAGGACTGACTTCCTGCTTGGTCCTGGAGAACTATATGTTATACTGGAAGGTTGCAACTGGCAGGTTGAGGAGCCAGCTAGTATCGGACACCTAGACAGAAGATGAATAACAGTCCCAGTTACAAAAAAGTGAGTTTCTGAAATCTCTTATTATTGATTCCGCACAGAAAACCCCCCGATGTTCGGATCAGCCCGTGTGCCACACACAGCAGAAACCCATTTATTTATTTTTATATATATATATATATATATTTATTATGTACAAGCTAGTGAGAGCCTGGTGTCAGTCATGGAAGTGAGAGCAGGGCTAGCGTAACGACTAGGCAATGAGGTGGCCGCCAATGTTCCCTCTAATTTTCTGTAGGCTGTGTGCGCATAAAATATCAGCTGTGTGCAGCTTTTGAAGGAAGGTTAAATTTTTGTGCACCACATAACAACACTCGGAGTTATATACTTTAAAATTTGACTACACGTCAGAATACAGTATGTACACCACATTGATTTTAATCAAATTAAATGAAAATAGACGATTACTAAATGAAGCAGGACATTTCTAGTAATTACAATCATAACTTTTAAATTTTAAGACGTCTGTGTTGTTTTCTATCAGAATCAGAGCCATAATGTTTGTGCGCTCTGTTTTAAAGTATGTGCGCTCGCTCCACGAGGTGTGTGCGCGCGCACAGCTTAGAGGGAACAGTGGTGGCCGCCTTTATGCAGTGGACTGCAAGCTAAAACAAGAAGTGCTGATAGCTAGATAAGGCGGAAAGCATGAGACTTATCCATTGAGATAAAATTTTGAGCCACTCTGTGGCCCGACATGCTGTCTTGCTGGGTGACCCAAGGGATAAGGCCCCAACGTAGTGGTGAGACAGGTGGCCATATTGGCAAGAGAAGGAGGAAGAAAACAGACTCATCAGTTGTGCATAAGATGGGGGAGGGAATGGGATTCTTTTCTTTCCACTTGGTGAGGTGGGAAAAGGAAAATGATGGTTGCTGTGGCTGCCCCCAGATTGGAGGCACTTGCATACACGGTACTGGTGAGCAGACACATATATTGATGCAGTTATTTTGAAATGAAGACGCCAAGGAATCAAACAAAAACATTTACATCTCTTTGATTTCCCTGTTACTCTTCATTGTTCGTGAAGCAAAAGGCATGCTAGGGCTTGTGGGTTGCAGTTTACTCCCCAAGGATTTAGTAGAACATAACATAGAACAAGTGATGTTTGAAGTGCCATGCAGAACACTTCCATTTTGTAGGAGGGCAGAAACCCCTGCCCGCAGCAGCAAGAGAAAGGGTAGGTCCATCAGTGCCTGAGCATGAGAGGGATTTCCAAGACTGGGCGCCTACAGCAGGGACATGAGCCCTGGAGGACAGCTCGCTGGTGTGAACCACTGATTGGCAAGGACATGTTGTTTAAGTGCTATTCGGAACACCCACATCTTTCAGGAGTGGTTTGGGGACTCCTGCAGGGTGAAAGCCAAGATATGTGAGCTCTGTGGAACAAGAACCCTGGAGATAGTGCATATCTTTCGTTCCACCCACATACATACATACATATTTATTTATACCAAGGCTAGCAACTCACCTTCACGTACTTTCTCACAGGCAGTAGGCTGATGAGGCTGCTTTCTTTTTTTTTTTTTTTTAAATCGTGGTTAGCAATGAACACCCCTGCGCTAGCCATAATAAGAACCTACCTGGCTCAATTTGAGAAGTTAGGTCCATAGGAGACATCTGGCTGTAAGGCTCTTCAGCAGAGTCAGCGGCATTGCAGTGCCGGTGATCTTGCTGGCATAGAGGCAACAGAGGGAAAGGAAACCGCTGCATCGTGCCCCGCACTGTAACTTGTAACTGCGAAGAAAATGGTGGTAGATGGCAGAGACCATGAGGTGGGAGTGAAGGCTATGCATTCCTCACACCGTGAACCCTTCTTGCTCCCAAAAGAAGACAGATGTTAAGTTAGTTCAGGCCTCTTCCTTTCCCTTTATTTATTTATTCTGTTTTGCAGTTCTCGTCAAGGTGTGCACAGTGATCTGGCTCAAGAGTAGCCCGATGAGCGCATCAAATTACTCAATGCCTGGAGCTCTGTATCGCTGAGCAGGACGCAGTCAGGGCTCTGGAGGATCTCGTTTTCCCTGTGAAAAAATGTGCTGTGAGATCTGGAGAAATGAATGTCTGTGAGCATCATAATCCATCCCCACGGAGCCAGGGCAATAGGCTTCTGTAGAGTAGATATGGGAGGCACAGTTGCTGTACTCTGACATTGAACAGCAAGGGCTGCAGGAACTGGGCTGGAGAAGGCCCAGAGTGTACACTCGGTGGTGTTCCTGCCCCTTTTTTTTTTCTATTAACAACCTTACTTACACCATGAAGCAGGAACCCCACCAGGAAGTCTGGCAAAAAAGCCCTGAAAGACAGTGTGGTACCTACCTATGCCAGTGTTTGTTATAAAAGTTTAAAAGCATTGACAATACTGGGGGCCGTCACAGACCTTTGCTGCTCGGTAACTTTTTTTTTTTTTAAACAGAGAGGCGGTGTTCACTGCACCTGAGAGAACATATTATACTACAGTGAAGTAAAAAATTATCTTTCATTCTTATTCTTTTCCCTCATTCGAGAAAATGAAAAATTGCCTCTGCCAGAGAAGTCTTGTCTGGGCGGGGCAGGTCGACTAAAGCTTCCAGCTGTCGTCTTAATGTCATGAGAACATGAACATGAGATATGCCATACTGGGTCAGACCAAGGTCCATCAAGCCCAGAATCCTGTTTCCAACAGTGGCCAATCTAGGTCATACGTACCTAGCAATTTCCCCAAAAGACACAGGTTCCACAATACTTGTACTGGGTCAAGCATTGATATCCTGGGTCCCTTCTTAATAATGGTTTATGGACCTTTCCTCCAGGAACTTCTCCAAACCTTTTTTAAACCCAGCTACACTAACAGCCTTTACTACATCCTCCGGTAACAAATTCCAGAGTCTGATTACACGTTGAGTGAAAAAATATTCTTTTATTAGTCTTAAATAGTTTACCCTGTAGCTTCATTGCATGTCCCCTAGTCTTTCTATATTCTGATAACGTAAACAATCGATCTACGTTTACCCGTTCCACTCCGTTCATTTATAGACTTCTATCATATCTCCCCTCAGCCGTCTCTTTTCAGGTTAAAGAGCCCTAACCTTTTTAGCCTTTCTTCATAGGAGTATCCTTCCATCCCCTTTATCATTTTGGTGGCTCTTCTCTGAACCTTTTCTAATAACGCTATATCCTTTTTAAGATACGGCGACCAGAATTGCACACAATATTCAAGGTGCGGTCTCACCATGGAACGATACAGAGGCATTATAATATCTTTTGTTTTATTTTCCATTCCTTTCCTTATGATACCTAGCATTCTATTTGCTCTCTTGGCCGCAGCTGCACACTGGGCTGAGGGTTGTGATAAGGAAGCTTATCATAGCTCAGGAAGGAGCTATAGAAAAGGTGAAGTGACTCTGAACAAGCAACCTGTCAGTTCTGGTAGAAATAAGAAAACAGAATTTTCCCATAAAAGACTACCAGTCCCAGAATGCACCAGGTTTCCAACAGCCATTAGAGGAGCTGAAGTGGGGAAGCGTGTGTTCAATCAGGAGGGCTATGAGGTAATCCCTAAGCACTCATCTCAAAGGGCAGGGCCTGATTCAGCACAGCTGCGCTGTATTAGGGGGGAGCACTCATCTAGGCAGAATAAAGGTAGAGTTTATTCTACAGAGAATCAGCTTGGGCTTGATCCTCAGGATCATCATCATCTTCATGATCAGCTTGGATATCCTCAGTTTCATTTAGAGGATCATCAGAAGCAGAAGCCAAATCGGACGAACAGAGAGGGCAAGAAACCCTTTGGAAGAAAGAAAAGCCTTTGGGAGGTCTACAGGAGTTCATAGCAGTACGAATACTGGAAGGCATTCCAAGGGCCAGCATACACCATTGGACTGGGGAAAGCCAGAGGAATGGTGCTGCACAGCTAGGAATCTCCAGACGGTACCTGTGAGGGAGACAGCTGCACGTGGAAGGGACCCTAAGACCCGTGCCAGAAGGTATGTGAAGAGAGATCCAGTGTCCAGGGATCTGGATTGGAAGGCTGGACATAAGAACTGGACTACATACTGGCCAGGCTATATAGAGAGGAACTCTAACAGCAATGGAAGCTCAGGTATGAACACTGATCTATGCCCTAGCTATAACCTTGAAAGACAGCAGGGAAATAAGTATTCTCCTGAAAGTGCTCCATTGGGAGTGCTCCATTGGGAGATTCATCTGTGCCAATCCATGATATTGAACCCATGCTTGTTGAAGAAGGGGGAATGATAGCAGATGAAGAATGTGTTTACATGGACTGCTCTCTGTCTAAACTCCTTTGGTGATTTTCTGTTATAAAATACAGCAACCATCACAAAGAAATACAAACTTGTTCTTTAATATACTCAGAAAAGCTCCTGAGTAGGATTTCTAGCCACGCAGTAGAAAGCAAGCCAGCTAAGGGGTTTCAGCTGGATAACTGCTAGCAATTGAGCCTTACTCGGATCAAGACGTCGGCCAAGGATCAACTTGGTGCCACATGGCCTTGAGGATCGGCTTGGCTTCTGGGGACGTTCTTGACGTCGAAGGCCTAGTGGTCTCGGCAGAGGACCCGGCCATGGTGGACATCAATGCCCGCTGCTGGTCCATTAAGGCAGAGAAGCTGCCCTCCAAGGCTGCCATTCTGGTCGGCAGGGGCACTGAGGAGCTCAAGTCTGGTGCCGGTTTCCCTGAAGGGGAGTCCTCAATGAGGATGGCCTCTGGTGTCCGGGGCTGATCTCCGGGCTATTCCTATTGGGCAACCTTGGTAGGCCGCTCCTGCTCCGAACCCTAGGACGACCGGTGTGAACAGCGGGACCAGGCTCGGGGCTTACCTGGCCTGCTGGAACCATCCAGTGACGCTACCTTCGAGGGTTTCTTCTTCATCTTGTGCTTCCTCGAGGGAGACCCCCTTTCTGAAGACCCATGGCATCGACCCGGATCCGTGGGGGTGCCACGGGTGTCCGAGGCTACAGACGGGGTCTTGGCCTTTTGAGGTGCCAGGGACTCCGGGAAAAACTTATCGTGCTGCTGCTGACGGCTCTTAAGGGCCTTGGTGGACATCTTTTTACAAAGACCACAGGCTATTGGGTTGTAGTCTGGCCCGAGGCAGTGCAGGCAGCAGTTGTGTGTATCAGTAAGGGACATAATTTTTGTACACCGATCACACTTCTTGAAACCACTGGTAGCCATGGATTAATAAAGTACCCCGGTGAGGTTGAAGACCCACGGTGCTGCCAGTTGGAAAAAGGCGCAAAGGCGCCAAAGAGAAAACAAAAAAAAAAGATATGGACCCAAGACTCAATGCTGGAGCAGCGGGCTCAGGGGAAGGAAGTGTACCGGTGCATCACCGGAGAGAAGAGTATGAAACTGAGGTAAAGAAATCAACTTTTTCCAGGGAAAAGCAGACAGATGTCTGAAGGGCTCTGCGAAAAAAGGAGACAGAGTAAGATGGCACCTTCGGGCAGGAAGGGGACCACGCATGCATGGTGGTATCTTCCAAAGGCTTTCTTTGAAAGCTAGGGAGATGCTTCCGCGAGGGCTCCATCGATGCTGACATCACTCATATGTGAGGACTGACTTCCTGCTTGTTCCCGGAGAATACCCAGACAGCTCTGCCCTGGATTAAGGACTGGAGGGCATAGCAAAGTCTAGCAAATGGCCCTTGCCTCGAGCTTGTTGAAGGGGCATGCTGCCTCACAGCTGTTTCAACAACCCTGAGCCGTTCTTCCCTCACAATGGGCTCCCCAGCCAATCAGGCTTACATCCATTGACAGGAAAAGCCATGAAGGATCTTTCAGTTGCATATCCTTCTGCAGATGCTGGAGCTGTCCCCACAAATGCAGATGATGCCTCAGTGAGGAAAGGAGGGGAAGTCTGGCCTTGAAATCCTGAAAGCTTGGAGACCAGTGGGACAGCATGGACTCTGTAGCAGTCGCATAACAGTGTGTGCTCAGGAACCATTTCGATTGATGCTGCCATCCATCCAAAAATCTGTAGGTAATCCTAAACCCTAGGAGACTTCTGTGATCCGATGACTGCCAGATAAAACAGGACTGCCAGCTCTCTTGCTCCCTCTATGGGCAGAAAAATGTTGTCCACATGAGTATTGACTCATGCTCTCAGGAATGCTAGCAGCTGAGTAGGCTGTGATTGACCTTCCCCATGGTTGATCGCACAGCTGAGACTCTGCATTAACTGCACCTCTCAGGCTGACACCCAAGAACCATCTGACTGTGACCTGGCTCGAATAAGCCAAGTGCCCAGATATGGGTGAACACAGATCTCCTAGCACATCAGTCGCTGCCACCGTGACCTTCGAGAATGTCCACAGAGTGGTGGAAGACCAAGGAGAGAACGGCAACTTGAAGAAAACACTGCTGATCCTTGCAGATAGGAATGTGGAAATAGGTCTTGGCCTGTTCCAAGGATATGAGAAAACTCCCTATGTTGTATTGTCTGGATCACTTAACACAGAGTCTCAATACAGTAGTGCAATGCTTGCAGATAGGTGTTGACCCCCTTGAAGTTGAAAACTGGATGGAAGGACCTGTCCTCCTTCGCACCACAACAGAGATGGATTACTGACACTTGCCTCGCTCAGCAGAGACCAGTGTAAATGCCTGTAGACTGAACAATCTTTCCATCATAGTCATATGAACATAAGAAATGCCATACTGGGCCAGACCAAGGTCCATCAAGCCCAGTATCCTGTTTCCAATAGTGACCAATCCAGTTCAAAAATGCAAGGCAGATTCTCAAAAAGGCACGCAGGTTCCACAATGCTCAGCTTGGGATAAGCAGTGGATTTCCTGGGTTCTCTTTAAAATAGATTATGGACCTTTCCTCCAGGAACTTGTCCAAACCTTTTTTAAACCCAGCTACACTAACAGCTTTTGCTACATCATCCAGTAACAAATTTTAGCGTTTGATTACGTGTTGAGTGAAAAAATATTTTTTTCTTATTAGTCTTAAACGGTTTACATTGTACCTTCATTGCGTGTCCTCTAATCTTTCTATTTTTTGAGGGCGTAAACAATCGATCTACGTTTACCCGTTCCACTCCATTCATTAATTTATAGACCTCTATCATATCCCCACTCAACCGTCTCTTTTCTAAGTTGAAGAAACATCTCCTCATAGGGGTATCCTTCCATCCCCTTCACCAATTTTGTTGCTCTTCTCTGTACCCTTTCTAATTCTGTTATATACTTTTTAAGATATGGCAACCAGAACTGCACACAATATTCAAGGTGCGGTCATACCATGGAACAATACAGTTTAGTTACTCACTTGTAACAGGTGTTCTCCAGAGGTAGCAGGAATCAGTCCTCACATATGGGTGACGTCGATGCTGACGAAGCCCTCACGGAAGCATCTCCCCAGCTTTCAAAGAAAGCCTTTGGGAGAAGCCACCACGCATGCATGGTCCCCTTCCCGCCCAAGGGTGTCATTTTGCTCAGTCAGATGACATAGCTAAAGCCGACAAAAGAAGATGGCTAAAAATGAATAGCAACTCCAAGGGGAGGAGGGAGGGTTGTGAGGACTGATTCTTGCTGTCCCTGGAGAACACCTGTTACAGGTGAGTTACTACGCTTTCTCCAGGAACAAGCAGGAAGTCAGTCCTCACATATGGGACTCTCTGGCTACAGGCAACTGAAGGCCTGCAGAAAAAACATGGCCCAGCCATGAGCAGCCACAAGTGAATCTGAGGACAAACTCGAAGGACTCCAGTGTCCAGGGAGAACTATGGCTCTGGTAGCCTGAACAAGAAGGGTCAGAGGGCAGGAGTTGTCTAAACCCCAAACAGATTACGGAGTACAGCCTGGCCGAAGGCACTGTCCTGTTGGGACTCCCTCTCCAGGCAATAGTGAGCTGCAAAAGTGTGGATGGAGGACCAGGTGGTGGCCCAGCAGATATCTGCCAAAGGGACAGAGCGGAGACTCACAACTGAGGTTGCCATGGCCCAGACGTTGTGTGCTGTGACTCGGCACTCCAATGATAGCCCAGCCTGATCGTGGGCAAAGGCAAAGTCGTCTGCCACCCAGGTGGACAGGGTCTGCTTGGTAACCGCCTCCCCCAGATGACTGGGGTTGTAGTAAACAAAAAGCTGTGAGGCTTTGCAGTGGACTTGAGTATGCTGCAGATAGGACAGGGCCCTTTTGCAGTCCAGAGTGTGTAGAACGGCCGATGCCCTGTTGGTGTGGAGATGTGGAAAGAAGGTAGGGATTATCAACTCCTGGTTGAGGTGAAAATCAGACACCACCTTCGTAAGAAACATAGGGTGGGTGTGGAGCACTACCCTGTTCTTGTAGGGTGGAAATGCCACCAAGGCCTGAAGCTCACTGACTCTGCGAGCGGAGGTCAGTACCACCAGGAAGGTTAACTTCCAGGACAGGTAATGTAAATGGCATGTAGCCAAGGGTTTGAAGGGCGGCTCGGTGAACTGTGCCAGGACTACATTGAGATCCCATTCCATCGGTGGCGGTCGGATGGGAAGCTTGGAGAGCAGCAAGCCCCGCATGAATCAGTTAATGAGGGGCTGCATGGAAAGAGGTTTGCCCTCTATAGAGTGATGATTTGCAGAGAATGCGCTCAGGTGTACCCTGACGGAGTTGAACTTTAAGTCCAGACTGCAAGAGGTAGACAAGTACTGCAACACCGAGTGTACCGGGCAGGAGAACGGATCAACCCATTGCTCCATGCACAATACTGAGAACTTATGCCACTTGAAGGCAAAGGTCTGTCTTATGGAGTCCTTAAAAGAGGCCAGGAGGACTTCCTTCAGCTCCCTGGGAAGGTTGAGGAGTGCTAAACTGACCCGTTTAGCAACCATGCTGTGAGAAACAGGGATCCCAGGTTGGGGTGGAGAATTGAGCCCTCCTCCTGAGTCAATAGTCCTGGGGAGCTCCTGAGAGAGACCGGAGACTGTGTCAAGAGATGGAGCAGCAGAGGAAACCAAGGTTGCCTGGACCACCGTGGAGCCACAAGGATCATGGAAGCCTTGTCTCGCTGGACCTTGAAGACGGACCGCGCTATCAGTGGTGCAGGAGGAAGGTATACAACAGGCCCACGGACGAGATGTGGAAGGCATCCCCTGCCACCCGGACGTTTGCGGTTGGGGACTGCAAAAAGGGGGTAGCTGTGCATTGGTTGGGCTGGAAAAGAGGTCCAGATTTAGGGTACCCCATAAATGGAATAGCCTCTGCGCCACCTTGGGGTCCATGTGCCTCTCCTGTGGTTGCAGGACCTTGCTCAGCCTGTCTGCCAGGGGGTTGTCTTGGCCTGAAAGTAGACCACCCTGAGGAACACTCCCTGACTGGTCGCGTATGCGCAGAGGGCTACTGCCTCCTGGCACAGGGGATAAGAGCCTGTGCTCCTTGTTTGTTCAGGCAGAACATCGTGACCTGGTTGTCAGTCTGGACAAGCACAGACTGACACTGCAGGCAGTGTTGAAAGGCCTTGAGTACCATAAAGATGGCCCTGAGTTCCAGCAGGTTGATCGGCTGCTGGTTCTCCTTGAGGGACCAGATGCCCTGGTTGCTGAGTTCCTCACAATGGGCAACCCAGCCAAGTAGGGAAGCATTGGTTGTGAGGACCCTCTGGGGACTTGGGTGTTGGAAGGCCATGCCCTTCTGCAGGTGCTGTGCCTGCTGCCACCAACTGAGTGACCTCGCCAACTGACAGGACACCGAGACTCTGTCCCGGAGTTCGCCCATGGCCTGGGTCCACTGTGAGCGGAGACACCACTGAGCTGCCCAGATGTGGAGGCGGGAATTGGAGAACATATGGACAGTGGAGGCCATGTGGCCGAGGAGGTGAAACCGTGACCGTGCCAATACGGTGTGGTGGCCCTGCACCGCAGTCGCCAGGGTCCTGAGGCAATCCGCCCTGTCCAGGGGAAGGAAGGCTCTGGATGGAGGGTATTCAGGCGATCCCCTATTAACCAGCTCTTGTCAGAGTGAGGTGGGATTTGGGGTGGTTGATTACAAACCCCAGATGTTGTAGGACCTTGTTGGTGTGGGCCATGGCCTGATGCACCTCTGAAGCTGTGTCTCCCTTTACTAGCCAGTCATCCAGATATGGAAAGATGAAGGCCTATTGGAGACGGAAGTAGGCAGCCACCACTGCCAGGCATCTGGTGAAGACTCTTGGTGTGGAGGCTAGGCCGAAGGGTAGCGCCCTGTACAGACAGTGGTTGCCCCTGACCATGAACCTTAGGGTACTGCCTGTGACTGGGTTGGATAAGGATGTGGGTATAAGCATCCTTCAGGTCCAAGAAGCATAGCCAATCTCCCTGATGGCAGCAATATTCAAAGGGAGAGCATCTTGAACTTCTCCCGCACCAGGAATTTGTTCAGGTTTCTCAGGTCCAGGATGGACCTTAGTTCTCCTGTTCTATTTGGGACCAGAAAGTACCTGGAGCAGAATCCCTTTCCTTTCAGGTGATGTGGCATGGGTTCCACAGTCCTGTCCCTGAGAAGGCCTGCAAGTTCCTGCAGTAGCAGGGCCTGGTGCAGAGGAGTCCGAGGAGGCTGCTGTTCCAAGTGAAGGAGGTTACCCTTCCTGATGACCTCAAGTGCCCATAAGTCAGTGGTGATGGTGCCCACCAGCAGGCAAAATGAACCAAGCGCCCCCTTATTGGCAGCTGATCCTCCAGTGGATGAGAGGCTATGTTGTAAGAATCAAAACCTGATCCAGGATGGGCTAGGGCCGGTGTCTGGGGCTTAGGGCCCTTAGGCTTATGCGGACCTTGACCCATCCCTTTGCCTTGGTGACCCCGATGAGCGGTCTGAGTGGCCAGGTATGGAGGATAGCCTCGATAAGACTGGCACTTTCTGTGAAAGGGAGGCTTTTTCTCGGGTGGCTTCTTCACGGGAAGAGTGGAGTCTTCCTCGAGAACTGAGTCCTGGTGACATACTCTGTCTTGATCTAGGCTGACTTGTCCTCATTCAGCTTGCTGAAGAGTTGCTCCCCGAGGCAAGGGACATTGAGGGGTTTTTCCTGGACCCATTGCTCGAGGTCTGAGGTTTGGAGCCGGGTGGGCGCTGATGTCAGCCGCGGCCACCTCGTGCTGGACTCAAAACCGTCATAGGCGGCTCGGGACAAGTATTTAGAGCACTCCCTAATGGACTTCGTGAAGGCCTGGAAGTGTCAAAGGTGGTCTCCATCGAGGCCGGCTGCGAAGCCCCGAGATCCTTAGAGAGGTCTCGGAGGAACATGCCGATGTACAGTTGGTAAGACTGTATGCGGCATGCCAACATCGAGCCCTGGTGGCATTTCCTCTACATGCTAGAATCATATACAAAGCCCTCGTTCTAACTTTCAAGGCCTCAAAAAATCAGCCCGCCACCCCGCTCACCAAGCTCATCCAACCTATGCCACCCAACAGAAGCAGACGCTCGTCATGTTTGAACAAACTAGAAATGCCTAAAACACTCACGAAATGTTCAAAGACAACATCCAATAGAGCCTTCTCACTATTTGTACCAGGAGTATGGAACTCTCTCCCTCCAGAAATTCGTTCCATCACTAATATCATTTCATTCAGAAAGGCCATCAAACATCATCTGTTCCTAAAATACTATTCCAATCTCATTCCCCCCAGCCGATCCCAACATAATACACATCTTCACCAAAACTCACACTTAACACAACCCCAACTAGAAAATTCGTTAGCCTGACACTCCTCCTGTTACTTATCCGTTTTTCACATTACAATGCCTAACCATGCCCTTCATATGATGTTTAAACCCCTACTTACATAACACTGTACATAGTTTTTCTCCCCTGTTCATCCAAGTTTGTATCCCCTGTTTATTGTAAACTCAGTGTAACGTGTTACATTGTTGTATACTTTGTTCAAATGTAAACCGCACTGATTGTAATAGCGCGGTATATAAGAAATGCAAATAAATAAATAAATAAATAAAATTTCCACCCGAGGGTGTTGAGAGCATGGGAGGGGGCACAGATGAAGGCGTCTTTGGGCTTTTCTGTCGACGCATTGCCGATTTGACCACCATGGAGGTGTGAGGGAGTTGCACCTTCCTGAAGCCCAGTCCTCACTGGACCCGGTACATGGTGTTCAGGCATCAACTGATGATCGGCACCAATGCCGGCATCTCCCATATCTGGAGGAGGAGGAGCAGACTGAGGATGGAGGGGACGGGGACCGAAAGGGTCTCCTTGGGTGGAGCCTCATACTGGAGGATGTCGAGCTCCTCTGTACGGAGGTCCCTCCTCCGACTCGGTGGTGAGGGAGAGAGCCCTCGCCATGTCTCGGACAAACTCAAGGAAGGAGATGTCCTCGGGTGGGTGACCGGCACCTTGAAGCTGGTGGAAACGGGTCTGAAGGGAGTTCCCAGTGGGCCCGAGTTTCCAGCGATGTCTCGACATCGAACTCCCAGTCTGAGTAGTCCGAGGAAGACGCGAGGCCCGATGGCTCCAAAGGTGTTGTTGGCTCTGATCTTCGGTGTCTCGGGGCCGAGCCTTGGCTGGATCCAGAGGCACTCGCCTGTGAAGACCTTGACCCTGAGGATCAGGAATGGGATCAAGACACTCGCTGAGGATCCCCATGAGGCATCAGGCACTCGGAGATCACTTAGGGCGGCCCGGGGAGTCCTTGGCATCGAAGTCCCTATGGTCTCAGTGCGAGCAGCGGCGGGGCTGGACATCAACGTCTCTTGGGAGGCAATGAATGCAGAGATGCTGCGTTCAAGTGTTAGCAGGCTTGGACACTGAAAATGGGGTCACTGGGTCAGGTGTCAAGGAAGAGGGAATTCTTCACAGGACGGCCCTCAGGAGACCGGGATCCATCGTCTGAGGCCTCGAAGTGGGTCCTGGGTACCTTTTGTGATCGCTCCCGCTCCGACCCCTCGGATGCTCATTGGGGGCTAAAGGATCGTGCACGGGACTTGCCATACTTGTACGCCTTCCAGGATGAGGCCCTTGAGGTCATCTTCTTTTTAAGCTCCCGCTCCGGGGACCCTTGGTCAAAGTGTCTGTGAGCCCGCTCGGGAACCGCGGGGGCTTTACGTGACTCTGAGGATCTGTGGGGGGCCTTAGAGCACAAGGCTACAGGGGATACCGGTGTTGAATCTGCCCTGTGGAAGATGTCCTCCTGCTTCTGCCAGCAACTGAGAATGGCCTTGGCAGATATTTTCTTACACAGGGAGCACTCCTCTGGGTCATGGTTGTCATCCAGTCATCAGAGGCAACAATCGTGTGTGTCGGTGAGGGGCACGTCTTGAAATCGGTTCCCATTGTGACAAAAAGGACCCCAGTGAGGTTGAAGACCCTCGACGTGGCCAGCGGTTGAAAAAGGCATAGAAGTGCTGGGAAAGAGTAGTTACTCACCTGTAACAGGTGTTCTCCAGGAGCAGCAGAAATCAGTCCTCACTTATGGGTGACATCGGCGCCAATGGAGCCCCCGTGCGGAGCATTTCCCCAGCTTTCAAAGAAAGCCTTTGGGAATACTGCACGCATGCACGGTCCCCTTCCCGCCTAAAGGTGCCATCTTGCTCAGTCAAATGGCATAGCTAAAAAACAGCACACAAAAATGTAAAAATGAACTATGTACAACTACAACTCCCAGGGGAGGAGGGAGGGTTGTGAGGACTGATTCCTGCTGCTCCTGGAGAACACCTGTTACAGGTGAGTAACTACTCTTTCTCCAGGACCAAGCAGGAAGTCAGTCATCACTTATGGGACTCCCCAGCTTCAGGCTACCGGGGGACCCAGAGCTGAAAAATGAGCTCCCTCTAGCCTCAGCATCAGAGAAAGGATTTCACTGAAACACACCCCCACCGGCAGCCCAACCAGAGGGCTGGAGGGTAGGAGTTGCCTAAACCTCAAAGAGATTACGGAGCACTGCCTGACCGAAAGCAATGTCCCTACGGGACTCCCTCTCCAGGCAGTAATGGGCCGCAAAGGTCTGGCTTGAGGACCAAGTTGCAGCCCTGCAGATGTCTGCCAACGGTACAGAGCGGAGATGAGCTACTGAGTCAGCCATTGCCCTGACACGGTGGGCCGTGACCCGACCCTGCAAAGGAAGGTCAGCTGCCCTGTAAGCCCAGGTGATACAGTCAGCCACCCAAATGGACAAGGTACGCTTGGAGACAGGTACCCCCAAGTTATTGGGGTCAAAAGATACAAAGAGCTGAGTAGCCCTCCTATGCCCCTGCGTACGCTCAAGGTAGAAGGATAAGGCCCTCCTACAGTCCAGGGTATGAAGGACTGTCTTATCCCGGCTGGCATGGGGCCTAGGGAAGAATGTTGGAAGAACCACCTCCTGGTTGAGATGGAAAGAGGAGACAACCTTGGGGAGGAACTTAGGATGAGTCCGAAGAACTACCCTGTTCCTATAGAAGCGAGTGTAGGGTCTCTCACAGACCAGGGCTTGAAGTTCACTCACTCGCCTGGCCGAGGTCAAGGCCACTAGGAATAGAGTCTTCCAGGATAGGAAGCGTAGAGGACATGTAGCCATTGGTTCAAAAGGTGGGCGAGTAAGTTGCTGCAAGACCACATTCAATTCTCACTCAGGGGCCGGTGAACGGAGAGGAGGCTTGAGCAATAGTAAGCCTCTGAGAAACCTGGACACCAAGGGATGAACCGACAAAGAGTGTCCCTCCACCATGGAGTGGTGAGCTGCCAGAGTAGAGAGGTGGACCCGAACAGAATTGGACTTAAGGCCCTAATTGGACAAGTGCAGAAGGTACTGGAGCACTACCGGCACAGTGCAGCCGAAAGGATCGTCCTTGCGTTGCTGACACCACAAGGAGAACCTCCTCCACTCCAGGGCATATGTTTTCCTGGTGGATTGCTTTCTAGAGGCCAAGACCACCTCTTCTACTTCCTGAGGCAGGCCCCAGGGAGCCAAGACTACCCTAGCAGCCTTCAGGCCATCAGATTGAGAGATTTGAGATTGGGGTGCAGAAGGGAACCCTGATCCTGAGAGAGAAGGTCGGGTTGGAACCCCAGAGGCAGTGGTGTCTCCACTGCCAGTTGAAGCAGCAGTGGGAACCAGGGCTGTCTCGGCCACCTGGGAGCAACCAGAAGTACCGAGGCCTTGTCCCTGAGAATCTTGAACAAGGTTCGGGCCACCAGAGGCGTGGGAGGAAACACATACAGCAGGCCCTGGGACCAAGAAATCAGGAAGGCATCCGCCGCCACCCTTAGGGGATGCGGTTTCCTGGAACAAAACCTCTACAAATATCCAGAACACCGCTGATGAATGCTGTACCACTTTTCCTTTTTTTAATATATTTTTTAAAACATTTTAACATGTGAATCCACTGTGAATAAAGGTCTCAGACTCTCATCGGCAACGCTTAGAGTTCTCCAAAGCTGTATGCCTTATCGCATCAACGACCATAAATATTCACTGATGTTTCACAGGTATTGTACTTTTTCCATACATCAGACCTTTCTGTAATTTATAAACTCATTTCAACAAACTCATTTTGTATGCTCAAGATTGTGCTTAGCTTATTTTAGCTTATCTTATTGATGCTGGTACGAATCCCCGACGCCACCACATAGGTACCGCTTTTGCGTTTCGAATGCTTCTTCAGGGGGGAATTTTATTTATCAGCACGATCTGCAAAACAACCAGGAAGTTGTAGTAAAACAATATCAAAATTACCGCGGGTATCCGAAAATGTAGCTTGTGAGGAAACCGCACACCCACCTTTCAACCTGCGGCTAGACCAAGCACTCCCGTTCACCAGATCTCTTGAACCGCCAAACTTTCACAGTGTGCAGAAAAACGCCGCTTATGCGGAGAGATGTTCAAGTCCTGATTTCAATGGCTGTGACGCTGTTTTACCATCCAATCAGCTGGCAACACTTTTATTCCACAACAGACATTGCTTGTATGAATGGACCGCAACCTTTACTGATGCTAAACACACGCCCGCCATTCAATGGAATTATTCAAACCAGTTGTACCCACTGTGTCCAATCGAAAAATCCATTTTTGTTCCTGGATCACTAATGTTTGAGCTCGGGACTTGCCATTTCTACCAGCAAGTACCTTTTCGATCGCAAAGCACCGTAAGTTTCCAAACTTATGATGGTTATCCATACAATGCGCCACTATTGGGGCTTCTAATAGCTTGCGTTTTAACCTGCTGCGGTGCTCACTAATCCTGATTTTCAGTTGTCTCTCAGTCTTTCCAATATAAAAGAGGCCACAAGGGCACTTAATGGCATACACCACATAATCCGAGGCACAAGTTGTGGAGTATTTCAAAACATAATTCCTACCATGGTATTCAAATTGTGTGAGCTCTTCCATCACTGCACAAATATTGCAGTTTCCACAAGATCGAAAAGGTGTACATATTAAGATCCTTCAGTCTGTCCTCATATGTTTTATAATGAAGACCACTAATCATTTTAGTAGCCACCCTCTGCACCGACTCCATCCTGTTCACATCCTTTTGAAGGTGCAGTCTCCAGAACTGCACACTATACTCCAAATGAGGTCGCACCAAAGACTTATAGAGAGGCATTATCACCTCCTTTTTTCTGCTAGCCATTCCTCTCCGTATGCACCCAAGCATCCTTTTAGCTTTTGCCGTCGCCTTTTCTACTTTAAGATCATCAGACACAACCACGCCTAGGTCCCGCTCTTCTTTAGTGGACAAAAGTACTTCACCTCCTATACTGTATTGCTCCCTTGGATTGCTGCAGCCCAAATGCATGACCTTACATTTTTTAACATTAAATCCCAGCTGCCAAATTCTAGACCATTCTTTAAGCTTAGCTAGATCCCTCCTCATGTTATCTACACCTTCCTGGGTGTCTACTCTATTGCAGATTTTGGTATCATCTGCAAAGAGGCAAACCTTACCCGGCAGCCCTTCCGCGATATCCCTAACAAAGATGTAAATCTAAATACACCACATCTAGAGCTCTCCCTCGGTCCAACTCCCTGGTCACCCAGTCAAAGAAATCAATCAGATTTGTCTGACAAGACCTGCCTCTGGTGAATCCATGCTGCCTCGTATCCTGTAATCCGCTGGACTCCAGAAACCTCACTATTTTCTCTTTCAGCAGCATTTCCAATAATTTACTCACCACCGAAGTTAAACTAACCGGCCTGTAGTTTTCAACCACATCCTTACTTCCGCTTTTGTGTAAAGGCACCACATGAGCCTTTCTCCAGTCCAGGACCATCTCTATGGTCACTGCCATCAATTAGAGGAGCTGAAGATAATCCGACTCTGGGATCCTGCTGTGCACAGAACGCCAGGCAATCTAACAGTCCGTTGACTTTCTCCTCTTGCAGGAAAATTCTGCTCAATCGAGTGTCAAAAGTTGCTCCCAGCAACTCCAAGGGCTGGAAAAGTAAAAACTAGCTCTTTTCCTGACTGATCACCCAAGGACACCATTTTGGACGTCACCAGAGACACTTCTGACAGGGAACAGGCACTCATGAGTCAGTTGTCCAGACAGGGATGGACACGGATCCCTTAGCACTGCAGCCGCCACCACCATGACCTTGGAGAACGTCCTTGGGTCAGTGAAGAGCCTGAAAGGAAAGGTGGCAAACTGACAGTAAGAGCCAAGCATGGCAAAATGCAGATACATCTGATTTGCCTGGATTGGAATTAAAAATATGCCTCGGCCAGATCCAGGAAAGCTGAGAATTCCCCTCGGTGCACTGCTTCAATCATGACGCGCAAGGTTTCCATCTGAAAGCGCAGAACACGCAAGTACTCGTTGACAGCTTTGAGGTCCAGAATGGGCCAGAAAGAACCATCCTTCTTGGCACTATAAAGCAGATGGAGTTTCTGCCCTTGCCTCGCTTGTCTGGGGGGATGGGCACCACCTCCTTTAGGTGAATCAACTTGTTTGGTCTGCACCATGGCACCTTTGATCACAGGCCCATGAGGGGAAATGATGAAGGCAATGGGAATCGGCTCTTTACGTTCTAGGACACAGCCAAACCTTCATTGCATAGCCCGGGAAGGTTCACCTCTGGAGGGGACCAATTCTCTGGGTTCATGTGCTCCACAAAAGGACTGAGAACGAGCCAAAGGCCCTTAAAAAGAGGGGAAGAAAAGTTTTTTTCCCTCAGGTTGGTAATGATGACAGTCCCGAGACCCCCAGGAAGCCGGCCAGTGCACCCTTGGTGGACGGGCGGAGGCTGAGAAGAAAGGGGCAGTATCCCACTTCACAGGCACCCTGGACCTGTCTTCTGGGAGGTGGTAAGATTTTGCCTCGTCTAAGTCCTTCACAAGCTTCTTTAAATCAGTTCCAAACAGGAGTTTCCTCTTAAAGCCAGTACAGTCAACCGGGCTTTGTAGGATGAGTTCACCGCCCTGTGCAGGAGCCAAATCCAATGCCGTGACACAGTTGTCAGGGCATCTCCCTGGCCGCCAAGTTCATACATGGCATCAGAAAGGAAGGACGCAGCCAACTGCAAGAGAGAAGCAGTATCATCAGGTGGAGACTGAATCCACTGGAGCAGGGCTCGAGATGTCAAGCTGGTACATACTCCCAGCTGTAGAATAGCTGTGGCCACAGCATACTGGCTTTTCAGCAAGGAAACTACCTTGTGGTCCAGAACATCCTTTAAGGACAATCTGCCTTTCACAGGAATTGTGCTTTGTCTGATAACTACCATGACCTGTGCATCCACCTTGGACTGTCAAACCACTCGCCATATTCCTCCTCCTGGAGAGCAAAGATCTTCTTATAGACCCTTAACCCTTTAAGTAGGTAAGTCGGGTGAGCCTCACTCAGACTGGATCATATCTTTTATCACCTCCAGGAACAGGAAATAGTAGTAGATTTCCACACCCCTTGAAGAGGTGGGTGTACCTTCAGCTCCTGCTCCATGCTGGAAGCATCTGTCAATTTCAAGGCAGATGAGACCCTGGAAATCAATGCTGCCCACTTCTCCTTCCGGAACAGGCAGATCATGCTGGCCTCTGCATAGTCTTCTGAAAGTGAGAGTACATCTTCATCCACATCAGAGCCCAATACCGGTTCATCTTGGTCCGAGGCATAGTCAACATCTTGGATAGCTCCCAACTGTTCCTCATCTTCAAGGAGTGTCCTGCATCGGGGATGCTTAGCCATAGTAACTGAACAGGACTTCTACTTTCAGTCTACCCGGCACAAGACTGCACCCGGGGGCATCTAGAGGCCACAGGGTTTGAATTTCTATGCCAGAAGGACCAGGTCTGTTGCAAAAAAGGAAGAGAATTCCGGGAAAGACAATCCGGATTCCGGAAGCTCTCCTCTCGGAATAGGCTCCCCAATACTAGGGGGCATAGCCGCCACAAACCCCCCTCGAGGATGAAGATCAGCTTAAGCATGGTTGCCGGAGACTCCGGCTGGCTAAAGCGTAGCTACTCACCTGTAACAGGTGATCTCCGGGAACAGCAGGAATTTAGTCTTCACACATAGGTGACGTCGGTACTGACAGAGCCCGCGCGGGAATGCTCCCCAGCGTCCAAAAGGAAAGCTTTGGGGAGCATCCCACTGTGCCTGTGTAGCTGCCTTTATGCTTTTCCAACTCTCCCTCCTCAGTTGAGTTTGTAGCTGAGATAAAAGGAGAGAAGAAGAAAAAGAAGACGACTTACAACTCCTAGGGGAGGAGGGTGGGCTGTGAAGACTGAATTCCCGCTGTTCCCGGAGATCACCTGTTACAGGTGAGTAACTACGCTATCTCCAGGAACAAGCAGGAATGTAGTCTTCACATATGGGACTCCTTAGCTCGGAGATGTCAGAGAGATGACCTCAGAGTCGGTTGTGGAATCACAGGTATAACTAAGGAAGTCATGTATCCTCCAAGGATGTCTGGTAGTATCCCCCCTAACCTGTTCTCCACATAGCTCCTAACAAATCGTCCATCCTTCCTTGTTTATCCCCTTTTTTATGTGCTGCCCACTGTAACAATTTCCCCCTTGGGACTGCTTTCAGCCCATCCCACAGGATCACCCCGGATACTTCCCCTGTATCGTTCACTACCAAGTACTCTCAAATTTCTTCTTCAACACTTTGTATCACCCTTTTATCCTGTAACAGGCTCTCATTAAGACGCCAAAAAGTTCTTCCCTCCTTGTCACCTCCCCCGAGAAATTCAACCCATATTGGGCCGTGATCCGTCCATGTTATGGGTTCTATCTCCGCCTGATTCATCCTTTGAGTCTAATTCTCATCTCCAAGAAAAAAATCTATCCTACTATAACTTTGGTGTACCGATGAATAATAGGTATAATACGCTTCCTAAGGATGTATCTGGCGCCAAATGTCACATAAACTGTACCGTTTCATTAAATCATAAATTCGTCCCCTCCCTCTATTCCCTCCACTATTTCTTTCCTGCGATCTATCTTTCTTTGGATTCAAAACTTCAATAAAATCCCCCCCCCCCAACCCAGTAATAATGCCCCATGTACTTTGTTCTCCAGACACTTTGTTAACTGTTCCCAAAAACTAGTACTAGAATCACTAGGGCCATAGACATTTTAAAAAGTGACATCTTGGCCCTGTAATTCTCCCCAAATTAATATTTGACCCTTGATCCCTTGCATCACCCCACCAATGTGAAATGGAACATTCCCCCAGATCATGATTGCCACTCCTGCCTACTTATGCATCCCTTCTGCACTGAAAAAAATTTGGCTGTATGCTCCATGTTGTAACAAGTGCTCATCCCTCAGTAATAAATGGGTCTCTTGCAAAAAGACCACCTGCCATTGCCAGTGCTGCACCTCCCGAAACATCGCCTTTCGCTTTTGTGGTGTATTCAGCCCCCGAAAATTTAAAGATCCTATCCTAACTCCTGCCATCCCAACTACCTCCTAACTTGTCCTCTCTTCCCCTACCTGCTTCTCTTATTCTAGCCCCCTCCCTCCTCCCCCCCTTATCCCCCACCCCCACTTGCTTCTCTTCCCCCTCCCTCCTCCCCCATAGCTCACGCCACAGACCATCCCCCTGTGCCTCCTATCTTAAGGACTAAACTCACCTCCCGGGACCCGTTCCTGCTATCTTAAATCCCCCCCCGGCCACCTCAGACTCTTACTCATTCCCTTACCCCCATCTCTTCCGTTATCCTTTCCCCTTCCTCCTGTCTCTCCCCCTACTCCTCCCCTGACCCCTCTCTCCTTCCCTATCTAATCAAATGACTCCCCATTTTCTCTCCCCCTTATCCATTCATCACACCAACATATTTTACTTTCAACAATATTTTAACCACCGTGAACTCTCATTTTAACTTTCATACTTATTCACAAATATCTTTGATACCCAAAGGGCTTGGAGAGGGGAAGAAGAGCTTCAAACAAGGAATTCTGTCATTCCATATCTTCGTTCCCTCTCCCAGTAAGCCTGGATCGCACAGTCTTTAAACAAGTAATCCAATTCCACTTGTATCTTCTGCTCTCCAGTTCAAGTGACCGTTGTGGATTTGCCGCCCTCCCCCTCCTCGCTATGTGAAGCACCCTTTGAGAGGCGACGTAGTCGCTGTCCCTTCTCTGGAATCCATTGTCACTTCAGCTTCTCCAGCAAATTTGTATGATCTCTCTCATAGTCCTGAGAAGCACATTGAATCTGGATCTGGGGCAAATTTGGTGTTTTTGCCTTTTCCAATAACTCCCATGCTTCTGTTACTGTCCTGGAGAGGAAAATAATCGATTTTTGGTGAGGAATAGGAACTCAGTTTTCTTGAAGTTAATGTTTAGTTTATGATTTGATAGTCATTGGTCTATTGCATTAAAGCAATTTGTAATATTTTTGTAGTTTTCGCTTGTGGTGGTGAATGGGGCACAAATCATAATATCGTCTGCATAGAGGTGATAGTAGACATTAAAGGTGCTTATGATGTTACAGACAAGTTGAATATAGATGTTAAACAGTAGGGCAGAGAAGGCTGAGCCCTGAGGGACTCCCTGTGTCTGGGAGAATGAGTTGGAGGTTTTTAGAACAATTTGTACATATTGACTGCAGTTTGTAAGATAGGAACCATTCGAGGACAGTGCCACAAATTCCTATGTTGAAGAGATTCTGCAGGAGGATGTTATGGCATATAGTGTCAAATGCTGAGGCAATGTCTAGAAAGATGAGAACAAAGTTTTGATGAATGTTTTCTCTGTACCTTTGTTGAGTCTATCAAATAGGGATATTAGTAAGGTTTCCACTCCGTGGTGGTTGCGGAAATCGTGTTGTTGCCAGTCCAGTCCAAGGGGGCATTTGTGGCACATTGCTGCACACCGGGGATCACGTTGGACAATCGGCCCTTTAATTCTGAGGGCGCCATCAGGCGCACGGCTGTATGACGGGGATCACGTTGGGCAATCGGCCCTTTAATTCTGAGGGCGCCATCGGGTGCACGTTGAGCAATCGGCCCTTTAATTCTGAGAGCGCCATCGGGCGCACGGCTGCACGCCGTGGATCACATCGCGCAATTGTCCCTTTAATTCTGAGGGTACTATCGGGTGCATGACTGCACGCCGGGGATCACGTTGGGCAATCGGCCCTTTAATTCTGAGGTCTTCGTCAGAGGGCCCTTCGGCATGGCCCTTAGGTGGGGACCAAACGCACCCTGGCGCAAGCCGTCACACCCAGCACCAGCAAATCAGGAAGCATCAAGGAAGCAAACCAGGAAGCATCAGGAAGCAAACCAGGAAGCATCAAGGAGCAGAGCAGGACCAAACGCTCCTCCACACCTGAACTCCTGACCTCAACCAGCTCCCATACGAAGTAAGCACCCACCACTGTTACCCACAGCCTAGTGACTCTATTGCTACCCATCGCTCCCTCACTATCGCTACCCATTACCTGCAATTAATTCTGTTGCATTGAACTTGCTACCCACTGCTTGCACTGAACTTGCTACCCACGGCCTGCATTGAACTTGCTACCCATTGCAACATTGAACTGTGCTGCACAGGCTATAGTCTCCCTACATCCCATTGCTTATATTTAACTTAGATTGCATAGCGTGTAGTCCCCACTTGTAACTCAACATATACTGCATAATGTGTAGAATCCCTACCCACCTCATTGCTTGTAAGTTAACATACGCTGCTTAGACCCACTACTCCTCTTCCATGGCCCCTCTTCTCATTGTCCTTCTCTTCCTTATACTCCCGAACTGCCTCCCCTCCTACCAGCACCCTCACTTCTCCCTCTATTCTGTCTTCTAACCGAGCATCTGCTCTTGAGCTTCATTACACCCTCCCCCTCATTCAACCAGCCCCCCTCTCTTTAAGGCAACCCCACCCTCGCTTCCGCCATACTGCCTCTGCTTTACCCCGCTCTCTACTACTCCTCCTCCTTCTCTCATCTGGTAATATCAACTCCAAACCTGTCCCCCCCCCCCGTTTTCTCTCTCACTCTTTCCTCACATACCTTATCTAATCTCATCCATATCCCTCTCCTTTCCCCTTCTACCCGCCCTCACCCATGCCCCAATCACTCATCCAGCGATATCAACCCCAACCCTATCCCCCTTTAGAGTTCTGTCTCACTCTAAAAAGAGATCCTCACGTAACCTATCATCAATATCCCCCTTCATTCCCCTTTCACTTCCCCTCCCCTCATGTCCCTTATGGAGGGCACACTCATCCAGAGACACCTACCCGTACCCTGGCCCCTCTAAATCCCTGTACTACTCTGGAAATAGATCCTCACGTAACAGCCCCCCTAGACCGCCGTCTTACTCTGAAAAGAAAGCCTCAAGCAACTTGTCCAACCTTCTCCATATCCCTCTCCTTTTCCCCTCCACTCTCCCGTTCTCATGTGCCCTATGGAACGCATGCTCAGTCTCCAACAAACTTATTTTACTCATGATTTCTTCATCTCTAATACGCTACACCTTCTTGCCCTAACTGAAACCTGTCTCTTCACAGACGATACCACATCCACTGCTGCTCTCTGCCACGGGGGATACCAGTTCTCCCATATGCCTCGATCCACCGGCCATGGTGATGGAGTTGGGCTTCTTCTTTCTCCCTCAAGCCAATTCCAACCCCTCCTGCTGCCCCAGTCACACTCCTCCATCTTTTGAAGTCCACTCCATTCGCCTCTTCACACCACTTCCCCTCCGAGTAGCTGTTATCTATCGCCCACCCGATAAATCCACATCGACTTTCCTTACCGATTTAGACTCCTGGCTTTCCGTCTTTCTGAATCCCTCTTCCCCCACTCTTATTCTTGGCAACTTTAACATTCACGTCGATAACCCCTCCGATCCCCATGCTTTAAAGTTCCTCGCCCTCACCTCCTCGTTCGACCTCCAATTTTGCTCCACTGCCCCCACCCACCTGCATGGCCACTGCCTTGACCTGATACTCTTCTCTAATTCCTCTCCCTCAAACTTCTGCAACTCAATACTTCCCTCATCTGACCATCACCTTTTAACCTTTAATCTTCAGCTTCCACTGTCTCTACCTCGTCCTGTCTCCTCCGACATATTTAGAAACCTTCATAATATTGATCCACTGACCCTCTCCTCCAAAATTTCTCCATCTCTTTCCTCCATTATGTCCTCCAAGTCCGTCGACGAGGCAGTATCCTCTTATAATGCTGCACTATCCTCGGCTCTTGACACTCTTGCCCCACCCACCCCATGTCCCGTCCGACGTTCTGCTCCCCAGTCCTGGCTTTCTTCCACAACCCGCTATTTACCTATCTGTGCCCGCTCTGCTGAACGTGCCTGGACCAAATCCCGCTCCCTGGAAGACTTTCTACACTTCAAATTCATGCTTGGCTCCTTCCAGTCAGCCATAGCACTTGCCAAACAAGAATACTACATCCATCTGACTAACTCCCTTGCTTCTGATCCTCGCCGCCTCTTTAATACCCTCAATTCCCTCCTCAAGGTGCCCCTATCCCCGGTCCCGCCCTCCCTCTATACCCAAACCCTAGCCGACTACTTCCATGACAAAATTCACAAGTTTACCCTCCAATTCCCCACTTCCTCATCTACCTCCCCCCCTCCCCAATTCCCCCTCCCATCCATACATCCTCTTCTACCCTCTCCTCCTTCCCTACGACCTCTGAAGAGGAAACCACACTCCTTTCCTCCTCCAAATCCACCACCTGTTCCTCTGACCCTATCCCCATCCATCTCCTACTCCCCATCTCCCCTACTGTTGTCCCCTCCATCTCTCATATTCTCAACCTTTCACTCTCCACTGCTACTGTCCCCGCCGACTTCAAACATGCTGTTGTCACACCTCTCCTCAAGAAACCCTCACTCGATCTCACCTGTCCTTCTAACTATCGACCCATCTCACTCCTTCCCTTCATATCTAAACTACTAGAACGAGCAGTCCACCGCCGCTGCCTCGACTTCCTCACCCCCCAGGCCTTCCTGGACCCACTACAATCCGGCTTCCGTTCCCTACACGCCACTGAAACGGCTCTTACAAAAGTCTCCAATGTTCCTGGCTAAATCTAAGGGCCTCTACTCTATCCTCATTCTTCTCGACCTCTCCGCTGCCTTTGACACTGTTGACCACAATCTTCTCCTTACCACCCTCTCCTCGCTTGGTTTCAAGGGCTCCGTACTATCCTGGTTCTCCTCCTACCTCTCCCATCGCTCCTTTAGTGTATGCTCTGGTGGCTCCTCCTCCTCCTCTCCCACACCGCTCCATGTTGGTGTACCCCAGGGATCCATCTTAGGCCCCCTCCTTTTCTCTCTCTATACACAATCCCTTGGCGCGCTTATCTCCTCCCATGGCTTTCAATACCATCTCTATGCTGATGACTCCCAAATCTACCTCTCTACACCTAATATCTCTCCAGCAATCCAGACCAAGATTTCTGCCTGCCTTTCTGACATCGCTGCCTGGATGTCTCATCGCCGCTTAAAATTAAACATGGCCAAAATTGAACTCCTTGTCTTTTCCCTCAACTCCTCCCCTCCTCCTTCCCCCATTCTCAGTCTCCGTGGATGGATCTACGATCCTTCCTGTTCCCTCGGCCCGCAATCTAGGGGTTATCTTCGACACCTCTCTCTCCTTCTCCACACATATCCAGCTCGTAGCTAAGACCTGACGCTTCTTTCTCTACAACATTAGCAAAATCCGCCCCTTCCTTTCTGAACACACTACCAAAACGCTTATCCACTCCTTAATCTCCTCTCGCCTCGACTACTGCAACTTACTCTTTGCTGGTCTTCCCGTGAACCATCCTCCTTCCCCTTCAATCTATGCTGGTCTTCCCGTGAACCATCCTCCTTCCCCTTCAATCTATACAAAACTATGCTGCTCGACTTAACTTCCGCCAGTCTCGCCATGCCCACACTACTCCTCTTCTCAAGTCGCTTCACTGGCTCCCTATCCAATTCCGCATCCAATTCAAACTTCTCTTACTGACCTATAAATGCATTCACTCTGTGGCCCCTCAATACCTCTCATCTCTGATCTCTCCCTAGTCCCCCCTCAGCAACTTCGCTCTGCTAACAAATTACTTCTTTCTAAGCCTTTCACTCACACCGCTAATTCACGACTTCTCTCTTTTCACCTTGCTGCTCCTTACGCCTGGAACAGCCTACCTCTCTCTATACGCCAGGCACCCTCTCTGGCCCTCTTCAAATCCAGGTTGAAGACCCACCTCTTCACTGTCGCTTTCAGATTCTGACTCCCATCCTTTATCTTAACCCAACTCCCGTCAATTTTCATGACTGAGTTGTAAAGACCATATTGTGCTTTGCACAAATTGACTAATGCTCTGTATTGTCTTGACTAGATTGTAAGCTCAGACGAGCGCGACTCTGACGAGCAGGGACTGTCTCTTATATGTATGTCTCTACAGCACTGCGTGCATGGCGCTATATAAGTGCTAAGTAGTAGTAGTGTCGATGTGGTTTTGTATTTAGTATTGAGCAGATGGAGACTGTTTTCAAGTAATCTGGGAAGTAACATAATATATGATGACAGATAAAGACCAGTATGGTCCATCTAGTCTGCCCAGCAAGGCGGCAAGAATAGGTACAGGTCACCTCTCCCCATGCCTTTGTTTCGGGGTGTACCCACTGCTCCATATAGGTCACCCCTTTTTGTTCTGATATAAGAGATGGTTAGGCTGATGTACTGGTGAGCCTGACGTACTGGTGAGCCTGACATCAGCACCAGGAAAAATGGTAGAAACCATCATAAAGAATAAAATTACTCAGCATGTAGATAGTCATGACCTAATGGGACAAAAATGAAAAAGAGGTCTCAAACTTGAGTGAATAACAATCAGCTATCACCAAGAAAATTCACTCTATAAGTATATTCAAAATATATCTTTTAAGATGATTTTACTTCTTGCCTACAGGTCTCAGATAAACGGTAGTGTTGACACTCTTTGCATGGGTAAGAAAAACTTCCCAATTTTGTGTCCGTTTACTCTTATGATGGTATTATGGCAACCTCAACAATGATGAAAAAGCTCAGCTATGGTCGACGAATTTGTTGAGGTTGCCATAATACCATCATAAGAGTCATCAGAGCGAAACATTAGAAAATGCAACAAACGGTTGGAAAGAAGTCTTTAAATGACATTGAGCATTGATCCCCTTGAAGAACCCTTTTTTGGAGAAACGCCAAAGCGCTTGAATTGTTAAGGCGTTGGGGTTATCTCATTAAAGTTGGACAAAGAAAATTATACGGATCACATACTACATAAGATAAGTGTTTGTACATTAAGAATTTTTAAACTGCGTGCAACAGAAAAAGAAAAAAAAGCCGAAGGTCATTTATTTATTTATTTATTTAACAGTTGCTTATATACCGCTACCTTCCACAGATCAGGTGCGGTTTACAGTGAACAAGGAATGAACAGATTTACAAGTCTGTTTTACATGGAACATTAGTTAACTAGGTACAGTTTTGCTAAATACATTAAACATGAATGGACTAAATATGGTAAATAATTTGTTAAATAACAATCGAACTATTTACATATTTTGAACTATTACATATATCTATTTACAAGATTTACAAGTAGTTATTTAATCGACTTTAATTGTAGTTAGGTAGGAGAATTGGAGTTGGTGTACCCTAGGTCGCTATTAACCATTACCTGTTAGAGGTAAGGTATTTTCAAGTGTGCCAAAATGGGAGATGAATAGATATGTTTTTAATTTCTTGCGGAGTTCCTTTGCATCATTTAATGCCCTTATTTCTTCGGGGAGGGAGTTCCATAGGGTGGGAGCTGCATGTGAAAACGCTTTTTTATTAGTAGTTTTTTTAGTAGTTGTGAAATCTTTCGGGATCCTAATTTTATTCGTGTGGCCTCTCCGTAGCGTAGTTTGGGATGTGTCTTTAGTGATAAGTTTTGTTAAGGGGACTGGGGCCATTGTATTTAGTGTCTTAAATGTAGTGATAATCAATTTGTGATTTATTCTGGATTGAATTGGGAGCCAGTGAAGGTTTGCTAGTATAGGGGTAATGTGTTCAAATGGTGGAACCTTCATTACAATTCTTGCTGCTGCATTTTGGGCAAGTTGGAGTCTTTTAATGTTTTGTTTTGTTGTTCCTAGTAGGGTGAGATTTGCGAAATCAAAGTGTGGTGTGATGATGGCCTGGACAATGCTCAGAAAATCATGTAGAAGTACAAGAGGACGTAATTGTTTTAAAATTTTGAGTTTAAAGTAGATTTTCTTAGTGATGTTTCTAATATGTGTGTCCATACTAAGGTGTGAGTCAAGGGTGACACCTAGGTATTTCACTTCATTTTTTATAGTAATGTTGTGATTTTGGAGAGTGATGTGTGTTGGAGGTATGTAGGATTGATTTTTAGTTACTATTAATATATCCGTTTTAGAATGATTGATATGGAGATTGTGTTCCTTTAGCCAGATTGTTAATTCAGAGAAGCATTCTGTTAACAGTTGTAGTGGGAGTGTTGGGATTGTGAATGGTATGTACATCATCATGTCGTCTGCGTATATGTGATAGTGGACTTTAAATTTCTTGAAAATGTCACAGACTGGTTGAATATATATATTAAATAGGAGGGCAGAGAGGGCGGAGCCTTGTGGGAGACCAATTTCCTGTTTGTATGTTTTAGATGTTTCTGTGTTAGTTTGGACGGTTTGGGTTCGATCAGTTAGATATGAGGTGAACCAATTTTGTACAGTTGAGTGGGTTCCTATTTGTTTTAGTCTGTTAAGCATTAGAGCATGGTGTACACTGTCAAATGCTGCAGAGATGTCTAGAAAGAGGAGAATGAAAGCTTGTTTAGGGTTATCAATACCTCGTATTAATGTATCGAGGAGTACTGTTAATAGAGTGTCTACACCATGGTAGGGGCGAAAGCCATATTGTTGGTCATCAAGTGGGGCTGAGGTTTCTATATGATCTTGTGTTTGAGTTTGGACGACCTTTTCAATCAGTTTAGCCATAAATGGAATGCTAGAGATAGGTCTGTAGGAGTTGGGTGATGTTTTGTCAAGGGTGTTATTTTTAATTATTGGTCGGATTTGTGCATGTTTGAGGGAAGGTGGTAAGTATCCTTGGCGCAGCGACAGGTTGACTATGGGAAGGATAAAGGGGGATAGTGTAGTGAGGGTATGCTTGATCCAGTTTACCGGACATGGATCAAGTTGAGAGGTCGTAGTGTTCAGGTTTGAAATAGTAGTCTTAATAGTGTCTTTGGTTATAGGGTGGAAGTCGGACCATTTTTCTAATTGATGTTGGTGGGAAAGGGATAGAGGATTTGGTGTGAATGCAAATGA
The DNA here is from genome assembly GCA_033557465.1 of Ichthyophis bannanicus. Classification (NCBI taxonomy): domain Eukaryota; kingdom Metazoa; phylum Chordata; class Amphibia; order Gymnophiona; family Ichthyophiidae; genus Ichthyophis; species Ichthyophis bannanicus. The sequence goes on from CM066033.1 coordinate 1,308,350,169, forward strand.
TTTTGCTTTATTCATATAGTGGTTTGCTAGAGTCTGGGCAGAGATATCGATAGTATCGTTGCTGGTCCCATATGAGTTATTAGTTAAGTTTTGGACGATACTAAAAAGTTCTCTTGGTCTATTAATGGATTTGTTTAGTATGGTTGAGTGGTAATTTTTCTTTGCGCCGTCTGAAGTTTCTTTGTACATTTTAAGGTGGCTGTGATACGCATTGTAATAAGGGATGGATTTGGTTTTGCGCCATTTAGATTCAATATTTCTCAATTCTCTCTTCATACGTCTTAAGGTGCTGTTGAACCAGGGGGCATCTCCTATTCTAGAGTAGCTTTTCTTCTTAATGGATTGTTTATAAGCAGCTGCATTGTTAATTGTTTTGTGCCAAGTTGCGACAGCTTCATCTAGGTCAGTTGGTACAAGGGTGAGATAGGGAATAGTTAGATTGATAAATTCATCAGCGTTAAATTTTGTGAATCTAGGTGGAGGGGTAATTTGTAGGTTATTTTTGTTGTTTCTTCCAGTGTAGGCTAAGGTGAATTTGATCAGGTGGTGGTCTGACCAAGGAACTGGTATACACTCAAGCGATGACTGGTTGAAATGTTTTTGGAAAGCTTCTGGTAGAAAGACTAGATAAAGGGTTCCACCTTTCTTATGAGTCTTTGTATTGATTATTTGGAGGAAACCCATATCTGCTATTGATTCCAAGAAAAGAGCTGAGTGTGAAGGTGGCAGGGATGGGAGGTTAAAATCTCCTAGTGATATTATAGGGTTGGAGACTGTGGATGAGCTGAGGAGTTCTATTAGGGCATCTAAGTTTTCAGATTTTTGATCCGGTGGCCTGTATAATAAGCAAATTTTGAAATGATCTATTTTTAAGATGAGGGTGTCAATGTTATTTGCGAGATCAGATGGATGTGGTTTAGCCTTTAGTTCTTTTTTTGTCATTATAAGGACACCACCTCCTTTTTTAGAGTTTCTGTGTGTATGAGATATGTCATAGTTGTTCGTGTTGAGTTGGTTCAGGTAAACAACATCAGAGTCGGTTAGCCAAGTTTCAGTAACACATAGGATGTCTGGCTTTTGATCATTTAGTAAGTCAGTGAAGATAGGTAGTTTATTTTTCATAGATCTTGCATTTATTAATATACAGGACAAAGTTTGAATGGTTGTTGGTTGAGTGTGTAGATGGGCGAATGTAGTAGGTTTTATATGTATTAGTCTGTGGTGATTTATTTTTATATTGATGCCAATATGTATTTGAGATGAAGGGGGATCTGGGCGGATGCTTCTCTGAATTATTGGGATTGGTTTGTAAATATTGTTGTTTTGACTGTTTGTCAGTGTGATAAGTGTCAAAGTCATTAAACAGCTGCATATTAGTTTTAGCCAGAAGGAATTTGAGCAAGACATTTTGGCAACAGTATATCAACAGTATATCTTTTTCTACTGGCAACAGTATATCCTTTTCTACTGGCAACAGTATATCCTTTTCTACTGGCAACAGTATATCCTTTTCTATTGGCAACAGTAATTGCTATGTGATTACAGTTTTCAAGTTAGTTGAATACTGGCAACAGTAATTGTAGGGCATTTATTACAGACAACAGTGACTAAAGGTCATTGAGTATTGGCAACAGCGTCAGCTATGTTAGTTTGCTAGCTGCAGGTAGCTCACTTTAGTAAGGTAAGGATAGTTTTAGGCTAGCCGGCTAAGTGGACAGAACTAGATTCTAACAGATATAGCTAAATTAGGTAGGCTATTAGCAATAGTACCTAAAGGATTGATGGTGGAAAAGTTAAAGCTACTAACAATAGTATATGCACATTTTTAGCTGTTGGAGTCTGTAGTTAAGGGTGGGTGGGGGTAGTGATTAATAACAGGCAGCCATAAAATAAGGTACTTGTTATTATGAATGTTGGGTACGTTCAACAATATGACTAGGTATGTTGGTAAGCCAAAAACAAGGATGATCAAATAGTTGTGATATACTTGCTGTATCAGCTGGGTGTCCGGAGGAGGATAGGAGCGAGCTCAACCTTGAGGAAGCTCTAGCTTTATGCTTATGCTGATCTTCGTTGGTAGTTGGTGAGCGTCTCTAGTCCTTTAGTGGACCACGCCAAAGGGCCCTCTGGCGAGGCCCTCAGGCGCGGGCCCGCCAGGCGCGTGCACGCCTGCCGGCGCGAACTTTAAAGTTGCAGGTCACGTGCCCCGATGGGCAGAGAAGGCTCCGTTGGTGTTCCCGCTGCTGGAGGCTCGATCCCCCGACTGGGGAGAGTTGAGGAAGGTGTCGGGAGCTGAAAAGGACCGCGCGCCTGCCGGCGCGAACTTTCCTATGGTGTTCCTTTCCGTTTCCTGCTTGTTTAGTTATTCTTAAAATTTATGCAACACCTTCTGCTGATGTGAAGGCGTAGTATATCAAGCCAGGCGTAAATTTGGGTTGCAGGAAGTTGCGACGGACAGAGATCCAGATATAATGTATTGCTACGTTTGTGGATATGGCAGGAAGGAGAATCGTGTGCGAGGTCAACCCTAGGGAGCTCCAACCGTCGATGAAGTAGTAGCTGGTCTTTTTGCGTTGATGTTCGAGACTCTGGACTGATCTTATGTTTCGTTGAGCAGCTGGAGGATCGGAGTGCTGGGCTGCCGAAGAGGCCACGTGCCAGCTGGCGCTCCTTTTTAAATGAAGATCCTGCTGCCCGGATTGGGCAGAACGGCGTGGTGGGGGTGGCCTGGTGCTCCGACCCGCTCGATCCCGCTGTTGGAGTGGAATCGTTGGTTTTTTGGTTTGTGCCTGTCGTGCCACCGCCTAAGGGCCACGCCAAAGGGCCCTCTTGCGAGGCCCTCAGGCGCGGGCCCGCTTGCCCGCGGCTGCTTTTAAGTTGGGCAGCTGGGTCCTCCCACGGCCCGGATTGGGCCGGAGTTGCTGGAGCGGGAAAAGCTCTCGTCCTCCGCTCTACCCCGACCGGGGAGCTTTTGTAGCTGGTTGCTGCGGCTAAAAGGGCTGTCTCTTGCCCGCGGCTGCTTTTAAGTTGGGCAGCTGGGTCCTCCCACGGCCCGGATTGGGCCGGAGTTGCTGGAGCGGGAAAAGCTCTCGTCCTCCGCTCTACCCCGACCGGGGAGCTTTTGTAGCTGGTTGCTGCGGCTAAAAGGGCTGTCTCTTGCCCGCGGCTGCTTTTAAGTTGGGCAGCTGGGTCCTCCCACGGCCCGGATTGGGCCGGAGTTGCTGGAGCGGGAAAAGCTCTCGTCCTCCGCTCTACCCCGACCGGGGAGCTTTTGTAGCTGGTTGCTGCGGCTAAAAGGGCTGTCTCTTGCCCGCGGCTGCTTTTAAGTTGGGCAGCTGGGTCCTCCCACGGCCCGGATTGGGCCGGAGTTGCTGGAGCGGGAAAAGCTCTCGTCCTCCGCTCTACCCTGACCGGGGAGCTTTTGTAGCTGGTTGCTGCGGCTAAAAGGGCTGTCTCTTGCCCGCGGCTGCTTTTAAGTTGGGCAGCTGGGTCCTCCCACGGCCCGGATTGGGCCGGAGTTGCTGGAGCGGGAAAAGCTCTCGTCCTCCGCTCTACCCCGACCGGGGAGCTTTTGTAGCTGGTTGCTGCGGCTAAAAGGATGATGTAAACGGACACAAAATTGGGGAGTTTTTCTTACCCATGCAAAGAGTGTCAACACTACCGTTTATCTGAGACCTGTAGGAAAGAAGTAAAATCATCTTAAAAGATATATTTTGAATATACTTATAGAGTGAATTTTCTTGGTGATAGATGACCTAATGGGAGACAGCCAACATGGCTTTAGACAAGGAAGATCTTGTCTTACTAATCTGTTATGTTTTTTTGAAGGAGTGAATAATCAGGTGGACAAAGGTGAGTCGGTTGATATTGTGTATCTGGACTTTCAGAAAGCCTTTGACAAGGTCCCTCATCAGAGACTTTTGGCAAAACTGAAGAGTTATGGGATAGGAGGCAGTGTACTATGTGGATCAGGAACTGGTTAAAAGATAGAAAGCAGAGGATAGGGCTAAATGGCCAATTTTCCCAATGGAGAAAGGTGAATAGTGGTGTACCCCAGGGATCTGTGCTGGGTCCGCTGCTTTTTGACATATTCATAAATGACCTGGAAAGTGGAATAACGAGTGAGGTTATCAAATTTGCAGTTGACACAAAACTATTTAAAGTTGTTAAAACCCAAGAGGATTGTGGAAAATTGCAAGAGGATCTTGATAAATTGGAAGACTGGGCATCAAAATGGCAGATGAAATTTAATGTGGACAAGTGCAAGGTTATGCACCTAGGGAAGAACAACCCAAACTATGGTTACACGATGCAAGGTTCCACATTAGGAAACACCACCCAGGAAAAAGATTTAGGCGTCATTGTGGATACCATGTTAAAACCCTCGGCCCAGTGTGCAGCGGCGGCCAAGAGAGCAAATAGAATGCTAGGTATCATAAGGAAAGGAATGGAAAATAAAACAAAAGATATTATAATGCCTCTATATCGTTCCATGGTGAGACCGCACCTTGAATATTGTGTGCAATTCTGGTCGCCGTATCTTAAAAAGGATATAGCGATTTTAGAAAAGGTTCAGCGAAGAGCCACCAAAATGGTAAAGGGGATGGAAGGATACTCCTATGAAGAAAGGCTAAAAAGGTTAGGGCTCTTTAACCTGGAAAAGAGACGGCTGAGGAGAGATATGATAGAAGTCTATAAATTAATGAACGGAGTGGAACGGGTAAACATAGATCAATTGTTTACCTTATCAGAATATAGAAAGACTAGGGGACATGCAATGAAGCTACAGGGTAAACTATTTAAGACTAATAAAAAAAAATATTTTTTCACTCAACGTGTAATCAAACTCTGGAATTTGTTACCGGAGGATGTAGTAAAGGCTGTTAGTGTAGCTGGGTTTAAAAAAGGTTTGGACAAGCTCCTGGAGGAAAGGTCCATAAACTATTATTAAGAAGGGACCCAGGATATCAATGCTTGAACCAATACAAGCATTGTGGAACCTGTGTCCCTTGGGGAAACTGCTAGGTACATATGACCTAGATTGGCCACTGTTGGAAACAGAATACTGGGCTTGATGGACCTTGGTCTGACCCAGTATGGCATATCTTATGTTCTTAGGCTTATTTTGATTTTATCCTGTTGCTATAAAGGGATCCACTATGTCTGTCCCATGCCATTTTGAATTCTGTCACTGTGCTTGCCCCCACTACTCCCATCAGGAGGGTATTCCAAGCATCCACTACCCTTTCAGTGAAAATGTATTTCCTGACATTGACTTTCAGCTTACTTCATGTTATGCCCTCTAGTTTTACAGCTTCCTCGTCTTTGGAAGAGGTTTGTTTGTCCATTAATACTCTTTTACAGGGAAGCTGTAAAACTAGAGGGCATAACATGAAGCTGCAAGAGGATAAATTGGAAGGCAATGTCAGGAAATACTTTTTCACTGAAAGAGTGGTAGATGTTTGAATGCCCTCCCAATAGAAGTGATGGGGGCAAATACAGTGACAGAATTCAAAATGGCATGGGGCAGACAGTGTGGATCCCTTTACAGCAACAGGATAAAATCAAAATAAACTTAACTATCTAATTTCTCAACAAACAGGGGTGTCCTACACGGAGCGGTGGGTTCACCCCTAAACAAAGACATAGGGAGGGATGACCTGCACGGAGCGGCAGGTGCACCTATTCTTGCCATCTTACTGGGAAGACTAGATGGACCATACTGGTCCTTATCTGCCGTCATTTACTATATTACTATGTTCCCCACTTCCTGAGGGGAGTCCACTCTGTTGCAAATTTTGGTGTCATCTGCAAAAACACAGACTTTTCCATTCAGCCCTTCGGCAATATCACTCACGAATATATTGAACAGTACCGGTCCCAAGACCAAACCTTGGGGCACACCGCTAATCACCTTCCTTTCATCCGAGTGAGTTCCGTTTACCGTCACTCTCTATTGTCTGTCAGTCAACCAATTTCTGATCCAGTTCACCATCTTGGGACCCATCCCCAAGCTGTTGAGTTTATTGATGAGCCTCCTATGAGGAACAGTATCAAAGGCTTTGCAGAAATCTAGGTAGATCACATCCATTTCATGCCCTTGATCTAGTTCTCTGGTCACCAAGTCAAAGAACTCAATCAGATTCGTTTGGCAAAATCATCTTTTAGTAAACCATGTTGCCTCGGATCATGCAACCTGTTGGTTTCGAGGAAGTTCACGATTCGCTCTTTCAGGAGTGCCTCCATTACTTTTCTAGACACCGAGGTAAGGCTCACTGGCCCATAGTTTGTCATTTCTTCCCTATCACCACTTTTGTGGAGAGTTACCACATCAGCCCTTCTCCAGTCCTGTAGAACTTCTCCTGTTTCCAAGGATCTATTAAAAACATCCTTTAAAGGCCCTGCAAAACTTCTCTAAGCTCTTCAGTATCTTGGGGTGTATCCCATCTGGTCCAATAGACTTGTCCACTTTCAGTTTTGCAAGCTGTTCTAACACATCATCTTTTGTGAATGGTGTGGTATCTACTCCATTCCCATTTGTATATTTGTCAATCACAGGTGGTCCTTCTCCAGGATTTTCTCTCGTGAAAACAGAGCAGAAGTATTTGTTTAGCATTGTCGCTTTTTCAACGTCAGTTTCCACGAATCCGTTCCCAGCACTTTTGAGTCCTGCAATTCTACTTGATTTTCCTCCTCTCCCAAATATACCTGAGAAATGTTTTGTCACCACACTTCACATCTTTAGCCATCTTTTCTTCTGCCTTTGATTTTGCTATCCTTATTTCTCTTTTTGTCTCTTTTAGTTTGATCTTGTATTCTTTTCTGTGTTCCTCTGTTTGCGAGCTTCTGAATTTTGTGAAAGCTGTGGGGTTTTTTGCCTTTATTTGTGCAGCCACTTCTTTGGAGAACCAAACAGGCTTACGTTTCCTCTTGTTTTTATTTACTTTCCTTACATATGTATCTGTTGCACCTTTTATTGCTTTTTGAGGTTAGCCCATTGCAATTCTACTTCCCTTAAATCCTCCCACCCTACCAACTCCTCCTTCAGGTACTTGGCCATTTTACTGAAGTCAGCATTTTTGAAGTCTAAGACTTTGAGTTTGCTGTGATTGGATTCCACCTTGGCTTTTATCTCAAACCACAATGTGTGATGATCACCTGGATATTCGACACGCTATCTCCGTTGGTGAGCATTAAATCCAGCATGGAGCTCTCCCTGGTCAGTTCCATCACCATTTGTTTATGTAATGCATCTTGGAAGGCATCTACAATTTTTTTACTTCTTTCCATATTTGCAGAAGGAACACGCCAATACACATCGGGTATATTAAAGTCATCCAATATGATCACTTCCCCCTTCATGGCTATCTTTACAATATCAACAATCATCTTCTGTTTGGGTTGGAGGCCTGTAGACCACACCAGTATGGATGATATGTCATCTCCTCTTTCCAACACAATCCAGAGCGCTGCTTCTTTTCCCCACGTCCCCTGCATTTCAGCAGCTTTAAGATCGCTTTTGACATACAGGGGTACTCCTCCTTTTCTATCCTCTCTATCTCTTCTAAATAGATTAGAGTATCCTTGGATGAAGGAGGTTGAGATGAGTTTGAGGAGGATTGGGGCGAGCACCACTCTCGTGATCTTGAACCAGGTGGCAGGGCATGGGTCAAGAGATGATGTAGCATTTGTGCTGTGGATAATGTTTTCCTGCGGAGAGTGGGCTGAAGGAATGCAGTAGTGCACTATCACAATATAGGTCACTGGGTTTGCTAGAGGTTGGAGGAGGAGGTGAGGTATATGATGGCATTTGGTATTTTGATTGCAGAAAATCAGCAAATTCATGTGCTTCAATGGTGTTTTTGTTGAGAGTTTGGCTGCTGTCTCTTGTTAGCCTGTTGACTATCTCATACAACTCTCTAGGTTTGTTTATTGCTTTCATTATTGATTTGGTGTGGTGGTCTCTTTTGGCTTTATTGGTTTTGGAATGATATGTTTGTAGGGTGAGTAAATAGAGACTCTGATTGATCGTTCAGTGTGATTCTGCATCTGTGTTCCAGTTTCCGAAGTTTCCTCTTTAATTCTTTGAGATCTGGCGTGTACCAGGGGCTGTGGATGTGGTGTTGTGGATTCACATTTCTATTGGGAGGGGCTGAGGCAAAGGCTTCAATAGTATTTCCTTCCTCCCTCTCGGCTCCCCCTGACCCCTCAGCACTTGCCTCCTTTTTCATTGCCAAGGTTCATAATCTTCGTCAGTCCTTTTCCTCACGTCCTACACCTCTTTCCCCCCCTCCTATAGTCCCCCCCTGTTCTTCCTCCCCTACCTCCCCCTCCCCTGTCTTGTCCCATTCCTGGTCCTCTTTTGAGCCAATTTCCTCAGCTGTACTACACGAAACTTTTCTCTCCATCCGTAAGACAACCTGTTCTGCAGACCCTATTCCTTCACACTGGCTACTGGATCCCTCCTTACTCCTCTCTCCTTTCATACTTATCCTCTTCAACTCAAGCCTATCTTCTGGTATTTTTCCAACCCCTTGGAAGCACGCTGTTGTTCGGCCCATCCAGAAATCACATACTTCTGACCCCACTATTCTCTCCAACTGGCGCCCTATTTCCAATCTTTGTTTTCTCTCAAAGCTTCTTGAAAAACTTGTCTTTCTCCAACTCTCCTCCCACCTAGAATCCTCTCTTTTCTTACACCCTCGACAATCTGGTTTCCGTTCTGGTCACAGCACCGAATCTATTCTTCTCTCCCTCCTTAATGAACTTCACCATGCGCACGATCACGGACTTGTCTCCCTTGTTGTTTCCCTCGATCTTTCTGCAGCTTTTGACTTGGTAGATCATCGCACTCTTCTTACACGGCTTCACGACGCTGGTGTCTTTGGTGTAGTTCTTCAATGGTTTCACTCTTTTCTCTACAATCACTCTTTTACTGTTGTATCAGGGTCCTCCACATCTGCCCCAACCCCTCTCTCTTGCGGTGTGCCCCAGGGTTCTGTCCTCGCACCTCTTCTTTTCAACGTCTTTTTGGCCCCCCTTGCACTTCTTGTTCAGCAATTCGCCATCTCCGCATACTATTACGCCGACGATCTCCTCTTCATACTTCATACTGACTCTCTTAACCCAGACATCTCGCCCCTCATTCACTGTCTCGCTGCTGTTGCCTCTTGGTTCTCTTCTAACTATCTCCACGTTAACCCTTCTAAGTCATTCGCCACATGGATTACACTAGGAAGCGCCCCACCCACCTGCGCTCCAATCTTTTCCACCCAATCGGTCCCTCTGGTTTCTTCCTTTCGCTATCTCGGTGTGGTTCTTGACTCCTCTCTATCCTTTCGGGAGCACATCTCCTCAGTAGTTCAGCGGTCTTTTTTCTCACTCAAACAACTACGAGCTGTCCGCCCTTTCCTTTCTTCTTCTGCTTTGGCCACGCTACTACTTTCCTTAGTTATATCCAAGCTTGATTACTGCAATGTCGTCCTGGCCGGTCTCCCAAAGTCTCAAATCGCTCGCATCCAACGTGTTCAGAACACCGCAGTCCGCCTCTTAACTCACGCTTCCCGATTCGATCATGTCACTCCTCTCCTTTTACAACAACACTGGTTACCGGTACCCTTTCGCATTCACTACAAGATTCTAATTTTTGTTCATAGGGCCCTCTTCACAAGTATTCCTCTCTATCTTGCAGACCAGGTTCACTTTCACACTCCTTACTGTTCCCTTCGTTCTATTCACCTCAATCGTATGTTCCTTCCCCCTCCTGCACAAGCCCACCTGGAATCCACCCGTTCCTCGGCCTTCTATTTCTTGGGTCCCCGACTTTGGAATTCACTCCCTCTTTCCCTCCGTACTGAAACTTCCTTCCACCATTTCAAAGCAAAGTTAAAAACCCATCTATTCACCACGGCATTCAACCTTCCCCCATAGTCTGCCCTTCGTTTGTCTGTCTCTCTTGCTCTCCTCCTGTCCCACCCTTGTAGTCATGTCCTTGTTTTATTCTTGTTTCTGCCTTCTTTCCTCTTTACTATTTTAATAGTGGCGTTCCTTTCCTGTTTTCCGCAGCCATGTAATTTTAATTGTAAACCACCCAGACACCTTTTTTGGTATGGGTGGTATATCAAATTTTAAATAAACATAAACATATTTATCCATTTTTCTGCTGAGAGGTGAAGGTCCAGGGGTTCATCTTCAAAAGAAGGGAGAGTTGTGTCTATGAAGGCTTGTTTGTCGAGTGCTTTGACGTGGTGGTGATAGATGGTGTGGTCAGCATTTGTTTTAGGAAACGAATGTGCTGTGATCCGACCAACGGACATCAGTGAGCAGAGGGATGGGGATGAGAGTTATCAAGGAGTTGGTTTTGGATCAATATGAGATCTAGAATCTTTCCTTTGTTGTGTATTAGTGCTTGCATCAGTTGGGAGAATTGGAGATGTTTCATGGCTTCCAAAAAGGAAGTGGATTGGCTGAATGGGATGGATGATAGATTCAGGTCACCCATTATTGTGAGTTAGTTAGATGGGTGGACTTGGCTACTTGCTTATTCAAGGATGGTTGCTAACTCGTCAGTCTTGACTGTGGGGGCTTGATAGGCGAGACACAGGAATATCTGTTTATTTGAAACTAATAGTAGGTCCAGACCATCTTTGGTGATGAATTCTGAATGCTTGAAATGTAGGTTGCTTCTTGCCAGGATGCAGATGCCACCGCCTCTGCGGCCAGAATGAGAGCAATTGAAAATGTCATATCCTGGCGGTTTGAGCTAGTTGATTAGAACAGTATCTGAGTTGGTGAACCAGGATTCTGTTATGCAAAGGATGTCCAGGATATTATCCAAGATGTAGTTGTTTAATAACTGCATCTTGTTTCTTGCAGAGCCTGAGTTTATTAGAGTGCATTTAAGGAAGGCTGTGGGTTTTGATTGATTGATGTGTTTCAGGTTGTTTTATTCCCGAGGTGAGATATGAACCAGCCTGGTATAGTTCCTTTGGCGAGGCTTTTGTGTAACGGTTTTACTGTAGATTGGGTTGTGTCCATGGGTAACTGGGATAGTATTGTAGTTTGCGGTGAGGCAAAGGGTTTTCCTTACTAGTGTGGCTAGAGTAAGGAGGCAGATAGTGAGAAGGAAGATTCTCCGAGGACCAGGCATTGTGTTATTGTAGAGAAGGTAGCTAGTTGTATACTCACTCACCTCTGTGTAGGGTGATTTGGATCCAGCGTTTGTTTTGAGCCGCTGTGAGGTTAACTGCCACTGGTATTGATGGTTGTAGGGCCCTGTCCTGTGTTTCTGAGCCTTGTCCGGTAAGGAATTCCTTGTTCCTATTGTTATAGTTGATTCTGAGTGGTTTCAGTTGGTCCTAGTTTAGTACCTCACTTCGTGCCTCGCCTAAGGACCCTCTGGCGAGGCCCTCAGACATAAGCCCGCCAGATGCGGGCACGCTCGATGGCGCTTTAATTTTAAACTGCTGTCCGGGGCACTGACTGGCCTTGTGCTGGGGAGCAGTTGTGCTTCCCACTCCATTGTCTGATGCCGATCGGGACTGTGCTGGGGTGATGGCTCCCTTTCTTCTTCGTGCCCAATGGCGCTTTAATTTTAAACTGCTGTCCGGGGCCCAGATTGGCCTTGTGCTGGGGAGTGGGGAGATGTGCTTTCCGCTCCTTTGCCCGATCAGATCGGGGCTGTGCTGGGGTGATGGCTCCCTTTCCTCTTCGCACCCGATGGCGAAGAACATCAACAACCATAAATTAATTCCTTCGCAGGTTGAAAACTCACCTTTTCACTGAACATTTTTGGCTCCAATACCTAGCTGCACTACCTGACTGTAACATAGATAAACCTTTATACTCCTTACATTCTGTCATCACCCTAATAGATATTAACCCACCACTCTGCCTCATCCCCTGTCCTCATCTCTTAAACTCCTACCTTTCCTTCCGTAAACTACATTACTACCTCAAACTATGCTCTCATGTGATTATAGTTATACCATTACTAGCTTTACTAGCTACTGTTCACACGTTGTTATGTTACACTGTTGGTCAAGTTCCTACAAAGTTATATGTAAACCATTAAAGATATGTTACCTGTATACCTCTGTGACTTGTAGATACAGCAGTATAGAAAAGTTGCTAAATAAATAAGTAGCACTACAAGGCACATGTAGTGCTGTAGAGATATATGTAAAAGACTGTCCCTGCTCATCGGAGCTTACAATCTAGTCAAGACAGACAACTCAACAGCTTCAGGGACAAGGATATATCTAGTAAACACACAGTTGGAGAGCAGGAAACTAAACAGATAGTCCTGCTAGACCAGTCCACTTGTCTCGACTGGTCTAGTGGGACGATATGGAATACATATGACAAGTCACTGATGAGAATTCATTTCTGTGGCTCGGTAAGCCATAAGAACCACCTCTAATTCTGATGTGTGTAATTTGTAATTGGATACACAAAAATTATTATGTGAGAGCCAGCCAGAATAATGGTATTAATAAGGTATTGTAGGTGGTAAGCATCTGCAATAGAGACACAAATGAATGCTAGAGGAATTGTGATATGGGCCTACTAATTTACTAATTCAGTTCACAACTTTTCGGTACTAGTGCAAGGCAAGTTACATTCATGTATACTAGGTATTTCCCTGTCCAAAGAGGGAGAAGGCTTACAATCTACGTTTCTACCTGAGGCAACTGAGGGTTAAGCAACTTGTCCAAGGTCACAATAAGTATCAATGGGATCTGAACCCTCGCTTCCCTGGTTTTCAGCTGCTGCTCTAACCACTAAACTACTCTGCATCAGTGCAAGTATCAGTTCTGGACATTCACACTGGATATCGTCTTGCTGCACCACATGCACTTTATAAAGCTGCTGAGTGCTTTCTTGTGGGATGTATCATTGAAAAAGATGGCCAAGGTGAAATCAAATGGCTTGATTTTGGGTCAAAAAGGTACAGCCGAGTTACTAAGGAAAATGGAAAAACAAACAGTAGCAAGGTGAGCACAAGAACAGAAGGGAATTTCAAAAATGCTTGCAAACCCTAACCAAGGAAAACTTATCGGAGGATGAGGCAGCCACACAGGAGAAAAAATAAATAATTATCAAGAATCACACAAAGAGACACAGGTTAACAACCATACTACTACACTACATAACACTTAACAAATAACAAATAACATAACCACACAATACTTAACCACACCACTCATACATACAGATAACTGTGATCTGTCACATTTAAAATAATTTATGCATCACAATTGATCTATGATATAATTTGTAAATACCTACAATGTAAATATGTTCTAATAGTTTACTGTTCAAACCTTATATTGTTACTTGTAAATAGTTCCACCTGTTCTATGTAAAATGACTAGGTATGCTATTTCACATACCATATAACTTACTGTTCATTGTAAACCGCACTTGATACTTGGGAAAGAGCAGTATAGAAATAATTGTTAAATAAATAAATAAAATAAATAAATAAGAAATTACTACGTTTCATCATGATGGAAATTTGTCTATCAGGCTCTGCAAAAAATAGTGACAACTAAATATAGGGACTATTGTACATATGCAGTAAAATGTCAGACTTTACAGTTTCAAAACTAAAGGAGGAGCTTTCCTATGTTGGCTCCGTTGGATGATGCCATTCATCTGTGAAAATATTCCATCGTGCTTGTCCTCTGAGACAATGTAGTTACTCATCTATAACAGGTGTTCTTCAGGGACAGCAGGAATCAGTCCTCACATATCGGCGATGTCGGCGACGATGGAGCTCACACGGAGCATTTCCCCAGCTTTCAAAGAAAGCCTTTGGGAATGCTACCACGCATGCGTGGTCCCCTTCCCACCCAAGGGTGCCATCTTGCTCAATCAGATGACATAGCTAGGACGGCAGTAAAAACTAAAACAAGGTAGGGAGGCAACTACCAGGGGAGGAGGGAGGGTTGTGAGGACTGATTCCTGCTGTCCCTGGAGAACACCAGTTACAGGTGAGTAACTACCTTTCTCCAAGAACAAGCAGGAAGTCAGTCCTCACATATGGGACTCCCTAGGCTCCAGGCTGCCGAGGACCGAACCAGGACAGCACCAATGACAACCAAGCGGTTAGCTGTGAGTTGAAGATGGTGAGTCCCCACTGAGAGACTCTGCATGACCGTAGCGTCCAACGACACTATCACTCTGGTAGCCTGAACACAGAAGGGTCGGAGGGCAGGAGTTGCCTACACCCCGAGAATATTACAGAGTACTGCCTTACCAAAGGCACTATACCTGCAGCACTCACTCTCCAGGTAGTAGTCAGCTGTGAACAAATGATTTAAAGAACATGTGGCGGCCTTACAGATCTCCATCACCGGCACTGAGCAGAGGTGGGCCACCAATGTGGCCATCACCCTCACGCGATGCGCTGTGATCCGGTGCTCAAGGGAGAAGCTAGCTCGCTCATAGGCAAGGGCAATACAATCTGCCACCCAAGTGGACAGAGTTTGCTTAGTCACATGGAGCCCCATTCTACTGGGGTCATATGATACGAAAAGCTGAGGAGCTTTGTGATGGGCCTGAGTTCGCTGTAAGTAGGACAGAGCCCTTTTGCAATCCAGTGTATGAAGCACTAGTTCCTCCCTGCTGGAATGAGGTCACAGAAAGAAGGTGGGGAGGACCACCTCTTGGTTGAAGTGAAAATGAGATACCACCTTTGGGAGGAATTTGGGGTGTGTGTGGAGCACTACCCTGTTCTTGGAGAACCGTGTATATGGTGGATCTGCTACCAGAGCCTGGAGTTTGTTCACTCTAGGAGCAGACGTGAGGGTCACCAAAAAAGCCACTTTCCATGAGAGGTATTGAAGATGACAAGTGGCCAGGGGCTCGAACGGTGGTTTGGTGAGCTGGGAGAGCACTATGTTGAGGTCCCACTCCGCTGCTGGCAGGCAGAGAGGGGGCTTGGATAACAAGAGGCCCCGGAGGAACCTGGAAACCAGGGGCTGGCTTGAGAAGGGTTTGCCCTCTATAGGGTGGTGGTGGCACTGCTATGGCACTCAGGTGCACCCTTACAGAGTTTGATTTCAACCTGGTGTGCAGCAGGTGTAGGAGATACTGAAGAATGAATTGCACCTGGCAAAAGAAGTTGTTCTCCTCCTTCTCTGCACACCAGACAGAGAACCTTCACCACTTAAAGGCATATGTCCTTCTGGTGGAGGGTTTTCGGGAGGCCAGCAGGACCTCTTTGACTTCCTCAGAAGGAATGAAAGTGGCCACCGCTAACCATTCAATAGCCACGCTGTTAATGTCAGCAACCCCAGGTTGGGGTGCAGGAGGGAGCCCGCCTCCTGGGACTGGAGGTCCGGGGCCTGGTCCAGTGGGACTGGGAGTGCCACCAACTGGGAAAGCAGCAGAGGGAACCACGGTTGCTTGGGCCACCTGGGGGTGATCAGTATTACTGATGCCCTCTTGCTCTGGACCTTGAAGAGGGTCTTGGTGACTGGGGGGGAGGGGATCGGTGGAAATGCATAGAGGAAAATTGCAAGAGGATCTTGATAAATTGGAAGACTGGGCATCAAAATGGCAGATAAAATTTAATGTGGACAAGTGCAAAGTTATGCACCTAGGGAAGAACAACCCAAACTATGGTTACACGATGCAAGGTTCCACATTAGGAACCACCACTCAGGAAAAAGATTTAGGCGTCATTGTGGATAACATGTTAAAACCCTCGGCCCAGTGTGCAGCGTCAGCCAAGAGAGCAAATAGAATGCTAGGTATCATAAGGAAAGGAATGGAAAATAAAACAAAAGATATTATAATGCCTCTATACCGTTCCATGGTGAGACCGCACCTTGAATATTGTGTGCAATTCTGGTCGCCATATCTTAAAAAGGATATAGCGTTATTAGAAAAGGTTCAGAGAAGAGCCACCAAAATGGTAAAGGGGATGGAAGGATACTCCTATGAAGAAAGTCTAAAAAGGTTAGGGCTCTTTAACCTGGAAAAGAGACGGCTGAGGGGAGATATGATAGAAGTCTATAAATTAATGAACGGAGTGGAACGGGTAAATGTAGATCGACTGTTTACGTTATCAGAATATAGAAAGACTAGGGGACATGCAATGAAGCTACAGGGTAAACTATTTAAGACTAATAAAAGAAAATATTTTTTCACTCAACGTGTAATCAAACTCTGGAATTTGTTACCGGAGGATGTAGTAAAGGCTGTTAATGTAGCTGGGTTTAAAAAAGGTTTGGACAAGTTCCTGGAGGAAAGGTCCATAAACCATTATTAAGAAGGGACCCAGGATATCAATGCTTGACCTAGTACAGGCACTGCGGAACCTGTGTCTTTTGGGGAAACTGCTAGGTACGTATGACCTAGATTGGCCACTGTTGGAAACAGGATACTGGGCTTGATGGACCTTGGTCTGACCCAGTATGGCATATCTTATGTTCTTATAGAGTAGGCCTGACCACGGGATCAAGGAGGTGTCTTTCGCCACTCTCCCTGGATGCAGTTGGCGTGAGCAAAAGCGAGGTAGCTGTGCGTTGTCTGGGGAGGTGAAGAGGTCTATCACAGGCCTGACCCAGCAGTGGAAGAGTTTCTTTGTTATCCTGGGGTTCAAACACCACTTGTGTGGGTGAAGGACTTTGTTTAGCCTTTCAGCTAAGCAGTTGTCCTGGCCTGGCAGGTACACTGCTCGTAGGAGCATTCCGTTGCACACTGCAAAGGAGAGGAGGGCTACCGCCTCTTGGCAGAGAGAGTACGAGCCCGTGCCTCCCTGATTGTTGATGTAAAACATGGCAACCTGGTTGTCTGTCTGGATCAACTCATGTCGGTGCTGCGGGTGATGGCGAAACACTCGCAGAGCCAAGAAGATTGCCCTGAGTTCTGGAGGTTGATCTGTAAGAGGGACTCCTCCTGGGACCAGCTGCCTTGCGTGCGGTGGTCCAGCAATGCGCTCCCCAACCCAGGAGGGAGACGTATGTTGTGTGGATCCTCTGCGGTGTGGGTGCTTGGAAAGGCATGCCCGCCTGGAGGTGGTGCAAGTTTTGCCACCAGGTGAGGGACTTCGCCAAGTGGCGAGTGACCGTGACCCTGTCTCGTAGCTGTGAACGGAGACACCATTGGGCTGTCTGCATGTGCAAGTGGACTAATGGTGTGACATGAACAGTTGAGGCCATGTGGCCTAATAGGCAGAGGAGGCGGTGAGCCGGTAATGACCGGTGGTGTTGAACCTCCTCTGCCAGTTTTATGAGGCAGTCTTCCCTTTCTCTTGGGAGGATGGCCTTGACTTGCAATGTGTTCCAACTGCGCCCTATAAACTCCAGATTTTGGACTGGAGAGAGATGGGATTTGTGGTAGTTGATGACAAATACCAGGTGCTGCAGTAGGAGGGTTGTTCTCCCTGTGGCTTGATTGACCTCTGAGGCCGAACCCCCTCTAGTTAGCCTGTCATCCAGGTATGGGAAGACAA
Organism: Ichthyophis bannanicus; assembly: GCA_033557465.1. Taxonomy (NCBI): domain Eukaryota; kingdom Metazoa; phylum Chordata; class Amphibia; order Gymnophiona; family Ichthyophiidae; genus Ichthyophis; species Ichthyophis bannanicus. The sequence goes on from CM066033.1 coordinate 1,308,367,636, forward strand.
AATCTCCCTGTAGGCGCAGGTGGGCAGCTATCATTGCCAAGGATTTGGTAAAAACTCTTGGTGAGGAGGACAGGCCGAAGGGCCGCACTCTATACTGGTAGTGCCCTCCTCCCACTACAAACAATAGGTACTGCCTGTGGGAGGGGTGGATTAGGATGTGTGTGTGTATGCATCCTTTAGATCCAAGGAGCACAGCCAATTTCCCTGGTGGAGGTATGGCAGCAGTGTCCCAAGGGAAAGCATCTTGAATTTTTCTCTCACCAGAAACTTGTTTAAGTTTCTCAGGTCCCTGAGCAGACCTGCAAGCTCTGAGAGCAGAAGGGTCTGGTGAAGAAGAGGTCGCACAGGCTCTCCTGGGAAGAACTTGGGTGGTAACTGCTGTAAGCAGAGGAGGTATCCCTCCTTTACCACCTGCAGCACCCACTGGTCTGAGGTGACCTCGGCCCATCAGTGTGCAAAGAGTGCCAGGCAGCCCCCCCTGTGGGCTGGTGAAGGTCTCCCAGGGGAGGCGAGACCCTGCCTTGGGAGTCAAAAGCTCCATCCTTGTTGGGCTGGGGCTTCCTTATCCCTGTCTCTTGGGGTGAAAACCCTGTTGCTGGCCTGAGAAGGGCTGGTAGCAGTGGCCCTACTGGAAATGCCCCTTTTCCACAAGGGTTTCTTATGGGGAAAGGAAGAAGTCTTTTTTGAGAGCCTCTGCCGGGTCACCACCTCGGCTTCTATCTCGGCCGCCTTGTCGGCCATGGGTTTGCCGAACAGGTTCTCCCTGGTGAAGAGGACGTCGAGCAGCTTGTCCTGGACCCAATGCTCGAGGTCCGATGACTGTAGCCAGGCCTGGCATCGAACCCCGATGCCTGATGCTGCTACTCGAACTGCTGACTGGAATCCATTGTAGGCTACTTGGGAGAAGACCTTTGAACAGTCCTTGATCCAGGTGGTTAGGGCCTGGAACATTGAAGAGGTTCTCCGACTATCCCTGATGAGAACCCAGACAACTCCTCGGTTAAGACCTTCAAATACAACTCATAGACCTGGATTGGACATCCCAGCATCGAGCCCTGGTAGCACTTGTGCTGAAGGGCATCAAGGGCTCTAGCATCCCTCCTAGAGGGGACAGAAGAGTAATTCTTCTGGCTTTTGAGTTTTTGCATGATTGACTCAACAACTATGGCGTTATGTGGGAATTGGGGCTTATGAAACCCTGGCCCTTTCCGAATGTGGTATATGGCATCGAGGCATCGGCTGAACAATGGTAGTGATGCCGGGGTCTCCCACATTCTCAAATGTAGCTGCTTGAGGATCGGCTGCACTGGCACAATGAGCGTTTCCTTGGGTGGAGACTCAAACTGGAAGATCTCCAGTTCCTCAGTGCAGGGGTCCTCCTCTGCTTCGGTTTGTACCAAGAGGGCTTGGACCATATCTCTAACAAAGTCATGGAAGACCACGTACTCCGGAGGAGAATGGCGCTGAGGCACTGGGGGAGAGGGGTCTGAGGGGATGTCTCAGTGCTGTCTGGGTTCCGAGGAGGCCTCGTCATCTGTTTCCCACTCGGAATTGAGGGGAGACGATGAGTGTGAGGCCTTGTGGCTCCGTGCCTCAAGGCCTGGGCTGAAAGGCTGGGGTCCCCCCCAGAAGACCTGGAGTCTGAGTCTTGGAAACTCGCCAGGGAGGATCGGATTCCTGAGGAACTGGACCGGGACCTCAAGGGCTTACCCGAGGTCAGTGGCGCTCTGAGCTTGGCTCAACAACCAGGGACTCCCTCGCAGTCAGGGGAGTGGTCATCGGGGCAGATGATGCAGATGAGCCAGACATCATTGCCTGCTGTAGCAGTGATATTCTGCTCCATGGCTGCCATTCTGGTTTTAAAGCTTTTGGCGCAGGAACAGAGGATTTCGGGCCTGGCGCCGGCACTCTTGTGACTGTATCCTCGATGAGGACTATGGCTTTGAGGAATCTCGCACGGTCTCCGCCGGTCAAGGAATCCTTCTTGAGGACCTTGGTGGGACATTTCTCAGAGTCACCCGAGTCCCTCCGACTCATTTTACTGGGTTTCCCCAGTGTAACCTCGATGGGCTTCGAGGACCTTTTCTTCTTACGCTTCAGAGGACTCTCGAGCCTCACGAGAGGTGCTGGGCTTGGAACTTGGTGTCGGGGTGGCCAGTGCCATCGGACCTTGGGAACAGCCTCTCCTGCAATTCTGACCTCTTTTTATTGGTTTTAGACATCATGGCCTGGCACAGGTCATAAGTGATGCTATCATGGTCCAGTCCCAGCAGTGTAAGCAGCAGTCATGGGTGTCGGTGACAGACATGGTTTGACTGCAGCCGTCACATTTTTTTAATCCACCGGGAGACATGGTGGGTGACACCCGGCTAGGGTCGACGACCCCCAAGCGAAAAATGGTGCGTACGCCGATCGAGACAAGCCTCGATGAAAAAAAGGGGAAAAGAGCCAAGAACAGCGCCGGACTCGGTGCTCGAAACGGGAAGAGGAACCGGTACGCAAACCAGGAAAAGCTAATTTTGTTAAGGATTTAGCAAGGATTTTTTCCGGGGAAACTGGATGTGAGTCTGTTGGGCTCCGCGGAAAAAGGAGACTGAGCAAGATGGCACCCTTGGGCGGGAAGGGGACCACACATGGGTGGGTAGCATTCTCAAAGGCTTTCTTTGAAAGCTGGCGAAATGCTCCACGCGGGCTCCATCGGAGCCGACATCACCCATTTGTGAGGACTGAATTCCTGCTTGTTCCTGGAGAAAAGTATTTTACCACGTCTCTTGACATTTTTCTTACAAGAAGCAAGGGGAAAATCAATACCTTTGTTTTTCTAGTGGAGGTTCCTGGCACATCAGCATCTTTCTCTTCTTCCTTTTAACAAAAAGGCAGGAGTTACACAGAATACGGTGCTGTGATGCCTATGCAATGTAAAACATTACTATCAACCATGCGGTAAAACTCGTGGGTTTTGTGAAATAGTTTTAGAGAAAGTAAGTCTATAGAATAAATTTTGTATTTTTGTAAACAATCACGGAAGACATTTTTCCTCAGATACAAAATTACTTTTTGATGTTAACAAACTGTTGTATATGTTTTATAATTTCAGGATATCAGAATGGTTATCCGCTCATAATGATTTGTAATCAGTTGTAGCAGCTTATAAAGTAAGGGCCCGATATTCAATGGCAGTGGCTAGCTGTTGCTGCTGCTTAACATTAGACCTGGATATTCAATACTGGAGCTATATCTGGGCCCCGGGAGTGAATATCTGGGTTGCCCAGAATGCAGTGAAGCTAACTGGGAAACGGCGATATTCATCTGCTGCTTGGTTAGCTTCAGTGGCAAAATTTAAGGCCGCCTTTACAGAGCCTGACTTTCGCAGCTTAGCCATAACTTGGCAATGGCTCAATATCACTGCTGCCCGGTTATCGCTAGGTGCCGCCCCTGGAACACCCTGATACTAACTGGTTAGCATCGGCGCATAGCAGAAGTGGTACCTGCGGATATTCCGCGGCACTGTCTGTGTTAGTGCCGCTGAATATTCTGGACAAGGGGATTACCTTGGTTAGCAGGTCTGCTAACCGTGTTAATCCCTTTGTTTTTAAATAAATTGCTCTATGTTTTAAATAAAAGAAATAAACTCTATCCTCAATGAATTTGTAGGAGAGAAAAACTGTGAAGACAACAAAAAAGTATCCTTTATATTTAGTAAATGTGAATAATACTATACTACATATATAGGGCTGCCAAATGGCTCCAGATTTGCCCAGTGGGATTGATCCAGTTCTGGGTTTACCCCATTGCAAACATGAACTTGTAATCTTGCTTTTCTTTCCCTGCATGCAATAGTGTAAACCTGGAACTGGATCAACCCTGGAACCAGTGAGCAACCATAATTATATCTAAGATTGGTCACTCTTTGAAAGCCTTACAAAAAAGTGAGCTAACTAGTGGCTTCCACCTATCAAAGCCAAACTCTATGAGCCAGGAGAACACTTCCTTGTTGAGTCACTGCTATCATATTACATATTAAACAAAACAAATATATAAACAAAGTTGCTTAACTTCAATGGCTGTTTTTCATAGACAGCAGAATAATCAGTCACACAAGTGGAACATGCCAACTTAGTGCATCATATTTCTTGCAAAGCTTTCTGGGCATGCATAGGGCTTCCCATGTGGACCACTAAAATCCTACGACAGCTTAAATTAATCAACTTCAAAACAGGAGGCAGGAGGGCATTAGTGACTGATTATCCTGCTGTCTACAGAGAATATCTGCTATAAATAAGGAACTTAGTTTACTACTACTATTACCACTGTGAAACAGCTACACAAGTGGAAACCTCTATCTAAGTGTTGTATTCCAACAAAAAAGGGGAAAATAATGAACCATCAATGTGTGGAAAAACATAATTTTGAGGGGCAAGCCCCTTAACAATCTATCTAATCTGCTGTGTATGTGTATAGGTTCTTTTGTCTGTCAAGCTTCAAAAATCATATTAGTCCTGACTTTTCATGGTCATGGCTTAAAGGTGGCACAGAGTGGCTTAAAGGTGGCACAGAGTGACTTAAAGGTGGCACGTCGCATGATTGCAGGTTTCCAGAAAGCATAGTTGCTTATCTGTAATGGGGGTTCTCCGTATACACCAGGGGTATGTAGCCTGTGTGCTCAGCTCTCCCCAAGCTCAGAGAAGTCCTTTGGACTTCTTTGAACATGGGTGCCGCTTCTTGCCTTGCTGTACCACTCTGAGTTACCTCACTTGGTTTCAAAGCAGGCAAGCGCAGCATTAAAAAAACCCAAAACACTCAGAGCGGGCCACCAAAAGTAAACCAACGGAGATTCAAAAAGGAGCAGAAGAAGTGAGACAGCTGCGACATATCAAATGTTATGTCTTGCCTTCAGAAGAATGATTGTAGAAATGGCGAGAGAGTTGTATGTTCTTTGTGAGGGGACAGCGGGCAGGTGAGTGTGGCTGCATACCCCTGCTGTATACGGAGAACCTCCGTTACAGGTAAGCAACTATGTTTTCACTGGATACAAGCAAAGGGATTCAGGAAAACTCTAGGTGTGTCCAAAGCTGAGAGCTGTTTGAAAGTTCATCAATATGTGTGGTCTGAAGGAAAACTGGGAGGTGGAGAGTTTAGGCAAAGAGATTCCGCAGTACAGCCTGGCCAAAGGCCAAGTCAGTGGCTGAAGAACAATCCAAGCTGTAGTGTTTTGTGAAGGTATGAACAGATGACCATGTGGCAGCTTTGCAGATATTTTGCGGAGGAATAGCAGCTAGATTAGCCACCGTAGCTGCTGTCGCACAAAGGCAGTAGGGATCTACCTGCCTTGGGGGGCAGGGGGTGGGGGAAGGCCCGCCTGAAGATAAAAAGAAATACAGTCTGCTATCCAGGAGGAGATGGTTTGCTTAGAGGCAGATCTGCCTGGATTGTTTGGGTTAAAAATGGCAAAAAGGTTGAGAAGACTGATGAAGCTGTTTGGTTGCTTGGAGGTAGTAAAGCAAAGCTCGTTTGCAATCCAAAAAAATGTTATTGCTTGTTCTGGAGAATTCAACTTTGCCTCTGGGAAGAAGGCAGGAAGCACTATGGATTAGTTGAGGTGGAAACTGGAGACAGCCTTTGGATGAAACTTAGGATGGGTAATGTCGGCACGCCTCCCTGGTGGCCAGTGGACACCAGGGCAGGTGGGACATAAAAATTTTAATATTAAGATAGGAGAGTCTTTTAAGGGCCAAAAGGCACTTGGTCCTTGTAGTTTTTAGCTCCAATCTTTAAAGAAACCATTAAAGCAGAGTGGTGGGAAAAAGAAGGCTTTTATTCCCTTTACACAGTGGTTCCAATTGTTGGGTTACAACTCAAAGTAAATGTCCTTAATTCAGGTAAGAAAGAAAACTCAGGGTTTAAAGCAAAACTGTTGAATTTCACAGGAATAGCAGTGCTTAGTCAATTAAAGAATGCTCGGTTGGCAATTCAAGCAATTCACAAGTCTGGCAAAGACTCTATGCTACCAGAAACACAGAGTACAATCCATTTCCTGGTCTGATAATTCTCCTGCCAGTTCCACTTGCATTGGCTCATAAAGCGTAGTTACTCACCTGTAACAGGTGTTCTCCAGGAGCAGCAGGAATCAGTCCTCACATATGGGTGACGTCGGCGCCGACGGAGCCCTCGCGGAGCAATTTTCCCCAGCTTTCAAAGAAAGCCTTTGGGAATTGCAGCGCGCATGCGCGGTCGCCTTCCCGCCCAAGGGTGCCATCTTAGCCAGTCAGATGACACAGCTAGAAAAGACAGCATAAAAATTTGCAAAAAAACTAAAGCAGATGATTGCAACTCCAAGGGGAGGAGGGAGGGTTGTGAGGACTGATTCCTGCTGCTCCTGGAGAACACCTGTTACAGGTGAGTAACTAAGCTTTCTCCAGGACCAAGCAGGAAGTCAGTCCTCACATATGGGACTCCCAAGCTTAAGGCTACCGGAGACCATAAGCACAAAAATGAGCTCCCTCTAGCTCAGCAGCACAGAAGGAAGGAATCTTCGCTGAATTATTACCCACCGGTAGCCCACATCCGGGATGGAGGGTAGGAGTTGCTCAAACCTCAAAGAGATTACGGAGGACTGCCTGTCCGAAAGCACTGTCCCTGCGGGACTCCCTCTCGAGACAGTAATGGACCGCAAAAGTCTGGCTCGAAGACCAAGTAGCGGCCCGGCAGATGTCTGCCAGCGGAACAGAGCGGAGGTAAGCCACTGACGTAGCCTTTGCCCGAACGCAATGAGCCGTGACTCGACCTTCCAAGGAGAGTCCGGCTGCCCCATAAGCCCAAGTGATACAGTCCGCAACCCAGATGGACAGAGTACGCTTGGAGACCGGGAGTCCCAATTTATTGGGATCAAAAGACACAAAAAGCTGCGCAGCTTTACGGTGCTCCCGCGTACGGTCAAGGTAGAAGTTCAATGCCCTTCTACAGTCCAGGGTATGGAGGACCATTTCAGCTCGGCTGGAGTGTGGTCTGGGAAAGAAGGTCGGAAGTACCACCTCCTGATTGATGTGAAAAGGGGAGACCACTTTTGGAAGAAATTTTGGGTGAGTCCGTAGGACTACCCTATTTTTGTAGAACCGAGTGTAAGGGGGATCAGACACGAGGGCCTGCAATTCACTCACGCGTCTAGCGGAAGTGAGGGCTATCAAGAACAATGTTTTCCAAGAAAGAAAACGGAGAGAACAGGTAGCCATAGGTTCAAAAGGCGGACAGGTGATCCGCTGCAAAACCACATTCAGATCCCAGTCAGGCGCTGGCGGGCGCAGAGGTGGTTTAAGTAGAAGGAGACCTCGGAGAAACCTCGCTACGAGAGGGTCGCTGGAAAGAGGTCTGCCGTCCACCGGCACATGATGTGCTGAAAGAGCACTGAGGTGAACTTTGACGGAGTTGGACTTAAGTCCCAGATTAGAGAGGTATAGCAAGTACTGCAAGATCACCGACACCGGGCAGGAGAAGGGATCCTGGGACTGTTGGGTACACCAAACGGAAAAGAGACGCCATTTAAGGGCGTAGCATTTGCGGGTAGAAGGTCGCCGAGAAGCTAGGACGACCTCTTCCACCTCTGCCGGCAGGAGAAGGGGAGCAAGGACTACCCTCTCAGCAGCCAGGCCATTAGATTGAGAGATCTGAGGTTGGGGTGTAGTAGAGACCCCTGATCCTGAGTGAGGAGATCCGGTTGTAACCCCAGAGGGAATGGATCCTCTACCGCCAATTGCAGCAGGAGTGGAAACCACGGCTGTCTGGGCCAGCGAGGGGCCACCAGGATCATGGAAGCTTTGTCTCGGAGAACCTTGAAAAGAGTTCGAGAGACTAGCGGGATGGGAGGAAAAGCATACAGAAGGCTCTCCGACCATGAGAGTAGAAAAGCGTCTGCCGCAACTCGAAGGGGATGTGGCTGACGAGAGCAGAAGCGAGGAAGTTGCCGGTTGAGAGGGCTGGCAAAGAGATCCATCGTGGGGAGGCCCCACTTTAGAAAGAGCTTCTGAACTACCAAGGGATCCAGGCGCCACTCGTGCGGCTGGAGGATCCTGCTGAGTTTGTCCGCCAGGCAATTTTCTTGGCCTGGGAGATAAACTGCCTTGAGAAGAACGCCGTGACTGACGGCCCAAGAGCAGAGCGTCTGTGCTTCCCGACAGAGAAGGAAGGAGCCCGTGCCCCCCTGCTTGTTCACGTAGAACATGGCAACTTGATTGTCCGTCTGGACAAGGACGGACTGGTGAGAGGTCAGGTGGGAGAAGGCCTTGAGAGCCAGGCGGATCGCTCTGAGCTCCAGGAAGTTGATCTGCTGAGCAGACTCCCACGTGGTCCAGAGGCCCTGAGTACGTGCCCCTTGGCAATGTGCTCCCCAGCCCAGGAGGGACGCATCTGTCGTCAGCACCTGGGCCGGCTGAGGCGGCTGAAAAGGCATGCCGAGTACCAGGTTGGGCCGATGAAGCCACCACTGGAGAGACGAGGCCAGCGGCTCGGAGACGCGCACTAGGTCTGCTAGGCCGCCTGTGGCTTGTTGCCACTGCTTGCGAAGACACCATTGAGCAGGCCGCATATTCAGGCGGGCATTGGGGGTCACATGGACGGTGGAAGCCATATGGCCGAGTAGTCTCAGGAAGCGCCTGGCGGAGACCAGGGGCTGGCTGCGAAAACGGTCGGCTAGGTCCATGAGCCGTTGAGCCCTGTCGAGCGGTAGGAAAGCTCGTGCCTGAGGAGTGTGCAGCCTTGCGCCGATGAACTCGAGATCCTGTGAGGGGAGCAAAGTGGACTTTGCGAAGTTTATGACAAAGCCCAAGTACTGCAGAAGAGTCACCGTGCGGCGTGTGGCGTTGGTGACCTCCGGAGCGGACGCTGCTCTGATGAGCCAGTCGTCGAGGTACGGAAAGACATAGAGGCCGTGAAGCCGGAGATGGGCCGCCACCACCGCGAGACATTTTGTGAAGACTCGCGGTGCGGAGGATAGGCCAAAGGGCAGTACTCTGTACTGGTAATGATTTCCTGCCACCACAAACCTTAGGTATTGGCGGTGGCTTGGGTGGATGAGGATGTGCGTGTAGGCATCCTTTAGATCCAAGGAGCATAGCCAATCTCCCTGCTGGAGGTAGGGCAGAAGGATTCCAAGGGTAAGCATTTTGAACTTTTCCCGCACGAGGAACTTGTTGAGGTTGCGCAAGTCCAGGATGGGTCTGAGGCCTCCTGTCCTTTTTGGTACTAGAAAATACCTGGAATAAAAGCCTTGACCTCTCAGGTGGTGGGGCACCGGTTCCACCGCCTGTTCCTGTAGAAGACCTGCTAACTCCTGAAGGAGTAAGTCACTGTGCAGAGGGAGTCGTGGAGGTTCTCCCGGGAAATGGGAGGGAGGGACCTGGTGGAAGTGGAGAAGATAGCGCTCTCTCACGACTTGAAGCACCCAGGCATCTGAAGTGATGTTGGACCACCTGTGGGCGAAGTGAACCAGCCGGCCTCCGGTGCTGGGGGGAGCCAGCGGAGGGGGAGAGGCTATGCTGAAGGAGTCAAAAGCCCCCACCCTGCTGAGCAGGGGCTGGTGGTGCAGGCTTGGGGGCTTGCTGCCTACGGAACCCGTTACCCCGTCCCTTGGCCTGCTGGCCCTGTTGGGGAGCTGCGGGGGCCTGATATTGGGGGTAGTGTTTATAGGCAGCTGCCTTTCTCGGGTAAAAGGACTTCTTTCCCGAGCCCTTCTTTTTCTGGGAAGGGGCGGAGGTCTTCCTAGAAAGCCTAGTCCTGGTGAGAGTCTCAGTCTCTAGTTGTGCAGCCTTTTCGTCCATAGGTTTGCCAAAGAGGTTGTCACCTCGGCAGGGGACATCGACCAACTTGTCCTGCACCCAGGGCTCAAGGTCAGACGACTGAAGCCAAGCCTGTCGGCGGGCACCGATGCCGGCTGCGGCCACTCGAGCCGATGCTTCAAAGCCATCATAGGCTGCTCGGGATATGAATTTTGAGCATTCCCGAATGCCAGTGGACAAGGCTAGGAACCTCCGCAAAGGTTCCTCGGACAATCCAGCGGAGAATCCGGCTAGCTCTTTAGCCAGGTCTCGGAGATACATGCCCATGTATAGCTGGTAGGTCTGGACACGACACGCAAGCATAGAGCCCTGGAAACACTTCTTACCAAGGCCATCCAGGTTACGGGCCTCCCTGCCAGGAGGCACCAAGGAGTGCATCTTCTGGCTCTTAAGACGATGCATGGCCGATTCCACTACCATGGAATGGTGTGGTAGCTGTGCTTTTTGGAAGCCAGGGCTCTTGCGGACTCGATAGATAGAATCGACCCGCTTGCTCAGGACCGGCGAGGAGGCCGGACTCTCCCACATGCGGAAGAGTAGTCGTTCCAGCATGGGAGGAACCGGTACAGTAAAATGTTCCCTGGCGGGAGAGTCATACTGGAGGGCGTCGAGCTCTTCGGCTCGAGGCTCCTCCTCGGGATCCGCAGGGAAGGCCAAAGCCTTGGCCATATCCCTGATGAGGTCCGAGAACCGAGCATCCTCCGGAGGGGACTGCTTCCGAGGTTCGGACTCAGGCGAGTCCGAGGGGACACACCGAGTCCGAAAAGAATCAGGTGACTCTTCCTCTTCAGACTCCCAGACCGACTCCGAGGAGGAATCGGTGGGGTCGGCCCGGGCAGGCAGCGGCGCCGGCTGCCCCGACGCCGAGGGAGTCGGCGGCGACGACCTCGGTCCCGAACGGGAGGCCGAGGGTGACCTCGACCGAGGATCGACTCGAGGATCGGCTCGGTCTCCGGGGTCGACTTAGACGTCGACGTCCCGGCGGTCGGGGCAGCGGCGCCAGCGAGGCTAGCGAGCAGTGCCCGCTGCTGGTCCATGAAGGCAGACAGTCTGCTCTCCAAGGCCGTCAACCTGAGTCCGACCTCAGGTGACCCAGCAGCCCCCGACTCGGGCCCCGACGGCGTCGGGCCCGACGTCGGCGGTCTCGGAGGCGAGTCCAGGAGGACCACAGGACTTACCCGAGCAGGCAGCTCCGACTCCATGCGAGGTCGCTTCGAGAGGTGCTCCTTCTCCAAGGACCCGGGACGGCTATCGGGGCTATGCGACCTGGCCCTCGCGGAGCCAGGAGCATCCACCGACGCCGCCCTCGCGGGTTTCACCTTCCGTCGATGGTCCCCGGAGGGAGAACCCCTGTCGGAGGAACTCCGGCGGCGGTCAGAGCTGGAACCTCTGGACGCCGAGGCCTCCGACGAGGTCCGGGTACGGCTGGGGTCAGCGAAGATCCTATCCCGCTGATGCCGCCGACTTCTCAACGCTTTGGAGGACATTTTGCCACAGGCCCCACAGATCATTTCTTCATGATCCGGGCCCAGGCAGCGGAGGCAATTATCGTGTGTGTCAGTTAGTGACATATTTCGGTCACACTGACCACACCGCTTGAAACCACTGGCAGCCATCGGGGGAAAAAGGGCCCCTGCGAGGTCAAAAGACCGGGCTGCCAGTGAAAAAACCGAAAACGAAACTGACTAAATCAGAAAAACCGAAAAAGAAGAAGAGGACTCGTGACCGGCGTCGCGAGTCCGGGCGGGAAGAAAACCGGCGTCGAATCGAAGGAAAAAAGAGAATATTACGAATAAAATCAACTTTTTCGCGGGGACAAGACGGGTACGTCTGTAGGGCTCCGCGGAAAAAAGAAGACTGGCTAAGATGGCACCCTTGGGCGGGAAGGCGACCGCGCATGCGCGCTGCAATTCCCAAAGGCTTTCTTTGAAAGCTGGGGAAAATTGCTCCGCGAGGGCTCCGTCGGCGCCGACGTCACCCATATGTGAGGACTGACTTCCTGCTTGGTCCTGGAGAATCAGATATGTCTGACTCTGTATCCCTAGTTTCTTGGGAAACACCTCCAGGGGTTTTGTATATCTCTTGCAGTACTTGCCAATGTCCTTGGCCTAGCCTAGGGCGTCGGCCACGTGCTGTATTAGGATTAAATGTGTTTTCTCTTCTTAGAGGTTTTATAGCAGCTTTACCAGAGTCTTTAACATTTATAGCTTTCTTCACAGGCATATATTTATCATACCTTGTATTGCAGCAACAAGCAGGTAAATGGCTTTCTTCAATTGCTTGCCTCTCACAGTCAGCAGCTTGATGAAATCCTTTTCTTTGAAAGTTTGGTTTACCTTGCATCCTTTGAACCCATTCTCCTGGTAAGCGCCTGCTTCTGCATAAGCCCAGCTCCTGGCTTTCCTGCTCAGCGTGGCTTAGCTTCTCCAGCTGATTCTCCTTTTGCTTCTGCTTGTAATTAGTGCAGTGCTTTTGCCTCTTCGGGCAAACAGCTCTCTCTCTAGCTTGAGCTGGTCCCTCCTTAGGTCCTTCCTCAGCTCCTGGTGAGTCACCTCTCACTCCTGGTGATCCTCTAGCTCCGGAGAAATCAGGCTTCCACTTCAACCTCTCTCCTCTCCAGTCTTCCACTCTCCCCTTATAAAGCACTCCTGCCTTTGAGGATTGGGAGCTGGCTGTCAGTTCCTCGTGACCAGCTGGGCGTGGCCCTTCAATCTCTCTGAATGCCCTCCTGCTCCCTCAGCTGGTTCCTGCGAATATTGCAACTTGTGCACATCTTTTTTTCTCTGAAAAACAGCTTCTTTTTTCTCCTCTGGGCTTTCATCAGCCCTCGCTGCATTACAGTAAGTAGTAGTACCTTGTCACTATCTACACACAGTCTACCCAGTGCAATTAGTGCACAACACAGCGGCACGAATAATCTCTGGCACCACAAGAAACACCCACATAACCCCAACCCTGAAATATCTGCACTGGTTACCAGTACTAGAAAGATCCAAATTGATTTAACGATAAGGCGGTATACTAAATCCTTCTAAATAAATAAATTCAAATAATTGATCATCATTTTTAAAATAATTCACCATCTAGCACCCGTCAGCCTCCAACCTCTGATCAATAAGGAACCACAAAAACATGTATCCGACAAACATCAAACAAAAACTTAATAATCATACCAAAGGCTAGAACAAAAGTCAAGAAAATAACATGCAACGGGCATTCTCCGTTTATGCTCCAACATTGTGGAATGCTCTCCCTGAGAACATAAGAGCTATCAGAGACCTACAAGACTTCAGAAAAACCATAAAGACACTCTTCTTCTCAGAATGTTATGCCACAACTACATGATGCATGACATTTAAAACTGATCATATCCACTCCCCCAACCCTATCCCATGCCCACCCTTCCCCTCCCCTCTTCATTAGTATTAGTATATTGTATGACCTAGGTTTTAAAATGTTTTATGTGTAACCCTTCAAGTTCTTATCCCTGTTCAATGTAAAGTTCTGTTGTTGTAATGTAAACCGCCTTGAATTTAGATGAGGTGGTATAAAAAAAACCTGTTAAATAAATAATAAATAAATTGTGTGTATGGAAGATAACGCACAACAGCTTAGAGTTTGCTGACATGTCTGCCAGAGGTGGTGATGATGAGAAAAATAGTTTTACAAGTAAGATGCTTTAAAGAAGCAGACCAGAGGGACTCAAAGGGGGCTTTCACAAGTACTGAGAGAACTACATTGAGATCCAAAGCTGGAGCAGGGGGTTTCAGAGGAGGCTTAGTGTTCATGAGGCTCTTCATGAAGCGAGAGATGAGAGGATGCATGGAAATTGATTTGCCATCCTAATGACTATGGGAAGCAGCAATGGCGGAGAGATGTAAATGAACTGACGAAGTCTGCAGTCCAGATTCAGACAAATGGAGAAGATAAGTGAGAACATGGCTGAGGGGACACATGACAGGTTCCAAACCCCGTGACGAAGTCCAATGAGAGAAACGAGTCCATTTAAAGCCATAGGAACACTGTGTTGAAGGGCGCCGGGATGCCTGAAGTATAGCTTGGAAATCAGCTGGCAGGATAGAATGGGCAGGATACTTTAGCCAGTCACTTTCCAAGCAGTTAGAGCCAAAGATTGTAGGTTGGGGTGAAGGAGGTGATCATCCTGCTGTGTCAAAAGGAAAGGATGAAGTGGTAGAGGCCAGGGACTGTTCCGATTCATGGCAAGGATATGCGGATACCACATCTGTCTGGGCCATCATGGGCGATGAGGATAAGCATCTCTCTGTCCGCTCGGTCCTTGAGCAGTATCAGAGGAATGAGAGGAAAAGGCGGAAAAGCATAGAGTAGGCGATCCACCCGAGAAATGTGGAAGGCATCTGCTGCCCATCTACCCGGGCTGAGGCGAAGGGAACAGTAGAGGGGACACTTGTCATTGTTCTCTTATGCAAAAAGATCCACTTCGAGAGTTCCACAGGCCTGAAAGATGAGGATGAGGACCAAGGGGTCCAGAGACCATTTGTGCGGATTGAAACGTCGACTGAGGGAGTCCGCTAGCTGGTTGTATACTCTGGGAAGGTAAGTTGCAGTGAGGAAACCTCTGATGGATTGGGCGTAGAGCCATAGGTGGACAGGTTCAAGGCAGAGTCGAAGGGAAGTGGAGCCACCCTGCTTGTTGATGTAAAACATGGTGACCTGATTGTCGGTTTGCTCAAAGAGCGAACTGTTGAGGATCCAAGAGCAAAAGACCTGAAGGGCATAGGAGACTGCATGCATCTCCAGCAGGCTGATGTGTAGAGAAGACTCTTTGTTGGACCAATGACTCTGAGTCATGAGATGCATGAGATGAGCACCCCAGCCCATGTGAGAGGTATCTGTGGTTAAAGTAAGTTGGTGTGGTGGTTGAAGAAAAGGACGCCCTACTGTCAGGCTGGACGGATGGGTCCACCACTGAAGAGACTGACGCAACTGATGATTTGGTCTGGAGAGAAGAACCTGGCAGCGAAGGGGCTGAGTATGCTGATTCCAGTTCAGTCTGAGGTGCCACTGGAGAGGTCGCATATAAAGGCATGCAAACAGAACTACGTGTATTGAGGCTACCATGTGACCCAACAGGCGCAGGATGTTGCAAGAGAGGCCTGTGGAAAAGCCAGCAATCGAGTTGTGAGCTGTTGTAGAGTGATTATTCTGCTTGGAGGAAGATAAGCTCGGGCAAGAGTTGTGTTTAAGTGAACTCCGATGAAGTCCAGAATCTGAAGAGATTCCCACTTGGACTTTTGGAAGTTGATAATGAAGCTGATGATGAAGCGGAGCTATTGAATGGACGGAGTCGAGGCCTTCTCAGGACCTGTGATGAGCCAGTCGTCCAGATAAGGGTAAACACACAGACCTTGTTTGTGCAAGTGTGTTATGGCGACCGCGAGGCACTTCGTGAAGACTCTTGGAGCTGAAGACAGCCCGAAGGGTAGCATACTGTATTGGTAATGCTCTGACTTGAAGCGGAACCAAAGGTACTTCCAATGACAAGGATGAATGGGAATATGGGTGTAGGTGTCCTTGAGGTCTAGAGAGGCAAGCCAATCGTCCTGTCGTAAGAGGGGTAGAATGGTGGCTAGGGACGCCATCCTGAACTTTTCTTTCTTGAGACAGAGGTTGAGGTTCAGAGGCTGAGAATAGAGCGAAGCCCTCCGGACCTTTTGAGAATAAGGAAGAACTGGGAGTAGAAGCCCTGTTTGTGTTCGGATTTCGGAACAGTCTCGATTGCATGGCTGAAAAGTAAGCTCGATATCTTCTCCTCCAGAATGGGTAGGTGGAGGGGAGGAATCCTGCTTGGCGGGGGTAGTCCCCGAAGGGGGGTGGCCATGAAATTCAGTTTGTAACTAGCTGAAATGATGCTGAGGTCCCAGTGATCTGTGGAGATGGAGCGCCAGGTGTCCTAGAAGTGCTGAACTTGTCCTCCCTCCAGATAGCTGGTCAAAAACTGGAGTTGTCTTGGAAGGTTATGCTGAAGCGATGGAAAGCACAGTTACTTACCTGTAACAGGTGATCTCTGGGAACAGCAGGAATTAGTCTTCACATATGGGTACGTCAGTACCGACGGAGCCTGCACGGGAATGCTGCCCAGCTTTCAATCAGAAAGCTTTTGGCAGCATCCCTCGCGCCTGCGCAGTGACTTCCCGCCTTCTCCACAGCCTCTCTTCAGTTGAGTTTCAGAGCTGAGACAAAGGCGAGGAGAGAAAAGGAAAGAATTAGAAGATGCAACTCCTAGGGGAGGTGGGAGGGTTGTGAAGACTAATTCCTGCTGTTCCCAGAGATCACCTGTTACAGGTAAGTAACTGTGCTATCTCCAGGAACAAGCAGGAATGAGTCTTCACATATGGGGACTCCCTAGCTGGAGATGCCAGGGGGAGATCCCATAAAAATGCAAGTGCCTGGATCAGGGGTGCATTTTGTCTCCAGGAATCCCCGGCATCCAATGTGGGATGGAGGGTAGGAGTTGACAATAAAGGAGCTGTGAGGAAAGAAACAGCACAGCCAAGGACTAGAGGGTCCTACAGACTACAGGAGTCCTTGGTATATATGATGAGTAGCATTAAACACATTTAATGTACACTTAAAATATGCAGCTTACCTACTGTATTGTAGGAAGTAGGATGGAGTCTACTGGATAAGCAGTGGCTGAATCTTCAAGGTGACCTCCCAGTAGTGAGGATGAAGGTCCAGACCTGGAGGTAGTAGACGATCCAGGTGTCAACTGGGTAGGATTAGACGTCAGGTCTTCTATGGAAAGCTTTATGGAAAAAAGCTGAAAACTCCTTTAGGCATAAGGTTATTAACATTGAGGACTAAAGGAAGAAGACTGACGGAGTTGGAGAACTAGCCCAGTCCTGGCAGGAAGAGGGGAACTGGAAAAAACCCCTATTCCTAAGTAGAACAGGTGTGTACTCAAAGATAAAGATGTACACCGTTTTTCCTAGCTGGTGAGAGATAGGAAAAAATATTGAAGCTGGATGCTTCAAGGTTAAAGAAAAAATGGGAAATGTTAGCACCAAGTGGTTGTTGGGGCTTAACACGTCCTGTATCATAATTTGGAATGGGACGTAGGGCAATAGACTGTCTAAAACCTCTAAGAGGTAAAACAAGTAGTATAGACAGTAAGGGTGATAGTGAAGACGATTGACCAACCCTTGAGAAGCCCCCCATGCAACACATATATATGGGGAGATATATATGTGGCTTGAATAGATATATATATATTAATATATATACATACATAATATATAAATATACATATGGAAATTTGTGGGGCATGGTTTAGCACCACCAGAGTAATGATATAAGTATGTAGCCTGATAAGGAGATGCTACATACAAGACAACAGATTGAGATACATGTCTACCATGCAGCCCCATAATTGTACATGGGGAATAGAAAAGAAAAAGATTCTGCATCCTACAAGAGGGTGAGCCTACTTGGGATATGTATAGAGAATCTATTTTCATGGAGTGAGGGATGCCGGAAGGCTATCCAACTAGTTATCCTGTGATGTTCTGGTAAGAACAGATGAAGATAGGAATCTGTAAGGAACAATGCGGGATTTCCACAGAACACTGACATGGTGGATGTCTTGGATCTTCACGTAGAAGAGCTGAGATTACGTGGTAATACCCCAATTTAAAAAAAGGGGGGGTGCGGGGAACCCTCTCAGGTATAGGAAGGGTTTATATATAAGTTCTTCTCTAATAAAAGAGGAACTTCAGAGACAAGGCCAATGCTCTGTAGCAAGGCCCCCATAGTAGAAAGCTCCTCTGAAGATTGCAGAGAGCATTGTGCAGGAGAGCTATGAGATAAACTGACTGAAAGTCAGGTAGGTTGCCATATCCTAGAAAAGGAGATGGGTAGAATGATGTGAGAAAGTCTAAACAAGTAGGAGGATCCAAGACAGCTTGGAATCACTACTGAGGGTAGACAAAGGTTTGAACAAGAGACTGGAACTTGGATAAAGTTTCAGCAAGAGAATTACTGTAACTCCTGCAGGCAGAGCTGCTGACGGAAACAGCAAAGAGACCATCGTGTTGAAAAAGAAAAAACAGACAAGAAAAAGGAGGGGATATCTGCTATCCTTGTCTGGGAAACGAGCTTGCCAGAGAAGTAGTTCGGTATGGTAGTGCTCAAGTAGTTGTAGGGTGACGTACCCATGGGGAAGTCAACTGAGGAAAAAATGTTCAGTTGGGATAGAGACTATCAGGTGATAGTTACAACTGCTCTTCTAGAGAGTAAGAAGAGGAGAAGTGTGTAGTCCCTGAACAAAATAATTGTTGTTGTTTTTTTTTTTGACAGGGTAGTACACTGAAAAAACTTCTGAGATGCAGAAGGAAAGTGTAAGTTACAATTCCCGGTCCCTATGGTTGCTGGGAATGCGGAGACTGGCCAGAACTGGAGGCCTGCAGACTAGGTTGAGGCGTCTCTTGTTTAGGTACAGCCGAATAATGGGCAGGAGAGGAATTAAACTTTCTTTTCTTAGGGAAAGAAGGTTTGGCAGGACATTTCCTACTCTTTGAAGAAGGAGGCGGCTTAGAATGGTTTCTAGTGGAAAAAGAGTCAGTGGAGCATTGAGCAACCTGACGTAAAGCCTCCTTATTGAAAAGACTTTCCCCTGTACAAGGAGAATGAGCCAGTATAGTTTGTGCCCGTTTGTTCAAGTCTGAAGCCTCAAGCCAGGCTCTGCGACGTGCTGCAATGGCAGTAGCAGAGGATCTGCTAATGGACTCAAAAGAGTCTATAGAAGCACGAGACAGGAACCAGGATATATTCCGACTGTGATTAATGAGCAAGGAATAATCAGCAGCTTTGGGCTGTGGTAAAAAAGGGGTCAAGAGAGACAATTTCTCTGTGACTTCCTGGAGTGTTAGACTCATGTGAAAAATATATGAGAGAACTCTGGAAGCCAGCATAGAGTTTTGGAAGGCCTGACGGCCAAAAGCATCAAGTGTCCTTGAAGAACGACCTGGCGGAAAAGAAGAATGCTTCTTCTTGCTCTTAACTTTTCTCAGTGCTGATTCCACTACAAGGGAACGATGAGAAAGTTGAGGTTTTTGGAACCCTGGAGAGGGTGGCACTGGGTACCTAACCTCAAGGTCAGTAGAAACTTGAGGAAGTCGTAAGGGTGATTTCCATATCCTGAGAAGGAGATCCTGCAGAGCAGGATGTAAAGGAAACTGTATATTTTGCATTTGTGCCGGTGAGCCATGAGTAGGATCACAACCAGGGATAGAAATATTAAGAAAGGCTGCCATATCCCGGAGAAAAGTCTGAAAAGACTGATCTCCTATGGGAAGTATTCCTGGATAGGCCAAAGAAAGAGCCAGAGGACGGACAAGGTACTGCACCAATGCCAGGTATGGGTTCCAAACTAGGCATCGGTGCAAGAACAGGCATCAACATCGCTACTGATAAAGGACTAGTAGGTGAAGTAGCCATCGGGAACTGCTGTAGTGGTACCGAGATCATGAGGGAGTTATGGCTAGGATCTTCGGAACTACCTATTTGGAAACAACAGGAGTCGGTTCCGGGACGCGTCGGTACGCAGTCCTCTAGACTTGATATCGATTCAAGACTCGGTATCGAAGAGAGCGAGGCTAGAGATGCATGTCTCAACAGTTTCGACGCCGGTGGTAGGATCGGCGATGCCGATAGCACTAAGGCAGCCTGGGTGACATCGATCGATACCGACGGTACCGAGGATACCTGATGAGCACCCATCCATACCGATGCCGATGCTAGGGTATCGGAACCGATCGACGCCGGTACCGTCCCAGAGCATGGCTGAGATTGAGGGAAGTCAATGCGGTGCGTATCGATCGGTCCCGAAGGTACCGAGGATGCCCGATGACGATCCCTGGTGAAGAGTAGAGTACTCGACACCGGTGCCGATGCCGGAGGCTCGGTACCGCTCGAAGCGGATACCACCACCGCGCATGGCTCAGGCATGTTCTGTGAGGGGTGAGCCCCAGGAACATCCTGAAACCCCTTTAACACTTTGGAGCCCGAAGACTCCCGCAGGGGTAATGCCAATGGGTTCTTGAGGGCAAGGCCGGACCTGTCACCACGCTGGGCATGGGACATACCACTCAAGCACTGGCTAGTCTTAACAGACTGTTTTTGGGTTACCTGATCCTGTGAAGATGAGAAACCGGGTACCCTCACTGCCGAAGCAAAAACGGTATCGAGGGAAACTCTAAATACTGAAGGTTTTCTCACAAGATTATCTCCTGACAAGTCAGGGGAAAAAGGGTCAGGACCCACACAGTTGAGACACCAACTATTGGTGTCTAAAAAGAAACAGGTGTTTCCACACCGGATGCACTTCTTAGGAAAAGAAGGCTCCATAATGAAAAAGGCCTAGTAGGCCTAAGAGTTAAGGCAAAAAAAAAAACTGAAGAAAAGTTTTTCAGACTTTAGCCCAAAAACCACCGGCGGTACCGGGAAAAACAGTCGCGACCACAAGAAAACAAAAAATTAAAATAATTAAAGCAATTAAAAGAAAAGTTTCTGCGGTGACAGGAGGACGTCCTGCCGGCTCCGCGGAAAAACGAAAACTGAAGAGAGGCTGTGGAGAAGGCGGGAAGTCACTGCGCAGGCGCGAGGGATGCTGCCAAAAGCTTTCTGATTGAAAGCTGGGCAGCATTCCCGTGCAGGCTCCGTCGGTACCGACGTACCCATATGTGAAGACTCATTCTTGTTTGTTCCTGGAGATAGCTGTTTCCTCTCCCTTTGTCTCGGGCATTGAGGATAAGCGGGTGAAGGCTGATGCTATATTGGAGGCCTGGAATAAGGCTGAAAATGCAGTCGAGGGTAATACTGCTGGAAGTACTGATAAGGGTATGCTCTCCTGGACTAAGGGTATGGAGGACGGCAGGACTGCTGGGCTTGCTCCGCCAGTTGAGCTGAAAGTTCACGTACTGTGGAGGAATGGTCTTTCATGTCTGAGACAGCATCCTGTACCTTGAAGCCAAAGAGGTTATCTCCTTGACAGGGAGTGTCTGCCAAGTGGTCATGAAGATCCTCCCTGAGACCAGAAACATAGAGCCAAGCTGTCTGTCGCACAAAGATGGACATAGCTATAGTTCGGGCAGCCAGATCAAAAGCATCATAGTTAGCCCAAATTATATGATAAAGGGACTCATGTAGATTGTCTTGAAGGCACTGATCCTCCGGTGTTGATAAGAACGTCGGGTCTGGCATCCGTGAGAGAAGATCGTGATGGTATTGAAGTATCTGAAGTTGATGTGCTAGTATTTTCATGGTTAGCATACCACTCTGGAAAGTTTTCCTGCCAACTGAGTCAAAGGTCCATTGGTCCTTTCCTGGAGGGGTTTGGGCATGAGCTTTGGCGGACTGAGCATTTTTGAGGACCGACTCAGAGACTACAAACTGATGAGGAAGCTGTTGATATTGGAAACCTAGTACAGACATGACTTTGTATTTAAGATCAAGGTGATGAGTCATGGGGTGTACCGATGTTGGTGTGCTACACACTGATGTCAGGAGATCTTGCAAAACCTGGGGAACTGGCATGGTTAGGATCTCTTTGGGTGCAATACAAGCCCTCAAGATGGATTGGAAATCCTTCTCATTAGTAGGGGTTTGAGACTCACTGAGGGCCAGCTCCCTAAATAGCTTCTAGAGAAATTTTGAGTAAGAGAAATGTTTAAGAGGTTTGTGCTCTATCACTGAAGGTGACGCCTCCTTAATATCTCCCGAGAGGGAGGGTGCTGTATCCACTGGTGGGAGTAGGATGAATTTGCTGTCAAATAGACATTGTTCTCCAAAAGATGTGGATTTTGGCAGTCCACAAGGGGTGGGGCTTATGTTTATGGGGTGCGACTCTCCGGAGCTATGAGGTATAGCTGGTTCGCTCTTGCGTGTATATTTGGACTTAGCTTTATGTTTCTGACCTACCAGTGTATCCGGCCTCAGGAGCCAATCGCAGAGGTCGGGTGAGGAGGAGAAGGAGAAGGAGGAATTGTGCCTCTGGCCTGATGTTTGAGGCTCTGGGCTGCTCTGTTCAATGCTGGCGCCAGTAGGGATTCTGCCTCCGAGTGTGCAGCAGCCCCTTCAGATCCTAATTGTGCCTTGTCTTGGCCCGATGGGACTGGTGTAGAAGTCATGCTGAATGAACTAGTCTGCCAGCACTGGAACTGCTCTGGGGGCTGCTTTTTTTTTTTTTTTTTTTTTTTTAAGACACAGCACTGGTTGAAGAGGACTCTGTGCAGATACCTCCTTGTTAAATAGCAGAGAAGTTGGAGTGGAGGAAGGGAACCTCCCCCATCGGCCACCGCTGAAGAAACTCATTGAATGTGCTGTCTCCGTGATGTTCTTTAGTGAAGAAACAGCAGGGACAAAAACCCAGACGCTTATTTTTTGGTAAAATGAAAGTACTGGAGGGCAGTTGGAAAACTGCAAGAACTGACAAACTGTAAAAGAAAGAAAGAAAATTAAAATACCGCAAACCTGAAGGAGACGGGGGAGAGCCATGCTGCACAGCCTGTGTGGAACAGAAAAACTGAGGCAGCTCAGCTCAGCGCAGGGCAGGGCGGCAAGGTGGGAAGCAGCGCGCAAGCTTGGGGAGAGCTGAGCACCCAGGCACTATTAGCAGACAGCACCCACGGTATGCCTGCATCCTCTTGCTTGTATGCGGAGTAAGAACCCTGGTGCATTGACCCTGGCATATAGATCATCACAGCAAAAACTAAACTAGGTATGCTGGGAAAATTATAAGATGAAACAAATCTACAATGAATGAAGGCTCATGGCGATAGGAGGGAACTGCTAAGTTAAAAAATGTTCCAAGAGAACCAAATTTGACTATAGTTCTCTGAAAATTAACAGGTCCATGTGCTTTGGCCTTGGACTTTAGATACTTCTGTATTTGGATGGAGTTTATAAATAAAAATAATAGTATAGATAAAAATTATGTGACAGTAAGAAGGATCTTATCTGCAGCATCTTACCTCCTCCTCAGAGTCAGACAAAACTTTCTTCTTCATGCTGTTGTACAGTGGAATTATATCATAGCAAGACTGGTCTCTGCATAGAAATAAATATACTTTTATTTTACAAAATCCAACCTTTTCTCCCCAACAGAAATCTCTGATCCACGCAATTATGTCCCAATTTAAAAGAGGACACAAGTGCAGATTTTTGAAAATTTATTGGTTAAAAAAACAAACAAACCACAACTTCAATTACTATAGGACAAAGATTCTCAAACTGTGAAGCCATTCTCTCTAGAAAGAGTCAAGCATATAAGAGAGAAGGCATACATTACATGTCTGTTGGCTATCACTAATTCTATGAAAATTCTGATAAGTTGTTACACAAAATCACTATGCTAGAAAAAAATAAAAATGTAAAACATAATGCTGGGCCAGATGACCCTTTTTTCTGCTTCAATTTTGAAACACAGATGATATTGGCATGTAAGGACCACTTTGTACACTCAGTGTGCCTATACTGTACAGTTACAGATCTTATGCAGTCTCTGCTCTTCTACTTTCCTTATTTTTTCACTGAAGTTTTTTTCTCTCTTCCAACTTTGCTCATATTTTGCCACTGCTATGGTAAAAAAGATCATGTAATCAGGCAATACCTATATTTTAACTTACAGAGAACATGTATTTAGGTAAAATAAACTATGAACTCAATATGCATCTTGCAGTTAGGCATTCAGCAACCTTTACATAAAAGACATGTATCCACAGCAGTATGGAGAGGATAACTGAGAAGAACGGATGGGATCCATAGTTTTCCTGCTGTCATACAGCAGAGTTGTTTACTTATAACAGAGATCTCTATAGACAACAGGATAAATCAGACACAACTTGGTAATATCATCCAATGGCATGGATATTGAGTAGTTCTCTCTGAGCTCAGAAGCTTCTAGCATGCATAACCATTTATGTACATTGCTATCCCTGTGTTATAACCTCAGTTAACCCTGGGAGTACCGATGGTGTCAAAAGTGACTCCATTGCAAGTTTCACAGCGCGTATCTCGGAAACTAGTTGTTCAAGAATGCAATCTTTTTATGACTTTTCACATGTCAATATTCTCTTTATACTGCGCCATGAGAGGAATAATTTTCATCCGCTAGGTGATGCTAGTGATGAATTGCAGCACAGAGTACCAGTGGGGTCATTTTTGACCCCAGTTGCTTACGTCTGGTTTGGATCATGATACAATTTGTAGTTTGGTGAATTTTTTGATCTGACAAAGGTATTTATCATTAATTATGTATCATTTACTTTTTGTACTCTTATTTTATGAAAATTACACATTTTCTGTAATTGATATCATACGTTCTCTCATTATTTCCGATAAAATCTAAAGGCTTTCAGCTCGTTCATCACGATTATTGTACACCTATAGTAAAACTGCTTTGCGTTTTATTCAACTTTATCTTTATTTATTTTAGGTTATTGTTTATGATGTGAAAAAAAAGTATTCAGCTGCCCAAGTAAGAGAAATATTGCAACGAGATGCTGACAGTGACGGCTCCGAGTCGTCTGATAATGCAGCATATTCAGCGAGCGAAGAAGCATATCAGCCAAGTTCGGGCGATAAATCTGATTTATCTGATGATGTTTTGCAGCTATATCTAATTGGCTCCTAGCCCAAAATCTCCGAATCAACCACAATAAAACAGACGTCCTATTCGTCACAAGGAACCGGAAATTCACACCTCCTTCCTCACTGCAAGTTAATGACATGGAACTAAAAACAAAATCCACAATTCGATACCTAGGCATTACCCTGGATCAACACCTAGATATGTCAGCCCACGTCGCAAACACCACAAAAGCCATCTATTACAAGATCCGGTCACTACGCCATCTCCGCCCATTACTCGACTTCTCCGACTACCGAACCATCTTTCAAGCCGTGGTCATCCCACACCTTGACTTTGCGAACATCATCTTCCATGGACTACCACAATCAACCCTGAATCCCCTCCGACTTGCCATGAACTCGGCAGCAAGGGTTCTAGTCGGATCCTCAAGGTCCAACCACATAACGCCAGTCCTGAAAAACCTACACTGGCTACCGCTACCTGCTAGAATTACCTACAAGACGCTAGTTCTGACATTTAAAGCCATCAGGAAATTACCACCCACGCCTATCAGCACTCTTCTCCATCATACACCAGCAAACAGGGCCAGGAGATCTACACAGTCGAATACACTTCAAGTCCCTAAATCTTTGACGAAATGTACAAAGTCATCAGCAAGTAGAGCCTTCTCCATCTTCGCATCCATAGCTTGGAACGCCCTCCCTGCAGAAATCCGTGCCATCCCAAACTTAATGTTGTTCAGAAAAGCCCTCAAACACCACCTGTTCCTTCAGCACTACCCTGATACCAAGCCTGAAAAACACACAACCTCTACATCGACCCCCCGCCTACCACATCCCATTGAACAGCCCCCGGCCGACAATGGATAATCAACTGCCACCTCCGTCCCCCCCCACCCCAAGTGCTCTCGCATCCACTACGAATCCTACATGCCCCATGTGAATACTCACTACTGTACAATTGTATATAATTTGTATATAGTTCTCCCCAGTTCATCCAAGTTTTTGACCACCTGTTCCATGTAAACTCAATGTACCATACTGCATTGTAGTGTGTTTCTGTTCTTCTGTGAACTGCACTGATTATAATAGCGCGGTATATAAGAAATGTTAATAAATAAATAAAATAAATGAATAAATGATGACAGTCATGATTCAGATGGCGACAGCAGTTGGTCGCCAAGTGAATGTGAGACTGATGTTGAGCCGGTAACATCGCCTGCAGCAAAGAGTCAAGTTACAGGTTGAGGTAAAGGTCGAGGCTGTGCTGGACGGGGAAGAAGGCAGGAGTCCTTGGTGTCAGCATCATCTGTGAGGAATCTTAGTTG
Source organism: Ichthyophis bannanicus (assembly GCA_033557465.1). Classification (NCBI taxonomy): domain Eukaryota; kingdom Metazoa; phylum Chordata; class Amphibia; order Gymnophiona; family Ichthyophiidae; genus Ichthyophis; species Ichthyophis bannanicus. Next base: position 1,308,393,419 of record CM066033.1, read on the forward strand.
TGGTCGTAGAGGAGCTAAGAGGTCATCAACTATAAGCACAAATGTTGCCATTGAAGCCTATGTATCTAAGGATGCCACATCATGGAACAGGAAACCTATAAAGCAAGCTGCTGGAAGATACGCCAGAGCTGTCATGCCCGTACAAGGTATGCTGTACAAAATGTTGATGGTCCTCTCGCAGCATTCCACTTGTTCATGAGGAAGAACTTACTGAATGAAATCATGATGTGGACGAGCAAACAAGGAAGACACATTTATGACAACACCTGGAAAGATTTGACAGACGGAGAATTTCAACGTTTTCTTGGACTTCTGATCCTCTCAAGCGTGTACAAGTCACGAAATGAATCCATAGTTCAGTTGTGGAACCTTGAAGATGGTCATTCTGTTTTCGGCAAAAATATGGCCCGTAACCGTTTTCAGCAAATTTCTTGTGCTCTCAGATTTGAAGATGCAACCAACAGACATGAACAATGAGGCATGGATAAGCTTGCTCCAATCAGACACGTTTGTGATACCTGGGAAGCAACTCTAAGTAACGACTTTGTTCCTGGTGAAAATGTTACCGTGGATGAGCAACTGCTTACATTTCGTGGCCGTGTTCAGACAATATATTCCCAGCAAACCTGGGAAATATGGCATAAGGGGAAATTAGGCCTTACCTGCTAATTGTCTTTCCTTGAGTTCTCTCCGGGCCAGTCCAGAACAGATGGGTAGTCAAATCTCCCTCCTCTAGCAGCTGAGGACTGAACACTGATTCTTGTTGCTAGGTTACCCAGCTCTCCCCTGGTGACAGAAGGCAGTCTCAACGTAGCAAGCAGCCAAAATAACAACAAAGAAGAAGAGATAGGGGAAGAGTTACACAGAAGGTATATGACAGTGCGCTGTGTCCGACCACTAAACATTTTGGCAGCCACAATAGCCAAAGGGCAGGCTAACGCTTTAGCTAAAAGCATATGCTCTTTACTAAACGTGATCATTTTTGGTTTCTTTTTTTTTTTTTTTTTTTTTAATGTTTGTGATTAAGAACCACCAGAACATGAAGATGACTTCCAACGTTTGAATCACTTATAGGAAGACATGTCATGGATGAAACCCGAGAAGAACTGATAGCAAACACAGGAAAAACACATAGGGCGGGTTCTGGACTGGCCCGGAGAGAACTCAAGGAAAGACAATTAGCAGGTAAGGCCTAATTTCCCCTTCCTATTCGTCTCTCCGGGCCAGTCCAGAACAGATGGGTAGTACCAAAGCAGTACCTAACCCTGGGAGGGACCTGTGAGCCCCGCTATCACGGCCGAAGCCCCCACATACGCATCTTGCCGTGCGAGCACATCCAACCTATAATGACGTGAAAAAGCATGGAGAGAAGACCAGGACGCCGCTCGACAAATATCCACCGGCAGAACCAAGGCCAATTCCGCCCACGAGGTAGCTTGACCCCTGGTAGAATGAGCCCGAAGACCTACAGGAACGGGCTTGCCCCTGTTTTCATACGCGACCCGAATCGCATGTATCACCCAACGCGCAATGGAGGCCTTGGAGGCCGCTTGTCCCTTGGATGGCCCTCCAAACAACACAAACAACCGGTCTGACTTACGAAATGATTCGGTCTCCCGAAGATATCGACGGAGCACACGACCCATATCCAACTTCCGCAGAGAACGATCGAAAGAACCTTCCATCGAATCCACGAAGGTGGGCAGCGAGACCGATTGATTCAAATGAAATGCAGACAGCACTTTAGGTAGAAAAGACGGAACCGGACGTAAGACCACTTTTTCTGCAGAAACTGAAGAAAAGGCAGTCGGCACGAAAGCACCTGCAAATCCGAAATGCGTCTAGCAGAACACAAGGCCACCAAAAAGGCCGTCTTCCAGGATAACTCTCGTATAGAACCGGAGGAACGAGGCTCAAAAGGAGACTCTGTCAAGACCCCTAACATCAGATTCAAATCCCAAGGAGGAATAACCTGCCAAAACGGAGGCCGAAGTTGCTTGGCCGCCCTAAGAAACTGGAGAACATCCGGATGCGAGGAAAGACGAACCCCGCGAACCGGCCCCCGAAAAACCGTAAGGGCCGCTAACTGCACCTTCAAGGTGCTAAGAGCAAGACCTTTCTCAAGCCCACATTGAAGAAATGCCAGAATATCCGGAATGGAAGACAGGCGGGGCCTCAAGGAGCGTTCTGCACACCACGACTCAAAAACGCGCCACACTCGAATGTACGCCAACGACGTGGACCGTCTGCGCGACTGCCGTAAGGTGGTTATCACCGACGCCGAATAACCTTTGCGGCGCAACCGTTGCCTCTCAAGAGCCATGCCGTAAGCAAGAATCGATCCGCCTGGGGCATCTGCACGGGTCGCTGATGCAGTAAGTCGGCTCGAGTGGTGTCAGACGGCTGCCTGGGTGAGAATCTTCACACTCTTGGCAAGTGCATATTTCTATATGATTTGCAAGGTATTGTGGGCAATGTAGTTCATTCACACCAGACACAGCTGCTGACAATAATTTAGTTGTGCTCTTGGGTAAAGCCAATAAGATATTTATTTATGGGGTTATTTCTCCCAACACAGATATGCTTGGTAGCACATAAATTAGGTTATTTGCTTTCAGTGTTAACTTGGAAAAACAAAGTCAAAATCAGGAAAACAACAAATGAAAAGCCACAAAGCAAGAAACAAACTGTTCTTTTCAGGTTAACTTCTGATTACTTCCCACATAGATACAGAAGTGATTCTCTCCTAGCTCACAAGCAATTAGGTAAGGCTTAAATTGCTAGCAGTTATCCAACTGAAACCCCTTAGCTGGCTTGCTTTGTACTGTGTGGGTCAAATCCTGCTTCAGGAGCTTTTCTGGGTAGATTAAAGAACAAATTTGTATCTCCTTGTGATGGTTGCTGTACTTTATAACAGAAAGTTACCAACGGAGTTTAGATAGAGAGCAGTCCATATAAACAGGATCCTCATCTGCTATTATTCCCCCTTGTTCAACAAGCATTATTTATTTATTATTTATTTATTTATTACAATTTCTTATATACCGCACTATTGTCAGCGCGGTTTACATACAACAAAATGGGTTCAATATCATGGATTGGCACAGATGAATCTCTCAATGGAGCATTTTCAGGAGAATACTTGTTTCCCTGCTGTCTTTCAAGGTTATAGCTAAGGCATAGATCAGTGTTCATACCTGAGCTTCCATTGCTGCTAGAGTTCCTCTCTATATAGCCTGGCCAGTATGTAGTCCAGTTCTTATGTCCAGCCTTCCAATCCAGATCCCTGGACACTGGATCTCTCTTCACATACCTTCTGGCACAGGTCTTAGGGTCCCTTCCACGTGCAGCCGTCTCCCTCACAGGTAGCCTCTGGTGATTCCTAGCTCTGCAGCACCATTCCTCTGGCTTTCCCCAGTCCAATGGTGTATGCTGGCCCTTGGAATACCTCCCAGTATACGTACTGCTTTGGACTCTTCTAGACCTCTCAAAGGCTTTTCTCTTCCTTCTTCCAAAGGGTCTCTTTCCCTCTCTGTCCGTCCGGTTTGGCTTCTGCTTCTGATGATCCTTCAGATGAAACTGATGATCAAACTCAAGCTGATTCTCAGGATACTGAGGACAATTCTCTGGATATCCAAGGTGATCATGAAGATGGTCATCTGTAGAATAAACTCTACTCTTATTCTGCTTAGATGAGTGCTCCTCCCTAACACAGCACAGCTGTGCTGAATCAGGCCTTGCCCTTTGAGATGAGTGTTCCATCCTAGCACAGCGCAGCTGTGCTGAATCAAGCCCTGCCCTTTGCAATGAGTGCTTGGGGATTACCTCATAGCCCTTTTGATTGAACACACGTTTTCTCACTTCAGCTCCTCTCATGGCTGTTGGAAACCTGGTGCATTCTGGGACTGGTAGTCTTTTATGGCAAAATTCTGTTTTCTCATTTCTACCAGCACTGACAGGTTGCTTGTTCAGAGACACTTCACCTTTTCTACAGCCCCTTCCTGAGCTATGATAAGCTTCCTTATCACAGCGGGCAACCTCCAAGGCGGTTCCACGAGAAGCCGCATTAGATCGGCATACCAAGGGCGTCGGGGCCAATCTGGAGCAATAAGAATCACCAGACCCTCGTGCTGCGCGGCTCGCTGAATGACTCGGCCCACCAAGGGCCACGGAGGAAACACATACAGGAGCTGCCCCAACGGCCAGGGTTGAACCAGGCCGTCGAGACCCTCCGACATATGTTCCCTGCGTCTGCTGTAAAAGCGAGCCGCCTTCGCATTGCCCAGAGTTGCCATCAGGTCCACTACCGGTTGACCCCAACGTAATGTGAGATCGTGAAACACTTCTGCATTGAGCTCCCACTCTCCGGAATCTAGCACATGCCGACTGAGATAGTCCGCTTGCACATTGTCCTTTCCTGCCACATGAGCTGCCGAAAGCGCCGCGAGGTGCAATTTCGCCCAGTGAAACAATTGTTGACTCTCCTCCAGGAGAAGAAGACTGCCTGTTCCGCCTTGGCGATTTATGTAGGAGACTGTCATTAAGTTGTCGGAGAAGATGCGCACCGGCTTCCCCTCTAGAAGACTGGCAAACGCTAGCAGCGCTAGATGTAGCGTTCTCAGTTCGTCCGCCGACCAGGAGCCCTGCGCTATGTGAGTCAAACAATGCGCCCCCCAACCGGTCAGACTGGCATCCGTAGTTACCAAAATCCATTCCGGAAGCGCTAGGGGAACCCCCGCCTGAAGATGGTCTGGAACCAACCACCACTGAAGACTGACCCGCACGTGATCGGGACAGCCCAAGCGACGAGAAAGAGGATGATGCTGCGGAGACCACCGCGAAAGCAGCGCCTGTTGGAGCGGGCGCATGTGCGCTCGGGCCCAAGGCACCAGATCCAAGGCCGCCGCCATCAGCCCCAGTAACTGCAAGTACTTCCAAGCTGTCAGCGCCCGAGCATGCAAAAAACTTGACACGTGAGAGAGAAGCTTCCGAACTCGATCTGGAGGCAATAGGACAAGACCCCTGTCCGTGGTGAAGAAGGCCCCGAGATAAGTCAGCTGCTGCACCGGCTCCAGACGACTTTTCGCCTGGTTCACAATCCATCCGAGACTCTCGAGACAGGAAACTACCCGAGCGGTCGCCCTGACCGACTCCTCTTGCGACGCCGCTCGAATCAACCAGTCGTCCAGATAAGGGTGAACCTGAAAGCCGTCCCTGCGCAGAGCCGCCGCCACCACCACCACCACCATTAAAGCGGGCTCCCCGAAAATGGCGAAATTCACGCCCCTGACCCCTAGGGAAGGAGCCTTGCTTAGCTGTTTTAGGACGGTCTTCGGGAAGACGCCCTCCCTTGGAGTCACCTAAATCCTTAACAATTTTCTCTAGCGCTTCCCCAAAAAGAAGTTTACCTTTGTACGGGAGTTTACTGAGACGGGCCTTGGAGGAAGCATCCGCCGCCCAATTCCGCAACCAGAGAAACCGACGAGCGGCAATCATTGAAGCCATAGCCTTCGCGGAAATGCGAATCAAATCATAAAAGGCATCCGCCAAATACGCCGCCGCAGATTCCAGCTTAGCCCCCTCTCCAGAAGGAGACACTTCACACGCCGGACCAGAAGCCAGCTGACTCCACCTAATAGAAGCCCTGGACACGTATGCCCCACAGACTGACGCTTGCAGCGCCAGCACGCTGGCATCAAAGGCCTGTTTCAACAGCCCCTCTAACCGACGATCTTGCATATCCTTAAGGGCCGTAGCCCCCTCCACCGGAATGGTAGTTTTCTTGGTGACCGCCGAAACCAGCGCATCAACCTTAGGCATACGTAGGAGCTCCCTTTCCTCATGGGGCACAGGATACAAACGAGCCATAGCCCTAGCCCCCCTCAAGGAAGCCTCAGGACATTCCCACTCAGATTCTATCATCTGTTTGATCACCCTGTGTAGCGGAAAACATCTCTGTTCGGTTTTGAAACCCTGTAACAAGGGATCTTCCAAAGGTTCCTGCTGAACCACCGGAGGAACGATACTAAGAGCCGTTAGGGACTGTGCAATCAGGGCAGGCAACTCATCTTTTCTAAAAACTCTAAAAATATTAGGATCATCCCCGGGGCCCAACTCACCTTCCTCCAAGTCCGCGGGCCAGGAATCCAAACCCGGGTCTGACAGGAGTTCCCCTTCCTCAGGCCCCAAAGCATCTGCTGACAGAGAAACAGCGTCTAACTTAGAATCTTTAAGTGCTGCCAAAGAGGAAACTCCTTCCCCGGAATCAGACCGGCTAGAGACCCCTGCCTGAGAAATCAGCAGAGAATATGACAAAACTGGAACAGGAGACTGAGCTTTTTTAAGTAAATAAGCTCTGTGAAACGCCAGGATAAACTCCGCAGAAAGAAGAGGATCGAGAACCTCTGATACTGCTAGCACCACGGGCTGTTCCCGACCCTCTGCGCTATGACGAGACTTCGCCTTGCGTTTGCCTGCCTTAGGGAGAGGAGCTGCCGAAATGGAAGGCTCCCCCAAGATGGCCGCCGTTCCCGCGCTTTCCCCCGATGGCTGCAGCATTGATAACTGCTCATGCGGATCCCCCTTGTGATCCTGCATATCGGGGTCCGAGCCAACGCACACCGGAGAACCGGTGAGAAACCCAAAGCACCGAACAAACCGCAGCGCGGGAAACGAGCAGCCCCGACACTCCGAAGGGGGGGGGGGGGGCAGCACACGCGGCACTCGCGCTGAGGAAAAGACTTGAAAGGAATACCTGAAAACAAACGCCGGTTAGGCTGAAGTGCTCCCGACTGCAAAAGGAACCGCTTCTAGCGGCTCGGCAAGTTTTAAAGGCAATGAGGAGGAAGACAGCAGCTGGGGCTCCCAGGTCTGTTCCCAACGAGTACCCCTAGCAGAGAAGAGGAGACAGGCTCTGCCCCATTCTCTGAGCCAGTAATACGGCTAACTGACACCAGCGCTCTATGAGAAACACAGCCAGAATAAGTAACAGCAAAGTGCCTAGATACCCTGCTAGGGCAAAGCACAAACCCCTCTGTGCAAACTCTTCCAGAAAATAACAAAGAGAAATAAAGGTAACAGGTCACTTGTGGGGAGCCAAATCTCCACACATCCAGCTCAGCTGCTGAGGACAATAAGACTGCCTTCTGTCACCAGGGGAGAGCTGGGTAACCTAGCAACAAGAATCAGTGTTCAGTCCTCAGCTGCTAGAGGAGGGAGATTTGACTACCCATCTGTTCTGGACTGGCCCGGAGAGACGAATAGGAAAGCTATGGATGTTGTGTGACAGTGCAACGTCATATGTTCTGCGTCTTCAAGTATATACAGGAAGGGAACACGGACAAAACAGGGAACAGAATCAGGGTGAAAGGGTTGTGCTGCAACTCACTGAAGGATTTACGCGATCTGGCAGAAATGTTACTGCTGACAATTTCTTCTGAAGTTTATCCCTGTCACGGAAATTGCTAGAAAAACAAATGACACTTTTGGGGACAATTTGAAAGAACAGAAAAGAATTACCTCCAGAATTTGTAACAGCAAAGGGCCGAGAGGAATTCACTTCACTGTTTGCTTTTTGCGATGACGCCACTCTGGTTTCCTATTGCCCGAAGAAAGGAAAAGTGGTTGTTCTTCTGAGCAGTTTGCATGATCAAGAAGAAGTAGATAACACACGACCAGACAAAAAACCACGCATGATCTTGGACTATAATTCTAGTAAAGGTGGAGTAGAAACGGCAGATCAAATGTTGCGCACATATACCACAAAACGAATGACAAGACGCTGGCCAGTGACAATCTTCTACAACATGTTGGACATCAGTGCTTTGAACGCCTTCATTGTTTGGATGTCACTAAATCCAGAATGGCAGTCCAAATCAAAGCACAGACGTCGTCTATTCCTCTTGGAATTAGGAAAGCAGCTGCTTCAGAGTAATTGCAGCGAGACTTCTTCCAGCACTGAAGAAGCCACTGATGCTGTTTGCAATGTTGGGATCCGAAAGAAAAGGGCAAGGTGTCACTGCTGTTCCAGAGAAAAAGACAAGAAAAGCGACATAGTTTGCACCTCCTGCAAACGCAATGTTTGCAAAGAACATTCAGAAATTGTCTGTGTCTCATGCAAATGACTGTAGTACTTTACTGTGTTCATCAAGTGCATGCAAAAACTGCTTTCATGGCAACTCTTCTTCATGTAATGTTATGATAAAGCATTAAATTTCAAAACATTTAACCTTCATATAATAATTAATTAATTCGGAATAATATTTTGTCTGTTTAGTTTAAAAATTTCATGGTTAACAATTAAAATTCGTCGTGGGGTCATTTATGACCCCAACGGTATTCACTGTGTGCAAAGAATCTCGGTAATTCCAGGGTTAATGTGTAACTTAGAAACAAAAATGCTCTCGATGACACCATGCATGACTGCATGGATGGAGTCACTGAGAGCATTTTGGTTTCCTGGACCATGGAATGATTTTCCAAGGGCTGCAGAGAAAAGATGGCATCCACCATTCTAAGAAGGGTCAAAGTGTCTTCCACAGCTGACTGGCTAACCTACTGAAGAGGGCTTTAAACTAGATTTGTTGGGGATGGCTGAAGAAAGCCCCCAGGTAAGTAAAACATTAAATACCTCCGTAGAAATGGGTAAAAGGGGCAACATCTGGAAAGTGGTGTGCGTAAATGCCTGTAGTATGGGAAATAAGATCCCAGATGTTGAGGCTTTAGTGGAAGAGGCTGACTTGGATTTAATGGCGATTACAGAGACATGGTTCATGGACAACCATGACTGGGATGTAATTATACCAGGCTATACTTTATTCAGGAAAGACTACTACTTCTACTAATCATTTGTATAGTGCTACAAGGTGTATGCAGCACTGTACAACTAGATGTAAGAGACAGTCTCTGCTCATCAGGTAATCTAATCAAGAGAAAAAAATGATTTTGGATCCTGATCCGCTTAGTCTCCTATGTGTCTCCTTACCTTTCCCTAGTTGTATATTTTCCTCAGCTGTTATATTGTCTGTCTTAACTAAATTGTAAGCTCCGTTGAGCAGGAGCCATCTTTTACATATAGCTGTACAGCACTGTGTACACCTTGTAGTGTTATATAAATGATCAGTAGTAGTAGTAAAACTGGGTACTAGAGTATGGCAAAATATAAAGTAGTGAACATGACACTGAGGAGCATCAGGATCCAAAAGCAGCATCAAAGAGGTGGGTCTTCAGCCTGGACTTGAATAGGGCCGAAGAAGGAATCAGAAGCACCGACTAACAATTTTTTTCCAGGCATAGGGAGCAGCAAGGTGGAATGAATGAAGTATGGAGTTGGCAATGGTAGAGAAGGGCACGGAAAAGAGATCTGCCAGAGGAGCGGAGTTCTAGAGGAGGGGTGTAGAGTGAGATAAGAGAGAAAAGGCAGTGAGGAGATGCAGAATGAATGCACTTGTAGGTAAGCAGGACAAGTTTGAACTGGATGTAGAAACGGATAGGGAGCCAATGAAGAGACTTGAGAAGAGGGGTTAAATGAGCATGGCAACACTGGCAGAAGATAAACCATGCAGCTGAGTTCTGAACAGAATGAAGGGGAGAAAAATGATTCAGAGGGAGACCAGTGAGAAGCAGGTAACAATAGTCAAGACGGGAGGTGACTAGTAAGACAGGGTTGAAAGAAGGGGAGGAGGAGTGGCACTATATGTAAAAAAATAATATTAAAGCTACAGAATTACAGGGCTTAAAAGGGAGCGAGGAGGCACTGTGGGTTAAACTAGAAAGAGGGCACGAGGAATCCATTTGCATTGGTGAGATATACAGATCTCCTTCACAGGAGAAGTGGACGGAGATTTAATAGAAGACATACACAGTACTGCCATGAAAGGCAAAGTGCTACTGATAGGTAATTTCAATATGGCGGATGTTGACTGGCACATCCCTGCTGCGGTGTCATCTAGAAGTAAGGAGATCCTAGATTCTTAAAAAAAAAGAGACAAAAACATCACAAAAATACAGTAAAACCATAGTGGTGAAAAATAACTAAATAAACAAGATAAAATGGCTAGACAATATTTATTACAATCATATAAATACCAACCACAGTAACCATATAAAAACATAAAACATTTAAAACCTGTCCAACATGTTTCGGCAAATGCCTGCATCAGGGGCATGTAAAAAGAAATAAAAAAACAGACTTTGAGAAACCAGTAAACATCAATATAACAACTTAAAATTCTGTCTCTCTCTCTCTCGCTGTATGTATGTGTGTGTGCGTTTTCAAAAACAGACATTAATAGAAACAAAATACAAAAGAATAACATAAAGTAGCTATAAAAAAATGAAAAGTCAGATGAATGAACTGGAGGCAGGTCAAACGTTGAGAGCCCAACAGGGACCAAGGACACAAAAAAACAGAGGAAAGGAAAAACCACCCCAAAGAACAAAAACCCAAAAAATAAGAACAAACTTCACTGAGGAGAAATCAAAAGATCGTAGCTGGAGTTACAGGTGTCAATGGGCTAAATACACCTATAAAAAATAACATACCAAATTAGTGGAAAAAATAATCAGAAACAATTATTCATCAACCCAAATTTAAACCTGTGCACTTTACTGCGGGGATATCCCAATATATCTAGCCCACTGAGTCTTCTGTCACCATCTGAGGCACCAGCCAGTGCTTATCCAAACAGACAACCAAGTGGTGATGTTCTATGTGAACAAGCAAGGGGGCACAGAGTCTCACACCCTCTTCCACGAGGCGATGACACTCTGCTCCTATGCAATCTGTCAAGGAATGCTCCTGTGGGAGGTATACCTACCGGGCCAGGATTATAATGTGGATGACAAGATGAGCAACAGAGTAGGGATGAGGAGGAAAGATGGATTCTATGTGCAATCAGAAAAAACTCACTCTTATCACTGCACACACCAACTAAGGCTGAACTATTGCTATGCCGCATCCAGCGAATCCTATAGTGGAAGCGAGATTAAAACACTTAAACTTCTAGATTACGCACAATAAATTTGACTACAGGAGCCAAAAGGAAAGCAACCAATAACAACCGAGATAAAGGACACCATAATAGCACAATAAAAGGGGGAGAGAGAAAGAGAACTTGTCTTCAAGACGGATCGTATGAACGCCCAACAAAGTAAAAGAGATTGGAGCGGAGTGAAGCTTGTTTAAAAGAGGCAGATCTTTGCGTCAAAGTGCAAAAAATGAGTAAAGGAGGACCGTATTAGGCTGTGAATCCTCGGATTAAATGTGTTGTAAATCATCCATTATATATATGTGATAGAAGACAAAACATGATAAAAATATTGATACGCGTGAAAAAGTATTAAAAATATATTGAAAATGTGTATAAAGAGCACCATATGACAGTTACATATATCAGAAGAAGGATAGTCCAGTATGTTTTATTTCAATACTGCAATCAATAAAGCAAAGTAGGTTTTAAATTAAAGGTCTCGATTTCCTTCGTTATATGTGGATTGTATGAGCATAGATGAGTGTGAGTATCAATGAAGTGCACCCTAGTATGCAAGACCAGAAAACATACTAATGCTGGTGATATGGCATATTTAAAAAGTATAGCAAATTCAACTGGCTTATTTGCTGTTATGTGTCAGCGAAAAGCACAGTCAGAGAAACAAGTTTTTCTATGCGGAATAGGCATTAGCAGACCTATTTAAAAAAGGTTTACTATGTGGAACAGAGTTTAGTGGAAGCATTTAAAAAAAAAGTGTGTGTGTGTATGAAATATGAAGATAAAATAATAAATAACAGTGAGTGATCGGAATGGTGCATGGGTGTATGTTACAAATATAATATATAATTTAAAAGGAGGGGGTCGTTTGAAAATAGTGTGCTATATCAGGGCCTGACAGGCCGTGTAAACATGCTGTCACTACAGGGATCTAGTTGGAATGAAGTGCCACAACAAAGGAGAAATTAGACTTTACCTGCTAATTGTTTTTCCTTGAGTTCTCTCCGGGCCAGTCCAAGTACATTAGGATAGTCAACCTCCTCCAGCAGCTGAGGACTGAATACTGACAGTTTTGCTGACAGCCTATCCAGCTCCCTCTGGTGTTAGAGAGTCAGTCTTCTATTGTCAAAGCAGCGGAACTATAACTATAAACTATGAAAAACAACAAAACTACTCTAGGTCTCTAGGAACATGTCTTATATCTTTAAGAAGCATCCTTTTAGATTTTTTTTTTATATGACTCAGAAAGAGCCCTCCTAACTCTAGAGGAACCTCCAAAATCCACTTCGACTATGCCAGCCAACTTTCTCCAGCTCCGGTCACTAGTGAGTTAACCAACTCTATCCCTGAACTAATGGCCAAGTTCCTAGTCTTGTCCATCACTCGCAGACGAACTGGGTGGGTCCTGGACTGGCCTGGAGAGAACGCAAGGAAAGACAATTAGCAGGTAAGGTCTAATTTCTCCTTCCTATTCGTCTCTCCGGGCCAGTCCAGGTACATTAGGGCAGTACCTTAACTCGGGAGGGTCCTGCGAGCCCCGACACTATGGCCAAGGTCCCAACCTTCGCATCCCCCCTTGCCTGAACATCTAACCTATAGCGCTTTGCGAATGTATGAAGGGAAGACCACGTCGCCGCTCGACAGATATCCCCCGGCAGAACCAAAGCTAACTCAGCCCAAGACGCTGCCTGGCCTCTAGTAGAATACGCTCTGAGCCCTTCTGGAGGCGACTTACCATTTGCTTCATAAGACGCCCCATCGCCTGTTTCACCCAGCGGGCGATAGAAGCCTTGGTAGCCGCCTTCCCTTTATGAGGACCACTAAAAAGCACGAACAACCTATCCGACCTCCGAAACGGCTCCGTTTCCCTGAGGTACCTACGCAGCACGCATCCCAAATCTAACCTCCTACGCTACCGATCCATTTTACTCTCCTCCTGTCCAACAAAGGTGGGAAGCGAAACTGATTGATTCATGTGAAACCTGGACACCACTTTAGGAAGAAAGGACGGCACCGGCCGCAACACCACTTTTTCCGCCGTAAACTGAATGTACAGCTCTCTACACAAGCGCGCTTGCAGATCCGAAACTCTCCTTGCGGAACACAACGCTACTAGGAATGCAGTTTTCCATGACAATTCTCTCAGATTCCCTGCCGACCTTGACTCAAAAGGAGGCCCCATCAAAGCCTCTAGCACCAAGTTCAAGTCCCAAGGAGGCACTACCTGCCTAACCGATGGCCTAATATTCCTGGCTGTCCTAAGGAAACATTGAACATCTGGGTGCAACAAGAGAGTGCCCCCCTGCACTCTTCCCCTATAACAAGTCAGCGCCGCCAGGTGTACCTTGAGAGTGATGAGGGCTAGCCCCTTTTCTAGTCCCCCTTGAAGGAACGACAAGATATCTGGTAACCTCGCGGAACAAGGCTTAATGCTACGCTCTTCACACCATGCTTCGAAAATGCGCCACACGTGAACATACGCCAAGGACGTCAACCTTCTCCTGGACCTTAACACAGTGGCTATTACCGACACCAAGTACCCCCGACATCGCAACCGTTCCCTTTCAAGAGCCAGGCCATAAGCAAGAACTGATCCAACTGCGGCATTAACACGGGACCTTGGCTCAACAGGATGACTCGAGTGGGCAGCCTCCATGGAGGAACCACTAGAAGCCGCACCAGATCGACATACCAGGGCCGTCTGGACCAATCCGGAGCAATGAGAATAACCTTCCCATTGTACCCTGCTATTCTCCAAATGACCCGCCCTAACAGAGGCCATGGGGGAAAAACGTAAAGCAGCTCTCCCGACGGCCAGGGTTGCACCAGGCTGTCGAATCCTTCTGACATGTGCTCTCTGCGCCTGCTGTAAAACCGGGCCGCCTTGGTATTGGCCAGGGTAGCCATGAGATCCATGACTTGGTGACCCCACCGTACTATGATTTCGTGAAAGACCGCCAAGTTCAGCTCCTATTCTCCGGGATCCAGGACATTTCGACTGAGATAGTTGGCCTGAATGTTGTCCTTTCCTGCTACATGTGCTGCCGAGAGCGCTAAGAGACGGACCTCCACCCACTACAACAACCGTTGACTCTCTTCTAGCAAAACTGCACTGACCGTGCCTCCTTGCCTGTTGATGTAGGAAACTGCCACCACATTGTCGGAGAACACTCAAACCGCTTGCCCTTCGAGCAGACCGACAAAATCCAGCAGGGCGAAACGCACCACTCTCAGCTCTAAACAATTGATCGACCAACTGCTCTCCTCCGCAGACCAGGTCCCCTGTGTTATTTGTGACAGAGAATAAGCCCCCCCAACTGGAAAGGCTGGCGTCCGTTGTGACCAACACCCACACCAGGTGCTCCAGAGGTACACCTGCTTGAAGATGCGCCGGGACCAACCACCACTGCAGATTGTCGCGCACTTCCTCCGGGCATACCAGCCTCTGAGACAGAAGATCCTGCGGTAACCATCTGGAAATTAACGCTTGCTGAAGCGGACGCATACGAGCTCTGGCCCACGGAACCAGGTCCAAGGCCGCCGCCATTGACCCCAACAACTAAGTACCTCCAAGCCGTTGGAGCCTTCATTCACAAGAACGCCCCTACCTGAGCCAAAATCTGCTGCACCCTGTCCTTAGGAAGGAACATGGACCCTATCTCCGTGTCGAACAAGGCCCCGAGATACGTCAACCACTTCACCGGTTGTAAATGACTCTTTGCACGGTTGATGACCCAACCTAGCTGTTCTAGGAACTCCACTACCCGAGAGGTTGCTGCGATTGATTCCTCTAGAGATCCTGCCCGGATCAGCCAATCGTCCAGGTAGAGATACACCTGAATCCCTTCCTTCCGCAGAGCCGCCACCGCCACCATTATTACTTTGGTGAAAGTCCAAGGCGCTGTAGCCAGTCTGAACGGCAATGCTCGAAACTGAAAATAAACCATGGGAACTGCAAAGCATAGAAACTTTTGATGATCCCTTCTGATCGGAATGTGCAGATAAGCCTCTGTTAGATCTATGGACGAAAGCACTTCACCTGGCTTTACCGCCCGGATAACCGATCTTAGAGTTTCCATCCGAAAATGAGACACCCTTAAGCAGCGGTTCACGTTCTTGAGATCCAGAATTGGCAGAAAAGATCCTTCTTTCTTGGGAACTACAAAATAAATCGAGTATCGACCGAAGCCGTACTGGTCTTGAGGTACTGGCACCACCGCTTGAAGCCGCAACAAGCGCTGCAGCGTGTCACTGACCACTGCTCTCTTTGCTTGGGGCCTGCAGGGGGACAACAGAAAGGCTTCCGCCAGCGGGTGAGCGAACTCCAGCGCATACCCCTCGCGGATAATCTCCAGCACCCACTGGTCCGTAGTTATGGCAGCCCAGGTGGAGAGAAACCCCTGCAAACGTCCTCCTACCGGAATCTCAGCCTGGATCAGCCGCCCTTCATTGTGGTTTCTTAGAAGAGTTCTGCTGGATGTTAAAATAGCTCCTGCCAAACCCTCTGCATCCTCGAAAGGACTGCCCCCTGAACACAAACCAGCCTCTTTGATAAGGTGCAAACCGAGGCCCTCGGAACCTGCGAAAATCTCTTCCTTGACCTCTCTGCATTGTTCCCATCTTTTCCGCTCTCAGTCGGTCCTCGGGAAGCCGACCCACTTTGGAATCGCCCAAATCTTACACAATTTTCTCCAATGCTTCCCTAAAGAGCAACTTGCCCTTGTAGGGAAGCTTACTGAGGCGAGATTTAGAAGATGCATCCACCGCCCAATTTCTTAGCCAGAGAAATCATCTAGCGGCAATCACTGATGCCATGGACTTCGCTGATATCCTCACCAAATCATAGAAGGTGTCTGCCAGTTAAGCTGCCGCCGACTCCAGCTTTGCTCCTTCCGAGGAAGATTCCTCCTACTTATCCGGGCTTGGTTTCCCCTGTAGCCAATGAATAGAGGCCCTTGACACATACGCCCCACAAACAGAAGCCTGCAGAGCTAGAGCACTGGAATCAAAAGTCTGTTTCAGAAGCGCCTCTAACCTAAGATCCTTATGGGCTGTATCCCCTTCTACCGGAATCGTCGTCTTTTTGGTGACCACTGAAACCAGCGCATTCACCTTAGGCATCCGCAACAACTCCTTCTCCTCCTGGGGAACTGGGTAAAGGCGGGCAATGGCGCAACTCCCTCTCAGGGTAGCTTCAGGGCATTCTCACTCTGATTCTATCATCTGTTTAATTACCCTGTGTATTGGGAAACAGCGCTGTTCTGTCTTAACTCCCTGCAACAAGGGATCCTCTAGTGACTCCTGCTGCACCGCCGGAAGAACTATATTCAACGCTGTGAGGGACTGAGCGATCAAAGCCCCCAGCTCTTCCTTGCGAAACACTCTGAATACATTCGGATCTTTGCCTGGCCCAATCTCACCTTCCTCTAAATCCACTGGCCAGGAGTCCAAACCTGTCTCAGAAAGAACCTCTCCTTCTTCTGCCATCTGAGGAATAGAGACCTGCGGCCTGAAGCCATCAAAGCCTGCCTCTAAACCTTTGACTTTAGCAGAGACCCCCTCCCCAGGGTCTGCCACCTTGGACTCCCCCTTCTGTGATTCTAACAGGCTGGGAGCAGATGGGTTGCCTAATGACTGAGCCATCTTTAACACATATGCGTCATGCAGCGCTAGTATAAAATCAGCTGAAAACAAGGAGTCCAAGCTTCCCTGAACTCCAGGCGACGGCTACTAGTCCGGCACCTCAGCAGGAGGTCCCTTGTGTGACTTTGATCTCCTCTTTCCCGATTTTACCTGAAGCGCGGGAGAAACGGCAGGCTCAGCCAAAATGGCTGCTGTTCCCGTCTTTTCCAATGAGCCTTGAGGCCTCTCCACAACATTCTCTGAAGACAAGCTGTGGTCCATAACCCCGTCTGCACTCTGTTCGCTCTAAAAAAACAGACCCCGATCAGCAGAGACCGGCCCCCGACGAGCGTGGCGATTCAAGACCAGACACAGCATGCTGCCGACGCCGGTATCCCCAATCAAACAAAAAACTCTTCAAGACAACTCTGCAATGGCCTAAACACCCGCAGCGGCGATCTTGGAACCCCCGCCGGCAAAACTAAGTACCTGCCCCGCTGTTACCGCTCCTGAGAAAAACGTGTTGGAGCTCCTGCTCTCTGCTTTTCCACTGCTAGCAGACCACGGAGACTAAAGCGATCGGAGGCAGGGAAGAGGATTCTGGGGCTCCCAGCTCCTTCCCCAACCCCCCTGAGCGACGGATCCTCAAATTGAGGCAGGCTCTGCCCCTTATGCTGTTTAAACACTTTCTGGCAGCTGAGGACCGTCCCTTTTGGGTTGTGTTTTTTTTTTTTTTTTAACTTGAAGGAAAACTTCTCTTGCCTTACTGCCCTGCTAGGGCAACCGAGCAAAACTTTTTTTTTTTTTTTTACATCCACGACTCTAATTACCTATTTCCTATTCGTATCTCCTGGGAGCCTGTCAGCCACACGTCCTGTTCAGCTGCTGAGGACTGAAAGACTGGCTCTCTGACACCAGAGGGAGCTGGATAGGCTGTCAGCAAAACTTTCAGTAATCAGTCCTCAGCTGCTGGAGGAGGATGACTGCCCTAATGTACCTGGACTGGCCCGGAGAGACGAATAGGAAAGTTATATTATACGGTGGCACCATGAGCTGTTATA
This sequence comes from Ichthyophis bannanicus, assembly GCA_033557465.1. Taxonomy (NCBI): domain Eukaryota; kingdom Metazoa; phylum Chordata; class Amphibia; order Gymnophiona; family Ichthyophiidae; genus Ichthyophis; species Ichthyophis bannanicus. The sequence goes on from CM066033.1 coordinate 1,308,411,090, forward strand.
CTGACTGCAACTAAAAGAGACATCAAAATAGTGTCAATAAAATCTGACTTTGAGGGTTTGAATAAAAAATGGTAAATACAAAGGATGCTCAGAAAGTAATTCCTCACATGTTTTTTCTCAGTCCAGAGTGAAGATAGAGGTGTGAAATTGAAAGGGTAGTAACGTGGAACTTCAAAGGACACGTGTGAAATTTTAGTTGTCCGACAAATAGCGAGGCAGTAGTGATCCTTCAAATTGCGTCTGTAAGTGACACACGGTACAAACAAAGAGCTGTAATTGAATTATTGGTGGAGGAGAAAGAAAGTGTGAGAAACATTCACAAATGGTTGTGTGCTGTGTATGGAAGTTTTGTGATAGATAGGCGCACCGTTGGACGATGGGTGAAGGCTTCAGGAAGTGGTAAAACGGAACTGGAAGATCGGCCGCGGTCTGGGCATCCTGTCTCAGCCACCAGTCCAGACATGTAGCAGCATGCTGATGACATTATTCGTGCGGATCGGTGCATCACGAGTCGGGAATTGTCCGTACAGCTTTCAGTCAGTAGAGGTAGTGCAATGGCAATTATTGACTCTCTGGGATATTCAAAAGGTGTGTGCAAGATGGGTTCCGCGAAGTCTCACAACCGAACACAAACACCAAAGGAAAGACAGCTGCTCTGATTTGTTGGAGTGTTTTGAAGCTGAGGGGGAGGCCTTTTTGTCCCTGATTGTCAAAGGTGACGAAACCTGGGCTCACCACTATGAACCAGAGACTAAAAGGGAGTCCATGGAATGGCATCATGCTCACTCACCAAGAAAAAAGAAGTTCAAGACCACTCCTTCCGCTGGAAAAGTGATGATCACCATCTTTTGGGAAATTGATGGCGTAATTCTGGTGGATGTGCTTGAGAGAGGTGAAACAATCAATTCAGGCAGGTACATCAAAACCCTTCAAAAACTGAAATGGCGTTACTTGCAAGTGCGGCCTAACAGTAATCCAGGAGACATGTTGCTTCAACACGATAATGCTCGCCCTCACACAAGGCTCTGAACCCAAGAGGCAATCACCAAAATTTGGTTGGACAGTGCTCCCCCACCCACCCTACAGTCCTGATCTGGCACCATCAGATTTTCATCTGTTTGGACCACTAAATGAGGGCCTGCGTGGAACAAAATTTGAAGATGACGTGAGCATGATTCGTGCTGTAAAAAAAAAACTGCATGAACAGGACATGAGCTGGTACAGAGGAGGAATTAATGCCATCGTTTCTCGCTGGCGTAAGGCCGTTGATGTTGATGGAAATTATGTAGAAAAATAATATGCGTTAAGGACACATTAATTTATACTGTGAGTGATTTTTATACATTTTGAATGAAAACTCTTCGAGAAAGCATAGTTACTCACCTGTAACAGGTGATCTCCGGGAACAGCAGGAATTTAGTCTTCACATATGGGTATCGTCGATACCGATGGAGCCTGTGCGGGAACGCTCCCCAGCGTAAAATTAGAAAGCTTTTGGGAGCATCCCACAGCGCCTGCGTGCTGCCTTCCCGCCTTTCCCAACTGCCTCTCTCCAGTTGAGTTTTAAAGCAGAGACAAAGAGAGAGACAACGGGAAAGAGAAAGAGATAGAGAGATACAACTCCTAGGGGAGATGGGTGGGTTGTGAAGACTAAATTCCTGTTGTTCCCGGAGATCATCTGTTACGAGTAACTATGCTATCTCCAGGAACAAGCAGGAACGTAGTCTTCACATATGGGGACTCCCTAGCTTTAGATACCAGGGAGAAACCCCAGAAGTTGTGTGTCCCTGAGGAAGGGCTCCACTTCCCCCCATGGATCTCTGCCATCCAACAAGGGATGGTGGGTAGGAGTTGATTAGGTATGGAATAGGTGTTGGAGAACAGCCTGACCAAACAAGGCATCCCGGCGGGAGTCCTTGTCCAAGCAGTAATGGGCTGTGAAGGTATGAACCGAGGCCCAGGTGGCTGCTCGACCGATGTCGTCAATAGACACAGAGTGTAGATGAGCCATTGAAGCTGCCATGGCTCTCACATTGTGAGCTGTGACATGGCCCTCCAGAGGAAGATTCTTACTCTTATAGGCAAAGGAAATACACTGAGCAATCCAGTTAGACAGTGTTCTCTTGGAGACTGGAAGTCCCAAATGAGAAGGATCAAAAGCAACAAAGAGTTGAGAGGACTTTCTATGATGCTGTGTTCTTTGTAAGTAAAAGGCTAAAGCTCTTTTACAGTCCAAAGTATGAAGATTCTTTCTGCATTTGATGCATGAGGCCTTGGAAAGAACACAGGTAGGTAGACCACTTGGTTTAGATGAAAAGGCGAGACCACCTTTGGCATAAAGTGTGGATAAGTCCAAAGGACTACCTTGTCATGATGGAACCTTGTATAAGGTGGATCAGCCACTAGTGCTTGCAATCACTGATGCGACGTGCTGATGTGATTGCAATGAGAAAGATAACTTTCCAAGAAAGGAATTTCAAGGAGGAAGTAGCTAAGAGTTCGAAAAGTGGCTTCATGAGCTGACCAAGAACCAAGTTTAAGTCCCATTTCACAGGTGGTGGCCTAATGGGGGGCTTAGTTAGCAGAAGGCCTCTCATAAATCTTGCTATAAGAGGATGGGAGGAAATAGGTTGTCCATTTAGAGGCTTGAAGGAAGCTGCAATAGCACTCAAATGGACTCTTACTGAATTTGTTTTCCGACCTGCATGGAGGGTTAGTCTTAAGTACTGCATTGGATAAATGAAGGAGATACTCCAGTAGTGATTCCAGAGGAACCGCAAGGGGGTTAAGACCCTTTTGCGAACACTATATGGTAAACCTTTTCCACTTGAAAGCGTAAGAGCGTCTTGTGGAAGGCTTCCTGGAAGCATAAAGGATATCCTTTACTTGCTGAGGGAGGTTAAGATCATAGAGATCTAGGCCTTCAGCAAACAAGCCCTGAGATGCAGAGAATGGGGATTGGGGTGCCATAACATTCCGTTCTCCTGAGATAGGAGATCTGGAGCAGACCCCAACTCCAGGGAGGGAGCTTGAGAGAGATGTAGAAGAAGAGGGTACCACACTTGCCGAGGCCAATGTGGAGCTATGAGAATCATACGGCCTCTGTCTCTCTCAAGCTTGAATAGGGTCCTGGGAATTAGGGGAATGGGTGGAAGGCATAAAGGAAGTCTTGGCCCCAGTGAAGGAGGAAAGCATCCTTGGCCTGAGAGCCCTGAGCCGGGATTCTGGAACAGAACCGGGGAAGTTTGGCATTCAACGGACTTGCAAAGAGGTCTATGTCCGGAGTTCCCCAAATTTGAAAAATCTTGGTCACCTGGTCTACACGTAGAGACCATTCGTGTGGAAGCAGAACTCAATTGAGTCTGTCTGCCCAAGAGTTTTGTATGCCTGGAAGATACACTGCCAGGAGATTAATCTGATGCTCTCTGGCGAGGGCCCATAGTCGCAAAGCTTCGTTGCAAAGCGACAGAGAGCCTGTTCCTCCCTGCTTGTTCACGTAGAACATGGCTACTTGGTTGTCCGTGTGAATAAGGACTGTCTTGCAGCTGAGTAGGGTGTGGAACACTCGAAGAGCAAGGAAGATTTCTCTAAGCTCTAAGAGATTGATATGTACATGAGTCTCCGGTGCAGTCCAAGTGCCTTGGGTGGAGAGGTCTTGTAGATGAGCTCCCCAACCCACTAGAGAAGCATCTGTTGTGAGAGTTGCCTGGGGTAAAGGTTGTTGAAACGGGGACCCCAGCAACAGGTTTTGAGTGGACTGCCACCATTGGAGGGACAAAACAAGGCGATTTGTGTTTGCTATTTTGTCTGACAGGCACCTTGAAGCTTTGGTCCATTGAGTGGATAAAGTCCACTGGGCTGCTCTCATATGGAGGCGAGAATAGGGAACCACATGCACGGTAGATGCCATGTGGTCTAGCAGTTGTAACATCTCCCGAGAAGTGAGATGAGGCTTTAGCACTGCTTGAAAAGCTAACTGCACCATGTGAAGGCAACTGGCCTGAGGAAGATAGGCCCTTGCTTTCCTTGTATCCAGCCAAGCTCCTATGAACTCTAAAGACTGAGTGGGAGTTAGACTGGACTTTGGGACATTTATGACGAGACCCAAACATTGAAGGATATGCATTGTGCAAGACAGAGAAATCCTGGCCTCTGACTCTGATGGGGCTCGAATGAGCCAATCGTCTAAGTAAGGGAAGACGAATATTCCTAGAGTGCGAAGAAATGCTGCTACCACAGCCATGCATTTCGTAAACACCCTTGGTGCAGAGGCCAGGCCAAAAGAAAGCACCCTCTATTGGTAGTGCTTTCCCTGAAAAAGGAACCGAAGGAACTTTCTGTGAGATGGATGGATGAGAACATGAGTGTACGTATCCTTGAGATCTAGAGAACATAGCCAATCCTGACTCTGAAGGTATGGCAGCAGAGTTCCTAGAGAAACCATCTTAAATTTCTCCTTGAACAGGAATTTGTTCAATTCTCTGAGGTCTAAAATAGGTCTGTGTCCTCCTGTTTTCTTTGGGATAAGGAAATAGGGGGAGTAAAACTCTGAACCCTGTTGAGGAATGGGTACTTCTTCTATTGCCCCTTGGGCAAGAAGCATAGTGACCTCTTGATCTAATAGGTTGATAAGAGAGGTCTGAGAATTGAATTGTCTTACCATTGTGGGAGGGGGTATGCTCGAAAAATGGAGCTTGTACCCCTCAAGTTGATAATAAATTTTTTTTTTTTTTGGAAGACTGTATATATAGATGCATAGTAACGTCTAAAAGAAGAGATTATCATCAAATAGAAGAGATTGTTTACCACTGAAGTTAAAGTTTGAGTGGAGTGTTTTTATTGTTATTAGGGCTATCCTTTTTGGACAGACTGACCTAAACGATGTCCCTGCTGGGTATAGGAGGGATAAAACGTTTTCTTCTTGCTGAAGAATGGTTTCTTAGTGGATCTTTTCCTCACAGGATCAGCTGTAGATTTAGACAATCTATCCAAAGTGATATTGTCAGCATCTATCTCATTAGCTTTTTCCTGCCAATTCTTGCCAAAGAGATTCTCTCCTGTGCAAGGTATATTCCCTAGTTTGTCCTGTACCCAAATTTCCAAATCAGATGCCTGGAGCCAGGCAATCCTACATGCACCTATGGCAATGGCAGAGGTTCTGCTTCTGCATTCAAAGCAGTCAAAGGCTGCACGATTCACAAACTTGGAAACATCCGGAGCATGTATGACAAGAGCAAGATAATCTTGCCTTTTATCATCAGGAAGGAGAGGGCTCATAAGCTCTAAATCTCCTGTGACCTCTTTAAGGAACATTCCCATATACAAGATATAGGAACTGATCCTAGCAGAAAGCATGGAAGCCTGGAAGGATCGACGTCCAAAGGCGTCAAGAGTTCTACACTCACGTCCTGGAGGATTAGATGCATGCCTTTTTGCACCCTTCATCCGTCTCATGGCTGATTCCACCACCATGAATTGGTGTGGTAATTGAGTCTTCTGAAACCCAGGACAAGAAGGAACTAGATACATGGTGTCGAGTCTTCGAGAGTGAGGAGATGTGGTTAGAGGTGTTTCCCACATCCTTAACATAAGATCATGCAAGATCTCATGAATAGGCAAGGTAACTGCCTCCTTGGGAGCTTTAGGGTATTGTAGGATTTCTAATTCCTTGGCCCTAGGCTCTTTTTCAGGAGCCACTGTGATGTAAGGACCTCAGGCCACATCTCGGATAAAATCCTCTGGTGGAGATATCCTACGCTGAGGAGAAGAGGAATCCTCAGGAAGAAGTACTCTGGTATCAGCAGAGCTTTCGGAGTCTTCAGACTCATTCGAGGATTCAAAGTATCTTTGATCCGGGTGATCGTGCAAGGCATGGTACCGGTCGACGTCGGCATCGGAGTGGTCCGGTACCGACCTGTCCATGCCGGATAGAGACGCATGACTCGGTCCCGGTAGAATACATGCCAATGTCGATGCAATTGGTGCCAGTACCAGAGTCGGTGCCGGTACCGGTTGAATTGTCTGAAGCGGTTTCAGGGGCATCGAGGCCGTTAGAAGAGCCGTCAGACTGCGTTCAATAGCCAAGAATCTCTGGTCTATCGACGCTGCTGATGCTTGGGTATCGGTGCCGGATGAAGCGGCTGTAACCCCAGAGCATGGCACCCTTAGTTCTGCCGAGGTTGAAGCCTCGAGAACATCCTGGAGCCCCATTAGTGCTTTGGAAGCCGAAGCCTCCCGCCGGGGCAATTTTGCCGGTGAAAGTCCCTCAAGGGCAACGCCAGAGGCATCTCGATGTTTAGAGGGAGATCTATCCTTTGAGGACTAGCTAGATTTATGTTTAGTTACCTGAGATCCATGGGAGGAAGACGAAGCCCTGGAAGACGTCGATGCCACGGAGGCTGCATCGGAGGGAAAAAGGGTGCTAAGTTTAGCAGCTCGGTTTTGCCGGCTCCTTTTCGACATCATCCCACAGGCAACACATTCTGAAATAGAGTGGTCAGGACCTAAACATTTGAGGCACCACTCATGGGTGTCGGTGACGGAGATGGTACCGCCACACTTAGAACACTTTCTAAAACCCGAAGCGGGTTTTTCCATTCTGAAGGAAAAAGTTGGGCCTAGTGCCCAAAATGGCACGTGGCACATGAGGAGAAAATTACTGGAAAAGATTCCAGATAGAAATTAAAAAAAAAAAAAAAAAAAAAGTGTCGGCAGTACTGGTGTAGCGTCGAGGGAAGGCAGACGTGACCACAAAAAAGAAGAATAAGAAGGGAATTTTTTCTGCGGTGACAGGATGTGCGACCTGTTGGCTCCGCGGAAAACGAAGAACTGGCGAGGGACAGTTGGGAAAGGCGGGAAGGCAGCACACAGGCGCTGTGGGATGCTCCCAAAAGCTTTCCTATTGGATGCTGGGGAGCGTTCCCGCATAGGCTCTGTCGGTACTGACGATACCCATATGTGAAGACTACATTCCTGCTTGCTCCTGGAGATTACCTGTTACAGGTGAGTAACTACGCTTTCTCCGGGAACAAGCAGGAAGTCAGTCAGCACATATGGGACTCCCCAGCTACAGGCTAACATGAACCTATAGCCAAAAAAGGCTCCCTCATCGAGAGCCGCAAGCAGCCGCAATGAAATTCTAATTAGGGAAAAAAGAAAGTAACATTACGGTAGCCTGAACACAGAAGAGTCAGAGGGTAGGAGTTGCCTAGACGCCGAAAAGGTTACGGAGTACAGCCTCGCCGAAAGCACTGTCCCGTTGGGACTCCCTGTCCAGGCAGTAATGAGCTGCAAAGGCATGAACCAAAGATCAGGTGGCGGCCTGGCAGATGTCTGCCGGAGGAATAGAGCGTAAGTGAGCCACTGATGCCGCCATGGCCCTGACCCTATGAGCCGTAACATGTCCCTCCAGCGGAAACCTCACTTCCTCATACCCCCGGGCAATACACTCCGCCACCCATGTGAACAGCGTGGCCACCGCCACCCCCCAGCTTACAGGGATCATAGGAAACGAAAAGCTGATAGGCTTTCCGGTGACCCTGAGTACGTTGAATGTGGAAGGACAGAGCCCTCTTACAGTCCAGGGTATGGAAGACCGCCTCTGCCCAGCAGGCATGCAGCCTGGGAAAAAAGGTAGGAAGAACCACCTCCTGTTTGAGGTGGAAAGAGGAGACTATCTTCGGAAGGAACTTGGGGTGCGTGCAAAGCACCACCCTATTCTTGTAGAACGTGGTGTAAGGCCTCTCCACCACGAAGGCTTGCAGCTTGCTCACCCTCCAGGCAAAAGTAAGCGCAATCAAGAAAACCACCTTCCAGGAGAGATAACGGAGGTGGCACGTGGCCAACAGCTCAAAGGGCGGCTGGGTGAGCTGCCTCAACACTACATTAAAATCCCATTCGGTCGCCGGGGGGGGGGGGGGGCAGACTGGGGGCTTTGACAGGAGTAGGCCCTTAAGAAACCGGGACACCAGGGGATGAGCTGAGAGGGGCTTTCCGTCCACGTGATAGTGGTTGGACGCTAGTGCACTGAGATGCACTCTTACGGAGTTGGACAAGCCCCGTCCCGGAGAGGTGGAGAAGCTATTGCAATACCACAACCACCAGAGAAGAGAAGGGGTCTACCCCTTGCTCAATGCACCACAGCACAAATCTGTGCCACTTGAAGGCGTACGCCCTTCTGGTAGATGCTCTGAGCAAAGCCAGCACCACCTCCTCCACCTCCTTCGGAAGGAGGCGCGGGGCCAGAGCTACCCTCTCAGCAGCCACGTCGTCAGCGAAAGGGAGCTAAGGTTGGGATGCAACAGAGAGCCCCCTCCTGGGAAAGGAGCTGTGGAGTTGACCCCAAAGGAATGGGGGTCTCCACCACCAGTTGTAGGAGAAGCGGAAACCACGGTTGCCTGGGCGACCGTGGGGCTATCAGGATGACTGAGGCTCTGTCGTAAAGGATCTTGAATAGAGTTTTGGCACTCAGAGGCGTCGGGGGGGAAAGCATACAGAAGACCCACTCACATGAGACTAGACAGGTGTCGGCTGCCACCTGGGCTTGAAAACAGGTCCATCACCGGTTCCCCCCAGATCTGGAAAAGTCTTTTGGCTACTTCCCGGTCCAGCTGTCACTCGTGCGGCTGGAGCATCCTGCTGAGTCTGTCGGCCAGTCAGTTGTCCTGGCCCGGCAAGTATATGGCTTTGAGGAGAATTCCCTGCCGGACTGCATAAGAGTCCAAAACCCAAATAAACCACTGAAATCAATCTAAACAACCCAAAAAAAAAAAAAACCAAAGATTTCAGAAAAGCTTTTCTGAAATCTTTGGTTTTTTTGAACTGCATAAGAGAACAGATCTAGGGCTTCATGACAGAGGGCACGGGACCCAGTGCCCCCCTGTTTGTTCACATAGAACATGGCAACCTGGTTGTCCATTTGTACCAGAATAGACCTGCGGCCCAGGTACTGACTGAAAGTCTTCAGGGCGAGACAGATCACACGCAATTCCAACAGACTGATCTGTTGGGCACTCTCGTCTGAGGACCAAACTCCCTGTGTGCGATATCCCTGGCAATGGGCTCCCCAGCCCAGCAGGGAGGCATCTGTGTTGAGGACCCTCTAGTGGTGAGGCGCCTGGAAGGGCATCCCCGCCTCCAGGTGATGGGGCGAGAGCCACCAGGGTCAGGGACTGCACCAGACGCACGGTCACCCTGACCCTGTCTTGGAGATGTCCCGTGGCCTGGGACCACTGGTCCCTAAGGCACTACTGCGCAGTTCGAATGTGGAGGCGGGCATCTGGAGTGACATGGACTGTGGAGGCCATGTGCCCGAGGAGGCACAGTAGATGCCTTGCTGGCACTGAGTGACGGTGTTTTATGTCCTCGGCTAGGGCCATGAGCTTTCTTGCCCAGTATGTAGGCAGGAAGGCTTTCGATTGAATGGTGTTGATCCTTGCCCCAATGAATTCCAGCTCCTGTGTCGGGCAAAGGCTGGACTTGGGGTAGCTGATCACAAACCCCAAGTGCTGCAGGATCTGGGTGGTGCGGGTTGTGGTCCGCTGCACCTCGGGGGTTGTAGTACCCCTGATGAGCCAGTCACCGAGATAGGGGAAGACAACAATCCCCTGAAGCTTGAGGAAGGCGGCGACCACTGCCAGGCATTTTGTGAATACCCTGGGGGCCGAGACAAGGCCAAAGGGGAGCACTCTGTATTGGTAATGATTGCCCCCCTACCACAAAGGGCAGATATTGCCTGTGACTTGGGTGGATTAGGATGTGTGTGTAGGCATCCTTTAAGTTCAAGGAGCACAGCCAGCCTCCCTGGAGGAGGTAAGGCAGCAATATTCCAAGGGAGAGCATCTTGAATTTCACCCTCGCCAGAAATTAGTTGAGGTTGCGCAGGTCGAGGATGGGCCTCAGGCCCCCTGTCCTCTATGGCACGAGAAAGTACCTGGAGTAGAACCCCTTGCCCTTGAGGTGGCGGGGCACCGGTTCCACCACCTGATCCTCAAGAAGACCTGCCAACTCCTTCAGAAGGTGTTCCCGGTGAAAGGGAGACCTGATAGGCTCTCCTGGGAAATAGTGTGGAGGCACTTGGGCAAGATGGAGGAGGTAATCCCTCCCTGACCACTTGTAATGCCCATGAATCGGTGGTGATGGTTCCCCACCTGTAGGCATACAAGGTGAGCCGACCTCCTGTGGGCTGCCCAGCTACGGCTAGGAGAGGGGCCATGCTGCAGAAGTCAAAAACCCCCACAAGGCTGGGCCAGAATCACAGCCTGGGGTATGGGGGTCTTCTGTTTATGCGGGCCATGCCCCTGTCCCTTGGCCTGCTTCCCCTGTTGGGGAGCTGGGGAGGCCTGGTAAGGGGGGTAGTTTCGGTAAGCAGCTCCGTTCCTCGGGTAAAAGGGCTTTTTACCCGAGCCCTTCTTACGAGAAGGGGCAGAGGTCTTCTTAGAGAGCCGTGTCCTTGTCATGAACTCGGTCTTCAGCTCTGCAGCATTGTCGGTCATAGGCTTTTCTGAAGATTTTCTCCCCTTGGCATGGGACATCGACCAATTTATCATGAACCCATTGCTTGAGGTCAGACGACTGCAGCCAAGCTTGGCGGCGTACACCATGCCGCCGACTCAAATCCGTCACAGGCCACCCGAGACATGAACTTGGAGCATTCATGGACAGCTTTGGACAGGCCCTTGAAGTGCTGCAAAGGCTCCTCGGAGAGACCAGCCGAGAACCCGGCGATTTCCTTTGCAAGGTCTCTCAGGTACATACCCATGTAGAGCTGGTACGCCTGGATCCGACAATTCAGCATTGTGCCCGGGAAACACTTCCTGACGAGGGCATACAAGGCGCAGGACTCCCTACCGGGGGGCACCGAGGAGTGCATCTTCTGACATGTTAGTCGACACATGGCCGACTCCACAAGTATGGAGTTGTGTGGCAGTTGTTATTTTTGGAACCCAGGACTCCAGCAGACTCGATACTTCGAGTCACTTGCTGATTACTGGCATTGTAGCCGGCGTCTCCCTCATGCAGAGCATAAGTTGTTCAAGGATAGGTGGAATGGGCACCATGAAGCAAAAACGCGAAGTAAAGACCTTTTCAAGTACATTCGTAGCAAAAAACCTGTGAGAGAGTCAGTTGGTCCATTAGATGATAAAGGGGTTAAAGGAGCACTAACAGGCGACAAGGCGATAGCGGAGAGACTGAATGAATTCTTTGCTTCAGTCTTTACTGAGGAAGATGTAGGGATGTTACCCATGACTGAAGTGGTATTTAAAGGTGCGGAAGAATTGAAGGAAATATCGATACATCGGGAAGATGTATTACAACTATTAGATAAACTGAAGAGTAGCAAATCACCTGGGCCGGATGGAATACATCCAAGGGTTTGAAAGAACTGAAATATGAGATTGCAGACCTGCTATTAGTAATCTGTGAACTATCATTCAAATCATCTCTAATACCTGAAGATTGGAGGATCGCCAATGTAACACCAATTTTTAAAAAGGGTTCCAGGAGTGATCCGGGAAACTACAGACTGGTGAGCCTGACATCAGTACCAGGAAAAATGGTAGAGACCATCATAAAGAATAAAATTACTCAGCATGTAGATAGTCATGACCTAATGGGAGACAGCCAACATGGCTTTAGACAAGGAAGATCTTGTCTAACTAATCTGTTATGTTTTTCTGAAGGAGTGAATAATCAGGTGGACAAAGGTGAGTCGGTTGATATTGTGTATCTGGACTTTCAGAAAGCCTTTGACAAGGTCCCTCCATCAGAGACTTTTGGCAAAACTAAAGAGTCATGGAATAGGAGGCAGTGTACTATTGTGGATCAGGAACTGGTTAAAAGATAGAAAGCAGATGGTAGGGCTAAATGGCCAATTTTCCCAATGGAGAAAGGGGAATAGTGGTGTACCCCAGGGATCTGTGCTGGGTCCGCTGCTTTTTGACATATTCATAAATGACCTGGAAAGTGGAATAACGAGTGAGATTATCAAATTTGCAGATGACACAAAACTATTTAAAGTTGTTAAAACCCAAGAGGATTGTGGAAAATTGCAAGAGGATCTTGATAAATTGGAAGACTGGGCATCAAAATGGCAGATGAAATTTAATGTGGACAAGTGCAAGGTTATGCACCTAGGGAAGAACAACCCAAACTATGGTTACACGATGCAAGGTTCCACATTAGGAACTACCACCCAGGAAAAAGATTTAGGCGTCATTGTGGATACCATGTTAAAACCCTCAGCCCAGTGTGCAGCAGCTGCCAAGAGAGCAAATAGAATGCTAGGTATGATAAGGAAAGGAATGGAAAATAAAACAAAAGATATTATAATGCCTCTATATCGTTCCATGGTGAGACCGCACCTTGAATATTGTGTGCAATTCTGGTCGCCATATCTTAAAAAGGATATAGCGATTTTAGAAAAGGTTCAGAGAAGAGCCACCAAAATGGTATAGGGGATGGAAGAATACTCCTATGAAGAAAGGCTAAAAAGGTTTATTTATTTAGCTGTATTTATATCCCGCTTTTCACCGGGTCAAAGTGGTCAATTGGGAGATACATTTAACACGAGGGGATATGACACACATACGCTAATACTTACAGGGAACATGGGCAATGGAGGGTTAAGTGGCTTGCCCAAGACCACAAGGAGTGCCTATAGGACTAGAAATCCCAGTCCCAGGGAGGTTAGGGCTCTTTAACCTGGAAAAGAGACGGCTGAGGGGAGATATGATAGGTCTATAAATTAATGAACGGAGTGGAACGGGTAAACGTAGATCGATTGTTTACCTTATCAGAATATAGAAAGACTAGGGGACATTTATTTATTTAGTATACATTTGTATACCGCTACTTCCAGCGATCAGCAGCGGTTTGATTACAGATTAGAAATTGTCAAATCATGACAGGAAATTTTTGAGGTATAAACACATTGATTAGACAGGAAAGCACAGCACACAGAGAACTATTTTACAGGGAACATGGGCTATGGAGGGTTAAGTGGCTTGCCCAAGACCACAAGGAGCACCTGTGGGACTAGAAACCCCAGTCCTTCCGGCCCAAGGTTGCTGTCCTCTAGTGGGATTTGAACCCCCGACCTTCCGGCCTGAAGTACCTTGCCCCAACCACTAGGCCACTCCTCCACATGCAATGAAGCTACAGGGTAAGCTATTTAAGACTAATAAAAGAAAATATTTTTTCACTCAACGTGTAATCAAACTCTGGAATTTGTTACCGGAGGATGTAGTAAAGGCTGTTAGTGTAGCTGGGTTTAAAAAAGGTTTGGACAAGTTCCTGGAGGAAAGGTCCATAAACCATTATTAAGAAGGGACCCAGGATATCAATGCTTGAACCAATACAAGCATTGTGGAACCTGTGTCCCTTGGGGAAACTGCTAGGTACATATGACCTAGATTGGCCTCTGTTGGAAACAGAATACTGGGCTTGATGGGACCTTGGTCTGACCCAGTATGGCATATCTTATGTTCTTGAGGGGGAGCTTTGTACTGGAGGATCTCGAGCTCATCAGATCGAGGATCCTCCTCGGACTCCGTCGGGAAAGTGAAATACTTGCACATATCCCGCACGAAGTCCAAAAAAACCATGTCCTCCGGTGGGGACCTTCTCCGATACCTGTGAATCAGAGGGGACATCCCGATGGCGCCGAGTATCCGAGGACTCCTCGTCCTCGGTCTCCCAAGCAGAGGCTTCCGCGGAAGACTCGTGGGACTCCTCAGGCATCGAGGGTCCCGACGCCATCCGCCCTGATGCCTGCAGGCTCGGCGGTGACGACCTCGGTCCCGATGAGCAGGAGGCCGAGTGCGACCTCGGCCAAGGATTGAGTAGAGCCCGGAAACTTTCGAGGATCAGCTTGGCCTCCGGGGTCGACTTCGAAATCGAGACCCCGGTGGTCGGGGCGGAGGAACCGGACATGCTGGATATCAACGCCTGCTGCTGTTCCATGAAGGCAGTAAAACTGCGCTCCAAGACTGCCATCCTGGACACCAGTCCCAGAGGCTCCGCAGCATCCACCTCTGGTGCCAACATGCTTGGGCCTGAAGCCAGTTCCCCCAGAGGGGAGTCCTCGACTAGGAAAGTATGTATTTGCCTAGGCCGATAAGCATCCGTGTCCCTATGAGGAAACTTGGCTGGGCTCTCCTTTAACGACGCCCCGGGCAGGAGCTCGGGGTTCCGCGACCGGCCCTGGGAGGAGCCAGGCTGCTTGGAACAGTTCAGAGATGAAGCCTTCGAGGGGTTTTTCCTTCTCTTCTGTTTCCTCGAGGAAGGCCCCCCTCTCCGAGAACCCCCGACAACACTCAGGTTTGGAATGCTCCTCCAGAGTCGTGGAGGCCTCAGACGAGGTCCTGGCTCTAGGAGGCATGGGGGAGTCAGGAAAAATATTATCATGCTGCTGTTGGTGGCTCCTCAAGGCCTTCAACAACATCTTTTTACACAGACCACAGACCGCTGGGTCGTGGTCCTGGCCGAGGCACTGGAGGCAGCAGTCGTGCATATCGGTGAGGGACATAATTTTCCTGCACCTGTTACACTTTTTGAAACCGTTGGTAGCCATGGGGGGAAAAAGGATCCCAGCAAGGTAGGAGACCCTTCAGGCTGCCAGAGAGGGAAAAATGGGTGCGAAATGCCCCAAGAAGAAAACTCAAAACTAGAGGAACCAACCCTACTACTACTACTACTACTATTAAACACTTATATAGTGCCACGCACGCAGCGCTGTACAGACATACGTACAAGAGACAGTCCCTGCTCATCCGAGCTTACAATCTAGTCAAGACAGTACAAAACATTAATCAATTCGATGGGTTTTACAGTTTGGTCATGAAAATGATGGGGTTAGGGTTAAGATGAAGGATAGAAGTCAGGATCTGAACGCGATAGTGAAGAGATGGGTTTTTAACCTGGATTTGAAGAGGGCTAGGGAGGGTGCCTGACGTATAGACACAGGTAAGCTGTTCCAGGCACAGGGTGCAGAAAAGTGTAAGGAGCAAAGTCGGGAGTTAGCGGTACGAGTGAAAGGCCTAGATAGAAGTAATTTGTTAGCGAAGCGAAGTTCCCGAGCTGGCATGTGGGGAGAGAGAAGAGATGAGAGGTATTGAGGGGCCGCAGAGTGGATGCAACTATAAGTGAGAAGGAGAAGTTTGAATTGGATGCAGAATTGGATGCAGAATTGGATGGGGAGCCAATGAAGCGACTTGAGAAGAGGAGTAATGTGAGCATGGCGGGATTGGCGGAAGATTAGTCGAGCAGCATAATTTTGTATGGATTGAAGGGGGAGGAGATGGCTCATGGGAAGACCAGCAAGGAGTAGGTTGCAGTAGTCGAGGCGAGAGGAGATTAAGGAGTGGATAAGCGTTTAGGTGGTGTATTCCGACAGGAAGGGGCAGATTTTGCTAATGTTGTAGAGAAAGAAGTGGCAGGTTTTAGCAACGTGCTGGATATGTGTGGAGAAGGAGAGAGAGGTGTCAAAGATGACCCCCAGATTGCGGGCCGAGGGAACAGGAAGGATCATAGATCCATCCACGGAGACTGAGAAAGGGGGAAGAGGAGGAGAAGAGTTAGGGGGAAAGAGGAGAGTTCAGTCTTGGCCATGTTCAATTTTAAGCGGCAATGAGACATCCAGACGGCAATGTCAGACAGGCAGGCAGAGATCTTGGTTTGGATTGCTGGAGAGATATTAGGAGTAGAGAGGTAGATTTTGGAGTCGTCGGCATAGAGATGGTATTGAAAGCAATGTGAAGAGATAAGCATGCCAAGGGATTGGGTATAGAGAAAGAAAAGGAGGGGGCCCAAGATGGATACCTGGGGTACACCAACATGGAGTGGGGTGGGAGAGGAGGAGGAGACGCCAGAGCAAACACTAAAGGAGCGATGGGAGAGGTAGGAGGAAAACCAGGCTAATTCGGAGCCCCTGAAACCAAGAGAGGAGAGGGTGGAGAGGAGAAGATTGTGGTCAACAGTGTCAAAGGCAGCGGAGAGGTCGAGAAGGATGAGAACAGAGTAGAGGCCCTTAGATTTAGCGAGGAACAAGTCATTGGAGACTTTTGTAAGAGCCGTTTCGGTGGAGTGTAGGGGATGGAAGCTGGATTGTAGTGGGTCCAGGAGGCCCTGGGAGGTGAGGAGTCGAGGCAGCGTCGGTGGACTGCTCGTTCTAGAAGTTTAGATATGAAGGGAAGGAGGGAGATGGGTTGATAATTAAAAGGACAGGTGGGGTCAAGTGAGGGTTTCTTGAGGAGAGGTGTGACAACAGCATGTTTGAAGTCGATGGAGATGGTTGCAGTGGAGCATATGAGAGATGGAGGGGATAACGGTGGGGGAGATGGGGTGTAGAAGATGGGTGGGGACAGGGTCAGAGGAGTATGTGGTGGGTTTGGAGGAGGAAAGAAGTGTGGTTTCCTCTTCAGAGATTGTAGGGAAGGAGGAGAGGTAGCAGTGGAAGTCAGGATGGGGGAGGGGGGGAGTTTGGGAGGTATATGAGGGTGTGGGGAATTGGAGGGTAATCTTTTGGATTTTGTCATGGAAATAGTCGGCAAGGGTTTGGGCAGAAACTGAGGGCGGGACTGGGGGCAGGGCACCTTGAGGAGAGAACTGAGGGTATTAAAGAGGTGGTGAGGATAAGAGGCTAGGGAGTTAGATGGATGAAGCAGTTTTGTTCGGCAAGTGCTATGGCTGACTGGAAGGAGTCAAGCATGAATTTGAAGTGTAGGTGGTCTTCAGGAGAGCGGGATTTGATCCAGGCACGTTCAGCAGAACGGGTACAGATGCGTAAATAGCGGGTTGTAGATGAAAGCCAGGGCTGAGGGGTAGAACGACTAATGAAACGAGGGGTGGGCAGGGCAAGAGTGTCAAGAGCCGAGGATAGTGCAGCATTATAAGAGGCTACCCGATACCAAGGCTGGAGGAGTACCAGCGTCAAACTGGTGGAAGTCAAAAGAGACAAAAGAAAATCAACTTTTCCCGGGACACTGCAGACTACATCCGATGGGATCTGCGGAAAAAAGGACACTGAGCAAGATGGCACCCTTGGGCGGGAAGGGGACCACACATGTATGGTAGCAATTCCCAAAGACTTTCTTTGAAAGCTGGGGATTTGCTCTGCGCGGGCTCTGTTGGGGTCGATGTCACCCATATGTGAGGACTGACTTCCTGCTTGTTCACGGAGAATATCGACTTATATGGGGCTGGGAGGACTGAGACTGGGCCATTGGCTGATACTGGGGTTGTAGGGGAGGAAAACTGGATATGGTCTGATACTGACGGGAACTGGAAATGGTCTGATACTGACATAAGAACATAAGATATGCCATACTGGGTCAGACCGAGATCCATCAAGCCCAGTATCCTGTGGCCAATCTAGGTCATACGTACCTAGCAATATCCCCAAAAGACACAGCACAGGTTCCACAATGCTTGTACTGGGTCAAGCATCGATTATCCTGGGTCCCTTTTTAATAGTGGTTTATGGACCTTTCCTCCAGGAACTTGTCCAAACCTTTTTTAAACCCAGCTACACTAACAGCCCTTACTACATCCTCCAGTTACAAATTCCAGAGTTTGATTACACGTTGAGTGAAAAAATATTTTCTCTTATTTGTCTTAAATAGTTTACCCTGTAGCTTCATTGCATGTCCCCTAGTCTTTCTATATTCTGATAGTGTAAACAATTGATCCACGTTTACCCGCTCCACTCCATTCATTAATTTATAGACCTCTATCATATCTCCCCTCAGCCGTCTCTTTTCCAGGTTGAAGAGCCCCAACCTTTGTAGCCTCTCTTCATAGGAGTAGCCTTCCATCCCCTTCACCATTTTGGTGGCTCTTCTCTGTACTTTTTCTAATAGTGCTATGTCCTTTTTAAGATACGGTGACCAGAACTGCACACAATATTCAAGGTGAGGTCGTACCATGGAACGATACAGAGGCATAATAATATCCTTTGTTTTATTTTCCATCCCTTTCTTTATGATACCTAGCATTCTATTTGCTTTCTTGGCTGCCGCTGCACACTGGGCAGAGGGTTTTAACATGTTATCCACGATGATTCCTAAATCTTTTTCCTGGGTGGTGGTTCCCAATGTGGAACCTTGCATTGTGTAACTATAGTGTGGGTTGTTCTTTCCTAGGTGCATAACTTTGCACTTGTCCACAGTGAATTTCATCTGCCATTTGGATGCCCAGTCTTCCAATTCATCCAGATCCTCCTGCAGTTTTCCACAGTCCTCTTGGGTTTTAACAACTTTAAACAGTTTTGTATCATCTGCAAATTTGATAACCTCACTCGTTATTATTCCCTTTTCCAGGTCATTTATGAATATGTCAAAAAGTAGCGGACCCAGTACAGATCCCTGGGGTACTCCACTATTCACCTTTTTCCATTGGGAATATTGGCCATTTAGCCCTACCCTCTGCTTTCTATCTTTTAACCAATTCCCGATCCACAATAGTACACTGCCTCCTATCCCATGACTTTTTAGTTTCGCCAAAAGTCTCTGATGAGGGACCTTATCAAAAGCTTTCTGAAAGTCCAGATACACTATATCAACCGACTCACCTTTGTCTACCTGTTTATGCACACCTTCAAAAAAACATATCAGATTAGTAAGACAAGATCTTCCTTGTCTAAAACCATGTTGGCTGTCTCCCATTAGGCCATGACTATCTACATGCTGTGTAATTTTGTTCTTTATGATGGTTTCTACCATTTTCCCCAGTTCTGACGTCAGACTCACCGGTCTGTAATTTCCCGGGTCACCCCTGGAACCCTTTTTAAAGATTGGTGTTATGTTGGCGACCCTCCAATCTTCAGGTATTACAGATGATTTTAATGAAAGTTCACAGATTACCAATAGCAGGTCCGCAATCTTATATTTCAGTTCTTTCAACACTCTTGGATGTATACCATCCAGTCCAGGTGATTTGCTACTATTTAGTTTATCAAATAGTTGTAATATATCTTCCCGGTGTAGCGATATTTCTCTCAATTGCTCTGCAGTATCACCTTTAAATACCACTTCAGTCTTGGGTAACATCCCTACATCTTCCTCAGTAAAGACCGAAGCAAAGAATTCATTCAGTCTCTCCGCTATAGCCTTGTCTCCTCTTACTGCCCCTTTTACCCCTCTATCATCTAATGGCCCCACGGACTCTCTCACAGGCCTTTTGCTATGAATGTACTTGAAAAAGTCTTTATTTCGTATTTTTGCTTCCGTAGCAAGTTCCTTCTCAAATTCTCGCTTTGCGTGCCTTATCAATGCTTTGCATTTAACTTGCCAGTGCTTGGGCTGTTTCCAGTTTTCTTCATTTGACTCTTTTTTCCATTTCCTGAAGGATGCTTTTTTGGCAGCAACAGCCTCTCTGACCTCACCTTTAAACCATGCTGGCAGTTTTTTGGACTTTCTTCCACTTTTCTTAATGCGTGAAATACAGCTGGTCTGGGCTTCGAGGATAGTATTTTTAAATAACACCCAAGCTTGCTGTAAGTCTTTAACCTTTGCAACCGCTCCTTTTAGTTTTTTCTTAACTATATTCCTCATTTTATCATAGTCTCCCTTTTGAAAGTTAAAAGGTAGTACTGTGGATTTCTTTACTATCCCTCCTCCACTAATTAAATCAAACACGATCATGCTATGATCACTATTGCCAAGTGGTCCCAACACCCTTATTTCTTGCACCAGATCTGGCGTTCCACTAAGGACTAGGTCCAGTATGGCTTCCCCTCTGGTTGGTTCATGAACCAGCTGCTCCAAGAAGCAGTCATTTATTTCATCTAGAAACTTTATCTCCCTAGCTTGTCCTGCCGTGACACTGACCCAGTCGATACCAGAGTAATTGAAATCACCCATTATTACTACTCTGCTGTGACTTTTCTTAGCTTCCTTGATTTCTTTGAGCATTTCATCATCCATTTGTTCATTCTGGCCAGGCGGTCGATAGTACACTTCCCTTTTTTACATGGAATTTCAATCCATAGAGATTCTACAGCAAATTTTGTTTCCTGCAAAACTTTAATCCTTTCTGACTCAATGCCCTCTCTAACATAGAGTGCAACTCCTCCACCAATTTGATCAGTTCTATTGTTACGATATAGTTTGTATCCAGGTATCACAGTGTCCCACTGGTTATCCTCCTTCCATCATGTCTCTGAGATTGCAATCATATCTAACATCTCATTTAGTGCTATATATTCTAACTCTCCCATCTTATTGTTTAGACTTCTAGCATTTGCATACAAGCATTTTAGAGACTGTATTTTATTAATATTAATCTGGCTATTGGTAGGCATGGGTAATTTGGAATCTTTATGCTCTGTCTGCACACCTTACTCAAGGGCATTTGGGCTACTATACTCTTTTTTGGAACCTCACTGCTTTTGGTAGTATCCTTCAAGGATACCTTCGTCCGAACCATGCGCTCCTGGGCGACTGTCGGCTTTCCCCTATTTTCTAGTTTAAAAGCTTCTCTATCTCCTTTTTTTTTTTTATTGAAAGACTTCCAAAAGATACATAGAAACAAGAACCACAAACATCATCAAAAAGAGTGCTACAGCAAAAGCAGAGTTTCAAAACACAATAGTAGCCTACAATACGCCTTCATTTTTGTATTTTTTTGTTTTTTGTTCCCCCCAAAATAAGTATAAAACAACCACCCTCCCCCTTCCCCACCCCCCCCATCCATGGCTTGCTAGTTCTTAGGCAAAGGAAGGCGGTGAGCAAGAAGCACACACAAGGGGTAAGCTCCCTTCGAAGTTGGAGTGTCCCCCGCCCAACTGCCCATAGCAATTACGCGCCATAATGGGAAATAAAGGGAGCCCACACCAACTCAAAGCGCGCCAAACGCATCCTGCTAAGAGCCACCCCCCGCTCCATTGAATACATATCCCACATTCTGTCCAACCAAACCAGGAAGGAAGGGGCCAAGGCACGCTTCCATGCTGCGGCAAGAGCTAACCGGGCCGCATTCAAGCCGTGGCGGAGCAAAGCAAGCTGCAGAGCCCATGCACCCGGCACCAACGCCCCAAAAAGAAAGATCCCCGGGTCCCAAGGGATGCTCACTCCCAAAAGCAGCTGCAGCCGAAATTGTACCCCCCTCCAAAAGGCACGAATGCGGGGGCAAGCCCACCAGATATGCCCCAGAGTACCCCGCTGTCCACAATTACGCCAACAGAGGTCCACAGCCCCAGGATAAATACGAGCAATCCGTACCGGGGTCATATACCAACGGTACATTATTTTATAATTAGTTTCACGGGCATTAATCGCTACCGAACTCCGCCATAAGCGCGTTTCCACCCTCTCCCACTCTTGCTCGGTTCTCTATCTCCTTTTTAAAGGTTAATGCCAGCAGTCTGGTTCCATCCTGATTAAGGTGAAGCCCATCCCTTCGGAAGAGCCCCTCCTTTCCCCAGAATGTTCCCCAGTTCCTAATAAATCCAAAACCCTCATCCTTGCACCATTGTCTCATCCACGCATTGAGACTCCGGAGCTCTGCCTGTCTTTTGGGTCCTGCACGTGGAACAGGAAGCATTTCGGAGAACGCTATCCTGGAAGTTATGGATTTCAACTTCCTACCTAAAAGCTTAAATTTAGCCTCCAGAACCTCCCTACCACATTTTCCTATGTCATTGGTACCAACATGTACCAAGACAGCAGACTCCTCCCCAGCACTATCTATGATCCTATCTAGGCGGTGCGTGAGGTCCGCTACCTTCATACCAGGCAGGCATGTTACCAGGCGATCCTCACGTCCACCAGCCACCCAGCTATCTACATTCCTAATGATTGAATCACCAAATATGACAGCTGTCCTGAATCTCCTCTCATGGGGACATGGCCCTGGAGAAACGTACTCGGTGCGAGAGGGTTTTACATCACCTGGAGGACAGGTCCTAGTTACAGGATCACTTACTGCCACACCAGGGTGATGCTCTCCTGTCACGTGACCTCTCTCCTCCAGGGATGCTGCCCGACTGGAGGGGACTGGAAATGGTCTGATACTGACGGGAACTGGAAAGAGTAGTTACTCACCTGTAACAGGTGTTCTCCAGGAGCAGCAGGAATCAGTCCTCACACATGGGTGACATCGACGTCGATGGAGCCCCTGCGGAGCATTTCCCCAGCTTTCTATGAAAGCTTTTCGGAATACTGCACACATGCACGGTCCCCTTCCCGCCTAAAGGTGCCATCTTGGTCAGTCAAATGACATAGCTAAAAAACAGCACACAAAAAAAGTAAAAATGAACTATATAAAACTGGAACTCCCAGGGGAGGAGGGAATGTTGTGAGGACTGATTCCTGCTGCTCCTGGAGAACATCTGTTACAGGTGAGTAACTACTCTTTCTCCAGGACCAAGCAGGAAGTCAGTCCTGACATATGGGTGACTCCCTAGCTCTGGGCTACCAGGAACCCAGGCTGAACAAGAGAACTCCCTCTAGTCCCAGCATCAAAGAAAGGCTGTGCACTGAAAGAATCTCTACCGGTAGCCCAACGGAGGACTGGAGTTGCCTAAACCTCAAAGAGATTCCGAAGTACTGCCTGGCCAAAAGCACTGTCCCTATGGGACTCCCTCTTCAGGCAGTAATGAGCTGCAAAAGTCTGGCTTGAGGACCAAGTTGCAGCCCTGCAGATGTCTGCCAATGGTACAGAGCAGAGATGAGCTACTGAGGCAGCCATAGCCCTTACACGGTGGGCTGTAACCCGACCCTGCAAGGGAAGGTCAGCCACCTTGTAAGCCCAGGTGATACAGTCAGCCACCCATATGGACAAGGCACGCTTGGACACAGCTAACCCCAAATTATTAGGGTCAAAAGATATGAAGAGCTGAGTAGCCCTTCTATGTCCCTGCGTACCGTCAAGGTAGAAGAATAAGGCCCTCCTACAGTCCAGGGTATGCAGGACCGCTTCAGCCTGGCTTGCATGAGGCCTAGGGAAGAATGTTGGAAGAACCACCTCCTGGTTGAGGTGGAAAGAGGAGACAACCATTTCAGGAAAATCTTCTGAACCACTAATGGGTGGAGTTGCCATTCGTGGGGCTGCAAGAACTCTGCTCAACCTGTCTGCCAAGCAGTGCCCCTGGCCAGGGAGATAAACAGCTTTGAGAAACATGTTGTGCTTGAGCGCAAACAAGCAAAAGTCCTGTGCCTCCTGACAAAGGAGCCTGGACCCAGTGCCGCCCTGCTTGTTCACATAAAACATGGCTACTTGGTTGTCCGTCTGTACTAAGACAGACTGGTGAGACAGGTTTCGAGAGAAAGTCTTGAGGGCTAAGCGAATAGCCCGGAGTTCCAGTAGGTTGATCTGTTGCGTGGCCTCCCAGGGAGACCACAGGCCCTGGGTGCACTTGCCCAGACAATGTGCACCCCAGCCCTGCAGAGAGGCATCTGTGGTCAACACCACTGTGAACCCAGGAATCTGAAAAGGCACTCCTTGCAGCCGATTGGAGGGGGGGGGGGGGGTGTGCATCCACCAGCGTAGGAAGTTCAGCAATGGTCTGGACACCCTTAATCTGTCTCTGAGGCGTCCTGTGGACTGTGTCCACTGAGTCCTGCGGCACCACTGTGCAGGCCTCATACGGAGTCGGGCATTGGGAGTCACATGCACTGTCGAAGCCATGTGGGCCAGAAGCCGCAGCCAGAGTCTGGCGGAAACCAGTGGCCTGTGGAGAAACTGGTTTGCCAAGTCTATCAGTCTTTGTGCTCTGTCTTCTGGCAAGAAAGCCTTTGCCTGCAGAGAGTCCAAGTTCTGGGAGGGGAGCAAAGTGGATTTTGCAAAGTTTATGACAAACCCCAGGTGTTGAAGAAGAGAAATAGTTCGGAGGGTGGCTTGCCTGGCCTCCTGGCACGTCTGTCCCCTGATGAGCCAGTCGTCCAGATAGGGGAAGACAAAGATACCCTGATTTCTCAGGTAGGCCGCCACCACCGCCAGGCATTTGGTAAAGACCCTGGGGGCGGAGGTGAGGCCGAAAGGCAGCACTCTGTACTGATAATGGTTTCCTCCCACAATGAACCTGAGGTACTTTCTGTTGCCTGGATGAATGAGGATGTGAGTGTACGCATCCTTTAGATCTAAGGAGCATAGCCAATCTCCCTGCTGGAGGTAGGGCAGAAGTGTTCCAAGAGTAAGCATCTTGAACTTTTCTTTCTCTAGGAACTTGTTGAGATTTCTGAGGTCAAGATTAGGCCTGAGGCCTCCGGTTCTCTTTGGTACGAGGAAGTACCTGAAGTAGAAACCGTGACCTTGGAGGTGGGGAGGCACAGGCTCCACCGCCTTGTCTCGGAACAGACCCTGAAGCTCTTGAAGGAGGAGGTCTGTGTGGAGAGGAGGCCTTGGAGGCTCTCCAGGGAAGTAAGGAGGCGGCAACTGATGGAAATGAAGCATATAGCCCGTGTGGACTATGCTCAAGACCCAACTGTCTCCTGTAATGGGTGGCCACCTGTAGGCAAACAGGGTTACTCGACCTCCTGTGCAGGAATGGGACAGCAGAGACGGAGAGGCTATGCCTTGGGAGTCAAAACCCCCCACCCTGCTGAGTGGGAGCAGGAGCCTGAGGCTTGGGGGCCTTCTGCCTACGGAGCCCATGTCCCTGCCCCTTGGCCTGCTGACCCTGTGGGGGAGCTGGGGAGGCCTGGTAAGGTGGGAACTGTTTGTAGGCAGTCACCTTCCTCGGGTAAAGGGACTTCTTCCCCGAGCCCTTCTTTTTATGAGAAGGGGCAGAAGTCTTTCTAGACAGCCTTGTCCTCGTGAGGTACTCGGTCTCGAGCTGTGCAGCCTTCTCGGCCATGGGCTTGCCAAAAAGGTTCTCACCTCGGCAAGGGACATCGACCAACTTGTCCTGCACCCATGGCTCGAGATCCGATGACTGCAGCCATGCCTGACGTCAAGCCGCAATGCCGGCTGCCGCAACACAGGCCGAGGCC
Organism: Ichthyophis bannanicus; assembly: GCA_033557465.1. Classification (NCBI taxonomy): domain Eukaryota; kingdom Metazoa; phylum Chordata; class Amphibia; order Gymnophiona; family Ichthyophiidae; genus Ichthyophis; species Ichthyophis bannanicus. The sequence goes on from CM066033.1 coordinate 1,308,436,019, forward strand.
TCGAAGCCATCGTAGGCTGCGCGGGACATGAACTTAGAGCATTCCTGGATCCCCGAGGACAAGGATTTGAACCTCTGCAATGGTTCCCCGGAGAGAGCAGCAGAGAACCCGGCAAGCTCCTTCGCCAGGTCCTGCAAGTACATGCCCATGTACAGCTGGTAAGACTGGACACGGCAAGCAAGAATCAAGCCCTGGAAACACTTTCTACCAAACGCATCCAGGTTCCGGGCCTCCCGGCCAGGGGGCACCACGGAGTGCATCTTCTGACTTTTCAGACGATGCATGGCCGATTCCACCACCATGGAATGGTTTGGTAGCTGCACCTTTTGAAAACCAGGGCTCTTACGGAGTCGATAAATGGAATCGACCCGCTTGCTCAGAACCGGCGCCGAGGCCGGTGCCTCCCATATCCGGAAGAGGAGCCATTCCAGCATCGGAGGAACCGGCACAGTAAAGGCCTCCTTCGGAGGAGAGTCATACTGGAGGTCCTCGAGTTCTTCGGCTCGAGGCTCCTCCTCGGGGTCTGCCAAAGCAGTGGCCATATCCCGAACGAACTCCGAGAACCGGGTATCCTCCGGAGGGGATCTACTCCGGGGCTCAGACTGCGGTGAGTCCGACGGGACGCACCGAGTCTTGAAGGTATCAGGGGACTCCTTGTCCTCCGTCTCCCAGGCGGACTCGTCCGAAGAGGAGTCGGGCTCTGACGCGCGGGGCCCGGCAGCACCCGCCCCGACGCCGAAGGCACCAGCGTCGACACCCTCGGTCCCGACCGGGAGGTCGAGGGTGACCGCGACCGAGGACGACCTCGAGCCTTCATGGTCTCGAGTTTTGGCTCGGTCTCCAGGGTCGACTTCGACATCTATGTCCCGGTGGTCGGGGCAGATGCGCCAGCAAGGTTGGCCATCAGCACCCGCTGCTGATCCATGAAGGCAGACAGTCTGCACTCCAAGGCTGTCAGCCTGAGACCCAGCTCAGGAGACTCAGCAGCTACCGACTCGGGCCCCAGCGGCGGCGGCGGCGGCGCCGGGCCCGACGTCGGCCCCCTGGGAGGAGAGTCCTCGAAGACAACAGGACTTACGTGTCCAGCAGACTCCGGCTCCACACGAGGCACTTTTGACGGCTTCTCCTGTTCCACGGGCCCGGGACGGCGGTCGGGGGTCCGAGACCTAGCCCTCGAGGAGCCAGGGACCTCCTCCCACGCCGCCCTCGTGAGCCGCTTCTTCCTCTTTCGCTCCCGTTCGGGGGAACCCCTGTCCGAGGAACCCCGATGATGCTCGGGGTCAGACTCCCAAGACGTCGAGGCCTCAGACGAGGTCTGGGCCCGGCCGGAGGCCAAATCAGAGAAAAGCCTTTCCTTTTGATGCTGACGACTTCGAAGTGCCTTAGTGGACATTTGGCCACACGGGCCACAGATCTTAGGATCATGATCAGGACCGAGGCACCGAAGGCAGCAGTCGTGTGTCTCGGTGAGAGACATTAGTTTCTTGCACCGATCACACTTTTTAAAACCACTGGAAGCCATCGGGGAAAAAAGAGCCCCCGCGAGGTCAAAGGACCGGCCTTCCAGGGAAAAAGAAAAAAAGGGCGCAAACGCCAGCCACGAAGGGCAAAAACCGAAAATAATGAGAATGGGCTCGATACCGGTGTACCGAAGCCAGCGGGAAGGGGAACCGGCGTCGAACCGGGCAAAAAGCCGCGATGAAATCGCAGGAAATAGCAAGAAAAAAATCTAACTGTTTTCCGGGTGAACTAGGACAGACGTCCGACGGGCTCCACGGAAAAAGAGAGACTGAGCAAAATGGCACCTTTAGGCAGGAAAGGGACCGCGCATGCGTGCAGTGTTCCCAAAAGTTTTCATAGAAAGCTGGGGAAATGCTCCGCAGGGGCTCCATCGACGTTGATGTCACCCATGTGCGAGGACTGACTTCCTGCTTGGTCCTGGAGAAATGGCCTGATACTGGGGCTGCGGGGGGGGGGGGGGGGGGCCCCAGAGACCGGGACTGGAAATGGGCTGATACTGGGGCCGCAGCGGGTACTGGGGCCGCAGAGGGTACTGGGTACATGGGCTGATACTGGGCTGGGCACAGACTGGACATTGGCTGATACTGGGGCTGGGGGGCAGGACTGGGACTGGAAATGAGCTGATACTGGGGCTGTGAATAGAAATGGGCTTATGTTGGAGGGGGAGGGGGACTGGGACTGGAAGGCAGCTGATTTTAGGGCTGGGGGGTCTGGTACTAAAAGGGGATTATTGCTGACAAATGCTGGAGTCAGGGTGCGAAAAAGGAGATGCTAGGGGAGTGATAGGGGGAGAGGAGGACAGATATTGTGGAGACTGGGGAAGAAGTAAAGTCATAACCAGGAGAAGATTGAGAGGGTGGAGTATAAGATTAGATGTTGGTGTAAGGAGGAGGAAAAGAGGGGTTAATAAATATTGGAGAAGGACGTAGACAGGTGGGCACTGGGGACATGGGGATGTGGAGAACAAGGACTTGGGCTTAGGTGGGGAAAGGGCTGTGTTTTCCAGTGGAGGTAGCAGAGACAAAGACTGTATATAAATTCAAGAAAGCTTAGGACAAATACAGAATCTAAAGGAAAAAAAGGGACTGTAGAGCTTAGTAATTCATATGGAAGGGAAGACTGGATATACTATATGGTCTTTATCTGCTGCTCTGTTTCTATATTCAGCCGAGGTGAGGGATTCTGTTCAGAACATTTTGTTCTGTGTAGGAATCTGTAGTAGTTCAACTTATTCTCTTTTTCCAACTAGAGGTTTATGGTGTTCTAGAATATTTGTAACATAGAAACATGACGAAAGAAAAAGACCACATGGCCTATCTAGTCTGTCCTTCCTAGGGTTGCCAACTGGCTCTAGATGCGCCCGACAGGCTTGATCCAGTCCTAGGTTTACCCCATTGCATGCAGGGACATGTACTTCTGATTTCTCCATTGCACTCCATAAGAAAAACAAGACTACAAGTCCCTTCATGCAGTGGGGTAAACGCAGGACTGGATCAAGCATGTCAGGCGCATCTAGAGCCAGTTGGCAACCCCAGTCCTTCCATGTCAACCACTACAACAGTTCCCTTTTTTCCTTTAGAGATCCTCTGTGTTTGTCCCATGCTTTTTTGATACTGTCCTCAACTCTACCACCTCCATTGGGAGACTATTCCACGGATCCACCACGCTTTCCATAAAGAAATATTTCTGTATATCACTCTTGAATTTATCCCCTTTCACTTACTGTAATAACAGAGCTGATCAAATTGGTGGAGGGGTGTACTCTATGTTAGAGAGGGCACTGAGTCACAAAGGATTAAAGTTTTGCAGGAAACAAAATTTGCTGTAGAATCTCTATGGACTGAAATTCCATGTAAAAAGGGGAAGGCGATGGCAGTGGGGGTGTACTATCGACCACCTGGCCAGAATGAACAAATGTATGATGAAATGCTCAAAGAAATCAAGGAAGCTAACAAAAGTTACAGCACAGTAATAATAGGTGATTTCAATTACCCCATAATATGACTGGGTCAGTGTCACAGCAGGACATGCTAGGGAGATAAAGTTTCTAGATGAAATAAATGATTGCTTCTTGGAGCAGCTGGTTCATGAACCGACCAGAGGGGGAGCCATTTTTGACCTAGTCCTTAGTGGAACACCAGATCTGGTGCAAGAGGTAAGGGTGTTGGGGCCACTTGGCAATAGTGATCATAGCATGATTGCGTTTGATTTAATTAATGGAGGAGGGATGGTAAGGAAATCCACAGTACTACCTTTTAGCTTTTGAAAGAGAGACTATGATAAAATGAGGAAAATAGTTAAGAAAAAATTAAAGGAGCGGTTGCAAAGGTTAAAGACGTACATCAAGCGTGTGGTTGTTTAAAAACACTATCTTAGAAGCACAGACCAGCTGTATTCAATGCTTTAAGAAAAATGGAAGGAAGTCCAAAGAACTGCCAGCATGGTTTTAAAGCGGAGGTCAGAGAGACTGTTGTTGCAAAAAAAGCATCTTTCAGGAAATGGAAAAAAGAGCCAAATGACGAAAACTGGTAACAGCACAAGCACTGGCAAGTTAGATGCAAGGCATTGATAAGGCAGGCAAAGATAACATTTGAGAAGAAGCTTGCTATGGAAGTAAAAACACATAATAAAGACTTTTTCAAGTACATTCATAGAAAAAAAAACCTGTGAGAGAATCAGTTGGACCATTAGATGATAGAGGGGAGAAAAGGAGCTCTAAGAGAGGACAAGGCCATAGCGGAGAGACTGAATGAATTCTTTGCTTCGATCTTTACTGAGAAAGTGGTATTTAAGGTGATACTGCGGAAGAATTGAAAGAAATATTGATATACTGGGAAGATGTATTACAACTATTTGATAAACTGAAGAGTAGCAAATCACCTGGACCAGATGGTATACATCCAAGGGTATTGAAAGAACTGAAATATGAGATTGCAGACCTGCTATTACTATCTGTGAACTATCATTAAAATCATCTATAATACCTAAAGATTGGAGGATGGGCAACGTAACACCAATTTTTAAAAAGAGTTCCAGGGGTGATCCTGGAATTTGCAGACAGGTGCACCTGACATCAGTACAGGGAAAAATGGTACAAACCATCATAAAGAACAAAATTACTGAACATGTAGATAGTCATGGCTTAATGGGAGACAGCCAACATGGCTTTAGACAAGGAAGATGTTGTCTTACTAATCTGTTATGTTTTTTTGAACGTGTGAATAAACAGGTAGACAAAGGTGAGTCGGTTCATATAGTGTATCTGGATTTCCAGAAAGCCTTTGACAAGGTCCCTCATCAGAGACGTTTGGCAAAACTAAAAAGTCATGGGATAGGAGGCCGTGTACTATTGTGGATCAGAAACTGGTTAAAAATAGAAAGCAGAGGGTAGGGCTAAATGGCCAATTTTCCCAATGAAGAAAGGTGAATAGTAGAGTACCCCAGGGATCTGTGCTGGGTCCACTGCTTTTTGACATATTCATAAATGACCTGGAAAGCGTAGTTACTCACCTGTAACAGGTGTTCTCCAGGAGCAGCAGGAATCAGTCCTCACTTATGGGTGACGTCGGCGCCGACGGAGCCCTCGCGGAGCAATTTTCCCCAGCTTTCAAAGAAAGCCTTTGGGAATTGCAGCGCGCATGCGCGGTCGTCTTCCCGCCCGAGGGTGCCATCTTAGCCAGTCAGATGACATAGCTAAAAAAGACAGCATAAAAATTTGCAAAAAGAACATAAGCAGACGATTGCAACTCCAAGGGGAGGAGGGAGGGTAGTGAGGACTGATTCCTGCTGCTCCTGGAGAACACCTGTTACAGGTGAGTAACTACGCTTTCTCCAGGACCAAGCAGGAAGTCAGTCCTCACTTATGGGACTCCCAAGCTCAAGGCTACCGGAGACCCTAAGCACAAAAATGAGCTCCCTCTAGCTCAGCAGCACAGAAGGATAGAATCTTCGCTGAATTATCACCCACCGGTAGCCCACATCCGGGATGGAGGGTAGGAGTTGCTCAGACCTCAAAGAGATTACGGAGGACTGCCTGTCCGAAAGCACTGTCCCTACGGGACTCCCTCTCGAGACAGTAATGGACCGCAAAAGTCTGGCTCGAAGACCAAGTAGCGGCCCGGCAGATGTCTGCCAGCTGAACAGAGCGGAGGTAAGCCACTGACGTGGCCTTTGCCCGAACGCAATGAGCCGTGACTCGACTTTCTAAGGAGAGTCCGGCTGCCCCATAAGCCCAAGAGATACAGTCCGCAACCCAGATGGACAGAGTACGCTTGGAGACCGGGAGCCCGAATTTATTGGGGTCAAAAGACACAAAAAGCTGAGCAGCTTTACGGTGCTCCCGCGTACGGTCAAGGTAGAAGTTCAATGCCCTTCTACAGTCCAGGGTATGGAGGACCGTTTCAGCTCGGCTGGAGTGTGGTCTGGGAAAGAAGGTTGGAAGTACCACCTCCTGATTGATGTGAAAAGGGGAGACCACTTTAGGCAGAAATTTCGGGTGAGTCCGTAGGACTACCCTATTCTTGTAGAACCTAGTGTAAGGGGGATCAGACACGAGGGCCTGCAATTCACTTACGCGTCTGGCGGAAGTGAGGGCTATCAAGAACAGTGTTTTCCAAGACAGAAAACGGAGAGAACAGGTAGCCATAGGTTCAAAAGGCGGACAGGTGATCCGCTGCAAAACCACATTCAGGTCCCAGTCAGGCGCTGGCGGGCGCAGAGGTGGTTTAAGTAGAAGGAGACCTCGGAGAAACCTCGCTACGAGAGGGTCGCTTGAGAGAGGTCTACCGCCCACCGGCACATGATGTGCCGAAAGAGCACTGAGGTGAACTTTGACGGAGTTGGACTTAAGTCCCAGATTAGAGAGGTGTAGCAAGTACTGCAAGATCACCGACACCGGGCAGGAGAAGGGATCCTGAGACTGTTGGGTACACCAGACTGCAAAGCGACGCCATTTAAGGGCGTAGCATTTGCGGGTAGAAAGCCGTCGCGAAGCCAAGACGACCTCCTCCACCTCCGCCGGCAGGAGAAGGGGAGCAAGGACTACCCTCTCAGCAGCCAGGCCATGAGGTTGAGAGACCTGAGGTTGGGGTGCAGTAGGGACCCCTGATCCTGAGTGAGGAGATCCGGTTGTACCCCCAGAGGGATTGGATCCTCCACCGCCAGTTGCAGTAGGAGCGGAAAACCACGGCTGCCTGGGCCAGCGAGGGGCCACCAGGATCATGAAGGCTTTGTCTCGGAGAACCTTGAAAAGAGCCCGAGAGACTAGCGGGATGGGAGGGAAAGCGTACAGAAGGCTCCCCGACCATGAGATCAGAAAAGCGTCCGCCGCAACCCGAAGGGGGTGTGGCTGACGAGAGCAGAAGCGAGGAAGCTGCCGGTTGTGAGGACTGGCAAAGAGATCCACCGTGGGGAGGCCCCACTTGAGGAAGAGCTTCTGAACTACCAAGGGATCCAGACGCCACTCGTGCGGCTGGAGGACCCTGCTGAGTTTGTCCGCAAGGCAATTTTCTTGGCCCGGGAGATAAACTGCCTTGAGGAGAATGCCCTGACTGACGGCCCAAGAGCAGAGCTTCTGTGCCTCCCGGCAGAGGAGGAAGGAGCCCGTGCCCCCCTGCTTGTTCACGTAGAACATGGCAACTTGATTGTCCGTCTGGACAAGGACGGACTGGTGGGAAGTCAGGTGGGAGAAGGCCTTGAGAGCTAGGCGGATCGCCCTGAGCTCCAGGAAGTTGATCTGCTGAGCAGACTCCCACGTGGTCCAGAGGCCCTGCGTACGTGCCTCTTGGCAATGTGCTCCCCAGCCCAGGAGGGATGCATCGGTGGTCAGCACCCGGGTCGGCTGAGGTGACTGGAAAGGCATTCCGAACATGAGGTTCGGCTGCCGGAGCCACCACCGGAGAGACGAGATCAGCGGCTCGGAGACGCGCACTAGGTCTGCTAGGCTGCCTGTGGCTTGACGCCACTTTTGGCGGAGACACCACTGAGCAGACCGCATATTCAGGCGGGCATTGGGGGTCACATGGACGGTGGAAGCCATATGGCCGAGTAGTCTCAGGAAGTGCCTGGCGGAGACCAGGGGCTGGCTGCGAAAACGGTCGGTCGGCTAGGTCCATGAGCCGTTGAGCCCTGTCGAGCGGTAGGTACGCTCGTGCCTGAGGAGTGTGCAGCCTTGCGCCGATGAACTCGAGATCCTGTGAGGGGAGCAAAGTGGACTTTGCGAAGTTTATAACAAAGCCCAAGTGCTGCAGAAGAGTCACCGTGCGGCGCGTGGCGTTGGTGACCTCCTGAGCGGACGCTGCCCTGATGAGCCAGTCGTCGAGGTACGGAAAGACATAGAGGCCGTGAAGCCGGAGATGGGCCGCCACGACCGCGAGACATTTTGTGAAGACTCGCGGTGAGGAGGACAGGCCAAAGGGCAGAACCCTGTACTGGTAATGATTTCCTGCCACCACAAACCTTAGGTATTGGCGGTGGCTTGGGTGGATGAGGATGTGCGTGTAGGCATCCTTTAGATCCAAGGAGCATAGCCAATCTCCCTGCTGGAGGTAGGGCAGAAGGATTCCAAGGGTAAGCATTTTGAACTTCTCCCGCACAAGGAACTTGTTGAGGTTGCGCAAGTCCAGGATGGGTCTGAGGCCCCCTGTTCTCTTTGGTATCAGAAAATACCTCGAATAAAAGCCTTGACCTCTCAGGTGGTGTGGCACCGGTTCCACCGCCTGTTCCTGCAGAAGACCTGCTAACTCCTGAAGGAGCAACTCCCTGTGCAGAGGGGGTCGCGGAGGTTCTCCCGGAAAATAGGAGGGAGGGACCTGATGGAAGTGGAGAAGATAGCCTTCTCGCACGACCTGAAGCACCCAGGCATCTGCGGTGATGCTGGACCACCTGTGGGCGAAGTGAACCAGCCGGCCTCCGGTGCTGGGAGCCAGCGGGGGGGGAGAGGCTATGCTTAGTGAGTCAAAAGCCCCCACCCTGCTGAGCAGGGGCTGGTGGTGCAGGCTTGGGGGCTTGCTGCCTACGGGACCCGTTACCCCGTCCCTTGGCCTGCTGGCCCTGTTGGGGAGCTGCAGGGGCCTGATAATGGGGGTATTGTTTGTAGGCAGCCGCCTTCCTCGGGTAAAAGGACTTTTTCCCCGAGCCCTTCTTTTCTGGGAAGGGGCGGAGGTCTTCCTAGAAAGCCTGGTCCTGGTGAGAGTCTCAGTCTCAATTTGCGCAGCCTTTTCCGCCATGGGCTTGCCAAAGAGGTTTTCGCCTCGGCAGGGGACATCGACCAACTTGTCCTGCACCCAGGGCTCAAGGTCTGACGACTGAAGCCAAGCCTGTCGGCGGGCACCGATGCCGGCTGCGGCCACTCGAGCCGATGCTTCAAAGCCATCATAGGCTGCTCGGGACATGAACTTTGAGCATTCCCGAATGCCAGTGGACAAGGCTAGGAACCTCCGCAAGGGTTCCTCGGACAGACCAGCGGAGAATCCGGCTAGCTCTTTAGCCAGATCCCGGAGATACATGCCCATGTATAGCTGGTAAGTCTGGACACGACATGCGAGCATAGAGCCCTGGAAGCACTTCTTGCCAAGGCCATCCAGGTTACGGGCCTCCCTTCCAGGAGGCACCGAGGAGTGCATCTTCTGGCTCTTAAGACGATGCATGGCCGATTCCACTACCATGGAATGGTGTGGCAGCTGTGCCTTTTGAAAGCCAGGGCTCTTGCGGACTCGATAGATAGAATCGACCCGCTTGCTCAGGACCGGCGAGGAGGCCGGACTCTGCCACATGCGGAAGAGTAGTCGTTCCAGCATAGGAGGAACCGGCACAGTAAAGTGTTCCCTCGCGGGAGAGTCATACTGGAGGGCGTCGAGCTCTTCGGCTCGAGGCTCCTCCTCGGGATCCGCAGGGAAGGCCAAAGCCTTGGCCATATCCCTAACGAAGTCCGAGAAACCGGGCATCCTCCGGGGGGGACTGCTTCCGAGGCTCGGACTCCGGTGAGTCCGATGGGACACACCGAGTCCGGAAAGAATCAGGTGACTCTTCCTCCTCAGACTCCCAGACCGACTCCGACGAGGACTCGGTGGGGTCGGCCCGGGCAGGGTGCGGCGCCAGCCGCCCCGACGCCGAGGGAGTCGGTGTCGGCGACCTCGGTCCCGAACGGGAGGCCGAGGGTGACCTCGACCGAGGATCGACTCGAGTTCTCATCGACTCGAGGATCGGCTCGGTCTCCGGGGTCGACTTGGACGTCGACGTCCCGGCGGTCGGGGCAGCGGCGCCAGCGAAGCCAGCGAGCAGTGCCCTCTGCTGGTCCATGAAGGCAGACAGTCTGCTCTCCAAGGCCGTCAACCTGAGTCCGAGCTCAGGTGACCCAGCAGCCCCCGACTCGGGCCCCGACGGCGTCGGGCCCGACGTCGGCTGTCGCGGAGGCGAGTCCAGAAGGACCACAGGACTTACCCGGGCAGGCATCTCCGACTCCAGGCGAGGTCGCTTCGGGATGTGTTCCTTCTCCAAGGACCCGGGGCGGCTGTCGGGGCTATGCGACCTGGCCCTCGCGGAACCAGGAGTGTCCACCGACGCCGCCCTCGCGGGTTTCACCTTCCGACGATGGTCCCCGGAGGGAGAACCCCGGTCGGAGGAACTCCGGCGACGGTCCGAGCTGGAGCCTTTTGACGCGGAGGCCTCCGACGAGGTCCGGGTACGGCTGGGGTCAGCGAAGATTCTCTCACGCTGATGCCGCCGACTTCTCAACGCCTTTGAGGACATTTTGCTGCAGGGCCCACAGATCAGTTCCTCATGATCCGGGCCCAGGCAGCGGAGGCAAAAGTCGTGTGTGTCGGTTAGTGACATATTTCAGTCACACCGACCACACCGCTTAAACCCACTGGCAGCCATCGGGGGAAAAAGGGCCCCTGCGAGGTCAAAGGACCGGGCTGCCAGGGAAACCGAAAACGAAAGCTGACTAAGTCAGAAAAACCGAAAAAGTAAGAGGACTCGTGACCGGCGTCGCGAGTCCGGGCGGGAAAAAGATCGGCGTCGAACCGAAGGAAAAAAGGATAAAATAAAGAAGAAAATCAACTTTTTCGCGGGGACAAGACGGGGACGTCTGTAGGGCTCCGCGGAAAAAAGAAGACTGGCTAAGATGGCACCCTCGGGCGGGAAGACGACCGCGCATGCGCGCTGCAATTCCCAAAGGCTTTCTTTGAAAGCTGGGGAAAATTGCTCCGCGAGGGCTCCGTCGGCGCCGACGTCACCCATAAGTGAGGACTGACTTCCTGCTTGGTCCTCGAGAAAAGGGAATAACGAGTGAGGTTATCAAATTTGCAGATGACACAAAACTATTTAAAGTTGTTAAAACCCAAGAGGATTGTGGAAAATTGCAAGAGGATCTTGATAAACTGGAAGAATGGGCATCCAAATGCAGATGAAATTTAATGTGGATAAGTGCAAAGTTATGCACCTAGGAAAGAACAACCCAAACTATGGTTACACGATGCAAGGTTCCACATTAGGAACCACCACCCAGGAAAAAGATTTAGGCATCATCAGGATAACAAGTTAAAACCCTACGCCCAGTGTGCAGCGGTGGCCAAGAGAGCAAATAGAATGCTAGGTATCATAAGGTACCACACACACCCCCACTTGACTGACGAATACTCTACTCTATAACTCATTGTATTTTAACCTTTTTGTAAATAACCACTGTAAATAACATTGGCAGTTCTTTGCCTATTCCCTGTAAAAAGTTAGAAACTTCTGATCAATATAACAATACAGAAGTATACAAAAGTATACAAAAGTATACACCTTGTAAATAGTTTTAAGCAGTTTAACGCACTGTTATATGTAAAAAGTTAAAAAAAATGTCTGTTCAATGTAATGGTATACGAATGTATACATAACTTAATTTGTTCCATGTAAACCGCCCCTGATCTCTGGAAGGGGCGGTATAGAAGAAATAGATAAATAAATAAATAAAATAAAATAAGGAAAGGAATGGAAAATAAAACAAAGGATATTATAATGCCTCTGTATCGTTGTATGGTGCAACCGTACCTTGAATATTGTGTGCAATTCTGGTCGCCGTATCCTAAAAAAGATATAGCATTAAAAGAAAGGGTACAGAGAAGAGCCACTAAAATGGTAAAGGGGATGGAAGGATACCCCTATGAAGAGGGGCTAAAAAGGTTAGGGCTCTTCAACCTGGAAAAGAGAAGACAGGGGAGATATGATAGAGGTCTATCAATTAATGAATGGAGTGGAACGGGTAAACATAGATCGATTGCTTACGCCATCAAAATATAGAAAGACAAGGGGGCATGCAATGAAGCTACAGGGTAAACTATTTAAGACTAATAAGAGAAAATATTTTTTCTCTCAATGTGTAATCAAACTCTGGAATTTGTTACCGGAGGATGTAGCAAAAGCTGTTAGAGTAGCTGGGTTTATAAAAGGTTTGGACAAGTTCCTGGAGGAAAGATCCATAAACCATTATTAAAAGGGACCCGGGATATCACTGCTTGACCCAAACCGAGCATTGTGGAACCTATGTCTTTTGGGGAAACTGCTAGGTACTTATGACCTAGATTGGCCACAGTTGGAAAGAGGATACTGGGCTTGATGGACCTTGGTCTGACCCAGTATGGCATTTCTTATGATCTCACCCTCAGAGGCTCTCCTCCTGTGCATTTATGCCACGGAGGTATTTAAACGTCTCAATCATACCATCTCTATCCCGCCTTTCCTTTAAGGTGTACATATGAAGATCCTTAAATCTGATCTCATACGCTTCATAACGAAGACCAATAACCATTTTAGTAGCCACCCTCTGTACCGACTCCAGCCTGTTTATATCCTTTTGAAGGTGCGGTCTCCAGAATTGCACAGAATACTCCAAATGAGGTCGCACCAAAGACTTATCCTTTTTTCTGCAGGCCATTCTTCTCCCTATACACCCAAGCATCCTTCTAGCTTTTGCCATTGCCTTTTCTACCTGTTTATCTACTTTAAGAATATCAGACACAATCATGCCTAGGTCCTGCTCTTCTTATATTGCTCCCTTGCATTGCTGCAGCCCAAATGCATGACCTTGCATTTTTTAACATTAAATCTCAGCTACCAAATTCTAGACCATTCTTCTAGCTTAGCTAGATCCCTCCTCATGTTATCTACACCTTCCTGGGTGTCTACTCTATTGCAGATTTTGTCATCATCCGCAAAGAGGGAAACCTTACCTGACAACCCTTCCGCTATATCACTAACAAAGATGTTAAAAAGAATCAAACCAAGGACAGATCCCTGGGGCACACCACTGGTAACGTCCTTCCCCTCAGAGTGAGCTCCATTTACCTATACACTTTGTCGCCTCCCAGTCAACCAATTTCTAACCCAAGCAGTAACTTTAGGGTCCATCCCTAGGGTGCTCAGTTTGTTTATAAGTCGCCTGTGAGGAACGGTGTCAAAGGCTTTACTGAAATCTAAATACACCACATCTTGGGCTCTCCCTCAGTCCAACTCCCTGGTCACCCAGTCAAAGAAATCAATCAGATTGATCTGAGAAGACCTGCCTCTAGTGAATCCATGCTGCCTTGAATCCTGTAATCCGCTGGACTCCAGAAACCTCACTATTTTCTCTTTCAGCACCACTGAAGTTAGACTAATTGGCCTGTAGTTTCCAACTACATTCTTACTTTCGCTTTTGTGTAAAGGGACCACATGTGCCTCCTCTCCAGTCCTTTGGCACCACTCCTGACTCCATCGAGGCATTGAAAAGGTCAGTCAGTGGAGCTGCTAGAACATCCCCAAGTTCCCTCAGTATTCTAGGATGTATCCCACCCGGTTCCATCGCTTTGTCTACTTTAAGTTTAGCTAGTTTCTTACAGTCTTCTGAAAATTGTTCAAGATGCCCTTCGCTTCTGTTCCTGTTTGTGGGTGTTTTCTGAGGTCCTGCTCCTGGTTCTTCATCTGAGAATAGAGAACAGAAATATTTGTTAAGCAATTCCGCTTCATCCTCATCAGCTTCTACATATTCCTCCCCTTCACCCTTGAGACTGACGATACCACTTTTGCCCTTCCTCTTTTCACTAACATATCTGAAAAATGTCTTATTCCCCCATTTTACTGCATTGGCTATTTTGTTCCTCTTTTTCAATCTTTGCTTTCCTGACTACTTTGCTAGCTTCTCTAAGTTTTTCCAAATATAGATGCCTGTCTTCCTCTCTCTGTGATCTCTTGTATTTCATGAAGGTCTCCCTCTTTTTCTTCACTTTTTCAGCTACTTCTTTCGAAAACCATAGCGATCTCCTTTTCCATTTACCTTTACCTTTATTTACCATTTTAACAAAAAGGTTGGCTGCCCTTAAAATATCCCCTTTCAGTTTTGCCTACTATTTTTCTACATCCCCCAGCTGTTCTTATCCCGCTAACGACTCCCTGAGGTATTGGCCCATCTTGGCAAAGTTAGTTTTCCTGACGTCTAAGACCCTCGCTTTTGAATGGTGATCACTGGATGCAAAATGATCTCACACTATAAAGCACAGTTACTTACCTGTAACAGGTGATCTCTGGGAACAGCAGGAATTAGTCCTCACTTATGGGTACGTCGGTACCGACGGAGCCTACGCGGGAAAGCTCCCCAGCTTCCCAGAAGGAAGCTTTTGGGGCCTCCCACTGCACATGCGCGCTGCCTTCCCGCCTTCCTGACCAGCTCTCCTCAGTTCGAGTTTATAGCTGAGACAATAGAGAGAGGAAAGGAAGATAGATAGAAGATACAACTCCTAGGGGAGGTGGGTGGGTTGTGAGGACTAATTCCTGCTGTTCCCAGAGATCACCTGTTACAGGTAAGTAACTGTGCTATCTCCAGGAACAAGCAGGAGTAAGTCCTCACTTATGGGGACTCCCTAGCTAAGATGCCTGGGAGATCCCCTTCCAAGGGTTAGCCATCTTCGTATGGATCTCAGGCATCCATCCTGGGAAGGTGGGCAGGAGTTGTTCAAGTATGGAACAGGTGTTTGAGGACAGCCTGACCAAACAAGGCATCCCGGCGGGAGTCCTTGTCCAAACAGTAATGGGCTGTGAAGGTATGAACCGAGGCCCATGTGGCGGCTCGACAGATCTGATCTATGGATACAGAGTGAAGATGAGCCATAGAAGTGGCCATGGCTCTCACATTGTGAGCTGTGACATGGCCTTCCAGAGAAATATTTTTACTCTGGTAAGCAAAGGAAATACACTGAGCAATCCAATTGGAAAGTGTATGTTTGGAGACTGGAAGTCCCAAATGAGAAGGATCAAAAACCACGAAAAGCTGGGAAGACTTTCGATGTGGCCGAGTCCTGTTGAGGTAAAAGGCAAGAGCTCTTTTACAATCTAAAGTATGAAGGTTCCTCTCTGCACTGGATGCATGAGGAGCTGGAAAAAAGACAGGTAGATATACCTCTTGATTAAGATGAAAAAGACAGGTAGATATACCTCTTGATTAAGATGAAAAGGCGAGACCACTTTGGGCATAAAGTGGGGATTCGTCCTAAGGACCACCTTATCATGATGAAACCTGGTATAAGGTGGATGAGCCACTAAGGCCTGTAGTTCACTGATACGGCGAGCCGAAGTGACTGCAATAAGGAAAAGGACCTTCCAGGAAAGAAATTTCAAGGAGGTAGAAACCAACGGTTCAAAAGGTGGCTTCATAAGCTGACCCAGAACTAGGTTCAAGTCCCATGCTACCGGAGGAGGTCGGATGGGAGGCTTAGTTAGAGTCAGGCCTCTCATGAACCTTGCAACAAGCGGATGAGAGGAGACAGGTTGTCCATTTATAGGTTTTAAGGATGCTGCAATAGCACTCAAATGGACTCTTACTGAATTCGTCTTAAGGCCTGCATTAGAAAGATGCAGGAGATAGTCTAGTAGAGAATTCAAAGGAAGTGCTAGAGGGTCAAGACCCTCTTGAGCACACCAAATGGAAAAGCGTTTCCATTTGAAAGCATAGGAACGCCTCGTGGAGGGTTTCCTAGAGGCATGAAGGATATCTTTCACTGGTTGAGAAAGATTGAAGTCATGAAGGCTTAGGCCTTCAGTAACCAAGCTCTGAGGTGTAGGGACTTGGGGTTTGGGTGCCACAAAGTCCCTTCCTCCTGAGAGAATGTCTGGCGCAGCTCCCAGGTCCAGGGAGGGTCCCTGGGAGAGATGCAGAAGTAGAAGGAACCACACTTGGCGTGGCCAGCGTGGAGCTATGAGGATCATCGATCTGTGATCCCTCTGTAGTTTGAACAGAGTCTTGG
The DNA here is from genome assembly GCA_033557465.1 of Ichthyophis bannanicus. NCBI lineage: Eukaryota > Metazoa > Chordata > Amphibia > Gymnophiona > Ichthyophiidae > Ichthyophis > Ichthyophis bannanicus. The sequence goes on from CM066033.1 coordinate 1,308,451,801, forward strand.
GAATCAAAGGAATGGGTGGAAAGGCATATAGGAATTCCTGACCCCAATGTAGGAGAAAGGCGTCGTTGGCCTGAGCTCCCTGACACGGAGTCCTGGAACAGAACGGGGGAAGTTTGGCATTCCACGGACTTGCAAAGAGGTCTATGTCCGGGGTTCCCCATTCCTGAAAGATTCTGTTTATCTGGTCCATATGTAGGGACCATTCGTGTGGAAGCAGAACTCGACTGAGTCTGTCTGCCCAAGAGTTTTGAACCCCTGGAAGATAGACTGCCAGAAGATGAATTTGATGCTCTCTGGCGAAGGCCCATAATCTGAGAGCTTCGTTGCAAAGCGACAGAGAGCCTGTCCCTCCTTGTTTGTTTATGTAGAACATGGCCACCTGATTGTCTGTCTGGACTAGGACGGTCAGGTTGACTAGGAGGGTATGGAAGACTTTGAGGGCAAAGAAGATTGCTCGAAGTTCCAGGAGGTTGATGTGAAGGGTGGTCTCTTGTGGAGACCAAGTACCCTGAGTGGAGAGGTGTTGAAGATGGGCTCCCCACCCTGTTTGGGAGGCATCTGTTGTGAGGGTTGCTTGGGGCAACAAAGGTTGGAAGGGGGTCCCCAACAACAGATTCTTGGTGGATATCCACCATTGGAGGGACCAAAACAGACGCTTTGAGGTGAGTATTTGGTCGGAGAGCACTCCTGATGCTTGAGTCCACTGGGTGGCCAAGGTCCATTGAGCTGCTCTCATATGAAGACGAGCGTAGGGCACCACGTGTACCGTGGAGGCCATGTGGCCCAGAAGTCGTAGCATTTCCCTGGCTGTCAAGTGACTGCTGGACTGAGCTTGGGAGGCCAAGCACAGCAGACGTTGGCCCCGGACTCGAGGTAGGTAGGCCCTTGCAGTGGTGGTGTCCAACTGGGCCCCTATGAATTCTAGAGACTGAGTAGGGGTAAGTTGAGACTTGGGAAGGTTTACCACCAGTCCCAAATACTGCAGAAGGTGCCTTGTGCGGTCCAGGGAAATCTGGGCCTCTGACTGAGATGGAGCTCGGATGAGCCAGTCGTCCAGATATGGGAATACAAAAATTCACAGACCTCTTAGAAATGCAGCCACCACTGCCATGCATTTGGTGAACACTCTTGGAGCAGAGGCTAGACCGAAGGGAAGTACTCTGTACTGGAAATGTTTTCCCTGAAACAGAAATCTTAGATATTTTCTGTGGGATGGGTGGATGAGTATGTGTGTATACGCATCCTTGAGATCTAGAGAACAAAGCCAATCCTGACTCTGAAGGTATGGAAGGAGAATGCCTAGAGAAAGCATTTTGAATTTCTCCTTGTACAGAAATTTGTTCAATTCTCTCAGATCTAGGATAGGTCTGAATCCCCCTGTCTTCTTTGTTATGAGAAAATAAGGGGAGTAGAATCCTGTCCCTTGTTGAAGAAGAGGAACCTCTTCTATTGCCCCTTGGGCAAGGAGAGAAGAGACTTCCTGATCCAACAGGTCCAGGAGAGATGGGGGAGAATTGAAATGCCTCACCATGGTATATGGAGGAAGGTTGGAAAAATGAAGTTTGTAGCCCTCTCTGATGATAGAGAGGGTCCATTGCTCTGATGTAATTTGCTCCCATCTGGGAGCAAAGTGAGCTAACCTTCCGGGAATGGTGAGGGGCTCTGGTTGTTCTAGAGCCAGAAAGGTTAAGTTCTCTAGGGGCAAGTCAAAACCCCTGAGGGGGTTGAGCCTGCTGAGGAGTGGCAGACACTGCAGGCTTTGACCTTGCCTGTTTAGGTTGCTGACGTTTAGCAGCAAAGCGAGGCTGAGAAGATTGTTGGCCAGTATTTGTGGAAAATCTGGCCTTCTTGTAGTAAGGCCTCTTGAAAGACTTTTTCTTGGCAGGAGTAGAGGTAGACTTAGAAAGTCTATCTAATATAGCATTTTCTGCGTCCATTTGAGTGGCTTTAATTTGCCAGTCCTTACCAAATAAGTTCTCACCTGTACAGGGCAGATTCCGTAAGCCATCCAGGACCCAGGGTTCTAGGTCAGAGGCCTGGAGCCAAGCAAGTCGTCGGGCTGCAATAGCAATGCCCGAAGCTCTACCGGCACCCTCAAAGGAATCAAAAGCTGCTCTGTTGGAGAACTTAGAAACATCTAAAAGCTGTTTCACCAGAGAAAGGAACTCCTCCTTTCTATCCTCAGGGATAAAGGAGGCAAAATGCCGTATCTTTAGGGCAAGTTCCCTGAGAAACATGCCCATATACAGACTGTAAGAATTAATCCTGGCTATAAGCATACTAGCCTGGAAAATTTTTCTGCCAAAAGAGTCTAGGGTCTTACATTCTTGCCCTGGAGGGGTAGAAGAGTGCCTTTTGGTGCTCTTAATCTTTTTCAGCGCAGACTTCACCACAATGGAATGGTGAGGCAGCTGAGTCTTTTGAAACCCAGGAGAAGGAGGGACCCGGTACATGGTGTCCAACCTACGAGAGTAAGGAGACAACGTTAGAGGAGCCTCCCATAAGTCCATCAAGTGTTCTTGAAGGATTTCATGGATAGGCAGGGTGACTGCCTCTTTAGGAACCTTAGGGTATCCGAAAATATCCAATTTCTTTGACCTAGGTTCTTTTTCAGAGGATGTGGTAATAGAAAGTCCTTTAGCTAGTTCTAAAATGAAGTCTTGAAAGGACAAATCCTCTGGTGGAGACATTCTCCTCTTTGGGGAAGAGGGGTCTTCATGAAGAACTAGAGACAGCTCATCAGAGTCCTCAGAGGAGTCAAAATCCTCAGAAGAATCAGAGTATTCTCTATTTGCTTCCAACGCACGATACGCATACCGATCGGTATCGACATCGGGCGTACCGGGTATGGGATCGGTATCGGGTGAAAACCCGGATCCGGCATGCGGAACCGATCTGCGTTTGGAAGTCGATGGTCTCGGTTCCGGTATGGGAGACGATACCGGAACCGGTACCGCTGAACGCGGTACTGAAGGCGTCGCAGCATTAATAAAAGCCAGCATGGCTTGCTGCATGGTCTGAACAGTATTGCTCATAGACGCCACTGCTGCCTGGATGTTGGTACCGGTATGGGCCGGTACCCCAGAGCAGTCTAACAGGTGATCAGTCGAGGCCGTGCCATCGATGTCAACCTGTAACCCCATAGATGGTGCTTTGGAAGCCAGAGCTTCCCGCCGGGGTTGTTTGGCTGGGGCAGGATCCTCAGATTCAGAAGTGAGAGCCTCTCGATGCTTTGAAGGAGATTTGCTCTTTGAGGACCTGCCCGAAGAAGGTTTGGTTACCTGAGATCCATCCGGAGAGGAAGACCTGGATGACTGTGATGCTGGATTATCTGAAGCAAACAGCACATGGAATTTGTTGGCCCGGTTCTGCAACCCACGCTTAGATATCTGGGAGCAGGATGGGCAGTCCGGAATGGAGTGGTCAGGTCCCAAACATTTAAGACACCATTCATGGGTGTCTGTGACAGAAATAACAGCACTACACTTGGTACACTTCTTAAAACCAGGGGCTGGTTTCTCCATGAGGAGAATTTGTGTAGGCCTGAGGCCTAACCGAAGTCACCAAGTTGTGCAGAGAGAAAGTTGTTTTTTTTTTTTTTCAAAAGAAAAGAAAAGAGAGACCGGCGGTACCGGTTTCGGTATGGGGAAGGCAGGTACGCGGTCTAAAGAAACAAACTAAAACAAGAATTTCTTCAGCGGTGACAGGAACACGACCTGCTGGCTCCGCGGAAAAAGAGAAACTGAGGAGAGCTGGTCAGGAAGGTGGGAAGGCAGCGCGCATGTGCAGTGGGAGGCCCCAAAAGCTTCCTTCTGGGAAGCTGGGGAGCTTTCCCGCGCAGGCTCCGTCGGTACCGACGTACCCATAAGTGAGGACTTATTCCTGCTTGTTCCTGGAGATCATCAAAAACACTTTCACTATTGGTAAGCACCAAGTCCAGTATGGCCCCTTCACGTGTGGGTTCTGTTACCAGTTGTCTGAATAGTTCTCCCTGTATATCCTTACTTCAAGATGATACTGCAGCTGAAATATGCCAATCAACATCTGGCATATTGAAATCCCAAATCTGTAGCACGTCCCCTTTCCTAGCAATGCTGCATATCTCTTCAATTAACTCTCAGTCCACCTCTTCCTTCTGTGAGGGAAGTCTGTACATCACGCTTTTCTCTTTCTAGTTTAACCCACAGTGCCTCCTCTCTCCCTTTTAAGCTCTGTAGTTCCAAAGCTTTAATATTGTTTTTTTACATATAGTGCCACTACTCCTCCTCTTTTTCCTACCCTGTCATTTCTGAATAAAGTATAACCTGGTATAGTTATATCCAGTCATGATTTTCTGTGAACCATGTTTCTGTAACTGCCACTAAATCCAAGTCAGCCTCTCCCATTAAAACTAAAACATCTAGTATCTTATTTCCCATGCTACGGGCATTTATACACACCGCTTTCCATATGTTGTTCCTTTTACCCATTTCCATAAAAGTATTTAATGTTTCACTTACCTGGGGGGCTTTCTTCACCCATCATCAACAAATCTAGTTTAAAACCCTCTTCAGTAAATTAGCCAGTCTGTTACTCAAGAAATATCGACCCTTCTTGGACAGATGGATGCCATCTATGCTCTGCAACCTTTGGAACAGCATCCTAAAAAGGTTAGGGCTCTTTAACCTGGAAAAGAGACGGCTGAGGGGAGATATGGTAGAAGTCTATAAATTAATGAACGGAGTGGAACGGGTAAATGTAGATCGATTGTTTACGTTATCAGAATATAGAAAGACTAGGGGACATGCAATGAAGCTACAGGGTAAACTATTTAAGACTAATAAAAGAAAATATTTTTTCACTCAATGTGTAATCAAACTCTGGAATTTGTTACCGGAGAATGTAGTAAAGGCTGTTAGTGTAGCTGGGTTTAAAAAAGGTTTGGACAAGTTCCTGGAGGAAAGGTCCATAAACCATTAAGAAGGGACACAGGATATCAATGCTTGACCCAGTACAAGCATTGTGGAACCTGTGTCTTTTGGGGAAACTGCTAGGTACATATGACCTAGATTGGCCACTGTTGGAAACAGAATACTGGGCTTGATGGACCTTGGTCTGACCCAGTATGGCATATCTTATGTTCTTAGGTCCAGGAAACCAAAACGCTCTCGATGACACCATCCACGCAGCCATGCATTCATTTCCAGGATGCGAGCTTCTCTGTCTTGGCCTTTACCCTCAACAGGGAAGATTGAAGAGAATACTACCTGCGCCACTATCTGCTTCACCCTCTGTCCCAGAGCCATGAAGTCACTTTTGATATGCTCAGAGGGATACCTGGCAGTATTCATTTGTGCCAACATGTATCAGCAACATTGGGCAATAGTCAGTAGGCTTGATGAGTCTCAGCAAACTCTCCGTAACATCTCGGATTTTGGCACCTGTCAGACAGCATACCTCTCTGGACATCAAGTCTGGTTGGCAGATGGACACCTCAGTACCCCTCAGAAGAGTCATCAACCACCACTACCCGCTTCCTTGTGGTCACTGATTCTGCAACTTTGGGGTGCTTGAGCTCTGGTTATTCCCTTTCCAAGGATGCTTTCACCTCCTCCACTTCCAGGACCGCATAATGGTTCTTCAGTTCAATGGCTGGAGAAGTTGGATTGGTGATTCTGCAGGCCCTGGTGACTTGTGTCCAAGCTTCATCATTCTGTAGTCTCCCATCTTCTCCTCTGCTGGAGAGCTTGGATGTTGCAAGAAGCATCTCATCAATGTACTTCTCAGTCTCTTGAATGTTCCTGAGCCTCGCCACCTCCTCTCCGAGTTCCTCCACTTGTTTCCTGAGAGGTTCTGCCTGCAGGCATCCTGCACATGGAATTGGTCCTTCAACTGGCATTGGGACCTCTGTCTGGACAGATGCAGAAACTGTAACGGGGGCAACAGCTTTGGTAATACGATTTTTCTGAGCCATTGTTCAGTCGGTGGAGCTTAGTTATCTTTGCTTGAAATGTATAGCCCTTGTTAGGAATGCCTGATTTTTCATAGGTAGGGATGAGTTCTTAGATTTGTTGCTGGTATTGAGTATCCATTCGCAGGGTTTTGTGTTATGATGCACAATGTTTGGCAGTGGAAGGAGCTGGTAGTATTGTCACCGACAAGAGACTAGAATTTGAATGGAATCCTTTTTGTATATTGAGTTGTAAATTGAAAACCCTACTGCTTATCTGAATTTGTTGTTGGGAGAGTTTTATATGGTGAATCTGGGAGTGTTCCATATGAATGAATAATTAACCGATGTATTTTCAAAAGATATACAGATACTATGAGGCTGTTTAAATTGCTAAATGCCCAGATATTATCCGTATATTTGTGGGCTATGTTAGGGGAAGAGCAAGGGTAGGCCAGAAAATTTTCCAGATAGTGGCAATATTACTACTTCTACTATTATTATTACTGAGCATTTGTATAGCGCTACAAGATGTAAGCAGCACTGCAAAAACATAAGTAAAAGATAGTCCCTATTCATCAGAGCTTACAATCTAGTCAAGACAGTCAACATCTAGGGGGACTGGTAAGAAAACACAAAGGAGATTAGGCGAATCAAGTTCTGAAAGCAACAGCGAAGAGGTGAGCTTTCAGCTTGGTTTTGAAAAGGGCCAGAGATGAAACCTGACATACAGACTCAGGTAGTTTGTTCAAGGCATAAGGAGAAGCACGATGAAAGGAGTGAAGTCTAGAGTTAGCAATAGAAGAGAAGGGCACAGATAGAAGCGAATTTGCCAGAAGAGTGGTATTTAGGTAAGTTACAAGTTTAGTTTGCAAAAAATTAAATGTGTGCCGTTGAGTTAGTGCTGACTCCTGGCGACCCAGTAGCTTCTGGGTTTACTTGACAGTGTGATCGAAAGTAGCTTGCCAGGCCTTTCTTCCGAGGCAATGGTGGGTTAAAGTGACTTGCCCAAGGCCACAAGGAGCACTAGTGGGAATGAAACCTTGGTCTCTTGGTTACAAAACCAGTGCTCTAACTACTAGGCTACTCCTCCACTATGTTTAGTTTAGGTCTAGCCTAAGCAGATAGTTTTCTCACCAATGCTCTAAACAGAACTATGCAAACAATGCTGGTCCCACCCCTGCAGGTCACTTCCTGTCCTGGACCCACCCACAGAGTTCCACGTCTCTTTTTGTCTAAAACGTAAGCCCTGCTTAATGTATTGCATGGAAACGACTTCTTTTCAATTAATTGTGCATAAAATTCAGTCAAACAACAATTAGTAACACCATAGACAAACATTCCTTATATATAAAAAAGGCCATCAGATCAGGAGCACATTAGAGCTGAGCAATTAATTCATTGCCAGGTCCTCATCGGTCCACTGAAAATTCAAATTCACATGTGTATTCTTCAACTTGTGTATATAAATTTATTTTTTAACTTGTGTTTTTGTATACACCAAACTTTTTCTGTTTCAATTTTCAACATTACTGCTCTCCATCTTGTTCACAATAACAGCACTTGAAATGAACACGATGTTGAGGAGCACTCCCTGATGGCAGAAAGCAGACACGGATGTCATTCAAAACATGAATTTATTTAATACATTTTTGATATACTGCTTCTTCTACAAGATAAAGCGGTTTACAAAGAGTTTTTACAATGAACAAGTTAGAAAGCGTAGTTACTCACCTGTAACAGGTGATCTCCGGGAACAGCAGGAATTTAGTCTTCACATATGGGTATCATCGGAGCCTGCACGGAAACGCTCCACAGCGTCCAATAGGAATGCTTTTGGGAGCATCCCTCAGCACATGCTGTGATAAGGAAGCTTATCATAGCTCAGGTAGGAGCTATAGAAAAGATGATGTGACTCTGAACAAGCAACCTGTCAGTTCTGGTAGAAGCAAGAAAACAGAGTTTTCACATAAAAGACTACCAGTCCCAGAATGCACCAGGTTTCCAGCAGCCATGAGAGGGGCTGAAGTGAGAAAATGTGTGTGCAATCAAGAGAGCTATGAGGTAATCCCTAAGCACTCATCTCAAAGGGCAGGGCCTGATTCAACACAGCTGCGCTGTGTTACGGAGGAGCACACATTAGGAAAGAATAAGAATAGAGCTTATTCTTCAGGAAACAGTTTCAAGAACAGCTACAGAAAGAGCTTCAGGAAGAGATACAGAGACAGAGACAGCAACGGCTACAAGCTCAAGCACCAGTATCACCTGGAGGAAGAGAAGCCAAGCCAAGCGGATAGAGAAAGAAGGAAACTCTCTGGAAGGAAGAGAAGAAAGCCCATTGGATGGTCTGGGAGAGTCCAAGGCAGTACCCATACTGGGAGGTATTCCAAGTGCCAGCAGAGTCCATTGGACTGGATTCAGCCAGAGGAATGGAATGGCAGAGATAGGAATCACCAGTGGCTACCTGGAAGAGAGAAGACTGCACGTGGAAGGGACTTTCAGACCAAGGCCAGAAGGTATGTGAGAGGAGATCCAGTGTCCAGGGATCAAGATTGGAAGGCTGGACATCAGAATTGGATTACATACTGGCCAGGCTTTACAGAGAGGAATTATGATGGCAGGAGAGGCTCAGGTATGAACACTGATCCAGACCCTATCTATAATAGAGAATGGCAGCAAGGGAATAAGCATTCTCATGATAGTGCCTTAATGAAAGACTCGTCTGTGCCAATGTATGATAGTGACCCTATGCTGATTGATGAAGGGGGAGATACAGCAGATGAAAGTACAGTTTACATGGACTGTTCTCTATCTAAATGCTATTGCTAGCTTTCTGTGAGCAAACACATCAGCCATCACAAAGAAACCTAACTTTGTTCTTTATTTCCACTGCAAACAGCTCTTAAAGCAGGATTTGGGTTCACACAGTAGCAGCCAGCCAGCTAAAGGCTTACAGCTGGTCAATTGATAGTAATTAAAGCTGCACCTGATTGTGTGTGTGAGCAAGGGAGAATCACTGCTGAGATCTGCGTGGAAAATAAGCAGAAGTTAACCTAACCAGCAAAGTTTATTCTTTTCTTTGTGCCTTTGTATTTGGTAATTATTTGCTAAGAAAACATTAGCTAATTGCCTGACAAGCTGAAGGTTGTTTTCTGGTTCACTTTGTGACTTTTTGTTATCCATTTAAACACTGCAAGCAAGTAACCTCATTTATATTGCTATCAAGCATACATGTGCTGGGTGAATTAAACCCCATCAATAAAAGAAGTATTTTATTGACCTTACCACTTGGTTTCACAACTCAATTATTGTCATCAGCTGTGTTTGGGAGTGAATGAACTACAATACCCACAATACCTTGCAAGAATCATATGAATATATGCATCGTCAAGATTGTGTAAGTTCTCACCCTAGGCAGCCGTCTGACAAATGGCGTAGTTTTTCGGATTGCTCTTGCACCAAGAGGATTTACTTGTTGTGGATTACAAATAAAAGTCAAGTTTAAAGCTGTAAGAAGATTTCTTTCCCTCATCTGCACTTTGGAAGAAAAGTGGTTGTTCCAAGAAGCTGTCCCAGATGAAAAGACCCTGTGCAAAGCTGGATTCATCACTGAGACAAGGTAATATGTACCTGGGCATGTCTAGTGGTGGATGTGTGTAAGCACAGGGGGTAATTGAAAAAAAAAAGTTGAAAAAAAAAAAAAAACCACACCTGGTTGGAAGGTGCTGCTCTTTGGGTTTTTTTTTCTTTTCTTGCAGGGATCAAGATGGATCCGAGGGAGATGGCTCAGTGGATGGCAGCCCAATTTAGCTAGCAGCAGGAGCTATCACAGCAGGCCCAGGACACTGCTATGAAGGCCTTAATGGAACAGCAGAAACCAGTGCTTGATCTGGTGCAAGCTCTAGTTCAGCTGCAGAGCCAAAGTGGAACAGATGCAAGACCAGCAGTTAGTACTGGTGCACCACATGTGGACAATGTGGGACTCAATCAAGGGATTGGGGCATTTAATTTTGGGAAATTAACTCCAGATGATAATGTTGATGATTTTCTAGAGTCTTTTGAAAGAGTGGCACAGGCTTTAGCATGGCCGGAGACCCAGTGGGCAGTAAGGCTGGCAGCCTCATTAACTGGTGAGGCACTAGCAGCTTACAGAGCAATGCCAGCAGCCCAGGCTTTGATTTATAAGGATGTAAAGGCAGCTATTAGAGATCGCCTAGGGTTGTCTATTTCAGAGTATAGGCGAATGTTTAGAGCTGTTACATTGAAAGTGGGTGAGACACCCAGGGCTCTGAGTCAGAGAATCAGAAGTTTAGCTGTAAAATGGTTGGAGCCTGAGCAAAAGACAGTAGAAATGTTATTGGATATTATAATGCTGGAACAATTTATGCTTGGGGTACCTAAAGATTTGAATGTTTTTCTTATACAGCAAAATTGCCAAAATCTTGGAGAGGCAATCATGCTAGCAGAGAGATTCTTGGAATCCACGCAGGCTTGCCATAGAATGGGTGGCCCTCTAAAGATGGATGCTGAGGCTAGAGATGCTGTATCAGAAAAGGGAATAATTAAGAATGTTTCTGAAAATGAATGTACTGTATCAAACCAGATGACACAGGGGAATAGAAAGAAATGTTTCAAGTGTGGAAAAGTGGGACACTTAGAGAAGAGATGCCAGACACACACTAGTTTAATGGGTCTGGATTTAAAACAGCCCAAGGAAGGATTTCTTTTGATGGTTGATGTGCAGGGAGTTACCACAAATGCATTATTAGACTCTGGGGCAGACCAGAGTATGATGTCAAAAAGGCTTTGGAAGAGGATAGAGGCCCAAGAAAGATTTGTGCCTAGAACCCCTGAAAGCCAAGTTCACATCAGATGCATTCATGGTGCTGCATCATCATATCCCACCTATAGGCTAAAGGTTAAGTGCCTAGGGAAACAAGAGGAAGTCCTATTAGCAGTGGTGCCTAGGCTACCCTTTGATTTGGTTCTAGGAAGAGACTGGCCAAGATTTAAGCAGGGTCTAGTGGAAGGACTAGGAAAGAAGGAGGGAGAAGGTTTAATGGTAGTAGCTCCCGGGCCTTTATTTGGAAGTCCTCAGACCCCAGCTAAAAAGATGGTTAAGCGTCCAGAAGACCAAGCTACCCCAAAGCAGATATTCGTCCTAAAGTACCACAAGGTCTCAGAGAAGGCCCAAGCTCCTAAGCGGGCAACCCCTCAGTCTGCTGGGTTTGACCTGTGCAGCATAGAAAATGTGACTGTACCTAGCCAAGGGAGAGCCCTGGTTGACACCGGTCTCCAAGTGGAAATACCAATTGGATGTTATGGGAGAGTAGCCCCAAGGTCCGGATTAGCCCTTAAATATTTCATCGATGTGGGTGCGGGAGTAATTGATCCCGATTACAGGGGCAATATTAAAGTTCTGTTGTTTAACTTTGGACAGAATGAGTATCATGTGAAGACAGGAGACAAAATTGCCCAATTGATCTGTGAGAGGCTGGGTTTTCCACCTGTGGAGGAGGTCACATCCCTAGAGAATTCTGAACGTGGAGCCAAAGGTTTTGGTTCTACTGATGTCAAAGGGGTTAAAAGCTTAGCTGCCACCTGTGCCCGAGAGAGGGAGGTGAGTGAAGAGGAAGATTTGGGACCCCAGGTATCTGATTGTAAAGAAAAATCAGAGCCCCAAATAGGTGAGGACCTGACAATGGTACAACAGGAAGAAATTAGGAAGTTGCTTAAGGAATTCCCAGATGTGTTGACACCCATACCTGGGGAGACCCATTTGGTGGCCCATGAAATAATAACTCCACCTGGGAAATTGGTTCGTCAAAGGCCATACCGCTTGCCTGAAGCCAAAAGACAGGAGGTAGTGGCACAAGTCCAGGAGATGTTGGACATGGGGGTAATAGAGGAGTCAAAGAGTCCCTGGAATAGCCCCATAGTCCTGGTGCCGAAGCCTGATGGATCCTTAAGATTTTGTATTGACTTCCGGCAGGTAAACGCCATATCAGTTTTTGATGCATATCCAATGCCAAGAATTGAGGAGCTGTTGGACCAGCTGGGACAGGCTCAGTACTTAACCACCCTTGATATGACAAAAGGATATTGGCAAATCCCTCTCACCAGGGAGTCGAAGCCGAAGACTGCGTTCAGCACCCCCGTTGGCCTTTTCCAGTTCAAGAGGATGCCTTTCGGACTGCATGGAGCAGCGGCTACCTGCCAAAGGTTAGTGGATCAGGTACTTCGACCCCACCAAAGTTATGCTTTTGCATACATGGATGATGTCATAATCCATAGTAACACCTGGGCGGAGCATTTGAAGAGGATCAGGGCAGTCTTGTGCTCTATGAAGCAAGCGGGAATCACTTTAAACCCGAAGAAGTGTGCCTTTGCAAATAGGGAGGTAAAATACCTAGGCCACCTAGTGGGAAGAGGAAAAATTAAACCTCTATTAAGCAAAATAGATAGCATCAGGAATTTTCCTCCTCCAACAACCAAGAAACAACTAAGAAGTTTCTTAGGACTTATTGGATACTACCGCCGGTTTATACCGCAATTCGCAGAGAAAAGTGCCATTTTCACGGATATGCTGCGAAAGAATTGTCCAAACCAGATAAAGTGGACACCAGAAGCTGAAAAAGCGTTTTCAGTATTAAAAGAAAAATTGTGTACAGGACCGGTACTGAAAGGAGTAGACGTCAAGAAACCCTTTCTGGTTCAAACCGATGCATCGGATGTAGGGCTAGGAGCGGTCCTATCCCAGTGCCATGATGGGGAGGAGCATCCTGTGATGTACCTGAGCAGGAAGTTGTCACTGGCTGAACAAAAGTATTCCACGATAGAAAAAGAGTGTTTGGCTATCAAGTGGTCAGTGGAGGCGTTAAGGTTTTACCTTACAGGGAGAAAGTTCCAGTTGGTCACGGACCATGCCCCACTTAAGTGGTTGCAGCAAATGAAGAACCACAATGCCAGGTTGACACACTGGTACATGGCCTTACAGGCGTTTGATTTCCAAGTTGAACATCGTGCCGGGAAGTTACACAAGAATGCGGATGCACTTTCCCGTATTACGGACTGTAGAGAAGAAGTTTCACCAGTAAAACCAGTCCGTAATAACTTAAGCAGGGGGGTATGTGATAAGGAAGCTTATCATAGCTCAGGTAGGAGCTATAGAAAAGATGATGTGACTCTGAACAAGCAACCTGTCAGTTCTGGTAGAAGCAAGAAAACAGAGTTTTCACATAAAAGACTACCAGTCCCAGAATGCACCAGGTTTCCAGCAGCCATGAGAGGGGCTGAAGTGAGAAAATGTGTGTGCAATCAAGAGAGCTATGAGGTAATCCCTAAGCACTCATCTCAAAGGGCAGAGCCTGATTCAACACAGCTGCGCTGTGTTAGGGAGGAGCACACATTAGGAAAGAATAAGAATAGAGCTTATTCTTCAGGAAACAGTTTCAAGAACAGCTACAGAAAGAGCTTCAGGAAGAGATACAGAGACAGAGACAGCAACGGCTACAAGCTCAAGCACCAGTATCACCTGGAGGAAGAGAAGCCAAGCCAAGCGGATAGAGAAAGAAGGAAACTCTCTGGAAGGAAGAGAAGAAAGCCCATTGGATGGTCTGGGAGAGTCCAAGGCAGTACCCATACTGGGAGGTATTCCAAGTGCCAGCAGAGTCCATTGGACTGGATTCAGCCAGAGGAATGGAATGGCAGAGATAGGAATCACCAGTGGCTACCTGGAAGAGAGAAGACTGCACGTGGAAGGGACTTTCAGACCAAGGCCAGAAGGTATGTGAGAGGAGATCCAGTGTCCAGGGATCAAGATTGGAAGGCTGGACATCAGAATTGGATTACATACTGGCCAGGCTTTACAGAGAGGAATTATGATGGCAGGAGAGGCTCAGGTATGAACACTGATCCAGACCCTATCTATAATAGAGAATGGCAGCAAGGGAATAAGCATTCTCATGATAATGCCTTAATGAAAGACTCGTCTGTGCCAATGTATGATAGTGACCCTATGCTGATTGATGAAGGGGGAGATACAGCAGATGAAAGTACAGTTTACATGGACTGTTCTCTATCTAAATGCTATTGCTAGCTTTCTGTGAGCAAACACATCAGCCATCACAAAGAAACCTAACTTTGTTCTTTATTTCCACTGCAAACAGCTCTTAAAGCAGGATTTGTGTTCACACAGTAGCAGCCAGCCAGCTAAAGGCTTACAGCTGGTCAATTGATAGTAATTAAAGCTGCACCTGATTGTGTGTGTGAGCAAGGGAGAATCACTGCTGAGATCTGCGTGGAAAATAAGCAGAAGTTAACCTAACCAGCAAAGTTTATTCTTTTCTTTGTGCCTTTGTATTTGGTAATTATTTGCTAAGAAAACATTAGCTAATTGCCTGACAAGCTGAAGGTTGTTTTCTGGTTTATTTTTGTGACTTTTTGTTATCCATTTAAACACTGCAAGCAAGTAACCTCATTTATATTGCTATCAAGCATACATGTGCTGGGTGAATTAAACCCCATCAATAAAAGAAGTATTTTATTGACCTTACCACTTGGTTTCACAACTCAATTATTGTCATCAGCTGTGTTTGGGAGTGAATTAACTACAATACCCACAATACCTTGCAAGAATCATATGAATATATGCATCGTCAAGATTGTGTAAGTTCTCACCCTGGGCAGCCGTCTGACAATGCGCGCTGCCTTCCCGCCTTTCCAACTGTCCCTCTTCAGTTAAGTTTGTAGCTGAGTGAAAGGATAGAGGGAGAGAGGAAAGAGACAGAGAGACAACTCCTAGGGGAGGTGGGTGGGTTGTGAAGACTAAATTCCTGCTGTTCCCGGAGATCACCTGTTACAGGTAAGTAACTACGCTATCTCCAGGAACAAGCAGGAATGTAGTCTTCACATATGGGGACTCCCTAGCTGAAGATGCCAGGGAGATAGCCCCAGGAAGCTGCCACCCAAGTAATGTGGGCCATGCTTCCTCCCATGGATCTCTGGCATCCCACCAGAGTTGGTGGGTAGGAGTTGAATTAGGTCTGGAAGAGATTTTGAAGAACAGCTTGGCCAAAGAAGGCATCGCGACGGGAAGCTTTATCTAGGCAATAGTGGGCTGTAAAGGTGTGTACCGAAGCCCAGGTGGCTGCTCGACAAATGTCATCAATAGACACAGAGTGAAGGTTAGCCATAGAGGCTGCCATGGCTCTCACATTATGAGCTGTGACATAGCCTTGAAGAGGAAGACACTCTCATAAGCAAAGGATATGCATTGTGCAATCCATTTGGACAGAGTTCTCTTGGAGACTGGAAGTCCCAAATGACTAGAATCAAAAGCAATAAAAAGTTGAGAAGACTTTCTATGTTGCTGTGTTCTTTGTAGGTAAAAAGCCAAGGCTCTTTTACAATCCAAAGTATGAAGATTCCTTTCTGCATTAGAGGCATGAGGCTTCGGAAAGAATACAGGAAGATAAATTGATTGATTTAAATGAAAAGGCGAAACCACCTTTGGCATAAAGTGTGGATGAGTTCTAAGAACAACCTTATCATGGTGAAACCTAGTATAAGGAGGATCAGCCACTAAAACTTGCAATTCACTAATGTGACGTGTAGAGGTGATTGCAATTAGGAAAATGACCTTCCAGGACAAAAGCTTTAGGGCTGTAGTGGCTAAAGGTTCAAAAGGCGGTTTCATGAGCTGCCCGAGAACTAGGTTTAAATCCCATGCCACCGGTGGTGGCCTGATGGGAAGCTTTGTTAATAGAAGACTTCTCATAAATCTTGTTATGAGTGGATGAGAGGAAATTGGTTGTCCATTTAGAGGCTTACAGGAAGCTGCAATTGCACTAAGATGGGCTCTTACTGAATTGGTCTTTAGACCAGAATTTGATAAAAGAAGTAGATACTCTAGTATCGATTCCAAAGGTATCATAAGGGTGTTTAACCCCTTCTGTGAACACCATATAGTAAAACGTTTCCACTTGAAGGAGTAAGAGCGCCTTGTGGAAGGTTTTCTAGAAGCCTGAAAGATATCCTTTATCTGTTGGGAAAGGTTAAGATCCTGAAGGTCTAAGCTTTCAGCAACAGGCCCTGAGATGCAGGGACTGGGGATTCATGTGCCATAGCATCCCGTTCTCTTGGGAGAGGAGATCTGGAGAATAGCCTAACTCCAGAGGTGCAGCTTGAGAGAGATGTAGAAGCAGGGGATACCACGATTGGTGTGGCCACCGTGGCGCTATGAGGATCATACGACCTCTGTCTCTCTGAAGCTTGAAGAGTGTTTTGGTATGAGGGGAATGGGTGGGAAGGCATAGAGGAAGTCGTGATACCAGTGAAGAAGGAAGGTGTCCCTTGCCTGGCAATTTTGAGCCGGAATTCTGGAACAGAACCGGGGAAGTTTGGCATTCAGTGGACTTGCAAATAGGTCTATGTCTGGGGTTCCACAGATCTGAAATATCTTGGCCACCTGGTCTAGGTGGAGAGACCATTCATGAGGCAGCAGTACTCGGCTGAGTTTGTCTGCCCAAAGGTTTTGAATGTCTGGAAGATATACCACGAGAAGGTAAATTTGATGCTCTCTGGCGAGGGCCCATAGTTGTAAAGCTTCGTTGCATAACGACAGAGAGCCTGTCAGGCCCTGCTTGTTCATGTAGAACATACCTACTTGATTGTCCGTTTGGACTAGGACTGCCTTGTAGCTGAGCTGGGCATGGAATACTCAAAGAGCTAGATAGATTGCTCTGAGTTCCAGGAGGTTTATGTGAAGACAAGCCTTCTGTGAAGTCCAGGTACCCTGGGTAGAGAGATGATGCAGATGTGCTCCCCATCCCACCTGTGATGCATCTGTTGTTAGGATGGCCTGGAATAGAGGTTTCTGGAAAGGAGACCCCACTAGAAAATTTTCCAGTGATTGCTACCATTGAAGGGACAAGATCGGTCGTTGTGAGCTTGATATCTTGTCCGACAGATGTCCTGTGACCTGTGTCCACTGTGTGGATAGGGCCCACTGGGCTGCTCGCATATGAAGGAGAGCGTAGGGAACCACATGAACCGTGGATGCCATATGTCCCAATAGTTGCAGTAGTTCTCGAGCAGTTAGGGAGGACTTCACCGCTGCCTGAGAAGCTAGCTGCATTATACGAAGACAGCGGGGTTGTGGGAGAAAAGCCCTTGACTGTCTGGTATCTAGACAAGCTCCTATGAACTCTAGGGAATGAGACAGAGCAAGTTGGGATTTTGGGAGGTTTATGACCAATCCCAAGTATTGAAGGATTCACATTGTGCGAGACAGTGCAGATCTGGCTTCTGGAACCGCGGAGGCTCGAATGAGCCAGTCGTCCAAGTAAGGAAAGACGAATATCCCCAGGGTTCGCAGAAATGCAGTTACTACTGCCATGCATTTCGTGAATACGCTTGGTGCTGAAGCCAGACCAAAGGGAAGAACCCTGTATTGGAAATGTTTTCCCTTGAAAAGGAATTGTAAGAATTTCCTGTGATCTGGATGGATCAGAATGTGAGTATATGCATCCTTTAGATCTAGAGAACAAAGCCAGTCCTGACTTTGAAGGTATGGCAGAAGAGTTCCCAGAGAAATCATTTTGAACTTTTCTCGGAACAGATATTTGTTCAATTCTCTGAGGTCTAGAATGGGTCTGTGTCCTCCTGTTTTCTTTGGAATAAGAAAATAGGGGGAGTAGAACCCTGCACCTTGCTGAAGAATGGGCACCTCCGCTATTGCTCGGACCAATTCGGTACCGACTTCGATCGGTACTGAGACCGTGCTTTGTGTTGAGACCTCCTGATCCAGTAGATTGCCTGTAGAGGTTTGGAAATTGAACTGTCTTACAATTGTAGGAGGGGGCATACTGTGAAAATGAAGCTTGCACCCCTCTCCCACAATGGACAGAGTCCAATTTTCTGTTGTTATTTGGTGCCATCTGTTGGAAAAAGGACACAACCTCCCTGGAATGTTTAGGGGTTCTGGCCCCTTCAGAGGCAGGAAGGCTAAGTTCTCTATGAAGGAGTCAAAGCCCTTGAGGGGGCTGGGCCTGTGGAGCTGGTTGAGCTCTAAGGCCTTTTGGCTTCTTTTGTATGGATTGTTGTTGTTGTTGACCCTTCTGGGCAACTTCACCCTGAGCTTGCCCTTGGCTGGTTATAGGATGGATAAAACTTCCTCTTTTTGCTGAAAAAGGTTTTTTTATAGGGGTTTTTTTTTGGCTGGAATGGCTGTAGATTTTGATAATCTGTCTAAAGTGAGATGGTCAGTATCTATCTCATTAGCCTTCTCCTGCCAATTTTTGCCAAAGAGGTTTTCTCCTGTGCAAGGGATGTTTCCCAATTTATTTATTTATTTATTTACATTCTCTTATATACCGCGCTATTCTGCATCAGTGCGGTTTACATTGAACAAACTGAAAATACATTGAACAGGGCATTATAACTTGGAGATAACTATTTTACAGGGAACATGGGCTATGGAGGGTTAAGTGGCTTGCCCAAGACCACAAGGAGCACCTGTGGGACTAGAAACCCCAGTCCTTCCGGCCCAAGGTTGCTGTCCTCTAGTGGGATTTGAACCCCCGACCTTCCGGCCTGAAGTACCTTGCCCCAACCACTAGGCCACTCCTCCACTCCTATAATTTATCCTGTACGCAAATCTCCAAGTCTGATGCCTGAAGCCAGGTAATCCGACGTGCACCAATGACAATAGCAGAGGTTCTGCTGATGCATTTAAAGCAGTCAAAGGCTGCACGGTTTACAAACTTGGAGACATCTTGAGCATGCTTGGCCAGAGTGAGAAAGTCCTGTCGTTTGTCCTCAGGGAGAAGGGGGCTCATGAGCTCCAAGTGTCCTGTGACCTCTTTGAGGAACATTCCCATATATAAAATATATGAGCTGATCCTAGCTGAAAGCATGGAAGCCTGAAAAGTTTGACGCCCAAAAGCGTCAAGAGTCCTGCATTCACGATCTGGAGGATTGGATGCATGTCTCTTTGCATTTTTCATCCTACGCATGGCTGACTCCACTACCACTGAATGGTGTGGCAGCTGAGTCTTTTGAAAACCAGGACATGGTGGAACTCGCGATACATGGTATCAGGTCTCCTAGAATGAGGAGATGTGGTCAAAGGTGTCTCCCACATTCTGAGCATCAAATCATGAAGAATTTCATGAATGGGCAGAGTGGCTGTTTCCTTGGGAGTCTTAGGGTATTGGAGAAATTCCAATTCCTTTGCTCTAGGTTCTTTTTCAGGAGCTACCGTGACTGAAAGGCCTCGGGCCACATCACGAATAAAATCCTGAAAAGACATGTCTTCCGGAGGAGACATTCTGCATTGGGGAGAAGAGGCATTTTCCGGGAGAAACATTCTGGTACCGGCAGAATTATCAGAGGCATCGGAATCGGAGGATTCAAAGTATCTCTGATCCCGATGTTCATGCAAAGCACGGTCTCAGTATTGATCAAAGTCAGTACCGAATTGTTCTGGTACCGATCTGTCGATGCCAGAAAAAGTCTGCATGGGAAGGATTCCCACCGGAGCCGGTACCGGCATCAGTACCGGTGCCCGTTGAACCACTGGTATCAACGGTACCGCAGCTGTGAGGAGAGCTGCAAGACTGCGCTCGATAGCGAGGAATCTCTGGTCTATCGACGCTGCCGATGCCTGGGTATCAGTACCGGTAAAAGCGGCTGGAACACGAGCATGGTACCAGTAGTTCTGCCGAGGTCAAAGCCTCGAGAACATCCTGGAACCCCGTTGATACACTGGAGGCCGAAGCCTCCCGCCGGGGCTGTTTCGCCGGTGTAGTTTCCTCAAGGGCAATGCCAATGGCCTCTCGATGCTTTGAAGGAGAGCTACCCTTTGAGGACCGGCTCTTATGTTTAGTTACCTGAGATCCATGGGAGGAAGACGAGGCTCTTGAAGATGTCGATGCAATGGACCTGGTATCCGAAGAAAAGAGACGGTCTTCCTCTTTTAGTCATCCCCATACAGGAGGAACACTCAGATGGAGAATGTTCAGGGCCTAAACATTTTAGACATCAGTCATGGGTGTCGGTGACGGAGATGGTACCGCCACATTTAGTACATTTTTTTTAAAAAAACCATTAGCTGGTTTTTCCATCGTTAGGGAAAAATGGGACCTAATGCCCAAAATGGCGCCTAGCACCAAAAGAAAAAGTTTCTGAAGAGAAACAGTTCAAAAATATATATATACTTTTTTTTTAAAAAGAAGAAAGAAAGAACTTGCGGTACTGGTAGGTGTCGTGCGGATGCAGGCGCGACCACAAGAAAACAAGTTTAAAGAAGAAATTTTCTGCGGTGAAAGGGTATGTGTCCTGTCAGCTCCGTGGAAAACGAAGAACTGAAGAGGGAGAGTTGGAAAGGCGGGAAGGCAGTGCGCATGTGCTGAGGGATGCTCTCAAAAGTGTTCCTATTGGATGCTGGGGAGCGTTCCCGCGCAGGCTCCGTCGGTACCGACGATACCCATATGTGAAGACTACATTCCTGCTTGTTCCTGGAGATACCGCATTAGAAATTTTACAATGAAGATGGAGAGTAATTTAGTGAACTCATAACAATGAACTTTTTAAAGCTCAGAACAAATGAAACTATATACAAAGCAGAAGGGTTGGCAAGAGTGGAGGGGAGGTGCGTGGTCATGGGAGTTTCATGAGTGTCGGGGAGTGGGTCATCAGGTTTTATGAGAGTGGGACAAGGGGAGAAGTACTTGTGGGTGTGAGATTCTGCTGATTCTACATTGTTGGTTGCTCTTTGCCAAAATGCTTCTGGAAGAGATGAATCTTGAGTTGTTTACGAAAATCCATGGACGATCTGATGATTTGAATTGCTGGGGGTAATGCATTCCAGAGGGTGGGGGCGTATAGTGAAAATGTTCTTGCTCTTGTGGTCTGCTTGCAATTGCGAGTTTGAGGTGGCATAATGAGGAGGTTCTGAATGCTTTTTCTCCTTGGTCTATTAGAGTTCAAGTTGTGAATTAAGGCATGTAGTTGACTCTGCTGATTTCCCATCCAGAGTTTTATAGACGACGGTTAGAACCTTGTATTACATTCTTGAGTTGATGGGGAGCCAATGAAGGTGTTTGAGGATGGGAGTGATATGGGTATACCGTGAGGCTTGGAAGATGGTTCTAGCATCGGTGTTTTGGGTGAGTTGCAATGGATGGATTGTGTACTTGGGAAGTCCTTAATAAATTTAATTTAATTAACAGATTTTTTATATACCGCTCCTTCCATTGATCAGATGCGGTTTACATGGAACAACAGTAAACAGGGAGAGCTGTTTATACAGATAACAAATTGGAACTTACATTTAACAATTAACAAATTGTGAACTATGTACAAAGGAACAGAATTAAACTATATACAGAGGTATTTGTTATTCGTTTGTCATCAAAACATTGTTTTAGGGCTTCAGTACTTCATTCCTTTTCTGGAAGAATTATATTAGCTGGAAAAGGACTATCCTTTATCTAGTTGAGAGGTGAATTCATCAATGGATCCATAGTGCATTGTGAATAAGTGTGTTTTAAGTTTTTTCCTGAACTCCATGATTTCAGGTAAGGATCTTAATTCTGATGGGATTGTGTTCCACAGTATGGGGGCTGCATGGGAGAAGGCTTTCTTGTTTGTGGTTTTTTTGGCCTTTATAAATTCTTTTGGTGGTGTTAATTTGTTTAACTGGTCTCTCCTTTGAAGATTATGAGTGGGCTCTATTTTGATGAGGTTATTTATAGTCAGGGGTGCTGTTTTATTTATGGCTTTGTAGGTAGTTAAAAGAGTTTTATAATCTATTCGGCTTTGAATCGGGAGCCAGTGTAAATATTCTAAAATAGGGGTCATATGTTGGAAAGGTGGGGCAAAATGGAGAAATGGATTACAGTAATCAAATAGAGGAGTGATGGTGGCTTGGCAGACTGTATGGAATATATTGGTGGATAGGAGGTGCCGTAGGTTTCAGATGGTTTTTAGCTTGTAGTATACGGCTTTGGTATTGCTGTGAATATGTTCCTTGGAGGTCAGTTGTTGTTCGAGTATGATTTTGAGGTATTTTATATGGGAGCTGACTCGGATGTCAGTGTTGCCAAGTTTGACAGAAGCAAAGGGGGGGAGGGTGAAGTTGGGGGTCCTTTGTTACGTGGAGGAGCTCTGTTTTACTGAGATTGATGGATTGTCTATATGTCAGGCATCTTCTTTGCCCCTCTTCAAACTCAAGTTAAAAGCTCATCTTTTCGCCTCTGCCTTTGGCTCTTGATTTTGCTATTCTCCTTCTTTCCCCTCTTTTATTTCACCTTTCTTTCTTCCTTTTACACTTGTTCTTACCTCTTTCCTTTGTCCTGTCTCTCCTGCTCTTGTCTCTTTGCCCTTGTTCTTATCTTTTTTCTACTCCTTTTCTTGCTTTGTCTTTTTAGATTTTAAGCTCTTTTGAGCAGGGACTTTTTGTTTTCATTGTACAGCGCTGCGTGCACCTGGTAGCGCTTTATAAATAATTAGTAGTAGTAGTAGATTATGATGGTGGAGCCAGTTGATGGTTTCAGTGAGGCAACTTGAGAGCATGGAGTAATCTGGAGTGGAAGTGGAGAATGGGGTGAAAATCATCATATCGGCAGTATATATCAGAAACTGGACTGGGAATTGGAGGAGGATATCGCATAGAGGTTGAATGTATATATTAAACAGTAGAGAGGAGAGGATGATCCTTGTGGTACACCCTGGTTAAGTGTGAAAGGATTTGAGGTGTGTGTTTGAATCCTTATATGCTGATTTTGGTTGGTGAGATAGGAATGGCTGGTGGGATACTGTGTCAAAGGCGGTTGATATGTCCAGAAAGAACAGGAGAAAGCCTTGGGTGAGTGATTCGATGCCTGTGATAAGTGAGTTTAAGAGGGAGGTCACAAGAGTTTCAGTGCTGTGATTGGGTCTGAATCCATGTTGCTGTGCGTTTAAAGGTGCACCGAGGTCTATGTGATCTTGGAGTTATGTTTGTACGGCGTTTTCAATGATTTTGGAGATGAAGGGTGTACTGGTTATGGGTCTGCAGGAGGATGGAGAGCGCAAGCCCAGGTGTGGTTTCTTCAGGAGTGATCTGATTGATGCTTGTTTGAGGGAGGGAGGGAGGAATCCTTGGGTGAGGGAGGAGTGGACAATGTCAGATATGAATGGTAGGAATTGGGTTTTTTTGTGACTTTCAGCCAGGAGACTGGACATGGGTCGAGTGAAGAGGTTGTGGTATTGAGGTTGCTGAAGATTTTGCTGAGCTCCTCATATGAGAGAGTGTTGAAGGTAGTCCAGTGGTAGTCTTCAGTAGTTTCCTCATTTGAAGTTGGCATGTGGAGATTGGCATAGATTTGCTCTTGGCTTGTAGGTATGAAGCCATGTCTTGTGGATTAAGAGTGTGGTCCCAGTTTGATTGAGATGGGTCTTTGGTGAGTGATTTGACAATTTCAGAGAGTTCTCTGGGATTGTTGATGGAGTATAGGAGGAGGTTGTTGTAGTATTCTTGTTTGGCCTGGATTACGAGTTCCTGTAGATATTGAGATTTGAGTTGTGAGCTTTGGGTCTTTCTCCAGAGATGTTCAAGATAACACAAGATGCGTTTCTGTGCTTTTAAGGCTAAGGAGTACCAGGGAGCGTGTGATTGTTTGGTTCTAGTAAAGACTTTTGGCGGGGCTCTAGCGGTGACTGAAATGGTAGCATTCCATGAGCATACTTTGGGTTTCAAGGTCTTTCTGCGCTGGTAAGGAGATTAAAGCTGGGACAGTTTATTGGATGAAGGTTTGTTAGCTGAATGAGAGAAATTTACGAGTTGTTGGAGGGGAGCTCTGAGGTGAGCTTTGTGGGCAGGAATTCATGTTGGGGGACTGCGTTAAGATAAGTACAGGTTTTCAGTCTATAAAGACTTTTGCTTGGTGGAGTATTTTCCTTTTTGCCAATTTGAATCACTGATATACTTCAGAGAAAATTGAAAGCATTTGTTGTATGCAAAAACACAAGTTAAAAAAGAAATGTAGATACACAAGTTAAGAATACACATGTGAATTTGAATTTTCAGTGTACCGATGAGGAAGTTGCAGCGAGTTGCTCAGCTCTGATAATGCGCTCCCATTCTGGTGTTCCTTTATAAATATATATATATATATAAGGAATGTTTGTCTATGGTGTAATAATTGTTTGAATTTTGAAGCATACCATAGCGAGGATTTTTTTGTTTTTTACATTCAAGTCAAAGGCACACACACGTTGTCCTGCAATAATTTAAAGAACTCACTACTAAATTTGTCTGGACCCGGAGCTCGAGCTGTGTGCATCTCCTTAATAGCCTTTTGAACTTCTATGGCCATTATAGGTGCATTTAATACCTCCAGCTGCTCTACCTGAAGCTCTTGTAAGACATTTTCATGGGGGTACACCCAAGCCACCTCCCTGTTCCCTTCTTCTGCACTAAATACTGATGGTAGACGTCCTTGAATGCAGCCTCCAGATTTCTCTGATCTATGCAAATTACATCATTCTTGTGCTGTATTGCTTCTACATAGCTAGGACCTCTCCCATTCTTGATTAAAGATGACAATAGCTTACCCAGCTGATTTTCGAACTTCTACCGGAAGCATTTATAACAGAGCAGAGATTGCTTGGCTCGAGCATCATTGAATATATTTAGTTTGCTCTGTATAGCAGAGTATATAGTTAGGGTTTTGTCTATATCTTGTTGAAGCAATCAGCCCTTCAGAGCTCTTAACTGTCTACCCATGACTATCGTGCATTTATTGATCTCTTTCTTCTGTCGGCTAACATAGCCATTTATCACCCCTCTAAGAAAGATGTCCCCCAGAACAGAGCTGGGGGCTTCTTCAAAGAAGTTTCACTGTTCCCTTAAAAACTGCTTAAATCCCTCCTCCCCATATAAATATAATGGAAAACACTATTGCCTAATTTGTCTTGGATCTCCACATAGGGCCACAGCTTCCCATACCACTGTGTGGTCAGAAATTTCAATATCGTCAATTTGAGCCTCTTGAACACCACCCAACAATTCACTGGACAGCAAAAAATAGTTGATTATGGACCAGAGGCCATGTGCTTGTGACAGGCGAGTACAATCCCTTTTCATGGGGTGGAGAAGCTGCCAGACACCTAACAAATCATAACTCCCAATAAGCATTTCTGCTGTCTCATGTCCCCTCCTGCTGATCCAGATGATTGGTCTAAGTTTGCATCTAGTACACAGTTATAGACTGCCTAATATCACTCTGTGGTCCCCCACTGAGGACATGTCACACTAGCATATCAAAGAACCCCGGCTCATAAGTATTAGGGCCATTATCACTGCCTAGCACAAAAGGATTGCCATATAGCCTCCCACAGAACGCAGCATGAATATTGGATTTTTTAAATCTGGGTTCAGAAAAGCTGACTGGTCTTAATGACTTGATCAAATGGCATTCAGCGTTTTGAGGTTTCTGTGCCGTCGCTGGTCAGCTTCTTCCTTGTTTTGTGTGTGCGGCAGTGTTATTGGGTCTGTTGTCTTGCATGGGTCATCCACAGCGTTCTGACTGGTGGGGAGTGGCCATCGCAGGCTTTTTAAACCTTTGTGTTGGTGGGGTTTTAGAAATTTGCTGTGGAAGGTAGTAATGGTACCCCGGAGTCCCACTGAAGGCCTCTGTCCTTAGTTCTTTATGGTGAATACCAAAAAGTAAGTTGCTTTGTAATGGGTTTTGAATTGCTGTGGGGTCTAAATGTAAACATTCTAATATGCAGAAGCACATGACCCACGAGTGGGCACAAAGGAAACACATACAGAAGGCTGTGCTTTGGCCAGGGCTGTCCTAGGGTTTTATGTCTTCAGAGCCTGCTTCTCTGGCGACTGAAGAAGAGTTCTGCTTTGGCACTGGACCAGGTCACCATCAGATTCATCTTGGGATGACTCCAGTGGCACAGAATCTGCCAATAGGCTGTTTGACTCAGTTCTCACTCCCCGGGATCGAGAGAATGACAACTGAGGAAGTCAGCCTCCACACTGTTGACTCTGCTGATGTATTGCGCTGATAGTGCTATTAGGTTTCTTTCCACAAGGAGAACAGGAGGATCATCTCAAGGACCACTCTGGCAGTCTTCATGCTCCTTTACTGATTGAGATATGCCACTGCCATGAAATTGTCCAAGTACACCCAGATTATTTTGCCCTTGACCAGGGTCTGGAAGTGCAAAAGGGGTCAACCGAACGGCCCCTACCTTGAGGCGGTCGAAGGGCCATGCCAACTTGTGGCTGTTACAACACTCCTGAGATGTTTCGGTCTCATGATGAGTTCTCCGAACAAAAGGGCTGACATCCATCCACAGAAGAAGCCATGAATGATTGTTCAGTGGCATACCCTTCCTCTGGTGTTGCAGTTGCTGCCACCATCACAGGCTGGACATCACCTACGGCTGGAAGGGCAGCCTGACTTGGAACTCGAGAGAGCTGTGAGACACCGAGAAAGCAAGGACTTTTGAAGCGGCCTCATATGAGTTCATACCCAAGGCATCATGTTGATTACTGCCATCAATCCAAGAAGCTGTAGATAATCCCAAACTCTGGGAGCCTGCTGAGATCGGAAGGCTGCTAATTGGGCAAAACAAAATTCACCCTCTTCTTAGACATGAAGACGCTGAGATATTCCAGTGACTGGGAAGGCACTAAGTGGCTCTTTCCTTCATTTATCACCCAACTGAGACTAACCAGAAACTGAACCACCCAGGCCAAAACCCAAGACGCTTTGAACTGCGTCTTGGCCCAAATGAGCCAGTTGTCCAGATATGGATGAACCCAATATAATCAAAAAATACTCTCACTTAGTTGCAAAAGGTAAAGATGAGAAATTATGTGTGTTATCTTATTTATGTCCGGTGCGTTTGGAAACGATCCCGGAACATCAAGGAGATATTAAGTCCGGCAGTTCTACGTCCGGTTCCCCCTGCATCACCTAATATTGCAGTTGGCCACTTTAAATGTGGCTCCTGCAATATATGCAATGTTACACAAGAGTTATCAGAATTTCAGTACGGCGAGAGATCATATAAGCTTCGTGACACAACTACATGTGATTCCACTCACGTTGTTTATGTTATAAGATGTCCGTGTGGATTATTGTATATCGGGAAGACCATACGATCATTTAGGGTTCGGTTGAATGAACATAAAAGCAAGCTAAAATGTCACAGAAGAGAAGCGCCATTAGTAGATCATTGCCTAGAGTTTCAGCACACCTTTGAAAATCTCACCTGTTTTTGTATTGAACAAGTTCTGACGTCCCGATTAGGTAGAACACGGGAACGAGCATTATTGTATGCGGAACAACGCTGGATCCATCAATTGCAAACTTTAATTCCGGGAGGTCTTAATGCACGCATAGAATGGGAAGCGTGCTTCAGGTGATCTTGGTTGCTTAATGATTGACGCATCAGCTGCTCTTTAAATCTCCCGCATGCACGGTTTCTCGAATTACCAACTTCAACAGCTGAACTTTGCAAGTTACTGAGTTTGTTCTGTTTTTAGTGCGTCTAAGAACGAATTTCCCCTGAAGAAACCTTTAGGTGAAACGCATATGAACAGCGTGCTAGATGGCGTCGGGAATATGCCAGCTTTCAACATCTGAGGATTTGGCGGGCTCTAGCTTGATCAACTATTAAGCTGTTTCAGAAAAAGCTAAGTAACAGAGTTGTTACCTTCATTTTAAAAAATCGCCAGCCTGATCTGTTTGCTTTGGACTGCACAAGTTATTTGCTTTAGTTTGGAAAAAAACTTTTTAAAAAAAAATTAATGGTGGAAAGGCTGGTTTGGAGGCCGGTGATGTGCGCTAAGGGTTTGGTTCAGTGAGCTTTAATAAAACAATAGCCTCTGACAGCCCGCAAGTTCTGAGACCTCATGTCAGCCAAAACCACCAGTATTTTGTTTGAAATATTAGGACATAAATAAGATAACACACATAATTTCTCATCTTTACCTTTTGTAACTAAGTGAGAGTATTTTTTGATTATATTGGGATTTCCTTTTACTCTCGAGAATAATAGACCATTGTTAACAGATATGGATGAACACATATCCCTTAGTGCCTCAGTGCAGTGGCCGCCACCATAATAATTTTCAAGAATGCCTTTAGGCAGTGAAGAGGCCAAAAGGGAGAGAAGAACTGAAAATGAGAGACAGGAATATCAAAAGGAAGAAAGCGCTTTTGATCCACACAGATAGGAATGTGGAAGTAAGACTTAGTTAAGCCCAGAGACGCGAAGAACTCTTCACAGTGTACTGTCTGAATCACTGACCGTAGGGTCTCCATTAGGAAGTGAAGGGTGTGCAGGTGAGGTGGAGGATTGGCTGAAATAAACTGTTTTTCTTTGGCACCAGCTGGCTGGGGGAACTGGGACCATGGCCCATAGATGGAGAAGTCTGGCCAGGGTACTCTGCTACTACTACTGATCATTTATATAGCGCTACAAGGAATATGCAGTGCTGTACAGATACATGTAAAGACCGCCCCTGCTCTTACATTTAGCTTTAGATGTGGTGTATTTAGATTTCAGTAAAGCCTTTGACACCATTCCACACAGGTGACAAACAAATTGAGCACCCTAGGGATGGACACTACTGTTTGGGTTAGAAACTGATTGAGTGGGAGGGACAAAAGATACAGGTAAATGGAGCTCACTCTGAGGAGGAGGTGGTTACCAGAGGGGGGGGGGGGGCAGGGATCTGTCCTTGGGCCGATTCTTTTTAACATCTTTGATAGTGATATAGCAGAAGGGCTATCGGGTAAGGTTTGCCTCTTTGCGGATGATACCAAAATCTGCAATAGAGCAGACACCCAGGAAGGTGAAGATAACATGAGGAGGGATCTAGCTAAGCTTGAAGAATGGTCTAGATTTTGGAAGCTGAGCTTTAATGTCAAAAAATGCAAGGTCGTGCATTTGGGCTGCAGCAATCCAAGGGAGCAATATAGTATAGAGGGTGAGGCACTTCTATCCACAAAAAAAGAGTGGGATCTAGGCGTGATTGTGTCTGATGATCTTAAAGTAGCTAAACAGGTAGAAAAGGCAATTGTGAAAGCCAGAAGAATGCTTGGGTGTATAGAGAGAGGAATGGCTAGCAGAAAGGAGGCAGTAATAATATCTCTGTATAAGTCTTTGGTGCAACCTCATTTGGAGTATTGTGTGCAATTCTGGAGACCGCACCTTCTAAAGGATATAAGCAAGCTGGAGTCGGTCCAGAGGGTGGCTATTAAAATGGTTAGAGGTCTTCGTTAAGAAGCATAAGAGGACAGACTTAAAGATCTTAATATGTATACTTAGAGGAAAGACGGGATGGGGCGATATGATAGAGACCTTTAAATACCTCTATGGCATAAATGCACAGAAGGGTCTCTTTTAATTGAAGGCAAGCTCTGCTACAAGGGACTATAGGATGAGAGTGAAAGGCGATAGACTCAGAAGTAATATGCAGAAATATTTCTTTACAGAAAGAGTGGTAGATGCATGGAATAGTCTACCAGTGGAGGTGGTGGACACAAGGACAGTATCTGAATTCAAAAAAACATGGGACAAACACAAAGGATCTCTAAAGGTAAAAAGGGGACTATTGCAGTTTATATGGAAGGGCAGTCTAGATAGGCCATGTGGTCTTGAAGGACTAGAAGGGACTGTTACTTCTGGAGAGAGATCTGCAACTGTGAGTATATACTTCTGGTAATTTTTCTAAAAGGAATTCTTTGTATTAAAGCTAATTAATCTGTGAACCCACTATTTTTTGTTAAATCAGTCAGGGCCTAGTAGCAGCAGTTTAAGTTTAAATATAAAACACAGAGGAGAACTTTCTGGTTACATTTGGAACCCAGCGGAGAGCTTGTAGTTTAAATTTAATAGTCACTCAGGGCCTAGCATCAGCAAAATACTTATAGCTTAAACTTAAAACACAGAAGAGAGCTTTCTGGTTACATTTGGAACCCAGCAGAGAGCTTGTAGTCTAAATTTAATAGTCACTCAGGGCCTAGCATCAGCAAAGTACTTTTAGCTTAAATTTAAAACACAGAAGAGAGCTTTCTGGTTAAATTTAGAACCCAGCAGAGAGCTTGTAGTTTAAATTTCATAAGAAGTTAGAGCCTAGCAGCAGCTAAGAGCTATAATTTAAATCAAATCAGAATATAGCTTACCTCAGCAGCACAAGACAGGGTACTGTGTAGCAGCCGTCTTTTAATAAGTGTTACAAGTGAGTAACTACTCTTTCTCCAGGACCAAGCAGGAAGTCAGTCCTCACTTATGGGACTCCCCAGCTTAAGGCTACCGGAGACCCCAAGCGGAAAAATGAGCTCCCTCTAGCTCGTCAGCACAGAAGGAAGGAATCTTCTCTGAGAACGCCCCCGACCGGTAGCCCAACACCAGGGCCGGAGGGTAGGAGTTGCCTAAACCCCAAAGAGATTATGGAGTACTGCCTGTCCGAAAGCACTGTCCCTGCGGGACTCCCTCTCAAGGCAGTAATGGGCCACAAAGGTCTGGCTTGAAGACCAAGTAGCGGCCCGGCAGATGTCGGCCAACGGAACAGAGTGGAGATGAGCCACTGACGTAGCCTTCGCCCTGACACGATGAGCCGTGACTCGACCCTCCAACGAGAGGCCGGCTGCCCCATAAGCCCAGGCGATACAGTCAGCGACCCATATGGACAACATACGCTTGGAGACAGGGAGCCCCAACTTATTGGGGTCAAAAGAAACGAAAAGCTGAACAGTCTTCTGATGTTCCCGCATACGGTCAAGGTAGAAAGATAACGCCCTCCTACAGTCCAGGGTATGCAAGACTAGCTCAGCCCGGTTGGCATGCGGCCTGGGAAAGAAGGTCGGAAGAACCACCTCCTGATTGAGGTGAAAAGGTGAGACAACTTTAGGAAGAAACTTAGGGTGAGTCCGTAGGACTACCCTATTCCTGTAGAACCTAGTGTAAGGAGGATCAGACACTAGTGCCTGCAGTTCACTCACTCGCCTAGCAGAGGTGAGAGCTACCAGAAATAAAGTTTTCCAGGAGAGAAAACGGAGAGGGCAGGTAGACATAGGTTCAAAAGGCAGACAAGCCGCTGTAAAACCACATTCAGATCCCAATCAGGGGCCGGTGGACGCGAAGAAGGCCTCTGAGGAAACGAGCCACCAAAGGGTGGTTGGAAAGAGGCCTGCCATCCACCGGCGAGTGGTGTGCTGAGAGAGCACTAAGGTGAACTCGGACAGAGTTAGACTTAAGGCCCAGATTGGAGAGGTAGAGCAAATATTGCAACACTACCGCTACCAAGCACGAGAAGGGATTCTCACTGTGCTGAGCGCACCATGCGGAGAATCTACGCCACTTAAGAGCGTAGGACTTCCTGGTGGATTCACGCCGAGAGGCCAAGACTACATCTTCCACCTCTCGAGGTAGTAGTAGGGGAGCCAGGACTACCCTTTCAGCAGCCAGGCCATCAGATGAAGGGACTGGAGGTTGGGGTGCAAGAGAGTCCCCTGATCCTGAGACAGGAGATCGTGTTGAAACCCCAGAGGAAGAGGTGTGTCCACCGCTAGCTGTAGCAGAAGCGGGAACCACGGTTGCCTCGGCCACCGGGGGGCTATGAGAATCAATGAAGCCCCGTCCCGGAAGACTTTGAACAGCGTTCTGGATACTAGTGGCGTGGGAGGAAACGCATACAGTAAGCCTGTGGATCACGAGATCAGAAACGCATCCTCTGCTACTCTGAGAAGATACGGTTGTCTGGAGCAAAATCTCGGTAGTTGCCGGTTCAGAGGACAGGCGAAAAGATCCATGGTGGGGAGTCCCCACTTGAGAAAGACATGCTGAACCACCGACGGGTTCAATCTCCATTCGTGTGGTTGCAGGATCCTGCTCAGTTTGTCTGCCAGGTAATTTTCCTGACCTGGGAGGTAGACAACTTTGAGAAGGATTCCGTTATTGACAGCCCAAGAGCGCAGCCGTTGTACCTCCTGACATAGAAGGAAGGAGCTCGTGCCTCCTTGTTTGTTCACATAGAACATGGCAACTTGATTGTCCGTATGGACCAGTACAGACTGGTGAGAGGCGAGGTGGGAGAAGGCTCTCAGAGCTAGGTGTATCGCCCGTAGCTCCAGGAAGTTTATCTGTTGAGCAGCCTCTCAAGGGGTCCAGAGACCCTGAGTACATGTCCTTTGGCAATGTGCTCCCCAACCGAGAAGAGAGGCATCGGTTGTCAGCACCTGAGCATGCGGAGGGGATTGGAAAACCACTCCGAGCACTAGATTTGGAAGATGAAGCCACCATTTCAGAGAGGAGACCAGGAGGTCGGAGATCCGCACCGAGTCCGCTAGGCCCCCTGAGGCTTGATGCCACTGAGTGCGAAGGCTCCACTGAGCAGGTCGCATGTGCAGGCGGGCATTGGGGGTGACATGAACCATGGAAGCCATATGGCCGAGTAGTCTCAGGAATTGCCTGGCAGAGACCAGGGAATTGCTGCGAAACTGGCTGGCCAGATCCATTAGCTGTGGGCCCTGTCCAGAGGGAGAAAAGCCTTTGCTTGAAGAGTGTCTAGTCTGGCCCCTATGAACTCTTAAGTTCTGGGACGGGAGCAAAGTGGACTTTGCGAAGTTTATGACAAACCCCAAGTGCTGAAGCAGAGCCAAAGTGCAAAGGGTGGCCTGGTTGGCCTCCTGGGAAGATTGGCCCCTTATGAGCCAGTCGTCCAGGTACGGAAACACAAAGAGACCCTGAAGCCTCAGGTAGGCCGCCACCACTGCCAGGCACTTGGTGAACACCCTGGGAGCGGATGAGAGGCCAAAGGGAAGCACTCTGTACTGATAGTGGTTTCCTCCCACAACAAACCTGAGATATTGTCTGTGGTCTGGATGGATAAGGATGTGAGTATACGCATCCTTTAGATCCAAGGAGCATAGCCAACCTCCCTGCTGGAGGTAGGGCAGCAGGATTCCAAGGGTAAGCTTCTTGAACTTTTCCCTCTGTAGGAACTTGTTGAGGTTTCGCAAGTCTAGGATGGGTCTGAGGCCTCCTGTTCTTTTTGGTAGCAGAAAGTACCTGGAATAAAAGCCTTGACCCCTCAGGTAGTGGGGCACCGGTTCCACAGCCTGATCCTTTAGTAGACCTGTCAACTCTTGAAGGAGTAGGTCCCTGTGCAGAGGGAGTCTTGGAGGCTCCCCTGGAAAATAGGAGGGAGGTACCTGGTGAAAATGGAGAAGATAGCCCCTTTGGACTATATGAAGAACACAAGTATCTGATGTGACGGCTGACCACCTGTGGGCAAAGTGGGCCAGCCGGCCTCCTGTGCTGAGAGAAGCCAGCTGAGGAGAAGAGGCTATGCTGTTTGAGTCAAAACCCCCCACCCTGCTGAACAGGGGCCGGTGTTGGTGGCTTGGGGGTCTTCGGCCTACGGGGCCCTTGACCCTGCCCTTTGGCCTGCTGACCCTGTTGGGGAGCTGCAGAGGCCTGATAATGAGGGTACTGTTTGTAGGCCGATGACTTCCTCGCGTAAAAGGTCTTTTTTCCCGAGCCCTTCTTTTTCTGAGAAGGGGCAGAGGTTTTCCTGGAAAGCCTAATCCGGGTCAGAGTCTCGGTCTCGAGTTCTGCAGCCTTTTCAGCCATGGGCTTGCCAAAGAGGTTTTCACCCTGGCAGGGGACAAAGAACAACTTGTCCTGGACCCAGGGCTCGAGGTCGGATGACTGTAGCCAAGCCTGTCGGCGGGCACCGATGCCGGCCCCAGATACTCGGGCCAAAGCCTCGAAGCCATCGTAGGCTGCTCGAGAGATAAACTTCGAGCACTCTCGAATATCAGTGGACAAGGCCTGGAACCTCGGCAAAGGTTCCTCTGAGAGACCAGCAGAGAACCTGGCAATCTCCTTTGCCAGGCATCAGAGGTACATGCCCATGTAGAGCTGGTATGTCTGGACACAGCAAGCAAGCATAGAGCCCTGGAAGCACTTCCTACCGAGGGCATCCAGGTTTCCGGGCCTCCCGAACGGGAGGCACCGAGGAGTGCATCTTCTGACTTTTCAGTCGATGCATGGCCGATTCCACAACCATGGAGTGGTGCGGTAATTGTGCCTTTTGGAACCCGGGGCTATTGTGGACTCGATATATGGAATCGACCTGCTTGCTTAACACCGGCGTCGAAGCCGGGGTCTCCCACATGCGGAAGAGCAGCCGCTCCAGCATCAGAGGAACCGGAACAGTAAAGGCCTCCTTCGAGGGAGAGTCATACTGGAGAGCCTCGAGCTCCTCGGCTCGAGGCTCCTCCTCGGGATCCGCGGGGAAGGCCAAGGCCTTGGCCATATCCGGCACGAAGTCCGAGAACTGGGTATCCTCCGGTGGGGACCGTCTCCGAGGTTCGGACTCGGGTGAGTCCAAGGGGACACACCGAGTCCGATGGGTGTCGGGTGACTCTTCGTTCACCGTCTCCCAGCCCGACACCTCGGAGGAGGAATCGAGCGGCTCCGGTCGGGCGGGCACCGATGCCCTCCGCCGAGGGTGTCGGCGTCAACGACCTCGGCCCCGAACGGGAGGTCGAGGGAGACCGTGGCCGAGGATCGACTCGAGCCCGTATGGACTCGAGGATCGGCTCGGCCTCCGGGGTCGACTTGGACGTCGAGGTCACGGTGGTCGGGGCAGATGCACCAGTGAGACCGGCGACCAATGCCCGCTGCTGTTCCATGAAGGCAGCGAAGCTGCTCTCCAAGGCTGTCAACCTGAGTCCGAGCTCAGGAGAACCAGCAGCCCCTGACTCGGGCCCCGACGTCGGCTCCCTCGGAGGAGAGTCAACGAGGACAACAGCACTTATGTGTCCAGGAGACTCCATCTCGACACGAGGATGCTTCGCAGGCCTCTCCGACTCCGAAGACCCGGGACGGCTATCGGAGCTATGCGACCTGGCCCTCGAGGAACCAGGAGCGTCCACCGACGACGCCCTCGCGGGTTTCTTCTTCCTGCGATGTTCCCGCGAAGGAGACCCCCGCTCAGCATGTAGATAGTCATGACCTAATGGGAGACAGCCAACATGGCTTTAGACAAGGAAGATCTTGTCTTACTAATCTGTTATGTTTTTTTGAAGGAGTGAATAAACAGGTGGACAAAGGTGAGTCGGTTGATATTGTGTACCTGGACTTTCAGAAAGCCTTTGACAAGGTCCCTCATCAGAGACTTTTAGCAAAACTAAAGAGTCATGGGATAGGAGGCAGTGTACTATTGTGGATCAGGAACTGGTTAAAAGATAGAAAGCAGAGGGTAGGGCTAAATGGCCAATTTTCCCAATGGAGAAAGGTGAATAGTGGTGTACCCCAGGGATCTGTGCTGGGTCCGCTGCTTTTTGACATATTCATATATGACCTGGAAAGTGGAATAACGAGTGAGGTTATCAAATTTGCAGATGACATAAAACTATTTAAAGTTGTTAAAACCCAAGAGGATTGTGAAAAATTGCAAGAGGATCTTGATAAATTGGAAGACTGGGCATCAAAATGGCAGATGAAATTTAATGTGGACAAGTGCAAGGTTATGCACCTAGGGAAGAACAACCCAAACTATGGTTACACGATGCAAGGTTCCACATTAGGAACCACCACCCAGGAAAAAGATTTAGGCGTCATTGTGGATACCATGTTAAAACCCTCGGCCCAGTGTCAAGCGGCGGCCAAAAGAGCAAATAGAATGCTAGGTATGATAAGGAAAGGAATGGAAAATAAAACAAAAGATATTATAATGCCTCTATATCGTTCCATGGTGAGACCACACCTTGAATAATGTGTGCAATTCTGGTCGCCGTATCTTAAAAAGGATATAGCGATTTTAGAAAAGGTACAGAGAAGAGCCACCAAAATGGTAAAGGGGATGGAAGGATACTCCTATGAAGAAAGGCTAAAATGGTTAGGGCTCTTTAACCTGGTAAAGAGACGGCTGAGAGGAGATATGATAGAAGTCTATAAATTAATGAACGGAGTGGAACGGGTAAACGTAGATCGATTGTTTACCTTATCAGAATATAGAAAGACTAGGGGATATGCAATGAAGCTACAGGGTAAACTATTTAAGACTAATAAAAGAAAATATTTTTTCACTCAACGTTTAATCAAACTCTGGAATTTGTTACCGGAGGATGTAGTAAAGGCTGTTAGTGTAGCTGGGTTTAAAAAAGGTTTGGACAAGTTCCTGGAGGAAAGGTCCATAAACCATTATTAAGAAGTGACCGACGATATCAATGCTTGACCCAGTACAAGCATTGTGGAACTTGTGTCTCTTGGGGAAACTGCTAGGTACATATGACCTAGATTGGCCACTGTTGGAAACAGAATACTGGGCTTGATGGACCTTGGTCTGACCCAGTATGGCATATCTTATGTTCTTATGTTCATCTGTAGTACCTGAGGATTGCAGAATAGTCAATGTAACACCAATTTTTAAAAAGGGTTCCAGGGCTGATCTGCGAAACTACAGACTAGTGAGCTTGATGTCTGTACCGGGCAAAATGGTAGAAACCATTACACAGAATAAAATTACTAAACATGTGGCTAGTCATGGCTTAATGGCAGGAAGCCAACATAGATTTAGTTAAGGAAAGTCTTCTCTCACTAAGCTATTATATTATTTCAAAGGTGTGAATAAACAAGTAGATAAAGTTAAGCCGGTTGATATGGTGTATCTGGATTTTCAGAAAGCCTTTGAGAAGGTCTCACATGAGAGACTCTTGCGAAAATTAAAAAGCCATGGGATAGGAGATAGTGTACTACTGTGGATTAGGAACTCGTTAAAAGATAGAAAACGAAGAGTAGGACTAAATGGACAATTTTCTCAATGGAGAAAAGTGAACAGTGGATCGGTGCTGGGCCCGCTGCTTTTTACATATGATCTGGAAATGGGAAAAGCAAGTTATGTGATCAAATTTTAAGTTGTTAGAACACAAGAAAAATTGGGAGACTGGGCATCCAAATGTGAGATGAAATTTAATGTGAAGAGGTGCAAAGTTATGCACTTAGGGAAGAACAACTCAAACTACAGTTACACAATGCAAGGTTCCACATTAGGAACCACCATTCGGGAAAAGGATTTGAGCGTCAACGTGGATAGTATGTTGAAATCCTCCGTCCATTGTGCAGCTGTGGCCAAGAAAGCAAATAGAATGCTAGGAATAGGAAAGGAATAGAAAATAAAACAAAGGATCTTATAATGCCTCTGTATCACTCCATGGTGCGACCACACTTTGAATATGTGCAATTCTCGTAGTTATAACTTTAAAATAGATATAGCAGAATTGGAAAATGTACAGAAAAGAGTGACCAAAATGGTAAAGAGGATGGAAGGATATCCTTAAGAGAAAAGGCTTAAAAGGTTAGGGCTCTTCAACTTGGAAAAGAGACGGCTGAGATATGATAGAGGTCTATAAAATAATGAATGGAGTGGAACAGGTAAAGAGTGGTTACTCACCTGTAACAGGTGTTCTCCAGGAGCAGCAGGAATCAGTCCTCACCTATGGGTGACATCGACATCGATGGAGCCCCTTGCGGAGCATTTCCCCAGCTTTCTATAAAAGCCTTTGGGAATACTGCACGCATGCGCGGTCCCCTTCCCGCCTAAAGGTGCCATCTTCCTCAGTCTGATGACATAGCTAAAAGACAGCACAAAAAAAATGCAAAAATGAAATATGTACAACTGCAACTCCCAGGGGAGGAGGGAGGGTTGTGAGGACTGATACCTGCTGCTCCTGGAGAAAACGGAGTTACTTACCTGTAACAGGAGTTCTCCGTGGACAGCAGGATAAGTCAGCCACACCTGGTGACGTCATCCGACGGCGCCGTGACGGAGTGCTCTCTAGAGCTCAGAGATCTGAGCATGTGCGAGTGGCCCCACCTCCCCGGCCCGCCCCTAGCCAGTTCAGTTAGTGATTAGCTCCGCCGAGAGGCGTAAGGCTAGGGAGCAGGCCTGCCTCATACAGGGGAAGGTGGGTGGGAGCGTGTGGCTGACTTATCCTGTCCACGGAGAACTCCTGTTACAGGTAAGTAACTCCGTTTTCTCCTAGGACAAGCAGGATGCGTCAGCCACACCTGGTGCCTCCCAAGCTGAGAAGTAGCTGAAGTGGATGAGGGAGGCATGCGAAGGAGGACACTCGCACAGGAGGTAGTAATGCAACATTTATTAACAACATTAAACATATTGCACACAGTGAAACTCACACAGGAGGCAGTGCATAAGAACAACAATAAGTAATATTGTACAAGTGAAGACAGTGCAGGCAGGCAACGAGTGTACAGGCAGTACAACGTGCCCTATAACCTAGTGCAATTGTGAATGTGCAAAACCAACATGATGTGTAAGAAACAACAACATAAGGTGCTATAACAATGCTTGTGCAAACAATAACCTTTTTTTTTTTTTTTTTGCGTGGACATAATATCCGTGTAGGGCTATGTCATAGCATTAACATTCTTGAAAGGCACAACAGTCAGACATGGCCGGACTAGTCCTATGGCAACAGGTCCGGCGAGGGTGGCGCAGTCTTGGTGGCTGCTGTTAGGACAGTGCGGCCGAATGCGCTATCATACTCCGCCAGGAGGTCTAGGCAATAGTGTCTTTGGAAAGTGAGCCGTGAGGACCAGGTGGCGGCTTTGCAAATGTCTCTGACTGTAACTTCGTGCAGGTTGGCAAGAGAGGTAGCGAGAGCGCGAAGTTGGTGCGCTCCGGCCTTGCCGGCTGCAGGTGCGCCTGCCTTCTGTAGGCAGTAGGTGACACATGCCGAGATCCAGAGGGACAGTGTGCGTTTGCCGACCGGCCGGCCCGGCCTGTTAGGGTCAAAAGACACGAAGAGCTGTGCTCCTTGCCTGATGGCGGAGGTCCTGTCGATATAGGTGCGCAGGGCTCTGATGCAGTCCAAGGAGTGCAGGCGCTCCTCTTCCGGGGAGGAGTGTGGAGCAGGGAAGAAAGTCGGCAGCTCGACCGTTTGGTTCACATGAAACTCCGATGTGACTTTGGGTAAGAACTTCGGGTGTGTTCGGAGGGAAGCACGGTTGTGGTGGAGTTGTGTATACGGTGGATGTGCCACGAGCGCTTGCAGCTCGCTGATACGTCTGGCAGAGGTGATGGCAATGAGAAACAGTGTCTTCCAGGCCATGAACTTGTGGTCTGATGATTGTAGCGGCTCGAAAGGCTCCTGCGTGAGCTGCTGCAGTACCAGGTTAAGGTCCCAAGCTGGCACTGGCTTTTGTACCGGAGGGCGAAGGTTCACAAAGCCTTTCATGAACCGGGCTACCACAGGTAATGCTGCCAGGGTTCTTGAGTTCGCATCCTTCCCATACTCGTGCAGGGAAGCAATTGCTGCTAGGTGCACTCTGATAGACGGAGGCTTCAGTCCCAAGTCAAAGAGGTGGGTGAGATACTGCAGAATCTTGTGCACTGGGCAGGACACAGGCAGGAGGCCTTGGTGTTCGCACCAAAAACTGAAGCGTTTCCACTTAAGATTGTAAGACTTGCGGGTGGACGGCCTTCTGGCCGCTAGCACGATTTGCTGGACCTCTGAAGATAGATGAAGGGCTGTGAGACTCATCCTTTCAATCTCCAAGCTGTCAGGGCTAAGACCTGGAGGTTGGGATGCAACGTGCTCCCGTCGTTCTGGGATAGCAGATCCGGTTTTGACGGTAGTCGCAGCGGTGGCTCCTGCGCCAATCGGAGAAGCATGGCAAACCACATCTGCCGTGGCCAATACGGAGTAATCAGAATGATGTGTGCCGAGTCTGAGATGATTCGCTGAAGTGTTCTGGGAATCAGAGGTGTAGGTGGAAACGCATATCCCAGCGTCCAACCGCCCCATGGCACTGCAAATGCGTCGGCTGCGAGGCTTCTGCTGGATGGGAGCTTGGAGCAGAACACTGGGCACTTCGTGTTGGCCTCTGACGCGAATAGGTCTACTTGGGGAGTGCCCCAGCGAAGAAATAAGTTGTCTGCCACTTTGGGGTGGAGAGACCACTCGTGGGGTTGTAGTTGTCTGCTCAGTCTGTCCGCTAAAGTGTTCTGCTCCCCGGGCAGGTAGGTCGCCTGCAGGATACAGTTGATGGAGAGTGCCAGGTACCAGGTGTCCAGGACTTCTTTGCATAGGCTTCGAGAGCCCGTGCCCCCTTGCTTGTTGATGTAGAACATCGTGACTTGGTTGTCCGTTTGGACGAGAACTGATTTTCCTGTCAGTTGTTCCTGAAAGGCTTTCATGGCATACCTGACAGCCCGGAGCTCGAGCAGGTTGATGTGGAGATACTGCTCTGTCCTGGACCAGGCGCCTTGAGTGTTGATGTGTTGTAGGTGAGCCCCCCAACCCGTGGCTGAGGCGTCTGTAGTGAGGACAATCTGATGTCTGGGGTTTTGGAGGTCCCGGCCAGTGGACAGGTTGCTCGGCTTCGTCCACCATCGGAGGTCCCTCTTTATTTGCGTGGTAATGTTGATGCGGACATGAAGAGGCTGCGAACGTTGCTTCCATTGAGCCCGTAGGTGCCACTGTAGGGGGCGCATGCGGAGTCTTGCCAGGGCAAGGACCGAGGTGGTGGCCGCCATGTGTCCGAGAAGGCGCAAAATGCAGCGTGCCGTGGACTGTCTGGACCTGGAGACCTTTCTGGCCAGGGAAGTAATGGCCATGACTCTCTGTTCCGGCAGGTATGCCCTGAAGGCGTTGGTGTCGATGATCGCACCTATGAACTCCGTGGACTGTGTCGGCAGTAGGCGAGACTTTTCTTTGTTGAGGATGAATCCCATCGCGGTGAGTGTGCAGGTGGTCGTGGCAGGAGAGGGGGCAGAGAGAAGCCAGTCGTCCAGGTAGGGAAATATGGCGACGCCTTTTTTGCGCAGGTGTGCTGTGACCGCGGCTACACACTTCGTGAAGATTCTGGGTGCCGGGGACAGTCCGAAAGGCAGTACCCGGTATTGGTAGTGGTGGCCCATCGCTATAAAGCGCAGGAACTTCCTGTGAGTCTTGTGAATTGGGATGTGAGAGTATGCGTCCTGCAGGTCCAGAGTGGCTAGCCAGTCTCCTGCCTGGAGAAGCGGGAGGATTGAGTTGAGGGAATACATCCTGAATTTTTCCTTCACAAGAGCAAGGTTGAGTTTGCGGAGATCCAGTATAGGTCGCACGCCACCGGACTTCTTGCGAATCAGGAAGTACCGGGAGTAAAATCCAGTGTTGCACTGCTCCGGCGGCACCGGTTCTATCACATGGGCGGCCAGAAGGCGTTGCAGGAGTTCCAACATCGCTGCCGTCAGGTGTGGTGGCGTCTCGCTGATCGGCCGTTTGGCTTGGCAAGGCGTGAAGGCGAAGTTCAGCCGGTAGCCCGACTCGATGATTTGTAACACCCAGTTGTCGGTTGTGATGGCCTTCCATGCTTGTAAGAAGTGAGTGAGACGGCCGCCCACAGGCGAAACCTCCTGCTGCACTGTGGGCGCCTCCACCCGTGTCGGGTAGTCAGAAGGAGGAAGTGGTCTTTGCGGCTTGTGATGTGGCCTGCTTCCTTTGCTTATGGTCTCTCGGCTGCCTTTGAAAGGAGGAGGAGTGATAAGGTTGCTTGTACCTTGGGATCTGCCACTTTCTGGCGGAGCTGTACTTTTTGGAGGCATAGTATGGTCTGCGGTAAGAACTCCCTTTCTGAGAAGTGGAGGGGCGTTCCAGACCATCTGCTGCTAGCGTCTGCAAGGTGGTACAGTGTTCCTTGAGGTCATTCACCGTATCTGCGACTTTGTCTCCAAAGAGGGAGTCGCCTGTGCAGGGGGCATCCACAATCTTGTTGTGCGTGTCCTCTCTAAGGCTGGATGCACGGAGCCACGCCCAGCGTCGAGCCGCAATGGCAGTGCCCGCGGTCCGGACAGCAGTGTCAAAGGCGTCGAACGCAGTGCTCATCAAGTGTTTGCTGCACTCGGCTAGGTCCTGTAGCGTGGCAGAGGCCGCTTGCTGGTTCCCTTTAGGGAGTAGTGACAGGTTTTCCTTGAGATCGGCCATCAGGGCATCCTGGAAGAGGATGTGTTGGAATTGGTGGGCCGCCACCTTGGCATTGAGCATTGCACCTTGGTAGACTTTCCTGCCCACCTCGTCGAGGAGCTTAGGATCTCGGCCTGGAGGGTGGTTGGACTGGGTGCGTGATGACTTAACTTTCTTTAAGGCTGAGGAAACCACAATGGATTGGTGTGATAGCTGTGCCTTCTGGAAAGCTGGGCTAGGGTGCAGGAGGTACTTCGTCTCGAGCCTCTTGTGGCATGCCCGACCAGAGGCTGGGGATTGCCACACCGAGTTGTGAGTGTCCTGCAACTTTTTGTGTAGGGGTAAGGCCAGCGCAGGTTTGGGAGCACTGAGGTACTTCATGACCTCTGGCTCCTTCTCTGTGGACGCCTCGTCCCTGTTCAAGTGTAGCCTGTCCGTCACCTTCCTTAAAAATTTTGGGTAGGTGAGATCCTCGGGTGGTATTGTGCGCTGAGTCTCCTCTGGGGTGAGTGTGTCCTTAGCCGCGGGGGAACCCAGATCCCCGTCCTCGGCATCACTTTCGTGAGAGGACAAGGCTCCGTCCTCAGCTGAAGAACCTTCGCGCTCCGTGTAGGGAGAGTTTCTGGCAGGAGACTGAGAAGGACTGCGGCGGGGCAGGCTGGAAACTGGTGAGGCAGTCCTGGTTTTTTTGTGCTGTTGTTCTTCTGGGACTTGCTCCTGCATACGCTCTACAGGGTTGGCAGTCTGCTGCACGAGCTTGGAGAGGAGCTGAAGAATGGCCTCTGATGTCCTGGCCTCCGCAGAGTGTTCGGATCGCGGTCTCTTGGAGGTGGTAGAGCAGGAAGAGGCAATGGAGGGAGAAGAGCTGGATGCACGCCGACTGTGATGAGCGTGGTGATGATTTTCGTGACTTGTCCTCTGCTTGTGGGGACAGGAGGCGGTGTATTGGGCAGCCCTGTGATGCCTATGGTGCTTGGGGCTGCTACAGTGCTTCAGCCTGCTCGAGCCGTGTGCCCAATCCGCATTGCTGTCCTTCGCAGCGGATCGGCTCCGTCGGCTCTTCCTGCCGCGCCGATGGCTGGAGCAGGAAGGGGATCGCTGACGGCTCTTGTCTTTGCCGCGCCGATGACCGGAGCTGGAGGGGGACTCCCTGCAT
Source organism: Ichthyophis bannanicus (assembly GCA_033557465.1). NCBI lineage: Eukaryota > Metazoa > Chordata > Amphibia > Gymnophiona > Ichthyophiidae > Ichthyophis > Ichthyophis bannanicus. The sequence continues at coordinate 1,308,494,888 of CM066033.1, forward strand.
CGGCGCGGAGCGGCGGCCTCATCTCCAGGTGATTCCCTGCGCTGACGTTGAGCTTCTGTCACGTCGGGGCGGGCGGCGGGGTTCCCTTCGTCCTGGTGGGCGGAGACAGGGGAAGCCCGGCTGTCAGAGCCAATAGGAAGCACGGGGGCGGCGCCATGGGCGGAAGCCCGGCTGGAACGCCAAATGTGAGGCTGCAGGGGAGGGCTACGGGAGGCCACGATGCCGGCGCCATCTTGCCCGGTAGCAGGAGCATCAGCGAAATTAGAAGTCGCCATGTGAGTCGGCGTACTCACCGGAACGGCATCCTGGCTCAGCGAGGCGTTGAGGGAGAGCTCTGAACGGCCGGGGATGGAGGCCCTGCAGGGCACATCCCGTGCCGGAGCAATGGCTGCATGCGTCAGACCTTTGGATGATTTTGCTGTAGACTTCTTGGACTTTTTCCTGGAACTCGTGGGGTCATTGGACGCCGCCCCGGAGCTCGAAGAGGACGCAAGGAAGTCCTTGAGGTTGTGTTCCCTGTGCTTCTTGGCCCTCGGGGACATCCTGATGCAGGCAGCACAATCCTCCGTGTTATGGGACGCTCCAAGGCAACGGAGGCAGCATTGGTGAGTATCGATGGCATTCATCTTGCGGCTGCATTCCGGGCATTTTTTAAACCCCGGCATCATGTAGAAAGAAGATAATTTTAGCAGAGAGCTAACTATCCGTCTTGAGGCAAGGCGGAGGAGAAAAAAAAACTGATCTGGCTAGGGGCGGGCCGGGGAGGTGGGGCCACTCGCACATGCTCAGATCTCTGAGCTCTAGAGAGCACTCCGTCACGGCGCCGTCGGATGACGTCACCAGGTGTGGCTGACGCATCCTGCTTGTCCTAGGAGAACACCTGTTACAGATGAGTAACTACTCTTTCTCCAGGACCAAGCAGGAAGTCATTCCTCACATATGGGTGACTCCCTAGCTCTGGGCTACCAGGAACCCAGGATGAACAAGAGAACTCCCTCTAGTCCCAGCATCAGAGAAAGGCTTTCATTGAAAGAGAACCCCCACCGGTAGCCCAACAGAGGGCTGGAGGGCAGGAGTTGCCTAAACCTCAAAGAGATTCCGGAGTACTGCCTGGCCAAAAGCACTGTCCTTACGGGACTCCCTCTCCAGGCAGTAATAAGCTGCAAAAGTCTGGCTTGAGGACCAAGTTGTAGCCCTGCAGATGTCTGCCAACAGTACAGAGAGGAGATGAGCTACTGAGGCAGCCATAGCCCTGACACGGTGGGCCGTGACCCGACCCCGCAAGGGAAGGTCAGCTGCCCTGTAAGCCCAGGTGATACAGTCAGCCACCCAGATGGACAAGGTACGCTTGGACACAGATAACCCCAAATTATTAGGGTCAAAAGATACGAAGAGCTGAGTAGCCCTTCTATGCCCCTGCGTACGGTCAAGGTAGAAGGATAAGGCCCTTCTACAATCCAGGGTATGCAGGACTGCCTCAGCCTGGCTTGCATGAGGCCTAGGAAAGAATGTCGGAAGAACCACCTCCTGGTCAATGTTCCCTCTAATTTTCTGTAGGCTGTGTGCGCATAAAATATCAGCTGTGCAGCTTTTGAAGGAAGGTTACATTTTTATGCGCCACATAACACTCGGAGTTATATACTTTAAAATTTGACTACACGTCAGAATACAGTATGTATACCACATTGATTGCACTAGAAGATATTGTAGAACTTGTGAAAACCGTAAATACACAACAACTTTTAAATTTTAAGACGTCTGTGTTGTTTTCTATCAGAATCAGAACCGTAATTTTTGTGCGCTCTGTTGTAAAGTATGTGCGCTCGCTTAGCAAGGTGTGTGCGCGCGCACACACGCACAGCTTAGAGGGAACAGTGCTCCTGGTTGAGGTGGAAAGAGGAGACAACTTTTGGGAGGAACTTAGGATGAGTCCTAAGTACTACCCTGTTCCTATAGAAGTGAGTGTAAGGCCTGTCACAGACCAGGGCCTGAAGCTCACTCACTCGTTTGGCCGAGGTTAGGGCTACTAGGAAGAGCGTCTTCCAGGAAAGGAAGCGGAGAGGACAAGTAGCCATCAGCTCAAAGGGTGGGCGAGTCAGTTGTTGCAAGACCACATTCAACTCCCACTCAGGAGCTGGAGGATGGATAGGAGGCTTGAGCAAGAGCAAACCTCTGAGAAACCGGGACACCAAGGGGTGAACCGACAAGGAATGTCCTTCCACTAGTGAGTGGTGAGCTGCTAGAGCTGAGAGGTGGACCCGAACAGAATTGGACTTGAGGCCCTGATTGGATAAGGGCAGCAGGTACAGAAGCACCACTGGCACAGAGAAGGAGAAAGGATCTTCTATGCGTAGCTGACACCACAAAGAGAACCTTCTCCATTTCAGGGCATATGTTTTTCTGGTGGACTGCTTCCTAGAGGCCAAGAACACCTCTTCAACTTCCTGAGGCAGGCCCCAGGGAGCCAACACTACCCTTGCAGCCTCCAGGCCATCAAATTGAGAGATTAGAGGTTGGGGTGCAGAAGAGAACCCTGATCCTGAGAGAGAAGGTCGGGCTGCAACCCTAGAGGTAGTGGGGTGTTCACTGCCAGTTGAAGTAGAAGTGGAAAACAAGGCTGCCTCGACCACCTGGGGGCTACCAGAAGTACCGAGGACTTGTCCCTTAGAATCTTGAACAAGGTTCGGGCCACCAGAGGTGTGGGAGGAAACGCATAAAGGAGGCCCTGGGACCAGGAAATCAGGAAGGCATCCGCTGCACACCTCATGGGATGTGGTTGCCTGGAGCAGAACTTGGGCAGCTGCCGGTTCAGGGAACTGGCAAAGAGATCTATGGATTGAATTCCCCATTTTAGGAAAATCTTCTGAACCACTAATGGGTGCAGTTGCCATTCGTGGGGCTGCAGAACTCTGCTCAACGTGTGTGCTAGGAAGTTCTCCTGGCCAGGGAGATAAACAGCCTTGAGAAACATGTTGTGCCTGAGCGCAAACAAGTAAAGGCCCTGTGCCTCCTGATAAAGGAGCCTGGACCCAGTGCCACCCTGCTTGTTCACATAGAACATGGCGACTTGGTTGTCTGTCTGCACTAAGACAGACTGGTGAGCCAGGGTTTGAGAGAAAGTCTTGAGGGCTAAACAAATAGCCCGAAGATCCAGTAGGTTGATCTGTTGCGTGGCCTCCCAGGGAGACCACAGGCCCTGGGTGCACTTGTCCAGACAATGTGCCCACCAGCCTTGCAAGGAGGCATCGGTGGTTAGCACTACTGTGAACACAGGTATCTGTAAGTAAGTTGGGGGGTGGGGTGCAGCCACCAGCGTAGGGAGTTCAGGAATGGTTTGGACACCCGTACTCTGTCTCTGAGGCTTCCTGTGGCCTGAGTCCACTGAGTTCTGAGGCACCACTGGGCAGGCCTCATGTGGAGCCAGGCATTTGGAGTCACATGCACTGTCGATGACATGTGTCCGAGGAGCCTCAGGCAGAGCCTGGCGGAAACCAGTGGCATGCTGAGAAACTGGTTTGCCAAGTCCATCAATCTTTGGGCTCTGTCTTCTAGCAAGTAAGCCTTTGCTTGCAGAGAGTCTAGCCTTGCCCCTATGAACTCTAGGTTCTGGGAGGGGAGCAAAGTGGACTTTTCAAAGTTTATGACAAAACCCAGGTGTTGAAGGAGAGAGATAGTTCGGAGGTTGGCTTGCATGGCCTGGCACGTCTGACCCCTGATGAGCCAGTCGTCCAGGTAGGGGAAGACAAAGATACCCTGATTCCTCAAGTAGGCCGCCACCACTGCCAGGCACTTTGTAAAGACTCTGGGGGCAGAGTTGAGGCGGAAAGGCAGTACTCTGTACTGATAATGGTTTCCTCCCACAATGAACCTGAGGTACTTTCTGTGGTCAGGATAAATGAAGATGTGAGTGTACACATCCTTTAGATCCAAGGGGCATAGCCAATCTCTCTGCTGGAGGTAGGGCAGTAATGTTCCAAGAGTAAGCATCTTGAACTTTTCTTTCTCCAAGAACTTGTTGAGATGTCTGAGGTCGAGAATAGGCCTGATGCCCCCGGTTCTCTTTGGTACTAGGAAGTACCTTGGGTAGAAACCGTGACCTTGTAGGTGGGGAGGCACAGGCTCCACCGCCTTGTCTCGCAGCAGACCCTGAAGCTCTTGAAGGAGGAGGTCTGTGTGCAGAGGAGGCCTTGGAGGCTCTCCTGGGAAGTAAGGAGGAGGCAACTGTTGGAAATGGAGCATATAGCCCTTGTGGACTATGCTTAAGACCCAACTGTCTCCTGTGATGGGTGGCCACCTGTGGGCAAACAAGGCTAGTCGACCTGTGCAGGGATGGGACAGCAGAGATGGAGAGGCTATGCTTTGGGAGTCAAAACTCCCCACCCTGCTGAGTGGGAGCAGGAGCCGGAGGCTTGGGGGTCTTCTGCCTACGGGGCCCATGTCCCTGCCACTTGGCCTGCTGACCCTGCTGGGGAGCTCTGGTAATGTGGGAACTGTTTGTAGGCAGTCGTCTTACTCGGGTAAAAGGACTTCTTACCCGAGCCCTTCTTTTTCTGAGAAGGCGCAGACGTATTCCTGGACAGCCTTGTCCTGGTGAGGTGCTCGGTTTCGAGCTCAGCAGCCTTCTCGGCCATGGGCTTGCCAAAAAGGTTTTCACCTCGGCAAGGGACATCGACCAACTTGTCCTGTACCCATGGCTCGAGGTCCAATGACTGCAGCCATGCCTGGCGTCGAGCCGCGATGCCGGCCGCCGCAACATGGGCCGAGGCCTCGAAGCCATCGTATGCTCGGGACATGAACTTAGAGCATTCCCGCACTCCCGAGGACAAGGACTTGAACATCTGCAAAGGTTCCCCGGAGAGACCAGCAGAGAACCCGGCAATCTCCTTCGCCAGGTCCCGCAAGTACATGCCTATTTACAGCTGGTAAGACTGGACACGGCAAGCAAGCATCGAGCCCTGGAAGCACTTTCTACCAAACACTTCCAGGTTCCGGGCCTCCATGCCAGGGGGCACCGCGGAGTGTATCTTCTGGCTTTTCAGACGACGCATGGCCGATTCCACCACCATGGAATGGTGTGGTAGCTGCGCCTTTTGGAAGCCAGAGCTCTTACGGAGTCAATAAATGGAATCGACCCGCTTGCTCAGAACCGGCGCCGAGGCCGGTGCCTCCCACATCCGGAAGAGGAGCCGTTCCAGCATCGGAGGAACCGGGACAGTAAAGGACTCCTTTGGAGGAGAGTCATACTGGAGGGCCTCAAGCTCTTCGGCTCGAGGCTCCTCCTCGGGGTCCGCAGTAATCGCCAAAGCTGTGGCCATATCCCAAACGAACTCCGAGAAAGAGTAGTTACTCACCTGTAACAGGTGTTCTCCAGGAGCAGCAGGAATCAGTCCTCACATATGGGTGACATCAACATCAATGGAGCCCTTGCGGAGCATTACCCCAGCTTTCCATGAAAGCTTTTGGGAATGCAGGCACGCATGCGTGGTTCCCTTCCCGCCTAAAGGTGCCATCTTGCTCAGTCAAATGAAATAGCTAAAACAGCACACAAAAATGTAAAAATAAACTATATACAACTGCAACTCCCAGGGGAGGAGGGAGGGTTGTGAGGACGGATTCCTGCTGCTCCTGGAGAACACCTGTTACAGGTGAGTAACTACTCTTTCTCCAGGACCAAGCAGGAAGTCAGTCCTCACATATGGGTGACTCCCTAGCTCTGGGCTACCAAGGAACACAGGCTGAACAAGAGAACTCCCTCTAGTCCCAGCATCAAAGAAAGGCTTTTCACTGACAGAATCTCCACCGGTAGCCCAACGGAGGGCTGGAGTTGCCTAAATCTCAAAGAGATTCCGGAGTACTGCCTGGCCAAAAGCACTGTCCCTACGGGACTCCCTCTCCAGACAGTAATGGGCCGCAAAAGTCTGGCTTGAGGACCAAGTTGCAGCCCTGCAGATGTCCACCAACGGTACAGAGCGGAGGTGAGCCACTGAGGCAGCCATTGCCCTGACACGATGGGCCGTGACCCGGCCCTGCAAAGGAAGGTCAGCCGTCCTGTAAGCCCAGGTGATACAGTCAGCCACCCAGGTGGACAAGGTACGCTTGGACACAGCTAACCCCAAATTATTAGGGTCAAAAGATATGAAGAGCTGAGTAGCCCTTCTATGCCCCTGCGTACGGTCAAGGTAGAAGGATAAGGCCCTCCTACAGTCCAGGGTATGCAGAACTGCTTCAGCCTGGCTTGCATGAGGCCTAGGGAAGAATGTTGGAAGAACCACCTCTTGGTTAAGGTGGAAGGAGGAGACAACTTTTGGGAGTAATTTTGGGTGAGTCCTAAGGACTACCCTGTTCCTATAGAAGAGGGTGTAAGGCCTGTCACAGACCAGGGCCTGAAGCTCACTCACTCGCCTGGCCGAGGTTAGGACTATCAAGAAGAGTGTCTTCCAGGACAGGAAGCGTAGGGTACAAGTAGCCATCGGCTCAAAAGGTGGGCGAGTCAGTTGCTGCAATACCACATTCAATTCCCACTCAGGAGCAGGACGACGGATTGGAGGCTTGAGCAAAAGCAAGCCTCTGAGAAAGCGGGACACCAAGGGGTGAACCGACAGAGAATGTCCTTCCACTAGTGAGTGGTGAGCTGCCAGAGCTGAGAAGTGGACCCGAACAGAATTGGACTTAAGTCCCTGATTTGATAAGTGGCAGTAAGTACTGAAGCACTACTGGTACAGTACAGGAGAAGGGATCCTCTGTACGTAGCTGACACCACACAGAAAACCTTTTCCATTTGAGAGCATAGGTTTCCCTAGTGGCCTGTTTCCTAGAGGCTAGGACAACCTCCTCAACTTCCTGAGGTAGGCCCCAGGGAGCAAAAACTACTCTTGCAGCCTCCAGGCCATCAAATTGAGAGCTTTGAGATTGGGGTGCAGAAGGGAACCCTGATCCTGAGAGAGGTCGGGTTGCAACCCCAGAGGCAGTGGGGGATCCACTGCCAGCTGAAGCAGAAGTGGAAAACAAGGCTGTCTCGGCCACCTGGGAGCTACCAGCAGTACCGAGGCCTTGTCCTGAAGAATCTTGAACAGGGTTCGGGCCACCAAGGGCGTGGGAGGAAACGCATATAGGAGGCCCTGAGACCATGGTATCAGAAAAGCATCTGCTGCCATCCGCAGAGGATGCAGTTGTCTGGAGCAGAACTTTGGCAGCTGTTTGTTCAGTGGACTGGCAAACAGATCTATGGATGGAAGAGTAAATTAGACTTACCTGCTAATTGTCGTTCCTTAAGGAACTCTAGTCCAGTCCCGGAACCATAGAGTTGTCAACCTCCACCAGCAGCTTTGGAGACTGAAAGATTTCATCACTTTGATGTCACCGGTATAAGTAGACAGGAACCGCCCCCTATCACCAGTACCTATTGACAAAGCAGACTCAGCAGAGCAACAAATAAGTAGAATAAAGAAATAATAGCCATAATCGGCCAACAGTCGAAATGAACTCGCACCCATACAGTCCCAAACATTGTTACCAGAAAAAGGGAATGGGTGAACCGAGAACCCCCAAGCCCGGCGCAACTGTGCGACCAAGCTCAAGAGACAATGCTGCGTAAAGAAGGGCCCCACCTGTCTTCCCTGCGCTTCTTCTCACCCTTCCTACGCTAAACCAGTAGACTGACCGTCTGGACCGCTCTAAAGAATCTTCAGGCTGCCCCTAATGCAAAGACCCTGGGAGGGATCCGGGACTAGACTAGAGTTCCTTAAGGAACGACAATTAGCAGGTAAGTCTAATTTACTCTTCCTTAGCGTCCCTCTAGTCCAGTCCCGGAACCATAGAGGACGTGACAGAGCAGTACACATCAACGGGAGGGACCTACCAGCCCAGCCTGAAGAACCGCTGAGCCAGAACGCCCATCCCCCCGTGCCTGCACATCCAGCCTATAGTGCCGAGCAAACGAATGGAGCGAAGACCACGTCGCCGCCCTACAGATCTCCTCCGCTGGCACCATACTGACTTCCGCCCAAGACGCCGCCTGCGCCCTGGTGGAATGCGCACGAAGACCTTCCGGAACCACCTTACCCTTCAACAGGTAGGCGGAAGCAATCGCCTCCTTCAACCACTGCGAGATGGAAGACTTCGCCGCTGCCTCACCTTTCCGAGGCCCCGCAAAAACAATAAACAGCCTGTCTGACTTCCTAAAGGAGGCCGTTCTCCTGAGATATTTCTTGAGCACTCTCCGAACATCCAAGAGATGCAAACGGCCCCCCGAGCGCTCTTTCTGTTCCGCCGAGAACACCGGAAGCGATACTACTTGGTTGACATGAAACACGGAAACCACCTTCGGTAAAAAGGCCGGAACCATGCGCAAAACCACCTTGTGCCTGAAAAAGGTCAGATACGGCTCCGTACACGCCAACGCCTGCAACTCCGAAATCCTCCGAGCCGAACAAATAGCCACAAGGAAGAGAGTTTTCAACGTCAAGTCTTTCAAGGAAGCCTTGTCCAAAGGCTCGAATGGTTCTTGAAGTAGCGCGTCCAAAACCAAATTCAGATCCCAAGAAGGAACGGAATCTCGTCTTGGAGGCCTCAACAGTAACACCGCTCTAAGAAAATGCCTAATATCTCCGTGGGCACCCACCGGCTGACCTTGAATCTTACCCCTGAAACAGGCTATGGCTGCCAGCTGCACCCTCAAAGTGCTCGCAGCCAACCCCTTTTCCACACCATCCTGAAGAAAAGACAGTATATGAGGCACCGAAGCCCGCAGAGGTTGAAAACCGCGGTCCTCACACCACGCCTCAAAAACACGCCATACGCGAACATACGCCAAGGAAGTAGAGCGGCGCCGCGCCTTCAATAAGGTAGAAATTACTGCCGCCGAGTACCCCTTGGCAGTCAACCTTGCCCTTTCAAGAGCCATGCTGTAAGCGAGAATCGACCCACCTGCGGCATGCGTAACGGCCCCTGAAGCAAGAGATCCCCCCGCAGAGGAAGCCGCCACGGACTGCCCACCAGAAGCCGAACCAGATCTGCATACCACGGTCTTCTGGGCCAATCGGGCGCCACGAGAACCACCAGACCGCTGTGTTTCTCTATGCGTTGAATCACCTTGCCTATGAGAGCCCAAGGAGGAAACACGTAGAGAAGGCCCTCCTGCGGCCACCGCTGAGCCAACGCATCGAGGCCTTCTGCCATTCGTTCCCGCCTCCGGCTGAAGAACCTCTCCACCTGCGCGGAATCGAACCGTGCCATCAGATCCATTACCGGTAGCCCCCAGCGCCGCACTATCAACGCAAACACGTCCGGGTGTAGACTCCACTCCCCTGGGTCTACTCTGCAGCGGCTCAGAAAATCGGCCTCGACATTCTCCACGCCTGCCACGTGCTGCGCCGACAGCGCCGCCAGATTCTGCTCGGCCCAGTCCAAGAGTCGACTCGCCTCCTCCTCCAGCGACGCACTCCCTGTGCCGCCCTGGCGATTGATATAAGCTACCGTCGTGGCATTGTCGGATAACAGCACTCGAACCGCCTTCCGACCCAAGTCTTTTTGGAAACTCTGCAGCGCCAGAAATACCGCTCGCATCTCCAATCGGTTTATGGACCATTGACTCTCTTCCCTTGACCACTCTCCTTGGGCAAACTTTCCTTCACAGTGTGCCCCCCAACCTGTGAGGCATGCATCCGTTGCCAACAGCCTCCATACGGGAGCCTGCAGAGGCATGCCCCCCTCTAGACTTCCGGGGCACAACCACCACAGGAGTGCCCGTCGCACTTCCGGAGGACACAGCAACCTTTGAGACAACGCATCCCTCTGATGCGACCAGCGCCTTAGAAGAGAGCTCTGCAGTGGCCGCATATGCGCTCTGGCCCACTGAACCACTTCGATGCTGGCCATCGTCCCCAACAACTGCAAATAGCGCCATGCAGTCGGAGCTCTGCAACCCAGAAATCTCCGCACGAGCTCCCGCAATTCCCGTGCTCTCTTGTCCAGGAGAAACACCATTCCCCGACTGGTCTCGAAACGCGCCCCCAAATATTCGAGGGCTTGAGAGGGAGCTAGTTTGCTCTTCGCAAAATTGACCACCCAGCCGAGACTCTCCAACAATTGCACCACTCGCGCCGTGGCCGCCACGCTCTCCTCCCGGGACTTCGCTCGAATCAACCAATCGTCCAAGTAAGGGTGCACGAGAATGCCCTCCTTGCGGAGCGCCGCCGCCACCACTACCATGACCTTGGTGAAAGTGCGAGGCGCCGTCGCTAGGCCGAAAGGCAATGCTCGGCATTCAAAATGACCCATCGGCAGAGCAAACCGCAGATACCTTTGATGCTCGCGGCGTATGGGAATATGCAAATATGCCTCCGTCAGGTCTAGAGACGTGAGAAAATCTCCCTTTCGCACCGCCGCAATGACTGAACGCAAGGACTCCATCCGGAAATGGGTCACCCGAAGACAGCGATTTACCCTCTTTAAATCCAATATGGGACGGAACGTACCCTCTTTTTTCGGAACCACGAAATAAATGGAGTATCGACCGGAGCCGCACTGAGCCGCCGGAACGGGCACCACCGCCCCTAAATGCCGCAGCCGCTGCAGCATGCTGGCGACCACCCTGAACTTCCTTGGGGCTCGGCACGGGGAGAGGACAAAGGCGTCGGAGACGGGGCGCTGGAGCTCTAGGGCATAGCCTTCTCGAATGACCTCCAACACCCACTGATCCGCAGTTAATTGGACCCAGATGGGGTAAAACTCCCGCAACCATCCTCCCACGGGCACCTCCCTCCTCTGGGCCCGCCGTATCTCATTGGGGTTTTCTACTGTTGGCGGACTGAAAGGAACCAAATCCTCTGCCCGCCCCCCGGAAACCCCGAAAGGACTGACCTCGAGCCATATACCGACCCCGTGAAGGCTGGGAAAATCGGAAGGATCGGAATCTCCGCGAGTCTCTGGGGACACCCCTAGAGGCTATCGACCCCCGGCCCTGCTTCAGCCTATCCTCCGGGAGCCGACCCCCTTTGGAGTCCCCCATGTCCTTGACCAACTTCTCTAAATCCTCCCCAAAGAGAAGCTTGCCTCGAAAAGGTAATTTACTAAACCGCGCCTTGGAAGAACCGTCCGCCGACCAGTTGCCCCTCACTATGGAATACACTTCCCACCTCATTACGTCTAGAGCCTTCCTACCCTCAGTTTAAGTCTCTGCTCAAAACTTACCTTTTTCAGAAAGCTTTTGACCTTCCCCCCGAAAAATCCCCTAAATGATTTGTTTGTATGTTTACCCCACGTATTGTCTATGTTTCTGTGTTTCTGTACCCTGGTTGGTTAACATCATCTTTATGATTTGTTATTCACTGTTAAAATAAGTTGTGTCCAACCTATTATGAGTTATTGTTCAGTGTCTCTAATTTGATTTGTTCACTTTTCTTTAACCCTCTTTCCTATCCTAAATTTTGGCGTTCTGTTTCTTGGATTGTGGTGCTAATCAATTTTATTGTACACCGCTTAATGCTTTGCCACAGCGGTATATCAAATTTTAATAAAGATAAAGATAAAGAGCCGCCACCACCGAAGCCATGCTCTTGGCGAGCCCCCGAATCAAATCATAGTGAATATCCGATAGGTAAGCCGTGCCGGATTCCAGCCGTGCCAGATCCTCGGCCTGTTCTTCCGGTCGTCCCCCCCGCAGACGTTGGGACCACTGCAAGCCAGCTCTCGCCACCCATGCTCCCGCAATGGAGGCTTGCAACGAGAGAGCGCACATATCAAACACCTGTTTCAACAAGGTATCCAGCTTCCTATCCTGCACATCTTTTAACGCCGCAGCGCCCTCCACCGGAATGGTGGTCTTCTTAGTGACCGCCGACACCGCAGCATCCACCTTTGGGGACCGAAAAATCTCCCTATCCTGTTTGACAACAGATATAACCGGGCCAAAGCCTTGGTCCCTCGGAGCGCCGATTCCGGCGCGTCCCATTCCTCCTGAATCATATCTCCAAACACCCTATGAACCGGGAATACCTTTTGAGAAGTCCTAACCGCCTGCAACAACGGATCCTCCAACACATACTCAGCTGCAGGCGTCACGGAGGGCATGTTTAAAGTCTTTAGAGTCTCAGCAATCAACGCTGGCAACTCTTCCCACCGGAACACCCGGCCCACTCTGCTCCACGTCCGGTAGCTCTCCATCCTCTAAATCCTCCTCCGAGGCCACTTCCAGATCCATATCCGCTCCGAGGTCATCTATCCCATCACCTGACAGACTGTCCTCTCGGAGCTCCCTACGTTTCTTTGCCAAGCCTATCTCCCCCACCGGGAGATCTGCCGACCCCGACCATTTCCGACTCCTCTGGACTCCCGACTGAGTCCCGAACGCAGGCTGTAGCAAGGCAAACGCCTGCTGCATGAGGGAAAAGAAATCCGAGGGAATCCCCGCAACGCTCCCACCCAGACTTCCCGCAGGAGCCGAAGACACACCAGTTGTCCCGGACGGCCCTGCCGTCGACTCAGGAAGACCGAGAGAGGACGGCCGGGATCCCTCTTCTACTGAAGCGGCCGCTGGCTGATCTCCTGCCGGCCCCCCCAGCGCCTTCTCCATACCTACTGGCTCCAGGGAGCAGCCCCGGCATACCCCGGAGTCCAGTAGTTTGCTGCGCTTCACTCCACAAACCAAGCAGTGATTTTTAAGTGGCAGGTTCTGTCTATGAGCAACAAACAGCTCTGAAGAGAGAAAACTGGCTTTCTGCCCTGAGACAGAAGTCACTGTCCGTTTTTTTTTTCTTTTAAAACCAGTAATCTACTCCCAATAGGCCAATCAGCTGAATTCTGAAGGTCCCATGCAAAAACGAAGCTTCTAGCCTGCCCAATTAAAAGAAGAAAATTCTGTCTTTTAAAAGAAATGCCGATTTCAAAATGGCCGCCTCCAGCTTTCCCGCTTAAAAAAGGGCTGACTGACAGCACGCGCTGAGGCTCCAAGCCTTCTTTTTTTACCTGGGAGCCTCCCTAGGACCTCTACTATCACTCCTGCACTGCCCCCCAAAAAGAATTTCAGCAGCACTTACCCGATCCGGAGGAGAAGGGGGGGGGGGGCAGAGAGAAATACAGCTCCGGAGCACAGCTCTCACCCAGCTTCAGCTCCCACTGACTGCTGCAGCCTCGTAGCACACAGCTCTTGCCAGATTATGTCCTCTGCTGCTGCAGACTCTTCCTGCAACCTGCTCCTCACCCTTCTGGCACGGGTTCGGGAGCAGGGAGGTAAGGCAGTCAGGCTCTCAGCCCACTGCACTTTTAAATAGCTGGGCCCCCCACTAAAAGAACCCTTCGGAGAGAGAACAGGAGAGAAAGGCAGAACTGGGACCCCTCCAGCAGCAGCAGATTTTCACCCCAGAATAAAGCAAAAGCACTAAACCAAAAGAGAGGAAAAAACCAACCCCAAAGAAACAAAGCTCTGCTTATTTGATCTCCCTGGCCCAGTCCCGGGCTCAGAACCTCCAAGCTGCTTGGAGACTGAAAGTACTGGTGATAGGGGGCGGTTCCTGTCTACTTATACCGGTGACATCAAAGTGATGAAATCTTTCAGTCTCCAAAGCTGCTGGTGGAGGTTGACAACTCTATGGTTCCGGGACTGGACTAGAGGGACGCTAAGGAAGTCCCCATTTCAGGAAAATCTTCTGAACCACCAAAGGATGGAGCTGCCACTCGTGGGGCTGCAGAATCCTGCTCAACCTGTCGGCCAGGTAGTTTTCCTGGCCAGGGAGGTACACAGCCTTGAGGAGCATGTTGTGCCTGAGGGCAAACAAGAAAAGGTCCTGTGCTTCCTGACAAAGGAGCCTGGACCCAGTTCCGCCCTGCTTGTTCACATAAAACATGGCTACCTGGTTGTCTGTTTGAACTAGGACAGACTGATGAGCCAGGGTTGGAGAGAAAGTCTTGAGGGCTAACCGAATAGCTCTGAGCTCCAGTAGATTGATTTGCTGTGCAGCTTCCCAGGGAGACCACAGGCCTTGGAGGCACTTGCCTAAACAATGAGCTCCCCAGCCCTGCAGGGAGGCATCCGTGGTCAATACCACTGTGAACCGAGGAATCTGAAAAGGTACCCCTTGCAGCAGATTGGGTGGGTGCAGCCACCATCTGAGGGAGTTCAGAAATTGTCTGGACACCCTTATCCTGTCTCTGAGGCTGCCTGTGGCCTGTGACCACTGAGTCCGAAGGCACCACTGTGCAGGCCGCATATGGAGCCTGGCATTGGGGGTCACATGTACTGTCGAAGCCATGTGGCCAAGAAGCCTCAGGCAGAGTCTGGCGGAGACCAGTGACCTGCTGAGAAACTGGTTTGCTAAGTTTATCAGTCTTTGGGCTCTGTCTGCTGGCAAGAATGCCTTTGCCAGCAGAGAGTCCAACCTCGCCCCTATGAACTCCAAGTTCTGGCAGGGGAGCAAAATGGACTTTGCGAAGTTTATTACAAACCGCAAGCTTTGAAGAAGAGCAATAGTTCTGAGGGTGGCCTGTCGGGCCTCCTGGCACGTCTGACCTCTTATGAGCCAGTCGTCCAGATAGGGGAAGACAAAAATTCCCTGATTTCTTAGGTAGGCCGCCACCACTGCCAGGCATTTGGTAAAGACCCTGGGAGCGGAGGTGAGGACAAAAGGCAGTACTCTGTACTGATAATGGTTTCCTCCCACAATGAACCTGAGGTACTTTCTGTGGTCTGGATGAATGAGGATGTGAGTGTATGCATACTTTAGATCTAAGGAGCATAGCCAATCTCCCTGCTGGAGGTAGGGCAGAAGTGTTCCAAGAGTAAGCATCTTGAACTTATCCTTCTCGAGGAATTTGTTGAGATTTCTGAGGTCTAGAATAGACCGAAGGCCACCGGTTCTTTTGGGTACCAGGAAATACCTGGAGTAGAACCCTTGACCCTGTAAGTGGGGAGGCAGAGGCTCCACTGCCCTGTCCACCAACAGACCTTGGAGCTCCTGAAGGAGAAGATCTGTGTGCAGGGGAGGCCTTGGAGGTTCCCCTGGAAAGTATGGAGCAGGCAGCTGTTGGAAGTGTAGCAGATAGCCCTGGTGGACTATGCTTAACACCCAACTGTCTCCTGTGATGAGTGGCCACTTGTGGGCAAACAGGGCGAGGCAACCTCCTGTGCAGGGTTGGGAGAGCAGGGAAGGAGAGGCTATGCCTAAGGAGTCAAAAACCCCCACCCTGGTGAGTGAGAGCAGGGGCCGGAGGCTTGGGAGTCCTCTGCCTACGGGGCCCATTACCCTGCCCCTTGGCTTGCTGACCCTGAGGGAAGCTTGGGCGGCCTGGTACTGTGGGGGTACTGTTTGTAGGCAGTGCCCTTCCTCGGGGTAAAAGGGCTTTTTACCCGAGCCCTTCTTTTTGTGAGAAGGGGCAGAAGTCTTCCTAGACAAACTTGTCCTCGTGAGGTGCTCAGTTTCGAGCTGTGCGGCCTTCTCGGTCATGGGCTTGCCAAAAAGGTTCTCACCTCGGCAAGGGACATCGACCAACTTGTCCTGAACCCATGGCTCGATGTCCGATGACTGCAGCCATGCCTGGCGTCGAGCTGCGATTCCGGCTGCTGCAACATGGGCCAAAGCCTCGAAGCCATCGTAGGCAGCGCGGGACATAAACTTGGAGCATTCACGGATCCCCGAGGACAAGGACTTGAACCTCTGCAAGGGTTCCCCCGGAGAGACCAGCAGAGAACGCGGCCAGCTCCTTGGCCAGGTCTCGCAAGTACATGCCCATGTACAGCTGGTAAGACTGGACACGGCAAGCATCGAGCTCTGGAAGCACTTTCTACCAAAACCATCGAGGTTCCAGGCCTCCCTGCCATAGGGTAACGCGGAGTGCATCTTCTGACTTTTCAGGCGATGCATGGTCGATTCCACCACCATAGAATGGTGTGGTAGCTGCGCCTTTTGAAAGCCAGGGCTCTTCTGGAGTCGATAGAATCGACCCGCTTGCTTAGAACCGGTGCCGAGGCCGGTGCCTCCCACATCCGGAAGAGGAGCCGTTCCAGCATCGTAGGAATCGGAACAGTAAAGGCCTCCTTCGGAGGAGTCATATACTGTAGGGCCTTGAGCTCCTCGGTTCGAGGCTCCTCCTCAGGGTCCGCAAGGATAGCCAACGCCGTGGACATATCCCGGACGAACTCCGAGAAACGGGCATCCTCCGGAGGGGATCTACTCTGGGGTTCAGACTGCGGTGAGTCCGATGGGACGCACCGAGTCCTGAAGGTGTCGGGGGACTCCTCGTTCTCTGTCTCCCAGGCGGACCCGTCCGATGAGGAATCGGGGTCCGGCCTCGCGGGGCCTGTGAGCACCCGCCCCGACGCCGAAGGCACCGGCGTCAACACCCTCGTTCCCAAACGGGAGGTCGAGGGAGACAGCGACCGAGGTCGACCTCGAGCCTTCATGGTCTCGAGTATCGGCTCGGTCTCCGGGGTCGACTTCGATGTCCCGGTGGTTGGGGCAGATGCGCCAGACAGGCTGGCCATCAGTGCCCGCTGCTGTTCCATGAAGGCAGACAGTCTGCTCTCCAAGGCTGTCAGCCTGAGACCCAGCTCAGGAGACTCAGCAGCCCCCAACTCGGGCCCCGGCAGTGCCGGGCTCGACGTCGGCTCTCTGGGAGGAGAGTCCACGAGGACTACAGGACTTACGTGTCCAGCAGACTCCGGCTCCACTCGAGGTACTTTGGGAGGCTTCTCCTGTTCCACGGGCCTGGGGCGACGGTCGGGGGTCTGATACCTAGCTCTCGAGGAGCCAGGGACCTCTTCCGACGACGCCCTCGTGAGCCGCTTCTTCCTCTTTCGCTCCCGGTCGGGGGACCCCCTGTCCGAGGGGCCCCGACGGTGCTTGGGATCCGATTTCCGAGATGTCGAGGCCTCAGACGAGGTCCGGGCCCGGCCGGAGGCCGAGTCAGAAAAAAGCCTTTCCTTTTGGTGCTGACAACTTCGAAGAGCCTTGGAAGACATTTTTCCACATGGTCCACAGATCTTAGGATCGTGGTCAGGACCGAGGCACCGAAGGCAGCAGTCGTGTGTGTCGGTGAGAGACATTAGCTTCTTACACCGATCACACTTTTTGAATCCACTGGAAGCCATCAGGGAAAAAAGAGTCCCCGCGAGGTCAAAAGACCGGCCTTCCAGGGAAAAAGAAAAAAGGGCGCGAACGCCAGCCATGAAGGGCAAAAACTGAAAAAAGATGATCGGGCTCGACACCGGTGTACCGAACCCGGCGGGAGGGGAACTGGCGTCGAACCGGAGAAAAAATAGTGAAGGAATCGCGCAAAAATCTATCTATTTTCCGGGATGACTAAGGCACACGTCCGGTGGACTTCATGGAAAAAGAGAGACTGAGCAAGATGGCACCTTTAGGCGGGAAGGGAACCGTGCATGCGTGCCTGCATTCCCAAAGGCTTTCATGGAAAGCTGCGGACATGCTCCGCAAGGGCTCCATCGACGTCGATGTCACCCATATGTGAGGACTGACTTCCTGCTTGGTCCTGGAGAACCGGGTATCCTCTGGAGGGGATCTACTCCGGGCTTCGGACTGCGGTGAGTCCGAAGGGACGCACCGAGTCCGGAAGGTATTGGGGGACTCCTCGTCCTCCGTCTCCCATGCGGACTCGTCCGGAGGAGTCGGGGGGCTCCAACCGCGTGGGTCCCGGCAGCACCCGCCCCTACGCCGAAGGCACCGGTGTCGACGCTCTCGGTGCCGAGCGGGAGGTCGAGGGTGACCGCGACCGAGGACGACCTCGAGCCTTCATGGTCTTGAGTATCGGCTCGGTCTCCGGGGTTGACTTCGACGTCGATGTCCCGGTGGTCGGGGCAGATGCACCAGCAAGGTTGGCCATCAGCACCCGCTGCTGATCCATGAAGGCAGACAATCTGCACTACAAGGCTGTCAGCCTGAGTCCAAGCTCAGGAGACTCAGCAGCTACCGACTCGGGCCCCGGTGGCGCCGGGCCCGACGTCAGCTCCCTGGGAGGAGAGTCCTGGAGGACAACAGGACTTACGTGTCCAGCAGACTCCGGCTCCACACGAGGCATTTTGGACGGCTTCTCCTGTTCCAAGGGCCCGGGACGGCGGTCGGGGGTCCAAGACCTGGCGATTGAGGAGCCAGGGACCTCCTCCAACGCCACCCTCGCGAGCCGCTTCTTCCTCTTTCGTTCCTGATCGGGAGGCCCCCTGACCGAGGAACCCCGGCGATGCTCGGGGTTAGACTCCCGAGACATCGAGGCCTCAGATGAGATCCGGGACCGGCCGGAGGCCGAATCAGAAAAAAGCCTTTCCTTTTGATGCTGTTGACTTCGCAGTGCCTTAGTGGACATTTTGCCACACGGGCCACAGATCTTAGGATCATGATCTGGACCGAGGCACCGAAGGCAGCAGTCATGTGTGTCAGTTTCTTGCACCGATCACACTTTTTGAAACCACTGGAAGCCATCGGGGAAAAAAGGGCCCCTGCGAGGTCAAAGGACCGGCCTTCCAGGGAAAAGAAAAAAAAAGGGCGCGAACGCCAGCCACTAAGGGCAAAAACCGAAAAAAAAGAAGACGGGCTCGATACCGATGTACCAAACCCGGCGGGAAGGGGAACCGGCATCGAACCGGACAAGAACCGCAATGAAATCGCAAGAAAAATCTAACTTTTCCCCGGGTGACTAGGACAGACGTCCGTTGGGCTCCTCGGAAAAAGAAAGACTGAGCAAGATGGCACCTTTAGGTGGGAAGGGGACCGAGCATGCTTGCAGTAGAAAGCTGGGGAAATGCTCCGCAAGGGGCTCCATCGACGTCACCCATATGTGAGGACTGACTTCCTGCTTGGTCCTGGAGAAACGTAGATCGGTTGTTTACTCCTTCAAAAAAGCGTAGTTACTCACCTGTAACAGGTGTTCTCCAGGAGCAGCAGGAATCAGTCCTCACTTATGGGTGACGTCGGCGCCGACGGAGCCCTCGCGGAGCAATTTTCCCCAGCTTTCAAAGAAAGCCTTTGGGAATTGCAGCGCGCATGCGCGGTCGTCTTCCCGCCCGAGGGTGCCATCTTAGCCAGTCAGATGACATAGCTAAAAAAGACAGCATAAAAAGTTGCAAAAAAGAACATAAGCAGACGATTGCAACTCCAAGGGGAGGAGGGAGGGTAGTGAGGACTGATTCCTGCTGCTCCTGGAGAACACCTGTTACAGGTGAGTAACTACGCTTTCTCCAGGACCAAGCAGGAAGTCAGTCCTCACATATGGGACTCCCAAGCTCAAGGCTACCGGAGACCCTAAGCACAAAAATGAGCTCCCTCTAGCTCAGCAGCACAGAAGGATAGAATCTTCGCTGAATTATCACTCACCGGTAGCCCACATCCGGGATGGAGGGTAGGAGTTGCTCAGACCTCAAAGAGATTACGGAGGACTGCCTGTCCGAAAGCACTGTCCCTACGGGACTCCCTCTCGAGACAGTAATGGACCGCAAAAGTCTGGCTCGAAGACCAAGTAGCGGCCCGGCAGATGTCTGCCAGCGGAACAGAGCGGAGGTAAGCCACTGACGTGGCCTTTGCCCGAAAGCAATGAGCCGTGACTCGACTTTCTAAGGAGAGTCCGGCTGCCCCATAAGCCCAAGAGATACAGTCCGCAACCCAGATGGACAGAGTACGCTTGGAGACCGGGAGCCCCAATTTATTGGGGTCAAAAGACACAAAAAGCTGAGCAGCTTTACGGTGCTCCCGCGTACGGTCAAGGTAGAAGTTCAATGCCCTTCTACAGTCCAGGGTATGGAGGACCGTTTCAGCTCGGCTGGAGTGTGGTCTGGGAAAGAAGGTTGGAAGTACCACCTCCTGATTGATGTGAAAAGGGGAGACCACTTTAGGCAGAAATTTTGGGTGAGTCCGTAGGACTACCCTATTCTTGTAGAACCTAGTGTAAGGGGGATCAGACACAAGGGCCTGCAATTCACTTACGCGCCTAGCGGAAGTGAGGGCTATCAAGAACAGTGTTTTCCAAGACAGAAAACGGAGAGAACAGGTAGCCATAGGTTCAAAAGGCGGACAGGTGATCCGCTGCAAAACCACATTCAGGTCCCAGTCAGGCGCTGGCGGGCGCAGAGGTGGTTTAAGTAGAAGGAGACCTCGGAGAAACCTCGCTACGGGAGGGTCATTGGAGAGAGGTCTGCCGTCCACTGGCACATGATGTGCTGAAAGAGCACTGAGGTGAACTTTGACGGAGTTGGACTTAAGTCCCAGATTAGAGAGGTGCAGCAAGTACTGCAAGATCACCGACACCGGGCAGGAGAAGGGATCCTGAGACTGTTGGGTACACCAGACTGCAAAGCGACGCCATTTAAGGGCGTAGCATTTGCGGGTAGAAGGCCGTCGCGAAGCTAAGACGACCTCCTCCACCTCCGCCGGCAGGAGAAGGGGAGCAAGGACTACCCTCTCAGCAGCCAGGCCATGAGGTTGAGAGACCTGAGGTTGGGGTGCAGAAGGGACCCCTGATCCTGAGTGAGGAGATCCGGTTGTACCCCCAGAGGGATTGGATCCTCCACCGCCAGTTGCAGCAGGAGCGGAAACCACGGCTGCCTGGGCCAGCGAGGGGCCACCAGGATCATGAAGGCTTTGTCTCGGAGAACCTTGAAAAGAGTCCGAGAGACCAGCGGGATGGGAGGGAAAGCGTACAGAAGGCTCCCCGACCACGAGATCAGAAAGGCGTCCGCCGCCTCCCGAAGGGGGTGTGGCTGACGAGAGCAGAAGCGAGGAAGCTGCCGGTTGTGAGGACTGGCAAAGAGATCCACCGTGGGGAGACCCCACTTGAGGAAGAGCTTCTGAACTACCAAGGGATCCAGACGCCACTCGTGCGGCTGGAGGACCCTGCTGAGTTTGTCTGCAAGGCAATTTTCTTGGCCCGGGAGATAAACTGCCTTGAGGAGAATGCCGTGACTGACGGCCCAAGAGCAGAGCTTCTGTGCCTCCCGGCAGAGGAGGAAGGAGCCCGTGCCCCCCTGCTTGTTCACGTAGAACATGGCAACTTGATTGTCCGTCTGGACAAGGACGGACTGTTGGGAAGTCAGGTGGGAGAAGGCCTTGAGAGCTAGGCGGATCGCCCTGAGCTCCAGGAAGTTGATCTGCTGAGCAGACTCCCACGTGGTCCAGAGGCCCTGAGTACGTGCCTCTTGGCAATGCGCTCCCCAGCCCAGGAGGGATGCATCGGTGGTCAGCACCGGGTCGGCTGAGGTGACTGGAAAGGCATTCCGAATATCAGGTTCGGCTGCCGGAGCCACCACCGGAGAGACGAGAGCAGCGGCTCGGAGACGCGCACTAGGTCCGCCAGGCCACCTGTGGCTTGTCGCCACTGCTGGCGGAGACACCATTGAGCAGACCGCATGTTCAGGCGGGCATTGGGGGTCACATGGACGGTGGAAGCCATATGGCCGAGCAGTCTCAGGAAGCGCCTGGCGGAGACCAGGGGCTGGCTGCGAAAGCGGTCGGCTAGGTCCATGAGCCGTTGCGCCCTGTCGAGCGGTAGGTACGCTCGTGCCCGAGGAGTGTGCAGCCTTGCGCCGATGAACTCGAGATCCTGTGAGGGGAGCAAAGTGGACTTTGCGAAGTTTATGACAAAGCCCAAGTGCTGCAGCAGAGTCACCGTGCGGCGCGTGGCGTTGGCGACCTCCTGAGCGGACGCTGCTCTGATGAGCCAGTCGTCGAGGTACGGAAAGACATAGAGGCCGTGAAGCCGGAGATGGGCCGCCACCACCGCGAGACATTTTGTGAAGACTCGCGGTGCGGAGGATAGGCCAAAGGGCAGTACTCTGTACTGGTAATGATTTCCTGCCACCACAAACCTTAGGTATTGGCGGTGGCTTGGGTGGATGAGGATGTGCGTGTAGGCATCCTTTAGATCCAAGGAGCATAGCCAATCTCCCTGCTGGAGGTAGGGCAGAAGGATTCCAAGGGTAAGCATTTTGAACTTCTCCCGCACAAGGAACTTGTTGAGGTTGCGCAAGTCCAGGATGGGTCTGAGGCCCCCTGTTCTCTTTGGTATCAGAAAATACCTTGAATAAAAGCCTTGACCTCTCAGGTGGTGGGGCACCGGTTCCACCGCCTGTTCCTGCAGAAGACCTGCTAACTCCTGAAGGAGCAACTCCCTGTGCAGAGGGGGGCGCGAAGGTTCTCCCGGAAAATAGGAGGGAGGGACCTGATGGAAGTGGAGAAGGTAGCCTTCTCGCACGACCTGAAGTACCCAGGCATCTGCGGTGATGCTGGACCACCTGTGGCCGAAGTGAACCAGCCGGCCTCCGGTGCTGGGAGGAACCAGCGGGGGGGGAGAGGCTATGCATTGTGAGTCAAAAACCCCCACCCTGCTGAGCAGGGGCTGGTGGTGCAGGCTTGGGGGCTTGCTGCCTACGGGACCCGTTACCCCGTCCCTTGGCCTGCTGGGGAGCTGCAGGGGCCTGATAATGGGGGTACTGTTTGTAGGCAGCCGCCTTCCTCGGGTAAAAGGACTTTTTTCCCGAGCCCTTCTTTTTCTGGGAAGGGGCGGAGGTCTTCCTAGAAAGCCTGGTCCTGGTGAGAGAGTCTCAGTCTCAATTTGTGCAGCCTTTTCCGCCATGGGCTTGCCAAAGAGGTTTTCGCCTCGGCAGGGGACATCGACCAACTTGTCCTGTACCCAGGGCTCAAGGTCCGACGACTGAAGCCAAGCCTGTCGGCGGGCACCGATGCCGGCTGCGGCCACTCTAGCCGAGGCCTCAAAGCCATCATAGGCTGCTCGGGACATGAACTTTGAGCATTCCCGAATGCCCGTGGACAAGGCTAGGAACCTCCGCAAGGGCTCCTCGGAGAGACCAGCGGAGAATCCGGCTAGCTCTTTAGCCAGATCCCGGAGATACATGCCCATGTAGAGCTGGTAAGTCTGGACACGACATGCGAGCATAGAGCCCTGGAAGCACTTCTTGCCAAGGCCATCCAGGTTACGGGCCTCCCTTCCAGGAGGCACCGAGGAGTGCATCTTCTGGCTCTTAAGACGATGCATGGCCGATTCCACTACCATGGAATGGTGTGGCAGCTGTGCCTTCTGAAAGCCAGGGCTCTTGCGGACCCGATAGATAGAATCGACCCGCTTGCTCAGGACCGGCGAGGAGGCCGGACTCTCCCACATGCGGAAGAGTAGTCGTTCCAGCATAGGAGGAACCGGCACAGTAAAGTGCTCCCTCGCGGGAGAGTCATACTGGAGGGCGTCGAGCTCTTCGGCTCGAGGCTCCTCCTCGGGATCCGCAGGGAAGGCCAAAGCCTTGGCCATATCCCTAACGAAGTCCGAGAACCGGGCATCCTCCGGGGGGGGGAAAGCGATCGGCGTCGAACCGAAAGGAAAAAGAATAAAATAATGAAGAAAATCGACTTTTTCGCGGGGACAAGACGGGGACGTCTGTAGGGCTCCGCGGAAAAAAGAAGACTGGCTAAGATGGCACCCTCGGGCGGGAAGACGACCGCGCATGCGCGCTGCAATTCCCAAAGGCTTTCTTTGAAAGCTGGGGAAAATTGCTCCGCGAGGGCTCCGTCGGCGCCGACGTCACCCATAAGTGAGGACTGACTTCCTGCTTGGTCCTGGAGAAGTAAAAAGACCAGGGGGCACGCAATCACAATAGGATCGTGAAAAACTGCAAGAGGACCTTGGGAAATTGGGCGAATGGGCATCCTTTTTTTAAAACATTTTTTTAGTGCCATCAAGTCAGTGTTGACTCATAGCGACCCAGCTGCCTCTGGGTTTTCTTGGCAATGTATCACCGGAAGTAAATTGCCAGCCTTTTCTTCTGAGGCAATGGAGGATAAAGTGACTTGCCCAAAGTCACAAGGAGTGCCAGTGGGAATCGAACCCTTGATCTTCTGGGTACTAGGCAGTTGCTCTAACCACTAGGCTACTCCTCCACTCATGGGCATCCATATGGAGATGAAATTTAATGTGTACAAATGCACAGTTATCCACTTAGGGAAGAACAACCCTAAAGCATAGTTACTTACCTGTAACAGGTGATCTCTGGGAACAGCAGGAATAAGTCTTCACATATGGGTACGTCGGTACCGACGGAGTCTGCACGGGAACGCTTCCCAGCGTCCAATCAGAAAGCTTTTGGAAACATCCCAACACGCCTGCGTGCTGCCTTCCCAACTGCCTCTCCTCAGTTAAGTTTTAAAGCTGAGACAAAGAGAGAGAGAGAGAGAGAGCAAGGAAGGGAAAGATAGAGATAGAGAAATGCAACTCCTAGATACTCTGTGGAAGGAATAAAGAGAAAAAGAGTCAGGAAAGGGAGTCCATATCAAAGGGATAGTCCCATGGATGGATAATGAATGTTACTATTTTTGTCCTCTGCATTGCAAGATTTTGTTATTATTGTCAGAGAGCACTCAATACTTTTTTTCAGTAAATGCTTTGTTCAGAACACCAAATTCTGGTCTGGATTGCTTTACTTAGAGTGAGGGTTGGATTGTGTGGATTTTTGCTGGTCCTGACATAAAAGCCTTAAATTCTCAGAGAATTAAGCCTGCAAGGACAGCACTGACTCCCTGAAGTTGTGCCCCAAGTCTTCCAAACAGTTGTACATAGCTGCTGTTAAGTACTCTCCAACTAGGATGCATGTCTCTTCCACTTAACATATAGATACAGCTCTAGCAGAATGCCCTGTGAAGAAGCTAGTAGTTTCATTCTTTTTCCTGTAGGATTCAAAAACACAATAATGAATACATCTGGCAATGAAGGCCCTAGATGCTGTTATTTTTTTATTCTGTTTTGGTAAAGAACTCCAACCGAAAGAGAAATATTCAGAAAAAGTTGCGAAAATCCGTCTCTTCTAAATAATTCAATCCAAGTAACATCCAGAGGAGATTTTGCTTCCGTTGAGTTAGAAAAGTGAAATTAGACTTACCTGCTAATTGTTGTTCCTGGAGTAGAAACAGTCTAGTCCCAGACCTCTGGGTTGTCCACCTTAATCAGCAGCTTGGAGACTGAGGAACCTCCTTCTTTTCATGATGTCACCAGTATAACCTCCCGGGAGCAGGCTCCACTTCCCAGTTCCCTATTGACAAAGTAGACTCACCGGAGAAGCAAGTAAGTATTACGGAACATTCAACTGATCTCCCTTCCGCTAACTTAACTAGAATCTCAAGAGAACGGAAAGCAAAAGTACTCTCCGTTACTAACATCTGAAAACTTGAAAATGGCAACATATAAACCTTTAACATGCGAAGCATCGCCCCCCCCCCCCCGCCATTCTTCTCGGCGGGAAAAATCCCAGCTAAATCCCCTCCAAACAATAAGACCCTTTTTAGAAAATCTCTTACCTGTGACCACTGGAATCCTCTGCAGACCATCGCTCTAGGAAAATCACAGCACTGGGGAGGGATACGGGACTAGACTGTATCTACTCCAGGAACAACAATTAGCAGGTAAGTCTAATTTCACCTTCCTGATCGTATCTCCAGTCTAGTTCCGGACCTCTGGGTATGCACCAGGGCAGTATTCAACAGGAGGAACCCTGCTTAGCCCCCTGAAGAACAGCCGCTCCAAAACACACGTCCTGCTGCGCCTGCACATCTAGACGATAATGCTTAACAAAGGAATTCAACAATGACCAAGTCGCCGCCTTACAAATTTCCAATGGCGGCACTAAATGCAATTCTGCCGAAGACGCTGCTTGCGCTCTAGTAGAATGCGCCCTCAGCCCCTCAGGCACTGTCCTGCCCTTTAGTACGTATGCCAAAGCAATCGCCTCCTTAATCCATCTGGCGATGGAAGTCTTGGACGCCGCTTCACCTTTTCGCGGTTCCCCGAAGAGGACAAAAAGTCTCTCTGATCTGCAGAAAACTGCCGTACGGCGCAGATACTTTTTCAACACCCTCTTGACATTCAAGAGTCTCTGATTCTTTGATCCTGGGTTCCCCTCGCTCCCAGTAAATACCGGCAAGGAGATGACCTGATTCAAATGAAAGGACGACATCATCTTGGGTAAAAACGCTGGCACTGGCCTTAACACTACCTTAGACTCGAAGAACGACAGATACGGCTCCTTACAGGATAACGCTTGTAACTCGGAGACTCTTCTCGCCGAACAGATTGCCACCAAAACCACTACTTTCAAGGTCAAATCCTTAACCGATGCTCGACTCAAGGGCTCAAAAGGCTCCCATTCCAACGCCTCCAATACCAGCAGAAGACTCCACTTTGACACCATCCGCCTCTCCGGAGGCCGTAACAGCGATACCGCTCGAAGGAACCACTTGATATCTCCGTGCCCCCCAAGTGGCCGTCCACCTATTTTGCCTCTGTAGCAGGACAGCGCTGCGACCTGCACCTTTAGCGAAGCAGCCACCAACCCCTTGTCAAAGCCATCCTGCAGGAACTGCAAAATCTGCGGCACCGTCGCCCTTAATGCCTCGCAAGCTCTGACGGCACACCAAGCTTCAAAAAATCTCCAGACATGCACATACGCCAACGACGTAGATCTCTTCCTGGCCTTTAGCAAAGTGGAGATAACTGCTGCCGAATAACCTCACGCCTTTAACTGTGCCCTCTCAATAGCCAAGCCGTAAGCGAGAACCGATCCAGATGAGGCATGAGCAGCGGACCCTACGATAACAGGTCCGCGTGCCTCGGGAGATGCCAAGGCTTCTCTATCAAGAGTCTCACCATGTCAGCGCACCAGGGCCGACGCGGCCAATCCGGGGCTAACAGGATTACGTGACCCTTGTACCTCTCTACGCGCTGTATCACTCGGCCGATTAAGGCCCACGGAGGAAAGACATACAGCAGCTGATCCTCTGGCCACCTTTGAATGAGAGCATCCAGCCCCTCTGACATTCTCTCCTTTCTTCTGCTGTAAAATCATCTGACCTTCACCGACTGGAACGTTGCCATGAGGTCCATTACCGGCACGCCCCAGTGACGCTGTAGGCTCCCGAACACTTCCGGATGCAGAACCCATTCCCCTGGGTCCACCTTCACTCGGCTTAGGAAGTCTGCCTGCACATTGTCTACTCCTGCCACATGTGCCGCCGAGAGCGCCAGCAGATTTTCTTCGGCCCAGGTGCACAGGTGTTCGTCCTCTGCTTCCAGCGCCACACTGCTGGTACCTCCTTGAAGATTTACATATGCCACCGCCGTTGCATTGTCCGAGAACACTCGGACCGCCGACCCCGCCAGACAACTCTGGAAGCTCTGCAGGCCGAGCGACACCGCTCGCAATTCCAGCCTGTTTATCAACCAGGTCCTCTCCTCCGAGTTCCATTGCCCCTGAGAGAATATGCCCTGAACATGTGCCCCCCAGCCCACCAGACTGGCATCCGTCGTCACTGCTACCCATTCTGGCGCTTCCAGTGGTCTCTCTCTTTCCAGCGACCCTGGAATCAACCACCAACAAGGGCCACACACGTCTCCGCTGGGCAAGGCAGTCTCCTTGCCAGTAAATCCTGTTGATGCGACCATCGTCTGAGCAGAGCCCTCTGCAAAGGTCTCATGGGCGCTCTCGCCAAAGGTACCACTTCTATTGTGGCTGCCATCGTGCCCAACAGCTGCAGGTACTTCCAGGCTGCGGGCGCCCGGCTGACCAAAAAACGTCGTACCAGCTTGCGCAATCCCTGGGCCCGTAGCTGAGGGAGAAACACGTGACCTGTCTCTGTGTTGAAGCGAGCCCACAGGTACTCCAGATTCTGAGAAGGAATCAGATGGCTCTTCCCCAGGTTCACCACCCATCTTAGGCTCTCTACGAAAGCCACCACTCTGGCCGTGACTCGCTCACTCTCGATCCTCGACTTTGCTCGAATTAACCAATCGTCTAAGTACGGATGTACCATGATCCCTTCCTTTCTCAAAGCCACCACAAGACCACCATAATCTTGGTGAACATGCAGGGGGCCATTGCCAGGACAAACGGCAACGCTCGGAACTGAAACTGGCCGAAGGGAACCGCAAAGCGCAGATAACGTTGATGCTCCAGGCGAATGGGAATGTGGCGGTACGCCTCTGAAAGGTCCAGGGACGTCAGGAATTCGCCCTTTCGCACCGCCACTACCTACTGAACGTAGCATTTCCATATGAAAGTGCGACACGCGGAGACGGCGATTCACTCCCTTGAGATCCAGAATTGTCCGAAAGCCGGTCCTTTTTTGAACCACGAAATAAATGGAGTATCGTCCGGACCCGAGTTGGTCTCGAGGCACTGGGACAATCGCCCCTAGGTTGAGGAGTCTCCGTACCATCTCCCTTATCGCCTTGCGCTTGCTCGGCGAATTGCCGGGGGACCGCACGAAGGAGTCCCGCACCGGGGTTCGAAACTCCAAGGCGTACCCCTCTCGAATAATCTCCAACACCCACTGGTCTGACGTGACTCGGACCCAGGCAGCATAAAACTCCTACAGCTGACCTCCGACGGCTACTAGGGGCGCCTGGGCCCCCTGGCAATCATTGTGACTTTCTAATATTGGACGAGGAAGTGGAGGGAGAGGCTCCAAATCCTCTACCTGCTCCCCGAAAGCCTCCGAAGCCCTGGGTTCTGTTGGGAAACCTACCTCTCTGGGCGGTATTAAACCTCTGAAAGTGAAATCTACGGAAATCCCTCAAAGGACCTTTGCCTCCCGGGGCCCCCCTACCTTGTTAGGCTTGTCCTCTGGCAATCTACCGCCCTTAGATTCGCCTAGGTCCTTAACTAACTTCTCTAGCTCCTCGCCGAAAAGAAGCCTGCCCTTAAAAGGCAGCCTCCCTAAACTTGTCTTAGACGCATTATCCGCCACCCAGTTATGAAGCCACAGATAGCGCCTTGCTGCTACCGCCGATGCCATGCTCTTTGACAATCCTCTCAACAGGTCATACTGCGTATCCGCTAGGTAGGCCGCCCCTGACTCCAGCCTGGAGGCCTCCTCAGCTATGTCGCAATCCCAATCTCCTTGGACCCGCTGCGACACCTCAAACAAGCCCTGGCCACCCACGCTCCACAGATGGCCGCCTGAATTCACATCAAAAATCTGCCGCAGCAGAGCATCCAACTTTTTATCCTGAGTGTCCTTGAGGGCTGTCCCGCCCTCCACCGGGATCGTGGTCTTCTTCGTAACCGCCGACACGGCTGCATCCACCCTAGGCGGCTTAAAGAACTCCTTATCCTGCTCCACTAATGGGTAGAGATGCCTCATTACTCTGGCCCCCTTCAGGGGCGCCTCTGGGACATTCCACTCCTCTTGGATCATCTCCTGAAAAACTCTGTGCACCGGGAATGCTCTCTGAGTTTTCCTAAATACCTGCATATAATGAGTCCTCCAGGGTCTCCTCCTCCGTAACCCCCGGGACCGGCATGTTCAACGCCCCTAGCATTTCCACGATCAGCGCCGGGAGCTCGCCTCTGAGGAACACCCACACTACTCTCGCATGGTCCTCTCTTTCTGTGAGGTCCACCTTCTTCCAATTCCTCCTCCAAATCCACACTCTGGCGTTCCTCATCAGAGAGATGCCCCTCAGAGATAATAGATAGAACTCTAAGGTCATCATCCAGGCGCAGTCTCTTCTCTGAATCCTCCTCCACACTTCTGCCGGATGAAAGCCTCTTCACCCCTTTCCTTTCCAGATTACTCTTTCCTTGCCTTTGTGGCACTCCTCCCACCGCCTGCTGTAGAAGCGCCATAAAGCCCTTTGAAAAAATTGAAGAAAGTCTCTTGGGCCATTCTACCGGGGCGGAAGGCAAGTCCGGAAGACGGCCCAGCCACCGGCTCCTCCAGGGACACAAACGGTGTCTGAGGACTGGAAATCTCATTCCCTGCCTCCAGAGCACCTTCCTTGTCCTCTCACACCTGCTCCATCACCGTGGCCTCTTTTGTGCAGCTCTTGCAGACCCCGGAGTCAGCCACTGATCCCCTTCTAGCCCCACATACAAAACACTGGGGTCTAGAAGGCATCTTGTGTTGCGGAGGCTCCAGAAGGTATCCCCACGGTCTCTGTCACACTGGGACCCGCTCTTGAGAACCTCCACTGCCTTGCACCTCAAATTCCTTGACTCTCTCTACTCCTCCATTTATTTTACCGTTGTCTTTTATTTTTTTTTGAAACACCGAGACCTGTCTACACACTCCTCCAATCACTAACTACAACACACCGTGAGTAATCGCACTGAAACATGCCAAATCACATAAAGGCAACAAGGAATAGTCCCCCCTGCATGGCGCACCTCTGCCACGCGGCTGGGCCCGTCTCCGTTTTCACGCCAAAACGCGCTGACGGCTGGGCTGTGCAGGCCAGGCCTACTTACAGTTGTCGGTCTGTCAGACGAAGGAACTTCACTCCCCTATGCCGTGGACGAGGTTCCAATGAGTCGGGCTTACCATTGGGCCGATCCCGGTATTAAATTTAACTCTGCTTTCTGCAGGCTCGCACACTGCCGCCAAAGCCCGAAAGCGTAGACAGGCAGTGCCTCTGTAAAGCGCAGGCTTTAAATAGCTTAGGCCTCCGGTCTGAAGATGTGCTAACCAGCAGTACCGGATCCTCACCTGTCTCTCCTAACAGGCCCCTTTTTGTGTAGCCTTCTTCCTGTTTCCTCCACATGTGCATAGTCTGTTTTAGTCTGCTTTTCTCTGATCAGAGAAGAGCAGTGCTTTTTACAGTGCTCTGTTAGAGAAGTGGATATTTGTCTCCTGTGACACCTTGCTGTGAGTTCTAGCTGTTTATTAATTATTTATTGTTTGTCTTAGTGGTGTGCTAGTTCAGCCTTCTCAGCTATAACTTACCTTGCCTCTCTCAACTAACTGGGTTTTGTGTGGTACCCCCTTCCCCCCTGCTGAGGGTTCAGGACAGGGTACCTTGTAACTGCCCTCTTTAATAGGACTTATCTCCCTCCCTCCCTCCCCAGCACCCACCCACCCCTGGGGTAATTGTAGTTTTATAGGTACTTGCACATCTTAGAGGAAAGGGGCTGCTCTCAGGTGCAGCTCGTTATCCAAATCAGTCATACACAGAGGACCTGAGATTAATTACTTAAGCTTCAGGTACACAAGGTGTATTAGGGGTATTAGATACACTTTTATTGGTATAAGCATCCACACCAATCCTTATTATCTACAGAATTTAAAAGACCTAAACACAAGCTTTAAACTAAGATGCAGACAGAAGTTCAGCAACGAGATGGGGGTTCTCCGGTCTTTTGCATTGAGTGTCACATGTATGATTTTCTCCCAGTTGGTGAGAGGTCTTACGTATGCACTAAGTGCAAGGAACTCTTTGCTCTCAGGGAACGAGTCCGTTCTCTAGAGGCTAGAGTAGCAGACCTGGAAGACATAAGAAAGACAGAGAAGTACATGGACGAGACCTACAGGGATATAGTCCTGAAGTCCCACCTCCAGTCTGGCAGCATCCCTGTTGCCATGGAGGAGAGAGGTCACGTGACAGGAGAGAATCACCCTGGTGTGGCAGGAAGTGATCCTGCAACTAGGACCTGTCCTCCAGGTGATGTAAAACCCTCTCGCACCGAGGACGTTTCTCCAGGGCCATGTCCCCATGAGGGGAGGGTCAGGACAGCTGTTATAGTTGGTGATTCAATCATTAGGAATGTAGATAGCTGGGTGGCTGGTGGACGTGAGGATCGCCTGGTAACATGTCTGCCTGGTGCGAAGGTAGCGGAAATCATGCACCGCCTAGATAGGATCATAGATAGTGCTGGGGAGGAGTCTGCTGTCTTGGTACATGTTGGTACCAATGACATAGGAAAATGTGGTAGGGAAGTTCTGGAGGCTAAATTTAAGCTTTTAGGTAGGAAGTTGAAATCCAGAACTTCCAGGGTAGCGTTCTCCGAAATGCTTCCTGTTCCACGTGCAGGACCCAAAAGACAGGCAGAGCTCCGGAGTCTCAATGCGTGGATGAGACAATGGTGCAAGGATGAGGGTTTTGGATTTGTTAGGAACTGGGGAACATTCTGGGGAAAGGGGGGGCTCTTCCGAAGGGATGGGCTTCACCTTAATCAGGATGGGACCAGACTGCTGGCATTAACCTTTAAAAAAGAGATAGAGAAGCTTTTAAACTAGAAATTAGGGGAAAGCCGACAGTCACCCAGGAGTGCATGGTTCGGACAAAGGTATCCTTGAAGGATACTACCAAAAGCAGTGAGGTTCCAAAAGGGAGTATAGTAGCCCAAATGCCCTTGAGGAAGGAGCAGACAGAGCATAAAGATTCCAAATTACCCCTGCCTACCAATAGCCAGATTAATATGAATAAAATACAGTCTCTAAAATGCTTGTATGCCAATGCTAGAAGTCTAAACAATAAGATGGGAGAGTTAGAATATATAGCACTAAATGAGAGGTTAGATATGATTGCACTCTCAGAGACATGGTGGAAGGAGGATAACCAGTGGGACACTGTGATACCTGGATACACACTATATCGTAATGATAGAGCTGATCAAATTGGTGGTGGGGTTGCGCTCTATGTTAGAGAGGGCAATGAGTCAGAAAGGATTAAAGTTTTGCAGGGAACAAAATTTGCTGTAGAATCTCTATGGATTGAAATTCCATTTATGAAGGGGAAGGTGATGGCAGTTGGAGTATACTATCGACCGCCTGGCCAGAATGAACAAATGGATGATGAAATGCTCAAAGAAATCAAGGAAGCTAACAAAAGTCACAACAGAGTAGTAATAATGGGTGATTTCAATTACCCCGGTATCGACTGGGTCAGTGTCACAGCAGGACAAGCTAAAGAGATAAAGTTTCTAGATGGAATAAATGACTGCTTCTTGGAGCAGCTGGTTCATGAACCGACCAGAGGGGAAGCCATACTGGACCTAGTCCTTAGTGGAACGCCAGATCTGGTGCAAGAAATAAGGGCGTTGGGACCACTTGGCAATAGTGATCATAGTATGATCATGTTTGATTTAATTAGTGGAGGAGGGATAGTAAAGAAATCCACAGTACTACCTTTTAACTTTCAAAAGGGAGACTATGATAAAATGAGGAATATAGTTAAGAAAAAACTAAAAGGAGCGGTTGCAAAGGTTAAAGACTTACAGCAAGCTTGGGTGTTATTTAAAAATACTATCCTCGAAGCCCAGACCAGCTGTATTCCACGCATTAGGAAAAGTGGAAGAAAGTCCAAAAAACTGCCAGCATGGTTTAAAGGTGAGGTCAGAGAGGCTGTTGCTGCCAAAAAAGCAACCTTCAGGAAATGGAAAAAAGAGCCAAATGATGAAAACTGGAAACAGCACAAGCACTGGCAAGTTAAATGCAAAGCATTGATAAGGCAGGCAAAGCGGGAATTTGAGAAGAAATTTGCTACGGAAGCAAAAACACGAAATAAAGACTTTTTCAAGTACATTCGTAGCAAAAGGCCTGTGAGAGAGTCAATTGGACCATTAGATGATAGAGGGGTAAAAGGGGCAGTAAGAGGAAACAAGGCTATAGCAGAGAGACTGAATGAATTCTTTGCTTCGGTCTTTACTGAGGAAGATGTAGGGATGTTACCCAAGACTGAAGTGGTATTTAAAGGTGATACTGCAGAGGAATTGAGAGAAATATCGCTACACCGGGAAGATATATTACAACTATTTGAAAAACTGAATAGTAGCAAATCACCTGGACCGGATGGTATACATCCCAGAGTGTTGAAAGAACTGAAATATGAGATTGCAGACCTGCTATTGGTAATCTGTGAACTTTCATTAAAATCATCTGTAATACCTGAAGATTGGAGGGTCGCCAGCGTAACACCAATTTTTAAAAAGGGTTCCAGGGGTGACCCAGGAAATTACAGACCAGTGAGGCTGACGTCAGTACCAGGGAAAATGGTAGAAACCATCATAAAGAACAAAATTACACAGCATGTATATAGTCATGGCCTAATGGGAGACAGCCAACATGGCTTTAGACAAGGAAGATCTTGTCTTACTAATCTGATATGTTTTTTTGAAGGTGTGCATAAACAGGTAGACAAAGGTGAGTCGGTTGATATAGTGTATCTGGACTTTCAGAAAGCTTTTGACAAAGTCCCCCAGAAGAGACTTTTGGCGAAGCTAAAAAGTCATGGGATAGGAGGCAGTGTACTATTGTGGATCGGGAACTGGTTAAAAGATAGGAAGCAGAGGGTAGGGCTAAATGGCCAATATTCCCAATGGAAAAAGGTGAATAGTGGAGTACCCCAGGGATCTGTACTGGGTCCGCTGCTTTTTGACATATTCATAAGTGACCTGGAAAAGGGAATAACTAGTGAGGTTATCAAATTTGCAGATGACACAAAACTGTTTAAAGTTGTTAAAACCCAAGAGGATTGTGGAAAACTGCAGGAGGATCTGGATAAATTGGAAGACTGGGCATCCAAATGGCAGATGAAATTTAATGTGGACAAGTGCAAAGTTATGCACCTAGGAAAGAACAACCCACACTATAGTTACACGATGCAAGGCTCCACATTAGAAACCACCACCCAGGAAAAAGATTTAGGAGTCATCGTGGATAACATGTTAAAACCCTCCGCCCAGTGTGCAGCGGCGGCCAAGAAAGCAAATAGAATGCTAGGTATCATAAGGAAAGGGATGGAGAATAAAACAAAGGATGTTATAATGCCTCTGTATCGCTCCATGGTACGACCGCACCTTGAATATTGTGTGCAATTCTGGTCACCGTATCTTAAAAAGGACATAGCGTTATTAGAAAAAGTACAGAGAAGAGCCACCAAATTGGTGAAGGGGATGGAAGGCTACTCCTATGAAGAGAGGCTAAGAAGGTTAGGGCTCTTTAGCCTGGAGAAGAGACGGCTGAGGGGAGATATGATAGAGGTCTATAAATTAATGAATGGAGTGGAACGGATAAACGTGGATCAATTGTTTATGCTATCAGAGTATAGAAAGACTAGGGGACATGTAATGAAGCTACAGGGTAAACTATTTAAGACAAATAAGAGAAAATATTTTTTCACTCAACGTGTAATCAAACTCTGGAATCTGTTACCGGAGGATGTAGTAAGGGCTGTTAGTATAGCTGGGTTTAAAAAAGGTTTGGACAAGTTCCTGGAGGAAAGGTCCATAAACCACTATTAAAAAGGGACCCAGGATATCAATGCTTGACCCAGTACAAGCATTGTGGAACCTGTGTCTTTTGGGGATATTGCTAGGTATGTATGACCTAGATTGGCCACTGTTGGAAACAGGATACTGGGCTTGATGGACCTCGGTCTGACCCAGTATGGCATGTCTTATGTTCACTCCCGAACTTGCAGTCAAGCCCAAACGGGAGGGGGGGGGGGGGTACACTAGCGCAATTTAAAGGCACAGACGCCAAAGAAGCACATCCCAATTTTTTTTTTTAAAACTCTACCTAACCAACAATATACTTAATTGTTCCTCCAGGTAGCCTGGACCCCCGGGCTCACCACCCTTTCAGCTGCTTGGAGACTGAGGCAACTGGGAAGTGGAGGCGGCTTCTGGTAGGTTATACTGGTGACATAATGAAAAGCACAGTTACTTACCTGTAACAGGTGATCTCTGGGAACAGCAGGAATAAGTCTTCACATATGGGTATCGTCGGTACCGACGGAGCCTGCGCGGGAATGTTCCCCAGCGTCCAGTAAGAAAGCTTTTGGGAGCATCCCACAGCGCCTGCGCGCTGCCTTCCCGCCTTTCCCAACCACCTCTCTCCAGTTCGAGTTTTAAAGTTAGACAAAGAGAGAGAGAGAGGAAAGGAAAGATAGAGAGAGAGATACAACTCCTAGGGGAGGTGGGTGGGTTGTGAAGACTTATTCCTGCTGTTCCCAGAGATCACCTGTTACAGGTAAGTAACTGTGCTATCTCCAGGAACAAGCAGGAATGAGTCTTCACATATGGGGACTCCCTAGCTGCAGATGCCAGGGGAAGACCCCAGGCTGTGTGTCCTTGAAAAGGACTCTACCTCCCCCCATGGATCTCTGGCATCCAACCAGGGTAGGTGGGTAGGAGTTGATTAGGAATGGAACAGGTGTTTGAGAACAGCCTGACCAAACGAGGCATCCCGGCGGGAGTCCTTGTCCAAACAGTAATGGGCTGTGAAGGTATGAACCGAGGCCCAGGTGGCCGCTCAACAGATTTGGTCGATGGACACAGAGTTTAGATGAGCTATTGAGGCTGCCATGGCTCTCACATTGTGAGCTGTGACATGGCCCTCCAGAGAAAGGTTCTTACTCTGGTAGGTGAAAGAAATACACTGAGCAATCCAGTTGGACAGTGTTCTCTTAGAAACTGGAAGTCCTAAATGGGAAGGATCAAAAGCAACAAAGAGTTGGGAAGACTTTCTATGTTGCTGTGTTCTTTGTAAGTAAAAGGCGAGAGCTCTTTTACAATCCAAAGTATGCAGATTCCTCTCTGCACTTGATGCATGAGGTCCTGGAAAAAAGACAGGCAAATATACCTCCTAGTTCAGATGAAAAGGTGAGACCACTTTGGGCATAAAGTGTGGATTGGTCCTGAGGACTACCTTATCATGATGGAACCTTGTATAAGGAGGATTAGCCACCAAGGCTTGCAACTCACTGATGCGACGTGCTGAGGTGACTGCAATGAGAAAGATAACCTTTCAAGAAAGAAATTTCAAGGAGGTGGTGGCTAAAGGTTCAAAGGGTGGCTTCATAAACTGGCCAAGAACCAGATTTAAGTCCCATGCCACTGGAGGTGGTTTAATGGGAGGTTTAGTTAAAAAAAGGCCTCTCATGAATCTTGCTATAAGAGAATGAGAGGAAACAGGCTGTCCATTGAGAGGCTTGAGGGATGCTGCAATAGCACTCAAATGGACTCTTACCGAATTCGTTTTGAGGCCTGAATGGGAAAGATGCAGAAGATACTCTAGTAAAGAATTCAAAGGTATTGCAAGAGGGTTAAGACCCTTCTCTGAACACCAAATGGTAAATCTTTTCCATTTGAAAGCATAGGAACGTCTAGTGGAAGGCTTTCTAGAAGCATGAATAATATCTCTGACTTGCTGAGAGAGATGGAAAACCTGAAGGTCTAGGCCTTCAGCAACCAGGCCCTGAGATGGAGAGACTGTGGGTTTGGGTGCCATAATGTTCCGTTTTCCTGGGAGAGAAGATCTGGAGCACAGCCCAACTCCAGGGATGGAGCTTGAGAGAGATGCAGAAGTAGAGGGTACCACACTTGGCGTGGCCAATGTGGTGCTATGAGGATCATAGAACCCCGGTCTCTCTGAAGTTTGAAAAGTGTTTTGGGAATTAGGGGAATGGGTGGACAGGCATAAAGGAAGTCTTGACCCCAGTGAAGGAGGAAGGCATCCTTGGCCTGAACTCCCTGACACGGAATCCTGGAACAGAACCGGGGAAGTTTGGCATTCCACGGACTTGCAAATAGATCTATGTCCGGTGTTCCCCAAATTCGAAAAATCCTGGCTACCTGGTCCCTGTGGAGGGACCATTCGTGTGGAAGCAGAACTCGACTGAGTCTGTCTGCCCAAGAGTTTTGAACGCCTGGAAGATATACAGCCATAAGATGAATATGATGCTCTCTGGCAAAGGCCCACAGTCGCAAAGCTTCATTGCAAAGCGACAGAGAGCCAGTCCCTCCCTGCTTGTTTACATAGAACATGGCTACTTGATTGTCCGTGTGGATGAGGACTGTCCTGTAGCTGAGCAGGGAGGGAACACTCTGAGAGCTAAGAAAATTGCTCTGAGTTCCAAGAGATTTATGTGTAGTGAAGTCTCCTGTGGAGACCAGATGCCCTGGGTGGAGAGATCTTGCAGATGAGCTCCCCAGCCCATTGGAGAGGCATCTGTTGTAAGGGTTGCTTGGGGAAGTGACTGTTGAAAAGGGGACCCAAGCAACAGGTTTTGAGAGGACGTCCACCACTGGAGAGACCAAAAGAGGGGACTGGAGTTTGCTATTTTGTCTGACAGGCAACCTGATGCCTGAGTCCATTGGGTGGACAAAGTCCATTGAGCTGCCCTCATGTGAAGGCAAGCATATGGAACCACATGCACAGTGGATGCCATATGGCCTAAGAGTTGTAACATTTCCCGAGCAGTTAAAAGGGGCTTTAACTGTATCTGGGAGGCTAACTGCAGCAAGCGTAGGCAACGGGCCTGAGGAAGATAGGCCCTTGCAGTTGTGGTATCCAATAAAGCCCCCATAAACTCGAGAGACTGAGTAGGGGTGAGACTGGATTTTGGGATGTTTATTACTAGTCCCAAATATTGAAGGACACGCATTGTGCAGGTTAGACAAGTCTTGGCCTCTGCTTGAGATGGAGCTCGAATGAGCCAGTCGTCCAGGTATGGGAAGACGAATATTCTTAGAGTGCGTAGAAATGCAGCTACTACTGCCATGCATTTCGTGAACACCCTTGGTGCAGAGGCCAGACCGAAAGGAAGCACCCTGTATTGGTAGTGCTTTCCTTGAAAAAGGAACCGAAGGAACCTTCTGTGTGTTGGATGGATGAGGACATGGGTGTACGCATCCTTGAGATCTAGAGAACAAAGCCAGTCCTGACTCTGAAGGTATGGAAGCAGAGCACCGAGAGAAATCATCTTGAATTTCTCTTTGAATAGAAACTTGTTCAATTCTCGGAGATCTAATATGAGTCTGTAGCCCAGTTTTCTTTGGAATAAGAAAATAAGGGGAGTAGAACCCTGAGCCCTGTTGAAGAAGAAGTACTTCTTCTATTGCCCCTTGGGCAAGAAGGGTGGCAATCTCCTGACCCAGAAGGTTGAGGAGAGATGTTGGAGAATTGAACTGTTTCACCATGGTGTGAGGAGGAAGGCTTAAGAAATGAAGTTTGTACCCTTCCCTTATGATGGAGAGGGTCCATTGCTCTGCTGTGATTTGTACCCATCTGGGAGCAAAGTAAGCCAACCTTCCTGGAATGGTGAGGGGCTCTGGTTCTTCCAGAGCTAGAAAGGCTAAGTTCTCTAGTTGCAAGTCAAAGGCCCTGAGGAGGCTGAGGCTGCTGGGCCATGGAAGGCCTAGCAGCCTTTGACTTGGCCTGTTTAGGTGTTTGCTGACGTTTTGCAGCAAAACGAGCTGCAGAAGATGCCTGCTGACCATAAGCAGGTTATCTTCCCTTTTTAGAAAAAGATGTCTTTTTGAACAATCTTTTCTTAGCAGGAGCAGAGGTGGACTTTGAAAGTCGATCCAAAGCAGAGTTCTCAGCATCCATCTGAGTGGCCTTTGCTTGCCAATCCTTGCCAAAAAGGTTTTCACCTGTACAAGGAAGATTTCCCAATTCATCTTGGACCCAGAGTTCCAAATCAGAAGCTTGTAGCCAAGCAATTTTGCGTGCACCTATGGCAATAGCCGAGGCTCTGCTTACACACTCAAAAGAGTCAAAGGCTGCACGGTTGGAAAATTTGGAAACATCCTGGGCATGTTTGAGCCAAGTGAGAAACTCCTGCCTTTTATCTTCAGAAATAAAAGGGGTCAAAGTCTGCAGATGATCTGTGAGTTCTTTTAGAAACATCCCTATATAGAGACTATAGGAGTTGATTCTGGCAGCTAGCATAGAAGCTTGAAAATCCCTACGGCCAAAAGCATCTAGGGTCCTGCATACACGTCCTGGAGGATTAGATGAGTGTCTTTTTGCACTCTTTATCTTTCTCATGGCAGACTCTACCACAATAGAGTGGTGAGGAAGCTGAGTCTTATGAAAGCCAGGACAAGGAGGGACACGATACATGGTGTCTAGCCTGCGAGAATGAGGAGAGGTGGTAAGAGGTGTCTCCCACATGCTCAACATGAGATCATACAAAATCTCATGAATAGGTAAAGTAGCTGCCTCTTTAGGAGCTTTAGGATATTGCAAAATATCCAGCTGCTTGGCTCTAGGCTATGACTCAGAGGCCACTGTGATGGAGAGGCCCCTAGCCACTTCCTTAATGAAGTCTTGAAAAGACAAGCCTTCTGGAGGAGACACTCTTCTGAGGAAGAAGTACCGATGCCTCGACAGATCCTTCAGACTCTTCAGAGGAATCGAAGTATCGCCTGTCTGGATGCTCCTGTAAAGCCAGATATGCGTAATGAGTGGGATCGACATCGGGAGTAACCGGTACTGGATCGGTACCGATGGGCATCATAGGACAGGGTACCGTTGCAGTCGCCACCGAAGCCGATGTCGATGCAATAGGTACCGGCACCGGGAATGATGCCGGTGCCGGTACCGGCAACGGGGGTTGTTGCGGTACCAGAGGCGTCGCAGCCTGCATGAATGCCGTCAGGGTGCGCTGCATGGTCAACAGGTGATCGGTCGAGGACGAGCCATCGATATCAACCTATGACCCCATAGACAATGCTTTGGAAGCCGGAACTTCCCGCCAGGGTAATTTTGCCGGTGCGGAATCCTCGAGGACAAGCCCGGAGGCATCTCGATGCTTAGAGGGAGATTTGCCCTTCGAGGACCAGCCAGATTAATGCTTGGTTACCTGAGATCCATGGGAGGAAGAAGCAGCCCTGGAAGACGTCGAGGCCACCGAAGCTGCATCAGAGGGAAACAGGGTACTGAGCTTTGCTGCTCGGTTCTGCCGACCTCTTTTAGACATCATGGCACAGGACACACAATCCGTGATGGAATGGTCAGGACCCAAACACTTTAGACACCAATCATGGGTGTCGGTGACAGAAATAGTACCGCCACATTTTGTGCACTTTTTAAACCCGGAGGAGGGC
Organism: Ichthyophis bannanicus; assembly: GCA_033557465.1. Taxonomy (NCBI): domain Eukaryota; kingdom Metazoa; phylum Chordata; class Amphibia; order Gymnophiona; family Ichthyophiidae; genus Ichthyophis; species Ichthyophis bannanicus. The sequence goes on from CM066033.1 coordinate 1,308,535,488, forward strand.
TTCTCCACAAGGAGAAAAATTTTTAGGCCTAAGGCCCAAAAACTGAAAATGCACAGTGAAGAAAGTATCATTTTTTTTTTTTTTTTTAAAGAAAGAAAAGGAAAGACCGGCGTTACAGGTCCGACGTCGAAGAAGGCAGACGCGACACAAAAGCATAAAGAAAAAATAAAGAACTTCTGCGGTGACAGGAACACGACCTGCTGGCTCCGCGGAAAAGAAGAACTGGAGAGAGGCGGTTGGGAAAGGTGGGAAGGCAGCGCGCAGGCGCTGTGGGATGCTCCCAAAAGCTTTCTTACTGGACGCTGGGGAGCGTTCCCGCGCAGGCTCCGTCGGTACCGACTATACCCATATGTGAAGACTCATTCCTGCTTGTTCCTGGAGATAGAGTAGTTACTCACCTGTAACAGGTGTTCTCCAGGAGCAGCAGGAATCAGTCCTCACATATGGGTGTCATCGGTGCCGATGAAGCCCCAGCGGAGCATTTCCCCAGCTTTCTATGAAAGCCTTTGGGAATGCAGGCACGCATGCGCGGTTCCCTTCCCGCCTAAAGGTGCCATCTTACCTTAGTCAAATGACATAGCTAAGAACAGCACACAAAAAAATAAAATAAACTCTGTACACCTGCAACTCCAAGGGGAGGAGGGAGGGTTGTGAGGACTGATTCCTGCTGCTCCTGGAGAACACCTGTTACAGGTGAGTAACTACTCTTTCTCCAGGACCAAGCAGGAAGTCAGTCCTCACATATGGGTGACTCCCTAGCTCTGGGCTACCAAGGAACCCAGGCTGAACAAGAGTACTCCCTCTAGTCTCAGCAGCAAAGAAAGGCTTTTCAAGGACACAACCTATACCGGTAGCCCAACAGAGGGCCGGAGTTGCCTAAACCTCAAAGAGATCCCGGAGTACTGCCTGGCCAAAAGCACTGTACCTAGGGGACTCCCTCTCCAGGCAGTAATGGGCCGCAAAAGTCTGGCTGGAAGACCAAGTTGCAGCCCTGCAGATGTCTACCAAGGGCACAGAGCGGAGATGAGCCACTGAGGTAGCCATTGCCCTGACACGATGGGCCGTGACCCTACCCTGCAAAGGAAGGTCAGCCGCCTTGTAAGCCCAGGTGATACAGTCAGCCACCCAGATGGACAAGGTACGCTTGGACACAGTCAACCCCAACTTATTGGGGTCAAAGGATACAAAGAGCTGAGTAGCCCTTCTATGCCCCTGCCTACTGTCAAGGTAGAAGTAAAAGGCTCTCCTACAGTCCAGGGTATGCAGGACTGCTTCAGCCTGGCTAGCATGAGGCCTAGGGAAGAATGTTGGAAGAACCATCTCCTGATTGAGGTGGAAAGAGGAGACTAACTTAGGGAGGAACTTGGGATGAGTCCTGAGGACTACCCTGTTCCTATAAATCCTGGTGTAAGGCCTATCACAGACCAAGGCCTGAAGCTCACTTACTCGCCTAGCTGAGGAAAGGGCTATCAAGAAGAGTGTCTTCCAGGAGAGGAAGCGTAGTGGACAAGTAGCCATCGGCTCAAAAGGTGGGCGAGTCAGTTTGCTGCAAGACCACATTCAGCTCCCACTCAGGGGCAGGAGGACGGATGGGAGGCTTGAGTAAAAGCAAGCCGCTGAGAAAGCGGGACACCAAGGGGTGACCAGATAGAGACTGCCCTTCTACCAATGAGTGGTGAGCTGCTAGAGCTGAGAGGTGGACCCGAACAGAATTGGACTTAAGTCCCTGATTGGATAAGTGCAATAAGTACTGAAGAACTACTGGCACAGTACAGGAGAAAGCGTAGTTACTCACCTGTAACAGGTGTTCTCCAGGAGCAGCAGGAATCAGTCCTCACATATGGGTGACGTCGGCGCCGACGGAGCCCTCGCGGAGCAATTTTCCCCAGCTTTCAAAGAAAGCCTTTGGGAATTGCAGCGCGCATGCGCGGTCCCCTTCCCGCCCAAGGGTGCCATCTTAGCCAGTCAGATGACATAGCGAAAAGACAGCATAAAAAATTTGCAAAAAACTAAAGCAGATAATTGCAACTCCAAGGGGAGGAGGGAGGGTTGTGAGGACTGATTCCTGCTGCTCCTGGAGAACACCTGCTACAGGTGAGTAACTACGCTTTCTCCAGGACCAAGCAGGAAGTCAGTCCTCACATATGGGACTCCCAAGCTTAAGGCTACCGGAGACCCTAAGCACAAAAAGGAGCTCCCTCTAGCTCAGCAGTACAGAAGGAAGGAATCTTCGCTGAATTATTACCCACCGGTAGCCCCCATCCGGGATGGAGGGTAGGAGTTGCTCAAACCTCGAAGAGATTTCGGAGGACTCCCTGTCCGAAAGCACTGTCCCTGCGGGACTCCCTCTCGAGGCAGTAATGGACCGCAAAAGTCTGGCTCGAAGACCAAGTAGCGGCCCGGCAGATGTCTGCCAATGGAACAGAGCGGAGGTAAGCCACTGACGTAGCCTTCGCCCGAACACAATGAGCCGTGACCCGACTTTCTAACGAGAGTCCGGCTGCCCCATAAGCCCAAGCGATACAGTCAGCAACCCAGATGGACAGAGTACGCTTGGAGACCGGGAGCCCCAATTTATTGGGGTCAAAAGACACAAAAAGCTGAGCAGCTTTACGGTACTCCCGCGTACGGTCAAGGTAGAAGTTCAATGCCCTTCTACAGTCCAGGGTATGCAGGACCATTTCAGCTCGGCTGGAGTGTGGCCTGGGAAAGAAGGTCGGAAGTACCACCTCCTGATTGATGTGAAAAGGGGAGACCACTTTAGGAAGAAATTTAGGGTGAGTCCATAGGACTACCCTATTTTTGTAGAACCGAGTGTAAGGGGGATCAGACACGAGGGCCTGCAATTCACTTACGCGTCTAGCGGAAGTGAGGGCTATCAGGAATAAGGTTTTCCAAGAAAGAAAACGGAGAGAGAACAGGTAGCCATAGGTTCAAAAGGCGGACAGGTGATCCGCTGCAAAACCACATTCAGATCCCAGTCAGGTGCTGGCGGGCGCAGAGGTGGTTTAAGTAGAAGGAGACCTCGGAGAAACCTTGCCACGAGAGGGTCGCTGGAAAGAGGTCTGCCGTCCACCGGCACATGATTTGCTGAAAGAGCACTGAGGTGAACTTTAACGGAGTTGGACTTAAGTACCAGATTAGAGAGGTAGAGCAAGTACTGCAAGATCACCGACACCGAGCAGGAGAAGGGATCCTGAGACTGCTGGGCACACCAAGCGGAAAAGCGACGCCATTTAAGGGCGTAGCATTTGCGGGTAGAAGGTCGCCGGAAAGCTAGGACGACCTCTTCCACCTCTGCCGGCAGTAGAAGGGGAGCAAGGACTACCCTTTCAGCCGCCAGGCCATCAGATGTAGAGATCTGAGGTTGGGGTGCAGTAGGGACCCCTGATCCTGTGTTAGGAGATCTGGTTGAAACCCCAGAGGGAACGGATCCTCCACCGCTAGTTGCAGCAGGAGTGGAAACCAGGGCTGTCTGGGCCACCGAGGAGCTATCAGGATCATGGAAGCTTTGTCTCGGAGAACCTTGAAAAGAGTTCGAGAGACTAGCGGTATGGGAGGAAAGGCATAGAGAAGGTCTTTCGACCATGAGAGCAGAAAAGCATCCGCCGCTACTCGAAGGGGATGCGGCTGCCGAGAGAAGAAGCGAGGAAGTTGCCGGTTGAGAGGACTGGCAAAGAGATCCATCGTGGGGAGGCCCCACTTCAGAAAAAGTTTCTGAACTACGAAGGGATCCAGTCGCCACTCGTGCGGCTGGAGGATTCTGCTGAGTTTGTCCGCCAGGCAATTTTCTTGGCCTGGGAGATAAACTGCCTTGAGAAGAATGCCGTGGCTTACGGCCCAAGAGCAGAGTCTCTGTGCTTCTCGACAGAGAAGGAAGGAGCCCGTGCCCCCCTGTTTGTTCACGTAGAACATGGCAACTTGATTGTCCGTCTGGACAAGGACGGACCGGTGAGAAGTCAGGTGGGAGAAAGCCTTGAGAGCCAGACGGATCGCTCTGAGCTCCAGGAAGTTGATCTGCTGCGCAGACTCCCACGTGGTCCAGAGACCTTGAGTACATGCCCCTTGGCAATGCGCTCCCCATCCCAGGAGAGAAGCATCGGTCGTCAGCACGTGAGCCGGCGGAGGAGACTGAAAAGGCATTCCGAGTACCAGGTTCGGCCGATGAAGCCACCACTGTAGAGAAGAGGCCAGCGGGCCTGAGATCCGCACTAAGTCGGCTAGGCCGCCCGTGGCCTGTTGCCACTGCTTGCAAAGGCACCACTGAGCAGGCCGCATATTCAGGCGGGCATTGGGGGTCACGTGGACGGTGGAAGCCATGTGGCCGAGTAGTCTGAGGAAGCACCTGGCCGAGACCAGGGACTGGCTGCGAAAACGGCCGGCTAGGTCCATGAGCCGTTGAGCCCTGTCGAGAGGCAGGAAAGCTCGCGCCTGAAGAGTGTGCAATCTTGCGCCGATGAACTCTTGATCTTGCGAGGGGAGCAAAGTGGACTTTGCGAAGTTTACGACAAAGCCCAAGTACTGGAGGAGAGTCACAGTGCGGTGCGTGGCTTGTGTGACCTCTTGAGAGGACGATGCTCTGATGAGCCAGTCGTCTAGGTAAGGAAAGACATAGAGGCCCTGAAGCCGGAGATAAGCCGCCATCACCGCGAGACATTTTGTGAAGACTCGTGGTGCGGAGGATATGCCAAAGGGCAGTACTCTGTACTGGTAATGATTTCCTGCCACCACAAACCTTAGGTATTGGCGGTGGCTTGGGTGGATGAGGATGTGTGTGTAGGCATCCTTTAGATCCAAGGAGCATAGCCAATCTCCCTGCTGGAGGTAGGGCAGAAGGATTCCAAGGGTAAGCATCTTGAACTTCTCCCTCACGAGGAACTTGTTGAGGTTGCGCAAGTCCAGGATGGGTCTGAGGCCTCCTGTTCTTTTTGGTATTAGGAAATACCTGGAATAAAAGCCTTGACCTCTCAGGTGGTGGGGCACCGGTTCCACAGCCTGTTCCTGAAGAAGACTTGCTAACTCCTGAAGGAGTAAGTCCCTGTGCAAAGGGAGTCGTGGAGGCTCTCCCGGAAAATAGGAGGGAGGGACCTGGTGGAAGTGGAGAAGATAGCCTTCTCTCACAACCTGAAGCACCCAGGCATCGGATGTGATGTTGGACCACCTGTGGGCAAAGTGGACCAGCCGGCCTCCTGTGCTGGGAGGAACCAGCTGAGGGGGAGAGGCTATGCTGAGGAAGTCAAAAACCCCCACCCTGCTGAGCAGGGGCCGGTGGTGCAGGCTTGGGGGCTTGCTGCCTACGGGAGCCGTTACCCCGTCCCTTGGCCTGCTGACCCTGTTGGGGAGCTGCGGAGGCCTGATATTGAGGGTAGTGTTTATAGGCAGCCGCCTTTCTCGGGTAAAAGGACTTCTTTCCCGAGCCCTTCTTCTTCTGGGAAGGGGCAGAGGTCTTCCTAGAAAGCCTAGTTCTGGTGAGAGTCTCCGTCTCGAGTTGTGCAGCCTTCTCAGCCATGGGCTTGCCAAAGAGGTTCTCACCTCAGCAGGGGACATCGACCAACTTGTCCTGCACCCAGGGTTCAAGGTCAGACGACTGAAGCCAAGCCTGTCGGCGGGCACCGATGCCAGCTGCGGCCACACGAGCCGATGCTTCAAAGCCATCATAGGCTGCTCGAGAAATGAATTTGGAGCATTCCCGAATACCAGTGGACAAGGCTAGGAACCTCCGCAAAGGTTCCTCGGACAGTCCAGCAGAGAATCCGGCTATCTCTTTAGCCAGGTCTCTAAGGTACATGCCCATGTAGAGCTGGTAGGTCTGGACCCGACAAGCAAGCATAGAGCCCTGGAAACACTTCTTACCGAGGCCATCCAGGTTGCGGGCCTCCCTGCCAGGAGGCACCGAAGAGTGCATCTTCTGGCTCTTAAGCCTATGCATGGCCGATTCCACCACCATGGAATGGTGCAGTAGCTGTGCTTTTTGGAAGCCAGGGCTCTTGCGGACTCGATAGATGGAATCGACCCGCTTGCTTAATACCGGCGACGATGCCGGACTCTCCCACATGCGGAAGAGTAGTCGTTCCAGCATGGGAGGAACCGGTACAGTAAAGTGCTCCCTGGCGGGAGAGTCGTACTGAAGGGCGTCGAGCTCTTCGGCTCAAGGCTCCTCCTCGGGATCCGCAGGGAAGGCCAAAGCCTTGGCCATATCCCTAACGAAGTCCGAGAACCGGGCATCCTCCGGGGGGGACTGTTTCCGAGGTTCGGACTCAGGGGAGTCCGAGGGGACACACCGAGTCCGAAAAGAATCAGGTGACTCTTCCACTTCAGACTCCCAGGCCGACTCCGAGGAGGAATCGGTGGGGTCAGTTCGGGCGGGCGGAGGCGTCGGCCGCCCCGACGCCGAGGGAGTCGGCGTCGACGACCTCGGTCCCGAACGGGAGGCCGAGGGTGACCTCGACCGAGGATCGACTCGAGCCCGCATGGACTCGAGGATCGGCTCGGTCTCCGGGGTCGACTTAGACGTCGACGTCCCGGCGGTCGGGGCAGAGGCGCCAGCGAGGCTAGCGATCAGTGCCCGCTGCTGGTCCATGAAGGCAGATAGTCTGCTCTCCAAGGCCGTCAACCTGAGTCCGACCTCAGGTGACCCAGCAGCCCCCGACTCGGGCCCCGACGGCGTCGGGCCCGACGTCGGACCCCTCGGAGGCGAGTCCAGGAGGACTACAGGACTTACCCGAGCAGGCATCTCCGATTCCAAACGAGGTCGCTTCGGGAGATGTTCCTTCTCCAAAGACCCGGGACGGCTATCGGGGCTATGCGACCTGGCCCTCGCGGAACCAGGAGCGTCCACCGACACCGCCCTCGCGGGTTTCGCCTTCCGACGATGATCCCCGGAGGGAGAACCTCTGTCGGATGACCTCCGGCGATGCTCAGAGCTGGAGCCTCTGGACGCCGAGGCCTCCGACGAGGTCCGGGTACGGGCGAGATCTGCGAAGATTCTTTCCCGCTGATGCCGCCGACTCCGTAACGCTTTGGAGGACATTTTGCTGCAGGCCCCACAGATCAGTTCCTCATGATCTGGGCCAAGGCAGCGGAGGCAATTATCGTGTGTGTCAGTGAGTGACATATTTCTGTCACACTGAACACACCTCTTGAAACCACTGGCAGCCATCGGGGGAAAAAGGGCCCCTGCAAGGTCAAAGGACCGGGCTGCCAGCGAAAAACCGAAAACGAAACTGACAGAAAAATCAGAAAAACCGAAAAATAAGAGGACTCGCAACGGCGTCGCGAGTCCGGGCAGGAAAGAGACCGGCGTCGAACCGAAGAAAAAAGAGAAATAAATCACGAAAAATCAACTTTTTCAGCGGGGACAAGAAGACCACGTCTGTAGGGCTCCGCGGAAAAAAGAAGACTGGCTAAGATGGCACCCTTGGGCGGGAAGGGGACCGCGCATGCGCGCTGCAATTCCCAAAGGCTTTCTTTGAAAGCTGGGGAAAATTGCTCCGCGAGGGCTCCATCGGCGCCAACGTCACCCATATGTGAGGACTGACTTCCTGCTTGGTCCTGGAGAAAGGATCCTCTGTACATAGGTGACACCACACAGAAAACCTCTTCCACTTGAGAGCATAGGTTTTCCTAGTAGACTGTTTCCTAGAGGCTAGGACAACCTCCTCAACTTCCTGAGGTAGGCCCCAGGGAGCTAAAACTACCCTTGCAGCCACCAGGCCATCAAATTGAGAGATTTGAGATTGGGGTGCAGAAGGGAACCATGGTCCTGTGTGAGAAGGTCGGGTTGCAACCCCAGAGGCAGTGGAGGATCTACCGCCAGTTGAAGCAGAAGAGGAAACCAAGGCTGTCTCGGCCATCTGGGAGCTATCAGCAGGACCGAGGCCTTGTCCTGGAGAATCTTGAATAAGGTTCGGGCCACCAAGGTCGTGGGAGGAAACGCATAGAGGAGGCCCTGAGACCAAGATAACAGAAAAGCATCCGCTGCTATCCGCAGAGGATGTGGTTGCCTGGAGCAGAACTTTGGCAGTTGCTTGTTCATGGGGCTGGCAAAGAGATCCATCAAAGCGACACCCCATTTCAGGAAGATCTTCTGAACCACTGAAGGATGCAGCTGCCACTCGTGGGGCTGCAGTATCTTGCTTAACCTGTCTGCCTGGTAGTTGTCCTGGCCTGGAAGGTACACAGCCCTGAGGAGCATGTTGTGCTTGAGGGCAAAAGAACAAAGGTCCTGAGCTTCCCGACAAAGGATCCTGGACCCAGTTCCGCCCTGTTTGTTCACATAAAACATGGCAACCTGGTTGTCTGTCTGAATCAGGACAGACTGTTGAGCCAGGGTAGGAGTGAAAGCTTTGAGTGCTAATCGAATAGCTCTGACTTCGAGGAGATTGATCTGCTGTGCAGCTTCCCAGGGAGACCAGAGGCCCTGGGTGCACTTGCCCAGACAATGCGCTCCCCAGCCTTGCAGGGAGGCATCTGTGGTTAGTATCACTGTGTAACCTGGAATCTGAAAGAGCACCCCTTTCAGCATATTGGGTGGGTGTAGCCACCAGTTGAGGGAGTGCAGAAATGGTCTGGACACCCTTATCCTGTCTCCGAGGCTGCCTGTGGCCTGTGACCACTGAGTCCGAAGGCACCACTGTGCAGGCCTCATATGGAGCCTGGCATTGGGGGTCACATGTACTTTCGAAGCCATGTGGCCTAGAAGCCGCAGGCAGAGTCTGGCGGAGACCAGGGACCTGCTGAGAAACTGACTTGCCAAGGCCATCAGCCTTCGGGCTCTGTTTTCTGGCAAGAATGCCTTTGCCAGGAGAGAATCCAACCTTGCCCCTATGAACTCCAAGTTCTGGGAAGGGAGCAAAGTGGACTTTGCGAAGTTTATGACAAACCCCAGGCGTTGCAGAAGAGCAATGGTCCTGAGGGTGGCTTGATTGGCCTCCTGACCTGTCTGACCCCTGATGAGCCAGTCGTCCAGATAGGGGAAGACAAAGATACCCTGATTTCTCAGGTAGGCCGCCACCACTGCTAAGCACTTTGTAAAGACTCTGGGGGCGGAGGTGAGGCCAAAAGGCAGCACTCTGTACTGATAATGGTTTCCTCCTACAATGAACCTTAGGTACTTTCTGTGGTCTGGATGAATGAGGATGTGAGTGTACGCATCCTTTAGATCTAAGGAGCATAGCCAATCTCCCTGCTGGAGGTAGGGCAGAAGGGTTCCAAGAGTAAGCATCTTGAACTGTTCTTTCACTAGGAACTTGTTGAGGTTCCTGAGGTCCAGAATGGGGCGAAGGCCACCGGTCCTTTTGGGCACCAGGAAATACCTGGAGTAGAATCCGTGACCTTGCAAGTGGGGAGGCACAGGCTCTACTGCCCTGTCCACCAACAGACCCTGAAGCTCCTGACGGAGAAGGTCCGTGAGCTGAGGCAGCCTTGGAGGCTCCCCTTGAAAATATGGGGGTGACAGTTGGTGGAAATGGAGGGCATATCCCCTGTAGATGATGTCCAGCACCCAACTGTCCCCGGTGATAAGGGGCCACTGGTGGGAAAAGAGGGCGAGTCGACCTACTGTGCAGGGTTGGGAGAGCAGTGGAGGAGAGGCTATGCTCAAGGAGTCAAAAGCTCCCACTCTGCTGAGTAGTAGCAGGTGCCGGAGGCTTGGGGGCCCTCTGCCTACGGGGCCCATTACCCTGGCCCTTGGCTTGCTGACCCTGGGGGGGCGGCTTGCTGACCCTGGGGGGGCAGCTTGGGCAGCCCGATATTGTGGGTACTGTTTGTAGGCAGTGCCCTTCCTCGGGTAAAAGGTCTTTTTACCCGAGCCCTTCTTTTTATGAGAAGGGGCAGAGGTCTTCCTAGACAGCCTTGTCCGGGTGAGGTGCTCGGTCTCGAGCTAAGCGGCCTTCTCGGTCATGGGCTTGCCAAACAGGTTTTCACCTTGGAAAGGGACATCGACCAACTTGTCCTGAACCCAGGGCTCGAGGTCCGATGACTGCAGCCATGCCTGGCGTCGAGCCGCGATGCCGGCTGCTGCAACTCGGGCCGAAGCCTCGAAGCCATCGTAGGCGGCGCGGGACATGAAGTTCGAGCAGTCCCGAATCCCCGAGGACAAGGACTTAAATCTCTGCAAGGGTTCACCGAAGAGACCAGCAGAGAATCCGGCCAACTCCTTGGCCAGATCCCGCAAGTACATGCCCATGTACAGCTGGTAAGACTGGACACGGCAAGCAAGCATCGAGCCCTGAAAACACTTTCTACCGACGCCATCTAGGTTTCGGGCCTCCCTGCCAGGAGGCACCGCGGAGTGCATCTTCTGATTTTTCAGACGATGCATGGCCGATTCCACAACCATGGAATGGTGTGGTAGCTGTGCTTTCTGAAAACCAGGGCTCTTACGGAGCCGATAGATCGAATCGACTCGCTTGCTAAGAACCGGCGCCGAGGCCGGTGCCTCCCACATACGGAAGAAGAGCCGTTCCAGCATCGGAGGAAGCGGGACAGTAAAGGCCTCCTTCGGAGGAGAGTTATACTTCAGCGCCTCGAGCTCTTCAGCTCAAGGCTCTTCCTCGGGATCCGCCGGAATAGCCAAGACAGTGGCCATATCCCGGACGAACTCCGAGAACCGGGTATCCTCTGGAGGGGACCTACTCCGGGGCTCAGACTGCGGTGAGTCCGAAGGGACGCACCGAGTCTTAAAGGTGTCAGGAGACTCCTTGTCCTCCGTCTCCCAAGCCGACTCATCCGAGGAAGAGTCGGGGTCCGACCCCGCGGGGCCTTGGAGCACCCGCCCCGACGCCGGAAGCACCGGCGTCGACGCCCTCGGTCCCGAACGAGAGGTCGAGGGGGACCGTGACCGAGGTCGACTCCGAGCCACGATGGACTTGAGTATCGGCTCGGTCTCCGGGGTCAACTTCGATGTCGATGTCCCAGTGGTCGGGGCAGATGCGCCAGACAGGCTGGCCATCAGTGTCCGCTGCTGCTCCATGAAGGCAGACATTCTGCTCTCCAAGGCTGTCATCCTGAGACTCAGCTCGGGAGACGCAGCAGCCACCGACTCGGGCCCCGGCGGCTCCGGGCCTGACGTCGGCTCCCTGGGAGGAGAGTCCACGAGGACTACGGGGCTTATGTGTCCAGCAGACTCCGGCTCCACACGAGGAACTTTGGCAGGCTTCTCCGGTTCCACGGGCCCGGGGCGACGGTCGGGGGTCTTAGACATGGCCCTCGAGGAGCCAGGGACCTCTTCCAACGACGCCCTCGCGGTGCGTTTCTTCCTCTTGCGTTCCTGGTCGGGGGACCCCCTGTCCGAGGTGCTTCGACGGCGCTCGGGATCGGAATCCCGAGATGTCGAGGCCTCAGACGAGGTCCGGGTCCCGGCCAGAGGCTGAGTCCGAGAAAAGCCTTTCCTTTTGCTGCTGGCGACTTCGTAGTGCCTTGGAAGACATTTTTCCACAGGCCCCGCACGACTTAGGATCATGGTCGGGGCCCAGGCACCGAAGGCAGCAGTCATGTGTGTCGGTGAGAGACATTAGTTTCTTACGCCGATCACACTTCTTAAAACCACTGGAAGCCATCGGGGAAAAAAGAGTCTCCGCGAGGTCAAAAGACCGGCCTTCCAGGGAAAAAGAGAAAAAAAGGGAGCGAACGCCAGCCACGAAGGGCAAAAACCGAAAAATAGGAAACGGGCTCGATACCGGTGTACCGAACCCGGCGGGAGGGGAACCAGCGTCGAACCGGAAGAAAAAGAGCAAAAAATCGCTGAAAAATCTAATTTTAACCGGGAAAAACAGGACACACGTCCGGTGGGCTTCACGGAAAAAAAGAGACTAGGTAAGATGGCACCTTTAGGCGGGAAGGGAACCGTGCATGCGTGCCTGCATTCCCAAAGGCTTTCATAGAAAGCTGGAGAAATGCTCCGCTGGGGCTTCATTGGCGCCGATGACACCCATATCTGAGGACTGACTTCCTGCTTGGTCATGGAGAAAGATGGAGGTTCCTCAGTCTCCAAGCTGCTGATTAAGGTGGACAACCCAGAGGTCCGGGACTAGACTGGAGATACGATCAGGAAACTTAAGTTAAAATGTAGGCAATGTAAACATAAAACTGAAAGTTAACTTTCAAATAAAACTTAGAACAGAGTACAACTTTGCCAGCAAATAACTGTTGAAAAAGGACATTGATAATAGGCCATTTACCTCACATAATTTTTGTTGATCAAATGGCTACAAAGAAAACCAACTTTAAAGTAAAAAATTACATTAAAAAGTGTATACTTGCAGTGTAACACAATGGCGCTTTCCCCTATTTGCAGAATCAGATTATGTGATGGGAACATTCCTATGTGTGTGTCATGGGGAGTATCGGGAGGAAGAGTGCATATGTGTGCGCCTTGGGAAGTATCGATGAGTGAAGAGTGTGTGCTTGTGACTTATGGTAAATGCCAAGGGGTGCATACTTGTGTGTCTGTCATAGGGAGTGTCGGGGCTGTGTGCGTGTATTACAGCAAGTGCAGGAGCTTTCATGTATATGTTGGTGTGTGTTTGTCCATGTGTGTCTTGGCTGCTCTGTGCATGTGACAGAGGTCTGTGTGTGCATGTGTTAATGCATTGTCTGTATGTGTCCACTTTCACATCTTCTCCTGCACCTACTCCTTGTCCTTCCCACCTTCTTGAACTATTCCTCTTTCTTATCCTTCATTGCTCTCTCTTGCACTCTCCTTTTCCTTTCACCCACCCATGCACTCTCCCCTCCCTTGCTACCCTAACCTTGTATTCTCTCAGGCTTTGCACTCCCTCCTTCCCTCCCCTTAACGCACTCACATCTTTTCGCCTATCCTCTTCTAGCAGCCCTTCCCTTATGTCCCACCCCCTTTCTTTCCTCCTAACCTCACCTCTTCCCTTATGCTCTGCCCAACCTCTTCTTTTGGTAACTGCCTACTCTTCTCCTTCAGGGCACAGCCACGATCTTCTAGCTGGTAGGACCTAGGGACTCCTGCTGGTCTTTTCAGGCTGCAATCCCAACTCCTAATGCCAATGGAATTGGAACTCCCCATGGCTCGTCATTATGCTTGAGGAAAGAGGGCGGGAGAGCATACACATGTTTGTCTGCGCATGTGCACAGACAGGCAAATCTTAGTGGGCAACTACACCCTCGACCACTGGGTGCTATGTTAAAGCGAAATGCTAATAAAATAAAACCCTTCTCAGAGGGCTCAAAAGAAGGCTCCACTAATGTGTTAAGGACAAAATTCAAGTTTCCAATTGGCTATATAAATTGGGCCACAGCATTTTTGTGGATCTGAAAAATCGATTTAAGGATGTGAACAGTAATTTCATCCTTTGTAAAATCATGAGTTTGTGTGTTGCTGAAACAGCAACACTGATTCTTATTATACTGAGGCTACTGTTCCATTTTAATCCTCTGAACTGCAGGATATAAGAAAGTTGCAAAACAAAAACAAACAAAGATGGCCATTGCTGCTCAGATCAGCAACATGTTTTTTCCTAGCTTATGCCAAAGTCAAACCTGGATGGATGGAACTGTACAGTTAAGGATCGCATGATGGAGCAGGAGTTCTTATAAGTTTACTTTCCGATGGTACGGCTGGTCTATTTACCACCTTCTAATGATATATCCTCAATGATGAAGTGTTTGAAGAATGCAGCTCTGATACTCTTGCACCAACAATTCACAATAGAAACTGAACACTTATCAATTACTTACTTTATGAAATGTAGGAGAAGATCTGAAACAAATTTGGCAGATTTTACTATAGGGCTTCCAGGCTCATTAAAGGTGCGTGCATTGTGTTCAATGTACCGAACTTCCCACATAAGTGAAGAGAGGCGCCTTTAAAGAGAAAAAATAAAATAAGACAACGCTGAATAATTAAATTGCCATTACAATAATAAAATTCATGCTAATTGTTTAGGGTGGCATTTTAAAAGGTATTTACACAGGTAAATGCCCTAGTTACCCGTGTAAAAATTATCCGGGATTTTTGAAATGCACCCACATAGGTAGTGCCTTTTGAAAATCCCGGATAAGTCCCTAACGCGCCCAGATGCTATACGGTTAGCATCAGGGCATGTTGGGGGCATTCCAGGGCATAGGAAAGGGCTAAGCAGGTAGCAGCGATTTTCGATGCGGGTAGCATAAAAAAAAAAATCGCTGCTACCTGCTTAGCCTCGTCGGCTACTGGCGCATTCCAGCATAACCCGGATTTTCACTTCCGTCGCTGCGGAAGTGAAAATCCAGGTTAAGCGGGTCAGCAGGCAGGCAGGCTATGCGCTGAATAGCCTGCTAAATCAAAATAGGGCCCTTAGGTAAAAGTAAATATGCAAAAACTGGATTCCAAAATAAAGCAAAGCTGCTTACTTGTAATGTGTGTCTCTGAAGACAGCTGTTTATCAGTCACATGTCAGGCTCCAGAATTCTTGGAAAACATAGCTGTTTACCTGTAATGGACAGGTTCTCCGTAGACAGCAAGGGCATGCAGTCACACTCTGTTGGCGACGTCTCTGATGGAGTCATTGTGCCTGGGTTCTCCCCTAGCTAGGAGAAGTCTTTTGGACTAATGAGCATGTGTATACACCTTCCAGCATTGAATGTCTTGTGCTTCCCATCTTTGGTTCATAACACAGCTATACATCAAGGATGCTGTGTGGTTTGGATGGTTTGTGGTTTAGCTAGCTTGAATTGGTTATGATGCTCAGGATGTTGATTTCCATTATTCTTTCTATTTTTTTTTTTCATTTTCTTGTGTGGGGATGGTGGGAGGGTGAGTGTGGCTGCATATCCCTGCTTTTTATGGAGGACCCCGTTACAGATAAGCAATAAGAAATTAGTTCTTACCTGCTAATTATCTTTCCTTGAGCTTTCTCCGGGCCAGTCCAGGGAACAGGTAGGGTTGTCAATCCTCTATAGCAGCTGAGGGCTGAAAACTTCAAGTTTTGCTGAGATGTGAAGCCACTCCCCCTTAGGGTTATCCAGCAGTCTCCCTGTGACAAAGCAACTAAATAGAGAACTAAAAAACACCAGATAAACCATGAAACACTGATAAATTCCTATAGTCCTTGCAAAATGCCGAAGCCATGAAAACGGGCTCCTGTCTGAGATCGTGTAATAATTTTTTTTTTTTTTTTTTTTTATACTCTTTAAACACTATGAGAAAAGCCAAATACCAGTCGGCAGCGCAGGAATCTGAGAACCCCAAATCTGAACTCCGCACGGAGCAAAGTCTAAAACGGTGTAGGAGAGTCAGAACAAAGCTGCAGAAACAGTAAGAGGTGGGACCCTGGACTGGCCCGGAGAAAGCTCAAGGAAAGATAATTAGCAGGTAAGAACTAATTTCTTATTCCTAATCGCTTCTCCGGGCCAGTCCAGGGAACAGGTAGGGCAGTACCAAAGCAGTACCTAACTCCGGGCGGGACCTGCGATAAGAGTCGCGGCTCCCACTTTAGCATCATCTCGAGCCTGAACATCCAATCTATAATGCTTAGTAAAAGAATGCAAGGAAGACCAAGTAGCCGCTCTGCAAATATCTAAAGGCGGCACAAACGCAAACTCCGCCCAGGAAGTGGCCAGAGCCCGAGTAGAATGAGCCCGCAACCCCGTAGGGGGAGAAAGTCCTTTAGCAGCATAAGCCGCTAAAATAGCACTGCGAACCCAACGGGCTATGGTGGCCTTAGAGGCTGGTTGACCCCTACGCGAGCCGGCGTATTGAACAAAAAGCCTATCTGTCTTTCGAAAAGGCTCGGAAATCTTTAAATAAGTACGTAAAACCCGAGCAAGATCCAAATGTTTGAGAGTCCGATCCATGGGAGAACTAGAAGTGTCTGTAAATACGGGTAAGGCCACCGTTTGATTAACATGGAAAACAGACAGAACTTTAGGCAAGTAGGAAGGCACTGTTCGCAACAACACCCGTTCCGGCAGGAACTGAAGATAAGGCTCTCTGCAAGATAAAGCCTGCAAGTCTGAAATTCGGCGAGCCGAGCACAATGCGACCAAAAAAGCAGTTTTCCAAGAACATTCACGAATTTCCCGGGAGCCGAGAGAGGCTAAAGACGAACGGGAAAAAGCCTCCAAAACCACGTTCAAATCCCAAGGTGGAATGATAGGACGCACCGGAGGACGGAGAATCCGTGCTGCCCGGAAAAAACGTTGTATATCAGGAAGCGCCGAAAGACGGCGACGCTGAACGCATCCTCGAAAACAAGCCAGTGCGGCCACATGCACCTTAAGAGTACTGAGCGCCAAACCTTTTTCGAAGCCCTGCTGTAGAAAAAGAAGAAGCTGAGGTAAGGTAGACGACATAGGTGGAATACCCCGTTGTCGACACCAAATCTCAAACAGACGCCAGACGCGCACATAAGCTAGAGAAGTCGTAGGTCGCTTAGAGTGAAGCAAAGTGGCTATTACGGCATCTGCATACCCTTTGCTCTTTAAGCGAGCCCTTTCAAGAGCCAAGCCGTAAGTAAGAATCGATCCACCCTGGGCATAAGAATCGGACCCTGATGCAACAGATTGAGACGAACTGGCAGAGGCCAAGGTGGCGCGATAAGAAGCCGAACTAGATCGGCATACCAAGGCCGACGAGGCCAATCCGGCGCAATTAGAATCACCTTGCCTCGATGACGGGCAATCCGCTGAATGACCCGACTCAACATCGGCCAAGGAGGAAAAACGTACAAGAGGGAATCCAGGGGCCACGGTTGCACGAGGGCATCTAGCCCCTCGGACATGTGTTCCTTGCGCCTGCTGAAAAACCGGCTGGCTTTGGCACTGGCACACGTTGCCATCAGATCCATTACCGGACACCCCCAACGCAAAGTCAGTGCGTGAAAAACTGCCGCGTTCAGTTCCCATTCCCCGGGATCGAGGACATGGCGGCTGAGATAATCTGCCTGGACATTGTCTTTGCCAGCGACATGAGCAGCTGAGATCGCCTGCAGATTGATTTCCGCCCAAGCCATCAACTCCTGACATTCGAGAAGGAGAGGCAGAGATTTAGTGCCGCCCTGACGATTGATATAAGCGACCGTCACCGCATTGTCGGAGAAAATCTTGACCGCTGTGCCCTTGATCAAATTTGCGAAATGAAGAAGGGCCAGTCGAGCTGCACGCAGCTCCAGCCGATTGATCGACCACGAACTCTCTTCGGGAGACCAGGAACCCTGAACCACCTGTGACTGACAATGAGCTCCCCAGCCCGAGAGACTGGCATCGGTGGTAACCAAAATCCACGACGGCTCCTCTAAAGGCACTCCTGCCGTAAGATGTTCCGGAAGTAACCACCACTGTAGACTGCGACGCACTTGATCTGGACAGGGAAGTCGTTGCGAGAGCGGATGAAGTTGTGGCGACCACCGGGAGAGAAGCGCCTGTTGCAAAGGCCTCATGTGGGCCTTGGCCCACGGAACCAGATCCAGCGCCGCCGCCATGGACCCCAACAGCTGTAAATAAGTCCATGCCGACGGCGTTGAAAGAGCCAGAAAGGCGTGAACCTGATGCACCAATTTCTCTACCCGCAGATCGGGTAAAACAACTGTCCCCTTGTCCGTGTTGAAGCAAGCTCCGAGATACGTGAGTTGTTGGCTGGGTATCAAATGGCTCTTGGCCTGATTGATCACCCAACCTAGCTGTTCGAGAAGTTGAACCACGCGAGCTGTCGCCGCCACCGACGCCTCTCGAGAATCGGCCCGGATCAACCAATCGTCGAGATATGGATGAACCCGAATACCCTCTTTTTGAAGCGCCGCCGCTACTACCACCATCAGTTTCGTGAAAGTACGCGGAGCTGTTGCGAGACCGAAAGGTAACGCGCGAAATTGGAAATGGCCCATCGGAAGGGCGAAACGCAAATAGCGCTGATGAGACTGTCGGATGGGTATATGAAGATAAGCCTCTGTGAGATCTATGGACGACAGAAATTCTCCCGGCTGCACCGCCCGAATCACTGTGCGCAATGTTTCCATGCGAAAGTGCGGCACCCGCAAAGCCCGATTCACGCCCTTGAGGTTTAAAACGGGCCGAAAAGAACCGTCCGGCTTGGGAACCACGAAATAGATCGAGTATCGACCGCAGCCGTATTGGTCCAACGGGACGGGAACAATCGCCTGAAGCTGCAACAGACGCACCAGCGTGTCGGAAATGGCGTGCAGCTTCACTCTGTTCGCACAATGAGACATCACAAAGGCTGGCTGTAAGGGGCATTCGAAGTCCAGGGCATACCCGTTCTGAATTACTTCCAAAACCCATTTGTCCGAAGTGACTGCGGTCCAAGCCGCCAGAAAATTCTGTAGACGTCCGCCTACCGGAACTAACGGCTGGACCCGCCGACCTTCATTGGGGCTTTTTAACGGAAGGCTGAGAGGCCGCTCCGAAAGATCGGCCAAAACCTCGGGCGCCGCGAAAGGACTGACTACGAAAACTGGAGCGACCCCTAGAATAGGGCGCAAACCGTGCTCCGCAAAACCTGCGGGAGTCCCGAGCGGAGCCCCTAGCAGCCCCTGAATTACGTAATGGCTTAGGCCTATCCTCAGGCAAACGTCCACCTTTTGAGTCGCCCAAATCCTTCACAATCTTCTCCAAGGCCTCTCCAAATAGCAACTTCCCCTTAAAAGGCAGTTTACTAAGTCGGACCTTCGAGGAAACATCCGCCGACCAGTTACGCAACCACAGGAAACGCCTGGCCGCTACCATAGAGGCCATTGACTTCGCTGCAATCCGCACCAAGTCATAAAAGGCATCCGCTGCATAAACTGCAGCTGACTCTAATTTCGCGGTATCCGGAACTTCCGAAGCGGACTCTCCTGCCGCGTCCCCTTGTAACCAACGAATGGATGCCCGCGAAACATAAGCTCCACAAACCGCCGCTTGTAACGCCAAAGCGCTAGACTCAAACGCCTGCTTGAGCAGCACTTCCAACTTCCTATCCTGTAAATCTTTAAGCGCCGCAGCGCCCTCAACAGGGATGGTAGTCTTCTTAGTGACTGCGGACACGAGAGCATCCACCTTGGGCATGCGGAATAACTCCCTTTCTTCTTGCGGTAGCGGGTACAGGCGCGCTAAGGCTTGTCCTCCCCGCAGGGTAGCCTCGGGACACTCCCATTCCGATTCTATCATTTGCCGAATCACCCGATGCAAGGGAAAACAGCGCTGCTGAGATTCAACCCCCTGCAACAAGGGATCCTCCAAAGGCTCCTGAGATGCCGACGGAGGAAGAAGGTGGAGAGCCGCTAACGACTGGGCAATAAGAGCCGCGAGTTCTTCCTTACGGAAAACCCGGAAAACATTGGGATCTTCCCCTCCTCCAACTCCTCAAGGTCCTGCTCCAAAAAAGGCTCCGCCAGACCATCCGATTCCCCCTGCCCGAAGAGCAGAGAATCTTGGGATACCTCAGGGGCCAACGGATCTTGAAGAGTCCCCTGAGGCTGGGAAGGCCCCTCTCCCGGGTCCCCGCTGCTCAGACCCTTAGGAGACTGAATATCCCCCGTGGACAAAACTGGAGCCTGCACAGGCTGAGCTGACCTCAGCAAGAATGCCTTGTGCAGAGCTAAAATAAACTCCGGGGAGAAAAAAGAACTCATCTCACTTTGATCCATGACATTTGCAAGCGGAGACTGAGCAACAGACTCCGGTGCTTTAGAGGACTTTGCCTTGCGCTTATGTGGCCGAGACTGCCCCGAAGGAGAGCTGACAGGCGCCTCTAAAATGGCCGACTTTCCCGCCTTTTCGGCGGGCAAAGAAGGCTCCTTTAATGGATTCCCCTGCTGTTCAGCCATGCTGCACAACGTGACAAAAACAGGGGAAAAATTGACTTTCACAAATCGGAACGGCCCTCACCCGAAAACGCGCTAATCGGAGGAGGGAAAAAAACAAACAAACAAACACTGAACCGGCGAAAGGAAATGAAAGCAAAAAACTTACCGAGAAAAACAAACCGGCAGGTCAGAGCAGGCAGTCCCGCAGCCAGCGAGAAACAGCCCACCCTAGCAACAGAAACGGCAGCGGTACAAACTGGGGCTCCCAGAAATTAACCTTTTGCCGATGGAGACGGAGACGGTGAATTGAGGCAGGCACTGCCTCTCACCGGGGAACTGACTCACTGCACGTCTCCAATTTTCTTTAAAGCGATATCACCAATTTGTCAGACCAAGGACTGTAGAAACTGATCAGCTCTGCTAGAGCCAATATAAATGCAGAAATCAAAGAAAAGAACTAACATATCAGAAAGAAACTGAGGGAGAGCTAGAGATTCGACCCTCTTTAGCTGCTGAGGGCTGAAAGACTGCTGGATAACCCTAAGGGGGAGTGGCTTCACATCTCAGCAAAACTTGAAGTTTTCAGCCCTCAGCTGCTATAGAGGATTGACAACCCTACCTGTTCCCTGGACTGGCCCGGAGAAGCGATTAGGAACTACGCTTTCTCTGCAGAAAAACAGGAGGATGCAGGCACATTCTGTTGGTGAGTCCAGAGCTGAGGGATACCGTATGAGCCCCCAGCCTGAGTCTCTCAAGGGAGGTGGAAAAGCATAGTTACTCACCTGTAGCAGGTGATCTTCGGGAAAAGCAGGAAAGCATAGTTACTCACCTGTAACAGGTGTTCTCCAGGGACAGCAGGAATCCCTCCTCACATATGGGTGACGTCGACGGAGCCCGCGCGGAGCAAATCCCCAGCTTTCAAAGAAAGCCTTTGCGAGTTACTACCACGCATGCGTGGTCCCCTTCCCGCCCAAGGGTGCCATCTTGCTCAGTCAAATGGCATAGCTAAAAGACAGCAAAACAATGAAAGAAAAAAAATAATTGGACTACAACTCCAAGGGAAGGAGGGAGGGTTATGAGGACTGATTCCTGCTGTCCTTGGAGAAAGCGTAGTTACTCACCTGTAACAGGTGATCTCCGGGAACAGCAGGAATTTAGTCTTCACATATGGTATCGTCGGTACCGACGGATCCTGCGCGGGAACGCTCCCCAGCGTCCAATAGGAAAGCTTTTGGGAGCATCCCACAGCGCCTGCGTGCTGCCTTCCCGCCTTTCTACCTCTCTCACTTCAGTTGAGCTTATAGCTGAGACCAAAGGAGAGGAGTAGAGAAAGAGAGATAGATAGACAGAGAGAACTCCTAGGGAAGGTGGGTGGGTTGTGAAGACTAAATCCTGCTGTTCCCGGAGATCACCTGTTACAGCTGAGTAACTATGCTATCTCCAGGAATAAGCAGTAATGTAGTCTTCACATATGGGGATTCCCCAGCTTAGAGATGCCAAGGGAATGACCCCAGAAAGCTGCGAACCCAGGTGAGATGGGTTATGCTTCCACCCATGGACCTCTGGCATCAAACTCGGGACCGGCGGGTACGAGTTGTATTAAGTATGAAAGAGATGCTGAAGAACAGCTTGGCCAAATGAGGCATCACGACGGGCGTCCTTGTCTAAGTAGTAGTGGGCTGTGAAGGTATGCACCGAAGCCCAAGTAGCTGCTCTACAGATGTCGTCAACAGACACAGAACGAAGATTAGCCATTGAGGCTGCCATGGCTCTCACATTGTGAGCTGTGACATGGCCCTCGAGAGAAAGCACAGTTACTTACCTGTAACAGGTGATCTCTGGGAACAGCAGGAATAAGTCTTCACATATGGGTACGTCGGTACCGACGGAGTCTGCGCGGGAACGCTTCCCAGCGTCCAATCAAAAGCTTTCGGAAGCATCCCAGCACGCCTGCGCGCTGCCTTCCCCAACTGCCTCTCCTCAGTTAAGTTTTAAGCTGAGACAAAGAGAGAGAGAAAGGAAAGGAAAGATAGAGAGAGATACAACTCCCGGGGAGGTGGGTGGTTTGTGAAGACTTATTCCTGCTGTTCCCAGAGATCACCTGTTACAGGTAAGTAACTGTGCTATCTCCAGGAACAAGCAGGAATGAGTCTTCACATATGGGGACTCCCAAGCTGAGATGCCTGGAGTCCCAGAATGTCATAGGCTGGAACATGCTATCTCCCAGAACACCAGGCATCCTGAGGATGGAGGGTAGGAGTTGAAGAAAGAAGGATGCTGTGGAACAGCTAACCTAGCATGGGACTGCAGGGAAGGAGTCCATGCGTGGATGATGATGGTTATCAATAATATTGCAAAGGATATTGCAATATGGACCTCCCCCGACAGGATTTCACCGAAGTATGGAGGTTCATGGATCTACTGGGAACCTAGTAGAGGAACCTTGAAGAGGACCTCACTGTAAGTGGAGGTGATAATCCTGTAGGAAACCCAATAGAGGTCAGAATCCTGAAAGGTAACAGGGAACCCCAGTAGGAAAAACTGGGGTAGTCCAAAAACAATGTGCCTTCAGCAGGAGGCTTTATGACGAAAAACCGAGCTCTTTTGGAGGCAGAGTGAGACACTCTTAGGAGCAAAAAGAGAAAGGCTAATCGATTTGGACAAACAGGCATAGTCCTGGTGGGGAGAAAGGTGTAGGAACTCCTGGAATCCCAAAAGAGAAGACAAATGCCTGAGGCGTTAAAGCCTGTGATTAACTGAAGATCCACAATGTCTCTCCTAACTGGGGTAAGCTAGGAGAGATATTGGGCATAGAGAGCTGCAGAGGTACCTAAACCGTTTGGTTATGGTATAAAAATTTTTGAGTACCACAGGAGTGGTTGTGTGTGTAGAACCCCAAACCTGCTAGGTAGCATAGGGATGGGTAAAAACCCCTCTGTCAGACTCATATTGGTATATGAGAAGAGACAGGGAGATAGATAAGTATGTGGATACATATCTATCTCTAAGAAAATATCTCAACAAATACATATATATATATATATATATATATAAATAGATAGACAGACATATACGAATATATCTGTAGTGAGATATGGCAGGGCATAAAATACACACAAAAAATAAATATGGATATGTAGGCTTACATATGGGTGTCTGCACTTAACAGACAGAGATATGCCTACAGTACAGTGATCACATAGGCTATGTGGAGAGGAAAGATTCATCTAATAACAAGAAGGTGGAACGTACTTGAGAAGACATATAGAGAATCTATTCCTCCTGGTCATGATCTGCAAGAATGCTAGTCAGTGCAAAATAACCAGGACTTTTACGTGAAAAACCAAGGACAATGTCAAAGTGCAGCCAGCAAGTCCCGAGTCTTCCAGGACTCTGGCATGGTAAGTAGACAGAATACGCCTAGAGAGGAGATACCATGTTGATCTGCTTAAGGGCAAAGGTATCATGCGTTCTTACCATGAGGATGAGCATATCCCCGATTGGGAATACTATGGACCAAAGCAGGGAAATGGCAACTCCTTGAGTCTTCACGTAGAGAAGGCCTATGTCCTTTATATCAAAAAAGGAGATAGAAAAGAAGGGGAAACCTTCTAGTCATGGGAGACATGATTGAAAAACCTTTTCTAACCAGCTAGGATAGCTGTTGGAGAAAACCCCCCCATGCTTTCTAGCAAGGGCCCATAGTGGAAAGCTTCTCTGTAGATTGCAGAGAGCATGATGCAGGAGAATGAGGGGACAGAACTGGCTGTTAGAGAGCCAGTAGCTCTGTCAACTATGCTGCCAAACTCAGGAAATGAAAATGGCAGAATAGAAGACAATCTAGAAAGCTGGTAGTGATATGATCTCCAAGAGAGATGAAGTACTGACTTGGAGCTACTACTAAGACTAGACAGGATGTTAGTAGAGGACAATCTGGTTGTTTGTGGATAAGAACCAGTGGTCCAAACATTAAAGCTCCTGCATGGGCAGCTGTTAGCAAGACAGCAGAAGAATCTTACTGTTCAAAAACAGAAAGAAGAGACAGAGCAGGAGTAGGAACTCTGGACATGTCTGAAAAGCTGCCCCAATGCAAGACTGAAACAGAGGAGGTAACTCAGAGAGGAAAACTCCGCACTGTAAAGTGAGAACTAGAGAGGCTGAAGAGAAAGCCTCCCAGTAGGTAATTCCGCTCTTACAGAGGAAAAAAACTTGGTAAGAGGGTGAAGGGAATGGAGCTGAAGACGACTTACAAAGTAGTAAGTCTATAGAAAGGAAAAATACATGCTGGCACAGGAACTATCATCTGATAGTGGTTAGACCTCTTTCCCTAGCAAGGAAAAAGAGGAGAAACCTGTGACTTATAGGCATGGATAACCTGACAGCTCATAGAAATATAGAAAAAATGGATATCTTTTGGAAAGAGATCCATGTGTAGGGGTTAGAAAAAGTAGTGAATTGCCGCTACTGAGAAAGAGTAAATTAGACTTACCTGCTAATTGTTGTTCCTTGCGGAACTCTAGTCCAGTCCCGGAACCATAGAGAGTTGTGAACCTCCACCAGCAGCTTTGGAGACTGAACATCTTCATCTCTTTGATCATCCAGCTATATACAGCCCCCAAGGACTGCCCACACATCAGTACCTATTGACAAAGCATACTAAGCAGAGCAACAAATAAGTAGATATAACACAGTGGAAAAAAGGATCCTGACCCTAAAGTTCCCACTACTAGCAAAAATTCTTTTTTTTTTTTTAATTTTATTTTTCCAATTGCGTAAAAACAACCTCCCGCCTACGGGAAGGTGGACCAGAACGGCCGTGGCGACCCTTGTGCAAAACGCATGCAACAAGAGACGCCACCGCTCACCCCCAAGATTTGACCCCGAAAGGAAACTAAGGCGTGCTGCAAGCAGAGGAGCTCTGACCGAAAGTATAGAGAACCAAAACCCTGGCAGACTCCTATAATGAATGTACCTTCTTGGCTGGCAGCGAGAACAGATAGACAGGGAGGGATCAGGGACTGGACTAGAGTTCCGCAAGGAACAACAATTACCATGTTTTACCAAGTTTATTTACCTTGTTCATTGTAAAAACCAATGCTGTTTGTTACAATTGTGTTTATATTTGTTCATGTGTAAACCGCACTGATTTAAGAGCGCGGTATATAAGAAAAATAAATAAATAAATAAATAAATAAATAAAGTCTAATTTACTCTTCCTTAGCGTCCCTCTAGTCCAGTCCCGGAACCATAGAGGATGTAACAGAGCAGTAAATCTCAACGGGAGGGCCTCGTTAGTCCAGCCTGAAGCACCCGAGACCCAAACCGCGCATCCGACGCCGCCTGCACATCCAGACGATAGTGCTTAGCAAAGGTGTGCGAGGACGACCACGTCGCCGCCCGACAAATATCCACCGCCGGTACCAAGCTAACTTCTGCCCAAGACGTCGCCTGCACCCTAGTCGAGTGAGCCCGAAGCCCGGCAGGAACCATCCTGCCGTGTAAAAGGTATGCCGACGAAATCGCCTCTTTCAACCAGCGGGAAATGGAAGACTTAGACGCCGCTTCCCCCTTGCGCGGACCGCCAAAGGCGACAAATAGGCGATCGGACTTACGGAAGGCCGCTGTTTCCCTCAAATACCGACGAAGAGCTCGACGGACATCCAACGCGTGCAAGGAGTTATCCGCGTGCTTGCCCCGTTCCTTGGCAAACACCGGGAGAGACACCACCTGATTCATGTGAAACGCCGAAACTACCTTAGGCAAAAACGCGGGAACCGGTCGCAATACCACCTTGTCGGCAGAGAAAGACAGATAGGGCTCCCTACACGAAAGAGCCTGCAACTCCAAGATCCTGCGAGCTGACGAGATCGCTACCAGAAACACCGTGGAACTCGTCCCCAGGAGGCGCAGAATCCGCAACACTCGGGGGCCGGCTCTTCTTTTGTGGACCAGTGTCTCCCTCTACTGAAAGTGGACGCTTTAGCCCACGGCGGGGCAGGACCGAGCCTCCCCCCGCCGGCTACAAGAGAGCCAGAGCCTCCTGCATGAGAGAGAAAAAGGCGGGTGGAACTCCCAGGGATCCCTCCTGGACGCCCCCCGCCAACAGGCGCTCCGGCACCGCAGAAATCCCCGGACCAAGGACCGTCTCTGCCTGCTCTGATGTCCCTTCTGTAGATACAGGTGGGAAATCTGCACTGGAGCCCTCCAGAGGATCCTCCATGCCAGCACCCACAGCAGAACAAGTGGCACAGACTCGGGCTTCCAAATTACTACTTCTACGAATGCCACAGACCAGACACCGAGGACTAGGCGGCATGGCTATGCACACAGCCCTTTGCCAGCAAAGCAGGAACACCTTGCTGAAGCAAACAGAGCAGAAAAAAAAATCGCGATTTTAAAAGTGCTCAAAAACGCTCCAAATTGCAGGATTAGATAGAGCTGGAGTCAATTAGCTGATATCTGACCAAGAAATGCAAAAACGAAGCTCCTATCCCTAAAAAAAAACACGAAGAAAAACAACTTTGAAAAAAAATCCAAAATGGCCGCCGGACCCGATCCCGCCAAAAAAAGGACCAGAAAAAAAAAACCCAAAAGGTCTAAAACACTCCCCAGAGCTGATTCCAGGCCACCCCAAGGCCTCCAACCACTGCCTTTTAGAAAGAAAAAGCTTCAAACTCTACTCACCCACACACAGGAGTGGAGGGGGGGGGGTCAAAACACAGAGTGCTGTCCAGCGTGCCTTTCACAAGCTCTGAGTAGCAGTTATCAGAGTCAATAACAGAGTAATAACCGCTCAGGGCAGCTCGGGGAACCCCTAAATCAGTCAGGGGACCCTCAGAGCCTACTGCTGTATTCAATTACTGCCTGTAATTGTCTTCAACCTTCTCCTCACCCACCAAGGGGGTTCGGTAGAAAGGAGACCTGTGTCCTGTGCAGCTCCCCTGCTTGTTTGACCTATGGGGAGACTGACAGAGAGAGACAGAGAGAAAAAAACAGATTAGAGAAAGACAGAAGGGACACAGTCAAAGATTTCCTCCACAGCAGCAGCCCAGCACCTAAATCTAGAAAATAATAAAACACTAAAGCTCTGCTTATTTGTTCCTAAGGAGCCCAGTTCTGGGCTCTGACTTCCAAGCTGCTTGGAGACTGAGATACTGATGTGTGGGCGGTTCTTGGGGCTGCATATAGCTGGATGATCAAAGAGATGAAGATGTTCAGTCTCCAAAGCTGCTGGTGGAGGTTCACAACTCTCTATGGTTCCGGGACTGGACTAGAGGGACGCTAAGGAAAAGCAATTACAGATTCTAACCCAAAGAGTCACAAGCATCTGATGATGAATGATCAGAAACCCTGTAGGTGCTGGGTTTGCTGAGCCTGGTGAGAGGTTGGATGCTTTAGACCAGGACGATGCTTTCCCTGTTGGGGAACATCTGTATGATGGGCAAGTGATGAATAAAAACGTCTTCTCCTGTGGGGAGAAAGAGTGGTAGGACAGTTTCTACGTGCTGAAACAGAGGAAGGGGTAGAAAAACCCTTAGAAATAGGTAAATCAGTGGACAACTGAGTAACCTGACGTAAAGACTCCTTGTTGAAAAGATTTTCTCCAGTGCAAGGAGTATGTCCCAGCCTTTGTTGTGCCCATTTGTCCAAGTCTGAAGCTTGGAGCCAGGCTCTACGTCGTGCCCCTATAGCTATAGCAGAAGTCCTGCTAACAGACTCAAAAGAGTCTAGGGAAGCACGAGAAAGAAACAGAGATATTCTGGATATGCTTAAGCAGTGAGGAATATTCTGCACTCCTGGAATCTGAAAGGAAAGGAGACAAAAGATGTAATTGCTTTGTGACCTCCTCAAGAGAAAGACTCATATAGAATATATATGAGAGAATTGTTGCAGAAAGCATAGATGTCTGGAAGGTTTGACGTCCAAAGTCATCTAGTGTTTTAGACTCACGACCTGGCGGATAGGAAGAGTGCCTTTTTTTACTCTTTACCCGCCTCATTGCTGATTCCACTACTATGGAATGATGAGGAAGTTGAGTCTTTTGAAACCCTGGAGTTGGGGGCACCTGATATAAGAGATCAGTTGCCCTGGGAGGTGGGGGTACTCTGAAAGGTGTTTCCCACATTCCTAGGAGGAGATCCTGCAAGGAATGATGCAAAGGGAGCATTATGTTCCCCTTTTCTTTGGTAGAAAAAGAGTCTTGTGCAGGATCATGTCCTGGGATAGGGATGGCAAGAAATCTCGCTATATTTATTTTTATTTATTTATTTATTTAGCTATTTCTTCTATACCGCCCCTTCCAGAGATCAGGGGCGGTTTACATGGAACAAGTAAACAAATTTGTATACTAATGTATACATTACATGGAACAGAGATTTTTTTAACTTTATACAGATAATAGTTATTAACAGAGATTTATAACATTGTAACTTTATACAAATAACTGTGCATTAATTGTCAAAACTATTTACATTTTATATACATTAATAAGTTATATATCCAATATATCCAGGAGGAAACTCTCTTGGACAGGGTAGATTTAAAGAACTAGCCTGAACATCCACAGAGGTATCCAAATATATAGGAATAGAAGATCCTGCACAGTGAAGTGTGGAAAAGAAAAAATTTTTCAAGAAAAGAAAAGAAAACACCGGCGGTACCAGCCGCGACCACAAGAAAACTAAAAATAAAAACAAGAATTTTCTGTGGTGACAGGACGACGTCCTGCCGGCTCCGCGGAAAAACGAAAACTGAGGAGAGGCAGTTGGGAAAGGCGGGAAGGCAGCGCGCAGGCGTGCTGGGATGCTTCCAAAAGCTCTTGATTGGACGCTGGGAAGCGTTCACGCACAGACTCCGTTGGTACAGACGTACCCATATGTGAAGACTCATTCCTGCTTGTTCCTGGAGATAGTCCTTTACTCTCAAATGTAAAGGATATGCAATCTGCAATCCATTTAGATAAAGTTCTTTTGGAAACTGGAAGTCCCCAAATGACTACAGTCAAAAGCAACAAAAAGCTGAGAAGATTTTCTATGCTGCTTAGTTCTTTGAAGATAAAAGGCTAAGGCCCTTTTACAATCCAAAGTGTGAAGATTCCTTTCTGCACTGGAGGCATGAGGCCCAGGGAAGATATAGGAAGATAAACCGACTGGTTTAGATGAAAAGGCGAAACCACCTTTGGCATAAAGTGAGGGTGAGTCCTGAGGACTACTTTATCATGGTGGAAAAGGAGGTTCAGCCACTAAAGCATGCAGTTCACTAAGCGTCTTGCAGAAGTGATAGCAATTAGAAAAATTACTTTCCATGAAAGAAACTTTAAGGTTGTAGTGGCTAAGAGTTCAAAGGGCGGTTTCATGAGCTGCCCGAGAACAAGATTTAGATCCCATGCCACCAGTGGTGATTTAATGGGAGGTTTTGTTAAGAGTAGGCCTCTCATGAACTTTGATACAAGTGGATGAGAGGAAATAGGTTGTCCATCAAAAGGTTTGTGAAAAGCAGCAACAGCACTAAGATGGACTCTCACTGAATTGGTCTTAAGACCAGAAGTGGATAGTTGGAGGAGATACTCTAGTAGCGACTCCACAGGTACCAAAAGGGGGTTGTCCCTTTTGTGAACACCAGACAGAGAATCTTTTCCACTTAAAAGCGTAGGAACGCCTTGTGGAAGGTTTTCTGGAAGCCAGAAGGATATCTTTTACCTGCTGAGAGAGGTTGATATCCAAGAAATCTAGGCTTTCAGTAACCAAGCAATGAGATGCAGGGACTGGGGATTCGCATGCAGTAAGGATCCATCCGCCTGGGAAAGGAGATTTATTTATTTATTTTATTTATTTACATTCACTTATATACCGCGCTATTCTGCATCAGTGCGGTTTACACTGAACAAACTGAAATTACATTGAACAGGGCATTATAACTTGGAGATAACTATTTTACAGGGAACATGGGCTATGGAGGGTTAAGTGGCTTGCCCAAGACCACAAGGAGCACCTGTGGGACTAGAAACCCCAGTCCTTCCAGCCCAAGGTTGCTGTCCTCTAGTGGGATTTGAACCCCCGACCTTCCGGCCTGAAGTATCTTGCCCCAACCACTAGGCCACTCCTCCACTCTAGATCAGGAGCATTTCCCAACTCTAGAGGAGTGGTTTGAGAGAGACGCAGAAGCAGAGGATACCACGTTTGCCGTGGCCAACGTGGAGCAATAAGTATCATACGACCTCTGTCTCTATGAAGTTTGAATAAAGTTTTGTGAATGAGGGTAATGGTTGGAGAAGTTATAGAGGAAGTCCTGACCCCAGTGGAGTAGGAAAGCATCCCTTGTCTGACAGTTGTGAGCCAGGATTCCAGAACAGAATCGGGGAAGTTTGGCATTCTGTGGACTTGCAAAGAGGTCTACATCTGGGGTTCCCCAGATTTGAAACACTCGAGCAAGGTGGTCTGAGTGGAGAGACCACTCGTGTGGCAGCAGTATTCGACTGAGTTTGTCTGTCCATGAATTTTGAATGACTGGAAGGTATACCGCAAGAAGGTGGATTTGAAGCTCTCTGGCGAGGGCCCATAGTCGCAAAGCTTCGTTGCATAGTGACAGAGAGCCCGTTCCACCTTGCTTGTTCAGATGGAACATAGCTACCTGATTGTCGGTTTTGACCAGAACTGTCTTGTGGCTGAGATGGGCCTGAAATACTCAAATAGCATTGAAAATGGCGCTCAGCTCTAGGAGGTTTATGTGAAGAGAAGCCTCCTGTGGGGTCCAGAGACCCTGAGTTGAGAGATCTTGCAAGTGGACCCCCCAACCCAACTTGGACGCATCTGTTGTTAGGGTGGCTTGGCACAGAGGCTGCTGGAAAGGAAAGCCTACAAGGAGGTTTTCCAGTGATTGCCACCATTGCAGGGACGAAACTAGACGTTTGGAGTTTCTGATTTTGTCTGTAAGCTGCTCTGAGGCCTGTGTCCACTGAGAGGATAGGGTCCACTGGGCTGCTCGCATATGAAGTCGAGCATAGGGAACCACATGGACAGTGGATGCCATATGCCCCAGAAGCTGAAGCATCTCCCGAGCAGTCAGGAAGACTTTCATAGCTGCATGGGATGCCAGCTGTATTATACGTAGACAGCGTGGCTGTGGCAGGAAAGCTTTTGAATGCCGTGTGTCTAGGCGAGCCCCTATGAACTTGAGAGATTGAGAGGGGGTGAGATGAGATTTTGGGAGGTTTATGACCAATCCCAAGTATTGAAAGATTCTCATTGTTCAAGAAAGAGCAAAGCTAGCCTCTGGAGCTGTTGATGCTCGAATGAGCCAATTGTCTAATTAAGGGAAGACGAATATTCCTAGAGTTCTCAGAATTGCTGCTACCACTGCCATGCATTTTGTGAAGACTCTTGGGGCAGAAGCCAGACCGAAGGAAAGAACTCTGTATTAGAAGTGTCTTTCCTGGACCAAGAATCAAAGGAACTTCCTGTGATTTGCATGGATGAGAATATGCGTGTATTGTGAGAGATAGTGAGTGATAGCTACCTCATATGACCCTATTAGGCGGCTGCCTAGGGTGTTAAGATTTACGTTGCCTTTGATACAAAAAGAGTCTTGTAGTCAAGTGGTAAGGCAAAAATAATATTAGGGCTTTATTCCCTGCCCTGAGGGGATATTCCTGGGATACAACAAACAATATGAAACAAAAGAACTGTCGCACAGAAAAATATCTTCTTTCCTTTAGGCACCATCAGCTGGCTGCTTTGCACACGTTCAACATAAAGATACGATATCGTCAGATAAACAAATTGTACAATCCATGGGCACAGGGTCAGAATTATAGCTGCTGTTCTCCCACTGCATTAACTCAGAGTCACTTACGACTGCATATGGGTCACACTCTTCACAGCTGCTGTCTTCCTTAAAACTCTCCTGTGAGTCATGGGCTAGCTTTTCTAGAAAGGGCTCTTTAAATCCAGGGCTCTGAATGCCTGGTATATTAAAAGCTTTCTTCTGGCTTTCCCTTCTTTTCCACGCTGGTGGAATTACTGTGTAACTTTCAGTGTCAAAGTTACTTCTGGTGCCACGCCCTTGCCTTTCAAACCAAACAGAACTTCTTGCCTTTTCTTTAGCAAAGCTAGGTTCCCAACTCTTAGTTGTGGTTCTGTCTCTTATATCTGGGCTTCTGGCAGCTCTCTCCTGGGCTCTCCAACTACCAGGAATCCTAGCAGGGTCCTGGGCACGATGCTGGCTGTTTCCTGCTCTGCTGCCACACCTACTGCTTCCTTCCCTCGGTGGATTTCCTCCAGCATGACGTGTGTTCACTGGATGCTGGCTTAGTCCTCCCAGGTCGCTGCCCCTACTGGCCTTCCCTGGTTCTACCCTGCAGCTTTTATCATTGTTCTCTTTGCATGCTGCCTGGGTTTCTCAGAACAGGTGTTCCTGATTAGCCTTCCTGCTTCTAGCTACGTCAGGACTAGTGCAAGGACATTTTACTCTAATGCCTTTTTGCTTTTCTTGTGCTGAGTTTGTTTGCTACTCAGCTAATTCTACAAGTGCTGAGTTTGTCTGCTGCTCAGCTAATTCTACATGAGCTGGGTTTGTTTGCTGCTCAGCTAATTCTACATGAGATGAGTTTGTCTGTCGCTCAGCTAATTCTACATGAGCTGAGTTTGTTTGCTGCTCAGCTAATTCTACATGAGCTGAGTTTGTCTGCTGCCCAGCTGCTTCTAAGGTAAGTTCCTTACTTTCCCTTAACTCCATGGGCTCTGTGCCAGCTGCTGTGTCACAGTATGCATCTCTTAGATCTACAGAACATAGCCAGTCCTGACTCTGAAGGTACGGTAGGAGTATTCCGAGAGAAACCATTTTGAACTTTTCTCAGAACAGATATTTGTTTAATTCTCTGAGGTCCAGTATAGGTCTGTGTCCCCCTGTTTTCTTTGGAATAAGAAAATAGGGGGAGTAGAACCCCATACCCTGTTGGGATATGAGTACTTCTACGGCTCCTTGAGCGAGAAGTGATGTGGCCTCCTGCCACAAGAGGCCGGTGGCAGGAACCTGAGAATTGACTTGTTTGATTATTGTAGGCAGGAGCATGTTGAGAAAGTGAAGCTTGTACCCCAGTCGTACAATGGACAGAGTCCAGTTTTCTGATGTTATTTGTTGCTATCTTTTGGCAAAAATGGCATAACCTGCCTGGAATGGTTAAGAGTTCTGGTCCTTTCAGGGGCAGAATGACTAAATTCTCTAGTTAAGAGTCAAAGCCCCTGAGGAGGCTGAGTCTGCTGGGCCGCTTGAGCTCTTTGAGCTTGAGGCTTTCTTTGCTGTCTGTTCTGTTGTTGTCCCTTTTGGGGAACATGAACTGGACAGTGGCCCAAATGGGGGTATGATTGGTAAAACCTATTTTTCTTGTTGAAAAAGGGTTTCTTGAATGACTTTTTCTTTGCTGGGTTGGCTATAGACTTTTTGATAGTCTGTTCAAGGTAGTATTTTCAGATTCAAGCTGATTAGCCTTGTCCTGCCAGTCCTTGCCAAAGAGATTTTCTCCTGTACAAGGAATGTTTCCCAGTTTGTCTTGCACCCACTGCTCTAAGTCTGATGCCTGACGCCAGGCAATACGACGTGCACCTATGGAGATTGCTTTGAATGCATAAGCAGAACCTCTGCTATCAAAGGTTGCACGGTTTATGAATTTAGAGACATTCTGGGTGTGCTTGAACAGGGTAAGGAAAACTTCCCTTTTGTCCTCAGACATATTAGGGCTCATGAGCTCTAAGTCACGTGCAACTTCTTCCAGGAACATACCGATATAAAGAATGTAGGAACTGATCTTGGCTGATAACATGGAGGAGTGGAAGCATCAACGCCCAAAGGCATTGAGTGTCCTCGATTCCTGGCCTGGAGGATTAGAAGAATGTGTTTTAGCACTCTTAAATTTAGGTATGGCTGATTCCACTACCATTGAATGGTGTGGTAACTGAGTCATTTGAAAGCAAGGACAGCTTGGTACTCGGTACATGGTATCGAGGCATCGGGAATGTGGAGACACCGTTAAAGGAGTTTCCCACATCCTTAGCATAAGATCATGTAAGATCTTGTGAATGGGAAGCATAGCTGCTTCCTTAGGAGCCATGGGATATTGTAGAATTCTCAATTCTTCTGCCCTAGGTTCCTTTTCTGGAATCACCATGATTGAAAGACCTTTGGCTAAATCATGTATGAAATCCTGGAAAGACATGTCTTCTGGAGGCGACATTCTGCGTTGAGGAGAAGGAGTTGGATCCTCTGGTAGGATTGCTCTAGCAACGGTAGAGTCATCAGAATCATCGGAATCGGAAGATTCAAAGTATCTCGGTGACCGGTGTTCGTGCAACACTCGGTACCGGTACCGCTCGAAGTCGGTATCGGGGTGTCTTGGTACCGGTCCTTCGATGCCTGAGATAGATTCGAGCCTCGGCATGGGTGGAAGCATACCCGCCGAGGCAGGTGCACTCGGTACCGGCACCGATGTCGGTACCGATACCTGTGGAACCGTCTGAAGCGGTCTTAGCAGTACCGAAGCTGCTAAGAGGGTCGCTAGACTGTGTTTGAAAGCGAGGATTCTCTTATCCATCGCTCCTTCCGATGCCTGGGTATCGGTACTGGAGAAAGCGGCCACGACCGCAGAACATGGCACCAGTAGTTCTGCAGAGGTGAAAACCTCTGGAACATCCTGGAGCCCCGTAAATGCTTTGGAGACTGAATACTCCAGCCAGGGCTGTTTTGCCGGTGAACTTTCCTTGAGGGCAACGCCAGTGGCATCTCGATGCTTAGGAGATCTACCCTTTGAGGACCGGCCAGTCTTGGACTTAAGTTTAGTTACCTGAGATCCATGGGAGGAAGACGAAGCTCTGGAAGACGCCGATGCAACTGACATCGTATCTGCGGCAAAAAGGGTACCGAGTTTTGCAGCTCTATTCTGCAGGCCCCTCTTGGTCATCTTTCTGCAGGAGAGACACTCCAATGGACAATGTTCAGGACCTAAACATTTAAGACACCAATCATGGGTGTTGGTGACGGATATAGTACTGCCACAGTTAGAACATTTCTTGAAACCACTAGCTGGCTTCTCCATGTTTGAAGAAAAGCGGGCATAGTGCCCAAAATGGCACCTAGCACCGAAAGGGGAGAGGCCCCTGAAAGAAAAAAATCTTTTAGAAAGCTAGGAGGTTTTTTTTGAAAAAGAAGAAAAGAGAACTGGCGGTACCAGTAGGCATCGAGTGAAGGCAGATGCGACCACAAAAAACAAAAGAATAAGAATACATTTTCTGTGGTGACAGGGTACACGTCCTGTTGGCTCCGTGGAAAACGAAGAACTGAAGGGAGAGAGGTAGAAAGGCGGGAAGGCAGCACGTAGGCGCTGTGGGATGCTCCCAAAAGCTTTCCTATTGGACGATGGGGAGCATTCCCATGCAGGCTCCGTCGGTACCGACGATACCATATGGGAAGACTACATTCCTGCTTGTTCCTGGAGATCACCTGTTACAGGTGAGTAACTATGCTTTCTCTGGGAACAAGCAGGAAGTCAGTCCTCACATATGGGATTCCCCAGCTACAGGCTACCATGAACCTATACCCGAAAACAAAAAGGCTCCCTCAGCGAGAGCTGCAAGCAGCCGTAATGAAACTCTAACCAGGGAAGTAGCTTTCCCGTAGCCTGAACACAGAGGGGTCGGAGGGCAGGAGCTGCCTAGACCTCAGGTTATGGAGCACAGCCTAGCTGAAGGCACTTTCCCGTCGGGACTCCCTATCCAGGCAGTAATGAGCCGCAAAGGTCTGACCCGAAGACCAGGTGGCGGCCCAGCAGATGTCCGCCAAAGGAACACAACACAGGTGAACCACTGATGCTGCCATGGCCCTGACCCTATGAGCCGTAACACGTCCCTCCAGCGGAAGCCCCACTGCCTCATAAGTCCGGGCAATACAGTCCGCCACCCAAGTGGACAACGTATGCTTTGTCACCGCCTTCCCCAGTTTACTGGGGTCATAGGAAACAAAAATCTGAGAGGCTTTCCGGTGAGTTTGCGTATGCTGGATGTAGGACAGGGACCTCTTACAGTCCAGGGTATGGAGGACTGCCTCTGCCCGACTGGCATGCAGACTGGGAAAGAAGGTAGAAAGAACCACCTCCTGGTTGAGGTGAAACGAGGAGACCACCTTCTGGAGGAACTTGGGGTGTGCGCGCAGCACCACCCTGTTCTTGTAGAACCTGGTAGAAGGCCCTGCTGCCTCTGCTGAGAATATTGAGGCTGATAGGCAGCAGAAGGCAGGTAAGAAGGATAGTATCTCTTCTTTTTAGAATAGAAAGATCTCTTGGGAACTGCCTTCCTCTTGGATAGGTCAGCTGTTTTCTTGAAAAGGCATTTTAGGTGAGATCATCTGTCTCAATCTCTCCTGTTTTTTCCCTCCAATCCTTGCCAAAAAGGTTTTCTCCAGTACATGGGATATTGGCCAGTTTATCCTGGACCCACTGCTCTAGATCTGATGCCTGTAACCAGGCCATTCTGCGAGTCCCAATGCAGACAGCTGAAAGCCCTGCTTGTTGATTCAAAGGTATCAAAAGAGGCAGTGGTAAGAAACAGAAGTGTTCTGGCCCTGTTTGATAAGTGTCTGGAATGCACCCCGCTTATCCTCAGGAAACAGGTGGTGAAAGTACCCAGATCCCTGGTGACATCCTTCAGAAATATGCCCATGTACAGCATGCAAGAGTTTATTCTGCAGGCCAACATGCATGCTTGGAAGCACCGTTGCCAAAAGGTATAAAGTATCCTCGAACTTCTGCCAGGTGGCATGGATGAATGGTTCTTAGAGCTCTTTATTCAGCGCATCACTGATTCCACCACCATTGAGTGGTGGGGGAGCTGAAGTTTTTGGAAGCCTGGGCATTCTGGTACTCGGAACATGGTATCGAGCCTTTGCTGACAGGGGAAATCGTGAGCAAGGCCTCCCACATTCGTAGCATAAGATCCTGCAGGATCCGATGCACTGGTAATGTAGCTGCCTCCTTAGACGTGGGATGGTATTGGAGTATCTCCAATTCCTCTACCCTCGGTTGCTTCTATGAGGTCTGAAAAGACATATCTTCTAGTGGGGAAAAATGCTGTTCCTGAGGCGGCGAAGGGTCCGAATGGATGTCTGGAAGTTCTCGAGAATCGAGTGATCCCTCGTCAGATTCTAAAGAAATGGAATCAGAGCCTGGTAGGAAATCAAAGTATCGACGATCTTGGGTTTGACCTCGATGCTTCATAGACATTGAAGATTGATGCTGATATCAATGCTCGGAGGTATTGGAACCGAGAGCCATGGCAGTTTGAGTCTGTTGGATACCGAGGGTATCGTTCGGTTCCTACAAAGGTATTGGCCCGGGGGTTTCGACGATGCCTGTTTGAGGGTAGGCACTGGGGTCAATACTCCTGGCTGTGGGCTCGGTGCCAAAGCCTGCCCTCCTGGAGCTCTCAATGTTATCAGAACTGAGGCTGCCAGGAGTGCCACCAAACTCCTCTCGAGAGCCAGCATGTGTTTGGTCTAGGGAGATGGCTGATGTCTGGGTGGAATCACCCACGGGGCTCTGAGCCACCGTCCCAGAACATGGAACCAGTAGCTCTCCAGAGGTTAATGCCTCGGAGAAGAGATCCTCCCGTCGGGGCTGTCTGGCTGGCCGGTCTACATCGGAAGCACCCCTAGGAGAGTCACAATTTATTTATTTGGAAACTTTTGTATACTGTCCCTTCCAGAGATCCGGGGTGGTTTACATAGAACAAAGGAACCATAAATTGAACATTTTGAAACATTACAACTATCTACAGTTAAAACAGTTGAACATAGTAACTATTTACAACTTGATCCCAGCAATGTTTATGCTGGGACTGATCTCTGGTCTCGGTGTTCAATGCCGATGACTTGGAAGCAGCAAGAGATTTTGACTTACTTTAATGTTTGGACTCTGAAGAAACCTGAGACCAATGAGAGGAAGTCTATGCCCTCGATTAAGAGGAAGACACTGAAAGAGAGTCCAAGGCGAACAACGATTGGTACTGTCTGGCTCGTTTCTTCAGGCCTCTCTTTGTCATTTTCTGGCACAAAGGACAATAATTGGATTGATGTTCTGGGCCCAAACATTTTAGACACCTGTCATGTTAATCAGTGACTGATATGGTACCAGCACACTTGGTACATTTTTTAAAGACACTAGTTGGCTTTTCCATGCCTCCAAATGTTGTCTTCGAGATTGAAGATAAGGCTATGGAGGTCTAGAAGCCTAGTTTTGCGTGAAAACCATGTTGAAAATGAAGAGGAAAGAAATATAAAAATATGTAAAAGAAAAAATTATAGGGACCGGTGTCAGCTTCGACGGAACCAAAGGCAGAAGCACAATGTTCCACAAAAAAAAGAGACGTTTTTTGGCGGTGACAGGATGATACGTCCTTGGCTCTGTGGAAAATGAAGAACTGAGGAGAGGAATTGGGAAGGCAGATACACAGGCATAGTGGAATGCTCCCAAAGACTTTCCTATTGGACGCTGGGGAGCATTCCCGCGCGGGAGCACCCTGTACTGAAAGCGTCTTACCCCCAACTACGAACTGCAGGTACTGTCTGTGGTTGGGATGGATGAGGATGTGGGTATAAGCATCCCTGAGGTCTAAGGAGCATAGCCAGTCTCCCTGCTGAAGGTATGGCAGCAATGTTCCAAGGGAGAGCATCTTGAACTTCTCCCTCACAAGGAATTTGTTGAGGTTGCGCAGGTCGAGGATGGGCCTTAGGCCCCCTGTCCTCTTTGGCAAGAGAAAGTATCTGGAGTAGAACCCCTTGCCCTTGAGGTGGTGGGGCACCGGTTCCACCTCTTTGTCCTCGAGAAGACCTGCCAACTCCTTCAGAAGACAGTCCCGGTGGAGGGGACACTTGAGCGGCTCTCCCGGGAAATAAGGGGGAGGTGTCTGAGTCAGGTAGAGGAGGTAACCCTCCTTGACTATCCTTAATGCCCAGGAATCTGTTGTGATGGTCACCCACCTCTGGGCACAGAGGGCCAGACGTCCCCCTGTGGGCTGCTGATCTCCTTGGGGTAGAGAGGCTATGATCAAGGGGTCAAAAAGTCCCCCCTGGCTGTGCCGTAGCCTGGGGTTTTGGAGCCTTCTACTTACGTGGGCCATGCCCATGTCCCTTGGCCTGCTGACCCTGTTGGGGAGCTGGGGAGGCCTGATAAGGTGGGTAGTTTATGTAAGCAGCTTCCTAACTCAGGTAGAAGGTTTTTTTATCGAAGCCCTTCTGTTAGGGAGGAGCAGCAGTCTTTTTAGAGAGTGTGGTCCTCGTCATGAACTCGGTCTCCAGCTCAGCAGCCTTGTCGGTCATAGATTTGCCATAGAGGTTCTCTCCTTGGCAGGGGACATCGATCAATTTGCCCTGAACCCACTGCTCGAGGTCGGACGACTGTAGCCAAGCTTGGCAGTGTGCACTGATGCCAGCCTCCACTACTCAAGCCACTGACTCAAACCCATCATAGGCCACCCGAGAGATGAATTTGGAGCATTCACAGACTGCTTTGACCAGGTTCTTGAACCACTGCAAAGGTTCCTCGGAGAGACCAGGTCTCTCAAATACATGCCCATGTACAGCTGGTAAGCCTGGATGCGGCTGATGAGCATTGAACCCTGGTAGCACTTTCTGACGAGGGTGTACAGTGCGGGCCTCCCTGGCCAAGGGGCACCGAGGAGTGCGTCTTTTGGCTTTTCAGCTGATGCATGGCCGACTCCACCACCATGAAGTTATGTGGCAGCTGTGACTTTTGGAAGCCCGGGCTCCAGCGGACTCAATACATCGAGTCAAGCCGCTTGCTCACCACTGGCACCAAAGCCAGTGTCTCCCACATTTAGAGCAACAGCCATTCCAGGATGGGAGGGATGGGCACTGTGAGCAATTCCTGTGGAGGAGCCTCATATTGGAGGATTTCCAGCTCATCCGCCCGAATGTCCTCCTCCGGCACGGTCAAGAATGCCAGGGCCTTAGACATGTCCTTGACAAAATCAAGGAAACCCATATTCTTGGGCGGGGACTGCTGTTGAGGCTCCGAGACAGAAGACTCAGATGGGACGTCACGGTGGCAATGGATATCGAAGGATTCCTCGTCCTCCTCTCCCCACTCAGAGTAGTCAGTCGAGGACTTGTAGGAGGGCTGCTCCGCGTGCCTCGGGGCCCCTGATGCCCTGCGGTCAGTGCCCGGTAAACTCACCGGGGATGATCATGGTCCCGTCGAGCGGGACTCGGATCATGACCTCAGCCGAGGAGCGACTCGAGGCCTAGGGAACTCAAGGATCGGCTCGGCTTCTGGGGACATCTTGGACGTCGAGGGCCCAGTGGTCGGGGCGGATGAAACGGTCGTGCCAGACAAAAGTGCCTGCTGCTGGTCCATGAAGGCAGAAAAACTGCGCTCCAGGGCTGCCATTCTAGACTCCAGACCAGAAGGCTCCACAGCCTTCAATACGGACACCAAGGGACTTGGGCCCGACGCCGGCTCCCCCGAAGATGAATCCTCAACGAGGATAGTGTCTGGGGACCGGGGACTGTCTGCGATCGGATCCTTCCGGGGGACCTTAGCAGGCCACTCCTTCTCAGAAGCCTTGGAAGAACTTCTCGGACTGTGGAACCGGGGCGCACCCGGCTGGTCGGAACAGTCCAAGGACACCGCCTTCGAGGGTTTCTTCTCCTTCCTGGGTTCTCTCTAGGGAGACCCCAACGAGGTTCAGGTTCGGAAGGCTCCACCCACGATGTCGGGGCCTCAGATGAGGCCCTGATCTTCGGAGGCACCAGGGACTTGGGGAAAAAGTTATCATGCTGCTGCTGGTGGCTCGAGGGCCTCGTGTGTGTCGGTCAAAGACATAATTTTGGAGCACCGATCACACTTCTTAAAGCCACTGGTAGCCATGGGGGAAAAAAGTACCCCTGTGAGGTCAAAGACTCTCTGGGCTGCCAGTGGAAGAAAAAGGCGCAGGAAAAGAACAAAAAAACCCTTACAAAAATAGACTGAGCTCGACGCTGAGGCAATGAGGTCAGTAGTCGGGAAGAGTAACGGAGCGATACCGGAGGAGAGTATGAAATTCGGAGAGAAAAATCAACTTTTTCCAGGGACAAGCCAGAGGAACGTCTGAAGGGCTCCGCTGAAAAAAGGAGACTGAGCAAGATGGCACCTTTGGGCAGGAAGGGGACCACACATGCGTGGTGGCATCTCCCAAAGGCTTTCTTTGTCGGTGCTGACGTCACCCATATGTGAGTACTGACTTCCTGCTTGTTCCCGGAGAAAAAAGAATTATTTCAGGTTACATGTTCATAGGCATTTTGTAGCGTCCAGCTCTAATCTGTTCCATTAACCACAAAAAAGTTTTTTTTTTCTTTAATTTAGCAAGGACCTGTCCAATAGAAAGCCCCAGGCGAAATAAAACAACAAATAATTAAAATATGAGTAAACATTATTTTGCCTGGTTAGTTATTTCACAGACACAATGATTTAGAAACCTGTGTTGTTTCTAAACAGGGTAGCCCCTGTCAATGACAGATACATGTCTGATGATACCAGCAACACACAAAACAACTCCTACAGCTTTACATTTAAATTCTACTGTGCAGCAGACTTAAAACAGTATATAGCAGATATGAGATGGAAATCTTACAGTGGCCATAAACTATTTTTTTTATATATAGACTTATTGCCAGAAAAATACTCTAGGAACTTTAAAGTAATAAAGAACACATGTAAAAGTTAGATAGAAACATGTCACGAAGCGCATGTACAAAACTCTAGACATCAAACCTGAATAAGCCTGTAAAAGGTAATTACTTACCTGTAGCAGGTGTTCTCCATGGATAGCAGGAATAAGTCCTCACGTATGGATGATATCTCCAATGGAGCCCCGCATGGGAATGCTCCCCAGTTTCTATGGAAAGTTTCAGGGAGGCTCTACCACGCCTGCCGCCACCGCGGCATCATCTTCTCCAGTCTGATAGCAAAGCTGTAGCAGAATACAACTCCTTGGGGAGGTGGGAGGCCTCAAGAAGAATTATGGCAGAATGACTGATTGACTAAGATGGAAAGCCGATACCATCTTTGGAAGAATTCAAGGATGAATGCGCAGGACCACTCTTATGATGGAATCTGGTGTATGGCGGATGAGCTACTAGAGGCCTGGAGCTCACTTACCTGGCATATTGACATAACTGCCACCAGAAACAAGATTTTCCAGGTCAAAAACGTCATAGGGCCGGAGTCGAGCAGCTCAAAGGGAGTTAACATGAGCTATGCCAGAACCACACTGAGTTCCCAAGCTACCGCTGGGTGCTTGGAGGGAGGCTTTGAGAGAAGCAAACACGGCATGAATGAACCACTAAAGCAGTGGTTTTCAACCCAGTCCTCTGGGATGCCATCTGAAAGGGGAGATCCCTTAGCAGGTTCTGATGATCCAACCACCAGTGCAGGAACTGGACGAGTGGGCCGGTGACAGACACCCTGTCACAAAAGCAGCCTGTGGCCTGGTTCCAGTGAGTCCTCAGTATCCACTGAACCTGCCTTATTGAAAGACGAGTCATGGGTATGACGTGTTCGGTAGAGGCCATGTGGCCGAGCACGGTCAGCATCCCCACGAGCTGTTACTTAACAACTGCTGAGTATCTCGCACCAAGGTTGTCAATCTCTGGAGTCGGTGTAACATAAGAAGGCCTTCACTTGAGTCATGTCAAGGAGAGCCCCTATGAACTCCAGCTGTTGGGCAGGCTTAAGGTGGGGACTTTGGATGATTACAAACCCCAACAGCTCTAGCACCTGAGTGGTCAACTATGTTGATTGCTGGACTCTGTCCGGAGTGGTGCTTTTTATGAGCCTGTCATCTAGGTAAGAGAAGACAAAGACCACTAATGTTCTGAGATAGGCTGCTACCACTGCGAGCCATTTTGGGACAACTTGGGCGCCAAAGCCGGTCCAAAAGGTAGTACCGGGTACTGAAAATGCTGTTTTCCCAGGATGAATCGGAGATAACTCCTGCAAGCAGGATGGATTGGTACGTGGGTATCCACATCTTTCAGACCCAGGGAGTATAGCCATTCACCTTTCTGAAGATAAGGGAGCAGGATACCTAGAGATACCATCTTGAGAGTTTCTCACACCAGAAAGATGTTGAGGTTTCTGAGGTCAAGGATGGTCTGGAACCTCCCATCTTTTTGGGGACCAGAAAGTACCTGGAATAAAATCCTCACATGATCTGCTCCTGTGGCAAAGGCTCGATGGTGAGATCGGTCAGAAGGGCGGAGACTTCTCTCCAAAGCAGGTAGATGCAGAGGGTTCAGAGGATACGCCCTCGGGGGCAATGTGGCAGCAGCTCGATAAAGTGCAATATGTAACTGCTTTGGGCTATCTGTAGCACCCATGAGTCCTAAGTTATAAGTGGCCACCTATGGGCAAAAAGAGTGAACCTTCCCCCCACCGGAGTCGTCCCCTCTGTGGTCACTGGCAGATTGAGAAGCCTGTGTTTTCTGCTAGGAGTTGAGGACTAGGGAAGTACCTGTGTCTACATGTCTTTTTCTGGCCTCCACCTTGATACTCCTGCAATAGGCAGCTGGTTCGGACATACATCTCGAGAGCCTGGAGAGGGTAACATGCTGCTTCTTTTTTTACTTTTATTTATTTACGTTTTTTTTTTTTTTATACTGCCTTATCATTTCAGTCAAAGTGGTTGACAATGTAACTTAAACTTGGTAATGTACATTAAACAGGGACATTGATAACTTGAATTTTTCTGAGGCAATGGAGGGTTTAAGTGACTTGCCAAGGCCATATGGAGTGCTAAAGAGAATCAAACCCAAGTATCTTGGTTCCCAAGCCAGTGCTCTAACCATTAGGCTATTCCTCCACTCCACTTCTCTATGATTCCAGCCTTCTCCACTTGCTCCCCGGAGAGGTTCTCTCCCTGGCATGGCACTTACTACTACTACTGAGCATTTGTATAGCGCTACCAGTCATATGCAGCGCTGTACAGACTTGTAAGAGACAGTCCCTGCTTATCAGAGCTTACAATCTAGTCAAGGCAAAACACAGAAGATGTAGGCAGGGATAGAACTAGAGGAAAAAGGAGATCAGGTGAGTCAAGATCCAAAAGCAGCCGCGAAGAGGTGGGTTTTCAACTTGGATTTGAAGAGGGTTAGAGAGGGTGCCTGGCATACAGAATCAGGTAGTTTGTTCCAGGCGTAAGGTGCAGCAAGGTGAAAGGAGCGAAGTTTGGAATTAGCAGTAGAAGAGAAGGGCACAGATAGAAGTAGTTTGCTAGAAGAGTGGAGTTCCCGAGGGGGGTTGTAGGGAGAGATAAGAGAAGAAAGGTACTGAGGAGCCGCAGAGTGAACGCATTTATAGGTCAGCAGGAGAAGTTTGAACTGGATGCGGAAACGGATAGGGAGCCAATGAAGAGAAGAGGAGTAATATGGGCATGACGAGGCTGGCGGAAGATTAGTAGCGCAGCAGAATGTTGAACAGATTGAAGGGGAGAGAGATGAT
The DNA here is from genome assembly GCA_033557465.1 of Ichthyophis bannanicus. Classification (NCBI taxonomy): domain Eukaryota; kingdom Metazoa; phylum Chordata; class Amphibia; order Gymnophiona; family Ichthyophiidae; genus Ichthyophis; species Ichthyophis bannanicus. The sequence goes on from CM066033.1 coordinate 1,308,579,774, forward strand.
TCAAAGGGAGACCAGAAAGGAGTAGGTTACAGTAGTCAAGGCGGAAGGTGATTAAGGAGTGGACAAGCGTTTTAGTAGTGTGTTCAGAAAGGAAAGGGCGGATTTTGCTAATGTTATAGAGAAAGAAATGGCAGGTCTTAGCTATGAAATGGATATGTGTGGAAAAAGAGAGAAAGGAGTCAAAGACAACCCCCAGATTGTGGGCCGAGGAAACAGGAAGGAGTACAGAGTTATCCACAGAGACTGAGAAAGGAGGAAGAGGAGGGGAGATCTTAGGGGGAAAGATGTTCAATTTCAAGAGGCGGTGAGCCATCCAGGCAGCAATGTCAGAAAGGCAGGCAGAGATCCGGGTCTGGGTTGCCGGAGATATTTCAGGCGTAGAGAGGTAAATCTGGGAGTCGTCAGCATATAGATGGTACTGAAAGTCATGGGAAGAGATAAGCACAACAAGGGACTGGGTATAGAGAAAGAAAAGGAGCGGACCCAAGACAGATCCTTGGGGTACAACAACTGGGAGCGGGGTAGCAGAGGAGGAGGAGCCTCCAGAACACAAACTGAAAGAGCGATGGGAGAGATAGGAGGAGAACAAGGATAGTACAGAACCACTAAAACCAAGCAAGGACAGGATATCGAGGAGAAGGTTGTGGTCAACAGTTTCAAAAGCAGCAGAGAGGTCAAGAAGGATGAGGACAGAGTAAAGGCCCTTGGATTTTGCCAGGAACAAGTCACTGGAGACTTTGGCAAGAGCCGTTTCAGTAGAATGTAGAGGGTGAAAGCCAGACTGTAAGAGATCCAATAGGGCATTAGAGGAGAGGAAGTCGAGGCAGCGGCGGTGAACCGCACGTTCAGGTAGTTTAGAAATGAAGAGAAGGAGAGAGATGGGTCGATAATTAGAGGGACAGGTCGGGTCAAGTGAGGGTTTCTTGAGGAGAAGTGTGACCACAGCATGCTTGAAGTCTGCAGGGACTGTTGCAGTGGAAAGCAATAGGTTGAGAGAGATGGAAGGGACAATGGTGGAGGAGATGAGGCTTAGGAGACGGGCGGGGATAGGATCAGAGGAATAGGTGATGAGTTTGGAGGAAGAAAGAAGGTGTGCAGTTTCTTCTTCAGAGATCACAGGAAAGGAAGAGAGAGTAGCAGGGGTAGGGGGAGAGTTGGGAATGGAGGGGGGGAGGAGGGGAAATAGCTGATTTTGTGGGGAATTGGAGGGTGATCATGTGGATTTTGTCATGGAAATGGTCAGCCAGGGTTTGGGCAGAAAGGGAGGGAGGGATCAGAGGCAGAGGCACTTTGAGGAGAGAGCTGAGAGTAGTAAAGAGATGGCGAGGATCAGAGGCAAGAGAGTTAGTCAGAGGGACATAGTAGTCTTGTTTGGCAAGAGCTATGGCTGACTGGAAAGAGAAGCATGAATTTGAAGTGTAGAAAGTCTGCAGGGGAATGGGATTTGAGCCAAGCATGCTCAGCAGAACGAGCACAGGAACGTGGGTAGTGGATGAAAGCCAGGGCTGGGGTGCAGAATGTCTCATAGGACGTGGGATGGGCGGAGCGAGAGCATCCAGAACCGAGGACAGTGCAGCATTATAGGAAGTTACTGCTTCGTCAACAGGCTTAGATGACATAGTGGAAGAAAGATGAAGAAATGGTAGGAGAGAGAGCCAAGGGATCAATAGCATGAAGATTTCTAAATAGGTTGGAGGAGGCAGGACGAGGCTGGGGCAGTGGGTGATGAAGATTAATGCTTAAGAGGTGATGGTCAGATAAGGGAAGAACTGAGCTACAGAGGTTCAAGGGTGAGCAACTCGAGAAGAATATCAGGTCAAGGCAGTGGCCATGCTGGTGAGTGCGGACAATGGAACAAAGTTGGAGGTCAAACGAGGAGGTAAGGGAGAGGAGCTTTAAAGCTTAAGGATCAGAGTGGTTATCGACATGGATGTTAAAATCCCCAAGAATAAGAGTGGGGGAAAGAGGAATACAGAAAGAAGGAAAGCCAAGAGCCAAAGTCAGTGAGAAAGGTGGAAGCAGACTTGTCAGGAGGTCGATAAATAACAGCTACCCTGAGAGGAAGTGGAGTGAAAAGGAGGATGGAGTGGACTTCAAAAGAGAGAAAGGAGTGAGGAGGCTGCTACCACTACAGACTCATACTGTCTGACTTACACTGTTGCCTGATCTACCTGCACTATTATACTGCACTGTTTAACGCGCACTGTATTCTGCACTGTTTGACTTGCACTGTTGCCACTGTTGGCTGTTTTTACCTGCACTGTTTGACTTGCAGTATTTGTTCTTGTTCCGATTTGCACTATTGCTGACCGACCTGCACTATTGTCATGTTTCGTCCTACGACTGTGTACAATCTTTGATTCGTTCATAGTCTCATTAAACTTCCTGGTTATAGCAATCCAGCTACAGCCTCTGTGACTCTGTATATACCGCGCTGACAATAGTGCGGTATATAAGAAATTGTAATAAATAAATAATAATAAAATATAGATTTTCAGAACTATGGTCATGGCCTATCCTTTCGCAGGCTCTCCCTACTAACACATTCCATGACTCCCCACCTCATCCCTGCTCGGGAATCACCTATGTGTGGCTAACTCATAATGCTTGTCCATGGAGAAAGTGTGGTTACGTATCGTAATAGTGGTTCTCCGTGGACAGCAGTATGAGTCAGCCACGCCTTCTCGCCCTCCTCCCCTTGGTCGAGCCTGCCGGCTGGGTACACACTGAGACAGGAAGGGTCGGGACCGGACACAGGAAGGGGAAGGCTGGGAGCTCGGAGGAATTTAAAAAACAAACAAGAATTTGAATTCCTCTGAGCTATTGGGAGAGCTACTCCGGTCCCAGCGGATGACACATCCGGAAGCTTATTTTGTACCGACTGTTCCAGATTGGAAGACTGAAGCCAGGTGGTCTGTGGGCTTCAATGCCCATTGTTGCCATTCTGGAAACATCTTGAAGGTGTCTTAGGTCACCCGCACCATGAACTTCGAGCAGTCCTTGCCATGGCCCACCAGGACACGATGCTGCTCTAGTTTTACTGAGCGGAGGGAAGAGGAACTGGGACAACTCAGTGAGATCTTGTATGATGTCCCTCAAGAACATACTCATGAAGAGCTGGTAAGAGTGTATTCGATCTGCAAGCATGGATTTTTGGATGCACTTCCTTCCAAAGGAGTGAAAACTCTGTGCCTCCCTACCCAGGGGGCGTTAAGGAGTGGTGCGGAAGCTGAAGTTTCTAAAACTCAGGAGCTTTTTGAACCCTATATATCGAGTCTAGCCTTCTACTAACTGGTGGCACAGTGAGGGGATTCTCCCTCATTCTAAATGCACTGGCACAGTCACCGCTTACTTAGGGGTCAAGGAGAAGCGGAGGATCTCCAACTCCTCTGCCCTGGGCCCATCCTCTGTCTCCAGTGAAAATGAAATGGCCTTGCCCATATCCCTTACGAAATCCTGGAAGGACATGTCCTCCGAAGACTTCCACCATTTGTTCAGAGGGGAGGGGTCTGACAGGAGCTCAGGAGAGCTGCTCTCAGACAGGTTCTTCGATTCCACATCAGTCACCCAGCCATCAGAATCAGACCCAGAGAGGAAGCTGAGTATCTCAGAGTCACTGCCTGGAACTCCCTCTTGCTTCAAGGGGCGTGTGAGCTTCTATGGGATCGATGATGGGCTTTCAAGGTTTTGCCAGGGCATCAGAACCCAAGACAGAGAGACAGAGATACCCCACTGACAACCAGCATAGAGTCTCTTTGATGCCCTGATGTTGATGCCTTCTCTGTGGGCAGAGCATGCGTCTCAAGGATCAGCTACCTGATGCTCGATGACGATGTCACGGGCACTGAGGCACTAGCCAGCTACTCCTATATAAGAACATAAGATATGCCATACTGGGTCAGACCAAGGTCCATCAAGCCCAGTATTCTGTTTCCAACAGTGGCCAATCCACGTCACATGTACCTAGCAGTCTTCCCAAGGGACACAGGTTCCACAATGCTTGTATTGGTTCAAGCATTGATATCCTGGGTCCCTTCTTAATAATGGTTTATGGACCTTTCCTCCAGGAACTTGTCCAAACCTTTTTTAAACCCAGCTACACTAACAGCATTTACTACATCCTCCGGTAACAAATTCCAGAGTTTGATTACACGTTGAGTGAAAAAATATTTTCTTTTATTAGTCTTAAATACTTTACCCTGTAGCTTCATTGCATGTCCCCTAGTCTTTCTATATTCTGATAAGGTAAACAATTGATCTACGTTTACCCGTTCCACTCCGTTCATTAATTTATAGACTTCTATCATATCACCCCTCAGCCGTCTCTTTTCCAGGTTAAAGAGCCTTAACCTTTTTAGCCTTTCTTCATAGGAGTATCCTTCCATCCCCTTTACCATTTTGGTGGCTCTTCTCTGAACCTTTTCTAAAATCACTATATCCTTTTTAAGATACGGCGACCAGAATTGCACACAATATTCAAGGTGCGATCTCACCATGGAACGATATAGAGGCATTATAATATCTTTTGTTTTATTTTCCATTCCTTTCCTTATCACACCTAGCATTCTATTTGCTCTCTTGGCCGCCGCTGCACACTGGGCCGAGGGTTTTAACATGGTATCCACAATGACGCCTAAATCTTTTTCCTGGGTGGTGGTTCCTAATGTGGAACCTTGCATCGTGTAACCATAGTTTGGGTTGTTCTTCCCTAGGTGCATAACCTTGCACTTGTCCACATTAAATTTCATCTGCCATTTTGATGCCCAGTCTTCCAATTTATCAAGATCCTCTTGCAATTTTCCACAATCCTCTTGGGTTTTAACAACTTTAAATAGTTTTGTGTCATCTGCAAATTTGATAACCTCACTCATTATTCCACTTTCCAGGTCATTTATGAATATGTCAAAAAGCAGCGGACCCAGCACAGATCCCTGGGGTACACCACTATTCACCTTTCTCCATTGGGAAAATTGGCCATTTAGCCCTATCCTCTGCTTTCTATCTTTTAACCAGTTCCTAATCCACAATAGTACACTGCCTCCTATCCCATGACTCTTTAGTTTTGCCAAAAGTCTCTGATGAGGGACCTTGTCAAAGGCTTTCTGAAAGTCCAGATACACAATATCAACCGACTCACTTTTGTCCACCTGATTATTCACTCCTTCAAAAAAACATAACAGATTAGTAAGACAAGATCTTCCTTGTCTAAAGCCATGTTGGCTGTCTCCCATTAGGTCATGACTATCTACATGCTGAGTAATTTTATTCTTTATGATGGTTTCTACCATTTTTCCCGGTACTGATGTCTGTAGTTTCCCGGATCACCCTTGGAACCCTTTTTAAAAATTGATGTTACATTGGCAATCCTCCAATCTTCAGGCATTAGAGATGATCTTAATGATAGTTCACAGATTACCAATAGCAGGTCTGCAATCTCATATTTCAGTTCTTTCAACACCCTTGGATGTATACCATCCCGGCCCAGGTGATTTGCTACTCTTCAGTTTATCTAATAGTTGTAATACATCTTCCCGATGTATCGATATTTCCTTCAATTCTTCCACACCTTTAAATACCACTTCAGTCATGGGTAACATCCCTAAATCTTCCTCAGTAAAGACTGAAGCAAAGAATTCATTCAGTCTCTCTGCTATCGCCTTGTCACCTCTTAGTGCTCCTTTAACCCCTATATCATCTAATGGACCAACTGACTCTCTCACAGGTTTTTTGCTACGAATGTACTTGAAAAGGTCTTTACTTCGCGTTTTTGCTTCCGCAACAAGCTTCTTCTCAAATTCTCCCTTTGCCTGCCTTATCAATGCCTTGCATTTGACTTGCCTTGTGCTCTTTCCAGGTTTCGTCGTTTGGCTCTTTTTTCCTCTAGGAATGATGTGATGCGGACCTCAAATGCCTGAAGGTGCTCCTTCATGGCTGCTGATTCCAAAGGCCTGAGTAGCTTTGATCAATGTTTCTGGCATCTGTGAAGGGATATTAGCATGACCTTGTTTTTGGAAGACTGACAGTGTCCCTCCGAAATTCTGGAGGATGAGCAGTCCCCTCTCCGGGGCACCTCAAAGCCCATTGCTCTTGACATCATGCCTGAAAGGGCTCCAATGCCGATGCACTTGGACCTTCACCCGCTGCTTGAATGGATCCCCCTTCGACACTGATTGAGACAGAATCCTTCATTGACACTGGGCGGAGACTGACCGATGACCAATGCTCTGAGGCTTTGCAGCTGCTCGGCTCCAATTGAGCCTGAGAACTCCTCAATGTCTATGCATCGTCGACAGATCACTGGGAAGTCATTGAGACCGATGCTGGTGATGAAGAGACAGAATCAGACCTTTGGCCAAAAAGAGTTTCTCTCTGTTTCTCCTGACCCTCCAGAACTGTCCTTGTTATCTGCAAATACATATTGCAAGGCAGTGGCTAGTGATCGGGAACCAGGCAGTGGCTAGTGATCGGGAACCAGGCACTGGAGGCACCAGTTGTGTCTGTTGTTGACAGACATGGTCCTAGCACACCTGGTGCACTTCTAAAACCTGATGGCTGGTTTTTGGGACATGTCCGAGAAGATGGCCGTGGCTAGATCAAACGGCTCAATGGTGACCATGGGTCTAGCTGAGCCAGAGGAAAGGAATCCCAGAAAAAATGATATCTTACCAAAAGCGCCGGAACAGATGAAGGAACACAACCGACAGAACTGCGACAGCAGGAAAGCATAGTTACTCACCTGTAACAGGTGATCTCCGGGAACAGCAGGAATTTAGTCTTCACATATGGGTATCGTCGGTACCGACGGAGCCTGCGCGGGAACGCTCCCCAGCGTCCAATTAGAAAGCTTTTGGGAGCATCCCACAGCGCCTGCGTGCTGCCTTCCACCCTTTCCCAACTGCCTCTCTCCAGTTGAGTTTAAAGCTGAGACAAAGAGAGAGAGAGGGAAAGAGAAAGAGAATAGATAGATACAACTCCTAGGGGAGGCGGGTGGGTTGTGAAGACTAAATTCCTGCTGTTCCCGGAGATCACCTGTTACAGGTGAGTAACTATGCTATCTCCAGGAACAAGCAGGAATGTAGTCTTCACATATGGGGACTCCCTAGCTTTAGATGCCAGGGAGAAGTTGTGTGCCCCAGAAGTTGTGTGTCACTGTGAAAGAGCTCCACTTTCCCCCATGGATCTCTGGCATCCAACAAGGGATTGTGGGTAGGAGTTGTTTAGGTATGGAACAGGTGTTGAAGAACAGCCTGACCAAATAAGGCGCCCCGGCGGGAGTCCTTGTCCAAGCAGTAATGGGCTGTGATGGTATGAACCGAGGCCCAAGTGGCTGCTCGGCAGATGTCGTTGATAGACACAGAGTGCAGGTGAGCCATTGAAGCTGCCATAGCTCTCACATTGTGAGCTGTGACATGACCCTCCAGAGGAAGGTTCTTACTCTGATAGGCAAAGGAAATACACTGAGCAATCCAGCTGGATAGTGTTCTCTTGGAGACCGTAAGTCCTAAATGAGAAGGATCAAAAGCAACAAAGAGTTGAGATGACTTTCTATGTTGCTGTGTTCTTTGCAAGTAAAGCACAGTTACTTACCTGTAACAGGTGATCTCTGGGAACAGCAGGAATAAGTCTTCACATATGGGTATCGTCGGTACCGACGGAGCCTGCGCGGGAACGCTCCCCAGCGTCCAAAAGGAAAGCTTTTGGGAGCATCCCACAGCGCCTGCGCACTGCCTTCCCGCCTTTCCTAACCGCCTCTCTCCAGTTCGAGTTTTAAAGCTGAGACAAAGAGAGAGAGGAAAGGAAAGATAGATAGAGAGATACAACTCCTAGGGGAGGTGGGTGGGTTGTGAAGACTTATTCCTGCTGTTCCCAGAGTCACCTGTTACAGGTAAGTAACTGTGCTATCTCCAGGAACAAGCAGGAATGAACCTTCACATATGGGGACTCCCCAGCTAGAGATGCCTGGGAGATCACCCAGGTTGTGAGTCCCTGGGAAGGGCTCTACCTCCACCTATGAATCTCAGGCATCCAGTCAGGGATGGAGGGTAGGAGTTGATTAGGTATGGAACAGGTATTTTAGAACAGCCTGACCAAAAAGGCATCCCGGCGGGAGTCCTTGTCCAAGCAGTAATGGGCTGTAAAGGTATGAACCGAGGCCCAGGTGGCCGCTCGACAGATTTGGTCGATGGACACAGCGTTTAGATCAGCCATAGAGGCTGCCATGGCTCTCACATTGTGAGCTGTGACATGGCCCTCAAGAGAAAGATTCTTACTCTGGTAGGCGAAAGAAATACACTGAGCAATCCAATTGGACAGAGTTCTCTTAGAGACTGGAAGTCCTAAATGAGAGGGATCAAAAGCAACAAAAAGTTGAGAGGACTTTCTATGTTGCTGTGTCCTTTGTAAGTAGAAAGCAAGTGCTCTTTTACAATCCAGGGTATGAAGATTCCTCTCTGCACTTGATGCGTGAGGTCCTGGAAAAAAGACAGGTAAATACACCTCCTGGTTCAGATGAAAAGGTGAGACCACTTTGGGCATAAAGTGTGGATTAGTTCTGAGGACTACCTTGTCATGATGGAACCTTGTATAAGGAGGATTAGCCACTAAGGCTTGCAACTCACTGATACGGCGAGCTGAGGTGACTGCAATGAGAAAAATAACCTTCCAGGAAAGGAATTTCAAGGAGGTAGTGGCTAAGGGTTCAAAGGGTGGCTTCATAAGCTGGCCAAGAACCAGATTCAAGTCCCATGCCACTGGAGGTGGTCTAATGGGAGGTTTAGTCAAAAGAAGGCCTCTCATGAATCTTGCTATCAGCGGATGAGAGGAAATAGGATGTCCATTGACAGGCTTAAGGAATGCTGCAATAGCACTCAAATGGACTCTTACTGAATTTGTTTTAAGGCCTGCATGGGATAAATGTAGCAAATACTCTAGTAAAGAATTCAGAGGTATTGCAAGAGGGTTAAGACCCTTCTCTGCACACCAAATGGTAAACCTTTTCCAGTTAAAAGCATAGGAACGTCTGGTGGAAAGCTTTCTGGAAGCATGAAGGATATCCTTCACTTGCTGAGAAAGGTGTAAATCCTGAAGGTCTAAGCCTTCAGCAACCAGGCCCTGAGATGAAGAGACTGGGGATTTGGGTGCCACAACGTTCCCTCCTCTTGGGAGAGGAGATCTGGAGCAGACCCCAAGTCCAGGGAGGGAGCTTGAGAGAGATGCAGAAGTAGAGGGTACCACACTTGGCGTGGCCAACGTGGTGCTATGAGGATCATAGACCCCCTGTCTCTCTGAAGCTTGGACAGTGTCTTGGGAATGAGGGGAATAGGTGGAAAGGCATAGAAGAAGCCTTGCCCCCAATGAAGGAGGAAGGCATCCCTGGCCTGAACTCCCTGACACGGAATCCTGGAACAGAACCGGGGAAGTTTGGCATTCCACGGACTTACCAACAGGTCTATGTCTGGGGTTCCCCAAATTCGAAAGATCTTGGCTATCTCGTCCCCATGGAGGGACCATTCGTGTGGAAGCAGAACTCAACTGAGTCTGTCTGCCCAAGAGTTTTGAACCCCTGGAAGATATACTGCCATGAGATGGATTTGATGCTCTCTGGCGAAGGCCCACAATCTCAGAGCTTCATTGCAAAGCGACAGAGAGCCAGTCCCCCCCTGCTTGTTCACGTAGAACATGGCTACTTGGTTGTCCGTGTGGATGAGGATTGATTTGTAGCTGAGCAGGGTGTGGAAGACTCTGAGAGCCAGGAAGATTGCTCTGAGCTCTAAGAGGTTGATATGTAGAGATGTCTCCTGTGGAGACCAGATGCCTTGGGTGGAGAGATCTTGTAGATGAGCTCCCCAACCTTTTGGAGAGGCATCTGTTGTAAGGGTTGCTTGGGGTAATACCTGTTGAAAGGGGGACCCCCAGCAACAGATTTTGAGTGGACTTCCACCAATGGAGCGAGGAAAAGAGGCGACTGGAGGTCGCTATTTTGTCTTAGAGGCACCCTGATGCCTGGGTCCATTGGGTGGATAGAGTCCATTGAGCCGCTCTCATGTGAAAGCGAGCATAAGGAACCACATGCACAGTGGATGCCATGTGACCTAACAGTTGTAACATCTCTCGAGAAGTTGAATGGGATTTCAACTGAATCTGTGAGGCTAACTGCACCAAGCGTAGGCAACGGGCCTGGGGGAGATAGGCCCTTGAAGTTGTGGTATCCAGCAAGGCCCCTATGAACTCTAGAGATTGAGTAGGGGTGAGATGGGATTTTGGAATGTTTATTACCAGTCCCAGATAGTGAAGAACACGCCTTGTGCAGGCCAGGGAAGCCTGGGCCTCTGACTGGGATGGAGCTCGGATGAGCCAGTCGTCCAGATATGGGAATACGAATATCCCTAGAGTGCGTAGAAATGCAGCTACTATTGCCATGCATTTGGTGAACACTCTTGGTGCAGAGGCCAGACCGAAAGGAAGCACCTTGTATTGGTAGTGCTTTCCTTGGTAAAGGAACCGAAGGAACCTTCTGTGTGTTGGATGGATGAGGACATGGGTGTACGCATCCTTGAGATCTACAGAACAAAGCCTGTCCTGACTCTGGAGGTATGGAAGGAGAGTTCCGAGAGAAGTCATCTTGAATTTCTCCTTGCATAGAAACTTGTTCAATTCTCTGAGATCTAAAATGGCTCTGTAGCCCCCTGTTTTCTTTGGAATGAGAAAATAGGGGGAGTAGAACCATGAGCCCTGTTGAAGAAGGGGTACTTCTTCTATTGCCCCTTGGGCAAGAAGGGTGGCAATCTCTTGACCTAGAAGGTTGAGGAGAGATGTTGGAGAATTGAACTGTTTCACCATAGTGTGAGGTGGAAGGTTTAAGAAGTGAAGCTTGTACCCGTCTCTTATGATAGAGAGGGTCCATTGCTCTGCTGTGATTTGTTCCCATCTGGGAGCAAAAGGAGCTAACCTTCCTGGGATGGTGAGAGGCTCTGGATGTTCTAGAGCCAGAAAGGCTAAGTTCTCTAGTGGTAAGTCAAAGGCCCTGAGGAGGCTGAGGCTGTTGGGCCGTAGCAGTCCTCGCAGCCTTAGGCTTGGCCTGTTTTGGTTGTTGTTGCCTCTTTGTAGCAAAACGACCTGCAGAAGAGGCCTGACCATAAACAGAAGAATATTTCCCTTTTTTTGGGAAAAATCCTTTTTTGAACAATCTCTTTTTAAAAGGAGCAGAAGTAGACTTTGAAAGTCTATCTAAAGCAGAATTTTCAGCATCCATCTGGTTGGCCTTTGCTTGTCAATCTATGCCAAACAGGTTTTCACCTGTACAAGGAAGGTCACCTAGTCCATCCTGAACCCAGGATTCCAAATCAGAGGCTTGTAACCAAGCAACTCTGCGTGCACCTATGGCAATAGCCGAGGCTCTGCTGGCACCTTCAAAAGAGTCAAAGGCTGCATGGTTGGAAAACTTGGAAATATCCTGGGCATGTTTAAGCCAGGTGAGAAACTCTTCCCTTTTATTTTCTGACATAAAAGGAAATAAGGTTTGCAGATGATCTGTAACTTCCTTTAGAAACATCCCCATATAGAGACTAAAGGAGTTGATTCTGGCTACAAGCATACTGGCCTGGAAAATTCTCCTGCCAAAGGCATCTAAGGTTCTGCATTCTCTTCCTGGAGGAGTAGAAGAGTGCCTCTTTGTACTCTTGATCTTTTCATAGCAGACTCCACCACAATGGAGTGGTGAGGAAGCTGAGTCTTATGAAAACCAGGACAAGGAGGAACACGATACATGGTGTCCAACCTACGAGAATGAGGGGAGGTGGTAAGAGGAGTCTCCCATATGCCCAACATGTGATCATAGAGAATCTCATGTATTGGTAAAGTGGCTGCCTCTTTGGGAGCCTTAGGATATTGTAAAATATCTAATTTTTTGGCTCTAGGCTCTGTCTCAGAGGTCACTGAGATGGAAAGGCCCCTGGCCACCTCCCTGATAAAGTCTTGAAAAGACAAGTCCTCTGGAGGAGACATTCTTTTTGGAGAAGAGGGATCCTGAGGAAGGATCCCCGATGCTTCAATAGAGACCTCTGATTCATCAGAGTCCTCAGAGGAATCGAAGTATCGCCTGTCTGGATGTTCTCGCAGAGCCCGATACGCATACCGGGGGGTATCGACATCGGGAGTACTCGTTACCCGATCGGTACAGATGGGCATCACAGGATAGTGTACCGCTGCCGTCGATGCAATCGGTACCGGCAGCGGAACCGGTATCGGGTCCGGTACCGGAATCGGTACCGACAACGGAGTTTGTTGCGGTACCGAAGGCGTCGCAGCTTGTATGAATGCCGTGATGGCACGCTGCATGGTCAGAATATTCTGATCCATCGACGCCACCAATGTCTGGATGTCGGTACCGGTGTGAACCGCCGGTACCCCAGAACATTGTAACAGGTGATCGGTCGAGGCCGAGCCATCGATGTCAACCTGTGACCCCCATAGATAAAGCTTTGGAAGCCGGAGCCTCCCGCCGGGGTAATTTTGCCGGTGTGGATTCCTCGAGAGCAAGCCCGGGGGCATCTCGATACTTAGAGGGAGATGTACTCTTCGAGGACCGGCCAGATTTAAGTTTGGTTACCTGAGATCCATGGGAGGAAGAAGCAGCCCTGGAAGACGTCGATGCCACAGAAGCTGCATCAGAGGGAAACAGGGTACTGAGCTTGGCTGCTCGATTCTGTAAACCTCTTTTAGACATCATGGAACAGGACTCACAGTCCGCGATAGAATGGTCAGGACCTAAACATTTAAGACACCAGTCGTGGGTGTCGGTGACAGAAATAGTGCCACTGTACTTCATGCACTTTTTGAACTCGGAGGCGGGCTTTTCCATGAGGAGACTTTCTTGTAGGCCTAAGAAAGAAAGAAAAAACCGGAGGTACCGGTCCGAAGTCGAGAAGGCAGACACGCGACTAAAGAAATAAAAGAAAAAATAAGAAATTCTTCAGCGGTGACAGGAAACACGACCTGCTGGCTCCGCGGAAAAAGAAAAACTTGAGAGAGGCGGTTAGGAAAGGCGGGAAGGCAGCGCGCAGGCGCTGTGGGATGCTCCCAAAAGCTTTCCTTTTGGACGCTGCGGAGCGTTCCCGCGCAGGCTCCGTCGGTACCGACGATACCCATATGTGAAGGCTCATTCCTGCTTGTTCCTGGAGATAAGGCTAAAGCTCTTTTACAGTCCAAAGTATGAACATTCCTTTCTGCATTTGATGCATGAGGCCTTGGAAAAAACACAGGCAGGTAGACTGCTTGGTTTAGATGAAAAGGCGAGACCACCTTTGGCATGAAGTGTGGATGAGTCCTAAGGACTACCTTGTCATGATGGAACCTTGTATAAGGAGGATCAGCCACTAGTGCCTGCAACTCACTGATGCGACGTGCTGAAGTGAATGCAATGAGAAAGATAACTTTCTAAGAAAGGAATTTTAACGAGGTAGTAGCTAAGGGTTCGAAAGGTGGCTTCATGAGCTAGCCAAGAACCAGGTTTAAGTCCCATGCCACGGTGGTGGCATAATGGGAGGCTTAGTTAGAAGAAGGCCTCTCATAAATCTTGCTATAAGAGGATGGGAGGAAATAGGTTGCCCATTTAAAGGCTTGAAAGAAGTTGCAACAGCACTCAAATGGACTCTTACTGAGTTAGTTTTAAGTCCTGCATTGGATGAATGAAGGAGATACTCCAGTAATGATTCCAGAGGTATCGCAAGGGGGCTAAGACTCTTCTGCTAGCACCATATGGTAAACCTTTTCCACTTGAAAGCATAAGAGCGTCTTGTGGAAGGCTTCTTGGAAACATAAAGGATATCCTTTACTTGCTGAGGGAGGTTAAGATCATGGAGATCTAGGCCTTCAGCAACCAAGCCCTGAGATGCAGAGACTGGGGATTGGGATGCCATAACATTCCGTTCTCCTGAGACAGGAGATCTGGAGCAGACCCTAACTCCAGAGAGGGAGCTTGAGAGAGATGTAGAAGCACAGGGTACCACACTTGCCGTGGCCAATGTGGAGCTATGAGAATCATACGGCCTCTGTCTCTCTGAAGCTTGAACAGGGTTTTGGGAATCAGGGGAATGAGTGGAAAGGCATAAAGGAAGTCTTGACCCCAATGAAGGAGGAAAGCATCCCTGGCCTGAGAGCTTGAGCCGGAATTCTGGAACAGAACCGGGGAAGTTTGGCATTCCACGGACTTGCAAAGAGGTCTATGTCCGGGGTTCCCCAAATTTGAAAAATCTTGGTCACCTGGTCTGCATGTAGAGACCATTCGTGTGGAAGCAGAACTCGACCGAGTCTGTCTGCCCAAGGGTTTTGGATACCTGGAAGATACACTGCCAGGAGATGAATCTGATACTCTCTGGCAAGGGCCCATAGTCGCAAAGCGACAGAGAGCCTGTTCCTCCCTGCTTGTTCACGTAGAACATGGCTACTTGATTGTCTGTATGAATAAGGACTGTCTTGTAGCTGAGCAGGGTGTGGAGCACTCGCAGAGCAAGGAAGATTGCTCTGAGCTCTAAGTGCCTTGGGTGGAGATGTCTTGCAGATGAACTCCACAACCCATTGGTGAAGCATCTGTTGTGTGAGCTGCCTGGGGTAAAGGCTGTTGAAATGGGGACCCCACCAACAGGTTTTGAGTGGACTGCCACCATTGCAGGGACAAAATAAGTCGATTTATGATTGCTATTTTGTCTGACAGGCACCCTGATGCCTGGGTCCATTGAGTGGATAAAGTCCACTGGGCTGCTCTCATATGGAGGCGAGCATAAGGAACCACATGCACAATAGATGCCATGTGGCCCAGTAGTTGTAACATTTCTCGAGCAGTGAGATGAGGCTTTGACACTGCCTGAGAAGCTAACTGCACCATGCAAAGGCAACGGGTCTGGGGAAGATAGGCCCTTGCTTTTCTGGTATCCAGTAAAGCTCCTATGAACTCTAGAGACTGAGTGGGAGTTAGACTGGATTTTGGGATGTTTATGACCAGACCGGGCTGAAGACGTTTCAGAGTAAAGCCAGCATTTATGATGTGGTTGGATCAAAGCCCTTGGGAAGTCTGACTGCTGATGCAGCTGCGCATGAAATGAGAGTCAGAAGCTGTAAAGATGTCTTACGCATTGGAACATGGAACGTACGAAGCATGAACCAAGGGAAGTTGGAGGTGGTCAAGAATGAAATGGAACGTGTACAACTTGATCTGTTGGGTGTCAGCGAATTGAAATGGACTGCCATCGGGCACTTTGCATCAGATGATCACATGGTCTACTATGCTGGAAATAAAAGACAAAGAAAAAAATGGTGTTGCATTTATAATAAAGAAGAAACTTGCAAGAACTGTAATGAAATACAATGCAGTCAGCAAACGCTTAATCTCTATTCATCTATGAGGATTGCCTATCAACACAACTATAATTCAAGTATATGCCCTAACAACAGCTGCAGAAGAGAATGAAACGGAAGAGTTCTATGAACAAGTACAAGCTGAAATTGACAGAACATGCAAACAGGATATCCTGATAGTCATGGGTGACTGGAACGCAAAAGTTGGCAACAAAGAAGAAGGCAAAGTAGTTGGAAAATATGGAATTGGCAACAGAAATGAAGCTGGAGAAAGACTGATAGAATTCTGCAAGACCAATGATCTATTCATCTCAAACACCTTCTTCCAGCAACACAAGCGGCGACTGTACACATGGACTTCACCCAATGGATTGTATAAAAATCAAATTGACTACATCTGTGGAAGTCAACGATGGAAAAGTTCTATAACATCAACAAAGACAAAACCTGGAGCTGACTGTGGTACAGATCATCAACTACTAGTATGCAAACTCAAACTAAAGTTGAAGAAGAGCAAACCACTCATGAATGCAGCAAAATATGACCTTGAGAATATACCACTGGAATTTAAAGACTGCCTGCAAAATCGATTTGCTGCTTTAGATACAAATGACAGAGCTCCGGAAGAGTTATGGAATGACATCAAGAAGGCTGTGTTGGAAGAAAGCGAGAAGTCTCTACAATAGGTGAAAAAGCAAAAGCGGCCAAAATGGATGACGGAAGAAACTCTGAAAATTGCCCAGAAACGCAGAGAAGCTAAAGCCAGAGGAGAAAGAAAGACAATCGCAGAACTCAACAGAGATTTCCAACGTGCAGCAAGACAGGACAAGGAAAAGTACTACAATGACACTTGCAAGGAAATAGAAGCAGAAACTATTAGAGGAAGAATAAGATCGGCTTTCCTAAAGCTACGAGAGTTAAAGAAAAAGTTCCAGCCTCGAATTGGAATGTTACAAGATGCTCAAGGTTCTATGTTGAATGATGCTGAGATCAAGAAAAGGTGGAAGGAATATACAGAGTTTTTATATGATAAAGATCAAGTGGACCAACAGCCGTTTCAACCTGTACCTTATGATCAGGAACCATTGGTGATGAAAGAAGAAGTTGAAGCAGCATTGAAAGCCTTATCAAAGAACAAAGCACCAGGCATTGATAGCATTCCTATAGAAGTATTGCAGCAATCTGATGCAGCTGTTACCATACTTACAAGGCTCTGCCAAGAAATATGGAAGACAACATCATGGCCAACTGACTGGAAAAGATCTATGTTTATACCAATACTAAAGAAAGGAGATCCAACTGACTGTGGAAATTATCTAACAATCGCTCTGATCCCACATGCCAGCAAGATTCTACTGAAAATTATTCAAAAGAGACTACAACCATACCTGGAACAAGAACTACCTGAAGTGCAAGCAGGGTTCAGGAAAGGGTGAGGAACGAGAGACATCATTGCGGATGTGAGATGGATCCTTGAAAAGACTAAAGAATACCAAAAGGATATCTATTTGTGCTTTATCGACTATAGCAAGGCTTTTGACTGTGTAAACCATGAGAAACTCTGGGCCACATTAAGAAGCATGGGTATACCAGAACACCTGATCTTGCGCAATCTGTACATTGATCAAGAAGCAACAGTTCGAACGGAACAAGGAGAAACAGAATGGTTTAAAATAAGCAAAGGTGTAAGACAAGGCTGCATACTTTCCCCCCACCTGTTTAATTTATATGCAGAACAAATCATCAGAGAAGCAGGATTATATGAAGACAACAGAGGTGTGAAGATTGGTGGAAGACTCATCAACAACCTTCGCTATGCTGATGATACCACATTACTGGCTGAAAGTGAAGATGATCTGAAACATTTGCTTCTCACAATCAAAGAACATAGTCTCAAAATGGGCCTGCACCTTAATGTAAAGAAGACAAAGATCATGACAACTGGCATAATCAACAGGTTCATTGTTGATGGAGAAGAAATTGCAATTGTGAACAACTTTATCCTACTTGGATCAACTATCAATAAAGAAGCAACAAGCAGTCAAGAAATCAGACGACGCATTGCTCTTGGCAGAATGGCTATGAAAGATCTAGATAAGATTCTCAAGAGCAGAGATGTCTCTCTCCATACAAAGATTCGACTTGTTCAAGCCATGGTATTTTCTTTTTTTTAAATTTTATATTTATTGATCATTTCTAAAGAAAACAACAAATAACAATAATATATATATAGAAAATTTACAGTCCACATCACGGGGAGAAAGAAATTACCACACACAAGCAGTAAACTAGAAGGAAAAAATTCAGCATTTCAAACAGTGTGCAGAGAGAAGTGACTTTAACCTAAACAAAATAAACTCAAATTATTTCTAGCATGCTGGTAAATACAAATACCCCAAAGCAAAATAAATTATCCATGGTATTTTCAATAACATCATATGGATGTGAAAGCTGGACAGTGAAAAAGACAGACAGGAAGAAAATTGATGCCTTTGAATTAAGGTGCTGGTGGCGAATACTGTGTATACCATGGACTGCCCGAAGAACAAACCAGTCGGTACTAGAGGAGATCAAACCTAAGCTTTCTTTAGAAGCTCAGATGACAAGACTTCGACTTTCATACTTTGGACACATCATGCGAAAAGAGAGATCATTAGAGAAAGACATCATGCTTGGCAAGATAGAAGGTCAACGCAAAAGAGGAAGGCCAGCAATGAGATGGATCGATACTATAACAACAGCTACGGGTACCAGTCTGTCAACAATGAGCCGCCTGACTGAAGAGCGAACACAATTTAGGATAGCTATTCAAAGGGTCGCCATGAGTCGACTCCGACTCGACGGCACTTAACAACAACATCATGACCAGACCCAAATACTGAAGGATACGCATTGTGCAAGCTAGAGAAATCCTGGCCTCTGACTCTGATGGGGCTAGAATGAGCCAGTCATCTAAGTAGGGGAAGACGAATATTCCTAGCGTGCGGAGAAATGCTGCTACCACAGCCATGCATTTCGTAAACACCCTAGGTGCTGAGGCCAGGCCAAAAGGAAGCACCCTGTATTGGTAGTGCTTTCCTTGAAAAGGAACTGAAGGAACCTTCTGTGAGTTGGATGGATGAGAACATGAGTGCACGCATCCGTGAGATCTAGAGAACAAAGCCAATCCTGACTCTGAAGGCATGGTAGCAGAGTTCCCAGAGAAATCATCTTGAATTTCTCTTTGAACAGGAATTTGTTCAATTCTCTGAGGTCTAAAAAGAGTAGTTACTCACCTGTAACAGGTGTTCTCCAGGAGCAGCAGGAATCAGTCCTCACATATGGGTGTCATCGGCGCCGATGAAGCCCCAGCGGAGCATTTCCCCAGCTTTCCATGAAAGCCTTTGGGAATGCTGGCACGCATGCGCGGTTCCCTTCCCGCCTAAAGGTGCCATCTTACTTCAGTCAAATGACATAGCTAAGAGCACACAAAAATGTAAAAACACAAACTATGTACAACTGCAACTCCAAGGGGAAGAGGGAGGGTTGTGAGGACTGATTCCTGCTGCTCCTGGAGAACACCTGTTACAGGTGAGTAACTACTCTTTCTCCAGGACCAAGCAGGAAGTCAGTCCTCACATATGGGTGACTCCCTAGCTCTGGGCTACCGAGGAGCCCAGTCTGAACAAGAGAACTCCCTCTAGTCCCAGCAGCAAAGAAAGGCTTTTCAAGGACACAACCTCCACCGGTAGCCCAACAGAGGGCAGGAGTTGCCTAAACCTCAAAGAGATTCCGGAGTACTGCTTGGCCAAAAGCACTGTCCCTACGGGACTCCCTTTCCAGACAGTAATGGGCTGCAAAAGTCTGGCTTGAAGACCAGGGACGTCTGACCCCTGATGAGCCAGTCATCCAGATAGGGAAAGACAAAGATGCCTTGATTTCTCAGGTAGGCTGCAACCACTGCCAGGCACTTGGTAAAGACCCAGGGAGCGGAGGACAGGCCAAAAGGTAGTACTCTGTACTGATAATGGTTTCCCCCCACAATGAACCTGAGGTACTTTCTGTGGTCTGGATGAATGAGGACCTGAGTGTACGCATCCTTTAGATCTAAGGAGCATAGCCAATCTCCCTGCTGGAGGTATGGCAGAAGTGTTCCAAGAGTAAGCATCTTGAACTTTTCTTTCTCTAGGAACTTGTTGAGGTTTCGGAGGTCCAGAATGGGTCGAAGGCCACCGGTTCTTTTGGGTATCAGGAAATACCTGGAGTAGAATCCGTGACCTTGCAGGTGGGGAGGCACAGGCTCCACCGCCCTGTCCACCAACAGACCATGAAGCTCTTGTAGAAGGAGGTCTGTGTGCAGGGGAGGCCTTGGAGGCTCCCCTGGAAAATATGGTGGTGGCAGTTGGTGAAAATGGAGGGCATAGCCATTTGAACTATGTCCAGCACCCAACTGTCCCCGGTGATAAGGGGCCACTGGTGGGCAAAGAGGGCAAGGCGACCTCCGGTGCAGGGTGGGGAGAGCAGTGGAGGAGAGGCTACGCTCAAGGAGTCAAAAACCCCCACCCTGCTGAGTGGTAGCAGGGGCCTAAGGCTTGAGGGGCCTCTGCCTACGGGGCCCATTACCCTAGCCCTTGGCTTGCTGACCCTGGGGGGCAGGTTGGGCAGCCTGATACTGAGGGTACTGTTTGTAGGCAGTGCCCTTCCTCGGGTAAAAGGACTTTTTACCCGAGCCCTTCTTCTTATGTGAAGGTGCTCTGTCTCGAGCTGAGCGGCCTTCTCGGGCACGGGTTTGCCAAAAAGGTTCTCACCTCGGCAGGGGACATCGACCAACTTGTCCTGAACCCATGGCTCGAGGTCCGATGATGGCAGCCACGCCTGGCGTCGAGCCACGATGCTGGCAGCCGCTACTCGGGCCGAAGCCTCAAAGCCATCGTATGCGGCGTGGGAAATGAACTTCGAGTATTCCCGAATCCCCGAGGACAAGGTCTGAAATCTCTGCAAGGGTTCCCCGGAGAGACCAGCAGAGAAGCCGGCCAGTTCTTTGGCCAGGTCCCGCAAGTACATGCCCATGTACAGCTGGTAAGACTGGACACGGCAAGCAAGCATCGACCCCTGGAAGCACTTCCTACCGACGCCATAGAGGTTGCGGGCCTCCCTGCCGGGGGGCACCACAGAGTGCATCTTCTGGCTCTTCAGACGTTGCATGGCTGATTCCACAACCATGGAATAGTGTGGTAGTTGTGCTTTCTGGAAACCAGGGCTTTTGCGGAGTCTATAAATGGATTCGACTCGATTGCTTAGAACCGGCGCCGAGGCCGGGGCCTCCCACATTCGGAAGAGGAGCTGTTCCAGCATCGAAGGAACCGGGACAGTAAAGGCCTCCTTTGGAGGAGAGTCGTACTGCAGCGCATCGAGCTCCTCGGCTCGAGGCTCTTCCTCAGGATCGGCAGGGATAGCCAAGGCAGCGGCCATATCCCGGACGAACTCCGAGAACCTAGTGTCCTCCGGAGGGGATCTACTCCGGGGATCAGACTGCGGTGAGTCCGACGGGACGCACCGAGTCTTAAAAGTATCGGGAGACTCCTCGTCCTCCGTCTCCCAGGCGGACTCGTCCGAGGAAGAGTCAGGGTCCGACCCTACGGGGCCCCGAGGCACCCGCCCCGATCCCGGGGGCACCAGGTCGACACCGTCGGTCCCGAACGGGAGGTCGAGGGAGACCTCGGCAGAGGACGACTTCGAGCCACGAGGGTCTTGAGTATCGACTCGGTCTCCGGGGTTGACTTCGAAGTCGACGTCCCAGTGATCGGGGCAGATGCACCAGACAGGCTGGCCATCAGTGCCCGCTGCTGCTCCATGAAGGCAGACAGTCTGCACTCCAAGGCTGTCATCCTGAGACTCAGCTCGGGAGACGCAGCAGCCACCGACTCGGGCCCGAAGTCGGCGCTCTGGGAGGAGAGTCCACGAGGACTACGGGGCTTACGTGTCCAGCAGACTCCGGCTCCACGCAAGGAACTTTGGCAGGCTTCTCTTGGTCCACGGGCCCGGGGACGGCGGTCTTAGACCTGGCCCTCGAGGGACCAGGGACCTCCGACGACGACACCCTCACGAGCTGCTTCTTCCTCTTACGTTCCCGGTCGGGGGACCCCCTGTCCGAGGAGCTTCGAAGGCGCTCGGGATCGGAATCCCGAGATGTCGAGGCCTCAGACGAGGTCCGGGCCCGGCCGGAGGCAGAGTCCGAGAAAAACCTTTCCTTTTGATGCTGTCGACTCTTTAGTGCCTTGGAAGACATCTTCCCACATGGCCCACACGACTTTGGGTCGTGGTCAGGGCCAAGGCACCGAAGGCAGCAGTCGTGTGTGTCGGTGAGAGACATAATTTTCTTACACCGATCACACTTTTTGAAACCACTGGAAGCCATCGGGGAAAAAATAGCCCCAGCGAGGTCAAAAGACCGGCCTTCCAGTGAAAAATGAAAAAAGGGTGCGAATGCCAGCCAAGAAGGGCAAAAACCGAAAAATGAAAACGGGCTCGATACCGGTGTACCGAACCCAGCGGGAGGGGAACCGGCATCGAACCGGAGAAAAATAGCGAAAATCGCCGAAGAAAAAAATCACTTTTATCCGGGAGAACAGGACACACGTCCGATGGGCTTCTCGGAAAAAAAGAGACTAAGGTAAGATGGCACCTTTAGGCGGGAAGGGAACCGCGCATGCGTGCCAGCATTCCCAAAGGCTTTCATGGAAAGCTGGGGAAATGCTCCGCTGGGGTTTCATCGGCGCCGATGACACCCATATGTGAGGACTGACTTCCTGCTTGGTCCTGGAGAATAGGTCTGTGTCCCCCTGTTTTCTTTGGGATAAGGAAATAGGGGGAGTAAAACCCTGTACCTTGTTGAGGAATGGGTACCTCTTCTATTGCCCCTTGGGCAAGGAGCATAGTGACCTCTTGATCTAACAGGTGGATGAGAGAGGTCTGAGAATTGAACTGTTTTACCATTGTGGGAGTGGGCATGCAAAGAAAGTGAAGCTTGTACCCCTCTTTTATAATGGATAGAGTCCAATGTTCTGCTGTTATCTGCCCCCATCTGGGGGCAAAGTGACACAACCTTCCTGGAATGGTGGAAGGCTCTGGACCACTGAGAGCCAGGAAGACTAAGTTCTCTAGATGAAAGTGAAGGGCCTTGTGGAGGGCTGAGACGGTTGAGGCTTTCCTTTGCTTAGGTGGTTGCTGACTCTTTCAGGCAGGCTGACCTGCAGAACATCCCTGCTGGGAATTAAGAGGGATAAAACCTCTTCCTTTTTGAGAAGAATGGTTTCTTGAAAGATTTCTTCCTTGCAGGATCAGCTGTGGCTTTGGATAACCTATCCAAAGTGGAGTTGTCAGCATCCAATTCATTGGCTTTTTCTTGCCAATCTTTGCCGAATAGATTCTCACCTGTACAAGGGATATTGCCCAGTTTGTCCTGTACCCAGAGCTCCAAATCAGATGCCTGGAGCCAGGCAATTCTATGTGCACCTATGGCAATGGCAGAGGTTCTGCTTATGCACTCAAAACAGTCAAAAGCTGCACAGTTGACAAACTTAGAAACATCTTGGGCATGTTTAACCAGTGTGAGAAAATCCTGCCTTTTATCTTCAGGAAGAAGAGGGCTCAAAACCTCTAAATCTCCTGTGACTTCCTTAAGGAACATTCCCATATATAAGATATAGGAAGTGATCCTGGCAGAAAGCATGGAAGCCTGGAAAGTACGGCGTCCAAAGGCATCCAAAGATCTACACTCACGTCCTGGAGGATTAGAGGCATGCCTCTTTGCACTCCTGATCCTTCTCATAGCTGATTCCACTACAACAGAGTGGTGAGGAAGCTGAGTCTTCTGGAAACCAGGAGAAGGAGGGACTCGATACATGGTATGCAGTCTACGAGAGTGAGGAGAGGTGATAAGAGGTGTTTCCCACATTCTTAACATGAGATCATGTAAGATCTCATGGATAGGCAAGGTAGCTGCCTCTTTAGGAGCCTTGGGATATTGTAGAATCTCCAACTCCTTTGCCGTGTGCTCTGTTTCGGGAGTCACAGTAAAGGAAAGATCTCGAGCTACCTCCCTGATAAAATCCTGAAAAGAGATATTTTCTGGAGGAGACATCCTATGTTTAGGGGAGGAAGGCTCCTCCGGGAGAAGTATTCCGGTACCGACAGAAAGCGTAGTTACTCACCTGTAACAGGTGTTCTCCAGGAGCAGCAGGAATCAGTCCTCACTTATGGGTGACGTCGGCGCCGACGGAGCCCTCGCGGAGCAATTTTCCCCAGCTTTCAAAGAAAGCCTTTGGGAATTGCAGCGCGCATGCGCGGTCGTCTTCCCGCCCGAGGGTGCCATCTTAGCCAGTCAGATGACATAGCTAAAAAAGACAGCATAAAAATTTGCAAAAAGAACATAAGCAGACGATTGCAACTCCAAGGGGAGGAGGGAGGGTAGTGAGGACTGATTCCTGCTGCTCCTGGAGAACACCTGTTACAGGTGAGTAACTACGCTTTCTCCAGGACCAAGCAGGAAGTCAGTCCTCACTTATGGGACTCCCAAGCTCAAGGCTACCGGAGACCCTAAGCACAAAAATGAGCTCCCTCTAGCTCAGCAGCACAGAAGGATAGAATCTTCGCTGAATTATCACTCACCGGTAGCCCACATCCGGGATGGAGGGTAGGAGTTGCTCAGACCTCAAAGAGATTACGGAGGACTGCCTGTCCGAAAGCACTGTCCCTACGGGACTCCCTCTCGAGACAGTAATGGACCGCAAAAGTCTGGCTCGAAGACCAAGTAGCGGCCCGGCAGATGTCTGCCAGCGGAACAGAGCGGAGGTAAGCCACTGACGTGGCCTTTGCCCGAACGCAATGAGCCGTGACTCGACTTTCTAAGGAGAGTCCGGCTGCCCCATAAGCCCAAGAGATACAGTCCGCAACCCAGATGGACAGAGTACGCTTGGAGACCGGGAGCCCCAATTTATTGGGGTCAAAAGACACAAAAAGCTGAGCAGCCTTACGGTGCTCCCGCGTACGGTCAAGGTAGAAGTTCAATGCCCTTCTACAGTCCAGGGTATGGAGGACCGTTTCAGCTCGGCTGGAGTGTGGTCTGGGAAAGAAGGTTGGAAGTACCACCTCCTGATTGATGTGAAAAGGGGAGACCACTTTAGGCAGAAATTTCGGGTGAGTCCGTAGGACTACCCTATTCTTGTAGAACCTAGTGTAAGGGGGATCAGACACGAGGGCCTGCAATTCACTTACGCGTCTAGCGGAAGTGAGGGCTATCAAGAACAGTGTTTTCCAAGACAGAAAACGGAGAGAACAGGTAGCCATAGGTTCAAAAGGCGGACAGGTGATCCGCTGCAAAACCACATTCAGGTCCCAGTCAGGCGCTGGCGGGCGCAGAGGTGGTTTAAGTAGAAGGAGACCTCGGAGAAACCTCGCTACGAGAGGGTCGTTGGAGAGAGGTCTGCCGTCCACCGGCACATGATGTGCTGAAAGAGCACTGAGGTGAACTTTGACGGAGTTGGACTTAAGTCCCAGATTAGAGAGGTGCAGCAAGTACTGCAAGATCACCGACACCGGGCAGGAGAAGGGATCCTGAGACTGTTGGGTACACCAGACTGCAAAGCGACGCCATTTAAGGGCGTAGCATTTGCGGGTAGAAGGCCGTCGCGAAGCCAAGACGACCTCCTCCACCTCCGCCGGCAGGAGAAGGGGAGCAAGGACTACCCTCTCAGCAGCCAGGCCATGAGGTTGAGAGACCTGAGGTTGGGGTGCAGTAGGGACCCCTGATCCTGAGTGAGGAGATCCGGTTGTACCCCCAGAGGGATTGGATCCTCCACTGCCAGTTGCAGCAGGAGCGGAAACCACGGCTGCCTGGGCCAGCGAGGGGCCACCAGGATCATGAAGGCTTTGTCTCGGAGAACCTTGAAAAGAGTCCGAGAGACTAGCGGGATGGGAGGGAAAGCGTACAGAAGGCTCCCCGACCATGAGATCAGAAAGGCGTCCGCCGCAACCCGAAGGGGGTGTGGCTGACGAGAGCAGAAGCGAGGAAGCTGCCGGTTGTGAGGACTGGCAAAGAGATCCACCGTGGGGAGGCCCCACTTGAGGAAGAGCTTCTGAACTACCAAGGGATCCAGACGCCACTCGTGCGGCTGGAGGACCCTGCTGAGTTTGTCCGCAAGGCAATTTTCTTGGCCCGGGAGATAAACTGCCTTGAGGAGAATGCCGTGACTGACGGCCCAAGATCAGAGCTTCTGTGCCTCCCGGCAGAGGAGGAAGGAGCCCGTGCCCCCCTGTTTGTTCACGTAGAACATGGCAACTTGATTGTCCGTCTGGACAAGGACGGACTGTTGGGAAGTCAGGTGGGAGAAGGCCTTGAGAGCTAGGCGGATCGCCCCGAGCTCCAGGAAGTTGATCTGCTGAGCAGACTCCCACGTGGTCCAGAGGCCCTGAGTACGTGCCTCTTGGCAATGTGCTCCCCAGCCCAGGAGGGATGCATCGGTGGTCAGCACCCGGGTCGGTTGAGGTGACTGGAAAGGCATTCCGAATATCAGGTTCGGCTGCCGGAGCCACCACCGGAGAGACGAGACCAGCGGCTCGGAGACGCGCACTAGGTCTGCTAGGCCGCCTGTGGCTTGTTGCCACTGCTGGCGGAGACACCATTGAGCAGACCGCATATTCAGGCGGGCATTGGGGGTCACATGGACGGTGGAAGCCATATGGCCGAGCAGTCTCAGGAAGCGCCTGGCGGAGACCAGGGGCTGGCTGCGAAAGCGGTCGGCTAGGTCCATGAGCCGTTGAGCCCTGTCGAGCGGTAGGTATGCTCGCGCCTGAGGAGTGTGCAGCCTCGCGCCGATGAACTCGAGATCCTGTGAGGGGAGCAAAGTGGACTTTGCGAAGTTTATAACAAAGCCCAAGTGCTGCAGCAGAGTCACCGTGCGGCACGTGGCGTTGGTGACCTCCTGAGCGGACGCTGCTCTGATGAGCCAGTCGTCGAGGTACGGAAAGACATAGAGGCCGTGAAGCCGGAGATGGGCCGCCACGACCGCGAGACATTTTGTGAAGACTCGCGGTGCGGAGGACAGGCCAAAGGGCAGTATTCTGTACTGGTAATGATTTCCTGCCACCACAAACCTTAGGTATTGGCGGTGGCTTGGGTGGATGAGGATGTGCGTGTAGGCATCCTTTAGATCCAAGGAGCATAGCCAATCTCCCTGCTGGAGGTAGGGCAGGAGGATTCCAAGGGTAAGCATTTTGAACTTCTCCCGCACAAGGAACTTGTTGAGGTTGCGCAAGTCCAGGATGGGTCTGAGGCCCCCTGTTCTCTTTGGTATCAGAAAATACCTGGAATAAAAGCCTTGACCTCTCAGGTGGTGGGGCACCGGTTCCACCGCCTGTTCCTGCAGAAGACCTGCTAATTCCTGAAGGAGTAATTCCCTGTGCAGAGGGGGTCGCGGAGGTTCTCCCGGAAAATAGGAGGGAGGGACCTGATGGAAGTGGAGAAGATAGCCTTCTCGCACGACTTGAAGCACCCAGGCATCTGCGGTGATGCTGGACCACCTGTGGGCGAAGTGAACCAGCCGGCCTCCGGTGCTGGGAGGAACCAGCGGGGGGGGAGAGGCTATGCTTTGTGAGTCAAAAACCCCCACCCTGCTGAGCAGGGGCTGGTGGTGCAGGCTTGGGGGCTTGCTGCCTACGGGACCCGTTACCCCGTCCCTTGGCCTGCTGGCCCTGTTGGGGAGCTGCAGGGGCCTGATAATGGGGGTATTGTTTGTAGGCAGCCGCCTTCCTCGGGTAAAAGGACTTTTTCCCCGAGCCCTTCTTTTTCTGGGAAGGGGCGGAGGTCTTCCTAGAAAGCCTGGTCCTGGTGAGAGTCTCAGTCTCAATTTGTGCAGCCTTTTCCGCCATGGGCTTGCCAAAGAGTTTTTCGCCTCGGCAGGGGACATCGACCAACTTGTCCTGCACCCAGGGCTCAAGGTCTGACGACTGAAGCCAAGCCTGTTGGCGGGCACCGATGCCGGCTGCGGCCACTCGAGCCGATGCTTCAAAGCCATCATAGGCTGCTCGGGACATGAACTTTGAGCATTCCCGAATGCCAGTGGACAAGGCCAGGAACCTCCGCAAGGGTTCCTCGGACAAACCAGCGGAGAATCCGGCTAGCTCTTTAGCCAGATCCCGGAGATACATGCCCATGTATAGCTGGTAAGTCTGGACACGACATGCGAGCATAGAGCCCTGGAAACACTTCTTACCAAGGCCATCCAGGTTACGGGCCTCCCTGCCAGGAGGCACCGAGGAGTGCATCTTCTGACTCTTAAGACGATGCATGGCCGATTCCACTACCATGGAATGGTGTGGTAGCTGTGCCTTTTGAAAGCCAGGGCTCTTGCGGACTCGATAGATAGAATCGACCCGCTTGCTCAGGACCGGCGAGGAGGCCGGACTCTCCCACATGCGGAAGAGTAGTCGTTCCAGCATAGGAGGAACCGGTACAGTAAAGTGTTCCCTCGCGGGAGAGTCATACTGGAGGGCGTCGAGCTCTTCGGCTCGAGGCTCCTCCTCGGGATCCGCAGGGAAGGCCAAAGCCTTGGCCATATCCCTAATGAAGTCCGAGAACCGGGCATCCTCCGGGGGGGACTGCTTCTGAGGCTCGGACTCCGGTGAGTCCGAGGGGACACACCGAGTCCGGAAAGAATCAGGTGACTCTTCCTCTTCAGACTCCCAGACCGACTCCGACGAGGACTCGGTGGGGTCGGCCCGGGCAGGGTGCGGCGCCTGCCGCCCCGACGCCGAGGGAGTCGGCGTCGGCGACCTCGGTCCCGAACGGGAGGCCGAGGGTGACCTCGACCGAGGATCGAGTCGAGTTCTCATCGACTCGAGGATCGGCTCGGTCTCCGGGGTCGACTTGGACGTCGACGTCCCGGCGGTCGGGGCAGCGGCGCCAGCGAGCAGTGCCCGCTGCTGGTCCATGAAGGCAGACAGTCTGCTCTCCAAGGCCGTCAACCTGAGTCCGAGCTCAGGTGACCCAGCAGCCCCCGACTCGGGCCCCGACGGCGTCGGGCCCGACGTCGGCTGTCGCGGAGGCGAGTCCAGAAGGACTACAGGACTTACCCGAGCAGGCATCTCCGACTCCAGGCGAGGTCGCTTCGGGAGGTGTTCCTTCTCCAAGGACCCGGGGCGGCTATCGGGGCTATGCGACCTGGCCCTCGCAGAACCAGGAGCGTCCACCGACGCCGCCCTCGCGGGTTTTCACCGTCCGACGATGGTCCCCGGAGGGAGAACCCCGGTCGGAGGAACTCCGGCGACGGTCCGAGCTGGAGCCTTTTGACGCGGAGGCCTCCGACGAGGTCCGGGTACGGCTGGGGTCAGCGAAGATTCGATCACGCTGATGCCGCCGACTTCTCAACGCTTTTGAGGACATTTTGCCGCAGGGCCCACAGATCAGTTCCTCATGATCCGGGCCCAGGCAGCGGAGGCAAAAGTCGTGTGTGTCAGTTAGTGACATATTTCGGTCACACTGACCACACCGCTTAAAGCCACTGGCAGCCATCGGGGGAAAAAGGGCCCCTGCGAGGTCAAAGGACCGGGCTGCCAGGGAAAAATCGAAGACGAAAGCTGACAAAGTCAGAAAAACCGAAAAAAAGTAAGAGGACTCGTGACCGGCGTCGCGAGTCCGGGCGGGAAAAACGATCGGCGTCGAACCGAAGGAAAAAGAATAAAATAATGAAGAAAATCGACTTTTTCGCGGGGACAAGACGGGGACGTCTGTAGGGCTCCGCGGAAAAAAGAAGACTGGCTAAGATGGCACCCTCGGGCGGGAAGACGACCGCGCATGCGCGCTGCAATTCCCAAAGGCTTTCTTTGAAAGCTGGGGAAAATTGCTCCGCGAGGGCTCCGTCGGCGCCGACGTCACCCATAAGTGAGGACTGACTTCCTGCTTGGTCCTGGAGAATTATCAGAATCCTCAGACTCCTCCGAGGATTCGAAGTACCTTCTGTCCGGATGCTCTTGAAGAGCCCGATACCCGTACCGACCGAAATCGGTACCGGGGGGAATCGGAACCGGTGTATCGGTACCGGAAGGCATCGCATGACTGGGTGCTGGCAAAGCAGACACTGATATAGATGCCGTCGGTACCGGTACCGATTGAACTGTATGATGCGGTTCCGAGGGCGTCGATGCCGCAAGGAGAGCCGCCAGATTGCATTCAATAGCCAGGAACCTCTGGTCTATCGACGCTGCCGATGCCTGGGTGTCAGTACCGGAGAAAACAGCCGGTACCCCAGAGCATGGCACCAGTAGTTCTGCTGAGGTCGAGGCCTTGAGAACATCCTGGAGCCCCGATAATGCTTTGGAAGCCGAATCCTCCCGCTGGGGCAATTTTGCTGGTACAGAACCCTCAAGGGCAATCCCAGAGGTGTCTCGATGCTTAGAAGGAGATCTACCCTTTGAGGACCGGCTAGATTTATGTTTAGTTACCTGAGATCCATGGGAGGAAGACGAAGCCCTGGAAGACGTCGATGCCACAGAAGCTGCATCGGAGGGAAAAAGGGTGCTGAGCTTAGCAGCTCGGTTTTGTCGACCCCTCTTGGACATCATGGCACAAGCCATACAGTTGGAGATGGAGTGGTCAGGACCTAAACATTTGAGACACCACTCATGGGTGTCGGTGACGGAGATGGTACCGCCACACTTGGTGCACTTTTTGAAACCCGAAGCGGGTTTTTCCATAGTGGAGGAAATTTTGGGCCTAAGGCCCAAAATGGCGCGTGCCCCTGGAAAAGAAAAGTTTGGAAAAAAATACTATTTTTTTTTTTAAAAGAAAGAAAGAAGAACCGGCGGTACCGGTATAGCGTTGAGGAAGGCAGACGCGACCACAAAAGAGAAGGGAATAAGGAAAAGCTTTTCTGCGGTGACAGGAACAACGACCTGCTGGCTCCTCGGAAAACGAAGAACTGGAGAGAGGCAGTTGGGAAAGGCGGGAAGACAGCACGCAGGCGCTGTGGGATGCTCCCAAAAGCTTTCTAATTGGACGCTGGGGAGCATTCCCGCGCAGGTTCCGTCGGTACCGACGATACCCATATGTGAAGATTACATTCCTGATTGTTCCTGGAGATCAACAAGGATGCTTAGCTAGGAAGGCCCCCGAATGGGACCAAATTAACATTTGTGAAGTTCCAGGGAAAGACAAAGATTGGAGAAGATGGTGCCGGAGTGGCAGGCAGGAAGGGAGGTGTGCAGGCGCGGTGGAGCCTCCCAAAAACTTCCAATAGAAGCTGGGGAGTGTTCCCACGTGAGGCTCCATCATAGACATCACTCATACATGAAGACTTACTTTTTACTTGTCCACGGAGAACATAAATTTATCCTAAAAAATAAAAAAAAAGACTAAATTAGACTTACCTGCTAATTGTTGTTCCTTAAGGAACTCTAGTCCAGTCCCGGAACCTTAGAGTATAGAATGTCCTCCCGCAACCTTGGAGACTGAATGATGTCATTTTCTTCAGATGCCACCAGTACAAGTAGGCTAACTCCGCCCCTAAATACCAGTATCTATTGACAAAGCAGACTCAGCAGAGCAACAAATAAGTAAATAATATAAATATTAAACTTCAAAATATATAATATTCCCAATAATTAAGATTATAACTATAATTTCTCTTTTTTTTTTTTTTTTGCATTCTAAATATGCACTGCTGCCAACAAAGTTTCCTTATCGAATAAAAATTGAACTTAAATTTAAATATTCTATAAAGTATTCTATAAAAATATTTATATTCCTTCAAACATGGCTTTAACAATCTGGGTGGAGTCTGGGACTGGACTAGAGTTCATTAAGGAACAACAATTAGCAGGTAAGTCTAATTTAGTTTTCCTTTGCGTCTCTCTAGTCCAGTCCCGGAACCTTAGTGGATGTAACAGAGCAGTGAATCTTAATGGGAGGAACCTGCAAGCCCAGCCTGAAGAATAGCTGAACCAAAACGCCCATCTCCCGCTTCTTGCACATCTAAACGATAATGTTTAGCAAAAGTATACAAAGACGACCAGGTGGCAGCTCTACAAATATCACCAACAGGAACTAAACTAGCTTCCGCCCATGATGCTGCATGTGCCCTAGTAGAATGAGCCCTGAGACCCATTGGAACCACTTTTCCTTTTAGAATATAAGCTGACGAAATCGCTTCTTTCACCCATCTGGAAATAGAAGATTTTGCCGCCGCTTTTCCCTTATGCAGACCTCCAAAAGTCACAAATAATCTATCCGAATTTTTGAAAGGAGCTGTTCTACGAAGATACCCTTTCAAAACACGACGCACATCTAAAAGATGCAATTTACCAGCTGATTTATCCTTCTGTATCTTTGAAAACACCGGAAGAGAAACTACCTGGTTGATATGAAAAAGTGAAATCACCTTTGGTAAAAAGGCAGGAACTGTACGTAACACAACTTTGTGTTTAAAAAATAACAAGTACGGTTCTTTACAAGATAAAGCCTGTAGCTCAGAAATTATTCTAGCTGAACAAATAGCTACAAGAAAAACTGTCTTTAAAGTTAAATCTTTTAAAGACAAATCTTTCAAAGGCTCAAACGGAGGTTTCACAAGAGCTTCTAAAACTAAATTTAAATCCCACTGAGGAAATAAATAACGCCTGGGAGGCCGAATGATTAATACAGCCCTTAAAAACCTCCTAACATCAGCGTGCGAACCCAAAGACTGACCTTTAATTTTACCCCGATAACAAGAGATAGCAGCCAACTGAACCCTTAAAGAACTAGCCGCCAGACCTTTTTCTACACCATCCTTTAAGAAGGAAAGAATTTGCGATACTGTAGCTCTTAATGGATCTAATTTCTGGTCCGCACACCAAGCCTCAAAAATTCGCCAAACTCTAATATATGCCAAAGAAGTCGAACGTCTTCGCGACTTTAACAAAGTAGATATAACTGCCGGTGAATAACCCTTAGCAGTCATCCTAGCCCTTTCAAGAGCCATGCCGTAAGCGAGAATCGAGCTACCTGGGGCATGTTTAATAGACCTTGTTGTAGAAGATTCACCTGAGGGGAATCCTCCATGGAATGTCCACCAGTAGACGCACTAGATCTGCATACCAAGGCCTTCGAGGCCAATCGGGTGCTATTAACAAGACAAGACCCCGATGATTCTCCACTCGCTGCAATACACGACCTATCAGCGCCCATGGGGGAAATACATAAAGAAGACCGTTTTCTGGCCACTTCTGTGTTAAGGCATCGAGTCCCTCTGACATCCTTTCTCTCCTTCTGCTGAAAAATCTTGAGACCTGCGCCGATTTGTAAGTTGCCATCAGATCCATTATTGGCAAGCCCCATCGATGAACTAATTTTGCAAATACCTCCGGGTGAAGCTGCCATTCTCCTGGATCTATCCTGCGACGACTTAGAAAATCCACTTCCACATTGTCCACACCCGCGATATGTTGAGCGGAAAGAAACGACAGGTTGCATTCTGCCCATTTCAAAAGTTGACTTGATTCCGTTTGTAAGGTCAAACTGCCGGTTCCTCCTTGACGATTTATGTAGGCTACAGTTGTCGCATTGTCGGATAGCACTCTTTCTACCGACAGAGTTAGGAATTTCTGAAATTTTCGCAGACGGTTTATCGACCAAGTCTGTTCCTCCTGTGACCATAGACCTTGAACATAATTGCCTTGACAATGGGCACCCCAACCTGTCAGGCTTGCATCTGACATTAGAAGTGTCCAAGATGGTGTCTCCAAAGGCATCCCTGCCTCTAGATGTTCCTTTACTAACCACCAAAGAAGATCTTGACGAACCTCTTGTGGACATATTAGATGTTGAGACAAAGCATCTTTCTGATGAGACCATCGCAGAAGAAGCGCCCTTTGTAACACACGCATATGAGCTCTCGCCCATGGAACCACCTCTATCGTGGAAGCCATCATGCCTAGCACTTGTAGATAATGCCGCGCCGTTGGCGCTTTCCTGGCAAGAAATCGACTGACTAATTCCCTCATTCTTTGAACTCTCTTGCTTGGAAGAAAAACAGCTGCTTTTGCTGTTTCGAAATGCGCTCCCAAATATTCTAGGGAATGTGTGGGTTCTAATTTGCTCTTTGCAAAATTGACTACCCAGCCGAGACTCTCCATCACCTGCACCACTCGTGCGGTTGCTCGCACGCTTTCTTGTTTTGACTTTGCTTGAATTAGCCAATCGTCTAAGTATGGATGCACCCGCACTCCTTCTTTGCGAAGTGCAGCCGCTACAACCGCCATTACCTTGGTGAAAGTTCTCGGAGCCGTTGCTAGCCCGAAAGGCATTGCTTGAAATTGAAAGTGTCCATGGGCAGAGCGAATCTCAGAAATCTTTGATGATCCTTTCGAATTGGAATATGAAGATAAGCTTCTGTCAGATCCAATGACGTTAAAAATTCGCCTGCCCTTACCGACGCGATGACAGAACGCAGCGTTTCCATCCTGAAATGCGTAATACGAAGGCAGCGATTTACTCTTTTTAGATCCAAAATTGGGCGAAAGGTGCCCTCTTTCTTTGGAACTACAAAATAGATTGAATAACGACCGAGGCCTTACTGTTCCTTTGGAATGGGTATTACCGCATGAAGCTGAAGCAAACGCTGTAACGTCGTCGTAACCTCCTGCACTTTTCGTGGAGAACGGCAAGGAGACTGAACAAAGGAATCTGACACGGGACGAAGAAATTCCAGGGCGTAACCTTCTCGAATAATCTCTAAAACCCACTGATCCGTCGTAATTTCGACCCAGGCAGGGTAAAAA
This sequence comes from Ichthyophis bannanicus, assembly GCA_033557465.1. Classification (NCBI taxonomy): domain Eukaryota; kingdom Metazoa; phylum Chordata; class Amphibia; order Gymnophiona; family Ichthyophiidae; genus Ichthyophis; species Ichthyophis bannanicus. Next base: position 1,308,613,917 of record CM066033.1, read on the forward strand.
TCCCTTAGCCTTCCTCCTACAGGAATAAACTCTGCCTGAGCCTGTTTCATCTCATTGGGTTTTCTTAGGGTTTTGGTTTTGAAACTGAACAAAACCTCTTCCGGCTCCCCTAAAATTTCAAAACCCTTGTCCCCTCATTGAGAACCTCCCTTTCATAGGTTGACCAAAACGAGGATTTCGAAACCTACGAAATTCCCGAGAATTTCCCCGGGAACCTCCAGCACCTCGAACCTGCCTAGGCCTATCTTCAGGCAGACGACCGCCTTTGGACTCACCGAGTTCCTTAACTAACTTCTCTAAATCCTCACCAAACAAAAGTTTTCCCCTAAAAGGCAATTTACTCAGACGCGCCTTAGAAGAAGCATCAGCTGACCAGTTGTGCAACCAGAGGTATCTACGTGCCGCTACCACAGAAGCCATGCTTTTAGCTAGGGCTCTGATAAGATCATAATGTATATCAGATAAATAAGCAGCACCCGACTCCAACCGAGTCACTTCATCTAACTGTTCACTTGCTTGATCTATCTGCAATTTTTGAGACCACCGTAAACAGCCTCTCGCGACCCAAGCCCCTGCTATCGAAGCATGTAAAGAGAGTGCGCTAATATCAAACACCTGCTTAAGCAATGTGTCCAACTTTCGATCCTGAACATCCTTCAAAGCCGCAGCCTCTTCCACCGGAATAGTAGTCTTTTTGGTTACCGCAGAGACTGCAGCATCCACCTTAGGAGAACGAAATAACTCCTTGTCTTGATCAGAAAGGGGATAAAGACGAGTCAAAGATCTAGAACCCCGAAAATTTGCCTCAGGAGAATCCCACTCTTCCTGAATCATAGATCTAAAAACTTTATGCACAGGAAAAACACGCTGAGATTTCCTCACCGCCAGCAAAAGAGGATCTTCCAATGACTCTTCCAATAAGGAATCACCAACAGGCATATTAAGAGACTTAAGAGTTTCGGAAATCAACACAGGCAATTCTTCTTTACGAAAGATTCGAACAATTCTACTTAATTGTTCTTCTTCTGGTAATTCACCTTCCTCCAATTCAATGTCTGAAGTTTGATCAACATCATCCAGACCATCCAAATCATCCTCCAGGAGACTGTCAGGTAAACCATGCTTACCAACTTTCGGTAACCTTACTTCTTCCTCGGTTAGACATACAGAACCTGAACGCTTCCTACCCTTAGAAGCTTTAGAAGAGACTCATAACATAGGCTGCAGAAGCTCTAAAGCCTGTGTCATTAGAGAATAAAAATTTGGAGGAAATGAATGAGAAAGATCTCCCGAGGACATAGAAGGATTATTCAGGGAATCAACTTCTGTAGATGGTCCAGGATCAATACGCACTGGACTCAAAGCAGGAGGAAGAGAATCACCTTTTTCTGGTGCAATCGAAATCTGAACACCAGAAGAAGGGTCTTGAGATTTATTCAAAGAGTCTGGATCCAAAGTGCACAACCTACAAACCCCAGACTCCAATAACTCACCACGTCTTGAACCACAAACAAAACAACGTGGTTTTGCTGGCATTTTAAAAACTATTCCTAAAACTTTATAACAAACGCTTGCAAAGTTAATCCGATGTACACACTGAAAAAGAGCTAAACTCCTTAGAAAAGCATACACCGAAAATAAGCTGCATCGCAGAAGCCATTCAAATTCTGAACAAATTCAATGTCAAGAGGAAATGCCCTTTGAAAAACATTGCCAAGATAAACAGCTCTTCTCAAAAATAAACTCTATTAGAGGCAGATTCAACATCTGCAGCTGTTCAATTATCTCGAGCACAACTCCTGCTCGTGCACATCGCGCGTTTCTGCATGTCAAAAATAAACATTCCAGGCAGCAGACTTCTGACGCGAGCACCGCTTCGCGAGCACAGCAAAGAAATTCTATTACTGCATGTTTAACTCTGTGCCGTTACAGCACGAGCCGCGCTAAGAACAAACAGAAAATAAAATAAAATAAATGAAAGCGCTAAGGTTTACCTTACCAGCCAGACTTTGAAGGAATAAAAATGGAAGAAAAAATAGAAGAAATTCCTTTCTTTGAAGCTTAGCGAATTCGCGGCTTCAGCTTCAGCTCCCGATTCACAAAGTAGCCCTGATATATCCAAGGGCACTGTGAAATAATAATTTCTTTTTATCCTCCTCAACCTGCTCCTCACCCTTCTTTAAGGGTTCGGGAGCAGGAACACAATACCCTCTTAAAGACTTCCTTGATAACCCCTGCTCGTTTAGGGGGTGGGGAAGAGGGAGGAGCTAAAAAACAAAAAAGTCTTCAACAGAAATCTTGATAAGCAGCAGCACCTGTAGAAAATAAAAAACAAAGAGAAATAAAACTAATCAAAAATAAATTTAAATTAGCTCTACTACATTTGTCTAAACTGAACCTAGCCCTAGGCTCAGACTTCCCAGGTTGCTTGGAGACTGAAATACTGGTATTTAGGGGCGGAGTTAGCCTACTTGTACTGGTGGCATCTGAAGAAAATGACATCATTCAGTCTCCAAGGTTGCGGGAGGACATTCTATACTCTAAGGTTCCGGGACTGGACTAGAGAGACGCAAAGGAACAGGAAAATTTAACTTTTGGTGTTTTTTTCACGTCTCTCTCCCAAATAAATCAGACTGGAACAAGCCAGTTTAACTTGATTTATCTGAGACATTCTACCTCATAGTGAACACTGCCTTTATGGCATCCAGTTAGTATAAAAGAAAAATTATACAACTTGGCATTTCCTTACAATCAAAGGCTTCCTTATATAATGAAAGATAATAGGCCTAACCTGTAAAATCTGTTTTCTAGTCTTTGATTAATTGTACTGAGGTCAGTTGGATATGCCACCACAGTGCAGTACATTGGATAAGCTTGGAAATCCACAGGTGCCATGAATGCAGAAGCAGTATCTAAAAAATATTAGAAAATAAAACATTTTATTTTGAACTCAAACACAAGCCCACAATGCTCTAAAAAACAAGTTGTTGAAATATAGGTGGTCTGAAAACAGAGGATAGAAAATAAATACTATTTTTTACTCCCAGAAAACCATAGGAACTAAGATTCGTAACTCTGTATTGGAGAACAAAGATCCAGTTAAAAGATTAGGTGTCATTTTGGATTCTCACCTCACTTTTGAGACACATTTCCTCTTTACTTTGCTTAGTGTTTCTTTCATTAAGAAAGATTAGAGCAATCTGTCATTTAAGGACTTTCAATGTCTTCTTCACGCTCTTATTTTAAATAAACGATTATTGCAACTCACTGTTGGCTGGTTGAGGAGTACAGCTAAAAAAGGCTTCAAACGGTTCAGAATTTGGCAATTGGGATTCTTTTTGGCATAAATCATTATTCTCATATAACTCCTCTCCTATGAGAACAGCACTGGTTATCAATTGCTTATTGGATACAATATAAAATGATGCTATAGACCTATTGTGTTTTTGTTTCTGATCAACCGCAATATTTAGCTTCCTTCCTAATTCTACATATCTTTTCATCCTATTCACTCATCTCAACCTTTCATTATTGTGGTTACAATCTCCATGAACAATAGAAAGTGAGATTACTCGTAGACCTTTTTCATACTTAGGTCCTTTTTGGTGAGATAGTCTTCTCCCTGATGTCAGAACAGAAGGCAATTACCAAAAATTTAAAAGCTTCTTAAATTATTTTTATTTGTGTGTGCTTTCCCTAATTAATAAGAATCAGGCGTATCAGCAGGTATGCAGCTGCCCTGATTTGATTTCCCTTTGTTTTCTTTATGTGTCTTAGATATATATTTCTAGACAAGTAGGTTATTTTTTTTCTTTTACTATGAGTTAGTTTTCCTAATGTACCTTCCCTGTCTTGGGTTGTTTGGCTTTTTAAAAAATATTTTGAACCGACTTTTAAGATTGTAAATCACCTTGCCATTTATTTGAAAGGTGATTTATCAAATTAACAAACAAAACAAATACAAATATCTTCCTATAAAAATCAGTAATTCAAAAGGTCAGTCTTTATCTCTGTTAGCTGTAGGTAAACCCACTGAACAGAAGCTCTTCGTATCAGCATAAAAAAAGTAGTGGAATCACTCACTTTGCTTGCATTGGAACTTTAACTAGTGTTATTACTCTTCAAATTATAAAATTATACTTGTTATTCAAAATGTCAGCAGTGGGTGGCACCTTATAGACTAACCAATTTATTGAGGCATGAGCTTTCCAGGACAAAGTGCATGCATCCAACAAAGTGGACTCTTGTCCTCAAGAGCTCATGTTTCAATAAATTGATTAGCCTAAAATGTGCCACACGCCTCTGTCAATTTTGCTAATCCAGATTAACACAGCTGTTCCTCTGAAAATTGCAATCATTCAAGGAGGGAGGAGTGGCTCAGTGGTTGGGACAGGTTACCCCAGGCCGGGGGTTCAATTCCCACATAGGGGCAAGTAAAATCAGGCTGAAGGGACTGGGGTCTCTAGTCCCATGGCCACTCCTTGTGGCCTTGGGCGAGCCACTTAACCCTCCACTACCTCAGATACGCTTAGATTGTGAGCCCTTCGGGGACAAGGGAATAAAAAGAGCCTGTTAGAATATATCTGTAAAGAGCGGTATATCAAGTGCCTAAAAACAAAACAATCACATATCTTATAGAAACTGATGGATTGGCACTAGCTTTAATGCAATCCAGTCTTAGAAACATGAAGCCATATCTGCCAACTAACCCAGTTCCAGTAGGAACATTTTTGGCCAGTTCTGGATTTCTAACAACTCTATCCTGATGTATTATGGGACCAGAAGCACAGATTTCAGTGGGTAGAATCAGGGACTACACATACCGCCATATTGCACTAGGGATGAAAACTGAAATGTCCCTACTGGAAAGGGTAAGATGGAAGGTTGGCAGCAATAGGAAGCAAAGCACAGTTACTTACCTGTAACAGGTGATCTCTGGGAACAGCAGGAATAAGTCTTCACATATAGGTACGTCGGTACTGACGGAGCCTGCGCGGGAACGCTCCCCAGCTTCCCAAAAAGGAAAGCTTTTGGGAGCATCCCACAGCGCCTGCGCGCTGCCTTCCCGCCTTTCCTAACCGCCTCTCCCCAGTTCGAGTTTTAAAGCTGAGACAAAGAGAGAGAGGAAAGGAAAGATAGTAGAGAGATACAACTCCTAGGGGAGGTGGGTGGGTTGTGAAGACTTATTCCTGCTGTTCCCAGAGATCACCTGTTACAGGTAAGTAATTGTGCTATCTCCAGGAACAAGCAGGAATGAGTCTTCACATATGGGGACTCCCTAGCTAGAGATGCCTGGGAGATCCCGAAGGTTATGAGACCCTGTGAAGGGCTCTATCTCCTGCTATGGATCTCAGGCATCCATTCAGGGAAGGAGGGCAGGAGTTGATTATGCATGGAACAGGTGTTTGAGAACAGCCTGACCAAACAAGGCATCCCGGCGGGAGTCCTTGTCCAAACAGTAATGGGCTGTGAAGATATGAACCGAGGCCCAAGTGGCCGCTCGACAGATCTGGTCGATGGACACAGAATTTAGATGAGCCATAGAGGTGGCCATGGCTCTCACATTATGAGCTGTGACATGGCCTTCCAGAGAAAGGTTCTTACTCTGGTAGGCGAAAGAAATACACTGAGCAATCCAATTGGACAGTGTCCTCTTAGAGACTGGAAGTCCCAAATGAGAAGGATCAAAGACAACAAAGAGTTGAGAAGACTTTCTATGTTGCTGTGTCCTTTGTAAGTAAAAAGCAAGAGCTCTCTTACAATCCAGGATATGAAGATTCCTCTCTGCACTTGATGCATGAGGACCTGGAAAAAAGACAGGTAAATACACCTCTTGATTAAGATGAAAAGGCGAAACCACTTTAGGCATAAAGTGTGGATTGGTCCTAAGGACTACCTTATCATGATGGAACCTTGTATAAGGTGGATTAGCCACTAAGGCCTGCGGTTCACTGATGCGGCGAGCTGAGGTGACTGTAATCAGGAAAATAACCTTCCAGGAAAGAAATTTCAAGGAGGTGGTGGCTAAGGGTTCAAAAGGTGGCTTCATAAGCTGACCAAGAACCAGATTTAAATCCCATGCCACCGGAGGAGGCCTAATGGGAGGTTTAGTTAAAGTTAGGCCTCTCATGAATCTTGCAATAAGAGGATGAGAGGAAATAGGCTGTCCATTAATAGGTTTAAGGGATGCTGCAATAGCACTCAAATGGACCCTTACTGAATTTGTCTTAAGGCCTGCATTGGAGAGATGCAGGAGATATTCCAATAGAGAATTCAAAGGTAGTGCTAGAGGGTCAAGACCCTTCTCAGCACACCAAATGGAAAACCTTTTCCATTTAAAAGCATACGAACGTCTAGTAGAAGGTTTTCTGGAAGCATGGAGGATATCCTTCACCTGCTGAGAAAGATTCCAACCTTGAAGGTCTAGGCCTTCAGCAACCAAGCTCTGAGGTGAAGGGACTTGGGGTTTGGGTGCCACAAAGTCCCCTCCTCCTGGGACAGAAGGTCTGGAGAAGCTCCCAAGTCTAGGAAGGGAGCTTGAGAGAGATGCAGAAGTAGAGGGTACCACACTTGGCGTGGCCAGCGTGGAGCTATGAGGATCATGGATCCTTGATCCCTCTGGAGCTTGAACAGAGTCTTGGGAATTAAAGGAATGGGTGGAAAGGCATACAGGAAGTCTTGACCCCAGTGAAGGAGGAAGGCATCCTTGGCCTGAACTCCCTGATACGGAATTCTGGAACAGAACCGGGGAAGTCTGGCATTCCACGGACTTGCAAAGAGGTCTATGTCCGGGGTTCCCCACTCTTGAAAGATTCTGAGTACTTTGTCCATGTGCAGGGACCATTCGTGTGGAAGCAGAACTCGACTGAGTCTGTCTGCCCAAGAGTTTTGGATTCCTGGGAGGTATACGGCCAGGAGATGGATTTGATGCTCTCTGGCGAAGGCCCACAATCTTAAAGCTTCGTTGCAAAGCGACAGAGAGCCAGTTCCTCCTTGCTTGTTTATGTAAAACATGGCTACCTGATTGTCCGTATGAATGAGGACTGTCTTGTAGCTGAGCAGGGTATGAAAGACCTTGAGAGCTAGAAAAACTGCTTGGAGCTCCAAGTGGTTGATATGTAGAGAGGTCTCCTGTGGAGACCAAGTGCCCTGAGTGGAGAGGTCTTGTAGATGAGCTCCCCAACCTGTTTGGGAGGCATCTGTTGTAAGGGTTGCCTGGGGCAACAACTGTTGGAAGGGGACCCCAGCAACAGATTTTGGGTGGACATCCACCACTGGAGAGACCAAAAGAGGCGTTTGGAGGTTGCTATTTGATCTGAGAGAGCTCCTGATGCTTGAGTCCAATGGGTGGACAAAGTCCATTGAGCTGCTCTCATGTGAAGACGAGCATAGGGTACCACATGCACTGTGGATGCCATGTGGCCTAGCAGTTGTAGCATCTCCCGGGCAGTTAAATGGCTTTTTGACTGAATTTGGGAGGCTAACTGCACAAGGCGTAGGCAACGGGCCTGAGGAAGATAGGCCCTTGCAGTGGTAGTATCCAGCCAGGCCCCTATGAACTCTAGGGACTGAGTAGGGGTGAGCTGGGACTTTGGGAGGTTTACCACAAGTCCCAGATACTGCAGAATGTGCCTTGTGCAGTCCAGGGAAGTCTGGGCCTCTGACTGAGATGGAGCTTGGATGAGCCAGTCGTCCAGGTATGGGAATACAAATATTCCCAGAGTGCGTAGAAATGCAGCTACTACTGCCATGCATTTGGTGAACACTCTTGGAGCAGAGGCCAGACCGAAAGGAAGCACCCTGTACTGGTAATGCTTTCCTTGGAAAAGAAAACGGAGGAACCTTCTGTGAGATGGATGGATGAGGACATGTGTGTACGCATCCTTGAGATCTAGAGAACAAAGCCAATCCTGACTCTGAAGGTATGGAAGGAGAGTGCCTAGAGAAAGCATCTTGAATTTCTCCTTGCATAGAAATTTGTTCAATTCTCTGAGATCTAATATGGGTCTGTAGCCCCCTGTTTTCTTTGGGATCAGAAAGTAGGGGGAGTAAAACCCTGACCCTTGTTGAAGAAGAGGCACTTCTTCTATTGTCCCTTGGACAAGAAGGGCAGCCACTTCCTGACCTAGAAGGTCGAGGAGAGATGTTGGAGAATTGAAATGTCTCACCATAGTGTGAGGAGGAAGGTTTGAGAAATGAAGCTTGTAGCCCTCCCTTATGATGGAGAGGGTCCACTGCTCTGTTGTAATTTGCTCCCATCTGGGAGCAAAATGAGCTAACCTTCCTGGAATGGTGAGAGGCTCTGGCTGTTTCAGAGCCAGAAAGGCTAAGTTCTCTAGCATCAAGTCAAAAACTCTGAGGAGGCTGGGTCTGCTGAGTTGCAGCAGCCCCTGTAGGCTTAGGCCTGGCCTGTTTAGGTTGCTGATGCTTAGCAGCAAAACGACCTTTAGATGATTGTTGGCCAGAAGTAGGATGGAATCTGCCTTTCTTGAAAAAAGACTTCTTGAAAGTTTTTTTCTTAGCAGGGATGGAGGTTGACTTGGAAAGTCTATCCAAAGCAGAATTTTCTGCATCCATTTGAGTGGCTTTTATTTGCCAATCTTTGCCAAACAAGTTTTCTCCTGTACAGGGAAGATTTCCCAAGCCATCCTGGACCCAAGATTCCAGATCAGAAGCTTGGAGCCAAGCAATTCTGCGTGCAGCTATGGCAATGGCCGAAGCTCTGCTGGCACCCTAAAAGGAGTCAAAAGCTGCATGGTTGGAGAACTTTGAAATATCTTGAGTATGCTTAATCCAAATAAGAAATTCTTCCCTTTTATCCTCTGGAAGGAAAGGGAGGAAAGTGTGCAGCTTATCTGCAACTTCTTTCAGAAACCTACCCATACAAAGACTATAGGAGATGATTCTGGCAATGAGCATACTGGCTTGGAAGATTTTCCTATCAAAAGCATCCAAGGTCCTGCATTATCTTCCTGGAGGAGCAGAGGAGTGTCTTTTTGCACTCTTTATCTTTTTCATAGCTGACTCCACCACAATAGAATGGTGAGGAAGCTGTGTTTTATGAAACCCAGGACAAGGAGGGACACGGTACATAGTGTTCAACCTACGAGAATGAGGAGAGATAGTGAGAGGAGTCTCCCATAAGTCAATCATGTGATCATAAAGAATCTCATGAATTGGCAAGGTGACTGCCTCCTTAGGAGCCTTAGAATAACCTAAAATATCCAATTTTTTTAGCTCTAGGCTCTGATTCAGAGGATACTGAAATAGAAAGCCCTTTAGCCACTTCTCTGATGAAGTCTTGAAAGGACAAATCCTCTGGAGGAGAAATTCTTCTTTTTGGAGAAGAAGGCTCTTCAGGAAGAGCTATAGACACTTCAGCAGACTCCTCCGATGCATCAGAGTCTTCGGAGGAATCAAAGTATCCACTGTCAGAGTGCTCTTCCAAAGCTCGATACGCGTATCGAGCAGTATCGACATCGGGCGTCATCGGGACCGGTACGGTACCGATGGGCATCCCTGGACAGGGAACCGCTGCAGTCAGCATCCTGGTCAATGTCGATGCAGTCAGTACTGGCACCGACACTGGTGCCGGTACCGGAGCCGATACCGACAACGGAGTTTGTTGTGGTATCAGCGGCATCGCAGCTTGAATGAAGGACGTGATAGCCTGCTGCATGGATAGAACATTCTGATCCATCGACGCCATGAATGCCTGGAATTCGGTACCGGAAGGTTGCGCCGGTACCCCAGAACATTCTAACAGGTGATCGGTCGAGGCCGTGCCATCGATGTCAACCTGTAACCCCATAGGAGGAGCTTTGGAAGCCGGAGCTTCCCGCCGGGGTTGTTTTGCCGGTGCGGAATTCTCGAGGGCAAGCCCGGAGGCATCTCGATGCTTGGAAGGAGATCTACCCTTCGAGGACCGGCTGGATTTATGTTTGGTTACCTGAGATCCATGGGAGGAAGTAGAGGCCCTGGAAGACGTCAATGCCACTGAAGCTGCATCAGAGGGAAACAGCACATGGAGCTTAGCTGCTCGGTTCTGTAAACCTCGTTTAGACATCAAGGAGCAGGACGGACAATCCAAAATGGAGTGGTCAGGACCCAAACATTTAAGACACCATTCATGGGTGTCGGTGACAGAAATAGTACTGCTGCACTTAGTGCATTTTTTAAACCCGGAGGCTGGTTTTTCCATGAGGAAACTTTCTCGTGAGGCCTAAGGCCCAAAGAGGAAAAACACACTAAGTGAGGGAAAAAATATATTGTTTGTTTTTTTTTAAAATAAGAAAAGAAAGACCGGCGGTACCGGTCCGACGTCGGGGAAGGCAGACACGCGACCAAAGAAATAAAATAAAATAAAACAAAGAACTTCTTCAGCGGTGACAGGAACATGACCTGCTGGCTCCGCGGAAAAGAAGAACTGGGGAGAGGCGGTTAGGAAAGGCGGGAAGGCAGCACGCAGGCGCTGTGGGATGCTCCCAAAAGCTTTCCTTTTTGGGAAGCTGGGGAGCGTTCCCGCGCAGGCTCCGTCGGTACCGACGTACCCATATGTGAAGACTCATTCCTGCTTGTTCCTGGAGATCTGCATTATCGGGGCTGAAAGATAGACGAGCAATAGTAAGGATAACAAAATTTGCATATTGTGATCCCTGATACAGACTGTGACTGTAAGTTAGAGTTGAGGGAGAATAACAAAGCTTCTACACTCTGGTCTTCCAATTAATGCTATAATTAATTCCAAAAGGTTATAATATAATCTATGGGGGGATATGCAGCGGCGGCAGCTAGCCAATGTAACATGGCTAGCACCACCGCTGAACTCTAAACCTGGATATTCAATGCCAGGGCTAGATCCCTGGTTAGCTTCTGTGGCAAAAGGCCAGCCTTTACTGAACCGGACTTTCGCCATGTGTCGGTAACCGGGCAGTGGCTAAATATTGCCGCTGCCCAATTATTGATGGGTGCTGCCCCAGAACACCCTGATACTAACCAGTTAACGCTAGGGGCATGCAACGGCAGCCCCCACAGATACTCAGCGACACTAACTGTGTTAGTGCCACTGATTAGCATTTACATGGTTTGCAGGTCTGCACACTATGCAAATGTCTTTGAATATCCACCCTACTATATTATTTTATTTATGTTTTATTATTTATTTATTTGAAAACTTTTATATACCGCCACTTCCCAAGATCAGTGGCGGTTTACAGAGAACAGTGGTGAAAAAATACATGGAACATTATGCAACATTGCAACTATATACTATATTTGAATAGTTTAGAATAGTGAGCTTCAATTTAGGGCTGTAAACCAATGGTAGGCCCAGTGGATCCTACTGTTTTTTCCACAGAACATAATAAATACCATATAAGCTGACATCACAATCAAATGCCCTGGACTAAAACAGAACATTTTCCCTCCATGACTAAAATTAGTGCGGTGGCCATCCGGGAATATTTCCACCAACTATCCTAGCTGTCTTTGCTATCATGCTGCGTGTGGTTTTTCCAGAATGTTTTTTACCCCATACACTCATTCACATCCCCATTCAGACTCTACTTATCAGACAAACCCACACACACTCTTCGCCTCTCCCTATCCCTCCCCCTCCACCCCAACTTAACCTACTCCATAGGAGATATTAAACTGGTGCCAGAGTTGCTTAGACTCTTGCCATATTGTCATTACATGATTATAAAAATTAATAGTTCAAACTGAACTGTATCCAACCCAAACCAACATTGCAGAAGTGGTGCCTCATCTTTTATCCAGTATTTTAATGTTACTATTTTAAGGAGGAGTATTGCTATTTGCTTGAATTTCTTTTTTCCCTTTAGATTGGTTTTTAATCTGCTCCTAACTCACCAACATGGCCACTGCCTTGACCTTGTCTTTTTCTCTAACTACTTACCCTCAAACCTCTGTACTTCAGCTCTCCCATTATCTGACCATCACACGCTAAGCTTCACTCTTCATCACCCCTCACCTCAGTCACGCCCAATCTACTCCAACCTCTTTAGTAATCTTCATGCTATCAACCCATCAGTTCTCTCCACTACTGTCTCATCACCTCTTTCCTCCACTATGTCATCTGAGTCTGTTGATGACTCATATCTTCCTATAGAGTAGTTACTCACCTGTAACAGGTGTTCTCCAGGAGCAGCAGGAATCAGTCCTCACATATGGGTGACATCGACGTCGATGGAGCTCCCATGCGGAGCATTTCCCCAGCTTTCTAAGAAAGCCTTTGGGAATACACCCACGCATGCGCGGTCCCCTTCCTGCCCAAAGGTGCCATCTTGCTCAGTCAGATGGCATAGCTAAAAGACAGCACAAAAAACAAAATGAACTATGTACAACTGCAACTACCAGGGGAGGAGGGAGGGTTGTGAGGACTGATTCCTGCTGCTCCTGGAGAACACCTGTTACAGGTGAGTACTCTTTCTCCCGGACCAAGCAGGAAGTCAGTCCTCACATATGGGTGACTCCCTAGCTCTGGGCTATCAGGAACCCAGGCTGAAAAACAGAGCTTCCTCTGTGAAGCCTCGGCATCAGGGAAAGAATTTTACTGAGAAGAGATCCCACCGGTAGCCCAACAAGAGGGCAGGAGTTGCCTAAACCTCAAAGAGATTCCGGAGTACTGCCTGGCCAAAAGCACTGTCCCTACGGAACTCCCTCTCCAGGCAGTAATGGGCTGCAAAAGTCTGGCTTGAGGACCAAGTTGCAGCCCTACTGATGTCTGCCAATGGTACAGAACGGAGATGAGCTACTTATGCAGCCATTGCCCGGACACGGTGGGCTGTGACTCGACCCTGCAAGGGAAGGTCTGCTGCCCTGTAAGCCCAGGTGATACATTCCGCCACCCATATGGACAAGGTACGCTTGGAGACAGGCAACCCCAAGTTGTTTGGGTCAAAGGAGACGAAGAGCTGAGTAGCCCTTCTATGACCCTTAGTATGCTCAATGTAGAAAGACAAGGCCCTTCTACAGTCCAGGGTATGCAGGACTTCCTCAGCCCAGCTGGCATGGGGCCTAGGGAAGAATGTTGGAAGAACCACCTCCTGAATGAGGTGGAAAGAAGAGACTACCTTTGGGAGGAACTTAGGATGAGTCCTAAGGACTACCCTGTTCTTATAGAAACGAGTGTATGGCCTGTCACAGACCAGGGCTTGAAGTTCACTCACTCGTCTGGCCGAGGTCAGTGCCATTAGGAAAAGAGCCTTCTAAGAAAGGAAGCGGAGAGGACACGTAGCCATCGGCTCAAATGGAGGGTGAGTAAGCTGCTGCAAGACCACATTCAACTCCCACTCAGGGGCTGGTGGACGGAGAGGAGGCTTTAGCAAGAGCAAGCCTCTGAAGAAGCGGGACACCAAGGGGTGAACCGATAAAGAGTGCCCTTCCACCAGTGAGTGGTGGACTGCCAGAGCAGAAAGGTGTACCCAAACAGAATTTGACTTAAGACCCTGATTAGACAAGTGCAGCAGGTACTGAAGCACCATTGGTACAGGACAGGCAAAAGGGTTCTCCTGACATTGGTCACACCACAGGGAGAACCGTTTCCACTTCAGGGCATAGGTCTTTCTGGTGGATTGCATTCTAGAGGCCAAGACCACCTCTTCAACTTCCTGAGGCAGGCCCCAGGGAGCCAGCACTATCTTTGCAGCCTCCAGGCCATCAAATTGAGAGTTTTGAGATTGGGGTGCAGAAGGGAACCTTGATCCTGAGAAAGAAGATCGGGTTGCAACCCCAGAGGGAGTGGGGTGTCCACCGCCAGCTGTAACAGAAGCGGAAACCAGGGCTGCCTTGGCCATCTGGGGGCCACCAGGATGACTGAGGCCCTGTCCCTTAGAATCTTGAACAAGGTTCGAGCAACCAGGGGCGTGGGAGGAAACGCATACAGGAGGCCCCTGGACTATGAGATCAGGAAGGCATCCGCCGCCAACCTTTTGGGGTATAGTTGCCTGGAGCAGAACTGGGGCAGCTGCCGGTTCAGGGGACTGGCAAGAGGTCGATAGATGGAAGTCCCCATTTCAGAAAAATTTTCTGAACCACCAAAGGGTGCAGTTGCCACTCATAAGGTTGTAGAACCCTGCTCAATCTGTCTGTCAGAAAGTTTTCCTGGCCAGGAAGATAGACTGCCCTGAGCAACATATGGTGACGAAGCGCAAAGGAGCAAAGGGCCTGCGTCTCCTGACACAGGAGCCTTGACCCTGTGCCTCCCTGCTTGTTGACATAGAACATTGCCACCTGGTTGTCTGTCTGCACCAAGACAGATTGGTGTGCCAGGGTGTGAGAGAAGGCCTTAAGGGCTAAGCGTATAGCCCTGAGCTCCAGCAGGTTGATCTGCTGTGTGGCCTCCCATGGAGACCACAGGCCCTGTGTGCACTTGTCCAGACAATGTGCACCCCAGCCCTGCAAGGAGGCATCGGTTGTGAGTACCACAGTGGGAACAGGTACCTGAAAAGGAATCCCCTGTAGAAGGTTGGGGGAGTGCAGCCACCACTTTAGGGAGTTCAGGAAGGGTCTGGACACCCTTACTTTGTCTCTGAGGCTTCCCGTGGCCTGCCTCCACTGAGTTCTGAGACACCACTGTGCAGGCCGCATATTCATGCGAGCATTGAGAGTCACATGTACTGTCGATGACATATGGCCTAGGAGCCTTAGGCAAAGTCTGGCAGAAACCAGAGGGTAGCTCAGGAACTGGCTGGCCAAGTTTATCAGCCTTCCCGCCCTGTCTTCTGGCAAGTAAGCCTTTGCTTTCAGGGAGTCCAACCCTGCCCCTATGAACTCTAGGTTAGGGAGGGGAGCAAAGTGGACTTTGCGAAGTTTATGACAAAGCCTAGTTGCTGCAGGAGAGAGACAGTACGGAGGGTGGCACGCCTGGCCTCCTGGAGGGTCTGACCCCTAATGAGCCAGTTGTCCAGATAGGGGAAGACAAAAATACCCTGGCTTCCTCAAGTATGCAGCCACCACTGCCAGGCATTTTGTGAAGACCCGTTGGGCGGAGATTAGGCCAAAGGGCTGTATCCTGTACTGAAAGTGGTTTCCCGCCACCACGAACCTTAGGTACTTTCTGTGGTCTGGATAAATGAGGATGAGTGTACGCATCCTTCAGATCCAAGGAGCATAGCCAATCTCCCTGCTGGAGGTAGGGCAGCAGTGTTTCAAGAGTAAGCATCTTGAACTTTTCCTTTTCCAAGAACTTGTTGAGATTTTTCAAGTCCAGAATGGGCCGGAGACCTCCAGTTCTTTTTGGCACAAGAAAGTACCGGGAGTAGAAGCCCTGCCCCAAGAGATGGGGAGGTACAGGCTCTACCGCCCTGTCTTGAAGCAGACCGTGCAGTTACTGGAGAAGGAGTTCCTGATGCAGAGGAGGCCTTGAAGGCTCCCCTGGGAAGTAGGAGGGGGGCACCTGATTGAAATGGAGCAAATAGCCCTTCTGGACTTTGCTCAGTACCCAAACGTCCCTTGTGATGGGTGGCCACTGGTGGGCAAACAGGGCCAACCGACCTCCCATGCTGAGGTGGGCCAGCAGAGGTGGAGAGGCTATGCAGTGGGAGTCAAAAACCCCCTCCCTGCTGAGTAGGAGCAGGAGCTGGAGGCTTGGGGGCCTTCTGCCTACGGGGCCCATGTCCCTGCCCCTTGGCCTGCTGACCCTGCTGGGGAGGCCTGGTAATGAGGGAAAGGTTTGTAGGCAGGTGCCTTCCTCAGGTAAAAGGCCTTTTTCCCCGAGCCCTTCTTCTTGTGAGAAGGGGCAGAAGTTTTTCTGGACAACCTTGTCCTCATCAGTCTCAGTCTCGAGCTCAGCGGCCTTTTCGGCCATGGGCTTGCCAAAGAGGTTTTCACCCCAGCATGGGACATCAACCAACTTGTCCTGTACCTATGGCTCGAGGTCCGATGACTGGAAACACCCTCCCTGATGCCGGGGCCATCGGCGTCGACGCCCTCGGTCTTGAACGGGAGGTCGAGAGAGACCGTGACCGAGACCATACTCGGGCCTTCATGGCTTTGAGAACCGGCTCTGTCTCCGGGGTCGACTTAGACGTCCCGGTGGTTGGGGCAGATGCACCAGTCGGGCTGGCCATCAGCACCCACGGTTGATCCATGAAGGCAGACAATCTGCACTCCAAGGCTGTCAGCCTGAGTCCAAGCTCAGGAGACTCAGCAGCCACCGACTCGGGCCCTGGCGGCGCCGGGCCCAATATCGGCTCCCTGGGAGGAAAGTCCTCAAGGACAACAGGACTTACGTGCTCGACAGACTCTGGCTCTACTCGGGATACCTTAATTGGCTTCTCCAGCTCCAAGGGCCCGGGGCGGCGGTCAGGGGTCCGAGACCTGGCCTTTAAGGAACCAGAGGCTTCCTCCGACGCCGCCCTCACGAGCTTTCTCTTACTCTTATGCTCCCGACCGGGAGACCCCCTTTCAGAGGAACCCCAACGAAACTCGGGGTCAGACTCCTGAGACGTCGAGGCCTCTGACGAGGTCCGGGCTCGTCCGGAGACAGAGTCTGAGATAATCCTCTCCTTCTGATGCTGCCGGCTTCTGAGTGCCTTGGTGGACATTTTTCCACATGGGACACAGACCTTGGGATCATGGTCCGGCCCGAGGCAACGCAGGCAGCAGTCATGTGGGTCGGTAAGAGACATGAATTTCTTACAGCGATCACACTTTTTAAACCCACTGGAGGCCATTGGGGAAAAAAGGGCCCCCGCAAGGTCAAAAGACCGGTCCTCCAGGGAAAAGAAAAAAAAGAGCGCAAACGCGTGCCACGAAGGGCAAAAAACCGAAAAATAGAGATCGGGTCGATACCGGCGTACCGAATCCAGGCGGGAAGGGGAACCGGCGTCGAACCGGACAAAAGAGTCGCGAAAGTCGCAGAAAAACTCCAACTTTTCCGGGTGACAGGGACAGACGTCCGTTGGGCTCCACGGAAAAAGAAAGACTGAGCAAGATGGCACCTTTGGGCGGGAAGGGGACCGCGCATGCGTGGGTGTATTCCCAAAGGCTTTCTTAGAAAGCTGGGGAAATGCTCTGCATGGAGGCTCCATCGACGTCAATGTCACCCATATGTGAGGACTGACTTCCTGCTTGGTCCTGCAGAAAACACTGTACTCTGCTCGGCTCTGGATGCTCTTGCTCCTTATATGCCACTTCCTGTGAGGCATACTGTACCTCAGTGCTGGCTGACCTTGAAAACCCGCTACCTACAAACTCAGCTGAGTGCATTTGGCTCAACATAAGAACATAAGATATGCCATACTGGGTCAGACCAAGGTC
The DNA here is from genome assembly GCA_033557465.1 of Ichthyophis bannanicus. Lineage (NCBI taxonomy): Eukaryota > Metazoa > Chordata > Amphibia > Gymnophiona > Ichthyophiidae > Ichthyophis > Ichthyophis bannanicus. Next base: position 1,308,631,200 of record CM066033.1, read on the forward strand.
CATCAAGCCCAGTATCCTGTTTCCAACAGTGGCCAATCTAGGTCACAAGTACCTAGCAGTTTCCCCAAAAGACATAGGTTTCACAATGCTTGCATTGGGGCAAGCAAAGGATATCGCGGGTCCACTTTAATAATAGATTATGGACCTTTCCTCCAGGAACTTGTCCAAACCTTTTTTTAAAGCCAGCTACACTAACAGCTTTTACTACATCCTTTGGTAACGAATTCCAGAGTTTGATTACATGTTGAGTGAAAAAATATTTTCTCTTATTAGTCTTAAATAGGTTACCCTGTAGCTTCATTGCATGTCCCCTAGTCTTTCTATATTTTGATGGCGTAAACAATCGATCTACGTTTACCCATTCCACTCCATTAAAATCTTGCACCCTTGGGGACTTTCTACACTTCAAATTCATGCTAGCCTCTTTTCAGTCAGCCATAGCACTCACCAAACAAAACTGTTATGTCTGCCTGATTAACTCCCTGGCCTCTGATCTTTGCCATCACTACGCTCAACTCTCTCAAGGTGCCTCTTCCCCAAATCCCTTCTTCACTTTCTGCCCAGACTTTGGCTATTTTCATGACAAACTCCAGAAGATTAGCCTTGAATTTGACATAGGGTCACCTCCACCCTATGTTGAAAAGGAAGAGAGAAGAGCCACCAAAATGGAAAAGGGGATGGCAGGATGCCCCTATGAGGAGAGGCTTAAAAGGTTAGGGCTCTTCAATTTGGAAAAGAGATGGCTGAGGAGAAATAAGACAGAGGTCTATAAATTAATGAATGGAGTGGAATAGGTAAACGTAAATCGGTTGTTTACTCGCTCAAAAAGTAGAAAGACTAGGGGATACTCAATAAAGCCACAATGTAGTCCATTTAGGACTAAAAAGAGAATTGTTTTCTATCAACAACAGAGGGTGATGGTAAATGGAACTCACTCGGATGAAAGGAAGGTGATTAGCGGTGTGCCCCAGGGTTCAGGCCAGGGACCGGTACTATTCAATGTATTTGTGCCCCAGGGTTCAGTCCAGGGACCGGTACTATTCAATGTATTTGTGAGTGATATTGCTGAATGACTGTCTTTTTGCAGATGTCACAAAAATTTGCAACAAAGTGGACTCCCTAGAGGGAGTGGATAACATGAGGAAAGATCTACAAAAGCTGGAAGAATGGTCTAATGCTTGACAGTTAAGATTTAAAGTAAAGAAGTACAGTGTCATGCACTTGGGAAGCAGAAACCCAAGGGGGTGAGAGGTTGGTGTAAATGGACCAGGAGAAGGACCTCAGAGTGATTGTTTCTGAGGATCTCAATCTGGCAAAACAATGTGACAAGGCAGTGGCAAAAGCCAGAAGGATGCTGGGTTGCATACAGAGAGGAATTACCAGCAGAAAAGAGGTACTAATGAAACTGTACAAATTGCTGGTGAGGCCTCATTTGGAATATTGTGTTCAGTTTTGGAGATCATATCTCGCAAAGGATATAAAAAGATTGGAAACAGTCCAGAGGAAGGCGACCAAAATGATTTGGAGCCTACGTCAGAAGATGTATGAGAAGAGACTTGAAGATCTAAATATGTACACTCTGGAGGAGAGGAGAGATATGATTCAGACCTTTAAATAAAGAGTATTAACGAACAAATGAACCTCTTCCAAAGACAGGGAAGCTGTAAAACTAGAGGGCATAACATGAAGCTGCAAGGGGGTAAACTGAAAGGCAAGGTCAGGAAATACTTTTTCACTGAAAGGGTGGGGGATGCTTGGAATGTTCTCCAGATGGAAGTGGTGGGGGCAAATACAGTGACGGACTTCAAAGTGGCATGGGACACAGTGGATTCCTTTATAACAACAGGATAAAATCAAAATAAACATAACTCTCTTGTATCTCAACAAATAGGGGTGATCTACACAGAGCAGTGAGTACACCCCTAAACAAAAGCATGGGAAGAGGTGACCTGCACGGGGCAGCAGGGGCACCTACTCTTACTGCCTTGCTGGGCAAACAAGATGGACCATACTGGTCTTTATCTGCTGTCATATACTATGTTACTATGTAATCAAACTCTGGAATTTCTTACCAGAGGATGTACTAAAAGCTGTTAGTGTAGCTGGATTTAAAAAAGGTTTGGGCAAGTTCCATGAAGAAAAGTTCATAAAGCATTATCAAAGAGGACCAGGGAAATCCACTGCTTACCCCAGGATAAGTACTGTGGAATCTGTGTACCTTTTTGGGAAATGAAAGCTACTTGTGACCTGGATTGGCCACTGTTGGAAACAGGATACTGGGCTTGATGGACCTTGGGCTGACTGAGTATGGCTTCTTATATTTTTATGTTCCACCCCATTTTCTCCCTCTTCCATCCTAAATCCTTCTCTCAACTTCTGTCACCCTTTCTTCCTTTTTTTAAGATCACGGAGGAGGAAACCACACATCTTCTCTCTTCCTCCAAACTCACTACCTGGTCCTTTGATCTTATTCCCATCCATATACTGAACTTCATCTTCTTCACTGTCATTCCTTCCATTTGTTATGTCCTCAATCTATCAAATTCCCCTGCAACTGTTCCTGCAGCCTTCAAGCATGCTGTGGTTACACCTCTCCTCAAGAAACCCTAACTAGAACCTACCTGTTCTTCTAATTATTGACTCTCCTCCCCTATATTTCTAAACTACTTGAATGTGCAGTTCTCTGCTCTTGTCTTGACTTTCTCTCCTCTCAAGCTCTTCTGGATCCATTGCAATCTGGCTTTTGTCCTCCATGTTCTACTGAAACGGCTCGTGCCATAGTCTTCAGTGACTTGCTCCTGGCCCAATCCAAGGGCCTTTACTCCATCCTCATCCTTCTTGACCTTTCTGCTGCTTTTGACATTATTGATAACCACCTTCTGCTCGATACCTTGTCCTCATTTAGTTTTAAGGGCTCTGTTCTATCTTGGTTCGCTTATTATATCACCCACTGCACTTTTTTAGTGTTTGTTTTAGTAGATCCTCCCTTTACTGCTATCCCACTCTTAGTTGGTGTACCCCAAGGGTTTGTCTTGGGAGCATTCCTTTTTTCTCTATATATCCAGTCCCTTATTGCACTCATCTGCTCCCTTGGTTTTCAGTATTTATTTTTATTTATTTATTTGAACAGTTTTTCTATACCGCTCCTTCCATCGATCAGGGGCGGTTTACAACAAACAGTTACAGAGAATAAGTTAGAACTATGTTACAGAAGTGGCCTGAAGTGCCAAATTGTTTTTAATTTGTAGAATATGGTTTTAGCAGTATGTTTTATATGAGCTGACATATTAAGTATCATCTTTACATTGATGACTCTCAGAACTACCTCTCTACATCTGAAATCTCTCCGGGAATCCAGGCCCATATCTCTGCCTGCCTATCTGACATTGCTGCCTGGATGTCTTACCACTGTTTGAAACAGAGCTTCTTATCTTTCTGCTCTACTCCTCCTGACTGGTAAAACTTTCACCACAGAACGGTTTCCTTAGGAGTTCTGCTAGCCCAACAAGTCAACAAAAACATGGCATGGAGTGTACCACAGGTGAGGCAAGAAATCACGTATATATCGAAGACACAGTCCAAAAACGTGATGTTAGTGGAAAAACACAACTTTATTAAATTGTAGACCTATTACCAACCCGACACAGGCCGTATTTTGCAAACCTTCGTCAGGTGTTGATCAGGTAAGGTACTCTGTATTGGGCAGAGAAGACCCAGCAAGTTACGGTCTTTTATAGGAGATTGTGCTTGTATGGCTTCGTGGCACGGGAGGCTGTCAAGGAAAAAGAGCAAAATTGATTCCAAACTCCCGGACCGACACCATGTGTACTTTGTGTGAGGCAAGGTGAGGCACCGTGTGTATCTGTGTGAGGTACAGGTGAGGCAAGAAATCACGTATATATCGAAGAAGACACAGTCTCTCTTAACTTTGTACACACGGTGTCGGTCCGGGAGTTTGGAATCAATTTTGCTCTTTTTTCCTTGACAGCCTCCCGTGCCACGAAGCCATACAAGCACAATCTTCTATAAAAGACCATAACTTGCTGGGTCTTCTCTGCCCAATACAGAGTACCTTACCTGATCAACCCCTGATGAAGGTTTGCGAAATACGGCCTGTGTCGGGTTGGTAATTTGTCAACAAAAACATGGCAGCCATCAACCATGACCTAGTTCAACGTGGAAGGGAGAAATCACCTTAGGCAAGAAAAAAGACACAGGCTGAAAGGAGATGGCCTTCTTTGAAATGGACAGATAAGGATCTCGGAAGGAAATTGACTTGTAGAAAGTGAGGTGCCTCATCTCTGGATTCTGGCTCTGCTCTTCTTACATAGCAGCTTCTCAATCGTCCCTGGAGGACCTGCTTCTGCTCTCCCAGATAGGGGATACAGTTAGTCCGGCCTTGGATGGCGCTATGGGTAAGAATAACCAGCAGGCCGGAGGATCCAGTTACTGTGCTGTGAGCCTCACATCGTCCTCTGGTCTTGGAGGGTCATTTCCGATAGGAGAGCTTCCGGACTCCAGATTGTCCTCCCCAGAATTCTTTTCTTTTTTGCAGCAGGCCTGGTCCTTCTGGTGTGGAAATTCAGACCCTGCAGCCTCTGGATGTCCCGGGGTGCAAGTCTCGGGCTGGGTTGTGAGGCTGCACATCCTGGCAAGATGTGAAGCCCTGCAAGGTGTCCTGGGCCGATTCCCCATCCAGCTCTCTCTGTAGGTCCTGTGCTTTAGGATGGGGAGAGCCGGCGGGGGCAGTGGGCAGGTCAGCTCAGAAGCACATACAGGGCCAATTCAGGTCACGTTCTGTACATCCTGCTAGGCCGGTGGGGACGTGCTGCTTAAACCACCTCAAAGGTGGTATAATCAGCACTTAGTGGATGATCGGGCCCAGGTTGGTAATTTAACTTCAACCATTCTCCTCCAACCAAACAGCACTATTCATATTTGTAATCCTTTCTCTCAAGAGCAGCTCAGCCTGACTCTCAGGCTATGTAGACCTCCTCTTTGGCTCTCTCTTAACTTCCCTGATGCTACCAGCATTAGTTCAAGCCACCTTTCCTAATCCACAAAAACCTCCATTCCATACATTTCCACAGGGTTTATATCATATGTGAAAAATACTATAAATTGAAATTAGATAAAAAGGAAAAAAGGATCTCAGAATACCACAGGGTAATTACCTTAAGTACAAGGTAACAAAGTACTCAGGCCATGGCATACCCTTAGTATATCAATGATTCTGAAAAACTCCTTCAATTATAAATTAAAATCACTTTTTTATTTGTTATATATATCAATCAATTTCATTCTTCTTGTATATAATTTCATATCAGTACCTCTCCTCCCGTAGAGCAGAAAACAAACTTGCTCAACCATACATGTTGTTGTTAAGTGCTGTCAAGTCTATGTCGACTCATGGTGACCCTCTGGATAGTTGTCCTAAATTATGTTCGGTCTTCAGTCAGGCGGCTCATTCTTGACAGACTGGCATCCATAGCTGGTGTTATTGTATCAATCCACCTCATTGCTGGACTTCCTTTTTTGCGTTGACCTTCTACCCTGCTAAGCATGATGCCTTTCTCTAATGATCTCTCTCTTTGCATGATGTGTCCAAAGTATGAAAGTTGAAGTCTTGTCATCTGAGCTTCTAAAGAAAGCTTAGGTTTGATCTCCTCTAGTACTGATTGGTTTGTTCTTCGGGCAGTCCATGGTATACACAGTACTCATCGCCAGCACCATAATTCAAAGGCATCAATTTTCTTCCTGTCTATATTTTTTCACTGTCCAACGTTCGCATCCACATGACGTTATTGAAAATACCATGACTTGAACAAGTCAAACTTTTGTATGGAGAGAGACATCCCTGCTCTTGAGAATCTTGTCTAGGTCCTTCATTGCCATTCTGCCAAGAGCAATGCGTCGTTGGATTTCTTGACTGCTTGTTGCTTCTTTATTGATAGTTGATCCAAGTAGGTTAAAGTTGTGCACTATTTCAATTTCTTGCCCATCAACGATGAGCTTATTCATTTTGCGATTTGTCAGGATCTTTGTCTTCTTGACAAAGTGCAGACCCATTTTAAGACTATGTTTCTTGATCTTGAGAAGCAAATGTTTCAAATCATCTTCAGTTTCAGCCAGTAATGTCGTATCATCAGCATAGCGAAGGTTGAGTCTTCCACTAATCTTCACACCTCGGTTGTCTTCATACAGTTCTGCTTCACTGATGATTTGTTCTGCATATAAATTAAAGAGGTAGGGGGAAAGTATGTAGCCTTGTCGTACACCTTTGCTGATTTTACACCATTCTGTTTCTCCTAGTTCCATTCAAACTGTTGCTTCTTAATCAATTTAAAGGTTGTACAAGAGAACGATCAGGTGTTCTGGTATACCCATGCTTCTTAATGTGGCCTAGAGTTTCTCATGGTTTACATAGTCAAAAGCCTTGCTGTAGTCAATAAAACACATATGGATATCCTTTTGGTATTCTTTTGTCTTTTCAAGGATCCATCTCACATCCGCGATAATGTCTCTCGCTCCTCGCCCTTTCCTGTACCCTGCTTGCACTTCAGGTAGTTCTCGTTCCAAGTATGGTTATAGTTTCTGCTGAATGATCTTGAGTAGAATCTTGCTGGCGATTGTGCGATAATTTCCACAGTTATTAGGGTCACCATACATAACAGACTCAAAACATTGATCAGAGTGAACCAACCAATGTAGCAGCACTTCTCAAAATCAAACCCTGGGGCTGGGGCCAGGTGCATGGGGGTCCCCGCGCCTGATCTAGGCCACAGCAGACCAGCCGTGGGTTGGGCAGCAGGGATATTGAGGGCCGGAGCTGCAGATGTCGAAGGCGTCTGCGAGGACGACGTCCCCGCAGGTGGAAGGGGCACCCTGGGCCATCCACAGGCCCGATTCTGCTAAACATGGGAACATTTTGTTCCTGCTGACCAGAATCGGGTCCTAAGATCCCCATCTTCATTGGGGACGTCTGGATGGCCTGGACATCCCCCTCCCGGAATTGGGCTATAAGCGTCCCTGGAGAGGGTTGTCCCCTGGAGATGGGAAGAAGCTTGGAGCTGTCTGAGATTTAGATTATGGCTCAGATTCAGATGGCTTGGTACTGGGCTCTGATGTGGATGAAGGAGTACTCTCAGCTTCAGAAGACTGTGAAGAGACTGGAGTCATCTGCCAGGGTCTCACCCACCTTTAACTTAACGGATGCTTCCTCTCCTTCAAGAGGTGTGCAGATCCACTACTTTCTTCCTGTTCCTGTTGATCCGGTCAAAGTGGGACTCTCCTGACTCCCTGACTAAAGGGTTAAGGGTGTGTAAGATGATCTACATTCTCCTGGTTTAGCACTTTCAAGGTGGACGTGCAGGTTACCAGATGAACCACAATCCCTGTGGAACGCAGACTGGCCTTAAAGAATTTTCTGGACCATAAGGTGGATTCATTTTTGAGAAGCGGGTTCACCATGGTGGCTGCTATTCTGCAGCTGGTGGTATGTATCAGCCTGACATCTCGGGCCCTGCTCAAGTGTATTCATTCTCTTCCACCGGATGATACTACCCTCTTTTGGAGTCAGCTACGGCCTTCCTTTCTGATGTCAGTATGACGTGGTAGGCTTGACAGCTAGGGATGGCACCTTGACAACAGTGTCATGACGTTGGATTTGGCACCGGGCAGCGGATACATCCTCCAGGGCCCGGTTGGCTCAACTAGCTTTTAAGGGGAAGCTTCTCTTTGGAGTCGATTTAGAGAAGCTGGTGAAGGACCTGGGCGAGACAAAATCTTACCACCTTCCGGAAGACAGGTCCAAGGGGCCTGTGATGTAGGCTAGTGGCCCCTTTCTTGTCAGCTGGATCCCTGGAGGTCTCAGAACTCTTGTCATTACCATCCTGGAAAACCTTTCTTCCCTTCTGCTTCCAGGCTTGTTCTCAGTCCTTTCGTGGAGCGCATGGAATTGAATAGTGTGTATAGTCTAACTCCACAGGGTGGAAAGTCTTCTGGGTATCTATTAATTCCAGTTCTGTCAATATGTAATTTACTCCCTTATCTGCATCAGCATTGCTTGGCACTTTTGATAGTGTGTAGTCTATTAAGGGGTCTTTCACAAAATTAAAATCACCACCCATGATAACCTGATAGTCATCACTATGTCGTAGGTTTGTGATCGTACGTGTTGGAGCTACATACGTTACATAATAGCACACTAATTCTGTGTAACATGCACATCACTATCTGTCATATCTCCCATCTGGGTCCTGTAGTCTTCAATGAACTACGAAAAGTACCTTCTTATGGGTTAATATAGATACACCACCTTGTTTACTAGTGTAAGAGGAGGAGATTATTTTCAGTACCCAGTCTCTCTGCAGTTTCTTATGTTCTGACTATGTCAAGTGAGTTTCCTGTATAAACCCAATATCCACATTTGCCTCTTTTTTATTTTTTATGAATGAAGAGGGAGAGTTGAGGATCATACTCATAATGCAATTATACACAAAGTGAGATGTCTTCACAATTTTATAATTCATTTTGATCACTTAAAAGAATAAAAGGAATAATACGCTAAGAGTGGCTAATATATAGCAGCTTTGAGTGGACTAGTCTGACAGAAAAATTAATCCTTTAAGTGAGTAAAGAGTAGTTACTCACCTGTAAAGCATAGTTACTTACCTGTAACGGGTGATCTCTGGGAACAGCAGGAATAAGTCTTCGCATATGGGTACGTCGGTACCGACGGAGCCTATGCGGGAATGCTCCCCAGCGTCCAAAAAGAAAGCTTTTGGGAGCATCCCACACGCATGCGCGCTGCCTTCCCGCCCATTCACTTCCCTCTCATCAGTTGGGTTTGTAGCTAAGACCGAAGGAGGGAAGTAGACAAATTAGAGAGAGAGAGAGAAACAACTCCTAGGGGAAGTGGGTGGGTTGTGAAGACTTATTCCTGCTGTTCCCAGAGATCACCTGTTACAGGTAAGTAACTGTGCTATCTCCAGGAACAAGCAGGAATGAGTCTTCACATATGGGGACTCCTAAGCTAGAGATGCCTAGAGGAGGTCCCAGCATGTTTCAAATCTAATGGATGGGCCATGCTATTTCCCAGAACCTCAGGCATCCAAGGGAAGGAGGGTAGGAGTTGAACTAAAAAGGGTGTGCTGTGGAACAGCTTGACTAAACAAGGCGTCTAGAGGGGAGTCCTTGTGTAGAAACATAGAAACATGATGACAGAAAAAGACCACAAGGCCCATCTAGTCTGTCCTTCCATAACAACTACAACAGTCCAATAGAAACATAGAAACATGAAAGAAACATAGAAACATGAAGATGTAGATCATAAATGTTAGTAAATATTGAATTCTAATTTTCTAATGTGGACCTTAGTCAAAAGTATTGTGAAAGTATTTGTTGAGGCTAATATGGGTCTGGTGCTAAGAGCCAGTACATTATCCTCAAAGAAAATACCTCACTGTGAAGTAGAGGAAATAAATTTGGCAATACAGGCAGAGGTCAGAAGCCTAAATGGCTAGAACTAATCCCAGAAGAAAAAACTGGGGGAGTTTAATAGGGGTTGGACTTTGTATGAGAAGCTAAAGCTTCTGCAGGCCAAAGTTTGAAGCTCTTTGTCCTTGGAGCAGAATAAGACTCTAGGAAAGAGAGGAGATAAATCTGACTGGTTTGCAGAAAAAGGATGGGTCTTTAAGACCCCTCTATCCAAATGAAAGAAAGAAACATTTGTAGTAGGCGGTGTAGCCTCCAATTTCTTGAAGATCAGTAATGTCTTCCCTAAGTGATGTCACTTAAGATGATGACTTTACATGGAGAGCTACAGATGTAACGTAACCGGAGAGGTTACAGTAAAAGAAGGTAGTTTCTAATTACCATAGAAATTGGTTGTCCATTTAAAACCCTATGGCATGCTGGAACAGCATTAATATGGACAGTAATAAACCGTAGTTACTCACCTGTAACAGGTGTTCTCCAGGAGCAGCAGGAATCAGTCCTCACATATGGGTGACGTCGGCGCCGACGGAGCCCTCGCGGAGCAATTTTCCCCAGCTTTCAAAGAAAGCCTTTGGGAATTGCAGCGCGCATGCGCGGTCCTCTTCCCCCCCAAGGGTGCCATCTTGCTCAGTCAGATGACATAACTAAAAGACAGCAAAAAAATTAGCAAAAAACCCGAAAGCATAAAACTGCAACTCCAAGGGGAGGAGGGAGGGTTGTGAGGACTGATTCCTGCTGCTCCTGGAGAACACCTGTTACAGGTGAGTAACTATGCTTTCTCCAGGACCAAGCAGGAAGTCAGTCCTCACATATGGGACTCCCAAGCTTAAGGCTACCAGAGACCCTAAGTGCAAAAATGAGCTCCCTCTAGCTCAGCAGTCCAGAAGGAAGGAATCTTCTCTGAATACGTCTCCAACCGGTAGCCCAACATCCGGGACGGAGGGTAGGAGTTGCCTATACCTCGAAGAGGTTACGGAGGACTGCCTGTCCGAAAGCACTGTCCCTGCGGGACTCCCTCTCCAGGCAGTAATGGGCCGCAAAAGTCTGGCTTGAAGACCAAGTAGCGGCCCGGCAAATGTCTGCCAATGGAACAGAGCGGAGGTAAGCCACTGACGTAGCCTTCGCCCGGACACGATGGGCCGTGACTCGACTTTCCAACGAGAGGCCGGCTGCCTCGTAAGCCCAAGAGATACAGTCAGCAATCCAGATGGACAGGGTACGCTTGGAGACAGGGAGCCCCAACTTATTGGGGTCATAAGAGACGAAGAGCTGAACAGCCCTTCTGTGCTCCCGCGTACGGTCAAGGTAGAAGGTTAACGCCCTTCTACAGTCCAGGGTATGCAGGACCATTTCAGCTGGGCTGGAGTGTGGCCTGGGAAAGTAGGTCGGAAGCACCACCTCCTGGTTGATGTGAAAGGGGGAAACCACTTTGGGAAGAAACTTAGGGTGAGTCCGGAGGACTACCCGGTTCTTGTAGAACCTAGTGTACGGAGGATCAGACACCAGGGCCTGCAGTTCACTAACGCGTCTAGCAGTGAGGGCTACCAAGAACAAGGTTTTCCAAGAAAGAAAACGAAGAGGACAGGTAGCCATAGGTTCGAAAGGCGGACAGGTAATCCGCTGTAAAACCACATTGAGATCCCAGTCCGGGGCTGGGGGGCGCAAAGGTGGTTTAAGGAGAAGGAGGCCTCTGAGAAAACGAGCCACCAGAGGGTGGCTAGAAAGAGGTCTGCCATCCACCGGCATGTGATGCGCAGAAAGAGCACTGAGGTGGACCTTGACCGAGTTGGACTTAAGTCCAAGATTGGAGAGGGAAAGCAAGTACTGCAAGACCACTGATGCTGAACAGGAGAAGGGATCTTGAGACTGCTGAGCACACCAGGCGGAGAACCGACGCCACTTAAGAGCGTAGGCCTTCCGGGTGGAGGGCCGCCTGGAGGCCAAGACGACCTCCTCCACATCTGGAGGCAGGCAGAGGGGAGCAAGGACTACCCTTTCAGCAGCCAGGCCATCAGATGAAGGGACCGGAGGTTGGGGTGCAGGAGAGTCCCCTGATCCTGTGACAGGAGGTCGGGCTGAAACCCCAGAGGAAGAAGGGTGTCCACCGCCAGCTGCATTAGAAGCGGGAACCAAGGTTGTCTCGGCCACCGGGGAGCCACTAGGATCATCGAGGCTTTGTCTCTGAGAACCTTGAAGAGTGTCCGAGACACCAGCGGCATGGGAGGAAAGGCATATAAGAGGCCTGTGGACCATGGAATCAGAAAAGCATCCGCCGCTACTCTGAGAGGATGCGGTTGTCGAGAGCAGAATCTGGGAAGTTGCCTGTTCAGAGGACTGGCAAACAGATCCATGGTGGGGAGGCCCCACTTGAGAAAGATTCGCTGAACCACCATCGGATCCAGCCTCCACTCGTGCGGCTGGAGGATCCTGCTCAGCTTGTCGGCCAGGTAATTTTCTTGACCTGGGAGATAGACAGCTTTGAGGATAATTCCGTGGTGGACAGCCCAAGAGCATAGTTTTTGTGCCTCCTGACAGAGAAGGAAGGAGCCTGTCCCGCCTTGCTTGTTCACATAGAACATTGCAACCTGATTGTCTGTCTGTATCAGCACCGACTGATGGGAAATCAGGTGAGAGAAGGCTTTGAGCGCTAGGCGGATGGCTCTGAGCTCCAGGAAGTTTATCTGCTGAGCAGACTCCTAAGGAGTCCAGAGACCTTGAGTACATGTCCCTTGGCAATGTGCTCCCCAACCCAGGAGAGAAGCATCGGTCGTCAGGACCTGAGAATGTGGAGGGAGCTGAAAAGTCACTCCCAGTACGAGGTTTGGCAGATGAAGCCACTATTGCAGAGAAGAGACCAGCCGGTTGGAGATCTGTACGGAGTCCGCTAGGCTCCCAGTGGCCTGATGCCATTGTGTGCGAAGGCACCATTGAGCAGGTCGCATGTTCAGGTGGGCATTGGGGGTCACATGGACCGTGGAAGCCATATGGCCGAGCAGTCTCAGAAATTGCCTGGCCGAGACCAGGGAATTGCTGTGAAAGTGGCTGGCGAGATCCATGAGCCTTTGGGCCCTGTCCAGAGGCAGGAAGGCCCGTGCCTGAAGAGTGTCCAACCTGGCGCCAATGAATTCGAGATTTTGAGAGGGGAGCAAAGTGGACTTTGCAAAGTTTATGACAAATCCCAAGTGCTGGAGTAGAGTCACAGTGCGATGAGTGGCTTGAGTGGCTTCGTGGGAAGACTGGGCTCTGATGAGCCAGTCGTCCAGGTAGGGAAACACAAAAAGGCCTTGAATTCTTAGATAGGCCGCCACCACTGCCAGGCATTTGGTAAACACCCTGGGGGTGGAGGACAGGCCAAAGGGTAGTACTCTGTACTGGTAATGATTTCCCCCCACCACAAACCTGAGATATTGTCTGTGGTCTGGATGAATAAGGATATGAGTATACGCATCCTTTAGATCCAAGGAGCATAGCCAGTCTCCCTGCTGGAGGTAGGGCAGCAGGATTCCAAGGATAAACATCTTGAACTTTTCCTTTGCAAGGAACTTGTTGAGGTTTCGCAATTCCAGGATGGGTCTGAGGCCTCCTGTTCTTTTTGGTATCAGAAAGTACCTGGAGTAAAACCCCTGACCTTTCAGGTGGTGGGGCACCGGTTCCACAGCCTGTTCCTGAAGGAGTAAGTCCCTGTGCAGAGGGAGTCTCGGAGTCTCCCCTGGAAAATAGGAGGGAGGTACCTGGTGAAAGTGAAGAAGATAACCCTTCTGAATTATGTGAAGTACCCAGGTATCTGTGGTGATGTTGGACCATCTTTGGGCAAAGTGGACCAGCCGGCCTCCTGTGCTGAGAGAAACCAGCTGAGGGGGAGAGGCTATGCTGATGAAGTCAAAAACCCCCACCCTGCTGAGCAGGGGCCGGTGGTGCAGGCTTGGGGGCTTGCTGCCTACGGGACCCATTACCCCGTCCCTTGGCCTGCTTACCCTGAGGGGGAGCTGGTGAGGCCTGATACTGAGGGTAGTATTTATAGGTAGCCGCCTTCCTCGGGTAAAAGGGCTTTTTTCCCGAGCCCTTCTTCTTTTGAGAAGGGGCAGAGGTCTTCCTGGAGAGACGAGTCCTGGTGAGAGTCTCGGTCTCGATCTGTGCAGCCTTCTCATCCACGGGCTTACGAAAGAGGTTATCACCTCTGCAGGGGACATCGACCAACTTGTCCTGCACCCATGGCTCGAGGTCGGACGTCTGAAGCCAAGCCTGGCGGCGTCCACCGATGCCGGCTGCGGCTACTCGAGCCGATGCCTCAAAACCATCGTAGGCTGCTCGAGAGATAAACTTTGAGCACTCTCGAATACCAGTTGACAAGGTTTGGAACCTCTGCAAAGGTTCGTCGGAGAGACCAGCAGAGAACCCGGCAATTTCTTTAGCCAGGTCTCGGAGATACATGCCCATGTAGAGCTGGTAGGTCTGGACTCGACAAGCAAGCATAGAGCCCTGGAAACACTTCCTACCGAGGGCATCCAGGCTTCGGGCCTCCCTACCGGGGGGCACCGAGGAGTGCATTTTTTGACTCTTAAGTCTATGCATGGCCGATTCCACCACCATGGAATGGTGCGGCAGTTGTGCCTTTTGGAACCCGGGGCTCTTGCGGACTCGATAAATGGAATCGACCTGCTTGCTTAACACCGGCGACGACGCCGGGCTCTCCCACATGCGGAAGAGAAGTCGTTCCAGCATCGGAGGAACCGGTACAATAAAGGCCTCCTTCGGGGGAGAGTCATATTGGAGGGCATCGAGTTCCTCGACTCGAGGCTCCTCCTCGGGATCCGCGGGGAAGGCCAAGGCCTTGGCCATATCCCGCACGAAGTCCGAGAACCGGGTATCGTCCAGGGGGGACCGTCTCCGAGGTTCGGACTCGGGGGAGTCCGATGGGACACACCGAGTCCGAAAGGAACCAGGTGACTCTTCGTCCTCAGATTCCCAGGCCGACTCCTCGGAGGAGGAGTCGAGCGGCTCCAGTCGGGCGGGCATCGATGCCGTCCGCCCCGACGCCGAGGGAGTAGGCGTCGACGACCTCGGTCCCGAACGGGAGGCCAAAGGAGACCGCGACCGAGGATCGACTCGAGCCCTCATGGACTCGAGGATCGGCTCGGTCTCCGGGGTCGACTTGGAGGTCGACGTCCCGGCGGTCAGGGCAGAAGCACCGGCGAGGCCAGCGATCAATGCCCGCTGCTGGTCCATGAAGGCAGTCAGACTGCTCTCCAAGGCCGTCAACCTGAGTCCGAGCTCAGGAGACCCGTCGGGCCCGACGTCGGATCCTTCGGAGGCGAGTCTACGAGGACAACAGTACTCACGTAAGCGGGCAAGTCCATCTCGAGTCGAGGATGTTTTGAAGGCCTCTCCACCTCCGAGGACCCGGGACGGGAATCGGGGCTATGCGACCTGGCCCTCGAGGAACCAGGAGCGTCCACCGATCCCGCCCTCGCGGGTTTCTTCTTCCGATGATGTTCCCGGGTAGGAGACCCCCTTTCAGAGGAACTCCGACGATGCTCAGGACCAGAGTCCCGAGACGTCGAAGCCTCTGACGAGGTCCGAGCCCGGCCCGAGTCAGAGAAGATACGTTCCCGCTGATGCTGCCGACTCCTCAACGCTTTAGAGGACATTTTGCCACACGGACCACAGATCATCTGGTCATGATCGGGTCCGAGGCAGCGGAGGCAGAAGTCGTGCGTGTCTGTAAGAGACATGAGTTTCTTACAGAGGTCACACTTTTTAAAGCCGCTGGCAGCCATCGGGGGAAAAAGGGCCCCTGCGAGGTCGAAAGACCGGGCTGCCAGTGAAAATGTAAAAAGGCGCGAAATCTGTCACGCAGGACAAAAAACCGAAAAATAAAGAACGGACTCGCAACAGGCGTCGCGAGTCCGGGCGGGAAAAGAACCGGCATCGAACCGAAGAAAAAAGAGAAATAAAGAGAAAAAAATCAACTTTTCGGCGGGGATTCACAGACGACTGTAGGGCTCCGCGGAAAAAAGACGACTGAGCAAGATGGCACCCTTGGGCGGGAAGAGGACCGCGCATGCGCGCTGCAATTCCCAAAGGCTTTCTTTGAAAGCTGGGGAAAATTGCTCCGCGAGGGCTCCGTCGGCGCCGACGTCACCCATATGTGAGGACTGACTTCCTGCTTGGTCCTGGAGAACAAATCTTTCAGAGTGAGATATGTGTATTTATATAAACACATATATATATATATAAAGAGAGACTCACTTAATAACAAGAAGGGGTAAGACCTGCTTGAGAATATGGATAGGAAACCCCTTACTGTTTACACGTGGAAGAACCATGAAGAAGGTTACATGGAAACCAGTGGAATGTTCCTAGTCAGAAGGATAGGTCTAGATTTCTTTAAAAATTCTAGACTTTGAATAACCAGAAATGGAGATCTACGTGAAGGGGTGCAGAGAAATCCTTAGTCTTAAGACAACAAGTCTGGATCCTTCTATAACTTCAGTGTGGAGAAAAAGACGCAATAAAAGGGAATACCATATTTGCCTGTCTATGAGGGCAATATGAGTATAATGAGTTCTTTGTTCAGCATAAGCTCCAATGAGGTATTGGGAATTAGAAGGAATGCACTAGACAAGGACAGACTGCAGTGAAAAGAAATGCATCCCTGTTGGAAGAGTTCCACTGGAGATGTGGAACAACTTAGGGAATTAAGAAATTCTTTATGCTTTCACGTGATATAAGCCCTGGTTCATTTTCCCTAAAAGGAAATTTTAAGGAAGATGGTAAGAGTAGGAAAAAAACGGTCATGTGGGAGCATGACTGGGCAAAGCCTTTTAACCATCTGGAAGTTACCCACCAGGAATGGCTCTGACGCTCTCTGGCAAAGGTCCATAGTTGCAGAGCTTTTTGTAGAATTGCAGAGAGCATGTTGTAGGTTGCTTAGGTGAGATCTGGCTGTTTAATTACCAGTGTGCAACCTAATCTATTCTGTGGGAGCCAAAGAATTGAAGATGGCTAAGAATAGTAGACAGGCTGGTTGCCTGCAACAATAAATTGGAACCTTTCTTGGAATTATCTGTTATTAAGGCAGCAGAAGAGGTTAGGTCCTATAGATTGGAAAAGGACCGACAGACTTAATTAGAAGTGATAAAACTCAATTATGGTCTGATAAGCTGTCTTAAAAGAAATATTTGAAAAGATTGCAGAGGGGAGAAACTCTGTATGGAAATCACTTACTGGAGTAGGTATTGAAGACAATCCTATGGCTTAAAAGGTAAGCCCTCCAGTCAAATAGTATCACTCTTAGAGTGAAAGTCTCGACTAAGAGGGATAGAAAGTAAAACAGAGTTACTTACCTGTAACGGAGTTCTCCGTGGACAGCAGGATAAGTCAGCCACACCTGGTGACGTCATCCGACGGCGCCATGACGGAAGTGCTCTCTAGCTCAGAAGCTTCTGAGCATGTGGGAGGTCCCACCTCCCCCGGCCCGCCCCCAGCCGACCAGTAAGTGACTAGCTATACCCTTGCGGCTAGGTGCGGGCGCGCAGGCCACCCTCATGCAGGGGAGGTGGGTGGGAGTGTGTGGCTGACTTATCCTGCTGTCCACGGAGAACTCCGTTACAGGTAAGTAACTCTGTTTTCTCCTAGGACAAGCAGGATGTGTCAGCCACACCTGGTGTCTCCCAAGCTAAGCAGTCACGCTGAGGAGAATGAGGGAGGCATGCGTAGAGCAGCAATTGTGTTTATTAATAACGTGACAACAAGTGCAACAGTGAGGTAGACTGTGCAATAACATCAGTGCATATCCACGGAACAACTGTGGATTAGCCTAAGTGTGCAATCAATCAATGCGAGGTAAGTCGCCTGCAGGATGCAGTTGTTGGTTAGCGCTTCGGCCCATGTCTCGAGAGCTTCCTTGCATAATGTACGGGATCCCGTGCCCCCTTGTTTGTTTATATAAAACATTGTGACTTGGTTGTCCGTTTGCACCAAGATTGCTTTCCCCGTCAGATATTGTCTGAACGTCCGGAGGGCATATTTGACAGCCCGCAACTCGAGGACATTGATGTGAAGGGCACGCTCCTCTCTGGTCCAGGCTCCTTGGGTGCTGAGATGCAATAGATGAGCCCCCCATCCCGTTGAGGATGCATCCGTGGTGAGGACGCTTTGATGGGAGAGGGGTTGCAGATGCTTGCCTACTGAAAGGTTGTTCGTGTTCATCCACCAAAGGAGACTCCGGACGACGTTGGGGGAGATCGGAATGGGCGTATTGAGTGGTTGGGATAGCTGCTTCCAGTGACTCCGCAGGTGCCATTGGAGGGTGCGCATATGGAGTCTCGCCAGCGGAAGGACCGATGTCGTCGCCGCCATGTGGCCTAGTAGGCGCATGATCCCGCGGGCTGAGGTGTGCTTCTGTGCCGACACTCTCTTGGCCAGCTGGACGATGATACTGATCCTGGGCTCGGGCAGGAAGGCCTTGCAGGTCTTGGTATCTATCATCGCCCCGATGAACTCCGTCCGCTGCACAGGCTCGAAACGGGACTTTTCTTTGTTGAGCAGGAATCCCAGCCGGAGTAGCAAGTGCGCTGTTTTGCGGACTGCCGTGCGGAGTTCGGGGGCAGAGCTCGCCGACAGGAGCCAGTCGTCCAGGTAGGGAAAGATGGCGATGCCTTGTCTGCGGAGGTGTGCAGCGGCAACCGCCACGCACTTCGTGAATACCGTGGGCGCAGGGGATAGGCCAAAGGGCAGAACCCGATACTGGTAATGGCAACCCAGCGCTATGAATCTGAGAAATTTCCTGTGGGAAACGTGGACAGGAATGTGGGAGTACGCATCCTGTAAGTCCATCGTGGCCATCCAATAGCCCGCTCTGATGAGAGGAAGGATGGAATTGAGTGAATACATCCTGAACTTCTCTTTCCTGATGAAGTAGTTCAGCTTTCGGAGGTCCAGGATGGGACGGAGGTCCCCTGACTTCTTGGGAATTAAGAAGTACCGGGAGTAGAATCCAGTGTTGATTTCGTCTGGAGGCACCCTCTCTATTGACCGTGCCCGGAGAAGTTTCTGGAGGAGGTCCGAGAGAGGCTGTTTCTGATGAGGTGGAGGCTGGCTGATGGGTGGCTTTCTTTGCCGTGGAAGGGAAGAGAAGCGCAAGCGGTAGCCCGTCTGTATTATCTGAAGAACCCACTTGTCTGATGTGATGTCTTGCCAGGCCGAGTGAAAATGAGTCAGGCGACCCCCGACCGGGTGGTCCCCGGGATCCAGAGAGAGGTCCAGCCAGTCCGGATAGTCAGAAGGAGGAGGTGTCTTTCCCGGAGTGTGACTGGTTGGTTTGTTTTGTTTGCGTTGTCGCTGTTGTTGCCTCTGAAAAGGCGGCTTGTGATAGTTCTGCTTGAACCTAGGCGTCTGCCACTGGCGGTTTGAACCATAATATTGCTTTGACGGGGCAAAAGGCTTGCGGGAATAGCCCCCTTTCCGTGTCCAGGAGGGGCGTTCGAGTCCGTCTGCAGCCAGAGTCTTCAGAGTGGTGCAGTCTTCTTTCAGCCCGTGTACCGTGTCGGCGACTTTGTCCCCAAAAAGGGAGTCGCCAGAGCAGGGTGTATCCGCTATCCGGTCATGGGTACTATCGGAGAGCCCTGATGCCCGGAGCCATGCCCAGCGACGGGCAGATATGGCCGTGCCTGCTGTGCGTACGGCCGTGTCGAAGGCGTCAAAGGCTGTACTCATCAGGTGCTTGCTGCATTCCGCTATTTCCTGCATGGATGTCGCGGCAGAAGTACGTGAGTCCTTGGGGAGGTCCTGCAGCTGGCGCTTGAGGTCAGCCAGGAGGGCGTCCTGGAACAGGACATGTTGAAATTGATGCGCTGCTATCTTGGCGCTGAGCATTGCGCCTTGAAACACTTTCCTCCCCACCTCATCCATACGCTTTGGGTCCCGGCCTGGTGGGTGCACGGCCTGGGAACGTGTGGACTTGGCTCTTTTGAGTGCTGATGCCACCACTATTGACTGGTGGGATAACTGAGGCTTGTCGAATCCAGGTGCCATGTGGATGATGTATTTCGTGTCTAGGCGTCTGGAGCAAGCATGGCCCGACGCTGGGGATTGCCAGAGGGTCAACTGTTTCTCCTTCAACTTTCGGTGGAGGGGAAGAGCCATGGCAGGTCTTGGACCGCTGAGGTACTTCATGACCTCCGGTTCCTTCTCCTCGGGCGAGCCCTCTGTGGCCAGCCCCAGCTTGGACACCACCTTCCGGAGAAATTTTGGATATGTTAGGTCCTCCAGCACTGGTGTCGGTGGATCCTCCACGGCATCAGCTTGGCTCTTGGAGGCATCAGAGCCTCGTCCCAAGTCCTCCCCGTCGCTCCCTCCGGAGTCCAGCTGCGCCGGGGAAGGTGTGCCCGGTGTAGAAGGGGCTGGTGAGAGAGTCCGCGCTGGGGAGGGGGTCCGTGCCCTGGATGGTGACAGGCTAGGGAGTGATTGCTCCGAGACAGACCGTGCCCCCGACGGAGCAAGCGTCTGACCTTGGTCCAGCCGATGGGGTGCAGTTTGCTCAACAAGGCGGTTAAGGAGCTGAAGGATGGCAGAGGAGGTGGAGTCAGAGGACCGGCTGCTTCTGTGAGAGCTGGACCTCCTGCTCCTCTTATGGCTCCGGTGGGACTCCCCGTGGGAAGCTTCCTCTCTCGATGGGGATCGATGCCTGTGCTTGGCTGTCCTCTTCCTGCCTTTTTCCCCGACCTGCTGTGTGCTGGAGCA
Source organism: Ichthyophis bannanicus (assembly GCA_033557465.1). Taxonomy (NCBI): domain Eukaryota; kingdom Metazoa; phylum Chordata; class Amphibia; order Gymnophiona; family Ichthyophiidae; genus Ichthyophis; species Ichthyophis bannanicus. Next base: position 1,308,651,441 of record CM066033.1, read on the forward strand.
GTGCTCAGAGTTTCCCACATTGCCGTTTGAGCGGTGCCTGCTTCTGTCACGCCGGCTTTCAGCGCCGGTGCGATCAGCACACTTCACAGAGTCTCTGTGCTCCGCGCCGTCCGGGGACTCCCCTGTCGGCGCCGATCGCCCTCGGCGTGATTCTCCGCGGCGCTCCGAATCCCCTCTGCGGCGTGCGCAGATGTGCTGGGCAGGGGTGAGAGCTGTCGGCGCCGATGGCCAGCGGCCCGATCCCTTTCCCGGAGCTCCTCTGCCGCTTGAGTAGACGTGCAGGGTAGAGGGGAGGGCTGCCGGCGCTGACTGCTGGAGCCGGAACTACTGCGCCCAATAGGAGTAGAGGGGGCGTGTCCGGAGGAGGAGCCAGGCGGGTCCACGATGGCGGCGCCATTTTCAAACTCTTCTGGAGGGCTGCATGGCTGGGATGAACGGGCCGTAGCACCGCTTTCCGCAGGGGGGCTTACCCGATGGGTAGGGGCCTCTCCGGAAGCATTACAACTCGCGGGGGAAGCAGCGCTTGATCCCCGCTGAGTGGGAGCCCTCCCTTCTTCCGATCTAGGAGGTACTTCGGCACGGGGGAGTTTAACAGGCCTGGAGGGTTTATTCTCCTTACTTTTGCGATGCTCCGGGTTCCGTTTAGCAGGGGATCTGCTTGCCGCCGCCGCGGAGGAGAGAAGTTCTTTCAACGATTGTTCCCGGTGTTTTCTTGCCCTGGGAGACATCCGGGCACAACTGGCACAGTTTTCCACCTGATGTGAGGACCCCAGGCATCCGATACAATGTTGGTGAGTGTCCGAGAGGTTCATTTTTCGCTTACAGAGCGGACACTTCTTGAAGCCCGGTTTAGGCATGAAGAAGAGAATTGTAGTAGGATTATTGTAGGAGAGCTGTAATTTCCGTCCTGAGGCAAGGCGGAAGAAAAAGAACTGGTCGGCTGGGGGCGGGCCGGGGGAGGTGGGACCTCCCACATGCTCAGAAGCTTCTGAGCTAGAGAGCACTTCCGTCATGGCGCCGTCGGATGACGTCACCAGGTGTGGCTGACACATCCTGCTTGTCCTAGGAGAATACAGAGTTGTGAAGACTTACAATTTGGTAAGTCTCTGAAAAAGGTAAAGCTCCCCTGCAGTCAAAAGTATGAGATATCCTCGCACAGGACAACTGTCAAGGTGAAGGGCACAGCATACCTTGTAATTAGTTATTACTCCTCTGTTTGCTTTAAAAGAAGAGGAGAAACCTGTTATCTGTAGGGCATGATTATCCTTAATAGCTCTAAGAGCTAAAAGAATGGATTGCTCTTGGCAAGAGATTCATGCCTAAAGTGGAGGATTGAGCCAGTGTATCACTGACCTCTCAGTAAGGATGAGAAGAACTGTAAATGCTTCTGTTGTTAAGAAGTAGCGGTTCTGAAGCTCAACAGGAAAAAGAGATTTAATGAATAAAATATCAGAAACCCTGCGACTGCTGGGTTTGCTGAGCCTGTTGAGGCTTTGGTTTTCTTAGCCTAGTATGATGTTGCCCTTCTTTGGAAACATCTGCATGATGGGTAGAAGATGAATAAAACTTTTTCCCTTTAGAGGGATAAAGTTTGTTAGGAGATTTTTTACTAGCTGGGATAGAGGAAAGTTTTGACAATCCTCTGAAAGCAACAATATCAGTGTTTAACTGATTAGCTTAGAATAAAGCATCCTTGTTAAAGAGATTTTCACAAGTACAAGGAGTATTTCCCAGCCTTTCTTGTACCCATTTGTCCAAGTCTGAAGCTTGGAGCCAGGCCATGCGTCGTGCTCCTATGGCTATAGCAGAGTTTCTGCTAATAGACTCAAAACAGTCCAGGGAAGCACGATTAAGGAATTTGGAGACATTTTGAGCATGACTGACTAATATGAAAAAGTCTGCTCTTTTATGTTCTTGAAGAAAAGGGTTCAAAAGCTTTAAGTTCTTTGTGACCTCTTCAAGAGATAATCCCATATAGAAAATATATGAGATAATTCTTACTGAAAGCATGGATGCCTGGAAGCATCGACGTCCAAAGGCATCTAAAGTCCTAGACTCACGACCTGGCGGATAAGAAGAGTGCTTCTTTGCACTCTTAATAGGCCTCATTGCTGATTCTACAACAATAGAATGATGAGGAAGTTGAGTCTTTTGAAAACCTGGAGAAGGTGGCACCTTGTACATAGTGTCAAGTGTCTTAGAATGTGGGGATACCGTTAAAGGAGTTTCCCACATTCTTTATAGTAGATCCTGTAAGATCTGATGCAAAGGAAGCATGATCACCTCCTTTGGAATCCAGGGGAATTGCAGGGTCTCTGAATCCCCGGTAGGGATTCTTTACCAGGTATAGAAATGGCAAGTAACTTTGCCATATCAAGCAGAAAAGCAATCTCCCCTGAGGAGGACCCTCTAAAATGAGGGGTAAAGGCTAGACTTGTTGAAAATTCAGCCTTGGTACCGATGGCTTCATCCCAGTCATCGGGATCGGAAGACTTGAAAGGATGAAGCATCGGATTTTCCTTAAAGCGATGTCTTCGGTACCGCCCGAGGTCGGTACCGAATCCTCCATGCTAGAGATCGATTCCAGGCTTGGCATCGAAGGAAGCGAGTCTGTCGAAGCAAGCATGGACGGTACAGACACCGATACCGATGGCGATACAGATACTCGAGGAACGGTCTGCAGCAACTCTAGCGGTACCGAAGTAGCCGAGAGCGCTAGACTACGCTCATCAGTGAGGAGTGTTTCATCCATCACCATGGCCGATGCCGGGGTGTCGGTACCGCTCGAAGCCGCCACAACTAACGAGCATGGCCCAGGTATGTTCATAGAGGTAAGAACCCCGAGAACAACCTGAAACCCCATTAATGCTTTGGAGCCTGAAGACTCCCTCCAGGGCTTTATTGCCAAAATGTCCTCGAGGGCAAGGCCAGAGGCATCTCGATGCTGAGAAGGAGATCTACCACTCGAGGACTGGCTAGTCTTTACAGACTTTTGTTTGGTTACCTGATCCTGTGAAAAAGAAGATATTCTAGCTGGTGACATCGAGTGCGATGTGAACCGGGTATCAAGTTGTGCTCGATCCTGAAGACTTCTTCTGTCTGAGCTCCAGCAGGAGAGACACTCCAGTGGGAAATGGTCAGGACCTAAACATTTTAGACACCAAGTATGAGTATCTGAAAATATATCCGTACCGCCACACTTTGAGCATTTCTTAAGGATAGTGGCTGGCTTTTCCATAATGGAAGGATAGAGGCCTAGTGGCCTAGAAACCGTCAGGCACTAAACAGGAAAAATTTCTAAAGAAAAGAAGAAATTCTGTAGCAAAAAGAAAGAAAAGCACCGGCGGTACTGGTGGCGTCGAGGGAAGGCAGACGTAACCACAAAAAACTAAGAATAAAAAGAAGAATTTTCTGCGGTGACAGGAATATGTCCTGCCGGCTCCGCGGAAAATGGAAAACTGATGAGAGGGAAGTGAATGGGCGGGAAGGCAGCGCACATGCATGTGGGATGCTCCCAAAAGCTTTCTTTTTGGACACTGGGGAGCGTTCCTGCGCAGGCTCCGTCGGTACCGACGTACCCAAATGTGAAGACTCATTCCTGCTTGTTCCTGGAGATCAGGTGTTCTCCAGGAGCAGAAGGAATCAGTCCTCACATATGGGTGACGTCGGCGCCAACGGAGCCCTCGTGCGGAGCATTTCCCCAGCTTTCAAAGAAAGCCTTTGGGAATGCAGCGCAGAAGCGCGGTACCCTTCCCGCCAAAGGGTGCCATCTTGCTCAGTCTGATGACATAGCTAAAAGACAGCAAAAATCAAAATAAAGTATATGACTGCAACTCCAGGGGAGGAGGGAGGGTCGTGAGGACTGATTCCTGCTGCTCCTGGAGAACACCTGTTACAGGTGAGTAACTACTCTTTCTCCAGGACCAAGCAGGAAGTCAGTCCTCACATATGGGTGACTCCCTAGCTCTGGGCTACCAGGAACCCAGGCTGAAAAAGAAACTCCCTCTGTGAAGCCGTAGCATGAAGGAAATAATTTTACTGAGACCAGAACCCCTCGGTAGCCCAACAAGAGGGCAGGAGTTGCCTAAACCTCAAAGAGATTCCGGAGTACTGCCTGACCAAAAGCACTGTCCCTATGGGACTCCCTCTACAGGAAGTAATGGGCTGCAAAGGTCTGGCTTGAGGACCAAGTAGCAGTCCTACAGATGTCTGCCAACGGTACAGAGCGGAGATGAGCTACTGATGCAGCCATGGCCCGGACACGGTGGGCTGTAACTCGACCCTGCAAGGGAAGGTCTGCTGCCCTGTAAGCCCAGGCGATACAGTCCGCCACCCATATGGACAAGGTACGCTTGGAGATAGGAACCCCCAAGTTGTTTGGGTCAAAGGAGACGAAGAGCTGAGTAGCCCTTCTATGACCCTTAGTACGCTCAAGGTAGAAAGACAAGGCACTTCTAGTCCAGGGTGTGGAGGACTTCTTCAGCCCTGCTTGAATGGGGCCTAGGGAAGAATGTGGGAAGAACCACCTCCTGGTTGAGGTGGAAGGAGGAGACCACCTTCGGTAGGGACTTAGGATGAGTCCTAAGGACCACCCTGTTCTTATAGAAACGAGTGTATGGCCTGTCGCAGACCAGGGCCTGAAGTTCACTCATTCACCTGGCTGAAGTCAGTGCCACTAGGAAGAGAGTCTTCCAAGAAAGGAAGCGAAAAGGGCACGTAGCCATAGGCTCAAAGGGTGGGCGAGTAAGCTGTTGCAAAACCACATTCAACTCCCACTCAGGGGCAGGTGGACGAAGAGGAGGCTTTAGCAGGAACAAGCCCCTGAGGAACATGGCCACCAGGGGGTGAACCGACAGAGAATGCCCCTCTACCACTTAGTGGTGGGCTGCCAGAGCAGAGAGGTGTATCCTAACCGAATTGGACTTAAGACCCTGATTAGACAAGTGCAGCAGGTACTGAAGCACTACTGGCACAGGACAGGACAGAAGGGGTTTTCCTGGCGCTGATCACACCACAGGGAGAACTGCCTCCATTTCAGGGCATAGGTCTTTCGGGTGGATTGCTTCCTTGAAGCTAATACAACCTCTTCCACTTCCTGAGGCAAGCCCCAGGGAGCCAATACTACCCTTGCAGCTTCCAGGCCATCAAATTGAGAGCTTTGAGATTGGGGTGCAGAAGGGATCCCTGATCCTGAGAAAGAAGATCGGGTTGAAACCCCAGAGGAAGAGGGGTGTCCACCGCTAGTTGTAACAGGAGGGGGAACCAGGGTTGCCTTGGCCATCTGGGGGCCACCAGGATGACCGAGACTCTGTCTCTTAGAATCTTGAACAAGGCCCGAGCCACCAGGGGCGCGGGAGGGAACGCATACAGAAGACCCTGGGACCATGAGATCAGGAACGCATCCGCTGCCAATCTTTTGGGATGTGGCTGCCTGTTCAGGGGACTGGCAAAGAGGTCGATAGACGGAAGTCCCCACCTCAGAAAAATGGTCTGGACCACTAAGGGGTGCAGTTGCCACTCGTGAGGCTGTAGAACCCTGCTCAGTCTGTCTGCCAGAAAGTTTTCCTGGCCAGGAAGATAGACAGCCCTCAGCAGCATGTTGTGCTGAAGGGCAAAGGAGCAGAGGGCCCGAGTCTCCAGACACAGAAGCCTTGACCCTGTGCCCCCCTGCTTGTTGACATAAAACATTGCCACTTGGTTGTCGGTCTGCACCAAGACAGCCAGATGGGCCAGGGTATGGGCGAAGGCCTTGAGGGCTAAACGTATCGCCCTGAGTTCTAGCAGGTTGATCTGCTGAGTGGCCTCCCGTGGGGACCACAGGCCCTGTGTGCACTTGTCCAGGCAATGTGCACCCCAGCCCTGCAAGGAGGCATCGGTTGTGAGTACCACTGTGGGAACAGGTACCTGAAAAGGAATCCCCTGTAGCAGGTTGAGGGAGTGTAGCCATCACTGCAGGGAGTTCAGGAAGGGTTTGGACACCCTTACTTTGTCTCTGAGGTTTCCTGTGGCCTTCCTCCACTGAGTTCTGAGACACCACTGTGCAGGCCGCATATGCAGGCAAGCATTGGGAGTCACATGCAATGTCGATGACATGTGGCCTAGGAGTCGTAGGCAAAGCCTGGCGGAAAACAATGGGTTGCTTATGAACCGGTTGGCCAAGCTTATCAGCCTTTCCGCCCTGTCCTCTGGCAAGTAAGCCTTCGCTTGCAGGGAGTCCAACCTTGGCCCTATGAACTCTAGGTTCTGGGAGGGGAGCAAAGAGGACTTTATTTATTTATTTATTTGCAAATCTCTTATATACCGCCACTTCCCAAGATCAGTGGCGGTTTACATTAAACAACAAATACATAAAACATTGCTATGGTAAGCAGTTACATCGAACAGTATTTAAACTATATACAGGTATATTGAACAGTATTCAAACTATATACAAGTAGTTAATATCAAGTACAAAGAACAGAAATCAGTACTATATATAGATAGATTTGATCAATATTTGAAACTATTTACATATATATATTGAGGTTTTATCAATGGATTTCTATTGGAAGAAGTTTTGCGAGAATTAGGGCGAGCATATTATGGAGATCTAGGGTAGCATTGCAAGTATTAGAGGGAACGTTCATAGATCTAAGGAGGATGAGAAGTCTTATCCAATGCTTTATCTGTGTTGGAATAATATTGCGTGAACAAGTAGGTTTTTAGATCTTTTCTGAATTGTTTCAGGTCTTTTATTTCCCTTAGATGATCAGGGAGATTATTCCATAGAGAAGGTGCTACATATGAGAAGGCACCTGTACTTGTTATGTGTTTAGTTTTTCTTATTGAGTCGGGAACTACAATAGTATGAAGGTTCTTTCTACGTCTTACTCTATTTTCTGTAGGTCTATGAATTAGTGTAGTGAGGTATGATGGGGCAATCTGGTTTATCAGTTTGAAAGTGGTCAATATTATTTTATATTGAATTCTACTTTGTATAGGTAGCCAATGTAATGAATAGAGTATCGGGGTGATGTGATCAGTCAGTTTGGCTTTGAAGATTATTCTAGCTGTAACATTTTGAGCCATCTGTAGTATTTTTAGGCTCTTTTTAGATACACCTGTTAATATCCCATTGCAGTAATCAAAATGGGGTGTTATCAGAGCCTGTGTGATGGTTCTAAAGTCATTGATTTCTAATAGCGGTCTCAGTTGTTGAATTGAGCGTAGCTTGTAGTATATTGTTTTGGTTGTTTTCTTGATATGGTTTGTGAAATTGAGAGCCTTGTCTAGAGTGACCCCTAAGTATTTAATATTTTCCTTTATAAGTATGGTAAAGTTAAGAATTTTGATGTCAGTTGGTGGAGTATAATTTGTGTTTCTTGAAGTGATCAATATCTCTGTTTTTTTGAAATTGATTTTCAAATTGTTTTCACTTAGCCATTTTTCAGCTTCTATAAGGCAGTTTGCTATATTGTCATAGTTTGGATCTTGTATATCAAATGCTGAGTATAGCATAATGACTTTGCTAAATTTATGACAAAACCTAGTTGCTGAAGGAGAGAGACAGTATGGAGCGTGGCTTGCCTGGCCTCCTGGAGAGTCTGACCCCTGATGCGCCAGTCGTCCAGGTAGGGGAAGGCAAATATACCCTGGTTTCTCAAGTAGGCCGCTACCACGGCTAGGCACTTTGTGAAAACTCGTGGGGCGGAGGTTAGGCCAAAGGGCAGTACCCTGTAATGAAAATGGCTTCCTGCCACCACGAATCTGAGGTACTTTCTGTGGTCTGGATGAATGAGGATGTGAGTGTACGCATCCTTTAGATCCAAAGAGCATAGCCAATCTTCCTGCTGGAGGTAGGGCAGTAGTATCCCAAGAGTGAGCATCTTGAACTTCTCTTTTGCCAAGAACTTGTTGAGATTTCTCAGGTCCAGAATGGGCCGGAGACCTCCAGTCCGCTTTGGCACAAGAAAGTACTGGGAATAGAAGCCCTATCCCCACAGATTTGGAGGTACAGGCTCTACCGCCTTGTCTTGAAGCAGACCTAGCAGTTCCTGGAGAAGGCGTTCCTGATGCAGAGGAAGCCGTGGAGGCTCCCCTGGGAAGTAGGTAGGGGGTACCTGATTGAAATGGAGCAGATAGCCCTGTTGGACTATGCTCAGTACCCAAGCATCCCTTGTGATGGGTGGTCACTGGTGGGTAAACAGGACCAAGCGACCCCCCGTGCTGAGGTGGGCCAGCAGGGGTGGAGAGGCTATGCAGAGGGAGTCAAATACCCCCTCCCTGCTGAGTAGGAGCAGGAGCCGGAGGCTTGGGGGCTTTCTGCCTACAGGGCCCATGTCCCTGCCCCTTGGCCTGCTGACCCTGCTGGGGAGGCCTGATAATGAGGGAAAGGTTTGTAGGCAGGCGCCTTCATCGGGTAAAAGGTCTTTTTCCCCGAGCCCTTCTTCTTATGAGAAGGGGCAGAAGTTTTCCTAGACAATCTTGTCCTCGTTAGAGTCTCAGTCTCGAGTTCAGCGGCCCTTTCGGCCATGGGCTTACCGAAGAAGTTTTCACCCCGGCATGGGACATCGACCAACTTGTCCTGTACCCATGGCTCGAGGTCCGATGACTGTAGCCATGCCTGGCGTCGAGCAGCGATGCTGGCTGACGCTACATGGGCCGAAGCCTTGAAGCCATCGTAGGCCGCCCGGGAGATGAATTTGGAACATTCCCGGACCCCCGAGACAAGGACTGGAACCTCTGCAAAGGTTCCCTGGAGAGAACAGAGCTACCTCTTTAGCCAGGACCCGCAAGTACATGCCCATGTACAGCTGGTAGGCTTGGACCCGGCAAGCAAGCATCGAGCCCTGAAAGCACTTTCTGCCGATGGCATCCAGGCTTCGGGCCTCCCTGCCGGGGGGCACCGCAAAGTGCATCTTCTGGCTCTTCAGATGATGCATGGCCGATTCCACAACCATAGAATGGTGCGGCAGCTGTGCCTTCTGAAAACCAGGGCTCTTCCGGACTCAATACATGGAATCGATCCGCTTGCTCAAAACTGGCGCCGAGGCCGGTGCCTCCCACATTCGGAAGAGGAGCCGTTCCAGCATCGGAGGAACCGGAACAGTAAAGGCCTCCCTCGGGGGAGAGCCGGTATGGAGGGCATCGAGCTCTTCGGCTCGAGGCTCCTCCTCGGGGTCAGCAGGAACATTCAAGGCCTTGGCCATGTCCTTAACGAACTCCGAGCACCGAGTCCGAAAAGTATCGGGGGAGTTCTCGTCCTCCATCTCCCATGCAGACTCATCCGAAGAGTCGAGGGGCTCCGACCGCGTGGCTTCAGGCAACACCCGCTCCGATGCCGGGGCTATCGGCGTCGACACCCTCGGTCCCGAATGGGAGGTCGAAGGAGACCGTGACCGAGACCGGACTCGGGCCTTCATGGCTTCGAGAACCGGCTCTGTCTCTGGGGTCGACTTAGATGTCGACGTCCCGGTGGTTGGGGCAGATGCACCAGTCAGGCTGGCCATCAGCACCCGCTGCTGATCCATGAAGGCAGACAATCTGCACTCCAAGGCTGTCAGCCTGAGTCCAAGCTCAGGAGACTCAGCAGCCACAGACTTGGGCCCCGGCGGTGCCGGGCCCGACGTCGGCTTCCTAGGAGGAGAGTCCTCAAGGACAACAGGACTTACGTGCTTGACAGACTCCGGCTCTACACGGGATACCTTAGTTGGCTTCTCCAGCTCCAAGGGCCCGGGGCGGCGGTCAGGGGTCTGAGATCTGGCCTTCGAGGAACCAGAAGCTTCCTCCGACGCCGCCCTCACGAGCTTTCTCTTCCTCTTATGCTCCCGACTGGGGGACCCCCTTTCAGAGGAACCCCGACGAAGCTCGGGGTCCGACTCCCGAGACGTCGAGGCCTCTGACAAGGTCCGGGCCCGTCCGGAGACTGAGTCCGAGAAAATCCTCTCCTTCTGATGCTGCCGGCTCCTAAGTGCCTTGGTAGACATTTTGCCACATGGGACACAGACCTTGGGATCATGGTCAGGCCCGAGGCAGTGCAGGCAGCAGTCGTGTGTGTCGGTAAGAGACATGAGTTTCTTACAACGATCACACTTCTTAAAACCACTGGAGGCCATCAGGGAAAAAAGGGTCCCCGCGAGGTCAAAGGACCGGCCCTCCAGGGAAAAGAAAAAAGAGAGCAAACGTGTGCCACGAAGGGCAAAAAACCGAAAAATAGAGATCGGGTCAATACCGGCGTACCGAACCCAGGCGGGAAGGGGAACCGGCGTTGAACCGGACAAAAAGAGGCACGTGAATTGCAGAAAAAAATCCACATTTTTCCAGGTGACAAGGACAGACGTCCGCTGGGCTCCACGGAAAAAGAAAGACTGAGCAAGATGGCACCTTTTGGGCGGGAAGGGGACCGCGCATGCGTGGGTGTATTCTCAAAGTCTTTCTTAGAAAGCTGGGGAAATGCTCTGCATGGGGGCTCCATCGACGTCAATGTCACCCATATGTGAGGACTGACTTCCTGCTTGGTCCTGGAGAAAGAAGGAATCAGCACATAAAAAAACCACACAAACATCAAAATGACAACATACCATGCACAAAGGAGGTCAGGCTGCTCAGTCATGCTGTGGTTGACAAATGCAGACAAACAAGACAAATCAAAGATTACACTTACCTCTGTGGAGCCCAGGACTGAAAAACCATGCTGGACTGAGGCTTCTCACAGGTGCTCTGCTCTCTCCTCCTTAATACTGCCCTGGGGGTCCAGGGGAGGAAGACTAAGGTCTGTGCAAAAACAGTTCTAGATCCGGACGAATCTTGAACTCTCAAATGATCAGGTGTAACAATGGGAGGACAGCCCTATGCCCCCTCCATGAAGGAAACACCAGCAGGGTATCACTTAGATACACTCTGGAGGCATCCATTGTCGAGCTCTACTGGGTCCATGGCGCCCTTTAGGTTGGCTGCCCAGGAGCTACTCCCAAAATTGAGCTGCACTAGTCCTACATCCACCAACTTCTAGACAGAAAAATACAGAGGTATACCCCTAGCTGCACTAGCTCAAGTAGCAGGATGATGTCACTAGAAGGATGAAGTTGTTCTGTCTCCACCTCTGCTAGCAGGGGTACACAAACCACTGGTTTGGGCTGGTCTAACAGGATAATGTAGACATTGGTGTATTTTTTCTACCAAGGAGTATCAGTCCCATCAACACATGGCCCAGTGCCCCTGGGCACCACTTTAAAGGGGTCAGTGTCTGGTTAAGGACACGTGGACCTTCCCGCCCCCCCCCCCCCAAAGACATTGTTCCCCATAGACCTTCCCTTGGGCCTAATCTTAAGAAATCCCTGGTGGTCTGGGGTAAGGGGGCATGAGCGACTCCCAGTCACTTCTGCTCTTCCAAAACGGGCATTGGTTGACCCCTAGTGGTTGTCTCAGAGTACTACTACTAGGGTCAAGCAGTCATAGAAGGTTAAAAAGCCTGGAAGACTTGGGAGAGCCACTGCTTATCCCTGGAACTGAGCTCTGAGAAACAGATCTATATTTTGGGATCTGCCACATACTTGTGTCACAGCCTGGCCACCATCAGATATAAGATACTAGGTTCTGAATCAGCATGGCTTCTCTTAAATTCTTGTGAGTTTCTTCGGGTCTGGTCATTTTTGCTATTTTATAGGAAGGTATAATACACTGTTTATTTATCTTAAAGACTGGTCATCCAAATGGCAGATGAAATTTAATGTGGGCAGTGCAAAGTTATGCACTTAGGGAAGAACAACCCAAACTACATTTACATGATGCAAGATTCCACATTAGGAACTACTGTAACACCCAGGAAAAGGATTTAGGCGTCATCATGGATAATATGTTGAAATCCTCTGCCCAGTGTATAGTGACATCCAAGAAAGCAAACAGAATACTAGGAATCATAAGGAAAAGAATGGAGAATAAAACCAAGGATATTATAATGCCTCTGTACTGTTCCATGGTGTGACCGCACCTTGAATACTGTGTACAATTATGGTTGTCATATCTTAAAAAGGATATAGTGGAATTAGAAAAGGTACAGAGAAGAGCCACCAAAATGATAAATGGGATGGAAGGATATCCCTATGAGGAAAGGCTTAAAAGATTAGAGCTCTTAAACTTAGAAAAGAAAGGCGACTGAGGGGAGATATAATAGAGATCTATAAAATGATGAATGGAGAGGAACGAATAAAGCGTAGTTACTCACTTGTAACAGGTGATCTCCGGGAACAGCAGGAATTTAGTCTTCACATATGAGTGATGTCGGTACCGACGGAGCCTACATGGGAATTCTCCCCAGTGTCCAACAGGAAAGCCTTTGGGAGCATTCCACTGTGCCTGCATTGCTGCCTTCCAATGAAGGAGGAAGGCATCCGTTGCCTGACAATCTCAAGCCGGAATTCTCGAACAGAACCGGGGAAGTTTGGCATTCAGTGGACTTGAAAAGAGGTCTATGTCTAGGGTTCCCAGATTTGAAATATTTGGGCAACCTGGTCTGAGTGGAGAGACCATTCGTGTGGCAGCATTACTCGGCTGAGTTTGTCTGTCCAAAGGTTTTGAATGCCTGGAAGATATACCACGAGGAGGTGAATTTGATGCTTTCTGGCGAGGGCCCATAGTCGTAAAGCTTTGTTGAATAATGACAGAGAGCCGGTTCTGCCCTGCTTGTTCACGTAAAACATGGCTACTTGCTTGTCCGTCTGGACTAGGACTGTCTTGTAGCTGAGCTGTGTCTGGAATACTCGAAGAGCAAGGAAGATTGCTCTGAGTTCCAGGAGGTTTATGTGAAGACAAGCCTCCTGTGGAGTCCAGGTACCCTGGGTAGAGAGATCGTATAGGTGGGTCCCCCATCCCACCTGTGATGCATCTGTTCTTAGAGTGGTCTGGAATAGGGGTTGCTGGAAAGGAGACCCCACCAGAAGGTTCTCCAGTGACTACCACCATTGGAGGGATGAAACAAGATGTTGTGAGTTTGTTATTTTGTCAGACAGGTGACCTATGGCCTGTGTCCACTGAGTGGATAGGATCCCACTGGGCTGCTCGCATGTGGAGGTGAGCATAGGGAACCACATGTACAGTGGATGCCATATGTCCCAGTAGTTGGAGCATTTCTCCAGCAGTCAGGTAAGTCTTCACTGCTGCTTGGGAAGCTAGCTGCACTTTACGCAGACAGCGGGGCTATGGAAGGAAAGCCCTTGACTGTCTGGTATCTAGACGAGCTCCTATGAATTCTAGGGACTGAGTAGGAGCAACATGGGATTTTGGGAGGTTTATGACCAATCCCAAATATTGAAGGATTCCCATTGTGCGAGACAGAGCAGAGCTGGCTTCTGGAGCCGTGGGGGCTTGAATGAGCCAGTCGCCTAAGTAAGGGAAGATGAATATCCCTAGAGTTCGCAGGAATGCAGCTACTACTGCAATGCATTTCGTGAATACTCTTAGAGCCGAAGCCTGACCAAAGGGAAGAACTTTGTATTGGAAGTGTTTTCCCTGGAAAAGGAACCACAGGAATTTCCTTTGATCTGGATGGATGAGAATATGAGTATATACATCCCTTAGATCTAGAGAACAAAGCCAATCCTGAATATCAAGGTATGGCAGAAGAGTTCCTAGAGAGATCATTTTGAATTTCTCTCGGAACAGATATTTGTTCAATTCTCTGAGGTCTAAAATGGGTCTGTCTCCTCCTGTTTTCTTTGGGATAAGAAAATAGGGGGAGTAGAACCCTGTACCCTCTTGTAGAATGGGTACTTCTTCTATTGCTCCCTGAGCAAGGAGTGTCGTGACCTCCTGACCTAAGAGATTGTTGAAAGGGGTCTGAGAATTGAACTGACTTACGATTGTAGGAGGGGGCATGCTGTGAAAATGAAGCTTGTACCCCTCTCGTACAATGGACAGAGTCCAATTTTCTGCTGTTATTTGGTGCCATCTGTTGGCCAAATGACACAACCTGCTAGGGATGGTTAAGGGTTCTGGACCGTTCAGGGGCAGGAAGGCTAAATTCTCTAGGTAGGAGTCAAAGCCCCTGAGGAAGCTGAGCCTGTGGAGCTGGCTGAGCTCTCAGGCCTTTTGGCTTCTTTTGTTGTCTAGTTTGTTGCTGTTGCCCCTTTTGGGCAGCCTGTACTGGACCATGCCCCTGCTGAGCATAAGAAGGATAAAACTTCCTTTTTTTGCTGAAAAAGGGTTTTTTATATGATTTCTTTTTGGCTGGGTTGGCTGTAGATTGACAATCTATCCAGGGTGATATTGTCAGCATCTATTTCATTAGCCTTTTCCTGCCAATTCCTGCCAAAGAGATTTTCTCCTGTGCAAGGGGTATTTCCCAATTTATCTTGTACCCAAAGTTCCAAGTCGGATGCCTGAAGCCAGGCAATCCGACGTGCACCAATGGCAATAGCAGAGGTTCTGCTGATGCATTCAAAGCAGTCAAAGGCTGCACGGTTTACAAACTTGGAAACATCCTGAGCATGTCTGACAAGAGTAAGAATGTCTTGTCGTTTATCATAAGGAAGAAGAGGGCTCATAAGCTCCAAGTCTCCTGTGACCTCTTTGAGGAACATTCCCATATATAGGATATAGGAGCTGATCCTGGCTGAGAGCATGGAAGCATCGACGTCCAAAGGCATCGAGAGTCCTGCACTCACGGCCTGGAGGATTGGAAGCATGCCTCTTTGCACTCTTCATCCTACGCATAGCCGATTCCACTACCATTGAATGGTGTGGTAACTGAGTTTTTTGGAAGCCAGGAGAAGGTGGAACTTGATACATTGTATCGAGCCTCTGAGAGTGAGGAGATGAATAGGCAGAGTAGCTGCTTCCTTGGGAGCTTTAGGGTATTGAAGGATTTCTAATTCTTGTGCCCTAGGCTCCTTTTCAGGAGTTACCGTGATTGCAAGGCCTCGAGCCATATCATTAATAAAATCCTGAAAAAACATATCCTCTGGACGAGACATTCTGCGTTGAGGAAAAGAAGATGGGTCCTCTGGAAGAAGTGCTCTGGTATCGGCGGGGTCATCAGAATCGGAAGATTCAAAATATTTCCGATCCCGATGTTCGTGCAGAGCACGGTACTGGTATCGATCGAAGTTGGTATCGAGGTGTCCTGGTAACGATCTGTCGATGCCGGAGATAGACTCAAGACTCGGCATGGGGGGTATACTCACCAAGGCCGGTGCCATCGGTACCGGTGCTTGTTGAACGGTCTGTAGCGGTCTCAACAGTACCGAAGCCGTGAGAAGAGCTGCCAGACTGCGTTCAATAGCGAGAAATCACTGATCTATCGATGCTGCCGATGCTTGGGTGTTGGTACCGGTAGAAGCGGCCGGAACCTCAGAGCATGGCACCAGTAGTTCTGCCAAGGTGGAGGCCTCGAGAACATCCTGGAGTTAGTGTTTTGGAAGCCAAAGCCTCCCGCCAGGGCTGTTGCGCCGGTGAAGTTTCCTTAAGGGCAATGCCAATGGCCTCTCGATGCCTAGAAGGAGATCTACCCTTTGAGGACCGGCTAGACTTATGTTTAGTTACCTGAGATCCATGGGAGGAAGATGAGGCTCTGGAAAATGTCGATGCAATGGACATCACATCGGAGGCAAAAAGGGTACTGAGTTTTGCAGCTCTATTCTGCAGGCCCCTTTTAGTCATCTTCCTACAGGAGAGGCACTCCGATGGAGAATGGTCAGGACCTAAACATTTAAGACACCAGTCATGGGTGTCGGTGACAGATATGGTACCGCCACACTTAGAACATTTTTTAAAACCAGTAGCTGTTTTTTCCATTTTTAAGGAAAATGGGTCTAGTGCCCAAAATGGCACCTAGCACCAAGGAAAAAATATTTCTGAAAAAAACCCCTCAGAAACTATATATATATATATATATTTTTTTTAGAGAAAAGAAGAAAGAAGAACCGGCGGTACCGGAAGGCGCTGAACAAAAGCAGACGCGACCACAAAAAATAAAGAAATAAAGAAGGAATTTTCTGCGGTAACAAGGTACGCGACCTGTCGGCTCGGCGGAAAATGAGGAACTGAAGAGGGACAGTGGAAAAGGCGGGAAGGCAACACGCAGGTCTTAGATAGTGCTGGGGAGGAGTCTGCTGTCTTAGTACATGTCGGTACCAATGACACAGGAAAATGTGGTAGGGAGGTTCTGGAGGCTAAATTTAGGCTTTTAGGTAGAAAGTTGAAATCCAGAACTTCCAGGATAGTGTTCTCCGAAATACTTCCAGTTACACACACAGGACCCAAAAGGCAGGCAGAGCTCCGGAGTCTCAATGTGTGGATGAGACAATGGTGCAAGGATGAGGGTTTGGGATTTGCTAGAAACTAGGGAACATTCTCGGGAAAGGAGGGGCTTTTCCGAAGGGATGGGCTTCACATTAACCGGGATGGAACCAGGCTGCTGGCATTAATCTTTAAAAAGGAGATAGAGCAGCTTTTAAACTAGATAATAGGGGAGAACCGACAGTCGTCCAAGAGCGCATGGTTCGGAACAATGTATTCTTGAAGGATACTACCAAAAAAATAAAGTTACAGCACATCAGCAGAGAGGTTCCAATAAAGACAAAGGTAGCCCAAATGCCCTTGAGTACAGCGCTCTATGTTAGAGAGGGCATTGAGTCACAAAGGCTTAAAGTTTTGCAGGAAACAAAATTAGCTGTAGAATCTCTATGGATTGAAATTCCATGTAAAAAGGGGAAGGCGATGGCAGTGGGGGTGTACTATCGACCGCCTGGCCAGAATGAACAAATGGATGATGAAATGCTCAAAGAAATCAGGGAAGCTAACAAAAGTTACAGAACAGTAATAATAATGAGTGATTTCAATTACCCCGGTATTGACTAGGTCAGTGTCACTGCAGGACATGCTAGGGAGATAAAGTTTCTAGATGAAATAAATGACTGCTTCTTGGAGCAGCTGGTTCATGAACCAACCAGAGGGGAAGCCATTTTGGACATAGTCCTTAGTGGAACACCAGATCTGGTGCAAGAGATAAGGGTGTTGGGGCCACCTGGCAATAGTGATCATAGCATGATCACATTTGATTTAATTAATGGTAGAGGGATGGTAAGGAAATCCATAGTACTACCTTTTAACTTTCGAAAGGGAGACTATGATAAAATGAGGAAAATAGTTAAGAAAAAACTAAAAGGAGCAGTTGCAAAGGTTAAAGACTTATATCAAGCTTGGGGGGTGTTTAAAAATACTATCTTGGAAGCCCAGACCAGCTGTATTCCACGCTTTAAGAAAAGTGGGAGGAAGTCCAAAAACTGCCAGCATGGTTTAAAGGTGAGGTCAGAGAGACTGTTACCAAAAAAGCATCTTTCAGGAAATGAAAAAATGAGCCAAATGACGAAAACTGGAAACAGCACAAGCACTGGCAAGTTTAATGCAAGGCATTGATAAGGCAGGCAAAGGGAGAATTTGAGAAGAAGCTTGCTGTGGAAGCAAAAACGCATAATAAAGACTTTTCAAGTATATTCATAGCAAAAAACCTGTGAAAGAGTCAGTTGGACCATTAGATGATAGAGGGGTAAAAGGGGCAGTAAGAGGGACAAGGCTATAGCGGAGAGACTGAATGAATTCTTTGCTTCGGTTTTTACTGAGGAAGATGTAGGGATGTTACTCATGACTGAAGTGGTATTTAAAGGTGATACTGCGGAAGAATTGAAAGAAATAGCGATACACCGGAAAGATGTATTGCAACTATTTGATAAACTGAAGAGTAGCAAATCACCTTGACTGGATACTATATATTCAAGGGTGTTGAAAGAACTGAAATATGAGATTGCAGACCTGCTATTAGTAATCTGTGACGTATCATTAAAATCATCACATACCAATCCTACAGAGCCACGGAAGGAGATGGTCGAGCGCCCCCCATCACAAAGCAAAGGATGATATGCGCACACAACACCCTCCCTTACTACACATCGCACTGCAACATGCCAAGAAAGCCAAACAA
This sequence comes from Ichthyophis bannanicus, assembly GCA_033557465.1. Classification (NCBI taxonomy): domain Eukaryota; kingdom Metazoa; phylum Chordata; class Amphibia; order Gymnophiona; family Ichthyophiidae; genus Ichthyophis; species Ichthyophis bannanicus. The sequence continues at coordinate 1,308,669,394 of CM066033.1, forward strand.
GAGAAATACCCCCATCTCCAAAACCTAAAATGTGCCCTCATAAACGCACGATCACTCAGTAAGAAATGGCCAGTCATCCTAGACATGATATCCCTCTATGACCTCGACATATTTATGGTCACGGAGACGTGGCTATCTAGCGATGATACGGTCCTCCTCAACCAACTCATACCCACCAATTTTTTGATGCCATAGAGACGGTTGAAGAGGGGGTGGATTGCTCGTCCTCTCCAAAGAGGATCTCCATTTCAAGCTAATCAATGCCACCAGCACAACACAACGTGACACAATCACCATAGCCAACAAGCAGTGCTCCATCAACCTACTGTACAGAGCCCCGTCAACTTCCCCCGATGACCTCTCAGTAATAATCGACCTTGCGTGCAAAGCCCTGTACCCACGCACCCCAAGCTGGTTACTAGGCGACTTCAACCTGCCAGCCCTGCAAGACACTCAAGCCTCTGCCTTCCTCAAGGCAATCAAGGAACTAGGTTACAAGCAACTAGTCAACGAACCTACCCACGTGAAAGGAAACAAGTTGGACCTGGTATTCACCCCACTGGCAGAAACTGACCCAACCCACTACCCCATACTGTTTGTTACCACAGTCCCCTGGTCGGACCACAAACTAATCAGATTCCAAATGCCTGTGCACAACCGCTGCCACATGAGCTACAGAAATCCAGCCAGCACCCCCAGAGCACCATTAGGAAGATTCCGACCTTTTGAAAGAGAAGATATCTTGAGTAAATCCCTCACGCTTCTCTCCTTGACAGCACCTGATCTCGACGAATTGATCTCAAGCTGGGATAATAGCCTCAGCTCTATTGCACATCTTCCTCCCTCAGACAAACCCCCTAGGAAACGAGCTGCCGCACCCTGGTTCTCCACAGAACTATGAATGTCACTCCTCCGCCTAAGGAAGCTAGAAAGACGCTGGTGTCGATCACGCTCCACTGCGGACCTGACGGCGTATAACCTGCACCTGACAAAGCACCGCAAAGCAGTGACAGAAAAGATGAGGCAATTCCACACTGACACAATCACTAACAAACCACACGAATTGTTCAATCTTGTCAATAACTTAACAAAAGCGTAGTTACTCACCTGTAACAGGTGTTCTCCAGGAGCAGCAGGAATCAGTCCTCACTTATGGGTGACGTCGGCGCCGACGGAGCCCTCGCGGAGCAATTTTCCCCAGCTTTCAAAGAAAGCCTTTGGGAATTGCAGCGCGCATGCGCGGTAGTCTTCCCGCCCGAAGGTGCCATCTTAGCCAGTCAGATGACATAGCTAAAAAGACAGCATAAAAATTTGCAAAAAGAACATAAGCAGACGATTGCAACTCCAAGGGGAGGAGGGAGGGTAGTGAGGACTGATTCCTGCTGCTCCTGGAGAACACCTGTTACAGGTGAGTAACTACGCTTTCTCCAGGACCAAGCAGGAAGTCAGTCCTCACTTATGGGACTCCCAAGCTCAAGGCTACCGGAGACCCTAAGCACAAAAATGAGCTCCCTCTAGCTCAGCAGCACAGAAGGATAGAATCTTCGCTGAATTATCACCCACCGGTAGCCCACATCCGGGATGGAGGGTAGGAGTTGCTCAGACCTCAAAGAGATTACGGAGGACTGCCTGTCCGAAAGCACTGTCCCTACGGGACTCCCTCTCGAGACAGTAATGGACCGCAAAAGTCTGGCTCGAAGACCAAGTAGCGGCCCGGCAGATGTCTGCCAGCGGAACAGAGCGGAGGTAAGCCACTGACGTGGCCTTTGCCCGAACGCAATGAGCCGTGACTCGACTTTCTAAGGAGAGTCCGGCTGCCCCATAAGCCCAAGAGATACAGTCCGCAACCCAGATGGACAGAGTACGCTTGGAGACCGGGAGCCCCAATTTATTGGGGTCAAAGGACACAAAAAGCTGCGCAGCTTTACGGTGCTCCCGCGTACGGTCAAGGTAGAAGTTCAACGCCCTTCTACAGTCCAGGGTATGGAGGACCGTCTCAGCTCGGCTGGAGTGCGGTCTGGGAAAGAAGGTTGGAAGTACCACCTCCTGATACAAGTGAAAAGGGGAGACCACTTTAGGCAGAAACTTTGGGTGAGTCCGTAGGACTACCCTATTCTTGTAGAACCGAGTGTAGGGGGGATCAGACACGAGGGCCTGTAATTCACTTACGCGCCTAGCGGAAGTGAGGGCTATCAAGAACAGCGTTTTCCAAGACAGAAAACGGAGAGAGCAGGTAGCCATAGGTTCAAAAGGCGGACAGGTGATCCGCTGCAAAACCACATTCAGGTCCCAGTCAGGCGCTGGCGGGCGCAGAGGTGGTTTAAGTAGTAGGAGACCTCGGAGAAACCTCGCTACGAGAGGGTCGTTGGAGAGAGGTCTGCCGTCCACCGGCACATGATGTGCGGAAAGAGCACTGAGGTGAACTTTGACGGAGTTGGACTTAAGTCCCAGATTAGAGAGGTGTAGCAAGTACTGTAAGATCACCGACACCGGGCAGGAGAAGGGATCCTGAGACTGTTGGGTACACCAGACTGCAAAGCGACGCCATTTAAGGGCGTAGCATTTGCGGGTAGAAGGCCGCCGCGAAGCCAAGACGACCTCCTCCACCTCTGCCGGCAAGAGGAGAGGAGCAAGGACTACCCTCTCAGCAGCCAGGCCATGAGGTTGAGAGACCTGAGGTTGGGGTGCAGTAGGGACCCCTGATCCTGGGTGAGGAGATCCGGTTGCACCCCCAGAGGGATTGGATCCTCCACCGCCAGTTGCAGCAAGAGCGGAAACCACGGCTGCCTGGGCCAGCGAGGGGCCACCAGGATCACGAAAGCTTTGTCTCGGAGAACCTTGAAAAGGGTCCGAGAGACTAACGGGATGGGAGGGAAAGCGTACAGAAGGCTCCCCGACCATGAGATCAGAAAGGCGTCCGCCGCCACCCGAAGGGGGTGAGGCTGACGAGAGCAGAAGCGAGGAAGCTGCCGGTTGTGAGGACTGGCAAAGAGATCCACTGTGGGGAGGCCCCACCTGAGGAAGAGCTTCTGAACGATCAAGGGGTCCAGACGCCACTCGTGCGGCTGGAGGACCCTGCTGAGTTTGTCCGCCAGGCAATTTTCTTGGCCCGGGAGATAAACTGCCTTGAGGAGAATGCCGTGACTGACGGCCCAAGAGCAGAGCTTCTGTGCCTCCCGGCAGAGGAGGAAGGAGCCCGTGCCCCCCTGCTTGTTCACGTAGAACATGGCAACTTGATTGTCCGTCTGGACAAGGACGGACTGTTGGGAGGTCAGGTGGGAGAAGGCCTTGAGAGCTAGGCGGATCGCCCTGAGCTCCAGGAAGTTGATCTGCTGAGCAGACTCCCACTTGGTCCAGAGGCCCTGAGTACGTGCCTCTTGGCAATGGGCTCCCCAGCCCAGGAGGGATGCATCGGTGGTCAGCACCCGGGTCGGCTGAGGTGACTGGAAAGGCATTCCCAATACCAGGTTCGGCTGCCGGAGCCACCACCGGATAGACGAGACCAGCGGCTCGGAGACGCGCACCAGGTCTGCTAGGCCGCCCGTGGCCTGTCGCCACTGCTGGCGGAGACACCACTGAGCAGGCCGCATATTCAGGCGGGCATTGGGGGTCACATGGACGGTGGAAGCCATATGGCCGAGCAGTCTCAGGAAGCGCCTGGCGGAGACCAGGGGCTGGCTGCGAAAGCGGTCGGCTAGGTCCATGAGCCGCTGAGCCCTGTCGAGCGGTAGGTACGCTCGCGCCTGAGGGGTGTGCAGCCTTGCGCCGATGAACTCGAGATCCTGTGAGGGGAGCAAAGTGGACTTTGCGAAGTTGATGACAAAGCCCAAGTGCTGCAGCAGAGTCACCGTGCGGCACGTGGCGGCGGTGACCTCCTGAGCGGATGCTGCTCTGATGAGCCAGTCGTCGAGGTACGGAAAAACATAGAGGCCGTGAAGCCGGAGATGGGCCGCCACGACCGCGAGACATTTTGTGAAGACTCGCGGTGCGGAGGACAGGCCGAAGGGCAGTACTCTGTACTGGTAATGATTTCCTGCCACCACAAACCTTAGGTATTGTCGGTGGCTTGGGTGGATGAGGATGTGCGTGTAAGCATCCTTTAGATCCAAGGAGCATAGCCAATCTCCCTGCTGGAGGTAGGGCAGAAGGATTCCAAGGGTAAGCATTTTGAACTTCTCCCGCACAAGGAACTTGTTGAGGTTGCGCAAGTCCAGGATGGGTCGGAGGCCTCCTGTTCTCTTTGGTATCAGAAAATACCTTGAATAGAAGCCCTGACCTCTCAGGTGGTGTGGCACCGGTTCCACCGCCTGATCCTGCAGAAGACCTGCTAACTCCTGAAGGAGCAACTCCCTGTGCAGAGGGGGGCGCGGAGGCTCTCCCGGAAAATAGGAGGGAGGGACCTGATGGAAGTGGAGAAGGTAGCCCTCTCGCACGACCTGAAGCACCCAGGCATCTGCGGTGATGCTGGACCACCTGTCGGGCTGGCCCTGTTGGGGAGCTGCAGGGGCCTGATAATGGGGGTATTGTTTGTAGGCAGCCGCCTTCCTCGGGTAAAAGGTCTTTTTCCCCGAGCCCTTCTTTTTCTGGGAAGGGGCGGAGGTCTTCCTAGAAAGCCTGGTCCTGGTGAGAGTCTCAGTCTCAATTTGTGCAGCCTTTTCCGCCATGGGCTTGCCAAAGAGGTTTTCGCCTCGGCAGGGGACATCGACCAACTTGTCCTGTACCCAGGGCTCAAGGTCGGACGACTGAAGCCAAGCCTGTCGGCGGGCACCGATGCCGGCTGCGGCTACTCGAGCCGAGGCTTCAAAGCCATTATAGGCTGCTCGGGACATGAACTTTGAGCATTCCCGAATACCTGTGGACAAGGCTAGGAACCTCCGCAAGGGTTCCTCGGACAAACCAGCGGAGAAGCCGGCTAGCTCTTTAGCCAGATCCCTGAGATACATGCCCATGTAGAGCTGGTAAGTCTGGACACGACAGGCGAGCATAGAGCCCTGGAAGCACTTTTTGCCAAGGCCATCCAGGTTACGGGCCTCCCTTCCAGGAGGCACCGAGGAGTGCATCTTCTGGCTCTTAAGACGATGCATGGCCGATTCCACTACCATGGAATGGTGTGGCAACTGCGCCTTTTGAAAGCCAGGGCTCTTGCGGACTCGATAGATAGAATCGACCCGCTTGCTCAGGACCGGCGAGGAGGCCGGACTCTCCCACATGCGGAAGAGTAGTCGTTCCAGCATAGGAGGAACCGGCACAGTAAAGTGCTCCCTCGCGGGAGAGTCATACTGGAGGGCGTCGAGCTCTTCGGCTCGAGGCTCCTCCTCGGGGTCCGCAGGGAAGGCCAAAGCCTTGGCCATATCCCTAACGAAATCCGAGAACCGGGCATCCTCCGGGGGGGACTGCTTCCGAGGCTCGGACTCCGGAGAGTCCGATGGGACACACCGAGTCCGGAAAGAATCAGGTGACTCTTCCTCCTCAGACTCCCAGACCGACTCCGACGAGGACTCGGTGGGGTCGGCTCGGGCAGGGTGCGGCGCCAGCCGCCCCGACGCCGAGGGAGTCGGCGTCGGCGACCTCGGTCCCGAACGGGAGGCCGAGGGCGACCTCGACCGAGGATCGACTCGAGTTCTCATCGACTCGAGGATCGGCTCGGTCTCCGGGGTCGACTTGGACGTCGACGTCCCGGCGGTCGGGGCAGCGACGCCAGCGAAGCCAGCGAGCAGTGCCCGCTGCTGGTCCATGAAGGCAGACAATCTGCTCTCCAAGGCCGTCAACCTGAGTCCGAGCTCAGGCGACCCAGCAGCCCCCGACTCGGGCCCCGACGGCGTCGGGCCCGACGTCGGCTGACGCGGAGGCGAGTCCAGAAGGACAACAGGACTTACCCGGGCAGGCATCTCCGACTCCAGGCGAGGTCGCTTCGGGAGGTGTTCCTTCTCCAAGGACCCGGGGCGGCTGTCGGGGCTATGCGACCTGGCCCTCGCGGAGCCAGGAGCGTCCACCGACGCCGCCCTCGCGGGTTTTTCCTTCCGTCGATGGTCCCCGGAGGGAGAACCCCGGTCGGAGGAGCTCCGTCGACGGTCCGAACTGGAGCCTTTCGACAGTGAGGCCTCCGACGAGGTCCGGGTACGGCTGGGGTCAGCGAAGATTCTTTCGCGCTGATGCCGCCGACTTCTCAACGCCTTCGAGGACAGTTTGCTGCAGGGCCCACAGATCAGTTCCTCGTGATCTGGGCCCAGGCAGCGGAGGCAAAGGTCGTGTGAGTCGGTGAGTGACATATTTCGGTCACACCGACCACACCGCTTAAAGCCACTGGCAGCCATCGGGGGAAAAAGGGCCCCTGCGAGGTCAAAGGACCGGGCTGCCAGGGAAAAAACGAAAACGAAAGCTGACTAAGTCAGAAAAACCGAAAAACCGTTAGAGGACTCGAGACCGGCGTCGCGAGTCCGGGCGGGAAAACGACCGGCGTCGAACCGAAAGAAAAAAGGATAAATACAGAGGAAAATCAACTTTTTCGCGGGGACAAGACGGGGACGTCTGTAGGGCTCCGCGGAAAAAAGAAGACTGGCTAAGATGGCACCTTCGGGCGGGAAGACTACCGCGCATGCGCGCTGCAATTCCCAAAGGCTTTCTTTGAAAGCTGGGGAAAATTGCTCCGCGAGGGCTCCGTCGGCGCCGACGTCACCCATAAGTGAGGACTGACTTCCTGCTTGGTCCTGGAGAAAGAACCATTCCCAACCAACTAAGCGAGATCCAACCTCAAGAATTTGCGGACTACTTGCAATCAAAGTTATGCCAGACCAATAATTTCTCAGCAACCACCGCTGCACACAAGTCACCCTATCCAATACCACTGTCCACTTTCTCCACCCCCTCTAAGAAAAGCATTGAGGACACCATTGCTGCTATCAACAATACCACCGCACAAACCGACCCCTGCCCTGCCTTCTGGATAAAGCACAGTTACTTACCTGTAACAGGTGATCTCTGGGAACAGCAGGAATAAGTCTTCACATATGGGTACGTCGGTACCGACGGAGTCTGCGCGGGAACGCTTCCCAGCGTCCAATCAAGAGCTTTTGGAAGCATCCCAGCACGCCTGCGCGCTGCCTTCCTGCCTTTCCCAACTGCCTCTTCTCAGTTAAGTTTAAAGCTGAGACAAAGAGAGAGAGAGAGAAAGGAAAGGAAAGATAGATATACAACTCCTGGGGAGGTGGGAGGGTTGTGAAGACTTATTTCTGCTGTTCCCAGAGATCACCTGTTACAGGTAAGTAACTGTGCTATCTCCAGGAACAAGCAGGAATGAGTCTTCACATATGAGGACTCCCAAGCTGAGATGCCTGGAGTCTCAGCATGTCATAAGTTGGAACATGCTATCTCCCAGAACACCAGGCATCCTGAGGATGGAGGGTAAGAGTTGAAAAAAGAAAAAATGCTGTGGAACAGCTAACCTAGCATAGGATTGCAGGGAAGGAGTCCATGTGTGGATGATGATTGTCATCAATGATGTTGCAGAAGATTGCAATAGAGACCTCCCCTAACAGGATTTGACAGAAGTAAGGAGGTTCATGGATCTACTGGGAACCCAGTAGAGGAACCTTGAAGAGGACCTCATTATAAGTGGAGGCAATAAACCTGTAGGAAAAAATGTGGAGGTCAGAATCCTGAAAGGAATAGGTAACCCCAGTAGAAAAAACTGGGGTAATACAAAAAACGGTGGGCCTTCAGAGGAAGGGTTTATGACAAAACCCAAACTCTTTTGGCGGGAGCGTGGCTCACTCTTAGGAGCAAAAAGAGAAAGGCTAACCGATTTGGACAAACAGACATAGCCCTTGTGGGGAGAAAGGGTATGGGGACCCCTTGTATCCCAAGAAGAGAGGACAAATGCCGAAGGCGTTAAAGCCTGTGATTAACTGAAGATCCACAATGTCTCTCCTAACTGGGATAAGCTAGGAGAGATATTGAGTATGGAGAGCTTCAGAGGTACATTAACCATTAGGCTATGGTATGAAAAATTGTTGACTACCATAGGAGTGGGTGTGTGCGGAAAACCCCAAACCTGCTAGATAGCATAGGTATGGGTAAAAGCCCTCTGTCAGAATCATATAGGTATATGAGAATAGACAGGGAGATAGATAGTAATTTTTTTTTTTCATACTGGGTCAGACCAAGGTCCATCAAGCCCAGTATTCTGTTTCCAACAGTGGCCAATCTAGGTCATATGTACCTAGCAGTTTCCCCAAGGGACACAGGTTCCACAATGCTTGTATTGGTTCAAGCATTGATATCCTGGGTCCCTTCTTAATAATGGCTTATGGACCTTTCCTCCAGGAACTTGTCCAAACCTTTGTTAAACCCAGCTACACTAACAGCCTTTACTACATCCTCCGGTAACAAATTCAAGAGTTTGATTACACGTTGAGTGAAAAAATATTTTCTTTTATTAGTCTTAAATAGTTTACCCTGTAGCTTCATTGCATGTCCCCTAGTCTTTCTATATTCTGATAAGGTAAACAATCGATCTACGTTTACCCGTTCCACTCCGCTCATTAATTTATAGACTTCTATCATATCTCCCCTCAGCCGTCTCTTTTCCAGGTTAAAGAGCCCTAACCTTTTTAGCCTTTCTTCATAGGAGTATCCTTCCATCCCCTTTACCATTTTGGTGGCTCTTCTCTGAACCTTTTCTAATAACTCTATATCCTTTTTAAGATACGGCGACCAGAATTGCACACAATATTCAAGGTGCGGTCTCACCATGGAACGATATAGAGGCATTATAATATCCTTTGTTTTATTTTCCATTCCTTTCCTTATCTACCTAGCATTCTATTTGCTCTCTTGGCCGCCGCTGCACACTGGGCCGAGGGTTTTAACATGGTATCCACAATGACGCCTAAATCTTTTTCCTGGGTGGTGGTTCCTAATGTGGAACCTTGCATCGTGTAACCATAGTTTGGGTTGTTCTTCCCTAGGTGCATAACCTTGCACTTGTCCACATTAAATTTCATCTGCCATTTTGATGCCCAGCCTTCCAATTTATCAAGATCCTCTTGCAATTTTCCACAATCCTCTTGGGTTTTAACAACTTTAAATAGTTTTGTGTCATCTGCAAATTTGATAACCTCACTCGTTATTCCACTTTCCAGGTCATTTATGAATATGTCAAAAAGCAGCGGACCCAGCACAGATCCCTGGGGTACACCACTATTCACCTTTCTCCATTGGGAAAATTGGCCATTTAGCCCTACCCTCTGCTTTCTATCTTTTAACCAGTTCCTGATCCACAATAGTACACTGCCTCCTATCCCATGACTCTTTAGTTTTGCCAAAAGTCTCTCATGAGGGACCTTGTCAAAGGCTTTCTGAAAGTCCAGATACACAATATCAACCGACTCACCTTTGTCCACCTGATTATTCACTCCTTCAAAAAAACATAACAGATTAGTAAGACAAGATCTTCCTTGTCTAAAGCCATGTTGGCTGTCTCTCATTAGTTCATGACTATCTACATGCTGAGTAATTTTATTCTTTATGATGGTTTCTATCATTTTTCCCGGTATTGACGTCAGGCTCACCGGTCTGTAGTTTCCTGGATCACCCCTGGAACCCTTTTTAAAAATTGGTGTTACATTGGCGATCCTCCAATCTTCAGGTATTAGAGATGATTTTAATGATAGTTCACAGATTACTAATAGCAGGTCTGCAATCTCATATTTCAGTTCTTTCAATACCCTTGGATGTATACCATCCGGCCCAGGTGATTTGCTACTCTTCAGCTTATCTAATAGTTGTAATACATCTTCTCGATGTATCGATATATCTCAACATACATATATATATATATATATATATATATATATATATATGGATAGATAGACATATAAGAATATATCTATAATGAGATATGGCAGGGCATAAAATACACACAAAAAATAAATATGGATATGTAGGCTTACATATAGGGGTCTGCAGGTAAACAGACAGAGATATGCCTACAGTACAGTGATCACATAGGCTAGGTGGAGAGGAAAGATTCATCTAATAACAAGGAGGTGGAACCTTATTGAGAAGACATAGAGAGAATCTATTCCTCCTGGTTATAATCTGCAAGAATGCTAGTTAGTGCAAAAGAACCAGGATTGTTACATGAAAGACCAAGGACAATGTCAATGTGCAGCCAGGAAGTCCCAAGTCTTCCAGGACTCTGGCATGGTAAGTAGACAGAAGACGCCTAAAGATGAGATACCATGTTGACCTGCTTAAGGGCAAAGGTATCATGCGTTCTTACCATGAGGACGATCATATCCCCGATTGGGAATACTAAGGACCAAAGCAGGGAACTAGCAACTCCTTGAGTCTTCACGTAGAGAAGGCCTATGTCCTTTATATCAAAAAAGGAGATAGAAAAGAACGGGGACCCTTCTAGTCATGGGAGACATGACTGAAAAGCCTTTTCTAACCAGCTAGGATAGCTGTTGGAGAAAAAAAAAACATGCTCTCTAGCAAGGGCCCATAGTGGAAAGCTTTTCTGTAGATTGCAGAGAGCATGGAACTGGCTGGTAGAGAGCCAGCATCTCAGTTAACTATGCTGCCAACTCAGGAAATGAAGATGGCAGAATAGAAAATAATCTAGAAGCTTGTAGTGAGAGGACCTCCAAGAGAGATGGAGTACTGACTTGGAGCCACTACAAAGACTAGACAGAATGTTAGTGGAGGACAATCTGGTAGTTTGTGGATAAGAACCAGTGGTCCAAACATTAAAGCTCCTGGATGGGCAGCTGTTGGCAAGACAGCAGAAGAATCTTACTGTTCCAAAACAGAAAGAACAGACAGAACAGGAGTAGGAACTCTGGACATGTCTGATAAGCTGCCCCAAGGAAGATTAAAACAGAGGAGGTGACTCAGAGAGGAAAACTCCGCACTGGAAAGTGAGAAAACTAGAGAGGCTGACGAGAAAGCCTCCCAGTAAGTAATTCCGCTCTTACAGAGGAAAAACTTGGTAAGAAAGTGAAGAGAATGGAGCTGAAGAAGACTTACGACGTAGTAAGTCTATAGAAAGGAAAAATACATGCTGGCACAGGAACTATCATTTGATAGTGGTTAGAACTCTTTCCCTAGCAGGGAAAAGAGGAGAAACCTGTGACTTATAGGCATGAACAACCTGACAGCTCATAGAAATATAGAAAAAATGGATATCTTTTGGAAAGAGATCCCTGTGTAGGGGTTAGAATAAAGTGGTGGATTGCCTCTATTGAGAAGAAGCAACTGTAAATTCTAACCCCAAGGGTCACAAGCATCTGATGATGAATGATCAGAAACCCTGCAGGTGCTGGGTTTGCTGAGCCTGGTGAGAGGTTGGATTCTTTAGACCAGGACGATGCTTTCCTTGTTGGGGAACATCTGTATGATGGGCAAGTGATGAATAAAACCTTTTTCTCCTGTGGGAAGAAAGTTTGGTAGGACATTTCCTACATACTGGGACAGAGGAAGGGGTAGAACAACCCCTAGGAACAGGTAAATCAATGGACAACTGAGTAACCTGACGTAAAGACTCCTTGTTGAAAAGATTTTCTCCAGTGCAAGGAGTATGTCCCAGCCTTTGTTGTGCCCATTTGTCCAAGTCTGAAGCTTGGAGCCATGCTTTACGTCGTGCCCCTATAGCTATAGCAGAAGTCCTGCTAACAGACTCAAAAGAGTCTAGGGAAGCACGAGAAAGAAACCAAGAGATATTCTGGATATGCTTAAGCAGTGAGGAATAGTCTGTACTCCTGGAATCTGAAAGAAAAGGCAACAAAAGATGTAATTGCTTTATGACCTCCTCAAGAGAAAGACTCATATAAAATATATATGAGAGAATTCTTGCAGAAAGCATAGATGTCTGGAAGGTTTGACATCCAAAGTCATCTAGTGTTTTAGACTCACGACCTGGCGGATAGGAAGAGTGCTTTTTCTTACTCTTTACCCGCCTCACTGCTGATTCCACTACTAGGGAATGATGAGGAAGTTGAGTCTTTTGAAACCCTGGAGAGGGGGGCACCTGATATAACAGATCAGTTGCCCTGGGAGGTGGGGGTACCCGGAGAGGTGCTTCCCACATTCCTAGAAGGAGATCCTGCAAGGAATGATGCAAAGGAAGCATTATGTTCCCCTTTGATTTGGTAGAAAGAGAGCCTTGTGCAGGATCATGTCCTGGGATAGGAATGGCAAGAGATCTTGCTATATACCAGAGGAAACTCTGAAAAGAGGGATCCCTAACAGGAATCTCTCTTGGACAGGTTAGATTTACAGAACTAGCCTGAGCATCCACAGAGGTATCCAAAAATATAGGAATAGAAGATCCTGCACAGTGCAGTGTGGAATGCTTAAGAGATGGTTGCTGGTACTGGGTATCATGAGCAGCAACCGTCCTTACCACATTGTCCATGCCAGGTATAGGCTCCAAGCTTGGTATAGAATGGAGCGATCCTGTTGAAAAAAGCATGGTAGGAGTTGGCCACGATGCTACTGTGGATACCGGTACCGATGTCAAGACCGGTACCGATGTCGGAGTTGAGCCCGACAAAGACATCGAAGTAGTCATCTGTGACAGTTCAATTTGTACCGAGGTGACCGAACCCATTCGGCCAGTATCCTCGGTACCGAAGCACCAGTATCGATCGATGTCGGTACCAAAAGCTATTGGTACCGAGTCTTCTAGACTAGAGATCGATTCCAAACTCGGCATCGAGGACAGAGAGCCTGATAAGCGAAGCATGGAAGGCACCGACCGCAAAGGTAATGAGGTCGTCGGTACCGATTTCGGTACCGTGTCTGACACCGGTGAAGGAAGGTCAACCAGTGGCAACTCAATTGGCGTGAAAGGAACCGAGAGTTGTGGATCAGAATTATTGGAACCGAGCCTTCGGTACCAAGGCGAGTCGGAACCCAGTCCTCCAGACTGGAGATCGATTCCAGACTCAGCATCGAAGGAAGCGAGTCTATCGATGCACGTCTGGAGGGTACCGACTTCTGTGGTAGTATCAGTGCTGGTACCAATAATGGAAGGTCAGTCTGGAGCGTATCCATCGGTCCCGAAGGTACCGAGGACGCCAGATGACCATCCCTGGTGAGGAGTGTTTCATCCAACACCAGTGCCGATGTCGGGGTATCGGTACCGCTCGAAGCGGATGCCACCACCGGACACGGCTGAGGTATGTTCTGTGTGGGGTGAACCCCAGGAACAACCTGAAACCCCTTATTCGCTTTGGAGACCGAAGACTCCCGCCGGGGTTTTGAAGCCAGTGGGCCCTCGAGGGCAAAGCCGGAGCCGTCTTCATGCTGCGCATGAGACCTACCACTCGAGGAATGGCTAGTCTTAACAGACTGTTTGTGGGTTACCTGATCTTGTGTGGAAGAAGAAGGGGACGGTGCCCCGAAGTTGGAAGGCAACCATGTATCGAGGGAATCTCGATGTTGAAAACCTCTTCTCACCAAACTGTTGTCAGGACCCAAGCAGGTTAGACACCGACTTTGAGGGTCTAAAAACAAAGTTGTACCGCCACAGGATGAACATTTCTTAGAGAAAGTGCCTGGTGGTTCCATGAAGGAAAAAGAAGAGGCCTAAAAGGCCTAAGACCGTGGGATACTAAGAGGAAAAAATATATCCCGCGGAAAAAGAAAAATATTTCAAGAAAAGAAAAGAAAAACACCGGCGGTACCGGTGGCGTCGGGAAGACAGCCGCGACCACAAGAAAACTAAAAAATAAAAAAGAATTTTCTGCGGTGACAGGAGAACGTCCTGCCGGCTCCGTGGACAAACGAAAACTGAAGAGAGGCAGTTGGGAAAGGCGGGAAGGCAGCGCGCAGGTGTGCTGGGATGCTTCCAAAAGCTCTTGATTGGACGCTGGGAAGCGTTCCCGTGCAGATTCTGTCGGTACCGACGTACCCATATGTGAAGACTCATTCCTGCTTGTTCCTGGAGATAGGCGCTACATAGCGAATTTAGCCCATTCATAGCCAAAATCATGGATCTGTCATTCTCAACAGGCTCATTCCCGCAAAGCCTCAAACACACATCTATCAGACCTCTGCTGAAAAACAACAAACTGGACCCCCAGAAGGATGACTCGTACAGGCCTATATCAAGCATACCACTACTTGCCAAGATAATTTAAAAAGAAGTCCAACACCAAATACAATACCACATCGAGACCGTTGCTCCGCTGGACCCCTGCCAACACGGATTCAGGGATTCTCACGGTGTGTAAACACTCCTCACCACCCTCTTCAATAACAATCACTGGAATCAACAACACCCGACAAGGGTTTGCCCTCATCTTTATGGATATAGCCGCTGCTTTCAACTAAGCCATGAGCTCCTCCTGGTACAACTCAAGGAGAAGGGTATTCGAGACGCTGCCCTAAGCTGGTGCAAATCATGTCTGACAGATAGCAGCACGTATGATCTGGTGCTTCAACATCAGAACCATTCCACCAGTGGCAGGGTGTACCGCAGCGATCCTCCCTCTCTGCACTGATGTTCAACATATATATGCAGCCCATCTGCACCCTTATACGATCTTTCAATGTCGACTGCTTGATATATGCCGATGACGTACTGCTCTACATGCCATTCTCAACCGACCAGTCGGACCTCTCCCTACTGACAAGCTGTTTTGACGCTGTATCAAACTGGCTCCAGACTCAAAACATTTGAATACAGCACAAGAAGACAGAAGTCCTCTTCATCACGAGGAACCAAAGCTTCACCCCCTCAGCCTCCTTAAAGGTCAAGGAAGTGGAACTAACAACCAAATCCACAATCCGTTATCTAGGAGTCACATTAGATCAACGCCTGGACATGAAGGCCCACATAAGCAACACAGTAAGAGCAGTTTACCACAAGATCCGGACACTCAGGCAACTACGCTCCCTGCTCGAGCCTGATGACTTCCGGACAATCTTCCAAGCGCTGGTGATCCCGCACTTCGATTACGCAAATGCAATTCTACAAGGGCTCCCTCAATCCACCCTTAATCCACTCCAGCTCGCAATGAACACTGCGGCCAGAGTCCTACACGATGCTTCCAGGAAGGATCACGTGACACCCGTCCTGAGACATCTCCACTGGCTCCCCATCCACGGCAGACTCTCGTTTAAATCCCTACTACTGACTTTCAAGGCCATCAACAGGCTCTCCTCCACCTCCCTCATGGAGCTTATCCATCCTACGCCCTCCAAAAGATCCAGAAGATCCACAGCAGTCAACATGCTGGTAATCCCGAAGGAAATAACACAATGCACGCAGGCAACGACAAACAGGGCATTTAGGTTCTATGCACCCAGATGCTGGAATGCCCTTCCACTCAGCATAAGGGCAATCTCCAACCTGGCCCAATTTAGAAAGGCATTGAAGCAACACCAATTTCTCAAACACTACTCGGAGGACAGCGCACTAACAGCCACCCCCCACCACCAGGCCCACCACATTAACAC
Organism: Ichthyophis bannanicus; assembly: GCA_033557465.1. Classification (NCBI taxonomy): domain Eukaryota; kingdom Metazoa; phylum Chordata; class Amphibia; order Gymnophiona; family Ichthyophiidae; genus Ichthyophis; species Ichthyophis bannanicus. The sequence continues at coordinate 1,308,684,862 of CM066033.1, forward strand.
ACACAGCACGAGATGAGGCATCCACACCCATTGGTGCCAGCAATGACTACGCTTACTTGCAAATAGCAGCATGTATATACCCCTACCCTGGTAGTAGTGGCGCCAGCCTTGATTATGCACACCTTGTAAATAAGCAGCATGTATATACTCTCGCACTCTGTGAAGATTTATATATACTCTGTAAATAGTTACCCCAGCATTGTCCAAGTTATAGTACCTGTTCTATGTAAATACAGAGCAGCCCTGTCTGCACTGTATAAGATACTGTTGTATGTAAACCGCACTGATATTGAATAGTGTGGTATAGAAGAGACTTTAAATAAACAAATATAAATTTAACTAAATAGTCATGACTTAATGGGAGACAGCCAACATGGCTTTAGATAAGGAAGATCTTGTCTTATTAATCTGTTATTTTTTTGAAGTTGTGAATAAACAGATAGACAAAGGTGAGTCGGTTGATATAGTGTATCTGGACATTCAGAAAGCCTTTGACAAGGTCCCTAGGGCATCAAACCTTTGGAAAAACTAAAAAGTCATGGGATAGGAGGCAGTGTACTATTGTAGATCAGGAACTGGTTAAAAGACAGAAAGCAGAGGGTAGGGCTAAATGGCCAATCTTCCCAATAGAAAAAGGTGAATAGTGGAGTACTGCAGGGATCTGTGCTGGGTCCGCTGCTTTTTGACATATTCATAAATGACCTGGAAAAGGGAATAACGAGTGAGTGAGGTTATCAAATTTGCAGATGACACAAATCTATTTTAAGTTATTAAAACCCAAGAGGACTGTGGAAACTTGCAAAAGAATCTTGATAAATTGGAAGACTGGGCATCCAAATGGCAGATGAAATTGAATGTGGACAAGTGCAAAGTTATGCACCTAGGAAAGAACAACCCAAACTATGGTTACACAATGCAAGGATCCACATTAAGAACCACCACCCAGGAAAAAGATTTAGGCGTCATCGTGGATAACATGTTAAAGCCCTCTGCCCAGTGTGCAGTGGCGGCCAAGAGAGCCAACAGAATGCTATGTATCATAAGGAAAGGAATGGAAAATAAAACAAAAGATATTATAATGCCTCTGTATCGTTCCATGGTGCGACTGCACCTTGAATATTGTGTGCAATTCTGGTTGCCGTATCTTAAAAAGGATATAGTGTTATTAGAAAAGGAACAGAGAAGAGTCACCAAAATGGTAAAGGGGATGGAAGGATACTCCTATGAAGAAAGGCTAAAAAGGTTAGGGCTCTTCAACCTGGAAAAGAGACGGCTGAGGGGAGATATGATAGAGGTCTATAAATTAATGACTGGAGTGGAACGGGTAAACGTAGATGGATTGTTTACATCATCAGAATATAAAAAGACTAGGGGACATGTAATGAAGCTACAGAGTAACCTATTTAAGACTAATAAGAGGAAATATTTTTTCACTCAACGTTTAATCAAACTCTGGAATTTGTTACCGGAAGATGTAGTAAAAGCTGTTAGTATAGCTGGGTTTAAAAAAGGTTTGGACAAGTTCCTGGAGGAAAGGTCCATAAACCATTATTAAAAGGGATCCAGGAAATCACTGCTTGACCCAATACAAGCACTGAGGAACCTGTGTCTTTTGGGGAGACTGCTAGGTACATTATGACCTAGATTGGCCAACTGTTGGAAACAGGATACTGGGCTTGATGGACCTTGGTCTGACCCAGTACAGTATATCTTATTGTTATTATGTTCTTATCTTGAACCCATTGTTCAAGATCTGATGCTTGAAGCCAAGAAATTCTGCGTGCACTGATGCAGATGGTGGTGGCCCTGCTAGTGCATTCAAAGCAAACAAAGGTTGCCCTACTGACAAACTGAGATATTCTGGGCATGTCTGACCAGTGTAAGGTAGTCAGCCCTCTTTTCATCAGGGAGAAGAGGCGCCATTGATTCAAGATCTCTGGAAACCTCTTTGAGGAACATACCCATATAGAGTATGTAGGAACTTATTCTGGCTGAAAGCATGGAAGCTTGAAAACACCGACATTCAAAATCGTTGAGAGTTCTTGATTCTCTACCTGAAGGATTAGAAGAATGTGTCTTAGAACTCTTAATTCGATGCATCACAGATTCCAGTACCATTGAATGATGAAGCTATGTTTTTTGAAAACCAGGATAACTCGATACTTGATACATGGTATCAAGTCATCAAGTATGGGGAGAAACAGTAAGGGGCGTTCCCACATCCGGAGCATGAGATCATGGAGTATGTGGTGAACTGGGAGTGTGGCCGCCTCCATAGGAGCTGTAGGGTATTGGAGGATCTCCAATTCCTCTGCTCTGGGCTCTGTCTCAGATGTCGCTGTAATGGAAAGGCTCTTAGCTAGGTCCCAAATAAATTCTTGAAAGGACATATCCTCGGGAGGGAACATACGCTGCTCCGGTGAAGGAGAAGGGTCTTACAGAAGACTTTGTAGTCTTCGGGTATCGATCGATTCTTTATCAGAAGAATCAGAATCGGAAGACTCGAAGTATCAGCATGAACGATGTCCTTGCTCTGCCAAGGCCTGTTACCGACAGAAGTCGGTATTGGAAAGGGAGCTTGCCTGACCGATGCCTCAGTGCCCGGAATGGACTCAAGGGTAGGCATGGGCAGCAAGCGGTACCCGATGCAGTCTGCACTGGAACCGTGGACAGTGCCGGTGTTGGCGGTACCGCTGGTAAGGATTTTACTGGAACTGAAGCTGCTAGTAGAGCTGCCAAGCTCCACTCTATGGCGAGTCGATGCTTGAGTACTGGTGCCGGAGATATGTGCTACCGTCACAGAGCATGGCACCAGGCGCTTTCTGAGGTGGAGGCCTTGGGAGCACATCCTGGAACCCCTCAATGGCTTTGGAGGGAAGGTCCTCCCACTGGGGTTGTTTGCCCAGCCGATCCACCTTCTTGGCAATACTCGAGGCAATGCTCAAGACATCTTGATGCTTAGAAAGAGATCTAACTTTGGGGGTGGGAGGGCAGCCTGTCTTCGAAGAAAACTTATGTTTCAATATCTGAGATCCATGAGAGGAAGATGATGCCTTTGATGACGATGATGCCAAAGAAACCGCATCTGAGCCAAAGAGTGATCCTAGCCCAGAAAGCGTAGTTACTCACCTGTAACAGGTGTTCTCCAGGAGCAGCAGGAATCAGTCCTCACATATGGGTGACGTCGGCGCCGACGGAGCCCTCGCGGAGCAATTTTCCCCAGCTTTCAAAGAAAGCCTTTGGGAATTGCAGCGCGCATGCGCGGTCTCCTTTCCGCCCAAGGGTGCCATCTTAGCCAGTCTGATGACATAGCTAAAAGACAGCATAAAAATTTGCAAAAAAACTTAAGCAGATGATTGCAACTCCAAGGGGAGGAGGGAGGGTTGTGAGGACTGATTCCTGCTGCTCCTGGAGAACACCTGTTACAGGTGAGTAACTACGCTTTCTCCAGGACCAAGCAGGAAGTCAGTCTTCACATATGGGACTCCCAAGCTTAAGGCTACCGGAGACCCTAAGCACAAAAATGAGCTCCCTCTAGCTCAGCGGCACAGAAGGAAGGAATCTTCACTGAATTATTACCCACCGGTAGCCCTCATCCGGGATGGAGGGTAGGAGTTGCTCAAACCTCGAAGAGATTTCGGAGGACTGCCTGTCCGAAAGCACTGTCCCTGCGGGACTCCCTCTCGAGACAGTAATGGACCGCAAAAGTCTGGCTCGAAGACCAAGTAGCGGCCCGGCAGATATCTGCCAGCGGAACAGAGCGGAGGTAAGCCACTGACGTAGCCTTCGCCCGAACACAATGAGCCGTGACTCGACTTTCTAACGAGAGTCCGGCTGCCCCATAAGCCCAAGCGATGCAGTCAGCAACCCAGATGGACAGAGTACGCTTGGAGACCGGTAGCCCCAATTTATTGGGGTCAAAAGACACAAAAAGCTGAGCAGCTTTACGGTGCTCCCGCGTACGGTCAAGGTAGAAGTTCAATGCCCTTCTACAGTCCAGGGTATGCAGGACCATTTCAGCTCGGCTGGAGTGTGGCCTGGGAAAGAAGATCGGAAGTACCACCTCCTGATTGATGTGAAAAGGGGAGACCACTTTTGGAAGAAATTTTGGGTGAGTCCGTAGGACTACCCTATTTTTGTAGAACCGAGTGTAAGGGGGATCAGACACGAGGGCCTGCAATTCACTTACGCGTCTAGCGGAAGTGAGGGCTATCAGGAATAAAGTTTTCCAAGAAAGAAAACGGAGAGAACAGGTAGCCATAGGTTCAAAAGGCGGACAGGTGATCTGCTGTAAAACCACATTCAGATCCCAGTCAGGTGCTGGCGGGCGCAGAGGTGGTTTAAGTAGAAGGAGACCTCGGAGAAACCTCGCTACGAGAGGGTCGCTGGAAAGAGGTCTGCCGTCCACCGGCACATGATGTGCTGAAAGAGCACTGAGGTGAACTTTGACGGAGTTGGACTTAAGTCCCAGATTAGAGAGGTAGAGCAAGTACTGCAAGATCACCGACACCGAGCAGGAGAAGGGATCCTGAGACTGCTGGGCACACCAAACGGAAAAGCGACGCCATTTAAGGGCGTAGCATTTGCGGGTAGAAGGTCGCCGAGAAGCTAGGACGACCTCTTCCACCTCTGCCGGCAGGAGAAGGGGAGCAAGGACTACCCTTTCAGCAGCCAGGCCATTAGATTGAGAGATCTGAGGTTGGGGTGTAGCAGGGACCCCTGATCCTGTGTTAGGAGATCCGGTTGAAACTCCAGAGGGAACGGATCCTCTATCGCTAATTGCAGCAGAAGTGGAAACCACGGCTGTCTGGGCCAGCGAGGAGCCACCAGGATCATGGAAGCTTTGTCTCGGAGAACCTTGAAAAGAGTTCGAGAGACTAGCGGGATGGGAGGAAAAGCATACAGAAGGCTCTCCAACCATGAGAGTAGAAAAGCATCTGCCGCTACTCGAAGGTGATGTGGCTGACGAGAGCAGAAGCGAGGAAGTTGCCGGTTGAGAGGACTGGCAAAGAGATCCATCGTGGGGAGTCCCCACTTCAGAAAAATTTTCTGAACTACCAATGGATCCAGACGCCACTCGTGCGGCTGGAGTATCCTGCTGAGTTTGTCCGCCAGGCAATTTTCTTGGCCTGGGAGATAAACTGCCTTGAGAAGAATGCCGTGACTGAGCTTCTCGGCAGAGAAGGAAGGAGCCCGTGCCCCCCTGTTTGTTCACGTAGAACATGGCAACTTGATTGTCCGTCTGGACAAGGACGGACTGGTGAGAAGTCAGGTGGGAGAAAGCCTTGAGCGCCAGACGGATTGCTCTGAGCTCCAGGAAGTTGATCTGCTGAGCAGACTCCCACGCGGTCCAGAGACCTTGAGTACATGCCCCTTGGCAATGTGCTCCCCAACCCAGGAGGGAAGCATCGGTCGTCAGCACTTGAGCCGGCTGAGGTGACTGAAAAGGCATTCCGAGCACCAGGTTCGGCCGATGAAGCCACCACTGTAGAGAAGAGGCCAGCGGCCCGGAGATGCGCACTAAGTCGGCTAGTCCGCCGGTGGCTTGTTGCCACTGCTTGCGAAGGCACCATTGAGCAGGCCGCATATTCAGGCGGGCATTGGGGGTCACGTGGACGGTGGAAGCCATATGGCCGAGTAGTCTCAGGAAGCGCCTGGCGGAGACCAGGGACTGGCTGCGAAAACGGCCGGCTAGGTCCATGAGCCGTTGAGCCCTGTCGAGAGGCAGGAAAGCTCGCGCCTGAGGAGTGTGCAGTCTTGCGCCGATGAACTCGAGATTCTGTGAGGGGAGCAAAGTGGACTTTGCGAAGTTTATGACAAAGCCCAAGTACTGCAGAAGAGTCACCATGCGGTGTGTGGCATTGGTGACTTCCGGAGAGGACGATGCTCTGATGAGCCAGTCGTCGAGGTACGGAAAGACATAGAGGCCGTGAAGCCGGAGATAGGCCGCCACCACCGCGAGACATTTTGTGAAGACTCGCGGTGCGGAGGATAGGCCAAAGGGCAGTACTCTGTACTGGTAATGATTTCCTGCCACCACAAACCTTAGGTATTGGCGGTGGCTTGGGTGGATGAGGATGTGCGTGTAGGCATCCTTTAGATCCAAGGAGCATAGCCAATCTCCCTGCTGGAGGTAGGGCAGAAGGATTCCAAGGGTAAGCATCTTGAACTTTTCCCGCACGAGGAACTTGTTGAGGTTGCGCTAGTCCAGGATGGGTCTGAGGCCTCCTGTCCTTTTTGGTATTAGGAAATACCTGGAATAAAAGCCTTGACCTCTCAGGTGGTGGGGCACCGGTTCCACAGCCTGTTCCTGAAGAAGACTTGCTAACTCCTGAAGGAGTAAGTCCCTGTGCAGAGGGAGTCGTGGAGGTTCTCCCGGGAAATAAGAGGGAGGGACCTGGTGGAAGTGGAGAAGATAGCCTTCTCTTACGACTTGAAGCACCCAGGCATCTGAAGTGATGTTGGACCACCTGTGGGCGAAGTGAACCAGCCGGCCTCCGGTGCTGGGAGGAGCCAGCTGAGGGGGAGAGGCTATGCTGATGAAGTCAAAAACCCCCACCCTGCTGAGCAGGGGCTGGTGGTGCAGGCTTGGGGGCTTGCTGCCTACGGGACCCGTTACCCCGTCCCTTGGCCTGCTGGCCCTGTTGGGGAGCTGCGGAGGCCTGATATTGAGGGTAGTGTTTATAGGCAGCCGCCTTTCTCGGGTAAAAGGACTTCTTTCCCGAGCCCTTCTTTTTCTGGGAAGGGGCGGAGGTCTTCCTAGAAAGCCTAGTCCTGGTGAGAGTCTCCGTCTCGATTTGTGCAGCCTTTTCAGCCATGGGCTTGCCAAAGAGGTTTTCACCTCGGCAGGGGACATCGACCAACTTGTCCTGCACCCAGGGTTCAAGGTCAGACGACTGAAGCCAAGCCTGTCGGCGGGCACCGATGCCGGCTGCGGCTACACGAGCCGATGCTTCAAAGCCATCATAGGCTGCTTGGGACATGAATTTGGAGCATTCCCGAATACCAGTTGTCAAGGCCAGGAACCTCCGCAAAGGTTCCTCGGATAGTCCAGCGGAGAATCCGGCTATCTCCTTAGCCAGGTCTCGGAGATACATGCCCATGTAGAGCTGATAGGTCTGGACACGACACGCAAGCATAGAGCCCTGGAAACACTTCTTACCAAGGCCATCCAGGTTACGGGCCTCCCTGCCAGGAGGCACCGAGGAGTGCATCTTTTGGCTCTTAAGCCTATGCATGGCCGATTCCACTACCATGGAATGGTGCGGCAGCTGTGCTTTTTGGAAGCCAGGACTCTTGCGGACTCGATAGATGGAATCGACCCGCTTGCTTAATACCGGCGACGAGGCCGGACTCTCCCACATGCGGAAGAGTAGCCGTTCCAGCATGGGAGGAACCGGTACAGTAAAGTGTTCCCTGGCGGGAGAGTCATACTGAAGGGCGTCGAGCTCTTCGGCTTGAGGCTCCTCCTCGGGATCCGCAGGGAATGCCAAAGCCTTGGCCATATCCCTGACGAAGTCCGAGAACCGGGCATCCTCCGGAGGGGACTGTTTCCGAGGTTCGGACTCAGGTGAGTCCGAGGGGACACACCGAGTCCGAAACGAATCAGGTGACTCTTCCTCTTCAGACTCCCAGGCCGACTCCGAGGAGGAATCGGTGGGGTCGGCTCGGGCAGGCGGAGGCGTCGGCCGCCCCGACACCGAGGGAGTCGGCGTCGACGACCTCTGTCCCGAACGGGAGGCCGAGGGTGACCTCGACCGAGGATCGACTCGAGTTCGCATGGACTCGAGGATCGGCTCGGTCTCCGGGGTCGACTTAGACGTCGACGTCCCGGCGGTCGGGGCAGTGGCGCCAGCGAGGCTAGCGATCAGTGCCCGCTGCTGGTCCATGAAGGCAGACAGTCTGCTCTCCAAGGCCGTCAACCTGAGTCCGACCTCAGGTGACCCAGCAGCCCCCGACTCGGGCCCCGACGGCGTCGGGCCCGACGTCAGACCTCTCGGAGGCGAGTCCAGGAGGACTACAGGACTTACCCGAGCAGGCAGCTCCGACTCCAGACGAGGTCGCTTCGGGAGGTGCTCCTTCTCCAAAGACCCGGGACGGCTATCGGGGCTATGCGACCTGGCCCTCGCGGAGCCAGGAGCGTCCACCGACGCCGCCCTCGCGGGTTTTACCTTCCGTCGATGGTCCCCGGAGGGAGAACCCCTGTCGGAGGAGCTTCGGCGATGGTCAGAGCTGGAACCTCTGGACGCAGAGGCCTCCGACGAGGTCCGGGTACTGCCGGGGTCAGCGAAGATTCTTTCCCGCTGGTGCCGCCGACTCCTTAACGCTTTGGAGGACATTTTGCCACAGGCCCCACAGATCAGCTCTTCGTGATCCGGGCCCAGGTAACGGAGGCAATTATCGTGTGTGTCAGTGAGTGACATATTTCTGTCACACTGAACACACCGCTTGAAACCACTGGCAGCCATCGGGGGAAAAAGGGCCCCTGCAAGGTCAAAGGACCGGGCTGCCAGCGAAAAACCGAAAAGCGAAACTGACCAAAATCAGAAAAACCGAAAAATAAGGGAAGGACTCGCAACGGCGTCGCACCGAAGGAAAAAAGAGAAATAAATCACTAAAATCAACTTTTTCAGCGGGGACACGACGGGTACGTCTGTAGGGCTCCGCGGAAAAAAGAAGACTGGCTAAGATGGCACCCTTGGGCGGGAAGGAGACCGCGCATGCGCGCTGCAATTCCCAAAGGCTTTCTTTGAAAGCTGGGGAAAATTGCTCCGCGAGGGCTCCGTCGGCGCCGACGTCACCCATATGTGAGGACTGACTTCCTGCTTGGTCCTGGAGAAATAAAGCTCTCCTTTTTTTTTTTTTTCAAAACGTGAATGAACGGACCCTGCAGACTTGTCCTTAACAACCCCTACCGCTGTTCACCTGACGGACAAGGGACCCTGAACTACCTGCCGACCCGGCATGAAACTCCCCCCCCCTAGGGAATTTCCCGCCCAAAACAAATGATCAAACTATAAGAAAAATAAAAAACAAACGAAAGGGCAAACTAGAAGGGAAAAAGCCGCCTCCTCCAACCGAAAGAAGCCACCAGGCTGGGGAAATTAAAAACCGCTAAAGCACGGCTGCCCTTGTTCCCCTCCTGTGCGGCAGCCACGCGATCCCGCTTAAAATGGCCACCGCCCGCTGCAGAGAGGAAAGGAAGAAAAGGGCGCCAAAATAGCTTACCCTCTGTTATCGCTCCCCAGCCCCGCTGAAAGAATGAGGCTCCGCAGCGCCGACGGCCTGAACCCAGTGCACTGCCTACTGGTCAGGACCGCCTCACTTGACGATTGTCCCCCAGCGATCTGGCATTCACAAAGAGGCAGAGCCACCGGCGTTCCTAGCGCCTTAACCACGGCGCGCCGGTCACTCACCGGCTCACCGCAGCTGCAATTCCCTCTAGCAGTGCTGAGCCGGAGAGATGGGATCGCTAACCGAAGACTCTCCCCCGGAATGTCTGGGAGGAGAGATCACCCGGTTTCAGCAAGCGCTGTAATAAATGGCAGGGAGCAGATAATAAAGATTTATTTAAATTTTTTTTTTTTTTAAAGGCGCATCACCACCTTTCTAGCCTTTGAGATCCAATTAGCCAAATTAAAGCCCTAATTCATCTAATCTAGCCTACAGATTCCTTATCTGTTCCTCTTGTGAGCCTCAGCCCAGGCTCACGACGTCCTCCTGCTGCATGGAGACTGGTCACACTGGGGCTGATGGGAGTGTACAGCAGGCTATATCCAGTGATGTCAGAATTCTGATGTGCCAGTCTCCAAGCTGCAGGAGGAGGTTTACAACCCAGAGGTAGAGGACTGAACTGGAGGAACGATAAGGAAATTCCTGCTTGTTCCTGGAAATACATGTATCGGTTGTTCACTCCTTCAAAAAGTAGAAAGGTTAGGGGACACGCAGTGAAGCTACAATGTAGTCCATTTAAGACTAATTGTAGAAACAGTTTTTCATTCAACGTGTAATCAAACTCTGGAATTCATTAACAGAGGATGTAGTAAAAGCTGTTAATGTAGCTGGGTTTAAAAAGGTTATGGACAAGTTCCTGGAAGAAAAGACCATAAATGATTATTAAAGAAGACCAGGAAAATCCACTGTTTACCCCGAGATAAGCAGTGTGGAATCCACTGTTTACGCCGAGATAAGCACATGTACCTTTTTGTGAAACTGACAGGTACTTGCGATCTGGATTGGCTGCTGCTAGAAACAGGACACTGGGTTTGATGAACCCTTGGTCTGACCCAGTATGGAATTGTTATGTCCTTATGAGTTTAGGAACTTTTTTAATGTTGTGTTTGAATTTTGTTTTATACAATTTTGCATTTGTTTTCATTTTTGTTTTGTTAATTTGAATGTTTTCTTCCAAGCACAGAAAATATATTTATTTGGATCTGTGGTATAGAAATTTTCACTAAGAAATTAGTGCAATTAGTTTGCATATAAAACAAGCTGTTACAGAAAGGGACAAAACAGCAGGAATAGCTATATTAAGACTCTAAAATTCATACCAAAAAGATCAGAAAGAACCATAGCCAAGATGGTGTTTTAAACATTTATACAGGTGAACCACTGTTAGTGTCTTGTCTTGCTGAATCCCGCTGGCCCCATCTATTGCTGCCATGAATTTAGATGCCTTGATTATGGCATTTTCTACAACATCATTAAAAAATGGGGGCGATGATTTGCCAGTGCCTTTTTGCACCCTTCCTTTTAAGACAAAAGGATAAACAAAAAAAAGGAAAATAGAGTAGTTACTCACCTGTAACAGGTGTTCTCCAGGAGCATCAGGAATCAGTCCTCACTTATGGGTGACATCGGCGCCGATGGAGCCCCCGTGCGGAGCATTTCCCCAGCTTTCTAAGAAAGCCTTTGGGAATACTGCACGCATGCGCGGTCCCCTTCCCACCTAAAGGTGCCATCTTGCTCAGTCAAATGACATAGCTAAAACACAGCACACACAAAATGTAAAAATGAACTATGTACAACTGCAACTCCCAGGGGAGGAGGGAGGGTTGTGAGGACTGATTCCTGCTGCTCCTGGAGAACACCTGTTACAGGTGAGTAACTACTCTTTCTCCAGGACCAAGCAGGAAGTCAATCCTCACTTATGGGACTCCCCAGCTTCACGCTACCGGGGACCCAGAGCTGAAAAATGAGCTCCCTCTAGCCTCAGCATCAGAGAAAGGATTTCACTGAAACATACCTCTACCAGTAGCCCAACCAGAGGGCTGGAGGGTATGAGTTGCCTAAACCTCAAAGAGATTCCGGAGCACTGCCTGACGGAAAGAACTGTTCCTACGGGACTCCCTTTCCAGGCAGTAATGGGCCGCAAATGTCTGGCTTGAGGACCAAGTTGCAGCCCTGCAGATGTCTGCCAACGGTACAGAGCGGAGATGAGCTACTGAGGCAACAATTGCCCTGACACGGTGGGCCGTGACCCATCCCTGCAAAGGAAGGTCAGCTGCCCTATAAGCCCAGGTGATACAGTCAGCTACCCAGATGGACAAGGTACGCTTGGAGACAGGTACCCCCAAGTTATTGGGGTCAAAAGATATGAAGAGCTGAGTAGTCCTCCTATGCCCCTGCGTACGCTCAAGGTAGAAGGATAAGGCCCTCCTACAGTCTAGGGTATGCAGGACTGTCTCAGCCCAGCTGGCATCAGGCCTAGGGAAGAACGTTGGAAGAACCACCTCCTGGTTGAGATGGAAAGAGGAGACAACCTTGGGGAGGAACTTAGGATGAGTCCGAAGGACTACCCTGTTCCTATAGAAGCGAGTGTAGGGTTTGTCACAGACCAGGGCTTGAAGTTCACTCACTCGCCTGGCCGAGGTCAAGGCCACTAGGAATAGAGTCTTCCAGGAAAGGAAGCATAGAGGACATGTAGCCATTGGTTCAAAAGGTGGGCGAGTCAGTTGCTGCAAGACCACATTCAATTCCCACTCATGGGCCGGTGGACGGAGAGGAGGCTTGAGCAATAGCAAGCCTCTGAGAAACCTGGACACCAAGGGATGAACCGACAAAGAGTGTCCCTCCACCAGTGAGTGGTGAGCTGCCAGAGCAGAGAGGTGGACCCGAACAGAATTGGACTTAAGGACCTGATTGGACAAGTGCAGAAGGTACTGGAGCACTACTGGCACAGTGCAGCCGAAAGGATCTTCCTTGCGTTGCTGACACCACAAGGAGAACCTCCTCCACTTCAGAGCATATGTTTTCCTGGTGGATTGCTTTCTAGAGGCCAAGACCACCTCTTCTACTTCCTGAGGTAGGCCCCAGGGAGCCAAGACTACCCTTGCAGCCTCCAGACCATCAGATTGAGAGATTTGAGATTGGGATGCAGAAGGGAACCCTGATCCTGAGAGAGAAAGTCGGGTTGGAATCCCAGAGGCAGTGGTGTTTCCACTGCCAGTTGAAGCAGCAGGGGGAACCAGGGCTGCCTCAGCCACCTGGGAGCAACCAGCAGCACCGAGGCCTTGTCCCTGAGAATCTTGAACAAGGTTTGGGCCACCAGAGGCGTGGGAGGAAACGCATACAGTAGGCCCTGGGACCAAGAGATCAGGAAGGCATCCGCCACCACCCTTAGGGGATGCGGTTGCCTGGAACAAAACCTGGGTAGTTGGTGATTCAGGGGACTTGCAAAGAGATCCATGGATGGAAGTCCCCATTTCAGGAAAATCTGTTGAACCACTAACGGGTGCAGTTGCCACTCGTGGGGCTGCAGAACTCTGCTTAATCTGTCTGCCAGAAAGTTCTCCTGGCCAGGAAGATAAACAGCCCTCAGCAACATCTGGTGCCTGAGGGCAAAAGAGCAAAGGGCACGTGTTTCCAGGCATAGAGGCCTGGAGCCAGTGCCACCTTGTTTGTTCACATAGAACATGGCTACTTGGTTGTCTGTCTGAACTAGAACAGACTGGTGAACCAAAGTGTGAGAAAAAACCTTGAGGGCTAAGCGAATAGCCCGCAGTTCTAGAAGGTTGATCTGTTGCGTGGCTTCCCATGGGGACCAGAGGCCTTGAGTGCAGCTCTCTTGACAGTGTGCACTCCAGCCCTGTAATGAGGCATCTGTCGTCAACACCACTGTGGGGACAGGCACTTGAAATGGCACCCCCTGAAGCAAGTTGGTGAGGTATAGCCACCACTGAAGGGAAGCCAGGAATGGCTTGGACACCCTGACTTTGTCTACTAGGCTTCCAGTGGCTTGTTTCCACTGAGTTCTGAGGCACCGCTGTGCAGGCCTCATGTGGAGCCGGGCATTGGGGGTCACATGTACAGTTGATACCATGTGTCCTAGGAGCTGCAGACAGAGCCTGGCAGGAACCCTTGGCAGGCTGAGAAACCGGGATGCCAACTCCATGAGCCTTTGAGCTCTGTCCTCTGGCAAGTAAGCCCTTGCCTGCAGAGAGTCCAGCATTGCTCCTATGAACTCCAGGTTCTGGGAGGGGAGCAAAGTGGACTTTGCGAAGTTTATGACAAAGCCTAGGTCTTGAAGGAGTGTGACAGTCCTGAAGGTGGCCTGCCTGGCCTCCTGGTAAGTCTGACCTCGGATGAGCCAGTCGTCCAGATAGGGGAAGACAAAAACCCCTTTGGCCTCAAGTAGGCCGCCACCACAGCTAGGCACTTTGTAAAGACTCGTGGGGCGGACGTTAGGCCAAAAGGAAGCCCTCTGTACTGATAATGGTTTCCTCCCACCATGAACCTGAGGTACTTTCTGTGGTCTGGATGAATGAGGATGTGAGTGTACGCATCCTTTAGATCTAAGGAGCATAGCCAATCTCCCTGCTGGAGGTAGGGCAGAAATGTTCCAAGAGTAAGCATCTTGAACTTCTCTTTCTCCAAGAACTTGTTGAGGTTCCCGAGGTCTAGGATAGGCCTTAGGCCTCCGGTTCTCTTTGGCACCAGAAAATACCTGGAGTAGAAACCGTGCCCCTGTAGGTGAGGAGGTACAGGCTCCACCGCCTTGTCCAGAAGCAGACCCTGAAGTTCTTGAATGAGAAGGTTTGTGTGCAGGAGAGGCCGCAGAGGCTCTCCTGGGAAGTAGAAAGGAGGTAACTGCTGGAAATGAAGCATATAGCCCTGGTGGATTATGCTTAATACCCAAGCATCCCCTGTAATGGGTGGCCACCTGTGGGCAAACAGGGCTAAGCGACCTCCTGTGCAGGAATGGGGCAGCAGAGGCGGAGAGGCTATGCTGTGGGAGTCAAAAACCCCCTCCCTGCTGGGTAGGAGCAGGAGCCAGAGGCTTGGGAGTCTTCTGCCTACGGGGCTCATGTCCCTGCCCCTTGGCCTGCTGCCCCTGTTGGGGAGCTGGTGAGGCCTGGTACTGAGGGAAAGGTTTGTAGGCAGACACCTTTCTCGGGTAGAAGGGCTTTTTACTCGAGCCCTTCTTTTTGTGAGAAGGGGCAGAAGTCTTTCTGGACAGCCTGGTCCTAGTCAGGTGCTCGGTTTCAAGCTCAGCCGCCTTCTCGGCCATGGGCTTGCCAAAAAGGTTTTCACCCCGGCAAGGGATATCGACCAACTTGTCCTGCACCCAGGGCTCGAGGTCCGATGACTGCAGCCATGCCTGGCATCGGGCTGCGATGCCGGCTGCCGCCACACGAGCCGAAGCCACGAAAGCCATCGTAGGCTGCTCGGGACATGAACTTGGAACAGTCCCGGATTCCTGAAGACAAAGACTGGAACCTCTGCAAAGGTTCCCCGGAGAGGCCAGCAGAGAACCCGGCAAGCTCTTTCGCCAGGTCTCGTAGGTACATGCCCATGTACAGCTGGTATGACTGGACACGGCAAGCAAGCATCGTGCCCTGGAAGCACTTTCTGCCGAAAGCATCCAGGTTCCGGGCCTCCCTGCCGGGGGGCACCGCAGAGTGCATCTTCTGGCTCTTCAGACGATGCATGGCCGATTCCACCACCATGGAATGGTGCGGCAGCTGTGCCTTTTGGAAGCCAGGGCTCTTTCGGAGTCGATAAATGGAATCGACCCACTTGCTCAATACCGGCGCCGAGGCCGGTGCCTCCCACATCCGGAAGAGGAGCCGTTCCAGCATCGGAGGAACCGGAACAGTAAAGGCCTCCTTCGGAGAAGAGTCATACTGGAGGGCCTCGAGCTCCTCGGCTCAAGGCTCCTCCTCGGGGTCCGCGGGAATCGCCAATGCCTTGGCCATGTCCCGCACGAACTCCGAGAACCGGGTGTCCTCCAGAGGGGACCTACTCCGGGGCTCGGACTGCCGTGAGTCCGAAGGGACGCACCGAGTCCGGAAGGTATCGGGGGACTCCTCGTCCTCCGTCTCCCACGCTGACTCTTCGGAAGAGGAGTCGAGGGGCTCCGACCGTGCGGGTCGAGGTGGCACCCGCCCCGACGCCAAAGGCACCGGCGTCGACGCCCTCGGCTCCGAGTGAGAGGTCGAGGGGGACCTTGACCGAGGACGACTTTGAGCCTTCATGGTCTCGAGTATCGGCTCGGTCTCCGGGGTCGACTTTGACGTCGATATCTCGGTGGTTGGGGCAGATGCACCAGCAAGGCTGGCCATCAGTACCCGCTGCTGATCCATGAAGGCAGACAGTCTGCACTCCAAGGCTGTAAGCCTGAGTGCAAGCTCAGGAGACTCAGCAGCCACCAACTCGGGGTCCGACGTCGGCTCCCTCGGAGGAGAGTCCACGAGGACTACAGGACTTACGTGTCCGATGGTCTCCAGCTCTACACGAGGTACTTTGGACGGCTTCTCCTGCTCCAAAGGCCCGGGACGGCGGTCGGGGGTCTTAGACCTGGCCCTCGAGGAACCAGGGACCTCTTCGGACGCCGCCCTCACGAGCCGTTTCTTCCTCTTGCGCTCCCAGTCGGGGGACCCCCCTGTCCGAGGAACCCTGGCGATGCTCGGGATCAGACTCCCGAGACGTCGAGGCCTCAGACGAAGTCCGGGCTCGGCCAGAGGCAGAATCCGAGAAAATCCTTTCCTTCTGGTGCTGACAGCTTCGAAGTGCCTTGGTGGACATTTTGCCACATGGGCCACAGATCATGAGATCATGATCTGGGCCGAGGCACCGAAGGCAACGGTCGTGTGTGTCGGTGAGAGACATTAGTTTCTTGCACCGATCACACTTCTTGAAACCACTGGAAGCTATCGGGGGAAAAAGAGCCCCCGCGAGGTCAAAAGACCGGCCTTCCAGGGAAAAACAGAAAAAAGGGCGCAAACGCCAGCCACGAAGGGCAAAAACCAAAAAACTGGCTCGATACCGGTGTACCGAACCCAGCGGGAAGGGGAACCGGCGTCGAACTCGGAGAAAAAGACGAAGAAATCTTCGAAAAAACTTCACTTTTCCGGGTGACTCGGACGGACGTCTGATGGGCTCCATGGAAAAAGAGAGACTGAGCAAGATGGCACCTTTAGGCGGGAAGGGGACCGCGCATGCGTGCAGTATTCCCAAAGGCTTTCTTAGAAAGCTGGGGAAATGCTCCGCACGGGTGCTCCATCGGCGCCGATGTCACCCATAAGTGAGGACTGACTTCCTGCTTGGTCCTGGAGAAAAGGTTAATACATTTTAAGTTATTCCAATAAAGGAATCATCTTATTTTTCTTTTTTTGTGTCTCATTTTATCTACCATTAAAGTGGACTAACATGGCATTCACACTAAGTTTTGCAAGAAAAAAATGAAATTTTCTTCCAATCCAGTAGCACAATATTCAATATCCATGTATCCCATTTTTACTTTGTATAAAGGAAATGTCATTTTTACCTAGCATCAAAAGCTGATTAATCCCTGAGATAATCCTCTCACATTCTTCATCCCTGCTTCTGGATCCCCATTCTCCATCCAGTGGTTTATAGATCAATACTCTGCTCTCATCATCCGTCAACAGAACACTAGTTCCCAGCTCTTCTGGAAACACAGCTGAAAATTAAAAAAAATATATGAAAAGAATTGCTAAAATACAGTGACTAATTCTTTGAAAACTTCTGAGCAATACATTCTTACATAACAAAATATATTATAAAACTGAATATTTGATAAAATTACTTGAGCAAATGTGATACACTAAGGTTTTTAGCAAATTGTTACGTGGGCAGGTGAATGTGCATATGGGGAAAGAGGGATGTGCAAGTTGCATGTACCCGTGGAGAAGATTGTGAAGGAGTTCTGTATATAGTGTCTTGTAAAAGTCTTCACACTCTTCTATGCTTTTCACATTCCTCTATCTAAACAATACAACTCAAAATGCATTTCAGGAGTCTGTTTCACTGATTTGCACAACATACTTAAAGCACTTAAAAATAAGAAACCAGTCTTGTCTACATACACCTTCACATACTAACATAGTAAACAGAAAATAGCTGTAGTTCCAAAAATTGCATTAACTGTGGCCATAGTAAGTTAAACAGAATCAACCTATGTCCAATCACAGTAGCTGTTCTGATATAAATACTCTTGAACTAAGAATCCTGCTGTTTTTGTTATATGAAGTCAGTCTGAAGCAAATGTGTACGGAGCTGTTGAAATAACTTCAGAAAACAAAGTTACTTACTTGTAGTAATTGCTCTTCATGGACAGCATGACGAGTCCTCACATATGTGGAGATGACATATTGGAGCCCAGCATCAGATTCTTCAGGAAGCTTTTGAAAGTGCTGTACCGAGCATGTGTGCCAGTTTCTGCCCACTGATGAGGCAGTCCCATGCAAGAGCCTATATGAATAGCTGAATGTAGAATACAACTCCTTGGGGAGATAGTTGGGGTTGTGAGGACTCATCCTGCTGTCCATGGAGAACATCTGCTACAGTTAGGTAATTTTGCGCTCTCCATGGACAAGCAGAAAGTGTAGTTACTCACCTGTAACAGGTGATCTCCGGGAACAGCAGGAATTGAGTCTTCACATATGGGTGACATCGGTACCGATGGAGCCTGCGTGGGAACGCTCCCCAGCATCCAATAAGAAAGCTTCTGAGAGCATCCCACCGCGCCTGCATAGATGCCTTCCCAGCTCTCCCTCCTCAGTTGAGTTTGTAGCTGAGATAAATGGAGAGAAGGAGAGAAGAAGAAAGTACAACTACTAGGGGAGGAGGGTGGTTTGTGAAGACTCAATTCCTGCTGTTCCTGGAGATCACCTGTTACAGGTAAGTAACTACGCTATCTCCAGGAACAAGCAGGACTGTAGTTTTCACATATGGGACTCCCTATCTTGGAGTTGCCAGAGAGATAACCTTGGAGCAAGCTGTGGAAACACAGGCCTAAGTAGTAGGTCATATATCCTCCAAGGATGTCCGGTATGGAAACCCGGGACGGGGGGTAGGAGTTGATCTAAGTTTGAAAGAGATGCTGGAGAACAGCTTGGCCAAATGAGGCATCCCGGCGTGAGTCCTTATCCAGGCAATAGTGAGCAGCAAAAGTATGGACAGAGGACCAGGCTGCTGCTTTACATATCTCATCGATCGCCACAGAGCGGAGATTCGCCATGGAGGCAGCCATGGCCCTCAAGAGAGAGTCCTGCACTGTCGTAAGCAAAGGAGATACAATCTGCTATCCATTTGGAGAGAGTTTGTTTGGATACTGGTAGTCCTAGGTGACTGGAATCAAAAGTGATGAAAAGTTGGGAAGCTTTTCTGTGCTCCCGTGTTTATTTATTTATTTATTTATTTTACATTTCTTATATACCGCACTATTTGCGATCAGCGCGGTTTACATAAAACAAAAAGTATCCGACAATAACAAGAGTCAGGTCATTACAATGAACAGGAGCAATCAACTTGGATAACGGGGGAAACTATATACATATTTGAAACATTGAAATAGGTAACTGTATATATGTGAGATGGAGTTATTGTGTGTTGTTCATACCTGGTGGCTGGGGTTCGGGGGAGGCTGTGAGGTGTTTAATAAAGAGGAGGTGTTTTAAGGCCTTCCTGAACTGGCTCAAGTTGGGGATAGTTCTGATGTGTGGTGGTAGGGAGTTCCAGAGGCTTGGGGCGCTCAAGCTGTAGGCTCTATTAGAAGTTGATATGGCGCATCTTGTCATAGATTTTGGTATTGCTAGCATGTTGGCTGTAGCAGTTCTTCTTATCCTGTTGGGCATGGGTAGTTGTATGAGGTCACATATTGAAGAAGCGGATAACCCATTGATGGCCTTGAAAGTCATCACTAAGATCTTGAAGCTAATCCTGGCTTGAATGGGGAGCCAGTGCAGCTGCATCAGGAGGGGTGTGATGTGTTCTCTCCTTGGTGCTCCTAAGAGGATTCGCACAGCGCTGTTCATAGCGAGTTGTAAGGGATGTAAGGTTGCCTGAGGGAGACCTTGTAGGATGGCGTTTGCATAATCAAAGTGAGGGATGATGAGGGCTTGGTAGATGGTACGGAAGTCGTTCAGCTCTAGTAGAGGGCGTATGTGTCTGAGGGATCTGATCTTGAAGTAGATCGCTCTTACTGTGTTTTTGCTATGTGCTGCTTCATGTTGAGGTTCTGATCCAATGTGACTCCGAGATACCGTATGGCTGATTTGACTTGCAACTTGGCGTTGTCTACTTCCAAGTGGTTAGGTGGAATAAACTTAAGATCTCTAGAGATGAATAGGACCTCTGTTTTCTTATGTTGGATGCGCAGATTTTGGGAGAGGAGCCATTCGGATATTGCGTTGAAACACTTAGTTAGTGGGGTGAGGTCCGGGCAATCCAGGGATATTGGCAGGTACAGTAGGACATCGTCAGCGTAAATCATGCAGCTCACATTAAAGGATCTAATGATATTACAAATGGGTTGGATATAAATGTTGAACATAAGTGACGATAGGGAGGATCCTTGAGGGACTCCTTGACTTTGTAGGAATGGCTCGGATGTGGTTCCATTTGCTCGTACGTGTTGCCATCTTCCAGACAAGTAAGATCTGCACCAATCCAGCGCTGTTTCGGTGATTCCTTTCTCTCGTAGTCGCATCAGGAGGATCTCGTGGCAGACTGAGTCGAAGGCTGCCGCAATATCTAAAAAGATAAGTGCGAAACCTGTACGTGAGTTGTCAATGCCTGAGATTATGGTGTTGAAAAGAGTAGTGAGTAGTGTTTCCACTCCATGTGACTCTCTGAACCCGTGTTGTGATGGATCTAGAGGTGCATTGGTGTCCACATGGTCTTGTAGCTGCCTGTAGACTATTTTTTCCACAATTTTAGAGAGCATCGGGATACTGGATATGGGTCTGTAAGACTCGACTTTTAGAGGGTCTAATTTGGTGTCCTTAAGCAGTGGTCTAACAGAGGTCTCTTTGAGCATGGATGGGAACGACCCGGTGCTAAATGATAGTCCTATCATTTTAGCTAAGATTGGGGCAAGGTCAGATCGCAGATCTTTTATCCAGAATGCCGGACATGGATCTGAGTATGAAGTGGAGGTATTTAGGGTAGCAATAGTGTCTTCAATAGTTCTCTTAGACGGAGTGGTAAAGGTGGTTAGATACGTTGCGCATGCTTGAGCATCAGGGGGGTCCGGTATCACCATCTTGTCGGTTTTGCATAGTTTTGATTGCATAAAGATGGCATAATCCTGTGGGTGTATAGATCCTGTGCGCTCCGGGGTCGGTTCTCTGGCAAGAGACTTGACCAGGTTGAAGAGGTCGTGCGGCTTGTTTAATGAACGTTTCAGAGTGTTGGTGTGATGTTGTTTCATCTTATCTGTGACAGCCCTGCGATGAGTGTGTAGGAGTTGGATGTATGCTGTTTGGTCACTGCTGGTACGTGATTTCCTCCACCGTTTTTCCGATCTTCGTAGGAGGGTTAATGATGCCCTTAGGTCAGGTGTGAACCATGGTGCGGATGGTCTTTTCTTTGGGGCTTTAGTCGTGGGAGGGCGGATTGCGATCGCGCTGAGTTTGCTGTTCCACGTGGAAATTAGGACATCTAGGTCTTGTGAGGTATTGTCAAGGAGAGAGTTTGTTTCATCCAGGATGCGTTCTTTGTTAAACGGATAAAAACTTCTGGCATTTGAGGTTGTGATTGTTTGTACGTTCGTAGTGGGCCTTTGTGACCTGATGGGGGTCGGAATTTGGAATGAAATAAGCTTATGATCCGACCATGGAACTGCTGTTATTGATAACGTGATGTTTTGTGCTTGTTGAAGCAGCATTTGTGGGGCGAATATCAGGTCGAGAATGTTGCCCTTTGTGTGTGTAGGTTCATGAACCAATTGGGTGTATCCCAAGATATCTAGGGCTTCTGTGAAGGCGGCTGCCTGATTGTCCTGTAGGGATGGCAGGTTAAAATCACCTAGTATCCAGTTTGGTCTATGTGGAGCATGGGTATTTGTTGCTATGTTTATGATATTGGAGAGGTTGTCTGGATCAGTAGAGGGCGCTCTATAAATAAGGTTTATGGAGCAAAAGTGGTTAGAAATAGATAATGTTTCAAGGGAATTGGTGTTACTGGCTTCTGCCATTTCAAATTGAAGGTCGGATCTGGTGATGATGGCAACTCCTCCACCCCTCTTGTTTTGCCTGTGGCTAGTGAAAGTGACGAAGTTGGGCGGGAGAAGTTGATTGAGGATGGTGTTATCTTCCGGTGAGAGCCAGGTCTCAGTTATCATGATGATATCCAGATTAAGATGAATTATTGTTTCAGTGATTGCTGGCCATTTTTTGCGAAGTGATCGAGCGTTAATGAGTGCACACTTCAGACTGTTAGTATGTGGGCGTTTATTTTGCTTTGGTTTAGAGTTGTTTTGCAGAGGGATATAAACTAGACGGGGGCGGCGTGGATAGCCCGCTCCATGATAACGGTTGTTGACGTCATCGGGACATTTTCTTCCACTAGTAGAGAGCGTTGGGATGTGGTTTCGTGCTGTCATTAGTGCCAGTGAGCTGGATGGCAAAATAGAGATTAGAAGGTAAAGACTCATTAGAGTGAGGATTATGTGCTTCATGTTGGGTCTGTTTGAGTCGTTACAAAGGTGGCAGAGGAAAATGTAAGACAATTGGTGTGGTTTCAGGTTGTTAAAGTGTGGGAGAGAAAAGCCTCTTATAACTACCTTTTTGGAGTGGTATAAGACTGTAGGCAGCTAGTAAATAAGTAGATACAATGATTCAGTTTTCAATTTGGAACATTGGACATGTAGTAGAAGCCATGTAACAAATTTTTAAGTTGTAGCAATGTACATGCAGTATACACAATGTAATAATGTGTAAGATTGAGCAATGGAAACAATGTAACAAATGCTGGAAACAATGCTGGAAACAATGTAACATATGCTATTAGACGTCCCTACCCACAAGCACTCATTAGTTAGCTAGTGTAGCAGGCAAACAAACTTATGTGACAATCTTTTTCAGGAAATTAATTCTAGGTGGTGTGAGATAGACATATCTTTGGGTAAGAACAGTAAGGTTGATAATACTTATCAAACCTGGTTTCCACCGGGTGTTGCCTGGTGTTGCAGGAAAGAGTAGTCTTGTGGGCTCGGCGGGCTAGATTGTTGCTGCCGCGTGGTGTTCAGCAGAGGAGTAGTATCCGAAGAAGAAAGAAAGATCTCAGAGCCAGGGGAGCTTACTCTACACGATTGTCCTTGACCTCACCTTCTTTCGGTGCACAGGCGATCAGAGTTGTTGCCTTGATCTCCTGTCGTGCCACTCCTAAGGGCCACGCCAAAGGGCCCGATGGCGCGAAGCTTTAAATGGGATGAAGATCTACCCCGATTGGGTAGCGCTGCTCCAGAGGCCCCTCCCGCTGCTTGTAGCTCGATCCCCAGGGAAGGGGAGAGTTGCTGGTAGTGGCGGGGGTTTAAGGGGCCTGCGCCCGATGGCGCGAAGCTTTAAATGGGATGAAGATCTACCCCGATTGGGTAGCGCTGCTCCAGAGGCCCCTCCCGCTGCTTGTAGCTCGATCCCCAGGGAAGGGGAGAGTTGCTGGTAGTGGCGGGGGTTTAAGGGGCCTGCGCCCGATGGCGCGAAGCTTTAAATGGGATGAAGATCTACCCCGATTGGGTAGCGCTGCTCCAGAGGCCCCTCCCGCTGCTTGTAGCTCGATCCCCAGGGAAGGGGAGAGTTGCTGGTAGTGGCGGGGGTTTAAGGGGCCTGCGCCCGATGGCGCGAAGCTTTAAATGGGATGAAGATCTACCCCGATTGGGTAGCGCTGCTCCAGAGGCCCCTCCCGCTGCTTGTAGCTCGATCCCCAGGGAAGGGGAGAGTTGCTGGTAGTGGCGGGGGTTTAAGGGGCCTGCGCCCGATGGCGCGAAGCTTTAAATGGGATGAAGATCTACCCCGATTGGGTAGCGCTGCTCCAGAGGCCCCTCCCGCTGCTTGTAGCTCGATCCCCAGGGAAGGGGAGAGTTGCTGGTAGTGGCGGGGGTTTAAGGGGCCTGCGCCCGATGGCGCGAAGCTTTAAATGGGATGAAGATCTACCCCGATTGGGTAGCGCTGCTCCAGAGGCCCCTCCCGCTGCTTGTAGCTCGATCCCCAGGGAAGGGGAGAGTTGCTGGTAGTGGCGGGGGTTTAAGGGTTTATCTCTCTGGAGATAAAAGGCCAAAGCACGTTTACAATCCAGAGTATGAAGGGTTACTTCCGCCCTAGAAGAATTAGGTCTAGGGAAGAAAACACGGAGGTACACTGACTTATTTAAGTGAAATGGCGAGACCACCTTTGGTATAAAGTGAGGATGAGTCCTAAGCAATGTTCCCTCTAATTTTCTGTAGGCTGTGCGCGCATAAAATATCAGCTGTGCAGCTTTTGAAGGATGGTTAAATTTTTGTGTGCCACATAACGGCACTCAGAGTTACATACTTTAAAATTTGACTACACGTCAGAATACAGTATGTACACCACATTGATTTTAATCAAATTAAATGAAAATTGGTGATTACTAAATGAAGTGGAGAATTTCTAGTAAATACAATCACAACTTTTAAATTTTAAGACATCTGTGTTGTTTTCTATCAGAATCAGAACCGTAATTTTTGTGCGCTCTGTTGTAAAGTATGTGCGCTCGCTTGGCGAGGGGTGTGCGCGTGCACACACGCACAGCTTAGAGGGAACAGTGGTCCTAAGGACTACCTTATCATGGTAGAAACGAATGTAAGGAGGATCAGCCACCAAAGCTTGAAGTTCACTGATGTGCCTTGCTGAAGTGAGGGCAATAAGGAAGTTGACCTTCCAGGTAAGACACTTCAGGGAAGTAGTGGCTAGAAGTTCAAAGGGCAGCTTCATAAGCTGTCCTAAAACCACATTAGGGTCCCATGCCACTGGGGGTGGTTTAATGGGAGGCTTAGTTAATAGAAGCCCTCTCATGAAGTGTGCTACAAGCGGCTGAGAAGAGATGGGCTGACCATCCAAGGGTATGTGGGAAGCCTCTATGGCACTTAGGTGTACCCGTACCGAATTGGTCTTGAGTCCAGAGGAAGAGAGGTGGAGACAATATTCAAGTAATGTCTCCACAGGAGCTGAAAAGGTGGCAAGATACCTTTTCGAACACCAGACAGAGAATCTACGCCACTTGAAGGTGTAGGAGTGCCTTGAGGAAGGTTTCCTAGAAGACAAAAGGATATCTTTCACTTGCTGAGAAAGGCTGATGTCCTGGAATTCTATGCCTTCTGCAGCCATGCTGTTAGATGTAGGAACTGTAAATTGGGATGCAGCAGTGTCCCGTTCTCCTGAGAGAGGAGATCTGGGGCAGACCCCAAATCTACTGGTTGAACTTGAGAGAGACATAGAAGCAGAGGATACCATGGTTGTCGTGGCCAACGTGGAGCTATAAGAATCATGTAGCCCTTGTCTCTCTGGAGTTTGAAAAGAGTTTTGGGAATGAGGGGAAGGTGTCTAGGAAATCTGACCCCAGTAAAGATGAAAAGCATCTACCACTTGGCTGCTGGAGTAGGGATTCTGGAACAGAACCAGGGAAGTTTTGCAAACAGGTCTATGTCTGGGGTTCCCCAGATCTGGAAGATATGAGCAACCTTGTTTGCATTACTCGTGGGGTAATAAGACCCGACTGAATTTGTCCGCCAAGAGATTTTGTTTGCCTGGGAGATAAACCGCAAGTGAATCTGATGTTGTATGGCGAAGGACCATAGGTGTAGTGCTTCACTGCAAAGTGCCCAAGAGTCTGTTCCACCCTGCTTGTTCAAGTAGAACATGGCTACCTGATTGTCCGTCTGGACTAGAACTGTGCGGAAGCAAGGATGGTCATGGAACACTCAAAGCATTGTGGATGGCTCTGAGTTCCAGCAGATTTATGTGGAGTTGCGACTCCTGATGAGACCAAAGACCCTGAGTGGAGAGGTCCAGATGAGCTCCCCAGCCCAGTTTGGACGCATCTGTCATCAGGGTACATTGATGTGTAGGCTTCTGAAAATGTGACCCTACGAGGTGTTCTGGAGATTGCCACCACTGGAGAGATGAGACGTGTAGAGAGTGCTATCTTGTCTCCCAGACGACCGGATGCTTGAGACCACTGGGAAGCCAGGGTCCATTAAGTTGCACGCATATGTAGATGAGAATATGGAACCACATGTACAGTGGATGCCATATGGAACAGAAGTTGCAGCATTTCTCGAGCAGTGAGAAAGGTTTTGAGGCTTCCTTGGCATGCAAGCTGGATGAATCGAGCACAACGGGGTTGAGGGAGAAAAGCCCTTGACTGTCGAGTGTCTAAGGAGGGCTCCTATAAACTCCAGAGTTTAAGAGGGAATGAGTTGGGACTTTGGAAGATTTATTACAAATCCCAAGTATTGCAGCACTTGCCTGGTGCACATAAGAGAAAGATTGGCTTCTAGAGTTGTGCTTGCCCGAAAGAGCCAGTCGTCTAAGTAGGGGAAGACAACTGCCATGCACTTTGTAAAGACTCTTGGGGCAGAGGCGAGGCGAAAAGGCAGGACTATGTGCTGATAATGTTTCCGCTGGAACATGAAATGCAGAAACCTTCTGTGTTCTGCGTGGATAAGAATGAGAGTATATGCGTTCTTCAGAGCTACAGAAAAGAGCCAGTCCTGACTCTGGAGATAGGGGAGCAGAGTACCTAGGGAGATCATCTTGAATTTCTCCCGGAGTAGATACTTGTTCAGTTGTCTGAGGTCCAGGATGGGCCTGTATCCCCTTGTCTTCTTTGGGATGAGGAAATAAGGAGAAGAGAAGCCCAGACCCTGCTGGGAGAGTGGCACTTCTTCTATTGCACCGTGTGAGAGAAGGGAAGTGGCCTCCTGCAATAACAGAGTGGTGAGAGGGAATTGAGAACTGAACTCTCTTAAGGGAGACTGAGGGGAGAAGATTTCGGAAGTGAAGTTTGTACCCCTCCCTCACTATGGAAAGAGTCCAGTGCTCTGATGTTACAAGATGCCACCTGTGGGTGAAGTGACATAGTCTGCCTGGAATAGGAATGGAATCTCCAGAGGTAGGACAGCTATGTTCTCCAGAAAGGAGTCAAAGACTCAGAGGCTGGGTCTGCTGAGCTGGCTGAGACCTGGGAGTCTGAGCCTTTCTTAGTTGTTTTGGATGTTGTTGTCCCTTTTGACGAGCATGGACGGGACAGTGCAGTGCAAGGTTGTAAGAAGAATAATACTTCTTTTTCTTATTGAAAAAGGGTTTCTTTATTACTTTCTTCTTAGCTGGGTTGGCAGTTGATCTAGAAAGTCTATTTAGAGTGGTGTTCTCAGACTCTAATTGAGATGCCTTATCCTGCCATCTTTGCCAAACAGGTTTTTGTCTGTACAAGGTATATTACCTAGCTTATCTTGAACCCACTGTTCAAGATCAGAGGCTTGGAGTCAAGCAATCCTACGTGCACCAATGCATATAGCTGAAGTCCTGCTGATGCATTCAAAACAGTCCAAAGTTGCCCTGTTAACAAATTTGGAAACATTTTGGGCATGCTTCACCAGAGTGAGATAATCAGCTCTCTTATCATCAGGGACGAGAGAAGCCATCAACTCCAAATCCCTAGCCACCTCTCTAAGAAACATACCCATGGTAGAGTATGTAGGAACTGACTCTGGCTGATAACATAGGGGCCTGAAAGCACTGACGACCAAAAGCATTGAGGGTTCTCGATTCCCTGCCTGGAGGGTTTGAGGAATGCGTTTTGGCACTTTTAATTTGATGCATTGCCTATTCCACCACCATGGAATGCTGTGGTAATTGCGTCTTCTGGAAACCAGGGCACTCCGGTAGCCGGTACATAGTATCGAGCCTTCGAGTATGTGGAGCGATGGTTAAGGGTGTCTCCCACATTCGAAGCATAAGGTCCTGAAGTATTTGATGAATAGGAAGAGTGGCAGCTTCCTTTGGTGCTGCAGGGTATTGAAGGATTTCAAGTTCCTCAGCCCTAGGCTCCTTCTCCGAAGTCATGGTGATGGAGAGGCCCCGAGCAACATTGCGGATAAAATCTTGAAAAGACATGTCCTCCAGAGAGGACATGCGACATTGTGGGAACAGAGATGGATCCTCCGGTAGAATTCTCTCATTTCTCTTGTACCGGTTGATTCATCAACCGACGAATCAGAGTCCGAAGACTCAAAGTATCGAAGGGCTAAATGCTCGCACTCTGCCCATACTCGATACCGCTCAAAACCAGCATTGGAAAGTTTTGGTGCTGGAACCTTGGTACCAGAGACGGACTCGAGAGCTGGCATAGGTGGCAGCATGGTAAGCGGCAAAAATGTCGATGCCGATAACCTTTGGCACTGTTGGCTGGGAAATAGACTGTAGAGGCTTTACCGGTACGGAAGCTGCTAACAAGTCTGCTAAGCTTCGCTCAATAGCCAGGATACATTGATCCATGGAGCCTGCCGATGTCTGGGTATCGGTACCTGAATTGCGGGCCACGATCCCTGAGCATGGCACCAAGAGCTCACCAGAGGTCAAGGCCTTGGGAGCATCCTGGGATCCCACTAATGCTTTGGAAGCAAGGACCTCCCGCTGGGGTTGTTTGGCTGGTGTGTCTCCCTCCAGGGCAATGCGCCTAGGGCATCTTGATGCTTAGAAGGAGATCTACTCTTGGAGGGCCGGCTAGTCTTCGACGAAGACGTGGGCTTCGATACCTGAGATCCCTGGGAGGAAGATGAAGCTCTCAATAATGTCGATGCTACTGACATTGCATCGGTGGCAAAGAAGGTGCACAGTTTCACATTTCTGTTCTGCAGGCCTCTCTTTCTCATCTTCCTACAGAGAAGACGGTCAGTTGGTTGATGATCCGGTCCCAAACATTTTAGACACCAGTCATGGGTGTCTGTGGCTGAAATTGTACTGCCATACTTGGAACACTTTTTAAAACCACTAGCTGGTTTGTTCATTTTGGAAAAATAAGTCCTAAGCCTAAGATGGCGTTGATGCGCCGCCCCTCAGAATTTTTTTTTTTACAGAAAGAAAGAAGGAAAGTGAGCACCGACAGGGTCGGTACCAGCGTCGACGGGAAGGCAGACGCGACCATAAAAAAAATAAGAAAAATTGAATTTTCTGCAGTGACAGGAATTGCTTCTTGTCGGCTCCGCGGAAAACGAAGAACTGAGGAGGGAGAGCTGGAAAGGCAGGAAGGCAGCTACGCAGGCACAGTGGGATGCTCCCAAAAGCTTTCCTATTGGATGCTGGGGAGCGTCCCCGTGCGGGCTCCATAGATACCAATGTCACCAATATGTGAAGACTACATTCCTGCTTGTTCCTGGAGATTAGTGAGTCCTCAAGTATGGGAATCCTTAGCTACAGGCTTTCTTGAATAGAAAAAAAAGGGGGGAAATGATGAACAGTAAGGGTGCTGCAACAGGCAGACAGAGAATATTTATGGTGACAACTATTTATTTATTTATAAGTATTTAGGTCACATCTTTCTAGTAGATGATCAAAGCAAGTTACATTCAGGTACAATAATTTCCCTGTCCCAAGAGGGCTTACAAACTATGTACCTAAAGCAATGGAGGGTTAATTGAATTGCCCAAGGCCACAAGGAGTGTCACTGGGATTTGAACCCCGATCTTTCCGGTTTCAGGCTGTTGTCCTAACCACTAGGCTGCTACTCTACTCTTTTTAGAAAGGCAGCCTAGAAAATATAATAAATGGGCCGAGGATGGATGAAATTAAGATATTGTTCCTTAAATAGATTCTGGAGGACAGATTGGCCAAACCTACTGTTGCAACAGAGCTCCTTTTATAGAAAGCCGTGTGATGCGATTGTATGGATGCATGTCCATGTTTCAGCTTTGCAAATCTCCTTTATGTAGGCTGATCTCAAGTGGTGCACCAACAAAGCTGTGGCTCCAACATTATGAACCTTGACATGACCTTCAAAAGTCAGTCCTGCTTGGACATAATCAAAGGAGATGCAATCTGCTAGCCAGTTAGACAGTGTGTCTTTGTTGACATAAGCCCCCAGTTTGGGTAAAAAGATACAAAATGTTGGCTGTACTTTCTAAGGGCTTTAGTCCGCTCCAAAGGGAAGGCCATGGTTTTCTTGTAGTCCAAAGTGTACAATGCACGTTCTTCTGCAGCAATCCAAGGGAGCAATATAGTATGGGGGTGAAGTACTTTTGTCCACTAAAGAAGAGCGGGACCTAGGCGTGGTTGTGTCTGATGAACTTAAAGTTGCTAAACAGGTAGAAAAGGCGACGCAAAAGCTAGAAGGATGCTTGGGTGCATATGGAGAGGAATGGCTAGCAGAAAAAAGGAGGTGATAGTGCCTCTGTATAAGTCTTTGGTGCGACCTCATTTGGAGTATAGTGCGCAATTCTGGAGACCGCACCTTCAAAAGGATGTGAACAGGATGGAGTCGGTGCAGAGGGTGGCTACTAAAATGGTTAGTGGTCTTCATTATAAAGCATATGAGGACAGACTTAAGGATCTTAATATGTACACCTTAGAGGAAAGGCAGGATAGAGGTGATATGACTGAGATGTTTAAATACCTCTGTGGCATAAATGTTCAGGGGGAGAGCCTCTTTCAATTGAAAGCAAGTTCTGCTACGAGGGGACATGGGATGAGGGTGAAGGGGGATAGTTTCAGGAGTGATATGCGGAAATATTTCTTTACGGAATGAGTAGTGGATCCGTGGAATAGTCTCCCAGTGGAGGTGGTAGAGATGAGGACAGTAACTGAATTCATAAAAGCATGGGACAAACACAGAGGATCTCTAAAGGAAAAAAGGGGACTGTTGTAGTTGTTGATATGGAAAGACAGACTAGATAGGCCATGTGGTCTTTTTCTGTCGTCATGTTTCTATGTTTCTTTGTGGGCATGAGGACTGGGAACAAAGGTTGGCTGCATAATAGTTTGATCAAGGTAGAAATCCAGTGCTATCTTAGGAGGGAACTTTGGATATGTGCACAAAACTACCCTATTATTAAAAAGCTTGGTAAAGGGTGGGCCGGTTACTGCACCCTGAAGCACACCAACTCTGTGTGCTTAAGTCATCGCCACCAAAACTAGGCCTTTCCAGGCCAGGTACCCCAGTCCATAGGTATCTAGTGGCTGAAAGAGAGCCTTCATCAACTGAGTTAAGACAACGTTGAGATCCAGGGACACTGCAGAAGGCTTGATGTGAGGTTACAAAAGAAGCAAGCTTTGCATGAAACAAACAACTAAAGGCTGTACAGAGATGGTTTTACCTTCTATATATCGTGGTGATATGCACCAACTACACTTAGGTGTACCGTAAGAGAGTTGTTTTTTTAAACCTGACAGAGATATAGGAGGTATTCAGGTTTTGTGTGGGCCAGGAGAAAAGATCTAGGGCTTTTCCATCACACTAGATAACACTTTGATTTAAAATTATATGCCCTTTTAGTGGAATTTCTCCTGGAAGCCAGAATAACCTCTGAAGCACCATCAGGTAGGTTTTAGGGAAGCCAAGCTTAATGTCTCAACATTGAAGCAGTGAGGGATAGGGACCAGATGTTGGGGTGCAACAGAGTTCGACGTCTTTTCCTTTTTTCTCCACTTCCCCCTTCCACCTTTTTCCTCTCCTCATCCATCTCACTTCCTTTTTCTTTTCCTTCGTATCCCTGTTCTTTTTCATTTTTCCATTATTAGCATTTTTTCTTCCTTTTCGGGTTTTTCTAAGTTGGCTTCGAATCTTGGTTTTTTTTTCTTCTTTTATTTTGTTTGCATTCGGTTTTTTGGTTTTTCTCGCTCCTAGGCTCTCTCTTCAGCAAAAAGCAGTCTGTCCACCAATTCAGGAATTAGATCGTCGGTCACCAGCCTCTGACGCAACAATTGTGACAAACATGTCTGGCCATCTTCTAAATGATTATGCTCTGGACTTTTGCCTTCTAACTGCTGCTGGATGGGTTTGTTATGCTTTTAATGACTGTGACTTATTTGCACAATTTTTATTTATTTTTTTGCTTTTCATGCTGGTTCGCCCCTTTTTCTGCTTGGTTTGCCCCTTTTTCTGCTTGGTTTACTTTGATCTACACATATGGTGGGCAATTTTCAAATAGAACATTTCTGTGGGTACAGCACTATTTTGCCTGTGGAAAAGACTTTGAAAATTGACCTCTAAAGAAAAGTAACCTTAGCATTTGCATTTCTTAAATTCTACAAAAATGAGAATCTTTTGGACCTTCAACTGCCCTCATAGCTCTGTTATCTGAACAGATTACTCCTAAGGGTATTTCTGCACAAAAATATTACATCTTTTTTCACACATTAAAATTTTGCACATTTTATATTTGTTAAATGACACAATATTTAACAACTTTTCTATATTGCTCTTCTGATTGTCAAAACAGTTTAAAAGCAACAAAAACTTTGGAGATGCTTACATTAGAGGAAATGAATAACAAATTTACAATTAACACTCACTCAAGATGTTTGCACCCATATCTGGTCCTCCTTCAATCCGCGCTCTCTATCCCAAGTTGAAGACATCATCGAGGTCCTCAACTGCACCACTTCCCCTCTTGACCCCTGCCACTTCTCCTGGATCAAAATGTCCAAGATAGAGCTCTCACCAACCATTCTGTGCATTACTCAAAACTAATTATCATCAGGTTACAGGCCAACCAACCGTAAGCATGCATCCATCAAACCCCTTCTAAAAAACCCTACAGCCGACCCACTCTTACAGACCTATCTCCAGTATCACCTCTCTCGCAAAAATCATTGAACAAGCAGTTCAGCTACAGATACAGGTATTTATAGACTCCCTCCCTCCCCTGGACAGGCATTAGCACAGCTTCAAGCCCTACACACAGCACTGAAACTCTCCTGACCTCACTATTAGACACACTAATTAAGGGCACAGAAAAAACATCACAAGACTCTATCCTTATTTTCACTAACATCACTGCAGCCTTCGACTCTGTAATCCACACCTCCTTTCATGGCTCCAATCCATTAGCCTCAGAGATGCAACGATTCGAATGGTTACAATCCTACCTGACTGACCAATACCACCAAGTCTGAATCAAAACAGAAACCTCACACACTTTTAATTTTTTATTTATGAAATTTCAAAAAAATAATCAAGAAAGTTTACATAAACATTCCTGCAGAAACTGAGAAGGCAATCAGAAAACCATCCACAATAATGGGACACATTAACAAAAAGAAATAATTACATAAGTACAGGAGTGCCTGCTCTCTCTAGCCCACAATGGGGGAATTAACATAGTAATCATTTAAACCCAATATATCAAGAAAACAGCATACAGTCATGAAACGGACCAACAATCCTATGTGTCAATAGCAGCTTCCAGACGTCTGGCATTTATGAAAGCCAACAATTGGGAGGGCTCAAAAAAGATATAAGAAATTGTCTGGTACTTCACCAGACACTTACAAGGGTGCTTAAGAAAAAAGAGCCCCCCCAATTGTATAACCCCAGAGCGAAGCAGTAAA
Source organism: Ichthyophis bannanicus (assembly GCA_033557465.1). Classification (NCBI taxonomy): domain Eukaryota; kingdom Metazoa; phylum Chordata; class Amphibia; order Gymnophiona; family Ichthyophiidae; genus Ichthyophis; species Ichthyophis bannanicus. The sequence continues at coordinate 1,308,717,678 of CM066033.1, forward strand.
AACTCTCTGCGCCACTTCTGGGTTTCCCTTGATAAATCGGGATATATACGGACAGAAAGCCCTCGAAACATAATTTTCCGCTTATGAAAAAATAATTTCAACAGCCATTCCTTGTCGGACAATAAAGCAAAAGTTATTAAAAGCGTTGAAGGCTCCTGAGATTCTAAACCAGAGTTTTCTAATATATCAAACACATTCAAAATACTTTCCTGAGTTTGGTTACCTCCTAAAACCGAGACTCGCTTTGCTTTAGGTAAATAATATATTTTAACCAAGGGTGGCACCAACTCAGGGGATACCCCCAATATCTCTACTAAATACTTTTTGAACATATCTCTAGCAGAAATAGATGGAACTTTAGGAAAATTAATGATTCTCAAATTATTAGCTCTGGATTGGTTATCCAAAATTTCAATTTTCATTTGTAAGGACTGAAAGTTCTTTCTATGTCCATCAGAATGTTCCTCAAGACACAGTACCTTATTACGTACATCAACAGAGTCCATTTGAATCGTAGAGACCTTCCTCTCCAAGTCATTCACCAGACCCACAGAATGATCACTTTGTTAGCCAAAGAAGAAACTTGAGGCAACAAAACCTCACCCAGGGAAACAATAGCATTCCAAATGGCCTCCAATGTGAAATTCTGAGGTCTCTGCAAGGTGAAAGACACTCCCGACTCAGCAGGTGATGTAATTGGTTCCATAATCGCCGAAAGACCGTCTCCACCCGAAGAGGGAAAATCCTTCTCTGGGCGTGCCTCTTCAAACGGCGCCAAGGATCTTAGCGAACCCAGTTCTCCACACGGCTCACTCTCTGCCCCAATCAAGACAGCCCGATCTGGCCCTCGTGAGAAACTGCCCCCTACACCTGAGGGAGGAGTAAGTAGCTCCAGGAAGCCTTCTGGCAAGGGCTGGCTACGAGGCAATTTTGGTGCCGGACTCAATGCGGGGGATAAAGATGATAGCGACGCAGACTCCGGGCACACCAGCTCCGGCGAGCCTGCTAGCCGCGAAGCTCCTCCCGCTGCTTCCGAGACCCGTGCGGTACGAACAAGAAATGGGTCTAACGGGCCCAAAACAGGATTAACCATCGGCGTAGAGGTGTCCGTAGGCTGTGAGGGCAACGGCCCGGGCTTCCCCTTTCGCTTCCTCCCCATCAGCGCACTCACACGAAACTAACTGCTGCATCAGCCATCTTGGAAACGCCCCCCCCCCCTCACACACTTTTAGACTTCTCCATGGCCTTCCTCAGGGATCAGCTTTATCCTCCCTCCTCTTCAACATCTTCATCCAGCCGCTTTGAACAATACTCCAAAACCACAACATCTTCTACCATATCTATGTTGATGATATTTTAATCTACACCCCCCTCACCATCCTCAACCTTGACTACTCCTCAATTGGTCTATGCCACACCGCAGTTATCCAATGGCTCAACCACCACAATATGTACATCAATCCCAACAAGTTGGAAGTCCTCTGTATAACAAAAAACCTCTCTTTCTCCCCAATACTCATAATCGACATAGTCAAGCTAACCCTGCAACTAAAGGAGAAAGTCAAATACCTCGGCTTAGTCCTAGATCAGACTCTTAATTTCTAAGCACACAAGTCACCAAAGCAACTTACTTCCGAATGAGGACAGTCCAAATGCTTCAACACTTTCTAAAACAAGAAGACTTCAACCATATTTTTCAGGCCATCATTACAACAATTCTTGACTATGCCAACATCATATACCAGGGGCTCCCAAAATCCTCCCTACTCCCTTTCCAGCTTGCACAGAATACAGCCATCAGAGAATCATTACAGGTACCAGACAATGAGAACACATCACTCCAGTCCTGAAACAACTGCATTTGGTCTCCATCTACTTCAGAATCAAATATAAAGTTGCCTTCACCATCTTCAAGACTCTTCATGGCCTCTCTGCAAACATTCTACAACACCTCACTCTTGAACTGTCAAACAACAGATGCAGGAAAAAGTCCAACTACAATCTCCTAGCTGCCCAACTATATTCTCTCACTCCAACCTATCTACCTCCAACAGAGCTTTTACATTCTACGCTCCTACAATTTGGAACGCCCTCACACCAGAAATACGCTCTTTAAGAGTTTAGGCGCCAAATAAAATCTCACCTTTTCCTGGAGCACTATGGACCTGTCACATAGCCTCATACCCTACCATATGTTCTGCTCACCCCATGTACAATTATACCTTCTTTTGCTCTTAGCAAAGTTAGGTTTCGCATGTTTGCTGTTTTTTTATTCTTTCCCTACTACGGTTGGAGGACCCTGCTCAGCTTGTCTTGACCCATGAGGTAGACCGCTCTTAGGAGCCTCCCTTTGCGTGTCACATAGGAGAAGGGCTACTGCCTCCTGGCCGAGTACGACCCTGTGCCCCCTTGCTTATTCACGTAGAACATTGCGACTTGGTTGTTGGTCTGGACCAACACTGACTGGTGCTGCAGCCAGTGACGGAAGGCTGGGAGAGCCAAGAATATCGCCCGGAGCTTCAGCAGACTGATTTGCATCTGGAATTCCATCTGGGACCAGCTGCCTTGCATCTGGAGGCTCTCACAATGCGCACCCCAACCCAGTAAGGTGGCATACATGACGACTCTTTGGGGGTAGGTGCCTGGAAGGGCATCCCGGCCTGAAGATGACAGGAAATCTGCCAGCATCCGAGGGAGTCTGCTAGCTGGCGGGTCACTCTCACTCTGTCCCGGGGCCTGCCTGTGTCCACTGGGAGCTGAGGCACCACTGGGTTGCTCTCATGTGCAGTCAGGCGTATGGGGTCACATGAACCGTGGAGGCCATGTGGCCCAGCAGGCAGAGGAAAGGCCAGGGGGGTAGCGGCCTGTGTCGTTGTACCAATGGGGCTAGCCCCTAAGGCATAATGACCTTTCCTGAGGGAGGAGGGCCTTGGCCTGGAGGGTGTCTAGCTGAGCCCCTATAAACTCAAGGCGTTGAGCCGGAGAGAGGTGGGACTTGAGGTAGTTGATTATAAACCCTAGATACTGCTGGGCATTGATGGTGTGCTCCGTGGTGTGTTGCGCTTCTGCAGCTATACCTCCCCTTATCAGCCAGTCGTCCAGGTAGAGAAAGACAAAGGACCCTTGGAGATCAGCTGCAACCACCGCGAGGCACTTGGTGAAGACTCCTGGCAATAAGACCAGCCAGAAGGGCAGCACCCTGTATTGGAGTGCTCTCCTCCCATCACGAAAAGCGTAGTTACTCACCTGTAACAGGTGTTCTCCGGGGACAGCAGGAATCAGTCCTCACATATGGGTGACGTCGGCGTCGATGGAGCACTCGTGCGAAGAAAACCCCCAGCTTTCAAACAAAGCTTTTGGGAATTGCATCACGCATGTGTGGTCCCCTTCCCGCCCAAGGTTGCCATCTTGCTCAGTCAAATGACATAGCTAAAAAGACGGCAAAAAGAACAAAATATAATAGTACTGCAACTCCAAGGGGAGAAGGGAGGGTCGTGAGCACTGATTCCTGCTGTCCCCGGGGAGTAACTACGCTTTCTCCAGGAACAAGCAGGAAGTCAGTCCCCCAATATGGGACTCCCCAGCTATGGGCTACCGAGAAACCACAGCTGAAAAATAGGCTCCCCTCTATGAGAGATGCAAGCAGCCACAACAGGAATTTATCTGAGAGAGTAGCACTCCGGTAGCCTGACACAGAAGGGTTGGAGGGCAGGAGTTGCCTAGACCTCGAAAAGATAACGGAGTACAGCCTGGCCGAAAGCACTGTCTCGTCGGGACTCCCTATCCAGGCAGTAATGGGTAGCGAATGTCTGACCCGAAGATCAGGTGGCAGCCCAGCAGATGTCTGCCAGTGAAAACAGTAGTTACTCACCTGTAACAGGTGTTCTCCAGGAGCAGCAAGAATCAGTCCTCACATATGGGTGACGTCGGCGCCGACGGAGCCCCTGTGCGGAGCATTTCCCCAGCTTTCAAAGAAAGCCTTTGGGAATTGCAGCGCGCATGCGCGGTCCCCTTCCCACCCAAGGGTGCCATCTTGCTCAGTCTGATGACATAGCTAAAAGACAGCAAAATAGCAAAAATAAATCATATGACTGCAACTCCAAGGGGAGGAGGGAGGGTTGGGAGGACTGATTCCTGCTGCTCCTGGAGAACACCTGTTACAGGTGAGTAACTACTCTTTCTCCAGGACCAAGCAGGAAGTCAGTCCTCACATATGGGACTCCCCAGCTTAAGGCTACCGGAGACCTCAAGCTGAAAAAATGAGCTCCCTTGAGCTCGTCAGTACGTAAGGAAGGAATCTTCTCTGAGAACGCCCCCGACTGGTAGCCCAACACCAGGGCCGGAGGGTAGTAGTTGCCTAAACCCCAAAGAGATTATGGAGTACTGCCTGTCCGAAAGCACTGTCCCTGCGGGATTCCCTCTCAAGGCAGTAATGGGCCGCAAAAGTCTGGCTTGAAGACCAAGTAGCGGCCCGGCAGATGTCTGCCAACGGAACAGAGCAGAGATGAGCCACTGACGCAGCCTTCGCCCTGACACGATGAGCCGTGACTCGACCCTCCAACGAGAGGCCGGCTGCCCCATAAGCCCAGGCGATACAGTCAGCGACCCATATGGACAACGTACGCTTGGAGACAGAGAGCCCCAATTTATTGGGGTCAAAAGAAACGAAGAGCTGAACAGCCCTTCGATGCTCCCGCGTACGGTCAAGGTAGAAGGACAATGCCTTCCTACAGTCCAGGGTATGCAGGACCATCTCAGCCCGGTTGGCATGCGGCCTGGGAAAGAAGGTCGGAAGAACCACCTCCTGACTGAGATGAAAAGGGGAGACAACCTTAGGGAGAAACTTCGGGTGAGTCCGTAAGACTACCCTATTCCTGTAGAACCTAGTGTAAGGGGGAGCAGACACTAGTGCAGGAATGGGCAAACTACGGCCCGCGGGCCGTATACGGCCCGGCGGACCTTTTAATCCGGCCCGCTGTATCAGTTATCCTGGTGAACAAATGGACTGCTGCAGAGGGAGCCGGGGATGCCCGCACGAAGCCCCGGCTCCCTCTGCACAGCCCGCCAGCGTGAAGAGCCTTTACCTTCACGCTGGCGGCTGTTTCAATGAAGCCACGAATGCCGCGAGAGGTTAAAGGGCATTGCCTTTAACCTTTCCCGGCATTCGCGGCTTCATTGAAACAGCCGCCAGCGGGAAGGTAAAGGTTCTTCATGCTGGCGGGCTGTGCAGAGGGAGCCGGGGCCTCGCGCGGGCTTCCCCGGCTCCCTCTGCAGCCCCTTAGACAGTGCAGGGCTCTTCGGGGGGGCGGCTAGGACTGGATGGGCTGTGATGGGGGGGGAACAGACTGGAAATGGGCTGTGATGGGGGGGGGGGGAAACGGACTGGAAATGGGCTGTGATGGGGGGGGAACGGACTGGAAATGGGCTGTGATGGGGGGGAGGAAAAAGAAAGGAAATGGGATGTGATGGAGGGGGGGGGGGGGGAGAACGGACTGGAACTGGGCTGTGATGGGGGGAGGACTGCAAATGGTCTGTGATGGTGGGGGGGATAGGACTGGAAATGGGCTGTGAGGGGGGGAGGACTGCAAACGGTCTGTGATGGTGGGGGGGATAGGACTGGAAATGGGCTGTGATGGGGGGAGGACTCCAAACGGTCTGTGATGGTGGGGGGGATAGGTCTGGAAATGGGCTGTGATGGGGGGAGGACTGCAAACGGTCTGTGATGGTGGGGGGCAAAGGACTGGAAATGGGCTGTGATGGTGGGGACGGACGGACTGAAAATGGGCTGGGATGGGGGAAACAGACTGGAAATGGGCTGTGATGTGGGGGGGGGGGAAACAGACTGGAAATGGGCTGTGATGGTGGGGGGGGGGGAGAACGGACTGGAAATGGGCTGTGATGGGGGGAGGACTGCAAATGGTCTGTGATGGTGGGGGGGATAGGACTGGAAATGGGCTGTGATGGGGGGAGGACTGCAAACGGTCTGTGTTGGTGGGGGGGATAGGACTTGAAATGGGCTGTGATGGGGGGAGGACTGCAAACGGTCTGTGATGGTGGGGCGGATAGGACTGGAAATGGGCTGTGATGGTGGGGACAGACGGACTGAAAATGGGCTGGGATGGGGAAACAGACTGGAAATGGGCTGTGATGTGGGGGGGGGGGAACAGACTGGAAATGGGCTGTGATGGGGGGGACGGAAAATTGGGCTGGGATGGGGGGAAACATACTGGAAATGGGCTGTGGTGGGGGGGGGGGAGAACAGACTGGAAATGGGCTGTGATGGGGGAACGGACTACAATTGGGCTGTGATGGGGGAGGACTGCAAATGGGCTGTGATGGTGGGGGGGATAGGACTGCAAATGGGCTGTGATGGTGGGGGGAATGGACGAAATGGGCTGTGATGGGGGGAACTTGGACTGGAAATGGGCTGATGAAGGGCTGGAATAGGACTGTGTAAATGTGTTTGAAATTGAGAATTGCAACAACAAAGCTATCTCCTGACTTTGATGCCTTAACAAAAAAGGGAGACCAACAACACTGTTCACACTAAAATTGAATGTACTATTTTATGAAAGAAATACATTGCATAAAAGTTTTGTAAAATAACTCTTTTTATGCTTTTCTACCTTAAATTAATCTAAACATTTAATGTTACAAATTTAAATTTAATTTATATTAATTCACACATACACACCGTCCATCTACTCGGTCCGGCCCCCGGGTCCAATATATGATCCCATTGCGGCCCTCGAGTCAAAAAGTTTGCCCACCCCTGCACTAGTGCCTGAAGTTCACTCACTCGCCTAGCAGAGGTAAGAGCTACCAGAAACAAGGTTTTCCAGGAGAGAAAACGGAGAGGGCAGGTAGCCATAGGTTCAAATGGCGGAAAAGTAATCCGCTGTAAGACCACATTCAGATCCCACTCAGGGGCTGGTGGACGCAAAGGAGGCTTAAGCAGGAGGAGGCCTCTGAGAAAACGAGCCACCAAAGGGTGGTTGGAAAGGGGCCTCCCGTCCACCGGCGAATGGTGCGCTGAGAGAGCACAACTAGTTGGCAAGGTCTGGCAGTCTCCACGGCTGATCCACCAACAGCTGTACCAGATCCGCATACCAAACCCTCTGAGGCCAGTCCGGAGCAATGAGAATCACCTTTCCGTTGTGACGCTCTATCCTGCGAAGAACGCGTCCAATCATCGGCCACGGTGGAAACACATAAAGTAGCTCGACCGACGGCCATGGCTGCGCCAACCCATTGAGTCCCTCCGACATGCGCTCTCTGCACCTGCTGCAAAACGGACTTGCCTTGGCGTTGCCGAGAGTGGCCATCAAATCCATAACCGGCTGTCCCCACCTCAAAGTAACTTCATGGAAGACCGCCGCGTTTAATTCCCACTCTCCCGGGTCCAAGACATGCGGCTGAGATAGTCAGCCTGCACATTGTCCCGACCGGCTACATGCGCCACCGAAAATGCCACGAGATGAGCTTCTGCCCATGACATCAAAAGTTGACTTTCCTCCAACAAGGTGTCACTGCCCGTACCTCCTTGCCGATTGATATATGACACCGTCGCTGCATTGTCGGAGAACACACAAACCGTTTTTTCCCTTACCAGAGAGACAAATTCCTGAAGAGCGAGGAGCACCGCTCTCATCTCCAGCTGACTGATTGACCAGCCGGTCACTTCCGCTGGCCAGCAACCTTGAGCCATGTGAGCCATACAATGCGCTCCTAAGCCAACGAGGCTGGCATCTGTGGTGATGGTCACCCAAACCGGCTGCTCCAGCGAAACTCCCACTCAAAGATGGTCGGGCACCAACCACCAGCGCAAGCTGGTGCTGACCGCTTCCAAGTATAGCAATGTCCAATTCAGGGGATGCTCCTGAGGGTACCATCTGGATAGCAATGCCTGCTGTAGGGGGCGCATATTTTTATTTTATTTAGCAAGCATTTGTAGCCCGCTCCTTCCAGCGATCAGAAGCGGGTAGGATTACTATTGTGAAACTGCCGAATCAAGGCAGGTACAAATTTTGTTTACATACAGATTGTCAGAAAAGCACATCATACAGAGTTAACACTTCTTAGCTATGGGGGAGTTCATTTACATATATACATAAATACATATATACAGGATAATCTTCTTGGACACAGTGGTCAGGGGCTGCTCCATCTGTGGGTTTAGTTCAGGTTGAAATGTGATTGGAAAATGTGCGTTTTGAGTTTCTTTCTGAAGTCTAGAAGGTCATTGCTAGCTCGTAGTTCTGGTGGGAGTTGGTTCCACAGTGTTGGCGCCGCATATGAGAAAGCCCTGTGGCTGGTGTTAGCTTTGGCAGATCTTATATCTGTTGGAGTGTGAAGGATGTTGGAATTGTGGGTTCTTCTGTTTCGGGTAGGAGGTTGCAATCTTACTAGGATGTTGAGGAAGGAAGATGCTAAGTTGTGGATGAGTTTGAAGGTGGTTGTTAGTATTTTGTATTTTGTGCGAGCTGTTATGGGTAGCCAGTGTAATTGAATTAGTACTGGTGTGATGTGGTCACTTAGATTTTTCTTCATTATGACCCTGGCAGCTACATTTTGTGCCATTTGTAATATGTTTAGGGTTTTTTTAGGTAAACCTTGTAGGATGGCGTTGCAGTAGTCAAAATGTGGCATGATGAGTGCTTGGGCCACTGTTCTGAAGTCTTGGGGATCAATAATATTCCGAATGGGTTGGAGCACTCTAAGCTTGTGGAAAACTGCTCTGTTGGTCTTTCGGAGGTGTTTTTCCATCTTTAGGTCACAGTCAAATGTGACTCCTAGATACTTTATTTCTTTTTTTGTTTGGTAAGTGTTGTTACATAGTGTTATTGATGTGGGAGGGTCAAAATTCGGTTCTTTGGAGATATACATTACTTCGGTTTTTTTGTGATTAATTGACATACTACTTTGTTGTAACCAGTCTTGCATCTCTCCGATACATGTCTCCAGTGGGTTGTAGTCTGGGTTTTTAGTGTCTAGTTGTGTGTATAGCATGATATCATCGGCATAGATGTGGTAATTAATTTTGTGCCGTGAGAAAATTTTGCATAGTGGCTGCATATATATGTTAAACAGAAGTGCTGAGAGAGCAGAGCCTTGGGGGATTCCCTGTGTTTGTGAGAAAGATTCTGCTTTTCTCCGTTGAATTGAACCTGTTGTGTTCGATTTAAGATGTAGGATGAGAACCATTTTAGTGGGGTTCCTGTTATTCCTATTGATTTTATCCTATTTATGAGGGTCCCATGATTAACTGTATCAAAGGCAGCTGAGATGTCAATGAATACAAGAATGTACATTTTCTTTTTGTTTTCAAGGCCCTTTAGGAGGTTGTTAAGTAGAACTAGTAACAGGGTTTCAACTCCATGATGTTGCCTGAAGCCATATTGCTGGTCATCAAGAGGAGCACTGTCAGTCAGATGGTCTTGGAGTTGTAGAAGGACCGTTTTTTCTATGATCTTTGCCAGGAATGAGATACTTGATATGGGACGGTAGGAGGCTGGGTCTTCTCCGTTGAGTGTCGTGTTTTTTAGGATCGGTCTAATGACTGATTTCTTTAGTTCTGAGGGCATGATTCCTTGTTGTAGGGATAGGTTAACTATGTGTGCTATGTGAGGTGCTATGTCTTGTTTCACTGCCTTGATCCAGGATGCAGGACAGGGATCTAGTGGGGAGGTGGTGCTTTTCAGGCTTGTGACAATGGCTGTGATTTGCTTGGTTCCTATTTTGTGGAAGTGCTCCCATAACTGGTTTTGCGTTGTGTTGTTCTCACTTCTGATTTGTGGTGTTGGTGGGGGGGGTGGAGGACCAGGGGCCGTCAGTTTGGTCGCGTAGTGGTTTGCCAGTGTTTGGACCTTGATGGATTTGTTGAGGTTGGCATTTTGGTCGGTTTTGGTTAGTGATTTGACTAGTTCAAATAACTCTCGTGGGCGATTGATTGCCTTGTTTAGGATGTTGGTGTGATGTAATTTTTTTGCATTGTTCACGTCGTCTTTGTATTTTGCGAGATGGGCCATGTATTTAGTTTTGAGATCGGAGGATTTGGTTTGTCTCCATTTTCTCTCTATTTTATGGAGCTCCCTTTTTGATTTTATTAGAGTTCCTGTGTACCAGGGTTCCGAGTTGATCTTATGTGGGTTTGATGTGTGTTTCAGAGTTGGGTTAGATGTATTTTGGATGTGTGTGTTCCATCTGTTAGTTAGTTCGTCTAGGTCTGTGGAATCTAGGTTTATGTGGGATGCAATGGTGCTTATGAGCCCTGGCCCAGGGTACCATGTACAACGACGCCACCATGGAGCCCAGAAGCTGCAAATAGTGCCATGTCATCGGAGCCTTCGTGAGCAAAAATGCTGACACCTGCCTCTGGTAGAAACACCGCCCCTACGGCCGTGTCGAACAATGCCCCCAGGTACACCAGGCGCTGCACTGGAAGCAACTGACTTTTGGCCTGATTCACCACCCAACCCAGTTGCTCCAGGAAGTACACCACACGAGCTGTTGCTCGAATCGACTCCGATACGGAACTCACCCGAATCAACCAGTCATCAAGTAGGGGTGCACCAGAATGCCCTCTTTGCACAATGCTGCTGCCACCACCACCATCATCTTCGTGAAAGTGCGCGGCGCCGTCGCCAGCCCGAACGGCAACGCTCAGAACTGAAAATAGCCCATGGGCACTGTAAAGTGCTGAAATTTCTGATGCTCTGGTCTGATGGGAATGTGTAAATATACTTCTGTTAAATCTATGGACGAAAGCACCTCGCCCGGCTTTACCGACCGAATAACTGATCTCAGGGTCTCCATGCGGAAGTGCAGTACCCTCAAGCAGCGGTTCACGTATTTGAGGTCTAAAACAGGACGAAAAGACCCTTCCTTTTTGGGCACCACAAAATAAATTGAGTATCGACATAACTCGCACTGGTCGGGAGGCACCGGGACCACCGCTTGGAGCCACAGTAAGTGCTGGAGAGTATCTGATACCGCCTTTCCCTTTGAAGCGGATCCGCATGGAGACGCCACAAAAGCCTCCGCTAACGGACGAGAAAACTCCAGCGCGTAACCCTCTCGGACAATCTCCAGGACCCACTGATCTGTAGTTATGACGGTCCAGACGGAGAGGAAGCTCCGCAAGCGCCCTCCTACAGGAACCTCCATCTGGACCAAACCCGTTTCATTGGGGCTTCTTAGTGGAGTTCTGCTGGGTTCCAGACTAACTGCGACCGAACCCCCAAGCTCCTCGAAAGGACTGCCCTCTAGCCATAAAACGTCCTTTCTGATAGGGTGTGAACCGAGATCCTCTAAACCTGCGGAATTCTCTACTCTGCCCTCTTTGCAGAGATCCAGGCTTTGGACCCTTTGGACGGTCCTCTGGGAGCCGACCCCCTTTGGAATCCCCCAGATCCTTTACAATCTTTTCCAGAGCCTCCCCAAAAAGCAGCTTGCCCTTATACGGAAGCTTACTAAGACGAGCCTTAGACGATGCATCTGCCGCCCAGTTCCTCAGCCAGAGGAACCTCCTGGCTGCAATCACCGACGCCATGGACTTCGCTGAAATCCATACCAGATCATAAAAGGCATTGGTGAGATAGGCCGCCGCTGACTGTAACTTTGCACCCTCCGGAGCAGGCGCCTCCTTCCCTTCTGGGTGAGACTCCGCTTGGAGCCAACGAATGGAGGCCCTAGCCACATAAGCTCCACAGATTGATGCCTTTAGGGAAAGAGCACTGGAGTCAAAGTCCTGCTTAAGCAGAGCTTCCAACTTTCTATCTTACAGATCCTTGAGAGCTGCCCTGCCCTCTACCGGGATCGTTGTCTTCTTAATGATCGCTGCCACCAAGGCGTCCACCTTTGGCATGCGTAGCAACTCCTTCTCTTCCTGAGGTACTGGATACAGGCGCCCAATAGTACGTCCTCCACGCAGGATAGCCTCTGGACATTCCCATTCTGACTCCATCATCTGCCTGATTACCCTGTGAACTGGAAAACACCACTGCTCCACCTTAAAACCCTGTAGCAGAGGGTCTTCCAGCGGTTTTCCTGAACCGCTGGTAGGGAAATATTTAGGGCCGCTAGCGAATGGACAATAAGCGCCCCAAGCTCCTTTTTCCTAAAAACCCTAAAAAGATTAGGGTCTTCCCCTGGAGCAATTTCACCATCCTCAAGGTCCCCAGTCCACTGATCCAGGCCGGAGTCTGTGAGAATTTCTCACTCCTCCAGATTCCAGAGCTCCGTGGCGTGCTGCCCCAAGCCATCCATGCTGGTCCCAACACCCAAACCTGTTTTGGAGGAGCCCTCACCCGTATCCACACAAGAGTCATCCCCCCGTGGCCCCGGGGGGGGGGGGCAGAAATCTTGCTCTGAACTTGCTCTAACTTCAGGCAATAAGCCTTGTGTAATGATAAAATGAAATCTGGCAAAAAATAGCCTCCAAGCCCCCTGCCCCACCAGCACAGGAGGCTGAGGACTTATCTCCGCAGGAGCAGGCTTTTTAGACTTGGTCTTCTGTTTTCCCTGCTTTTCCTGAACCGCGGCAGGAATGGCTGCCTTCTTCAACATGGCTGCCGTTCCCGCCTTCTCCACCGTGCTGAAATGGCCGCCCAACTGATCCGACGTGGCAGCCCTGTCTTCCATGCTCTGCTTGAACCCGTGCTGAACGCGCCTGCCCCGTCTGAAACGTCGTACCGACCTCTGCGACTGCCTTACCACGCGCGCACGCTGCCGAGACCGGCAGCATGCACTTTAAATAAAAGAACTCCGCCGACGATGAGATGCGTCTGACAGCGAGCATGGCCCGAATCTGCTTCCCGCCAAGAAGCGTGTGTGCGTGGCCATGCCAGACGTACCTGCACACTGCGAGATTCCAATACAGCAACTACTCCTCCCGCTGCTAGCGGGCGAGCGAGCTGTCACACCGCGGCTGAGAGAGGCTGCACTCTGGGGCTCCCAACAGCTAGCTCCCTTCTCATCCGTGGAAAACGGCACTGCTCCGCGAGGCAGGTCTGCCTCTACTGCACCTGCTGCAGCCAAGCTCCGTCTCCTTTTTTTTTTTTTGTTCACCTTTAAAAATCTCTCAACGGCAGATGCATATTGGAATTAGCACCCAGCTAGGACACCCTCCAGGATTTTTTTTTTTTTTTTACTAGAACTAATCTAAAAAACCCCTTTCTCCTTCTTCACTCTGGGAGCCTGTCAGCTCTACATCCTTTCCAGCTGCTGAGGACTGAAAGACTGAGTCTCTGAGACCAGAGTGAGCTGGAGTGGCTGTCAGCAAGACTTTTGAGTTTTCAGTCCTCAGCTGCTGGAGAAGGTTGACAACCCTATGGTTCCTGGACTGGCCCAGAGAGGCGAAGAGGAAACCTTTTTTAAAAAAAGGGGAGCTGTAAAACTAGAGGGCATATGATGAAGCTGTAAGGCGGTAAACTTGAAAGCAACATCAGGAAATACTTTTTCACTGAAAGGGTGGTGGATGTTTGCAATGCCCTCCCGATGGAGGTGGTGGGGGCAAATACAGTGATGAAATTCAAAACGGTATGAGACAGAGTGGATCACATTGTAGCAAGAGAATGAAATCAAAGCAAGCTTGTTCAAAGTTACACACATCTGTCTACAAATTTGAATGCATAATTAATCGTATCTGCAGATTTCTGAGCGATTCAAAATATAGTAAGAAAAAGAGAATAAGGCAGGTGCATAAGACTGGAAACCTATTCAGTAAGTACTTTTAAATCTCCTTTGGTAGAAATAGCAGGTTCCAAATATTTTCTGTAGCCAGCAAAAAGTCTGTTTATTCTTCCTTTTGAAGTTTTTTTCCCCCAACCCTCCCCCCTTGCATAACTGATCAGAGAAGAGCAGTGCTTTTTACAGTGCTCTGCTAGAGAAGTGGATATTTGTCTCCTGTGACACCTTGCTGTGAGTTCTAGCTGTTTATTAATTATTTATTGTTTGTCTACCTGTTTATTTAATTATTTATTGTTTGTCTTAGTGGTGTGCTAGTTCAGCCTTCTCAGCTATAACTTACCTTGCCTCTCTCAACTAACTGGGCTTTGTGTGGTAGCCAGGTTAACTGTTCATTTTAAATTAAATTTCTCTCCCCAGAACCTGCTGTGTGTTAAACTTTTTTTCCTGTCCTAGCCTGCCTGAGTGAATCCTCCCCCTCCCCCCCCCCCTGCTGAGGTATTGTGTAGCCTTCTTCCAGTTTCCTCCACGTGTGCATAGTCTGTTTTAGTCTGCTTTTCTCTGATCAGAGAAGAGCAGTGCTTTTTACAGTGCTCTGCTAGAGACGTGGATATTTGTCTCCTGTGACACCTTGCTGTGAGTTCTAGCTGTTTATTAATTATTTATTGTTTGTCTTAGTGGTGTGCTAGTTCAGCCTTCTCAGCTATAACTTACCTTGCCTCTCTCAACTAACTGGGCTTTGTTTGGTACCCCCTTCCCCCCTGCTGAGGGTTCAGGACAGGGTACCTTGTAACTGCCCTCTTTAATAGGACTTATCTCCCTCCCTCCCTCCCCAGCGCCCACCCATCCCTGGGGTAATTGTAGTTTTATAGGTACTTGCACATCTTAGAGGAAAGGGGCTGCTCTCAGGTGCAGCTCGTTATCCAAATCAGTCATACACAGAGGATCTGAGATTAATTACTTAAGCTTCAGGTACACAAGGTGTATTAGGGGTATTAGATACACTTTTATTGGTATAAGCATCCACACCAATCATTATATACAGAATTTAAAAGACCTAAACACAAGCTTTAAACTAAGATGCAGACAGAAGTCCAGCAACGAGATGGGGGTTCTCCGGTCTTTTGCATTGAGTGTCACATGTATGATTTTCTCCCAGTTGGTGAGAGGTCTTACGTGTATGCACTAAGTGCAAAGAACTCTTTGCTCTCAGGGAACGAGTCCGTTCTCTAGAGGCTAGAGTAGCAGACCTGGAAGACATAAGAAAGACAGAGAAGTACATGGACTAGACCTACAGGGATATAGTCCTGAAGTCCCACCTCCAGTCTGGCAGCATCCCTGTTGCCATGGAGGAGAGAGGTCACGTGACAGGAGAGCATCACCCTGGTGTCACAGGAAGTGATCCTGTAACTAGGACCTGTCCTCCAGGTGATGTAAAACCCTCTCGCACCAAGGACGTTTCTCCAGGGCCATGTCCCCATGAGGGGAGGGTCAGGACAGCTGTTATAGTTGGTGATTCAATCATTAGGAATGTAGATAGCTGGGTGGCTGGTGGACGTGAGGATCGCCTGGTAACATGCCTGCCTGGTGCGAAGGTAGCGGACCTCACACACCGCCTAGATAGGATCATAGATAGTGCTGGGGAGGAGTCTGCTGTCTTGGTACATGTTGGTACCAATGACATAGGAAAATGTGGTAGGGAGGTTCTGGAGGCTAAAGCTTTTAGGTAGGAAGTTGAAATCCAGAACTTCCAGGATAGCGTTCTCCAAAATGCTTCCTGTTCCACGTGCAGGACCCAAAAGACAGGCAGAGCTCCGGAGTCTCAATGCGTGGATGAGACAATGGTGCAAGGATGAGGGTTTTGGATTTGTTAGGAACTGGGGAACATTCTGGGGAAAGGGGGGGCTCTTCCGAAGGGATGGGCTTCACCTTAATCAGGATGGGACCAGACTGCTGGCATTAACCTTTAAAAAAGAGATAGAGAAGCTTTTAAACTAGAAATTAGGGGAAAGCCGACAGTCACCCAGGAGTGCATGGTTCGGACAAAGGTATCCTTGAAGGATACTACCAAAAGCAGTGAGGTTCCAAAAGGGAGTATAGTAGCCCAAATGCCCTTGAGGAAGGAGCAGACAGAGCATAAAGATTCCAAATTACCCCTGCCTACCAATAGCCAGATTAATATGAATAAAATACAGTCTCTAAAATGCTTGTATGCCAATGCTAGAAGTCTAAACAATAAGATGGGAGAGTTAGAATATATAGCACTAAATGAGAGGTTAGATATGATTGCACTCTCAGAGACATGGTGGAAGGAGGATAACCAGTGGGACACTGTGATACCTGGATACACACTATATCGTAATGATAGAGCTGATCAAATTGGTGGAGGGGTTGCGCTCTATGTTAGAGAGGGCATTGAGTCAGAAAGGATTAAAGTTTTGCAGGGAACAAAATCTGCTGTAGAATCTCTATGGATTGAAATTCCATTTATGAAGGGGAAGGTGATGGCAGTTGGAGTATACTATCGACCGCCTGGCCAGAATGAACAAATGGATGATGAAATGCTCAAAGAAATCAAGGAAGCTAACAAAAGTCACAACAGAGTAGTAATAATGGGTGATTTCAATTACCCCGGTATCGACTGGGTCAGTGTCACAGCAGGACAAGCTAAAGAGATAAAGTTTCTAGATGGAATAAATGACTGCTTCTTGGAGCAGCTGGTTCATGAACCGACCAAAGGGGAAGCCATACTGGACCTAGTCCTTAGTGGAACGCCAGATCTGGTGCAAGAAATAAGGGTGTTGGGACCACTTGGCAATAGTGATCATAGTATGATCATGTTTGATTTAATTAGTGGAGGACAGATAGTAAAGGCATCCACAGTACTACCTTTTAACTTTCAAAAGGGAGACTTTGATAGAATGAGGAATATAGTTAGGAAAAAACTAAAAGGAGCGGTTCCAAAGGTTAAAGACTTACAGCAAGCTTGGGTGTTATTTAAAAATACTATCCTCGAAGCCCAGACCAGCTGTATTCCACGCATTAGGAAAAGTGGAAGAAAGTCCAAAAAACTGCCAGCATGGTTTAAAGGTGAGGTCAGAGAGGCTGTTGCTGCCAAAAAAGCAACCTTCAGGAAATGGAAAAAAGAGCCAAATGATGAAAACTGGAAACAGCACAAGCACTGGCAAGTTAAATGCAAAGCATTGATAAGGCAGGCAAAGCAGGAATTTGAGAAGAAACTTGCTACGGAAGCAAAAACACGAAATAAAGACTTTTTCAAGTACATTCGTAGCAAAAGGCCTGTGAGAGTCAACTGGACCATTAGATGATAGAGGGGTAAAAGGGGCAGTAAGAGGAAACAAGGCTATAGCAGAGAGACTGAATGAATTCTTTGCTTCGGTCTTTACTGAGGAAGATGTAGGGATGCTACCCAAGACTGAAGTGGTATTTAAAGGTGATACTGCAGAGGAATTGAGAGAAATATCGCTACACCGGGAAGATATATTACAACTATTTGATAAACTGAATAGTAGCAAATCACCTGGACCGGATGGTATACATCCCAGAGTGTTGAAAGAACTGAAATATGAGATTGCAGTCCTGCTATTGGTAATCTGTGAACTTTCATTAAAGTCATCTGTAATACCGTGTTTCCCCGAAAATAAGACGTACCCCGAAAATAAGCCCTAGCAAGTTTTTCAGTGATTTCTGTAATATAAGCCCTACCCTGAAACTAAGACCTAGTGCAGATCATCGACGGACAGACAGATTCGGTACCTGGGGGGGGGGGGTGTCCCCCCGCCAGGGAGGAGCTTTCCTCCTGCTCCACTCCCCGACGCGATCATCTCTGCCGGTGCGGTGCTGTGCTGCGCTGCGGGCCTCTTCATTCCAAGGGGCTGTATTTCCTTTTTTGCTGCTGATTGGCTTTGGTGGGAGGACCGGGGAGGAGCTTTCCTCCTGCTCCACTCCCCGACGCGATTAGCTCTGCCGGTGCTGTACTGCGCTGCGGGCCTCTTCATTCCAAGGGGCTGTATTTCCTTTTTTGCTGCTGATTGCGTCGGGGAGTGGAGCAGGAGGAAAGCTCCTCCCCGGTCCTCCCACCAAAGCCAATCAGCAGCAAAAAAGGAAATACAGCCCCTTGGAATGAAGAGGCCCGCAGCGCAGCACAGCACCGGCAGAGCTGATCGCGTCGGGGAGTGGAGCAGGAGGAAAGCTCCTCCCCGGTCCTCCCACCAAAGCCAATCAGCTGCCAGTGCTGTCTCTGCGCTGCGGGCCTCTTCCTTCTCTCCAAGGGGCTGTCGCTGCCCGCATCCACTGCTTCCCTGTGCGCTCTGTGGTAACACTTCACTGATTGGCTTACTGTCAGGAGATGGCAGCCAATCAGCAAGTGCTACCGGAATCAGTAAAAAAATAAGCCCTACCCCGAAAATAAGCCCTAGTGCTATTTTTGGAGAAAAAATAAATATAAGACCCGGTCTTATTTTCGGGGAAACACGGTACCTGAAGATTGGAGGGTCGCCAACGTAACACCAATTTTTAAAAAGGGTTCCAGGGGTGACCCAGGAAATTACAGACCGGTGAGAATGACGTCAGTACCAGGGAAAATGGTAGAAACCATCATAAAAAACAAAATTACACAGCATGTAGATAGTCATGGCCTAATGGGAGACAGCCAACATGGCTTTAGACAAGGAAGATCTTGTCTTACTAATCTGATATGTTTTTTTGAAGGTGTGCATAAACAGGTAGACAAAGGTGAGTAGGTTGATATAGTGTATCTGGACGTTCAGAAAGCTTTTGACAAAGTCCCCCATCAGAGACTTTTGGCGAAGCTAAAAAGTCATGGGATAGGAGGCAGTGTACTATTGTGGATCGGGAACTGGTTAAAAGATAGAAAGCAGAGGGTAGGGCTAAATGGCCAATATTCCCAATGGAAAAAGGTGAATAGTGGAGTACCCCAGGGATCTGTACTGGGTCCGCTGCTTTTTGACATATTCATAAATGACCTGGAAAAGGGAATAACTAGTGAGGTTATCAAATTTGCAGATGACACAAAACTGTTTAAAGTTGTTAAAACCCAAGAGGATTGTGGAAAACTGCAGGAGGATCTGGATAAATTGGAAGACTGGGCATCCAAATGGCAGATGAAATTTAATGTGGACAAGTGCAAAGTTATGCACCTAGGAAAGAAGAACCCACACTATAGTTACACGATGCAAGGCTCCACATTAGAAACCACCACCCAGGAAAAAGATTTAGGAGTCATCGTGGATAACATGTTAAAACCCTCCGCCCAGTGTGCAGCGGCGGCCAAGAAAGCAAATAGAATGCTAGGTATCATAAGGAAAGGGATGGAGAATAAAACAAAGGATGTTATAATGCCTCTGTATCGCTCCATGGTACGACCGCACCTTGAATATTGTGTGCAATTCTGGTCACCGTATCTTAAAAAGGATATAGCGTTATTACAAAAAGTACAGAGAAGAGCCACCAAATTGGTGAAGGGGATGGAAGGCTACTCCTATGAAGAGAGGCTAAGAAGGTTAGGGCTCTTTAGCCTGGAGAAGAGACGGCTGAGGGGAGATATGATAGAGGTCTATAAATTAATGAATGGAGTGGAACGGATAAACGTGGATCAATTGTTTACGCTATCAGAGTATAGAAAGACTAGGGGACATGTAATGAAGCTACAGGGTAAACTATTTAAGACAAATAAGAGAAAATATTTTTTCACTCAACGTGTAATCAAACTCTGGAATCTGTTACCGGAGGATATAGTAAGGGCTGTTAGTATAGCTGGGTTTAAAAAAGGTTTGGACAAGTTCCTGGAGGAAAGGTCCATAAACCACTATTAAAAAGGGACCCAGGATATCAATGCTTGACCCAGTACAAGCATTGTGGAACCTGTGTCTTTTGGAGATATTGCTAGGTACGTATGACCTAGATTGGCCACTGTTGGAAACAGGATACTGGGCTTGATGGACCTCGGTCTGACCCAGTATGGCATGTCTTATGTTCTTATGTTCTTAACTCTTGCTTGGATCTATTCTTAGGTCTCCTTTGTATGCACCACATCTTTGGGATCTCCCCATAGATTCTCAATAATATTTTTCTTTAGAAGTTTATTATTTAGCTCATGCCTTTCCAGGGGGGAGATCAAGGCAAGTTACATTCAGTTACAGTATTCAAGTCTAGGGGATTGTGAATTGCATTCTATATCCTTCCACTTTTTTGTTTTTATAATATAAAATCATACATTTTAAGACCACCTAAACATGCAATAGAATATGAGACACTGAACAAAAAACGAAGGGCCTGATAGTCAAGGGTTTTATGCTCTTAATTCTGAAAGTTATGCTGCTTAAAGTGGCGTCTCTGAATATTTACCAGTGCTGAGTGCTTAGATATAGAGTAGTTACTCACCTGTAACAGGTGTTCTCCAGGAGCAGCAGGAATCAGTCCTCACTTATGGGTGACGTCGGCGCCGACGGAGCCCTCGCGGAGCAATTTTCCCCAGCTTTCGCAGAAAGCCTTTGGGAATTGCAGCGCGCATGCGCGGTCCCCTTCCCGCCCAGGGATGCCATCTTGCTCAGTCTGATGACATAGCGGAAAGACAGCAAAAAAGTTAGCAAAGCTATGCAATAAAAAAGACTGCAACTCCAAGGGGAGGAGGGAGGGTAGTGAGGACTGATTCCTGCTGCTCCTGGAGAACACCTGTTACAGGTGAGTAACTACTCTTTCTCCAGGAACAAGCAGGACGTCAGTCCTCACTTATGGGACTCCCAAGCTTAAGGCTACTGGAGACCTCAAGCCTAAAGAGCTCCCCCAAGCTCAACAGTACAGAGGGAGGAATCTTCTCTGAATACGAATCCGGCTGGTAGCCCAACACCAGGGCCGGAGGGTAGGAGTTGCCTAAACCTCAAAGAGATTGTGGAGGACTGCCTGACCGAAAGCACTGTCCCTGCGGGACTCCCTCTCCAGGCAGTAATGAGCCGCAAAGGTCTGGCTTGTAGACCAAGTAGCGGCCCGGCAGATGTCTGCCAATGGAACAGAGCGAAGATGAGCCACGGATGCAGCCTTCGCCCGGACACGATGAGCCGTGATGCGACTCTCCAAGGAGAGGACGGCTGCCCCGTAAGCCCAGGCGATACAGTCGGCCACCCAGATGGACAGGGTACGTTTAGAGACAGATACCCCCAACCGATTGGGGTCAAAAGATATGAAAAGCTGGACAGCTTTTCTATGCTCTCGTGTACGATCAAGGTAGAAGGACAAGGCTCTTCGACAGTCCAGGGTATGCAGAACAGACTCAGCTCGGCTGGTATGCGGCCTGGGAAAGAAGGTCGGAAGAACCACCTCCTGACTGAGGTGAAAGTGGGAGACCACCTTTGGAAGAAACTTAGGGTGGGTCCTCAGGACTACCCTATTCCTGTAGAACCTAGTGTACGGGGGCTCCGACACTAGGGCTTGTAGCTCACTTACGCGCCTCGCGGAAGTAAGGGCTACCAAGAAGAGAGTTTTCCAGGAGAGGAAACAAAGAGGGCAGGTAGCCATGGGTTCAAAAGGTGGACAGGTGAGCCTTTGCAGAACCACATTGAGGTCCCAGTCAGGGGCTGGAGGGCGCAGCGGAGGTTTGAGCAGGAGGCCTCTAAGAAAACGCGCCACCAAGGGGTGCGAGGAGAGAGGCTGGCCTTCCACCGGTGAATGGTGCGCGGAGAGAGCACTGAGGTGGACTCTGACAGAGTTGGATTTGAGGCCTAGATCGGAGAGGTGAAGCAAATACTGCAGTACCACCGATACTAAACAGGCGAAGGGGTCCTCAGATCGCTGAGCACACCAGACCGAGAAGCGACGCCATTTGAGGGCGTAAGACTTCTGGGTGGAAGGACGCCGAGACGCTAGGACGACGGCTTCCACCTCCAGGGGTAGCAGAAGCGGAGCTAGGACTACCCTTTCAGCAGCCAGGCCATCAAGTGCAGGGCCCGGAGGTTGGGGTGCAGAAGAGTACCCTGATCCTGGGTCAGGAGATCGGGCCGAAACCCCAGAGGAAGAGGGGTGTCCACTGCTAGCTGTAGAAGCAGAGGGAACCACGGTTGTCTCGGCCACCGGGGCGCTACCAGGATCACGGAGGCCCTGTCCTGGACAACTTTGAACAATGTCCGGGACACAAGTGGTGTGGGAGGAAAGGCATACAGCAGACCCCTGGACCACGAGATGAGGAAATCATCCGGTGCTACTCTGAGCGGATGCGGGTGCCGGGAGCAGAACCTGGGAAGCTGCCGGTTCAGGGGACTGGCAAAGAGATCCACAGTGGGAGAGCCCCACCGGCGGAAGAGCTGTTGGACCACTGCGGGGTTCAACCTCCATTCGTGCGGCTGCAGAATCCGGCTCAGTTTGTCCGCCAGGCAATTGTCCTGCCCTGGCAGGTAAACCGCCTTGAGGAGGATGTCGTGACCGACTGCCCAGGAGCACAGTCTCCGAGCCTCCTGGCATAGAAGGAGGGAGCCCGTGCCTCCCTGTTTGTTCACGTAGAACATTGCAACCTGATTGTCCGTCTGCACCAGTACGGACTGACAAACCGTGAGGTGAGAGAAGGCCCGCAGAGCTAGGCGGATCGCCTGGAGCTCCAGGAAGTTTATCTGCTGGGCGGCCTCCCAAGGTGTCCAGAGGCCTTGAGTGCATGTCCCTTGACAATGCGCCCCCCATCCCAGGAGAGAGGCATCTGTCGTGAGCACCCAGGACGGTGGGGGAGACTGAAAGGTCATACCGAGCACCAGGTTGGGCAGGTGAAGCCACCATTGCAGGGAGGAGACCAGACGGTCGGAAATCTGTATCAGGTCTGACAGCCTCCCTGTGGCCTGATGCCATTGAGTGCGAAGGCTCCACTGAGCAGGTCTCATATGTAGACAGGCATTCAGGGTGACATGGACCGTGGAGGCCATGTGCCCGAGCAGCTGCAGGAACTGTCTGGCAGGGACCGGCGACATGCTGTTGAATCTGCCAGCTAGGGCTATGAGCCTGTTGGCCCGTTCCAGAGGCAAGAAGGCACGAGCCTGCAAGGTGTCCAGCCGTGCCCCTATGAACTCGAGATCCTGAGAGGGGAGCAAAGCGGACTTTTCGAAGTTTATGATGAAGCCCAAGTGCTGAAGCAGAGCCACTGTGCGTTGAGTGGCCCGAGTAACCTCTGGAGCCGACGATGCCCGGATGAGCCAGTCGTCCAGGTATGGAAAGACGAAGAGGCCTTGAAGCCTCAGGAAGGCTGCCACCACTGCCAGGCACTTCGTGAACACCCTGGGAGCGGAGGACAGTCCAAAGGGCAGTACGCGGTACTGATAATGATTCCCTGCCACCACAAATCTTAGATATTGCCGGTGGTCCGGATGAATAAGGATGTGTGTATAAGCATCCTTTAGATCCAAGGAGCATAGCCAATCTCCCTGCTGGAGGTAGGGCAGTAGGGTTCCAAGGGTAAGCATCTTGAACTTTTCCCCCTGCAGGAACTTGTTGAGGTTGCGTAGGTCCAGAATGGGTCTGAGGCCTCCTGTTCTCTTTGGAATCAGGAAGTATCTCGAGTAAAACCCGTGACCCCACAGGTGTTGGGGCACTGGCTCCACAGCCCGTTCTTGAAGCAGCCCTTGCAGCTCCTGAAGGAGTAAGTCCCTGTGCAGAGGGGGTCTGGGAGGCTCCCCTGGAAAGTAGGGGGAGGCACCTGGTGGAAATGTAGGAGATAGCCCCTTCGAACCACCTGCAGCACCCAGGAATCGGATGTTATGGCTGACCACCTGTGGGCAAAGTGGGTCAGCCGGCCCCCTGTGCTGGGCGAAGGCCCTTGAGGGGGAGAGGCTATGCGTGCATAGTCAAAAACCCCCACCCTGCTGGGCCGGGGCCTGTGTAGCGGGCTTGAGGGCTTTCTGCCTCCGGGATCCGTTACCCTGCCCCTTAGGCTGCTGCCCCTGACGGGGGGTTGCTGAGGCCTGATATTGTGGGTGGTGTTGCTTATAAGCAAACACCTTCCTCGGGTAAAAAGGCTTTTTTCCCCGAGCCCTTCTTCTTCTGTGAAGGGGCAGAGGTCTTTCTGGAAAGGCGAGTCCTGGTGAGGGTCTCCGACTCGAGCTCCGCCGCCTTTTCGGCCATGGGTTTGCCGTAGAGGTTTTCACCTCTGCAAGGAACATCGACCAACTTGTCCTGCACCCACGGCTCGAGGTCGGACGACTGAAGTCACGCCTGGCGGCGAGCCCCGATGCCGGCTCCAGCCACCCGAGCCGATGCTTCGAAGCCATCGTAGGCCGCTCGAGAAATGAACTTAGAACACTCTCGAATCCCTGTGGACAAGGCCTGGAACCGCTGCAAAGGTTCCTCGGAGAGACCGGCCGAGAACTCCGCAATTTCTTTCGCCAGGTCTCGAAGATACATGCCCATATACAGCTGATATGTCTGGACTCGACAAGCAAGCATAGAGCCCTGGAAGCATTTTCTATCGAGGGCATCCAGGTTCCGGGCCTCCTTACCCGGAGGCACCGAGGAGTGCATCTTTTGACTCTTAAACCGATGCATGGCCGATTCCACCACCATAGAATGGTGTGGTAGTTGCGCCTTCTGGAACCCGGGACTCTTGCGGACTCGATACATGGAATCGACCCGCTTGCTCAACACCGACGTCGAGGCCGGGCTCTCCCACATGCGGAAGAGAAGTCGCTCTAGCATGGGGGGAACTGGTACAGTAAAGGCCTCCTTCGGGGGGGAGTCATATTGAAGGGCCTCGAGCTCTTCAGCTCGAGGTTCCTCCTCCGGATCCGCGGGGAAGGCCAAAGCCCTGGCCATATCCCTCACGAAATCTGAGAACCGGGTATCCTCCGGGGGGGACCGCCTCCGAGGCTCCGACTCGGGCGAGTCGGAGGGGACGCACCGAGTCTGAAACGAACCGGGTGACTCGTCCTCCTCCGTGTCCCAGCCCGATTCCACTGAGGAGGAATCGAGCTCCGTGCGGGCGGGGGCCGGAGACCTCCGTCCCGACTCAGAGGCCGGCGTCGAGGACCTCGGTCCCGAACGGGAAGCCGAGGGAGACCTAGGTCGAGGATCGACTCGAGCTCGTATGGACTCAAGGATCGACTCGGCCTCCGGGGTCGACTTGGGCGTCGACGTCCCGATGGTCAGGGCAGATGCACTGGCGAGGCCGGTGATCAATGCCCGCTGCTGGTTCATGAAGGCAGCGATACTGCGCTCCAAGGTCGTCAGTCTGAGACCAAGCTCAGAAGACCCAGCAGCCGCCGACTCGGGCCCCGACGGCGTCGGGTCCGACGTCGGTTCTCCCGGGGGAGAGTCCAGGAGGACTATAGCACTCACGTGTCCAGACGACTCCATCTCAAGACAAGGAAGCTTCACCGGCCTCTCCGAGGACCCAGGGCGTCCGACGGGGCTGAGCGACCTGGCCCTCGAGGGACCAGGCGCGTCCTCCGACACCACCCTCGCGGGCCTCTTCTCCCCATGGTGCTCCCGGCCGGGGGACCCTCGCTCAGAAGAACTCCGACGATGCTCGGAGCCGGAGCCACGAGACGCCGAGGCCTCTGACGAGGTCCGGGCCCGACCGGACGCGGAGTCAGAGAAGATTCTATCCCTTTGCGACTGCCGACTCCTTAGCGCCTTCAAGGACATCTTCCTGCACGGACCGCAACTCATAGGGTTATATTCGGGCCCGAGGCAGCGGAGGCAGCAGTCAGGTCGAAAGACCGCGCTGCCAGGGAAGAAGGAGAAACAGGCGGGAACGCCAGTTGGAGAGAAAAAAGAAATAAAAAATGTGAACGGGCCCCTTATGCGAGGCCCGGCGGGAAGAGGACACACGAACCGAGAAAATAACAGAATAAACTAAAGAAATCAACTTTTTCAGCGGCGACAACAAACTACGTCTGTAGGGCTCCGCGGAAAAAAGGAGACTCAGCAAGATGGCATCCCTGGGCAGGAAGGGGACCGCGCATGCGATGGGGAAAATTGCTCCGAGAGGGCTCCGTCGGCGCCGACGTCACCCATAAGTGAGGACTGACTTCCTGCTTGGTCCTGGAGAATTCACTAAACTCTTAAATTTAGGAGCAAAAAAAGTAGGTGGCATTGGGGGAGGATTTAGGGTGGGGGGGGGGAGTTAGGAGCCAAACATTGATTTTCAGCACTAGGCACCTAAAATATTAGACTTAGATACAGGCAGGCCTAAATTTAAGAGCATAAATTTTAAGCTCCTAAATTAGGATGAATTTTCAGATGAAAATGTAGGCTCCTAAATGTGGCTAAAAATAGGGCACAGATTTACAGTACGTGTTTAAATTTAGGAGCTCAGCTTTATTGGACCCTAAATAATTACAGCAATATAGTAATCACATATTCTTAGGTAACTGAGGAATGGGGGAGGGGAGGCTGGGAACAGGTAGTAAACCTTGGAAGAAGGAATCCATAGAAAAAGGTGAATGAAACCCTTCCCCTGCCCCCCCCTCACAAAATCATATCACAATCTGGTTCAAAGGCAAAAGTCTATAGTGATCTTTCCAAAATGTTAGGTCCAGACTGCTGCAGGAAAGAACAGGATCTTCTGCCCCATTTCCTGATTTCCCAGATGGCGGGAAAAAATAATTTCAAAAGGATGTATCTTATCTGATGTGATTGTTGTTGTTGTTAAGTGCTGTAGAGTCAGTGTTGACTCATGGCGACCCTCTAGATAGCTGTCCTAAATCGTATTCGGTCTTCAGAAAGGCGGCTCATAAAGTGGCATCCATAGTTGCTGTTATTGTATCGATCCATCTCATTGCTGGCCTTCCTCTTTTATGTTGACCTTCTACCTTGTCAAGAATGTCGTCTTTCTCTAATGATCTCTCTCTTTGCATAATGTATCCAAAGTATGAAAGTTGAAGTCTTGTTATCTGCGCTTCTAAAGAAAGCTTTGGTTTGATCTTCTCTAGCCAGAGTGGTTTGTTCTTCAGGCAGCCTTTCTTCCTTTCTATCTTTTTCACTGTCCAACTTTCACATCCATGTTACTAAAAATACCATGGCTTGTACAAATCAAACCTTTGTATGGAGCGAGACATCTCTGCTCTTGAGAATCTTGTCTAGGGTCCTTCATAGCTGTTCTGCAAGAGCAATGTGTTGTTGGATTTCTTGATTGCTCGTCTCTTTATTGATTATTGATCCAAGCAGGTTAAAGTTGTCCATTATTTTAACTTCTTCTCCAAGAATGATGAACTTATTGATTTTGCCAGTTGTCAGGATCTTTGTCTTCTTTACGTTAAGGTGCAGGCCCATTTAAGACTGTTCTTTGATCTTGAGAAGCAAATATTTCAGATCGTCTTCACTTTCAGCCAATATTGTGGAGTCCTCAGCATAGCAAAGGTTGTTGCTAAGTCTTCCACCAATCGGATTTTTCCCATATATTTTTTAAAGGCACACAACTGAGACTTGTAGGACATCTTAGGAAAGTTGACAAATGAGATTTAGGTGTGTCATGCTATTTTCTAATTTACTGTGCAACAACAAGAACTTTATGAGCCCTCCTTCCTAGAAACTTGTTTTAATACCTTCACTTTCCAAAAGATTACACAGATTCTTCCTAGAGGGTAGCCCGTTCTTCTATTTCTACTACCAGCTGTCCAATGTGTCCAGAACATTCACAAAAGCTCTCACCCCCCAAGTATAGTGAAGGCCAACCAAATGGAGTCTAGAATCACAAATGCTGACGTATCAGATTTACCTCTAGAACATCTGTGATGCAGAAAGAGCCCCAGGAAACATCTCAAACTATACTCCTCTCTGCCAGGTCAAAACTCCACATGCTACAACACTGCTCTATTTATTTACAAACGTTTCTATATCCTCCTCCTACCTCCTTTTTCCCTCTCCCCTTCCCTCCCTTCCTCTCTACCCTTGTTTCTTTCCCCTTCCTTTCTCTTCCCTTTTTCATTCATCTTCCCTTAATGCCCCCTTTAAAGAACATGATATTCTTCTCTGCCCTTCAGTTCTTTATAGACTTTTTTTTAAGTGCTTCCGAGTCAATGCTGACTCCTGGAGACCCAGCAGCCCCTGGGTTTTTTTGGCAAGGTATGACCAGAAGCAGATTGCCAGGCCTTACCTTCCGAGGCAATGGAGGGTAAAGTGACTTGCTCAAGGCCACAAGGAGTGCCACTGTGAATTGAACCCAAATCTCCTGGGTAGTAGGCCACTGCTTTAACCACTAGGCTACTCCTACTCCTCTATAGATAGACATAAAAACATATTTATTTGTTAATATCTATTTATTCCATGTGGCTTTTACATGAGAGCTTACACATTTTTAACTACACCCTGAAATCGTTAGTCAAATATATTTAGACCTTTTTTTTTTTTTAGATGAGTTCTGCAAGAAAGTTGTGCATACTGTCAATCAGAGCACAGCACTGATACGGCTAATGCGACTAGAGTTCCTTGTGTGAATGAAAGGCAGTCCACATTAGAGGCATTTTAGTCTACTTAAAAGTCCACGGTTTTCTGCTGACTGATTAACGTAAGGTTGGCCAATCCGGCTGTTTTCCTCTTTGAAACACACTTTTCAGATTCCGTTTGGGTACTGATTATATTTTTGGTATCTGACAAAGCCCATGGTTTAGCCTACTGTTTTGAAAACTGGTGACTATACCTCTCTTTTTAGATTGATGCCATCAATCACGGCTTAGTACAGTTCATGCTATTTGCTTTGAGAACATTTTTTTGATTACACTAGCTCGATAGAAGCACTTTTGATAATGTCCTTTCAGAATAATGGATCTTGGGTAATGATTTGTGTTTTTTTTTTTTACTTACTTTCTAATAACTTCTTCACAGGCTTTTTTGATTGGCGTTATATGTTTTGAACAGTGTTCTTTGTTTTTAGTATGGAACATTGTATTATTTAAGTGGCATAATTTTATTATTTGTTTTTTTGTTAAGCATTCCTATGCTTTTCTAAGGAAAGGTTCGCTTTCTTTTCATGGCTTTCTTTGTATTCTTCAATTTATTTATTTATTTATTTACATTCTCTTATATACCGCGCTATTCTGCATCAGTGCGGTTTACATTGAACAAACTGAAATTACATTGAACAGGGCATTATAACTTGGAGATAACTATTTTACAGGGAACATGGGCTATGAAGGGTTACGTGGCTTGCCCAAGACCACAAGGAGCACCTGTGGGACTAGAAAGCCCAGTCCTTCCAGCCCAAGGTTGCTGTCCTCTAGTGGGATTTGAACCCCCGACCTTCCGGCCTGAAGTACCTTGCCCCAATCACTAAGCCACTCCTCCACTCCAATATATTTAATTGTATATATTTTAATTATTTATTCGATATTTATCCTGAACTTTCAAATTGCTCAGGGCAGGTTACCAATTACATACATAATAATAAAAAAACAACATAGCACAGTTGACAATACCTCATCATACATCATATCTACTCTTCATAAAAATGATAGTATAGGATGTTGTCTTTATGAACTGCTTATAGTTTAATAGAAAAAGTTTTTATTTGTGCCTATTGCTCTCAGTTTTATAATTACATATTTTTCTCCTTCCACTTTAACTCCTTCTTCCCCTCCTCCCTCATTTTTCTCTCCTTCCCCACTACCCCCCTCACCCCCTTTTAATAATTTTCTCTGGTTGCTTAAGAGTAGTTACTCACCTGTAACAGGTGTTCTCCAGGAGCAGCAGGAATTAGTCCTCACATATGGGTGAAGGCGCCAACGGAGCCCCTGTGCGGAGCATTTCCCCAGCTTTCAAAGAAAGCCTTTGGGAATGTAGCGCGCATGCATGGTCTCCTTCCCGCCCAAGGGTGCCATCTTGCTCAGTCTGATGACATAGCTAAAAGACAGCAAAAAACTAAATAAAGTATATGACTGCAACTCCAGGGGAGGAGGGAGGGTCGCGAGGACTGATTCCTGCTGCTAATGGAGAACACCTGTTACAGGTGAGTAACTACTCTTTCTCCAGGACCAAGCAGGAAGTCAGTCCTCACATATGGGACTTCCGAGATCTAGGTTACCGGGAACCCAAAAGCTGAAAAATGGCTCCCTCTGAAGAGCCTCAGCATCCGTGATAAGAATATCCTCTGAGAACGCCCCCGTACGGTAGCCCAACACTAGGGCTGGAGGGTAGGTGTTGCCTAAACCTCAAAGAGATTACGGAGTACTACCTGTCCGAAAGCACTGTCCCTTCGGGACTCTCTCTCGAGGCAGTAGTGGGCTGCAAAAGTCTGGCTTGAAGACCAAGTAGCGGCCCGGCAGATGTCTGCCAACGGAACAGAGCGGAGATGAGCTACTGATGCGTCTTTCGCACTGACACGGTGGGCCGTGACTCGACCCTGCAAGGGGAGGTTGGCTGCCTTGTACGCCCAGGCGATACAGTCTGCTACCCAAGTGGACAACGTATGCTTGGCGACAGGTAACCGCAATTTATTAGGGTCAAAGGAGACGAAGAGATGAGTAGCCCTTCGATGCCCCCTTGTACGTTCTATGTAAAAGGACAACGCCCTCTTACAGTCCAGAGTATGCAAGATTTTTTCAGCCCGGCTGGTATGTGGCCTGGGAAAGAATGTCGTAAGAACCACCTCCTGGTTGAGGTGGAAAGAGGAGACCACTTTTGGAAGGAACTTGGGATGGGCCCTTAGGACCAACATATTCCTATAGAACCGTGTATATGGTCTATTAGAAACCAGAGTTTGTAGTTCACTCACACGTCTGGCCACCAGGAAGAGCGCCTTCCAAGAAAGGAAGCGTAAATGGCAAGTAGCCATCGGCTCAAACGGTGGGCGA
Organism: Ichthyophis bannanicus; assembly: GCA_033557465.1. Lineage (NCBI taxonomy): Eukaryota > Metazoa > Chordata > Amphibia > Gymnophiona > Ichthyophiidae > Ichthyophis > Ichthyophis bannanicus. The sequence goes on from CM066033.1 coordinate 1,308,748,160, forward strand.
GTAAGTTGTTGCAAGACCACGTTCAAATTCCACTCGGTGGCAGGTGGACAAAGCAGAGGCTTGAGCAAAAGCAAGCCTCTGATGAAGCGGGACACCAAGGGGTGAACCGACAGAGACTGACCCTCCACCGGTGAGTGGTGTGCTGAGAGAGCACTGAGGTGGACCCGAACAGAGTTGGACTTAAGGACCAGGTCTGACAGGTGAAGTAGGTATTGTAGTACTACTGGCACAAGGCAGGAGAAAGGATCTTCATTGTGCTGAGCACACCATAATGAAAACCTTCGCCACTTGAGGGCATAGGAATTTCTGGTGGATTGCCTCCTAGAGGCCAAGACCACCTCCTCAACTTTCCTAGATAGAAGCAAGGGAGCTAGAACTATCCTTTCAGCAGCCAGGCCATCAGATTGAGGGATCTGAGATTGGGGTGCAGAAGGGAACCCTGATCCTGAGACAGGAGATCATGTTGCAACCCCAGAGGGAATGGACTTTCCACTGCCAACTGCCAGAAAAAGTGGAAACCATGGCTGCCTCGGTCATCTGGGGGCTACCAGAATCACCGAGGCCTTGTCCTGTAGAACCTTGAACAGAGTCTGGACCACCAGGGGCGTGGGAGGAAACGCATCTGCTGCCATTCTCAGGGGATGCGGATGTCTGGAGCAAAACCTGGGCAGCTGACGGTTCAGTGGACTTGCAAAGAGATCGCTGGATGGAAGTCCCCATCGTAGAAAGATCTGCTGGACCACCAGTGGATGCAAATGCCATTCGTAAGGCTGGAGAATCCTGCTTAGTTTGTCTGCCAAGAAGATCTCTTCGCCAGGGAGATACACTGCTTTGAGAAACATGCCTTGTTTGACTATAAAGGAGCAAAGGGCTTGCGCCTCCTGACACAGGAGTCTGGACCCTGTGCCCCCTTGCTTGTTCAAACAGAACATTGCTACCTGATTGTCTGTCTGAATTAAGATAGACTGGTGAGAGAGGGCATGAGAAAAAGTCTGTAGAGCTAAGCGGATGGCTAGCAGCTCCAAAAGATTGATCTGCTGTGTGGCCTCCCGAGGAGACCAGAGGCCCTGAGTGCGCGTGCCCTGGCAATGTGCACCCCAGCCCTTTAAGGAAGCATCGGTCGTCAGCAGCCTTGTGTGTGGCTGGGGCCTGAAAAGGTTTGGGAGATGTAACCACCACTGCAGGGAGTCCAGAAGTGGTTTGGACACCTTTACTCTGTCTCGAAGGTCGCCTGTGGCCTGCGCCCACTGAGCTCTGAGGCACCACTGAGCCGCCCGCATGTGCAGACGGACATTCGTAGTCAGAAGGCACCGTGGATGCCATGTGGCTCAGGAGCCGCAGGAATTGCCTGGCGGAAACCTGAGAATTGCTGTGGAACTGATTGGACAAGTCCACCAATCTGTGGACCCTGTCCTCGGGCAAGTAAGTTCTTGCCTGCAGAGTGTCTAATCTTGCCCCTATAAACTCTAGGTTCTGTGAGGGAAGCAAAGTGGACTTTGCGTAGTTTATGACAAAACCCAGATGCTGAAGAAGAGAGACAGTGCGAAGAGTGGCTTGACTGGCCTCTTGAAGAGACTGGCCCCTGATGAGCCAGTCGTCCAGGTATGGGAAGACAAAAATCCCCTGATTTCTGAGATAGGCCGCCACCACCGCCAGGCATTTGGTGAAAACCTTGGGGGCGGAAGTTAGGCTAAAGGGAAGTACTCTGTACTTGAAATGGTTTCGTCCCACCACAAATCTGAGATATTGTCTGTGGTCTGGATGGATGAGAATGTGAGTATAAGCATCCTTTAGGTCTAAGGAGCATAGCCAATCTCCCTGCTGGAGGTAAGGCAGTAGTATCCCAAGGGTAAGGCATCTTGAACTTTTCCCTCTCCAGAAACTTGTTTAGGTTTCGCAAGTCAAGGATAGGTCGGATGCCTCCTGTCCTTTTTGGTACCAGAAAGTACCTGGAGTAGAAGCCTTGCCCTTTCATCTGGTGAGGCACCGGTTTCATCGCCTGTTCCTTTAGAAGGCTTGCCAACTCCTGAAGGAGGAGGTTTCTGTGCAGAGGGAGTCTTGGAGGCTCCCCTGGAAAGTAGGAGGGGGGTATCTGGTGGAAGTGGAGCAAATAGCCCTTTTGGACTATGCTGAGGACCCAGGTATCCCCTGTGATGGCTGGTCACCTGTAAACCTCCAGTGCTGAGTGGAGCCAGCTGTGGAGAAGAGGCTATGCTGTAGGAGTCAAAACCCCGCTCCCTGCTGTGCAGGAGCCGGAGCTGGCGGCTTGGAGGGGTCTTCTGCCTACGGGGCCCATGCCCCTGCCCCTTGGCCTGCTGGCCCTGTTGGGGAGCTGGAAAGGCCTGATATTGAGGGTAGGATTTGTAGGCAACACCCTTCCTCGGGAAAAAGGGCTTCTTTCCCGAGCCCTTCTTTTTCTGAGAAGGGGCAGAAGTCTTCCTGGACACCCTTGTCCTGGTGAGAGTCTGTCTCGATTTCTGCAGCCTTTTCCGTCATGGGCTTACCGAAAAGGTTTTCACCTTGGCAGGGGACATCGACCAACTTGTCCTGTACCCATGGCTCCAGGTCTGATGACTGTACCCAGGCCTGATGGCGTGCACCGATGCCGGCCGCTGCTACCCGGGCCGAAGCCATTATAGGCTGCTTGAGAGATAAATTTCGAGCACTCTTGAATCCCTGTTGACAAAGCCTTGAACCTCTGCAAAGGTTCCTAGGAGAAGCCAGCTGAGAACCCGGCAATCTCCTTTGCCAGGTCTCAGAGGTACATGCCCATGTACAGCTGGTAAATCTGGACTCGGCAAGATAGCATAGAGCCCTGGAAGCACTTTCAACCGAGGGCATCCAGGTTCCGGGCCTCCCGGCCGAGGGGCACCGAGGAGTGCATTGCCGATTCCACAACCATGGAGTGGTGCGGTAGTTGTGCCTTTTGGAACCCAGGGCTCTTACGGACTCGATAAATGGAATTGACCCATTTGCTAAGAACCGGCGTCGAGGCCGGTGCCTCCCACATACGGAAGAGCAGCCGTTCCAGCATCGGAGGAACCGGTACAGTAAAGGCTTCCTTCGGAGGAAAATCATACTGGAGGGCATTGAGCTCCTCGGCTCGAGGCTCCTCATTCATCGGCGTCCTCAGGGAAGGCCAAGGCCTTGGCCATATCCCTCACAAAATTTGAGAGCTGGGTATCCTCCGGGGGGGGGGGGGGGGGGACCGGCGCCGGGGCTCGGACTCCAGTGAGTCCAAAGGGACGCACCGGGTCTGGAAGGTGTCCGGGGACTCCTCGTTCTCCGTCTCCCACTCCAACTCCTCCGAGGAGGAATCGAGTGGCTCCGGCCGCCGAGGGTATCGGCGTCAATGACCTTGGCCCCACACGGGAGGTCGAGGGGGACCTTGACCAAGGATCGACTCGAGACTTCATCGACTCGAGGATCGGCTGGGTCTCCGGGGTCGACTTGGACGTCAAGGTCAGGGCAGATGCACTGGTCAGACCGGCGATCAGCACCCGCTGTTGTTCCATGAAGGTAGCCAAGCTGCTCTCCAAGGTCATCAACCTGAGTCCAAGCTCAGGAGACTCAGCAGCCCCTGACTTGGGCCCCGACAGTGTCGGGCCCGACGTTGGCTCCCCCAGAGGAGAGTCCACGAGGACAACTGCACTTACGTGACTCGGGGACTCCGGCTCCACACGAGGTAACTTGGACGGCCTCTCCGACTCCGAGAGCCCGGGGCGGCAGTCAGGGCTACGTGACCTGGCCCTCGAGCAACCAGGAGCTTCCACCGATGCCGCCCTCGTGAGCTTTTTCTTCCTTCTGTGCTCCTGGAAGGGAGACTCCCTTTCAGATGAACGCTGACGGCGCTCGGGGTCAGACTTCTGAGATGTCGAGGCCTCTGATGAAGTCCGGGCCCGGCCGGACGTGGAGTCAGAGAAAATTCTCTCACCTTGATGCTGACGGCTCCGAAGCGCCTTCGACGACATTTTGCCGCACAGGCCACAGGATCATGGTCGGGCCCAAGGCATCGGAGGCAGCAGTCATGTGCGTCGGTGAGAGACATACGTTTCTTGCACCGATCACACTTTTAAAACTCGCTGGCAGCCATCAGGGGAAAAAGGGCCCCTGCAAGGTCAAAAGACCGGGCTGCCAGTGAAAACACAAAAAGAGCGTGAACGTCAGTCACAAAGGACAAAAACCGAAAACACAACTCCGGACTTGATACCGGTGTACAGAGGCCAGGCGGGAAGGGGAACTGGCGTCGAACTGGATAAGACAACGCAAAAAAAAAATCTACTTTTTCCGGGTGACACGAACTCACGTCCGTCGGGCTCCGCGGAAAAAGAAAGACTGAGCAAGATGGCAACCTTGGGCGGAAAGGGGACCGCGCATGCGCGCTGCATTCCCAAAGGTTTTCTTTGAAAGCTGGGGAAATGCTCCGCACGGGGGCTCTGTTGGTGCCGACGTCACCCATATGTGATGACTGACTTCCTGCTTGGTCCTGGAGAATATATATTAGCTTTTAGGTTTTTTTGTAATTGGTCTTTTTAATGCTGGGCTTTTCTATATAAAAAGAAATATATTAGGTTGCTCTTAACGCTGGTTTTTATAACATTTATGATTCTGTTCATACTCTCCTATCTAATACATTTATGATTTATTATTTTATATATATTCTTTAATTATGATGAATTTTTTTTGTTTATGATATTATTTTAATATCTTTCTTTTTTATATAGTGAATGTTGCTTCTGGACAAAAGTTTATATGCTTTTGCATTTTGACCTTAGAAGTCTGGCATGTTTTCGACTTTTAATATGTATATGCATAGACATATTTTTGTATGGTTTCTTTTATTCTGTTTGTATTTATTTGTGCTTGATTGATATGTTTATTTTAGACCCCTGAAGAAGGCCATGTAGCTGAAACTTGGCAGTCGAGCTGTTTCCAATAAGGACTTGTATGTGGTTCCATGGGGTGGTCTGTGTATGCTGATTGTTTCTGCAGGCTTTTACCTTCTGTTTTACTTTCTGGACAATATTGCACTATATCCATCATGACCAAACAGAAAAATAAATATTTATAACAAGTCAGTACAAATGACATTTTAAGAATAAAAACATAACATAAGAACATAAGATATGCCATACTGAATCAGACCAAAGTCCATCCAGCCCAGTATGCTTGTTTCAAACAGTAAATCTAAAAAATAGCCCCGGCTCCAAACCTCCGTATGTGATATGTAATATGCAACCCTTATAATCTACTCATAAGAAACACTTTCTTTTTGTCGGAGTAACCAGCCAGAGGAGGCAGGAAATACAACCCGTCCCTCGCCGTGGTCATTCCATTTTAATCGTTTTAAATTCTTGAGAATATAACTTATCTTGCTTGAATCCAGCCAACAAAGAATTCAAAGGACACAACGTGCCACGTTTCGAGCCATCCAGCAGTCACTGGCTCTGCATCAGGTGAAAAACTAGAATCCCGGAAAATGGCTTTTGCAAAACTCAACACAACGGTCAGGTTTAAAGAGATGGCGTGTGACGTCAAACACGTGAGAAGATCAGGTAGCCAATCAATGATAACTCTGTTACAAGCATTGAGAGTTGGGGAAACCCACTGCTAGGGAATCCCAATACTGACAGTATGACGTAAACTCACAGCTCATAGTAAAGTGTACCATTCTACTGAGGCATTTAAACCCCGAGGGGAGACAGTATCTAAACGGAAAATCCAGTTTTGCTCCATCCGTTGTAACTTTGCAACTCTGTCCCCTCCACGGGGATCCGGTGGTATAAAGTCCATCACCCTCCAACGCAACTGTTGAAACGTGTGTTTGACGTCACACGCCATCTCTTTAAACCTGACCGTTGTGTTGAGTTTTGCAAAAGCCATTTTCCGGGATTCTAGTTTTTCACCTGATGCAGAGCCAGTGACTGCTGGATGGCTCGAAACGTGGCACGTTGTGTCCTTTGAATTCTTTGTTGGCTGGATTCAAGCAAGATAAGTTATATTCTCAAGCATTTAAAACGATTAAAATGGAATGACCACGGCGAGGGACGGGTTGTATTTCCTGCCTCCTCTGGCTGGTTACTCCGACAAAAAGAAAGTGTTTCTTATGAGTAGATTATAAGGGTTGCATATTACATATCACATACGGAGGTTTGGAGCCGGGGCTATTTTTTAGATTTGGAGTATCTCCGCCTTGTGCTGGGTGTTTTTTTCTTTGACTGTTTCAAACAGTAGGCAATCCAGGTCACAAGTACCTAGCAGTTTCCCAAAAAGACACACAGGTTCCACAATGCTTGTATTAGGGCAAGCAGTGGATTTCCCACGTCCTCTTAAAAAAAGGTTTATATAATCTTTCCTCCTTTTTTAAACCCAGTTACACTAACAGCTTTTACTACATCCTCCAGTAACGAATTCTAGAGTTTGATTACACGCTGAGTGAAAAAATATTTTATTAGTCTTAAACAGGTTACACTGCAGCTTAATTGCATGTCCCCCAGTCTTTCTACTTCTTGATGGCATAAACAATTGATCTATGTTTACCCGTTCCACTCCATTCATTAATTTATAGAACTGTCTCATATCTCCACTCAGCCGTCTCTTTTCAAGGTTGAAAACTCCTAACTTTTTAAGCCTCTCCTCAAAGGGGTATCTTTCCATCCCCTTTACCATTCTGGTGGCTCTTCTCTGTACCTTTTCTAATTCTGCTATATCCTTTTTAAGATGCGGCAACCAGAATTGAACACAATATTCAAGGTGCGGTCGCACAATGGAACACAACAGAGGCATTATAATATGCTTTGTTTTATTCTCCATTCCTTTCCTTATAATTCCTAGCATTCTATTTGCCTTCTTGGCTGCCATTGCACACTGGGCAGAGGGTTTCAATGTGTTAACGATGACGCCTACATTTTTTTTCCTAGGTGGTGGTTCCTAATGTGGAACCTTGCATCGCGTAACCATAGTTTATTGTTCTTTCCTAGGTGCATAGCATTGCACTTGTCCACCTTAAATTTCATCTGCCATTTGGACGTCCAGTCTTCCAATTTATCAAGGTCATCTTGCAATTTTTCACAATCTTTTTAAGTTTTAACAATATTGAATATTTTTTTGTCATCTGCAAATCTGATTACCTCACTCATTATTTCCATTTCCAGGTCATTTATGAATATGTTAAAAAGCAGCAGACCCAGCACAGATCCCAGCACAGATCCCAGCACCTTACTCCATTGAGAATATTGACCATCTAGTCCTACCCTCTGCTTTCTATCTTTTAACCAGTTTCTGATTCACAATAGAACATTGCCTCCTATCCACTGACTTTTTAATTTTGCCAAGAGTCTCTTATGAAGGACCTTGTGAAAGGCTTTTTGAAAATCCAGATACACTATATCGATCGGCTCACCTATGTCTACCTGTTTATTCACACCTTCAAAAAAACCATAACTGATTAGTAAGAAACGACCTTCCTTGGCTAAAGCCATGTTGGTTTTCTCCCATTAAACCATGTCTATCTACATGTTCAGTAATTTTGTTCTTTATAATGGTTTCTACCATTTTGCCCAGTACTGGTCAGGCTCACCAGTCAGTAGTTACCTGGATCACCCCTAAAACCTTTTTTAAAAATTGGCGTTACATTCGCCAGTCTTCAAATATTACAGATGATTTTAATGATAGTTCACAGATCACTAATATTAGGGTCTGCAATCTCATATTTCAGTTCTTTCAACACGCTCGGATGTATACCATAGGTTCCAAAATTGCTACTCTTCAGTTTATCAAATAATTGTAATATAATCCTCCCAGTTTATCGATATTTCTTTCAGTTCTTCTGATTCATCACCTTTAAATACCATTTCAGTCACTGGTAACTTCCCTAGATCTTCTTCAGTAAAGACTGAAGCAAAGAATTCATTCAGTCTCTCCGCTATGGCCTTGACCCCTTTTACCCCACTATCATCTAATGGTCCAATTGACTCTCTTATAGATTTTATGCTACAAATGTACTTGAAAAAGTTTTTATTATGTGTTTTTGCTCCAAAGGCAAGCTTTTTTCAAATTTTCTCTTAGCCTGCCTTATCAATTTCTTGCATCTAACTTGTCAATGCTTAAGTTGTTTCCAGTTTTCATAATTTGGCTCCATTTCCCATTTCCTGAAATATGCTTTTTTGGCTACAACTGTCTCTCTGACCTCACCTTTAAACTACGCTGGCAGTATTTTGGACTTCCTTCCACTTTTCTTAAAGTGTGGAATACAGCTGGTCTGCACCTCCAAGATAGCATTTTTAAACAACGCCCATGCTTGATGTAGCATAGTTACTCACCTGTAACAGGTGTTCTCCAGGAACAGCAGGAATTAGTTCTCACTTATGGGTGACATTGGCACCAACGAGGCTGCATGGAGCAATTCTCCAGCTTTCAAAGAAAGCCTTTGGGATTGCTACCACACATGCGTGGTCCTCTTCCCGCCCAAGGGAGCCATCTTGCTCAGTCAGGTCCCTTAGTTCGAGCCCTACCAAGCAGATGGCAAGGGAAGGATAAAAATACAGCAACTTATCAGGGGAGTTGGGAGGGTAGTGAGGAATGATTCCTGCTGTCCCTGGAGAACACCTGTCACAGGTGAGTAACTACGCTTTCTCCAGGAACAAGCACGAAAGTCAGTCCTCACTTATGGGTCTCTCTAGCTACAGGCTACCAAGCCTGTAACCAAAAAACGCCTTTGCGAGGCCATAAGCAGAAGCCGAAGACAAAGGAACCCGAGTCCTCGGGTCCTCAGGGCGAAGCCCTCGGTAGCCATGAAGAAGGATCGGAGGGCAGGAGCTGCTTATACCCCGAACAGATTACGGAGTACAGTCTGGCCGAAGGCACTGTCCCGGAGGGACTCCCTTTCCAGGCAGTAGTGGACAGCGAAGGTGTTCGTGGAAGACCAGGTTGCCGCCCGGCAGATGTCCATCAGGGACACAGAGCACAGCGAGGCCACTTTGGCTCGGACCCCGTGCGCGGTGACTCGACAATCCAGAGGGACGCCCGCCTTCGTATGGGCGAAAGCGATGCAGTCCACCACCCAAACCGAGAGGGTGTGCTTGGTGACTGCTTGCCCCTGTCTATTGGGATCATAGGTCACGAAAAGCCTGTCAGACTTGCGATGAGTCTGGGTACGCTGCAAATAGAAGGCGAGGGCCCGTTTACAGTCGAGGGTGTGGAGAGCCGCCGATGCCTGGTCAGCGTGGGGCCTCGGGAAGAACGTCGGCAACACTATCTCTTGGTTGAGATGGAAGTCTGAAACGACCTTGGGTAGGAATTTAGGGTGGGTACGGAGGTCAACCCTGTTCCGATAAAATTTGGTGTAAGGGGTGCCAGCCATGAGCGCCTGGAGCTCATTGACTCGGCTAGCCAAGGTCAGTGCCACCAGGAAGGCCACCTTCCAAGATAAGTGCCGGAACGAACACGTCACCATCAGCTCGAAGGGCGGGCGGGCGAGTGTGCTGCATGAGTACCACGTTTAAGTCCCATTCCGCCGGAGGAAGACGGATGGGCGGCTTGGATAACAGAAAACCTCACATGAAGCGAGAGACCAACGGCTGCCCCGAGAGAGGCTTGCCCTTGATGGAGAGGTGATTAGCCAAGATGGTATTCAAATGAACTCTGACAGAGTTCAATTTCAGCCCTTCCCTTGAGAGGTGGAGGAGGTACTGGAGAACCCAACGGACCGGACACGAGAAGAGGTCGATCTTGTGTTCCGAGCACCAGACGGAGAAGTGTTTCCACTTAAAGGCGTAAGCCCACCTCGTGGAGTCCTTCCTAGAGGTGAGGAGAATTTCATCGACCTCCTCCGGGAGGGCCAAAGAAGCTAAGGAGACCCGTTCAGCCGCCAGACCATGAAGGATAGGGAGGCTAGATCTGGGTGTAGCACCTGACCCTCCTCCTGCATTAACAGACCCCTGGTAAAGCCCAGGGGAAATAGAGGCTCCGTCGACAGCCAGAGCAGGAGCAGGAACCAGGGCTGCCGAGGCCACAAGGGGGCCACGAGAATCAATGATGCCCCGTCCCGCTGAGCCTTTAATAGAGTTCTCGCAATGAGGGAGAAAGGAGGGAATGCATACAGGAGACTAGAGGACTAGTCCAGAAGAAATGCATAGAAACATAGAAACATGACGACAGAAAAAGACCACAAGGCCCATCTAGTCTGTCCTTCCATAAAATCAAGCATCGAGGCACTCCCTGCTCGGGTGCAGCACCGGCCGCAAAAACGGGGAAGCTGCGTGTTCTGGGGACTGGGGAAGAGGTCTATTGCCGGAATCCCCCAGTCTAGAAACAGCCAGGCCGCTACTCTGGGATCCAGCCGCCATTCGTGGGGGTGAAGTATTCGGCTGAGTCTGTACGCCAGACCATTCTCCTGGCCCGGGAGGTACGTAGCCCTCAGGGATATCCGCCGTTGGGCAGCAAAAGAACAGATAAGGACTGCTTCCCGACAGAGGGCGCGCGATCCTGTGCCTCCCTCCTTGTTGATGTATAACATAGCTAAACGGTTGTCGGTTTGTATTAGAACTGACTTCCCGATGAGGTGATCCTCAAAGGCCCTCAGGGCCCATCGGATAGCCCAGAGCTCGAGCAGGTTTATCTGCTGCTGAGACTCCTCGGGTGATCATTGCCCCTGCATGCAGAGAGGCCCGCAATGGGCTCCCCACAATGACAGGGAAGCATCTGTTGTCAGCAACGCATCGTGCCATGCAGCCTGGAAGGGCGATCCACGCAGAAGGTTGCGCGGGTTTTGCCACCAAGCCAGGGACAAGCGGAGGTCAGGGAGGACCCTGAAAGGGTACCTGAGGTGTCCGAGGGACTTGCTCCATTGGGTACTGAGGCACTATTGAGCCGTTTGCATATGCAGGTGGGAGTGAGGAGCCACATGCACGGTCGAGGCGCTTTGGACGCGAGCCGCCAGAGCCCGGAGGCATGTGGAACGATCCACTGGCAAGAAGGCAGTGGCATGCTGAGTATTGAAGCGTGACCCGATGAACTCGAGGGCCTGCACCTGCTCGAGGTGAGACTTCGGGTAGTTGACCAAGAACCCCAAGCTCTCCAAAAGGATGAAAGTGCGCAACATCGCCTGGCGGGCCTCCTCAGCAGAGGGGCCCGTAACAAGCTGGTCATCGAGGTAGGGAAAGACCGACATGCCCTGGTGCCGAAGATGAGCGGTGACGACGAGGAAGCACTTTGTGAAGACCTATGGGGCAGATGCAAGGCCGAAGGGGAACACCCTGTACTGGAAGTGCTCTTCCTGCACCCTGAAACGCAGGTATTGCCTGTGCTGGGGGTGGATTAAGATATGGGCATAAGCATCCTTCAGATCCAAGGAGCATAGCCAGTCACCCTGCTGGAAGAAGGGCAGCAGCATGCCAAGAGATAACATCTTGAACTTCTCCCGCACCAGGAACTTGTTTAGTCTGCGAAGGTCAAGGATGGGCCGCAGACCCCCTGTCATTTTTGGGATGAGGAAGTACCGGAAATAGAAACCCTGACCTCGAAGGTGGGGAAGGACCTTCTCGACTGCCCAGTGGGCAAGGAGGGAGTGCTATTCCCGCTATAGCAGGAGGTGGTGTGCGGGGAGTCGAGGAGGCTCCGCCGGGGAGAAAGGGGGTGGAAGCCTGTCAAAACGGAGGTGATAGCCCTCCCCGACGACCTGGAGAACCCAAGTGTCCGAGGTGATGAGCGCCCCACAATGGGGCGAAGCAGGACAGGCATCCCCCCAATAGCTTCTGCGTCTCCGGAAGGCGAGGGGCCATGGTGCTGGCATCAAAACCCCTGAGTGGGTTGTGGGGGGTCGGCACGGGGGCCTTCGGGACCTTTGGTTTGCGGTACCCCTGTCCTGGCTTTCCCTGTGCCGGAGAAGTCGGATTGGGGATAGCCGGGTATGGCGGATAGCCGCGATACTGGAGACCTTTCCTGGGGAAGAAGGGCTTCTTGGTTGGCGCTTCTTCCGAGGCAGGGTAAAGGTCTTACGAGAGAGATGGGTTCTGGTAATGAACTCCTTCTCGATCTCCGCAGCCTTCTCCTCCATCGGCTTACCAAAGAGTTGTTCACCGAGACAGGACTGGAGTCATGCCTGGTGGCAAGCCCCAATGCCTGCGGCCGCCACCTGAGCCGATGTCTTGAAGCCATCATATAGGAGGCTCGAGATATGTACTTGGAGCAGTCAGCCACGGACTTCAGCAGGGTGCGGAATCTGTCGAGGGGCTCCCCTTCAAGGCCCGTGGAGAAACCCCCAAGTTCCTTCAGCAAATTGCGCAGGAACATACTGATGTACAAATGGTATGCCTGGATATGACAAAAGAGCATGGGACCTTGATAGGCCCTGCGGCCCAGGGCATCAAGGGCCCTCGACTCTCAGCCTGGTGGTACCGATGAGTGTGATTTCGGGCTGACCACCACGATCGAGGTGTGTGGAAGCTGGGTTTTTCGGAAGCCTGGCCCGCGCTGCACCTTGTACATTGTGTCAAGGCGCTTCCTCACAATGGGGACCAAGGCAGGGGGGCCTCCCACATGCGGAGCAGCAGCCTAGATAGAATTGGCGGTACAGGCACGGTGAGGGATTCCCTGGGCAGGGACTCGTACTGAAGAATATTGAGTTCTTCAGCACAAGGGTCCTCCTTGGCCTGGGTGACCAGGTTGAGGGCATGACCCAAATAAACAACAAGAAGGAGGTGTCTTCGGGTGGTGAACGCCGCTGGAATACAGGCGGTGAGGGGTCCGATGGAAGATCCAGGTTTCCAGGGAGGTGTCCCCATCGGACTCCCAGTCCAAAAAAATCGGTCGAGGGATCCAAGCCGGGCGGTTCACCTTGTCTGATGGCCGACGGCCTGGAGACGGAGGCCCTGGATGAGCTCGCCTCTGAGGAACGGGAGGGCAAGCGAGACCAACGTCGAGGACCCTCACGAGGCCCGCGGCTCTCGGGGGTTTCCTGGACGGATTGGATGTCCCACTCGAGGGACCCATAGTCTCTGGGCGCGGGTCAGCAAAGCTGGCCATGAGCGCCTGCTGGGAAGCAATGAACGCAGAAACGCTGCATTCCAGCGCCAGCATACGGGACTCTCATGCAGGCGTGGGGCCCTGGGATGCCGATATCGGGGTCACCGGATCGTGCGTCAAGGAGAGGGGGTCCTCACTGGAACGACCCTCAGGAGACTGGGCGCCTTTGCCGTATGCCTCCGTTTCTCTGCGAGGTACCTTGTAAGGCCGCTCCTTGTCCGATTCTCGGGAACGCCGTGGGAGCGCTCGCGTTTGTCAGGGGCCACAGACAGCAACTTTGAGTTCTTCTTTTTGCGGCGCTCCACCTTGGGGGAATACTGGTCAGAGTGCCGCCTGGAACGTGGGGCCGCAAGGGGAGAACCCATCGGAGGAGAGGCGACCGAGGGCGCCACAGGAGACTCCAAGGCGGCCTTTTGAAAAATGCCTTCGGACTTCTGCTTACGGCAGGGCAGGGCCTTAGAGGACATTTTCTTGCAGAGTGAGCACAGCTCTGGGTCATGGTCGACTCCCAGGCACCACAGACAACAGTCATGAATGTCCGTAAGCAACATGTTCCTAGAGCATCTATCACATTTTTCAAATCCAGTGGCCATGTGGGCAAAAATGGTCTCTGCGAGGTCGAAGACCCACGCGGCCAGCAGTTAGGGGAAAAAAGGGCGCGAAGCCCGAAAAGATAAAATTAGAGGAAAAAAATGTATCCCCGAGAGCTCTAAGCTAGAGCAGGGGAAAGGATGGTTATAGGACCGTTGCAACCGGAAAAGAGAAAGAGCCTGTTAAGGCGAGGAAAACAAAACCTTTTTCCAGGGACGAGGATGTGTGTCCGAAGGGTTCCGTGGAAAAAGGGAGACTGAGCAAGATGGCACCCTTGGGTGGAAAGAGAATCCCAAAGGTTTTCTTTGAAAGCTGGAGAAGTGCTCCGCACGGGCTCCGTCGCTGCCGATGTCACTCATAAGTGAGGACTGACTTCCTGGCTTGTTCCTGGAGAAAAATCTTTAGCCTCTTTTGAAAGTTAAACGTTAGCACTGTGGATTTCCTTGCCTCCACTTATTAAATCAAATATGATCATGCTACGATCACTATTGCCAAGTGGCCCCAACACCCTTATCTCTTGCACTAGATAGTTACTCACCTGTAACAGGTGTTCTCCGGGGACAGCAGGAATCAGTTCTCACATATGGGTGACGACGGAGATGCCACCACGCATGCATGATCCCCTTCCCATCCAAGGGTGCCATCTTACTCAGTCTGATGATATAGTAGAGCCAACAAAAGAAGATGACAAAAATGTACAGTAACTCCAAGGGGAGGAGGGAGGGTTATGAGGACTGATTCTTGCTATCCCTGGAGAACACCTATTACAGGTGATTAACTATGCTTTCTCCGGGAACAAGCAGGAAGTCAGTCCTCACATATGGGACTCCCTAGCTACAGGCTACCAAAAGCCTTTAGAGAAAAAACACGGTGGCCCTCAAGGGGAGACGTGAGCAGCAGCAATTGAGTCTGCAGATACAGACTGCAGTAGGACGCATGTGTCTGATGGGAACCAATGCTCTGGTAGCCTGAATACTGAAGTATCAGAGGGTAGGAGTTGCCTAGACCCTGAAAAGATTACAGAGCACGGCCTGGCTGAAGGGGCTGTCCTGTTGGGATTCCCTCACCAGGCAATAATGAGCCGCGAAGATATGGACTGAAGATCAGGTGGCAGCCCGGCAGATGACCAACATCGGGATGAAGCGCAGCTTTGCCACAGAGGACACCATGGCCCTGACATTGTGTGCCGTGACCCGGCCATTCAGCATGCGCCCCGCCATATCATTTGCCTCTGCCTCCCCCAGACGGGGGTAGTAGGAAATGAAGAGCTGAGAAGCTTTTCGGTGGCCCTGGATACGTCTGACTGTAGAAGGACAGGGCCCTCTTACAATCCAAGGTGTGAAGGATGATCTCCACCCTGCTGGAGTGAGGCCTCAGGAAGAAGGTGGGTAGCACCACCTCATGGTTGAGGTGAAAGGAAGACACCACCTTCGGAAGGAATTTGGGATGCGTGTGTAGCACGACCCTGTTCTTGTAGAACCCGGTGTATGGCACGCCTCTTCCACTAGGGCTTGCAGCTCGCTAACACTGTGAGAGGAGGCGCGTGCCACCAGGAACACAACTTTTCACGAGAGATACCTCAGGTGGCAAGTAGCCAGGGGCTCGAACGGTGGGTGGGTGAGCTATGCCAGTACCTCACTGAAGTCCTACTCCATCGCCGGAGGGAACACGGGGTTTTTTAACAGCAATAGCCCCCTCAGAAAGCGAGGGGGCTTGCCTTCAACAGGGTGGTGGTGCACCATCAGGGTACTGAGGTGCTCTCTAACAGAGTTTGATATGAGTCCAGAATGCGAGAGATGAAGGTAGTACTGCAGCTCCAGCTGCACTGTGCAGAACAGGTTTACCCGTTGCTCTGTGCATCACACCGAGAACCTGTGCCATATGAAGGCATAAACCCTCCTGGTGGAGGTCTGGGGGGGGGGGGGGCAGCAGGATCTCTTCCACTTCCCCATAGAGGTTGAAAGGGGCTAAGATTACTCTTTCAGCAGCCACGCTATCAGTGATAGGGACACCAGGTTGGTATGTAGTTGAGAGCCCTCTTCTTGCGACAAGAGCCCTAGGGAACTCCCCAGGGGGATTGGTGCCTCCACTGACAATCGGAGGAACAGTGGGAACCATGGCTGCCTGGGCCACTGTGGAACCACTAGGATCAGTGACGCTCTGACGCAAACAGCCTTGAAGAGGGTCTTGGCAAACAATGGCGTGGGTGGGAAGGCATACAGAAGTGGGGCAGCTGGTAGCTGTTCAGGATGATGAAAAGGTCCACCCACTTGGTCCCCCAGAGCTGGAAGAGCAGGATGGCCACTCTGCGGTCCAGCTGCCACTGTGCGGTTGGAGGACCCTGTTCAATTTGTCTGCCAGGGCACTGTCCTGGACCAGTAGGTATACCGTCTGCAGGAACATTCCGTAACAGACTGCATAGGAGCAGAGAGTCATCGTCCATGCTCCCTTGCTTGTTCATGTAGAACATCGCCACTTGGTTGTCCATTTGGATCAGCACCAGCTGGTGCCTCAGATGGTGGAAGAAGGCTTGGAGGGCTAGATATATTGCCTGAAGCTCCAGGAGGTTGATTTGCTGGTTGCCCTCGGCCTGTGACCAGCTGCCTTGGGTGTGAAGTTCCTCACAGTGGGCTCCCCATCCCAGCAGGGAGGCGTGCATTGTGAGGACCCTTAAAGGACAAGGGGTTTGAAAGGGCATCCCTGTCTGGAGGTGTTGTGGATTTTGCCACCATGTCAGCGAGTCCGCCAACTGGTGGGTCACTGAGACTCTGTCTTGGAGGAAGCCCATGGTGTGTATCCACTAGTCTTGAAAGCACCACTGGGCAAGCCTCATGTGCAGATGGGCTTCTGGGGTGACAAGGACCGTAGAAGCCATGTGACCGAGTAGGCACAACAGAAGCTGAGCCGACACCGAGGGATGGTGTTGCATGTCTGTGGCCAACTCCCTGAGACGGCCCTTGCCTGAATAGTGTCCAGTTTTACCCCTATGAACTCCAGACATTGTGTTGGGATGAGGTGGGACTTGGGGTGGTTTATCACGAACCCCAGATGTTGCAGGATGTGGATGGTGCATGCCATGGCTTGCTGCACCTCAGTGGCCATGGCTTCTTTTATAAGCCAGTCATCCAGATAGAGGAAGACAAATACCCCTTGGAGAGGGATTGGAGAGCTTTCTCGCGTGGATCTAAATGCAGCTTTCAGCAAAAGGTATGTCTTTGATAATTATGACAAATGAAATACTGCCCCAGTGAATGTGCTCCCAGAAAAGAACAAAATGACAATAATCTATGACTTGAATGTTGATCATACTTTAGATGTATATATGTGTAACCAAGTTACGGTTGCATGATTTGGATTTAATTATTCTAAACCATCTACAGTATGTTTACCTCATCTGCTCTCCACCACCTGATAGTCTCTCTCACCCTGTCCAGCATCCCATTTATGTTTTCCTCTCTATGTACCTTTCTCCCTGACCTTCATTTACTATGTCATAAGGGTCTCCCTCTACCCTCCCCCCATCTACTAAGCCATGTAGATGACCTTTTTGTTGTCGCTCCCCACTTCATCTTTTCCCATTAGCGCCCCAATTTCCAGTTCTTTGATTTTTACTATCTCCTCCTTGTGTCATGATAAGAAGAGCACAATCATCAATCTTCAATTGTGTAGGAACAGAGGGAGAAGGAGCCCAAGCTATTACTATCTCTGTCTTGACATTTAGGGCAAGTCTACTGTGAAACATCCAGTCTTTGAGAGTCCTAATACATAGGACAATCAAATCAAGAGCATTCTCCAATATAGAGTTGACAGGTACAAAGAATTTTTTTTTTTTTAAACTTTTATTTTCATTTTGCAACAAACAAAAGAAACAACACACCAAAGGAGACAAAACAAGTATACAATAAAGAAAAGTAAACCCAATTACCCCCCACCCCCACGCTTCTTCTCTAGCTGATTATGTCAGCATGTGAACGCTTCCAAACAACAGTGATTATACATCAAAACAATCAAAAGAGTATCTGCGATACAGAATAATCATGGGACAAAGATATATACAAATTTAGACAGTCAGATGAGAGCATTGAGCAGAATGTACATAGTCATTGAGCATCTTCCATTTAGACCGATGATGAGGAGTCTGAATGGGGGAAGCAAACATACGAGGTATTTGTTCATATTTACTGTAGAGACAGACATGATTCCACCATTCATTGGGGCTCAGATGAGAGCTATTTTTCCAGTATTTCGTAATTAGGGAAATAGCAATGCCAAGCATAAAGTCCAAAAGGAAGTAAGCCGTTTTTGGAAGAGAGGGGATCCCCGCAGCTGAGCGAAGTCCCACTATCCTCCAAGAAAGGGGCTCTTGAAAGTGCAAAATAGACTGGATACGACCCCAGACCCGACGCCAGTAATACTGTAGTGCGGGACATTCATACATAACATGAGGTAGTGAACCAATGGCCGCATGACATGTCCAACAACTATTGCCCTGAGTAGTGTTCCATTTGGCTAATCTGTCAGGAGTGTAAAAACACCGGTGGGCTAGAAAGAAGAGTGTCTGAGTGAGTGAGGCGGATCGGGAGACCCGTGTCACTCTACTCCAGACAAGGCTCCATTGCTCCGGGGTCAAAGTCACATGCAATTCTCTCTCCCATGCTTTCTGCGCTATAGGGGTATCTCTAGTTATAGCATTACATAAGGTTTTGTAAAAATTGGATGCTACACCCGGTGAACTACCGATAGATCGGATAGTCTCCAACCAACCTTGTGTAGGGGAGGCCGATGGCGGGAGCACCTTAGCACTCCGAAGGCAATGCTGAAGTTGTACCAACTGAAAGTAGTGTTTCGCTGGGAGACCAAATTCAATTTGCAATTCCCTAAAAGTTTTCCAGCGACCTTCATGGAACAACTGACTAGGAATCCAAATGCCCCTAGTGTACCAGGGGCTCCACGCCATCGGCTTATTTTGTATTCGAAATCGAGTATTGTACCAAAGTGGGAGCTTGTCTAACGGACAGAGTCGGGAGTCTAAAGATTGCATAAGATTATTAAAGGCACCTAAGGTGTCTAAAAGCATTGGTGGAAAGTGGGAGTCTGATGGGAGAGTCATACCAGGGAGAAAAGTAAGAGGAATCGGTTTGCAAAGGTCCTCTTCTATGTCTAGCCACACAGGTCTACTCGGTACTGGATCTTCCAGCCAACGAGCGCCTTGTTTGAGAAGAAAAGATTGATGATACTTCAGGAAATCAGGGAATCTGACACCCCCATTTTCCTTATCTGCTTGCAGCTTATGTTTCGCTATCCTAGGTGTCTTGTTTTGCCACAAGTATCTAGTCAGAAGGCCCTCTATATCTTTATATATACGTCGAGGTAAGAGACAGGGCAACATTTCTAAGATATAATTCACTTTCGGAACAATCATCATTTTTATGGTTTCTAATCGACCCCACCAGGTAAGTGTTAAAGGAGTCCAGCGGTGAGTAAGCGCCCGGACTTTAGAGGTTAAGTCTTTGGCATTGAAGGAGATAGTGTCTTCCAAAGGAGAACAATAGTGAACCCCAAGGTATTTGACCATGCGAGGTTGCCATAAAAAGGGGAAGGGTTGCATATCTGCCTGATGAAGCAAAGGATTTAATGGAAAGGCTACCGACTTGGTCCAATTTATCTTATAACCGGACAGTTGTGAGTATTTACCAATTTGCTCTAGGACAGCCGGTACTGAGTCTATAGAGACAAAAAGCATAAGGTCATCAGCATACGCTGAAATTTTGATTTCCCTATGGGTGAAGGGGACTCCATGAATCTCCTCCGATTGCCGGATTAGTAAAGCCAAGGGTTCGAGTGCAAGATCGAAGAGAAGTGGAGACAGTGGGCATCCCTGGCGAGTGCCGCGTTGAAGGGGAAAAGGCTGAGACTTTAAAGCATTGGCACATATACTGGCTGTAGGCTGTGCGTACATGGTGCGAAGACAACGGAGAAAACCTTCCCCGAATCCGTACCAGCGGAGGACTGCAAACAGGAAGGGCCACTCTAAGCGATCAAAGGCCTTCTCAGCATCAAGTGAGAGACCAACAAATGGGCGATCAAGATTAACTGCGGTAGTCAGTACATGGCATAGAGTCCGAGCATTGTCAGCAGTTGATCTACCAGGAATGAAACCGCATTGATCTGGGTGTATTAAGGTAGGCATCCTATCAGAGAGCCGGGTAGAGAGAATGGTGGCAAATATTTTATAGTCCGCGTTTAGGAGGGAAATTGGACGATAATTAGCTGTTAGTTGCGGGTCTCTCCCCTCTTTTTCAAAAACTACTACGTTTGCCATTGAAAAGGACCCAGAAGGAGAACCCTCCTCGGCCAGAGCAGAAAAATAAAGTTTCAAAACTGGAGCTAAGTCAGCGTGAAAGGTTTTGTAGAATTCAGCAGGGAGACCGTCTGGGCCTGCGGCTCGACCTGAGGCACATTTCTTGATAGCAGAATGAATTTCTGAGACAGTAAAGGGTGTGTCCAAGGCCACTCTATCTTCGTCAGATAGGGTCGGTCTTTGTACCCCTGAAAGTAAGCGTTCAAATACATCTGGCTCAAAATCACATTCAGATTGATAAAGCCGAGTATAAAAATCACGAAAGAGTTCTAAGATTTCGGTATCTTTAGTGACCAAGCCCCCCCCCGACGGATTACGGAGGGCGGTAACACGCTTGGCTTCTTTTTGACCTTTTAGGGCATTTGCTAATAATTTGCCAGCACGATTATTTTCCCGATAATATAGCCCTTGTTGTGATTCAATATTTTTGACAGCAGCAGTGTACAAAAGCTGATTGTATTGAAAACGCAAGCGTTGTAAACGGAGTAAAATACATGGGTCAGTACGGGACGTGAGAAGACGCTCCCCAGCTTGTATCTGCTGCTCTAGAATCAGTAAATGCTGCTTTCTTTGTTTCCCCTGCCGAATTTGATAGCTAGTTATAGTTGCGCGGATAGATGCTTTAAAACCCTCCCACCAAGCCCAGCTCGCTGTGTCATGGGGTGAGTTAAAATGAAAATAATCTTGGATAGCGGCCTTTATATCAACCTGAAAATCTTTTTGACCCAGTAAGGATCTATCAAAAAACCAAGCTCGGGGAGGACCGTCCCGCGCAGTGACATGTAATGATAAAGATATGGCAGCATGATCTGAAATATGGAGAGGATGAATCCTAGTCGTGTCTACTTGAGAAATCATTGCTTTGGAAATGAGAAAGAAATCTATTCTAGATTGGGAGTGATGGGGGGCAGAAAAGAAAGTGAACTCTAAGTCGGAGGGGTGAAGCAGCCTCCATATATCTACCAGCGCAAGATCTTGCATCAGAGCTGTAAGGGTAGCAAGACTCTTGGGTGGACTACTCGTTCTAGGCGGCTGTCTATCTATCAGAGGGTCTAACACTTGATTAAAATCACCACCAAGTATTAATGGAGTATTGGCAGAGGCCTGTGCCAACTGCGCAATACTTGCATAATAAGCAGGGTTGTCCACATTCGGGGCATAAATGCAAATACATGTAAATTCACTATCTCCCACCTTAAGATGTACTCGGGCCCATCTACCCTCCTTGTCAGCGCTAGTATCAATTACAGTAGCTTGCAAAGATTTCTTAACCAGAATGGCTACCCCGCACCGTTTGGAAACGGCGGGAGAATAGGCAGCCACCATGTAAGGCTTAACATTGAGTTTCAGTGTTTCAGCAGAGTTTAAGTGCGTTTCCTGAAGAAACGCTAAATCAGCATGCTCATGGCTAAGATAGCTAAGGATTTTCTTTCTTTTGATTGGACTATTAATGCCCTTTACGTTGAGTGATAAGATTTTACATAAGGCCATTCAGACAAGTTAAAAATTCTGAGCATGATAGCGCACATAATTTCACAATGTCCCTCATATTGACTGTATCTGGCTGTACATATGGCATAAAAGAAAATAAGCTTAGATAATACAATGAAGCGCCCCACATTAAAAAAGAAAAACCGCAGCGCGGTAGAGAAGAAGCAGAACCCCAAAAATTACTGGCGACCATGTGTCTGCGGGGAGAAGCCCCAGAGAAGGCCGAAATTGAAAAAAACACATAACCTGTAGGACTGTGCGTGCTCCGAATCCGACCGAGGCACACATCATGGAGGGATAGGAGACCAAAAAACAAAAAAGTCATAGAAAGAAAGAAAGAAAGTCCAGGTAGTCTCTGTGCTTGACTATGACCGCCGCATCGGGCCCTTCAAAATGGCGGACAGAGCCGGCAAATAAAAGTCCAAGTCGTTGGGTTAGCGCATCTGCTCTGCTTCTTTGGAGTCTAAAAATGCTGATAGTAGATCAGGATCTTCGAATGTCCTGGTTTGGTTGTGGAGAGTCACTCGGAGCTTCGCGGGATACAACAGGCCAAAGCGAGCCTGTAGCTGTTGAAGTCGAGGGCGAAAAGCAAGGAGTTTCTTCCGTCGGTCAACGGTAGGCTTTGCCAAATCAGGGAAGAAGGAGACTTTGTGACCTTCAAATTCCAAATGATGGTTCGCCCGAGCAGCATTTAAAATTTGTTCCACTTGTTGATATCGTAGCAAGCGAAAGATAATAGGCCGGGGGGTCGTTCGGTTGAGCGCCATGTGGGTAGGAACACGGTGTGCACGATCGATTTCCAGTTCTTTATGAAAGGTGATCTTCAGCAAGGAGGGAAGAGTTTTGAGCAGGAATTCTCTCATATCTCCCGCTTCCACCCCCTCCGGTATTCCAATGAGCCTCACATTGTTGCGACGGGCTCGATTATTGCTATCTTCTAACTCCTTTTGAAGATTCTGTATCTGGCGCTCAGCCTTGTCCAGTGTGCCCAAGCGCACCGCGTGCGAGTCGAGGACCCCCGCCATATTGTCCTGCCGTAATGAGAGACTTTCAAGTCGGTCCTGGAGCACTCCAAAGTCTTCTCGCATGGCTCTAAGCGCTTCTCCATTGGACTGCACCAATTCCTTCACGCCGCGTATTTCCTCTAAAATCTCCAGGTGCATTTCGGGGTTTTCTCGAAATGGAGCCATCTTCTGTGGGGAGGACACCTCTGTTTTGGAGCGTTTTCCGTGAGAAGAAGAAGGAGACCCGAAGTCCAAGCGCGCTGGTTTATGGGCCGCCATCCCCCCCGAGGTACCCCGGTCAGCCCGGAGCGAAATAGTAAGTTTGTATAGGTATTAAGTCAGGATTCTAAGTAGGCCTCTCGGGAGCTTCAGCGCGAAGCGTCTTACCCGCTGGACATCAGGCTCCGCCCCCCGTTTAGGTACAAAGAATTTAATATAAATGGCACAAATCCGATCAACTAGATTTACGCCAATAAAAAAACTTACAGATTGATGCAATATAAATATTAAATAATATTGACAAAAGGGCAGCTCCTTGATGAACTCCCAAAGGAATATAATACCAAGACGAAAACCTCCCAGCTGATCTTACTTGAATTCTCCAATCAGATAGGAAAGAGTGTCTGTGTTAGTTATACCATGAAGCTTGTATAACAGAGAATTGTCCACAGCATCAAAGGCAGCTGAAATGTCTAAAAGAACTAGAAAATAAGTTTTCCCTTGATCAAAGCCCTGAAAAAGCTGATTCATGGTAGATAGGAATACAATTTCTGGCCTATGAAACTCTCGAAATCCAAACTGAAATGACCTAAAAACCTTCATGCTTATTCACATAATATTGAAGCTGATTCAATACCAACCTTTCCAAGACCTTGGCTAAAAAAGGTAGGGATGAAATGGGACAATAATTAAGAGGATCGTCCTTGTCTAATAACGAATTCTTCAATAAGGGAAAACCAGAAGTTTCCTTAAGAATGGGTGGTACTATACCATCTAAAAGAGAACTGTTGACAATGGAAATAACTACATCACAAATGCCATCATTCAATTTCTCAAAAACCCAGAAGGAGCAATCATCCAGAAAACTGTAAGAATAAACAGTGGAAAGAAGTGGCCGACAGGGGCCATGTCCCCAACAATATTTTGCCAAACACAGCAGAAGAAAATAAGATATGCCATACTGGGTAAGATGAAGGGTCCATCAAGCCCAGAATCCTGTTTCCAACAGTGGCCAAGCCAACTTAAAGTACTTATCAGGTTCCCAAAAAGGTACAAAGATTCCATGCTGCTTATCCCAAGAGTAAGCAGTGTATTTCCCCAGTTCTCTTCAATAATGGTTTATGGATTTTTCCTCCAGGAACGTTTCCAAATCTCTTTTAAATCTAGCTACACTAACAGCTTTTACTATATCCTTTGGTAATGAATTCCAGAGTTTGATTACGTGTGGAGTGAAAAAAGATTTTCTTTGACTAGTCTTAAATGTGCTGCATTGTAGCTTCACTGCATGTCCCCTAGTCTTTCTACTTTTTGAACGAGTAAACAACCCTTTCCAGTCCATTCATTATTTTATAGACCTCTATCATAACACCCCTCAGTCATCTTTTTTCCAAGTTGAAGAGCAGAATCCTTTTAAGCCTTTCTTCATAGGATATGCTTCCATCACCTTCATTACTTTGGTGGCTCTTCTCTGTACCTGTTCTAATTCCACTATATCCTTTTTAAGATATGGTGTCAAGAACTACACATGATATTCAAGTAGAGGTCACACCATGGAACAATACGGAGGCATTATAATATCCTTAGTTTATTTATTTATTTACATTCTCTTATATACCGCGCTATTCTGCATCAGTGTGGTTTACATTGAACAAACTGAAATTATATTGAACAGGGCATTATAACTTGGAGATAAAGCACAGTTACTTACCTGTAACAGGTGATCTCTGGGAACAGCAGGAATTAGTCCTCACATATGGGTACGTCGGTACCGATGGAGCCTGAGCGGGAAAGCTCCCCAGCTTCCCAGAAGGAAAGCTTTTGGGGCCTCCCACTGCGCATGCGCGCTGCCTTCCCGCCTTCCTGACCAACTCGCCTCAGTTCGAGTTTATAGCTGAGACAATAGAGAGAGGAAAGGAAGAGAGAGAGAGATACAACTCCTAGGGAGGTGGGCGGGTTGTGAGGACTAATTCCTGCTGTTCCCAGAGATCACCTGTTACAGGTAAGTAACTGTGCTATCTCCAGAAACAAGCAGGAATAAGTCCTCACATATGGGGACTCCCTAGCTAAGATGCCCGGGAGATCCCCTGAAGGGTATGAGACCCTGAAAGGTTCCTCATCTTCCTATGGATCTCAGGCATCCATTCAGGGAAGGTGGGCTGGAGTTGTTCAAGAATGGAACAGGTGTCTGAGAACAGCCTGACCAAACAAAGCATCTCGGCGGGAGTCCTTGTCCAAACAGTAATGGGCTGTAAAGGTATGAACCGAGGCCCAGGTGGCTGCTCGACAGATCTGGTCAATGGACACAGAGTTTAGATGAGCCATAGAGGTGGCCATGGCCCTCACGTTGTGAGCGGTGACATGGCCCTCCAGAGAAAGGTTCTTACTCTGGTAAGCAAAAGAGATACACTGAGCAATCCAATTGAAGAGTGTTCTTTTGGAGACTGGAAGTCCTAAATGAGAAGGATCAAAAGCAACAAAAAGCTGAGAAGACTTTCGATGTTGCTGTGTTCTGTGGAGGTAAAAGGCAAGAGCTCTTTAACAGTCTAGAGTATGAAGGTTCCTCTCTGCATTGGATGCATGAGGAGCTGGAAAAA
The DNA here is from genome assembly GCA_033557465.1 of Ichthyophis bannanicus. Classification (NCBI taxonomy): domain Eukaryota; kingdom Metazoa; phylum Chordata; class Amphibia; order Gymnophiona; family Ichthyophiidae; genus Ichthyophis; species Ichthyophis bannanicus. The sequence goes on from CM066033.1 coordinate 1,308,773,443, forward strand.
AGATAGGTAAATATACCTCTTGATTAAGATGAAAAGGTGAGACCACTTTAGGCATAAAGTGAGAATTTGTCCTAAGGACTACCTTATCATGATGGAACCTTGTATAAGGTGGATTAGCCACTAAGGCCTGCAGTTCACTGATGCGGCGAGCTGAAGTGACTGCAATCAGGAAAATAATCTTCCAGGAAAGAAATTTCAAGGAGGTAGTGGCTAAGGGTTCAAAAGGTGGCTTCATAAGCTGACCAAGAACCAAGTTTAAGTCCCATGCCACCGGAGGAGGTCGAAAGGGAGGTTTAGTTAAAGTTAAGCCGCTCATGAATCTTGCAATAAGAGGATGAGAGGAAACAGGTTGTCCATTGATGGGCTTAAGTGATGCCGCAATAGCACTCAAATGGACTCTTACTGAATTCGTTTTGAGTCCTGCATTGGAAAGATGCAGGAGATATTCCAAAAGAGAATTCAATGGGAGTGCCAGAGGGTTAAGACCCTTTTGAGCACACCAAATGGAAAATCTTTTCCATTTAAAAGCGTAAGAACGCCTAGTGGAAGGTTTCCTAGAGGCATGTAGGATATCCTTCACTTGCTGCGAAAGATTGAAGTGTTGAAGGTCTAGGCCTTCAGTAACCAAGCTCTGAGGTGAAGGGACTTGGGGTTTGGGTGCCACAAAGTCCCCTCCTCTTGAGACAGAAGGTCTGGAGCCACTCCCAAGTCCAGGGAGGGGGCTTGGGAGAGATGCAGAAGTAGAGGGTACCACACTTGGCGTGGCCAGCATGGAGTTATGAGGATCATGGACCCTTGATCCCTTTGAAGTTTGAACAGAGTCTTGGGAATCAAAGGAATGGGTGGAAAGGCATACAGGAAACCCTGACCCCAATGCAGGAGGAAGGCATCCTTGGTCTGAACTCCCTGACACGGAATTCTGGAACAGAACCGGGGAAGTTTGGCATTCCACGGACTTGCAAAGAGGTCTATGTCCGGGGTTCCCCATTTCTGGAAGATTCTGAGTACCTGATCCATGTGCAGGGACCATTCGTGTGGAAGCAGAACTCGACTGAGTCTGTCTGCCCAAGAGTTTTGGATTCCTGGAAGATATACTGCCAGGAGATGGATTTGATGCTCTCTGGCGAAGGCCCATAATCTTAGAGCTTCGTTGCAAAGCGACAGAGAGCCAGTCCCTCCTTGTTTGTTTATGTAAAACATGGCTACTTGATTGTCCGTGTGAATAAGGACTGTCATGTTGCTGAGGAGGGTATGAAAAACTTTGAGAGCTAGAAAGATTGCTTGAAGTTCCAAGTGGTTGATATGAAGGGTGGTCTCCTGTGGAGACCAAGTGCCCTGAGTGCAGAGATCTTGGAGATGAGCCCCCCAACCTGTTTGGGAGGCATCTGTTGTGAGGGTTGCTTGGGGCAACAATGGTTGAAAGGGGGCCCCCAACAACAGATTTTGAGTGGATATCCACCATTGGAGAAACCAAAAGAGACGATTGGAGTTTGCTATTTGGTCTGAGAGAGCTCCTGATGCTCGAGTCCACTGGGTGGATAAAGTCCATTGAGCTGCTCTCATATGTAGGCGAACATAAGGCACCACATGCACTGTGGAGGCCATGTGGCCTAATAGTTGTAGCATCTCTCTGGCAGTCAAGTGGCTTCTGGACTGAGTCTGAGAGGCTAAGTGCACTAGACGTTGGCAACGGGCCTGAGGGAGATAGGCCCTTGCGGTGGTGGTATCCAACCAGGCCCCTATGAATTCTAGGGATTGAGTAGGGGTGAGTTGGGACTTTGGCAGATTGATCACAAGTCCCAGATACTGTAGAATTCGCCTGGTGCGATCCAGGGAAGTCTGAGCCTCGGACTGAGACGGAGCTCGGATGAGCCAGTCGTCCAGATATGGGAAAACAAAAATTCCCAGGGCGCGTAGGAATGCAGCTACTATTGCCATGCATTTGGTAAATACCCTTGGAGCAGAGGCTAGACCGAAGGGAAGTACTCTGTATTGGAAATGTTTTCCCTGGAACAGAAACCGTAGGAATTTTCTGTGGGATGGATGGATGAGTATATGTGTGTACGCATCCTTGAGATCTAGAGAACAAAGCCAGTCCTGACTCTGTAGGTATGGAAGGAGAGTGCCTAGAGAAAGCATCCTGAATTTCTCCCTGTATAGAAATTTGTTCAATTCTCTGAGATCCAGAATGGGTCTGTACCTCCCTGTTTTCTTGGGAATGAGAAACTAAGGGGAGTAAAAACCTGACCCTTGTTGAGGAAGAGGAACCTCTTCTATTGCCTTTTGGGCGAGAAGAGTGGTCACCTCCTGACCCAACAGGTCTAGGAGAGATGGGGGAGAATTGAAACTTCTCACCATGGTATGGGGAGGAAGGTTGGAGAAATGTAGTTTGTAGCCCTCTCTGATGATAGAGAGGGTCCATTGCTCTGATGTGATTTGCTCCCATCTGGGAGCAAAATGAGTTAACCTTCCTGGAATGGTGAGAGGTTCTGGATGTTTTAGAGCCAGAAAGGTTAAGTTCTCTAGTTTTAAGTCAAAAACCCTGAGGGGGTTAGGATTGTTGGGCTGTAGCAGCCCCTGCAGGTTTTGCCCTGGCCTGTTTAGGCTGCTGACGCTTAGGAGCAAAGCGAGCTGCAGAAGATTGTTGGCCAGTATTTGTGGCAAATCTGGCCTTCTTGTAGAAAGGCTTTTTGAAAGATTTCTTCTTGACAGGGGTAGAGGTAGACTTAAAAAGTCTATCTAAAGCAGCATTTTCTGCATCCATTTGAGTGGCTTTGATTTGCCACTCCTTACCAAACAGATTCTCACCTGTATAGGGCAAATTTCCCAACCCATCCTGGACCCAGGGTTCAAGGTTAGAGGCCTGGAGCCAAGCAATTCTGTGAGCCGCTATGGCAATACCTGAGGCTCTGCTAGCACCCTCAAAGGAGTCAAAGGCTGCTCTGTTGGAGAACTTTGAAATATCTTGGGTATGCTTCAGCAGAAGAAGGAAGGAACTCCTCCTTTCTATCCTCTGGGATAAAGGGGAGAAAATGGCGTATTTTTAATGCAATTTCCTTCAGAAACATGCCCATATAGAGGCTGTATGAGTTGATTCTGGCAATAAGCATACTTGCTTGGAAGATTTTTCTTCCAAAAGCATCCAGAGTCCTACATTCTCTTCCTGGGGGAGTAGAAGTGTGTCTTTTAGTACTCTTGATCCTTTCCATAGCTGACTGCACCACAATGGAGTGGTGCGGAAGCTGAGTTTTTTGAAACCCAGGAGAAGGGGGGACACGATACATGGTGTCCAGACGACGAGAATGTGGAGATAGGGTGAGAGGAGTCTCCCATAAGTCCATCATGTGATCTTGAAGAATTTCATGGATGGGCAAGGTGACTGCCTCTTTGGGAACCTTAGAGTATCCTAAAATGTCTAACTTTTTTGCTCTAGGTTCTTTTTCAGAGGATACAGAAATAGAAAGACCTTTAGCTACTTCAATGATGAAGTCTTGAAAGGATAAATCCTCTGGAGGAGACATTCTCCTCTTTGGAGAAGAGGGCTCCTCAGGTAGAGTAAGGGATACTTCAGCAGAGTCATCTGATGAATCAGAATCATCAGAAGACTCAAAGTATCGTCTGTTTGCTTCCAGGGATCGATAAGCGTATCGACCGGTATCGACATCGGGGGTACCCGGAACCGGATCGGTATCGGGAAAAACCCCGGAACCGGGATCGGTATCCTGGTCGATGTGGAAGGCATGGGTACCGGTATCGGTTGTGGTACTGGAACCGGAGTCGGTACCGCAAGGTGCGGTACCGAGGGCGTCGCAGCCTTAATAAAAGCCAAAATGGCCTGCTGCATGGATTGAACTGTATGATCCATGGACGCCACGACTGTCTGGATGTCGGTACCGGATGATTGAGCCGGTACCCCAGAACAGTCTAACAGGTGATCGGTCGAGGCCGTGCCATCGATGTCAACCTGTAACCCCATAGGAGGAGCTTTGGAAGCCGGAACTTCCTGCCGGGGTTGTTTGGCTGGGGCAGGGTCCTCAGGGTCAAGCCCAGGGGTATCTCGATACTTAGAGGGAGATTTGCCCTTTGAGGACCTGCCAGAGGAATGTTTGGTTACCTGAGATCCATCAGGAGAGGAAGACCTGGAAGATGTCGATGCTGGAGTATCTGTAGAAAACAGCATGTGAAACTTGGCTGCCCGGTTCTGTAAGCCACGTTTAGACATCAAAGAACAGGATGGACAATCCGGAATGGAATGGTCAGGCCCCAAACATTTAAGACACCATTCATGGGTGTCTGTGACTGAAATAGTACCGCTGCACTTGGTGCATTTTTTAAACCCAGAGGCTTGTTTCTCCATGAGGGAGAATTAGTGAAGGCCGTCTGTGACTGAAATAGTACCGCTGCACTTGGTGCATTTTTTAAACCCAGAGGCTTGTTTCTCCATGAGGGAGAATTAGTGAAAGCCTAAAGGCCTCACAGAACACACACACCAAGTGAGGGAAAAAAAGAAGACTTTTTTTTTTAAATAAAGGAAAAAAGACCGGCGGTACCGGTCTGGAATCGGGGAAGGCAGACACGCGGCCAAAGAAATAAATTAAAATAACAACTTCTTCAGCGGTGACAGGAACACGACCTGCTGGCTCCGCAGAAAAAGAACTGAGGAGAGTTGGTCAGGAAGGCGGGAAGGCAGCGCGCATGCGCAGTGGGAGGCCCCAAAAGCTTTCCTTCTGGGAAGCTGGGGAGCTTTCCCGCTCAGGCTCCGTCGGTACCGACGTACCCATATGTGAGGACTTATTCCTGCTTGTTCCTGGAGATCTATTTTTACAGGGAACATAGGCTATGGAGGGTTAAGTGGCTTGCCCAAGACCACAAGGAGCATCTGTGGGACTAGAAACCCCAGTCCTTCCGGCGCAAGGTTGCTGTCCTCTAGTGGGATTTGAACCCCCGACCTTCCGGCCTGAAGTACCTTGCCCCAACCACTAGGCCACTCCTCCACTCCATAGTTTTATTCTCCATCTATTTCCTTATCATTCCTAGCATTCTAAAGTATTTGCTTTCCTGGCTGCTGCTGCACACTGGGCAGAGAGTTTAAACGTATTACCCACGATGACGCCTAGACCCTTTTCCTAGGTGCTGGTTCGTAATGTGGAATCTTGCATCATTTAATTGTAGTTTCGGTTGTTCTTTCCCAACTGCATAACTTTGCACTTGTCCACATTAAATTTTATCTGCTAATTGGACCCTTAGTCTTACAAATTATCATGCAATTTTTCACAATCCTCTTATATTTGAACAATTTTGACTAATTTTGTGTCATCTGCAAATTTGATCACCTCACTTGTTATTCCCGTTTCCAGGTAATTTATGAATGTGTTAAAAAGCAGCCAGCCCTGGGGTACGCCACTATTTACCTTTCTCCTTTGAGAAAATTGGCCATTTAGGCTTACTCTGTTTTTTTATCCCATGACTTTTTAATATCCCCAAGAGTTTCTCATGAGGGATCTTGTCAAAGGCTTTCTGAAAATCCAGGTACAATTTACCAAGAGGCTCACCTTTATCTATCTGTTTATTCACGCCTTCAAAAAAATATAACAGATTAGTGAGACAAGACTTTCCTTGGCTAAATCCATGTTGGATTTCTGCTATTATATCATGACTATCTACATGTTCAGTAATTTCATTTTTTTATAATTGTTTCTACCACTTTGCCCAGTACTGACGTTAGGCTACCGATCTGTAGTTCCTTGAATCACCCTGGAACCCTTTTTAAAAATTAGTAAGATCATAAGATATGCCATACTGGGTGAGACCAAGGTCCATCAAGCCCAGTATCCTCTTTCCAACAGTGGCCAATCTGGGTCATAAGTACCTAGCAGTTTCCCCAAAAGACACAGGTTCCACAATGCTTGTATTGGGTCAAACAGTGATATCCCGGGTCCCTTTTAATAATGGTTTATGGACCTTTCCTCCAGGAACTTGTCCAAACCTTTTTTTTTTTTAATATAACGAGTTTTTATTTGACATTAACACAGCAACCAATCATTATACACTTGTAGCATTCCTTTATCTCACAACCATGCTATATCTCTACCTTCACCTTTGCCCTCATTACTTTCGCAATCATAGCCTATCCCTCCTCTCACACATATATAGTGAACCAACCTTATTACCCTCCCCCCCTCCCCCTTGCTTCCCCCTTACGCATTGATCCCCTGAACTTACACAAGCAACCCTTAACCCACATAGTTATGAGTATCCTTACATCCCCCCTTCCGCGTCTCCCCTTACGCCTTCACCCACCCACCCACCCCCTCTCTCTGTCGCTAGCCCCCCTCTCCCGCCTCCCTTGTGAAGCCATTCCCACACTCCCCTCTCCACTGTCGTTCCACCTTCTCCCCCTTCCCTTTCTGTAGCCCTGTTAACCGATGCATTTGATATAACTCCCCCAAGCGATTAGCATAACTTTCCAAGGATGGCAGCTCACTATTTTATTTATTTATTTGTAGTTCTTCTATACCGCACTCTTTTTCATCAGCGCGGTTTACATTAAACAGGAATACTCATTTCAATCAACAGACTGTGGTGAGTTTACATATAACAGGAAATATACAACTGGGGTTATAACTTGGGGAAACTATGTACATATTTGTAGCATGTAAAGAACCTATATACACTATCCTTCCAGTGTCGTGCAATTTCGCACCTTGCTGCAAGTATATACTGCCCCACAATGCTCCAAGATCCTTCTCTCTCAGCCGTTTGTTTTAATAAGAGACATGACTCTGGTGTCAGGGCTAGACTGGACCCTGTGATTTCCCCCATAATATCCCCAATTTTCCCCCAATACATTTGTACCATCGGACATGCCCACCACATATGCAACCATGTTCCTTTTCCTCCACACCGTCTCCAACATTCATCCGTCCTCACAACCCCCGCTTTGTACAAACGCTCTGGTGTCAAGTGCCATCTGGACAGCACCTTCCACCCATTCTCTCGCAAAAGTGGCAATAGATGCTCCCGCTATGTCTTGCGCAACCCGCTCCCATTCCTCGATTCGCCATACCACCCCAAGATCCCTTTCCCATGCGTTCATATAACTTAGCTTCTCTTCCCCTCTCTCCATTAGCCCTGTATAAATCCGGGAGATAACCCCCTTTCGCCCCATCGAGCCTAAACAACTGCTTTCAAACCATCCCGGTTCTTTTAAAATATCCTGCCAGTGCTTGCTCTGCCTAACATGGGATTCGAGTACAGCGCTTTGATCCAGTCCACAAATCCTTTCCCAAACCCCATAAACTCCAATACGGAAACTAGAAATTTCCACGACACCTGATTGAATGCCTTTTCAGCATCCAACGAGAGTAGCACCATCTGGTCCTTTGATCACTTCGCTGTCCAGATCACGTTCAATATCTTCCGGATGTTGTCCGACACCTGCCTCCCTGGTATAAAGCCTGCCTGATCTTCATGTACTATCCTCCCCAAGATCCGATTAAGCCTCCACGTTAGTACTTTGGCCAACAACTTTGCATCCAGATTTATAAGCGAAACAGGTCTATAAGATGCACACTCCTGCTGATCCTTCCACTTTTTATGAATTGTTACCCCTGCCCACCCCATCGTCTCCACTAATCGTTCACCCTCTTTCGGTAAGTTGAACAAGCCTACCAGAGGTTGCACCAGCACTCGTCTGAATTTTTTATAAAAGCTAGCTGTAAGCCCGTCCAGCCCTGGGGCCTTCCCTTATTTCAAGCCCCTAATAGCCACCTCCACTTCCTCAGCCTGTATTTCTCTCTATCTAGTGCTTCTCTCTCCCCATCCTCCAGGTGTGTGAGGCCTGCTGTCTCCAAGTAATCTCTTATCTCATTATCTGGCCTTTCCGGTTTTGCCTCATACAACCCTCGACAGTAATCCACAAACGACTCTCTAATCCTTTGTTCGTACCTTTCTACCCCTCCCGGGATCCTGATTTGCATAATCAGTGTCTTGTTCCTCCGCTGCTTCAATCTCCGCGCCATATATTTTCCCGCTCTAATACCGCCTTCAAAAAATTCATGCCTTAACAATTTTAGCCGATATTGAATCTTTTCTGCTTCCATCGCATTTAATTTGGCCCTCATCTCCAACACCTCCCCCCTATGCCCCCAGCTCAGATCCTTCGCATCTGCCTCTTCTAGCCTAATCAGCAACTGCCGCAGTTGAATTTCTTTCCCCTCCCTTTCCCTCTTTATGCATGCACCCCACTTAAGCAGTATACCACGCACCACCGCCTTAAACGCATCCCATACCACCCCCGCTTTAACCTCTCCATTATCATTGTGCCGGAAATACTCTGGAAACCTCTCCTCCAGCTCCTGCACTACTCTGGTATCTCCCAGCAGGGCTTCATTTAATTTCCAATATTTTACCCCCCCTATTCTCTTCCCTACTTTCCAATCGCACATTTACTGGTGCGTGATCGGACCAAGTGATCGGCTCTATCTCCCCCATCCCCGAATCCTCCCTGCTATCTCTTTCCCTACCCAAATAGTATCTATCCTAGAGTATGTCCCATGAACTGCTGAGTAGAAGGAGTACTGTCTCCTCCCCGGATTAAGCATTCGCCATGCATCCACCAAATCATTCTCCTGTACAAAAGTTCAATATCTCCTCCTGTCCGCTCTCCTCCCCTCCTCCGTCCCTGTAGAGTCTCTCCCCACATCAAAGGTCATGTTATTTTTTTACAACTATTTTATAAACTGAATAGTAGCAAATCACCTGGACCGGATGCTATACATCCCAAGAGTGTTGAAAGAACTGCAATATGAGATTGCAGACCTGCTATTAGCAATCTCTGAACTTTCATTACAATCATCTGTAATACTGAAGATTGGAGGATCGCCAATGTAACGTCAATTTTTAAAAACGGTTCCAGGGGTGATCTGGGAAATCACAGACCGGTGAGCCTGACATCAGTACTGGGGAAAATGGTAGAAACCATCATAAAGAACAAAATTACACCGCATGTAGATAGTCATGGCCTAATGGGAGACAGCCAACATGGCTTTAGACAAAGATGATCTTGTCTTCCTAATCTGATATGTTTGTTTGAAGGTGTGAATAAACAGGTAGACAAAGGTGAATCGGTTGATATAGTGTATCTGGACTTTCAGAAAGCCTTTGACAAGGTCCCTCATCAGAGACTTTTGGCAAAACTAAAAAGTCATGGGATAGGAGGCAGTGTACTATTGTGGATCGGGAACTGGTTAAAAGATAGAAAGCAGAGGGTAGGGCTAAATAGCCAATTTTCCCAATGGAAAAAGGTGAATAGTGGAGTACCCCAGGGATCTGTACTGGGTCCGCTACTTTTTGACATATTCATAAATGACCTGGAAAAGGGAATAACGAGTGAGGTTATCAAATTTGCAGATGAGACAAAACGGTTTATTTACATTCTCTTATATAATGCGCTATTCTGCATCAGTGCGGTTTACATTGAACAAACTGAAATTACTTTGAACAGGGCATTATAACTTGGAGATAACTATTTTACAGGGAACATGGGCTATGGAGGGTTAAGTGGCTTGCCCAAGACCACAAGGAGCACCAGTGGGACTAAAGTTGTTAAAACCCAAGAGGACTGTGGAAAACTGCAGGAGGATCTGGATAAATTGGAAGACTGGGCATCCAAATGGCAGATGAAATTTAATGTGGACAAGCGCAAAGTTATGCACCTAGGAAAGAACAACCCACACTACGGTTACACGATGCAAGGTTCCACATTGGGAACCACCACCCAGGTAAAAGATTTAGGAGTCATCGTGGATAACATGTTAAAACCCTCTGCCCAGTGTGCAGCGGCGGCCAAGAAAGCAAATAGAATGCTAGGTATCATCAGGAAAGGAATGGAAAATAAAACAAAGGATATTATAGTGACTCTGTATCGTTCTATGGTACGACCACACCTTGAATATTGTGTGCAATTCTGGTCGCTGTATTTTAAAAAGGATATAGCGTTATTAGAAAAGGTACAGAGAAGAGCCACCAAAATGGTAAAGGGGATGGAAGGCTACTCCTATGAAGAGAGGCTACAAAGGTTAGGGCTCTTCAAACTGGAAAAGAGACGGCTGAGGGGAGATATGATAGAGGTCTATAAATTAATGAATGGAGTGGAACGGGTAAACGTAGATCGATTGTTTACGCTATCAGAATATAGAAAGACTAGGGGACATGCAATGAAGCTACAGGGTAAACTATTTAAGACAAATAAGAGAAAATATTTTTTCACTCAACGTGTAATCAAACTCTGGAATTTGTTACTGGAGGATGTAGTAAGAGCTGTTAGTGTAACTGGGTTTAAAAAAGGTTTGGAAAGTTCCTGGAGGAAAGGTCCATAAACCATTATTAAAAAGGGACCCAGGATATCAATGCTTGACCCAATACAAGCATTGTGGAACCTTTGTCTTTTGGGGATACTGCTAGGTACGTATGACCTAGATTGGCCACTGTTGGAAACAGGATACTGGGCTTGATGGACCTTGGTCTGACCCAGTATGGCATATCTTATGTTCTTATTTCTTATTTTATTTTTATTTATTTACATTCTCTTATATACCGCGCTATTCTGCATCAGTGCGGTTTACATTGAACAAACTGAAATTACTTTGAACAGGGCATTATAACTTGGAGATAACTATTTTACAGGGAACATGGGCTATGGAGGGTTAAGTGGCTTGCCCAAGACCACAAGGAGCACCAATGGGACTAAAGTTGTTAAAACCCAAGAGGACTGTGGAAAACTGCAGGAGGATCTGGATAAATTGGAAGACTGGGCATCCAAATGGCAGATGAAATTTAATGTGGACAAGCGCAAAGTTATGCACCTAGGAAAGAACAACCCACACTACAGTTACACGATGCAAGGTTCCACATTGGGAACCACCACCCAGGTAAAAGATTTAGGAGTCATCGTGGATAACATGTTAAAACCCTCTGCCCAGTGTGCAGCGGCGGCCAAGAAAGCAAATAGAATGCTAGGTATCATCAGGAAAGGAATGGAAAATAAAACAAAGGATATTATAATGCATCTGTATCGTTCTATGGTACGACCACACCTTGAATATTGTGTGCAATTCTGGTCACTGTATTTTAAAAAGGATATAGCGTTATTAGAAAAGGTACAGAGAAGAGCCACCAAAATGGTAAAGGGGATGGAAGGCTACTCCTATGAAGAGAGGCTACAAAGGTTAGGGCTCTTCAAACTGGAAAAGAGACGGCTGAGGGGAGATATGATAGAGGTCTATAAATTAATGAATGGAGTGGAACGGGTAAACGTAGATCGATTGTTTACGCTATCAGAATATAGAAAGACTAGGGGACATGCAATGAAGCTACAGGGTAAACTATTTAAGACAAATAAGAGAAAATATTTTTTCACTCAACGTGTAATCAAACTCTGGAATTTGTTACTGGAGGATGTAGTAAGAGCTGTTAGTGTAACTGGGTTTAAAAAAGGTTTGGAAAGTTCCTGGAGGAAAGGTCCATAAACCATTATTAAAAAGGGACCCAGGATATCAATGCTTGACCCAATACAAGCATTGTGGAACCTTTGTCTTTTGGGGATACTGCTAGGAACGTATGACCTAGATTGGCCACTGTTGGAAACAGGATACTGGGCTTGATGGACCTTGGTCTGACCCAGTATGGCATATCTTATGTTCTTATTTCTTATTTTATTTTTATTTATTTACATTCTCTTATATACCGCGCTATTCTGCATCAGTGCGGTTTAAATAGAACAAACTGAAATTACATTAAACAGGGCATTATAACTTGGAGATAGCTATTTTACAGGGAACATGGGTATGGAGGGTTAAGTGGCTTGCCCAAGACCACAAGGAGCACCTGTGGGACTAGAAACCCCAGTCCTTCCGGCTCAAGGTTGCTGTCCTCTAGTGGGATTTGAACCCACGACATTCTGGCCTGAAGTACCTTGCCCCAACCACTAGGCCACTCCTCCACAGATCCTCACACCCTCTCCCATTAAACACATTTTCCTATCCACCTCTTCCCAGAAGCCCTTTTGTGACCCAGTGGGAGCATACACATTCAATACACAAAACCACTCCTCACCAATCTTCATTCGTGCCATTAAATATCTCCTTCCTTTGTCGCAAATTATTGTATGCGGTTCTACTTTAAGTGTCCTGCTTACCAGCAAAGCCACCCCTCCTTTCTTCCGCTCTTTTATATTTGATGCAAACAGCATTTCCGAATAGCCCTTAGGCTTTACCACAGACTCATGTCTCCGTAGCAAGTGTGTCTCCTGCAATAACACCAGTGAAGCTTTCTGTCTATACAATTCCTTATACAATTTTTGTCTCTTCGTGGGTGAATTCAAGCCTTTCACATTCATGGTAACAATTTTCAGTTCACCTATGCCATGTCCCCCCATCGCTGACCTCGCTATCCCTTACTATCCCTCCCCGTCCCCCCTTTCCAGCCCCCCCTTCACTTCCTTCCCCCGCCCAACCCCCCTGCCCCTCCTCAACCCCTCCCCCCCAACCCCGTCCTCCCCAACCCCTACCCTCTTCCTCCCTCCCTGTATGGGAGAAACAACTTCCCCCACCGTGACTGACAATCGGGCCGCGGCCAACTCGTACCATACCAGCCCGCATACCCCCCTCCTTCTCCTCCCCTCAACCTCCCCCTCTAGTCTACCCCCCTCTGCCATCTTGACACTCACCTTAACCTCCCTCTCCCTCCCCCTTGCCTGCCTCCCAACCTCAACCAGTCAATAGCTCTGCCCTCACCTTCTCCCTCTCATCCTTCCCCTTAGTCCCTCTCCCATCCCCACCCCTCTACCCCCGCACATAAAATGCATATCAAGAACCCTAGTTCATAGAGTCCACCACTTCATCCAGCATCCTGTTCCTCCGCTCGCCCAACTGGGCTCTGCTCATTCTTGCTAGCCGTCTGCCCTCCGCTGGTACTCGCTGCCATCTCGCATATTCTCTCCTCAAACTCGCCACTGTAGCACTCATGGGCCTGCTCTGGTGCTTCCCCCCCTCCGGGAGGTTTGTAAGTCCCCACTCCTTCAGTGCTCTCCAGGCCTCCTCACACGATTCCACTCGTCTCGACTTCCCCTTACAGGATATCAGCAGCCCAAATGGAAACAGCCACTTATATCTCATGTCCTCTCTCTGCAGGAAGGCCGTCACCTCCCTGAGGTTCCGTCTGCGCTGGAGCGTGTCCATTGAGAGATCTTGAAATACTTCTAACTTGTGCTCTTCCTAAGTGAACTGTCGCGCCATTCTGGCCGCCCTCAGTAGCTTTTCTTTTGTTTTAAACGATCGTAAGCATATCACTATGTCACGTGACTGGTTTACTCTTACTGGACCCAGACCTCTATGAGCCCGCTCCATTAGCAATTCCTCTTCCTCCACCCCTTCTGTAGGGAATGCCGATAAGAGTAGAGCGTGAAAAAATTTTGTCGACACCTCCTCACTATTTTTGTATTTGGCTACTTCGGGCAGGCTGCGTATTCGCACATTACAGCGTCTTGAATGGTCTTCCATATCTCCTCGAATGCTGCAGGTCCAAAATAATACCGAGAGGCCTGAGGATGTATAAGGCACCTGGACTTTACCAAGATGAAACTGGCTTTGTCAAATGTTGGAATGCGATTTTAAACAAATGCTCATTAGATTTGATGATCTTATTGATCAGCACAGCAAACAAAAAGTCAGAAATATATAAAGCAGAGATAGATGAGAAACTTATATCATTAAAGAATAAGGATACGAATTTTGATGGTGATTATAAAGAATATGAAAGGAATAATTTAGATTTTAAAAAGGAAATAAAGAGTAACAAAATGAATAAATTTAAAAGGGATGAAGATGATTACCTCTATGGATACGTGTATCCATGGTGTAAGAAGGTAGAGGGGGATCGATTATATTTTAAGAAAAGATCTACCTTCTTTGATAAAAAAGATTATGAGACTGATGGTGAAGCACCGTTAGAAAAGAAAAAGCGTTCAAGGAGTGAATCGGTGTAATCAGTGGATGCTTCAGCATCTTTGTTTTCAAATTCTAAAAAAACGGCTGATAAGCAAAATGGTCAGGATAAGGGACAAGGCAAACGTTTTTTAGACATGGATTCTCTCTGGAAAGGGGAAGGGCGGGGATCAGTTCGGAAATACCCTCAGGACAACCAATGGGCACACGATCAAAATCCCAAGAAATATCAACAAAATCCACACAGAGGTCGTGGACGCGGTCGGGGTCGAGGATGGAGTCGAAGGGGTTCCGAGAGGTCCACGGAAAGGCCTTATCAAGGATAAGTGAAAGCACTAATGTGATTAACCTTTCTAAATATTCCTTATCGCCTGGTGAACTCTCTCTTTTAAATAAGGGTCTGACATTTGTACCTGTAAAAAAATACGATCATTTCAAAACTTATATAGATTTATATAAGTTTTTTCGGAAAATTAGGATAAAAACCTTTTTTGCCACAAGTGACCCCTCAGATAGGGATCCCTCAGTTATTAAACATAAGTCTAAATGGATTCCGCCTCCAAGTTCTGACCCTGTGATACAAGCGTTTGAAACGATAGTGATGAAAGAGGTGGACCAGATTAATATGAGTAAAAAATCTTCATATGATAATCTTACAGTAGAGGAGAGGCAGGCATTGCGAGCGCTGCAAAATAATTCAGACATTATTATAAAACCAGCAGATAAGGGTGGTGCCATTGTTATTTTGGATAAAGATCAATACCTTAATGAAATTTATCGGCAGTTAAAGGACACCACATTTTATACAAGGTTAGATGATGATCCAACTACTCGACTTAAAAGTTCTATTGACAATTTAATTTGGATTGCGTATGAACTTGGACATCTTACCGCACAAGAAAAAACTTTTCTTACAGTAGAGTATCCTGTTATACCGACTATCTATATCAATCCCAAAATACATAAATCGTTAGAACAACCTCCTGGACGTCCGATAATATCAGCTATCGGATCTCTAATGGAACCAATCTCGAAGCCGATTGATATATTTTAAAGACCCTATGTGGTTAAAATGTGGTCATACTTCGGGATTCGACACAAGTCATTCATATATTGTCTTCACTACAGGAATTTAATCCTGATTGGCTGCTCGTCATGCTTGATATTGAATCATTATATACTAACATTCTGCAGAAAGAAGCAATAAATTTAGTTGAAAGATATTTATGTAATAGGCAGGAATGGAAGCGTATTCCCACAGCATTCCTTTTGGATTTAGCCTGCCATGCTCTTTGTGAAAATTATTTTTGTTTTCAAGGTTTATTTTACCAACAGATAAAAGGGGTGGCCATGGGGTCCTCAATGGCCCCTGACATCGCTAATTTATATGTTTTTAACTTTGAGGAGTTGTTTATTAAGGATAACCCATTTAAGAAACATATGAAGTTATGGATTAGATATATAGACGATGTTCTTATGCTGTGGGAAGGGTCAGTACCCCTGTTGGAAGAGTTTATGCCTGGATCAATTCCTGTGATGACAATTTACAGTTTCAATTGACTGATGACAAGAAGATTCCATATTTAGACTTACTTATCATTAAGACTGATAGAGAGTTCGTCACTACACTTTACAAAAAACCGACAGATCGCAATCGGTTACTTCATTATCATAGTTTTCATAACTTATCCCTGAAACATAATTTGCCAGTTGGGCAATTTTTAAGAATCCGTAGGATCTGTACTTCAGATCAGGAGTTTAAGGAGCAAGCAATCTTAACGAAGGATAGATTCAAGGCGAGACATTATCCATACACACCTGTACAGAGGGCATATCACAGAGCAGCCCAATGTGCCCGTCAAGAATTGTTACATCAGCAGAAGAAAAATAGTGATGTAGGTATAGTGTGTCCATTGCTTTATTCGTATCATTCACGTCGTATTGCTAAGATAATAAGAAAACACTGGTATTTAATCCAAGCAATTCCAACTTTTCGGGATTTAAAAATCACAATTGCACACAAACGCAATGTGAACTTGAAGAACATGCTGGTCCCGTCAGCATTTACGGAGAGAGCCTTTTTGTCCAAACAAAAAGGTCATTTACAGTGTGGTAAATGTTCCGTTTGTACTCATGTTCTTGTAGTTAAGAAGCAATATGTTCATCCTATAAATGGATATGTTTTCCATTTAGATGATTTTTCCAATTGCTCCACAAGTTATGTTATTTATGTAGTCCAATGTCCATGTAAAAAAATATATGTAGGTAAAACCACCTGTCTGGTTCGTAGTCGGATTATTGAGCATCGGAGTTGTATTAGAAGGGGCGCAGTAGACAAAACCTTGGTGAGCCATTGGCAGGAGTGTTCTCATGGAGTGGCCTAGTGGTTGGGGCAAGGTACTTCTGGCCGGAAGGTCGGGGGTTCAAATCCCACTAGAGGACAGCAACCTTGGGCCGGAAGGACTGGGGTTTCTAGTCCCACAGGTGCTCCTTGTGGTCTTGGGCAAGCCACTTAACCCTCCATAGCCCATGTTCCCTGTAAAATAGTTATCTCCAAGTTATAATGCCCTGTTCAATGTAATTTCAGTTTGTTCAATGTAAACTGCACTGATGCAGAATAGCGAGGTATATAAGAGAATGTAAATAAATAAATAAATAAAATTTCAGATCTGAAGTTTTTTGTCATCAAGAAGATCAAAATTAATTGGAGAGGAGGGGACGTTGAAAGAACTATTCGTAGGTTGGAGGAACGGTATATTTTTCAACTTGGTAGCTTATCTCCCAATGGTTTGAATATGGAGAGAGATTTGTCTGTGTTTCTGTAAGGCGCTCCCTTCTTTACCCCACTGTAGTACCCTTTGTGGTTTATACAATACATACTTATGTTATGGAGAGGTTTTACTTTCATCTCATTTTCAATTGTAAAGTAATTCGTTATTATATAAAGACTATATCACCATATGTAATATGATGTGATGTTTAGGAGTTTTTAGCCTATAGTTATTAATTATTAACCTTTTTGATATCTTTTAAATATATCATTTTTTAGGTGCAGGGAGGTATATGGATTTTAGATAGTGTGAGACTAAGCCGGTCTTAGGCGGTTGCCTAGACCTGGGTATAGCCTGAAGTTGTGGAATAAAGACTCTGTAGTCGTGTCCAGAGTGAAAATTAAGGTTAGGTTTTATTCCCTTTCCCTTGAGGATGTCTTCAAACAAGGACAACATAAATTGAACGGTTGCTTCACCGGTGTAAAGGATTCTTACAAACAATAATTATGCTTCTTCTTCAGCAAAGAGAGTCCATCACATTCCATATGTGCAAAAACACAATTCCTTTCCTGCTCCCTTTTAACACAGAGATTCTATGTCATCTGCTACACACAAAGCACATTCCATGGGCTCGGGGATGTTTTCTGGGATAGAGCTTTCCCACTGCATAAGGTCGGGACCTTGTCCTGTATATGGGCACTGAGTACTTGTGAAACTGCTCTCAGAGCTTTGCCCTCGGGAGACCTCAGCTTCTGATAGTTGGAGCTGCTTTAGGGTGTCAAAGCTAGCAGGAGCTATGCTGGGGATTTCCTCCCACGTCCTATGCCAATAGGGATTCTCTAGCTTGCTGTAAGCCCGGCTTCTCCTATAAGGACCCACTTCTTTCCCTTTACAAAAGACAGGGTACTTATCTCTTTTCGGGGAGAAGATGGTTTCCAGCCCTTCTTCTTCCAGCCAAGGTTTTCTCTCTGACTGGCTCCCTGCTTTTCTCTGTGAGCATCGGTTGCTGTGCCTGACTGAGCAGCACTCACTTCCTGTCCTCAGTGAGCTTCCCTGTACATGACCTTTGCTCTCTGTTGGCTTGGCTGCTTGCCTCGGTACGAGGACCCCTCTGGCTGGGAAGACTTTGCCACTGTCTTTCCTAGCTCTCTCGAGTATTTCAGCCTGCCTTTCTTCTGCCCTGATTCTCCAAGGCAACGTGTCTTTCTGAAACTGCTCTGGAGTGCTTGTCTCCCCTTCTCTCTGAGACTGACTTCTCAATCTCCTGGACTGCTTTTCCTCGAGCTCAAACTCCAGCTCTGGCTGCAGCCCTGAATGCTGAACTCCAGCCTTTTCCTCCAGATGCTTGAACTCCCTGAGCCTGAGCTCCTCGGGCCTGAGCTCTCTAGGCCTGAGTTCCCCATGTGATTTCCCACCTGGTTTTATCTCT
The DNA here is from genome assembly GCA_033557465.1 of Ichthyophis bannanicus. Classification (NCBI taxonomy): domain Eukaryota; kingdom Metazoa; phylum Chordata; class Amphibia; order Gymnophiona; family Ichthyophiidae; genus Ichthyophis; species Ichthyophis bannanicus. Next base: position 1,308,791,646 of record CM066033.1, read on the forward strand.
CTGCTCATCAGACGTAGAACGTGACTCTAGCTCCAGGTGAGCCTGATTGGGACCCTGAATTCTTACTGCGTCACTAAGGCCATGAGGAAAGTTTGTTTCTCTTTTCCCTGCCTTTCTGCATTGTGTATGCTGCAACTGTACGTGTGGCTGTAAGGTAAGCTCTTCTTTTATATTACTCTTTAATATCTCAGGGTCTGTGCTGTCTACCTCATGACAATAGACACTGGGTTTAATCTTTTGCATAGGATGCGTTTCGTTTGGATATACTCTTCAGATGATGAAGCAGGGGTATGTCCCCTGTTTGTTCTTTTAATTTATTGTAAAATCTTATTTCGTTCTTTTTAATTGGTTGATATATTTTTTATATAGTATTTAATTTGTTTGTGTAACTGCTGATGAATAGTCTTTTTACTCTGCAAAGCTTGTTTAAAAGCGGGCAGTGGTTCACAGCATGGGATGGTTTAGGAGGTCTATGTTTGTGAGTTCTATAGAGTTTTGTTTAAGTCATTTGAAATTGACGAATGATGGTTCAATGAGAATATATCGCTTTAGAAATATGGAGTACTTTATTTTTAGTTTTAAGATGAAATAATCGCGTTGCCCTGTCCGACGTCATCACATTTGCATATCGCAGGAAAGCACAGTTACTTACCTGTAACAGGTGATCTCTGGGAACAGCAGGAATTAGTCTTCACATATGGGTACGTCGGTACCGACGGAGCCTGCACGGGAATGCTCCCCAGCATCCAATCAGAAAGCTTTTGGGAGCATCCCTCGCGCCTGCGCGCTGACTTCCCGCCTTTCCCACTGCCTCTCCTCAGTTGAGTTTCATAGCTGAGACAGAAGAAGAGAAAGAGGGAAGGAGATAGATAGATACAACTCCTAGGGGAGGTGGGTGGGTTGTGAAGACTAATTCCTGCTGTTCCCAGAGATCACCTGTTACAGGTAAGTAACTGTGCTATCTCCAGGAACAAGCAGGAATGAGTCTTCACATATGGGGACTCCCTAGCTGTGGGTGCCAGGGGAGATCCCATAAAATGCGTATCCCTGGAACAGGATGGCATTTCCCAAACCTGGATCCCCGGCATCCCCTGAGGGAGGGGGGTAGGAGTTGAATAGAGAAGAGCTGCAGAGGAACAGCGAATCTAAAGACTGCAGAGAAAAAGAGTCTTTAGAATGTATGTCAAGTATCATTAAAATATTTAATGAACTAGAACAATATAGAGCTTACCTACTGGAATGTAGGAAGTAGAACTGTGATGGAGTGTACTGTACATGCAGTAGCGGAATCCTCAAGATAACTTCACAGCAGTGAGGATGAAGTTACAAATCTGGAATGGGCAGGTGACCCAGGTGTCAACTGGGGTAGGAGAAGAACGGCAGGTCTTCAATGGAAAGCTTTATGGGAAAAAGCTGAAAACTCTTTTAGGTACAGAGTTATTAACATTGAAGACTAAAAGAAGAAGACTGACCGATCTGAAGAATTAGCCCATTCCTGAAGGGAAGAGGGGGTATGGAAAAAAGCCCCTATTCCCAAGGAGAACAGAAATGTACTCAGAAATACCGAAGATGTACATTGTCTTTCCTAGCTGGTAAGAGATAGGAAGACATTGAAGTTTGATACTTCATAGACAGGGAGATCTATAACAAAAATAGAAGCTGTTAACATCACAGCAATAATTGTGTGTTTAAGCGCTCCCACTTACTGAGCCGTATGGGAATAGGCGAGTGGACTGTCTGGACCCCTTAAGAAGGGAAAAGCTTTATAGCACAGACAGTTAGGGAGATAGCAGGTAATACTTAGCGTCCTATGGACATCTCCCATTGGGCACATATATATATATATGGAGAGACATACATATCGATATATATGTGCATGATGTCTAGATATGGGTGATAAATATATATATATATAGATGGGCATGACTTATGCCCACACAGACTACAGAAATATGTATGTATAGGACATATACATACATGAATATAAGTCTGAGGATACATGCCTGCAACTGAGCCCCACAAAAACATTCACATGGGGAATGTGATGGGAAAAGATTCATCTAATAATGAGGGGGTAAAAACCACCTGAAGATATATAAAGAATCTATTTCTGCGGTGCAGGAATGTAGTTCAGTGGAATAACCAGTATGGTTGCGTGAAAAAACAGAGGATAATAGCAGTCTGGCAAGAGCACGTCAGGAGTACTTTAGGACTCTGACATGTCCAAAGGACAAAAAAAACCCGCATAGACTAAGACACCAGGATGACCCAGCCAAGGGACACAGGGGTATCATGTACACTAAAAGAGTATGCGTTGTCCAAGTGGAGCAGAAAAGCATAATGCCAAGCTGTAAGGAAAAAAGGGGTAGATTCCTGCAAGATTGGGAACTCCTTGGACATTCACGCCATGGAATGATTATATAAGCTTTTTCTACTATATGGAAAAAACCCTCAGAGACAAAGTTCAATGCTCTGTAGCAAGGGCCCATAGTAGAAAGCTTCTCTGAAGATTGCAGAGAGCATTGTGCAGGAGAATTATAAGATAAAACTGACAGAAGTCAGGTGTGTTGCCACATCCTAGGAAAGGATATGGCTAGAAAAAGATAACCTGCAGTAAGTAGTATTATGCAAGATAGTTGAAAGTAGCTTGCAATGAGCATTAAAGTAATCACTGGAACTCCTGCATACACAGCAACTGAACAAAACAGCAGAGGGGATTCTCCTGTATAAAAACAGAGAGAAAAGAGACAAAGGGAGCGGAGATATTTCCGTCCCTGTCTGATGAGTTGTTCAGAGCATGCATTGAAGGATAACAAAAAGCCTACACTGGAAAGAAAGAGAAGTGTTTCAGTATGGTACCAACTCAAGCAGGGGAAACCCTGGAAGAGAGGGGGTTGGAAAGTGACTTACGATATGGTAAGTCAGCTGAAGGAAAAGATGTCCATGTGGGGACAGAAACTATCATGGGATAGTTGTAACCTCCCTTTGTAGTAGTAAGAAGGGGAGAATTCTGTAACCCATGGACAAAAGTATCCTAACAGCTTAGCATACTGAAAAAGAAAAAAACCAGTGTAGAGTTTGAAGAATAAACTTCTGCTAAGAAGAAGTTAACTGTAGATTGCAACATACAGGAACCTATGGTTGCTGGTTATGATTAGACTGGTTAGAGTCTGGAGACTTCAGACTAGGATGAGATGTCCCTTGCTTGGGTACATCTGGAGGATGGGCAGGAGAAGGGTGAAACCTTCTTTTCTTAGGGGGAGAAGGTTTGGTAGGACATTTCCTACGTCCTGGGGAAAAAGAAGGCTTAGGATGGTTTCCAGAACCAGGGAAGTCAGTGGAGCAATGAGCAACCTGACGTAAAGCCTCTTTATTAAAGAGATTTTCTCCAGTACAAGGAGAGTTACCCAGTGTATGTTGTGCCCATCTGCTCAACTCTGAAGCTTGCAGCCAGGCTGTACGACGTGCTCCAATGGCAATAGCAGAGGCTCTGCTAACAGACTCAAAAGAGTCTAGAGAAGCACGAGAAAGAAACCAAGAGATATTCCTGCTATGATTAAGAAGCAAGGAATAGTCAGTGGCCTTAGGCTCTGACAAAAAAGGGGACAAAAGAGATAATTTCTCTGTGACCTCCTGAAGTGTCAGACTCATAAAAAATATATGAAATAATTCTTGAAGCCAGCATAGAAGTTTGGAAGGTTTGACGTCCAAAGGCATCAAGTGCTTTAGATGCACGACCTGGCGGATAAGAAGAATGCTTCTTCCTGTTTCTTACCTTCCTCATTGCTGATTCCACTACAAGGGAATGATGTGAAAGTTGTTTTTTCTGAAAGCCCGGAGAGGGAGGCACCTGATACAGAACATCCATGGCTGTAGAAGGCAAAGGAACCCTTAAAGGTGATTCCCAAATCCTCAGAAGAAGGTCCTGCAAAGAATGATGTAAAGGAAGCATTATATTTTCCTTTTCTGCAGGATCTTGGTTAAGAGTAGAGCCAGGAATAGGAATGGCAAGAAAGGTTGCCATGTCAAGGAGAAATTTCTGAAAAGAAGGATCTCCAATAGGAACTATTCCTGGGTAGGCTGAGGTTGAAGAAGCAGCTTGAGCACCAGAAGATATACTGGACTGGTGCAGAAAAAGAATCCCGCTAGATGGAGAACGATACTGACAGTTCTGATTCGAGGCAGTTAGTACTGCATCATCGGTTCCCGGTATCGATTCCAAGCTAGGCATAGAAAGGATCGATGGCACCGATGGAACTGCAGGAATCGACATCGATACCGATAGCGGTATCGGACACGGTAATGCCATCGAAGCAGGTATCGGAGGCTGCTGAAGCGGTACCGAGGTAACCCGAGAGGCTTGGTAAATATCCTCGGTACTGCATAATCGGGAACGATATGGGTCGGTTCCCAAACGCGTCGGTACCAAGTCATCTAGACTGGATAGCGATTCCAGACTGGGCATCGAGGGGAGCAGGTCTATCGATGCATGCCTAGAAGGTACCGACATCGGTGGTGGTATCGGCAATGCCGATACAGGAAAGTCAATCAGAGTGTTATCGATCGGTACCGAAGGTACCGAGGATGTCTGATGACAATTCCTGGTGAAGAGTGGAACACTCGACACCGATGCCAATGCCGGGGTATCGGTACCGCTCGAAGCCGGTACCAACCCCGAGCATGGCGGAGATACAGGAAAGCCAATCTGGGTCGCATCGATCGGCCCCGAAGGTACCGAGGACACCAGATGACGATCCCTGGTGAAGAGTGCAGCACTCGACACCGGTGCCGGGTTATCGGTACCGCTCGAAGCGGATACCACCCCCTGGCACGGCTCAGGTATGTTCTGTGAGGGGTGAGCCCCAGGAACAACCTGAAACCCCGTGAATGCTTTGGAGCCCGAAGACTCCCGCCGGGGTTTTATTGCCAATGGGATCTTGAGGGCAAGGCCGGAGCCGTCATCATGCTGTGCATGAGACTTACTCTTCAAGAATTGGCTAGTCTTAACAGACTGTTTGTGGGTTACCTGATCCTGGAGAGAAGAAAAAACCGGTGTCCTCACCTCAGGAGGAAAAACGGCATTGAGGGAAACTCGAAAAAGGGAAGGTCTTCTCCCAATAGTACAGCCTGATGGGTTCAGGGGAAAAAGGGTCAGGACCCAAACAGGTTAGACACCAAGCCTTGGAGTCTAAAAAGAAAACTATGTTTCCACAATGATGGCACTTCTTAGGAGAAGAAGGCTCCATGTTGGAGAGGCCTGGTAGGCCCAAAAAGTTAAGACAAAAAACTGAGGAGAAAAAATGTTTCTAAGTTTAGAAAAGAAAAGAATAAAGCACCGGCGGTACCAGTATCGGCGGGAAGAACAGCCGCGACCACAAGAAAACAAGAAATAAGAATTTTAAAGAGAAAAGTTTCTGCAGTGAAAGGAGGACGTCCTGTCGGCTCCGCGGAAAAACGAAAACTGAGGAGAGGCAGTGGGAAAGGCGGGAAGTCAGCGCACAGGCGCGAGGGATGCTCCCAAAAGCTTTCTGATTGGATGCTGGGGAGCATTCCCGTGCAGGCTCCGTCGGTACCGACGTACCCATATGTGAAGACTCATTCCTGCTTGTTCCTGGAGATAACTCTGTTCATCTACCGCGCAGACGCTGGCGTTTGTAACTTTTGCTATTTTAAAGTCAGCAGGGTTTGCGCGACGTTAACAGTATACCAGTGGCTTTAATATGTGAGTTTTTTCATTTCAGATATATTTACAATATGGGGTACGAGGGTAATTGTAGATTTGAAGTCTGGTGTTTTTAAGGCTGCTGAGAAGTTAAGTTTTCTTTTCTTTCCCCCTCCTATTTTTGGTCGCATTTAAGTCTGCTTTTTATACACGGAGGTAAAATAACAGCAGGTATTGAATGAAATTTTACAAATATCTTATTAAGATTACAAGGATATTTGTATATTTATATACCCTTGGCAATGGATTTACCAGCGGCTGCATATAGTTATCCTCGTTTTAAATGAATTACAGCACATAGATAACTGTAGTTCTTTATGCGATTTATATTATGGTCTTTGAGAAATCAAAAGTGTTAATGCAGCCATGCCTTTCCTCCTTCTCATTTTTTAGTTTTTTGTCGCATCCAAGGCTGCCCCTTGCAAATGGAGACATTATAGAGAATCGGAGTAATTACAGGTACAGATTGATAATTTATGAATACTATTCACCAGGATGGTCAAGCATCTTTAGATTCCATGATTCTGTTGCTCCGTTCACATTTTTTGATTTGTTTTGATTTTGTTTTTTAAGTAGTATGTCACTGATGGTTTTTTTGAGAAAACATGGATACACTTATTATAGTGGTGTCTTCGTCTCAGGTAGTGAATGTGTTTCTCTTCATCCCTTTGTAGTTTATCAATTGAAACATTGTAAGAGCGGTATACCATAAAATCCGTTCCCTTAGACACCTACGATCCCTGCTAGAGCCGGATGATTTCAGAACCATCTATCAGGCCCTAATCATACCACATTTTGATTATGCGAACTCAATCTTACAAGGGCTCCCTCAAGCCACCTTGCAGCCACAGCAACTGGCAATGAACGCCTCAGCAAGAGTCCTACACGGAGCATCCAGGAAAGACCATGTCTCACCCATCCTAAAACAACTCCATTGGCTTCCGATACGAAGTAGACTCACTTACAAGTCATTACTACTTACATTCAAGGCCATCAAAGGGCTCTCATCTGCGTCACTAACGGATCTGATCCAGATGACACCTCAAAATAGGGACAGACGGTAAGTAACACTCAACACACTTGTAGTCCCAAAATCAATAACACAATGCACCAAAGCAACAGCAGACAGGGGCTTCAAGTTCTGTGCACCAAGGTGCTGGAACAGCCTCCCTCAAGACATCCGAGCAATCCCGGATCTATTGCAGTTCAGAAAAGCCTTGAAACACCACCTCTTCCTCTTGAATTACCCAGTAACCAATGCAGATATTTCAACCACCTCACAGACCTCCCAAAACCCCTAAGGCTGAAACCAAGAAGAGTTCATGATTATGTTATAATTTGTAAATAGTTACCCCTGTTATCCAAGTTATTTTTGCCTGTTCAACTGTAAACACAAAGTACCATCGGAAATGTGTAAATTCTTTGTTCATTGTAAACCGCGCTGATGCTGAATAGTGCGGTATAGAAGAGACTATAAATAAATAAATAAAATCCCGATGGTGGGTAGTACACCATAGTGGGTTGAACAAGTTTAAAAAGGTATGTTTTATGAGTTAGTAGTTTCTTATTATTATTTATGTATTTATTTTTTATCTTTAGGTGATTATTTGAATATGAAGCTGTTTTTATTCATGGCTTGTTTCCTGTTTATAGCTGCTTATGTTCTTTTATGTGCATTTTAGCTTTATCCTCATTCATGTTCTATTTATGGTATGTTTATATATAGTTGTCATCATCTGCTGTTTGCTGTGCTGGTCTTGTCAATTCATGTATGAGTAATTTTATATAGTTAATATAATTTTATAGGATGTTATTAATATAATTTAAATATTCATTTACATTCTGTGATATATGCATGTCTTTTACATTCTTAGTTATGTTAATATCTTTATTGTGTATATATCTGTAGTAAATTTTATTGTTTTTATCATTTATGTAGTCTGCCCCTGAAGAAGGCAACGAAACATGGCCTGTGTTGGGCCATAGGCTTTTTATTTATCAATAAAGAACAATCCTTCCTTTGCTATCCACGGATTGACTGGGCTTGTATCTAGCACGTGGTTCTGTGCTTTTTTGTTGGTACCGGTCTTACAAGTCCTCCAACTTCCTCTGCTGCTCTTCTTGTACTCTCCGCACATCCTCCCAGCCCTTCTGTAATTCCTCTAGCGCCGTTTCTTGCCGCTCAAGCTGGTTCTCTGTCTCTGCCACTCGTGTCCCCAATTCCTCGATGTCTTGTCTCAAAGCTTGTATGGATTCTTTTAACTCATTTTTAACTCCATTGATCTCCTTCTTGATATCCTCCTTCATCTCCGACAGCCACGTCTTGAGCCACTTCACCATCACTGGACTGGCGTCCCGCTCTGCCCCTTCCTCTTGCTCCTCCGGGCGTTCCATCCCTGCTCTTCCCGCTTGTTCGTCTTCCTTCCCTCTTCGTGGGGTGGCGTATGGGGATTTAAACTCTGCCAATTTTTTATTTGCGGCCAAACCCCCTTTGTTCTTCTCCATATGTTCTATGCCGCCCTTTGGGATGGGCCCTTCCCTTTTCTGCTCTTCTTAACTCCTCTGAGCCTTCAATTTGGACCCCCTCAGCTCTTGGTCTGGTTTTCCTGCACTTCTCTGCAGAGAGCAGGGGTTTATTGCAGTCATCAGTGATAGTCCGGGGCACTTCCTGCTCTCCTCACGTTCACCGGTTCCACACCATGCCACAGTAGGTTTTAGGGCCTGGCTAGCCCTCTCCACTGTCTCCAGCGGGTGTTGTGGAGTCCACCACGTCTTGCCCCGTACTGCAGCTGTCCCCCGCCGTTATCAATCTTCACCGCCGCTCCTCCACTCCCGAGCTGGGCCTTCCCCTTGTTCACCTTCTGTTTCCTTCCCCGCGTCGGGTTCTCCCGGTGCGGCAGGCTCTCACCAGGCTCCCAGCTGCTCAACTTGTACCTGTGCACTCTCCGGTATCCCCACAGGCTCTCTTATGCGGCCTTCAGCAAGCTTTGTCACCAGTGCCCTCTCAGCGCTCCCTGCTATCCGGTGGCGGCCGTCCCTCCCGTCTCGTCCTGGCCTGCTTCTTTCTTCCGCCTCTTTTTGTAGTAGAGCGCATGGTCCGCTGGCTCAGCAGTACTCCGCTACTTGCTGCTGTCCCCCGCTTTCCCACCAACGCTCCGTTCTGCCGCTGGCTCTCCTGGGGGTCTCCCTCAATCACCTTCTGCCACTTACTCCGCTCCTTTCACATTTTGGGGTATTTTTCCCCCCTGATGTAGGGCGAAGGCGGTGGAGCCAAGAGTTACACCACCATTCTCTCCGATGACGTCACCGGAAGTCCGTCCAAACCTTTTTTAAAACCAGCTACATTAACAGCTTTTACTACATCCTCTGGTAACAAATTCCAGAGTTTGATTACACGTTGAGTGAAAAAATATTTTCTCTTAAATAGGTTACCCTGTAGCTTCATTTTATGTCCCCTACTCTTTCTATATTCTGATGATGTAAACAATCAATCTATGTTTATCTGTTCCACTCCATTCATTAATTTATAGACCTCTATCATATCTCCCCTCAGCCATCTCTTTTCCAGGTTGAAGAACCCTAACCTTTTTAGCCTCTCTTCATAGGGCAGCGATGGCGAACCTATGGCACGCGTGCCAGCTGTGGCACGCGAAGGCCTTGCAGCTGGCACGCGTGAAGGTCCGCAGAAAAAGAAAAAGCGGGCTCTGGCTGCTGCCGCGGACGCGGCAGCATGCAGTGTCCCGCGGGGCCCCCTCCGCCCGCTAAGCCCCTCTGCAAGGGCTTTCAGATTCGCGAGGGAGACAGCGTCTCCCTCGCGTCTCTGTTAAGCCCGCAGGGGCTAATGGGAAATTTCCCATCAGCCCCTTTAGACGCGAGGGACTGATGGGAAATTTCCCATTAGCCCCTGCGGGCTTAACAGAGACGCGAGGGAGACGCTCTCCCTCGCGAATCTGAAAGCCCTTGCAGAGGGGCTTAGCGGGCGGAGGGGGCCCCACGGGACATTGCATTCTGCCGCTGCCGCGGCAGAAGCCAGAGCCAGCTGCTTTTTTTTTTTTTTAAATTTGCCATGGGGGGTGGGTTAGGACTGCTAATGGGCTAGGGGGGGGTTAGGACTGCTAATGGGCTAGGGGGGGGTTAGGACTGCTAATGGGCTAGGTGGGGGTAGGACTGCTAAGGGGCTAGGGGGGGTTAGGACTGCTAATGGGGTGGGGGGGTAGGCCTGCTAAGGGGCTGTGGGCTGATGGGGGCGGTCTGGACTGGGGGTGATGGGGGGGTAGGACGGGTAAGGGGCTATGGGGGGGTTAGGACTGCTAATGGGCTAGGAGGGGGGGGTTAGGACTGCTAATGGGCTAGGGGGGGTTAGGACTGCTGATGGGGAGGGGTTAGGACTTGAGGTTGGCTGTTGGGTGGGGTTAGGACTGGAAATGGGCTGATGGGGGGTTAACACTGGAGGTGGTCTGATGGGGTGAGGACTGGTAATGGGCTAGGGGGGGGTTTTGGACTGATAAAGGGGGATGGGGGGCTGGGACAAGAAATCGGCTGATGGGGAGGGGTTAGGACTTGAGGTGGGCTGATGGGGTTAGGACTGGTAATGGACTGTGGGCTGATGGGGGGGGTTAGGACTGGCAATGGGCTATGGGGGGCTGACTGGAAGTGGGCTGATGGGGGGTTAGGACTGGAAGTGGGCTGATGGGGGGTTAGGACTGGTAATGGGTTATAGGGGGGGGGCTTAAACTGAAAATGGGGTGATGGGGGGTTAGGACTGGAAGTGGGTTGATGAGGGGGGGATAGGACTGGTATTGGGTTGGGGGGTTGCTAGGACTGGAAATGGGTTGGGGGGCTGCTAGGACTGGAAATGGGCTGATGCAGGGACTAGAAGGGAATGGATGCTGGGTGAGGCTGGAACTAGAAGGGAGCTGGTGTTGGGGGAGGATTAGAATGGGATGGGGCTGGGAGAGTAAAATGGAGAGGGGAAAAATATTTTGTGTGGGAGGGATAAAAAATCTACAATTGGCCGGGTATTGGGAGAGTAAGTGGGGATTGAGGATGGAGGGGTAAATTTTGAGTAGATGAAATAGGAATGAGGAAAGAGCAAAAGGAGAAAGATTAGTATGTTAAAGCAGATGTAGAGAGAGAATGGAAAAAAAACCCAAGAAGACAGAAGAAAGGACAAATGGACAGCAGATGGAGAGTTAGCAGAAGACACGAAGAAACCAGAAGAAAGTGGCTGGAACAATTGCAACTGAAAAAAAATGCACAAAAGGTAGAAAAATATCTCTTTATTTTGAATTTATTAATTGGAATATGTCAGCTCTGGGAAATGTGCATCATTAATTTTTGCGCTTTGTTTAGTACAAGAGGAAATTAATATATAGTTTTATTTCTACAGTGTTGTTGTATATTCCAAGTTTGGCTTTTGGGGTTCCCAGTTTAATTATTGTCTTCCTGTTTCTAAATTGTGATTCCTTGTTTGGTAATGGTCTGTTCTGCATGTGTAACTGAGCTGAGGTATTCTGTTTATATAATTCCTATTTGACATTGCCACTTGTTCTTTCCCCAGTAGGTCATGTATTGTTGTTCTCTGAGATGTATTGGTTTAATATTTGCAGTGTTGCCTTTTGATAGGTAGAGTATGGTGCTTTGTGAGTCCTGGTAGTGCTGTTAGGATACGGCGGGTTTGCTATGGGTTCTAAATGGGCAGCGTTTGTAGTAGTTCCTAATGTGCCTGGCGGTTGGTACTGGATTATAGTAATGTAGAAACCTTTTAGTCTTTCTTTATCCATATACTCATTAAGAGGCATGTTTACTAAAAGTTAGTGTATGGTAACATTATGCAAATGAAGCACCTTATGCAAATGGAGCTTTAATTGACGTGCTGGCACTTTGAGGAAATTCTTTGGTTTTGTGCGGCAGTTTGGGCACTCGGGCTCAAAAAGGTTAGCCATCACTGTCATAGGGGTATCCTTCCTTCCACCCTTTACCATTTTGGTGGCTCTTCTCTGTACCTTTTCTAATAACGCTATATCCTTTTTAAGTTACGGCAACCAGAATTGCACACAATATTCAAGGTGCGGTCACACCATGGAATGATACAGAGGCATTATAGTATCCTTTGTTTTATTTTCCATTCCTTTCCTTATGATACCTAGCATTCTATTTGATCTCTTGGCCACCACTGCACACTTGGCGGAGGATTTTAACATGTTATCCACAATGACACCTAAATCTTTTTCCTGGGGGGTGGTTCCTAATGTGGAACCTTGCATCGTGTAACCATAGTTTGGGTTGTTCTTTCCTAGATGCATAATTTTGTACTTGTCCACATTACATTTCAACTGACATTTAGATGTCCAGTCTTCCAATTTATCAAGATCCTCTTGCAATTTTCCACAATCCTCATGGGTTTTAACAACTTTAAATAGTTTTGTGTCATTTGCAAATTAGATACCCTCACTCGTCATTCCCATTTTCAGGTCATTTATGAATATGTCAAAAAGCAGCGGACACAGCACAGATCCCTGGGGTATTCCACTATTCACCTTTCTCCATTGGGAAAATTGGCCATTCAGCCCTACCCTCTGCTTTCTATCTTTAAACCTGTTCCTGATCCACAATTGTACAATGCCTCATATCCACTAACTTTTTAGTTTTGCCAAAAGTCTCTGGATGAGGGACCTTGTCAAAGGCTTTCTGAAAGTCCAGATACACTATTATCAACTGACTCACCTTTGTCTACCTTTTTATTCACACCTTCAAAAAAACATAACAGATTAGTAAGACAAGATCTTCCATGTTGGCTTTCTCCCATTCAGCGATGACTATCTACATGTTCAGTAATTTTGTTCTTTATGATGGTTTCTACCTTTTTTCCCGGTACTGACGTCAGGCTCCCCAGTCTGTAGTTTCCCGGATCACCCCTGGAACCTTTTTTAAAAATTGGTGTTATCCTCCAGTCTTCAGGTATTACAGATTATTTTAATGATAGTTCACAGATTACTAATAGCAGGTCTGCAATCTCATATTTCAGTTCTTTCAACATCCTCGGTGTATATGATCCGGTCCAGGTAATTTGCTACTCTTCAGTTTATCAAATAGCTGTAATATATCTTCCTGGTGTATCAATATTTCTTTCAATTCTTCTGCAGTATTACCTTTAGTCATGGGTAACATCCCTACATCTTCCTCAGTAAAGACCGAAACAAAGAATTCATTCAGTCTCTCGGCTATGGCCTTGTCCCCTCTTAGTGCCCCCTTTTACCTCTCTATCATCTAATGGTTCAACTTACTCTCTTCATAGGTTTTTTCCTACGACGTACTTGAAAAAGTCTTTATTTCACGTTTTTGCTTCCACAGCAAGCTTCTTCTCAAATTCTCTCTTTGCCTGCCTTAAGCAATGCCTTGCATCTAACTTGCCAGTGCTTGTGCTGTTTCCAGTTTGTTATATGGCTCTTCCTTCCATTTCATGAAAGATGCTTTTTTGGCAATAGCCTCTCTGACCTCACCTTTAAACCATGCTGGCAGCTTTTTGGATTTCCTTCCTCTTTTCTTAAAGCGTGGAACACAGCTGGTCTGGGCTTCCAAGATAGTATTTTTAAACACCCAAGCTTGATGTAGGTCTTTAACCTTTGCAACGGCTCCTTTTAGTTTCTTTTTTTAAACTATTTTCCTCATTTTATCAAAGTCTCCCTTTCGAAAGTTAAAAGGTAGTACTGTTGATTTCCTTACCATCCCTCCTCCATTAATTAAATCAAACACGATCATGCTATGATCACTACTGCCAAGTGGCCCCAACACCCTTATTTCTTGCACTAAATCTGGTGTTCCACTAAAGACTAGGTCTAAAATGGCTTCCCCTCTGGTCAGTTCGTGAACCAGCTGGTCTAAGCAGCAGCCATTTATTTCATTTAGAAACTTTATCTCCCTAGCATGTCCTGCCGTGACACTGACCCAGCCAATACCAGGGTAATTGAAATCACCCATTATTATTACTGTTCTGTAACTTTTGTTAGCTTCCCTGATTTCTTTGAGCATTTCATCATCCATTTGTTCATTCTGGACAGGCCAGTACACCCCCACTGCCATCACTTTCCCCTTTTTACAAGGAATTTGAATCCATAGAGATTCTATAGAAAATTTTGTTTCCCGCAAAACTTTAATCCTTTGAAAGTCAATGCCCTCTCTAACATAGAGTGCAAACCCTCCACCAATTTGATAAGCTCTACCATTACGATATATTTTGTACCCAGGTTATCACAGTGTCCCACTGGTTGTCCTCCTTCCACCATGTCTCTGAGATACCAATCATATCTAACCTCTCATTTAGTGCTATATATTCTAACTCTCCCATCTTATTTTTAGACTTCTAGCATTTGCATACAAGCATTTTAGAGACTGTATTTTATTCATATTAATCTGGTTATCGGTAGGCAGGGGAAATTTGCAGTCTTTAAGCTCTGTCTGCTCCGTACTCAAGGGCATTTGGGCTACTTTTGTCTTTAGTGGAACCTCTCTGCTGATATGCCCTAACTTCATTTTTTTGGTAGTATCCTTCAAGGATACATTGTTCCGAACCATGCGCTCTTGGGTGACTGTCGGCTCTCCCCTATTATCTAGTTTAAAAGCTGCTTTTATCTCCTTTTTAAAGGTTAATGCCAGCAGTCTGGTTCCATCCCGGTTAAGGTGAAACCCATCCCTTCGGAAGAGCCCCTCCTTTCCCCAGAATGCTCCCCAGTTCCTAACAAATCCAAAACCCTCATCCTTGCACCATCATCTCATCCATGCATTGAGACTCCAGAGCTCTGCCTGCCTTTTGGGTCCTGCGCGTAGAACAGGAAGTATTATATTGGCCACTCTCCAATCTTCAGGTACGACAGATGATTTTATTGATAGTTTACAGATTACTAATAGAAGATCTATAACCTCATATTTCAGTTCCTATAGCATCCTAGGATATAAACTATTTGGCCCAGTTGATTTGTTACTCTTTAGTTTATCAAATAGCGGTATTACATCTTCCTGGTTTATTGGGATTTGTTTCAATTCCTCCACTACATCACCTTTAAATACCATTTCGGGCATGGATATCTTCCCCATATCTTCCTCAGTAAAGACCAAAGCAAATAATTAATTTAGTCTCTCCGTTATGGCTCCATATGTTTTGCAGCCATGCCAGAAAGTTTTATGTGGGATGGGAGTTTTACTGATCAAGGGTCCAGAGGCCATAATCTCCTGATTAGAGTAGCATCGAGAATAAGGACTGTGATGTATGAAGGCAGATAGGCCAAGAGCAGCAGTTAAAGAGCTGATAAAGGAAGTTTTTGCCATTTTTTTAAATTTATGCAGATTTTACATTTAACACAAGAAAAGAAGGCGACATTTTCCTTATCAGAATATGTCCTTTCCTTGAGCCCTGCTAGACCAGTCCAGACAAGTGGGTTGAGTTCCCCTACCAGCAGACTGATGGAGACAAAGAAAAAATGAAAATCCCAGGTTTCAGTGACATCACTCCCGTGCCTCTTTACACCTCAACCACCAGAGGTTTCTTCAGTTATCTGTCCCAGAGTATATAGAATGGGAGAACATGACAAGTCCCACACAACCTCAACATGGGCAACAATTAGTAATCAAACAGTAGAGAACTATATACAGGAAAGAATAAAGAGAAGGCTGTTCATAGAAGATGAATCTGCAGAGCCAAATATATAAATCACAGCGGACCCAAGGGCACCGCTACAGAAGAACAGAGTAAACAATTCCAGGGGTCGCCCTGTACTAGTCTAGCAGGATTCAAGGAAAGGACATTATCTGGTAAGTAAAATGTCAACTTCCATATCATCCTGCTAGACCAGTCCAGACAAGTGGGACATACCAAAGCTAAGACTTCACTGGGTGGAAAGAAAAGACAGCAGCTCGCAAACCTTAGAGCCAAAGGCCATGCATGCCCGAGTGAGGACATCCAAGTGGTAATGCTTGACAGTAGTGGAAGGTGATGCCCACGTTGCCACCCGATAAATGTCTGCAGGGCTACCGAGCTCCGCCCCACCTAAAAGAATGCCTATGCTTGGATATAATGAGCGTGCAAACCCTCTGGAACTGGATGGTTTCACAACAAATATATTGAGTCTCCCAAGGGAGATATAGACACCATGTCATCTTGTGCGGGCCAGCAAACAGAACAAAAGGATGGCCGGACTTACAAAAAGAATTTGTAACATCCAAGTACTGGAGAAGCACCCTTTGACATCCACAAGGCAAAGATCTTTATCATTTCCCTAACATGGAGGGCAGGCAAACCACCTGGCTCACATGAAAGAGAGAAATCACCGTAATTATTTATATAGTTTTATATATAACTTTATCTGGAATCAAAGCAGTTGACATGAAACTAAGAACAAGTACATAGAACAGTGAACATGTGTAAGAAAGAGTAGTTACTCACCTGTAACAGGTGTTCTCCAGGAGCAGCAGGAATCAGTCCTCACATATGGGTGACGTCAGCGCCGCGGCGCCCTCGCGGAGCAATTTCCCCAGCTTTCAAAGAAAGCCTTTGGGAATTGCAGCGCGCATGCGTGGTCCCCTTCCCGCCCAAGGGTGCCATCTTGCTCAGTCTGATGACATAGCTAAAAGGTAGCAAAAAAATTAGCAAAAACAAAATGATAGGACTGCAACTCCAAGGGGAGGAGGGAGGGTTGTGAGGACTGATTCCTGCTGCTCCTGGAGAACACCTGTTACAGGTGAGTAACTACTCTTTCTCCAGGACCAAGAAGGAAGTCAGTCCTCACATATGGGACTCCCTAGCTTAAGGCTACCGGAGGCCTCAAGTGGAAAAATGAGCTCCCTCTAGCTCAGCAGCACAGAAGGAAGGAATCTCCTCTGAAAACGCCCCCGACTGGTAGCCCAACACCAGGGCTGGAGGGTAGGAGTTGCCTAAACCTAAAAGAGATTATGGAGGACTGCCTGTCCGAAAGCACTGTCCCTGGGGGACTCCCTCTCTAGGCAGTAATGGGCCGCAAAAGTCTGGCTTGAAGACCAAGTAGCGGCCCGGCAGATGTCTGAGAACGGAACAGAGTGGAGATGAGCCAATGACGCAGCCTTCGCCCTAACACGATGAGCCGTGACTCGACTCTCTAACGAGAGGCCGGCCGCCACATAAGCCCAAGCGATACAGTCAGCAACCCATATGGACAAAGTACGTTTGGAGACAGGTAGCCCCAACTTCTTGGGGTCAAAAGAAACGAAGAGCTGAACAGCCCTTCTATGCTCTCGCGTACGGTCAAGGTAGAAGGATAAGGCCCTCCTACAGTCCAGGGTATGCAGGACCATTTCAGCCCGGCAGGTGTGCGGCCTGGGAAAGAAGGTCGGAAAAACCACCTCCTGGTTGAGATGAAAAGTAGAAACCACTTTTGGAAGAAACTTAGGGTGAGTCCGTAAGACTACCCTATTCCTGTAGAACCTAGTGTAAGGAGGATCAGACACTAGGGCCTGAAGTTCACTAACGCGCCTAGCAGAAGTAAGGGCTACCAAAAACAAAGTTTTCCAGGAAAGAAAACGAGGAGGGCAGATAGCCATAGGCTCAAAAGGCGGACAGGTAATCCGCTGTAAGACCACATTCAGATCCCACTCAGGGGCTGGTGGGCGTAAAGGAGGCTTAAGGAGAAGAAGGCCTCGGAGAAAACGAGCCACCAAAGGGTGGTGGGAAAGAGGCCTGCCATCCACTGGTGCGTGATGTGCAGAGAGAGCACTGAGGTGGACTCTGACAGAGTTGGACTTAAGGCCCAGATTGGAGAGGTAAAGCAAGTATTGCAAGACCACTGCTACCAAGCAGGAGAAGGGATTCTCAGACTGCTGAGCACACCAAATGGAGAACCGACGCCACTTAAGAGCGTAGGACTTCCGGTTGGAAGGCCTCCTCGAGGCCAAGACAACCTCTTCCACCTCCCGAGGCAGCTGGAGGGGAGCAAGGACTACCCTTTCAGCAGCCAGGCCATCAGATGAAGGGACCGGAGGTTGGGGTGTAGGAGAGACCCTTGATCCCGTGTCAGGAGATCGGGTTGAAACCCCAGAGGAAGAGGAGTGTCCACCGCCAGCTGCATTAGAAGCGGGAACCAAGGTTGTCTCGGCCACCGAGGAGCCACTAGGATCAGCGAGGCCTTGTCTCTGAGAACTTTGAAGAGTGTTCGAGACACCAGCGGCATGGGAGGAAAGGCATACAAGAGGCCCGTGGACCATGGAATCAGAAAAGCATCCGCCGCTACTCTGAGAGCAGAATCTGGGAAGTTGCCGGTTCAGAGGACTGGCAAACAGATCCATGGTGGGGAGTCCCCACTTGAGAAAGATCAGCTGAACAACCAATGGATCCAATCTCCATTCGTGTGGTCGGAGGATCCTGCCTAGCTTGTCTGCCAAGTAATTTTCCTGACCTGGGAGATAGACCGCTTTGAGGAGGATGCCGTGGTGGACGGCCCAAGAGCACAGTCTTCGTGCCTCCTGACAGAGAAGGAAGGAGCCTGTGCCTTCTTGTTTGTTCGCGTAGAACATTGCAACTAGATTGTCTGTCTGGACCAGCACAGACTGGTGAGAAGTGAGAAGGCTCTCAGAGCTAGGCGGATGGCTCTGAGCTCCAGGAAGTTTATCTGCTGCGCAGACTCCCAAGGAGTCCAGAGGCCTTGAGTACATGTCCCTTGGCAATGTGCTCCTCAACCCAGGAGAGAAGCATCGGTTGTTAGTACCTGAGAAGGCGGAGGAGATTGAAAATCCACTCCCAGTAGCAGGTTTGGCAGATGAAGCCACCACCGCAGAGTAGAGAGCAGCAGGTCGGAGATCTGTACTGAGTCCGTCAGGCTCCCCGTGGCCTGATGCCATTGAGTGCGAAAGCACCACTGAGCAGGTCGCAAGTTCAGGCGGGCATTGGGGGTCACATGGACCGTGGAAGCCATATGGCCGAGCAGTCTCAGAAATTGCCTGGCAGAGACCAGGGAATTGCTGTGAAAGTGGCTGGCGAGATCCATGAGCCTGTGTACTCTGTCTAGAGGCAGGAAGGCCCGCGCCTGAAGTGTGCTTAACCTTGCGCCGATGAATTTGAGATCTTGAGAGGGGAGCAAAGTGGACTTTGCGAAGTTTATGACAAAGCCCAAGTGCTGGAGCAGAGACACAGTGCGATGAGTGGCCTGAGTGGCCTCTTGGGAAGACAGGGCCCTGATTAGCCAGTCGTCCAGGTATGGAAACACAAAAAGGCCTTGAAGTCTTAGATAGGCCGCCACCACTGCTAGGCATTTGGTGAACACCCTGGGGGCGGAGGATAGGCCAAAGGGCAGTACTCTGTACTGGTAATGATTTCCTCCCACAACAAACCTGAGATATTGTCTGTGGTCTGGATGAATAAGGATGTGAGTATAGGCATCCTTCAGATCTAAGGAACATAGCCAGTCTCCCTGCTGGAGGTAGGGCAGCAGGATTCCAAGGGTAAGCATCTTGAACTTTTCCCTTGCCAGGAACTTGTTGAGGTTTCGCAAGTCCAGGATGGGTCTGAGGCCTCCTGTTCTTTTTGGTATCAGAAAGTACCTGGAATAAATGCCGTGACCTCTCAGGTGGTGGGGCACCGGTTCCACAGCCTGTTCCTGAAGAAGACTTGCTAACTCCTGAAGGAGTAAGTCCCTGTGCAGAGGGAGTCTCGGAGGCTCCCCTGGAAAGTAGGAGGGAGGTACCTGGTGAAAGTGTAGAAGATAGCCTTTCTCAAATATATGAAGCACCCAGGTATCTGATGTGATGGCTGACCACCTGTGGGCAAAGTGGACCAGCCGGCCTCCTGTGCTGAGAGAAACCAGCTGAGGGGAAGAGGCTATGCTGATGGAGTCAAAACCCCCCACCCTGCTGAGCAGGGGCCGGTGTTGTGGGCTTGGGGGCCTGCTGCCTACGGGACCCATTACCCCGTCCCTTGGCCTGCTGACCCTTTTGGGGAGCTGCTGAGGCCTGATACTGAGGGTAGTGTTTATAGGCAGCCGCCTTCCTCGGGTAAAAGGGCTTTTTCCCCGAGCCCTTCTTCTTCTGAGAAGGGGCAGAGGTTTTTCTGGACAGCCTAGTTCTGGTCAGAGTCTCGGTCTCGATCTGTGCAGTCTTTTCAGCCATGGGTTTGCCAAAGAGGTTTTCACCTCTGCAGGGGACATCGACCAACTTGTCTTGTACCCATGGCTCGAGGTCGGATGACTGAAGCCAAGCCTGTCGGCGGGCACCGATGCCGGCCCCGGCTACTCGAGCCGATGCTTCGAAGCCATCGTAGGCTGCTCGAGAGATAAACTTCGAGCACTCTCGAATACCAGTGGACAAGGCTTGGAACCTCTGCAAAGGTTCCTTGGAGAGACCAGCAGAGAACCCGGCAATTTCTTTTGCCAGATCTCGGAGATACATGCCCATATAGAGCTGGTAGGTCTGGACTCGACAAGCAAGCATAGAGCCCTGGAAGCACTTTCTACCGAGGGCATCCAGGTTCCGGGCCTCCTGGCCGGGAGGCACCGCGGAGTGCATCTTCTGACTCTTGAGTCGATGCATGGCCGATTCCACCACCATGGAATGGTGCGGTAGTTGTGCCTTTTGGAACCCGGGGCTCTTGCGGACTCGATAAATGGAATCGACCCGCTTGCTTAACACCGGCGCCGACGCCGGGCTCTCCCACATGCGGAAGAGAAGTCGTTCCAGCATCGGAGGAACCGGTACAGTAAAGGCCTCCTTCGGGGGAGAGTCATACTGGAGGGCATCGAGCTCTTCGGCTCGAGGCTCCTCCTCGGGATCCGTGGCGAATGCCAAGGCCTTGGCCATATCCCGTACGAAGTCCAAGAACCGGGTGTCCTCCGGGGGGGACCGTCTCCGAGGTTCGGACTCGGGTGAGTCCGATGGGACACACCGATTCTGAAAAGTACCAGGTGACTCTTCGTCCTCCGTTTCCCAGTCTGACTCCTCGGAGGAGGAATCGAGCGGCTCCGGTCGGGCGGGCACCGATGCCCTCCGCCCCGACGCCGAGGGTGTCAGCGTCGACGACCTCGGTCCCGAACGGGAGGCCGAGGGAGACCGCGACCGAGGATCGACTCGAGCTCGCATGGACTCGAGGATTGGCTCGATCTCTGGGGTCGACTTGGATGTCGACGTCCCGGTGGCCGGGGCAGATGCAT
The DNA here is from genome assembly GCA_033557465.1 of Ichthyophis bannanicus. Taxonomy (NCBI): domain Eukaryota; kingdom Metazoa; phylum Chordata; class Amphibia; order Gymnophiona; family Ichthyophiidae; genus Ichthyophis; species Ichthyophis bannanicus. The sequence continues at coordinate 1,308,812,529 of CM066033.1, forward strand.
TGGCGAGGCCAGCGATCAATGCCCGCTGCTGGTCCATGAAGGCAGCCAAACTGCTCTCCAAGGCCGTCAACCTGAGTCCGAGGTCAGGAGACCCAGCAGCCCCCGACTCGGGACCCGACAGCGTCGGGCCCGACGTTGGCTCCTTCGGAGGCGAGTCCACGAGGACTACAGTACTCACGTGTCCAGGCGACTCCATTTCGAGACGAGGATGTTTCGAAGGCCTCTCCGACTCCGAGGACCCGGGACGGCTATCGGGGCTATGCGACCTGGCCCTCGAGGAACCAGGAGCATCTACTGACGCCGCCCTCGCGGGTTTTTTCTTCCGATGATGTTCCTGGGTAGGAGACCCCCGCTCAGAGGAACTCCGACGATGCTCAGGACCGGAGTCCCAGGACGTCGAAGCCTCTGACGAGGTCCGGGCCCGGCCGGACGCGGAGTCAGAAAAGATTTGTTCCCTTTGATGCTGCCGACTCCTCAACGCCTTTGAGGACATCTTGCTACACAGACCACAGATCATCGGGTCATGATCGGGTCCGAGGCAGCGGAGGCAGCAGTCATGTGTGTCGGTAAGAGACATAAGTTTCTTACACCGATCACACTTTTTAAACCCGCTGGCAGCCGTCGAGGGAAAAAGGGTCCCTGCGAGGTCAAAAGACAGGGCTGCCAGTGAAAAATTAAAAAATGGCGCGAACGCTTGTCACGACGGACAAAAAAACGAAAAATAAAGAACGGACCCGTTACCGGCGTAGCGGGTCCGGGCGGGAAAAGGATCCGGCGTCGAACCGAGAAAGAATAAGAAATATGAAATAAAATCAACTTTTTCTGCGGCGATCACAAACTGCGTCTCTAGGGCTCCGCGGAAAAAAGACGACTGAGCAAGATGGCACCCTTGGGCGGGAAGGGGACCGCGCATGCGCGCTGCAATTCCCAAAGGCTTTCTTTGAAAGCTGGGGAAATTGCTCCGCGAGGGCTCCGTCGGCGCCGACGTCACCCATATGTGAGGACTGACTTCCTGCTTGGTCCTGGAGAACAGGTGATTAACTGTTAAACCTATTTACATATAACTATTTACAGGTAATCATGAATATATGTATGGATGGGCTGGAATAATACATAAAGAACTCCTGGCTATATACATTATGGAATGACTAGTCATGACCTAGTTAATAGCAGGGAAGCTACCAAATAGGATGATCTTGGACTGGTCAGAGCATAATCAGGTTACCGAATCTCCAAAGCAGTCTTTAAATAGGAAAGTCTTCAGGAGTTTTTGAATGCTTGTGGGTCAGTAGTGGCTCTTATCTTTTCTGGCAGAGAGTTCCACAGTCCAGGTGCATAAAGTGAGAAGGCTCTTCTGAATGAAGATATGTTGCATTTCGCATATTCCAAAGGTGTTGATAAAGAGCCCAATTCCACAATGTGCACGTCCAGCCCATCAAAAATATGGACGAGGCACTGTTGTTCCAGATTCTGCAACCGCAGGAGCTATAAGTTCCTGCAGTTGCAGAATCTGAGAATATGGACAGGCTGGTGTGCACAGTATTCTGAGTGGGGAGACGTACAGCATGCTGCCTATCTCCACCACTCAGTGCTCCTACTGGTGTGCTAGTATCGTGGCATCCCATCGCCATGGCACTGGGACACTCAGCAGGAGCAAGCAAGGCCTGATAGCAGGGTATTTCCCCTTTCTCTGCCGCCTGACCCTCGGCGGGATCTGCCAGGGCTGGGTTCGGGCAAAGGGGCCTCACCTTCCATGGCTCCCTGTGTTGGGGGGGGGGGGTGTAGGGGGGCTGCCTGGCCCAGTTGCCATCTTTGCTGCACCTTAGTCCACTTCCAAGGTGGAATAAGTACAACATCCAGCCTGCACCAGCCTGACCAGGATAGGCCCTGTACATCCGGGTGCTTCGGCTAGTCCCTGCTCTGCCTCCGGCACTCCCCCTCCTGCCCCCATCCAGCGCTCCTCGCACTAACCCTCTGTACTTGCGGGGAGGGTTGGACTTGGAATAGTGTACTGGGCCAAAATGGGGATTGGACGTCCAATCCTGCTATTCGCGTCTGCGCATTGGGCCCAATGTGTTTTTTTGAGTGGCTTCTCCTTGTTCTGGTACAGTTTGGAGGAGAGTTCTTAAATATGTGGTAGGTTCATTCTGTAGAATTTTAAAGGTGGTATGTTGGACTTTGAACTTTATCCTGCTGGTTAATGATTGCCAGTGAAGATGGTTCAATATTGGTGTTATCTGTTCGCATATTGGGGTTTGTGAGATAATTCGTGCAGCTATGTGCTGTGCCATTTGAAGTTGGTGTATGGTCTATTTTGGAAGTTCAGTAAGGATACTGTTACAGAAGTCTAGGTATGGGTATACCATCGCCTGCAGCATTGTGCAGAAGTTGCTTGCAGACAGGGGACGGAGATGTTGTAGTGTTTTAGTTTGGTATAGATTGCCCTGGCGGTATTGTTGATATGGGTAGTCATGTTTAGCTGCTGGTCTAGCGTGATTCCCAGGTATTTCACTTCCTTCTTGACTACCAAGGTAGCCTCTACCAAGCGCCCCTCCTCCTTTACCCGGATTTTCCATGCCTGGGTCCTATGATGAGGGAAGTCTATATATTAGCTAGATTAAGAAGTGTCTGTTTTCTATCAAGAGTATTTATCTATGCCATCTCCGCTGGTTGCTGTTACATTTGAGAATTTTAATTCCTTTCTTGCTATGATGCATACATCTCCTCCTCTCCTATCAGTTCTCTGGCAGTTGAAGATGTCATAGTTGTCTGGTTTTAATTGATTTATTAGGACTTAGTTGTGAACCAGGATTCTGTTATGAATATGATATCAAGGCGGTTATCACTGATGTAATCTGTTATGATAGGAATTTTATTTCTGGCAGAGCATGGGTTGATGAGAGTACATTTTAGTTTATTTGGATAGGATGTGATTGCAGCGTGGTCTTGTCTTGGGTTGAATAATGGAACAGATATTAGTCTGAGTGTTATGTACATTTTGGTTTAATGGTCTATAAATTGACATTTCTGACCTATGTCGGTGGAGTGAGTGTATGATTGGGATAGGTTGGGAGTAAAGAGTGAATGAGCTGGTTAGAGTTGCAAGTGAGAGGATCCCGAGGAGGCCTAGGATCAATGCATACTGCTTAAGCTCTATTGTTAGGGGTGAGAGTTGTGGCTGTGGATATATTCAAGGGGACATAACATGGAGCCTTTAAAATAGTGACAACCTTGACAGTGAACCTGTTAGGTAAAAAGGAAGGCACAGGCCAACAGAAACAGCCTCCTCAGAAAAAGATAGGCAAGGATCTCAGCAAGACAGAGCCTGCAACTCGGAAACCCCCTTGCGGAACAATTGTAGCCAAGACTGTCTTGAGCATCAAGTCCTTCAGAGCAGTATGCTTCAATGGCTCAAAGGTTCCGACATCAGGGCCCTGAGCACCAGACATAGATCCCAGGAAGGGACCGCAGACCAGAGGGGAGGGGACACAGATGTTGAACCCCCTGAAGAAAGTACAAAACATCAGTGTGTAAGGCTAGAGACTTACCAGCCACCGGACCTCTGAAACAGGCCACCTGAACTTTCAGGGAGCTAATATAATGACCCTTCTCTAGACCATCCTGCAGAAAAGGCCAACAGGGACTGCACCTTGGCCGCCTGCCATGCGCCGCACCATCACTCAAAAAGGCATCAGACCCTCACGTATGCTAGGTTTGTAGCTGTCTCCTTTCAAGAGCCAAGCTGTAAGAGAGAAGGAAACTGGTTTTGCAGGACTATCGTCCCCGACTCAAAAGGATCCCAAAGATAGGCGCAAATAAAAAGATGGTGCTTGAGGAAGATCAGATCTCCGAACCACACACTCCCCAGCCAATTCGGTGCCACCAGAATAATTCTTCCTGGGTGGCACTCTATACACCAAATCATACGCTCCACTAGGGGTCACGGAGGAAAGACACAGAAATAGGCGTTGACTTGGCCAAGGCGGCAACACTCTCGGAATCAGTCTCCATGCAGCAACTGAGGAAGCAGTACACTTTGGCATTGGAGTGGGTTGCCATCAGATCCACATTTATTTATTTATCCAGTTTTATATACCACCTTTTCCTTCAATCAAAGTGGTTTACAGGGAATATTAGGTACATTCTAAGTAGGAAGTAGAGGAGTAGGGGGTAGGGGTACAAATATGTACAGACAGCAAATAAGGGCAGGCAATGGTGAACTGTGGTTGGTTCTGGGAGGATCCGTAGTGCTCAGAAAAAAATAGTTTTAAGCATCCTCCGAAAGTCTTTGGCATCACTTGTGATTCTCATTAACTCTGAAAGTGAGTTCCATAGTGCAGGTGCAGCGAGTGAGAAAGCCCTTCTGGTTATGGATTGATTGGACTGTTGATATTCAGCAGATGTGATGAGTTTGTTTACCATACTGCTTTGCCTGGGCCTTGTGTTGGAGCCCTTGGTTACTATGTTCTGAAGGGCAGCGGCCAAGATATTGTGGAAGATTTTGAATATATATATATATATATATATGTAGTTGCTTTGTATTTTGTGTGTGAATGGATGGGCAGCCAGTGCAGCTGTTGAAGAATTGGAGTGATATGCTCGTTTCTTGACGTGTTTGTAACAATCTGAGCCACTGTATTTTGCACCAGTTGGAGAGGGTGAGGGGATTGTTTTGGGAGGGCTTGATAGTTGCCATAGTCTGGTATTGGTATAATTATTGCTTGGCATACTGAGCGGAAGTAATCATGGTGCGGGATGGGTTTGAGACTTCTGATAAGCTCTGTGGTGCGCTTTTGTGACAGTTTTGTTAATGTGGGTCTGGAGAGTTAAGTTTTTATCCAAAGTAGCTCTCAGGTACTTTACTTCTTCTTTCGCTGATATGTGTTTGTCATAAATTTTGATAGTTTGCAGTGGAGTAAAGGTGGTGCTTCTGATGATGAACATTGCTTCTGTCTTGTTACAGTTCACTGAGAGGGAGTTGTTGGTGAGCCATGTGATCATGTCTTCCAGACAACTTGTTATGGAAGACAGGTCAGGTGTGTGTATGTTGGTAGGGGTATAAACCATGATATCGTCTGCATATAGGTGGTAATGTGTTTTATGGTGTTTGATGATGTTGCAAATATGCTGTATGTATATATTGAAGAGGATGGATGACAACGCTGATCCTTGAGGGATGCCCTGCTGTAAGTCAAACTTTGAAGATTTGTTTTCGCAGCATTTGACTTGCTGTGTTCAGTTGTTGAGGTATGATTTGAACCGTTTTATCATGTTGCTGCGTAGGCCAATTTCTTCTAGTCGTTGTATCATTATGTTGTGAGAAACTGTATCGAAGGCTGCTGCTATCTCCATAAAAACTAACAGGAATCTTTTTTTGGCGATATCGATGCCCTTTATGAGGTTGTCAAATAGTGAAGTTAGCAGCGTTTCAACATTGTGCTGTGGTTTAAACCCATGCTGATGAATGTCCAATGGTGCATTTAGGTCGATGTGATCTTGTAACTGCTTTTGTACAGATTTTTCGATGACTTTTGCGATGAATGGCAGGCTAGAGATTGGTTGGTAGGATTCTGGGTCTGTTGGATTGAGGGTGTTCTTGAGGACCGGTCATATGGTGGCTTGTTTGAGGGCAGGTGGCATACAGCCCTGTTGTAAGATAGCTCTACCATTTCTTGGATACGCTTGCTGAGTTGAACCTTTGAGGCTTTGATCCATGCCACTGGGCAGGGGTCTGTTGAAGAAGTTGTTGCATTCAATGAGTCAATGATGTGATCAATCTGTGACAAGTTTCCTTGTGTGCATGGGTCATCGGACTGTGTGCTGTAGCAGCTTGGCATTGCAAGAGGTCAGTGTATTTGCCGATTAAGAAATTTGGAATTCTTGGGGGTCTAATAGGTGGGCATCCTGAAGAGTAGAATCGTTGATGAGCTTCCTTACGATGCTGAAGAACTCTCTGGGTTTATTTGCTGACTTCATGATGGTATTGGTGTAGTATTGTTGTTTACAATCATTGATTAGGTTGTTGTATTCATGTTGCTTAAATATGCATTGTTGTAGTGTGTCCTGGGTTTTATTACGTCTGCATTTTCTTTCAAGTCTCTGCAATGCTCTTTTTGCTTCTCTGATGTCGTTTGAGTACCATGGTGCATTAGGTCTTTTGTGGACACATGTGGGTTTATGGCTCATGATTGTAGCTGCTGTAGAGATTATGGTGTTCCAGTTTTTGATGATGTTTTCCAGATTGTGGTTGATTTGTTGGAGCTTGGGGGTTATCTCCTGTAGGAATGCCTTCTTGTCCAAGGTTCTAAATTTTCTGTTTGGGTGCCATGGTTCCTGGTGGTTGTTGGGGTTCCTGATGAGCACTGAAAATGTTATTGAGTAGTAGTCAGACCAGGGCATAGGAGAAATCGTTGGGGCTAATGTCTGATCAGGCTCCATGAGTTGCTTTGGTATGAAAATTATATCCGGTCTCATTCCATTCTCGTAGGTGGGAGCATTGACTAGTTGGGTGTACTGGAGGGCATCCATTGCCTTAAGGAATGCATTGGCTTCTTTGCTGGGTGAGGAGCATAGGTTGTAGTCTCCAAGGGCAATAAGTGGTTTGCGCTGTGTACCACATGCACAGATTGTCTCTAGGATGACGAAAAGTTCCTTGGTTTTGGCATTTGGTGGCCTCTAAGTGAGGCAGGTATTTGTTGGAGATGATGATTGTGTTGATTTCTGTCAAGTCGATAGTTGAGGTGGTCCTGAATATGTAGTGATTCCTGGCCAGTATCAATACTCCCTCTCCTCTCTTTTGTGTTCGGGGACAGTTGAATGCTGTGCACTCAGGTGGGATTATATGGTTCAGAGTAACTTGGTCTGTGTCCGATAGCCAGATTTCTGTGATACAGATGATGTCTATCTAGTGGGTTTGTATGTAGTCATAGATGGTGTTTGTTTTGTTTCTGACTGATCTTACATTGATTAGTGCGACTTGGATAGGGGAGGCCACGATGGGGTTAGTGTGTGCAATTTGAAGGAGATGTATGTAAGGTAACTGGGTTAGGTTGTGTGCTCTGCGTGCAGTGGGTCTCATGCATTGGTGGATCAGGGTAGCGGTTGTTTGTGCAAATGTAAGTGGTGTCAGGTGAGCTGGTGCTGTGAGTTTCCTGGCTCCCAGGGAGGTTGTCAGGTACGTTAAGATTAGTGCCAGGAGGAGGTAGATTGAGTTTGATGTCACGAGCTTTCATTCTGGTGCTGGCAGTGGCTTGTCTGCCCTGAGAAGGTTGCAGCGGCAAAGCTGGTTGTTTTGTGTGATCTTGCCTGCTGCTGGCGTTGCGGTGTTACCTTGGGTTGCAGGATCGCTGGAGTTGATGTGTGTTCTGTCCAATAACATGCACCTTGGGAGGCCTTACAGTCATTTGTGTCCGTGGAGCATCAAGAACACTTTTGTTCAGGTACCATGGGGCCTTTGGCTGCTCTAATTATGACTGGAAAGTTGCCGTTGTATCGGTGATTGGGTGTTTCCTCCGTTGAGGCATCCAGGAGGGGTGTGGAGGCAGGGTTAGTCTCCTGCCATTGGTCCCCGCCTAAAGGCCACACCAAAGGGCCCTCAGGCATAGGTCCTCGAGGGGCAGGCATGCCCGCCAGTGCTGCTTTTTAAATTGATTGCAGGAGCTCAGACTGGTCTTGTGCAGGGGAGCAGGGAGGAGTCCTGCTTCCCGCTCCCTTGTGTGATGCCGATCAGGGCTGTAAATGACGTGTAGTGGCTCCAGTGCAGCTTCTTCGTTGCTCCCGCCAATGCTGCTTTTTAAATTGAGTGCAGGAGCTACGATTGGTCTTGTGCAGGGGAGCGGGGAGGAGTCTTGCTTCCCACTCCCTTGTGTGATGCCAATCGGGGCTGTAAATGGCGTATAGTGGCTCTGCTGTGACCCCAGCAGTGCAAAATTAACTGAAACGCCTCCTGACTCAACGTCCACTCTCCTAGATCCAGAATGTCGGCTGAGAAAGTCCATTGTCACACTGTCCACCCTGGCACTGTGCTGAGCCCACCAAGCTAAAAGGTTCTTCTCTACCCAGGCAAACAGGAAAATAATCTCCAGGGCATTCCGGCACGCCTCGTGCCACCCTGATTGACATAAGCCACCTCCGTGATATGGCCTGAGAACACTCAAATCACCCGGTCCCCAATCAGCGGCTGGAATGCAAGAGCCAACCTGATGGTCCTTGTCTTAAGGCGGTTAATGGACCACACCGCCTCCCTGTGGCTCTAAAGCAGGGGTCTCAAACTCAAATTGCTTTGAGGGCCGAATGAGGACTTGTAAAGTAACCCGGGGGCCGCATAAGACACGGGCCTCATTTGCATAAGGGGCATCATTTGCATAAATATTTGCATAATGTTGCATAATGAGTGCATGGATAAAGAAAGACTAGAAAATTTCTATATTACTATAATCCAGTGCCAACCGCCAGGCACATTAGGAACTACTACTAACACTGCCCATTTGGAACCCATAGCAAACCCCCCGTATCATAACAGCACTACCAGGACTCACAAAGCACCAGACCCTACCTATCAAAAGGCAACACTGCAAATATTAAATCAATACATTTCAGAGAACAATACATGACCTACTGGGAAAAGAGAACAAGTTGCAATGTCAAATAGGAATTACACAGAATACCTCAGCACTGTAGAAATAAAACTATAAATAATTTCTTGTACCAAAGCACAGACATTAATGATGCACATTTCCCAGAGCTGACATATTCCAGTTAATAAATTCAAAATAAAGAGATATTTTTCTACCTTTTGTGCATTTTTTTTCAGTTGCAATTGCTCCAGCCACTTCTGGTTTCTTCGTGTCTTCTGCTATCTCCATCGTCTGCTGTCCATTTGTCCTTTCTTCTCTCTTCTAGTTTTTTTCCATTCTCTCTCTCTACATCTGCTTTAACATACTAATCTTTCTCCTTTTGCTCTTTCCTCATTCCTATTTCATCCACTCAAATTTTACCCCTCCATCCTCAATCCCCACTTACTCTCCCAATACCTGGCCAATTGTAGATTTGTCTTCTCTTCCAGACAAAATATTTTTCCCCTCTCCATTTCACTTTCCCAGCTCCATCCCATTCTAATCCTCCCCCAACATCAGCTCCCTTCTAGTTCCAGCCCCACCCAGCATCTGCTCCTTTCTAGTCCCTGCATCAGTCCATTTCCAGTCCTATCCTAGCCTCACCATCAGCCCATTTCCAATCCTAGCCCCCCATCAGCCCATTTCCAATCCTAGCTCCCTCCCCTCACAGCCCATTTCCATTCCAAGCCCCCCTCCCCATCAGCCATTTGCAGTTCAAGCCCCCCTTCCACTCAGCCCATTTCCAGTCCTAGCAACCCCCCCAGCCCATTACCAGTCCTAGACCCCCCATAGCCCATAACCAGTCCTAACCTCCCCATAGCGCACTTCCAGTCTTACCCCCCCATCACCCCATTTTCAGTCTTACCCCCCCCATAGCCCATTACCAGTCCTAGTCCCCCCCATAGCCCACTTGCAGTCGTATCCCCCATCACCCCATTTTCAGTCTTACCTCCCCTCATAGGCCATTACCAGTCCTAACCCCCCAATCAGCCCACCTCCAGTCCTAACCCCCATCACCCCATTTTCAGTCCTAGCCCCCACCATAGCCCATTACCAGTCATAACCCCCCCCTGCCAATAGCCCACTTCCAGTCCTAACCCCCATCTGCCCATTTCCAGTCCTAGCCCCCACCATAGCCCATTACCAGTCATAACCCCCCCCTGCCAATAGCCCACTTCCAGTCCTAACCCCCATCTGCCCATTTCCAGTCCTAGCCCCCACCATAGCCCATTACTAGTTATAACCCCCCCCAGCCCATTACCAGTCATAACCCCCCCTGCCAATAGCCCACTTCCAGTCCTAACCCCCATCTGCCCATTTCCAGTCCTAGCCCCCACCATAGCCCATTACCAGTTATAACTCCCCCCCAGCCCATTACCAGTCATAACCCCCCCCCCTCTGCCAATAGCCCACTTCCAGTTCAGTCAGCCCCTCCATAGCTCATTACCGGCCAACAAAAAAACCCCCAAAACCCTGGCTTCTGCTGCTGCCGTTGCCGCCGTGGCAGCAGCAGAATCAATTGTCAAATTAAAAAAAAAAACTGACTTCTGCTGCTCAAGCAGCTGTCCTGCGGCCCCTTTCCCTCTGCCCGGAAATCCGACTCTGCTCTATCAGCGGCGTGCTTTTCAAGCCGCGACGAGAGTATTCCCCTCTCGCGCGGTTAAGCCGCGCGAGAGGGGAATACTCTCTTCGCGGCTTGAAAAGCACGCCGCTGAGAGCAGAGTCGGATCTCCGGGCAGAGGGAAAGGGGCCGCAGGACAGCTGCTTGAGCAGCAGAAGTCAGTTTTTTTTTTAAATTTGACAATTGATTCTGCTGCTGCCACGGCGGCAACGGCAGCAGCAGAAGCCAAGGTTTTGGGGGATTTTTGGTTTTCCGCCGTCGCGGGCCGCACAAAGTTGTCTCGCGGGCCGCGTGTTTGAGACCCCTGCTCTAAAGGCCCCGAGTCATTTGGTCTTGGCAATGGGCTCCTCAGCCCAAGAAACTTGTATCTGTTGTCAGAAGGATCCAATAGTAATTGTCCAGTGGCACACCCTTCTTTAGATGACAGGCTGGCCTTCACCATCATCAGGAGCGGGAAACTGAGCTCAAACTCCAGAGACCTTGATCAGCAAGAACCATTGGAGCTGTTGCATATGAGCACACGCCCATGTCATCAATTCGATTGTCGCTGCCATCAATCGGAGGAGCTGAAGATAATCCTGGACTCTGGGAGCCTGTTGTGAACAGAACAGTGGCAGGCAATGCAACACCCTTTTGATTTTCTCCACTGGCAGGAACACTCTGCCCAACTGAGTATTGAAACGTGCTCTCAGGAACTCCAGGGACCGGGAATGCAATAACAGAGCAAGCTCTTTCGCCAACTGATCACCCAGCCGAGGCTTTCCAAAAACAAAACAAAACCCAGATACCATTCGGATCACTATTCAAGATGCCTCGGAAAGAGAACAGGCTAGGAAGAGCCAGCCATCCAGACATGGGTGCACACAGATCCCTTGGTGCAGTAGCACCGCAGTCACCACCACGACCATGGAGAATATCTTCGGGGCTATAAAAAGTCTGAAGGGGGGGGGGGGGGCGGCGGCAAACTGCAGATAGTTTTGCTGATCCTCCTGGATTGGGATATGAAAATACGCCTCGGCCAATCCAGAGATGCCAGGAACTCTCCCCTAGGCACACCGCTTGAATCATGGATTGCAAGGTTTCCATCAGGAAGTACAGGACGTGCAAGCACTCATTGACACCCCTGAAGTCTAGAATGGGCAGAAAGGATCCATCCTTTTTCAGCACCACATAATAGATGTAATACCAGCATTTGCCTGATCATCCAGGGGATTGGGCACCACTGCCTTCAGGAGCAGCAACTTGTCCAAGGTAATCTGCACAGCAGCGCTTTTGTCTGTGGACCCATAGGGGGAGATGATGAAATCATCCAGGAATGGCTCTTTGCATTCCAGAACATAGCCATACTGAATGGTGTCTAGCACCAAGCAATCATTGGTGACCCGGACCCATTCTTGAAAGAAGAGGCAAAGCCTGGCCCAAACAGGCAGAACCAGGGAATGGATCCTTAAACCTTTATTGTGCAGCCTGAGAGGGCTCCCCTCTGGAGGGGACCGATTCCCTGGGCTCACTTGCCCCACAAAAGGACTGAGAACAAGTCCAAAATCCAGAAGCTACAGGAGTCCTGAGATCCCCTGGAGTTCAACCAGCGTGCCTGTGAGGCGCAAGCAAAAGTTGTATTTATTTATTTATTTCTCTTATATACCGCGCTCTTCGATATCAGTGCGGTTTACATGGAACATAGGAGCATCTTACAGTGGGGGGGTTACACCGTAATTACATAGAACAGGTAACAACTTGGATAACAGTCTTAACTAATTACATCTGAATGTTGACGGAAAAGGAGCTCCTGCCCACTTCACAGGCACCTTGGAACTGTCCTCTGGAAGGTTGTAAGATTTCATCTTGCCCAGGCCCTTCACCAGCCTCTTAAAATTGGCCCTGAAAAGAAGCTTCCCTTTAAAGGCCAGATGGCCAATAGGCTTTGAAAGATGCATCTGCTGCCCGGTGTTGGAGCCAAATCAAACAGTATGTCACCATCGACAGGGCACAATCTCTGGCCACTAAACATACCAGGTCATACATGACATCAGAAAGGAAGGCTATAGCCAACTTCAAAAGAGGGGTATCATCATCCAGCAGAAGAAACTGAATCCACTGGAGCAGGGCTTGAGATGTTAGGCCTGCACATACTGTCAACTGAAAAAAAGCAGCTGCTGTGGTGAAGTTGTTCTTCATCAATGAATCCACCTTTCGGTCCAGGACATCCTTTAAGGCTGATCCGCCTTTGACAGGAATGGCGGTCCGTTTGGTAATTGCTGTGACCTGCACATCCACCTTAGGAATATCAAACCATACAATGCGATTCTTCTCTGGTAGAATGTGCATCTCCTTAAACATCCTTAGCCCTTTAGAGGGGGTGTTGGGAAACTCCCACTCCAACCGGATCATGTCTTTGATCACCTCTGGGAATGGGAAGACTAGTGGATTTCCAAACCTCTTGCAGGAGTGAATGCACTTTTTGCTCCTGCTCCGTGCCTGGAGCATCTGCCAAGCTCAAGGTAGAAGAGAACCTGGCAATCAGCACCATTAGTTCTTTCTTCCGAAACAGGTGGATAACACTGGTCTCTGCATAATCCTCTGAAGGCAAGAGTACTTCGTAATACCACATCAGAGCCTAGCACAGTGAAGATCTTGGGCAGATCCCAGCTGATCCACATCTCCAGGGGGCGACCTTTGCCAGGGATACTTAGCCACAGGCAACCAAACAGGGCTTCCACTCTCAGCCTGCCCATCACAAGACTATTCTCAGGGGCACCCGGAGGCTGCAGGGACTGAATTTCCATGCCAGAATGACCAGTCCTGCTGTCATTTTCTCAGAAATGACCCCCTAACACCAGGGGACACAGCCACTGTAGATCCCCTAGAGGACAGGGATCGGCCCACAGCACAGTCACCGGAACCTCCATCTGGCTGGAAAGTGTAATGGGGGTTCTAGATAGACAGCAAGAGTATGCAGCCATACTCAAAGGTAAAGTCCATGGACTGAGCCTCGTGCCGGATATCTCTCGGCTCAGAGAAACTTTGTTGCCTCTCTGAGCATGTGGGACTGTTTCCCACCTGCCTGTAACCAGAGAAAGCGTAGTTACTCACCTGTAGCAGGTGTTCTCCGGGAATAGCAGGAATCAGTCTTCACGTATGGGTGATGTTGGTACTGACTGAGCCCGGGCAGAAATGCTCCCCACCGTCCAAATGGAAAGCCTTTGGAAGCAATCTACTGCACCTGTGCATCTGCGTTCCCACATTCCCAACTCCTCTCCTCATCTGAGTTTGTAGCTGAGAGATAGAGGGAAAAAAGAGCATATATGGGAGGAGGGCGAGTTGTGAAGAATGATTCCTGCTGTTCCTGGAGATCACCTGCTACAGGTGAGTAAAGTATAGTTACTCACCTGTAAGAGGTGATCTCCGGGAACAGCAGGAAAGCACAGTTACTTACCTGTAACAGGTGATCTCTGGGAACAGCAGGAATACGTCTTCACATATGGGTACGTCGGTACCGACGGAGCCTGCGCAGGAACGCTCCCCAGCGTCCAATCAGAAAGCTTTTGGGAGCATCCCTCAGCGCCTGCGTGCTGCCTTCCCGCCTTTCCAAATGTCTCTCCTCAGTTGAGTTTTATAGCTGAGACAAAGAGAGAGAGAGAGGAAAGGAAAGATAGATAGAGAGATACAACTCCTAGGGGAGGTGGGTGGGTTGTGAAAGAGTAGTTACTCACCTGTAACAGGTGTTCTCCAGGAGCAGCAGGAATCAGTCCTCACATATGGGTGCTGACGGAGCCCTCACGGAGCAATTTTCCCCAGCTTTCAAAGAAAGCCTTTGGGAATTGCAGCGCGCATGCGCGGTCCCCTTCCCGCCCAAGGGTGCCATCTTGCTCGGTCTGATGACATAGCTAAAAGACAGCAAAAAATTAGCAAAAACGAAATCATAGGACTGCAACTCCAAGGGGAGGAGGGAGGGTTGTGAGGACTGATTCCTGGTGCTCCTGGAGAACACCTGTTACAGGTAAGTAACTACTCTTTCTCCAGGACCAAGCAGGAAGTCAGTCCTCACTTATGGGACTCCCAAGCTTAAGGCTACCGGAGACCCTAAGCACAAAAAAGGAGCTCCCTCAAGCTCAGTAGCACAGAAGGAAGGAATCTTCTCTGAGTACGCCTCCAACCGGTAGCCCAACATCCGGGACGGAGGGCAGGAGTTGCCTATACCTCAAAGAGATTACGGAGGACTGCCTGTCCGAAAGCACTGTCCCTGCGGGACTCCCTCTCCAGGCAGTAATGGGCTGCAAAAGTCTGGCTTGAAGACCAAGTAGCGGCCCGGCAGATGTCTGCCAATGGAACAGAGCGGAGGTAAGCCACTGACGCAGCCTTCGCCCGAACACGATGAGCCGTGACTCGACTTTCCAACGAGAGGCCGGCTGCCCCATAAGCCCAAGCGATACAGTCAGCAATCCAGATGGACAGAGTACGCTTGGAGACAGGGAGCCCCAACTTATTGGGGTCATAAGACACGAAGAGCTGAACAGCCCTTCGGTGCTCCCGCGTACGGTCAAGGTAGAAGGTTAACGCCCTCCTACAGTCCAGGGTATGCAGGACCATTTCAGCTCGGCTGGAGTGTGGCCTAGGAAAGAAGGTCGGAAGTACCACCTCCTGGTAGATGTGAAAAGGGGAAACCACTTTAGGAAGAAACTTAGGGTGAGTCCGTAGGACTACCCTATTCTTGTAGAACCTAGTGTAAGGAGGATCAGATACTAGGGCCTGTAGCTCACTAACGCGTCTAGCAGAAGTGAGGGCTACCAAGAATAAGGTTTTCCAAGAAAGAAAACGAAGATGACAGGTAGCCATAGGTTCAAAAGGCGGACAGGTAATTCGCTGTAAAACCACATTCAGATCGCAGTCAGGAGCTGGTGGGCGCAAAGGTGGTTTAAGGAGAAGGAGGCCTCTGAGAAAACGAGCCACTAGAGGGTGGCTGGAAAGAGGTCTGCCATCCACCGGCATGTGATGCGCAGAATGAGCACTGAGGTGGACCCTGACCGAGTTGGACTTAAGTCCAAGATCGGAGAGGCAAAGTACTGCAAGACCACTGATACCGAACAGGAGACGGGATCTTGAGACTGCTGAGCACACCAGACGGAGAACCGACGCCACTTAAGAGCGTAGGACGTTTGGGTGGAGGGTCGCCTTGAGGCCAAGACGACTTCCTCCACATCTGGAGGCAGCAGGAGGGAAGCAAGGACTACCCTTTCAGCGGCCAGGCCATCAGATGAAGGGACCGGAGGTTGGGGTGTAGGAGAGTTCCGTGATCCTGGGTCAGGAGATCGGGCTGAAACCCCATAGGGAGCGGAGTGTCCACCGCCAGCTGCATCAGAAGCGGGAACCAGGGCTGTCTCGGCCACCGGGGAGCCACGAGGATCATTGAGGCTTTGTCCCGGAGAACCTTGAAGAGCGTCCGAGACACCAGTGGCATGGGAGGAAAGGCATACAGAAGGCCTGTGGACCAGGAGAGAAGAAAAGCATCCGCCGCTACTCTGAGAGGATGCGGTTGTCGAGAGCAGAATTGGGGAAGTTGCCGGTTGAGAGGACTGGCAAAGAGATCCATGGTGGGTAGGCCCCATTTGAGAAAGATCCGCTGAAGCACTAACGGATCCAATCTCCACTCGTGTGGCTGGAGGATTCTGCTCAGTTTGTCTGCCAGGCAATTTTCTTGACCCGGGAGATAAACAGCTTTGAGGAGGATGCCGTGGCTGACGGCCCAAGAGCACAGCTTTTGTGCTTCCCGACAGAGAAGGAAGGAGCCTGTGCCCCCTTGTTTGTTCACTTGGAACATCGCAACTTGATTGTCCGTCTGGACCAGCACAGACTGGTGAGAAGTGAGGTGGGAGAAGGCCCTCAGAGCTAGGCAGATAGCTCTGAGCTCCAGGAAGTTGATCTGCTGGGCAGACTCCCAAGGAGTCCAGAGGCCTTGAGTACATGTCCCTTGGCAATGTGCTCCCCAACCCAGGAGAGAAGCATCGGTCGTTAGGACCTGAGAAGGCGGAGGAGACTGAAAAGCCATTCCTAGCACTAGGTTTGGCAGATGAAGCCACCATTGCAGAGAAGAGACCAGCGGGTCGGAGATCTGTACGGAGTCCGCTAGGCTCCCAGTGGCCTGATGCCATTGTGTGTGAAGGCACCATTGAGCAGGCCGCATGTTCAGGCGGGCATTGGGGGTCACATGGACTGTGGAAGCCATATGGCCGAGCAGTCTCAGAAATTGCCTGGCAGAGACCAGGGAATTGCTGTGAAAGTGGCTGGCAAGATCCATGAGCCTGTTTGCCCTGTCGAGAGGCAGAAAGGCTCGCGCCTGAAGCGTGTTTAATCTTGCGCCGATGAACTCGAGATCCTGAGAGGGGAGCAAAGTGGACTTTGCGAAGTTTATGACAAAGCCCAAGTGCTGTAGCAGAGCTACAGTGCGGTGCGTGGCGTGAGTGGCCTCTTGGGAAGACTGTGCTCTGATGAGCCAGTCGTCCAGGTATGGAAATACAAAGAGGCCTTGAAGTCTTAGATAAGCCGCCACCACTGCTAGACATTTGGTGAACACCCTTGGTGCGGAGGATAGGCCAAAGGGTAGTACTCTGTACTGGTAATGATTGCCCCCCACCACAAACCTGAGATATTGTCTGTGGCTGGGGTGGATGAGGATGAGAGTGTAGGCATCCTTTAGATCCAAGGAGCATAGCCAGTCTCCCTGCTGGAGGTAGGGTAGCAGGATTACAAGGGTAAGCATCTTGAACTTTTCCTTTGCGAGGAACTTGTTGAGGTTCCGCAAGTCCAGGATGGGTCTGAGGCCTCCTGTTCTTTTTGGTATCAGAAAGTACCTTGAGTAAAAGCCTTGACCTCTCAGGTGGTGGGGCACCGGTTCCACAGCCTGGTCCTGAAGAAGACTTGCTAACTCATGAAGGAGTAAGTCCCTGTGCAGAGGGAGTCTGAGAGGCTCCCCAGGAAAGTAGGAGGGAGGCACCTGGTGGAAGTGCAGAAGATAGCCTTCTTGGACTATGTGAAGCACCCAGGTATCTGTAGTGATGTTGGACCACCTGTGGGCAAAGTGGACCAGCCGGCCTCCTGTGCTGAGAGAAACCAGCTGAGGGGGAAAGGCTATGCTGATGAAGTCAAAAAACCCCACCCTGCTGAGCAGGGGCCGGAGGTGCAGGCTTGGGGGCTTGCTGCCTACGGGACCCATTACCCCGTCCCTTGGCTTACTTACCCTGTTGGGGAGCTGCTGAGGCCTGATAATGAGGGTAATGTTGATAGGCAGCCGCCTTCCTCAGGTAAAAGGGCTTTTTCCCCGAGCCCTTCTTCTTCTGAGAAGGGGCAGAGGTTTTCCTGGAGAGCCGAGTCCTGGTGAGAGTCTCGGTCTCGATCTGTGCAGCCTTCTCATCCATGGGTTTGCCAAAGAGGTTTTCACCTCTGCAGGGGACATCGACCAACTTGTCCTGCACCCATGGCTCGAGGTCGGATGACTGAAGCCAAGCCTGTCGGCGGCCACCGATGCCGGCTGCGGCTACTCGAGCCGATGCTTCAAAGCCATCGTAGGCTGCTCGAGAGATAAACTTTGAGCACTCCCGAATACCAGTCGACAAGGCTTGGAACCTCTGCAAAGGTTCTTCGGAGAGACCAGCAGAGAACCCGGCTATTTTTTAGTCAGGTCTCGGAGATACATGCCCATATAGAGCTGGTAGGTCTGGACTCGACAAGCAAGCATAGAGCCCTGGAAACACTTCCTACCGAGGGCATCCAGGCTTCGAGCCTCCCGACCGGGAGGCATCGAGGAGTGCATTTTCTGACTCTTAAGTCTATGCATGGCCGATTCCACCACCATGGAATGGTGTGGTAGTTGTGCCTTTTGGAACCCGGGGCTCTTGCGGACTCGATAAATGGAATCGACCCGCTTGCTTAACACCGGCGACGACGCCGGGCTCTCCCACATGCGGAAGAGAAGTCGTTCCAGCATCGGAGGAACCGGTACAATAAAGGCCTCCTTTGGGGGAGAGTCATACTGGAGGGCATCGAGCTCTTCGACTGGAGGCTCCTCCTCGGGATCCGCGGGGAAGGCCAAGGCCTTGGTCATATCCCGCACGAAGTCCGAGAACCGGGTATCCTCCGGGGGGGACCATCACCGAGGTTCAGACTCGGGGGAGTCCGATGGGACACACCGAGTCCGAAAAGAACCAGGTGACTCTTCGTCCTCGGATTCCCAGGCGGACTCCTCGGAGGAGGAGTCGAGCGGCTCCGGTCGGGCGGGCATCGATGCCGTCCGCCCCGACGCCGAGGGAGTCGGCGTCGACGACCTCGGTCCCGAACGGGAGGCCGAAGGAGAACGTGACCGAGGACTGACTCAAGCCCTCATGGACTCGAGGATCGGCTCGGTCTCCGGGGTCGACTTGGATGTCGACGTCCCGGTGGTCAGGGCAGAAGCACCGGCGAGGCCAGCGATCAATGCCCGCTGCTGGTCCATGAAGGCAGTCAGACTGCTCTCCAAGGCCGTCAACCTGAGTCCGAGCTCAGGAGACCCAGCAGCCCCCGACGGCGTCAGGCCCAATGTCGGCTCCTTCGGAGGTGAGTCCACGAGGACTACAGTACTCAAGTGAGCGGGCGAGTCCATCTCGAGACGAGGATGTTTGGAAGGCCTCTCCATCTCCGAGGACCCGGGACGGCTGTCGGGGCTATGCGACCTGGCCCTCGAGGAACCAGGAGCATCCACCGACCCCGCGGGTTTCTTCTTCCGATGATGTTCCCGGGTAGGAGACCACCGCTCAGAGGAACTTCGACGATGCTCAGGACCAGAGTCCCGAGGCTTCGAAGCCTCTGACGAGGTCCGGGCCCGGCCGGAGTCAGAGAAGATACGTTCCCGCTGATGCTGCCGACTCCTCAACGCTTTTGAGGACATCTTGCCACACGGACCACAGATCATCGGGTCATGATCTGGTCCGAGGCAGCGGAGGCAGTAGTCGTGTGTGTCGGTAAGAGACATGAGCTTCTTACACCGATCACACTTCTTAAACCCGCTGGCAGCCATCGGGGGAAAAAGGGCCCCTGCGAGGTCAAAAGACAGGGCTGCAAGTGAAAAAGAAAAAAAGGCGTGAAATCTGTCACGAAGGACAAAAAACCGAAAAATAAAGAACGGACTCGCAACCGGCTTCGCGGGTCCGGGCGGGAAAAGACCTGGCGTCGAACCGAGAAAAAAGGCAAATAAAATCAACTTTTCTAGCGGTGAAGTACAAACAACGTCTGTAGGGCTCCGCGGAAAAAAGAAGACTGAGCAAGATGGCACCCTTGGGCGGGAAGGGGACCGCACATGCGCGCTGCAATTCCCAAAGGCTTTCTTTGAAAGCTGGGGAAAATTGCTCCGCGAGGGCTCCGTCGGCGCCGACGTCACCCATATGTGAGGACTGACTTCCTGCTTGGTCCTGGAGAAGACTTATTCCTGCTGTTCCCAGAGATCACCTGTTACAGGTAAGTAACTGTGCTATCTCCAGGAACAAGCAGGAATGAGTCTTCACATATGGGGACTCCCAAGCTGAGATGCCTGGAGCCCTAGCATGTTGGAGATTGAAACATGCTACACCTCATATGGCCAGGCATCCTGAGGATGGAGGGCAGGAGTTGAAAAAGAGAGGAGCTGTAGAAAACAGCTAACCTAAGATAGGACTACAGGCAAGGAGTCCTTGTATGTATGATAATTATCATGACATATATTGAAATGAACAATCACAATATGGACCTCACCTACTGGATTGCAGGAAGTAGAGAGGCTGATGGATTCTACTGGGGATCCAGTAGAGGAATCTTCAAGGTGACCTCACTGGCTACAGAGTTACTCACAGTTAGGAGCAAAAGAGGAAGACTGACTGATTTGGACAAACTGGCCTAGTCCTTGAGGGAAGAAGGGGTATGGGAAAAACCCCGTATTCCCAAAGAAAGGACAGATGTCTGAGGAGTTGAAACCTCAGATCTACTGAAGATCCACCATGTCTTTCCTAACTGGTGAGAGGTAGGAAGATATTGGAGCATGGAGCTTCAGGGATACCTAAACCTAGGGTTATGGTAGGAGCTGTCAGTACCACAGCAGTGGTTGTGTGCATAATACCCCAAACATACTGTGGAACAGTATGAACATGTGCAAAGCCCACTGTCTGGAACATATAGGAAGGTAAAACCTTTATGAGCATAGACAGAGAGAGAAGTATGTAAATACATATCTACCTATAACGAAGCATCTCGACAGATACACACATATATATATATATATGGGTATATATATATATATCTATAGTGAGATCTAGAGGGGCATAACATATGCACACGCAGCTGACAGACATATGTATCTATAGAGATGTATATAGATATATATACCTATATGAATAGATAGGTCTAAAGATAAATGTCTGCAATTAAGCAGACAGAGATATGCCTATAAGAACATTCACATGGGAGATGTGAAGAGGAAAGATTCATCCAATAACAAGAAGGTGGAACCTACTTGGGAAGATATATAGAGAATCTATTCCCCCTGGTTATGATGGTGCAGGAATGCTATCCAGTGAAATAACCAGGATGGTTGCGTGAAAAAACAGAGGATAATATCAGTCTGTAAAGAGCAAGTCCTGAGTCCTGTAGAACTCTAGCATGGTAAATGGACAGAAAACGCATAGGATGAGATACCAGGTTGACCCACTTGAGGGACAAAAAGGGGTATCATGCGTTTTTTAGTTAAATATGTGCTGTCCATGAAGGATTAGGATACCATGAGGACAAGCTGCAAGGAAAAAAGAGCATATTCCCTGTAGGAATTGGACAACTCTTTAGACTTTCACGTAGAGAAGGCTTATGTCCTTTATATTAAAAGGAGATAGTAGGGTGTGAAGAACCCTCACAGTCATGGGGAATGACTGAGGAAGCCTTTTTCAACCATATAGGATAGTCATTAGAGAAAAACCCCATGCTCTCTAGCAAGGGCCCATAGTGGAAAGCTTCTCTGTAGGATTGCAGCGAGCATTATGCAGAATTGGGAGATAGAACTGGCTGTTGGAAAAAATCAGCAGCCACGTCAACTATGCTGCCAAACCCAAAGGAATTGGAGATGGCAAGAATAGAAGATAGTGTGATAAGCCTGAAGTGATAAGGATAATCCAAGAAAGATGTATGCACTGTCTTCTAGTACCAGTAGTCCAATCACTGGAACTCCTGCATGGGCAGCTGCTGAATAAGACAGCAGAGAGAATCTTTCTGTGTAAAACAGAAAGAACAGACAGAACAAGAGAAGAAATTCCTGTCCCTGTCTGATGAGCTGCTCAGGCAAAAGGAGGGAGTTTACTCAAGAGAAAAAACTCCACACTGGAATGGAAAGAAAGACTAGAAAGGCTAAAGAAGCCCTCCAGTGGTATGGTACCACTCTTACAGGGGAAACCCTGGATAAGAGGGTAGAGAAACAGGAGCTGAAGGGTGACTTACCATATGGTAAGTCTATGGAAGGAAAAAATTCATGTTGGTACAGAAAACTATCATGGGATAGTTGTTAAACCTCTCTTCTTGGCAGGAAGAAGAGGAGAAAACCTGTGACCCATAGACATGAATATCCTGACAGCTCAGCATACCTAGGAGCAACTGGATGTCCTGAGAAAAGGAATCCATGTGTAGAGTTTTGAATGAAAAACAGTGAAAAACTTCTGCTGAGAAGAAGTCAACTGCAGGTTGTAAACTCCAAGAGACAGAAAACAGATTAATCAGAACCCTATGGTTGCTGGGTTTGTTTAGCCTGGCGAGAGTTTGGATTCTTCAGACCAGGGCGATGTTTCCCCTGCTTGGGAACATCTGTATGATGGGCAGGAGAAGAGTAAAACCTTCTCCTCCTAGGGAAAGAAGGTTTGGTAGGGCATTTCCTACCTACTGGGGAAGGAGAAGGCTTAGGATAGCCATCAGAAACAGGGAAGTCAGTGGACCACTGAGCAACCTGATGTAAAGACTCCTTATTGAAGAGATTTTCTCCAGTGCAAGGAGTATTACCTAGTCTTTGTTGTGCCCATTTGTTTAAGTCTGAAGCTTGAAGCCAGGCTCTATGTCGTGCCCCTATGGCTATAGCAGAAGTTCTGCTAACAGACTCAAAAGAGTCTAGGGAAGCACGAGTAAGAAACCAAGAGATACTTTGAATATGACTAAGTAGTAAGGAATAGTCTGCAGTCTTGGGCTCTGAAAGAAAAGGAGTCAAAAGATATAATTTCTTTGTGACCTCCTGGAGAAATAGACTCATATAAAAAATATATGAGAGAATCCTTGCTGACAGCATGGATATCTGGAAGGTTTGACGTCCAAAGGCATCTAGTGTCCTAGACTCACGACCTGGTGGGTAAGAAGAGTGCTTCTTCTTACTTTTCACCTTCCTCATTGCTGATTCCACCACAATGGAATGATGGGGAAGTTAAGTCTTTTGAAACCCTGGAGAGGGGGGCACCTGATACAGAAGATCAGTTGCTCTAGAAGGTGAGGGTACCCTTAAAGGTGCTTCCCACATTCTTAGAAGAAGATCCTGCAAGGAATGATGTAAAGGAAGCATTATGTTTTCCTTTTCTTCAGTAGAAACAGAGCCTTGTGTAGGATCATGGCCAAGGATAGGAATAGCAAGAGATCTTGCCATATCCAGGAGGAAATTCTGAAAAGAAGGATCTCCAAAGAGAACCGTCCCTGGACAGGCTAGACCTGAAGAACTAGCCTGGGCACCGGAGGATCTACTTGAGTATATAGGAATATAAGATCCTGCACGGTGCAAAAAAGGATCCTTAAGGGATGGATGCTGGTACTGGAGGTCAGGACCTGTGACAGTCAGTACTGCATCGTCCATGCCAGGTATCGACTCCAAACTTGGTATAGAAAGGAGCGACCCTGGTGAAAGAAGCATGGAAGGAGCTGGCCCCGATGCTACTGCGGATACCGGTACCGATACCGATAGCACTGTCGGAATCGAAGGCGACACCGACATCGGAGCAGTCATCGGTGGCAGCTCAATCGGTACCGAGGTAACCGAACGCCTTTGGTAATCACCCTCGGTACCGAGCGTCCGGTACCGGTAAGTATCGGTACCGAGACGTGTTGGTACCCAGTCTTCCAGACTAGAGATCGATTCCAGACTCAGCATCGAAGGAAGCGAGTCTATCGATGCATGTCTAGAGGGTACCGACGTTGGTGGTAGTATCGGCGTTGATGCCGATACTGGAAAGTCAATCTGGAGCGTATCCACGGGTACCAAAGGTACCGAGAAAGCCAGATGACGATCCCTGGTGAGGAGTGTAACGTCCAACACCAGTGCCGATACCGGGGTATCGGTACCGCTCGAAGCGGATGCCACCACCGAGCATGGCTCAGGTATGTTCAGTGAGGGGTGAGTCCCAGGAACAACCTGAAACCCCTCATAGGCTTTAGAGGCCAAAGACTCCCGCCGGGGTTTTGAAGCCAATGGACCCTCGAGGGCAAGGCCGGAGCCGTCTTCATGCTGTGCATGAGATCTACCACTCGAAGGTTGGCTAGTCTTAACAGACTGTTTGAGGGTTACCTGATCCTGTGTAGAAGAAGAAACGGTCAGTGCCCTGACACTGGAAGGGAACCTGGTATCAAGGGAAACGCGATGTTGAAAATCTCTTCTCACAATACTGTGGCGCGAGGGCTCCGTAGGAAAACGGTCTGGAACCAAACAGGTTAGACACCAGTTTTTGGAGTCTAAAAATAAAGCTGTACCGCCACAGCTTAAACATTTCTTAGAGAAAGAGGCTGGCGGTTCCATACATGGACAGGCTTAGGAGGCCTAAAAAAATTTAAGACAAAAAACTGAGGGAAAATATTCCCTAAATTTCAGAAAAAGAAAAAAGAAACACCGGCGGTACCGGGGAGATAGCCGCAACCACAAGAAAACAAAAGAATTAAAGAAGAATTTTCTGCGGTGACAGGAGGACGTCCTGCCGGCTCCGTGGAAAAACGAAAACTGAGGACAGTTGGAAAGGCGAGAAGGCAGCACGCAGGCGCTGAGGGATGCTCCCAAAAGCTTTCTGATTGGACGCTGGGGAGCGTTCCCGCGCAGGCTCCGTCGGTACCGACGTACCCATATGTGAAGACTCATTCCTGCTTGTTCCTGGAGATTCAGTCTTCACATATGGGTGACGTCAGCACTGACTGAACCCGGCGCAGGAATACTCCCCAGCATACAATAGGAATGCTTTTGGGAGCATTCCTCCATGCATGTATGACTGCCTTCCCGCCTTCCCTCTTGGTCTCCTCAGTCAGGTGAATAGCAGAGAGAAAAAAAAACTGTAGAAGAAAGAAAAAGGGGGATAACTTGAAAGGGAGGTGGGCGGGTTGATTCCTGATGTTCCCGGAGATCACCTGTTACAGGTGAGTAACTACACTATCTCCAGGAACAAACAAGAAGTCAGTCTTCACATATGGGACTCCCTAGCCCAAGACAATCGAGCGAGAGAAGAGTCCCGGTGCAGCCAGAGGTTACAGCAGGAATCTGACAGACTCAGCCCGTTCGGAGCACTCCTTGCGAGTTAATTGGATGGGCAAGTTATCTAAATTTGAAAAAGGTTATGTAGAACAGCTTGTCTGAATTGAGCATCACTTCTGGAGTCTTAGCCACTGTGGCAGCCATGTCTCAGACATTATGAGCTGTGACATTGTGTTGTAGAGACAACCCAGCCTGCGAGTAAGCAAAAGAAATACAAGCTTTTAGCCAGTTTGAGAGTGTTCTCTTGGATACTGCCAACCCTAGATGACTTTGGTCAAAACAGACAAACAATTGAGAGTCTTAGTAAGGTCTAGATAAAAGGCCAATGCTCTCTTACAATCTAGGGTATGCAGTTTGGCCTCAGCAGATGAGCTGTGAGGCATTGGAAAGAATGTTGGTAGTGAAATAGAATGGTTCAGGTGAAAGGAGATGACGACCTTCGGCAAGAACTTAAGGTATGTGTGAAGAATCACCTTGTCATGGTGGAATGTGGTATATGGAGCATAGTTCACCAAAGCTTGCAATTCACTGATTCTTCGAGCTAAAGTGACTGCTATCAGAAAAAGAAGCTTCCATGTTAAGAGAATCTGCACCATTTGAAAGCATAAGACCGTCTGGTCGAATCCTTTCTGGAAGATAGAAGAACATGCAAAACGTCTTGAAGACCTAAGTGTGAGAGGACAAAGTGTTCAGCAGCCAGACCATCAGGTGGAGTGTCTTGAGGCTGGGGTGCAGATGGGTCCCCTGTTCCTAAGAGAGTAGAGTGGGTGAATAACCCAGCCTGAGGGGAGGTGCTTGAGCTAGCTGAAGAAGCAGAGGAAACCATGGTTGTCTGAGCCAGAAAGAGGCAATGAGAATCATCATTCCCCTGTCGGCTTGGAGCTTGAAAACTGTCTTTGCTATGAGGGGAAGACGAGGGAAAGCATAGAGCAGATCCTGTTCCTGATGGATGAGAAACACATCCAAATTCTTCCTATGAGGGGAGGGAATCCTGGAGCAAAAACGAGGTAGTTGGGCATTGAGAGGAGAAGCAAAGAGGTCAGGAGGTGGCAATCCCCACAAATGGAACAAGTACTACACTACTTGATGTTCTAGTCTCCACTTGTGTGGATGGAGGATCTGGCTTAGCCTGTCGGCTAAGTGATTCCCTGCTCCTGGAAGGTATACTGCATGTAGGTGAATTCCTCGAGGAATTGCCCAGTTCCAAAGGTGGATGGCCTCTCTGCATAAGGGGCGACAGCCTGTTCCCCCTGTTTGTTGATATAGAACATGGCCGCCCGATTGTCCATCTGTATGAGAAGGATCCGTTCTCTGAGTTGGGAAGAGAAGACTAGGATGGAATTGAAAATTGACCAGAATTCAAGGAGATTAATGTGCAGGACAGCCTCCTGAGTAGACCAGAGACCTTGTGTTGTAAGGCAAGGTGGGATCCCCAGCCAAGTTTTGATGCATCGGTCATTAGGGTATACTGCGGTGCAAACATCTGAAAAGGTGACCCTACAACGGGGTTCTGTGGTGTGCACCACCACTGAAGGGCTGCCTTCATCAGAGGAGTAATAATGATGAAGTCAGAGAGGCGCCTGTAGACTGCATCCACTGTTGTGACAGAGTCCATTATTGATTCTCATGCTGAGACGGGCATGGGGTACGACATGGACTGTAGAAGCCATGTGGCCTAGGAGGCGAAGGAATGTTCTGGCCGTTACTGATAATTGCTGTTGGACTTGTGTGACCAAGGCAATTTGGCAGAAGTGTTTGTCATACGGCAGAAAAGCCCAGGCTTGTACAGTGTCCAGTCAAGCTCTTATGAACTCTAGATCTTGAGCTGGAATGAGGTGTGATTTTGGATAATTTATGACGAAATCTAACTCTTGTAGGACATGGATAGTTTGTTGGAGGACAGAGGTGACTGCTGAAGAGGTATCTGCCCTAAGCAACCAATCAACTAAGTAAGGGAACAGAAAGATTCCCAAACTTAGGCTGCTACGACAGCCAAATTCTTTGTGAAGACTCTGGGAGCCGAGGCAAGTCCGAAATTGTAATGGTTGTTCTAAAAAGTGGTGTGGGAGTTGAGGCTTTTGAAAGCCTGGACATGCTGGAACTCGGTACATGGTATTGAGTCGTTTGCTGATAGGGGAACTGTTAGATGAGCCTCCCACATATGGAGCAAAAGATCCTGCAAGATGCGATGAACTGGTAAAGTGGCAGCCTCTTTAGGTATTGAGGGGTACTGGAGGATTTCCAATTCATCTGCCCTCGGTTCAGTCCCCAATGCCATGGTAATCTGCAGGCCTGCTGCCATGTCTCGAATGAAGTCTTGGAAAGACATATCCTCTGGAGGGGATCAATGCCATTAATGAGGAGGGGATGGATCTGAAGGAACATCCTGGATTTCTCGGGAGTCCTCTGATGCCTCATCGGAATCGAAGGAAGTAGAGTCAGAGTCTGACAAGAAATCAAAGTATCAAAGATCTTGATACTTCCTTGATGTCTAGGATCGATGTTGGTACCAATATTGGTCGGTGCGGCATCGGGAGTCTGCTGGGTACCGATAATGGCCGCCTGTTCCAATGGGGACATCGGAGGGTGAAGATCTCCTGATGCAGGTTTGAGGGCCAACATCGGTCCCGGAACCAGTGGCTGTAGGCAGGGTGCCATTGCCTGAACTGCTGGAACAGTCGGTATTGAGGCTGCCAAAAGTGCGGCCAAACTCCTCTCGATGGCCAGTATGCCTTGGTCGAGGGAGCTAACCGATGCCTGGGTAGAGTCACCATGGGGCGTTGAGCCACCATCCCAGAGCACTGAACCAGTAACTCTCTGGATGTCGATACCTTGGGAGCATCCTGGAGCCCCTCTTGTGTTTGGAGGACGAGTATTCCCACTGAGCTGATGGCAGGCCAGTCCGCATCGTACGCACCTTTCGCTGAGTCTCGATGGCAATGAAGGGACTTACCTCTGGAATCGGTATCAGTCCTCTATGCCGATGACTTAGATTTGGTTTTGTGCTTGGACTTTGAAGAGACTCAAGAACCATGAGAGGAGGCCGATCTCCTCGATGATGTGGAAGCCACTGATATTGAGTCCGGAGCGAACAGAGAACCATACTGTCTGGCCCTGTCCTGTAGGCCTCATTTTGTCATTTGCTGGCACAAAGGACAATCATTTGGTACATGGTCGGGGCCCAAACATTTTAAGCACTACTCATGTTTATCCATGACTGACATAATACCAGAACACTTGGTACATTTTTTAAAACCACTGATGTGTTTTTCCATCGTGGTTTCAAAACCAACAAAATTGAAAGAAAAATAAAACATTAATAATTGTTGAAAAGAAAACAAAATATCGGAGCTGGTGTCAGTAGAAAAACCAGTGTCAATGGAAAGGCAGAGCACAGGAAAGAAACAACCTGCTGGCTCTGCGGAAAACGAAGAACTGAGGAGAGGAGTTGGGAAGGTGGGAAGGCAGATGCACAGGCGCAGTGGATTACTCCCATAAGCTTTCCAGTTGGATGCTGGGGAGCATTCTCAAGCGGGATCCGTCAATACCGTCATCACCCATATGTAAAGACTGCATTCTTACTTGTTTCTGGAGATTAAGTTCTCACATATGGGAAACATTACTGACGCAGCCTGTGTGGGAATGCTCCCCAACTTACATAACTTAATCAAGCCAAAGAAGAAAAACTCCACGGGGAGGAGGGAGGGTTGTAAGGACTTATTCCTGCTGTTCCCAGAGAACACTTGATACAGGTGAGTAAAGAGTAGTTACTCACCTGTAAGAGATGTTCTCCAGGAGCAGCAGGAATCAGTTCTCACATATGGGTGACATCGATGTCGATGGAGCCCCTGCGGAGCATTTCCCCAGCTTTCTATGAAAGCCTTTGGGAATACTGCACGCATGCATGGTCCCCTTCCCGCCCAAAGGTGCCATCTTGCTCAGTCTGATGACATAGCTAAAAGACAGCACAAAAAATGTAAAAAATGAACTATGTACAACTGCAACTCCCAGGGGAGGAGGGAGGGCTGTGAGGACTGATTCCTGCTGCTCCTGGAGAACACCTGTTACAGGTGAGTAACTACTCTTTCTCCAGGAACAAGCAGGAAGTCAGTCCTCACATATGGGTGACTCCCTAGCTCTGGGCTACCAGGAACCCAGGCTGAACAAGAGAACTCCCTCTAGTCCCAGCATCAAAGAAAGACTTTTCACTGAAAGAACCTCCACCGGTAGCCCAACGGAGGGCTGCAGGGCAGGAGTTGCCTAAACCTCAAAGAGATTCCGGAGTACTGCCTGGCCAAAAGCACTGTACCTATGGGACTCCCTCTCCAGGCAGTAATGGGCCGCAGAAGTCTGGCTTGAGGACCAAGTTGCAGCCCTGCAGATGTCTGCCAACAGTACAGAGCGGAGATGAGCTACTGAGGCAGCCATAGCCCTGACACGGTGGGCCGTGACCCGACCCTGCAAGGCAAGGTCAGCCGCCCTGTAAGTCCATGTGATACAGTCAGCCACCCAGATGGACAAGGTACGCTTGGACACAGATAATCCCAAATTATTAGGGTCAAAAGATATGAAGAGCTGAGTAGCCCTTCTATGCCCCTGCATATGGTCAAGGTAGAAGAATAAGGCCCTTCTACAGTCCAGGGTATGCAGGACTGCTTCAGCCTGGCTTGCATGAGGCCTAGGGAAGAATGTTGGAAGAACCACCTCCTGGTTGAGGTGGAAAGAGCAGACAACCTTTGGAAGGAACTTTGGATGAGTCCTAAGGACTACCCTGTTCCTATAGAAGCGAGTGTAAGGCCTGTCACAGACCAGGGCTTGAAGCTCACTCACTCGCCTGGCCGAGGTTAGGGCTACCAAAAAAAGTGTCTTCCAGGAATGGAAGCGGAGAGGACAAGTAGCCATCGGCTCAAAAGGTTGGCGAGTCAGTTGTTGCAAGACCACATTCAGCTCCCACTCAGGGGCTGGAGGACGGACAGGAGGCTTGAGCAAGAGCAAACCCCTGAGGAACCAGGACACCAAGGGGTGACCCGACAAAGAGTGTCCTTCCACCAGTGAGTGGTGAGCTGCTAGAGCTGAGAGGTGGACCCGAACAGAATTGGACTTAAGTCCCTGATTTGATAAGTGCAGTAAGTACTGAAGCACTACTGGCACAGTACAGGAGAAAGGATCCTCTGTACGAAGCTGACTCCACACAGAAAACCTCTTCCATTTGAGGGCATAGGTTTTTCAAGTGGACTGTTTCCTAGAGGCTAGGACAACCTCCTCAACTTCCTGAGGCAGGCCCCAGGGAGCCAAAACTACCCTTGCAGCTTCCAGGCCATCAAATTGAGAGCTTTGAGATTGGGGTGCAGAAGGGAACCCTGCTCCTGTGAGAGAAGGTCCGGCTGCAACCCCAGAGGTAGTGGGGAATCCACTGCCAGTTAAAGCAGAAGTGGAAACCAAGGCTGCCTCGGCCACCTGGGAGCTACCAGCAGGACCGAGTCCTTGTCCTGAAGAGTCTTGAAAAGAGTTCGGGCAACCAAGGGCGTGGGAGGAAACACATACAGGAGGCCCTGAGACCAGGACATCAGAAAAGCATCTGGTGCTATCCTCAAAGGATGCGGTTGCCTGGAGCAGAACCTGGGCAGTTGCTTGTTCAGCGGACTGGCAAAGAGATCTATCCAAGGGAGACCCCACTTCAGGAAGATCTTCTGAACAACCAAGGGATGCAGCTGCCACTCGTGGGGCTGAAGAATTCTGCTCAACCGGTCGGCCAAGCAGTTCTCCTGGCCTGGAAGGTACACCGCCTTGAGAAGCATGTTGTGCTTTAGGGCAAAGGAACAAAGGCCTTGAGTCTCCTGACAAAGGAGCTTTGACCCAGTCCCGCCCTGTTTGTTCACATAAAACATGGCTATCTGGTTGTCTGTTTGAATCAAGACTGAGCGGTGAACCAGGGCCGGAGAAAAAGCCTTGAGAGCTAAGCGGATAGCTCGAAGTTCTAGGAGATTGATCTGTTGGGCTGCCTCCCAGGGAGACCAGAGGCCTTGAGTGCACTTATCCAGACAATGAGCACCCCAGCCCTGCAGAGAGGCGTCAGTGGTGAGAACCACCGAGTATTCTGGCATTTGGAAGGGCATCCCCTTCAGCAGATTGGGTGGATGTAGCCACCAGCTGAGGGAGGCCAAAAGGGGTCTGGACACCCTTATCCTGTCTCTCAGGCGGCCTGTGGCCTGAGACCACTGAGTCCGAAGGCACCACTCTGCAGGCCTCATATGGAGCCTGGCATTGGGAGTCACATGAACTATCGAAGCCATGTGGCCCAGAAGCCTGAGGTAGAGTTTGGCGGAGACCAGGGACCTGTTTAGAAACTGTTTGGACATGTCCATCAGTCTTTGAGCCCTGTCTTCTGGCAAGAATGCCTTTCCCAGTTGAGAATCCAACCTTGCCCCTATGAACTCCAAGTTCTGGGAGGGGAGCAAAGTGGACTTTGTGAAGTTTATGACAAAGCCCACGTTTTGAAGCAGAGTAATGGTTCTGAGGTTGGCTTGTCTGGCCTCCAGGGACGTCTGACCCCTGATGAGCCAGTTGTCCAGATAGGGAAAGACAAAGATGCCTTGATTCCTCAGGTAGGCCGCAACCACTGCCAGGCACTTGGTAAAGACCCAGGGAGCGGAGGTCAGGCCAAAAGGTAGTACTCTGTACTGATAATTGTTTCCTCCCACAATGAACCTGAGGTACTTTCTGTGGTCTGGATGAATGAGGATGTGAGTGTACGCATCCTTTAGATCTAAGGAGCATAGCCAATCTCCCTGCTGTTGGTAGGGCAGAAGTGTTCCAAGAGTAAGCATCTTGAACTTTTCTTTCTCTGGGAACTTGTTGAGGTTCCGGAGGTCCAGAATGGGTCGAAGGCCACCGGTCCTTTTGGGTACCAGGAAATACCTGGAGTAGAATCTGTGACCTTGCAAGTGGGGAGGCACAGGCTCCACCGCCCTGTCCACCAACAGACCTTGGAGCTCTCGAAGGAGAAGGTCTGTGTGCAGGGAAGGCCTCAAGGGCTCCCCTGGGAAGTAAGGAGGAGGCAGTTGATGAAAATGCAGGGCATAGTCCTTTTGGACTATGTCCAGCACCCAACTGTCGGTGGTAATGAGAGGCCACTGGTGGGCAAAGAGTACAAGGCGACCGCCTGTACAGGGCTGGGAAAGCAGGGACGGAGTGGTTACGCTCAAGGAGTCAAAAACCCCCACCCTGCTGAGTGGAAGCAGGGGCAGAAGGCTTGGGGGTCCTCTGCCTACGGGGCCCATTACCCTGGCCCTTGGCTTGCTGACCCTGGGGGGCAGCTTGGGCAGCCTGATACTGAGGGTACTGTTTGTAGGCAGTGCCCTTCCTCGGGGAAA
This sequence comes from Ichthyophis bannanicus, assembly GCA_033557465.1. NCBI lineage: Eukaryota > Metazoa > Chordata > Amphibia > Gymnophiona > Ichthyophiidae > Ichthyophis > Ichthyophis bannanicus. The sequence continues at coordinate 1,308,844,659 of CM066033.1, forward strand.
AGGGCTTTTTACCCAAGATCTTCTTTTTATGAGAAGGGGCAGAGGTCTTCCTAGATAGCCTTGTCCGTGTGAGGTGCTCTGTTTCGAGCTGGGCGGCCTTCTCGGTCACGGGTTTGCCAAAAAGGTTTTCACCTCGGCAGGGGACATCGACCAACTTGTCCTGAACCCATGGCTCGAGGTCCGATGACTGCAGCCACGCCTGGTGTCGAGCCGCGATGCCGGCAGCCGCAACTCGGGCAGAAGCCTCGAAGCCATCGTAGGCGGCGCAGGAAATGAACTTTGAGCATTCCCGAATCCCCAAGTACAAGGTCTTAAATCTCTGCAAGGGTTCCCCGGAGAGACCAGCAGAGAATCTGGCCAATTCCTTGGCCAGGTCTCGCAAGTACATGCCCATGTACAGCTGGTAAGACTGGACACGGCAAGCAAGCATAGACCCCTGGAAGCACTTCCTACCGACGTCATAGAAGTTGTGGGCCTCCCTGCCGGGAGGCACCGCGGACTGCATCTTCTGGCTCTTCAGACGATGCATGGCCGATTCCACAACCATGGAATGGTGTGGTAGCTGTGCTTTCTGGAAACCAGGGCTTTTGAGGAGTCGATAGATGGAATCGACTCGCTTGCTCAAAACCGGCACCGAGGCCGGTGCCCCCCACATCCGGAAGAGGAGCCGTTCCAGCATCGGAGGAACTGGGACAGTAAAGGCCTCCTTCGGAGGAGTCGTACTGTAGAGCATCGAGCTCCTCGGCTCGAGGCTCTTCCTCGGGATCGGCAGGGATAGCCAAGGCAGCGGCCATATCCCGGACGAACTCCGAGAACCTAGTGTCCTCCGGAGGGGATCTACTCCAGGGCTCAGACTGCGGTGAGTCCGACGGGATGCATCGAGTCTTAAAAGTATCGGGAGATTCCTCGTCCTCCGTCTCCCAGGCGGACTCATCCGAGGAGGAGTCAGGGTCCGACCCCACAGGGCCCCGACGCCGCGGGCACCGGCGTCGACACCCTCGGTCCCGAACGTGAGGTCGAGGGAGTCCTCGACCGAGGACGACTTCGAGCCACGAGGGTCTCGAGTATCAGCTCGGTCTCCTGGGTTGACTTTGAAGTCGACGTCCCGATGGTCGGGACAGATGCACCAGACAGTCTGGCCATCAGTGCCCGCTGCTGCTCCATGAAGGCAGACAATCTGCACTCCAAGGCTGTCATCCTGAGACTCAGCTCGGGAGATGCAGCAGCCACCGACTCGGGCCCCGGCGGCGCCAGGCCCAACGTCGGCTCCCTGGGAGGAGAGTCCACGAGGACTACGGGGCTTACGTGTCCAGCAGACTCCGGCTCCAAACGAGGAACTTTGGCAGGCTTCTCTTGGTCCACGGGCCCGGGACGGCGGTCGGGGATCTTAGACCTGGCCCTCGAGGGACCAGGGACCTCCTCTGACGCCGCCCTCGCGAGCCGCTTCTTCCTCTTGCGTTCCCGGTCCGGGGACCCCCTGTCCGAGGAGCTTCGACGGCGCTTGGGATCGGAATCCCGAGATGTCGAGGCCTCAGACGAGGTCCGGGGCCGGCCGGAGTCAGAGTCCGAGAAAAACCTCTCCTTCTGATGCTGTCGACTTTTGAGTGCCTTGGAAGACATCTTCCCACATGGCACACACGACTTGGGGTCGTGGTCAGGGCCGAGGTACCGAAGGCAGCAGTCGTGTTTGTCGGTGAGAGACATACTTTTCTTACACCGATCACACTTTTTGAAACCACTGGAAGCCATCGGGGAAAAAAGAGCCCCTGCGAGGTCAAAAGACCGGCCTTCCAGGGAAAAATGAAAAAAGGGGCGCGAACGCCAGCCACGAAGGGCAAAAACCGAAAAAGAAATAAGCGGGCTCGATACCAGTGTACCGAACCCGGCGGGAGGGGAACCGGCGTCGAACCGGAGAAAAAACAGCGAAAAATCGCCGAAGAAAAAATCACTTTTATCCGGGAGAACAGGACACACGTCCGGTGGGCTTCTCGGAAAAAAAGAGACTGAGGTAAGATGGCACCTTTAGGCGGGAAGGGAACCGCGCATGTGTGCCAGCATTCCCAAAGGCTTTCATGGAAAGCTGGGGAAATGCTCCGCTGGGGCTTCATCGGCGCCGATGACACCCATATGTGAGGACTGACTTCCTGCTTGGTCCTGGAGAACATATTGTAGGTTGCCCAGGTGAGATCTGGTTGTTTAACTACCAGTGTGCAACCTAATCTATTCTGTGGGAGCCAAAGAATTAAAGATGGCTAAGAATAGCAGACAGGCTGGTTGCCTGCAACAATAAATTGTCCAAGTAGGTTATTGGAACCTCTCTTGGAATTATTTGTTATTAAGGCAGCAAAAAGGATAGGTCCTATAGATTGGACAAGGACCGACAGACAGAATTAGAAGTGACTAACTCAATTATGGTCTGATAAGCTATCTTAAAAGAACAATTTGAAAGATTGCAGAGGGGAGAAACTCTGTATGGAAATTACTTACTGGAGTAGGTATCGAGGACAATCCTATGGCTTAAAAGGTAAGCCCTCCAGTGAAATAATATCACTCTTAGATTGAAAATGTCAACTAAGAGGGATAGAAGTAATACAGAGTTGGGAAGATTTACATTTTGGTAGTCCCTGAAAAGGGTAAAGCTCCCTTGCAGTCAAAGTATAAGATATCCTCGTACAGGACAACTGCCAAGGTGAAGGGCATAGCATACCTTGTAAGTAGTTGTAACTCCTCTGTTTAAATTAAAAGGAGAGGAGAAAACTGTTACCTGTGGGGCATGATATCCTCAATAGCTCTAAGAGCTGAAAAGGATGGATTGCCCTTGGCAAGAGATTCATGCCTAAAGTAGAGGATTGAGGCAGTGTATTACTGACCTCTTAATAAGGATGAGAAGAACTACAAATGCTTCTATAGTTAAGAAGTAGTGGTTCTGAAAACTCAACAAGAAAAAAGATTCAATGAAATAAAAAATCAGAAACCCTGCGACTGCTGAGTTTGCTAAGCCTGTTAAGACTTTGGTTTTCTTAGCCTGGTATGATGTTGCCCTTCTTTGGAAACATCTGCATGACCGGTAGGAGATGAATAAAACTTTTTCCCCCTAGGGGAATAAAGTTTGTTAGGAGATTTTTTAGTAGCTGGGGTAGAGGAAAGTTTTGACAATCCTCTGAAAGTAACACTATCAGTGTTTCACTGCTTAGCTTGAAATAAAGCATCCTTGTTAAAGAGATTTTCACCAATACAAGGAGTATTTCCCAGCTTTTCTTGTACCCATTTGTCCAAGTCTGAAGCTTGGAGCCAGGCTATGCGTTGTGCTCCTATGGCTATAGCAGAGGTTCTGCTAATAGACTCAAAACAGTCCAGGGAAGCACGATTAAGGAATTTAGAGACATTTTGAACATGACTGACTAATATGGAAAAGTCTGCTCTCTTATGTTCTTGAAGAAAAGGGTTCAAAGACTTTAAGTTCTTTGTGACCTCTTCAAGAGATAATCCCATATAGAAAATATATGAGATAATTCTTGCTGAAAGCATGGATGCCTGGAAGCATCGACGTCCAAAGGCATCTAAAGTTCTAGACTCACGACCTGGCGGATAAGAGTGCTTCTTTGTACTCTTAATACGCCTCATTGCTGATTCTACAACAATAGAATGATGAGGGAGTTGAGTCTTTTGAAAACCTGGAGAAGGTGGCACTTTGTACATGGAGTCAAGTGTCTTAGAATGTGTTGATACCGTTAAAGGAGTTTCCCACATTCTGAAAAGTAGATCTTGTAAGATCTGATGCAAAGGAAGCATGATGACATCCTCTGGAATCCAGGGGGATTGCAGGATCTCTGAATCCCCTGGGAAGGATTCTTTACCAGGAACAGAAATGGCAAGTAATTTTGCCATATCAAGCAGAAAAGCTTGAAAAGAAATCTCCCCTGAGGGGGACCCTAAAGGCTAGACTTGAAGATTCAGCCTTGGTACCGATAGATTCATCCCAGTCATTGGGATCGGAAGACCTGAAAGGGTGGAGCATCGGATTTTCCTTAAAGTAATGTCTCCGGTACCGCCCGAGGTCGGTACCGAGACGAGTCGGTACCAAATCATCCATGCTAGAGATTGATTCCAGGCTCGGCATTGAAGGAAGCGAGTCTGTCGAAGTAAGCATGGACGGTACCGACACCAATGCCCATGTTGATACCGGTACTGGTACCGAAGCCGATACCGATACTGGAAGATCAGTCTGCAGCAACTCTAGCAGTACCAAAGTAACCGAGAGCGCTAGACTGCGATCATCGGTGAGGAGTGTTTCATCCATCGCCATAGCTGATGCCGGGGTGTCGGTACCGCTCGAAGCGGCCACAACCACCGAGCATGGCGCAAGTATGTTCAATGAGGTAAGAACCCCGGGAACAACCTGAAGCCCCGTTAATGCTTTTGAGCTCGAAGACACCTGCCGGGGCTTTATTGCCAATATGTCCTCGAGGGCAAGGCCAGAGCCATCTCGATATTGGGAAGGAGATCTACCACTCGAGGACTGGCTAGTCTTTACAGACTTTTGTTTGGTTACCTGATTCTGTGGAGATATTTTAGCTGGTGACATCGAGAGCAATGTGAACTGGGTATCGAGTTGTGCTCGATTCTGAAGACTTATTCTGTTTGAGCTTCAGCAGGAAAGACACTCCAGTGGGCAATGGTCAGGACCCAAATATTTTAGACACCAAGTATGGGTGTCTGAAAACATATCTGTACCGCCACACTTTGAGCATTCCTTAAGGATAGTGGCTGGCTTTTCCATGATGGAAAGATAGAGGCCTAGTGGCCTAGAAAGAGTCAGACACTAAAAACAGGAAAATTTCTGAAGAAAAAGAAGAAATTCTTTAGAAAAAAGAAAGAAAAAACAGCGGTGGTACCGGTGGCATCAAGGGAAGGCAGACGCGACCACAAAAAAGTAAGAATAAAAAGAAGAATTTTCTGCGGTGACAGGAATACGTCCTGCCGGCTCCGCGGAAAATGGATGAGAGGGAAGTGAATGGGAGGGAAGGCAGCGCGCATTCGCGTGGGATGCTCCCAAAAGCTTTCTTTTTGGACACTGGGGAGCGTTCCCACGCAGGCTCTGTAGGTATCGACGTACCCATATGTGAAGACTCATTCCTGCTTGTTCCTGGAGATAGTATGGTGTCCAGAAGAGGCAAGAGAGATGGATGATCACATGTGCCTTTATTGTGTCCCCTACGCGTTTCGGCGTATGCCTTCCTCGGGGGGATATACTTAAACATATAAACATAGAACAACATGTCAAATAATGGATACACTAAAAAACACACATATCAACCTCATAAATGATAAAAACATACAGGCATGTATTGTTTACAAAATATAAGCCACTAAAAACCAAATGTAACAACCAAAAGAAAAAACTGTTAAAAACAAGCATTTGACAATGCTCAAAATATAAATAAACAATATGGCAAATAAGATAATAAATAAATAAACAATATGGCAAATAAGATAATAAATAATTAAAAGACGCAGGGCAGAACACACAAAACAAATAGCATGCAAATAATTATATATATATAATAAATAATAAAAATGATACTAATAATAACATAAACAGATGTTTACTTACAAGGCACAATTGGTTAATGGCCAATAGGCAGAATGGTAAGGAGATTCCTTGTATTAAAAATTAACTGCAAACATATAAAAATATATAATGTAAAGCATAAACAAACAAGTAAAAACACTATACCTAAGCATAGGCAATTGGCACTAATGGACAAACGTGCTATTAAATGAATGGATAAAAAAAAAATTCTCTCAAAAGATGAGAATGTAAAAAAGTATACAGCTAAAGAGAAAAGAGAAAAAGATGGCATTAAGCTGAGTTGGTTGACACATTTTAAAGACAGCAACATGAATAAACTGAGGGTAAATTATAGATAGGTGTGAAGCTATATTTAAAATATACTCAACTAAACAAAACCTTAAAAACATGGGCACCACCAAAAATATACACGGAGTAACTTAAACAAAAATAAGTACAAACCAATGAATGAGCCAAACTTACATGAAATGAGCAATTCAATCCCATGCAGAAGCAAAAAGGTTGTCAATGAACAGGAAGCACGTTCTGTTAGCGTTCAGGACGAGTTAAGGACTGACTGGCTGAACGTTGGAACTTTATATACCAGAAAAAAGGGGGCAAGGTTAAAATGACCATGTGACAGTGATCAGGTGACCTTAAAACTTCAAAATAGGAGTGCTCAACCTTTAAACAGAAGAAAAGTACCTCTATATGTTGTGTCACATTAAGAGGCACACAGGTAAGCGTCATTAAAATTGTAGTGATGAAAAGATGTAACTAAATGTAAAAATGAATGAAAGGAGTGTGAACAAATTATGGCTCTTAGAGAAAATCATGATATAAAAAAGGGGGGGGGGGCATTGTTCACAGAAAAACTGTCAGATCTACCTCCTGATTCAAGCCATGAGGTGCCAAACTGTTTAATTCATAAATGTACCTTTGTTCCAATCTAAGCAAAGCTTTATCTGTGTCTCCACCTCTCCAACTAGGAATCACAGTCTTAAGGACAAAATACTTTAAATCTTGAATGGTATGTTGTTTATCCTGCCAGTGTTGTACTAGAGGACTGTCTAACAGTTTCCTCTGTAGACAACTCCTATGCTCGATGATGCGAGTGCGAATTTGGCGTTTGGTTTTACCGACATAGAACAAACTACAAGGGCACATGATTAAATATATGACTTTTTCAGATTTACAGTTAGAAAAGTGGTTAAGGTAAAACTTCTGTTGTGTAACCGGATGTGCAAACATATTCTTAACTGTAATAGTATGCGCGCAAACGGAACAAGACCCACATTTAAAATGGCCTTTAATCTTAGGTGCAGGTTTAGGATAGGTAAGAGCGGAAGGAACAAGTGTATTGGCCAGATTAGGATTCCGTTTGTAAGCAATCATTATCTTTTTTGAAGTGAAGTTGGGTAAACCGGTCAGCAGGTACCACTCTTTTTTCAAGATACTGGCGATCTCTTTGGAATATTGTGAAAAAGTCAGGGAGCAGGTAATCCTATCCTCTTGAGAGCGTTGTTTTTTCTGTAAAAGGGTAATACGCTGTGTGGTGCAAGCTCTAAGATACGCCTTTTTAATACATCTCTTGGGATATCCGTGATTAGAAAATCTCATATGCATGTCTGCTGCATGTTTTTGAAAATCCGATTCCTTAGTGCACAATCGTTTGATTCTAAGGAATTGACTAATTGGCAAATTGTCCTTTAAGGCCGTGTTATAACTATCATACCGTAAGAGATTATTGCGGTCCGTAGGTTTTCGATAAAGGTCAGTAATAAAACCGGATTCTCCCTTCTTAATCAATAAATCTAAATAAGGTATACTCTCCTCACTAAAATGGCCTTCAAATTGTAGATTGGGATCCAAGTCATTTATCCATGAAAAAAATTCTTGTAAAACAACTTCCGTTCCATCCCAGATTATTAAAACATCGTCTATATATCTTTTCCAAAGTAAGATATGTTGTTTAAAAGGATGTGATTGTAAAAATTTTTCTTCAAAATCAGTGACATATAAATTGGCCACGTCCGGGGCCATGGGGGACCCCATTGCAACCCCTTTTATCTGTTTGTAAAATATTCCTCTAAAATTAAAATAATTCTCTTCCATAACAAGAGAAGCTAATTGTGTGAGGAAACATGTAGGAACACGTGCTGGATATGGTCTACGAATCAGGGTGTTAGCCAATACTTCCACTGCCGCTTTCTGGGGAATGTTTGTGTATAGTGAAACAACATCTAAGGTAACTAATAGCAATCGATCATGATAACCAGAAAAAGAATACAATATATTAATGACATGTGTAGAATCTTGTATATAGGATGGTGCCTCTGAAACGAATGGTCTCAAAAAATGGTCTAAAAACTTAGAGATAGGTTCAAAAATTGAACCAATAGCCGAGACTATTGGACGACCCGGGGGATTTTTCAAAGATTTGTGAATCTTAGGTAGTACATAAATGGTGGGAATGATCGGATGTGCAACAGTGAGAAAGGAGACCTCTTTTGGTGTAAGATAGCCGGCTTGGCTACCTATATAACATAGTGTCTATTCTTTTTTGTAAATTAGTTGTAGGATCCTCATAAATTTTTTCATAGAAATGAACATCATTCAATTGGCGTAAGACCTCAGCTATATATGCACTGCGATTTTGAATGACAATTGCCCCTCCTTTGTCCGCAGGCTTAATAATAATGGAATTGTTGTTACGTAGTCCATTGAGCGCTTCCTTATGAGCCCTCGTTGTATTAAAAAATAATTTAACTTTAGATTGGTATAATTCTTGTACCTTTGCTAAAACGACTTTTTCATAAGCTATGATGAGAGGATCCGTATTGGAAGGAGGTATCCATGTTGAGGGTCGTCTAACTACAGAGGGATCTGTATCATCATTGTGAGAAATACCAAAAAAGTTGAAAATTTTAAGCTTACGAAAAAATTTGTAGAGTTCAACATGAGTGTTGAACCTATCATGGGACTTTGTGGGAACATAAGTTAAACCCTTTTCTAATACTTGTAACTCTGTGTCAGTAAGAACATGATCAGACAAATTGATTATGTTACTTACAGATCCCAGTCCAGTCTTCTTTTGGACATCACTCCTACATCCTTGTCTCTTCTCCGTGGAGAATACATCTGATAATTCCTGTCCCTGCCTTGGGCATAATATGTTTGATGATCCCTGCGTCTCTGTGGTGATCTTGGAGGTCGTGGGTGGTAATCTAAACCGCCTCCTTTCCACAGAGAGTCCATCCGAAAACCCCGACGGGGGCTTTTGGACGGCTGTGGGGGCTGAGCTGTAGAGAAAAGTGAGCCTGAGGGATCTACTAGGCCTTCTGTCATTTCATCTGAGGCACACCTACTTCTTTTGGGACCTCGTTGTGGGTTAGGAGATCTTAAAGGAGATCTGACTCTAGTCTTTTGTCTATTTCTTGAGTTGTTTTTAGTGTTAGAACTGGGAGACTGTGGAGGTTTCCTATAGGAACCATTTCTTTTTCTATTCCTAAAGGCGGACCCATCATGGGTCCAATAATATACGGTGTTCAATTTGTAATCTTCTTCATCACGCTTAAATTTACTAATTTTTAAATCTTTAATTTCTTTTCTATATTCTATAGTATTCCTATCAAATTTCTTTTTCTCGTTGTCGAATTGTTTATCCATTTTTTAAGTTTGTCCATAGAAGTGTCAATTAATGGCTTAAGAACCTCTGCCCTGCGTCTAGATGTATTAATAATTAAAATCATTAAATCCAAAGAACACTTGTTTAAAATCTTAATCCAATTAGACATAAAAACATCATCGTCCTTGAACATGCCTGGTGCCTTCTGTACTCTAAGACCACGTGGAATAATTTTTTTACGGCAATATTCTAACATAGAAGATCCATGTAGCTCTTCTCTAATCAGGCGTTGTGTCATCCGATGTGTCATGGATCTTCTATGTTAGAATATTGCCGTAAAAAAATTATTCCACGTGGTCTTAGAGTACAGAAGGCACCAGGCATGTTCAAGGACGATGATGTTTTTATGTCTAATTGGATTAAGATTTTAAACAAGTGTTCTTTGGATTTAATGATTTTAATTATTAATACATCTAGACGCAGGGCAGAGGTTCTTAAGCCATTAATTGACACTTCTATGGACAAACTTAAAAAATGGATAAACAATTCGACAACGAGAAAAAGAAATTTGATAGGAATACTATAGAATATAGAAAAGAAATTAAAGATTTAAAAATTAGTAAATTTAAGCGTGATGAAGAAGATTACAAATTGAACACCGTATATTATTGGACCCATGATGGGTCCGCCTTTAGGAATAGAAAAAGAAATGGTTCCTATAGGAAACCTCCACAGTCTCCCAGTTCTAACACTAAAAACAACTCAAGAAATAGACAAAAGACTAGAGTCAGATCTCCTTTAAGATCTCCTAACCCACAACGAGGTCCCAAAAGAAGTAGGTGTGCCTCAGATGAAATGACAGAAGGCCTAGTAGATCCCTCAGGCTCACTTTTCTCTACAGCTCAGCCCCCACAGCCGTCCAAAAGCCCCCGTCGGGGTTTTCGGATGGACTCTCTGTGGAAAGGAGGCGGTTTAGATTACCACCCACGACCTCCAAGATCACCACAGAGACGCAGGGATCATCAAACATATTATGCCCAAGGCAGGGACAGGAATTATCAGATGTATTCTCCACGGAGAAGAGACAAGGATGTAGGAGTGATGTCCAAAAGAAGACTGGACTGGGATCTGTAAGTAACATAATCAATTTGTCTGATCATGTTCTTACTGACACAGAGTTACAAGTATTAGAAAAGGGTTTAACTTATGTTCCCACAAAGTCCCATGATAGGTTCAACACTCATGTTGAACTCTACAAATTTTTTCGTAAGCTTAAAATTTTCAACTTTTTTGGTATTTCTCACAATGATGATACAGATCCCTCTGTAGTTAGACGACCCTCAACATGGATACCTCCTTCCAATACGGATCCTCTCATCATAGCTTATGAAAAAGTCGTTTTAGCAAAGGTACAAGAATTATACCAATCTAAAGTTAAATTATTTTTTAATACAACGAGGGCTCATAAGGAAGCGCTCAATGGACTACGTAACAACAATTCCATTATTATTAAGCCTGCGGACAAAGGAGGGGCAATTGTCATTCAAAATCGCAGTGCATATATAGCTGAGGTCTTACGCCAATTGAATGATGTTCATTTCTATGAAAAAATTTATGAGGATCCTACAACTAATTTACAAAAAAGAATAGACACTATGTTATATATAGGTAGCCAAGCCGGCTATCTTACACCAAAAGAGGTCTCCTTTCTCACTGTTGCACATCCGATCATTCCCACCATTTATGTACTACCTAAGATTCACAAATCTTTGAAAAATCCCCCGGGTCGTCCAATAGTCTCGGCTATTGGTTCAATTTTTGAACCTATCTCTAAGTTTTTAGACCATTTTTTGAGACCATTCGTTTCAGAGGCACCATCCTATATACAAGATTCTACACATGTCATTAATATATTGTATTCTTTTTCTGGTTATCATGATCGATTGCTATTAGTTACCTTAGATGTTGTTTCACTATACACAAACATTCCCCAGAAAGCGGCAGTGGAAGTATTGGCTAACACCCTGATTCGTAGACCATATCCAGCACGTGTTCCTACATGTTTCCTCACACAATTAGCTTCTCTTGTTATGGAAGAGAATTATTTTAATTTTAGAGGAATATTTTACAAACAGATAAAAGGGGTTGCAATGGGGTCCCCCATGGCCCCGGACGTGGCCAATTTATATGTCACTGATTTTGAAGAAAAATTTTTACAATCACATCCTTTTAAACAACATATCTTACTTTGGAAAAGATATATAGACGATGTTTTAATAATCTGGGATGGAACGGAAGTTGTTTTACAAGAATTTTTTTCATGGATAAATGACTTGGATCCCAATCTACAATTTGAAGGCCATTTTAGTGAGGAGAGTATACCTTATTTAGATTTATTGATTAAGAAGGGAGAATCCGGTTTTATTACTGACCTTTATCGAAAACCTACGGACCGCAATAATCTCTTACGGTATGATAGTTATAACACGGCCTTAAAGGACAATTTGCCAATTAGTCAATTCCTTAGAATCAAACGATTGTGCACTAAGGAATCGGATTTTCAAAAACATGCAGCAGACATGCATATGAGATTTTCTAATCACGGATATCCCAAGAGATGTATTAAAAAGGCGTATCTTAGAGCTTGCACCACACAGCGTATTACCCTTTTACAGAAAAAACAACGCTCTCAAGAGGATAGGATTACCTGCTCCCTGACTTTTTCACAATATTCCAAAGAGATCGCCAGTATCTTGAAAAAAGAGTGGTACCTGCTGACCGGTTTACCCAACTTCACTTCAAAAAAGATAATGATTGCTTACAAACGGAATCCTAATCTGGCCAATACACTTGTTCCTTCCGCTCTTACCTATCCTAAACCTGCACCTAAGATTAAAGGCCATTTTAAATGTGGGTCTTGTTCCGTTTGCGCGCATACTATTACAGTTAAGAATATGTTTGCACATCCGGTTACACAACAGAAGTTTTACCTTAACCACTTTTCTAACTGTAAATCTGAAAAAGTCATATATTTAATCATGTGCCCTTGTAGTTTGTTCTATGTCGGTAAAACCAAACGCCAAATTCGCACTCGCATCATCGAGCATAGGAGTTGTCTACAGAGGAAACTGTTAGACAGTCCTCTAGTACAACACTGGCAGGATAAACAACATACCATTCAAGATTTAAAGTATTTTGTCCTTAAGACTGTGATTCCTAGTTGGAGAGGTGGAGACACAGATAAAGCTTTGCTTAGATTGGAACAAAGGTACATTTATGAATTAAACAGTTTGGCACCTCATGGCTTGAATCAGGAGGTAGATCTGACAGTTTTTCTGTGAACAATGCCCCCCCCCCTTTTTTATATCATGATTTTCTCTAAGAGCCATAATTTGTTCACACTCCTTTCATTCATTTTTACATTTAGTTACATCTTTTCATCACTACAATTTTAATGACGCTTACCTGTGTGCCTCTTAATGTGACACAACATATAGAGGTACTTTTCTTCTGTTTAAAGGTTGAGCACTCCTATTTTGAAGTTTTAAGGTCACCTGATCACTGTCACATGGTCATTTTAACCTTGCCCCCTTTTTTCTGGTATATAAAGTTCCAACGTTCAGCCAGTCAGTCCTTAACTCGTCCTGAACGCTAACAGAACGTGCTTCCTGTTCATTGACAACCTTTTTGCTTCTGCATGGGATTGAACTGCTCATTTCATGTAAGTTTGGCTCATTCATTGGTTTGTACTTATTTTTGTTTAAGTTACTCCGTGTATATTTTTGGTGGTGCCCATGTTTTTTAAGGTTTTGTTTAGTTGAGTATATTTTAAATATAGCTTCACACCTATCTATAATTTACCCTCAGTTTATTCATGTTGCTGTCTTTAAAATGTGTCAACCAACTCAGCTTAATGCCATCTTTTTCTCTTTTCTCTTTAGCTGTATACTTTTTTAGTTTTTTACATTCTCATCTTTTGAGAGAATTTTTTTTTTATCCATTTATTTAATAGCACGTTTGTCCATTAGTGCCAATTGCCTATGCTTAGGTATAGTGTTTTTACTTGTTTGTTTATGCTTTACATTATATATTTTTATATGTTTGCAGTTAATTTTTAATACAAGGAATCTCCTTACCATTCTGCCTATTGGCCATTAACCAATTGTGCCTTGTAAGTAAACATCTGTTTATGTTATTATTAGTATCATTTTTATTATTTATTATATATATAATTATTTGCATGCTATTTGTTTTGTGTGTTCTGCCCTGCGTCTTTTAATTATTTATTATCTTATTTGCCATATTGTTTATTTATTTATTATCTTATTTGCCATATTGTTTATTTATATTTTGAGCATTGTCAAATGCTTGTTTTTAACAGTTTTTTCTTTTGGTTGTTACATTTGGTTTTTAGTGGCTTATATTTTGTAAACAATACATGCCTGTATGTTTTTATCATTTATGAGGTTGATATGTGTGTTTTTTAGTGTATCATTATTTGACATGTTGTTCTATGTTTATATGTTTAAGTATATCCCCCCGAGGAAGGCATACGCCGAAACGCGTAGGGGACACAATAAAGGCACATGTGATCATCCATCTCTCTTGCCTCTTCTGTATACCTACTTTATCAGCAAGAGCGTTTGCTCTTCTTGTGCCCGATAGTATGGTGTCCGCCACAGCCTTTGGGGGAGTTCATTCCCCTCCCGCTTCCTCAAGCTCCCGAAGAGCCAGAAGTCGGTGTTCTAAGAGCATTGGTGCAGGGTGATACAACAGGTGAGAGTCATGTCTTCCATGGTGCTCGGAAGCCCCCTTGAAGAAGAAACAGTGTAGGAAGTGCACCAGGCCAGCGGCCCTGGTGCTGGTAATGCTGTGGGGGCACTGATTGCTGCTTCTTCGACTAATCTAACTCATCTTTCTCGCCCCAAGAAGATTACACTGGACAACAGTTGGGAGACAATAACAACTTTATCTGCAACTATTTCTCAACAGACAGCAGCGCTTTCTGTAAAGGTGGAGCAGAATATGTTGAAATTGGAATCATACGTAAGTTTGACCAATGGCTTGAAAACTAAAGTGAAAAAGAAAGTTCAGAAATTAGTTTCTGTTTCTTACTTGACTGTGGCTCTATCAAAAGATAATATAGCTCTTAGAGCTAAAGTTGAAATGCTGGAAAATTCTGCCCGTGCATCGAACCTTTGGGTTTTAAATTTTCCTAAAATGGCCAGGACGTCTGCAGTGGAAATGTTCAGGAACTATATGGTGGAGATTCTTTCTGTTCCACAAGATTTGGTTCCTCCAATTTCGAAAGCATTCTATTTACCTCAAGGGAAAAAAGAGCCAGGAGTTTTGGATGTATTTAATGTTTCTGACTTATCAGACCCTATGCAAAGATAATTTCTACTTTGTTGGTGACTTGTGCTCTCATCTTGGATAGACATTGGCTATTGAAACTTTATTATAAAAAGTGCTTACTTCCTCCACTGTTTCTTCTTCGAGGGGGCTTCCGAACACCATGGAAGACATGACTCTCACCCATCGTATCACCCTGCACCAACGCCCTCATAACGCCGACTTCTGGCTCTTCGGGAGCTTGAGGAAGCAGGAGGGTAATGAACTCCCCCAAAGGCTGTGGCGGACACCATACTATCTCGGGAGACAGAGTTGTGTCAGGATCATCAACTCACTGTGACTCCCAAATATAAAATGGGAATGAAGTCGATACCACACCATTCATTGAAGATGATGTGTTAGAACAACTTGCAAAACTGAAAGTGAACAAGGCCATGGGACCGGATGGAATACATCCCAGGATACTGAAAGAGCTCAAAGAGGTTCTTGCAGGGCCCTTAAAGGATGTTTTCAACAGATCCTTGGAAAGAGGAGTAGCTCCTCAGGACTGGAGAAGGGCAGATGTGGTACCTCTTCACAAAAGTGGTGACAGGGAAGAAGTGACAAACTACAGACCCGTGAGCCTTACCTCGGTAGCGGGAAAAGTAATGGAGGTGCTTCTGAAAGAGCGAATAGTGGACTTTCTCAAAACCAACAGGTTGCAGGATCTGAGGCAACATGGTTTTACCAAAGGACAATCTTGCCAAACAAATCTGATTGAGTTCTTTGACTGGGTGACCAGAGAACTAGATCGGGGTATGCGATGGATGTCATCTACTTGGATTTCAGCAAAGTCTTTGATATTGTTCCTCATAGGAGGCTTATCAATAAACTTAGTAGTTTGGGGATGGGTCCCAAGGTGGTGAAATGGATCAGAAATTGGTTGACTGACAGACGACAGAAGGTGATGGTAAATGGAGCTCACTTGGATGAAAGGAGGGTGATTAGCGGGGAGCCCCAGGGTTCGGTCCTGGGCCCGGCACTGTTCAATGTATTTGAGTGATATTGTTGAAGGACTGCATGAAAAAGTCTGTCTTTCTGCAGATGACACGAAAATTTGCAAAAGCGTGGACTCCCCTGAGGAAGTAAATAAAATGAGGAAAGATCTACAAAAGCTGGAAGAATGTTCTAATGCTTGGCAGTTAAGATTTAATGCGAAGAAGTGCAGTGTCATGCACTTGGGAAGCAGAAATCCAGGGGAAATGTACACGATAGGGGGCGAGAGGTTGGTGTGCACAGACCAGGAGAAGGACCATGGTGTGATTATTTCTGCGGATCTCAAGGTGGCAAAACAGTGTGACAAGGCGGTGGCAAAATCCAGGAAGATGTTGGGTTGCATACAAAGAGGAATTACCAGCAGAAAGGAAGAGGTACTAATGTCACTGTAGAAGTCACTGGTGAGGCCTCACTTGGAATACTGTGTTCAGTTTTGGAGACCATATCTTGCAAAGGATATAAAAAGACTGGAAACTGTTCAGAGGAAAGCAACCAAAATGATCTGGAGCCTGCGTCAGAAGCCTTATGAGAAGAGACTTGAAGACCTAAATATGTACACTCTGGAGAAAAGGAGGGACAGGGGAGATATGATTCAGACCTTTAAATACTTAGAGAAATAATGAACAAACAAACAAACCTCTTCCAAAGACGGGGAAGCTGTAAAACTAGAGGGCATAACATGAAGCTGCAAAGGGGTAAATTGAAAGGCAATGTCAGGAAATAGTTTTTCACTGAAAGGGTTGTGGATGCTTGGAATGCCTTCCCGATGGAAGTGCTGGGGGCAAATACAGTGACAGAATTCAAAATGGCATGGGACAGACACAGTGGATCCCTTTACAGCTACAGGATAAAATCAAAATAAACTTAACTAATTTCTCAACATACAGGGGTGTCCTCCACGGAGTGGTGGGTTCACCCCTAAAACAAAGACATGGGGAGGGGTGGCCTGCACGGAGAGGCAGATGCACCTACTCTTGCCATCCTACTGGGCAGACTAGATGGACCATACTGGTCTTTATCTGCTGTCATTTACTATGTTTCATGGTGTTAAAGTTTCCATTTTTTCTAATGTTGCCCAGGAAACGCAAAAGAGGCATAGGCAATTTTTGCTCTTAAGACCAGATGTGTTGCAGCTTGGTGCCTCATTCTATTTACGGTTCCCTTGCAATTGTTTAGTGAAATATAAATCACAAACCAATCAGTCTAGTGACCTGTTATCAACACCAGGGTATCTATTTTACTATCTACCACTGGCCAGGGTAGTGTGGTTTGACTGTATAGTATGTAATTCAGCCTGGGGCCCTCTTGTCCATCTAATTGCTCAGTAATGAATGATTTTCTTTTTCTAGTTTTGCAGTGGAGTTACCTCCTAGTCCACTGTGTTGGTTCCCTTGATCCCCTTCATGTGTGGACTGCAGGGATTTTCATTGATAGTTTTCTCGTAAAATTATTTTCTTGTAAACTGTTTCTTTAGGTTTCCCTTTTCTGTACAAGTATGCCTTGGTAAATTTAAAAATTAATAAAAATATAATTCTAAAAACAAACTGTAGTGCTTAGTAAAGGTGTGGCTGGATGATCAGGTGGCTACCTTGCAGATGTCCTAGGTAGAAACGGAAGCCAGACAGGCGATATAAGAGGCAGCAGCCCTGAGCCTGTGAGGGGCAATCAACCACGGGGATGGAAGGGCGGCTTTCTCACAGCAGAAGGCAATGCAGTCTACATTCTAATGGTTGGTTTGGCCACCAGTTGTCCAGGGTAGTTAGGGTTGAAGGTCGGGAACAACTGTGATGACATGCAGAGAAACACTGTGTGATGTAGATAGTAGAGAAGAGCTCTTTTGCAGTCCGAAGTGTGGAGCTTCTCTTCCAAAGAGCCATTGGGGGTGTTCGGGAAGAAGGCAAGGAGTGCAATGGGTTGTTTGATGTGAAAGTTGGAGACCATCTTCGGGAGAAACTTTGGGTAGGTTTGAAAGACAACTTTGTCGTGGAAGAACTCCGCATATAGGGGAGTAGTGCACCAGTGCTTGAAGCTCCCCTAGCCATCTGGCCGAAGTGATGGTTACGAAGAAGGCTGTCTTCCAAGTGAGATATTTGAGCGAGGTGGATGTTAGAGGCTGAAATGATGGTTTCATTAGTTCAGACAGGATGATATTGAGGTCCCAGGCTGGTATAGGCAGTCAGACAGGCAGTGTGGTGTTTATGAGACCTCTCATGAATCTGGACATGACTGGATGTACCAAGATTTATTTATTTATTGGAAATTTTTATACCGCATTTTCCAAGAGATCAAATGCGGTTTACAGAGAACCAAGATGGGTTTCCCATTGACTGGGTTGTGTGATGCAGCGATAGCCGATAAATGGAAGCGTACTGAAGTGGTCTGTAGGCCTGAGTTGGATAGGTGAAGAAAGTAGGATAAGTAGCTGGCCCACAGAGCAATGGACAGGATCGTGGTCATTCGAGGTAGCCCAGTGTGCAAAACTAACCCACTTACATTGTTAAGATTGTTGAGTTGAATGTCTACAAGAGGCAGCGAGGACAGTGAAAATGTCCTGTTGCAGTGAAGAAATTAGTGCCCGGTGCCCTGAAGCCACCATGCCATGAAGGATAGTCTCTGAAGGTTGGGATGGAGTAGGTGGCGCTGATGCTAGGGGAGTAGGTGGTCCTGATGCTGGATGAGCAGGCCAACTGAGTCCCCAGTGACATGGGGGGTTCCTGCAAGTGTGCCAGTTGATGGGGGAACCAGAGCTGTCGAGGCCAGCATTGTGCTATCAATATGACTGAGGTTTGTCTTGCTTGATGTTGAGCAGGACCCGCATGATGAGTGGGAACAGAGGAAATGCATAAAAAAGGCCTTGGGACCAGTCCAGAACAAAAGCACTGGCTGCCCATCATTGTGGGTACGGCTAAATGGAGCAAAACAAAATTTATCTTTTTTTTTTTTGGGGGGGGGGGGGGAAATCAGAAAAAAACTGGGAATAGAAACCCTGAACCATTTTGGGAAGCTTGACAAGTTTGATGGCATTGTTGAGGAGGAGACGCATTCTCTCCTGCGTCAGTTGGGGCACATGCAGCCCCGGGAGATGGATGGATGCGGGCAGAGGTCAAGGGGCGGTACGATGTTGAAATGGAGTTTGTACCTCAACTGTATGATGGAGAAAAGCCAGTGGTCCGTAGTGATGGATTGCCATGCCTCTGTAAAGAGGCAGATGTGCCCCCCACCCCTCCACTGTCAGATAGTCAAAAGCTGGGGAGGGTTTGTGTAGGGTGGATTTAGGGAGTGGCTGGGGTTTTCTCTCTCGGGGGCGACCAAGTTGAGGGTATACCAGGGCCTGGGTATGTGGTGGAGGCTGCCGTGAATAGGGCTGGTAGTGACGTCGCGGGTAGAACTGTAAGAATTACTGATAGTGGAAAGGACATCAAGTAAGGTGGCACTGCGGTGCGGCAGGTAGAGGAGGATGATTTTGTCGACTGAGCAGATTGCTCTCGGACAGTGGAAGAGTGGTTCTTGACCTCCGAGAATGCCTCTTGAACTTTGGACCGAAAGAGGCCATTGCCTTGACAAGGGGCATCTGCCAGGCAGTCATAGAGGTCCTCCCAAAGTCCAGAAACTCGAAGCAACGCTGTTCATCTGGCCAAAATGGCCATAACTGCGGAACAGGCTACAGAACTGTAAATGGCACAGATGATAGGATAGAGGCACTAATAAATCCGCAGCCAACTATGCCAGGTCCACCGAGGTGGAGTCATCCAGCAGAAGATCATGACGACAGTGCAGCACATGGAGCTGATGGGCTAGGATGCGCATGGTGAGAGAGCTGCTATGGTAAGGTTTGTGCCCCATGGCATCTAGGGTTCGCTGCTTCTTTCCAGGTGGTGTCAGAGAGTAGTTTAGTACTCTTGGACTTTTTAAGGATGGCCTCAGACAACGGAGGACTGGTGGAGCAGGTGCCAATAGGACATTGTACTTGAGGTCAATGCAACAAGATGCGGTGCTGCACGAGGTCTTCCAGATAGATTGAAGATCTTGGAGGATCTGTGGGACCGGGAGCAAAAGGATTTCCTTGAGCACTACAAACTTTTAAAATGGAGTGAAAATCTCATTTGTTGGTGGGAGTTTGTGAGTCACTGAGGGCAAGAGCCCGGGAGATTTTCTGGAGGAACTTCGGGTAGGAAAGGTCATCATGCAGTTCCTCCTGGAGGTCCTGGTCAGGGGAAGACAGGAGGGGGCCCTCCATGTAGGATTCGCAGGGCTCCCAAGGGTAAGTCAAGAGTGAGCAAACAGTCATCAAGGGGCGGTGGTACCCACCAGTCACTGAGAGCAGGGGAGCCTGGGATCCCCTGGGTGGAGGGTATCCAGGGATCGACAGGCATGCTGGGGTGTGGATCGAGGTTCTGAGGGGAGTATAGCGGAACCGTCCTGAAGAAATTTCTACAGAAGGGAGGATTGAGAGCTGTGGGGCCTCCGGGGGCGGAAGAGGACTGGGGGGGGGGGGGGGGGAGGGAGTTGCATTTGGCATGGTGTTTACCCGATGTCCGCAAAGTCAAGAGGAGCTGGTGCTTATGCTTGCCCTAAGCTTTTTGCCGACAGTGGCATTTCCCCCTGAGGGTTAGAGGAGTCGTCGAGTGGTTTGGGGTCAGCTCTGGTGGGGGAGGGAGGCACCTGATGGCAGGAGTAGCCAAGAGGACCCCCACACCCCGCAGCCATAACTGGGGATGTCAGAGTCGGTGTTGTGGCTGTCTTTTGAGACCCCCCTCGAGCCTATGTTTGGCCCAATGGGGAAAGAGAGAAAGAGTCCAACATGTGAGATGACCCTGTAGAGGCGATAACCACCGAACAAGGCCTGTCTCAAACTCCAAACCGGGAAGAAACTGTTCCTGTTTTTTTCGGTGGTTTCCTTGTCTTTTACTTGTGTACTGTTTAATATTTCTTCTTTTTTTTTTAAAACCTCGCTGAGACTGCCTCTGAGCTGCGCTGCTGTGGAGAAGGGCCGAGGCAGGAGAAGCGCACTCTCACGGTGTGAGAAAATGTCTCTTTTCCTTTTTATGGTTTTGTTTTTGTTGTGGTTTAGAGAAATTTGATGAGGGTGCAGGAGCAGTGGTGTAGGAAATGAGGCAAAAAGAAAAGAATGCAGGCTGAGAAAAGAAGAGAGAGAGAGGATGTCTGCGGTAGGCAAAATAATGGACTCTCCGATCACAGGCAGGTGGGAAGCAGGCATGTATGCTCAGAGAGGCAGCAACAAAGTTTCTCTGAGCTAGGAGTATCCGGCACAAGGCTCAGTCCAGGGACTTCACCATTGAGTGTGCTTGCATCCCCCTGCTTGACTCTGGAGACATTTATACCCACAGCGCCATCCAGCCCTGAGGCAGGCAAGTCTGGACAAGCTGCATCCCCCGGCTGAGAGAGGGGGAGCAAGTCCTCTACAGACAACTCAGGAGCTGCCATGCAAGAAGAGCAGAGTCTATTAGCCAGTGAAACAACATTTCCTGGAAGAAGTCAGAGAATTAAGGCATGTTCACAACAGTGCGTGCTAAGGTAGCAGCAGCCCGGAAGGCGCGCGTTAACAGCACTATTACAGCAACCGTGTGATTATAGGCATTAGGGTAGGAAAGTGCATTGGACCTGCAAGGGCGGACTGTGCAACTGCCGGATGCACAACAGTAAAAAAATACAACTACAAATGTGTATAGAAAATGGCAGGAAACGGTTTACACTGAATTGTGCCCCAGGACAGAATCGAGAGCCCCCCAACAAGGACAATGACGAGGTCCAGTCTTGGTGCTCATCCCCTGAGAGCTCCAGGCAGAGAATCCTTGCCAGGCTCAGCTCTATTCACCTGAAATTGCTTTTCCTGGCTTTGCAGGCACTGTGCCTTTAAGGTAGCTGACAGGCAGATCTCTCTGAGAGCCTTCTACAATCTTCGGGAGAGAGCAGGAGGCACAGAGGAGGAGGGAAGGGGAATTGAGGTTGTGTGAGGCTCCTGAATTCTTCCAATCCTTCCAATTTTTCTGGCTGCTCAACAGGTTCTTATCAAGGTAAGAGCATGGAGCTGAACCAATTTTCCCTCCTCCTATGGCTACCGAAAAGACCATAGTCTTGTGGAGCCTCCCATGTCACACTCAAGTGTGTTTGTGCATGAACATTTAAATCAATCTTTTCCTCTCAATTCTTCAGATTTTCTTCAGAGGAGTAAATCCATCCACCATCTGCTGAAGACAAAGCAATACTGAAGAGACCTCTAGTGACTGAGGCATATAGAGGCATGGGAATGATGTCACTGAAACCTGGGCATGTCATTGGTTCTTTGTCTCCACCAATCTGATGGTAGAGAAACACAAACCACTTGTCTGGACTGGTCTAACAGGACAATATGGAACACTTGTTACAGAAAAGAAACATCACAAGGAAAACTATAAATGAATGAACTCATTCACTCTAAAGAAATATTCACTAGCCCACAATTAGAACAGGGATCAAGACCATTATCAAAGGAAATTTCCTAAAGTCAATATTACCATTCTGTGGTATAATAAAAACGTGTTTCCCAGTCATCACTACTCCATCCACACTATAGAGCAGGTTCTGGGATTAACGAGGCCTGCGATGGACATTCCAATTTCTTACTGTTAATAAATTGTATGAGGTATCTGGGATCAAGAAAAATGTAATTAATCCCTTTGTACTTGATCAATATTTATATGGATATCGTAAGAAAAACAAGCCCCCCATCTGCTGAACTTTGGGACGAAAAGCATAGTTACTCACCTGTAAAAGATGTTCTCCGGAGACAGCAGGAATCAATTCTCACATATGGGTGACGCTGGTGCTGATAGAGCCCTTGCGGAAGCATCTCCCCAGCATTCAAAGAAAGGGTAAGGGTCTGTGGGCTGTAAGGGACCCCCTGGAGGGAGGGAGGTCGTGCCCAAGGAGTCAAAAACTCCCTCCAGGCTGAGTTGGGGCCGGCACCAGGGTCTTGGGGGTCTTCTACTTAGGGAGGACGTTCCCTTGCCTCTTGTGCTGCTGGCCTTGCTGTGGAGGAGAGGCAGCTTGGAACTGTGGGGCACTGTCAAAACCCTCCTTTTTCCCCATGAAGAAGTGCTTCTTCCATGGGCCATTCTTACGGGGATGCACCGAGGTCTTTTTAGAGAGTCTGGTCCTTGTCAGGAACTCAGTCTCTATTTCAGCCGCTTTGTCTGCCATGGGTTTCCCGAAGAGATTCTCTCCGATACAGGGGACATTGATGAGTTTGTACTGAACTCATTGCTTAAGGTCAGAGGACTGCAGCCAGGCCTGGTGTCGGGCCCCCAAGCCCATGGAAGCCACTCTGGCTGAGGACTTGAAGCCATCGTATGCTGCTCGAGATAAGAACTTCTAGCACTCCTTGACCGCTGAGGCCAGTGACTTGAACCGCTGGAGAGGTTCCCCGTTGAGGCCTGCCGAGAAACCAGCGAGATCCCTCGCCAGCTCTTTGAGATATATGCCAATGTATAATTGGTAGGATTGTACTTGGCATGTGAACATCGAGCCCTGAAAGGCCTTTCGGCTGCGGGCATCGAAGGTCCGGGCCTCCCTACCGGGGGGTACCAAAAAATGGATCTTTTGGCTTTTGAATCTGCACATGGTGGACTCGATGACCATCGAGTTGTGTGGGAGTTGGGTTTTCTGGAGCCCGGGGCTTTGGCGAACTTGGTACATGGAGTCAAGCTGTTTGCTTACTATGGGCACTGACACTGGTGTTTCCCATATACGGAAGAGGAGGCACTCGAGGATCGGAGGGACAGGCACCATGAGGACCTCCTAATGGAGCATCTCCAGTTCCTCCGAGTGGGGGGTTCTCCTCCGCTTCGGTCTTGATGGTAAACACCTTAACCATGTTCTGCACAAAGTCAAAGAAGGCAAAGTCCTCGGGCAGGGATGGTGCTGGGACACTAGGGGAGAAGGGTAAGAGGGCATATGTCTTGGTGTTGCAGAGTATTTGGGGACTGCTTATCGTTAGTCTCCCAATCAGACTCGAAGTCTGACGAAGAGTTCGGGGCCCCGCGGTTGTCAAGGCCCAGGCCCTGAGGCCTGCTGCCTTCGGAGGATCTGTGGTCTGAGCCGCGGGCACTGGCAGGGAGGATCGGTGCCTCGAGGAATGGGATCGGGATCTCGTCCTCTGCTAATGTGTCTCTCGAGGTCGGTGGCGCCCGAGGATCGGCTCTACTTCTAGGGAAGCTTTTGATGTCTAGGTCCGGTCATCAGGGCGGATAAACCGGAGGAACCGGACATGAACGTCTGCTACTGTGCCATGAGAGCAGAGATAGTGCACTCCAAGGCCATCATCTTGGTCTCCATGCCAGTTGGCTCCATAGCCTTCAATGCAGGCACTGAGGGCTTCGGACCCAGTGTCTGTTCTGTCGAGAGGGAGACCTCGATAAGGATTGCTTTGGGTATCTGAAACCTGTCACCGACTGCTGACGACTCCTTCCAATGTTGTTTGTGAGGCCATTCCCGCTCCAACTCCTCGGACTGATGGCTGGGACTGCAGGGCCTGGAATGGGATTTCCCCAATTTCCCAGACCAATTCTCAGAGGCGGTCTTTGAAGGTTTCAACTTCTTGTATTCCACCTCTGGGGATTTTCTCTCAGAGGACCTGCGGCTGCGGAACTCCGAGGTGGCCCTGGCATTGCGAGGCATTAACAACAAAAGATATGCCATACTGGGTCAGACCAAGGTCCATCAAGCCGAGTATCCTGTTTCCAACAGTGGCCAATCTAGGTCATACGTACCTAGCAGTTTCCCCAAAAGACACAGGTTCTGCAATGCTTGTACTGGGTCAAGCACTGATATCCTGGGTCCCTTCTTAATAATGGTTTATGGACCTTTCCTCTAGGAATTTGTCCAAACCTTTTTTAAACCCAGCTACACTAACAGCCTTTACTACATCTTCCGGTAACAAATTCCAGAGTTTGATTACACGTTGAGTGAAGAAATATTTTCTTTTATTAGTTTTAAATAGTTTACCCTGTAGCTTCATTGCATGTCCCCTAGTCTTTCTATATTCTGATAACATAAACAATCGATCTACGTTTACCCGTTCCACTCCGTTCATTAATTTATAGACTTCTATCATATCTCCCCTCAGCCGTCTCTTTTCCAGGTAAGAGAGCCCTAACCTTTTTAGCCTTTCTTCATAGGAGTATGCGTCCATCCCCTTTACCATTTTGGTGGCTCTTCTCTGAACCTTTTCTAATAACGCTATATTCTTTTTAAGATACGGCGACCAGAATTGCACACAATATTCAAGGTGCGGTCTTATCATGGAACAATATAGAGGCATTATAAAATATTTTCTTTTATTTTCCATTCCTTTCCTTAAGATACCTAGCATTCTATTTGCTCTCTTGGCTGCCGCTGCACACTGGGCCGAGGGTTTTAACATGCTATCCACAATGACGCCTAAATCTTTTTCCTGGGTGGTGGTTCCTAATGTGGAACCTTGCATCGTGTAACCATAGTTTGGGTTGTTCTTCCCTAGGTGCATAACTTTTCACTTGTCCACATTAAATTTCATCTGCCATTTTGATGCCCAGTCTTCCAATTTATCAAAATCCTCTTCCAATTTTCCACAACCCTCTTGGGTTTTAAAAACTTTAAATAGTTTTGTGTCATCTGAAAATTTGATAACCTCACTCGTTATTCCACTTTCCAGGTCATTTATGACTATGTCAAAAAGCAGCGGACCCAGCACAGATCCCTGGGGTACACCACTATTCACTTTTCTCCATTGGGAAAATTGGCAATTTAGCCCAACCCTCTGCTTTCTATCTTTTAACCAGTTCTTGATCCACAGTAGTACACTGCCTCCTATCCCAAGACTCTTTAGTTTTGCCAAAAGTCTCTGATGAGGGACCTTGTCAAAGACTTTCTGAAAGTCCAGATACACTATATCAACCGACTCACCTTTGTCCACCTGTTTATTCACACTTTCAAAAAAACATAATAGATTAGTAAGACAAGATCTTACTTGTCTAAAGCCATGTTGGCTGTCTCCCATTATGCCATGACTATCTACATGCTGAGTAATTTTATTCTTTATGATGGTTTCTACCATTTTTCCTGGTACTGACGTGAGGCTCACCGGTCTGTAGTTTCCTGGATCACCCCTGGAACCCTTTTAAAAAATTGGCGTTACATTGGCGATCCTCCAATCTTCAGGTATTATAGATGATTTTAATGAAAATTCACAGATTTCTAATAGCAGGTCTGCAATCTCATATTTCAGTTCTTTCAACACTCTTGGATGTATACCATCCGGCCCAGGGGATTTGCTACTCTTCAGTTTATCTAATAGTTGTAATACATCTTCTCGATGTATCGATATTTCCTTCAATTCTTCCGCACCTTTAAATACCACTTCAGTCATGGGTAACATCCCTACATCTTCCTCAGTAAAGACCGAAGCAAAGAATTCATTCAGTCTCTCCGCTATCGCCTTCTCGCCTCTTAGTGCCCCTTTAACTCCTCTATCATCTAATGGACCAACTGACTCACAGGTTTTTTGCTACGAATGTACTTGAAAAAATCTTTATTTCGCGTTTTTGCTTCCGCCGCAAGCTTCTTCTCAAATTCTCCCTTTGCCTGCTTTATCAATGCCTTGCATTTGACTTGCTAGTGCTTGTGCTGTTTCCAGGTTTCGTCGTTTGGCTCTTTTTTCCATTTCCTGAAAGATGCTTTTTTGGCAACAACAGCCTCTCTGACCTCACCTTTAAACCAGGCTGGCAGTTTTTTGGACTTCCTTCCACTTTTCTTAAAGCGTGGCATACAGCTGGTCTGGGCTTCCAAGACAGTATTTTTCAACAACACCCAAGCTTGATGTAAGTCTTTAACCTTTGCAACTGCTCCTTTTAGTTTTTTCTTAACTATTTTCCTCATTTTATCATAGTCTCCCTTTCGAAAGTTAAAAGGTAGTACTGTGGATTTCCTTACTATCCCTCCTCCACTAATTAAATCAAAGGCGATCATGATATGATCACTATTGCCAAGTGGCCCCAACACTCTTATCTCTTGCACTAGATCTGGTGTTCCACTAAGGACTAGGTCTAATATGGCTTCCCCTCTGGTCGGTTCATGAACCAGCTGCTCCAAGAAGCAGTCATTTATGTCATCTAGGAACTTTATCTCCCTAGCATGTCCTGCCGTGACACTGACCCATTCGATACCGGGGTAATTGAAATCACCCATTATTATTACTGCGCTATAACTTATTAAAAGAGGGCTGCTACACAGTACCCTGTCCTGTGCTGCTAAGGTAAGCTATATTCTTATTTGATTTTAAATTATAGCTCTTTGCTGCTGCTAGGCTCTAACTTATTATGAAATTTAAACTACAAGCTCTCTGCTGGCTCCTAAATTTAACCAGAAAGCTCTCTTCTGTGCTTTAAATTTAAACTAAAATTACTTTGCTGATACTAGGCCCTGAGTGACTATTAAATTTAAACTACAAGCTCTCTGCTGGGTATGATATGTAACCAGAAAGTTCTCTTCTGTGTTTTAAATTTAAACTTAAACTGCTGCTACTAGGCCCTGACTGATTTAACAAAAAATAGTGGGTTCACAGATTAATTAGCTTTAATACAAAGAGTTCCTTACAGAAAATTCCCAGAAGTATATACTCACAATTGCAGATCTCTCTCCAGAAGTAACAGTCCCCTTTTGTAGTCCTGCATTAAGGCACTGGAGGGGCCTGGAGTGCGGTGTCGCTGGAGACTCCGGCGCAGAGTCAGACTTGTGGAAAATCTTTTCCTGCTGCAATTGACGGCTCTTGACGGCCTTTGTGGTCATCACCTTGCAAAGTTAGCAGTCCGAGTCATCGTGGTCCGGCCAAAGACAGCGGAGGCAGCAGTTATCTGGATCAGTGAGGGACATCATCTTGCCGCACTGATAACAATTTTTGAAACCGCTAGAGGCTATCGGGAAAAAGGGGTACTGCCACCCAACCACAGGTCCAAGGCCTGCGGCCAAAAAAGGGTGCGAAACGCCAGTTGAGGAACACCTCAATAAAACAAAAGGGAAAAAAAAAAAAAGAGAGAACCACCTGGGGAGCAATGCAGAGGTGAGCTGGCTCGGGAGGGGGGGGGGGGGGGGGACGGACCCAGTATGTGTACCGGATAAAACAAGACAAAAAAAGGCACTTTTTCCAGGGAAACTGGTCAGATGTCCGAAGGGCTCCGTGGAAATAAGGAGACTGAGGCAAGATGGCACCCTTGGGCGGGAAGGGGACTGTGCGTGCATGGTACATCTCCCGAAGGATTTCTTTGAAAGCTGGGGAGATGCTTGGAGGACTCCATCAGCGCCAGCATCACCCATACGTGAGGACCGACTTCCTGCTTGTTCCTGGAGAACAATAGGAATTGCTTCCTACTTTTTTAGTTGCCTTTGAGGCATCAGGGAACATCCTGCCAGACCAATAAGCCCTCAGCACCTACCACCGTACACGAACAAACCTACCTAACTCCCCCAACCATCTTCTCCACTCCACCCAAGAAGTACATCGAAGACACTATCGCTGCGATCAACACCACTACGGCACAAACCGACACCTGCCCCGTCTTCTGGATAAAAGAGCTATGCTGCGATTTCAGCCCGTTCATAGCCCGGCTCATGGACCTATCCTTTGCAACAGGCTCATTCCCCCAGTGCCTCAAACATACGTCCATCAGGCCTCTGCTGAAAAACAGCAAGCTCGACCCCCAGAAGGTGGACTCGTACAGACCTATATCCAGTATACCACTTCTGGCCAAGATAATTGAAAAAGAAGTCCAAAGACAAATACAAGAGCACATCGAAACCGCCGCTCCGCTAGACACCTGCCAACACAGATTTAGAGAGTTCCATGGTGTCGAAACCCTCCTCACCACCCTCTACAGTAACCTAATTGCTGGAATTGATAACATACGTCAAGGGTTTGTCCTCATCTTCATGTATAAAGCTGCTGCTTTTGACTCAGTAAGCCACGAGCTTCTCCTGGGACGCCTCAAGGAGAAGGGTATCCGTGACACAGCACTAGAATTGTGCAAGTCATTCTTGTCTGACAGATGGCAGCACGTATGAGCCGGGGCCCTCAACATCAAAACCTTTCCATCAGAGGCAAGGCGTGCCACAAGGATCCTCTCTCTCCGCCGTGATGTTCAACATATACATGCAGCCCATCTGTAACCTCATCCGAGTGGAGTGGAGGAGTGGCCTAGTGGTTGGGGCAAGGTACTTCAGGCCGGAAGGTCGGAGGTTCAAATCCCACTAGAGGACAGCAACCTTGGGCCGGAAGGACTGGGGTTTCTAGTCCCACAGGTGCTCCTTGTGGTCTTGGGCAAGCCACTTAACCCTCCATAGCCCATGTTCCCTGTAAAATAGTCCTCCAAGTTATAATGCCCTGTTCAATGTAATTTCAGTTTGTTCAATGTAAACCGCACTGATGCAGAACAGCGCGGTATATAAGAGAATGTAAATAAAATAAAATCCGATCATTCAATGTCAACTGCTTGATATATGCAGATGATGTACTGCTCTACATGCCATTCTCAACAGAGCAGCTGGACCTCTCCCCACTGACAGACTGCTTTGATGCAGTATCCAACTGGCTCGAATCTCAAAACCTACGAATACAGCACAAGAAAACAGAGGTCCTTTTCATTACGAGGAACCAAAACTTCACCCCGCCACCCCAATTAAAGGTTAAGGAAGCAGAGCTACAAACCAAATCCAGAATCCAATACCTTGGAGTCACGTTAGACCAACGACTGGACATGAAGGTGCACATAAGCAACATAGCAAGAGCAATTTACCACAAAATCCGAACACTCAGGCACTTACGCTTCCTACTAGAGCCGGACGACTTCTGGACAATCTATCAAGCGTTGATTATACCGCACTTTGATTACGCTAATGCAGTCCTACAAGGGCTCCCACAATCCACCCTGAACCCGCTCCAACTCGCGATGAATGCCGCGGTGCAAGTCCTACACAGGGCTTCTAGTGGCGATCATGTTACGCCCATCCTGAAGCACCTCCACTGGCTCCCTATACATGGCAGACTCGCTTTCAAAACCCTACTGCTGACTTTCAAGGCCATTAATAGGTTCTCCTCCACATCACTAGCAGAGCAAGCACAGTTACTTACCTGTAACAGGTGATCTCTGGGAACAGCAGGAATAAGTCTTCACATATGGGTACGTCGTTACCGACGGAGCCTGCGCGGGAACGCTCCCCAGCTTCCCAAAAAGGAAAGCTTTTGGGAGAATCCCACAGCGCCTGCGCGCTGCCTTCCCACCTTTCCTAACCGCCTCTCCCCAGTTCAAGTTTTAAAGCTGAGACAAAGAGAGAGAGGAAAGGAAAGATAGATAGAGAGATACAACTCCTAGGGGAGGTGGGTGGGTTGTGAAGACTTATTCCTGCTGTTCCCAGAGATCACCTGTTACAGGTAAGTAACTGTACTATCTCCAGGAACAAGCAGGAATGAGTCTTCACATATGGGGACTCCCTAGCTAGAGATGCCTGGGAGATCCCCAAGGTTATGAGACCCTGAGAAGTGCTCTACCTCCCCTTATGGATCTCAGGCATCCATCCAAGGAAGGAGGGCAGGAGTTGATTAAGCATGGAACAGGTGTTTGAGAACAGCTTGACCAAACAAGGCATCCCGGCGGGAGTCCTTGTCCAAACAGTAATGGGCTGTGAAGGTATGAACCGAGGAACAGGTGGCAGCTCGACAGATCTGGTCAATGGACACAGAATTTAGATGAGCCATAGAGGTGGTCATGGCCCTCACATTATGAGCTGTGACATGGCCCTCCAGAGAAAGGTTCTTACTCTGATAGGCGAATGAAATACACTGAGCAATCCAATTGGACAGTGTCCTCTTAGAGACTAGAAGTCCAAAATGAGAGGGATCAAAAGCAACAAAGAGTTGAGAAGACTTTCTATGTTGCTGTGTCCTTTGTAAGTAAAAGGCAAGAGCTCTCTTACAATCCAGGGTATGAAGATTCCTCTTTGCACTTGATGCATGAGGACCTGGAAAAAAGACAGGTAAATACACCTCTTGATTAAGGTGAAAAGGTGAGACCATTTTAGGCATAAAGTGTGGATTGGTCCTAAGGACTACCTTATCATGATGGAACCTTGTATAAGGTGGATTAGCCACTAAGGCCTGCAGTTCACTGATGCGGCGAGCTGAGGTGACTGCAATGAGGAAAATAACCTTCCAGGAAAGAAATTTCAAGGAGGTGGTGGCTAAGGGTTCAAAAGGTGGCTCCATAAGCTGACCAAGAACCAGATTTAAGTACCATGTCACCGGAGGAGGCCTAATGGGAGCTTTAGTTAAAGTTAGGCCTCTCATGAATCTTGCAATAAGAGGATGAGAGGAAATAGGCTGTCCATTGATAGGCTTAAGGGATGCTGCAATAGCACTCAAATGGACCCTTACTGAATTCGTCTTAAGGCCTGCATTGGAGAGATGCAGGAGATATTCCAATAGAGAATTCAAAGGTAGTGCTAGAGGGTCAAGACCCTTCTCAGTACACCAAATGGAACACCTTTTCCATTTAAAAGCACAGGAACGTCTAGTAGAAGGTTTTCTGGAAGCATGGAGGATATCCTTCACCTGCTGATAAAGATTCCAACCTTGAAGGTCTAGGCCTTCAGCAACCAAACTCTGAGGTGAAGGGACTTGAGGTTTGGGTGCCACAAAGTCCACTCCTCCTGGGACAGAAGGTCTGGAGCAGCTCCCAAGTCTAGGGAGGGAGCTTGAGAGAGATGCAGAAGTAGAGGGTACCACACTTGGCGTGGCCAGCTTGGAGCTATGAGGATCATAGATCCTTGATCCCTCTGGAGCTTGAACAGAGTCTTGGGAATTAAGGGAATGGGTGGAAAGGCATACAGGAAGTCTTGACCCCAGTGAAGGAGGAAGGCATCCTTGGCCTGAACTCCCTGACACGGAATTCTGGAACAGAACCGGGGAAGTTTGGCATTCCACGGACTTGCAAAAAGGTCTATGTCCGGGGTTCCCCACTCTTGAAAGATTCTGAGTACCTGGTCCATGTGCAGGGACGATTCGTGTGGAAGCAGAACTCGACTGAGTCTGTCTGCCCAAGAGTTTTGGATTCCTGGAAGGTATACGGCCAGGAGATGGATTTGATGCTCTCTGGCGAAGGCCCACAATCTTAAAGCTTTGTTGCAAAGCGACAGAGAGCCAGTTCCTCCTTGCTTGTTTATGTAAAACATGGCTACCTGATTGTCCGTATGAATGAGGACTGTCTTGTAGCTGAGCAGGGTATGGAAGACCTTGAGCGCTAGAAAAACTGCTCGGAGCTCCAAGTGGTTGATATGTAGAGAGGTCTCCTGTGGAGACCAAGTGCCCTGAGTGGAGAGGTCTTGCAGATGAGCTCCCCAACCTGTTTGGGAGGGGAACCCCAGCAACAGATTTTGGGTGGACTTCCACCACTGGAGAGACCAAAAGAGGCGCCTGGAGGTTGCTATTTTGTTTGACAGAGCCCCTGATGCTTGAGTCCACTGGGTGGACAAAGTCCATTGAGCTGCTCTCATGTGAAGGCGAGCATAGGGTACCACATGCACTGTGGATGCCATGTGGCCTAGCAGTTGTAGCATCTCCCGGGCAGTTAAATGGCTCTTTGACTGAATCTGGGAGGCTAACTGCACTAGGCGTAGGCAACGGGCCTGAGGAAGATAGGCCCTTGCAGTGGTAGTATCTAGCCAGGCCCCTATGAACTCTAGGGACTGAGTAGGGGTGAGCTGGGACTTTGGGAGGTTCACCACAAGTCCCAGATACTGCAGAATGCGCCTTGTGCAGTCCAGGGAAATCTGGGCCTCTGACTGAGATGGAGCTCGGATGAGCCAGTCGTCCAGGTATGGGAATACAAATATTCCCAGAGTGCGTAGAAATGCAGCTACTACTGCCATGCATTTGTTGAACACTCTTGGAGCAGAGGCCAGACCGAAAGGAAGCACCCTGTATTGGTAATGCTTTCCTTGGAAAAGAAAACGGAGGAACCTTCTGTGAGATGGATGGATGAGGACATGTGTGTACGCATCCTTGAGATCTAGAGAACAAAGCCAATCCTGACTCTGAAGGTATGGAAGGAGAGTGCCCAGAGAAAGCATCTTGAATTTCTCCTTGCATAGAAATTTGTTCAATTCTCTGAGATCTGTTGTTGTTAAGTGCTGTCGAGTCGGAGTCGACTCATGGCGACCCTCTGGATAGCTATCCTAAATTGTGTTCGGTCTTCAGTCAGGCGGCTCATTGACGACAGACTGGTACCCGTAGCTGCTGCTATTGTAGCGATCCATCTCATTGCTGGCCTTCCTCTTTTGCGTTGACCTTCTATCTTGCCAAGCATGATGTCTTTCTCTAATGATCTCTCTCTTCGCATGATGTGTCCGAAGTATGAAAGTCGAAGTCTTGTCATCTGAGCTTCTAAAGAAAGCTTAGGTTTGATCTCCTCTAGTACCGACTTGTTTGTTCTTCGGGCAGTCCATGGTATACACAGTATTCGCCGCCAGCACCATAATTCAAAGGCATCAATTTTCTTCCTGTCTGTCTTTTTCACTGTCCAGCTTTCACATCCATATGATGTTATTGAAAATACTATGGCTTGAACAAGTCGAATCTTTGTATGGAGAGACACATCTCTGCTCTTGAGAATCTTATCTAGGTCTTTCATAGCCATTCTGCCAAGAGCAATGCGTCGTCTGATTTCTTGACTGCTTGTTGCTTCTTTATTGATAGTTGATCCAAGTAGGTTAAAGTTGTTCACAATTTCAATTTCTTCTCCTTCAACGATGAACCTGTTGATTATGCCAGTTGTCATGATCTTTGTCTTCTTTACATTAAGGTGCAGGCCCATTTTGAGACTATGTTCTTTGATTGTGAGAAGCAAATGTTTCAGATCATCTTCGCTTTCAGCCAGTAATGTGGTATCATCAGCATAGCGAAGGTTGTTGATGAGTCTTCCACCAATCTTCACACCTCTGTTGTCTTCATACAGTCCTGCTTCTCTGATGATTTGTTCTGCATATAAATTAAACAGGTAGGGGGAAAGTATGCAGCCTTGTCTTACACCTTTGCTTATTTTAAACCATTCTGTTTCTCCTTGTTCCGTTCGAACTGTTGCTTCTTGATCAATGTACAGATTACGCAAGAGAACGATCAGGTGTTCTGGTATACCCATGCTTCTTAATGTGGCCCAGAGTTTCTCATGGTTTACACAGTCAAAAGCCTTGCTATAGTCGATAAAGCACAAATAGATATCCTTTTGGTATTCTTTAGTCTTTTCAAGGATCCATCTCACATCCGCAATGATGTCTCTCGTTCCTCGCCCTTTCCTGAACCCTGCTTGCACTTCAGGTAGTTCTTGTTCTAGGTATGGCTGTAGTCTCTTTTGAATAATCTTCAGTAGAATCTTGCTGGCATGTGGGATCAGAGCGATTGTGCGATAATTTCCACAGTCAGTTGGATCACCTTTCTTTAGTATTGGTATAAACACAGATCTTTTCCAGTCAGTTGGCCATGATGTTGTCTTCCATATTTCTTGGCAGAGCCTTGTAAGTACGGTAACAGCTGCATCAGATTGCTGCAATACTTCTATGGGAATGCTATCAATGCCTGGTGCTTTGTTCTTTGATAAGGCTTTCAATGCTGCTTCAACTTCTTCTTTCATCACCAATGGTTCCCGATCATAAGGTATAGGTTGAAACGGCTGTTGGTCCACTTGATCTTTATCATATAAAAACTCTGTATATTCCTTCCACCTTTTCTTGATCTTCTCAGCATCATTCAACATAGAACCTTGAGCATCTTGTAACATTCCAATTCGAGGCTGGAACTTTTTCTTTAACTCTCGTAGCCGATCTTGTTCTTCCTCTAATAGTTTCTGCTTCTATTTCCTTGCAAGTGTCATTGTAGTACTTTTCCTTGTCCTGTCTTGCTGCACGTTGGAAATCTCTGTTGAGTTCTGCGATTGTCTTTCTTTCTCCTTTGGCTTTAGCTTCTCTGCGTTTCTGGGCAATTTTCAGAGTTTCTTCCGTCATCCATTTGGCCGTTTTTGCTTTTTCACCTTTTGTAGAGACTTCTCGCTTTCTTCCAGCACAACCTTCTTGATGTCATTCCATAACTCTTCCGGAGCTCTGTCATTTGTATCTAAAGCAGCAAATCGATTTTGCAGGCAGTCTTTAAATTCCAGTGGTATATTCTCAAGGTCATATTTTGGTGCATTCATGAGTGGTTTGCTCTTTTTCAACTTTAGCTTGAGTTTGCATACTAGTAGTTGATGATCTGTACCACAGTCAGCTCCAGGTTTTGTCTTTGTTGATGTTACAGAGCTTTTCCATCGTTGACTTCCACAGATGTAGTCAATTTGATTTTTATACAATCCATTGGGTGAAGTCCATGTGTACAGTCGTCGCTTGTGTTGCTGGAAGAAGGTGTTTGAGATGAATAGATCATTGGTCTTGCAGAATTCTATCAATCTTTCTCCAGCTTCATTTCTGTTGCCAAGTCCATATTTTCCAACTACTTTGCCTTCTTCTTTGTTGCCAACTTTTGCGTTCCAGTCACCCATGACTATCAGGATATCCTGTTTGCATGTTCTGTCAATTTCAGCTTGTACTTGTTCATAGAACTCTTCAATTTCATTCTCTTCTGCAGCTGTTGTTGGGGCATATACTTGAATTATAGTTGTGTTGATAGGCAATCCTCGTAGACGAATAGAGATTAAGCGTTCGCTGACTGCATTGTATTTCATTACAGTTCTTGCAAGTTTCTTCTTTATTATAAATGCAACACCATTTCTTCTTTGTCTTTCATTTACAGCATAGTAGACCATGTGATCATCTGATGCAAAGTGCCCGATGCCAGTCCATTTCAGTTCTGGGAGCAAAATGAGCTAACCTTCCTGGAATGGTGAGAGGCTCTGGCTGTTTCAGAGCCAGAAAGGCTAAGTTCTCTAGCATTAAGTCAAAAACCCTGAGGAGGCTGGGTCTGCTGAGTTGCAGCAGCCCCTGCAGGCTTAGGCCTGGCCTGATTAGGTTGCTGACGCTTAGCAGCAAAACGACCTGTAGATGATTGTTGGCCAGAAGCAGGATGGAATCTGCCTTTCTTGAAAAAAGACTTCTTGAAAGGTTTTTTCTTGGCAGGAATGGAGGTTGACTTTGAAAGTCTATCCAAAGCAGAATTTTCTGCATCCATTTGAGTGGCTTTTATTTGTCAATCTTTGCCAACAGGTCTTCTTCCTGTACAGGGAAGATTTCCCAAGCCATCCTGGACCCAAGATTCTAGATCAGAAGCTTGGAGCCAAGCAATTCTGCGTGCAGCTATGGCAATGGCCGAAGCTCTGCTGGCACCCTCAAAGGAGTCAAAAGCTGCACGGTTGGAAAACTTTGAAATATCTTGATTATGCTTAAGCCAAATAAGAAATTCTTCCCTTTTATCCTCTGGAAGAAAAGGGAGGAAAGTGTGCAGCTTATCTGCAACTTCTTTCAGAAACATACCCATATAAAGACTATAGGAGTTGATTCTGGCAATGAGCATACTGGCTTGGAAGATTTTCCTACCAAAAGCATCCAAGGTCCTGCATTCTCTTCCTGGAGGAGCAGAGGAGTGTCTTTTTGCACTCTTTATCTTTTTCATAGCTGACTCCACCACAATAGAATGGTGAGGAAGCTGTGTTTTATGAAAACCAGGACAAGGAGGGACACGGTACATAGTGTCCAACCTACGAGAATGAGGAGAGATAGTGAGAGGAGTCTCCCATAAGTCAATCATGTGATCATAAAGAATCTCATGAATTGGCAAGGTGACTGCCTCCTTAGGAGCCTTAGAATAACCTAAAATATCCAATTTTTTAGCCCTAGGCTCTGATTCAGAGGTTACTGAAATAGAGAGCCCTTTAGCCACTTCTCTTATGAAGTCTTGAAAGGACAAGTCTTCTGGAGGAGACAGTCTTCTTTTTGGAGAAGAAGGCTCTTCAGGAAGGGCTATGGATACTTCAGCAGATGCCTCCGATGCATCAGAATCTTCGGAGGAATCAAAGTATCGACTGTCAGGGTGCTCTTTCAAAGCTCGATACGCGTACCGAGCCATATCGACATCAGGCGTTATCGGTACTGGTTCGGTACCAATAGGCATCCCAAGGCAGGGAACCGCTGCAGACGACACCATGGCCGATGTCAATGCAGTCGGTACCGGCATTGGTGACGGTACCTGGGCCGATACCGACAACAGAGTTTGTTGTGGTATCAGCGGCGTCGCAGCTTGAATGAAGGCCGTGATAGCCTGCTGCATGGATAGAACATTCTGATCCATCGACGCCATGAATGCCTGGAATTCGGTACCGGACGGTTGTGCCGGTACCCCAGAGCATTCTAACAG
This sequence comes from Ichthyophis bannanicus, assembly GCA_033557465.1. Lineage (NCBI taxonomy): Eukaryota > Metazoa > Chordata > Amphibia > Gymnophiona > Ichthyophiidae > Ichthyophis > Ichthyophis bannanicus. The sequence goes on from CM066033.1 coordinate 1,308,881,661, forward strand.
GTGATCGGTCGAGGCCGTGCCATCGATGTCATCCTGTAACCCCATAGTTGGAGCTTTGGAAGCCGGAGCTTCCCGCCGGGGTAGTTTTGCCGGTGCAGGATCCTCGAGGGCAAGCCCGGAGGCATCTCGATGCTTGGAAGGAGATCTACCCTTCGAGGACCGGCTGGATTTATGTTTGCTTACCTGAGATCCATGGGAGGAAGAAGCAGCCCTGGAAGACGTCGATGCCACTGAAGCTGCATCAGAGGGAAACAGAACATGGAGCTTGGCTGCTCGGTTCTGTAAACCTCGTTTGGACATCAAGGAGCAGGACGAACAATCCAAAATGGAGTGGTCAGGACCCAAACATTTGAGACACCATTCATGGGTGTCGGTAACAGAAATAGTACCACTGCACTTAGTGCATTTTTTAAACCCGGAGGCTGGTTTTTCCATGAAGAAAATTTTTCGTGAGGCCTAAGGCTTAAAGAGGAAAAACACACTAAGTGAGGGAAAAATATGTTCTTTTTTTTTTTTTTTAAGAAAAGAAAGAAAGACCGGTGGTACTGGTCCGACGTCGGAGAAGGCAGACGCGCGACCAAAGAAATAAAATAAAACAAAGAACTTCTTCAGCGGTGACAGGAACACGACCTGCTGGCTCCGCGGAAAAGAAGAACTGGGGAGAGGCGGTTAGGAAAGGCGGGAAGGCAGCGCGCAGGCGCTGTGGGATGCTCCCAAAAGCTTTCCTTTTTTGGGAAGCTGGGGAGCGTTCCTGCGCAGGCTCCGTCGGTACCGACGTACCCATATGTGAAGACTCATTCCTGCTTGTTCCTGGAGATTATCCAAACCATGTCCTCCAACAGGTCCAGAAGATCTGCAGCAGTCAACACACTGGTAATCCCGAAGGAAATAACCCAATGCACCCATGCAACAGCCAAAAGGGCTTTCAGATTCTATGCACCCAGATGCTGGAACACCCTACCACCCAGCATCCGGGCAATCCCTGACCTAACCCAGTTTAGGAAGGCATTGAAGCACCACCTCTTCCTCAAATACTACCCGGAAGACAGCGCTCCAATAGCCCCCTCCCCCATCTAGTACAGCCACAGCAACTTAACCAATAGCCCCCTCCCCATCTAGTACAACCACAGCAACATACCCCGCAAGCCATCCATGACTACGATTACTTTTGATACGACATAACGTGTCGCCTAGATGTAAATAGTTACCCCAGTTTTATCCAAGTTATAGTACCTGTTCTTTGTAAACCCAGATCAGCTTGCTGCACTGTGCTAGTCATTCTGTTTCATGTAAACCGCACTGATGTTGAATAGCGCGGTATAAAAGAGACTGTAAACAAATAAATCCTAATATGAGAACCCATGCTCCTTAGCCTTAAAAAATAATTTCAATAGCCAGTCATGATCATGAGGGTAGCAGTCTTCATTGATTCAGTTCCATATTTCACAAGAAACGCAGTAAGATAGAGAGAATCAAAAGACAGCTGTGGGTCAGGAGATGTTGTCCCAGGTTCCTTTTTCTTGGCCATTGGCCACCGGAAGATAAAAGATTCTATAGCATGTGGAAGTAATGAATTCTGGGGAATCTTCAAAACAGAAGAGGCATTGCTCTTAATTATTCTTTAGGAGAAATTGCAGGCACACATGGAAAATTTAAAAATCAAAGATTCCTCTTTCTAACAGAATTCTGCAAAGCGGTCTTTTGGCATATTAAAGACCCCAGGCTATAATTTGTACAATGGAAAGTCAGCAATGAAGAAGCCAATAACTTTACTTCCTGTTTGGATTACGTTGTACAAGGACTTTTAGTTTGATGTCTAAAACCCACAGACTTGTTTGAAGCATAGACAGTGAGAATAGCTGTGCCTAGGGAATATGGAGTGGAGGAGTGGCCTAGTGGTTGGGGCAAGGTACTTCAGGCCGGAAGGTCGGGGGTTCAAATCCCACTAGAGGACAGCAACCTTGGGCCGGAAGGACTGGGGTTTCTAGTCCCACAGGTGCTCCTTGTGGTCTTGGGCAAGCCACTTAACCCTCCATAGCCCATGTTCCCTGTAAAATAGTTATCTCCAAGTTATAATGCCCTGTTCAATGTAATTTCAGTTTGTTCAATGTAAACCGCCTTGATATCATGAAAGGCGGTATATAAAAAATGTTAAATAAATAAATAAATAAAAATATTCTTATTTTTAAGTGCACTTTGGATTAAGTTGTGCAAACGTTATGAAAAGTAGTTAATGAGAAGCTTGTGGTGAAGCATTAACTTCAATATGTAAATAAAGTTTGTAAATAGTTCACCAGTTCCTGCCTCATCTATGAAAGCAAAGTTACTGCTGAGTTTCTGACTCTGAGGGACCAGTCTGTAAATTTCTACAAATTTAGGAATAAGCAGCATATACAGCATATCTGTACTTACCATCATTAGGTACAACTTCCATATCCCAAGGACTCATCTTCTCAGTATCACCATTATCCCAGCTAAAAGAAAAAGATAAAATGTTTTATAAAATGCTCGTTACTATTTATAAATGTTATATTGCCTATGTCACAACAGCTAATTATAATAAAAACACTTGTTCTTCGCATATTTGTTTATTACTCACACTTTTGTACCACCCTTCCCCCCAAAGGCTTTGGAGTGGTGAACAGCAAAAATAATGCGTAGTTACTCACTTGTAACAGGTGATCTCCTGGAACAGCGAGAATCAGCCTTCACATATGGGCGACGTCGGCACTGATGGAGCCCAGCGCAGGAATATTCCCCAGCATCCAATAGGAATGCTTTTGGGAGTATTCCTACACGCATGCGTGGCTGTCTTCCGCATTCCCTCCTGGTCTCCTCAGTCAGGTGAATAGCGGAGAAATATAAATCTTTGTATTCCAGGAATGATTAAAAATGATTAAAATGAGACAATTTGATGGGGAAATGGGCGGGTTGTGAAGACTGATTCCTGCTGTTCCCGGAGATCACCTGTTACAGATGAGTAACTATGCTACCTCCAGGAACAAATAGGAAGTCAGTCTTCACATATGGGACTCCCTATCCCAGGACAACCGAGCAAGAGAAGAATCCCAGCACAGCTAGAGGATCAGACAGATTCAGCTCGCTCAGAGCACTCCTCGCAATGTAGTCAGATGGACGGTGGGCAAGTTGCCTAAATTTGAAAAAGGTTACGAAGAACAGCTTGTCCAAATTGAGCATCAGCGCTGGAGTCTTTGTCGAGGCAATAGTGCGCTGTGAAGGTATTCAAAGAAGACCATGTCGCTGCTTGGCAGATCTTTGAGATAGGGAAAGACTGGAGATTAGCTACAGTAGTAGCCATGGCTCCGACATTATGAGCTGTTACACCTTGTAGAAGAGACAGCCCAGCCTACGAATAAGCGAAGGATATGCAATCTGCTAGCAAGTTCAAAAGTGTTCTTTTGGATACTGGTGTCCCTAGATGATTTTGGTCAAAAGAGACAAACAACTGAGGGAATTGGCGATAGCCCTTAGTATGGTCTAGATAAAATGCCAACACCCTCATGTAATCTAGGGTATGAAGTCTGGCCTCAGATGGGGAGGTGAGGCCTTGGAAAGAATGCTGGTAGCGAGACAGATTGGTTTAGGTGGAAGAAGGTGACTATCTTTGGTAAGAACTTAGGATGTGTACGAAGGACCACCTTGTCATGGCAAAAAGTAGTATAGGGAGAATATCTCACCAAAGCTTGCAGTTCACTGATTCTTCGAGCTGAAGTGACTGCTATGAGAAAAAGAAGCTTCCACGTTACAAACTTTAAAGGAGCTGAAACCATTGGTTCAAAAGGACTGTGCATGAGCTGCACAAGAACAACATTTAAATCCCATGGTGCGGGAGGTGGACGGGAAGGTGGCTTGATCAGGAGAAGACTATGCATAAATCTGGCTACTAAGGGGTACGCTGAGATGGGACGGTTCTCTAAAGTATGGTGGGATGCCGCAATGTCAGATAAATGTACTCGCACCGAGTTGGTCTTAAGACCAGAGGAGGACAAATGGAGCAGGTATTGGAGTAAGTCTGGAATGGGTCATGAGAAAGGATCAAATGTTTTATAAGAACACCAGATGGAAAACCTGCGCCATTTAAAAGCGTAAGAACGTCTGGTCGAATCTTTTCTTGAAGAAAGGAGCATCTGCAATACGAGGTGTGACAAAAAAGAAACGAGACTGTGGTAGCCATGCCCATGACTCAATGCCAACTGGCTAACCGCTTATGTCACTGTGTTGTGCAACATCTTGCCACTATTCTGCTATAATATATCTCCAGGAACAAGTAGGAATGTGGGTATCGTCGGTACCGACGGAGCCTATGCGGGAACTCTCCCCAGCACCCAATAGGAAAGCTTTTGGGAGCATCCCACTGTGCCTGCGCCGCTGCCTTCCTGCCTTTCCAACTCTTCCTCTTCAGTTTTTCGTTTCCCGCGGAGCCGACAGGCACGTCTATACCGGTACCACCGGTGTTTTCTTTATTTTCTTATTTCTTTCCTTACAAAAAAAAAAAGAAAAGAAAAAATAACTTCTTTTTTGGAGGGTCTGTCTCTTCTTGGTGCCCGGCGCCACTTTGGCCACAAGGCCCTTTTTTTCTTCCAAAATTGAGAAACCGTCCAGTGGGTTCAAAAAAATGTTCAAAGTGTAGCGGTACCATTTCTGCTAACGACACCCATGATTGATGTCTCAAATGTTTAGGTCCTGACCATTTACCCTCGGAGTGAAACATGACCAAGAGAGGCCTGCAGAACAGAGCTGCAAAACTCGGCACTCTCTTTGCCTCGGATGCAATGTCTGTTGCATCGACATTGTCCAGGGCTTCATCTTCCTCCCATGGATCTCAGGTAACCAAACCCAGGTCTTCAAAGACCGGCCAGTCCTCAAAGGGTAGATCTCCTTCTAAGCATCGAGATGCTACTAGCGTTGCCCTCAAGGAAAACACACCGGCCAAACTACTCCGGCGGGAGGCCCCGGCCTCCAAAGCATTAACGGAGTTCCAGGATGTTCCCGAAGCTTACACCTCCGGAGAACTCGTTGTGCCATGTTCTGATGTCGTGGCCTGCTCCGCTGGTACCAACATCCAGGCATCAGCAGGCGCCAGGGATCAACAGATCCTGACCATTGAGCGCAGTCTTGCGGCTTTATTAGCAGCCTCAGTACCGCTAAAATCGCTGCAATCGACGGAGTTGTCAGTATTGATATTGGTACCGAATGTACCTGCATCGACCGATGTGCCTCTCTCCATACTTCCTCCCATGCTGGCCCTGGAATCGGTGTCTGGCATCGAGGGTCAGGTATCGAGGCAGTCTGATGCCGACTTTGATCGATACTGTCGACAAGCAATAAGAGAGCATCCGGCCCGACAATACTTTGAATCCTCCGATTCTGATGACTATGTTGGTACTGGGGTGGTTCTTCCGGAGGATCCCTCTCCTTCGCCACAGCCATCAGATGTCTCCCCCGAAGGACATGTCCTTTCAGGACTTCATACGTGATGTAGCATGGGGGGACTCTCAAACACCATGACCACTGAGAAGCAACAGAGAGCTGAAGAGTTGGAAATTCTTCAGTATCCGGCAGCTCCTAAGGAGGCTGCTACCCTTCCTATTCACCGAATTTTGCATGATCTCATGCTTAGGATGTAGGAAACACCTTTAACGGTGTCTCCACATTCTCAGAGACTCGATACAATGTACCGGGTACCGCAATGTCCCGGTTTCCAAAGAGTAGTTACTCACCTGTAACAGGTGTTCTCCAGGAGCAGCAGGAATCAGTCCTCACATATGGGTGACGTCGGCGCCGACGGAGCCCTCGCGGAGCAATTTCCCCAGCTTTCAAAGAAAGCCTTTGGGAATTGCAGCGCGCATGCGGGGTCCCCTTCCCGCCCATGGGTGCCATCTTGCTCAGTCTGATGACATAGCTAAAAGACAGCAAAAAAATTTAGCAAAAACGAAATAAGAGGACTGCAACTCCGAGGGGAGGAGGGAGGGTTGTGAGGACTGATTCCTGCTGCTCCTGGAGAACACCTGTAACAGGTGAGTAACTACTTTTTCTCCAGGACCAAGCAGGAAGTCAGTCCTCACATATGTGACTCCCTAGCTTAAGGCTACCGGAGACCTCAAGCGGAAAAATGAGCTCCCTCTAGCTCAGTAGCACAGAAGGAAGGAATCTTCTCTGAAAACGCCCCCGACCGGTAGCCCAACATCAGGGCCGGAGGGTAGGAGTTGCCTAAACCTCAAAGAGATTATGGAGGACTGCCTGACCGAAAGCACTGTCCCTGCGGGACTCCCTCTCCAGGCAGTAATGGGCCGCAAAAGTCTGGCTTGAAGACCAAGTAGCGGCCCGGCAGATGTCTGCCAACAGAACAGAGCAGAGATGAGCCACTGACGCAGCCTTCGCCCTAACACGATGAGCCGTGACACGACCCTCCAACGAGAGGCCGGCTGCTCCATAAGCCCAAGCGATACAGTCAGCAACCCATAAGGCCAAAGTACGCTTGGAGACAGGTAGCTCCCAACTTATTGGGGTCAAAAGAGACGAAGAGCTGAACAGCCCTCCTATGCTCCCGCGTACGGTCAAGGTAGAAGGATAAGGCCCTCCTACAGCAGTCCAGGGTACGCAGGACCATCTCAGCCAGGCTGGAGTGCGGCCTGGGAAAGAAGGTTGGAAGAACCACCTCCTGGTTGAGATGAAAAGGAGAAACCACTTTAGGAAGAAACTTAGGGTGAGTCCGTAAGACTACCCTATTCCTGTAGAACCTAGTGTAAGGAGGATCAGACACTAGGGCCTGCAGTTCACTAACACGCCTAGCAGAGGTAAGGGCTACCAAAAACAAGGTTTTCCAGGAAAGAAAACGAAGAGGGCAGGTAGCCATAGGTTCAAAAGGCGGACAGGTAATCCGCTGCAAGACCACATTCAGATCCCATTCAGGGGCTGGTGGGCGCAAAGGAGGCTTAAGGAGAAGGAGGCCTCGGAGAAAACTAGCCACCAAAGGGTGGTTGGAAAGAGGCCTGCCATCTACCGGTGCGTGATGCGCAGAGAGAGCACTGAGGTGGACTCTGACAGAGTTGGACTTAAGGCCCAGATTGGAGAGGTAAAGCAAATATTGCAAGACCACTGCCACGAAGCAGAAGAAGGGATTCTCAGACTGCTGAGCACACCACACGGAGAACCGACGCCACTTAAGAGCATAGGACTTTTGGGAGGAGGGCCACCTGGAGGCCAAGACGACCTCTTCCACCTCACGAGGCAGCAGGAGGGGAGCTAGGACTACCCTTTCAGAAGCCAGGCCATCAGATGAAGGGACCGGAGGTTGGGGTGCAAGAGTGTCCCCTGATCCTTTGACAGGAGATCGGGTTGAAACCCCAGGGGAAGAGGAGTGTCCACCGCCAGCTGCATTTGAAGCGGGAACCAGGGTTGTCTCGGCCACCGGGGAGCTACTAGGATCATCGAGGCTCTGTCTCTGAGAACTTCGAAGAGCGTCCGAGACACCAGTGGCATGGGAGGAAAGGCATACAAGAGGTCTGTGAACCATGGAATCAGGAAAGCATCCGCCACCACTCTTAGAGGATGCGGTTGTCGAGAGCAGAATTTGGGAATCTGCCGGTTCAGGGGACTGGCAAATAGATCCATGGTGGGGAGGCCCCACTTGAGAAAGATCTGCTGAACCACCAACAGATCCAATCTCCACTCGTGAGGTTGGAGGATCCTGCTCAGCCTGTCTGCCAGGTAATTTTCTTGACCTGGGAGATAGACAGCTTTGAGCAGGATGCCGTGAAGGACGGCCCAAGAGCACCGTCTCCGTGCCTCCTGACAGAGAAGGAAGGAGCCGGTAACTCCCTGCTTGTTCACGTAGAACACTGCAACTTGATTGTCCGTCTGGACCAGCACAGACTGGTGAGAAGTGTGGTGGGAGAAGGCTCTCAGAGCTAGGCGGATGGCTCTGAGCTCTAGGAAGTTTATCTGCTGAGCAGACTCCCAAGGAGTCCAGAGGCCTTGAGTACATGCCCCTTGGCAATGTGCTCCCCAACCTAGGAGAGAAGCATCGGTCGTCAGCACCTGAGAAGGCGGAGGAGATTGAAAATCCACTCCGAGCACCAGGTTTGGTAGATGAAGCCACCACCGCAGAGAAGAGACCAGCAGGTTGGATACCTGGACTGAGTCCACCAGGCTCCCCGTGGCCTGATGCCATTGAGCACCATTGATTAATAAATAAACACCCCTGGGAACCAACCCCATAGATAGGGGAATCAAATATTTATTGAGTTTATTGAGCACCATTGAGCAGGTCGCATGTTCAGGCGGGCATTGGGGGTTACATGGACCGTGGAAGCCATATGGCCGAGCAATCTCAGAAATTGCCTGGCAGAGACCAGGGACTTGCTGCGAAAGTGGCTGGCTAGATCCATGAGCCTGTGTGCTCTGTCTAGAGGCAGGAAGGCCCGCGCCTGAAGTGTGTTCAATCTTGCGCCGATGAATTCGAGATTTTGAGAGGGGAGCAAAGTGGACTTTATTTATTTATTTATTTAAATTCTCTTATATACCGCACTATTCAGCATCAGCGCGGTTCACATAGAACATAACATCTCAGTACAGTCAACATGCATGAGTTTACAGGTAACAAGGGAAGGAACTTGGATAACAAGGGTAACTATCTACAAACTATTTACAAGGAAAAAATTACTGCATAGATACCAGTTACAAGGAGCAGTTACTATGAACGAAGTTTATGACAAATCCCAAGTGCTGGAGCAGAGTCACAGTGCGATGAGTGCCCTGAGTGGCCTCTTGGGAAGACTGGGCCCTGATGAGCCAGTCGTCCAGGTATGGAAATACAAAGAGGCCTTGAAGTCTTAGATAGGCCGCCACCACTGCTAGGCATTGGGTGAACACCCTGGGGGCGAAGGATAGGCCAAAGGGCAGTACCCTGTACTGGTAATGATTTCCTCCCACAACAAATCTGAGATATTGTCTGTGGTCTGGATGAATAAGGATGTGAGTATAGGCATCCTTTAGATCTAAAGAGCATAGCCAGTCTCCCTGCTGGAGGTAGGGCAGCAGGATTCCAAGGGTAAGCATCTTGAACTTTTCCCTGGCCAGGAACTTGTTGAGGTTTCGCAAGTCCAGGATGGGTCTGAGGCCTCCTGTTCGTTTTGGTATCAGAAAGTACCTGGAATAAAAGCCTTGACCTCTCAGGTGGTGGGGCACCGGTTCCACAGCCTGTTCCTGAAGAAGACTTGCCAACTCCTGAAGGAGTAAGTCCCTGTGCAGAGGGAGTCTTGGAGGCTCCCCTGGAAAGTAGGAGGGAGGTACCTGGTGAAAGTGTAGAAGAAAGCCTTTTTGAACTATATGAAGCACCCAGGTATCTGATGTGATGGCTGACCACCTGTGGGCAAAGTGGACCAGCCGGCCTCCTGTGCTGAGAGAAACCAGCGGAGGGGAAGAGGCTATGCTGATGGAGTAAAAAAACCTCACCCTGCTGAGCAGGGGCCGGTGTTGTGGGCTTGGGGGCCTGCTGCCTACGGGACCCATTACCCCGTCCCTTGGCCTGCTGACCCTGTTGGGGAGCTGCTGAGGCCTGATAATGAGGGTAGTGTTTATAGGCAGCCGCCTTCCTCGGGTAAAAGGGCTTTTTCCCCGAGCCCTTCTTCTTCTGAGAAGGGGCAGAGGTTTTTCTGGACAGCCGAGTCCTGGTCAGAGTCTCGGTCTCGATCTGTGCAGCCTTTTCAGCCATGGGCTTGCGAAAGAGGTTCTCACCTCTGCAGGGGACATCGACCAACTTGTCCTGTACCCATGGCTCGAGGTCGGATGACTGAAGCCAAGCCTGTCGGCGGGCACCGATGCCGGCTCCGGCTACTCGAGCCGATGCTTTAAGCCATCGTAGGCTGCTCAAGAGATAAACTTTGAGCACTCTCGAATGCCAGTGAACAAGGCCTGGAACCTCTGCAAAGGTTCCTCGGAGAGACCAGCAGAGAACCCGGCAATTTCTTTTGCCAGGTCTCGGAGATACATGCCCCTATAGAGCTGGTAGGTCTGGACTCGACAAGCAAGCATAGAGCCCTGGAAGCACTTCCTACCGAGGGCATCCAGGTTCCGGGCCTCCCGGCCGGGAGGCACCGAGGAGTGCATCTTCTGACTCTTGAGTCGATGCATGGCCGATTCCACCACCATGGAATGGTGCGGTAGTTGTGCCTTTTGGAACCCGGGGCTCTTGCGGACTCGATAAATGGAATCGACCCGCTTGCTTGACACCGGCGCCGATGCCGGGCTCTCCCACATGCGGAAGAGAAGTCGTTCCAGCATCGGAGGAACCGGTACAGTAAAGGCCTCCTTCGGGGGAGAGTCATACTGGAGGGCATCGAGCTCTTCGGCTCGAGGCTCCTCCTCGGAATCCGCGGGGAATGCCAAGGCCTTGGCCATATCCCGCACGAAGTCCGAGAACCGGGTGTCCTCCGGGGGGGGGGACCGTCTCCGAGGTTCGGACTCGGGCGAGTCCGATGGGACACACCGAGTCCGACAAGTACCAGGGGACACTTCGTCCTCCGTTTCCCAGGCTGACTCCTCGGAAGAGGAATCGAGCGGCTCTGGTCGGGCGAGCACCGATGCCCTCCGCCCCGACCCCAAGGGTGTCGGCGTTGACGACCTCGGTCCCGAACGGGAGTCCGAGGGAGACCGCGACCGAGGATCGACTCGAGCTCGCATGGACTCGAGGATCGGCTCGGTCTCCAGGGTCGACTTGGACATCGACGTCCTGGTGGCCGGGGCAGATGCACCGGCGAGGCCAGTGATCAATGCCCGCTGCTGGTCCATGAAGGCAGCCAAACTGCTATCCAAGGCCGTCAACCTGAGTCCGAGCTCAGTAGACCAAGCAGCCCCCGACTCGGGCTCCGACGGTGTCGGGCCCGACGTTGGCTCCTTCGGAGGTGAGTCCACGAGGACTACAGTACTCACGTGTCTAGGAGACTCCATCTCGAGACGAGGATGTTTCGAAGGCCTCTCCGACTCCGAGGACCCGGGACGGCTATCGGGGCTATGCGACCTGGCCCTCGAGGAACCAGGAGCGTCCACCGACGCCGCCGTCGCGGGTTTCTTCTTCCGTTGATGTTCCCGGGCAGCAGATCCCCGCTCAGAGGAACTCCAATGATGCTCAGGACTGGAGTCCTGGGACGTCGAAGCCTCTGGCGAGGTCCGGGCCTGGTCGGACGCGGAGTCAGAGAAGATTCTTTCTTTTTGTTGCTGCCGACTCCTCAACGCTTTAGAGGACATCTTGCCACACGGACCACAGATCATCGGGTCATGATCGGGTCCGAGGCAGCGGAGGCAGCAGTCGTGTGTGTCGGTAAGAGACATAAGTTTCTTACACCGATCACACTTTTAAACCCGCTGGTAGCCATCGGGGGAAAAAGGGCCCCTGCGAGGTCAAATGACAGGGCTGCCAGTGAAAAAAGAAAAAATGGCGCAAACGCTAGTCACGAAGGACAAAAACCGAAAAAATTACGAACGGACTCGATACCGGTGTATCGGGTCCGGGCGGGAAAAGGATCCGGCGTCGAACCGAGAAAAGAAAAACTAATAAGATCAACTTTTTCAGCGCCGATCACAAACAGCGTCTGTAGGGCTCCGCGGAAAAAAGAAGACTGAGCAAGATGGCACCCTTGGGCGGGAAGGGGACCGCGCATGCGCGCTGCAATTCCCAAAGGCTTTCTTTGAAAGCTGGGGAAATTGCTCCACGAGGGCTCCGTCGGCGCCGACGTCACCCATATGTGAGGACTGACTTCCTGCTTAGTCCTGGAGAAAAAACAATTACCACACCATTCCATGGTACTAGAATCGGCAATGCATAGGATCAAGAGTGCTAAGACGCATTCATCCAACCCGCCAGGTCGTGAATTGAGAACGTTCAATGCTTTTGGGCATCGATGCTATCAGCTAGAATAAGTTCTTACATACTTTATATGGGTATGTTTCTTCGGGAGGTTACAAGAGACTTGGAACTTCTTCCCAATGACAAGAGGGCTGACTTTCTCACTCTGGACAAACATGCCCAGAATGTTTCTAAGTTCATGAACCGTGCAACCTTTGATTGCTTTGAGTGCATTATTTTATTTATTTATTAACATTTCTTATATACCGCACTATTCGACATCAGCGCGGTTTACATGGAACAGAAACATCCGACAAATTGCATATGTCTGGTCATTACAATTAACAGGATATGGAACTTGGATAACAGGGTAAACTATATACATAAGAAGTGTAATGAGAAAAGGATACTGTTTGGTGTTTTACATTGTTGGGGACACATGTTTGTGGAGGAGTGGCCTAGTGGTTGGGGCAAGGTACTTCGGGCCGGAAGGTCGGGGGTTCAAATCCCACTAGAGGACTGCAATCTTGGGCCGGAAGGACTGGGGTTTCTAGTCCCACAGGTGCTCCTTGTGGTCTTGGGCAAGCCACTTAACCCTCCATAGCCCATGTTCCCTGTAAAATAGTTCTCTGTGTGCTGTGCTTTCCTGTCTAATCAATGTGTTTATACCTCAAAAATTTCCTGTCATGATTTGACAATTTCCAATCTGTAATCAAACCGCTGCTGATCGCTGGAAGTAGCGGTATACAAATGTATACTAAATAAAATAAAAATAAAATAAATAAATAAACATGTTGCGAGAGCTTGCCTGGTTGACTACTACTACTGCTGAAGTTCTCGCTATTCAAGTGGGACTGAGGTTCGGTGTTGTCAGTGAGATATTTGATGAAGAGGAAATTTTTAAGGGCCTTCCTGAACTGGCTCAAGTTGGGGATTGCCCTGATATGTGCCGGTAAGGTATTCCATAGTCTTGGGGCACAGAGTCGGAAAGCTCTGTTAGCTGTTGTTTTGGTGCATCTTGTCATTTCTTTTGGGATTGTTAGCATGTTTGACTCTGCGGTTCTTCTTGGTCTGTTAGGTACAAGTGGTTGGATGAGTTCAGATAGGGAGGAGGAGGAGGAGAGCCCCTTGCCAGCTTTGAAGGTCATCAGCAAGGTCTTAAAACTGATCCTGGCTTGAATGGGGAGCCAGTGTAACTGTTTCAGGAGGGGTGTTACATGGTCTCTCCTGGATGCCCCAAAGAGTACCCGTGCTGCACTGTTCATAGCAAGTTGCAGGGGGTTCAAGGTGGATTGGGGGAGCCCTTGTAGTATGGAGTTTGCATAATCGAAATGGGGAATGATCAGGGCTTGGTAAATGGTGCGGAAATCATCTGGATCGAGTAACGGGCATAGGTGTCTGAGGGATCTGATCTTGAAATAGATCGCTCTTACGGTATTGGCAATGTGTTTCTTCATGTCGAGGTTTTGATCCAGCGTCACTCCAAGGTAATGTATAGCGGGTTTCACTTGTAGTTCGGCATCGTTTACCTTCACACAGTTGGTAGAACCTCTGCTATCTCCTTCGGTGCACATCGCATTGCCTGGTTACAAGCATCTGATTTAGAACAATGGATGCAAGGAGAAAACTTCTTTGGCAAGGATTGGCAGGACAAAGATAATCAGATTGAGTCCAAAAACACCACCTTGAACAGATCATCAAGGGCCACAGCCAACCCAGCTAAGAAAAAGACAGTTAAGAAACCCTTTTTCAACAAGAAAAATAAATTCTATCCATCTTACACCCAGGCTGTCCACTGCCCAGTTCATGCTCCCCAAAAAGGGCAGCAGCAACCCAGAAAGCAGAGGAAGGCCCAAGTCCCCAGAGTTCAACCAGCTCAGCAGACACAGCTTCCTCAGGGGCTTTGACTCATTCCTACAGAACTTAGTCATCCTGCCCCTGAAGGGTCCAGAACCTCTTACCATCGATGTCATTTCACCGAAAGATGGCAAAAGATAACATCAGAGCACTGGATTCTCTATTGTAACAGAAGGGTACAAACTGCATTTTCACAGTATGCGTCCTCCCATCAACACAAGACAGTTCAATTCTCAGGGCACCTTCACCACTCTCTTGTGTCAAGAGGTCACCTCACTTCTTGCTCAAGGGGCAATAGAAGAGGTACCTATATCCCAAACAGGGAATGGGCTTCTACTCCCCCTACTTCCTCATTCCAAAGAAGACAGAGGGGATACACACACATACTGGACCTCAGAGAAAAATTGATCTCCCTCGGAACACTTCTTCCTTACATTCAGAGTCAGGATTGGCTATGTTCTCTAGATCTAAAGGATGCATATACACATATTCTCATCCATACAGATCACAGGTTTCTTCGATTCCTCTTTCAAGGAAGACATTGCCAGTACAAGGTTCTACCCTTTGGACTGGCTTACGCCCCAAGAGTCTTCACAAAATGCATGGTAGTAGTAGCAGCATTCCTGAGAACTCTGGGGATATTCGTCTTCCCCTACTTAGACTACTGGCTCATTCGAGCATCAACAGCTCCAGAAGCCAGATCCGCGCTCTCCTGCACAATGCAAATCCTGCAGTACCTGGGACTGGTCATAAACCTCCCAAAATCTCATCTCACCTCTTCTCAGTCTCTAGAGTTCATAGGGGCTCTTCTAGACACAAGGCAGTCAAAGGCTTTCCTGCCACAACCACGTTGTCTTCGAATGCTCCAGCTGGCCTCGCAAGCAGCTATGAAAACTTTTCTAACTGCTCGAGAAATGCTTCAGCTACTAGGGCATATGGCATCCACTGTCCATGTGGTTCCCTATGCTCACTTACACATGAGAGCAGCCCAATGGACCCTAGCCTCTCAGTGGACACAAGCGTCGGGTCGCTTGGGGGACAAAATTAGAAATTCTACACACCTAATTTTGTCCCTAGAGTGGTGGCAATCACTCAAAAATATTCTCGTAGGGTCTCCTTTTCAGCAGCCAATACACCAAACCACCTTGACGACAAATGCATCCAAGTTGGGTTGGGGAGCTCACTTGGACAATCTTTCTACTCAGGGCCTCTGCACCAAGCTCTTCACATAAACACTCTGGAATCAGGGCCATCTTCTATGCCCTTCAAGTATTTCAGGATCACCTGAGCTACAAGACAGTTCTTGTCCAGACCGACAATAAGGTAGCTATGTTCTATGTGAACAAGCAGGGTGGGACAGGTTCTCAGGCGCTGTGCAACAAAGCTCTACGCCTCTGGGCCTTCGCCAGAGATCTTCAAATCCACCTACTAGCGGTGTATTTACCAGGCATACAAAATCTCTTGGCAGACAAACTCAGTAGAGTTCTGCTGCCACAGGAGTGGTCTCTTCATCCAGAGCAAATTGATTGAATCTTTCAGATCTGGGGGACTCCGGATATAGACCTCTTTGCAAGTCCTCAGAATGCCAAACCTCCCCGGTTCTGTTCTAGAATTCCGGCTCAGAAATGTCAGGCAAGGGATGCCTTCCACCCCCAATGGGGTCAGGACTTCCTCTATGCCTACCCACCCATTCCCCTCATTCCCAAAACTCTATTCAAGCTTCAGAGAGATAGGGGCCATACGAGACTCATAGCCCCACTCTGGCCACGACAGATGTGGTATACACTGCTTCTATGTCTCTCTCAAGCCAGGCCTCTGGAGTTGGGATGCACTCCAGATCTACTTTCTCAGGAGAACGGGTCGCTATTGCCCCCGAACCCTCAGTCCCTACACCTCAGGGCATGGCTACTGAGAGCCTAGAATTCAAGGATATCAACTTTCTCAACAGGTTAAAGATATCCTTTTGGCTTCAAGAAAACCTTCCACAAGGAGGGCCTATGCCTTTAAGTGGAAAAGGTTCTCTATCTGGTGTTCAAAAAAAGAACTTAATTCCTTTTCAGTTCCAGTGGAGGTATTACTGGAGTATCTCCTCCATTTATCATCCTCTGGTCTTAAGACCAATTCAGTAAGGGTCCACCTCAGTGACATTGCGGCTTTCCACAAGCCCTTCGATGGACAACCTGTGTCCTCTCAACCACGTGTAGCGAGGTTTATGAGAGGTCTACTCTTAACACCCCCCCCCCCATTAAGCCACCACCCGTGGCATAGGATTTGAATCTTGTCCTTGGGCAACTAAAGAAACTGCCCTTCGAGCCCTTAGCCACTACATCTTTGAAGTTTCTTTCTTGGAAAGTAATCTTCCTAATTGCTCTCACTTCTGAAAGTTGCATCAGTGAACTACAAGCTTTAGTGGCTTATCCTCTTTATACAAGGTTCCACCATGATAAAGTAGTTCTTAGGACTCATCCTCACTTTATGCCAAAGGTGGTTTTGCCTTTTCATTTAAAGCAATCGGTTTATCTTCCTGTATTCTTCCCTAGGCCTCATGCCTCCAATGCAGAAAGGAATCTTCATAAAGCGTAGTTACTCCCCTGTAACAGGTGTTCTCCAGCGACAGCAGGAATCAGTCCTCACATATGGGTGACGTCGGCACCAACGGAGCCCTCATGTGGAGCAAATCCCCAGCTTTCTAAGAAAGACTTTGGGAATTGCCAATCGTCTAGGTAAGGGTAGACGGATATGCCCTGCAGCTGGAGTTGGGCCGCGGCCGCCGCCAGGCACTTAGTGAAGACTCGCGGGACAGACGCGAGCCCAAATGGGAGCACTCTGTACTGTAAGTGCTCTCCCTGCATCCTGAAACGCAGGTACTTCCTGTACTTGGGGTGTACAGGAATGTGAGTGTAAGAGTCTCTGATATCCAAAGAGCATAGCCAATCGCCCTGGCAGCAGGACGCCAAGAGATAGCATTTTGAACTTCTCTTGCACCAGAAACTTGTTCAGGTTCCTGAGTTCTAGGATGGGGTGCAGGCCCCCCGTCCTCTTCGGAATGAGAAAGTACCAGGAATAAAATCCCTGACCCCGGAGGTGCGGCGGAACCCTTTCGATCGCCTGTTGACCGAGGAGCTTGTTCAACTATTGCTGCAAGCAAGCCTGGTTCGAGGGAAGCCGGGTAGGCTCCGCCGGAGAGAAGGGATAAGGGGATCTGCCTAAGCGAAGACGATACCCATCCTGGATCACCTGTAGGACCCAGGTGTCCGAAGTGATAGCCGCCCTTTCGGGGGCGAAAAGACACAGGCATCTTCCCATGGGCGGAAGAGACCCCGGAGGGCGAGAGGCTATGCTTTCGGTATCAAAACCCCGGTGTTGGCTGGGTCTTGGGCCCCTTCGGTTTCCGATGACCATGAGCATCCCCTTTGCCCTGAGCACTGGTCGTCGGCGCGGGGGCAGGCGGGTATCCCCGGTAGGGGAGTCCTTTACTCTGGAAGAAGGGCTTTTTGGTGTGCTGCTTCTTCCGTGGAAGTGAGGAGGTTTTGCGAGAGAGACTGGTGCGACTCACAAACTCCGTCTCAATCTCGGCTGCCTTATCCTCCATGGGCTTGCTGAACAACTTTTCACCGAGGAAGGGGGCATCCAGGAGCTTCTCCTGGACCCACTGCTCTACACGGGCGTAAGACTCGAACCCGTCATACATGGCACGGGAAAGATATTTTGAGCAGTCTGTGATCCGACCTCAGGAGGGGTCTGGAACCTGAGGAGGTGTTCCCCACCCAGACCCATGGAAAACCCACCGAGCTCCTTGGCGAGGTCGCCAAGAAACATACCCATATACAATTGGTACACCTGGATATGGCATGCCAGCATGGATCTCTGGTAAGCTTTGAGCCCAAGGGCGTCAAAGGCACGGAATTCCCTGCCAGGCGGGACCGAAGAGTGCGACTTCGGACTCTTCTGTTTCCGCACTGCAGATTCGACTACCATGGAGGTGTGAGGAAGTTGGGTATTCCGAAACCCGGGCCGCGCTGGACCCTATACATGGCATCGAGTCTCCAACTGACAATAGGGACCAAGGCAGGCGCTTCCCACATGTGGAGAAGCAGACTCGTACTGCAAGATGTCAAGTTCCTCTGCCCTCGGCTCCTCCTCAGTCTGCATCAGCAGGTTGAGGGCCCAAGCCATATCCCGCACAAATGCAGGAAAGAGGTGTCCTTTGGAGGTGACTGCCTTTTGAAGGTGGGCGGGGATGGGTCGGATGGGAGATCCCTGTGGGAGCGGGTTTCCGGGGAAGTGCCCCTGTCCGATTCCGAGCCCGAGAGGTCAGAGGAGGACTCAGTTGGTCCCCGCACCCTGTGGCCGAGGCCCGCTTGGAGCCAGACCGGCACTGGTTGTCAAGTGGCGGTCTGAGATTTGTTAGGCCATGCATGAATTTTGTAATCCAGAGATGATAAGCAATGGGTTTGCCTTCAATCATATCATGGTAGGTAGAAATATCAGTAAGGTGTATGCATAACGAGGTGGTTTTGAGTCCAATGACTGAAAGCAACATAAGATAGGCAAGAACCTCAGACAGAGAACAGGAGAAGGGATGAAGGTGAAGATCCAAGCATCATCAAGTGAAAGAAGCACTTGAAACCAAAGTAATTTTTGGCTGAATCTTTCTTGGATGCAAAAGTTACGTGGTGAACGCTGTCAGAGACAGGAAGTCGGAGAGCTAACTGACTTTCAACATCCATGCCGTTAGAGAAAAGCTGTGAAGATTCGGGTCCAGAAGGTGGCTGTTCTATTGTGTTAGCAGATGAGAGTGGTAATGGGGTGTCGACTACTAGTGAGAGGAGAAGAGGATACTAGACTTGTCTGGGCCACTTGGGGCGATGAGAATCACCAAAGCTTGATCTTGTAATTTAAAAAAAAAAAATTCCATTAAACAAATAGAATGACATCCTGCAAAAGAATAAGTCAAACAAAAATACACTAAACAGGTTCAAAACCCTTAAAGAAAATTTAAAAAAAGGAAAAAGAAAAAAACAGCACTAAGTCCACAATGCTTTTTGGAGAGAGGATTTACACAATATGTAATATATTTGGGTATAAAGTGGGAAGGGAGGGAAAGCATACATTAAGCCATTGTGCTAGGGAAGTACAAAGGAATTGTGGTGAAAACGTTACAGTGCTGGTCTGAGGTAACAGAACTGGAAACATTTGACATTGTCTGCAAAGGCAAAGAGATTTACTGAGTGCCCCATTTGTGACAACTGTGCTGTGCCACCTGGAGGTTGAGAGACCATTTGTGGGGCTGTAGTTGCCTGCTTAGGGGATCTGCAAATTGGTTTGGTCGCTGGGGAGATAGGTCGCTTGAATCATGCAGTTTAGAGTAGCTGCAAACATCCACATGACTTGATTGTCTATACGAATTTGAAGATTCACATTTGTCAACTCAAGAGAAGGTCCTGGTGAAGAGGAGGCCAGGAGGGATCTCCGGGAAAATAATGCACAGGCACTTCGGCTAGGCGAAGGAGGTAACCCTCCTTGACCACCTGTAATGAACAGGCGTCAGTGGTGATGGTTCCCCACCTGTGGGTGTATAAGGAGAGCCGACCTCCTGCAGGCTGCCTGGCCTCGCTGGAGAGAGTGGACATGCTGGAAGAGTCAAAAGCTTCCCCCGGGTTGAGCCAGGGTCGAAGCCTGGGGCTTTGGAGCATTCTGCTTGCGCAGACCATGCCCCTGCCCCTTGGCCTTCTTGAGCGCTGGGGAGGCCTGATAAGGGGGGTAACCTCGGTAAGCAGCGGGTTTCCTCAGGTAGAAGGACTTTTTCCCCGATCCCTTCTTTTGGGAAGGGGTCGAGGTCTTTTTAGAGAGCCTAGTCCTCGTCATAAACTTGGTCTCCAGTTCGGCGGCCTTTTCGGTCATGGGTTTGCCGAATAGGTTCTCCCTCGGCATGGGACGTCGATCAACTTGTCTTGTATCCATTGCTCGAGATCGGACGACTGTAGCCAAGCTTGGCGGCGTGCACTGATGCCCACCACAATTATTCTGGCTGCCGACTCAAACTCGTCGTAGGACGCTCGAGACATAAATTTGGAGCATTCACCGATGGCTCTGGATAGGCCCTTGAAGCGCTGCAAGGGCTCCTCAGAGAGACCAGCCGAGAACCTGGCGATCTCCTTTGTTAGGTCTCTTAGGTACATGCCCATATACAGCTGGTGGGTCTGGATCCAGCCATTCAGCATCGCGCCCTGGTAACATTTTCTGCTGAGGGCATCCAAGATGTGGGCCTCACTGCAGGTTGGTACAGAGTTCGTCTTCTGACTTTTTAGTCAACGCATGGCTGATTCCACGACCATGGAATTATGCGTCAGTTGAGACTTTTGAAACTCGGGACTCCGGCGGACTCGATACATCGAGTAGAGCTGCTTGCTAATCACCGGTGTCGACGCTGGTGTCTCCCACATGCAGAGCATAATGCGTTCCAGGATGGGAGGAATGGACACTGTGAGGGTTTCCCGAGGAGGGGCCTTATATTGGAGGATCTCGAGTTCATCAGCTCGAGGATCCTCTTTGGACTCCGTTGGAAAATCCGAAGCTTTGAACATATCTCAAATGGCCATGTCCTCGGGGGGAGATCTCCTCCGAGGCTCCGATACCGGGGAAATGGACAGAACATCCCGGTGGAGGTGAGTGTCCAGAGACACCTCATCTTCCGACTCCCAAACAGAGGCATCTTAGGAGGACAGGTGGCATTCCTTGGGTCCCGAATGATCGGGCCGCTCCGGTGCTCATTGGCTTGTCGGTGACGATCTCCGCCCGTAAGAATGGGAGATTGAGCAGGACCTCGGCTGAGGATCTACTCGGGCCCATAGGGCTTCGAGGATCGGCACGACCTCCGGAGTTGACTTTGTCGTCGAGCCTCCGGTGGTCAGGGCAGAGGAATCGGACATACCGGATACTAGTGCCCTTTGCTGCTTCAGGAAGGCAGAGAACCTGGGTTCCAAGAAATCCATCCTGGATATGAGCTCAGGAGGTTCCGCAGCATCTGGCTCGGGTGCCGATGGAATCGGGCCCGACGCCGCAGGTTCCCTCGGAGGGGTCCTCGACTAGGATAGGATGCACTGGCCAAGGCCAGTCCATGGCCGGATTCTTCCAGGAGAGCTTGATCAGACGCTCCTTCCCCGACACCTCGGGCTGGCGCTCAGAGATCCGTGACCGGCCCCGCGAGGGACCTGGTCGTTCTGAACCATCCAGAGACACAGCCGTCGAGGATTTTCTCCTTCTTATCTGTTCCCTCGAGGGAGACCCCCCCTCTCCGCGGTCCCGATTCTGCTCGGGGTTGGAACGCTCCTCCTGAGGCTTGGAGGCCTCAGATGAGGTCTTGGCTTTCGGAGGCATAGGAGAATCAGGGAAAATGTTTCCATGCTGCTGCTGGTGGCTTTTCAAGGCCTTCGAAGACATAAGTTTTCAAAGGCCTCAAACAGCCGGGTCGTGGTCCGGGCCGAGGCACCGGAGACAGCAGTCGTGCGTATCGGTGAGGGACATAATTTTTCCAAACCTGTCACACTTTTTGAATCCGCTGGTAGCCATGGGGGGAAAAAGGGCCCTAGCAATGTCGAAGACCCTCCGGGCTGCCAGTGAGGGAAAAACAGGGGCGGGAAAGCCCGAAAAGGAAAAGTGAAAACAAAGAAGAAAAAAGAAGAGCCGAACCGATACTGGGGTAGGGCCGGAAGGGTACCGGTGCTAGCCTGAAGTAAAAACAACAGCCAAAAGGCAAGAAGAAAAAAAAAACTTTTTCCGGGACAGAAAAAAAGACTACGTCTGAAGGGCTCTGTGGAAAAAAGAAGACTGAGCAAGATGGCTCCTTTGGGCAGAAAGTGTACCACGCATGCGTGGAGGCAACTCCCAAATGCTTTTTTGAAAGCTGGGGATTTGCTCCGCGAGGGCTCTGTCGGCGCTGATATAACCCATATGTGAAGACTGACTTTCTGCTTGCTCCCAGAGAACTGAGATGAGCTCCCTAACCTCATGGAGAAGCGTTAGTGGTTAGAACTTGTTGCACCATGGCAGCAGGGGAGGAGGGAGACGGAAAGGAAAACCTTCTGACAGGTTTCAAGGATGAGTCCACCAGAGAAGCGTGTCCTTCAGATAGTTGGGAACTGGAATTTTTTTAGAAAGAGGATGAGGGATCAGATTCCAACATTTCTTGAGGTGCCACTGCAGTGATCACATCCTCTACTTGCCAATGGGGACTACTTGGATTGCAGCAACCATGTAGTCTAGGAGGAGCAAGATTGTCCTTGCTGAAGCTCTGCGTGAAGCTAAAATGGATTTTTTTCAACATGATTATATAGTCTGTACTCTTGCTTGAGGAAGGTAAGCAGTCGCAGTGTGGGTATCCAGGTCAGCTCCAATGAAGCACAGCTGCTGGTTGGAACAAAGTTTAAATTAGACTTACCTGCTAATTGTAGTTTCTGAAGGAACTCCAGTCTAGTCCCAGAAAATCTGGGGGTTGTGATCCTCTTCCAGCAGCTTGGAGACTGATCAACGTCATTCTTTGATGACACTGGTATAAGGACTCAGGCACTGCCTCCTCACTCCAGTAACCTATTGACAAAGCAGACTCACCGGAGCAACAATTAAGTACAAAACACATCTAAACTAACGATATGAAACCTGAACCCTTTAAACAATGTATCAATATAACCGTGACCTTGAAATTCACCGGCCAAGGCCCTCGCTCCCTCTCTTGGAAGAAACCTGACCCAAACCTAAACCTTACACGCTATTCACAGTTCCCCACCTGAATTTGAAGACTCGGCATGCACTGTATTCTCTTACCTGTAAGATCTTCAGCTTCAGGCTCCAATTCTGACAAAAAACCGGGACAGGGTCCGGGACTAGACTGGAGTTCCTTCAGGAACTACAATTAGCAGTTAAGTCTAATTTAAACTTCCTTATCGTCCCTCCAGTCTAGTCCCGGAAACTCTGGGGATGTAACAGAGCAGTAAAAAAGAACTCACCGAGCGGGACTTGCTAGACCAGCCTGAAGCACCACTGTTCCAAAACAGGTATCCCTACTCGCCTGAAAATCCAGACGATAATGCATGACAAACGAATTTAGTGAGGACCATGTCGCTGCATTACAAATTTCCACCGGTGACACAAACTTGTACTCCGCCCAAGACGCGGCCTGCGCCCTAGTCAAATGCGCCCTTAATCCTTCAGGAACCTTCCTTCCCTTTAGTAAATACGCCGACGCAATCGCCGCTTTTATCCATCTGGCAATGGCTGCCTTAGACGCTGCCTCTCCTTTGCGAGGCCCCCCAAATAACACAAACAGTCTATCCGACCGTCCGAACTCCACTGTTCTACTGAGGTACCTCTTCAATGCCCTCCGGACGTCCAACCGATGCAACGGACGTTCCGAGGACTCCTTCGAATCCGCACGGAATACCGGTAAGGACACCACCTGATTCAGATGAAAAGGAGACAGCACCTTCGGCAAAAAGGACGGCACCGGCCTCAAAACCACCTTGGACTCAAAAAAGGCCAGAAAAGGCTCCCTACACGACAGCGCCTGCAACTCCGAAATCCTCCTTGCCGACGCAATAGCCACCAAGAATACTACTTTTAATGTCAAATCCTTCAACGTTGCCTCCGCCAAAGGCTCAAACGGGAGCTTTGCTAACACTTCCAAAACTAATTGCAGATCCCACGTAGGCACTAGATGCCTACACGGAGGCCTCAACAGACTGATCGCCTTCAAAAACCTCTTTACATCAGGATGAACCCCCAACGCTTGGCCTTTAACCTTTCCTCTGTAACAGGAAAGAGCCGCCACCTGCACCCGTAAGGAAGCGACTGCTAACCCTTTCTGAAAACCATCCTGCAAAAACGCTAAAATTTGTGTCACTGACGCACGTAACGCCTCACAATGCCTGTCACCACACCAAGCTTCAAAAATACGCCACACTCTAACATACGCTAGTGAAGTAGATCTTCTACGAGCACCCAGTAAGAGTAGTTACTCACCTGTAACAGGTGTTCTCCAGGAGCAACAGGAATCAGTCCTCACATATGGGTGTCATCGGCGCCGATGAAGCCCTAGCGGAGCATTTCCCCAGCTTTCTATGAAAGCCTTTGGGAATGCAGGCAGGCATGCGCGGTTCCCTTCCCGCCTAAAGGTGCCATCTTACCTCAGTCAAATGACATAGCTAAGAACAGCACACAAAAATGAAAAATAAACTATGTACAACTGCAACTCCAAGGGGAGGGTTGTGAGGACTGATTCCTGCTGCTCCTGGAGAACACCTGTTACAGGTGAATAACTACTCTTTCTCCAGGACCAAGCAGGAAGTCAGTCCTCACATATGGGTGACTCCCCAGCTCTGGGCTACCGAGGAACCCAGGCTGAACAAGAGAACTCCCTCTAGTCTCAGCAGCAAAGAAAGGCTTTTCAAGGACATAACCTCCACTGGTAGCCCAACAGAGGGCAGGAGTTGCCTAAACCTCAAAGAGATTCCGGAGTACTGCTTGGCCAAAAGCACTGTCCCTACGGGACTCCCTCTCCAGGCAGTAATGGGCCACAAAAGTCTGGCTTGAAGACCAAGTTGCAGCCCTGCAGATGTCTACAAGGGCACAGAGCGGAGATGAGCCACTGAGGCAGCCATTTCCCTGACTCGGTGGGCCGTAACCCGACCCTGCAAAGGAAGGTCAGCCGCCTTATAAGCCCAGGTGATACAGTCAGCTACCCAGATGGACAAGGTACGCTTGGACACAGGCAACCCCAACTTATTGGGGTCAAAAGAGACGAAGAGCTGGGTAGCCCTTCTATGCCCCTGTAGAAGAAGGTCAGTGTGCAGGGGAGGCCTTGGAGGCTCCCCTGGAAAATATGGAGGCGGCAGTTGGTGAAAATGGAGGGCATAGCCCTTGTGGACTATCTCCAGCACCCAACTGTCCCCGGTGACAAGGGGCCACTGGTGGGCAAAGAGGGCGAGGCAGATCTCCTGTGCAGGGTTGGGAGAGCAGTGGAGGAGAGGCTACGCTCAAGGAGTCAAAAACCCCCACCCTGCTGAGTGGTAGCAGGGGCTTGAGGCTTGGGGGTCCTCTGCCTACGGGGCCCATTACCCTGGCCCTTGGCTTGCTGACCCTGGGGGGCAGCTTGGGCAGCCTGATATTGCGGGTACTGTTTGTAGACAGTGCCCTTCCTCGAGTAAAAGGGCCTTTTACCCGAGCCCTTCTTCTTGTGAGAAGGGGCAGAGGTCTTCATCGACAGCCTTGTCCATGTGAGGTGCTCAGTTTCGAGCTGAGCGGCCTTCTCGGTCATGGGCTTGCCAAAAAGGTTCTCACCTGGGCAAGGGACATCGACCAACTTGTCCTGAACCCATGGCTCGAGGTCCGATGACTGCAGCCATGCCTGGCGTCGAGCCGCAGTGCCGGCTGCCGCAACTCGGGCCAAAGCCTCGAAGCCATCGTAGGCAGAGCGGGACATGAACTTCGAGCAGTCCCGAATCCCCGAGGACAAGGACTTAAATCTCTGCAAGGGTTCCCTGGAGAGACCTGCAGAGAACCCGGCCAATTCCTTGGCCAGATCCCGCAAGTACATGCCCATGTACAGCTGGTAGGACTGAACACGGCAAGCAAGCATCGAGCCCTGGAAGCACTTTCTACCGACGCCATCGAGGTTCCGTACCTCCCTGCCAGGGGGCACCGCGGAGTGCATCTTCTGGCTCTTCAGACGATGAATGGCCGATTCCTCAACCATAGAATGGTGTGGTAGCTGTGCCTTTTGAAAGCCAGGGCTGTTCCGGAGTCGATAGATCGAATCGACTCGCTTGCTTGCTGAGAACCGGTGCCGAGGCCGGTGCCTCCCACATATGGAAGAGGAGCCGTTCCAGCATCGGAGGAACCGGAACAGTAAAGGCCTCCTTTGGAGGAGAGTCATACTGTAGGGCCTCGAGCTCTTCAGCTCGAGGCACCTCCTTGGTGTCCGTCGGGATAGCCAAGGCAGCGGCCATATCTCGGACGAACTCCGAGAACAGAGTATCCTCCGGGAGGGACCTACTCCGGGGCTCAGACTGCGGTGAGTCCGAAGGGACGCACCGAGTCTTGAAGGTATCAGGAGACTCCTCGTCCTCCGTCTCCTAAGCTGACTCGTCTGAAGAGGAGTCAGGGTCCGACCCCGCGGGGCCCTGGAGCACCCACCCCAATGCCGGTGGTCCCGAACAGGAAGTCGAGGGAGACCGTGACAGAGGTCGACTCCGAGCCACGATGGACTCGAGTATCGGCTCGGTCTCCGGGGTCCACTTCGAAGTCGATGTCCCGGTGGTCGGGACAGATGCGCCAGACAGGCTGGCCATCAATGTCCACTGCTGCTCCATGAAGGCAGACAATCTGCTCTCCAAGGCTGTCATCCTGAGACTCAGCTTGGGAGACGCAGCAGCCACCGACTCGGGCCCCGGCGGCGCCGGGCCCGAGTCGGCTCCCTGGGAGGAGAGTCCACGAGAACTACGGGGCTTACGTGTCCAGCAGACTCCGGCTCCACGCGAGGAACATTTGCAGGCTTCTCGACTTCCACGGGCCCGGGGCGACAGTCAGGGGTCTTAGACCTGGCCCTCGAGGAGCCAGGGACCTCCTCCTCCGATGCCCTCGCGAGCCGCTTCTTCCTCTTGCGTTCCCGGTCGGGGGACCCCCTGTCCGAGGAGCTTCGACGGTGCTCGGGATCGGAATCCCGAGATGTCGAGGCCTCAGACGAGGTCCGGGTCCGGCCGGAGGCTGAGTCCGAGAAAAGCCTTTCTTTTTGCTGCAGGCGACTTCGGAGTGCCTTTGAAGACATCTTCCCACATGGCCCGCACGACTTAGGGTCGTGGTCGGGGCCAAGGCACTGAAGGCAGCAGTCGTGTGTGTCGGTAAGAGACATCAGTTTCTTACACCGATCACACTTTTTAAAACCGCTGGAAGCCATCGGGGAAAAAAGTGTCCCCGCGAGGTCAAAGGACCGGCCTTCCAGGGAAAAATGGAAAAAAGGGCGCGAACGCCAGCCACGAAGGGCAAAAACCGAAAAAGAAGAATCGGGCTCGATACCGGTGTACCGAACTCGGCGGGAGGGGAACCGGCGTCGAACCGGGAGAAAAAATAGCGAAAATCGCCAAAAAAAAATCTAATTTTAACCGGGAGAACAGGACACACGTCCGGTGGGCTTCACGGAAAAAAAGAGACTGAGGTAAGATGGCACCTTTAGGTGGGAAGGGAACCGTGCATGCGTGCCTGCATTCCCAAAGGCTTTCATAGAAAGCTGGGGAAATGCTCCGCTAGGGCTTCATCTGCGCCGATGACACCCATATGTGAGGACTGACTTCCTGCTTGGTCCTGGAGAAAGGTGGACACCACCGCTTCTGAGTAGCCCTTAGCTCTTAACCTTGCCCTTTCAAGAGCCATGCCGTAAGCGAGAACCGAGCTACCTGAGTCATGAACAACAGTCCCTGTATCAGAAGGTCCTGCCTGACTGGCAGCCGCCAAGGCTCCTCTACTACCAGCCTCCTGAGATCCGCATACCATGGCCTTCTCGGCCAATCTGGGGCTATCAAAATTACTAATCCTCTGTTTCGTTCGATGTGGCGCACGACACGTGCTATTAACACCCAGGGCGGAAACACGTAGAATAGCTGCCCTACCGGCCAGTCCTGGATGAGGGCATCCAGTCCTTCTGACATTCTCTCTCTCCATCTGCTGAAAAAACTACTGACCTTCTCAGACTGGAATGTCGCCATGAGATCCATTATCGGCGCCCCCCAGCGCTGCACCACCATGTCGTACACCTCTGGATGAAGCATCCACTCCCCGGGGTCTACCTTTACACGACTCAAGAAATCGGCCGCCACATTGTCTACTCCTGCCACGTGCGCCGCCGACAGCGCTTGCAGATTGTCCTCGACCCACTGGAACAAGTGATCCGCTTCATCCTTCAAAGGAGCACTGCCCGTGCCCCCCTGTCTGTTGATGTAGGCCACTGCGGTCACGTTGTCTGAAAACACTCTAACTGCCGCACCACTCAGATATCGCTGAAAACTTAGCAGCGCTCTTAACACGGCACTTAGCTCCAATCTGTTTATCGATCAGGACTTCTCCTGCTCCGTCCACTGACCCTGCGTGAATCTGCCCTGAAAGTGCGCTCCCCAACCGAAAAGGCTGGCATCCGTAGTCAGTGGTACCCAATTTGGTGTTTCCAACGGCATTCCTCTTGCCAAGGACTCCGGACGTAACCACCACTGCAACGCCCCCCGAGTCTCCTCCGGACAGACCAGCCGCCGAGACAGCGGGTCGTTTTGGTGAGACCACCGTCTGAGCAACACCCTCTGTAACGGCCTCATATGTGCCCTCGTCCAGGGCACCAACTCGATTGACGCCGCCATCATTCCCAGGAGCTGTAAATAATGCCATGCCGTGGGACGCGGCCTGTTGAGGAACCTCTGCACCAACTTCCGTAAGGCTACTGCTCGATGCGGAGGCAGAAACATCTTGCCGGCCGCCATATCGAACCTTGCCCCCAGATACTCGAGATTCTGAGATGGAACCAGACTGCTCTTGGCCATATTGACTACCCATCCTAAACTCTGAAGGCAGCTGACGACCTTGAAGTCGCCTCCTCGCTTTCCCTCCTTGACTTCGCTCGAATCAACCAGTCGTCGAGATACGGATGAACTAGAACCCCATCCTTTCTCAACGCCGCCGCAACGACCACCATGACCTTGGTAAAAGTGCATGGCGCTGTGGCCAGACTAAACAGTAACGCCCGAAACTGAAAATGCCCCATCGGCACCGCGAACCGGAGGAATCGCTGATGTTCCGGGCGAATCGGAATGTGCAAATACGCCTCGGCCAAATCGAGTGATGTCAGAAACTCCCCCTTTCTGCCATGATAACCGACCTTAGCGTCTCCATACGAAAATGGGCCACCTGGAGACACCGGTTCACTCTCTTTAAATCCAAAATTGGCTGATAAGTTCCTTCCTTTTTTGGAACCACAAAATAAATGGAGTATCGACCTAAGCCGCATTGTTCTCGAGGCACCGGCACAACCGCTTTGAGCTCCAGCAATCTGTTTAACGTCTGCTGGACCGCATCGTGCTTGTGACGTGCCTTGCAAGGGGACTGAACAAACGAGTCGGTTACCGGTCTCTGAAATTCCAAAGCATAGCCCTCTCGAATCACCTCTAACACCCACTGATCCGACGTAATTTCGGCCCAGGCAGCGTAAAACTCCTGCAGACGACCTCCGACCGCTACCTCTACCTGGGCCTCCCTGACTTCATTGCGCCTTTTTGGTACCCGCAGAGGAAGCTGCAAATCCTCTGTTGGCCCCACGGAAACCTCGAAACCCCTGGTTTCTATAAGGAAAACACCCTCTCTGACTAGGAGGAAACCTGGAAGTCCGAAAACGACGAAAATCCCTCTGCGTCCCCCTAGCTAGTGACTGAAACCTCCCCGGTTTCTGCTTGTCCTCAGGCAGTCTACCACCTTTGGACTCACCCAAATCCTTGACAATCTTGTCCAAATCCTCTCCAAATAGTAGCTTTCCCTTAAACAGAAGTGTACTCAACCTGGCTTTAGAGGAAGCATCCGCTGCCCAATTGCACAACCACAGATATCGCCTCGCTGCTACCACCGAGGCCATACTGTTCGATAGCCCCCTAATCAGGTCATAATGAATATCCGCGAGGTATGCAGCTCCGGACTCCAATCGTGCGGCATCACTCAGCGAGTCCTATTCTCGTTCCCTATGGACTCGCTGAGCTCAGCACAAACAGGGTCTTGCCACCCAAGCCCCACAAATAGATGCTTGAATAGAAAGAGCATTCACCTCAAACACCTGCCTCAACAAGGCATCTAGCTTTCTGTCCTGAGTATCCTTGAGAGCCGCACCCCTTCTACTGGAATGGTCATCTTCTTAGTCACCACTGACACTGCCGCATCCACTCTCGGCGACTTAAAGATTTCCTTATCCTGCTCCACCAGCGGATACAAGCGAGACATTACCCTAGAGCCCTTAAGCATTGCCTCAGGCATGTCCCACTCCCCTTGAATCATTTCCTTTATCACTCTATGCATAGGAAACGCTCTTTGCATTTTTCTAAAGGCTTGCAGGAACGGATCCTCCAATACTGCCTCTTCAACCGGCCCCAAAACTGGAACATTCAGCGCTTTCAACGTTTCTGAAATGAGAGCGGGCAACTCCTCTCTACAAAAGATCCGTACTACTCTGGCCTGATCCTCTTGCTCCGTAATCTCACCTTCCTCCAATTCTTCATCCAATTCCGGATCCTGCTCACCTTCTGTGCGCAAATCCTCCGAACACACCGACAGACCCTGCTTCTCCAACTCCCCTCGCGCTCTCTTCGGCAAGGGCGCTGAAGCAGCCACTGACAGTGGAGTTCCTGGCCTCTTCTGTCCCAAGCTCCCAGCCACGGGACAGAACCCAGCCATTGAGGAGGACTCCTCTCTGTGTGTACTGCCGAATGCCCTTTGGATCAGAGTCACAAAGTCAGGGGAGAAAATTGAAGACAACTCACCCGGGAAGGATGCCTGAGCCACTGGCCCATCTGGCCTCGAGGATGGATCCGGTACCAGATCATCCAGCTCCACCCCCGGTGACAGAGGACCCTCTAGAGTCATGTCCTGGCCCTCTGCCGTATCCACCAGCTTATGATTCACCAGAGCCGCCTGACTACAGGTCTTACATACCCCGGCCTCAGACACCACTGACCTCTTCACTCCACAGAGCAGGCATAACACCTTTCCTGGCATATTGACTCCTTTGTCACACTTAACTGCTGCCCTTCTTGGTCCCCACCAGAAGAACCCCCTTTCTCAAGGAACCCCACCAGCAGCTCCTCTAAACGAACCCTTTGGGCATTTTTTTTTTTTTTTTTTTTAAGTATCACTCAATTGTGCAGGACACTGTGGGAGCTGAATTTCACCAGAACGAATGAAAAACGAAGCTTCAGCGTCAAGCTACAACTGCTTGTTTCCCCGCTCCCGCTGTCGGCGTTTTCCCGCCAAAAAACCACGTGGCGCGAGCCTGCTCCCTGTCCTGCTGCTCTGAAAGCACTCACTGACTGAAAAAATCCGGAGGCTTACCTGATTGCCAGATTCAAGCTTCAGCCCTGCAGCCCTTCAACAAATTGCATACTGCAAACTGATTCTCGCCCTCGGGCTAGGCTTCCCCGATGCAGCGAGCCGGCAGGGAATGGCAGAACTGCCGCTTCTCTTTCACTCTCTCTCCCTGCCCGATTCCCAAGGCGCAAACAGGCAAGCTCTTCTGTGAGGCGCCGGGGAAGGCTGCTTACAGCAATCACAAGCCTGCCTCTGCAGACTGGTACCCGGGATCTTCCTTTTCTTCCAGAGCCCTAACCCAGCACCCGATAAAGGAAGCCAGAGAGGGAGGCCCTTCACAGTTAAATTTAAAGGCACAGAACCTTAAATTTGGACACCCCCCTCCCAACTGAGTATACAGCATAGTTACTCACCTGTAACAGGTGATCTCCGGGAACAGCAGGAATTTAGTCCTCACATATGGGTATCATCGGTACCGACGGAGCCCGCGCAGGAACGCTCCCCAGCATCTAATCAGAATGCTTTTGGGAGCATCCCACAGCGCCTGCGTGCTGCCTTCCCGCCTTTCCCAACTGCCACTCTCCAGTTGAGTTTTAAAGCTGAGACAAAGAGAGAGAGAGGGAAAGGAAAGAGAGAGAGAGGGAAAGGAAAGAGAGAGAGAGGGAAAGGAAAGAGATAGAGAGATACAACTCCTAGGGGAGGTGGGTGGGTTGTGAGGACTAAATTCCTGAGGTTTCCGGAGATCACCTGTTACAGGTGAGTAACTATGCTATCTCCAGGAACAAGCAGGAATGTAGTCATCACATATGGGGACTCCCTAGCTTTAGGTGCCAGGGAGAGACCCCAGAAGTTGTGTGTCCCTGAAAAGGGCTCCACTTCCCCCCATGGATCTCTGGCATCCTACCAGGGATGGTGGGCAGGAGTTGATTAGGTATGAAACAGGTGTTTGAGAACAGCCTGACCAAACAAGGCATCCCTGGACTCCTCATCCATTCTGTTATATGTCAATATGTAAATAGTTACCCATGTTCTCCAAGTTCTATTCCCTGTTATAATGTAAATTCAATCAGTCTATTCTTTTTTTTTTTTTTAATTTAACTTTTTAATTATATTTGAATAGGTACAGAAATCAACATACAAAGAACAGAACCACCACCACACAACAGGGCAACCACCAATACAATGTTCAAATATAGCCCAATACCAGGTAATGTATAGCTTACCACATAGTATATACCCACTCAACCCCCCCTTCACTGCCCATTCAGGGAAGACCATAGTGACAAATACCTCTAGGTCTACCCCGTTCTACCCCCACCCCCCCTCCCCCCACCCCCACCCTACTCCCCCTCCCGCCCGCCCCCTCCCTCTACCTCTAATCCCACCACCCGGCACAACACCCCCCATTCCTCATAAAATCTCATCGCGTGCCTCCTCCGGATAGCGGTCAGCTTTTCCATCAAGGTGACCCTCCGGAGTCGAATCACAAATTCCCCTAAAGAGGGCAGTTCAGGCTTTTTCCAAGCCGCTGCCACCTCGCACCGAGCCACGCTCAGGCAGGCCAACACCATCTTCCCACCTTGACTCATCTGCCCCTCACCCCACCAAGACAACAAGGCAATCTGGGGAGTCATAACCACATTCCCCCCTAAATTTAAGTGCATCCAGTTCTGAATCCTCCCCCAATACTCTTGTACCTTTGTACACCCCCACCAGATGTGCCAAAAAGACCCCTCCTCCCCACACCCCCTCCAGCATAAGGGGGAAAGCTCTGGATAAAATTTGTGTAATTTCACTGGTGTGAGATACCACCGCATGAGCACTTTATAACTATTTTCTTGTAACTGGCTCGCACTAGGCCCCTTCCTTATCACTTCCCAGATGGACTTCCATGCCATAGAGCTAAGGGTTTGCTCCAAATCCCGCTCCCATTCCAGCATATAGTTAACTTTCCCCACCCCTTGTCCCTGCACCCCCTTATATAGAGCCGTGATCATCCCCTTCGAGCCCCGCTTCCCATACCAAAGGGCCTCCAGGTCCGAGACCTCCCTCCCCAACCCCTCTCGCCCCATGATCCGTCTGAGAAAGGAGCTAGCCTGCACATACGCGAAGCGATCCCCCTCATCAAGGTCAAAGTCCCGCTGTACCTCCCCAAACTCCCGAATTTCCCCATCCTCTAACAGTTGGAAGCCACATTGGAGCCCTTTTCCCCGCTCCAAACGTCAAACCTTCCCCCCTCCCATCCTGGCCGAAAGGCTCGCCACCCCCGCCAGGGAGTCATCACTGAAAACCAGGACCTCCGCTGTAGAGCTTCCGGCTTCCGCACTGCATCCCAGATTTTTGACACCTGAGACAGAATGGGCGATCCCTCCCCTAGTAGTTTCCGCTCCCCCCCCCTGGGACCAAATCCAGGCATCCAAGCGCCCTCCCTGAACCCGCGTACTATCCAAGCTAACCCAAGGAGCCCCTCCCCCCCATTCCTCCAGTCCAGAATATGCTTTAATTGCGCCGCCTTATAATAATCCTTGAGGTTGGGAACTCCCAACCCCCCCCTCGGCCTTGCCCATGCACAGGACCCGCCGAGATATTCTCGGCGGTCGCCAACGCCAGATGTAACGGAAAACCCGGCGTTGCAATCCCCTCATGGCGCCCTCCGGGATCGCCACCGGTAACGCGTGGAACATATATAATAAGCGAGGGAGAATATTCATTTTAATAGCGGCAATCCTGCCCAACCAAGAGGTCTCCATGCCCATCCACCCCTCAAGGTCCGAAGTAATAGTTCCCCAAAGTTTAGGGTAATTAGCAGCATACAGCTCCTCATAATGCCTGGTCAGTCTAACCCCCAGATATCCCAACGAGGACCGCACCCACCTCAAGGGAAAAGCCTCCCTTAGCTTCCTCTCCTGCTCTGCCACTAGGTGTATTTTCAACCCCTCTGTCTTATCTAGATTCATTTTGAACCCCGACACCCCCCCAAATGCCTCCACCTCCCGGAGCACCTCCGGCAAGGATAACGTGGGCCGGCATAGATACAATAGGATGTCATCCGCATACAGAGAGATCTTATGAGAGATGCCTCCCCTCTCCAATCCACTAATCCGCGTATTCCGCCTGATACGTTCCGCCAAAGGCTCAACCACCAAGGCAAATAGCAAGGGGGACATTGGGCACCTTTGCCGGGTCCCGCGCCCCACCGGGAAGTCCCCCGAATATCTGCCATTGACTTTTACCCTAGCGCGCGGCTCCTGATATAAGCCCCGTATCCACCGCACAAAATTTTGCCCGCACCCCACTTTCTCCAGGACCTCCATCATAAATCCCCAATGCACCCTGTCAAAGGCTTTCTCGGCGTCGATAGACATCAAGAGCAGCTCCTCCCCGATCTCCGTTGATCAACCCTGGCAACCACCCAGCCAACCTATCCGCCAGAACTTTGGCCAAAATTTTTACATCTACATTCAATAATGAAATAGGACGGTAGGATCCACATTTCAGGGGGTCTTTCCCTGGCTTCAACAGCACCGTGATCCCAGACGTCAACATCTCCCGAGAAATCCCACCGCCATGCTCAAGCATCCCATTAAACACCCGCTGTAGCAGTTCCCCCAACTCCCCCCAGAAAACCTTATAAAACCTACCTGGCAACCCATCTAAACCCGGAGCTTTCCCCCCCCTCCAACCCCCTCACCACCCTACCAATCTCATCTATCCCAATGAAGGCCTCCAGCTCCTCTTTGGCCGATTCCGATAGCCTGGGAAGTGACACCCCCGCTAAGTACTCCCGAATGGCCCCCCCCTCTATCCCCGCCATCTCCGTATAGAGTCCCTTATAGAAGTCCTGGAAACAACCGCGGATCTGCTCTTCCCCCCGTAACATCGCCCCATCTTCCCCTTTAATCTGATAGATCGTGGACGCCCCTTGCCGATGCCTTAAGCGCCTAGCCAGCAACTGGCCCGCCTTATCCCCAAACTCATAATGGACTTGCTTCACCTTTTGTAAATCCAATGCTACCTGTTCCAGCTGTAGGGCGGATAGCGCTGCCCGGGCCTTCTCCACTTCTCCCCATTCCCCCCCTCCCTTGATGGGTTTCTTCCGCCTCCTGCAACCCTTTCCTCAACTCCTCTTCCTTCTGCCCCATCTCCTTTTTCTTCCAAGCCCCCCACATAATAAACCTCCCGCGAATAAAGGCCTTAAGCCCGTCCCATACCATCACCTCCCATATCTCCCCCGTATCATTCAAGGTGAGATAGTCTTTCAGCGCCGCCCGCACATCCTCCACCACATCACAACAATCCAGCAGGCTTTCATTCAGCCTCCAAAAGGCCACCCCTCCCCGTAGGGAACTCTTAAGCACTACTTCCACAGCACCATGATCCGACCACCCCACGGGGAGGATGTTTCCTCCCATCACCTCCAACATCCACCGCTTATCTAATAGGATCATGTCGATCCTACTCCAGCTATTATGTGGAGCGGAAAAAAACGTATATTCGCGCCTCCCCGAATGAAGGACCCTCCAAGCATCCACCAGATTCCAGCGCTGCATCAAGCTTCTCAACCCTTGGTGGTTCCTACTCCCCCCATCCTCACCCGCCGAGTCATGATCTACCCGTGGGTCTAGCACCACATTACAGTCCCCTCCAACCACCAGCTTTCCCCCTCCCTCCCCTCCCTCCAACCTTCCCACCTCTGCCCAGAACGTACCTTGGTTGCCGTTTGGCCCATATACTGAAAGCAACACCACCTCCTCCATGCCCCACCTCCCCTTAATCCCCACCACTCTACCTTCGGTATCTTTAAATTGTCCCTTAATATTCATACCACACCCTGCCCGCACTAAGATCGCCACCCCCCCCTTTTTCAACCCCCCCTTATTACAAGAGAAAAATTGGTCCGGGAACAGCTTGTGCCGCAACCGTCCCATGTCCCCCCTCCGCAGGTGGGTCTCCTGGATTAACACAACGTCCCATTTATTACGTTCTGCCTCTCGATAAAGTAAGCTGCGTTTAGTCGGGGAATTCAGCCCTTTCACATTAAGTGTCCCTATCCGCAGCATAATACCGCCCCCCCCTTCCACCTCCCTCTTTCCGGTGTTGTGCTAGTAACTCCCCCCCCCTCCCACCCCCCTGATTCCTCCCCTCTCCCCCCTACCCCTCCCTCCCCCCTTCAACCCCCCCACCAACCCCCACCAAACCGCCCTCCTCCCCTTCCGTGACCATCAGATCCTTCCCCCACCCGTATCCTTCAACCCCCACAGCCCTGAAATCAAGCCAACTCTTCCCCCACAATCCCCTGGAAGCAATACCACCATCATATCCCCCTTGCCCCCCGTGCCCACCTCCCCTCCCATGTAATAAATGTCCAAACAACTAGGGCACAGAGACACATGCGTCCCGTTCCCCCCAGCAAGGCAGCAACCAACTACCGCTGTAAAAACTCAGTCCACAGACTCTGATGCCGCGTCCTCCTGCTCCGGGGCCAGCCGCTTCAGCCGTTTCCCCTTCTCGCCGACCCTCTGCCACTGCGTCTTCGTTCGTTGCTTCCCAGGGGTGGCCTGCGGAGGTTCTCGGTGTTTACTCCCTGTTGACCGGGGCAAGTTCCCGCACCCCAACTCCGCCAGTGCAACCCAGGCTTCCTCCGCGGCTTTAACTTTCCGGGATATTCCATTCGCTGAGAGAAGCAGGCCAAAGGGGAACATCCAGCGGTATCGGAGGTTTTCCCTGCGCAAGTATGTAGTAACGTCTCTTAGGTTTCTCCGCCGCTCTAACGTGCCCCTTGAAAGGTCATTGAATACCTCAATCTCATGTCCTTCCCAGGCAATCCTGCCATATTTCCGGGCCAAAGTTAGGACACGTTCCTTTGAGGATACCTGGCTGAAGAAATCAGAGTTTAATCTACAAGTGAAATTATGGTGCCGCTACATAGACGATATTTTTGTCATCTGGGAAGGCCTAGTTGAGCAACTACTTCAATATGTTGGTTGGTTAAATGATAGAGAGAAATTAATCAAATTCACATGCGTATATGACCAGGAAACAATAACATTCTTGGATGTAGAAATAAAAAAAGGGATTGGAGATTGTGTAACCACGGTACATCACAAACCCACGGATCGAAACGCATTGCTTCACTATTCAAGTGTTCATCCAAAAAAATTAAAAGATGGACTCCCTTTCTCTCAATTCTTGCGATACAGAAGGAATTGTTCTAATATACAAGACTTTAAGGGTCAGGCAAAAATACTAAAGAAAAAATTTTTTGAACGGGGATATCCTTTAACAATAATAGATAGCGCGTATAAAAGGGCTTTATTCAATAACAGAGAACAATTGATGACACCTCGTACACAACAACCAGAGGGATCAGTTTTGAATCTCATTACGAAACATTCTCCATTTGATCATAGGATTCAAAAGATTTTGAATAAACATCTAAATGTGCTTCAGAGCATTCCTATGCTCAAAGACACTAGAATAAGATGTGTCTGGCGAAGACACAGAAATTTTAAAGAATTATTGAGTCCCACTAAGTTACGGTCTTTAGAACATAACCAGTCAAATCAATTGAAGGGTCATTTTCGGTGTGGATCGTGCCAGATGTGTGAAGTTACTAAAGAAATAACCGCTTTTGAATATCATGGAAAAATTTATCAATTACGTCATTTCACTAATTGTACTACATCTTATGTAGTCTATGCTATAGAATGCCCATGTGGGCTATTATATATTGGAAAAACATCACGGCAATTTAAAATCCGATTAGCAGAACATCGCAGCCGGTTAAAGTGCCACACATTAACTGCCCTAATGGTGGAACATTGTCTGCAGGAAGGACATAGATTTGATGGTTTAAAATGTTACTGTATTGATCATTGTTTATCAGGATTTGAAGGAAAATCAAGGGATCAAACACTAATAGTGAAGGAACAAAGATGGATATTCATGCTGCAAACGGTAAAACCAGGGGGTCTCAACACACAAATTGATTGGAATTTGTGTGTATAAAGGCTAACAGGATTGATAGGAAGAGGATAAATAGCAGACAAGATTCCAAGACCGCATGCGCGGCGTTGTTCAGAGACACATGGTTTTGAAAGAGAGAAGCAACTGACAACACAGCTACGGTAAAGCGGTTTAAGTTGTTAACATCGCATATGTATCTCTATGTAGTCAAATTTAATTTGAATTTAAGGAAGGAACTAACATATGATTCCCCATACAGAATGAGAAGTCTACAAAAACGTTGAGAACTGAACTTGCCATTCAGAACATGTATTCATGGAAATTGAGTGATGCTAGCCCCTGAAGAAACAGCTTGATTGTGAAACGCGACAGCGCTGAAATCGGCGTCGGGCAGATTTAAAGATAAGCACTCATTAATTTTTCTGTTTGCAAGATTACCATTTGAATTGCAAGTGATTATTAACTAAAAACTATTGAAGCAACCTATAGGTCATTGATGCAAATTGGAGCGTGGTCAATACTGAATAAGGACCAATAGCTCTCTGAAGTCTGAGACCTGTTGCTTCAATATCAATGTATGAGTAAAGAGTTACCATTGGGAACAGGTAGTAGTTCTGAAAAATTTTTGGAGTAAGATAATATCCACACAACTCAACAGTATTTTTACTCCGTAAGATAAGACCATATAATACCTTTGTAAGTAAAAAGCTAGAGCTCTTTTACAGTCCAAGGTATGAAGATTCCTTTCTGCATTTGATGCATGAGGTCCTGGAAAAAGACAGGTAGGTAGATCTCTTGGTTTAGATGAAAAGGCGAGACCACCTTAGGCATTAAGTGTGGATGAGGCCTAAGGACTACCTTGTCATGATGGAACCTTGTATAAGGTGGATTAGCTACTAGCGCT
This sequence comes from Ichthyophis bannanicus, assembly GCA_033557465.1. Classification (NCBI taxonomy): domain Eukaryota; kingdom Metazoa; phylum Chordata; class Amphibia; order Gymnophiona; family Ichthyophiidae; genus Ichthyophis; species Ichthyophis bannanicus. The sequence goes on from CM066033.1 coordinate 1,308,920,351, forward strand.
TGCAACTCACTAATGCGGCGTGCTGATGTGATTGCAATGAGAAAGATAACCTTCCAAGAAAGGAATTTTAGGGAGGTGGTAGCTAAAGGTTCGAAAGGTGGCTTCATGAGCTGCCCAAGAACCAGGTTTAAGTCCCATGCTACCGGAGGTAGTCTAATGGGAGGCTTAGTTAGAAGGAGGACTCTCATAAATCTTGCTATGCGAGGATGAGAGGAAATAGGCTGTCCTTTAGAGGTTTAAGAGAAGCTGCAATAGCACTCAAATGGACTCTTACTGAATTTGTCTTAAGGCCTGCATTAGATAAATGAAGGAGATACTACAGCAAAGATTGCAGAAGTATCGCGAGGGGGTTAAGATCCTTTTCCGAACACCAAATAGAAAACCTTTTCCACTTGAATGCATAAGAGCGTCTAGTGGTAGGTTTTCTGGAAGCATAAAGAACATCATTCACTTGCTGAGAAAGATTAAGATCTTGGAGATCTAGGCCTTCGGCAACCAAGCCCTGAGATGCAGAGACTGGGGATTGGGATGCCATAACATCCCGTCCTCCTGAGATAGGAGATCTGGAGCAGACCCTAACTCCAGGGAGGGAGCTTGAGAGAGATGTAGTAGCAGAGGGTACCACACTTGCCGTGGCCAATGTGGTGCTATGAGAATCATGTGGCCTCTGTCTCTCTGAAGCTTGAAGAGGGTTTTGGGAATTAGGGGAATGGGTGGAAAGGCATACAGGAAATCTTGACCCCAGTAAAGGAGGAAAGCATCCCTGGCCTGAGCCCCCTGAGCCGGGATTCTGGAACAGCACCGGGAAAGTTTGGCATTCCATGGACTTGCAAAGAGGTCTATGTCCAGGGTTCCCCAAAGTTGAAATATCCTGGTCACCTGGTCTGCATGCAGAGACCACTCGTTGGGAAGCAGAACTCGACTGAGTCTGTCCGCCCAAGAGTTTTGAATGCCTGGAAGATATACTGCCAGCAGATGAATCTGATGCTCTCTGGCGAGGGCCCATAGTCACAAAGCTTCGTTGCAAAGCGACAGAGAGCCCATTCCCCCCTGCTTGTTCACTTAGAACATGGCTACTTGATTGTCTGTATGAATGAGGACTGTCTTGTAGCTGAGCAGGGAGTGGAACACTCGCAGAGCCAGCGAAATTGCTCTGAGTTCCAAGAGATTGATATGTAGACAACTCTCTTGCGGAGACCAGGTGCCCTGGGTGGAGAGGTTTTGCAGATGAGCTCCCCAACCCTTTGGAGAAGCATCTGTTGTGAGAGTTGCTTGGGGTAAGGGTTGTTGAAAGGGGCACCCCAGCAACAGGTTTTGAGTAGACCTCCACCATTGGAGGGACAAAATGAGGCGACTTTTGTTTGCTATTTTGTCTGACAGGCACCCTGATGCCTGGGTCCATTGGGTGGATAAAGTCCACTGAGCTGCCCTCATGTGGAGGCGAGCATATGGAACCACATGCACGGTGGATGCCATGTGGACTAGTAACTGCAACATTTCTCGAGCAGTTAGAAAGGGCTTTAGCACTGCTTGAGAAGCTAACTGCACCAAGCGAAGGCAACGGGCCTGGGGAAGATAGGCTCTTGCCCTTGTGGTATCCAGGAAAGCTACTATGAACTCTAAAGACTGAGTGGGAGTTAGACTGGATTTTGGGATATTACCAGCCCTAAATACTGAAGGATACGCATTGTGCAGGATAGAGAAGTCTTGGACTCTGACTGTGTTGGAGCTCGAATGAGCCAGTCATCCAAATAGGGGAAGATGAATATTCCTAGAGTGTGGAGAAATGCTGCTACCACAGCCATGCATTTCGTGAACACCCTTGGTGCTGAGGCCAGACCAAAAGGAAGTACCCTGCATTGGTAGTGCTTTCCTTGAAAAAGGAACCGAAGGAACCTTCTGTGGGTTGGATGGATGAGGACATGGGTGTACGCATCCTTGAGATCTAGAGAACAAACCAAACCAGAAGCGGAACATCAAGGACCAGACCTACACGCAGGAGTAGTATGTGCAGAAACTCTTTATTGAAAGCCTTTTGGAATACTGCACGTATGCGCGGTCCCCTTCACGCCTAAAGGTGCCATCTTGCTCAGTCAAATGAGATAGCTAAAAAACAGCACACAAAAATGTAAAATAAAGTATGTACAACTGCAACTCCCAGGGGAGGAAGGAGGGTTGTGAGGACTGATTCCTGCTGCTCCTGGAGAACACCTGTTACAGGTGAGTAACTACTCTTTCTCCAGGACCAAGCAGGAAGTCAGTCCTCAAATATGGGTGACTCCCTAGCTCTGGGCTACCAGGGAACCCAGGCTGAACAAGAGAACTCCCTCTTGACCCAGCATCAAAGAAAGGCTTTTCACTGAAAGAACCTCCACAGGTAGCCCAACGGAGGGCTGGAGGGCAGGAGTTGCCTAAACCTCAAAGAGATTCCGGAGTACTGCCTGGCCAAAAGTATTGTCCCTACGGGACTCCCTCTCCAGGCAGTAATGAGCTGCAAAAGTCTGGCTTGAGGACCAAGTTGCAGCCCTGGAGATGTCTGCCAACAGTACAGAGCGGAGATGAGCTACTGAGGCAGCCATTGCCCTGACACGATGGGCCGTTACCCGACCCTGCAAGGGAAGGTCAGCCGCCCTGTAAGCCCAGGTGATACAGTCAGCCACCCATATGGACAAGGTACGCTTGGACACAGCTAACCCCAAATTATTAGGGTCAAAAGAGATGAAGAGCTGAGTAGCCCTTCTATGTCCTTGCGAAAGGTCAAGGTAGAAGGATAAGGCCCTCCTACAGTCCAGGGTATGTAGGACCGCTTCAGCCTGGCTTGCATGAGGCCTAGGAAAGAATGTTGGAAGAACCACCTCCTGGTTGAGGTGGAAAGAGGAGACAACTTTAGGGAGGAACTTTGGATGAGTCCTAAGGACTACCCTGTTCCTATAGAAGCGGGTGTAAGGCCTGTCACAAACTAGGGCCTGAAGCTCACTCATCCGTCTGGCCGAAGTTAAGGCTACCAGGAAGAGTGTCTTCCAGGAAAGGAAGCGGAAAGGACAAGTAGCCATCGGCTCAAAAGGTGGGCGAGTCAGTTGCTGCAAGACCACACCTTGAATATTGTGTGCAATTCTGGTCACCGTATCTTAAAAAGGACATAGCGTTATTAGAAGAGGTACAGAGAAGAGCCACCAAATTGGTGAAGGGGATGGAAGGCTACTCCTATGAAGAGAGGCTAAGAAGGTTAGGGCTCTTTAGCCTGGAGAAGAGACGGCTGAGGGGAGATATGATAGAGGTTATAAATTAATGAATGGAGTGGAACGGATAAACGTGGATCAATTGTTTACGCTATCAGAGTATAGAAAGACTAGGGGGACATGTAATGAAGCTACAGGGTAAACTATTTAAGACAAATAAGAGAAAATATTTTTTCACTCAACATGTAATCAAACTCTGGAATCTGTTACCGGAGGATGTAGTAAGGGCTGTTAGTATAGCTGGGTTTAAAAAAGGTTTGGACAAGTTCCTGGAGGAAAGGTCCATAAACCACTATTAAAAAGGGACCCAGGATATCAATGCTTGACCCAGTACAAGCATTGTGGAACCTGTGTCTTTTGGGGATATTGCTAGGTACGTATGACCTAGATTGGCCACTGTTGGAAACAGGATACTGGGCTTGATGGACCTCGGTCTGACCCAGTATGGCATGTCTTATGTTCTTATGACCACATTCAACTCCCACTCAGGGGCTGGAGGACGGACAGGAGGCTTGAGTAAGAGCAAACCTCTGAGGAACTGGGACACCAAGGGGTGAACCGATATAGAGTGTCCCTCCACCAGTGAGTGGTGAGCTGCTAGAGCTGAGAGGTGGACCCGAACAGAATTGGACTTAAGGCCCTGATTGGATAAATGCAGCAGGTACTGAAGCACCACTGGTACAGAACAGGAGAAAGGATCTTCTGTACGCATTTATTTATTTTATTTATTTATTTATCTATTTCTTCTATACCGCCCCTTCCAGAGATCAGGGGCGGTTTACATGGAACAATTTAACAGTTTTGTATACGTTCGCATAACATTACATTGAACAAGAACTTTTTAACGTTTTTACATATAACAGAACAGTAAATTATTAAAACTATTTACAAGGTGTATATCTTGATCAGACGTTTCTAACTTTTTACAGGGAATAGGCAGCGAGCTGACATTTCTATTTACAGGTGTTATTTACAAAAAGGTTAGGTTACAGTGAAGTGTGTGTGTGTTGGACTTTATTTCCAGCTTTCATTTGACACCACACAGAAAACATCTACCACTAGAAAATAAGGGGAATAGAACCATGTGCCCTGCTGATGAAGAGGTACTTCTTCTATTGCCCCTTGGGCAAGAAGCATGGCAACCTCCTGACCTAACAGGTCAATGAGAGAGGTTGGAGAATTGAACTGCTTCACTATTGTGTGAGGGGGCATGCTTGAAAAATGAAGTTTGTACCCCTCCTTTATGATGGAGAGTGTCCAATGCTCTGCTGTTATTTGTCCCCATCTGGGGGCAAAATGACATAACCTTCCTGGAATGGTGGACGGTTCTGGTCCTTCCAGAACCAGAAAGGCTAAGTTCTCTAGCTGAAAGTCAAAGGCCTTGAGGAGGCTGAGGCTGCTGGGCCGGTGGAGGCCTAGCAGCCTTTGCTTTCTTCTGTTTGGGTGGTTGCTGACGTTTGCTTGAAAACTGACCTGCAGAAGATGCCTGCTGACTATAAGCAGGATAAAATCTTTTCTTTTTAGAAAAAGATGTTTTCTTGAACAACCTCTTTCTAACAGATTCAGCAGTGGACTTGGATAGTCTATCCAAGGTGGAATTTTCAGCATCCATTTCATTGGCTTTTTCCTGCCAATCTTTACCAAACAGGTTCTCAGTACAAGGGATATTTCCCAATTTATCTTGTACCCAGAGCTCTAAATCAGATGCCTGGAGCCAAGCAATTCTACCTGCACCTATGGTGATAGCCGAGGTTCTGCTTATACACTCAAAGCAGTCAAAGGCTGCACGGTTGGAGAATTTGGAGACATCTTGGGCATGTTTGACCCAAGTGAGGAAGTCCTGTCTTTTATCCTCAGAAACGAAAGAACTTAAAGTCTGTAAATTATCTGTGACCTCCTTTAGGAACATTCCCATGTAGAGACTATAGGAACTGATTCTTGCAGCAAGCATGGAAGCTTGGAAGACTCTACGTCCAAAAGCATCCAGTGTTCTGCACTCACGTCCTGGAGGATTAGAGGCATGTCTTTTTGCACTTCTGATCCTTCTCATAGCTGACTGCACCACAATAGAGTGGTGAGGAAGTTGAGTCTTATAGAACCCAGGACAAGGAGGGACTCGATACATAGTATCAAATCTACGAGAATGAGGAGAGGTGGTAAGAGGTGTTTCCCACATCCTCAACATGAGATCATATAGAATCTCATGAATGGGTAAGGTAGTTGCCTCCTTAGGAGATTTGGGATATTGTAAAATTTCCAACTCCTTGGCCCTTGGCTCTGTTTCAGGGGCCACAGTAATGGACAGGCCCCGAGCCACCTCCCTGATGAAGTCTTGGAAGGACATGTCCTCTGGAGGAGACATCCTGCGTTTAGGGGAGGACTCCTCCTCTGGAAGAAGCATCGCTGCATCGACAGAACTTTCAGAATCCTCAGATTCTTCTGAGGACTTATAAGAACATAAGATATGCCATACTGGGTCAGACCAAGGTCCATCAAGCCCAGTATTCTGTTTCCAACAGTGGCCAATCTAGGTCATATGTACCTAGCAGTTTCCCCAAGAGACACAAGTTCCACAATGCTTGTACTGGGTCAAGCATTGATATCTTCGGTCACTTCTTAATAATGGTTTATGGACCTTTCCTCCAGGAACTTGTCCAAACCTTTTTTAAACCCAGCTACATTAACAGCCTTTACACTACATCCTACGGTAACAAATTCCAGAGTTTGATTACACGTTGAGTGAAAAAATATTTTCTTTTATTAGTCTTAAATAGTTTACCCTGTAGCTTCATTGCATGTCCCCTAGTCTTTCTATATTCTGATAAGGTGAACAATCGATCTACGTTTACCCGTTCCACTCCGTTCATTAATTTATAGACTTCTATCATATCTCCCCTCAGCCGTCTCTTTTCCAGGTTAAAGAGCCCTAACCTTTTTAGCTTTTCTTCATAGGAGTATCCTTCCATCCCCTTTACCATTTTGGTGGCTCTTCTCTGTACCTTTTCTAAAATCGCTATATCCTTTTTAAGATACGGCGACCAGAATTGCACACAATATTCAAGGTGCGGTCTCACCATGGAACGATATAGAGGCATTATAATATCTTTTGTTTTATTTTCCATTCCTTTCCTTATCATACCTAGCATTCTATTTGCTCTTTTGGCCGCCGCTGCACACTGGGCCGAGGGTTTTAACATGGTATCCACAATGATGCCTAAATCTTTTTCCTGGGTGGTGGTTCCTAATGTGGAACCTTGCATCGTGTAACCATAGTTTGGGTTGTTCTTCCCTAGGTGCATTACCTTGCACTTGTCCACATTAAATTTCATCTGCCATTTTGATGCCCAGTCTTCCAATTTATCAAGTTCCTCTTGCAAGCTTTCACAATCCTCTTGGGTTTTAACAACTTTAAATAGTTTTGTGTCATCTGCAAATTTGATAACCTCACTCATTATTCCACATTCCAGGTCATTTATGAATATGTCAAAAAGCAGCGGACCCAGCACAGATCCCTGGGGTACACCACTATTCACCTTTCTCCATTGGGAAAATTGGCCATTTAGCCCTACCCTCTGCCTTCTATCTTTTAACCAGTTCCCGATCCACAGTAGTACACTGCCTCCTATCCCATGACTCTTTAGTTTTGCCAAACGTCTCTGATGAGGGACCTTGTCAAAGGCTTTCTGAAAGTCCAGATACACAATATCAACTGACTCACCTTTGTCCACCTGTTTATTTACTCCTTCAAAAAAACATAACAGATTAGTAAGACAAGATCTTCCTTGTCTAAAGCCATGTTGGCTGTCTCCCATTAGGTTGTGACTATCTACATGCTGAGTAATTTTATTCTTTATGATGGTTTCTACCATTTTTCCCGGTACTGACGTCAGGCTCACCGGTCTGTAGTTTCCCGGATCACCCCTGGAACCCTTTTTAAAAATTGGTGTTACATTGGCGATCCTCCAATCTTCAGGTATTAGAGATGATTTTAATGATAGTTCACAGATTACTGATAGCAGTTCTGCAATCTCATATTTCAGTTCTTTCAACACCCTTGGATGTATACCATCCGGCCCAGGTGATTTGCTACTCTTCAGTTTATCTAATAGTTGTAAGACATCTTCCCGATGTATCGATATTTCCTTCAATTCTTCCGCACCTTTAAATACGACTTCAGTCATGGGTAACATCCCTACATCTTCCTCAGTAAAGACGGAAGCAAAGAATTCATTCAGTCTCTCCGCTATCGCCTTGTCGCCTCTTAGTGCTCCTTTAACCCCTTTATCATCTATTGGACCAACTGACTCTCTCACAGGTTTTTTGCTACGAATGTACTTGAAAAGGTCTTTATTTCGCGTTTTTGCTTCCGCAGCAAGCTTCTTCTCAAATTCTCTCTTTGCCTGCCTTATCAATGCCTTGCATTTGACTTGCCAGTGCTTGTGCTGTTTCCAGGTTTCGTCGTTTGGCTCTTTTTTCCATTTCCTGAAAGATGCTTTTTTGGCAACAACAGCCTCTCTGACCTCACCTTTAAACCAGGCTGGCAGTTTTTTGGACTTCCTTCCACTTTTCTTAAAGCGTGGAATACAGCTGGTCTGGGCTTCCAAGATAGTATTTTTCAACAACACCCAAGCTTGATGTACGTCTTTAACCTTCGCAACTGCTCCTTTTAGTTTTTTCTTCTGTCTGGATGCTCCTGTAGAGCCCGATACCCGTACCGACCAAGGTCGGTACCGGGAATAACTGGTACCGAAGAATCGGTACCGGAGGGCATCGGAGGACAGGGTACTGGCAGAGCAGACACCGATGCCGATGCTATCGGTACCGGTACCGATGCCGGTGGAGTTGTCTGTCGCGGTACCAAAGGCGTTGATGCCGCAAGGAAAGCCGCCAGACTGCGTTCCATAGTCAGAATTCTCTGGTCCATGGATGCCACCAATGATTGGATGTCGGTACCGGTGGAGACCACCGGTACCCCAGAGCATGGCACCAGGAGATCTGTCAAGGCCGAGCCATCGAGAACATCCTGGAACCCCGATAATGCTTTGGAAGCTGAAGGCTCCTGCCGGGGTAATTTTGCCGGTGCAGAATCCTCGAGAGTAACGCCAGAGGCATCTCGATGCTTAGAAGGAGACCGGCTGGATTTATGTTTAGTTACCTGAGATCTACGGGAGGAAGAAGCAGCCCTGGAAGACGTTGATGCCACCGAAGCCGCATCAGAGGGAAACAGGGTACTCAGCTTGGCAGCTCGGTTCTGCCGACCTCTTTTAGACATCATGGCACAGGACACACAATCCGTGATGGAGGGGTCAGGACCTAAACATTTTAAACACCATTCATGGGTGTCCATGATGGAAATGGTACCGCCATACTTGGTGCACTTTTTAAAACCTTAGGCAGGTTTTTCCATGTTAAGGAAAACGTTTTTGGGCCTAAGGCCCCAAAAAAAAACACGTGCACCTGAAGAAAAGAAAAAAAATATTTTTTTTTTTTACAGAAATAAGAAGTGAAAGATCGGCGGTACCGGTAGAGTGTCGAAGAAGGAAGACGCGACCACAAAAAGAAATAAAGAAAAAAGAAATTCTTCTGCGGTGACAGGAAACATGACCTGCTGGCTCCGCGGAAAAAGAAGAACTGGAGAGAGGCAGTTGGGAAAGGCGGGAAGGCAGCACGCAGGCGCTGTGGGATGCTCCCAAAAGCGTTCTGATTGGACGCTGGGGAGCGTTCCCATGCGGGCTCCGTCGGTACCGACGATACCGATATGTGATGACTACATTCCTGCTTGTTCCTGGAGATCATAAATTACCTCTAAAAATAAAACCCCCAAATTTACTCTCACACTCTCTAAAAATCCTTAATTGCTTCTCTAGTGAACTGGGACTCAGGCTCACATCCTCCTAGCTGCTTGGAGACTGATCTAAACTGGAGTGAGGAGGCGGTGCCTGAGTCCTTATACCATTGTCATCAAAGAATGACGTTGATCAGTCTCCAAGCTGCTGGAAGAGGATCACAACCCCCACAGTTTCCGGGACTAGACTGGAGGGACGATAAGGAAGTGCTATTTTCTCTCATTGATGAGGAAACCTAGGCTCAGAAGAAGCTGGATAGTGACAATCAGGGTTGTGTGCACTGTTTGAGGTGATTTGCCAGAGATCAGCCTGTCGTCGAAACAGAGAAACACAAAGTGGCTGTTCTTGCACAGATATGCCGCTACTACAGCAAGGCACTGTAAATACTCTGGGAGCAGAGGCCAGACCAATGTGCAGGACAAGATACTGAAAAGGGGTATCGAGATACGTGAGGCGGAGGAAGTTCCAGTGGGAAGGATGAATGGGAATGTGAGCATAAGCATCCTTGAATTGAATACTAAGGACACAAGCAAGTCATCTTTTTATACGAGGGGCAAGATGGTGGCCAACATGTTCATTCTGAATTTCTGCTTTGCTAGATAAAGATTTAATTGCTTCAGGTCAAGAAGGCAGTAGTTCTCTGGTCTTCTTCGGAATGAGGAAGAAGGGAGAATAGAAGCCAAGGCCATACTGTGAAGGAGGGACTAGTTCCACCACTCTGGATTCCAGCAGAAACTGGAGTTCTTTCTGTAGAATGTGCAAATTCTGCTAAGAAGAAATGCACTGGTGCAAGGGTGGTGCTTTTGGGGAGATGTTGGAAAACTGCAGTTAGTATCCCAGGTTTACTATGGCCAAGACCCACTGATTCAATGTAATTGGGGGGGGGGGGGGGGGGAGGGGCAGACAACCCTGAAATGTGTGAGGTGACTGCCAACTGGAAGATAGTCAAAAAGTAGGATTCTCTTTGGTGGGGGCTGCAGTGGGAGTGGACTGCTGCTTGTGTTCCTTAGGTCTCTGGTAGGGCTTCATGTGGAGGTGGTGGTAGTCTTCGTCTAGGGGTAGAAATGATGAAAATACTGAGAACAGGGCTTCCTGAAATAGGCTGGTTGTGCCTTGCAATATAGAGGGATTGCATCAGGAGCGTGAACAAAAAGTTCTTTAACCGTAGAGGAATTATCCTTCATCTGACTGAAGGTAACAACCACATTCTGACCAAAAAGGGAATCCCCTGAGCAAGGGGCATCAGCAAGGTGGTCATGGTAGCCCTCTCGCAGCCCAGAATGGAGCCATGCTGTTCTCCTTGCATCGTAGGTGCTTCTTAAGCATTGTAGGTGCCTCTTAAGAGGTGAAAAGCACACTCTTGAACGGCCATGTGAGCGTTAGCTAAGTCTTCTTTGTAAATGTCAGGGTCTGTGATCCATTCAATAAAGGAGTGATGATAATGCTGCATTTGGAGGTGGTGAGCCAGAATTTTTAGGGCAAACAAGGAAAACTGATACGTCTTGTGTCCCGGTATATCTAGAAGGCGGTGGTCCTTACCCAGAGGGATGCGGGAAGCAGCTTTAAAGGATTCAGAGCATTTTAGGGCAGCTTCCGAGATAAAAATTGGATAATTGTGGTTGTAGATGTCCTGGTCCCCCTGTTAATTTGTACTTAGCATCTAGACAACAGGAGAAAGCTTTCACAGAAAGAGGGGCATGCCAAGCGGTTAGCTGCAAGTCCTTTAACACTTCATGGTGGAAGGTACATCCCAGTGCCTTAGAGAGCTTAAGCAGGAACTTGGGGTAGGAGTGATCCTCCTGCATTTCAGCTTGGGAGGATTGCTGGGCTTTAGAAACAGGGTATGTTATGTCCTCTCCCTCTGGTTCATCATCTGAGTCAGGGATAATAAGAGCACTCTCACCCACAGAGCTGATGTCATCTGGGGGCTCCCAAAGAATGCTGTACAACTCTGTAGGTTAAGACACAGCCTGGGATGACTGCTGTAGTGGACAGCCAAACATACTGATCAAAAACTTGATTAGTACTGAAAGAATGTGCTGAGGCAGGGGAAGCCTTACTCTGCAATATCGGAGTGGTCTCCCATAGGAATCTTTGCATTAAAAATAAGAGTCCTAATAGGACGAGGGGGAGAGGGTGTGTGAAGGGCTGGCATGGCTAGTTGCTATGAATATATAAAAGGATAAACATGAAGGTTTAAAGGGGTCTCTTGATGAAAACTGACTTTCTCTAGCACTGGGCTCCAGCTGAGCCAGTGCAGAAAAATGCTTTGGAGATTCCTTTTACAAGCCCTCTGCCCCAGAATGAACAGAGAAGGCAGTGTCTGTATGTCTCCCTTTGGCGTGTCTCTTACCGTATTCCTGCAGTTTTAGTTGCTGACAAGGTTTTAGAGGAGATGTGGTCCAGGGTTGTATGGCTGGCTGCTCCTGCTACTGAAGACGCCAAGGATGCATTACTTTACCCTGTATGGCTTAATCTTTTTTCTGAAAATGTCGCCCTCTCCCCTGATAGTGTACTGATAGCTCTTGGAGGGTAAAGAGTAGAAGGGTGCACATTGACCATCGGGTAGTGGGGCCGCCTGAGCTGTGCTCCGGCATGCTTGCTCGTTTCGTGAGGTAAAGCCAATTAATGATAAAAAGTTACTGGCATCAGTTGCTTTTCCTTTCAAAGGCACAGGTATTAGAAAATAAATAGGATAACTGATAGGATGATGCCAATTTAAATGAAGTGTGTCAGGAGAGGAGAGAGCTGGTAGTGCATGAAAAGGAAGCGACAGGGGAGAAAAGACTGAAGGTGGGCAGAGCGTCAGGAGGCACGAGATCTACCGCATGACATGCCCAATGCCATATTTAAAAAACTCCTCCTCCCCCCCCCCCCGATTTACAGAAGCTAGGTGAGAGCTCTGCTTAAAGGATCAACCCACAGGCTTCACCATCAAATATGGTTGCGTATTCCCTGCTAGTCAATGGAGTGCAATGCTTTACAGGGTTTCCTAAAAGTGGCAGGGTTTGATATCATTTTTAAGTCAAAAGGAAGCTTATTAAAGAACCTAGGGCCTACATACGAAAAGGTCCTGTTCTAGGCACCCAGGAATTGGAATAAACTTCCCCATGAAATCCGTGGCATCAAAAGTCTATTACAATTCCGCAAAGCCGTAAAGCATCACTTATTCACAAAATACTACCCAGAAGTGTCCAGGGACACTCACACAGCCAACAGGCCTCCCACTCACACCAAACACCCTAGCTCTTTAATCCAACCAGAAAACGGTTAGTCCCCACGAAAATCCACCTTACTACTATAGACTCATGCTACCCATGAATACATGTTCAATATTCACTTGAGTTTAAATATGGTACATAATTAAAGCATATATATAGTATAATGTTGATTGTACATAGTTATCCTTGTTATTCCATGTTTTATATTCCCTTGTTCTCTGTAAACTCGATGTTACCTGTACACATTGCAGTATATTTTGTTCGATGTACACCGCGCTGATTTTAATAGCGCGGTATATAAGAGATGTTAAATAAATAAATAAATAATAAATAATATTAGCAGGCACATCTAAAAGAGCTTGATTTTGTGAACTCAAGCATTTAGCCAGAACATACTGATACATCCGCGAACACAGGCAGGGGCCATTCCGTGTAAAGCTTTAAAATTCAGGAACAAAATTTTAAACTTAACCTATTCATTAATCATGAGCCAGTGAACATGGGGCAGCCCAAGGGTGATGGGGGACCATGTGCGAAGACTCATTGCAGGGCCTCATTTGCATAAATATTTACATATCCATTGGGTCTCATTGCATAAAGCGTAGTTACTCACCTGTAACAGGTGTTCTCCAGGAGCAGCAGGAATCAGTCCTCACTTATGGGTGACGTCGGCGCCGACGGAGCCCTCGCGGAGCAATTTTCCCCAGCTTTCAAAGAAAGCCTTTGGGAATTGCAGCGCGCATGCGCGGTCGTCTTCCCGCCCGAGGGTGCCATCTTAGCCAGTCAGATGACATAGCTAAAAAAGACAGCATAAAAATTTGCAAAAAAGAACATAAGCAGACGATTGCAACTCCAAGGGGAGGAGGGAGGGTAGTGAGGACTGATTCCTGCTGCTCCTGGAGAACACCTGTTACAGGTGAGTAACTACGCTTTCTCCAGGACCAAGCAGGAAGTCAGTCCTCACTTATGGGACTCCCAAGCTCAAGGCTACCGGAGACCCTAAGCACAAAAATGAGCTCCCTCTAGCTCAGCAGCACAGAAGGATAGAATCTTCGCTGAATTATCACCCACCGGTAGCCCACATCCGGGATGGAGGGTAGGAGTTGCTCAGACCTCAAAGAGATTACGGAGGACTGCCTGTCCGAAAGCACTGTCCCTACGGGACTCCCTCTCGAGACAGTAATGGACCGCAAAGGTCTGGCTCGAAGACCAAGTAGCGGCCCGGCAGATGTCTGCCAGCGGAACAGAGCGGAGGTAAGCCACCGACGTGGCCTTTGCCCGAACGCAATGAGCCGTGACTCGACTTTCTAAGGAGAGTCCGGCTGCCCCATAAGCCCAAGAGATACAGTCCGCAACCCAGATGGACAGAGTACGCTTGGAGACCGGGAGCCCCAATTTATTGGGGTCAAAAGACACAAAAAGCTGAGCAGCTTTACGGTGCTCCCGCGTACGGTCAAGGTAGAAGTTCAATGCCCTTCTACAGTCCAGGGTATGGAGGACCGTTTCAGCTCGGCTGGAGTGTGGTCTGGGAAAGAAGGTTGGAAGTACCACCTCCTGATTGATGTGAAAAGGGGAGACCACTTTAGGCAGAAATTTTGGGTGAGTCCGTAGGACTACCCTATTCTTGTAGAACCTAGTGTAAGGGGGATCAGACACGAGGGCCTGCAATTCACTTACGCGTCTAGCGGAAGTGAGGGCTATCAAGAACAGTGTTTTCCAAGACAGAAAACGGAGAGAACAGGTAGCCATAGGTTCAAAAGGCGGACAGGTGATCCGCTGCAAAACCACATTCAGGTCCCAGTCAGGCGCTGGCGGGCGCAGGGGTGGTTTAAGTAGAAGGAGACCTCGGAGAAACCTCGCTACGAGAGGGTCATTGGAGAGAGGTCTGCTGTCCACTGGCACATGATGTGCTGAAAGAGCACTGAGGTGAACTTTGACGGAGTTGGACTTAAGTCCCAGATTAGAGAGGTGCAGCAAGTACTGCAAGATCACCGACACCGGGCAGGAGAAGGGATCCTGAGACTGTTGGGTACACCAGACTGCAAAGCGACGCCATTTAAGGGCGTAGCATTTGCGGGTAGAAGGCCGACGCGAAGCCAAAACGACCTCCTCCACCTCCGCCGGCAGGAGAAGGGGAGCAAGGACTACCCTCTCAGCAGCCAGGCCATGAGGTTGAGAGACCTGAGGTTGGGGTGCAGAAGGGACCCCTGATCCTGAGTGAGGAGATCCGGTTGTACCCCCAGAGGGATTGGATCCTCCACCGCCAGTTGCAGCAGGAGCGGAAACCACGGCTGCCTGGGCCAGCGAGGGGCCACCAGGATCATGAAGGCTTTGTCTCGGAGAACCTTGAAAAGAGTCCGAGAGACCAGCGGGATGGGAGGGAAAGCGTACAGAAGGCTCCCCGACCACGAGATCAGAAAGGCGTCCGCCGCAACCCGAAGGGGGTGTGGCTGACGAGAGCAGAAGCGAGGAAGCTGCCGGTTGTGAGGACTGGCAAAGAGATCCACCGTGGGGAGACCCCACTTGAGGAAGAGCTTCTGAACTACCAAGGGATCCAGACGCCACTCGTGCGGCTGGAGGACCCTGCTGAGTTTGTCTGCAAGGCAATTTTCTTGGCCCGGGAGATAAACTGCCTTGAGGAGAATGCCGTGACTGACGGCCCAAGAGCAGAGCTTCTGTGCCTCCCGGCAGAGGAGGAAGGAGCCCGTGCCCCCCTGCTTGTTCACGTAGAACATGGCAACTTGATTGTCCGTCTGGACAAGGACGGACTGTTGGGAAGTCAGGTGGGAGAAGGCCTTGAGAGCTAGGCGGATCGCCCTGAGCTCCAGGAAGTTGATCTGCTGAGCAGACTCCCACGTGGTCCAGAGGCCCTGAGTACGTGCCTCTTGGCAATGTGCTCCCCAGCCCAGGAGGGATGCATCGGTGGTCAGCACCCGGGTCGGCTGAGGTGACTGGAAAGGCATTCCGAATATCAGGTTCGGCTGCCGGAGCCACCACCGGAGAGACGAGAGCAGCGGCTCGGAGACGCGCACTAGGTCTGCCAGGCCGCCTGTGGCTTGTCGCCACTGCTGGCGGAGACACCATTGAGCAGACCGCATATTCAGGCGGGCATTGGGGGTCACATGGACGGTGGAAGCCATATGGCCGAGCAGTCTCAGGAAGCGCCTGGCGGAGACCAGGGGCTGGCTGCGAAAGCGGTCGGCTAGGTCCATGAGCCGTTGAGCCCTGTCGAGCGGTAGGTACGCTCGTGCCCGAGGAGTGTGCAGCCTTGCGCCGATGAACTCGAGATCCTGTGAGGGGAGCAAAGTGGACTTTGCGAAGTTTATGACAAAGCCCAAGTGCTGCAGCAGAGTCACCGTGCGGCACGTGGCGTTGGTGACCTCCTGAGCGGACGCTGCTCTGATGAGCCAGTCGTCGAGGTACGGAAAGACATAGAGGCCGTGAAGCCGGAGATGGGCCGCCACGACCGCGAGACATTTTGTGAAGACTCGCGGTGCGGAGGATAGGCCAAAGGGCAGTACTCTGTACTGGTAATGATTTCCTGCCACCACAAACCTTAGGTATTGGCGGTGGCTTGGGTGGATGAGGATGTGCGTGTAGGCATCCTTTAGATCCAAGGAGCATAGCCAATCTCCCTGCTGGAGGTAGGGCAGAAGGATTCCAAGGGTAAGCATTTTGAACTTCTCCCGCACAAGGAACTTGTTGAGGTTGCGCAAGTCCAGGATGGGTCTGAGGCCCCCTGTTCTCTTTGGTATCAGAAAGTACCTTGAATAAAAGCCTTGACCTCTCAGGTGGTGGGGCACCGGTTCCACCGCCTGTTCCTGCAGAAGACCTGCTAACTCCTGAAGGAGCAACTCCCTGTGCAGAGGGGGGCGCGAAGGTTCTCCCGGAAAATAGGAGGGAGGGACCTGATGGAAGTGGAGAAGGTAGCCTTCTCGCACGACCTGAAGTACCCAGGCATCTGCGGTGATGCTGGACCACCTGTGGGCGAAGTGAACCAGCCGGCCTCCGGTGCTGGGAGGAACCAGCGGGGGGGGAGAGGCTATGCTGAGCGAGTCAAAAGCCCCCACCCTGCTGAGCAGGGGCTGGTGGTGCAGGCTTGGGGGCTTGCTGCCTACGGGACCCGTTACCCCGTCCCTTGGCCTGCTGGCCCTGTTGGGGAGCTGCAGGGGCCTGATAATGGGGGTACTGTTTGTAGGCAGCCGCCTTCCTCGGGTAAAAGGACTTTATTCCCGAGCCCTTCTTTTTCTGGGAAGGGGCGGAGGTCTTCCTAGAAAGCCTGGTCCTGGTGAGAGTCTCAGTCTCAATTTGTGCAGCCTTTTCCGCCATGGGCTTGCCAAAGAGGTTTTCGCCTCGGCAGGGGACATCGACCAACTTGTCCTGTACCCAGGGCTCAAGGTCCGACGACTGAAGCCAAGCCTGTCGGCGGGCACCGATGCCGGCTGCGGCCACTCTAGCCGAGGCCTCAAAGCCATCATAGGCTGCTCGGGACATGAACTTTGAGCATTCCCGAATGCCCGTGGACAAGGCTAGGAACCTCCGCAAGGGCTCCTCGGAGAGACCAGCGGAGAATCCGGCTAGCTCTTTAGCCAGAACCCGGAGATACATGCCCATGTAGAGCTGGTAAGTCTGGACACGACATGCGAGCATAGAGCCCTGGAAGCACTTCTTGCCAAGGCCATCCAGGTTACGGGCCTCCCTTCCAGGAGGCACCGAGGAGTGCATCTTCTGGCTCTTAAGACGATGCATGGCCGATTCCACTACCATGGAATGGTGTGGCAGCTGTGCCTTCTGAAAGCCAGGGCTCTTGCGGACCCGATAGATAGAATCGACCCGCTTGCTCAGGACCGGCGAGGAGGCCGGACTCTCCCACATGCGGAAGAGTAGTCGTTCCAGCATAGGAGGAACCGGCACAGTAAAGTGCTCCCTCGCGGGAGAGTCATACTGGAGGGCGTCGAGCTCTTCGGCTCGAGGCTCCTCCTCGGGATCCGCAGGGAAGGCCAAAGCCTTGGCCATATCCCTAACGAAGTCCGAGAACCGGGCATCCTCCGGGGGGGACTGCTTCCGAGGCTCGGACCCCGGTGAGTCCGATGGGACACACCGAGTCCGGAAAGAATCAGGTGACTCTTCCTCCTCAGACTCCCAGACCGACTCCGACGAGGACTCGGTGGGGTCGGCCCGGGCAGGGTGCGGCGCCAGCCGTCCCGACGTCGAGGGAGTCGGCGTCGGCGACCTCGGTCCCGAACGGGAGGCCGAGGGTGACCTCGACCGACTCGAGTTCTCATTGACTCGAGGATCGGCTCGGTCTCCGGGGTCGACTTGGACGTCGACGTCCCGGCGGTCGGGGCAGCGGCGCCAGCGAGGCCAGCGAGCAGTGCCCGCTGCTGGTCCATGAAGGCAGACAGTCTGCTCTCCAAGGCCGTCAACCTGAGTCCGAGCTCAGGTGACCCAGCAGCCCCCGACTCGGGCCCCGACGGCGTCGGGCCCGACGTCGGCTGTCGCGGAGGCGAGTCCAGAAGGACCACAGGACTTACCCGGGCAGGCATCTCCGACTCCAGGCGAGGTCGCTTCGGGATGTGTTCCTTCTCCAAGGACCCGGGGCGGCTGTCGGGGCTATGCGACCTGGCCCTCGCGGAACCAGGAGCGTCCACCGACGCCGCCCTCGCGGGTTTTTCCTTCCGACGATGGTCCCCGGAGGGAGAACCCCGGTCGGAGGAGCTCTGGCGACGGTCCGAGCTGGAGCCTTTCGACGCGGAGGCCTCCGACGAGGTCCGGGTACGGCTGGGGTCAGCGAAGATTCTCTCACGCTGATGCCGCCGACTCCTCAACGCCTTTGAGGACAGTTTGCTGCAGGGCCCACAGATCAGTTCCTCATGATCCGGGCCCAGGCAGCGGAGGCAAAAGTCGTGTGTGTGTCGGTTAGTGACATATTTCGGTCACACCGACCACACCGCTTAAACCCACTGGCAGCCATCGGGGGAAAAAGGGCCCCTGCGAGGTCAAAGGACCGGGCTGCCAGGGAAACCGAAAACGAAAGCTGACTAAGTCAGAAAAACCGAAAAAAGTAAGCGGACTCGAGACCGGCGTCGCGAGTCCGGGCGGGAAAGCGATCGGCGTCGAACCGAAAGGAAAAAGAATAAAATAATGAAGAAAATCGACTTTTTCGCGGGGACAAGACGGGGACGTCTGTAGGGCTCCGCGGAAAAAAGAAGACTGGCTAAGATGGCACCCTCGGGCGGGAAGACGACCGCGCATGCGCGCTGCAATTCCCAAAGGCTTTCTTTGAAAGCTGGGGAAAATTGCTCCGCGAGGGCTCCGTCGGCGCCGACGTCACCCATAAGTGAGGACTGACTTCCTGCTTGGTCCTGGAGAAATATAGTTTATTTAAAATGTATATGCCTATCTAAAATTCTAGATATAATACACAACATATCAAAACAGACATTACAATAAAACATAATAATTTAAGAATGAAACTTAGCTTAAAACATCTTTCACTGACCCATAAAAAAGCAAATCATTATAAATATCTGCATACCATATTTATTTGGACAGTGCTATGACCAGCTTATTGGTGAGGAGGATAGATATAAGAAAAACGAATCCTGATAACCAGGAATTCAAGATCATAGTGCTTGGGCTGGACTGGTAATAGTGGAAAAGCCCAGAAATCAGCAGCAGTGAAGCTATAAGGCTACTTAGCAAAATTAAACTAACATGTTCCCTTACAATTTGAGATTTCCTTGAATCTGAACTGACAACATATTTTATACTTCAGATTTATTTTTATTTATTTATTTAACATTTCTTATATACCGCGCTATTTGTCATCAGCGCGGTTTACATCAAATCAATAGAACACTTGACCAGATACATTGGCCGTCGTTTACATAAAACGGGGAGTTAACATGGAGGAGAACTTGGGGAACTATTTACATTCAAGTTTATAGCAAACTTAGGAAACTATGTACAAATCGATTGTATTACATATTAGGTATGATTACAGTGATTTCACTACCAACTGCAGTAGACTACACACCAAGAACAGGACCCAATAGAACAAATCTTCCATTCCATGACAGCACTAACTTTCAAAACTCACACAAAAGGACAAAAAAAAAAAAAAAAATAAAAAAAAAAAAAAAAAAAAGGACAGCATCATAAATATTGCAGTAGAACCTAGAACATCCACACACCTACAGGGAAAACTAAACAAGCCAGATTCCTATATAGAAACTCCATTCCAAAAGAATACCTGGCTTCAGTCACACACTTAAGAGCATAGCAGACCCTCATCAAGTACAAAATAAGGGACCACAAACTAAAAATAGAAATATGTTGACAAAAATTAAACTGAAATCTCAAGAAGCCACATTCTGCATGTAGCGCAACACCAAAGAAATTAAAAGACATATATAAAGAAAGCACATGTAAATTACAAAAAACAATGGGGGTGGGGTAATTCAGTGGCGATGGCTAGTGCTTGAAAAGTGCATAGCCTTTACCGCTGAATTCTAATCCCAGATGTTCAATGCTGGGCTATATCCAGCCACTGGCATTGAACATCCGGGCCATCGCAGAATCCGGAAGCTAATCAGGCAGCAGCGATATTGAGCTGCTGTCTGGCTAGCTTCCATGGGTAAAGCTAGCCCAGCATTTGCAGTGCCTTAATTTACCCACTTATTGCTAACCGGGCAGCCGCTGATTATCCCCGCTGCACGGTTAGCAATGGGTGCTAACTGCACTCCATCCTGGAACATGGTTACTGCTGCTAGATATCTGCGGGTGTCACCCCAACACATCCTGCAGATAGCAGTGCGTGTAATGGCAACACCAGTGAATATCCAGTGGCACTAACTTGCTGAATATCCCATTTAGCGGCATGATGTTTTAAGTGACTTTCGTAAGCAATTAAAAACTTTACTTTTTATTGAGCACTATGGATCAACAAATGACTAAGATATCATCTATTGTATATATTTTATAAATAATCCACTATTTTGTTAACCCTTGTTATTTTTCCTACATTACCATATGTTGTCATGTCTATACTGTTTGTTTCCCTTGTTTATACCTTGTATTTCTTGTGACCGCTTTGATTGAAGGAAAAGGCGGTATAAAAAACTTGTTAAATAAATAAATAAATAAATTTACACAGTTTGCAGGTCTGCAAACAGTGCAAATACCTTTGAATATCTATCACCCCCCAATATATTTCAGTCATTAAACTGAAAATAAAATACTTGTTTCTACCTTAGTCATCCGGCCATTTAGCGTAGTTACTCACCTGTAACAGATGTTCTCCGGGGACAGTAGAAATCAGTCCTCACATATGGGTGACATCGATGCCGATGGAGCCCACGCGGAACAAATCCCCAGCTTTCAAAGAAAGCCTTTGGGAATTGCTACCACACATGCATGGTCCCTTTCCCGCCCAAGGGTGCCATCTTGCTCAGTCAAATGACATAGCTAAAAAGATGGCAAAAACAAATGAAAATAATTGGACTGCAACTCTAAGGAGAGGAGGGAGGGTTGTGAGGACTGATTCCTGCTGTCCTTGGAGAACACCTGTTACAGGTGACTAACTACGCTTTCTCCGGGAACAAGCAGGAAGTCAGTCCTCACATATGGGACTCCCCAGTTACAGGCTACTCTGAACCTATAGCGAAAAAAGGCTCTCTCATGGAGAGCTGCAAGCAGCCGCAATGAAAACCCTAACCAGGGAAGAAGCACTCCAGTAGCCTGAACACAGAAGGGTGGGAGGGTAGGAGTTGCCTAAACCCCAAAAAGGTTATGGAGTACAGCCTGGCCGAAGGCACTGTCCTGTCGGGACTCCCTATCCAGGCAGTAATGAGCTGCGAAGGTAAGAACCGAAGACCAGGTGGAGGCCCGGCAGATGTCTGCCAGAGGAACAGAGTGCAGGTGAACCACTGATGCTGCCCTGGCTCTGACCCTATGAGCCATAACACAGCCCTCCAACGAAAACCTCGCTTCCTCATAAGCCCGGGCAATACAGTCTGCCACCCATGTGGACAACGTATGCTTGGCCACCGCCTCCCCCAGCTTGCTGGGATCATAGGAAACGAAAAGCTGAGAGGCTTTACGGTGACCTTGAGTACGCTGAATGTAGGACAGAGCCCTCTTAGAGTCCAGGGTATGGAGGACCGCCTCTGCCTGACTGGCATGCAGCCTGCGGAAGAAGGTAGGGAGAATCACCTCCTGACTGAGGTGGAATGAGACCATCCCCTTCGGAAGGAACTTGGGGTGCATGCGAAGCACCACCCTATCCTTGTAGAACCCGGTATAAGGCCTCTCTGCCACGAGGGCCTGGAGTTCACTCACCCTTCGGGCAGAAGTGAGCACAACCAAGGAAACCACCTTCCAGGAGAGATAGCGGAGGTGGCACGTGGCCAACGGCTCGAAGAGCAGCTGGATGAGCTGCCCCAACACTACATTGAGATCCCATTTGGTTGCCGGGGGCGGACCCGGGGCTTAGACAGGAGTAGGCCCCTTAGAAACCGGGACACCACTGGGTGAGCCGAGAGGGGCTTTCCATCCACAGGATAGTGGTTCGCCGCTAGGGCACTGAGATGCACTCTGACGGAGTTGGATTTAAGCCCAGCCTCGGAGAGGTGGAGAAGGTATTGCAAGACCACAACCACCTGGCAAGAGAAGGGGTCTACCCCTTGCCCAGTGCAGCAAATCACAAATATGCGCTGCTTAAAGGCATACGCCCATCTGGTAGATGCTCTGCACGAAACCAGTAAGACCTCCTATACATCCTTCGAAAGGAGGAGCAGGGCGAGAGTCACCCTCTCAGCAGCCATGCCATCAGCGAAAGGGAGCTGAGGTTGGGATGCAAAACAAAACCCCTCTCCTGGAAGAGGAGCCACAGAGACGATCCCAAAGGAATGGGGGTCTCCACCGCTAGCTGTAGGAGAAGCGGGAACCACAGTTGCCTGGGCCACCGTGAGGCTATCTGGATAATTGAGGCTCTGTCGTGAAGGATCTTGAACAGAGTCTTGGCGATCAGAGGCGACGGGGGAAAAGCATACAAAAGACTCACTGACCACGAGATGAGAAAAGCGTCGGCAGCCACCCTGGCTGGGTGTAGCTGCCTTGAGCAGAAACGGGGTAACTGGTGATTGTCCGGGCTTGCAAACAGGTCCATCACTGGTTCCCCCCAGGTCTGAAAAGGTCTGATGGCTACTACCCGGTCCAGCTGTCACTCATGTGGCTGGAGCATTCTGCTGAGTCTGTCAGCAGCCAGTTGTCCTGGCCCTGGGGTGAATTCCCTGCCGGACTGCATAAGAGCACAGATCTAGGGCTTGCTGACAAAGGGTACGAGATCCCATGCCCTGCTGTTTGTTCACATAGAACATGGCAACCTGGTTGTCTCTTTGCATTAAAACAGTCCTGTGGCCCAGGCACTGCCTGAAAGCCTTCAGGGCAAGACAAATTGCTAGCAACTCCAACAGGTTGATCTGTTGGGCACTCTCGTCCGGGGACAAAACTCCCCGTGTGCGGTACCCCTTGCAATGGGCTTCCCAGCCCAGCAGGGAGGCATCTGTGGTGAGGACCCTTGAGTGGTGAGGGGCCTGAAGAGCATCCCCGCCCTCAGGTGATGGGGCGAGAGCCACCAGGTCAGGGACTGTACCAGACGCCCAGTCACCCTGACCCTGTCCTGGAGATGTCTTGTGGCCTGGGAACACTGTTCCCTGAGGCACCACTGCGAAGTTCGCATGTGGAGGTGGGCATCTGGAGTGACATGAACCATGGAGGCCATGTGCCCGAGGAGGCGTAGCAGTTGTCTTGCTGGCACTGAGGAGCGGTGCTTTATGTCCTTGGCTAGGGCCATGAATCTGCTTGCCCTGTCTGCAGGCAGGAAGGCCTTCGACTGAAGGGAGTTGATCCTCGCCCCAATGAATTCCAGCTCTTGTGCCGGGCAGAGGTTGGACTTGGGGTAGTTAATAACAAACCCCAAGTGCTACAGGATCTGGGTGGTGCGAGTTGTGGTCTACTGAACCTCAGGGGCTGAAGTGCCCCTGACGAGACAGTCGTCTAGATAAGGGAAAACAAAGATTCCTTGAAGCCTGAGAAATGTGGTGACTACTGCCAGGCACTTTGTGAATACCCTGGGGGCTGAGGCAAGGCCAAAGGGTAGTACTCTGTACTGGTAATGATTGCCCACTACAACAAAGCACAGATATTGTCTGTGGTTTGGGTGGATCAAGATGTGTGTGTAGGCATCCTTTAAATTCAAGGAGCACAGCCAGTCTCCCTGGCGGAAGTAAGGCAGCAATATTCCAAGGGAGAGCATCCTGAACTTCTCCCTCACCAGGAATTTGTTGAGGTTGTGCAGGTCGAGGATGGGTCTTAGGCCCCCCTGTCCTCTTTGGCACGAGAAAGTACCTGGAGTAGAACCCCTGGCCCTTGAGGTGGTGGGGCACTGGTTCCACCACCTAATCCTCGAGAAGACCTGCCAACTCCTTCAGAAGAAGGTCCTGGTGAAGGGGAGACCTGATAGGCTCTCATGGAAAGTAGTGTGGAGGCACTTGGGATAGATGGAGGAGTCACTTGTAATGCCCAGGAATCTGTGATGGCTCCCCAACTGTGGGCATACAAGGCGAGTCGACCTCCTGTGGGCTGCCCAGCTCTGGCTGGGAGAGGGGCCATGCTGCAGGAGTCAAAACCCCCCACCAGGCTGGGCCGGAGCCGGAGGTTTGGGGGCCTTATGCTTACGTGGGCCATGCCCCTGTCCCTTGGCCTGCTGCCCCTGTTGAGGAGCTGGAGAGGCCTGGTAAGAGGGGTAGTTTCGGTAAGCAGTGGCCTTCCTCGGGTAAAAGGGATTTTTACCAGAACCCTTCTTAAGAGAAGGGGCAGAGGTCTTCTTAGAGAGCCGTGTCCTCGTCATGATCTCGGTCTTCAGCTTTGAGGCCTTGTCGGTCATGGGCTTTCCGAAGAGGTTCTCCCCTTGGCATGGGACATCGACCAACTTGTCCTGAACCCATTGTTCGAGGTCAGACGACCGCAGCCAAGCTTGGCGGCGTGCACTGATGACCGCCATGGCTACCTGTGCCGCTGACTCGAATCCGCCAAGACATGAACTTGGAGCATTCATGGACAGCTTTGGACAGGCCCTGGAAGCGC
Organism: Ichthyophis bannanicus; assembly: GCA_033557465.1. Lineage (NCBI taxonomy): Eukaryota > Metazoa > Chordata > Amphibia > Gymnophiona > Ichthyophiidae > Ichthyophis > Ichthyophis bannanicus. The sequence goes on from CM066033.1 coordinate 1,308,944,807, forward strand.
TGCAAAGGCTCCTTGGAGAGACCAGCCGAGAACCCAGTGATTTCCTTTGCCAGGTCTCTCAGGTGTACATGCCCATGTACAGCTGGTACGCCTGTATCCGACAATTCAGCATCACGACCTGGAAACACTTCCTGCCGAGGGCATCCAAGGTGCTGTCCTCCCTACCAGGGGGCATTGAGGAGTGCGTCTTTTGACTCATAAGCAGACGCATGGCCGACTCCACAACCATGGAGTTGTGCGGCAGCTGTGATTTTTGGAACCCAGGGCTCCGGCGGACTCGATACATCAAGTCGAGCTGTTTGGTGATTACTGGTGTCGTCGCTGGCGTCTCCCAAATGCGGAGCATAAGTCGTTCCAGGATCAGAAAAAAGGGTATCGTGAGGGCCTCCCGGGGGGAGCCTCATACTGGAGGATCTCAAGCTCGTCGGCTCGAGGATCCTCCTCAGACTCCATGGGGAAAGCCAAAGCCTTGGACATATCCCGCATGAAGTCCAAAAAGACCTTATCCTCCGGTAGGGACCTTCTCCGAGGTTCAGATACCGGGGAATCAGAAGGGACATCCCTATGCCATCGGGTGTCCAGGGACTCCTCGTCCTCGGTCTCCCAGGCAGAGGCCTCCGATGAGGACTCGTGGGGCTCCTTGAGCATCGAGGGCCCCGGCGCCGTCCACCCCGACACCTGCAGACTCGGCGGTGACAACCTCGGACCCGATGAGCGGGAAGCCGATTGCGACCTTGGCCGAAGATCGACTCGGTCTTCGGGGTCAACTTCGACGTCGGGGGGCCTGGTGGTTGGGGCAGAGGATCCGGACATGCTGGACATCAGCGCCCGCTGCTGTTCAATGAAGGCAGTAAAACTGCGCTCCAAAGCCGCCATCCTGGGCACCAGTCCGGGAGGCTCCGCAGCCTCCAGCTCAGGTGCCGACCCGCTCGACCCCGTAGCTGGTTCCCCTGGAGGGGAGTCCTTGACAAGGACAGTCGGTACTTGCCTAGGCTGATCTGATTCCCTACGAGGAACTTTGGCAGGGAGCTCCATCTCCGACGCCTGGGCAGGCGCTCAGGGCTCCGCAACCGGCCCCGAGGGGAGCCTGATCGTTCGGAACCATCCAACGACACCACCTTCGAGGGTTTCTTCCTTCTCTTGTGTTCCCTCGAGGGAGACCCCCTCTCTGAGGAACCCCGAAGACACTCGGGATCGGAGTGCTCCTCCCGAGACGTGGAGGCCTCAGACGAGGTCCTGGCTCTCGGAGGCCCGGGGAAGTCAGGAAAGGTTTTGTCATGCTGCTGCTGGTGGCTCCTCAAGGCCTTAGAGGACATACTCTTACATAGACCATTGGGTCGTGGTTCGGGCCGAGGCACCGGAGCAACAGTCGTGGGTATCGGTGAGGGACATAATTTTCCCGCACCTATCACATTTTTTGAACCCGCTGGTAGCCACTGGGGGAAAAAGGACCCCAGCAAGGTTGAAGACCCTTTGGGCTGCCATCGAGGGAAAACAAAAAGGCATGAAGTCGCCTCAAAAAGAAAAAGTGAAACAAAACTAAAAGGAACCGACCCGATACTGATGCCGGAAGGGTAATGGTGTCGGACCAGTGAAGCCGAAAGGCACGAAGAAAAAAAATCAACTTTTTCCGGGACACTGCAGACTATGTCCAATGGGCTCCACGGAAAAAAGGAGCCTGAGCAAGATGGCACCCTTGGGCGGGAAGGGGACCACGCATGCGTGGTAGCAATTCCCAAAGGCTTTCTTTGAAAGCTGAGGATTTGCTCCGCGCTGGCTCCGTCGGTGTCGACGTTACCCATATGAGGACTGACTTCCTGCTTGTTCCCAGAGAATAGTTTTCTACTTGCACTGATTTCAGTCTCTTTTGCATCTTCTCTTAACTCTTTCCAGGGTCTCGAGTCCATCTGCTACTTCTCTCCTGTACATCTATCTCTTAAAATGATCTTTTACTTTTAATCTACTGTTTTTAATCTCTCTATGGTCTCAAATTTCTCTCCTTGGTCTTACCATCTTGCCCTCAATTTACTACTTTTCATCCTTAACCCCCAAACCTCCCATTCCAAATCTCTCTCTTTTCCCAGCCTCTTATTCCTTAGTCTGTCACTAATTTTCTCTCTTCCCTGCTGTGTCCAGCATCTTCCCCTCCCTTTTTTCCCCATTGCCCAGATCACCTCATCCAGTATCTGCCCCTCACTCTGTCCCCATCCAGCATTTCTATCTCTCTCTTACACCATATCACCCAACCATATCCAAAATCTCTCCTTCTTCCTATTTCCTCTCATGTCTAGCATCTGTACTCAATCTCCCTTATTTCTTGTCAAGTGCAGTTTTCCACTCTGTAGCTCTTTGCCCCCTCCCCTGTGTCCAACATCCCCCACCCTCTCAGCTCTTCCAATGTCCAGCATGTTCTGTATTGTTCAATAATTAAGAAAGCGTAGTTACTCACCTGTAACAGGTGTTCTCTGGGGACAGCAGGAATCAGTACTCACATATAGGTGACGTTGATGCCAATGGAGCCTGCATGGATCCACTCCCCAGCTTTCAAAGAAGGCCTTTGGGAATTACACCGCATATGCACGGTTACCTCCCGCCCAAAGGTGCCATCTTGCCTCAGTATGATGATATAGCACAAGACGGCAAAAAATAAAAAAAACTCCACAGGGAGGAGGGAGGGTTGTGAGGACTGATTCCTACTATCTCCGGAGAACACCTGTTACAGGTGAGTAACTACACTTTCTCTGGAACAAGCAGGAAGTTAGTCCTCACATATGGGTCTCCCAAGCTACAGGCTACCGAAAAAACCTGTAAAAGCCAAGGGCAACCTAAAAAGCAGCAGTAGGGGGAGGGGGGCGCTGCTTTGCTGGAAGTCTGACACTGCAGCAGTAGCATCGCTGATGCAATCCCCACTCTGGAAGCTGGAACACTGAGGGCTAGAGGGATTGAGTTGCATTATTCCACGAAGAGGCGACTGAGTATGGCACTGGCCAAAGGCACTATCCCTCCGGATGAACTCCTCCAAATAGTAGTGCACAGCAAAGGTGTGTACAGAGGACCAGGTGATGGCCTGGCAGATGTCCAGCAAGGGCACCGACCGCAGGCTGGCCATTGAGGCCGCAATGGCATGCACATTGTGAGCTGTCACATGATGCTCCAGAGAGAGCCCCGCCTGTTGATAGGCGAATGAAATGCAGTCCGCTACCCACTAAGAGAGGGTGCACTTGGACACTGCGACCCCAAGACGGCTGGGATCAAAAGATACAAAGAGCTGCGTCGAGTGGCGATGGGGTTGTGTCCTCTGGATGTAGGAGGACAGGGCATGCTTACAGTCAAGCATGTGCAGGGAGGCCTCCGCTCTGGAGACATGAGGTCTGGGAAAAGAAGTGGGTAACACTACCTACAGATTCAAATGGAATGCAGAGACCACCTTCGGTAAGAACTTAGGGTGTGTCCAAAGGACAACCCTGTTCCTATGAACCCAGTGTAGGCCTCATGTGTCACCAGGGCCTGCAGTTCACTCACGCACCTGGCTGAGATAAGCGCCACCAGGAAGACAAACTTCCAAGAGAGATAATTGAGAGGACAGGTAGCCAGGTGCTTGAAAGACAGGGCCATGAGCACCACATTGATGTCCCATAGCATTGGTAGTGGGCGGTCAGGGGGCTGAGAGAGGAGGCGGCCCCGCATGAACCGGCCTACCAAGGGGTGTACGGACATGCCTGGCCATCCACTTCATGGTGGTGAGCCGAGATGGCACAGAGATGTATTCTGACCAAGTTGGATTTCAGGTCTGCCTGACAGGTGCAAGAGGTATCGCAATATCTTCGCCGGTGCGCAGGAGAAAAGGTTAAGGCCTTCTTCCGCACACCAGAGGGAGAACCTGGACCACTTGAAAGTGTAAGCCCAGTGCATAGAGTCCTTACGCTAGACCAGCAAGACATTATCCAGAGGTTGAGGGAGGTGGTGATGTGCAATAGCTAGACTCTCAGCATCTAGGCCGTTAGTGCCAGGGGCTGGAGGTTGGGGTGTCGCAATGTCCAGTCCCCCTGGGACAAGAGGTCCACGGCACTCTCCAATGGCCAGGGGTCCCTCTGGGACAGCTGCAGGAGCAGGGGAAACCAGGGTTGCCTGGGTCATCCGGGTGCAATGAAGATGACGGAGGCTGCCTCCACTTGTATCTTGAGGAGGGCCCGAGGCACCAGGGGCGCTGGTGGAAATGCATACAGAAACCTCTGGACCAAGGAAGGAGGAACACATCTGCTGCCTCTCACCTTCAGGCTGGTTTCCAAGAGCAGAAGCACGATAGCTGCGCGTTCTCTGACCTGGTGAAGAGGTCAATTTCCAGAGCAGTCCACTGCCAGAAGATCTCCCCCAGTATGGACAGCATCAGCCTCCACTCATGGGGTTGGAGAACGCGGCTCAGCTGGCCGGTCACTACATTCTTCTGGCCCGGAAAGTACACTGCCTTGAAGGAAATATTCTTCCCCACCGCAAAGTTCCAGAGCTGATACGATCCTGTGCCCCCCTGCTTGTTGATATAAAACATAGCTACCTGGTTGTCCGCCTGGACTTGAACTACTTGTCCTTCCAGATGGTCCTGGAAGACCCGCAGGGCATGATAGATTGCCCGGAGCTCGAGCAGGTTGATCTGTGAGGCACTCTCCTCTGGTGACCACGGGCCCTGCGACTGCATGTGATCACAGTGGGCCCACCCAAAAGACCGCCTTCACCCCACCTCCCATCATCAAACTGAATAACATTACAATACCAATAAAGCCTGAAGTAAAGTACCTCAGAGTGACTCTCGACAAAGACCTGAACCTGCAGTCACACATCAGCAGAACCACCAAAAACGCATACATCAAAATGAGAACCATCCAACGCCTCAAGCCAATTCTCTCACAGGATCACTTCCGCACTGTCTGTCAAGCACTAATCACACCCATCTTAGACTTCTGCAACCCCATCTACCTTGGGCTCCCAAAACAAACACTCCAGCCCTTGCAGATGGCACAAAACACTGCCGCCCACATAATAACTGGATCATCAAGACACAATCACATCACCCCCATTCTCAACCACCTCCACTGGCTCCCAATCAACTCCCGCATCAGATATAAGGCAATACTAAACATCTTTAAAATCAAACAGAACTTCTCAGCAAATAGTATGCAACCCCTCATCAGATCTGAGACAAGCACCAGGCCAAGGAGGAGAGGCACCTCAGACACAATTGATACCCCCAAAGCATTCACCAAAGTAAGGCAAGACACTTCAAGAAGAGCACTATCCCTGGCTACACCCGCTCTCTGGAACTCCCTCCCGGATGACCTACGATCAACTATGGACCTCGACTTTAGGAAGCAGCTCAAAACTACGCTCTTCATTGAACACTATAGTGGCATCACATGAACTGACCAATGGCCCCACGGTCTACCTCCCAATTCTCCTGACCCCCTCTGTATATAACTCCTTGTACATAGCTCACTCTGTAAACAGCTCACCAAGAAATCATTGCCATCACACACACAAATACTCACCCACGTTAACACTGCATGCCTATACCTACTGACTTTGAACTTTGATTTGGATGAAGTGTAAACCACTTTGATTTCAGGATAAAGCAGTATATAAATCCTTTTAAATAAAATAAATCTTTGACGGGTCTGTGGCGGGGCCTGGAAAGACAGGCCGGCTCTGAGGTTGAGATAGGGTTGCCATCAGGTCAGAGGGATTGCCAAGGTTGGTGTGACCTGGATGTGGTCCTCTAGGAGGCTGGATGCCTGAAATCACTTGGCGCTGAGTGTCCACTGAGCCTGCGGCATGCGCAGGCAGGCAAAAGGGGTCATGTGGACGGTGGACGCCATGTGCCCCAAGAGGCAGAGCATCTTCCGGGCTGCACTGGTGAGCTGCTCTGCACTTCTTGTGCCAGAGCGGTGAGGCGTTGAGCCCGCTCCAGGGACAGGAAGGCACTTGCTCGGGTGGAGTTGAGCAGGGCCCCGATAAACTCCATGCATTGCGCTGGGGAGAGGTGAGACTTTGGGAAGTTCACCATGAAGGCCAGGTGCTGCTGCAGACCCAGAGTGTGCTGTGTTGCATTGCGCACTTTGTCCGGTGTGCCACCCGTATGAGCTAGTAGTCCAGATAGAGGAACACGAAAACTCAGAGAAGGCGGAGGGAAGCGGCCACAACTGCTAGACATTTCGTGAATACCCAAACAGCTGAGGCAAGGCCAAAGGGAAGTACCCTGTACTGATAATGGCGGCCTCATACGACGAACTGGAGGTACTGATGGTGCCTTGGATAGATAAGAATGTGGGTATATGCATCTTTGAGATCCAAGGAGCATAGACAATCTCCCTGGAGGAGGTAAGGCAGCAAGGTTCCAAGGGATACCATCTTGAACTTTTCCTTGACCAGGAAGCAGCTGAGGTCTTGAAAATCCAGGATGGGCCTGAAACCCCCATTTTCTAGGGGACAAGGAAGTAGGGGGACTAGAATCCCTGGCCCTGAAGGTGAGGAGGGATGGGCTCCACTGCTTGATCCTCGAGTTAATGACCCAAGCTCTTTCTGAAGAAGCTCCCTATGCAAGGGGTCCATAGATAATTTCCTTGGGAAAAAGGGAGGAGGCAGCTCAGTAAAGTGGAGGAGATATCTCTCCTTGACCATCTGCAACACCCAGGTGTCTATGGGAATAGAGGGCCACCTGTGTGCAAAATGGACCAGCCATCCTCCCATGAACCTTGGGCCCGTTACCTCCTAAGGGAGGGAGGCTATGCCCAAGGAGTCAAAAACTCCCCCCAGGTTGCAGTGCTGTTTGGGAGCCTTAAGCTTATGGGGGCCATGCCCCTAGCCTTTGGCCTGCTGCCCCTGAGGAGGAACGGGGTAGTAGTTTCCGTAAGCTTTCTTGGACTTTGGGTGGAAGGTGTTTTTCCCTCAAGCCTTCAGACTGGAATGATCCGACATGTTCTTGGACAGCCTGGTCCTGGTCATGAATTCCATCTCCAACTTGTCGGCCTTCTCTGTAATGGGCCTGCAGAAGAGGTTGTCTCCCCGGCATGGGACATTGGCCAACTTGTCCTGAAAACATTGCTCTAAGCCGGAGGACTGTAGCCAGGCGAGGTGGTGGGCACTAATGCCTACCATAGCTACACAAGCCTCCGACTCAAAGCCAACAAAGGCTACCCGAGTCTCAAACTTGTAGCACTCTTTGACCAAAAATACCAGGGTCCAAAAGCACTCAAGGGGCTCACCTGATAGACCAGCCAAGAACCCGGAAAGCTCCTTCGCCCGGTCTCTCAGGTACATGCCCATTTACACCTGGTAAGCCTGGATCAGGGCTGTAAGCATAGAGCCCTGGAAACACTTCCTACCAAACACATCCATGGTACAGAGGAGTGTGTCTTTTGGCTCTTGATACGATGCATAGCAGACACCACCACCATGGAATTGTGTGGAAGTTGCGTTTTCTGGAACCTGGGGCTCTTGCCAACTTGATACTGCGAATTGAGTCGATGGTTCACAATCAGCACTGTCACCAGGGTCTCCCACATCCTGAACAGAAGGTGCTCCAGGATGTGGGGCACAGACACCATCAGCACCTCCCAAGGAGGGGCCTTGTACTGGAGGATCTAGAGATCCTCCACACACGGCTCGTCTTTGGGTACTGCCATGAAAGCGAGCGTCTGGAACATGAGGTAGGAGGGGACGACCCAATGGAGCAAACGACCTGGCGTCGATGACTCTGAAAGTCGGTGGTCTGTCAGCATCACGTCGGCTGCCTACTTTGTTCGGAGTACACAGATGACACGTCTGCAGGGCTCTGTGAAAAAAGACAGACTGAGACAAGATGGCATCTTTGGGCGGGAAGGTGACCACGCATGCATGGTGTAACACCCAAAGGCTTTCTTTGAAAGTTGGGGAGTGGATCCGCGTAGGATCCAACGGCGTCGACGTCACCCATATGTGAGGACTGACTTCCTGCTTGTTTCCAGAGAAATGCCCATATTGATAATATGAAAAGACGTGAATATTTGGTTAGTGATGTATTTATGGAAGATCATTTGACCAGATATTTTCATAACAAAATTGATCACATCAGACACTTGGCAGTACCTCTTCAACCGGTCATGTCAGCCCTTCCACACATTCACACTGTTTGATCAGGAGAATAAGGTTGAGCATTAGGTAGTAAAGCTATCATTAAACTCATTTGTTTGTGTTACACTCAGAGAATCGATCAATAAATCCACTCATAGGCTGAATGGATCCCCTACTTCCAGCTCCCGTGATCAAGGGATTTACATTTACTTTGGCCCCTTTACTGCTCCCAATAGCTTGCTCTTAAAAAAAACCAGGCCTTTAGCACAACAATTTTGAAAAAAGGTTACAAAATGGAGGATGGGCTTCAAGCTTTTAGGCCTGTGGCGCATTTCCATTTATTGGCAAATTTAAAGAAAAAGCAATAAAGATGCAATTTACAGATTTTGGAGAATAATCACTTTCTGGCAGATCAGGCTTCTGTAAGACATATAGCACAGAGACTGCTTTATTGGCCTCGATGGATGATCTGAACAGAAATTTAGATGCCAATCTAGACTATGTGGTAATCTTACTGGACCTATCAGCAGCATTGACATAGTCAATCATTGTTTACTGATTGACAAGCTGCCAGATTTCAGGGTGGTACAGCTTTGGCCTGGTTTTCCTTGGTTTTAATAGGGAGGACTATCACAAATAAAGTATATGACTGCAACTCCAGGGGAGGAGGGAGGGTCGTGAGGACTGATTACAGGTGAATAACTACTCTTTCTCCAGGATCAAGCAGGAAGTCAGTCCTCACATATGAGACTCCCGAGTTCTAGGCTACTGGGAACCCAAGCTGAAAAAATGGCTCCCTCTGCAGAGCCTCAGCATCCGTGATAAGAATATCCTCGGAGAACGCCCCAGTACGGTAGCCCAACACAAGGGCCAGAGGGTAGGAGTTGTCTAAATCTCAAAGAGATTACGGAGTATCACCTGTCCGAAAGCACTGTCCCTTCGGGACTCCCTCTCGAGGCAGTAGTGGGGCGCAAAAGTCTGGCTTGAAGACCAAGTAGCAGCCTGGCAGATGTCTGCCAACGGAACAGAGCAGAGATGAGCTACTGCCGCGGCTTTCGCCCTGACACGGTGGGCCATGACTTGACCCTGTAAGGGGAGGTCGGCAGCCCTGTACGCCCAGGCGATACAATCTGCTACCCAAGTGGACAACGTACGCTTGGAGACAGGTAACCCCAACTGATTAGGGTCAAAGGATAAGAAGAGCTCAGTAGCCCTTCGATGCCCCTTCATACGCTCTATGTAAAAGGACAACACCCTCTTACAGTCCAGAGTATGCAAGACTGTCTCAGCTCGGCTGGTATGCGGCCTGGGAAAGAATGTCGGAAGAACCACCTCCTGGTTGAGGTGGAAAGAGGAGACAACATTTGGAAGGAACTTCGGATGAGTCCTAAGAACCACCCTATTCCTCTAGAACCATGTGTATGGTCTATCAGAAACCAGAGCTTGTAGTTCACTCACACGTCTGGCCGAGGTAAGAGATTCCAGGAAGAGCGCCTTCCAAGAAAGGAAGCGTAAATGGCAAGTAGCCATCGGCTCAAACGGTGGGCGAGCAAGTTTTATTTTATTTATTTATTTACATTCTCTTATATACCGCGCTATTCTGCATCAGTGTGGTTTACATTGAACAAACTGAAATTACATTGAACAGGGCATTATAACTTGGAGATAACTATTTTACAGGGAACATGGGCTATGGAGGGTTAAGTGGCTTACCCAAGACCACAAGGAGCACCTGTGGGACTAGAAACCCCAGCCCTTCCGGCCCAAGGTTGCTGTCCTCTAGTGGGATTTGAACCCCCGACCTTCCAGCCTGAAGTACCTTGCCCCAACCACTAGGCCACTCCTCCACTCCAAGTTGCTGCAAGACCACGTTCAAATCCCACTCAGTGGCCGGTGGACGAACCGGAGGCTTGAGAAGAAGCAGACCTCTGAGGAAGCAGGACACCAAGGGGTGAACCGATAGAGACTGTCCCTCCACCGGTGAGTGGTGCGCTGATAGAGCACTGAGGTGGACCCGAAGAGAGCTAGATTTAAGGCCTAGGTCTGACAGGTGAAGTAGATACTGCAGTACTACTGGCACAAGGCAGGAGAAAGGATCTTCATTGAGCTGAGCACACCACATTGTGAACCTACGCCACTTGAGGGCATAGGACTTCCTGGTGGATAGCCTCCTAGAGGCCAAAACCACCTCTTCAACCTCCTTAGGTAGAAGCAAAGGAGCCAGCACTATCCTTTCAGTAGCCAGGCCATCAGATTGAGGGACATGAGATTGGGGTGCAGAAGGGAACCCTGATCCTGAGACAGGAGATCGGGTTACAGCCCCAGAGGGAATGGAGTTTCCACTGCCAACTGCAGAAGAAGTGGAAATCATGGTTGCCTTGGCCATCTGGGAGCTACCAGAATGACCTAGGCCTTGTCTCGTAGAATCTTGAACAAAGTTCGGGCCACCAGGGGCGTGGGAGGAAACGCATACAGGAGGCCCGTCGACCAAGAGATCAGAAAAGCATCTGCTGCCACTCTCAGAGGATGTGGCTGTCTGGAGCAAAACCTGGGCAGCTGACGGTTCAGTGGACTGGCAAAGAGATCGATGGATGGAAGTCCCCATCGTAGAAAGAGCTGCTGAATGACCAGTGGATTCAACTGCCATTCGTGAGGCTGGAAAATTCTGCTTAGTTTTTCTGCCAAGAAGTTCTCCTGACCAGTTAGATAAACTGCTTTGAGAAACATGCCTTGTTTGACTGCAAAGGAGCAAAGGGCCTGCGCCTCCTGACACAGGAGTCTGGACCCTGTGCCCCCTTGCTTGTTCATATAGAACAGTGGTTCACAACCTTTTTTGTACAGTGACCCCTTTTACCATTGGTCAACTTGTGGTGACCCCCAATTATTTTTATTTATTTATTTTATTTATTAATATTCTCTTATATACGGCGCTATTCTGCATCAGTGCGGTTTACATTGAACAAACTGAAATTACATTGAACAGGGCATTATAACTTGGAGATAACTATTTTACAGGGAACATGGGCTATGGAGGGTTAAGTGGCTTGCCCAAGACCACAAGGAGCACCTGTGGGACTAGAAACCCCAGTCCCTCCGGCCCAAGGTTGCTGTCCTCTAGTGGGATTTGAACCCCCGACCTTCCGGCCTGAAATACCTTGCCCCAACCACTAGGCCACTCCTCCACTCCAAAATCAAATGCGTTGTTCTTCCTTTACCGTTAACGCATTGTCGCTGTAATCATTTGTTGAATTATTAATATATTATAGGGCTTTGCAATATGTTTTTATTTAAAACATGTTTTTATTTAAAACATGTACTTATTTAAACCACAATAATTAATCACAATAACAAGTAACAATATTTGATTTCAAAATTATTATGATTTTGTAGTCAAATCACTAATATGAAATAAAGCACAGTTACTTACCTGTAACAGGTGATCTCTGGGAACAGCAGGAATTAGTCCTCACATATGGGTACGTCGGTACCGACGGAGCCTGCGCGGGAATGCTCCCCAGCTTCCCAGGATGAAAGCTTTTGGGGCATCCCACAGCGCATGCGCGCTGCCTTCCCGCCTTTCCTAACCAACTCTCCTCAGTTCAAGTTTAAAGCTGAGACAATAGAGAGAGAGAGGAAAGGAAAGACAGAGAGAGAGAGATACAACTCCTAGGGGAGGTGGGAGGGTTGTGAGGACTAATTCCTGCTGTTCCCAGAGATCACCTGTTACAGGTAAGTAACTGTGCTATCTCCAGGAACAAGCAGGAATGAGTCCTCACATATGGGGACTGCCTAGCTGAGATGCCTGGGAGATCCCCAAGGGTATGAGACCCTGGAGGGTTCCTCGTCTTCCTATGGATCTCAGGCATCCATTCAGGGAAGGAGGGCAGGAGTTGTTCAAGAATGGAACAGGTGTCTGAGGACAGCCTGACCAAACAAGGCATCCCGGCGGGAGTCCTTGTCCAAACAGTAATGGGCTGTGAAGGTATGAACCGAGGCCAAGGTGGCTGCTCGACAGATCTGATCGATGGACACAGAATGAAGATGAGCCATAGAGGTGGCCATGGCCCTCACATTGTGAGCTGTTACATGGCCCTCCAGAGAAAGGTTCTTACTCTGGTAAACAAAAGAAATACACTGAGCAATCCAATTGGACAGTGTTCTTTTAGAGACTGGAAGTCCTAAATGAGAAGGATCAAAAGCAACAAAAAGCTGGGAAGACTTTCTATGTTGCTGTGTCCTGTGTAAGTAAAAAGCAAGAGCTCTTTTACAATCTAGAGTATGAAGGTTCCTCTCAGTACTGGATGCATGAGGAGCTGGAAAAAAGACAGGTAAATATACCTCTTGATTAAGATGAAAAGGTGAGACCACTTTAGGCATAAAGTGAGGATTTGTCCTAAGGACTACCTTATCATGATGGGACCTTGTATAAGGTGGATTAGTCACTAAGGCCTGCAGTTCACTGATGCGGCGAGCAGAAGTGATTGCAATAAGGAAAATAACCTTTCAGGAAAGAAATTTCAAGGAGGTAGTGGCTAAGGGTTCAAAAGGTGGCTTCATAAGCTGACCAAGAACCAAGTTCAAGTCCCATGCCACCGGAGGAGGTCGAATGGGAGGTTTAGTTGAAGTTAGGCCTCTCATGAATCTTGCAATAAGAGGATGGGAGGAAACAGGTTGTCCATTGATAGGCTTAAGGGATGCTGCAATAGCACTTAAATGGACCCTTACTGAATTCGTCTTAAGGCCTGCATTGGAAAGATGCAGGAGATATTCCAATAGAGAATTCACAGGAAGTGCCAGAGGGTCAAGACCCTTTTGAGCACACCAAATGGAAAATCTTTTCCACTTAAAAGCATAGGAACGCCTAGTGGAAAGTTTCCCTGAAGCATGGAGGATATCCTTCACTTGCTGAAAAAGTTTGAAGTCTTGAAGGTCTAGGCCTTCAGTAACCAAGCTCTGAGGTGAAGGGACTTGCGGTTTGGGTGCCACAAAGTCCCCTCCTCCTGAGACAGAAGGTCTGGAGCAGCTCCCAAGTCCAGGGAGGGGGCTTGGGAGAGATGCAGAAGTAGAGGGTACCACACTTGGCATGGCCAACGTGGAGCTATGAGGATCATAGATCCTTGATCCCTCTGAAGTTTGAACATAGTCTTGGGAATCAAAGGAATGGGTGGAAAGGCGTACAGGAAGCACTGACCCCAATGAAGGAGGAAGGCATCCTTGGCCAGAGCTCCCTGACACGGAATTCTGGAACAGAACCGGGGAAGTTTGGCATTCCACGGACTTGCAAAGAGGTCTATGTCCGGGGTTCCCCATTCCTGGAAGATTCTGAGTACCTGATCCATGTGCAGGGACCATTCGTGTGGAAGCAGAACTCGACTGAGTCTGTCTGCCCAAGAGTTTTGGATTCCTGGGAGGTATACTGCCAGGAGATGGATTTGATGCTCTCTGGCGAAGGCCCATAATCTTAGAGCTTCGTTGCAAAGCGACAGAGAGCCAGTTCCTCCTTGCTTGTTTATGTAAAACATGGCTACTTGGTTGTTCGAATGAATGAGGACGGTCTTGTAGCTCAGGAGGGTATGAAAGACCTTGAGAGCTAGGAATAATGCTCGCAGTTCCAAGTGATTGATATGAAGGGAGGTCTCCTGTGGGGACCAAGTGCCTTGGGTGGAGAGGTCTTGTAGATGAGCTCCCCAACCTGTTTGGGAGGCATCTGTTGTGAGGGTTGCTTGGGGTAACACAGGTTGGAAGGGGGACCCCAGCAACAGATTTTGAGTTGACATCCTCCATTGGAGAGACCAAAAGAGATGTTTGGAGGTTGCTATTTGGTCTGAGAGAGCTCCTGATGCTTGAGTCCACTGTGTGGACAAAGTCCATTGAGCTGCTCTCATGTGTAGGCGAGCATAGGGCACCACATGCACTGTGGAAGCCATGTGGCCTAGTAGTTGCAGCATCTCCCGGGCAGTTAAGTGGCTCTTTGACTGAATTTGGGAGGCTAACTGCACTAGACGTTGGCAACGAGTCTGAGGAAGATAGGCTCTTGCAGTAGTGGTGTTCAACCAGGCCCCTATGAATTCTAGGGACTGAGTAGGGGTGAGCTGAGACTTTGGGAGGTTTACCACAAGTCCCAGATACTGCAGAATGCGCCTGGTGCGGTCCAGGGAAATTTGGGCTTCTGACTGAGATGGAGCTCGGATGAGCCAGTCATCCAGATATGGGAAGACAAATATTCCCAGAGTGCGTAGAAATGCAGCAACTATTGCCATGCATTTGGTGAACACTCTTGGAGCAGAGGCTAGACCGAAAGGAAGCACTCTGTATTGGTAATGTTTTCCCTGGAACAGAAAACGTAGGAATTTTCTATGGGATGGATGGATGAGTATATGAGTGTACGCATCCTTGAGATCTAGAGAACAAAGCCAATCCTGACTCTGTAGGTATGGAAGGAGAGTGCCTAAAGAAAGCATCTTGAACTTCTCTTTGCATAGGAATTTGTTGAATTCTCTGAGATCTAGAATGGGTCTGAATCCCCCTGTTTTCTTTGGGATGAAAAAATAGGGGGAGTAAAACCCTGACCCCTGTTGAAGAAGCGGAACTGCTTCTATGGCCCTCTGGGCCAGAAGGGTAGTCACCTCCTGATCCAGAAGGTCGAGGGATGTGAGAGAATTGAAGTGTCTCACCCTGGTGTAGGGAGGAAGGTCTGAGAAATGAAGTTTGTAGCCCTCTCTTATGATAGAGAGGGTCCACTGCTCTGATGTGATTTGCTCCCATCTGGGAGCAAAATGAGCTAACCTTCCTGGAATGGTGAGAGGCTCTGGTTGTTGTAGAGCCAGAAAGGTTAAGTTCTCTAGTATCAAGTCAAAAACCGTGAGGGGTTTGGGACTGCTGGGTTGCAGCAGCCCCTGCAGGTTTAGACCTGGCCTGTTTAGGTTGCTGATGCTTAGTAGCAAAGCGACCTGTAGAAGACTGTTGACCAGAAGTGGAAGGAAATCTGCCTTTTTTGTAAAAAGACTTTTTAAAAGATTTTTTCTTGGCCAGAGTGGAGGTAGACTTAGAAAGTCTATCCAGAGCAGCATTTTCTGCATCCATTTGAGTGGCTTTAATTTGCCACTCTTTGCCAAAGAGATTTTCACCTGTACAGGGCAGATTTCCTAAACCATCTTGAACCCAGGGTTCTAGATCAGAAGCCTGGAGCCAAGCAATTCTACGAGCAGCTATAGCAATGCCTGAGGCTCTGCTGGCACCTTCAAAAGAATCAAAGGCTGCCCTGTTGGAGAACTTTGAAATGTCTTGAGTATGCTTAAGCCAACGAAGGAACTCATCCCTTTTATCCTCTGGAATAAAAGGGAGAAAGTAGTGCAGTTTTTCTGCAACCTCCTTCAGAAACATACCCATATAAAGGCTATATGAATTGATTCTGGCAATAAGCATGCTGGCTTGGAAGATTTAACTACCAAAAGCATCCAAGGTCCTGCATTCTCTTCCTGGAGGAGTAGAAGAGTGTCTTTTGGTACTCTTTATCCTCTTCATAGCTGACTGCACCACAATGGAGTGGTGAGGAAGCTGAGTTTTTTGAAATCCAGGAGGAGGGAGGGACACGGTACATAGTGTCCAATCTACGAGAATGAGGAGAAAGGGCGAGAGGAGTCTCCCACAATTCATTCAAATGTTCTTGAAGAATTTCATGAATTGGCAAGGTGACTGCCTCTCTGGGAACCTTAGAGTATCCCAAAATATCTAATTTTTTTGCTCTAGGTTCCTTTTCAGAGGTTACTGAAAGAGAGAGTCCTTTAGCTACTTCTATTATGAAGTCTTGAAAGGACAAATCCTCTGGAGGAGACATTCTCCTTTTTGGAGAAGAAGGCTCCTCAGGAAGGGTGACAGATACTTCAGGGGACTCATCTGATGAATCAGAATCATCAAAAGAATCGAAGTATCGTTTGCTCGATTCGACATCGGGTGTTCCCGGTACCGGATCAGTACCGAGAAAGAGCCCAGGACAGGGAGCCGGAATCGGTATCCTGGCCGATGTCAATGCAGCCGGTACCGGTATCGAAGTTGGTACCGGTACCGACAACGGAGCTTGTTGTGGTACCGACGGCGTCGCAGCCTTGATGAAAGCCAGTATAGCCTGCTGCATGCATTGCACAGTGTGATCCATGGACGCCACGACTGCCTGGATGTCGGTACCGGGAGATTGAGCCGGTACCCCAGAGCAGTCTAAAAGGTGATCGGTCGAGGCCGTGCCATCGATGTTAACCTGTAACCCCATAGGAGGAGCTTTGGAAGCCGGAGCTTCCCGCCGGGGTTGTTTGGCTGGGGCAGGATCCTCAAGGGCAAGCCCGGAGGCATCTCGATGCTTAGAGGGAGATTAGCCCTTCGAGGACCTGCTAAAAGTATGTTTGGTTACCTGAGACCCATCAGGAGAGGAAGACCTGGAAGATGTCGATGCCACCGCCGGTGCATCCGTGGGAAACAGCACATGGAGCTTGGCTGCCCGGTTCTGTAACCCTCGTTTAGACATTAGAGAACAGGACTGGCAATCCGGGATGGAGTGTTCAGGCCCCAAACATTTCAGACACCATTCATGGGTATCTGTGACAGAAATTGTACCGCTACACTTAGTGCATTTTTTGAACCCGGAGGCTGGTTTTTCCATAAGGGAAAAATTTCTTGTGGGCCTGGAGGCCTAAGAAGAAAATACACCAAGTGAGGAAAAAAGATAGTTTTTTTTTTTTTTTTAAAGAAAAGAAAAGACCGGCGGTACCGGTCCGGCATCGGGGAAGGCAGACACGCGACCAAAGAAATAAATTAAAATAAAGAACTTCTTCAGCGGTGACAGGAACACGACCTGCTGGCTCCGCGGAAAAGAAGAACTGAGGAGAGTTGGTTAGGAAAGGCGGGAAGGCAGCGCGCATACGCTGTGGGATACCCCAAAAGCTTTCATCCTGGGAAGCTGGGGAGCATTCCCGCGCCGGCTCCGACGGTACCGACGTACCCATATGTGAGGACTCATTCCTGCTTGTTCCAGGAGATAAAGAGTAGTTACTCACCTGTAACAGGTGTTCTCCAGGAGCAGCAGGAATCAGTCCTCACATATGGGTGACGTCGGCGCCGACGGAGCCCTCGCAGAGCAGTTTTCCCCAGCTTTCAAAGAAAGCCTTTGGGAATTGCAGCGTGCATGCGCGGTCCCCTTCCCGCCCAAGGGTGCCATCTTAGCCAGTCAGATGACATAGCTAAAAGACAGCATAAAAATTTGCAAAAAAACTAAAGCAGATGATTGCAACTCCAAGGGGAGGAGGGAGGGTTGTGAGGACTGATTCCTGCTGCTCCTGGAGAACACCTGTTACAGGTGAGTAACTACGCTTTCTCCAGGACCAAGCAGGAAGTCAGTCCTCACATATGGGACTCCCAAGCTTAAGGCTACCGGAGACCCTAAGCACAAAAACGAGCTCCCTCTAGCTCAGTGGTACAGAAGGAAGGAATCTTCACTGAATTTTTACCCACCGGTAGCCCCCATCCGGGATGGAGGGTAGGAGTTGCTCAAACCTCGAAGAGATTTCGGAGAACTGCCTGTCCGAAAGCACTGTCCCTGCGGGACTCCCTCTCGAGGCAGTAATGGACCGCAAAAGTCTGGCTCGAAGACCAAGTAGCGGCCCGGCAGATGTCTGCCAACGGAACAGAGCGGAGGTAAGCCACTGACGTAGCCTTCGCCCGAACACAATGAGCCGTGACTCGACTTTCTAACGAGAGTCCGGCTGCCCCATAAGCCCAAGCGATACAGTCAGCAACCCAGATGGACAGAGTACGCTTGGAGACCGGGAGCCCCAATTTATTGGGGTCAAAAGACACAAAAAGCTGAGCAGCTTTACGGTGCTCCCGCGTACGGTCAAGGTAGAAGTTCAATGCCCTTCTACAGTCCAGGGTATGCAGGACCATTTCAGCTCGGCTGGAGTGTGGCCTGGGAAAGAAGGTCGGAAGTACCACCTCCTGATTGATGTGAAAAGGGGAGACCACTTTTGGAAGAAATTTTGGGTGAGTCCGTAGGACTACCCTATTTTTGTAGAACCGAGTGTAAGGGGGATCAGACACGAGGGCCTGCAATTCACTTACGCGTCTAGCGGAAGTGAGGGCTATCAGGAATAAAGTTTTCCAAGAAAGAAAACGGAGAGAACAGGTAGCCATAGGTTCAAAAGGCGGACAGGTGATCCGCTGTAAAACCACATTCAGATCCCAGTCAGGTGCTGGCGGGCGCAGAGGTGGTTTAAGCTGAAGGAGACCTCGGAGAAACCTCGCTACGAGAGGGTCGCTGGAAAGAGGTCTGCCGTCCACCGGCACATGATGTGCTGAAAGAGCACAGAGGTGAACTTTGACGGAATTGGACTTAAGTCCCAGATTAGAGAGGTAGAGCAAGTACTGCAAGATCACCGACACCGAGCAGGAGAAGGGATCCTGAGACTGCTGGGCACACCAAGCGGAAAAGCGACGCCATTTAAGGGCGTAGCATTTGCGGGTAGAAGGTCGCCGAGAAGCTAGGACGACCTCTTCCACCTCTGCCGGCAGTAGAAGGGGAGCGAGGACTACCCTTTCAGCAGCCAGGCCATCAGATGTAGAGATCTGAGGTTGGGGTGTAGCAGGGACCCCTGATCCTGTGTTAGGAGATCCGGTTGAAACCCCAGAGGGAACGGATCCTCTACCGCTAATTGCAGCAGGAGTGGAAACCACGGCTGTCTGGGCCAGCGAGGAGCTATCAGGATCATGGAAGCTTTGTCTCGGAGAACCTTGAAAAGAGTTCGAGAGACTAGCGGTATGGGAGGAAAGGCATACAGAAGGCTCTTCGACCATGAGAGCAGAAAAGCATCCGCCGCTACTCGAAGGGGATGCGGCTGACGAGAGCAGAAGCGAGGAAGTTGCCGGTTGAGAGGACTGGCAAAGAGATCCATCGTGGGGAGGCCCCACTGTAGAAAAAGTTTCTGAACTACCAAAGGATCCAGGCGCCACTCGTGCGGCTGGAGGATCCTGCTGAGTTTGTCCGCCAGGCAATTTTCTTGGCCTGGGAGATAAACTGCCTTGAGAAGAATGCCGTGGCTGACGGCCCAAGAGCAGAGCTTCTGTGCTTCTCGACAGAGAAGGAAGGAGCCCGTGCCTCCCTGTTTGTTCACGTAGAACATGGCAACTTGATTGTCCGTCTGGACAAGGACGGACTGGTGAGAAGTCAGGTGGGAGAAAGCCTTGAGAGCCAGACGGATTGCTCTGAGCTCCAGGAAGTTGATCTGCTGAGCAGACTCCCACGTGGTCCAGAGACCTTGAGTACATGCCCCTTGGCAATGCGCTCCCCATCCTAGGACAGAAGCATCGGTCGTCAGCACTTGAGCCGGCGGAGGGGACTGAAAAGGCATTCCGAGCACCAGGTTCGGCCGATGAAGCCACCACTGTAGAGAAGAGGCCAGCGGGCCGGAGACGCGCACTAAGTCGGCGAGGCCGCCCGTGGCTTGTTGCCACTGCTTGCGAAGGCACCACTGAGCAGGTCGCATATTCAGTCGGGCATTGGGGGTCACGTGGACGATGGAAGCCATATGGCCGAGTAGTCTCAGGAAGAGCCTGGCTGAGACCAGGGACTGGCTGCGAAAACGGCCGGCTAGGTCCATGAGCCGTTGAGCCCTGTCGAGAGGCAGGAAAGCTCGTGCCTGAAGAGTGTGCAGTCTTGCGCCGATGAACTCGAGATCTTGCGAGGGGAGCAAAGTGGACTTTGCGAAGTTTATGACAAAGCCCAAGTACTGCAGAAGAGTCACAGTGCGGTGTGTGGCATTTGTGACTTCTGGAGAGGACGATGCTCTGATGAGCCAGTCGTCGAGGTACGGAAAGACATAGAGGCCGTGAAGCCGGAGATAAGCCGCCTCCACCGCGAGACATTTTGTGAAGACTCGTGGTGCGGAGGATAGGCCAAAGGGCAGTACTCTGTACTGGTAATGATTTCCTGCCACCACAAACCTTAGGTATTGGCGGTGGCTTGGGTGGATGAGGATGTGCGTGTAGGCATCCTTTAGATCCAAGGAGCATAGCCAATCTCCATGCTGGAGGTAGGGCAGAAGGATTCCAAGGGTAAGCATCTTGAACTTCTCCCTGACGAGGAACTTGAGGTTGCGCAAGTCCAGGATGGGTCGGAGGCCTCCCGTTCTTTTTGGTATTAGGAAATACCGGGAATAGAAGCCTTGACCCCTCAGGTGGTGGGGCACCGGTTCCACAGCCTGTTCCTGAAGACGACTTGCTAACTCCTGAAGGAGTAAGTCCCTGTGCAGAGGGAGTCGTGGAGGTTCTCCCGGGAAATAGGAGGGAGGGACCTGGTGGAAGTGGAGAAGATAGCCTTCTCACACAACATGAAGCACC
Source organism: Ichthyophis bannanicus (assembly GCA_033557465.1). Lineage (NCBI taxonomy): Eukaryota > Metazoa > Chordata > Amphibia > Gymnophiona > Ichthyophiidae > Ichthyophis > Ichthyophis bannanicus. Next base: position 1,308,965,288 of record CM066033.1, read on the forward strand.
CAGGCATCTGAAGTGATGTTGGACCACCTGTGGGCAAAGTGAACCAGCCGGCCTCCGGTGCTGGGAGGAACCAGCTGAGGGGGAGAGGCTATGCTGATGAAGTCAAAAACCCCCACCCTGCTGAGCAGGGGCCGGTGGTGCAGGCTTGGGGGCTTGCTGCCTACGGGACCCGTTACCCCGTCCCTTGGCCTGCTGACCCTGTTGGGGAGCTGCGGAGGCCTGATATTGAGGGTAGTGTTTATAGGCAGCCGCCTTTCTCGGGTAAAAGGACTTCTTTCCCGAGCCCTTCTTCTTCTGGGAAGGGGCGGAGGTCTTCCTAGAAAGCCTAGTTCTGGTGAGAGTCTCCGTCTCGATTTGTGCAGCCTTTTCAGTTGTCAAGGCTAGGAACCTCCGCAAAGGTTCCTCGGACAGCCCAGCGGAGAATCCGGCTATCTCTTTAGCCAGGTCTCTGAGATACATGCCCATGTAGAGCTGGTAGGTCTGGACCCGACAAGCAAGCATAGAGCCCTGGAAACACTTCTTACCGAGGCCATCCAGGTTGCGGGCCTCCCTGCCAGGAGGCACCGAGGAGTGCATCTTCTGGCTCTTAAGCCTATGCATGGCCGATTCCACCAACATGGAATGGTGCGGTAGCTGTGCTTTTTGGAAGCCAGGACTCTTGCGGACTCGATAGATGGAATCGACCCGCTTGCTTAACACCGGCGACGATGCCGGACTCTCCCACATGCGGAAGAGTAGTCGTTCCAGCATGGGAGGAACCGGTACAGTAAAGTGCTCCCTGGCGGGAGAGTCGTACAGAAGGGCATCGAGTTCTTCGGCTCGAGGCTCCTCCTCGGGATCCGCAGGGAAGGCCAAAGCCTTGGCCATATCCCTGACGAAGTCCGAGAACCGGGCATCCTCCGGAGGGGACTGTTTCCGAGGTTCGGACTCAGGCGAGTCCGAGGGGACACACCGAGTCCGAAACGAATCAGGTGACTCTTCCTCTTCAGACTCCCAGGCCGACTCCGAGGAGGAATCGGTGGGGTCGGTTCGGGCGGGCGGAGGCGTCGGCCGCCCCGACGCCGAGGGAGTCGGCGTCGACGACCTCGGTCCCGAACGGGAGGCCGAGGGTGACCTCGACCGAGGATCGACTTGAGCCCGCATGGACTCGAGGATCGGCTCGGTCTCCGGGGTCGACTTAGACGTCGACGTCCCGGCGGTCGGGGCAGAGGCGCCAGCGAGGCTAGCGATCAGTGCCCGCTGCTGGTCCATGAAGGCAGATAGTCTGCTCTCCAAGGCCGTCAACCTGAGTCCGACCTCAGGTGACCCAGCAGCCCCCGACTCGGGCCCTGACGGCGTCGGGCCCGACGTCGGACCCCTCGGAGGCGAGTCCAGGAGGACTACAGGACTTACCCGAGCAGGCAACTCCGACTCCAGACGAGGTCGCTTCGGGAGATGTTCCTTCTCCAAAGACCCGGGACGGCTATCGGGGCTATGCGACCTGGCCCTCGCGGAACCAGGAGCGTCCACCGACGCCGCCCTCGCGGGTTTCACCTTCCGATGATGGTCCCCGGAGGGAGAACCCCTGTCGGAGGAACTCCAGCGACGGTCAGAGCTGGAACCTCTGGACGCCGAGGCCTCCGACGAGGTCCGGGTACGGGTGGGATCAGCGAAGATTCGTTCCCGCTGATGCCGCCGACTCCTTAACGCTTTGGAGGACATTTTGCTGCAGGCCCCACAGATCAGTTCCTCGTGATCCGGGCCAAGGCAGCGGAGGCAATTATCATGTGTGTCAGTGAGTGACATATTTCTGTCACACTGAACACACCGCTTGAAACCACTGGCAGCCATCGGGGGAAAAAGGGCCCCTGCAAGGTCAAAGGACCGGGCTGCCAGCGAAAAACCGAAAAGGAAACTGACAGAAAATCAGAAAAACCGAAAAATAACAGAAGGACTCGCAACGGCGTCGCGAGTCCGGGCAGGAAAGAGACCGGCGTCGAACCGAAGAAAAAATAGAAATAAATCACGAAAAATCAACTTTTTCAGTGGGGACAAGACGGGCACGTCTGTAGGGCTCCGCGGAAAAAAGAAGATTGGCTAAGATGGCACCCTTGGGCGGGAAGGGGACCGCGCATGCGCGCTGCAATTCCCAAAGGCTTTCTTTGAAAGCTGGGGAAAATTGCTCCGCGAGGGCTCCGTCGGCGCCGACGTCACCCATATGTGAGGACTGACTTCCTGCTTGGTCCTGGAGAATTATTTTTTCTACCTTTGTTGTCTGACCAATTTATTCTCTGATCATGCTGGTCCTGATCTGAGGCTTCTGCTTTCTTCTCTCTCTTAGCTCTCTTTCTGTGGTCTATGGTCCATCTGCCATTCCTTATTTCTTCTTTTGTTTTCTTCACTTCTTTCCATCAGCCTATTTCCAGTCCCAGTAACCCCTCTCCAGTATCAGCCCCTTTCCAGTCCTCCCTCCCAGTACCTGTCAATGTCAACTTGCATTCCTATGACTGCCACTGGTGTCCATGTCCTTCCAGTCCCCCTCCTTCCCACTGTCCATCCCCCTTCTAGTCCAAATATCATGGCAGCCCCTTCTCTGCATCCACTCCCTTCCAGTCCCATTCTACCCCCCCCCCGCATCAACCCATTTGTAGCCCTAGCCCCCAGTTTTCTTCCAGGGTCAGAAGCTCTATCCTCTCCTCCCCACCATCAGCCCATTCCCAGTCGAAGCCCCCCCCCAATCAGCTCACTTCCAGTGCTAGACACCTCTCAACCCCATTACCAGTGCTAGCCTCCCCTAATCAGTCCATTACCAGTCCTACTCCCCCATCAGCCCATTACCTGTCCTAGCTTCCACTAATCAGCCAATTTCTAGTCCAAGCCCCCCGATCAGCTCGTTTCCAATGCTAGTCCCCCCTCAGCACATTACCAGTGCTAGCCTCCCTAATCAGCCCATTACCAGTCCCAGCCCCCCCTCTCGATCAGTCCATTCCCAGTCCTAGCCACCTCCCAATCAGCCCATTATAATCTTAACCCGCACTGTCTCTCCCGTTTGTCCAGCATTTATCCTGTCTCTCCCTTTTTTCCAGTATTTGCCCCCCTGTCTCCTCCCTTTATCCAGCACTTGCCACCCCTGTCTCTCCCCTTTGGCTAGTATTTGTCCCTCTGTCGCCCCCTTTATCCAGTATGTCTCTCCCTTTGTCCAGCATTTTCCCCCTGTCTTCCACTTTGTTCAGTATTTGCAAGGTTTGCAAGCAATCAGGCTGATTTGTCCGACGCTGGCAGCACTCCAGCTCTGTTTTAATTTTAGATTTTGCAGCCTCTGGCCTGCCTCTGCCTTCCCACGCGGGAAATCAGAGGCTGAAAAATCTAAAATTAAAAGAGAGCCGGAGTGCCGCCTGAGGCCATCGCCTCAGGTGGCCTAATGGAAGAACCGCCCTTGTTAATGGAGATGGAGCACCGGCTTTCAAGGCATCAGTGCAAAATGAACCCATCAAAAACTCTGTTTTTATGGGTCTGCCAGCTTAAGATTACTTTGCACAATCAATTATTGTGCCTTCAAATCAGATGAAAATACTAGGGGTCTGGTGTGACTCTTTTTAACTATATAGTCACAGATAAACATGGTGGGTTAAAGCTTACTTTTATCGCTTATTGAATATCAGATGTATTTGTCCTTATTTGAAACTCTGAGTTGATGCTTGAAAGCAATTCCTTAGTAATTATCTTTGTTTAGGTTTACCAAAGAGACAACTGCATAGACTCCAATTAGTTTAGAGCACAACAACTTAGAAACATGTTAAGACAGTATTAGCAGATCTTCACTGGCAGGGCCGACCCGAGGCACGTGTGGGAATATTGTCTGTACATGGACCAGCGCCAAAGGCCCCACGCTGCGCCATCTGCACAGAAACGCCCACCCTCCTCCAGATTCTAGCAGCAGTAGTGCTGTGGCAGCCCAGGTCGCTTTAGCCCTTAAAGCACGTTCGGAGCAATCTTTTCCGATGGGGACCCCCTCATCCGTTACATCCCATCATCTGTGCCCCTCCCTTTGTCAATGCGCCGCTGTTGTCCACTGCTTTGGCCCCTCTCCAGGACATGCAGTGGCAACAATACATAAAAAGGGCATCACAGCGACAAATGAACGGCAACGTGGCACCAGAAAAGAAGGTAACGGCAGCGCCATGATGCCTTTTTATGTATTGTCGTCACTGCATGTCCCAGAGAAGGGCAGCAGCAGCGGATAAGAGCGATGTGTTGACAAAGGGAGGGGGCACAGATGAGGGGAGGTAATGGACAAGGGGGCTACTGCCAGAAAGAGTAGTTACTCACCTGTAACAGGTGTTCTCCAGGAGCAACAGGAACCAGTCCTCACATATGGGTGACGTCGGTGTCAACGGAGCCCCCATGCGCAGCATTTCACCAGCTTTCAAAGAAAGCCTCTGGGAATGCAGGCATGCATGCGCGGTCCCCTTCCCGCCCAAAGGTGCCATCTTGCTCAGTCAAATGACATAGTTAAAAGACAGCACAAAAAGAAAATGAACTATATACATCTGCAACTCCAAGGGGAGGAGGGAGGGTCGTGAGGACTGATTCCTGCTGCTCCTGGAGAACACCTGTTACAGGTGAGTAACTACTCTTTCTCCAGGACCAAGCAGGAAGTCAGTCCTCACATATGGGTGACTCCCTAGCTCTGGGCTACCAGGAACCCAGGCTAAAAAATAGAGCTCCCTCTAGAGCCCCAGCAACAGTGAGAGAATCTTCTCTGAGCCCACACCTGAACGGTAGCCCAACACCAGGACCGGAGGGTAGGAGTTGCCTAAACCTCAAAGAGATTACGGAGTATCGCTTGCCCGAAAGCACTGTCCCTACGGGACTCCCCCTCGAGGCAGTAGTGGTCCGCAAAAGTCTGGCTTGAAAACCAAGTAGCGGCCCGGCAGATGTCTGCCAAAGGAACAGAGCGGAAGTGAGCTACTGATGTGGCCTTCGCTCTAACTCGGTGGGCCGTGACTCGACCCTCCAGGGAGAGGCCGGCTGACCTGTACGCCGAGGCGATACAGTCTGACACCCAGATGGACAACATACGCTTAGTGACAGGCAACCCCAATTTATTAGGGTCAAAGGAAATGAAGAGCTGAGAACCCCTTCTATGCCCCTCCGTACGTTCTAGGTAAAAGGACAGCACCCTTCTACAATCCAGGGTATGCAAGACAGTCTCTGCCGGTTGAGGTGGAAGGAGGACACCACCTTTGGAAGGAACTTAGGATGAGTCTGCAATACTACCCTGTTCTTATAGAACCTAGTATACGGCCTATCCGAGACCAGGGCCTAAAGCTCACTCACCCGCCTAGCTGAGGTGAGTGCCACAAGGAACAAGACCTTCCAGGAGAGGAAACGTAAATGGCAGGTTGCCATCTGTTCAAAAGGTGGGCGAGTCAGTTGCTGCTAGACCACATTGAGATCCCACTCAGGGGCAGGCGGACGAATAGGAGGCTTAAGCAGAAGCAGGCCTCTGAGATAACAGGACACAAGAGGGTGGCCTGAGAGAGATTGTCCATCCACCTGCAAGTGGTGAGCTGAGAGGGCACTGAGGTGAACCCGGACAGAGCTGGACTGAAGTCCTAGGTTGGAAAGGTGGAGCAGGTATTGAAGCACCACCTGGACAGAGCAGGAGAAAGGGTCCTCTTGCTGTTGAGAACACCAAGTAGAGAACCTATGCCACTTTAGAGCATAGGCCTTACTGGTGGAATGCTTCCTGGAAGCAAACACCACCTCTTCAACCTCCCTAAATAGGAGCAAGGGAGCAAGGACTAGCCTTTCAGCAGCCAGGGCGTCAAATTGAGGGATTTGAGGTTGGGATGCAAAAGGGACCCCTGATCTTGAGTCAGAAGGTTGGGTTGCAACCCCAGAGGAAGTGGAGTATCCACTGCCAACTGCAGAAGAGGAGGGAACCACGGCTGCCTGGGCCACTTGGGGGCTATCAGGATCACTGTGGCTCGGTCCTGCTGGATTTTGAATAGAGTCTGGGCCACCAGAGGTGTGGTAGGAAAAGCATACAACAGGACCCCTGACCAAGGGATCAGGAATGAATCCGGCGCTGTTCTCAAGGGATGCGGTTGCCTGGAATAGAACCGGGGTAGTTGCCTGTTGAGCGGACTGGCAAAAAGATCCATGGTCGGAAGATGCACTACTAGGGGATCCAACTGACACTCGTGAGGCTGCAGGAGTCTGCTGAGTCTGTCCGCCAGGTAGTTTTCCTGGCCAGGGAGGTAGACTGCCTTGAGGGTCATGCCCTGGGTGACAGCCCAGGAGCAGAGAGCTTGTGCTTCCAGGCATAGAAGTCTGGATCCCGTGCCCCCCTGCTTGTTGACGTAGAACATAGCCACCTGGTTGTCCGTCTGAACTAGGACAGACTGGTGAGACAGGATCTGAGAGAAAGTCCGCAGGGCCAGCCGAATGGCCCTCAATTCCAACAGATTGATCTGCTGGGCGGCCTCCCAGGGAGACCACAGGCCCTGGGTGCAGGCTCCCTGGCAGTGAGCCCCCCAGCCCTGCAGGGAAGCATCGGTTGTCAGTACTTGAGTGTGTGCGGAGGCCTGAAAAGAAACACCCCCGACCAGATTTGGGAGATGACGCCACCATCGTAAGGAGTCCATCAAAGGTTGGGACACCTTTATTCTGTCTAACAACTTCCCTGTGGCCTGCAGCCACTTCATCCTGAGGTGCCACTGAGCTGGCCTCATGTGTAGCCGGGCATGTGGGGTGACATGCACTGTGGAAGCCATGTGACCTAAGAGCCGGAGGAAGTTTCTGGCTGAAATCAGAGAGTTCGGCCAAAACTGACCAGCCAACTTTATCAACCAATGAGCTCTGTTCACAGGCAAAAAGGCCTTTGCTTGGAGGGTATCCAACCTGGCCCCTATGAATTCCACATCTTGTGAGGGGACCAAAGTGGACTTTGGGAAGTTTACAACGAACCCCAGGTGCTGAAGCAGGGATATAGTTCTGCAGGTGGCCTGCCTGGCCTCCTGTGACGACTGGCCTCTGATTAGCCAGTCGTCCAGGTAAGGGAACACAAAGATCCCCTGGTTCCTGAGGTAGGCCGCAACCACCGCCAGGCATTTTGTAAAAACCCTGGGGGCGGAGGTGAGGCCAAAAGGAAGCACTCTGTACTGGAAGTGCCGTCCTCCCACCACAAATCTGAGAAATTGTCTGTGGCTTGGATGGATGAGGATGTGAGTATAAGCATCCTTCAGGTCTAAGGAGCATAGCCAAGCTCCCTGCTGGAGGAAGGGAAGTAAGATTCCAAGGGTAAGCATCTTGAACTTTTCCCTCTCCAGAAACTTGTTCAGATTTCGCAGGTCGAGGATGGGTCTGAGGCCTCCTGTTCTTTTTGGTACCAGGAAGTACCTGGAGTAGAAGCCTTGCCCTTCCAGGTGGTGAGGCACCGGTTCCACCGCCTGGTCCCTCAGTAGACCTTTCAACTCCTGAAGGAGTAAGTTTCTGAGCAGAGGGAGTCTTGGAGGCTCCCCTGGAAAGAAGGAGGGGGTATTTGGGTGAAGTGGAGCAGATAGCCCTTCTGGATGATACTTAACACCCAAGTATCCCCTGTGATGGCTGGCCACCTGTCTGCGTACAGGGTCAGCCGAACTCCTGTACCCTGGAGAGGAGGAGAGGCTATGCTGGCATAGTCAAAAACCCCCTCCCTGCTGAGCAGGAGCCGGAGTAGGAGGCTTGGGGGCCTTCTGCCTATGGGGCCCATGACCTTGCCCCTTGGCCTGTTGGGGAGCTGCAGAGGCCTGGTAGTGAGGGTAGGTTTTATAGGCAGTGGTCTTCCTCGGGTAAAAGGCCTTTTTCCCCGAGCCCTTTTTTTTCTGAGAAGGGGCAGAGGTCTTCCTGGACAGCCTTGTCCGGGTAAGAGTCTCGGTCTCGGGTTCCGCAGCCTTTTCGGCCATGGGTTTGCCAAAGAAGTTTTCACCTCGGCAAGGGACATCGACCAACTTGTCCTGTACCCACGTCTCGAGGTCCAAGGATTGCAGCAAAGCCTGACGGCATGCACCGATGCCGGCCCCTGCTACTCAGGCCAAAGCCTCAAATCCATCGTAGGCTGCTCGAGAGATAAACTTTGAGCACTCTCGAATACCAGAAGACAAGGCCTTGAACCTCTACAAAGGTTCCTCAGACAGACCAGCAGAGAATCCGGAAATCTCCTTTGCCAGATCTCGAAGGTACGCCCATGTACAGCTGGGTAAGTCTGGACACGGCAAGCAAGCATAGAGCCCTGGAAGCACTTTCTACCGGGGGCATCCAGGTTCCGGGCTTCCCTGCCGGGAGGCACCAAAGGAGTGCATCTTCTGACTCTTCAGACGATGCATGGCCGATTCTACCACCATGGAATGGTGTGGTAGTTGTGCCTTCTGAAACCCGGGGCTCTTGCGGACTCGATAGATGGAATAGAGCTGCTTGCTTAGAACCGGCATCGAGGCCGGCGCCTCCCACATGTGGAAGAGCAACCGCTCCAGCATCGGAGGAACCAGGACAGTAAAGGACTCCTTGGGAGGAGAGTCATACTGCAGAGCCTCGAGCTCCTCGGCTCGAGGCTCTTCCTCGGGGTCCGCAGGGAATGCCAGTGCCTTGGCCATGTCCCGAACGAAATCCGAGAACCTAGTATCCTCAGGGGGGGGACCTTGTCCGAGGCTCGGAGCCCGGTGAGTCCGAAGGTGTCAGGGGACTCCTCCTCCTCCGAGGAGGAATCGAGCGGCTCCGAGTGGGCGGGCACCGACGCCATCCGCCCCGACGCCGAGGGAATCGGCGTCGACGACTTCGGTCCTGAACAGGAGGCTGAGGGTGACCGCGGCCGAGGATCGACTCGAGTTCGCATGGTCTCGAGGATCGGCTCAGCCTCCGGGGTCGACCTGGACGTCGATGTCCCGGTGGTCGGGGCAGATGCGTCGGTGAGACCGGCGATCAGCACCCACTGCTGCTCCATGAAGGCAGAAAATCTGCTCTCCAAGGCCGTCAACCTGAGTCTGAGCTCAGGAGACCCAGCAGCCTCCGACTCGGGCCCCGACGGCGTCGGGCCCGACATCGGCTCCCCCAGAGGAGAGTCCACGAGGACTACAGTACTCACGTGACTCGGGGCCTCCGACTCTACACGAGGATGCTTGGCAGGCCTCTCCGACTCCGAAGACCCGGGACGGCGATCGGGGCTATGCAACCTGGCCCTCGAGGAGCCAAGAGCGTCCACCGATGCCGCCCTCGCGGGTTTCTTCTTCCTTCAATGCTCCCTCGAGGGGGACTCCCTTTCAGAGGAGCCCCGACGATGCTCGGGGTCAGATTCCCGAGACGTCGAGGCCTCTGACGAAGTCCGGACCTGTCCAGAGGCAGACTCGGAGAAGATCCTCTCACGCTGGTGCTGACGGCTCCGCAATGCCTTGGAAGACATTTTGCCACAGGGACTGCAGACCATAGAATCGTGGTCTGGACCCAGGCATTGGAGGCAGCAGTCGTGTGTGTCGGTGAGAGACATCAGTTTCTTGCACCGATCACACTTCTTAAAGCCACTGGCAGCCATCGGGGGAAAAAGGGCCCCTGCAAGATCAAAAAATTGGGCTGTCAGGGAACAGAAAAAAGGCGCAAACGCAGTCTCTAAGGACAAAAACCAAAAAAGAGTGATCCGGGCTTGGCACCGGTGTACCGAGTCCAGGTGGGAAAGGAACCGACGTCGAACCGAAGAAAAACTCGACTCAACGCAGAAAAAATCAACTTTTTTCACGGGTGACAAGGACGGACGTCTGTAGGGCTCCACAGAAAAAAGCAGACTGAGCAAGAAGGCACCTTTGGGCGGGAAGGGGACCGTGCATGCGTGCCTGCATTCCCAAAGGCTTTCTTTGAAAGCTGGGGAAATGCTCCGCATGGGGGCTCCGTTGATGCCGACGTCACCCATATGTGAGGACTGACTTCCTGCTTGGTCCTGGAGAAAAGATTGCTCCGAATATGCTTTAGGGGTTGAAGTAGCCTGGGCAGCAACAGCACTGCTGCTGCTAGAATCTGGAGGGTTTTTTTGGCGTAGACAGAAAGGATAGAGGAAACAGTAGGAAAAAAGATACTGGTCATGGGGAGGTCATAGAGATAGGAAGAGAGAGGGAGGGGGGATGCTTGACACAAGGGAAGGGGTAATAGGGAGATGGGCTATAGGCCAATAATCATGAGAGAGAGAGAGAACTTGGGTGACAGAGAAGAGAATGATGCTGGACACGGAGGAGGTAAGGATGAGAAGATCATGTGGTGGAGTCATAGGGAATGGAGGAGAAAATTCTCCTGGCTTCAAATCAGCCTGTTGTATCCGTTGAGAAAAATATTTTTCTTCCTTTCCCTAATTTCCAAATTATAAAATGTCATATAGGCTTTATGGGCCCGATATTAAAAAAAAAAGTTGTTGTTGTTGCTAAGTGCCGTCGAGTCGGAGTCAACTCATGGCGCCCCCTCTGGATAGCTATCCTAAATTGTGTTCGGTCTTCATTCAGGCGGCTCATTGTTGACAGACTGGTACCCGTAGCTGCTGTTATTGTATTGATCCATCTCATTGCTGGCCTTCCTCTTTTGCGTTGACCTTCTATCTTGCCAAGCATGATGTCTTTCTCTAATGATCACTCTCTTCGCATGATGTGTCCAAAGTATGAAAGTCGAAGTCTTATAATCTGAGCTTCTAAAGAAAGCTTAGGTTTGATCTCCTCTAGTACCGACTGGTTTGTTCTTCGGGCAGTCCATGGTATACACAGTATTCGCCGCCAGCGCCATAATTCAAAGGCATTAATTTTCTTCCTGTCTATCTTTTTCACTGTTCAGCTTTCACATCCATATGATGTTATTGAAAATACCATGGCTTGAACAAGTCAAATCTTTGTATGGAGAGAGACATCTCTGCTCTTGAGAATCTTATCTAGGTCTTTCATAGCCATTCTGCCAAGAGCAATGCGTCGTCTGATTTCTTGACTGCTTGTTGCTTCTTTATTGATAGTTGATCCAAGTAGGTTAAAGTTGTTCACAATTTCAATTTCTTCTACTTCAACGATGAACCTGTTGATTATGCCAGTTGTCATGATTTTTGTCTTCTTTACATTAAGGTACAGGCCCATTTTGAGACTATGTTCTTTGATTGTGAGAAGCAAATGTTTCAGATCATCTTCACTTTCAGCCAGTAATGTAGTATCATCAGCATAGCGAAGGTTGTTGATGAGTCTTCCACCAATCTTCACACCTCTGTTGTCTTCATACAATCCTGCTTCTCTGATGATTTGTTCTGCATATAAATTAAACAGGTAGGGGGAACATATGCAGCCTTGTCTTACACCTTTGCTTATTTTAAACCATTCTGTTTCTCCTTGTTCCATTCGAACTGTTGCTTCTTGATCAATGTACAGATTGCGCAAGAGAACGATCAGGTGTTCTGGTATACCCATGCTTCTTAATGTGGCCCAGAGTTTCTCATGGTTTAACCAGTCAAAAGCCTTCCTATAGTCTATAAAACACAAATATATATCCTTTTGGTATTCTTTAGTCTTTTCAAGGATCCATCTCACATCCGCAATGATGTCTCTCGTTCCTCACCCTTTCCTGAACCCTGCTTGCACTTCAGGTAGTTCTTGTTCCAGGTATGGTTGTAGTCTCTTTTGAATAATCTTCAGTAGAATCTTGCTGGCATGTGGGATCAGAGCGATTGTTCGATAATTTCTGCAGCCAGTTGGATCTCCTTTCTTTAGTATTGGTATAAACACAGATCTTTTCCAGTCAGTTGGCCATGATGTTGTCTTCCATATTTCTTGGAAGAGCCTTGTAAGTATGGTAACAGCTACATCAGATTGCTGTAATACTTCTATGGGAATGCTATCAATGCCTGGTGCTTTGTTCTTTGATAAGGCTTTCAATGCTGCTTCAACTTTTTCTGTCATCACCAGTGGTTCCTGATCATAAGGTACAGGTTGAAACGGCTGTTGGTCCACTTGATCTTTATCATATAAAAACTCTGTATATTCCTTCCACCTTTTCTTGATCTTCTCAGCATCATTCAACATAGAACCTTGAACATCTTGTAACATTCCAATTCAAGGCTGGAACTTTTTCTTTAACTCTCGTAGCTTTAGGAAAGCTGATCTTGTTCTTCCTCTAATAGTTTCTGCTTCTATTTCCTTGCAAGTGTCATTGTAGTACTTTTCCTTGTCCTGTCTCGCTGCAGGTTGGAAATCTCTGTTGAGTTCTGCGATTGTCTTTCTTTCTCCTCTGGCTTTAGCTTCTCTGCGTTTCTGGGCAATTTTCAAAGTTTCTTCCGTCATCCATTTTGGCCGTTTTTGCTTTTTCACCTGTTGTAGAGACTTCTCACTTTCTTCCAACACAACCTTCTTGATATCATTCCATAACTCTTCCGGAGCTCTGTCATTTGTATCTAAAGCAGCAAATCGATTTTGCAGGCAGTCTTTAAATTCCAGTGGTATATTCTCAAGGTCATATTTTGCTGCATTCATGAGTGATTTGCTCTTTAGCTTAAGTTTGAATACTAGTAGTTGATGATCTGTACCCACAGTCAGCTCCAGGTTTTGTCTTTGTTGATGTTACAGAGCTTTTCCATCGTTGACTTCCACAGATGTAGTCAATTTGATTTTTATACAATCCATTGGGTGAAGTCCATGTGTACAGTCGCCGCTTGTGTTGCTGGAAGAAGGTGTTTGAGATGAATAGATCATTGGTCTTGCAGAATTCTATCAGTCTTTCTCCAGCTTCATTTCTGTTGCCAAGTCCATATTTTCCAACTACTTTGCCTTCTTCTTTGTTGCCAACTTTTGCGTTCCAGTCACCCATGACTATCAGGATATCCTGTTTGCATGTTCTGTCAATTTCAGCTTGTACTTGTTCATAGAACTCTTCAATTTCATTCTCTTCTGCAGCTGTTGTTGGGGCATATACTTGAATTATAGTTGTGTTGATAGGCAATCCTCGTAGACAAATAGAGATTAAGCATTCGCTGACTGCATTGTATTTCATTACAGTTCTTACAAGTTTCTTCTTTATTATAAATGCAATACCATTTCTTCTTTGTCTTTCATTTCCAGCATAGTAGACCATGTGATCATCTGATGCAAAGTACCTGATGCCAGTCCATTTCAGTTCGCTGACACCCAACAGATCAAGTTGTACACGTTCCATTTCATTCTTGACCACCTCCAACTTCCCTTGGTTCATGCTTCGTACGTTCCATGTTCCAATTTGTGCCCTATTTTCAGCCAAACGTTGGAACCTGTTTTCAGCTGAAATTCATCCTAATTTATGAGCTGAAAATGTACACTCTTAAATTTAGGGCTGCCATTCATTTGCCTAGATTTATATACCTAATTTAGGTGCCTAGTGCTGAAAGTCAGTTTTAAGGCTATAATTTTTTTCCCTGCCCTAAATCCACTCCCGTTGCCGCCCCCTTTATATGCTCCTAAATTTAGGAGTTTAGTGAAATTTTAAGAAAATATTTAGGCACTCAGTCTTAGTAAATTTTCAGAGGTGCCAATTTAGAAGTATAATTCTCAAAGTTAGAAGCATAAATGCTTTGAATATCGGGCCCTATATTCTTCCTTTCTTTGTCATCTAGTTGTTTTCTGCCACTTACATTCTAACTTCTGTGATTGATGCTTCAATGCACTTGATTCTTCTGAAAACTAGGGAGCATTTTTCTTTTTTCCAATAAAAGAGCTCCTCATAGAAACAATTTTTTCTACTATATCAGCCTAGTGCAGAGATTCGCAATCCAGTCCTTGGGTCAAGTTTTCAGGATAACCCCAATGAATATGCATGAGAGATTTTCACATGCACTGCCTTCATTGTATGCAAATCTCTCATATGCATATTAATAGTGGTTATCCTGAAAGCTTGACTGGCTAGGTGTGGCTCAAGGACTGGGTTGAGAACCCCTGGCCTAGTGCTATGTCTCAGTAATTTAGAATATCTTCTACAGAACCTGTAGGTAGTACCAGGGAGGCAAGATAGGTGCACTGCCATCAGCTCTTTCTTCTGCTGGCATATCCGAGTCAGGGTTATCTTTACTGCAGGGTTATCTTTACTTTGAAAGTTATTAAAAAGTGGTCCAACTGTGCCACTGGATCTAGCTGTATATCATAATAACATAAGAAATGCCATATTGGGTCAGACCAAGGTCCATCAAGTCAAGCATCTTGTTTCCAACAGTGGCCAAATCAGGTCACAAATATATGGCAGGTTCTTAAAAAGGTACACAGGTTTCACAATGCTTGTCCCGGATCCTCTTTAATAATGGTTAATGGACCTCTCCTCCAGGAACCTGTCCAAACCTATTTTAAACCAGCTACACCCAGCTCTCGTTTATATCCATTTTATACATACTCATGTCCCAGATAAATATCGTCCTTTCAAAATGTTATAATGAAGTTTAAATCCTTGTAATTTCTTTGGAATGTACTCATTGTTTTTGGTTTCCCTGCCAATGCCCTCCCTCATCCCCCACTAGGCTTGGCAGTTACATCATGCTCCTTTGGGCTTCTAGCTCAAAGAGAACCAGCCTCTATTGAGCTATGGCATTAGTAACCTTCATTCACAATGATCCAGTAGGGTTTTCCTATTTTTTTTTTATAAACCACACCACCACATGTGCATCTAGGGCCAGTCACCACAGCAACAGCTCTTAATTAGGGTCCAAACACCATAGCTCCTACTGTTATCTAGTATGATTATATTCTCTCTATTGACAATGGATATCACCTCCCTTCTCCAAAACTGAGAACTGCTTCTGCTGGCTCAAAGAGCAGATGGCAGCCACTGAGCCCAGATGTCTTGTACACATCCAAAGTATTCTGAATAGCAATGCCTATCAATTAAATTTTAATAGGCAGAACTGCAGACATTTTTGAAGTGGGCTATTAATTGTGATGGGTGAAATAAGACAATCAAATGCTTACCAAACATTGTAGCATTGAAATAAACTGTCTGGGTAGACTGACTGAAGGGGTTCTTGGCTTTCAATTGTTCCAAACCACCATGCATCATCAATCACAGACCTGAAACGATCACCTGAGCAAGAACAGAAAAATAATGCAAACAAGGCAGAAGTTAGATTCCTGACAACAGAAACCGCAAAACCCACTTAAGATTACAATTTTTCATTATAAAATATCCTGGGGTGCCTTCTACTTTTTATAGGCTATAAATATGTAGTAACAGTGTCATAATTTGTACAATAAATAATAATTGACTACTACTCATAAAGGTTACACTTCAAACTCTGTAAGTTCTAACATAACACAGTGTACTGAGCCAAGGCTACTCAGTGCCTTGGCTCAATGCTGGGGGGATTCCCGTTACCTTTCGCATACAAACCTTCATTATTTAGTTTTCCTTTTTTACACAACATATTATAAACTTACATGGCAGTATGAATAACTTTAAAGATTGGGAGCTAGCTAAATTATAAGCAGCCAAAAGCAATTTATTTATTTATTTAACAGAATTTATATACCGTCTTTCTACAAATCAAGACGGTTTACATAAAACAATAAAGGCAGTATGTTTCAACTGTTTACATGGAACAAAGTATCAGATAACAAGGAGAACGTTTTACAAGAACTATGAACAACTATTTACAGTGGTACATACCGGGATACAATTGGCTGCATGAATAGATTTAGAGAATTAGAGAAGGCAAAAGCGGGGAAGTGGCATTAGAAAGTTAGGTACTAAGGTGGCAGGGAGAAATGTTCAAGGAAAAGAAGAGTTTTTAACTTCTTACAGAACTCAGAGTGGGTTGGGCAGTTCCGCAGCTCATGAGGAAGAGAGTTCTATAGGGATGGGGCATAGAGGGAGAAGGCCCTGTTACTGATAAATTGTTTGCAATATCTTTTGGTTGTAGGGATAGTCAGGAGGTTTTTAGTAATAGAACGGCGGGTTCTAGTGTTAGTGGAGAAGGGAAGGAGAGGGGAGAGGCAAGGAGCTGACTCATTGGATATGATTTTATGTATAAGGGTAAGCACTTTGAATTTAATCCTGTATTGGATGGGGAGCCAGTGGAGATCATATAGGACTGGGGTGATGTGTGATCGTCTGGGGTTGTTGGTTATAAGTCGCGCAATCGTGTTCTGAGCTAGTTGGAGCGGTTGTATGGTGTTCTTGGGAAGGCCATGATAGATAAGATTGCAGTAATCAATAGATGGGATAGTGAGGGCCTGACAGACAGAACGAAAAGAGTTAGAGCTTAAGAGGGGTTTGAGGTTTCGGAGGGTACATAGCTTTGCGTATATTGCATTGGTTGTTCTCTTTATTTGATTAGTGAAGGAGAGGTTCTGATCAAGGATAATACCAAGATATTTCACTTGGTTTTTTATAGCAAGAGTGAAATCTCCAATAGTAATGGTTGGAGGTGGGGTGTATGAGGTATTGAAAAACACCTGTAGGACTTCAGTCTTGGCTTGATTAATTAGGAGGTTGTGTTGGGAGAGCCAAGATTTTAGGGTGGTTAAGCAATCGCTTAGTTTAGTAAAGTCTGGGTTAGCGAGATTAAATGGTGTAAAGCACATCATGTCGTCCGCGTATAATTGGTACTGAATATCATAGCTTTGGAAGATGTTGCAAACAGGCTGAAGGAAAATATTAAATAGGAGAGCCGACAAACTAGATCCTTGGGGGACACCTTGTTTTAGGGTAAATGGGAGGGAGGTATCATTACCAATATGGACCTGTTGGGTTCTGTCATCTAAGTAGGATCGGAACCAGTTTAGGGTTGTTCCTCTAAGTCCTATTTCGTGGAGTCTGCTTAAGAGTTGATGGTGGGGAAGGGAGTCAAAAGCAGCGGATAAGTCAAGGAATAGGAGTATGCAACCTTGGGTAGGATTCAGGGAGTGCAAGTACAAGGAGTCTAGGAGGGAGGTAAGGAGGGTTTCAACTCCATGGGGACAGACAGGATACAGAAGGAAATTGGAGACATTCTGGAAGCTCTGCTGTCTGATCTTTTCTATAGAGTTGGGACTGGTTTCAGAGGACTGAAGACAGGCAGATGTGTATACTCTTCACAGAAGGGTCAGTAAGGCATAGTCTTGGAACTGCAGACCAGATAGCCTGACCTCAGTGGTGAATACATTAATGAAATCACTGCTAAAATAAAGGATAGTGTGTTTTCTGAAATCCACTCCATTACAGGATCCGAGGTACCATGACTTTACCAGAATTACATTTTCTCAGAAGAATCTCATCAATTTCCTTGACTAGATGACCAAAGAACTAGATTGAGGAGGGCAGCAGATGCGATATATATGGGTTGCCAGCAAGGAATTTGATATAATTCCACATAGGTGACAAATAAACTAAGCCCTAAACTAAACTTAATGGGTTAGAAACTGTTTGAGTGGGAGACAATAAAAGGAAAGGGAACTGGATTTAGCTCACACCTTTTCTCAAAAGGGTTCATGGTCTATGTCTGTACCTGAGGCAAAGGAAGGTAAGTGAATAACGCAAAATCACAAGGAGCAGCAGTGAGATTTGAAACCGTCTTCCCTGGTTCTCAGCTCACAGCTCTAACCATTAAGCTACTCCTAATGGTAAATGCCCTGCAGCAGAATGGACACCAATCACAAAAAGCGTAGTTACTCACCTGTAACAGGTGTTCTCCAGGGACAGCAGGAATCAGTCCTCACATATGAGTGACGTCGATATCGACAGAGCCCCAAGCGGAGCAAATCCCCAGCTTTCGAAGAAAGCCTTTGGGACTGCATCACACATGCGCAGTTCTCCCTTCCTGCCCAAGGGCGCCATCTTGCTCAGTCAAATGACATAGCTAAAAAGACGACAAAATGAACAAAATATAATAAGAAGACTGCAACTCCAGGGGAGGAGGGAGGGTCGTGAGGGCTGATTCCTGCTGTCCCTGGAGAACCCCTGTCACAGGTGAGCAACTACGTTTTCTCCAGGAACAAGCAGGAAGTCAGTCCTCACATATGGGATTCCCTAGCTATAGGCTACCGAGAACCCATAACTGAAAAATAGGCTCCCTCTAGAAGAGCCGTAGCAGCCATGATAGGAGTTCATCCGAGAACATAACACTCCAGTAGTCTGACACCAAAGCGTCGGAGGGTAGGAGTTGCCTAAACCTCGAACAGATTACAGAGTACAGCCTGGCCGAAAGCACTGTCCCGTTGGGACTCCCTATCCAGGCAGTAATGGACTGCAAAAGTCTGGCTTGAAGACCAGGTTGAGGCCCGGCAGATGTCTGCCAGCGGAACAGAGCGGAAGTGAGCCACTGAAGCGGCCTTAGCCCTGACCCGGTGGGCCGTGACTCGACCCTGCAACAGGAGATCGGCCGCCCTGTATGCCCAAGCGATGCAATCCGCCACCCAGGTGGACAACGTACGCTTGGAGACTGGCATCCCCAGCTTACTGGGGTCATAAGAGACGAAGAGCTGAGGAGCTCTTCAATGTCCCTGCGTACGCTCCAAATAGAAGGCCAGCGCCCTCTTACAGTCCAGGGTATGCAGAACTGCTTCTGCCTGACTGGCATGGTGCCTGGGAAAGAAGGTCAGAAGCACCACCTCCTGGTTGAGGCGGAAAGAGGAGACCACTTTCGTCAAGAACTTAGGGTGCGTGTAAAGTACCACCCTGCTCCTATAGAACCATGTGAACGGTCTATAGGACTCCAGAGCTTACAGCTCACTCACTCGTCTAGCCGATGTGAGTGCCACCAAGAAAAGCGTCTTCCAAGAAAGGAAGCGCAGATGGCAAGTAGCCATTGGCTCAAAAGGTGGGCGAGTAAGCTGCTGCAAGACCATATTTAGATCCCATTCGGTTGCCGGGGGGCGAACCGGGGGTTTCAGCAGAAGCAGACCTCTCAAGAACTTGGACACCAAGGGGTGAACAGAGAGAGATTGCCATTCCACTGGTGTGTTGATAAAGCACTAAGGTGAACTCGGACCAAGTTTGACTTGAGGCCTAAATCGGAAAGGTGAAGCAGGTACTGCAGCACCACCATCACATGGCAGGAGAATGGGCTCTCACTCTGCTGAGCACATCATACCTCAAACCTACGCCACTTAAATGCGTAGGTTTTCCTAGTCGATTGCCTTCTAGAGGCTAGCAGCACATCCTCTATCTTTTTTGGGAGGAGAAGTGGTTCAAGGACTACCCTTTCAGCAGCCATGCCATCAGGTTGAGGGACCTGAGGTTGGGATGCAGAAGTGAGCCCCCGTCCAGCGACAGGAGATTGGGTGAAAATCCCAGAAGAATTGGAGTCTCCTCCGCCAGCTGCAGGAGTGGAAACCAAGGCTGTCTCGGCCACTTGGGGGCTACCAGGATGATCGAGGCCTTGTCCTGAAGGATCTTGAATAAGGTCCGAGATACCAGTGGCGTGGGAGGAAACGTATATAGGAGGCCCACAGACCATATTATTAGGAAAGCATCTGCAGCCACCCTGTGTGGGTGCGGCTGTCTGGAACAGAAGCGGGGTAACTGGTGATTTTGAGGGCTCACAAACAAATCTATGGATGGTCGCCCCCAACACTGGAAGAGTTGATGGGCTATGCTGTGATCCAGTTGCCACTCGTGCGGCTGGAGAATTCTGCTTAGCTTATCTGCTAGGAAGTTCTCCTGACTTGGCAAGTAAACCGCCTTGAGGAACATACCCTGACTGAGAAGGAGCATAGGTCCAGGGTTTCCTGACACAGGATGCGAGAGCCTGTGCCCCCCTGTTTGTTCACATAGACCATCGCTACTTGGTTGTCTGTCTGAATCAAGACAGATTGATGAGCCAGGGTATGGCAGAAGGTCCGAAGAGCTAGGCGGATTGCTCAAAGCTCTAGGAGATTGATTTGTTGTGTACTCTCCCATGGAGACCACACACCTTGGGTGCAGACCTGCTGGCAATGAGCACACCACCCCAGCAGGGATGCATCCGTAGTCAGCACCCTTGAGTGCGTCGGAGGCTGAAAAGGCACTCCCTTCAGAAGGTTGTGAGGTTGAAGCCACCATTTCAAAGACTGTATTAGGGCAATGGGACACCTTGATATTGTCTCCGAGTCTGCCTGTGGCTTGTGTACACTGGTCCCTGAGGCACCCACTGAGCTGTTCTCATGTGGAGTCGAGCATTTGGAGTCACATGCACTATGGAGGCCATGTGACCAAGAAGGCGCAAGCTGATATGTGGGATCTGCGACTCACTTGCTGCACTAGGGCTATCAGTATTTGAGCCCTTTCCTCTGGTAGATAAGCCCTTAACTGAAGGGTGTCTAGCCTTGCCCCTATGAACTCCAGTCCCTGAGAGGGAACCAGAGTGGACTTTGTGTAGTTGATCACAAAGCCCAGGTGCTGAAGCAACTGGATAGTGCGGGATGTGGCCTGTTGGGCTTCTAGAGCTGACTGGGCTCTGATGAGCCAGTCGTCCAAGTAGGGGAATACGAAGACCCCTTGAGTCCTTAGAAAGGCCACCACCGAAAGGCACGTTGTGAATACCCTGGGTGCCGAGGCTAGGCCAAAGTGTAGCACTTTGTACTGAAAATGGTTTCCTCCAACTACAAATCGTAGATATTGTCTGTGGTCTGGATGAATCAAGATGTGTGTGCACGCATCTTTGAGATCCAAGGAGCATAGCCAGTCTCCCTGCTGGAGGTAAGGCAGCAATATTCCAAGGGAAAGCATCTTGAACTTTTCCCTCACCAGGAACTTGTTCAGGTTTCGCAGGTCGAGGATAGATCTTAGGCATCTAGTTCTCTTTGGTATCAGAAAGTACAGGGAGTAGAAGCCTGTGCCCTGTAGATAGTGTCTGTATAATAGCAAGAACTCTATTACAATACCAGATTACTCTAACCAGGACAACACACCTCCTTAATACACTATTTCCAATAAATTCAATATTATCAATCTTATTTACAGAGCACCAAATGCTCCTACTGATGATCTCTCAGACATAATTGATCTCGCTTGCAATCCTGATTCCCCAACAAACCTAACTTACTTCTTGGTGACTTCAACCTTGCATCCTCACAACCCTTCTTTTCTAACACCTTCCTTGAAGCAATGAATAATCTACATTATAGACAAATTGTAAATCTCCCCACCCACCAACGAGGTAACCTACTTGATCTCATTTTTGTCCCAGCCATAGATACCTATACAACAAGTCAACTTGATCTTACAATAACTCCTGTTCCCTGGTCAGACCACAACCTTATAACATTTTCAATTCCATCTACAGATAATTCAAAAAAATCGCACAATTATCTCCTCGCCCATTAAAAAATCCTCACGTTTTAAACCATTTGATAAAGATGAGATCATTTCCCAAGTTATCCCAAATCTTTCTAAACCAGCTGGAACTATCAATGAAATGGTATTAAACTGGAATGACACCTTCAGTCTTTATGCCTATAAATCCACCACATCCAATCAATCTTCATTCAACAAGAAGACATCAAGAAAGCAGAATGCACCATGGTACACCCGTGATTTACGAGTCTCTTTGCTTCAACTGAGGAAACTAGAGAGGAAATGGAGACGTGCTATAAATCCCTCCAATCAAGACGCTTACCTAGTTCAATTAAAATCCTACCGTGAACTAACCTTGCAAAGAGAAAAGAATTCCATTTGTCACTACTTAATCGCTCTCTTAACAAGCCAAGTGAACTCTTCCAACTAGTAAAATCCTTATCCAGAGAACCTTTCATACCTCAACAAGAACAAATACAGCCTCAATTATATGCTAATTATATTCAATCAAAGGCAATCAAAGTTACATTATTGTCAAAAGAAATCTCTCATCCTCCTAGCATTCAGTTTCCACTAAACAAATTTACATCTCCTTCTCCAAGTACCATTGAAGACATTTTAGCCACTATTAATACCACCACAGCTCCAAATGATCCATGTCCAGCTCATTGGATCAGAGCTTTGAAAGTGGAGCTTAGCTCATACATAGCATCTATAGCAGACAAATCATTCACCACCGGTATTTTCCCATCAATCCTCAAGCAGACATCAATTCGACCATTGCTGAAAAATAACAAACTTGACCCAAAGAAGAAGGACTCTTATCGTCCAATTTCTAGTATTCCCCTATTAGCTAAAATTCTAGAAAAGGTGACCTTGAGACAGATCCAACAACATATCGATATTGAAGCCCCTTTAGACTCTAGCCAACATGGTTTTAGGGAAGCACATGGAGTTGAGACTCTTCTTGCCTCTTTAATGAATTCCCTTATCATTGCTATAGATAATATCAAGACCGGAGTTGCATTGATCTTCCTAGATATTGCAGCAGCATTTGATTCAGTTAATCATGAACAACTTCTAGTCCGCCTCCATGAGAAGGGAATACAAGGAATTGCATGGGACTGGTGCAAGTCTTATCTAGAAGACCGATGGCAACAAGTTCGAATTTTTACATCTTATCCATTCCAACAGAAACAAGGTGTTCCACAGGGTTCCTCAATATCAGCATTGCTTTTTAACATCTATATGCAACCAATCTGTAATATTGCCCGTACCTTTGGTATATCTTGTCTTATTTATGCTGATGATTTGCTGTTGTTCACATCTATTAACGTGATTAGCCCTGATTACACAGTTTTAATTAACTGTTTCAATTCAATAACCGATTGGCTGCTCACTCAGAACCTTCGAATAAATTTTTAAAAAACTGAAGTCCTTATCGTTACAAGGAACAATGACTTCTCTTCACCACCTTCATTAAGAGTAAGAGACGCTGATTTACCTATTAAATCCACCATTCGATACTTAGGTGTCATTCTCGACCAGCGACTTGAATTTAATGAGCATATAAAGTCCACAGTAAAATCCATTTATCACAAGATTAATACTCTTCGACACCTAAAACCCATGTTAGACCCCGATGATTTCCGCACAATATTCCAAGCGCTAGTCACTCCACATTTTGACAATGCGAATATTATCCTGCAAGGCCTACCTAAATCTACGCTTAATCCATTACAGCTTGCTATGAATGCAGCAGCTAGATCACTATGCGGAATTACAAGGCGACAACACATAACCCCCATCCTAATGGAGCTTCACTGGCTCCCAATAATTTGTAGATTATCTTATAAAACATGACCTTCAAAGCGTTCCATAATATTTCATCTCCTTCAATCTCTGATCTACTCATTCATACCCAAAACAACAGATCAAGAAGATCTACAACTGAAAATACTCTAGTGATTCCAAATGAATTAGTAAAATGTACTCAAACTACCATTAACAGATCATTTTCATCCTTTGCTCCAAGGTGCTGGAATAAGCTTCCATTAAACATCAGATTGATAAAAGATATATCGCAATTTAGAAAAGCTTTAAAAACCCACCTTTTTTACAACACTTCTCTTACATCAATATTTCCCCTCCTCTCACCCCATTATCTCAACTCAGCAATAATAGTTAAATGATGATGTTAGACCGTTCCACCTTATGATATTTCACTGTATATACCTGCTCTGTTAAATGTTAATTATGACATGTCTCTATACCCACTCAAGATCTCTAGTCTGATGTAATTGCTTTTATTTAATTATTCATATGCTATTCCCCAGTTAATCCTTGTTTTATTCCCGTTACCTGTAACTTGGACAAGTTCTCTAAATCTGAGTGTATTTTGTTTAATGTAAACCGCACTGATGTCAAATAGCGCGGTATATAAGATCTGTTAAATAAATAAATAAATAGTGAGGCACCGGTTCTACCTCCTGATCCTTGAGAAGACATGTTAAACTCTTGCAAGAGGTACCTGTGAAGAGGGGGTCTGAGAGGCTCCCCTGGAAAGTAAGAGGGAGGCACCTGGGTGAGATGTAACCGATAGCCCATTTGGACTATCTGGAGAACCCAGATATTTGTAGTA
Source organism: Ichthyophis bannanicus (assembly GCA_033557465.1). Taxonomy (NCBI): domain Eukaryota; kingdom Metazoa; phylum Chordata; class Amphibia; order Gymnophiona; family Ichthyophiidae; genus Ichthyophis; species Ichthyophis bannanicus. The sequence continues at coordinate 1,308,989,157 of CM066033.1, forward strand.
ATAGCTGCCCACCTGTGGGCATACAGGATCAGCCTTCCTCCTGTACTGGGCCTTGCGTCCTTCGGGAGAGAGACTATGCACTGGGAGTCAAAAGCCCCCTCCAGGCTGGGACGGAGCCGGTGCCTGGGGCCCTTTTGTTTACGTGGGTCCTGCCCCCATCCCTTGGCCTGTGTGCCCTGCTGGGGAGCTGGGGAGGCCTGATACGTGGGGTAGATTCGGTAAGCTGATCCTTTCCTTGGGAAAAAGGGCTTCTTACACAGGCCCTTCTTTTTAGAAGGGGCAGAAAGCGTAGTTACTCACCTGAAACAGGTGTTCTCCAGGAACAGCAGGAATCAGTAATCACATATGGGTGACATCAGAGCTGACGGAGCCCTTGTGTGGAGCATTTCCCCAGCTTTCAAAGAAAGCCTTTGGGAATGCAGCGCGAATGTGCGGACCCCTTCCCGCCCAAGGGTGCCATCTTGCTCAGTCTGATGACATAGCTAAAAGACAGCAAAAAATCAAAATGAAGGATAGGGCTGCAACTCCAGGGGAGGAGGGAGGGTCGTGAGGACTGATTCCTGCTGCTCCTGGAAAACACCTGTTACAGGTAAGTAACTATGCTTTCTCCAGGACCAAGCAGGAAGTCAGTCCTCACATATGGGACTCCCCAGCTCTAGGCTAACGGGAACCCAGAGCCGAAAAAATGGCTCCCTCTCAAGAGTCTCAGCATCCATGATAAGAATTTTCTCTGAGAACGCACCCCATATGGTAGCCCAACAAAAGGGCCAGAGGGTAGGAGTTGCCTAAACCTCAAAGAGATTACGGAGTACCACCTGGCCGAAAACACTGTCCCGCAGAGACTCTCTCTCCAGGCAGTAATGGGCTGCAAAAGTCTGGCTTGAAGACCAAGTTGCGGCCCGGCAGATGTCTGCCAATGGAACAGAGCGGAGATGAGCTACTGACGCGGCTTTCGCACTGACACGGTGGGCCGTGACCCGACCCTGCAAGGGGAGGTCGGCTGCCCTGTATGCCCAGGCGATGCAATCTGCTACCCAAGTGAACAACGTACGCTTGGAGACAGGTAATCCCATCCTATTAGGGTCAAAGGAGACAAAGAGCTGAGTAGCCCTTCAATGCTCCTTCGTATGTTCTACGTAAAAGGACAACACCCTTTTACAGTCCAGGGTATGCAAGACAGTTTTAGCCCGGCTGGCATGCGGCCCGGGAAAAAAGGTTGGAAGAACCACCTCCTGATTGAGGTGGAAAGAGGAGACCACTTTTGGGAGGAACTTGGGATGGGTCTATCAGAAACCAGAGCTTGTAGTTCACTCATATGTCTAGCTGAGGTAACAGCCACCAGGAAGAGCGCTTTACAAGAGAGGAAGCACAAATGGCAAATGGCCATCGGCTCAAACGGTGGGCGAGTAAGTTGCTGCAAGACCACATTCAAATCCCACTCAGTCGCCGATGGACGAACCAGAGGCTTGAGTAGAAGCAGACCTCTGAGAAATCGGGACACCAAGGGGTGAATCGACAGAGACTGTCCGTCCACCGGTGAGTGGTGCGCTGACAAAGCACTGAGGTGGACCCAAGGCCTAGGTCTGAAAGGTGAAGTAGATACTGCAGTACTACTGGCACAAGGCAAGAGAAAGGATCTTCATTGCGTTGAGAACACCATACCGTAAACCTACGCCACTTGAGGGCATAGGACTTACTGGTGGACTGCCTCCCAGAGGCCAAGACCACCTCCTCAACCTCCTTAGGTAGAAGTAAGGGAGCTAGCACTATCCTTTCAGCAGCCAGGCCATCAGATTGAGGGACCTGAGATTGGGGTGCAGAAGGGAACCCTGTTCTTGAGACAGGAGATCATGTTGCAGCCCCAGAGGGAATGGAGCTTCCACCGCCAACTGTAGAAGAAGCAGAAACCACGGCTGCCTCGGTCATCTGGGTGCTACCAGAATCACCGAGGCCTTCTCCCGGAGGATCTTGAACAGAGTTCGGGCCACCAGGGGCGTGGGAGGAAATGCATACAGGAGGCCCATAGACCAAGAGATCAGAAAAGCATCTGCTGCCATCCTCAGGGGATGCGGCTGTCTAGAGCAAAACCTGGGCAGTTGACGGTTTTATGGACTTGCAAAGAGATCGATGGATGGAAGTCCCCAGAGGAAGATCTGCTGGACCACCAATGGATTCAATTGCCATTCGTGAGGCTGGAGAATCCTGCTTAGCTTGTCTGCTAGGAAATTCTCCTAACCAGGTTGATAAAACTGCTTTGAGAGACATGCCTTGTTTGACTGCAAAGGAGCAAAGGGCCAGTGCCTCCTGACATAGGAGCCTGGACCCCGTGCCCCCTTGTTTGTTCACATAGAACACTGCCACCTGATTGTCCGTCTGAACTAGGACAGACTGGTGAGAGAGGGCATGAGAAAATGTTTGCAGAGCTAAGCGGATTGCTCGCAGCTCCAAAAAGACTGATTTGCTGCGTGGCCTCTCGAGGAGACCAGAGGCCTTGAGTGCATGTGCCCTGACAATGTGCACCCCAGCCCTTTAAGGAAGCATCGGTCGTCAGCACCCTTGTGTGTGCTGGAGCCTGAAAAGGTACCCCCCTGAGAAGGTTTGTGAGATGTAGCCATCACTGTAAGGAGTCCAAAAGTGGTTTGGACACCTTTACTCTGTCTCGGAGGTCACCTGTGGCCTGTGTCCACTGATCTCTGAGGCACCATTGAGCAGCCCGCATGTGCAGATGGGCATTTGGAGTCACATGTACCGTGGATGCCATGTGGCCCAGGATCTGCAGGTAGCACCTGGCAGAAACAGGAGAAATGCTTTGGAACTGGTTGGCCAAGTCCATCAGTCTGTGGGCCCTGTCCTCGGGCAAGTAGGCTCTTGCATGCAGGGTGTCTAATCTTGCCCCTATAAACTCTAGGTTCTGCAAAGGGAGCAAAGTGGACTTTGCATAAGTTTATGACAAAGCCCAGATGTTGAAGAAGACAGTGCGAAGAGTGGCTTGTCGGGCCTCCTGGAGAGACTGGCCCCTGATGAGCCAGTCGTCCAGATATGGGAAGACAAAAATTCCCCGATTCCTGAGATAAGCCGCTACCACCGCCAGGAATTTGGTGAAAACCCTGGGGGCAGAGGTTAGGCAAAAAGGAAATACCCTGTACTGAAAATGGTTTCCTCCCACCACAAATCTGAGATATTGTCTGTGGTCTGGATGAATAAGGATGTGAGTATAAGCATCCTTTAGGTCTAAGGAGCATAGCCTGTCTCCCTGCTGGAGGTAGGGCAGCAGTATCACAAGGGTAAGCATCTTGAACTTTTCCCTCTCCATAAACTTGTTTAGGTTTCGCAAGTCTAGGATAGGCCTCCTGTCCTTTTTGGTACCAGGAAGTAACTGGAGTAGAAGCCTTGCCCTTCCAGGTGGTGAGGCACCGGTTCCACCAGCTGTTCCTTTAGAAGACTTGCCAACTCCTGAAGAAGGAGATTCCTGTGTAGAGGGAGTCTTGGAGGCTCCCTTGGAAAGTAGGAGGGGGGTAGCTGGTGGAAGTGGAGCATGTAGCCCTTTTGGAATATGCTCAGTAACCAGGTATCCCCTGTGATGGCTGGCCACCTGTAGGCATACTGGGTCAGCCGATCTCCTGTGCTGAGTGGAGCCACTGGCGGAGAAGAGGCTATGCTGTGGGAGTCAAAACCGCGCTCCCTGCTATGCAGGAGCCGGAGCTGGCGGCTTGGGGGTCTTCTGCCTACGGGGCCCATGCCCCTGCCACTTGGCCTGTTGGCCCTGTGGGGGAGCTGGAGAGGCCTGATATTGAGGGCAGGATTTGTAGGCAGCATCCTTCCTCGGGAAGAAGGGCTTCTTTCCCGAGTCCTCCTTTTTTTGAGAAGGGGCAGAAGTCTTTCTGGACAGCCTGCTGAGAGTCTCAGTCTTGATTTCTGCAGCCTTTTCAGTCATGGGCTTACCGAATAGGTTGTCACCTCGGCACGGGACATCGACCAACATGTCATGCACCCATGACTCCAGATCCGAAGACTGTAGCCAGGCCTGACGGCGTGCACCGATGCCGGCCGCGGCTACCCTGTCCGAAGCCTCGAAGCCATCATAGGCTGCTCGAGAGATAAACTTCGAGCACTCTCGGATCCCCGTCGACAAGGCATTGAACCTCTGCAAGGGTTCCTCGGAGAGGCCAGCTGAGAACCCGGCAATCTCCTTTGCCAGGTCTCTTAGGTACATGTCCATGTACAGCTGGTAAGTCTGATAGCATAGAGCCCTGGAAGCACTTTCTACCGGGGGCATCCAGGTTCCGGGCCTCTCGGCTAGGGGGCACCGATGAGTGCATCTTCTGACTCTTCAGGCGGTGCATGGCTGATTCCACAACCATGGAATTGTGCGGTAGCTGCGCCTTTTGGAACCCAGGGCTCTTACAGACTCGATAAATGGAATCGACCCATTTGATATGAACCGACGCTGAGGCCGATGCCTCCCACATACGGAAGAGCAGCCGTTCTAGCATCGGAGGAACCAGTACAGTAAAGGCTTCCTTCGGAGGAAAATCATACTGGAGGGCATCGAGCTCCTCGGCTCGAGGCTCCTCTTTGGTGTCCACAGGGAATGCAAAAGCCTTGGTCATGTCCCTCACGAAGTCCGAGAATCGGGTTATCCTCCAGGGGGACCTTCTCCGAGGCTCAGACTTCGTGGAGTCCAAAGGAACGTACCAGGTCCGGAAGGTGTCCGGAGACTCCTCGTCCTCCGTCTCCCACGCCGACTCCTCTGAGGAGTCGTCGAGTGGCTCCGGCCGTGTGGGCCTTGGTGCCACCCGCCCTAACGCTGAGGGCACCGGCTTCGACGACCTCGGCCCCAAGGACTTAATGGACTAGAGGATCAGCTCGGCCTCCGGGGTCGACTTAGACATCGAGGTGCCGGTGGTCGGGGCAGATACACTGGTCAAATCAGCGATCAGAACACGCCGCTGTTCCATGAAGGCAGCCAAGCTGCTCTCAAAGGCCGTCAGCCTGAGTCCAAGCTCAAGAGACTCAGCAGCCCCCAACTCGGGCCCCGACGGTGTCGGGCCTGATGTCGGTTCTCCCGCAGGAGAGTCCACGAGGACAACAGAACTTACGTGACTCGGGGACTCTGGCTCCATGCGAGGTAGCTTGGATGGCCTCTCCGACTCTGAGAGTCAGGGGCGGCAGTCAGGGCTAAGCGACCTGGCCCTCGAGGACCCAGGGGCCTCCACCAATGCCGCCCTCACGAGCTGCTTCTTCCTTTTGTGCTCCCAGGTGGGAGACCCCCTTTCAGAGGAACCACAACAGCGCTCGAGGTCAGACTCACGAGATGTCGAGGCCTCTGACAAAGTCTGGGCCTGGCCGGACGCGGACTCTGAAAAAATTCTTTCACGTTGATGCTGATGGCTCCGAAGTGCCTTCGACTACATTTTCCCGATGGGCCACAGACCAGCGGGTCATGGTCGGGCCCGAGGCGTCGGAGGCAGCAGTCATGTGTGTCAGTGAGAGACATAAGTTTTTTGCACCGATCACATTTTTTGAATCCGCTGGCAGCCATCGGGGGAAAAAGGATCCCTGCAAGGCCAAAAGACCGGGCTGCCAGTGAAAATAACAAAAAAGGAGCAAACGCTAGTCACGAAGGACAAAAACCGAAAAAATAAATTCCGGACTCGATACAGGTGTACCGAGCCCAGGCGGGAAAGGAACCGGCATTGAATCGGATAAGAAAAAAAGAGAAAATCACAGAAATAATCTAATTTTCCCGGGTGACACAAACTCACGTCCGTTGGGCTCCACGGAAAAAGAAAGACTGAGCAAGATAGCACCCTTGGGCGGAAAGGGGAGCGCGCGCATGCGCGCTGCATTCCCAAAGGCTTTCCTTGAAAGCTGGGGAAATGCTCCGCACAAGGCCTCTGTCGGTGCCGACGCTACCCATATGTGAGGAGTGACTTCCTGCTTGGTCCTGGAGAAGCAGGGAAGCCAGAGCCGGACACCCACTGATAGTCCTTGTGACTTTGGTCAAATCACTTCACCCACCATTCCATAAGGTATAAATGTAAAACTAGATTTATTAAGGTGCAATTAGGGCGAGTTGTCAGTAAATAAATTCCATTGAAAATAATGGGGCTTGCAATAAATCATGTTAATGTACAGTAGCATTTATTAATGTGTTAATTCACTGCAGTAGTTTATCCCTCAGAGTGTAACTGTCCAGGGGACGGGGAAATATGTACTGACCTCAAACATAACTCACTTTGAAAAGCAGAGCTAGATCTAAATAAATACCTAATTTAGTAAACTTAAATGATATATGCCAGGCTGGGGACTCCAAACAGCATACTTTACTATCTGTTCCTTTAACCAGGAAAGAGCACTTATTTCAGATAACAGCACAATGGAGATGCCAAAAACCTAATGTAAGCTCTTTAGATCTTTAAATTATTTGCAGTTCTGCAAGCAGATAAAAATCCAGTTATTTCCAGAAGTATTACCTTTATTTAACTGTTTTAGCAGCAGGAAGGTGACCCTAGGAAGTTAGGGGATAGGTATGGATACCCTTTGTTAGGTAGATTTCAAAATATTTCTCTGAAGGTTTTTTTTTACATTCTGGTTTCCAATAAAACAAGGCTTCTTTTCTTAGGTGTTCATAAAGATGACATTTTACTTACCAGATAATGTGCTTTCCTTGAGTCCTGTTAGACCAGTCCAGACAAGTGGGTTGTATCCTCCTACCAGCAGATGTGGAGACAGAGGATACTTCCATAGGCTTCTTTATGATATCTTCCTGCCATATCAGCCAGAACTATCAGAGGAAGCCTTCAGTAATAATCGTATGAAAACATATGGTGAGGAACCTCAGAAGTCACACAACCTCAGTAAAGGCTACGCGGTTCAATAGAACAATAACCATAACTATGCACAAGATCAGCTTCAACAGAAGCTTGTCAGAGGGTATGAGCAGGGCCAACCACAGAGAACAGCAGACCAAGCAGTAATCCAGGGCAGATTCTGGACTGGTCTAGGACTCAAGGAAAGGACATCATCTGATAAGTAAAATGTCACCTTCTATATCATCCTGCTAGACCAGTCCAATCAAGTGGGATGTACCAAAGTTATGCCACCACTAGGCGGGAAGAAGGCAGGGAAGCATTCGAGACCTCTGAGTCCAAGGCCACGTCCACCCAAGCTTGGACAACCAAGTGCAAACACTTAAAAAAACTGGAAGGTGATGCCCTTGTCCACATCCAGCAATGTCTAAGGGCGCTAGCAAGTTGCACTCCACCCTACAAGGACTTTGTGCTGAGCGGTATGCGCACACAAATCTCTTGGAACTGGACAGTTCCACAGAGATACATGGAAGCAATCACCTCATTGATCCAGCGCTATCAAGTAAAATAAACAGCTGTGTCACCTTTACACGGTCTCGCAACCAACAGACAGAGATGATGACCTGACTTGAGTAGGGAGATAGCAACCTCCGAGCATTGCAGAAGCACACTCCAGACATCCACCAGGTAAAGGATCTTGTCCTTTCAAGGGCACTGCTCCTTCGAAAAGCAGGGCAACAGACTACTGGATTCCCATGGAAGGCAGATACCACCCTTGGGCAATAAGAAAGGAACGGGCCGAAAGCACATGACTTTCCTCAATAATGATAAAGAGTAGTTACTCACCTGTAACAGGTGTTCTCCAGGAGCAGCAGGAATCAGTCCTCACTTATGGGTGTCATCGACGCCGATGAAGCCCCAGCGGAGCATTTCCCCAGCTTTCCATGAAAGCCTTTGGGAATGCTGGCACGCATGCGCGGTTCCCTTCCCGCCTAAAGGTGCCATCTTACCTCAGTCAAATGACATAGCTAAGAACAGCACACAAAAATGTAAAAAATTAAACTATGTACAACTGCAACTCCAAGGGGAGGAGGGAGGGTAGTGAGGACTGATTCCTGCTGCTCCTGGAGAACACCTGTTACAGGTGAGTAACTACTCTTTCTCCAGGACCAAGCAGGAAGTCAGTCCTCACTTATGGGTGACTCCCCAGCTCTGGGCTACCAGGAACCCAGGCCGAACAAGAGAACTCCTTCTAGTCTCAGCAACACAGTAAAGGCTTTGCAAGGACACACCCTCCACAGGTAGCCCAACCAGAGGGCAGGAGTTGTCTAGACCTCCAACAGATTCCGGAGTACTGCTTGGCCAAAAGCACTGTCCCTACGGGACTCCCTCTCCAGACAGTAGTGGGCTGCAAATGTCTGGCTTGAAGACCAAGCAGCAGCCCTGCAGATCTCTTGCAATGGGACAGAGAGGTGGTGAGCCACTGATGCAGCCATTGCCCTCACACGGTGGGCCGTGACCCTACCCTGCAAAGGAAGGTCAGCCGCCTTGTAAGCCCAGATGATACAGTCAGCCAACCAGATGGACAAGCTACGCTTGGACACAGGCCTCCCCAAGTTATTGGGGTCAAAAGAAAGGAAGAGCTGAGAAGCCTTCCTGTGACCTTGCGTACGTTCAAGGTAGAAGGATAAGGCCCTCCTACAGTCCAAGGTATGGAGAACTGTTTCAGCCTGAATTGCATGAGGCCTAGGGAAGAAAGTAGGAAGAACCACCTCCTGGTTGAGGTGGAAAGAGGAGACAACCTTAGGAAGGAACTTAGGATGAGTCCTGAGGACCACCCTGTTTTTATAGAACCTGGTGTAAGGTCTATCACAGACCAAGGCCTGAAGCTCACTCACTCTCCTAGCCGAAGTAAGGGCTATCAGAAAGAGAGTCTTCCAGGAAAGGAAGCGTAGAGTGCAAGTAGTCATAGGCTCAAAAGGTGGGCGAGTCAGCTGCTGCAAGACCACATTCAGCTCCCACTCAGGAGCAGGAGGACGTATGGGAGGTTTGAGCAGGAGCAAGCCTCTGAGAAACCTAGACACCAAAGGGTGCACAGACAAAGAATGGCCCTCAACTAGGGAGTGGTGAGCTGCCAAAGCAGAGAGGTGGACCCGAACAGAGTTGGACTTGAGACCCTGATTGGACAAGTGCAGCAGGTACTGAAGCACTACTGACACAGTACAGGAGAAAGGATCCTCAGCACGTAGCTGACACCACCACACAGAGAACCTTTTCCACTTGAGAGCATAGGTCTTCCTAGTGGATTGTTTTCTGGAGGCTAGGACAACTTCCTCAACCTCGGGAGGCAGGCCCCAGGGAGCCAACACTACCCTTGCAGCCTCCATGCCATCAGATTGAGAGCTTTGAGACTGGGATGCAGCAAGGAGCCCTGATCCTGAGAGAGAAGGTCGGGCTGCAATCCCAGAGGCAGAGGCAGATCCACTGCCAGTTGAAGCAGGAGGGGGAACCAAGGCTGCCTTGGCCACCTGGGAGCTACCAGGAGGACAGAGGCCCTGTCTCGGAGAATCTTGAACAGTGTTTGGGCCACCAGAGGGGTGGGAGGAAACGCATAGAGTAGGCCCTGAGTCCAGGGAATCAGAAAAGCATCTGCTGCTACTCTCAGAGGATGCGGTTGCCTGGAGCAGAACCTTGGCAGCTGGTTGTTCAGTGGACTGGCAAACAGGTCTATGGAGGGAAGCCCCCATCTCAAAAAAATCTTTTGAACCACTAAAGGATGTAGCTGCCACTCGTGTGGTTGCAGAATCCTGCTCAATCTGTCGGCCAGGGAATTCTCCTGGCCTGGAAGATAGACTGCTTTGAGGAGCATGCTATGTTTCAGGGCAAAGGAACAGAGGTCCTGGGCCTCCTGGCAAAGGGGCTGGGAACCAGTTCCGCCCTGTTTGTTTACATAGAACATGGCTACCTGGTTGTCTGTCTGGATCAAGACAGACTGTTGTGCCAGGGAAGCAGTAAAGGCCTTGAGGGCCAAGCGGATAGCTCTGAGTTCCAGTAGACTGATCTGCTGGGACGCCTCCCAATGAGACCACAGGCCCTGGTGCACTTGTCTAGGCAGTGTGCTCCCCAACCCTGCAGAGAGGCATCGGTGGTCAGTACCACTGTATGAGGTGGGATCTGAAAGGGCACCCCCACCAGCAGATTGGGGGGGGGGGGTGTAACCACCAGTTGAGGGAGGCCAGGAAACGGTGGGACACTCTGATCCTGTCTCTGAGACTGCCTGAGGCTTGTGACCACTGAGTCCGAAGGCACCACTGGGCAGGTCTCATATTGAATAAAATTGCTTATGTGACATGTTAAGTGATTGGAGGGAGGAGTTCAATGACAGTGGAGTTAAATGGCTGAGGCTAACCCCCAGAGCCGCATGCGCGGCGTTTTGCAACTAAGAGCAGTTCCCTCAAGGGAATAACGGTTTGTCCATTTCACGCGGGCAGCATGATTTACTAAAGGTAATTCGATTTAAGATTTTCAATGGGGAGTGAGTTGATTTATAAAGTTTATACAAGGAGTGTGAAATTCAATAGTTTTTACTATGGCAGGATCTTTGTTTTTGCTTTTGTTTTTTGATACAGCAGTAACAAATTGACGGTCCCCTGAAGAACCATAATTGAGAAACGCAGAGGCGCTTCACAAATAGCGTCGGGACATACAGCTTTAACAGCGAGACTGCAGTATTTTAGTTCATTTCCATCTGTTTGCAAGTTAAGTGAAAATTTAATAATCTTTACTGGAAGATGGATTTTTAACCAATAGAAAGGGTTTATGGAATAAAAGGGTCATTGATGCGAAAAGGCATGTTGTTGTTGTTAAGTGCCGTCGAGTCGGAGTCGACTCATGGCGACCCTCTGGATAGCTATCCTAAATTGTGTTCGGTCTTCAGTCAGACGGCTCATTGTTGACAGACTGGTACCCGTAGCTGCTGTTATTGTAGCGATCCATCTCATTGCTGGCCTTCCTCTTTTGCGTTGACCTTCTATCTTGCCAAGCATGATGTCTTTCTCTAATGATCTCTCTCTTCGCATGATGTGTCCGAAGTATGAAAGTCGAAGTCTTGTCATCTGAGCTTCTAAAGAAAGCTTAGGTTTGATCTCCTCTAGTACCGACTGGTTTGTTCTTCGGGCAGTCCATGGTATACACAGTATTCGCCGCCAGCACCATAATTCAAAGGCATCAATTTTCTTCCTGTCTGTCTTTTTCACTGTCCAGCTTTCACATCCATATGATGTTATTGAAAATACCATGGCTTGAACAAGTCAAATCTTTGTATGGAGAGAGACATCGCTGCTCTTGAGAATCTTATCTAGGTCTTTCATAGCCATTCTGCCAAGAGCAATGCGTCGTCTGATTTCTTGACTGCTTGTTGCTTCTTTATTGATAGTTGATCCAAGTAGGTTAAAGTTGTTCACGATTTCAATTTCTTCTCCTTCAACGATGAACCTGTTGATTATGCCAGTTGTCATGATCTTTGTCTTCTTTACATTAAGGTGCAGGCCCATTTTGAGACTATGTTCTTTGATTGTGAGAAGCAAATGTTTCAGATCATCTTCACTTTCAGCCAGTAATGTGGTATCATCAGCATAGCGAAGGTTGTTGATGAGTCTTCCACCAATCTTCACACCTCTGTTGTCTCCGTAGACAGAAAACCCTAAGATTTGGATCTTGAGACATAGAGAGACTAATAATTTATGAAGTGATAGAGCTTAGGAATCTTTTTCGACATACCATTGGAGGTTTTGGCTCTGATACACGACCATAAAGCTTTGTTAGGTCTCATATTGAGCCTGGCATTCGGGGTCACCTGTACTGTCAACGCCATGTGGCCCAGAAGCCTGAGACAGAGTCTGGTGGAGACCAGGGACCTGTGCAGAAACTTGCTGGCGAGGTCCATGAGCTTTTGTGCTCGGTCCACTGGTAAGAATGCTCTTGCCAGCTGAGAATCCAACCTTGCTCCTATGAACTCCAAGTTCTGGGAGGGGAGCAAAGTGGACTTTGCGAAGTTGATGACAAAGCCCACCTTCTGGAGCAGTTCTATGGTCCTGTTGGTAGCCTGCTGAACCTCTAGGGAAGTCTGACCTCTGATGAGCCAGTCGTCTAGGTAAGGAAACACAAAGATGCCCTGATTTCTCAGGTAGGCTGCCACCACTGCCAGGCACTTGGTAAACACCCTGGGAGCGGAGGTCAGTCCAAAAGGCAGTACTCTGTACTGATAATGGTTTCCACCCACAATGAACCTGAGGTACTTTCTGTGGTCTGGATGAATAAGGATGTGAGTGTAAGCATCCTTTAGATTTAAAGAGCATAGCCTATCTCCCTGCTGGAGGTAGGGCAGAAGTGTTCCAAGAGTAAGCATCTCAAACTTTTCTTTCACTAGAAACTTGTTTAGGTTTCTGAGATCCAAAATGGGTCGAAGACCACCGGTTCTTTTTGGCACCAGGAAATACCTGGAGTAAAATCCGTGACCTTGGAAGTGGGGAGGCACAGGCTCCACCGCCTTGTCCAGCAACAGACCTTTTAGCTCCCGGAGGAGAAGGGCTGTATGCAGGGGAGGCCGGAAAGGTTCCCCTGGGAAGTGTGGCAGAGGTAGTTGGTGAAAATGCAGGGCATAGCCTAGACGGACTATGTCCAGCACCCAACTGTCCTGGGTTATCAAGGGCCACTGGTGGGCGAACAACGCTAGGCGGCCTCCTGTGCAGGGCTGGGTCTGCAAGGGAGCTATGGCTATACTCAAGGAGTCAAAAACCCCCACCCTGCTGAGTGGAAGCAGGGGCTGTAGGCTTGGGGTTCCTCTGCCTACGGGGCCCATTACCCTGGCCCTTGGCTTGCTGACCCTGGGGGGCAGGTTGGGCAGCCGGATATTGTGGGTACTGTTTGTAGGCAGTGCCCTTCCTCGGATAAAAGGACTTTTTACCCGAGCCCTTCTTCTTATGAGAAGGGGCAGAGGTCTTCCTCGACAGCCTAGTCCTCGTGAGGTGCTCTGTCTCGAGCTGAGCGGCCTTCTCGGCCACAGGCTTGCCAAAAAGGATTTCACCTTGGCAAGGGACATTGACCAACATGTCCTGAACCCATGGCTCGAGGTCCGATGACTGCAGCCATGCCTGGCGTCGAGCCGCAATGCCGGCTGCCGCTACTCAGGCCGAAGCCTCGAAGCCATCGTAGGCGGTGCGGAACATGAATTAGAGCATTCCCGGATCCTCGAAGACAAGGACTTAAAACTCTGCAAGGGCTCCCCGGAGAGACCAGCAGAGAAACCTGCCAACTCCCTGGCCAGGTCTCGCAAATACATGCCCATGTACAGCTGGTAAGTCTGGACACGGCAAGCAAGCATAGAGCCCTGAAAGCACTTTCTACCGACGCTATCAAGGCTTCGGGCTTCCCTACCAGGAGGCACCGCGGAGTGCATCTTCTGACTCTTCAGACGATGCATAGCCGATTCCAAAACCATGGAATGGTGAGGTAGCTGTGCTTTCTGGAAGCCAGGACTCTTCTGGAGCCGATAGATGGAATCGACTCGCTTGCTCAAAACCAGCGCCGAGGCCAGTGCCTCCCACATCCAGAAGAGGAGCCGTTCCAGCATCGGAGGAACCTGGACAGTAAAGGCCTCCTTCGGAGGAGAGTCATACTGCAGATCATCGAGCTCCTCGGCCCGAGGCTCTTCCTCGGGGTCAGCCGGGATAGCCAGGGCAGCGGCCATATCCCGAATAAACTCCGAGAACCTAGTATCCTCCGGAGGGGGATCTACTCCGGGGCTCAGACTCTGGTTAGTCCGAAGGGACACACCGAGTCTTGAAGGTGTCAGGAGACTCCTCGTCTTCGGTCTCCCAAGCAGACTCGTCCGATGTTGAGTCGAGGTCCGACCCCGCGGGGCCTCTAGGCATCCGCCCCGACGCCGGTGGCACCGGCGTAGAGACCCTCGGTCCCGAACGGGAGGTCGAGGGAGACCTCGACCGAAGACGACTTCGAGCCGCAAGGGACTCGAGTATTGGCTCGGTCTCTGGGGTCGACTTCAAAGTCGATGTCCCGGTGGTCGGGGCAGATGCGCCAGACAGGCTGGCCATCAGCGCCCGCTGCTGAACCATGAAGGCAGACATACTGCTCTCCAAGGCTGTCAACCTGAGACTCAGCTCGGGTGACGCAGCAGCCCCCGACTCGGGCCCGGCGCCGTACTTGGGAAGGCGAGTCCACGAGGACAACAGGACTTACGTGTCCAGCAGACTCCGGCTCCATGCAAGGAACTTTAGTTGGCTTCTCCTGGTCCACGGGCCCGGGACGACGGTCGGGGGTCGGAGACCTGGCCTTCGAGGGCTCAGGGACCTCCTCCGACGCCGCCCTCACGAGCCGCTTCTTCCTCTTACGTTCCCGGCCGGAGGACCCCCTGTCCGAGGAGCTCCGACGCCTCTCAGGATCGGAATCCCGAGATGTCGAGGCCTCAGACGAGGTCCGGGCCCAGGCAGAGGCCGAGAAAAGCCTTTCACTTTGTTGCTGACGACTTCGGAGGGCCTTGGAAGACATATTTCCACATGGCCCGCACGTTTTAGAATCGTGGTCCGGGCCAAGGCACCGAAGGCAGCAGTCGTGTGTGTCGGTGAGAGACATTATCTTCTTACACCGATCACACTTTTTGAAACCGCTGGAAGCCATCGGGGAGAAAAGGGTCCCCGCGAGGTCAAAGGACCGGCCTTCCAGGGAAAAAGAAAAAGATTTGGCGCGAGCGCCAAGCCACTAAGGGCAAAAACCGAAAAAGGAAAAAAGGGATTCGATACCGGTGTACCGAACCCGGCGGGAGGGGAACCGACGTCGAATCCGAAGAAAAAAGCGAAATAACGCCAAGAAAAACCTTCTCTTTTCCGGGAAAAAAAGGACACACGTCCGATGGGCTTCACGGAAAAAAGAGACTGAGGTAAGATGGCACATTTTGGCGGGAAGGGAAACGCGCATGCGTGCCAGCATTCCCAAAGGCTTTCATGGAAAGCTGGGGAAATGCTCCGCTGGGGCTTCATCGGCGTCGATGACACCCATAAGTGAGGACTGACTTCCTGCTTGGTCCTGGAGAAATAAGAGATCCCTGCATAGCAAGACATGGAGCTCAGAACTATATCTCAATCGAATATAGTGACCAAAAAGACAGACTTGAGGGTAAGCATTTCAGCGTAGCCCGCTTCAAAGGCTCAAAAGTTTCTAATATCAAGGTCCGGAGCAGAGATCAAACGGAGTGACAAGTGAATGAAGGGTGGAAATGCAGATTACGTAACATCTAAAAAAAAAAGGGAAAAAAATCAGGATGTGAGGTAACGGACGCCCCATCACTGGCCTCCTTAATCAGGAAGGTCGCACGCTGAATCTTCAGACAATGAAGAGTAAGGCCATTGTACAGACCCCTCATGAAAAAAAGCCACCATTTCATGCCTAGCTTGATTCTGATGGCACAAACTCTCAAGACACCAAATGAGCACATAGACCAGGCTCCTAGCCTTAAGGCGTGTGGAAGCAGAGCAGTAGAGTATCCCATATGCACCAAGAGGTAGCTCTCAAGAGCCAACCCATAAATGAGAATAGAGCCGGGTCATCAGAAAAATCTATCCTTGACATAATGGCCTCCAGAGCTGGGTCTAGTCACAGAGGACCACCCTGCAAAAGCCTCAATAGATCCCTAAACCATGGTCTCCCTGGCCAAAACAGTGATACCAAGAACCTCCAGCATGGATGCTGTTGTGTCTAAGTACACAATCCACCAGTGACCATGCAGCAAACATACCAAGCAGGTTATACACTGGCCAGGATAGAACTAGAGCATCAACATCGTCAGAGTCTCTCTCTGCAGCGACTTAAGAAATGGCTCTGGCATTGGACCAAGTCACCATCAGATCTATCTGGGTACAACCCCAGCTGTGCAGAATCCACCAACAGGACATTTGACTTAGCTCCAACTCTTGGAAATCGAGAGAAAGTCAACTGAGAAGACCACCACCTTGGGGTAGACTCTGGCAATGAGATGCGCCGATCAAACTAACTGGTGCCTTTACATCTACAAGAACCATCTTCTGGACCACTATGGCCTCTTTGTGCCTACCCGCCGATACGACATACGCCACTGTCGTGGCCTCATCTAAGAAAAAACAGACTGCTTCAGCCTTGATCAGAGTCTGGCAGTGCAGAAAGGCCAAATAGCCCTTGCCTCGAGGCAACTGACGGGCCATGCCGGCTCATGGCTGTTCCTATGTGCCCTGGGCTGTTCAGGTCTCACAATTTCCCAGACAAAGCAGCTGGCATCCAATGGAAGATGATGCCAAAAATGATCATCCAATGGCATATTATTCATCAGGTGCAGTGGCTGCTGCCACCCCTGCAGACTGGAGACCACCTGCTATCAGTAATCTGTGAAATATCATTAAAATCATCTCTAATACCTGAAGATTGGAGGATCGCCAATGTAACACCAATTTTTAAAAAGGGTTCCAGGGGTGATCCGGGAAACTACAGACTGGTGAGCCTGATGTCAGTACCAGGAAAAATGGTAGAAACCATCATAAAGAATAAAATTACTCAGCATGTAGATAGTCACAACCTAATGGGAGACAGCCAACATGGCTTTAGACAAGGAAGATCTTGTCTTACTAATCTGTTATGTTTTTTTGAAGGAGTGAATAAACAGGTGGACAAAGGTGAGTCGGTTGATATTGTGTATCTGGACTTTCAGAAAGCCTTTGACAAGGTCCCTCATCAGAGACTTTTGGCAAAACTAAAGAGTCATGGGATAGGAGGCAGTGTACTATTGTGGATCAGGAACTGGTTAAAAGATAGAAAGCAGAGGGTAGGGCTAAATGGCCAATTTTCCCAATGGAGAAAGGTGAACAGTGGTGTACCCCAGGGATCTGTGCTGGGTCCGCTGCTTTTTGACATATTCATAAATGACCTGGGTAGTGGAATAACGAGTGAGGTTATCAAATTTGCAGATGACACAAAACTATTTAAAGTTGTTAAAACCCAAGAGGATTGTGAAAAATTGCAAGAGGATCTTGATAAATTGGAAGACTGGGCATCAAAATGGCAGATGAAATTTAATGTGGACAAGTGCAAGGTTATGCACCTAGGGAAGAACAACCCAAACTTTGGTTACACGATGCAAGGTTCCACATTAGGAACCACCACCCAGGAAAAAGATTTAGGCGTCATTGTGGATACCATGTTAAAACCCTCGGCCCAGTGTGCAGCGGCGGACAAGAGAGCAAATAGAATGCTAGGTATGATAAGGAAAGGAATGGAAAATAAAACAAAAGATATTATAATGCCTCTATATCGTTCCATGGTGAGACCGCACCTTGAATATTGTGTGAAATTCTGGTCGCCGTATCTTAAAAAGGATATAGCGATTTTAGAAATGGTTCAGAGAAGAGCCACCAAAATGGTAAAGGGGATGGAAGGATACTCCTATGAAGAAAGACTAAAAAGGTTAGGGCTCTTTAACCTGGAAAAGAGACGGCTGAGGGGAGATATGATAGAAGTCTATAAATTAATGAACGGAGTGCAACGGGTAAACGTAGATCGATTGTTTACGTTATCAGAATATAGAAAGACTAGGGGACATGCAATGAAGCTACAGGGTAAACTATTTAAGATTAATAAAAGAAAATATTTTTTCACTCAACGTGTAATCAAACTCTGGAATTTGTTACCGGAGGATGTAGTAAAGGCTGTTAGTGTAGCTGGGTTTAAAAAAGGTTTGGACAAGTTCCTGGAGGAAAGGTCCATAAACCATTATTAAGAAGTGACCGAAGATATCAATGCTTGACCCAGTACAAGCACTGTGGAACTTGTGTCTCTTGGGGAAACTGCTAGGTACATATGACCTAGATTGGCCACTGTTGGAAACAGAATACTGGGCTTGATGGACCTTGGTCTGACCCAGTATGGCATATCTTATGTTCTTATATTCACCTCCGACTGGAGCAAAATCTGACCTCAAACTCTAGAGAGCAGGGAGAACACTGAGAAAGCAAGGACTTCTAAAGAGGCCTCATATGAGCTTGCACCCAAGGACACAAATCTATCACTGCTGTCATCAAACCAAGAAGCTGAAAAGAAGCCAACTTTGGGAGATTGCTGAGACTTGGAGATTGCCAACTGGCCAGCAACTTGCTTAGCCTTTCCTCAGGCAGGATGACTGTGCCTAACCTATCGTTGAAGACACTTTCAGGCATTCCAGAGAATGAGAAGACCCCCATACAGATCTTTCTCGATGAAGCACCCAACCAAGATTCTCTAGGAACTATACCACTCGGGCCAAACCCCGAATAATTTTGGACTGTGACTTGACCCAGATGAGTCACGTCTTCCAGACAGGGGTGTGCACAGATCCCATGGGGCCTAAATACAGAGGCCATAACCATCATCACTTTCAAACGCCCTTGAGATGGAGGAGAGGCCAAAGAGGACAGCGGCAAACTGAAATGAGGCAGGAATGGCGAAACAAAGCACAGTTAATCCTCCTAAACAGGGACATGAAAGTAAGCCTTGTTCAAGACCAGAGGCGCAAGGAACTCTCTGCGGTGTACCACCTGAAACCTTAACAGAAAGGATTCCCACAGCACTGAAAAGGTGTGCAGGTGAGCGTTTACTAACAATGTTGAAGACCTGCCGAAAGAATCTTATTTCTAGGTAGTACAAAGAAATGGAACATCCATCCTGGCCCTAATTGGTTGGGGGAACAGACTGCTGTTCTGTTGGCTGCGGAGTTGCAAGGTAATACAAAGGGAGCCTAGAACCGGTCCATGCATCCACTTGGAATGGTGAATAGCACTCAACAATCCTTAGCCTTATTGGTCCAGGTAGCCATTGTCTCCTCTTCAAAAATTATACCAAAAGACATATACACATTTTATCCACTGAGGTCTCAGACTTATGGTGGCTCTGCCATAGGGACTAAACGTCCATTATCGTGGCAGTGAGCCCTTTTGCATCAACAACCTCATAAGTGTAAGTGGGTTGAAAAACACAGCCTTAAAATCACAATTAAATGATTGGAGACTCAAAAACATATATTCTTATCTGTGTTAACAAACAGCCCACTCTCATGGATTTGAGCACTGATCCCGACGCCTCCCTTTGGTACCAGTCAAGCGTTTCACAACGCTAACTTTCATCAGGGGATCTCTCCAATACTCCCATCCACCTTCACATTTCCTAATGACAAACCAAATATAGAAATAATCAATACTCCACTATCTAAAACACCCGAAATTTAAAACATGTACTGCTTCTAACCATCCTAAACCGATATCCCGGCTAAAGAAAAGAAACAGACCTCACCTTTTAAAACTTTGAAGCTGCCCGCGTTTCACCAAAGAAATCTCCAAATCAATGAATGGCAACACGAAACGCCGCGCATGCGAACTACCAAACTCATCTCTCACCTTATAGAAAACGCTCTAACTCCTACAGCCAATTAAACGTCTCAACGTCACTATTGGCTACACCCCCACCAAGGATATAACTCTAACACAGTTCCAGTTTAAAATCACTGTTTAATTTTCCTAGATTTAAGTTTGTTTAATTTATGATACTTTAAGACGTTCTATGTATATTTAAGATGTTCTATGTAAAACAAACTTCGATTTGTTAATTGTTGTTATTTGTACACCGCAACTGATCTCTGGAAGATGCGGTATAAAAATGAGTGTTAAATAAAATAAATAAATAAATAAATAATAAATAAACAAAATATAGGTCATCTACTACTGCTACATACATCACCCTATAAATGTAGATCTTAAAGCCCCTACCACTAACCCCGTTGTCCACAGCAGCTGTAAACGTTTTGAATAAATGTTTGTCATTCGTACCTTTTACTCGGTTTGATTCTTTCCAGTTTAGGCTGGATTTTGAGCGTTTATTATGAAAATTAAGCCTTAAACAGTATTTTGGAGATTGTGAGCCAGTGTCTAATTTTTCTGCAGATGAGGAAGTGGTACCACGGGTACCGTTGCCCCTTCGGTCCACCTGGTCTCCCCCAGGCCCATTACACCCGGCATTGGACGTATTTAAACGCTTAGTGTTAACAGAAGTGCGGGAGCTCGAAAGGAATCATAGCCTGAGGAATACAGCTTTATCCCAGGAAGAAAAGCGTGCTCTGGTGGAACTGCAGAGTCGACAAGACATTATTGTAAAACGTGCAGACAAGGGGGGAGCAGTAGTAGTTCTCTCCCGAACAGGCTACTTACAAGAAGCTTTGTCACAACTCCAAGACACAACAGTTTATAACAAGTTGCAGTATGATCCACGGGAGTTCTTGCAAAGGATGATTCGATCTACAACTCAACAAGCATTGGTGGCTGGGTACATTTCCAAGAAGGAGTTTTTATATCTGAATGTGGTCGCGCCTACGACAGCAAAATTTTATCTTGTCCCTAAGGTGCATAAACGCCTTCAAGACCCACCGGGTCAGCCCATCGTATCCACCAGAGGTACTATTCTTGAGCCATTGTCTACTTATATAGACTCTTACTTACGTCCACTATTGTCAACCATTCCTTCTTACATCCGAGACACAACCCATTTTTTGAAGGAGTTAAAACATATGGATGAATGGTCTCAGCATAAGGATGTCCTTCTAGTAACACTTGATGTGGTGTAATTGTACACCCAGATTCCGCAGGATGCGGCGTTACAAGTTATATTAGAAGTACTCCAATTGCGAGGAGACGTATCAGAGCCCAAACAACAGTTTATATTGTCCCTGGCCCGATTGGCAATTAAACATAATTATTTTTTGTTTCAGGAGAATTTATATCAGCAAGTCACCGGGATGGCCATGGGCGCGACATGCGCCCCATCTGTGGCTAATTTCTATATGGGGCTGTTTGAGAAGAAATGGATAGTTTCATCAGCTTTTACTTCTCAGATTCTACTATGGTGCAGATATATTGATGATATTTTTTTGATGTGGCATGGTACGGAGCAGTCTCTTGTTCAGTTTTTTGATTGGTTGAATCATTTAGATATTAACATTACATTTACTCATACGTTCCATAAAGATATTTTACAATATTTAGATGTAGAGATTAGCCGTTCTTCTCAAGGGTGGAGTACCTCAGTCTTTAGAAAGCAGGTGGATAGGAATACTTTCCTGCATTTTCGTAGTTTACATCCCCGTAGACTGAAAGAGAGCCTCCCCTACTCTCAGTTCCTGCGTTTCCGCAGGAACTGTTCTGATTTACAGGACTTTAAACGACGGGCTAAATTGCTTTTTGCTGATTTTTTAGCTAGAGGGTATCCTAAATCTGTAGTGAAGAGAGCGTATACCCGGGCGCGTTTCAATCATCGCGCTTTACTTTTAGAGTCTCGCATGCCTCCCATAGAAGTAGTGGCAGCTTCCCACGTGAACTTTATTACAAAGTATTCCCCGATTAGCTCCAAAATACAACGAATCATCAAGAAACATTCCAATGTTTTGACAGCTGTCCCTGGCTTAACCGGGAAGTCAGTGAGGTGTGTGTGGACTCGTGATCGTAATCTTAAGGAGTTTTTAAGTCCTGCTGTTTTGCGATCACTAGAGACCGATACGGTCGTGCCCTCAGGAGGGGGCCATCGACGTTGTGGCAACTGTGATATCTGTGTGCTGACTATTGAAGCTTCTGTTTTTGAATATAATGGGTTCCGTAGAACTTTGAGATTTTCGACCACCTGCGGTTCCCAACATGTGGTTTATGCTATTTTGTGCCCTTGTGGCTTAGTATATATAGGGAAGACCACACGGGCGTTGCGGGTTCGGATTCGTGAGCATAAGAGTCGCTTAAAGCATGCAGTAATGGAGGCTCCCATAGTTCAGCATTGCATAGAGCAACGGCATCAATTTGAACAGCTTCGTGTTTTGTGCATCGATCAGGTGTTACAAAGTGCTTTTAACGCACCATCAGACCAGATTCTTATTAAACGGGAACAGTGGTGGATTTATACGTGTGATACAGTATTCCCAAAGGGGTTAAATGCCCAAGTGGAATGGGCTCGATGTCTCTGACAGTGGACTTGATAAATGATATTAGCTGATGGGTTTTGGGTGGAAGGTCCCTAGGGACGTGGTTTAGTAGTAGGTAGCGCTGCTGATTTAGAGGGCGCCTTTTGGAAGTTTATTGTTGTTTGTGTATTGATAGTGGTAGGGGCTTTAAGATCTACATTTATAGGGTGATGTATGTAGCAGTAGTAGATGACCTATATTTTGTTAGAGTTATATCCTTGGTGGGGGTGTAGCCAATAGTGACATTGAGACGTTTAATTGGCTGTAGGAGTTAGAGCGTTTTCTATAAGGTGAGAGATGAGTTTGGTAGTTCGCATGCGCGGCGTTTCGTGTTGCCATTCATTGATTTGGAGATTTCTTTGGTGAAACGCGGGCAGCTTCAAAGTTTTAAAAGGTGAGGTCTATTTCTTTTCTTTAGCCGGGATATCGGTTTAGGATGGGTGTTTTAGATAGTGGAGTATTGATTATTTCTATATTTGGTTTGTCATTAGGAAATGTGAAGGTGGATGGGAGTATTGGAGAGATCCCCTGATGAAAGTTAGCGTTGTGAAACGCTTGACTGGTACCAAAGGGAGGCGTCGGGATCAGTGCTCAAATCCATGAGAGTGGGCTGTTTGTTAACACAGATAAGAATATATGTTTTTGAGTCTCCAATCATTTAATTGTGATTTTAAGGCTGTGTTTTTCAACCCACTTACACTTATGAGGTTGTTGATGCAAAAGGGCTCACTGCCACGATAATGGACGTTTAGTCCCTATGGCAGAGCCACCATAAGTCTGAGACCTCAGTGGATAAAATGTGTATATGTCTTTTGGTATAATTTTTGAAAATTCAGTAAGCATCCAGTTATACATGAACGAATTTTTCAGTGGAAATTGTGATTGAGTCGTTCAGTAATTGACCAATAGAGAGATTGTCTCCTCTTCTGCAATAGCTTTCAATCATGGACCCAATTCACCTGGGCAGCTCACTAACTGATTACGCAGTATCAGGAAACTTTGTTGCACTTCAACATCAAGTTCCCAGCATTAACAGTTAGTGTTGCTACCATCCACTTGGGCTCCAGAACAGATTCCAAAGGAAGTCATATGGATTCAAATGGAGGAGGTTTGCCATTTAGTATGAGAAGTAAGCTGTATAACTCCTTTTGTGCGTGCCACAAAAAAATTGCTTTAATATCAACAACATTTGTCTGAATCCGGTTTAAAAATCAAATCTATCAGAGTCTGCCTCAGTGCAATTGGCAGTTATCACCATCATGTATTAGGTAAACCCATCTCTCTTCAGCCTTTAATTGTTCAGTTCATGTGGGGCTTACTTCTTAAGAAGCATCGCTCAGTTTCTTGGGTCCTCAACATGGTTATAACTCAGCTGATGAAGGCTCCCCTTTAGAGCCATTAGATAATACTGGATTGAAGTACTTGATCTGGAAGCTCTTGCTTTTGGTGGAAGTCACTTCAGCTGCAATTAGTGAGTTCCAGGCTCTAGTAATTGATGCACCCTTTACAAAACTTTTTATAGAAACATGATAGCAGAAACAGACCACATGGCCTATCTAGTCTGCCCTTCCATATCAACCACAACAGTCCCCTTTTATACTTTAGAGATCCTCTGTGTTTGTCCCATGCCTTTTTGAATTCAGACACTGTCCTCGTCTCTACCACCTCCACTGGGAGACTTTTCCAGGGATCTACCACTCTTTCCGTAAAAAAATATTTCCGCATATCACTACTGAATCTATCCCTTTTCACCCTCATCCTATGTCCCCTCGTAGCAGAGCTTGCTTTCAATCGAAAGAGGCTCTCCTCTTGTGCATTTATGCCATGGAGGTATTTAAAAGTCTCAATCATATCACCTCTTATCCCGCCTTTCCTCTAAAGTATATAAAGTAAGATCCTTAAGTCTGTCCTCATATGCTTTATAATAAAGACCACTAACCATTTTAGTAGCCACCCTCTGTACCGACTCCAACCTGTTTATATCCTTTTGAAGGTGTGGTCTCCAGAATTGCACACGATACTCCAAATGAGGTCGCACCAAAGACTTATACAGAGACACTATCACCTCCTTTCTTCTGCTGGCCATTCCTCTCCCTATGCACCCAAGTATCCTCCTAGCTTTTGCCGTCGCCTTTTCTATTTAGCTACTTTAAGATCATCAGACACAATCACGCTTAGGTCCCGCTCTTCTGTTGTGGACAGAAGTACTTCACCCCTATACTATATCGCTCCCTTGGATTGCTGCAGCCCAAATGCATGACCTTGCATTTTTTAACATTAAGTCTCAGCAGCCAAATTCTAGACATTTCTTCAAGCTTAGCTAGATCCCTCCTCTACTCTATTGCAGATTTTTGTATCATCTGCAAAGAGGCAAACTTTATCCGACAGTGCTTCCGCAATATCACTGTTAAAAAGATTCGGACCAAGAACAGATCCCTGGGGCACACCACTGGTAACATCCTTCTCCTCAGAGTGAACTCCATTTACCTGTACCCTTTGTTGCCTCCCACTCAACCAATTTCTAATCCAAGCAGTAACTTTAGAGTCCATCCCTAAAGTGCTCAGTTTGTTTGTAAGTCGCCTGTGCGGAACGGTGACAAAGGCTTTACTGAAATCTAAATACACAACATCTAGGGCTCTCCCTCAATCCAACTCCCTGGTCACCCAGTTAAAGAAATCAATCAGATCTGTCTGACAAGACCCACTTCTGGTGAAGCCATGTTGCCTCGGATCCGGTAATCCGTTGGACTCCAGAAACCTCATTATTTTCTCTTTCAGCAGCGCTTATAATAATTTACTCACCACCGAGGTTAAACTAACCAGCCTGTAGTTTTCAACCACATCTTTACGTTCGCTTTTATGTAAAGAGACCACATGTGCCTCTCTCCAGTCCTCTGGCACCACTCCCGACTCCAGTGAGGCATTGAAAAGGTCAGTGGAGCTGCTAGAACATCCCCAAGTTCCCTCAGTATTCTTGGGTGTATCCCATCGCTTTGTCTACTTTACATTTAGCTAGCTTCTCACAAACACAGTCTTCTGAAAATTGTTCAAGATGCCCCTCGCTTCTGTTACTGGTTCTTCATCTGTGAACACAGAAAATAAATATTTGCTAAGTAATTCCGCTTTATCCTCATCAGCTTCTATAGGTAGTCCTGCGTACTCATTCTAAGTGCCTCTAAAAGTGGTGTTAGAGTTCCATTTTAAGCAGTAATAGTCCTTCCAACATTTTTTACAAGACCCCATGCTCACAAAACGGAGATCATGCTTCACAAATTAGACTGCAAAAGAGCATGTGCATGCGCAGAGGAATCAATCTAAAATTTTCTAGAAGGAGCTGAGAGAGGTTCCTGTGTTGGGCTACATCTGTGATGTCACCCATATGTGAACACTTATCCTGATGGTTCACAAAGAATTCGTTTTTTTCTGTGGACAAGCAGGATAATGCCCTCATATATGGGAATCCATAACTACAGTCTGTCTCAAAAGAAAAGGAAAATAACAGTGTCACAACAGCAGACATTCAAGAAGCACTTTGAATGTCAACAGGCCCTTTCTTTCAATGTAGGCAGTCTGAATAGAAAGACATGGGCCTGGAGAAATGGAGATGTATTCTATTCCCCAAACAGATTCCAAAGTGCTTACTGAACAAACCTACCACCACATCGGGGAGTCCCTTTCAAAACATTGGTGAGATATAAAGGTGTAAACAGAAGGGAATGTTGCAACCCTGCATATCTCCTCCATGAAGGCCAACCTCAAATGGGTTACCAACACAGCCATGGCTCTGAGATTATGAGCCATGACAAGACACACAAAAGTAATGCCAGTCTGGGAATAAGTGAAAGAGATGCTGTCTGCTAACCAACAGGACAGAGTATGTTTGCCAATGGCAAACCCAGCATGCTGGGATCAAAAGAAACAAAAAGTTGGGTGGGCTTTCTAAGGGCTTTAGTTCTGCTCTAGATTGAAGGCCAAAACTCTCCTGCAGTCCAATGTGTATAGTGCGCTTTCCCTTTTGTGAGTATGAGGTCTTGGGAAAAATGTTGGCAGGATAAATGACTGATTAAGCTAGAAGGCAGTCACCACTTTAGAAATGAGTATACATAACCACCTACTGCTGGAAAATTTAATATAGGGTACATAAGCTACTAGAGCCTGGAGCTCACTAACTATGCATACTGAAGCTACCGCCATCAAAAACAAGAGCTTCCAGGTCAGGTATATCGGTCCACGGGTATTTAGTGGCTCAAAAGGAAATTTCATTAGCTGATTTAAAACTATATTGAGGTCCCAAGACAGAGTAGCAGGCCTGTGGAAAGGCTTCATAAGCAAACCCTACATTAAGCAAACAACTAAAGGCTGTAGGAGGATGGGTTTTACTTTATACATAATATGCCGGGGGAACTCATAATATGCCTAGCGGACAAGCTCAGTCGAGTCCTTCTACCTCACGAGTGGACTCTCCTTTGAGGCGTGGCTAATCAAATTTTCAAATTATGGGGAATCCCGTTAAATGCACAGCTCCCTTGCTTCTGTTTCAGGGTTCCATCTCCACAGAGTCAAGCCTCCGCTACATTCCTCCTTCACTTGGGGAAGGGTCTGCTTTATGCTTATCCACCCATTCCCCTGATACAGAAGACTCTGTTCAAGCTGTAAGCCAACAGGGGGACAATGATTCTCAAAGCCCCATTCTGGCCACATCAACTGTGGTTTCCCCTGTTCCTTCTACTAGCTCAGCATCAGCTTCTCAGTCTGAGATTTGCGTCCGACCTCCTCTCACAGAACCAGGGCATGCTTCTCCATACCAATATTCAAGTGCTCTGCCTGATGGTATGGCTGCTGAAAGCGTAATCCTTTCGGACCTGAACCTACCGGAGGGCATTAAAGATACCCTCCTCGCATCCCGAAAGGATTCCATCCAAAGTATCTTTGCATTCAAATGGCGCAGATTTGCGCTACGGTGCTCTCAGAAGGATCTCAACCCCTTCACTTGTCCGGTGGAATCATTATTTCACTATCTCCTCCACCTTTCTACTACAGGTCTTAAGACCAATTCCGTTAGGGTCCTCCCTCAGTGCCATGGTGGCCTTGCACAACTGTTGGATGGACGAACCGTCTTCCCTCATCCTTTAGTGGTTCGCTTTGTGCATGGTCTTCTCTTGATTAAGCCACCAATCCGGCCCCCGCCAGTGGCTTGGGACCTCAATGTGGTACTCACTCAGCTACTCAAACCTTCCTTTGAGCCCCTAGCCTCTATTTCACTGAAATTTCTCACCTGGAAGGTCTCCTTCCTAGTTGCGCTCATATCGGCTCGCAGGGTTAAAGAGCTGCAAGTTCGAGTGCCTCATCTGCCCTATGACAGATTCCAGCATGACCTGGTGGATCTGTGCATATACACATCCACGCTTTCTGCTGAAGGTAGATCTCCCTTCCATTTTAATCAGTCATCCTTCTGCCCTTTTTTCCAAGACCACATGCATCTGCGGCTAAGGCGTAGCTCCATACCCTAGATTGCAAGTGAGCTTTAGCCTACTACTTAAACAGAACCAAGGTTCACAGAAAATCTCAGCTCTTCGTCTCCTTTGATCCTTGTCACCTGGGAAAACCAATGATGAAGTGGACTTTATCTAACAGGATAGTAGACTGCATTTCATTCACTTATGCACAAGCAGGTCTTTCCTTAGAAGGTCATGTAGCAGAGCACAGCGTTCATGCCATGGCTACTTCGGTGGTCCATTTATGTTCTGTCTCCATATCGTAGATCTTTGGGCCACCACATGGTCTCCCATACATACTATTGCGGACCATTACTGTCTGAACAAGGACTCCCATTGTGACACTGACTTTGGCCAAGCCATACTACAACACCTCTTTGGGACTTAGATACAACTCCTTCCCTATGGTCCTGTTTCTATCAGCTACCATCGATGACAACAGTGTGCTCAAGAAGTCGAGTCTGGTGGATCTGCAGACTCCTCATGTTGTTGTTCAATGGGTTTTACCCCTTTGGTCACACCCTGTTACTCGCCGCAAGAGCCTGGTAACCTCGAGCTAGGGAGTCCCATATATGAAGACTACATTCCTGTTTAATCCTGGAGATAGTGTAGTTACTCAGCTGTAACAGGTGATCTCCGGGAACATCAGGAAGCAGTCTTCACAACCCGCCCTCCTCCCCAAGGAGTTGTAGGATTTTCTTGTCTTTTCCTTCTCAGCTACAAACCTCACTGAGAAGGAAGGCTGGGATGCTCCCAAAAGCTTTCCTATTGGATGCTGGGGAGCATTCCCATGTGGGCTCCATCGAAGGACATCACCCATACATGAAGACTGATTTCCTGCTTGTTCCTGGAGATTAAGGGCACTTTAGGAAGCCTAGACCTGGAGGATTCAGTTGGTCCTTGATGGCTGCACCACTCTCCACTGGAATGGTGGTGCATTTAGCAATATAGTCATCACCTGCGCATTCACCTAGGACAACCACATCCAGGGAGCAAAGTCTTCCTGAGGCAAGCATAGAGCTGACTCGCGATCCAACTCCCCCTTTCAGCAGGGTGGCAGGCGAGTCCCATTCTTTGTGTATCATGCTCTTCAGGTCCTTGGGGAAAATATATGCCCTGGAGGCCTTTCCAATTCCCCTGCCAGATGGGGGGTACAGTTGTGGCTCCTACTCTAACAGCACAGTATTGGACAGTCGCAGGGCTGAGGAGACTTGATAAATCCATGCAGCCAGCTCCTCTTTCCAAAACAGATGAACAAGAGAATCATCCTCATTCTACAGCACAAGCAGTTCATCATCCTCATTCATGAAGTTACTGGCTTATCCCCCAGAATAATGCAACACAGATCACTGACAGAACTGAGCACAACACTCTAAATCCATTCTCTTCCAGGGATGCTTCTGCGGGAGGCTCCTATAGGAGCCTGCCCGTCCTGTAACAAGTGTCTTTCCCGAATTATCCCACAGAAAGACATGCTTGCGTAAGAAAGAGAAGAATTCTAGAGAAGATAGGCCAGGGGCTGGAAACTGTCCGGCTGCCTTCACTGTCCCTATAGTGGGAGGTAGGTGAATCACTGGGGAAGCCCGCTGACAGGCCAGACTCCAAAGAACAGACTGAGGAATCCCAACCTGGGGTGCTGTCGCTTTCCCAGGTTGACCCCATTACCATCTGCAGAGCTGAAGGGGCAAAAGGTGGTCCATGTCCATCAACTGTAAAGATGATACCTCTAAGAATCGTGCAGAAGCCTCTGTGCCAAGATGTAGAGGGAGGGTAGAAAGCCAGCATCTTCTCCCAGAAGACAAGCACCCATGTCACACAGAATGGCTTCCTGAAGCAAATCCTTCCATCAAAAGAAGGTGTGCTGGCGTGTGATGAAGGCACACACTCATGGCACCTGATGAAGCACTTAAGAGATCACATGTACCAACGTGTGCAATGAGGATACGGGTTAGATCAAGTCAAGTGCCAGTAACATATGCATGCAACATCAGTACGAAGTGAGAATGGGTGGGAAAAAGACCACTAATACCAATGACTCCAGTCCCCAAAATAGCAGATGTTGGGGGTGCCCCACAGAAAGCACAGAAGAGTAATATGGCATAGAAAACAAGAACTTAAATCTCAGCCCAGAGGAGCCCAAGCGGCAACAGTGCTGGGCTCAATGCTACTCCCCTGCAGATAAGGCGTGTAATCTCATACAGCTGAATCTTCATGCCATTTTCGAGGGACAGGCAAGAGGAGAAGGGCAAAGGGGGAACTGAGCCTGTGCAACCAACGATTATTCTAGGATCCTGATCCAACAATTCTAGCTGTTCAACCGGCCCTTAACAGGATAAGAATGGGGAAATGAACAAATATTCCTGCTCGATGACAAACCCAGGAGGGGCAATGTTTTTTTTAAGAGAGACCCAAGGGGTGCCTCCCACGTCAAGCTCAAGTGAGGAAGTCTCCTCTGTGGTTACTCATGAGCTAAATCAATATTTCTCAAAGTTTTTATAGAATTGCTCCGATGTGTCCACACTCTGCAGGAGACATAGAAATACCAAAGTTGTATGCCCTGTAGTTGCTCCCGTTGACAGCACGAGGTCTTCAGAAGACAGTGAATTTTGATCTGTCTCCACCTCTGCTGGTAGACGATCACAACCCACTTGTCTGGACTGGCCTAGAATGACTATATGGAACGGTGATATGAAATATGGCACGTTTTTAACTTATCTCTTATACAGGTCTAATTTCCCTCAACTGCTTCCCTCAATGACACTTGTTTACTCTTTTTCTGACATATTTTTCAACATGAAAATGAATACCACAAATTTCAATTCTGTTGGTTTGTAAAAAGAAACATATTAGGCAATACATATTAGCTTCTATTTTCTAGGGAAAAGAATAAGAGGGTAATTTTAGAAGGAGAAAGTGCATAATGCGCTTTCATCGCCACACATATTTGCCACTCAAAGAAATCTACATGTAAATACATACGCCAAACACTGCTCGGCCAACACTGTATGTTTGAGTATCCGAAATTTTTTAACCAAAAGAATCCAGAACCAGGTTACCCACAACAAACTTCATATAGAAAAAACGTGAACCTCCCAAAAAATTCAGGCAATTGAAGTGCAAAATGTTATATGTCGGATGTGATGTCAAGAGAGGGAAGATCCACTCTCCAGAAACAGAACCTCCTTTTAATTACCTTTTTATTCAAGGAACACTCCACAAGAATCACTTATCTTGTGAAGCACATGAAAGAGCAGACCATCTGTAGTTCTCACACACTGTGAGTCATGTTTTGAGCTGCAATCAGTCCTGCTTCAGGTGTTAGGACTCCTGCTCTCTAGCAGTGAAAGTACTTATGAAGTTAAAATCTGCCCTGATTAAATACATAGAGTCTGACATCACTAAGCAATAGCAAACCTCGACTTAATCAATGAACATAGGCAAGAGACCATCAAAAGG
The DNA here is from genome assembly GCA_033557465.1 of Ichthyophis bannanicus. NCBI lineage: Eukaryota > Metazoa > Chordata > Amphibia > Gymnophiona > Ichthyophiidae > Ichthyophis > Ichthyophis bannanicus. The sequence goes on from CM066033.1 coordinate 1,309,019,984, forward strand.
AAACCGCCAAATGCAATTGGTTCAATCAAAAGAGGCTAGGCCAGTCCAATTCCAAGTTTAAACATGATGGAGAGAAAGTGTTCAATTTAAAGAGCCAGCACTGTTCAGCCCATTGATGTTTAAAGGTGCGATCACCTTCCCAGGGATCAAAAGGGACATAATCAATGATTCGCCACTTTAGATCAGTGAATTGATGTTTATGATTCAAAGAATGTTTCACTTTCAGAGCTGAAATAGTTGAGTGTGTAACCAGGAGGCGTTCTCCTACAGGCGTGTTTTCACCAGTCTAGTGGTGCACCCTACATATGCAAGATTACATGGACAAATTAGAAGATACACCACATAATTTGATGAACAAACTGTGTGCCAATGAGTTTTCAATACGGTTCCAGATCTCGGGTCACACCAAGTTGGACTCTCCAACGTGGTTCCACAAAAATGGCAGGCAGCAGCAGAAGGTAAAATGACCCAGGGCTGTCCTACTAAAAGGAGGTGCAATCCACCTTGGTGGTAGAATGGACCACTCTATCCCGGATGTAAGAACCTTGGGTATAGATCGACAAGGGCATACAAAAACAAGGATGAAGACTGAGAACTGACCAGTGTTTCTGCAATAGTCGAGTAATCTCTGAAGCACTCTGCATAAAAGGAAGCACACCAACAATATTCCCTTCATTTCAGAGATCTTCTGGGAGAACCTCCCCAATTCAATCATCCAACAGCCATTCGCAGTGTGTGTATCTTTATTTTTTTATTTTTTATATGACGACAGAAAAAGACCACATGGCCTATCTAGACTGTCCTTCCATATCAACAACTACAACAGTCCCCTTTTTTCCTTTAGAGATCCTCTGTGTTTGTCCCCATGCTTTTTTGAATTCAGTTACTGTCCTCATCTCTACCACCTCCACTGGGAGACTATTCCATGGATCCACCACTCTTTCCGCAAAGAAATATTTTCGCATATCACTCCTGAATCTATCCCCCATCACCCTCATCCCCTCGTAGCAGAACTTGCTTTCAATTGAAAGAGGCTCTCCCCCTGAACATTTATGCCACGGAGGTATTTAAACATCTCAATCATATCACCTCTATCCCGCCTTTCCTCTAAGGTGTACATATTAAGATCCTTAAGTCTGTCCTCATATGCTTTATAATGAAGACCACTAACCATTTTAGTAGCCACCCTCTGCACCGACTTCATTCTGTTCACATCCTTTTGAAAGTGCGGTATCCAGAATTGCACACTATACTCCAAATGAGGTCGCACCAAAGACTTATAAAGAGGCACTATCATCTCCTTTTTTCTGCTAGCCATTACTCACCATATGCACCCAAGCATCCTTCTAGTGTTTGCCGTCGCCTTTTCTACCTGTTTAGCTACTTTAAGATCAGACACAACCACGCCAAGGTCCCGCTCTTCTTTAGTGGACAAAAGTACTTCACCCCCTATACTATATTGCAGAGCTACTCAATTCCGGTCCTGGAGGTCCGCAACCCTGCAGGATTTCGGGATATCCCCAATGATATGCATGAGATATATATGCATTAGAGATAGTCTGCCAACCTGACTGGTTTTTGGACCTCCAGGGCTGGATTTAGAGACCCCTGCCTTACACCTCTGTCATTTAAGATTGTGAGTGGGCAAGGTGCAGATGTCCAAGACATCAAAAAGGTTAGATAAAATTTGTTACATTCCTCCTCGCTTCTCATCACCACCAAAATATTGTCTGTTATACAACTTTTTGGTGGTGGTGAGAATCGAGGAGGAATGTCTAGGACATCTGTACCTTGCCCACTCACAATCATAAATGACAGAAATGTAAGGCAGGGGTCTCCAAACCCAGTCCTGGAGGGCCACAAGCAAGTCAGGTTGGCAGGCTCTCTCTAATGCATAAATCTCTCATGCATATTCATTAGGGATATCCCGAAAACCTGCAGGATTGTGGACCTCCAGGACTGGAATTGAGTAGCTCTGCTATATTGCTCTCTTGGATTGCTGCAGCCCAAATGCATGACCTTACATTTTTTAATATTAAATCCCAGCTGCCAAATTCTAGATCATTCTTCAAGCTTAGCTAGATCCCTCCTCATGTTATCTACACCTTCCTGGGTGTCTACTCTATTGCAGATTTTGGTATCATCCGCAAAGAGGCAAACCTTACCCGACAGCCCTTCCGCTCCGCTATACCACTAACAAAGATGTTGAAAAGAATCGGACCAAGGACAGATCACTGGGGCACACCACTGGTAACATCCTTCTCCTCAGAGTGAGCTCCATTTACCTCTACTCTTTGTTGCCTCCCACCCAACCAATTTCTAACCCAAGCAGTAACTTTAGGGTCCATCCCTAGGGTGCTCAGTTTGTTTATAAGTCGCCTGTGAGGAACAGTGTCAAAGGCTTTACTGAAATCTAAATAGACCACATCTAGGGCTCTCCCTCGGTCCAACTCCCTGGTCACCCAGTCAAAGAAATCAATCAGATTTGTCTGACAAGACCTGCCTCTGGTGAATCCATGCTGCCTCGGATCCTGTAATCCGCGGGACTCCAGAAACCTCACTATTTTCTCTTTCAGAAGCGTTTCCAATAATTTACTCACCACCGAAGTTAAACTAACCAGCCTGTAGTTTTCAACCACATCCTTACTTCCGCTTTTGTGTAAAGGCACCACATGAGCCTCTCTCCAGTCCTTTGGCACCACTCCCAACTCCAATGAGGCATTGAATAGGTCAGTCAGTGGAGCTGCTAGAACGTCCTCAAGTTCCCTCAGTATTCTAGGGTGTATCCCATCCGGTCCCATCGCTTTGTCTACTTTAAGTTGAGCTAATTTCTCAAGAACACAGTCTTCTGAAAATTGTTCAAGATTTTCCTCGGTTCTGTTCCTGTTTGTGGGTGTTTTCTGAGGTCCTGCTCTTGGTTCTTCATCTGTGAACACAGAACAGAAATATTTCTTAAGCAATTCCGCTTTATCCTCATCAGCTTCTACATATTTCACCCCTTCACCCTTGAATCTGACAATACCACTTTTGCCCTTCCTCTTCTCACTAACATATCTGAAAAATGTCTTATCCCCCCATTTTATTTCATTGGCTATTTCCTCCTCTTTTTGAATCTTTACTTTCCTGACTACTTTGCTAGCTTCTCTAAGTTTTTCCAAATATAGATGCCTGTCTTCCTCTCTCTGTGATCTCTTGTATTTCATGAAGGCCTCCCTCTTTTTCTTCACTTTTTCAGCTACTTCTTTCAAAAGCCATAGCGGTCTCCTTTTCCCTTCATTTACCATTTTAACAAAAAGATTTGTTGCCCTTAAAATATCCCCTTTCAGTTTTGCCCACTGTTTTTCTACATCCCTCAGCTGTTCCCATCCCGCTAACGACTCCCTGAGGTATTGGCCCATCCTGGCAAATTCAGTCTTCCTAAAGTCTAAGACCCTCACCTTTGAATGGATTCTAACAGCCCTAGTCCTAATACTGAACCACACCATCTAGTGATCACTGGATGCAAAATGATCTCCCACTATAACATCAGAAACACTTTCACCATTGGTAAGCACCAAGTCTAGTATGGCCCCTTCACGTGTGGGGTCTGTTACCAATTGCTTGAATAGTTCTCCCTGTAGAGAATCCAGGATCTCCTTACTTCTAGATGATACTGCAGCAGGAATGTGCCAATCAAAATCTGGCATATTGAAATCCCCTATCAGTAGCACTTCCCCTTTCCTAGCAATGCTGCGTATGTCTTCAATTAACTCTCTGTCCACCCTTTCCTCTTGTGAGGGAGGTCTGTATATCACGCCAATGCAAATAGATTTCTCTTTACCTCTTTCTAGTTTAAACCACAAAGCCTCCTCTCTCCCTTTTAAGTTCTGTAATTCCAAAGCTTTAATAGTATTTTTTACATATAGTGCCACTCCTCCTCCCCTTCTTCCTACCCTGTCCTTTCTGAATAAAGTATAGCCAGGTATAGTTACATCCCAGTCATGGTTTTCTGTGAACCATGTTTCTGTAACTGCCACTAAATCCAAGTCGGCCACTCCCACCAAAGCTTCCACATCAGGGATCTTATTTCCCATGCTATGGGCATTTATACACACTGCTTTCCATATGTTACCACCGTTACCCATTTCCATAAAGGTATTTAATGTATCACATACCTGGGGGCTTTCACTTACCTGGGGGCTTTCTTCACCCATCCCCTACTAATCTAGCTTAAAGCCCTTTTCAGTAGATTAGCCAGTCTACTACTGAAGACGCATTGACCTTTCTTGGACAGATGGATGCCATATCTGCTCTGCAACCCTTGGAACAGCATCCCATGGTCTAGGAAACCAAAACGCTCTCGATGACACCATCCACGCAGCCATGCATTCATCTCCAGGATGTGAGCCTCTCTGCCTTGGCCTTTACCCTTAACAGGGAGGATTGAAGAGAACACCACCTGTGCACCTAACTGCTTCACCCTCTGTCCAAGAGCCATGAAGTCACTTTTGATACGCTCAGAGGGATACCTGGCAGCATCATTTGTTCCGACATGGATTAGCAACATTGGGTAATAGTCGGTGGGCTTGATGAGTCCCGGCAAACTCTCCGTAACATCTTGGATTTTGGCACCAGGCAGACAGCATACCTCTCTGGACATCAAGTCTGGTCGGTGTCAGCATACATTTCATGCAGCTGTGGACTCTGGTGACTTCAGTCTCCAAAAGTAATAGGACAGTTTACAAGATGAGATTAACTCTGACCCCCTGGTGATTTCATTCTCCAAGGCCTGTCTGAAGCTCCTCCTTGCTAAATCAAGAATGGCAGACCTTAAAGGGAGTGGCTAGCAGACCTCAAGGGGGAGTGCTGGAAAGGATTCAATTCACTATAAAAGACAGAAACACTTCCTGTCTCTCTCTCTCTCCCACCATCCATTGGACATGAAGGACAGGAGGCTCTGATAATCAATTCCCTTCACCCCTCCCCCGCTCTCTCTCTCTCTCTCCCTTGCCATGAGGCTCTGAGCCACATGTTCGGGCCTATCTCTCTCTCTCACTTCACACATGCACATGCACACACAGATTCATTGATGCACACTGAAACAGCTCTATAACAATCACTATATACCTCTGTTCAATACCTATGTACTAAGCCTATTTCTACATAAAAAACCTTTCTCCAAGCCACACCTGTTTGGTTGTTTTATTACAAGCCCCACTGCCTCTGTGAAGTGAAATGAACCCAGGACCTACAGAAGAATAACTGACCAAATCTTACATCCGGCAGATGGACGCCTCAGTACCCCTCAGAAGAGAGTCACCAACCACCACTACCCTTTGCTTCCTTGTGGTCACTGATTCTGCAACTTTGGGGTACTTGAGCTCTGGTTCGTCCCTTTCCAGGGATGCTTTCACCTCCTCCACTTCCAGGGCTGCATAATGGTTCTCCAATTCAAGGGCTGGAGAAGTTGGATTGGTGATTCTGCAAGCCTTGGTGACTTGTGTCCAACCTTCGTCATTCTGTTGGCACCCATCTTCTCCTCTACTGGAGAGCTTGGTTGCTGCAAGAAGCATCTCATCAATGTACTTCTCACTGTCTTGAATGCTCCTCAGCCTCGCCACCTCCTCTCTGAGTTCCTCCACTTGTTTCCTCAGAGCTTCAGCATACAGGCACCCTGCACATGGAACCGGTCCTTCAAATGGCATGGAGACCTCTGTCTGGACAGAGGCAGAAGCTGTAATGGGGGCAGCAGCTTTAGCGATACGATTTTTCCCAGCCATTGTTCTGTTCATGGAGCTTAGGTATCTGGTTAAATCAAAGAGAGAGATCTACCAAAGTACCAGCCGGTTTTCCAGCTGTCCTTTCAGAGAAACAGCAATTAAATCTCCTTAATTATATTCAAAATATGCTGTTCCAAGTCCCTGTGCTTTGTTAAATGGGGAGGTGCCCTATAAAGCAAGACCGCTCACTAGGGGTGGGTGGGAGTTGGGGTGGGTAGGGAGGGAACTAACACCTGATTTGGTGTCAGCAGTTCCCAAAAGCTGAGGTTACTAGAGTTTAAAACCTAGTCCAGCAAAGAAAATATTTCTACTGAAGTACCACAAAGAATGTAACTTTGCTTTAAAAATATACCAAAACCCTTTTAAGAACTCCCAGTCAGAGAGCTAGCAATTTAGTAAAAATAAACCCTCAAATCCTTACCGTTGTTTGACCTGGCCCGCTTATAAGCCCCTATAATCACTGACCGAGGATAACCGCGATCGAAAAGCCTGTTCATTAATTCTTTTGCATGAGTTGGATTTCCTGGAATGTTGAATCGTATAAATTGCCCAAATGATAGGCCCTTCTGAAGAGGTGCAGGGTGATGGCTATGAAATCTTAATAGATTATTTCGCCAGACTAGTTTTCTAAATAATGTTGATTCATAAACGATTCACTGATCTAAGGTGACCAATCACTAATCATGTCCCTACTGATCTCCGAGAGAGGCGATTACACTTTCAAACTTCAATAGGCTGAACAGCGCTGAATCTTTAAATTGAACAGTGTCTCTCTGTCAGGTTTAAACTTGCGATTGGACTGGCCCAGTCTTTTTTGACTGAACCAATTGCATTTTGCTCTTTCCTTTTGATGGTCTCTCGCCTATGTTCATTGGTTAATTCAAGGTTTACTATTGCTTGATGACATCAGATGCCATGTATTTAATCAGGGCAGATTTTAACTTCATTCATAAGTGCTTTGACTGCTTGAGAGCAGGAGTCCTTCTAACACATGAAGTAGGGCTGACTGCAGCTTGAAATGTGATGCACAATGTGTGAGGACTATAGAAAATCTGCTCTTTCATGCGCTTCACAAGATAAGTGATTTTTACAGCGTTCCTTGAATAAAAAGTAATTAAAAGGAGGTTCTGTTTCTGGAAAGTGGATCTTTCTTCTCTTGACAGTACATCTGACATAACATTTTGCACTTCAACTGTCTTAAAGTTTTGGGAGGTTCACCTTTTTTCTGTATGAGTATCTGAAATGACAGGCCAAAACATGCAATCCCATAACATAGTTGCCCCCCTTCTGAAATACCCCTGTTGGCATCCCCAACAGGATTTTTATACCTCTAACATTTCAGTCAAAGCGGTTTACATTGTAACTTAAACTTGCTAATGTACATTAAACAGGGACATTGATAACTTGGATTTTTTTTTCTGAAGCAGTGGAGGGTTAAGTAACTTCCTCAAGGCTACAAAGAGTGCTAATGGGAATCTAACCCTGGTCTCCTGGTTCCTAACTCAGTGCTCTAACCATTAGGCTATTCCTCAACTCCTGAGGTCGTGCAGTTTGGGGACGTCAATATTTGTAAAATTGCCTACATCCATGCATGTTCCCAGTCTTGATACTGGTGCAGAGCACATCTTCAGAACTGGTTACTGAGCCATTCATTTTTCAGTGTGAAGATGTAGCAGACACTTTACATGCTTCTCTTCACTGCTGCTACTCCCCCAGATTTTTGCACTTTCTGTTCTCGATGACCCAGATTCATCTTAGACATCCCTTCTAAAATCATACTTCATGAGTTCAGACCTGATGATGATTTTACAGTGCATAGATATATGTAGGCAAAACACAAGCTTAATTATGCACAAAGAAAGAGTAGTTACTCACCTGTAACAGGTGTTCTCCAGGAGCAGCAGGAATCAGTCTTCACATATGGGTGTCATCGACGCCGATGAAGCCCCAGCGGAGCATTTCCCCAGCTTTCCATGAAAGCCTTTGGGAATGCAGGAACGCATGCGCGGTTCCCTTCCCGCCTAAAGGTGCCATCTTACCTCAGTCAAATGACATAGCTAAGAACAGCACACAAAAAATGTAAAAAAACAAAAACTATGTACAACTGCAACTCCCAGGGGAGGAGGGAGGGTTGTGAGGACTGATTCCTGCTGCTCCTGGAGAACACCTGTTACAGGTGAGTAACTACTCTTTCTCCAGGACCAAGCAGGAAGTCAGTCCTCACATATGGGTGACTCCCTAGCTCTGGGCTACCGAGGAACCCAGGCTGAACAAGAGAACTCCCTCTAGTCCCAGCAGCAAAGAAAGGCTTTCCACGGACACAACCTCCACCGGTAGCCCAACAGAGGGCAGGAGTTGCCTAAACCTGAAAGAGATTCCGGAGTACTGCCTGGCCAAAAGCACTGTCCCTACGGGACTCCCTCTCCAGACAGTAATGGGCCGCAAAGGTCTGGCTTGAAGACCAAGTTGCAGCCCTGCATATGTCTACCAAGGGCACAGAGCAGAGATGAGCCACTGAGGCAGCCATTGCCCTGACACGGTGGGCCGTGACCCGACCCTGCAAAGGAAGGTCAGCCGCCTTGTAAGCCCAGGTGATACAGTCAGCCACCCAGATGGACAAGGTACGCTTGGACACAGCCAACCCCAACTTATTAGGGTCAAAGGATACGAAGAGCTGAGTAGCCCTTCTATGCCCCTGCGTACGGTCAAGGTAGAAGGATAAAGCCCTCCTACAGTCCAGGGTATGCAGGACTGCTTCAGCCTGACTTGTATGAGGCCTAGGGAAGAATGTTGGAAGAACCACCTCTTGGTTAAGGTGGCAGGAGGAGACAACTTTTGGGAGGAACATTGGATGAGTCCTAAGGACTACCCTGTTCCTATAAAAGCGAGTGTAAGGCCTATTACAGACCAGGGCCTGAAGCTCACTCACTCGCCTGGCAGAGGTTAGAGCTATCAAGAAGAGTGTCTTCCAGGATAGGAAGCGTAGAGGGCAAGTAGCCATCTGCTCAAAGGGTGGGCGAGTCAGCTGCTGCAAGACCACATTCAGCTCCCACTCAGGAGCAGGACGAAGGATTGGAGGCTTGAGCAAAAGCAAGCCCATGAGAAAGCGGGACACCAAGGGGTGAACCAACAGAGAATGTCCTTCCACCAGTGAGTGGTGAGCTGCTAGAGCTGAGAGGTGGACCCGAACAGAATTTGACTTAAGTCCTTGATTTGATAAGTGCAGTAAGTACTGAAGCACTACTGGTACAGTACAGGAGAAAGGATCCTCTGTACGTAGCTGACACCAGAGAGAAAACCTTTTCCATTTGAGAGCATAGGTTTTCCTAGTGGATTGTTTCCTAGAGGCTAGAACAACCTCCTCAACTTCCTGAGGTAGGCCGCAGGGAGCCAGAACTACCCTTGCAGCCTCCAGGCCATCAAATTGAGAGCTTTGAGATTGGGGTGCAGAAGGGAACCCTGGTTCTGAGAGAGAAGGTCGGGTTGCAACCCCAGAGGCAGTGGAGGATCCACCGCCAGCTGAAGCAGAAGTGGAAACCAAGGCTGTCTGGGCCACCTGGGAGCCACCAGCAGGACCGAGGCCTTGTCCTGAAGAATCTTGAACAGAGTTCGGGCCACCAGGGGCGTGGGAGGAAACGCATACAGGAGGCCCTGAGACCAGGGAATCAGAAAAACATCTGCTGCTATCCACAGAGGATGCGGTTGCCTGGAGCAGAACTTTGGAAGTTGCTTGTTCAGTGGACTGGCAAACAGATCTATCAAAGTAAGACCCCATTTTAGGAAGATCTTCTGAACTACCAAAGGATGCAGCTGCCACTCGTGGGGCTGTAAAATTCTGCTCAACCTGTCGTCCAGGAAGTTTTCCTGGCCTGGAAGGTACACAGCCTTGAGGAGCATGTTGTGCTTGAGGGCAAAGGAGCAAAGATCCTGTGCCTCCCGACAAAGGAGTCTGGACCCAGTCCCGCACTGTTTGTTCACATAAAACATGGCTACCTGGTTGTCTGTCTGAACCAGGACAGATTGATGAGCCAGGGTAGGAGAGAAAGCTTTGAGTGCTAGTCGAATAGCCCTGAGTTCTAGGAGATTGATCTGCTGTGATGCCTCCCAAGGAGACCACAGGCCCTGGGTGTACTTGTTCAGACAATGAGCTCCCCAACCCTGCAGGGAGGCGTCTGTGGTCAGTACCACTGTGTACCCAGGAATTTGAAAGGGTACCCCTTTCAGAAGATTGGGTGGATGCAGCCACCAGCTGAGGGAGTCCAGAAATGGTTTGGACACCTTTATTCTGTCTCTGAGGCTGCCTGTGACCTGAGACCACTGACTCCGAAGGCACCATTGTGCAGGCCGCATATGGAGCCTGGCATTGGGGGTGACATGAACTGTCGAAGCCATGTGGCCAAGCAGCAACTCGGGCCGAAGCCTCGAAGCCATCGTAGGCGGCGCAGGACATGAACTTCGAGCAGTCCCGAATCCCCGAGGACAAGAACTTGAATCTCTGCAAGGGCTCCCCGGAGAGACCAGCGGAGAACCCGGCCAGCTCCTTGGCCAGGTCTCGCAAGTACATGCCCATGTACAGCTGGTAAGATTGGACACGGCAAGCAAGCATCGAACCCTGGAAACACTTTCTACCAACACCTTCCAGGTTTCGGGCCTCCCTGCCAGGGGGCACCGCAGAGTGCATCTTCTGACTTTTCAGGCGATGCATGGCCGATTCCACCACCATGGAATGGTGAGGTAGCTGCGCTTTTTGAAAGCCAGGGCTGTTCCGGAGTCGATAAATCGAATCGACTCGCTTGCTCAAGACCGGCGCCGAGGCCAGTGCCTCCCACATACGGAAGAGGAGCAATTCCAGCATCGGAGGAACCGGGACAGTAAAGGTCTCCTTCAGAGGAGAGTCGTACTGTAGGGCCTCGAGCTCTTCAGCTCGAGGCTCTTCCTCGGGGTCCGCCGGAATAGCCAACGCGGTGGCCATATCCCAGACAAACTCTGAGAACCGGGTGTCCTCCGGAGGGGATCTACTCCGGGGTTCAGACTGCGGTGAGTCCGAAGGGACACACCGAGTCTTGAACGTGTCGGGAGACTCCTCATCTTCCATCTCCCAGGCGGAGTCGTTCGACGAGGAGTCAGGATCCGACCCCATGGGGCCCTGGAGCATGCGCCCCGATGGCAGAGGCATCGGCATTGACGCCCTCGGTCCCGAACGGGAGGTCGAGGGAGACCGCGACCGAGGTCGACTTCGAGCCATGATGGACTCGAGTATCGGCTCGGTCTCCGGGGTCGACTTCGATGTCAATGTCCCGGTGGTCGGGGCAGATGCACCAGACAGGCTGGCCATCAGTGCCCGCTGCTGCTCCATGAAGGCAGACAATCTGCTCTTCAAGGCTGTCATCCTGAGACTCAGCTCGGGAGACACAGCAGCCACCGACTCGGGCCCCGGCGGCGCCGGGCCCGATGTCGACTCTCTGGGAGGAGAGTCCTCGAGGACCACAGGGCTTACGTGTCCAGCAGACTCCGGCTCCACGGGAGGAACTTTGGCAGGCTTCTCTTGTTCCACGGGTCCGGGGCGACGGTCAGGGGTCTTAGACCTGGCCCTCGTGGAGCCAGGGACCTCCTCCGACGATGCCCTCACGAGCCACTTCTTCCTCTTGCGTTCCCGGTCGGGGGACCCCCAGTCCGAGGAGCTTTGACGGCGCTTGGGATCCGAATCCCGAGATGTCGAGGCCTCAGACGAGGTCTGGGTCCGGCCGGAGGCTGAGTCCGAGAAAAGCCTTTCTTTCTGCTGCTGGCGACTTCGCAGTGCCTTGGAAGACATCTTCCCACATGGTCCACACATCTTAGGGTCGTGATCAGGACCGAGGCACCGAAGGCAGCAGTCGTGTGTGTCAGTGAGAGACATCAACTTCTTACACCGATCACACTTCTTGAAACCGCTGGAAGCCATCGGGGAAAAAAGAGTCCCCGCGAGGTCAAAGGACCGGCCTTCCAGGGAAAAATCAAAAAAGGGCATGAACGCCAGTCACTAAGGGCAAAAACCGAAAAAGAAGAATCGGGCTCGATACTGGTGTACCGAACCCGGCGTCAAACCGGGAAGAAAAAATAGCGAGAATCGCCGAAAAAATCAAATTTTTATCCGGGATGACAGGACGCACATCCGGTGGGCTTCTCGGAAAAAGAGAGAATGAGGTAAGATGGCAACTTTAGGCGGGAAGGGAACCGCGCATGCGTGCCTGCATTCCCAAAGGCTTTCATGGAAAGCTGGGGAAATGCTCTGCTGCGGCTTCATCGGCGTCGATGACACCCATATGTGAGGACTGACTTCCTGCTTGGTCCTGGAGAATAAAATGAAATGCTTTTAATACAATCAATACTCATCCTTGTATATCAGCTTTTACCTACCTATATTCCACTGTCTGTCTCTTGCATCATCAAACTGCTGACGAAGCACAAGGAAATCAATAACATCTGGCATATCATGGTACCTGGATACAAGCACAATAGGACAGCTAGGAAAACCAGAATAAAAATCTCTTCAACTAAGGCCAGAGTTTAATTAAAACAAGCCCCCGATGAAAGGAAAGAGGTCAGGGGAACGGAATCATACACCAGATTATAGTATGATCAATTTCATAGTCTTATGCATACTTTTGCATCTGCTCAACACAAGCATAGAGGTATGTGAGTACATTCTATCCACAATTCATGTTCTGGCCGCATTTTCAAAAGGAAACTCCACAAAGTTTGTGAGAAGCTTGATTTTTGGTTTTCCCTATGGATAATAATTTACATGGCATGTCTGTTTAACAAAAGGACTTTGATAAAATTATCTTTGATGTTTACTTCTTTTTTTGTAAACATCGTCTATTCCAATTACTTGTGGAGTTTGAGGAGAACAAGCTGTAGAAGGAATTCTTGTATCCATTTGGAAGGAGTTTCGAGATGACTTAAATTGGTCTTATTTTTATGTATTTAGGACTACTGTATCAAATTTTGATTAGGTGCTTGACTCTTTAGGAAACAAACTAAATTATGTATAAAAGAGAATTTTATATTGTACTTAACTATAAAGAAAATAAAAATATTTAATAAGAAATCATTTCACAAAGCTACTCATAAATCAAAGTATAAGCCAATGTTGATAAAGTGTCATGTGATAAAACCAGGACATAACTATTCTCCCTAAGTTCAAAACTTCAGTTTAAAGCTTTGAAGGACTACTGAAATAAGCTGCTCTTGCTGGGAAGGAATCTGTACTATTAAGAATTCAGCTGCTGGGAATTTCTCAAACTCTTGGGTTAAAGGGAATTCTTTGGATTTAAGCTGATAAACCTGTGTCTATTTTAAAGTTCTATGTTTTATAAAGTCAGTTAGGGAATTGTGTAGCAAGCCAACTTTCAAATAGTGTTGTTTTCTCTGTCACCTACTCACCCCAGGCATAATCTTAGATTTATAGGCCCTTAAACATATTAAGGGAAAAGGGGTGGTTTAATTCACTTTTCAGGTTTAACTGGTTATCCTCATCAGGAATAGATTAATAAAGGCCCTGAAATTTATCTTGAGGTGAACAAAGTCCCTTAAACTTATTAGATAATAGTTGTACTGGTACAAGTATCCCTATTCTCCTAGGTATTTTAAATAAGTAAACAACTTAAATAGCTAAACAAATCCTTAAAACTAAGATGCAGACAGCAGCCCGGCAGCGAGAGTCTTTTGCATTCAGTGTCACATGTATGATTTTCTCCCAGTTTGTGAGAGGTCTTACGTGTGCGAGGAGCTTCTCTGCTCTCAGGGAATGAGTCCAATCTCTGGAGGCTAGAAAAGCAGACTTGGAGGAGCTAAGACAGACAGAGCTATTATAGATGAGACCTACAGGGACACAGAAGTGAAGTCCCATCTCCAGTCTAGCAGTCTCTGTAGCTATGGAGAAAAGATGTCATGTGAAAGGAGAGCATCCTCTTGATGTGGTAGAAACTGATCCTGTAGCTAGGACCTATCCTACAAGTGGTGTAAAACCTTTTCGCACCAAGGAAGTTTCTCCAGGGCCATGTGCCCATGAGGGAAGGGTTAAAACAGCCATTACAGTGGGCGATTTGATCACTAGGCATGTAGATAGCTGGGTGGCTGGTAGATGTGAACATCGCCTGGTAACATGCCTGCCTGGTGCAAAGGTAGACAAAGTTTTAGATGGTGCTGTGGAGGAGCCTGCTGTGTTGATACATGTTGATACCAAAGATAGTATAAAGTCTGGGAGGGAAGTTCTGGAAGCCAAGTGTAGGCTTTTAAATAGAAAGCTGAAATCTAGAATTTCCACAGTAGCATTCTCAGAAATGCTTCTCATTCAATGTGCAGGACTCAAAAGGCAGGCAAAGCTCCAGAGTCTCAATACATGGATGAGAAAATAGTGCAAGGAAGAGAGTACTGGATTTGTTAAGAACTAGCCAACATTCTGGGGAGAGGGGAGCTTTTTCCGATAGGAGGGACTCCACCTTAACCAGGGTGAAACCAGGTTGCTGGCATTAACCTTTAAAAAGGAGATAGAGCAGCTTTTAAACTAGATAATAGGAGAAAGCTGAAAGTAGCCCGAGAGCACATGGTTCTGAATGATATATCCTTGAAGGATACTTGCAAAAGAGGGGAAGTTAGGGCATTCCGATAGAGAGGTTCCAATAAAGGTAAAAGCAATCCAGATGCCTTTAAGTAAAGAGAGCAGACAGAGCTGAAAAACTCCAAATCACCCTGTCAACTGATAACCAGGTTGTTAATATCAACAAAACGCAATCTCTGAAATGCCTCTATACAAATGTTAGAAGCCCAGAAAAAAAGAATGGGAGAGTTAGAATATATGGCACTGAATGAAAGGTTAGATAGAACTGGCATTTCAGAGACCTGGTAGAAGGAGAACAACCAATAGGACACTGTGATACCTGGGTACAAACTATCGCAATGATAGGGTAGATCAAATTGGTGGAGGGGTTGCGCACTATGTTAGAGATGACATTTGAGTGACACAGGATTAAAGTTTTGGAGGAAACAACATACACTGTAGAATCTCTATGGATAGAAATTCCATGTAAAAAGGGGAAGGGCAATGGGAGTTAGGGTGTACTACCGTCTGTCTGGTCAGAATGAACAGATGGACAATAAAATGCTAAAAGGAATCCGGGAAGCTAACAAAAGCTACCACACAGAAATAATGGGCGATTTAAATTACCTTGGTATTGAATGGGTTAATCCCCACTGAGAATTAATAGGAAATTTTTAACAACATTTTAATCATGACAGACGCTACATGGCCCCAAGCTGAATTACTTATTATACAGACACACCCCAGTATCCTAAGCAGTAAAAGATGAAAAATTAGATATCCTGGTGCTAATAAATGTTGACAAATCAATAGGGTGAAAGAAAACTTATCTCTGTATTTTCTACATAACTAAACACTTACAGGGAAAGCTTAACTGGAACAAGGCACTAAGTTGCAAAACACCAGATTTTAAAAGCAAAAACGGACATCGTCGCTGTTGCATTTCCCTAGCCACATCAGGAAAAATGGAAATATTTACACCATGAAATAACATCGAACGTTTCTTACAGTAAAGTTTGAGTAACCAGTCTCTGTCAGACACAAGTTGCACAAGTCATCAATAAAGAAGCCACTTGAGTGGATTCTCCAACAGATGATTCCAGCAATTCAGAAACATTAAGAACATCCATTTTAACTGCTGCATCTATTACCCCTAACTCCCTCTTCCCTTGTGGCAAATAAAATGCCTTAGATATTGGAGGAACTAAATCCTGTGGAACAGACAAAATCTCTAGCATATAGTTTCTAAACATATCGATTGCTGAGATCTCCTCTTTCTTAGGAAAGTTCAATACAGTCAAATTCAAAGCTCAAGCAGAATTTTCAAGCATTTCAACTTTAAAGCGTAATGCAATATTATCTTTAGTCAGAGCAGCAGTCAAATCAGAAACCTAATCCAGTCCCTGAGAGTTAATTTGTACCTTAGAGCCCAGAACAGCAAGTGAACTCACAAAAGAATCCAAATTAGCAGTAAACTCGTCCATCTTTAATGAAAGTACGGCTGTTTGCTGAGATATGGTAGCCAACAGAGCTGTGATAGCGTCCCAAATACAGTCCAATGTGATCATCTCATCTTAGGCTGGGGAAACTGCAAAACGGTTGGCGTCGAAGAGGCATCCGGTAGCCCAATTCCAGTACCCGCAACCAGTGCCACTGATCTGGGATAAATCTGCCAGCACAATTCCTCCCTTGGGGGGGACTTCCACATACCAAGGAAGAAAGCACTCGACTCTTCCCCATCGCATCACCCTGCTCCTACTCACTGAAGATTCCGGCATCTGGCACCTCGGGAACTTGCGCAAATGGGAGAGGGGCGCCTTCCCCCATTGATGAAGTAAACTCGGAGGAGACAAGGTAGTGTCAGGTTCTTCTGCCCCCACAGAGAACTCCAAAGCCCCGGGGTCGGCTCCTGAAAGAATCTTCCCCTTGACAGCACTGGGAATGACAACAAATTAATCCACAGGACCCGGCTTGGGAGGCAAGGGCTCAGCAGGGTAGTCCCCTTTCCTTTTTGTCATGCTAAGGCAACGCGTTGAACTCTCAAGTGTCCATCTGATTAAAGCCACTCCCCAGGAGGAGTAATGCACATTTTCTTGCATTTGATGTAATAAATGGAGGGAGGACAGCAAGGAAATCCCATAGCACTAGCTTTTAACTTTCAAAAGGGAGACTATGATAAAATGAGGAAAACAGTTAAGAAAAAACTAAAAGGAGCAGCTGCAAAGGATAAATGTTTACATCAAGCATGTGTGTTGTTTAAAAATACTATCTTGGAAGCCCAGATCAGAAGTATTCCATGCTTTAAAAAAGATGGAAGGAAGGCCAAACGACTGCCAACATGGTATAAAGGTGAGATCAGAGACAGCATGGGTACTCACCTGTAATAGGTAATCTCCGGGAACAGCAGGAATCAGTCTTCACAGATGGGTATCGTCAGTAACAACGGATCCTGCACGGGAATGCTCCCCCGTGTCCAATAGGAGAGCTTTTGGGAACACTCCACTGCGCCTGCACAGCGGCCTTCCTCACAGTTCTCTTCAGTTGTGCTTGTAGCTGAGAGACAAAGGAAATAATTGTACCCAAGAACTCCTAGGGAGAAGGGTGTAGAGTGAAGACTGATTCCTGCTGTTCCTCAAGATCACCTGTTACAGGTTATGACACCGCCCGCCCCTTAACCTTGAGGGTTAAGGAGGGGTTGCCTTTTTATGCCCTTGAGGCAGTTAGTTGTAGTTGTGTTATGCTTCGAGCAGTAAGGCTGGCAAGAGTTATTTACATGAGGTTTATTTTTCATGTGGCTCATATTGCCATTGTGCAGTTCAAAAGAAGGTTACAGACGGTGCAGAAGTTTAAACCAAATAAAACAGGATTAACTGAAACTTTGCCTGACTGGCTTTAAATGCTGTATTTCTTCACATTCCTTTCATGTGCTTTTAACATACCGGCTGGTAACAGAAAAGTCCTTCACTAATAAAGCTCAGGTTCTGTCAATCACTAGTAGTGCTCTACTTCAGTTTCCCTCCACAAGCTTTCTTGTGTCGGTCAAAGTCACGTCACTGTTATATTACTTCATATACCAGCCCAATCCTCTCTCTGCTTAATTGCCTCTATCAATTAAACAGGTAGAACAGTCCATCATCATCTCATCATCATCAGCAGGGGAAAACATAGAATTATGAACAGAGTTTTCTTCCTTACAGCCAGTAACTGGAACACTGTGGTTAAAACTCTTCTTCTGTTCTAAATAATTCTGAAACTCTTTAAGAAGTGATTCAGCATGAAACTTTTCTTCCTTGAGCTGTCTGCCTGTCCCCTCGGTGAATAGGTATTGACTGAGCCTATCTATCTCAGGCTCCTTATCAGGTTTGTTTGCATTTGGAAAACAAACATGTGCTGGGCTTTCATTAGCTCCCCTCCTTTCCCTACACATGGGTGCTGTACATTCAAACTTAGCAGTGCTAGGAGAATATTTAAAAGCATGTATATCAGCCCTGTCCTGGCTAGGTGACTCAGCTAGTTTAAAAGAATAATTATTGTCATTCAAAGCTTCTCTTTTCTGACACCAGCTGCCACCATCTTGACTGGCTTTGCTTTTAAAAGCAGAACATAGACTTTCTGGCTTTAGAGCATAAACTCCTCTTTCTCTGGGTACCTTATACAGGAGCTTCTCCCTGGGAGGATTCTTTATCCTTCTGCATTTGTTCCCCAGCTCTGCCTGGTCCTGTAGCCTTGGGTTTCTCAGCGTTCTAAAGGAGCTCTGCCTCCAGCAGTTTCCTTCCTCATCTGAATGCTGCTCCAAGCTATCTTCCAGCTGCAGACTGTTAGGGAAATTATCACAGCAAGGAAACCTCCGTTGCTCTCTTGTCTTCTCTCTCTGGATCTCTCCTTGGATCCCCGTCTGGATCTGCGTCTGCCCGTGGATCTCCCTCGGCCCGTGGATCTGCCTTTCACTTCCTGGTTCCTGTGTATTTAACCAGGTGCTTCTAGCCTGCACTGCCCGCCTCCCCTTGGGGCGTGCCCAATCACAAGCCTTCCTACTCTCCTCCCTCGAGGTGAGCTGTTTTGCTTGATTGAAAGTGTGTTTTTTTCTTTCTGCAGAGAAATCCCTGCTTTCTCCTGCAGTACCGGCTTCTACCACCGGCTGCTCACTTGTATCCATCTGTTCCTGAGGAGCTACTGTGTCACAAGGTGCGTAACCACGCTATCTCCAGGAACAAGCAGGAATGCAATCTTCACAGATGGGACTCAATAGCTCCCAGGCACCAGACTGAGTATGTCCATGAGCCGGAAGAATGGAGCCAAATAGGCATGGACACAAGGTAACCTCAGTGGATTTGAGTTCAGTAGCCAAGAGCATGGAAGAGGGAGACAGGTGCCAGAAGTAGAATCAGTAGGAGTTGAGGTTAAGTCCCAAATAGATGCTGAAGTATAGCCTGGCCAAAGACAGCATCCAGACAGGAGTCCTTGTCCAGGCAGTAGTGAGCAGCAAAGGTGTGAAAAAAGGACCAGGTGGTTGCCCAACAGATCTCCTGTATATAGAGAAAATGGAGGTTGGCAACCAATGTTTCCATGGCCCTCACATTGTGAGCAATAACGTGACCCTCGAGAGAGAGACCAGCCTGATCATAAGCCAGCGAAATGCAACTAGCAATCCAGCTGGATAGAGTGTGCTTTCACTCCAGAAGATCTAAGTGGCCGGGGTCAAAAGAAACAAATTGAGAGGATTTTCTAAAATCCTTACCTATGTAAGTAGAATGCAAGAGCGCGCTTGCAGTCCAGAGTATGCAATGCTGCTTCAGCTCTGTAGGTATGCAGTCAGGGATAAAGCGTAGCTACTCACCTATAACAGTGTTCTCCAGGGACAGCAGGAATCAGTCCTCACTTATGGGTGACGTCGGCACCAATGGAGCCTGTGCGGAGCAATTCCCCAGCTTTCAAAGAAAGCCTTTGGGATTGCTGCCACGTATGCGTGGTCCTCTTCCCACCCAAGGTGTTTGCTGAAGACCAGGTCGTCGCTCGGCACATGACCAGCAGGGGCACTGAACACAGCGAGGCTACCAAAGCCACTTTGGCCTGGACACCGTGTGGTGACCCATCGATCTAACGGGGCACCTGCCTTCGAATGGGCGAAGGCGATGCAGTCCAACACCCAAATGGAGAGGATGCGTTTAGTGACTGCCCACCCCAGTCAATTAGTAACGAAAGTTACAAAGAGTCGGCCAGACTTGCGATGAGCCTGGGTGCACTGCAGTTAGAAGGCGAGAGCTCTTTTGCAGTCGAGAGTATGCAAAGCCGCCGACACCCGGTCGGCATGGGGTCTCGGGAAGAACGTCGGTAAGACTATCTCATGATTGAGATGAAAATCCAAGACAACTTTCGGTAGGAACTTGGGGTGGGTACGGAGGACCACCCTATTCCTATAGAATCTAGCGTAAGGGGCTTCAGCCATGACAGCCTGGAGCTCACTGACTCGGCGTGCCGAGGTTAAAGCCACCAGAAAGACCACTTTTCAGGAGAGGTGCCGAAGCAAACATGTCACCATAGGCTCAAAGGGTGAACGCGTAAGCTGCATGAGCACTACTGTTCAGGTTCCTTTCTGCCGGGGGAGGCCGGATGGGAGGCTTGGAAAGCAAAAGACCCCACATAAAGCGGGAGATCAAGGGCCACCCCGAGAGGGGTTTTCCCTCGATGGGAAGGTGATTCGCCGAGATGGCGATCAGGTGCACTCTGGAGGAGTTCGACTTCAGACCTTCCTTCGAGAGATGGAGGAGGTACTGAAGGACTCGCTGAGTGGAGCAAGAGAATGGGTCGATCTGCAGCTTGGAGCACCAGGCCAAGAAGCGGCGCCACTTGAAGGCGTAAGCTCGCCTAATTGAGTTTCTCCTTGATGTGAGGAGGACCTCCTCCAGGAAGTCCAGTGGGGCTAGGGAGACCCGCTCAGACGCCAAGCTGTGAGGGATAAAGAGGCCAGGTTCGGGTGTAGTACCCACCACTTCTCCTGCATTAGCAGGCCTGGGGCACAGTCCAGGGGGACTGGAAGCTCCAACGAGAGCTGGAGCAGAAACCACAACTGTCGAGGCCACGAGGGGACTACAAGAATCATCGATGCCCGTTCCCGCTGAGCTTTGAGGAGGGTCCTCGCGATGAGAGGAGGGGAGGGAATGCATAGAGCAGGCCGGAGGACCAGCTCAAAAGGAACGCATCCGGGATCTACCTGCGTGAGTGTGGTACTGGACCGCAGAAGCGGGGAAGCTGTGCATTTGACGGGCTGGCAAAGAAGTTCATGGTCGGAGTTAACCACCACTGGAATAGCCAGCCCGCCACCCCCGGGTCCAGCCGCCACTCATGAGGACGGAATATTCTGCTGAGTTTGTCCGCGAGGTCATTCTCCTGGAACTGGAGGTAGAATGCTTTGGAGGTCATCCCCCGACGGAAGGCGAAGGAGCAGAGGAAGACCACTTCCCGGCAAAGGGGGCGTGATCCCGTGCCCCCCTCCTTGTTGATGTAGAACTTTGCCACACGGTTGTCGGTCTGCATGAGCACCGACTTTCCTCTGAAGTGATTCTCAAAGGCCCTCAGGGCCCACCAAACTGTCTGGAGCTCAAACAACTTTATTTGATGTTGAGACTAGTCGGGCGAACATTGCTCCTGCGTGCACAATGCACCACAGTGGGCTCCCCACCCCAGTAGGGAGACATCCGTTGTCCGCACCAGCTTGTGCTGCAGGGCCTGGAAGGGCAACCCCCAGAGGAGGTTGCAGGGGTTCTGCCACCAGCTCAGGAACAGGCGAAGGCTGCGGGAGACCTGGACGGGGTCCATGAGGTGGCCAATGGACGGGCTATACTGGGCAGAGTCACCACTGGGCTGTCCGCATGTGAAGGGGGGCATGGGGAACCACATGGATGGTGGAGGCCATGTGGCCCAGGAGGCGCAGCATAGCATGGGTCGTGACCCGAGGGGTGCTCGGGACCTGGGATGCCAGGGCTCGGAGGCGAATGGCGCAGTCTGTTGCCAGAAAAGCGGTCACCCGCTGAGTGTCGAGACGTGTGCCGATGAATTCTAAGGCCTGCACCAGTTCGAGGTGGGACTTGGGATAGTTGACCAAGAAGCGCAGGCGCTCGAGAAGAAGAACTGTGCGCGAGGCCGCCAGGCGGGTTAACTCGGCTGAGGATCCCATGACGAGCAAGTTGTCGAGGGAAGGGAAGGTCGGTATGCCCCGACGCCTGAGGGAGGCAGCGACTGTGGCAAGGCACTTTGTGAAGACACGAGGTGCAGACGCGAGGCCGCAGGGGAGCACCCTGTAATGGAAGTGCTCCCCTGCTCCTTGAAGCACAGGTACTGCCTGTGCTGTGGGTGGATCAAAATGTGGACGTAAGCAACATTTAGGTCTAAGGAGCATAGCCAGTCACCAGAGGAAGGGCAGCAGAACGCCAAAGGATAACATTTTCAACTTCTCCTGCACCAAGAACTTGTTTAACTTTCTGAGGTCGAGGATAGGCCACAGACCCCCCGTCTTCTTTGGGACGAGAAAGTACCGGGAATAGAAGCCCCGACCTCGGAGGTGCGATGGCACCCCTCGACCGCCCGCTGGGCAAGGAGGTTGACTAATTCATGCTGCAGGAAGATCTGATGTGCAGGGAGTCGAGGAGGCTCCAGCAGGAAGGGAGGGGGAAGCATGTCCAGGTGGAGGCGATAGCCATCCCAGATTACCCGGAGGACACAGGTGTTCGAGGTGATGGAAGCACACTGAGGGGCAAGGGAGGACAGGCATCCCCCCCACGGGATGCTCTGTTGCCGGGGGGTGAAAGGCTATGCAGCCGGCGTCAAAACCCCTGCGTGGGTTGAGGCGGTGCCGGAGTTTGAAGCTTGGGCCCTTACAGCTTGCAGTGACCCTGGGGCCCAGACTTCCCTTGTGCCGCAGTGGTAGAAGTGGGAGTGGGTGGGTACGGTGGGTAGCCCATCCTAGGAAAGAAAGGCTTTTTGGTTTGCTGTTTCTTTCGAGGGAGGGTGGAGGTCTTGCGCGAGAGACGGGTTTGGGTGACAAACTCCGCCTCTGTCTCAGCGGCCTTGTTCTCTAACTGTCTGCCAAAGAGCTGCTCACCAAGACAGGGTACGTGCAGGAGCTTCTACTGTACCCACTGCTCCAAATCAGAGGATTGGAGTCATGCCTGGCGACGGGCCCCAATGCCGGCGGCTGCCACTGGAGCAGAGAACTCGAAACCATCATAGGCGGCACAAGAGAGATACTTTGAGCACTCTGCGAATGGACTTTAACAGGGTCCGGAACCTATCGAGGGGTTCGCCCTCGAGGTCTGCGGAGAATCCCCGAGTTCCTTGGCCAAGTCGCACAAGAACATGTCTATACAGAGCTGGTATGCCCGAATACAGCAGTAGAGCATGGACCACTGGGAGGCCTTGCGGCCTAGGGTATTGATGGCTCTTGACACCCTACCCGGGGGAAACGAAGAATGTGACTTTGGGCTTTATTGCTTTCTCATGGCCAGCAACATGGAGGTATGGGGGAGTTGGGTTTTTCTGAACCCAGGGCCTTGCTGGACATTGTACATGGTGTTGAAGTGCTTACTAAGAACATAAGATATGCCATACTGGGTCAGACCAGTATCCTGTTTCCAACAGTGGCCAATCTAGGTCATACATACCTAGCAGTTTCCCCAAAAGACACAGGTTCCACAATGCTTGTACTGGGTAAAGCATTGATATCCTGGGTCCCTTCTTAATAATGGTTTATGGACCTTTCTTCCAGGAACTTCTCCAAACCTTTTTTAAACCCAGCTACACTAACAGCCTTTACTACATCCTCCGGTAACAAATTCTAGAGTTTGATTACACATTGAGTGAAAAAATATTTTCTTTTATTAGTCTTAAACAGTTTACCTTGTAGCTTCATTGCATGTCCCCTAGTCTTCCTATATTCTGATAATGTAAACAATCGATCTAGGTTTACCCGTTACACTCCGTTCATTAATTTATAGACTACTATCACATCTCTCCTCAGCCGTCTCTTTTCCAGGTTAAAGAGCCCTAACCTTTTTAGCCTTTCTTCATAGGAGTATCCTTCCATCCCCTTTACTATTTTGGTGGCTCTTCTCTTAACCTTTTCTAATAACGCTATATCCTTTTTAAGATACGGCGACCAGAATTGCACACAATATTCAAGGTGCGGTCTCACCATGGAACGATATAGAGGCATTATAACATATTTTGTTTTATTTTCCATTCCTTTCCTTATGATACCTAGCATTCTATTTGCTCTCTTGGCCGCCGATGCACACTGGGCCGAGGGTTTTAACATGTTATCCACAATGACACCTAAATCTTTTTCCTGGGTGGTGGTTCCTAATGTGGAACCTTGCATCGTGTAACTATAGTTTGGGTTGTTCTTCCCTAGGTGCATAACTTTGCACTTGTCCACATTAAATTTCATCTGCCAATTTGATGCCCAGTCTTCCAATTTATCAAGATCCTCTTGCAATTTTCCACAATCCTCTTGGGTTTTAACATCTTTAAATAGTTTTGTGTCATCTGCAAATTTGATAACCTCACTCGTTATTCCACTTTCCAGGTCATTTATGAATATGTCAAAAAGCAGTGGACCCAGCACAGATCCTTGGGGTACACCACTGTTCACCTTTCTCCATTGGGAAAATTGGCCATTTAGCCCTACCCTCTGCTTTCTATCTTTTAACCAGTTCCTGATCCACAGTAGTACACTGCCTCCTATCCCATGACTCTTTAGTTTTGCCAAAAGTCTCTGATGAGGGACCTTGTCAAAGGCTTTCTGAAAGTCCAGATACACTATATCAACCGACTCACCTTTGTCCACCTGTTTATTAACACCTTCAAAAAAACATACTCACGATGGGAACCAAGGCAGGTGCCTCCCACATGCAGAGTAGCAGCCTACAGAGAATGTGAGGAACCAGGACAGTAAGAGACTCCCGACGTGGGGACTCGCACTGCAGAATATCAAGCTCTTCAACTCGAGGGTCCTCTTCAGCCTGGTTGGCCAGGTTGAGAGCCTGTGCCATATCCCAAACAAATACCAGAAAGGAGGAATCCTCGGGTGGCGAGCGCAGCTGGAATGCGGGTGGGGAGGGGTCCAACGAAAGGTCCCGATGGGCACGGGTTTCCGGGGAAATATACCCATCGGACTCTCATTGAGAAGTCAGAGGAGGAAGTCAAAATGGGCTGGTTGCCCTGTCCTGCAGCCGAGGTCCGCTTGCAGCCGGAGGCCCTGGAAGATCTCGCCCCTGAAGAACAGTAAGGCAAACGAGAGCAATGTCGAGGACCCTCACGAGGCCCACGGCTCTCGGGGTTTCCTGGACAGATTTTGGTGTCCCATGCAAGGGAATCTTGGTCTCTAGGCGCAAGCCAGCAAAGCTGGCAGTGAGCGCCTGCTGGGAAGCAATGAACGCAGAAATGCTGCGTTATAGCGCCAGCATGCGGGACTCCCATGCAGGCGTGGGGCCCTGCGACGCCGACACTGGGGTCACGGGGTTGGGCGCTGAGGAGAGGGATTCCTCGTGGGGACGGCACTCAGGAGACTGGGCGCTATAACCGGAGGCCTCCGAATCTGTACGAGGTACCTTGGGGGGCTGTTCCATGTCCGACTCTTGGGAACGCTGAAGGGGGCTAAGCGACCGAACGTGGGAGCACTCACGCTTGTCGGGGGCCCCCTACAGCGACTTCTAGGCCTCCTTTTACATATGCCGCTCCACTTTAGAGGACCCCTGGTCAGAGTGCCACCTGGAACTTGGGGCCGAGGAGGGAGATACCACCAGAGGAGAGTTGACCGAGAGCGCCACCGGGGACTCCGAGGTGGCCTTCCTTAAAATGTCTTCGGACTTCTGCTTACGACTGAGCAGGGATTTGGAGGACTTTTTCTTCCAAAGCGAACAGAGCTCTGGACCATGGTCGGCCCCGAGACACCGCAGACTGTAGTCACGGGTGTCCGTAAGCGACATGTTCCTGGAGCATCTATCGCATTATTTGAATCCGGTGGCCATAGGGGCAAAAATGGCCCCCACGAGGTCGAAGACCCACGTAGCCAGAGGTTGGGAGAAAAAATGGCATGAAGCCAATGAACAGCAAAAATGCTAGGAAAAACGTTCCTTATTTGTTCAAAAAAGGATAGAGCAGGGGAAGGACGGGAAGAGGACAGGTGCAACCGGAAAAGAAGTAGGCCTGAAGCTGAAAAACAAAACATTTTTTCCGAGGGACAAGGATGTGCATCTGAAGGGGTCCGCGGAAAAAGTTAGACTGAGCAAGATGGCACCCTTGGGCGGGAAAAGGACCACGCATACGCGACAGCAATCCCAAAAGCTTTCTTTGAAAGCTGGGGAAAGAGTAGTTACTCACCTGCAACCGGTGTTCTCCAGGAGCAGCAGGAATCAATCTTCACATATGG
This sequence comes from Ichthyophis bannanicus, assembly GCA_033557465.1. Classification (NCBI taxonomy): domain Eukaryota; kingdom Metazoa; phylum Chordata; class Amphibia; order Gymnophiona; family Ichthyophiidae; genus Ichthyophis; species Ichthyophis bannanicus. The sequence goes on from CM066033.1 coordinate 1,309,045,749, forward strand.
ATGATGTCGGCGCCAACGGAGCCCTCGTGCGGAGCATTTCCCCAGCTTTCAAGGAAAGCCTTTGGGAATGCAGCGCACATGCGCAGTCCCCTTCCCGCCCAAGGGTGCCATCTTGCTCAGTCTGATGACATAACTAAAAGACAGCAAAAAACAAAATGAAGGGTATGACTGCAACTCCAGGGGAGGAGGGAGGGTCGTGAGGACTGAGTCCTGCTGCTCCTGGAGAACACCTGTTTCAGGTGAGTAACTACTCTTTCTCCAGGACCAAGCAGGAAGTCAGTCCTCACATATGGGACTCCCCAGCTCTAGGCTACCGGGAAACCTAAGCTGAAAAAATGGCTCCCTCTCAAGAGCCTCAGCATTCGTGATAAGGATATCCTCTGAGAACGCCCACATACAGTAGCCCAACACAAGGGCCGGAGGGTAGGAGTTGCCTAAACCTCAAAGAGATTACGGAGTATTGCCTGTGCGAAAGCACTGTCCCTTAGGGACTCTCTCTCGAGGCAGTAATGGGCTGCAAAAGTCTGGCTTGATCACCAAGTTGCGGCCCGGCAGATGTCTGCAAATGGAATAGAGCGGAGATGAGTTACTGACGCGGCTTTTGCCCTGATACGGTGGGCCGTGACATGACCCTGCAAGGGGAGGTCGGCTGGCTTGTACGCCCAGGCGATACAATCTGCTACCCAAGAGGACAACGTACGCTTGGAGACAGGTAACCCCATCTTATTAGGGTCAAAGGAGACGAAGAGCTGAGTAGCCCTTCGATGTCCCCGCGTACGTTCTATGTAAAAAGACAACACCCTCTTACAGTCCAGGGCATGCAAGACTGTTTCAGCCCGGTTGGTATGCGGCCTGGGAAAAAAGGTAGGAAGAACCACCTCCAGGTTGAGGTGGAAAGAGGACACCACCTTTGGAATGAACTTGGGATGGGTCCGTAGGACCACCCTATTCCTACAGAACCCTGTGTACGGTCTATCAGAAACCAGAGCTTGTAGTTCACTCACAAGTCTGACCGAAGTAAGAGCCACCAGGAAGAGCGCTTTCCACGAGAGGAAGTGCAAATGGCAAGTAGCCATCGGCTCAAATGGTGGGCAAGTAAGTTGCTGCAAGACCACGTTCAAATCCCACTCAGTCGCCGGTGGACGAACCAGAGGCTTGAGTAGAAGCAGACCTCTGAGAAATCTGGACACCAAGGGGTGAACTGACAGACTGTCCTTCCACCGGTGAGTGGTGCGCTGACAAAGCACTGAAGTGGACCCGAACAGAGTTAGACTTAAGGCCTAGGTCTGAAAAGTGAAGTAAATACTGCAGTAATACTGGCATAAGGCAAGAGAAAGGATCTTCATTGCGCTGAGCACACCATACCATAATCCTACGCCACTTGAGGGCATAGGACTTTCTGGTGGACAGCCTCCTAGTGGCCAAGACCACCTCCTCAACCTCCTTAGGTAGAAGTAAGGGAGCTAGCACTATCCTTTCAGCAGCCAGGCCATCAGATTTAGGGACCTGAGATTGGGGTGCAGAAGGGAACCCTGTTCTTGAGACAGGACATCCTGTTGCAACCCAAGAGGGAACGGAGTTTCCACCGCCAAATGCAACAGAAGTGGAAACCAGGGCTGCCTCGGCCATCTGGGGGCTACCAGAATCACCGAGGCCTTGTCCCGGAGAATCTTGAACAGAGTTTGGGCCACCAGGGGTGTGGGAGGAAACGCATACAGGAAGCCCGTATACCAAGAGAACAGAAAAGCATCTGCTGCCATCCTCAGGGGATGCGGCTGTCTGGAGCAAAACCTGGGCAGCTGACGGTTTTGTGGACTTGCAAAGAGATCGATGGATGGAAGTACCCAGCGGAGGAAGATCTGCTGGACCACCAATGGATTCAACTGTCATTCGTGAGGCTGGAGAATCCTGCTTAGCTTGCCTGCTAGGAAATTCTCCTGACCAGGTAGATAAAACTGCTTTGAGAAACATGCCTTGCTTGCAAAGGAGCAAAGGGCCAGTGCCTCCTGACATAGGAGCCTGGACCCCGTGCCCCCTTGTTTGTTCACATAGAACATTGCCATCTGATTATCCGCCTGAACTAGGACAGACTAGTGAGAGAGGGCATGAGAAAATGTTTGTAGAGCTAAGCGTATTGCTCACAGCTCCAAAAGATTGATTTGCTGCGTGGCCTCTCGAGGAGACCAGAGGCCTTGAGTGCACGTGCCCTGGCAATGTGCACCAGAGGCCTTGAGTGCATGTGCCCTGGCAATGTGCACACCAGCCCTTTAAGGAAGCATTGGTGATCAGCACCCTTGTGTGTGCTGGAGGTTGAAAAGGTACCCCCCTGAGAAGGATTGGAGATGTAGCCACCACTGTAAGGAGTCCAAAAGTGGTTTGGACACCTTTACTCTGTCTCGGAGGTCGCCTATGGCCTACGTCCACCGATCTCTGAGGCAGCATTGAGCAGCCCGCATGTGCAGACGGGCATTAGGAGTCACAAGTACCGTGGATGCCATGTGGCCCAGGAGCCGCAGGTAGCGCCTGGCGGAAATAGGAGAACTGCTTTGGAACTGGTTGGCCAAGTCCATCAGTCTGTGGGCCCTGTCCTCGGGCAAGTATGCTCTTGCCTGCAGGGTGTCTAATCTTGCCCCTATAAACTCTAGGTTCTGCGAAGGAAGCAAAGTGGACTTTGCTTAGTTTATGACAAACCCAGATGTTGAAGAAGAGAGACAGTGTGAAGAGTAGCCTGTCGGGCCTCCTGGAGAGATTGGCCCCTGATGAGCCAGTCGTCCAGATATGGGAAGACAAAAATTCACTGATTCCTGAGATAAGCCGCCACCACCGCCAGGCATTTGGTGAAAACCCTGGGGGCAGTGGTTAGGCCAAAGGGAAGTACCCTGTACTGAAAATGGTTTCCTCCCACCACAAATCTGAGATATTGTCTGTGGTCTAGATGAATGAGGATGTGAGTATAAGCATCCTTTAGGTTTAAGGAGCATAGTCAGTCTCTCTGCTGGAGGTAGGGCAGCAGTACACAAAGGGTAAGCATCTTGAACTTTTCCCTCTCCAGAAACTTGTTTAGGTTCCGCAAGTCTAAGATAGGCCAGAGGCCTCCTGTCCCTTTTAGTACCAGGAAGTACCTGGAGTAGAAGCCTTGCACTTCCAGGTGGTGAGGCACCGGTTCCACCGCCTGTTTCTTTAGAAGACTTGCCAACTCCTGAAGGAGGTTCCTGTGTAGAGGGAGTCTTGGAGGCTCCCCTGGAAAGTAGGAGAGGGATAGCTGGTGGAAGTGGAGCATGTAGCCCTTTTGGACTATGCTCAGTACCCAGGTATTCCCTGTGATGGCTGGCCACCTGAAGGTGTACAGGGTCAGCCGACCTCCTGTGCTGAGTGGAGCCACCGGTGGAGAAGAGGCTATGCTGCGGGAGTCAAAACCCCGATCCCTGCTGTGCAGGAGCCGGAGTTGGCGGCTTGGGGGTCTTCTGCCTACGGGGCCCATGCCCCTGCCCCTTGGCCTGCTGGCCCTGTGGGGGAGCTGGAGAGGCCTGATATTGAGGGTAGGATTTGTAGGCAGCACTCTTCCTCAGGAAAAAGTGCTTCTTTCCCCAGCCCTTCTTTTTTTGAGAAGGGGCAGAAGTCTTTCTGGACAGCCTTGTCCTGGTGAGAGTCTCAGTCTCGATTTCTGCAGCCTTTTCAGTCAAGGGCTTACCGAATAGTTTGTCACCTCGGCACGGGACATCGACCAACTTGTCCTGCACCCATGACTCCAGGTTCGATGACTGAAGCTAGGCCTGACGGCATGCACCGATGCCGGCTGCGGTTACCCGGGCCAAAGCCTCGAAGCCATCATAGACTGTTCAAGAGATAAACTTTGAGCACTCTCGGATACCTGTCGACAAGGCCTTGAACCTCTGCAAGGGTTCCTCGGAGAGGCCAGCTGAGAACCCGTCAGTCTCCTTTTCCAGGTCTCTTAGGTACATGCCCATGTATAGCTGGTAAGTCTAGACACGGCAAGATAGCATAGAGCCCTAGAAGCACTTTCTACTGAGGGCATCCAGGTTCCGGGCCTCCCGGCCAGGAGGCACCGAGGAGTGCATCTTCTGATTCTTCAGGCGGTGCATGGCCGATTCCACAACCATGGAATTGTGCGGTAGCTGTGCCTTTTGGAACCCAGGGCTCTTACGGACTCAATAAATGGAATCGACCCATTTGCTAAAAACAGGCGTCGAGGCCGGTGCCTCCCACATACGGAAGAGCAGCCGTTCCAGCATCTGAGGAACCGGTACAGTAAAGGCTTCCATCGGAGGAAAATCATACTGGAGGGCATCGAGCTCCTCGGCTCGAGGCTCCTCCTCGGCGTCCGCAGGGAATGCCAAAGTCTTGGCCATGTCCCTCACGAAGTCCGAGAACCGGGTATCCTCCCGGGGGGGGGGGGGGGGTGTCCTTCTCCGAGGCTTGGACTCCGGGGAGTCCAAAGGGACGCAACGGGTCCAGAAGATGTCCGGAGACTCCTCGTCTTCCGTCTCCCACGCCGACTCCTCTGAGGAGGAGTTGAGCGGCTCCGGCCATGTGGGCCTCGGTGCCACCCACCCCGACGACCTTGGCCCCGCACGGGAGATCGAGGGGGACCTTGACCGAGGATCGACTCGAGACTTGATGGACTCAAGGATTGGCCCGGCCTCTGGGGTCGACTTAGACGTCAAGGTCCCGGTGGTTGGGGCAGATGCAGCAGGTAAACCGGCGATCAGCACCCGCTGCTGTACCATGAAGGCAGCCAAGCTGCTCTCCCAGGCCGTCAGCCTGAGTCGAAGTTCAGGAGACTCAGTAGCCCCTGACTCGGGCCCTGACGGTGTCGGGCCCGACGTCGGTTCTCCCGGAGGAGAGTCCTCGAGGACAACAGAACTTACGTGACGACTCCTGCTTCATGCGAGGTAGTTTGGACGGCCTCTCCGACCCTGAGAGCCCGGGGCAGCAGTCAGGGCTACGCGACCTGGCCTTCAAGGACCCAGGGGTCTCCACCGATGTTGCCCTCACAAGCTTCCTATTCCTCTTGTGCTCCCGGGTGGGAAACCCCCTTTCAGAGGAACCACGAAGGCGCTCGGGGTCAGACTCCCAAGATTTTGAGTCCTGGCCGGACGCGGACTCTGAAAAAATTCTTTCACGTTGATGCTGACAGCTCCAAAGTGCCTTTGACGACATTTTGCTGCACGGGCCACAGACCAGCGGGTCATGGTCGGGCCCAAGGCATCAGAGGCAGCAGTCATGTGTGTCGGTGAGAGACATAAGTTTCTTGCACCGATCACATTTTTTGAACCCGCTGGCAGCCATTGGGGGAAAAAGGGCCCCTGCAAGATCAAAAGACTGGGCTGCCAGTGAAAATAACAAAAAAGGTGCGAACGCTAGTCACGAAGGACAAAAACCGAAAAAAGAAATTCCGGACTCGATACCGGTGTACCGAGCCCAGGCGGGAAGGGTAACCGGCGTCGAACCGGATAAGAAAAAAGCGAAATTTGCAGAAAAAATCTACTTTTCCCAGGTGATACGAACTCACGTCCATTGGGCTCTGAGAAGAAAGAAATACTGAGCAAGATGGCTCCCTTGGGTGGGAAGGGGACTGCGCATGCGCGCTGCATTCCCAAAGGCTTTCCTTGAAAGCTGGGGAAATGCTCCGCACGAGGGCTCCATCGGCACCGATGTCACCCATATGTGAGGACTGATTTCCTCCTTGGTCCTGGAGAATTGCTCCGTGCGGGCTCCATCGGTGCCGACGTCACCCATAAGTGAGAACTGATTCCTTCTTGTTCCTGGAGAAAAGACTGACAGCATCACTGACTGGTTGAGATGAAAAGTGGAGACTACTTTCGGAAGGAAATGTGGATGGGTCCGAAGAATCACTTTGTCATACTGGAATCGAGTATAAGGAGGATTGCCACTAAAGCTTGTAGCTTGCTGATGCAATGAGTTAAAGTGAAGGCAATGAAGAAGATGATCTTCCATGATACGAACTTCAGAGACATGGTTGCCAGAGACTCAAATGGGGCTTTGATAAGTTGTGCTAGGACCACAATGAGGTCCCAAGCCACTGGTGTGATAGGTGTCTTGGAAAGCAGAAGACCCCACACGAATCACCGCACCAGGGGGTGTGAAGAAATAGAACGTTTATCCTGAGGCCTGTGATAGGCTGCAGTAGCGCTTAGATGAAATCCGACACAGTTAGTCCTAAGCCCTGTGGAGGATAAGTGGAGAAAATATAGTAGAAGCAGCTGAACTGGGCAATCAGATGGGTTCACCTGTTTCGGGCTGCACCAAAGGGTGATCTGACGCCATTTGAAAGAAGATGATCGCCTGGTAGAAGGCTTGTGAGAAACAAGCAGGATATCCTTGACTGGTTGCAGAAGATCAAGGCCATCAAAAGTCATGCTTTCAGAAACCACGCTGTGAGATGGAGAGCTCGTGGATTGGGATGAAGGAGCAGTCCCTGATCCTAGGAAAGGAGGTCGGGGGAATGACCAAAATTCAAGGGTAGGGTCTGCGCTAGACGATGTAGCAGAGGAAACCACAGTTGATGAGGCTAGTAAGGGCCATCAAAGATCAAGGAGCCCTTGTCGGCCTGTAGTTTGAACAGAGTCTTGGGAATCAGAGGGGTTGGTAGGAATGTGTAGAGCAAGCCCTATCCCCAATTGGGGAAAAAGGCATCTGTTGCATGACTGAGGGGGGAGGGGAGTCTGGAGCACAAAAGCGGTAGACGTGTGTTCTCCAGAGTGGCAAACAGATCTATTTTGGGGGTCCCCCACATCTGGAAGATCCAGAAGACAGTCTGATGATTCAGGGTCCACTCTTGTGGATGTAGAATGTGATTGAGTCTGTCCAGCAGGACATTGAGATGGTCCGGGAGATACACTGCTTGAAGGTGAATGCAGTGTGCAATTGCAAAGGACCAAATGCAAAGGGTTTCCTGACAGAAGAGAGGAGCCGGTTCCGACCTGCTTGTTCGCGTAGAACATGACTACCTGGCTGTCTGTCGAAACTAAGACGTATTTGCCTGATAGTTGGGGTTGAAAAACCCAAAGGGCATTCTTGAAAGCACAAAGCCCTACAAGACTGATCTGCATCTGGGATTCGAGGTCTATCCACAGCTCTTGCATGGTGATGTTGTTCAGATGCGCTCTCCAACCTAGCTTGGATGCATCCATGGTTAGGGTGCACTAGGTTGGAAGAATCTGAAAAGTGACCCTCCTAAGAGATTGGGGGGGGGGGGGGGAACAACATCAGAGGAGGGAGTTGAATAGAGGAGAGGTTACACGAATCTAGTCTTAGAGCCGAAAGTGTCCATTGGCCTTGTCTCATGAAATGATGAATATATGGGACGACATGTACCATTGAGGCCATGTGTCGCAGGTGGTGTTGCATATCTTGAGCCATCATGATACTTTGGCTTTGTATAGTGAGGATCAGCTCGATGAGGTGCGTAGCATGATCCTTGGGAAGATGTTCGGCCCTGACAAGTGTCTAGAAGTGCTCCGATGAATTCCAGCTGTTGTGTTGGAACGAGATACGACTTTGTAAAGTTTAGAATGAGTTCTAGACTATACAGCACTGTGATAGTGTGATGAAGAGATAGTTTTACCACTTCTGGGGATTATTCCCTTATCAACCAGTCGTCTAAGTAGGGGAAGGTAGAGATCCCCAGCATGCACAAAGTATGCAGTGATGACTGATATGCACTTTGTGAAGACTCTGGGAGCAGAGGCTAGGCCAAAGGGTAACCGTAGTTACTCACCTGTAACAGGTGTTCTCCGGGGACAGCAGGAATCAGTCCTCACATATGACTGACACTGGTGCCAAATGAGCCCATGAGGAAGCATCTCCCCAGCTTTCAAAGAAAGCCTTTGGGAGATGCACCACACATGCGTGATCTCCTTCCTGCCCAAGGGTTCCATCTTGCCTCAGTCAAATGACATAGCTAAGATGACAAAATTAAAGTACAGGAAAGAAACAACTCCAGGGGGAGGAGAGAGGTTGTGAGGACTGATTTCTGTTGTCACCGGAGAACACCTGTTACAGGTAACTACGCTTTCTCTGTGAACAAGCAGGAAGTCAGTCCTCTCATATGGGACTCACCAACTACAGGCTACCGAGAGCATATATAAAATGCCATGGGTGACCAGAGAAGGTGAGTCGTGAACTGCAGCAGTTGAGTCCCAACTGAGAGACCCTTGCAAACTTAAGTGTCCAGCGGGGAACCAACACTCCGGTAGCCTGAACACAGAAGGGTCGGAGGGCAGATGTTGCCTACATCCCAAAGAGATTACAGAGTATGGCCTGGCCGAAGGTGCTGTCCCACTGGGACTCCATCTCCAGGCAGTAATGAGCTGCAAAGGTATGGATCGAAGATCAGGTGACGGCCTGGCAGATTTCCGTCATAGGTATGGAATGCAAATTTGCCATGGAGGTAGCCATGGCCCTGATGTGATGTGCCGTGACAGGCGGTCCATTGAGATCCCAGCCTGCTCATAGGCAAGGGCTAGACAGGCAGCCAGCCAGCCACCCAAGTGGACAGAGTTCACTTGGTCACTGGAAACCCCAGTCAACTGGGGTCATGGGAAACAAAAAGCTAAGGCACGTTTTAGTGGCTCTGAGTGCGTTGCAGATAGAAGCACAGGGCCCTCCTACAATCCAGAGCATGGAGAACAGTATCCGCCAGCGTGAGGCCTTGGAAAGGCGGTGAGGGGGACGCCACCTTTGGCAGAAACCTGGGGTGTGTGTGAAGCACCACCCTGTTCTTGTAGAACCTTGTGTAGGGAGGCGCTGCCATCTGAGCCTGGAGCTCACTGATGCTGCGAGCCAATGTGAGTGCAAGGAGAAAGACACCTTCCAGGAGAGGTACTGCTGGTGGAAAGTAGCCAGGGACGCCAACGGCAGCTTAGTGAGCTGTGAGAGCACCACAATGAGATCCCCTGCCTACTGATAACCACATTAATATGAATAAAATACAGTCTCTAAAATGCTAGTATGCAAATGCTAGAAGTCTAAAAAATAAGATGGAGAGTTAGAATATATAGCACTAAATTAGAGGTTAGGTATGTTTATGTTTATTAAATTTGATATACCGCTCAGGCCGAAGCATCAGAGCGGTTTACAATAATATATCATTTGAGGAAATATGAAAGGAACGCCATTTGTAAGATAGGACAGAGTAGAGGACAGAAACAGTCAAAAAGATAAGACAAAGAGAAGAAAGGGAACAGCAGGTTACCATAATATATGCGTATGACAGTCCAGATCACATCTTCCATGTTAACTTCAGGGCAAACGCCATGGTCCAACGCCTAAGGGCCATGCCAAAGGGCCCTCTGGCGAGACCCTCAGGCGTGGGCCTGCAAGGCGCGGGCACGCCCCCAAAGCGGTGGTTTAAGCTGTTCTTGCTGGCATCCCATTGGCAGGCACTAGGAGGGAGGAGGGGCTCCTGCTCACAGCTCCGGTGGTAAAGATTGGTATCTCAGAGACATGGTAGAAGGAGGACAACCAGTGGCACACTCTGATACCTGGGTACAAACTATATCATAATAATAGAGCACATCAAATTGGTGGAGGGGTTGCACGCTATGTTAGAGGGGGCATTGAGTCACAAAGAATTACATTTTTGCAGGAAACAAAATTAGCTGAAAAATCTCTATGGATTGAAATTCCATGTAAAAATGGGAAGGCGAAAGCAGTGGGGTTGTACTATCGACCGCCTGGCCAGAATGAACAAATGGATGATGAAATGCTGAAAGAATACAGGAAAGCTAATAAAAGTTACAGCACAGTAATAATAATAGGCGATTTCAATTACCCCGGTATCGACTGGGTCAGTGTCACAGCAGGACATGCTAGAGAGATAAAATTTCTAGATGAAATAAATGAATGCTTCTTGGAGCAGCTGGTTCATGAACCGACCAGAGGGGAAGCCATTTTGGACCTACTCCTTAGTGGAACACAAAATCTGGTGCAAGAGATAAGGGTGTTGGGGCCACTAGGCAATAGTTATCATAGCAGGATCAGGTTTGATTTAATAAATGGAGGAAGGATGGCAAGGAAATCCTCAGTACTACCGTTAAACTTTCAAAAGGGATACTATGATAAAATGGAGGAGTGGAGTATGAGTGGAGGAGTGGTCTAGTGGTTGGGGCAAGGTACTTCAGGCCGGAAGGTCGGGGGTTCAAATCCCACTAGAGGACAGCAACCTTGGGCCGGAAGGACTGGGGTTTCTAGTCCCACAGGTGCTCCTTGTGGTCTTGGGCAAGCCACTTAACCCTCCATAGCCCATGTTCCCTGTAAAATAGTTATCTCCAAGTTATAATGCCCAGTTCAATGTAATTTCAGTTTGTTCAATGCAAACCACACTGATGCAGAATAGCGCGGTATATAAGAGAATGTAAAATAAAAATAAAAATTAGGAAAATAGTTAAAGAAAAAACTAAAAGGAGCAGCTGAAAAATGGCTGTGCTCAAACAATCTGAAAATTAATTTAAAAAAAACTGAGGTATTAATCACATCAAGAAACACGAATTACACACCACCAACCGATATCAAAATCCTGAACTTTACCCTACCCGTCAAGGAAGAAATTAAATATTTAGGAGTCACCCTTGACAAGACCCTTAGTTTTACTAACCACATTAAGAAAATAACCAAAACAATTTATTACAAGCTTCGCTCCATTCAACAACTAAGGCCTCTTTTAGAAAATGATGATTTTAGAACTATCACACAAGCATTAATAACTCCCCACTTTGACTTTTGTAATGGAATACTACTAGGAGTATCTTAAAAGAACTTAAAAATTCTACAAATGGCCCAAAATGTTACCGCGAGAATAATTTCCAAAGCCAAGCTAACCGACCACATTACCCCGATACTCTTTTCTCTACATTGGTTACCTATACCCAGTAGAATTCAATATAAAATCATATTGACCACCTTCAAATTAATTAATCAGATTGCCCCATCATACCTATCCACACTGATTCATAGTCCTACAGAAAATAGAAGATGACGAAGAAGGAACCTTAATACCATCCTAGTACCTGACTCAATAAGAAAAACAAAACAAATAAGTACCAGCGCCTTCTCATTCGTAGCACCATCATTATGGAATAAACTCCCAGACCAATTAAGGGAAACAAAAGATTTACAAAAATTCCGAAAAGACTTAAAAAACATACCTGTTCTTACAATACTACTCTATCATAGATAATGACTTGGATAAGACCTCCCATCCTCCGTAACTCAATAATGAATATACCAGCTCCAATACTTTCACTACAACTCCCATAGCAGAACTTACGATGAACCATTAATATGTATATATGTAAAAACTATGAAATTAACTTGTAAATAGTTCTAAATCTCTGTTATGCTACCTGTATATAGTTTGATTACAGTTCAATGTACCTGTTTAAATATCACTACTTTTGTTCCATGTAATTCAATGTTGTTTTGATGTAAACCGCCACTGATCTTGGGAATTGGCGGTATATAAACGATTTGCAAATAAATAAATAAAAAGGTGAGATCAGAGAGGCTGCTTTTGCCAAAAAAGCATCTTTCAAGAAATGGCAAAAGGAGACAAATGACGAAAACTGGAAAAAACTTAAGTACTGGCAAGTTAGATGCAAGGCATTGATAAGGCAGGCAAAGAGAGAATTTGCGAAGAAGCTTGCTGTGGTAGACAAAACTGGTAATAAAGACTTTTTCAAGTACATTCATTGCAAAACACCTGTGAGTCAGTTGGACCATTAAATAATAGAGGGGTAAAAGGGGCATTAAGAGGGGACAAGGCCATAGAGGAGAGACTGAATGAATTCTTTGCTTCGATCTTTACTGAGGAAGATGTAGGGATGCAACCCATGACTGAAATGGTATTTAAAAGTGATGCCGCAGAAGAATTGAAAAAAAAAATATCGATACACTGGGAACATGTATTACAACTATTTGATAAACTGAAAAGTAGCAAATCATCTGGACCGGATGATATACATCAATTTATTTATTTATTTAACATTTCCTATATACCGTGCTATTTCTCATCAGTGCGGTTTACATCGAACAATAAAACACTTGGACATACAGATTTTGTCCTACGTTTACATAAAACAGGGTTTTAACATAGATTTAACTGAGGAAACTATATACATATGAAATTATGCTACAAGAGATTAAGAGGTTGAACTCATAACGGGTTTTACAGTGAGAGTTTGATTACTGCGTATTTGCACTCTCTTGGTCATGAAGAGTTAAAGATCTGTAATATCATATGGTGTACATTCAGAATGCAGTTTTAGTGTGCATATGTTGACGGTTGACATGATTGAGTGAGTGCGTTGGTGGAGGGGGAATCGTCGAGCTGAGTGAGTGTGTGGGTAGAGGGGGAGTCATTGAGCTGTGTAAAGTGCATGAGGAACAAGTGATGTTTGAGGGCCTTTCTAAATTGAGTGTTGAAGAACTGAAATATGAAATTGCAGACCTGCTATTAGTAATCTGTGAACTATCATTAAAATCATCTGTAATACCTAAAGACTGGAGGATGGCCAATGTAACGCCAATTTTTATAACGGGTTCCAAGGGAGTTCCGGGAAACAACAGATCGGTGAGCCTGATATCAGTACTGGGAAAAATGATAGAAACCATTATAAAGATTAAAATTACTGAACATGTAGATAGTCATGGCTTAATGGGAGACAGCCAACATGGCTTTAGCCAAGGAAGGTCGTCTTACTAATCTGTTCTGTTTTTTTAAGGGTGTGAATAAACAGGTAGACAAAGGTGAGTTGGTTATATAGTGTATCTGGATTTTCAGAAAGCCTTTGACAAGGTCCCTCATGAGAGACTCTTGGTGAAATTAAAAAGTCATGAGATAGGAGGCAGTGTACTATTGTGGATCAGGAACTGGTTAAAAGATAGAAAGCAGAGGGTAGGGCTAAATGGTCAATTTTCCCAATGGAGAAAGGTGAATAGTGGAGTACCCCAGGTATCTGTGCCAGTCCCACTGCTTTTTAACATATCCGTAAATGACCTGGAATGGGAATAACGAGTGAAGTAATCAAATTTTCAGATGAGACAAAATTATTCAAAGTTGTTAAAACCCGTGAGGATTATGAAAAATTGCAAGAGGACCTTGATAAATTGGAAGACCTGGCATCCAAATTGCAGATGAAATTTAATGTGGACAAGTGCAAAGTTATGCACCTAGGAAAGACCAACCCAAACTATGGTTACAAAATGAAAGGTTCCACATTAGGAACCACCACCCAGGAAAAAGCTTTAGGCGTCATCGTGGATAACATGTTGAAACCCTCAGCACAATGTGCAGCAGCGGCCAAGAAAGCAAATAGAATGCTAGGAATCATAAGGAAAGAAATGGAGAATAAAACAAAGGATATTATAATGCCTCTGTATCATTCCATAGTGCGACCACATGACTAGATTGTAAGCTCGGAGGAGCAGGGACTGTCTCTTGTATGTATGTCTGTACAGCGCTGCGTGCGTGGCGCTATATGTGTTTAATAGTAGTAGTAGTAGTAGAATATTGTGTGCAATTCTGGTCGCCATATCTTAAAAAGGATATAGCATTATTAGATAAGGTACAGAGAAGAGCCACCAACAAAATGGTAAAGGGGATGGAAGGATACACCTATGAAGAGAAGCTAAAACGGTTAGGGCTCTTCAACCTGGAGAAGAGAAGGCTGAGGGAAGATATGATAGAGGTTTATAAATTAATGGAGTGGAATGGGTAAATGTAGATCGATTATTTACGCCATCAAAATATAGAAAGACTAGAGGACATACAACGAAGCTACAGTGTAACCTATTTAAGACTAATAAGAGAAAATATTTTTTCACTCAACGTGTAATCAAACTCTGGAATGCATTACCGGAGGATGTACTAAAAGCTGTTAGTGTAGCCTGGTTTAAAAAAGGTTTAGACTAGTTCCTGGATGAAAGGTCCATAAACCATTATAAAGGGAACCCGGGAAATTCACTGCTTGCCCCAATATAAGCATTGTGGAACATGTGTCTTTTGGGGAACTGCTAGGTACTTGTGAACTAGATTGGCCATTGATGGATCTTGGTCTGACCCAGTATGGCATATCTTATGTTCTTGGACAACATAAGGCCCAGAAGGAAACGAGAAACAAGGGATTCAGCAGAGCTGTGCATGCCATCAATGGAGTGGTGATGTGCCGCAATAGCGCTCAGGTGCACTCTGACTGAGTAAGACTTCAGTCCCACCTGGGACAGGTGGAGTAGGTACCAGAGTACCAGCTTCACCGAGCAGGAGAATGGCTTTGCTCACCTTTCGGAGCACCACACAGAAAATCCATGCCATTTGAAGGCATATGCCCTTCTCTTGGAGGCCTTGCAGACCTCCCCTTCGTCTCATGGGAGGTTGAAGGGAGCTAGAGCTACCTTTAAGCAGCCAAGCTGTGAGTGACAGGGACCCCAGGTTGGGGTACAGAAGAGAGCCCTCCTCCTGCAAAAGTAGTCCTAGGGCACAGTCCAGGGGTCTTGGAGACACCACTGACAGGCAGAGAAGCAGTGGGAACCAAGGTTGCTTAGGCTACAGGGGGGCTAAGATTATCAGAGATGCTCTGTCGCGCTGGACCTTGAAGAGGGTCTTGGTGACCAGAGGTGCTGGGAAGGCATAGAGAAGGCCTTTCGTTCATGGAATGAGGAATGCATCTGCCGCCACCCGGGATGGGTGAGGCTGGCAGAAGCAGAAGCAGGGCAACTACGTGTTTTCTGGGCTGGTGAACAGGTCCACTAGGGGGACACCCCAAGGTTGGAAAAGCCAAGAGGCCACTCTGGGGCCAAGGCACCACTTGTGCATCTGGAGGACTCTGCTCAAACTGTTCGCCAGGGCATTGTCCTGGCCCGGGAGGTAGATCATCTGCAGCGGGAATTCCGTTGCGTGTTACATGAGCAGAGGGCTACTGCCTCCTGGAAGAGAGAGTATAACCCCATGTCCCCTTGTTTGTTGACAAAGAACATTGCGACTTGGTTGTCTATCTGGACCAGCATCAACTGGTACTGCAACTGGTTGCAAAAAGCTCAGAGGGCCATAGATATCACCTAGAGCTCCAGGAGATTGATCTGCAACTGGCACTCTGTCTGGGACCAACGGCCTTGAGTGTGGAGGTCCTTGCAATGAGCTCATTCCAGCAGGGAGGCGTCCATAGTAAGGACCTTCTGGGGGATGGATGCCTGGAAGGGCATCCTGGCCTGAAGGTAGTGGGGGAGCTGCCACCAGTCAAGGGAGTGTGCCAACTGGTGGGTTACTTTTACCCTGTCTCAAAGTCTGCCTGTGGCTTGGTGCTGCTGAGAGCCTCCTGGGGGAGAGAAGGCCATACCCAAGGAATCAAAAACTCCCTTCAGGCTAGGCTGGGTGCTTGGGTCTTAGGCTAACGGGAGCCATGCCCTTGCCCCCTGGACTGTTGTCCCTGCTGTGGCACAGAGAAGCCTTGGTACTGTGGGGCATTACCAAAAACCCTCTTTTTTCTCAAGAAGAAAGGATTCTTCCCCGGGACTTTCTTACGGGGGTGCACCAAGGTCTTTTTAGAAAGTCTGGTCCTGATCAGGAACTCAGTCTCTATCTCTGCAGCCTTGTCTGACATGGGTTATCCAAAGAAATTCTCTCCGGTGCAAGGGACATCAATGAGTTTGTCCTGGACCCATTGCTTGAGGTCAGATGACTGCAGCCATGCCTGGCGTCGGGACCCAATGCCCACGGCAGCCACTGGCTTCAGATATGCTGCTCAAGACAAGAACTTTGAGCATTGTTCTTTCTCTATTGGCTCTCTATCTACTGCAGACTCACCTTCAAAGTACTACTGATTACCTTCAAAGCCCTTAACAGGTTATCCTCCACCTCCCTCACAGCCCTTGTTCACCACACTGCTCAGAATAGATCCAGAAGATCAACAGCTGCTAACACACTTGCTGTCCCCATTGCAATAACAAAATGCTCCCTCGTGACAAAGAGCAGAGCTTTTGTGTTTTACGCACCCACTCTTTGGAATGCCATCCCTACCACCATCTGATCTATTTCTGACCTCGCACAATTAAGGAAGGCTCTAAAGCACCACCTTTTCCTCCAGCATCACTCTCAGCCCGGTGACATGACATAACCCAGCATATCCTCTCTACCCGTCACAATGACATAACCCAGCACACCCTTTACCTTTCATGTTGACAAAACCATATCCGTTGATACAATTACACAACTTGTATATAGTCACCTCTGTAGAATTGTATATAGTTATCCCTGCTGAAATCCAAGTTTTATCTCCTCTTCCTTGTAAGTTTCAATGTATGTTCCATTCTACATTGTACAATTTATTGTTATTTGTAAACCGCACTGATTCCAAAAAGCGCAGTATAAAAAAAGACTTAAATAAATAAAATAAATAAATTCCTTGACTGCAGAGGCCAGTGACTTGAACTGCTGGAGAGGTTCCCCATCAAGGACAGCAGAGAAACCAGCGAGTTCCCTCATCAGTTCCTTGAGGTACATACCGATGTACAACTGGTAGGATTGGACTCAACAAGCCAGCATCAAGCCCTGGTAGCATTTTCAGCCAAGGATGTCCAAGGTTTGGCATCCATACTCAGGGGCACTGAGGAATGAGTCTTTTGGCTGTTGAATTGTTGCATGGCCGACTCAACGACAATAGAATTATGAGGGAGCTGTTTTTTTTTGAACCCCTGGCTTCGGCGGACTCAGTACATGGAGTCAAGCCATCTACTCACGAAGGGCGCCGATGCCGGTGTTTCCCACATTCGGAGGAGGAGGCGGTGCTTGAAAATCAGAGGGACTGGCACCATGATGGCCTCCTTCAGAGGGGCCGCATACTGGAGGATCTCAAGTTCCTCCATGTGGGGGGGGGTCCTCCTCTGCCTCGGTCTCAAATGTGAGCACTTTAGCCATATTCCATACAAAGTCGAGGAAGGCAACATACTTAAGTGAGGAACTGCACCAGGACACCAGTGGAGACGGGTTTGAGGGCATGTCTCAGTGTCGCCAGGTTCTGGGGACTCCTCGTCCTCAATATCTCAGTCTGAATCCAAGTCTGAGGAAGAATACAAGGCTCTGTGGTTCCAGCAGTTGAGGCTTGAGCCCAAAGGCCCACAATACCCAGAAGACCTGTGGTCCGAGCTGCGTGCACTTGCCAGAGTGTACCGGTGTCCTGAGAAATGGGGCCGGGACCTTGTCTGTTGCAGATGGCTATCTTGAGGCCGGTGGCGCTCGAGGATTGGCTCGACAACCAGGGAAGCCCTTGAGATCGAGGGTCCGGTTGTTGGGGTGGATGAACCGGAGGAACTGGACATCAATACCTGCTGCTGGTCTAGGAAGGGCAGTGATACTGCGTTCAAAGGCCGCCATCCAGGTCCCCATGCTAGATGGCTCCGCTGCTTCGAAGCGGGCAACGATGGCTTCAAGCCTTGCATCGGTTCCGTTGAGGGGGGAGTCCTTCACCAGGATTGTCTCGGGGTCTGAGGCAGGTCACCCAATGCTGACGACCCCTTCTGGGGCAGCTGGTGAGGCCGATCCCGCTCTGACCCCTTGGACTCACGCTGGGGACTGCGGGCCCTGGTGTGGGATTTTCCCACTTTTCCAGATCTGTCCTCTGAGGTGGCCTTTGCATTCCACCTCCAGGGAATTCCTCTCAGAGAACCTGCAGCCGCAGAACGCCAAGACAGCCCGGGCATTGCAGGGCACAAAGGTATCAGAGGGGTCCCTGCAGCATGGTGTCACTGGGGACTCTGGTGCAGAGTCGGATTTATGGGAGAACTTCTCCTGCTGCAACTGATGGCTCTTGATGGTCTTTGCAGACATGGACTTGCAAAGGTCGCAGCCCAAGTTGTCATGGTCTGGCCTGAGGCCACGGAGGCAGCAATCATGTGGGTCGGTGAGGGACATCAACTTACTGCTGCACGATCACATTTTTTGAAGCCGCTGGAGGCCATGGGGAAAAAACAGGCCCTTCAACCTGGGTGAGGATCAGAGGCCTACCGGCCAAAAAAGGGTGTGAAGCACCAGTTGAGGGACACCTTGAGAAAAACAAGAAAATGAACTTGATGAGCGATGCCAAAGCGAGCTGGCTCGAAGGCAGAAGAGGAACTGGTATGCGCACCAGAAAGAGGATAATTTAAGACAAGAGAGACACTTTTTCCAGGGAAAAGGACAGACATCCGCGAAAAAAAGGAGACAAAGGCAAGATGGCACCCTTGGGTGGGAAGGGGACGTGTGCATGGTGCTTCTCCCAAAGGCTTTCTTTGAAAGCTGGGGAGATGCCTCCGTGCGGGCTCCGTCAGTGCCAAAGTCACCTATATGCAAGGTCTGACTTCCTACTTGTTCCTGGAGAAGCACTTGATACTGGTAGTGGACTTGCTGAACCCTGAAACGCATATATTTTTTATGGTGAGAGTGGATCAGCAAATGTATGTAAGCATCCTTGAGATCTAGATAACATAGCCAGTCGCCCTTCTGGAGATAGGGCAGAAGGGTACCGAGGGAAATCATCTTGAACTTTTCTCGAATGAGAAACTTGTTGAGATCTCTCAGATCTAGGATGGGTCTGCACCCTCCCATTTTCTTTGGGATTAGAGAGTAAGGAGAGTAAAAACCCCTGCCTTCTTGTGGGAGGGACTCTTTTGATAGCCTCCTGAGTTAACAGGGTGGCCACCTCTGAGAATAGGAGACTTGCCTGTGAAGAATTGGCAGGGTAAGGCCCTGGAGAGGTGGTTGGGGGTAAGCTCTGGAAGTGAAGCAGATAACCCCTTGTGACTATATTGAGAGTCCAGCTCTCTGAAGTGATGAGAAGCCACCTGTGGACATAGACACAAAGACGGCCCGATATATGTAGGGGCTGAGGACCCTGCAGAGGTTGAATAGCTATGCTGTCTAGGAAGGAGTCAAAAACTACAGTAGGTGCATGCTGATGTGTAGCAGCTGGTTGGGGTTTAGAGGTCTTGGCCTTTTTGGGTTGATGATGACCCTGAGGCCTCTGCTGCTGTTGTGGAGGCTGATAAGCAGTAGACGGTAAGAAGGATAATATTTATTTATTTTTATTTATTTATTTAGTATACACTTATATACCGCTACTTCCAGCGATCAGTAGCGGTTTGATTACATATTTGGGGGTTGTCCAATCATGACAGAAAATGTTGGGGTCTACACACATAGATTTGAGGGTAAGGCACAGCACACAGAAATAGGGTCTTAGAATTTACATATTTACATTTTTACAGAGCAAATTTCATGTTTCATTGGCTTTATCTTGTATCCCACTGAGATTTACATCTAATTGTATTGACATTGGAATAGATGAGTCTTTAGTTTCTTCCTGAAAGCAATAATGTCTTTGATTGCTCGTAGCTCGTATGGTAGTTGGTTCCAGATGGTTGGGGCAGAGAATGAGAATGTTCTGCGGCTGGTACTGGTTTTTACAGATCTGATATTGGTTGGAACTTGTAGTGTGTCTGAGTTGATGGTTCTCCTGTCTCTGTTGGCTGGTTGCGTGCTGATAAGGGTGGGGAGGAAGGAAGGGGCTAGGTTATGTATGAGTTTGAACGTGGTTATCAAAGTTTTATATTGTATCCTGGCAGCAATGGGTAGCCAATGTAGCTCAATCAATACAGGTGTAATGTGTTCAGCAATGCTTTTTCGCATGATGATCCTCGCCGCCACATTTTGGGCCTTTTGCAGGATATTTAGTGTTTTCTTTGGTAAACCCTGTAAAATGGCGTTACAGTAGTCTAAGTGTGGCATAATGAGTGCTTGGGCAACAGACCGAAAATCACAGGGTTCGATGATATTCCTCAGGGGTTGTAGCACTCTAAGTTTGTGGAAAATGGCCTTGTTGTTTTTTCGTAGGTGCTTTTCCATCTTTAGTTTGCTGTCAAATGTGACTCCCATCCGGCCGTTCCTCTCTGCTGAGGCTGCTCTCCCTCCACGCGACAGAGCAGCCCCGACCGCCAGAACAGCCTGTGCTGCCCAATCGGGGCAGTAGCGGCAGGAGATAAAAAGAGCGCCAATCGGGCGCTGGGAAACCATCCGGCCGTTCCTCTCTGCTGAGGCTGCTCTCCCTCCACGCGACAGAGCAGCCCCGACCACCAGAACAGCCCGTGCTGCCCAATCGGGGCAGTAGCGGCAGGAGATAAAAAGAGCGCCAATCGGGCGCTGGGAAACCATCCGGCCGTTCCTCTCTGCTGAGGCTGCTCTCCCTCCACGCGACAGAGCAGCCCCGACCGCCAGAACAGCCCGTGCTGCCCAATCGGGGCAGTAGCGGCAGGAAATAAAAAGAGCGCCAATCGGGCGCACCCGCGCCTGAGGGCCCGCGCCTGAGGGCCTCGCCAGAGGGCCCTTTGGCGTGGCCCTTAGGCGGTGGAACAGAGGCGGGGGATAAACTCCCTCAGCGAAACCAGAATCACTCTATGCAACACCCGGTCATCGGAGAACACAACATGAACATGAACACCTACCCTTAGAGGCCCACGAGAGGAGGTAAGCCAACATTATAATAAATGACTGTAGAAACCGCGACAAGGAAATACAGAGCTACCACACGTACAATACAAAGCACCTGCAGCCTGCCTACTAAGGGTCAGGAAGATTTACACCTCTTGCTACTGAGACTATGACTGCCTATACTTGCTCGCTTCATGCAACCAGTACAATCACCAAAAGCTGACACTATACTATATATTGTTACTGCTACTGTTTTTCTCTGATCATTAATGTGTCACCCTGATTACTCAGTGGTCTGTTAATATACGGTTTACAAAACTGTTTAATAGCATACCACTATTAAGGCACTAATAATCACTAAAAAAGCAATAATAGCGACCGCAACCGTCTGTCATTAGCTTTCTTGTTAATGTATAAGTTTCTCTGAATATTAGGCCATTGTTAATGCATGAAGATCTATGAATACTAGGCTATTGTATCCAATGGTAACACCTTCTTGTTAGGTAAAGCTGAGATTGTAGCGTTTAACCCAAAGGACTGGTGAAAGCCTCTAACACTCTACTCTAACGCTATGGGTACCCTAAATATCTTTCTGAAAGTATGTCTGCTTACACTGATTCCAGTTTATGCATTCAACTCAAGATTGCACCAACACGTGACTCACCTATGCACTCCGCTCTACCTCCTCCTCACCATGCAAGCACACACACCATTACCACTCGCACCTTGCTCCACCCCCAGAAATGTGCAAATACACACACCTAACCAAAAGGCCCCCATCACTAACAACGGGCGATCGCAGACACCCCGCAAAACTAGAGCAACAAAGACACGGATAAAACTCTCCCCTCGCCAGACCACACACGACATGGATCTGCAAGGAACGCACGATAACTGTAACATCACCCTCATCAATGCTCGATCAATTCGGAACAAGACCCACATAATCTATGACATCATCAAAGACGAGCAACCAGAATCCTCTGCATAACTGAAACCTGGATCACGGACACTGATGCAGCCATATTAAACCAGCTAAGGCATCCCGGTTACAACCTGTATAACTGCCCACGAGCAAATAAAAGAGGCGGAGGAGTCCTCATAATAGCTAAAACCAACCTACAACTTGCCACAACGTACCTGGACTCAAACTCAGACGTTGACATGCTTAAAGTTGAGAACCTGGCTTTATCCATCTGCCTAGTTTACAAAGCCCCCTCAACAAACCAAGAAACTCTTGCCTCGGTACTAGAAAGCATCTCTTCAACACAACCAAAGAAATTCCAAGTGATTCTAGGAGACTTAAACCTTTCATCAACAGCGACCTCCCACGCAAAAAACTTCCTGGAAGCCATGTCCCAACTGGGATTTCAACAACTAATAAACGAGCCCACACATGACAAGGGTCACACACTCGACATGGTCTTCACCCCCATGGGTGACCAGTGCGCTATAGACAAGCCTTTGATAAAGATCAACCCAAAACCGTGGTCAGACCACCACCAAATCGATATACAGATGAAACTACCATATGTACCAAGGGACACAAAAACACGAAGAGTAATGCAACAACAAAGGAGATTCAACAAACTAAACTTGGAATACCTTATAAGTAACATTAAGACGCACATAGACCTACAAAGCACGGATCTCGACGCGTTAACTGAAAGCTGGAGCACCGGAATACAGACTGCAGCAAACCCCAAATGGAGCAATACCCCGAACCTGACCAGACAGCAATCCGAACCCTGGTATACTCAAGTCCTAGCCAAAATGAAGAGAGAACTCAGAAAGCATGAAAACAAATGGAGACTTACGAAATCTATGGAACATAGGGTGGAGTACCTCAACCTCCTCTCGAAGTACAAAGAAGAGGTGAACGCTGCGAAAAGGATGCACCACACAAACCTATTAAACAAAGCAATCAACAAACCCAGGAAACTTTTCGAGCTAGTGAAATCCCTAACGAAAACATCACAACCTGACCACCAGGATAACTCTATCGATCCACAAACGCTGGCCAACCACTACGCGAGCAAGCTGACTGCAACCCTACCCGACCCCTATAGGGTGGAGGCAAACTGGGAAACCACTGTGGAACAAGAATTGACATGGAGAAACTTCCACAGGATCGATGAGAAACAAACAAGCAACATAATAACTAGCATCAATACCACCACCTCCCCGCTCGACCCCTGTCCCACTGCTTGGGTCAAGGCAGCACAACAAGACATAGTCCAACACGTCTCACACATTGTAAACCAATCATTGCATCAAGGAATTATGCCCGACCAGCTCAAGAAATCAATAATAAGACCAGTACTAAAGAACAATAAACTCAACAAAACAGACCCAACATCTTACCGCCCCATCTCCAGCATATCCTTCTTAGCAAAAATCATCGAAAAAGCAGCCCTCATACAACTGCAAGAGCACCTGGATGAACACAACATACTTGACATGCAACAATACGGGTTCAGACGTAATCATGGGGTAGAAACACTTTTAATAGCTCTACTTAATAACCTCCACAAAGGCTTGGAAGACAGGAAGAAAACGTTCTTACTCATCTTCATTGACATCTCCGCCGCTTTTGATACTGTCCATCATGGTATCCTACTAAAAAAACTAGAATCAATAGGAATCTCAGGAACCACCCTTAAATGGTTCTCCTCCTATATAACGAACAGGAGTCCTCAGGTCCAATTCAATGGAGAAAAAGCAGAAGGGTTCACTCAAACGCAAGGCATACCCCAGGGATCGTCCCTCTCGGCACTCCTCTTCAACATCTACATGCAGCCCCTCTGTAGCATTTTCAAAAAACATAATATCAACTACCATATCTATGCAGATGATATTATGCTATACACTCAACTGGACACAACTGACCCAAAGTATACTCAGATTGAATCCTGCCTGTACGAGATGTTAGCATGGCTCCTACAAAACAACATGGCAATTAACCATAAGAAAACCGAAGTAATGTATATATCAAGTAAACCAAACTTTGAACCTCCTCCGACAGTCACCCTCTGTAACAACACTTACAACACAAAAAGTGAAATCAAATATCTGGGTGTCACACTCGACAGCAAACTACAAATGGAAAAACACCTGAGAAAAACCAACAAAGCCATCTTCCACAAGCTCAGAGTCCTACAACCACTGAGGAACTTAATCGAACCCTGTGATTTTCGGATGGTGGCGCAAGCACTCATTATGCCTCACTTAGACTACTGTAACGCCATATTACAGGGTCTGCCAAAGAAAACGCTAAATATTTTACAATTGGCCCAAAATGTGGCAGCAAGGGTCATCACACGAACCAGCATTGCTCAACACATCACACCTGTATTGATCGAGCTACATTGGATACCTGTTGAGGCCAGGATACAATATAAAACTTTGGTAACCACATTCAAGCTCATACATGACCTAGCGCCATCATTCCTCTCAACCCTGGTCAGCAAGCAACCAACCGAGACAGGAGAACTGTCAACTCTGACAAACATCAAGTTCCTAGTAACATCAGATCAGTAAAAGCCAGTACCAGCAATAAAGCTTTCTCATTCTCAGCCCCACGAACCTGGAATCAACTGCCACACGAACTACGAGCTATAAAAGACATAAATGCTTTCAGAAAGAAACTAAAAACCCATCTCTTCAAATATCACTATAACCAGATGTAATCCAAAGTGGAATCATGTAGCTGATCTGTATAAATGTAAATATTGGTAAAGCTGTAAATATGTAAATATGGAAACACAACCTTGAAGTGCCTAACCCTGCATGGTGTGACAGACCCTAAATCTATGTATATATTGTCACAATTTTTTCTGTCCTGATTTGACATCTCCCAAATTTGTAATCAAACCGCTACTGATCGCTGGAAGTAGCGGTATATAAGTTTAAACTAAATAAACTAAAATAAAATAAAATATTTGATCTCATTCTTTGTGTTGTACGTGTTGTTACACAGGGTGATTGTCGGAGGAGGTTCAAAGTTTGGTTTACTGGATATATACATCACCTCGGTTTTCTTATGGTTGATCGTCATGTTGTTTTGCTGTAACCATCTTAACATCTCGTTCAGGCATGTTTCAAGCTGAGTATACTTAGGGTCGATGGTATCTAATTGTGTGTATAGCATAATATCATCTGCATACATGTGGTAGTTGATATTATGTTTTTTGAAGATGTCACAGAGGGGCTGCATGTAAATGTTGAAAAGTAGTGCCGAGAGAGCTGATCCCTGAGGTATGCCTTGAGTTTGAGAGAATGCTTTTGCTTTTTCGCCATTGAATTGCACCTGTGGCATTCTGCTTGTTATGTAAGAGGAGAACCATTTTAGGGGGGTTCCCAAAATCCCTATTGATTCCAGCTTGCTAAGGAGGATGCCATGATGGACAGTATCAAAGGCGGCAGAGACGTCAATGAAAATGAGTATAAACATTTTCTTTCTGTCTTCAAGGCCTTTGAGGAGGTTGTTAAGCAGTGCTATTAAGAGCGTTTCGACCCCATGATTTTGTCTGAAACCATATTGCTGCTTGTCCAGGGTTTCATGGTCATCCAGGTGATCTTGAAGTTGTATGAGGACTGCTTTTTCAATGATCTTTGCTAGGAAAGATATACTGGAGATGGGGCGGTAGGATGCTGGGTCCTCTTTGTTGAGTGAGTTGTTCTTTAGGATTGGCCTTATTATAGATTTCTTGAGTTGGGCAGGCATGATTCCTTGATGTAGTGATTGGTTCACAATGTGTGAGACTTGGCGGACAATATCTTTTTTTGCCGCCTTGACCCAAGCAGTTGGGCAGGGATCCAGCGGGGACGTGGTGGTATTGATGCTTGTTATGTTGATAGTTTGTTGATCATCAATATTGTGGAAATTGCTCCAAGACTGTTCTTGTTCCACATCAGTTTTCCGATATGATGCGTCCAAACAGAGAGTGGGCGAGGTTGCAGTCAGCTTGCTTGCGTAGTGGTTAGCCAGTGTTTGGGGCTGGATTGAGTTATCATGGTGGTCTGGCTGGGATGTTTTGGTTAGTGATTTCACTAGTTCAAATAGTTCACGAGGTTTATTGATAGCTTTGTTAATAGGTTGATGTGGTGCGACCTTTTAGCAGCGTTTACCTCTTCTTTGTATTTCGAGAGGAGATTGAGGTACTCAGTCTTGTTTTCGAAGGATTTGATACGTCTCCATTTTTTTTCAATCTTTCTGAGTTCCCTCTTCATTTTGGTCAGTATTTCTGTGTACCAGGGTTCAGATTGTTGTTTGGTCGGGTTCGAGGTAGTGTTCCATTTTGGGTTCGCTGCAGTCTGAATTCCGGTGTCCCAGCTGTTTGTTAGTTCATCGAGGTCCGTGCTTTCCAGGTCTACGTGCGTCTTAATGGTACTTATAAGACATTCCAAGTTTAGTTTGTTGAATCTTCTTTGTTGGTGTATTACTCTTTGTGATTTCACGTCCTTTGATAAAGAAGGTAGTTTTATCTGTATATCGATTTGGTGGTGGTCGGACCATGGTACTGGGTTGATTTTTATCAAAGGTTTCTCTTCTGTTTAATCGTGGGAGTGAAGACCATGTCTAGCGTATGGCCCTTGTCATGGGTGGCCTCATTTATTAGTTGTTGATACCCTAGTTGTGTCATGGCTTCCAGGAAGGTGTTTGCGTGAGAGGCTGGTGTTGACGCTAGATTTAGGTCTCCTAAGATGATTTGGAATTTCTTTGGTTGAGTTGCGGAGATGTTTTCTAGTGCTGAGGCAAGTATTTCATGGTGCGGCGAGGGGGATCTGTATATCAGGCAGATGGATAAAGCTGGGTTTTCGACTTTAAGCAGGTCGATGTCTGTATTTGAGTTCAGGTACATGCTTGAGAGTTGCAGGTTGGTCTTAGCTATTATGAGAACTCCTCCACCTCTTTTGTTGGAGCGGGGGCAGTTATACAGGTTGTAGCCAGGTCTGCTTATCTGGTTCAATATTGCTGCATCGGTGTCAGTGATCCAGGTTTCTGTTATACAGAGGATGTCGGGTTGCTCATCTTTGATGATGTCGTAGATTATGTGGGTCTTGTTCCTGATTGATCGAGCATTGATGAGGGTGATGTTACAAGTATCATGCGGTGTTTGTGGAGCCCGGTTGTGTGTGGTCTGGGCTAGGACGTGCTTGTTTATATGTGTCCTTATTGTTTTATTTTTGCGGTGCCTCCGTGTTCTACTATGACTGGTGGCAGAGGACCTCTGATATGGCGTGTGTGTTGGTTCATTTCTGGTGATGCGGTAATGTGCGAGTAGGGGTGGTGGAGGTGTTTGTATGGTGTAGAGGAGGTATATCGGACTGCATAAATGTGTTAGAGAGTGGTACAAGTTTGAGTTGAAGGCGTAAGCTGGGATCAGTGTGAGCAGACATATTCTCAGAAAAAAGTTTAGTGGATTCATATCTCAGCGGTGTGGTGGTAGGCTGTAACAGACCTTGACCTGGCAACTATAGTAGCAGCTGCCACTTCACAGTACAAGAAAATTAATTTTGATACAAATGGCCTAGTATGAGAAAACACTTTGCATTAGCGAGAGGTTATTTACAGACAGTGGCCTAGTCTCAGTAATATTTTGCAGGTAGCGGCCTAGTATCATTAACGATAATAGTGGCAATTATCAGTATCAGTAGCGAGTATCAGTAACAGTAGCACGAAACAGTAACAGTAGCAAGTATCAGTATTAGCAGCAAGTAGCAGTAACTGTATCGAGAGATATCTTAGCCCTAGCAGTCCCCTAATGGACACGTTGTAGCAGCCTGGTAATATCAGTGTCTTAGCGCTTTGTTCTATCTTGCGGCGGGTTCTATGCCCGGCACTATGCTTGCAGCTTACCTCCTCGCGTGGGACTCTAATGTTGATGGTCGTATGTTTGTTGGTGTTCTTAACTCCTTAAGTTGCTGCAGGATTTTTGTTGTTTTGCCGTCTGTGGCGAGGGTACTGCTTATTGACGCTCTTGGTTCTTTTCCGTGCGGGCGCGCCCGAAATGGCGCTTCTTTTAAAGTTGAGCGTTGCTGCCCCGATTGGGCAGAGCGAGATGTGGGGCCGGACGGAGCAGCTCGATCCCGTGCAGGGAGAGTTGCTTCGGAGCGGGAAACATGCGGTCTTTCTCCTGCGCCCGAAATGGCGCTTCTTTTAAAGTTGAGCGTTGCTGCCCCGATTGGGCAGAGCGAGATGTGGGGCCGGACGGAGCAGCTCGATCCCGTGCAGGGAGAGTTGCTTCAGAGCGGGAAACGCGCGGTCTTTCTAGGATAGAAAGACTTCTTAGAAGTGGTTTTCTTCTTAGAGTGGTCTGAAGTCTTCCTGAAGAGGTGCTTGAGGGTAAGATCATCTGCCTCGAGTTCCCCTGCTTTTTCACTCCAACCTTACCAAAAAGGTTTTCACCAGAGCAAGGAATGTTGGCTAACTTATCTTGAGCCCACTGCTCCAGATCTGATGCTTGAAGCCAGGCCATTCTACAAGCACCTATGCAGACTGCAGCTGCTGTGTATAGAAGCTTGGAAGCAGCAGCGTCCAAAGGCATCGGGAGCCCTGATTGAGTCTTAGAACTCTTAATGCGTCTCACTGCTGATTCCACCGCCATGGAATGGTGTGGAAGTTGAGGTTTTTAAAATCCTGGGCATGGAGGAACTCCATACATGGTATCCAGACGTTTACTTATAGGTGCAACAGTTAGCGGGGCCTCATACATACGTACGATTAGATCCTGTAGGATTCGATGTACCGGTAATGTTGCTGCCTCCTTGGGCGTCAGAGATACTGTTATACCCAAAAACTGCATTTTTCAGGAAATGGAAAAAGGAGCCAAATGACGAAAATGAGAAACCTCATAAGCACTGGCACATTAGATGAAGGAACTGTTAAGACAGGTAAAGAGAATTTGAAAAGAAGCAAAAATGCATAACAATAACTTTTTCAAGTACAACCGCAGCAAAAAATTTGTGAGATAGTCAGTTTGTCCATTAGATGATAGAGGGGTAAAAGGGGAGTAGAAAGATTGAATGAATTCTTTGCTTTGGTCTTTATGGAAGAAGATGTAGAAAGGTTACCCATGCCTGAAATGGCATTTAAAGGTGATATATTAGAAGAATTGAAACAAATCTTGATAAACCGGGAAGATGTATTACAATGTTTTGATAAACTAAGAAGTAGCAAATCACCTGACTGGATGGTATAGATCCAGGGTGCTAAAAGAACTAAAATATGAGATTGCAGATCTACTATTAGTAATCTGTGAACCATCATTAAAATCATCTATCTGCCCTGTCGTCCATACTTTTTAACATCTATATCCAACCCATATGCAACATCATCAAACACAACATGCAATGTCACCTATATGCAGATGATATAATGGTGTACACCCCAATTGACCTGAGCACCCCTGACGTAACAGTAATGACCAACTGCCTCGAACATATGAACACTTGGCTCGTCAACAACAACCTCAGAGTAAACTTTGATAAAACCGGAGCAATGTTCGTTACCAGGAGCACCACTTTCAACCCACCCCAAAAGATCAACATATTATTTTTATTTATTTTATTTATTTATTACAATTTCTTATATACCGCACTATTCTGCATCAGCGCGGTTTACATGGAACATAAAATCAGACAGGGTAATGTGTCTGAGTTTACAATTAACTGGACATCAAAACTTGGATAACAAGGGAGATTTACAAATAACAGGGTAGCAAACTTGGAATACATAGGAGAAACTATTTACACATTAGAGTCGTCATATAAGTAACATGTAGTTAAATGATCCAGGACACCTAAACTGTGTTCTCCTGGCTCAATAGCTGTGTTAGTGTAGCTGAGAATTTGAGTGGTGCTGTAGATTATTGTTCTCTGGGAAATATTTGAGGAAAAGGTAATGTTTGAGGGACTTTCTAAACTGGGCTTGGTTAGTGATTGCTCTGATGTTAGTTGGTAAAGCGTTCCAGAGTCTTGGGGCACAGTGTCTAAAAGCTCTGTTTGTTGTCGTTGCTGTGCATCTTGTTGATTCTTTCGGAATCATTAGCGTATTTATGGATGTTGATCTTCTTGATCTATTCGGGGTTATGGTTTGGATGAGGTCAGTTAGTGAGGATGAGGAGAGACTATTGACTGCTTTGAAGGTCAGTAATATAGTCTTGAAGACTGTCCTGGCATGTATAGGTAGCCAGTGTAGCTGCATCAGAAAGGGCGTCACATGATCTCTCCGTGATGCATCAAGAAGAACTCTCGCTGCGCTATTCATCGCGAGCTGTAGAGGATTTAATGTGGATTGGGGGAGACCTTGTAAAATGGCATTGGCGAAATCAAAATGAGGTATGATCAAAGCCTGGTAGATAGTACGGAAGTCCCCTGGTTCAAGCAAAGGGCGTAGATGTCTGAATGAGCGGATTTTGTAATATATAGCTCTTACAGTGTTAGCTATATGTGCCTTCATGTCAAGGTTTTGATCTAGTATAACACCCAGGTACCGTATTGTGGGTTTTACTTGAAGATCGGTGTCGTTCACCTTCAAGGATTGAGGAGGGCTGAAATTAAGGTTCCTCGTAATGAAGAGCACCTCGGTCTTCTTATGTTGAATTCTTAGGTTTTGTGCCTGGAGCCATTCCGATATGGCATTGAAGCAGCTGGTTAGAGGGGAAGGTCAAATTTATCAATGGAGAACGGCATATAGAGCAAGACATCATCAGCGTAAATCATGCAACTAACGTTGAATGACCGAACGATATTACAAATTGGTTGCATGTATATGTTAAACATCAAGGCAGAGAGGGAAGAACCTTGTGGCACCTCCCTGGCTTTGATGAAATGGTTCAGATGTTGCTCCATCAGATCGAACGTGCTGCCACAGGACAATTGCAACAAAGGAAGAAGTAAAGTATCTCGGCGTCACCATAGACATGAACTTAAACCTATAATCTCACATAAACTAACTGCAGAGAAAGCATACCACCGTTTAAAGATCATCAGACGACTCAAGCCAATCCTCAGCCAAGAACATTTCCGCACAGTGTGCCAAGCAGTCATCACCCCCATACTGGACTATGGAAACTCATTATATCAAGGACTCCCCAAAAACGCTGTACACCTACTTCAAATAGTGCAAAACACCATGGCCTGCATAATCACAGGGATGCCAAAATTCGATCACGTAACACCAGTTCTCCGTCAACTGCACTGGTTACCCATAGCAGCACAGGAAAAATTCAAAGCAACACTAACCATATTCAAGATCATACACCAATGCTCAGCAGAAATGCTACAAACCACAGTAACCAGAGACACTAGCAGCAGACCCAGAAGGACTCAAGGTAGCAACAGACTCCTCACTCCAGCCGTATACCACAAAACGAAGCAATCAACATCCAGAAGAGCCATCTCATTTTCAGCACCAGACATTTGGAACACCCTCCCTGAAGAACTAAGAGCACAAGGGGACCTTAAGGGCTTCTGAAAATCCCTCAAAACCTATCTGTTCAGGGCCTCCTTTGAACAAGAACCTCAACTCCCACCCTCCCAATAAGATGCATCTAACACCAGCACCCCTCCTGGGGCAAAACCCCCAGATTATATGTATGTTTGTCCCCGATGTTAGATGTACTACCTCGTCCCCCCTACCACTTTGATTGAAGGATAAGATGGTATACAAATCTGGCTAAATAAATATTTAAATAAATCTATAGTGCCTCAAGATTGGAGAATGGGCAATTCAATGCCAATTTTTAAAATGGGTTCCAGGAGTGATCCTGGAAACTACAGATTGCTGAAACCGGACATCAATACCTTATTTACCAGATAATGTCCTTTTCTTGATTCCTGCTAGACTAGTCCAGACAAGTGGTTGTGTTCCCCTACCAACAAAGACAAAGAACAAAGGAAAAAAACAGGTTTCAATGATATCACTTCCATGCCTCTATCCGCCTCTGCTACCAGAGGTCAGTATTCGTCCCAAAGCATATGGGAGAACATGGCAAGCCTCACACAACCATAACACGGGCATAGTGAGAAATCAAAAGTAGAAAACTATGCACAGGAAAGCAGAAACAGAAGATGAACCTGCAGAGTCAAGTACAGAAATCATAGTGGACCAAAGGTTACCACAGAAGAAGAGTAGAACAAATACAGTTCCAGGGGCAGGCCCTGGATTGGTCTTACAGGACTCAAGGAAAGGACGTTATATGCTATGTAAAATGTCACCATCACCTTCCATACTGCTAGACCAGTCCAGAAAATGGGATGTACCAAAGCTACGACTCCACTGGGCAGGAAGAAGACACAGAAGCTCTCAAAACTGAAGCATTCTCTGGACATCCACAAGGTGAACATCCTTATCCTTCACCTGACACTGCTCCTTAGAGAAGGACAGGCAAACCACCTGGTTCATATGAAAGGGTGAATTCACCTTAGGCAAGAAGGAAGGCATAGGCCAAATGGAAATGGCCTCCTCTGAAAAAGATAGGTAAACCGCCTTGACACCTTTGATAAGGTGGTATTATAAAAATAAATAAAGAAATAAAAGAAATAAGTAAGGATCTCGGCAAGATAGAGCCTGCAGCTCAGAAATCTGCGTTGTAGAACAAATTGCAACCAAGGACAGTATTGAGCGTCAAATCCTTCAGAGTAGCATGCCTCAACAGCTCAAAGGAGTCAGACATCAGGGCCCTGAGCACCAGACACAGATCCCAGGAA
Source organism: Ichthyophis bannanicus (assembly GCA_033557465.1). Taxonomy (NCBI): domain Eukaryota; kingdom Metazoa; phylum Chordata; class Amphibia; order Gymnophiona; family Ichthyophiidae; genus Ichthyophis; species Ichthyophis bannanicus. The sequence continues at coordinate 1,309,077,958 of CM066033.1, forward strand.
GAGACCACAGATCAAAGAGGAGGATGCAGACGCTGAACCCCCTTGAAGGAGGTGTGAAACATCCGGATGTAAGGCTAGAGCTTTACCAGCCACCAGACCTTTGAAGAGGCCAAAGCTGTCACCTGAACCTTCAGGGAGCTAAGAGAAAAGCTATTCTGCAGAGCATCCTACAGAAAGGCTCATAAGGACAGCACCTTGGCCGCCTCAGAAGTCAGCTGCCATGCACCACACCCTCATCCAAAGAGGCACTAGACCAACATGTATGCTATGTTGATAAACTGCTTCCAGGCTCCAAGCAGAGTGGAAACCACCGCTGAAGAAAAGCCCTAATGCACTGTTTTCTCTCTCGAGCCATGCCGTAAGCAAGAAGGGAACTGTATCCTCCAGGAGAATTGGCATCTGATGCAAAAGGCCCCAAAATGGAGGCAAATGCAGAGATGTCTCTTGCAGGAGTCACATCAGATCTCTGAAACACGCTCTCCTCAGTCAAATCAATGTCACCACCAGAATAATCCTTCTCAGGTGGCGCTCTATACGCCGAATACACTCCACCAAGGGTCATGGAGCAAACACACACAGCAGACACTAACTTGGCCAGGGCTGAGCAAGAGCATCAGTGCCCTCAGACTCCATCTCCATGTGACTACTAAAGAAGTGGCACAATTCACAATGGAGCGGGTCACCATTAGATCCATCTCGGGGCAACCCCAATGGCACAGAATCAACTGAAACGCCTCCTGAATCAACTCTCATTCTCCTGGATACAGTGTGCGCAAGGCTGAGAAAGTCTGCTGCCACACTGTCCATCCCAGCAATGTGCTGAGCTGACAAGCTAGGAGGTTCTTCTCTGCCCAGGAAAACAGAAGAGTCATCTCTAGGGCTACCCCAGCACCCCTGCTGCTTGCCAATTGACATAGGCCACTGCTGTGGCACTGTCTGAAATCACTTGAACTGACTGGCCCTTGATCATGGGTCGGAAATGCAAAAAAGCAAACCTGATGGACTTACCCATGAGGCAATTGAGGGACCAAATCACTTCCCCATGGATCCAAGGTTCTGGGCCGTCCAGTCATGCCAATGGACTCCCCAGGCTGAAAGACTGGTATCCATTGTCAGAAGAATCCATGAGAAATGGTTCAGTGGCATATCCTTCCTCAGAAGAGTAGGCTGCTGTCACCATCACAGGATGGCCTTCACCATCATCGGGAGCAGGAGCCTGAGCTCGAACTCCTGAGAACTCAGGGACCACCAAGTCAGCAAGACCCAGTGGAGCGGCAGCATATGAGCACGCATCCACAGCACCATCCTGATTGTCGTCGCCATCAATCTGAGGAGTTGAAGATAGTGCCAGATTCTGTGAGGCTGCTGTGAACAGAACAGTACCAGATAATCCAATAGCCTGTTAACTTTCCTCTGGCAGACTCTACCCATCCGAGAATCAAAATGAGCTCTCAGGAACTCCAGGAACTGAGAAGGCAACAACTGTCTCTTTCCCTGATTGATAATCCAACAGAGGCTTTCCAAAAAGGGCTCCACTTGGGTCGCTACTTGAGACATCTCTCAAAAAGAACGGGCTTGGATGAGCCAGTCATCAAGATATGGGTGCACACAAATCCCTTGGTACTGTAGCGCTGCAGTTACCATCACTATAACCTTTGGGAATCTCCGTGGGGCAGTGGAGAGTCCAAATGGGGGAGTGGCAAACAAAGTGAGAGCTAAGCGCAGAAAAATGCAGATACTTTGTTGACCCTCCCTGTATCGGGATATGAAAAAAATGCCTTGACCAAATACAGAGATGCCAAGAACTCCCCCTCAGTGTACAGCTTGAATCACAGATCACAAGGTTTCCATCAGAATGCACAAGTGCTCGTTGACACCCTTGAGGTCCAGAAGGGCCAGATCTGTCCTTTTTTGGTAAAGAAAACAGATGTAAGACTTGACCTTGCCCAGATCGTCTCGGGGAATGGGCATCAATGTCTTCAGGAGTAGTAACTTGTCCAAAGTTGTCCACACAACAGCTCTTTTGATCGCAGACCCACAAGGGGAGATGACAAAGGCATATGGGATCAGCTCTTTGCATTCCAGAGCACAGCCGTACTGAATGGTGTCTAGCACCCAATGATCCTTGGTGTTCCTGAAGCCTGCCCACAACCAGAGGAACCAAGGAATGGGCACCCTAAACCTCACTGCATAGCCTGGGAGGCCCACGCACTCCATGAAAGAATGAGACAAAGTCTGGAAACAGAGGGGAAGAAAGACTTTCCAGGCTGGCAGTGATGGGAGTCTGTCTGACGAGCGTACCCACGGAGAGCAGGTGGAGGCCGACAGGAAAGAGGCTCCGGCCCACTTCACAGGCGTGTTGGACCTGTCCTTTGGAAGATGGTAAGATTTTGTCTGGTCTCATCCAGCCAGTTCACCAGCTTCTCCAAATCGGCTCCAAAAAGAATCTTCCCTTTAAAGAGCCAATTGGGTCAACAGGGATTTGAAAATGTGTCCAACACCCAGTATAGGAGCCAAATTCAACAGCATGTCACTGTCAATAGGGCACTATCCCTAGCCGCTAAACGTACTAGGATATATACAGTACATGGCAACAGCAAGGAAAGCCATAGCAGACTCCAAAAGCAGGGTAGTATTACCAGATGGAAGAGACTGAACCCACTGAAGCAGGGTTCAGGACGTCAAGCTTGCCCATGCCGCCAAGAAAGAGTAGTTACTCACCTGTAACAGGTGTTCTCCAGGAGCAGCAGGAATCAGTCCTCACATATGGGTGACGTCGGCGCCGACGGAGCCCCCGTGCAGAGCATTTCCCAAGCTTTCAAAGAAAGCCTTTGGGAATTGCAGCGCGCATGCGCGGTCCCCTTCCCGCCCAAGGGTGCCATCTTGCTCAGTATGATGACATAGCTAAAAGACAGCAAAAAATTAGCAAAATAAATTATATGACTGCAACTCCAAGGGGAGGAAGGAGGGTTGTGAGGACTGATTCCTGCTGCTCCTGGAGAACACCTGTTACAGGTGAGTAACTACTCTTTCTCCAGAACCAAGCAGGAAGTCAGTCCTCACATATAGGACTCCCCAGCTTAAGGCTACCGGAGACCTTAAGCCAAAAAGAATGAGCTCCCTCTAGCTCATCAGTACGTAAGGAAGGAATCTTCTCTGAGAACGCCCCCGACCGGTAGCCCAACACCAGGGCCGGAGGGTAGGAGTTGCCTAAACCCCAAAGAGATTATGGAGTACTGCCTGTCTGAAAGCACTGTCCCTGCGGGACTCCCTCTCAAGGCAGTAATGGGCCGCAAAAGTCTGGCTTGAAGACCAAGTAGCGGCCCGGCAGATGTCTGCCAACGGAACAGAGCGGAGATGAGCCACTGACGCAGCCTTCGCCCTAACACGATGAGCCGTGACTCGACCCTCCAACGAGAGGCCGGCTGCCCCATAAGCCCAGGCGATACAGTCAGCTACCCATATGGACAAAGTACGCTTGGAGACAGGTAACCCCAATTTATTGGGGTCAAAAGAAACGAAGAGCTGACCAGCCCTTCGATGCTCCCGCGTACGGTCAAGGTAGAAGGACAATGACCTCCTACAGTCCAGGGTATGCACGACCATCTCAGCCCAGTTGGCATGCGGCCTGGGAAAGAAGGTCGGAAGAACCACCTCCTGATTGAGTTGAAAAGGGGAGACAACCTTAGGGAGAAACTTCGCGTTGAGTCCGTAAGACTACCCTATTCCTGTAGAACCTAGTGTAAGGGGGATCAGACACTAGTGCCTGAAGTTCACTCACTCGCCTAGCAGAGGTAAGAGCTACCAGAAACAAGGCTTTCCAGGAGAGAAAACGGAGAGGGCAGGTAGCCATAGGTTCAAAGGGCGGACAAGTAATCCGCTGTAAGACCACATTCAGATCCCACTCAGGGGCTGGTGGACGCAAAGGAGGCTTAAGCAGGAGGAGGCCTCTGAGAAAACGAGCCACCAAAGGGTGGTTGGAAAGAGGCCTCCCGTCCACCGGCGAGTGGTGCGCTGAGAGAGCACTGAGGTGAACCCTGACAGAGTTGAACTTAAGGCCTAGATTGGAGAGGTAAAGCAAATACTGCAATACTACCGCTAACAAGCACGAGAAGGGATTCTCGCTGTGCTGAGCACACCATGCGGAGAATCTACGCCACTTAAGAGCGTAGGATTTCCTGGTGGATTGCCGCCTAGAGGCTGACTACGTCTTCCACCTCTCTAGGCAGTAGTAGGGGAGCCAGGACTACCCTTTCAGCAGCCAGGCCATCAGATGAAGGGACTGGAGGTTGGGGTGCAAGAGAGACCCCCTGGTCCTGAGACAGGAGATCGTGTTGAATCCCCAGAGGAAGAGAAGTGTCCACCGCCAGTTGCAGCAGAAGTGGGAACCATGGCTGCCTCGGCCACCTGGGGGCTATCAGAATCATTGAGGTCCTGTCCTTGAGGACCTTGAACAGCGTTCGGGACACTAGTGGCGTGGGAGGAAACGCATACAGTAGGCCTTGGGACCACGGAATCAGAAAGGCATCCGCTGCTACTCTGAGAGCATGCGGTTGTCTGGAACAGAATCTCGGGAGTTGCCGGTTCAGAGGACTGGCGAAAAGATCCATGGTGGGGAGGCCCCACCTGAGAAAGATCTGCTGAACCACCAACGGATTCAATCTCCATTCATGTGGTTGCAGGATCCAGCTCAGTCTGTCCGCCAGGTAATTTTCTTGACCTGGGAGGTAGACAACCTTGAGGAGGATGCCGTGATTGATTGCCCAAGAGCACAGTCGTTGTGCCTCCTGACAGAGAAGGAAGGAGCCCATGCCTCCTTGTTTATTCAAGTAGAACATGGCAACTTGATTGTCCGTCTGGACCAGTACAGACTGGTGAGATGTGAGATGAGAGAAGGCTCTCAGAGCTAGGCGTATTGCCCGAAACTCCAGGAAGTTTATCTGTTGAGCAGCCTCCCAAGGGGTCCAGAGACCCTGAGTACATGCCCCTTGGGAATGTGCTCCCCAACCTAGAAGAGAAGCATCTGTCGTCAGCACTTGAGAATGCGGAGGGAATTGAAAACCCACTCCAAGTACCAGATTTGGAAGATGAAGCCACCATTGTAGAGAGGAGACGAGCGGGGTGGATATTCTCACCAAGTCTTCAAGGCTCCCTGTGGCTTGATGCCACTGAGTTCGAAGGCTCCACTGAGCAGGCCACATGTGCAAGCGGGCATTGGGGGTTACATGAACCGTGGAAGCCATATGGCCAAGAAGTCTCAGGAATTGCCTGGCGGAGACCAGGGAAATTTCTGTGAAACTGCCTGGCTACATCCATCAACCTGTGGGCCCTGGCCACTGGCAGAAAAGCCTTCGCCTGAAGAGTGTCTAGCCTTGCTCCTATGAATTCTAAGTTCTAGGATGGGAGCAAAGTGGACTTTGCGAAGTTTATGACAAACCCCAAGTGCTGAAGCAGAGCCACAGTGCGAAGGGTGGCTTGACTGGCCTCCTGGGAAGACTGGCCCCTTATGAGCCAGTAGTCCAGGTATGGAAACACAAAAAGAACTTGAAGCCTCAGGTAGGCCGCCACCACCGCCAGGCACTTGGTGAACACCCTGGGAGAGGAGGTTAGGCCAAAGGGTAGTACTCTGCACTGGTAGTGGTTTCCCCCACAACAAATCTGAGATATTGTCTGTGGTCTGGATGAATAAGGATGTGAGTATAAGCATCCTTTAGATCTAAGGAGCATAGTCAATCTCCCTGCTGGAGGTAGGGCAGCAGGATTCCAAGGGTAAGCATCTTGAACTTTTTCCTCTCCAGGAACTTGTTGAGGTTGCGCAAGTCTAGGATGGGTCTGAGGCCTCCTGTTCTTTTTGGTACCAGAAAGTACCTGGAATAAAAGCCGTGACCTCTCAGGTGGTGGGGCACCGGTTCCACAGCCTGGTCCTTTGGCAGACTTGCTAACTCCTGAAGGAGTAGGTCCCTGTGCAGAGGGAGTCTTGGAGGCTCCACTGGAAAATAGGAGGGAGGTACCTGGTGAAAATGGAGAAGATAGCCCTTCTGGACTATATGGAGCACCCAGGTATCTGATGTGATGGTTGACCACCTGTGGGCAAAGTGGGCCAGCCGACCTCCTGTGCTGATGTGAGCCAGCTGAGGAGAAGAGGCTATGCCTTTTGAGTCAAAACCCCCCACCCTGCTGAGCAGGGGCCGGTGTTGGTGGCTTGGGGGCCTTCTGCCTACAGGGCACATGACCCTGCCCCTTAGCCTGCTGACCCTGTTGGGGAGCTTCAGAGTCCTGATAATGAGGGTATTGTTTATAGGCAGATGACTTCCTCGGGTAAAAGGTCTTTTTTCCCGAGCCCTTTTTTTTCTGAGAAGGGGCAGAGGTTTTTCTGGACAGCCTAGTCCAGGTCAGAGTCTCGGTCTCGAGTTCTGCAGCCTTCTCAGCCATGGGCTTGCCAAAGAGGTTTTCACCTCGGCAGGGGACAACGACCAACTTGTCCTGCACCCATGGCTCGAGGTCGGATGACTGTAGCCAAGCCTGTCGGCAGGCACCGATGACGGCCCCGGCTACTCGGGCCGAAGCCTCGAAGCCATCGTAGGCTGCTCAAGAGATAAACTTTGAGCACTCTTGAATACCAGTGGACAAGGCTTGGAACCGCGGCAAATGTTCCTCGGAGAGACCTGCAGAGAACCCGGCAATCTCCTTTGCCAGGTCTCGGAGATACATGCCCATGTAGAGCTCGTATGTCTGGACACGGCAAGCAAGCATAGAGACCTGGAAGCACTTCTTACCGAGGGCATCCAGGTTCCGGGCCTCCCGGCCGGGAGGCACCGAGGAGTGCATCTTGTGACTTTTCAGTCGATGCATGGCCAATTCCACAACCATGGAGTGGTGCGGTAATTGTGCCTTTTGGAGCCTGGGGCTCTTGCAGACTCGATAGATGGAATCGACCCGCTTGCTTAACACCGGCGTCGAGGCTGGGGTCTCCCACATGCGGAAGAGCAGCCGCTCCAGCATCAGAGGAACCGGTACAGTAAAGGCCTCCTTCGGGGGAGTGTCATACTGGAGGGCCTCGAGCTCCTCGGCTCGAGGCTCCTCCTCGGGATCAACGGGGAAGGCCAAGGCCTTGGCCATATCCCGCACGAAGTCCGAGAACCGGGTGTCCTCCGGTGGGGATCATCTCCGAGGTTCGGACTCCGGCGAGTCCGATGAGACACACCGAGTCCGATAAGTGTCGGGTGACTCTTCGTCCTCCGTCTCCCAGCCCGACTCCTCGGAGGAGGAATCGAGCGGCTCCGGTCGGGCGGGCACCGATGCCATCCCCCCCGACGCCGAGGGTACCGGCGTCGACGACCTCTGTCCCGAACGGGAGGCTGAGGGAGACCGTGGCTGAGGATAGACTTGAGCCCGCATGGATTCGAGGATCGGCTCGGCCTCCGGGGTCGACTTGGACGTAGATGTCCCGGTGGTTGTGGCAGATGCACCGGTGAGATCGGCGATCAATGCCCGCTGCTGTTTCATGAAGGCAGCAAGGCTGCTCTCCAAGGCCGTCAACCTGAGTCCAAGCTCAGGAGACCCAGCAGCCCCCGACTCGGGCCCGACGTCGGCTCCCCTGGAGGAGAGTCCACGAGGACTACAGCACTCACGTGTCCAGAAGATTCCATCTCGATACGAGGATGCTTGGCAGGCCTCTCCGACTCCGAAGGCCCAGTACGGCTATCGGGGCTATGCGACCTGGCCCTCGAGGAACCAGGAGCGTCCACCGACGCCGCCCTCGCGGGTTTCTTCTTCCTGCGCTGTTCCTGCAAAGGAGAGCCCCACTCAGAGGAACCCCGATGCTGCTCGGGGCCGGAGTCCCGAGACGTCGAGGCCTCTGACGAGGTCCGGGCCCGTCCGGACGCGGAGTCAGAGAAGATCCTATCCTTCTGGTGCTACCGACTCCTCAACGCTTTAGAGGACATTTTGCCACACGGACCACAGATCCTCAGGTCATGATCGGGTCCGAGGCAGCGGAGGCAGCAGTCATGTGTGTCGGTAAGAGACATAAGTTTCTTACACCGATCACACTTTTTAAACCCGCTGGAAGCCATCGGGGGAAAAAGCGTAGTTACTCACCTGTAACAGGTGTTCTCCAGGAGCAGAAGGAATCAGTCCTCACATATGGGTGACGTCGGCGCCGACGGAGCCCTCGCGGAGCAATTTTCCCCAGCTTTCAAAGAAAGCCTTTGGGAATTGCAGCGCACATGCGCGTTCCTCTTCCCGCCCAAGGGTGCCATCTTGCTCAGTCAGATGACATAGCTAAAAGACAGAAAAAAATTAGCAAAAACGAAAGCATATAACTGCAACTCCAAGGGGAGGAGGGAGGGTTGTGAGGACTGATTCCTGCTGCTCCTGGAGAACACCTGTTACAGGTGAGTAACTACGCTTTCTCCAGGACCAAGCAGGAAGTCAGTCCTCACATATGGGACTCCCAAGCTTAAGGCTACCGGAGACCCTAAGCACAAAAATGAGCTCCCTCAAGGTCAGTAGCACAGAAGGAAGGAATCTTCTCTGAATATGTCTCCAACCGGTAGCCCAACATCCGGGACGGAGGGTAGGAGTTGCCTATACCTCGAAGAGGTTACGGAGGACTGCCTGTACGAAAGCACTGTCCCTGCAGGACTCCCTCTCCAGGCAGTAATGGGCTGCAAAAGTCTGGCTTGAAGACCAAGTAGCGGCCCAGCAGATGTCTGCCAATGGAACAGAGCGGAGGTAAGCTACTCACGTAGCCTTCGCCCGAACACGATGAGCTGTGACTCTACCTTCCAGCACGAGGCCCGCAGCCTCGTAAGCCCAAGCGATGCAGTCCGCAATCCAGATGGACAGAGTACGCTTGGAGACAGGGAGCCCCAACTTGTTGGGGTCATAAGACACGAAGAGCTGAACAGCCTTTCGGTGCTCCCGCGTACGGTCACGGTAGAAGGTCAACGCCCTTCTACAGTCCAGGGTATGCAGGACCATTTCAGCTCGGCTGGAGTGCGGCCTGGGAAAGTAGGTCGGAAGTACCACCTCCTGGTTGATGTGAAAAGGGGAAACCACTTTGGGAAGAAATTTGGGGTGAGTCCGTAGGACTACCCGGTTCTTGTAGAACCTAGTGTAAGGAGGATCAGAAACCAGGGCCTGCAGCTCACTAACGCGTCTAGCAGAAGTGAGGGCTACCAAGAACAAGGTTTTCCAGGAAAGAAAACGTAGTGGACAGGTAGCCATAGGCTCAAAAGGCGGACAGGTAATCCGCTGCAACACCACATTAAGGTCCCAGTCCGGGGCTGGCGGGTGCAAAGGTGGCTTAAGGAGAAGGAGGCCTCTGAGAAACCGAGCCACCAGAGGGTGGCTGGAAAGAGGTCTACCATCCACCGGCATGTGATGCGCAGAAAGAGCACTGAGGTGGACCTTTACCGAGTTGGACTTTAGTCAAAGGTTGGAGAGAGAGAGCAAGTACTGCAAGACCACTGATGCTGAACAGGAGAAAGGATCTTGAGACTGCTGAGTACACCAGACGGAGAACCGACGCCACTTGAGAGCGTAGGACTTCTGGGTGGAGGGCCGCCTGAAGGCCAAGACGACCTCCTCCACATCTGGAGGTAGCTGCAGAGGAGCAAGGACTACCCTTTCAGCAGCTAGGCCATCAGATGAAGGGACCGGAGATTGGGGTGTAGGAGAGTCCCCTGATCCTGCGATAGGAGGTCGGGCTGAAATCCCAGTGGAAGAAGAGTGTCTACCGCTAGCTGCATCAGAAGCGGGAACCAAGGTTGTCTCGGCCACCGGGGAGCCACGAGGATCAGCGATGCTTTGTCTCGGAGAACCTTGAAGAGCGTCCGAGACACCAGTGGCATGGGAGGAAAGGCATAGAAGAGGCCGGTGGACCATGGAATTAGAAAAGCATCCGCCGCTACCCGGAGAGGATGTGGCTGACGAGAGCAGAATCTGGGCAGCTGCCGGTTCAGAGGACTGGCAAACAGATCCATGGTGGGGAGGCCCCACTTGAGAAAGATCCGCTGAACCACCAGCGGGTCCAACCTCCACTCGTGTGGCTGGAGGATCCTGCTGAGCTTGTCGGCCAGGTAATTTTCTTGACCTGGGAGATAGACAGCCTTGAGGATGATGCCGTGGTGGACAGCCCAAGAGCATAGTTTTTGTGCCTCCTGACAGAGAAGGAAGGAGCCTGTTCCGCCTTGTTTGTTCACGTAGAACATTGCAACCTGATTGTCCGTCTGTATCATCACCGACTGGTGAGAAACCAGGTGAGAGAATGCTTTGAGCGCTAGGCGGATGGCTCTGAGTTCTAGGAAGTTTATCTGTTGAGCAGACTCCCAAGGAGTCCAGAGGCCTTGAGTACAGGTCTCCTGGCAATGTGCACCCCAACCTAGGAGAGAAGCATCGGTCGTCAGGACGTGAGAATGCGTAGGGGGCTGAAAAGTCACTCCTAGTACTAGGTTGGGCAGATGAAGCCACCATTGTAGAGAAGAGACCAGCTGGTCGGAGATCTGCACGGAGTCCGCAAGGCTCCCCGTGGCCTGATGCCATTGATTGCGAAGGCACCACTGAGCAGGACACATGTTCAGTCGGGCATTGGGTGTCACATGGACCGTGGAAGCCATATGGCTGAGCAGTCGCAGAAAATGTCTGGCTGGGACCAGCGCATTGCTGTGAAAGTGGCCGGCGAGGTCCATGAGCCGCCTGGCCCTGTCCAGAGGGAGGAAGGCCCGCGCTTGAAGTGTGTCCAACCGGGCGCCGATGAACTCGAGATTTTGAGAGGGGAGCAAAGTGGACTTTGCGAAGTTTATGACAAAACCCAAGTGTTGGAGCAGGGCCACAGTGCGCTGAGTGGCGTGAGTGGCCTCTTGGGAAGATTGGGCTCTGATGAGCCAGTCGTCCAGGTATGGGAACACAAACAGACCTTGAAGTCTCAGATAAGCAGCCACCACAGCGAGGCACTTGGTGAACACCCTGGGTGCGGAGGATAGGCCAAAGGGCAGTACCCTGTACTGGTAATGATTTCCTCCTACAACAAATCTGAGATATTGCCTGTGGTCCGGATGAATGAGGATATGAGTATATGCATCTTTCAGATCCAAGGAGCATAGCCAGTCTCCCTGCTGGAGGTAGGGCAGCAGAATTCCAAGGGTAAGCATCTTGAACTTTTCCTTTGCAAGGAACTTGTTGAGGTTTTGCAAGTCCAGGATGGGCCTGAGGCCTCCTGTTCTTTTTGGAATCAGGAAATACCTGGAGTAAAACCCCTGGCCCTTCAGGTGGTGGGGCACTGGTTCCACGGCTTGTTCCTGAACAAGACTTGCTAACTCCTGAAGTAGTAAGTCCCTGTGCAAAGGCAGTCTGGGAGGCTCCCCTGGAAAGTAGGAGGGAGGTACCTGGTGAAAGTGAAGAAGATAACCCTTTTGAACTATGTGAAGTATCCAGGTATCTGTGGTGATGGTGGACCACCTTTGGGCAAAGTGGACCAGCCGGCCTCCTGTGCTGAGAGAAACCAGCTGAGGGGGAGAGGCTATGCTGAGGAAGTCAAAAACCCCCACCCTGCTGAGCAGGGGCCGGTGGTGCAGGCTTGGGGGCTTGCTGCCTACGGGACCCATTACCCCGTCCCTTGGCCTGCTTTCCCTGTGGGGGAGCCACTGAGGCCGGATATTGAGGGTAGTATTTATAGGCAGCACCTTTCCTTGGGTAAAAGGGCTTTTTCCCCGAGGCCTTCTTCTTTTGAGAAGAGGCAGAGGTCTTCCTCGAGAGACGAGTCCTGGTGAGAGTCTCCGTCTCGATTTGTGCAGCCTTCTCATCCATGGGCTTGCCAAAGAGGTTATCACCTCGGCAGGGGACATCGACCAACTTGTCCTGTACTCAGGGTTCGAGGTCGGACGTCTGAAGCCAAGCCTGGCGGCGTCCACCGATGCCGGTCGCAGCTACTCGAGCCGACGCCTCAAAACCATCGTAGGCTGCTCGAGAGATAAACCTGGAGCACTCTCGAATACCAGTAGACAAGGATTGGAACCTCTGCAAAGGTTCGTCGGAGAGACCAGCAGAGAACCCGGCTATTTCCTTAGCCAGGTCTCGGAGATACATGCCCATGTAGAGCTGGTAGGTCTGGACTCGACAAGCAAGCATAGAGCCCTGGAAGCACTTCCTACCGAGGGCATCCAGGCTTCGGGCTTCCCTACCAGGGGGCACTAAGGAGTGCATTTTTTGACTCTTTAGTCTATGCATGGCCGATTCCACCACCATGGAATGGTGCGGTAGTTGTGCCTTCTGGAAGCCGGGGCTCTTGCGGACTCGATAAATGGAATCGACCTGCTTGCTTAACACCGGCTACGACGCCGGGCTCTCCCACATGCGGAAGAGAAGTCGTTCCAGCATCGGAGGAACCGGTACAATAAAGGCCTCCTTCGGGGGAGAGTCATATTGGAGGGCATCGAGTTCTTCGACTCGAGGCTCCTCCTCGGGATCCGCAGGGAAGGCCAAGGCCTTGGCCATATCCCTCACGAAGTCCGAGAACCGGGTATCCTCCGGGGGGGACCGTCTCCGATGTTCAGACTCGGGGGAGTCCGAAGGGACACACCGAGTCCGAAAGGAACCAGGTGACTCTTCGTCCTCAGATTCCCAGGCCGACTCCTCGGAGGAGTCGTCGATTGGCTCCGGTCGGGCGGGCACCGATGCTATCCGCTCCGACGCCGAGGGAGTCGGCGTCGACGACCTCGGTCCCGAATGGGAGGCCGAAGGAGACCTCGACCGAGGATCGACTCGAGCCCTCATGGACTCGAGGATCGGCTCGGTCTCCGGGGTCGATTTGGAGGTCGACGTCCCGGCGGTCAGGGCAGAAGCACTGGCGAGGCCAGCGATCAATACCCGCTGCTGGTCCAAGAAGGCAGTCAGACTGCTCTCCAAGGCCGTCAACCTGAGTCCGAGCTCAGGAGACACAGCAGTCCCCGACTTGGGCCCCGACGGCGTCGGGCCCGACGTCGGGTCCTTCGGAGGCGAGTCAACGAGGACAACAGTACTCACGTGAGCGGGCAAGTCCACCTCGAGTCGAGGATGTTTTGACGGCCTCTCCGTCTCCGAGGACCCGGGACGGGAATCGGGGCTATGCGAACTGGCCCTCGAGGAACCAGGAGAGTCCACCGATCCCGCCCTCGCGGGTTTCTTCTTCCGATGATGTTCCCGGGTAGGAGACCCCCTTTCAGAGGAACTTCGACGATGCTCAGGACCAGAGTCCCGAGACGTCGAAGCCTCCGACGAGGTCCGAGCACGGCCGGAGTCAGAGAAGATACGCTCCCGCTGGTGCTGCCGATTCCTCAAAGCTTTTGAGGACATTTTGCCGCATGGCACACATATCAGGGAGTCATGGTCTGGGCCGAGGCAGCGGAGGCAGAAGTCATGAGTGTCTGTAAGAGACATGAGTTTCTTACAGAGATCACACTTTTTAAAGCCGCTGGCAGCCATCGGGGGAAAAAGGGCCCCTGCGAGGTCGAATGACCGGGCTGCCAGGGAAAAAGGAAAAAGGCGCGAAATCTGTCACGAAGGACAAAAAACCGAAAAATAAGGAACGGACTTGCAACCGACGTCGCGAGTCCGGGCGGGAAAAGAACCGGCGTCGAACCGAAGAAAAAAGAGGAAAATAGAGAAAAAATCAACTTTTCTGTGGGGATTCACAGGCAACGTCTGTAGGGCTCCGCGGAAAAAAGAAGACTGAGCAAGATGGCACCCTTGGGCGGGAAGAGGACAGCGCATGCGCGCTGCAATTCCCAAAGGCTTTCTTTGAAAGCTGGGGAAAATTGCTCCGTGAGGGCTCCGTCGGCGCCGACGTCACCCATATGTGAGGACTGACTTCCTGCTTGGTCCTGGAGAAAGGGCCCCTGCGAGGTCAAAAGACAGGGCTGAAAGTGAAAAAAGAAAAATGGCGCGAACGCTAGTCACAAAGGACAAAAACCAAAAAAGAGAGAGTGGGCTCAATACCGGCGTATCGGGCCCAGGCGGTAAAAGGATCTGGCGTTGAACCAAAGGAGAAAAAGAAAAAACAGGGAAATCAATTTTTTCCTCGGCGAAAAACAAACTACGTCCGTCGGGCTCCGCGGAAAAAAGAAGACTGAGCAAGATGGTACCCTTGGGCAGGAAGGGGACCGCGCATGCGTGCTGCAATTCCCAAAGGCTTTCTTTGAAAGCTGGGGAAATGCTCCGCACGGGGGCTCCGTCGGCGCCGACGTCACCCATATGTGAGGACTGACTTCCTGCTTGGTCCTGGAGAAAACATTAATTTCTTACACCGATCACACTTCTTGAAACCACTGGAAGCCATCGGGGAAAAAAGAGTCCCCGAGAGGTCAAAGGACCGGCCTTACAGGGAAAAAGCAAAAAAGGGTGCGAACGCCAGCCACGAAGGGCAAAAACCGAAAAAGAATAATCGGGCTCGATACCGGTGTACCGAACCCGGCAGGAGGGGAACCGGCGTCGAACCGGTAGAAAAAACAGCGAGGATCGCCGAAAAAAATCAACTTTTGTCCGGGATGACAGGACACACGTCCGGTGGGCTTCTCGGAAAAAAAGAGACTGAGGTAAGATGGCACCTTTAGGCGGGAAGGGAACCGCGCATGCGTGTCTGCATTTCCAAAGGCTTTCATAGAAAGCTGGGGAAATGCTCCACTGGGGCTTCATCGGCGCCGATGCCACCCATATGTGAGGACTGACTTCCTGCTTGGTCCTGGAGAAAGGTGTTTTCTTGAACAACTTTTTCCTAACAGGATCAGCAGTAGACTTGGATAGTCTATCCAAAGTGGAATTTTCAGCATCCATTTCATTGGCTTTTTCTTTCCAATCTTTACCAAACAGGTTCTCACCAGTATAAGGGATATTTCCCAATTTATCTTGTACCCAGAGCTCTAAATCAGAGGCTTGGAGAAAAGCAATTCTACGTGCACCTATGGCAATAGCCGAGGCCCTGCTTATAAATTCAAAGCAGTCGAAGGCTGCACGGTTGGAGAATTTAGAGACATCTTGGGCATGTTTGAGCCAAGTGAGAAACTCCTGCCTTTTATCATCTGAGATGAAAGCACTTAAAGTCTGTAGGTGATCAGTAACTTCTTTTAGGAACGTTCCCATGTAGAGACTACAGGAACCGATTCTTGCAGCAAGCATGGAAGCTTGAAAGACTCTACGTCAAAAAGCAACCAGAGTTCTGCATTCACATCTTGGAGGATTAGAGGCATGTCTTTTTGAACTTCTAATCCTTCTCATAGCAGATTCCACCACAATAGAGTGGTGAGGAAGCTGAGTTTTATGGAAACCAGGACAAGGAGGGACACGATACATAGTATCTAACCTACGAGAATGAGGAGAGGTGGTAAGAGGTGTTTCCCACATCCTCAACATGAGGTCATAGAGAATCTCATGAATGGGTAGGGTAGCTGCCTCCTTAGGAGTTTTAGGATATAGCACAGTTACTTACCTGTAACGGGTGATCTCTGGGAACAGCAGGAATAAGTCTTCACATATAGGTACGTCGGTACCGACGGAGTCTGTGCGGGAACGCTTCCCAGCATCCAATCAAAGAGCTTTTGGAAGCATCCCACCATGCCTGTGTGCTGCCTTCCCGCCTTTCCCAACTGCCTCTCCTCGATTAAGTTTTAAAGCTGAGACAAAGAGAGAGAGAGAGAGAGAGAGAGAGAGGAAAGGAAAGATAGATAGAGATACAACTCCTGGGGAGGTGGGTGGGTTGTGAAGACTTATTCCTGCTGTTCCCAGAGATCACCCGTTACAGGTAAGTAACTGTGCTATCTCCAGGAACAAGCAGGAATGAGTCTTCACATATGGGGACTCCCAAGCTGAGATGCCTGGAGTCCCAGCATGTTATAGGTTGGAACATGCTATCCTGCACAACACCAGGCATTCTGAGGATGGGGGTAGGAGTTGAAGAAAGAAAGGTGCTGTGGAACAGCTAACCTAGCATAGGACTGCAGAAAAGGAGTCCATGTGTGGATGATAAATGTCATCAATGATATTGCAAAGAAATAAAATGCAATAGGGACCTCCCCTAACAGAACTTTAGAGAAGTATGGAGGTTCATGGGATCTACTGGGGAACCCAGTAGAGGAACCTCAAGAAGGACCTCACTATAGTGGAGGTAGGGAACCTGTAGGAAAAATAATGGAGTTCAGAATCCTGAAAGGGAACAGGGAACCCCAGTAAGAAAACCTGGGGTAGTACAAAAAATGGTGGGCCTTCAGCAGAAGGCTTTATGATAAAAACCAAACTCTTTTGGCAAAAAAGTGGCTCACTCTTAGGAATAAAAGAGTAAAGCTAACTGATTTGGACAAACAGGCTCAGTCCTTGTGGGGAGAAAGGGTATGGGAACCTCCTGTTTCCCAAAGGGAAGGACAACGCCGGAGGTGTTAGCCTGTGAGTAGCTGAAGATCCGCAATATCTGTCCTAACTGAAGTCAGCTGGGAGAGATATTGGACATGGAGAGCTTCAGAGGTACCTAACCTTAGGGTTATGGTAGGTGGTAACCATCACCAAGTGGTTGTGAGTGTAGGATCCCAAAACATGCTGGATAGCATAGTATGGGTAAAAACCCTTCTGTCAGAATCATATAGCTATAGGAGCCTCGACAGTCAGGTAGATAAAGCAGAATACATATCTACCGATAGTGGAATATCTCAATATATACATATATATATATATATATATATATATATATATATATACATATACATATATATACATATAACATATAGATATATGAGAATATATCTATAGTGAGATATGAAGGGTATAAATACTCACAAATGATAGACCTAGACATCTGTAAGATGTGTGCTATAGATATGAATATATATATATATATATCTACCTGTATATGGAAGTCTGCAGGAAGCAGACAGAATATGTCCACAAGGCATTCACATAGGAAAAATGTGGAGAGGAAAGATTCATCTAAGAACAAGAAGGTGGAACCTACTTGAGAAGACATATAGAGAATCAATTCCAACTGGTTATGGCTACAGGGATGCTAGGTAGTAGGATAGCCAGGATGGTTATGTGAAAAGCAGAGGATGATCTCAGTCAGCAGCCTGCAAGTCCTGAGTATTTTAGAACTCGAGCATGGTAAGTGAACAGAAGACGCATAGGAATGAGATACCATAGTGACCTGGTTAAGGGCAAAAAGGTATCATGCGTTCTTACCATGAGGACAAGCTGGAAGGAGGAAACATATTCTCTATTGGAAATACTATGGACCAAAGAAGGGAATTAGCAACTCCTTAAGCTTTCACGTAAGAGTAGGCCTATGTGCGTTATAGTAAAAAAGGAGAACTTTTCTAGTCATGGCAGATATGACTGAAAAAAGCCCTTTTTCAACCATCTAGTATAGCTGTTGGAGAAAAAAAACCCATGCTCTCTAGCAAGGGCCCATAGTGGAGAGCTCCTCTGTAGAATTGCAGAGAGCATTATGCAGGAGAATGAGGAGATATAACTGGCTACAGAGAAGCCAGCAGCTATGTCAACTATGCTGCCAAACCCATGGGAATGGAGATGGTAGAAGAGAAGAGAAGACAATCCAACAAGTTTGTAGTGAAACATTTTCCCAAGACAGATGACAGCACTGACTTGGAATCACTACTAATACTAGACAGAATATTATTGGAGGACAAATCTGGTTACTGGTGGACAAGAACCAGTGGTCGAAACATAAAGGCTCCTGCATTGGTAGCTACTTGCCAGACAGCAGAAGAATGATACTGTTGAAAAACAAAAAGGACAGACAAAACAAGAGTAGAAACTCTGGAGGTGTCTGATGAACTGCTGCAAAGCAAGATTGAAAAAGAGGAGTGACTCAGAAAAGAGAACTCCGCATTAGAAAAGAAAGAAATTAGAGAGGCTGAAGAAAAGCCCTCCAGTGAGCAATACCACTCTTACAGAGGAAAACCCTGGTAAGAGGGAAAAGAAAATGGAGCTGAAGAAAACTTACAATATACTAAGTTAATAGAAAGGAAAGGAGACATGCTGGCACAGGAAACTATCATTTGATAGTGGATGGACCTCTTTTTTAGAAGGAAAAGAGGAGAACCCTGTGACCTAGAAGCATGAATATCCTGACAGCTCATAGAGAAAAGATGGAGGTCTTTCGGGAAGAGATCCATGTTTAAGATTTAGAATGACAGCAGTGGAATGTCTCCATGGAGAAGAAACAACTGCAGATTGTAATTCCCAGAGTGTCAAGCATCTGATGGGTTGATTAGAAACCCTGTGGTTGCTGGGTTTGCTTAGCCTGGTGAGAGGTTGAACCCTGCAGACCAGGACGATGCTTCCCCTGTTTGGGAACATCTGTAGGATGGGTAGAGGATGCATAAAACCTTCTTCTGCTATGGGAAGAAGGTTTCAAAGTATCAAGAACACCTTAATCCCCATAGACAGTACCAATTTAATCTTTGTCGGGCATAAACCGCAGGAGGAAGAGGGAAATTCCACTTGCTCCCACCCAGTACATGCCCCTTTTATTCGTTTTTATTCAAAATGTTTTTTTCGTTCCTTATTCACAAAAAAATAAAAACGATCAGATAAGTGTGGTTTTTATATTTTTGTGAATAAGGAACGAAAAAACCATTTTGAATAAAAACGAATAAAAGGGGCATGTACAGCGTGGGAGCAAGTGGAATTTCCCTCTTCCTCCTGCGGTTTATGCCCGACAAAGATTAAATTGGTACTGTCTATGGGGATTAAGGTGTTCTTGATACTTTGATTCTATTTTGTTGGAATACCGGTTTTGCTGGGTCTTGTATTTTGATGGGAAGAAGGTTTGGCAGGACATTTCGTACCTACTGGGACAGAAGAAGGTGCAGAAGGGGGCGGAGCCTGATGTCCAGCGGGGTAGACGCTTCGTGCTGAAGCTCCCGAGGGGCCTACTCAGAATCCTGACTTAATATCTACATAAACTTAATATTTTGCTCCGGACTCACCGGGGTGCCTTGGGGGGAATGGCGGCCCACAAGCCAGTGCGTTTGGACTTTGGGTCTCCCTCTTCTTCACATGGAAAACGCTCCAAAACAGAGGTGTCTTCCCCACCAAAGCTGGTTCCATTTCGGGTAAGCCCCGAAATGCAGCAGGAGATCTTGGAGGAAATACGTGGTGTGAAGGAACTGGTGCAGTCCAACGGAGAAGCGCTCCGAGCCATGCGAGAAGATTTCGGTATGCTACAGGACCGGCTTGAAGGTCTTTCACTACGGCTGGACAACATGGCGGGGGTCCTCGATTCGCACGCGGTGCGCTTGGTGAACTTGGACAAGGCTGAGCGTCAGATACAGAATCTTCAAAAAGAGTTAGAGGATTGCAATAATCGAGCCCGTCGCAACAATGTCAGGCTCATAGGAGTACCAGAGGGTGCGGAAGCAGGAGATCTCAGAGAATTTCTGGTTAAAACTCTTCCCTCCTTGCTGAAGATTACCTTTTACGGAGCTCTGGAAATTGACTGCGCATATCGTGCTCCCACCAACATCGCACTTAATCGGACGACCCCCCGACCCATTATCTTTCGATTACTGAGGTATCAGCAAGTTGAGCAAATTTTCAAAGCTGCCCGGGTGATTCACCATCTGCAGTTTGAAGATCATAAAGTCTCTTTCTTCCCCGACTTGGCAAAGGCCACAGCTGACCGGCGGAAGGGACTCCTTGCTTTTCGACCTAGACTTCAACAGTTACAGGCTCGCTTTGGCCTCTTATACCCGGCGAAGCTCAGAGTGACTCTCCATAACCAAACTAGCACCTTCGAAGATCCTGCTCTGCTAAGCAACATTTTTAGATTCCAAAGAGGCAGACCAGATGCGCTAAGTCAACAACTCGGATAGACTCCGCTGGGACTGCCCGTCATTTTGAATGACCCGACGTGGTGATCATTGTCTGGAATAGAGACTGCCTGGACCTTTCTTTCTTTAATATCTACCTCTCTCGGTCTCCTTTTCCTCCATGATGTGCACCTCGGTTGGATTCGGAGCACGCACAGCTATACCGCTTATCTGTCTCAATTAGGCCTTCTCTGGGGTTTCACCCCGCAGACATCAGGTCGCCAGTAATTTCTGGGGTTTTGCTTCTTCTCTAAGGCACTTCGGTGCTTCTCCTGTTATATAGGGCGCTTCATGATTTTATTGGTTTATTTTGTATCAGATCGTGTGTATAGTCATTTATAGTTGATATGAGGGACATTGCGCAACTCGTTGCGCCATCATGTTTCTTTCTCAGAATGTTTGACTTTGTTGTATGGCCTTCTATAAGTTCTTGTCATTGAACGGAAGAGGCATTAATGGTCCAATCAAAAGAATGACCGTTCTTAGTTATTTTAATCATGACCATACTGATGTAGTGTTTCTTCCGGAATCCCATTTCACCTTCGTTGAACTACTGAAACTCACTGCCACACCTTATCTGGTGGCTGCCTATTCTCCCGCTTTTCCAAGCGGTGCGGGGTAGCCATCTTGGTTGAGAAATCTTTGCCACCCACTGTAATGGATACTAGCTTTGATGGGGAGGGTAGTTGGGTCTGTGTATATTTTAGGTTGGAGATAGTGAATTTCCGTGTATTTGTATTTATGCTCCGAATGTGGATGACCCTGTCACTGTTACCCGGTGGTGACTTTTACTCAGTATTTGATCTTTTGATAGATAGATTGTTGCCTAAAACGCGTGGTCCACCCAAGAGTCTCTACACTCTGCCAGCTCTGATGAAAGATCTTGTGCGAGTAGATATATGGAAACTGCTTTACCCAACCGACTTAGAGCTCACCTTTCTCAGCCCCCCCATCACTCACAATCTAGATTTGATTTTTTCTTCTCTCCTCAGTACTACTTTTCCAAGTGGACATATACTCCTGAAAGGTTAGCTAATTGGAAAGCCATCCAGAGCACTTGATGCTGGACATGCCATGTGGCCTCTGGTCTACTAAACTCTTGTTAAGTATGATTGTCCCGCATCACAGTATTACTGGAGTCTGGTCTGGGGTCGTCTTCATTCTATTTTATATTTTCCGGAACCCCTCTTTGGGGAGATTGTGGGGCTCCGCTCAGCTGCGGGGATCCCCTCTCTTCCTAAATTGGCTTGCTTCCTTTTAGCCTTTATGCCGGGCCTTGCTATTTCCTGGTTCCTCACTCACGAAATCTTGGGAAAATAGCTCTTTTTTGAGCTCTAATGAACGGTAATCATATTTGTTTTCTTGCAAATATGTGCAAACCCCTTATATGTTAGCCTCTTCCGTTCAAATCACTCACTATTGGTCTTGTTAGAAGATGCTCCACGATTATGTTCAAACTATTCAATGTTCTCAGTTGACGGTTTGATTCTGTATTAATCTCTGTCACATGCTCATCCGGTATCATAGACTCTACTTCTGTTTGTTTGATGTACAATAATTATTGTATGTAAGCGCGTATATGATGATCCTTATCAGCTTAGAGAAGAAGCATTGGGGTGGGGGGTAACTGGGGTTGTTTTCTTTATCGTATGTGTGTATTTGTTTCTTTTGGTGTGTTGTTACTTTTGTTTGTTGCAAAATGAAAATAAAAGTTTAAAAAAAAAAAGAAGAAGGTGCAGAAGAGCCCCTAGGAACAGGTAAGTCAGTAGAAAACTGAGTAACCTGACGTAAAGACTCCTTATTGAAAAGATTATCTCCAGTGCAAGGAGTATGTCCCAGTCTGTGTTGTGCCCATTTGTCCAAGCTTGAAGCTTGTTGCCTGGAGCCAGGCTCTACGTCGTGCCCCTATAGATATAGCAGAAGTCCTGCTAACAGACTCAAAAGAGTCTAGGGAAGCACAAGTAAGAAACCAAGAAATATTCTGGAGATGCTTGAGCAGTGAAGCGTAGTCTGCACTCTTGGACTCTGGAAGGGAAGGAATCAAAAGATGTAATTGCTCTGTGACCTGCTTAAAAGATAGACTCATATAGAAAATATATGAGAGAATTCTTGCAGAAAGCATAGATGTCTGGAAGGCTTGACGTCCAAAGTCATCAAGCATCCTAGATTCACGACCTGGCGGATAAGAAGAGTGCTTTTTCTTGCTCTTTACCCGCCTCAATGCTGATTCCATAACTATGGAATGATGAGGAAGTTGAGTCTTTTGAAACCCTGGAGAGGGGGGCACCTGATATAAGAGATCAGTTGCTCTGGAAGGTGGGGGTACCCTTAAAGGTGTTTCCCACATTCCTAGAAGGAGATCCTGCAAGGAATGATGCAAAGGCAGCATTATATTCTCCTTTGCTTTGGTAGAAAGAGAGGCCTGTGCAGGATCATGTCCTGGGATAGGAATGGCAAGAGATCTTGCTATATCCCGGAGGAAACTCTGAAAAGAGGGTTCCCAAATAGGAATTTCCTTTGGACAGGTTAGATTCGAAGAACTAGCCTGAGCACCGACAGAGCTATCCAGATATATAGGAATAGAAGATCCTGCACAGTGCAATGTGGAATGCTTAGAGGATGGTCGCCAGTACTGACTGTCAGGAGCAGCGACCGACATTACCACATTGTCCATGCCAGGTATCGGCTCCAAGCTTGGCATAGAAGGGAGCGATCCTGTTGAAAAAAGCATGGCAGGAGTTGGCCACGATGGTACTGTGGATACCGGTACCGATGTTAATACTGGTACCGATGTCAGAGTCGAGCCCGACAAAGACATCGGTGCAGTCATCGCAGACCGTTCAATCGGTACCGAGGCAACTAAAAACATCCGGATGCTATCCTCGGTACTGAGCCACCAGTATCGGTCGGTGTCGGTACCAAATGATATTGGTACCGAGTCTTCCAGACTAGAGTGTGATTCTAAACTGGGCATGGAAGACACCGACCGTAAGGGTAATGAGGACATCGGCACCGACTTCGGTACCGTGCCTGATACCGGTGAATGAAGGTCAACCAATGGCAACTCAGTGGGCCTCGAGGGAACCGAGAGTTGCGGATCCGAATCATCGGAACCGAGCCTTCGGTACGGAGAGCCGGTACCAAGGCGAGTCGGTACCCAGTCCTCCAGACTGGAGATCGATTCCAGACTTGGCATCGAAGGAAGCGAGGCTATCGATGCACGTCTGGAGGGTACCGACGTCGGTGGTAGTATCGGTGTTGGTACCGATAATGGAAGGTCAGTCTGGAGCGTATCCACTAGTCCCGAAGGCACCGAGGACGCCAGATGACCATCCCTGGTGAGGAGTGTTTCATCCAACACCAGTGCCGATGTCGGGGTATCGGTACCGCTCGAAGCGGATGCCACCACCAGACACGGCTCAGGTATGTTCTGTGAGGGGTGAACCCCAGGAACAACCTGAAACCCCTCAAATGCTTTGGAGACCGAAGACTCCTGCTGGGGTTTTGAAGCCAGTGGGCCCTCGAGGGCAAGGCCGGAGCCGTCTACATGCTGTGCATGAGACCTACCACTCGAGGGCTGGCTAGTCTTAACAGACTGTTTGTGGGTTACCTGATGCTGTGTAGAAGAAGACAGGGACGGTGCCCCCAAGCTGGAAGGAAACCGTGTATCGAGGGAACCTCGATATTGAAAACTTCTTCTCACCAAACTGTGGTCAAGACCCAAACAGGTTAGACACCGATTTTGAGGGTCTAAAAATAAAGTTGTACCGCCACAGTGTGAACATTTCTTGGAGAAAGTGGCTGGCGGTTCCATGAAGGAAAAAGAAGAGGCCTAAAAGGCCTAAGATACCGTGAGACACTATGAAGAAATATATTCCTTGAGAAGGAAGTTTTTACAAGAAAAGAAAAGTAAACACCGGCGGTACCGGTGGCGTCAGGAAGACAGCCGCGACCACAAAAAAAATAAAGAAATAAAAGAAGAATTTTCTGCGGTGACAGGACGACGTCCTGCCGGCTCCGCGGAAAACGAAAACCGAGGAGAGGCAGTTGGGAAAGGCGGGAAGGCAGCACGCAGGCGTGGTGGGATGCTTCCAAAAGCTCTTTGATTGGACGCTAGGAAGCGTTCCCGCGCAGACTCCGTCGGTACTGACGTACCCATATGTGAAGACTCATTCCTGCTTGTTCCTGGAGATTGTAAAATATCCAACTCCTTGGCCCTTGGCTCTGTCTCAGGGGCCACAGTGATGGAGAGGCCCCAAGCCTCTCCGTTGCCTGCACCCCTCCGGCCCAGCCACTGCTCTCCCGATCAGGGAGGAGCACGCCGGAGCAACGCGGCTCCTCCAGCCTGCTGCTCTACCCAATCGGGGCAGAGCAGCCAACGTTTAAAGGAAACGCCGGCAGGAGCACAGGCCTCTCCGTTGCCTGCACCCCTCCGGCCCAGCCACTGCTCTCCCGATCGGGGAGGAGCACGCCGGAGCAACGCGGCTCCTCCAGCCTGCTGCTCTACCCAATCGGGGCAGAGCAGCCAACGTTTAAAGGAAGCTCCGGCAGGAGCACAGGCCTCTCCGTTGCCTGCACCCCTCCGGCCCAGCCACTGCTCTCCCGATCGGGGAGGAGCACGCCGGAGCAACGCGGCTCCTCCAGCCTGCTGCTCTACCCAATCGGGGCAGAGCAGCCAACGTTTAAAGCAGGGGTCTCAAACACGCGGCCCGCGGGCCGCATGCGGCCCGCGAGAGTCCTTTGTGCGGCCCGCGATGCAAGGGGGAAAAAAAAAAACACCCCGGCTTCTGCTGCTGCTGCCGCCGCTGCCGTGGCCGGCAATAGCAGCAATAACGCAAGTCCCGCGGGCTCCGCTCCGCTCCGCTCCCCCCCCCCCTCCCCCTTCTTCCTTCCTGCTTGCCTGCCAGTTCTCCGCTTCGGCTTCGCCTTTCAGAGCCGCGAAGGGAGAGCTTCTCCCTCGCGACTCTGTTCAGCCCGCTGGGGCAGATGGGAAATTTCCCATCTGCCCCAGCGGGCTGAACAGAGTCACGAGGGAGAAGCTCTCCCTTCGCGGCTCTGAAAGCCAAAGCCGAAGCGGAGAACTGGCTGACAGGCAAGCAGGAAGGAAGGGAAGGAAGGGAGGGAGGGAGGGGGGGGGGGACGGAGCCCGCGGGACTTGCGATATTGCTGCTATTGCCGGCCACGGCAGCGGCGGCAGAAGCTGTTTTTTTTTTTAAGTTTAATTTTCCCGGGGGGGGGGGGGCAGGACTTGATGGGGGGGGGGGCAGGACGATGTGGGTAGGGGAGCAGGACGATGTGGGGGGGGGGGAGCAGGACGATGTGGGGGGGGAGCAGGACTTGATGTGTGGCTGGGGGGGTAGTACTGAAAATGGGGTGATGGGGGTTAGGACTGGTAATGGACAGATGGGGGTTAGGACTGGAGGTGGTCTGATTGGGGGGCTAAGACTGAAATGGGGTTATGGGGGGGCTAAGAATGAAGATAGGGCGATGGAAGGGTTAGGCCTGGAAGTGGGCTGTTGGGGGGCTTAGGACCGATAATGGGCTAGGGGGGGGCTAGAACTGGTAATGGACTGGGGGGGGGGGGGTGCTATGACTGGAAATGGGCCGAGTAGAAGGGGGAGCTTGAACTGCAAATAGCTGATGGGGACAGGGTCTTGGAATGGTAATGGGCTGAGTGGAAGGGGGCTTGGAATGGAAATGGGCTGTGAGGGGAGGGAGCTAGGACTGGAAATGGGCTGATGATACGGGGACTAGAAGGGAGCGGATGCTGGGTGGGGCAGGAGCTAGAAGGGAGTTGATGTTGGGGGACGATTAGAATGGGATGGGGCTGGGAGAGTGAAATGGAGAGGGGAAATATATTTTGTGTGGGAGGGAAGAAAAATCTACAATTGGCCGGGTATTGGGAGAGTAAGTGGGGATTGAGGATGGAGGGGTAAAATTTGAGTGGATGAAATAGGAATGAGGAAAGAGCAAAAGGAGAATGATTAGTATGTTAAAGCAGATGTAGAGAGAATGGAAAAAAAACTAGGAAAGAAGAAAGGACAAATGGACAGCAGACGATGGAGAGTTAGCAGAAGACACAAAGAAACCAGAAGAAAGTGAATGGAACAATTGCAACTGAAAAAAAATGCACAAAAGGTAGAAAAATATCTCTTTATTTTGAATTTATTAACTGAAATATGTCAGCTCTTGGAAATGTGCATCTTTAACGTCTGCACTTTATTTAATACAAGAGGAAATCAATGTATAGTTTTATTTCTACAGTGTTGTACATTCTAAGTTTGGCTTTTGGGGTTCCCAGTTTAATTGTCTTCCTGTTTCTAAATTGTGATTCCTTGTTTGGTGATGGTGTATGTTCTGCATGTGTAACTGAGCTGAGGTATTCTGTTTATGTAATTCCTATTTGACATTGCCACTTGTTCTCTTTCCCGAGTAGGTCATGTATTGTTATTCTCTGAAATGTGTTGATTTAATATTTGCAGTGTTGCCTTTTGATAGTTAGGGTATGGTGCTTTGTGAGTCCTGGTAGTGCTGTTAGGACACGGCAGGTTTGCTATGGGTTCTAAATGAGCAGTTTCTAGTAGTTCCTAATGTGCCTGGCGGTTGGCACTGGTTTATAGTAATGTAGAAATCTTTTAGTCTTTCTTTATCCATACACTCATTAAGAGGCATGTTTACTAAAAGTTAGTGTATGGTAACATTATGCAAATATTTATGCAAATGATGCCCTTATGCAAATGAGGCCTGCGTCTTGTGCGGCCCCCGGGTTACTCTACAAGTCCTCATTTGGCCCTCAAAGCAATTTGAGTTTGAGACCCCTGGTTTAAAGGAAGCTCCGGCAGGAGCACAGGCCTCTCCGTTGCCTGCACCCCTCCGGCCCAGCCACTGCTCTCCCGATCGGGGAGGAGCACGCCGGAGCAACGCGGCTCCTCCAGCCTGCTGCTCTACCCAATCGGGGCAGAGCAGCCAACGTTTAAAGGAAGCGCCGGCAGGAGCACAGGCCTCTCCGTTGCCTGCACCCCTCCGGCCCAGCCACTGCTCTCCCGATCGGGGAGGAGCACGCCGGAGCAACGCGGCTCCTCCAGCCTGCTGCTCTACCCAATCGGGGCAGAGCAGCCAACGTTTAAAAGAAGCGCCGGCAGGCGTGCCCGCGCCTGGCGGGCCCGCGCCTGAGGGCCTCAACAGAGGGCCCTTTGGCGTGGCCCTTAGGCGGGGACCGCGAGAAGGGGCACCAGAAAAACCCCTGCCATCATCAGCAGCTCTCCGGCAGCAGGATAACAACACCAGCCATATTCGCAAAATCGAAGCTGCCTGCACAGACGTTTAAGCCCTGCACATCTCCCCGGAGGGAGCGTGCTATCAGCCAACTCGGGCCACCGCAGACGTTCCAGCCTGCTCCTCCTGCCCAAACGCGGCAGCTCAGCCCGTTTAAAAGAAGAACGTCGAAGGGCGGACCTGCGCCTTGCAGACCCGCGCCTGAGGGCATCGCCGGAGGGCCCTTTGGCGTGGCCCTTAGGCAGTGGCACACACGTGAGCACCAAGACCACATTTACACATCGGCATCACTTCAGCAGATCAGCAGCTTGAGCTCCCCTCGGTCGAGCTCGCCCCCTCTCAACAGCCCTGTCTCTCCTCAAACGTTCTACTGCCAGCACAGCCTTCCTCACCACCAGAGCAACAGAGCGTAAGAACTGGATACAAGACGAATAACTCAGAGGACCTAAGGTACAAACTAGCCGACACATGGTGCCTACCTATCTGAATTACTATACCTCATTGCTATACCTGAATTGCTACACGTCATTGCTACACTGTATTGTTGCACTATATTGCTACCACTGTATTGTTGCACTATATTGCTACCCCTCATCGCTACACCTTAATTGCTATACTGCATTGCCACACTATATTGCTACACTACTAAACTGCTACACCTCATTGCTACACTGTATTGATACATTATATTGCTGCACTGTATTGCTATACCGAATTGCTATACTGCATTGCCACACTATATTGCTGCACTACTAAACTGCTATACCTCATTGCTACACTGTATTGATACATTATATCGCTGCACTGTATTGCTAGACCGAATTGATATACCTCATTGCCACACTGTATTGATACATTATATTGCTGCACTGTATTGCTATACCGAATTGATATACCTCATTGCCACACTGTATTGACACATTATATTGCTGCACTGTATTGCTATACCGAATTGATATACCTCATTGCCACACTGTATTGACACATTATATTGCTGCACTGTATTGCTATACCGAATTGATATACCTCATTACCACACTATATTGCTATACTATATTGCTACACTGTACTGCTCTACTGAATCACTACTTTGAAGTGCTAAACACCTCCACTAACACAACACAGCACTAGAAAAACACATGCAACATCACAAAACACCAGTAACCTAGAAACGACTCATTCCGGAAACATAAATGGCTTACCCATTACTTACTTTTGCCCTACTCTATACACTAGTCAGCACACTCTATGAATCAGTTGTATTGGCAGATGGATGCAACCCCATCCAACTACTAAAGAGTGCAAACGGTAAAACATACAACAACCAATACCACCGGCACTCAAACCCTTCACACAGAAGACTGTCACACTTAATATATAGCCATAGAGACCTCAAACTCCACAAAACATAAAAACACAAAGCATCAACAAGAACTAAGGTGCGCCCTTATCAACGCACGTTCGGTCCGTAATAAATGGCCGGTAATCACTGACCTAATCACTATGCACAATCTAGACATGCTAATGGTCACAGAAACATGGATCTCTGAATCCGACAATGTCATATTAAATCACCTTACACCACCTAACTTTTCGATCTATACCTGTAATAGGGAAAACAAAAGAGGAGGAGGTGTACTGATCCTTGCAAAAACATTGTTACAATACCGGACTAGCCTTACCAAGAGCACGCAACTCCTGAACACACTAACCATCACCAACAAATACAATACTATTAACCTCATTTACAGAACCCCAGGAATTGGATCAGATGAGCTCTCAGACATCATTGACCTAGCATGTAATCCAGAAGACTCCTCCAAACCTAACTGGCTACTAGGAGACCTTAATCTCGCTTCCACTCAACCCACCCTAGCCAAAGCCTTCCTCGAAGCAATGGCTGACCTCAACTACAAGCAGGCTATAACTGATCCCACCCACCAAGGAGGAAACCCCCTTGACCTAATATTCATCCCACATACCGTCATGAGTACATCAAACCAATTTGACCTTACTATCTCACCAGTCCCCTGGTCAGACCACAATCTAATAACATTCCATTTACCAATGCAACACTCTACGAGCCACCGCCCAAGTGCAACGGAAACATCAGGAACCACACGATTCAAGCAACTCAACAGGGAAACAATCGTTAGTGACGTTCTCCCAAAGCTTGATCAACCAGCAACCAACCTGAATGACATGATGTCCAACTGGAACGAGACCCTCTCCCATTACGCTCAACAACCTGCCAACAACAAAAAAAACCGCATCGGACAGAGGAGACACCAAGAAACACGCCGCCCCATGGTTTTCCCCGGAACTACGAGCGTCCCTACTCCGACTCAGAAAACTCGAAAGGAAATGGAGAGCGACTAGAAATACCTCAGACCAAGCCATCTATCAACAATATCTGAAGACCCATCGCGAATCAACGTGGGCCAAAAGGAAACAATTCCATGCAGAAATTCTCAGCCGCTCACTAAATAAGCCAAGAGACCTTTTCCAGCTGGTGAAATCCCTTACCAACCAACCTTCCCCTCCTCAACAAGAAGGTATTCAGCCACAAGCATATGCGAATTACATCCAATCAAAATCAATAAAGGTAACTACAATGGCATCATCACCTCATCTTAACCATACCACAAATCCCAAAACCACTCTTTCCCAGTCCACACTCACCAAACTCTCACCGCCATCAACAAAGACCATTGAAGAAGTAATTGCATCAATCAACGCCACGACCGCACCAACCGACCCCTGCCCAGCGCACTGGATCAAGACAATGCGCACGGAGTTCAGCCCTATCATAGCCAACATCACCAAGCTGTCATTTGAAACAGGAGTTTTCCCAGATGCGCTCAAGCACACATCCATCCGCCCACTACTAAAAAACAATCAACTTGACCCAAAGAAAGAGGAATCTTACAGACCAATCTCCAGTATCCCTTTTCTGGCTAAGATCCTAGAGAGAATAACCCTTAGACAGATCCAGCAGCATGTTGACTCCTCCTCACCACTGGATCCCTCTCAACATGGATTCAGAGAAGCACACGGTATCGAAACCCTACTGACAACATTAACCAGTTCACTGATCAATGGAATTGACAGTATAAAGAATGGCTTCGCACTAATCTTCCTTGATATATCAGCAGCGTTTGACTCCGTAGACCACCTGCAGCTTCTCACCCGGCTACATGAGAAGGGAATCCGAGATCAAGCGTGGGACTGGTGTAAATCCTACCTCGAAGGCAGATGTCAACAAGTCCGGATTCAAAGCACCACCTCCGAACCTTTCCAACAGCACCAAGGTGTACCCCAAGGATCCTCCCTCTCCGCGTTGCTCTTTAACATCTATATGCAACCAATCTGTGACATTGCCCGTTCATTTGGCATATCGTGTCTTATGTATGCCGATGATGTCCTGCTATTCACACCCATTGTCATCAATTGTCCCGACTATACAGTGCTAGTTGACTGCTTCAACACAATAACTGACTGGCTACTCACTCAGAACCTCCGGATAAACTTCAAAAAAACGGAAGTACTAATGATCACAAGGAATAAAGCCTTCTCTCCGCCACCAACACTCAAAGTCAGAGACGCGGAACTTCCAATCAAATCCAACATACGATATCTCGGGGTAATTCTTGATCAACAACTCAACTTCAAGGAACATATCAAACGCACTGTCAAGACCATCTATTTCAAGATAAAAACCCTACGGCATCTTAGGCCCATGATGGAATCCGCGGATTTCCGCACCATCTTCCAGGCACTAGTCACACCGCACTTCGACTATGCCAACATAGTTCTACATGGCCTTCCAAAGAGCTCCCTCAAACCATTACAGCTAGCCATGAATGCGGCAGCCCGTGTGCTCTACGGAACCTCAAGGGTCGACCACATCTCCCCCATTCTAAAGGAACTACACTGGCTTCCCATAAGCAGTAGAATCCTGTACAAAACCCTCCTCATTACCTTCAAGGCCTTCAACATGATAGCTCCCCCATCCATTTCCGACCTCATAACGCGTTCTCCAGACAACAGATCCAGGAGATCCCAGGCTGCCAACATGCTACTTATACCAATTGAATCCACAAAACTCAACCAGATCACCACCAATAGGGCTTTCAGGAACTATGCCCCCGTATGCTGGAACAAACTCCCCCCACACATTAGAGCTATTAGAGACCTTATTCAATTTAGAAAAGCCCTCAAACACCACCTTTTTCTCTTACATTATAGCCATCCCGATACCCCATTACCTCCCACACACCCCCACTATATCATACAGCCGCTACATGATGTAAAACACTGTAATCATACCTAATATGTAATACAATCGATTTGTACATAGTTTCCTAAGTTTGCTATAAACTTGAATGTAAATAGTTCCCCAAGTTCTCCTCCATGTTAACTCCCCGTTTTATGTAAACGACGGCCAATGTATCTGGTCAAGTGTTCTATTGTTTTGATGTAAACCGCGCTGATGACAAATAGCGCGGTATTTAAGAAATGTTAAATAATAAAAAATAATAATAAGCCACCTCTCGGATGAAGTCTTGGAAAGACATGTCCTCTGGAGGAGACATCCTGCGTTTAGGGGAGGAGGACTTCTGTGGAAGCATCATCGCTGCATCGACAGAACTTTCAGAATCCTCAGATTCTTCTGAGGAAAGGAAGTATCGCCTGTCTGGATGCTCTTGCAGAGCCCGATACCCGTACCGATCAAAATCGGTATCGGGAATAACCAGTACCGGAGAATCGGTACTGGCGGGCATGGAAGGACAGGGTACCGGCATAGCAGGCATCGATGCCGATGTCAATGCTATCGGTACCGGTTGCGATACCGATGCCGGTGGAGTTGTCTGTCGCGGTACCAAGGGCGTCGATGCCACAAGGAAAGCCGCTAGACTGCGTTCTATGGACAGAATTCTGTGGTCCATAGACGCTGCCAATGCCTGGAAATTGGTACCGGTGGAAACTGTCGGTACGCCAGAGCATGGCACCAGGAGATCTATCGAGGCCGAGCCATTGATTACATCCTGGAACCCTGATGGTGCTTTGGAAGCCGAAGCCTCCCGCCGGGGTACTTTTTCCGGTGCAGAATCCTCGAGGGCAACGCCAGAGGCATCTTGATGCTTAGAAGGAGATCTACCCTTTGAGGACCGGCTAGATTTATGTTTTGTTACCTGAGATCCACGGGAAGAAGCAGCAGCCCTGGAGGACGTTGATGCCACCGAAGCCGCATCAGAGGGAAACAGGGTACTGAGCTTGGCAGCTGACCTCTTTTAGACATCATGGCACAGGACACACAATCTGTGATGGAGTGGTCAGGACCTACACATTTTAAACACCATTCATAGGTGTCGGTGACGGAAATGGTACCGCCACATTTTGTGTACTTTTTAAAACCTGAAGCAGGTTTTTCCATATTAAGGAAATTTTTGGGCCCTAAGGCCCAAAAAGACAGGTGCACCTGAAGAAAGGAAAAGAATAGATAAATTATTTTTTTTTAAAAGAAAAGAAACACAGGCGGTACTGGTAGAGCGTCGGGGAAGGCAGACGCGACCACAAAAAGATATAAAGAAATAACTAAATTCTTCTGCGGTGACAGGAACACGACCTGCTGGCTCTGCGGAAAAAGAAGAACTAGAGAGAGGCAGTTGGGAAAGGCAGGAAGGCAGCACGCAGGAGCTGTGGGATGCTCCCACAAGCTTTCTGATCGGACGCTGGGGAGCGTTCCTGCGCAGGCTCCGTCGGTACCGACGATACCCATATGTGATGACTAGATTCCTGCTTGTTCCTGGAGATATACTTTTTCACAGAACAGGTGGAATGCCCAGCCAAAGGAGGTGGTGGGAGGAAAAACAGTGATGGAATTTAAAAAGGCATAGGACAGACACACAGGATCACTACATAGCAGATGATGAAATCAAAACAAACTTAAATAACTTCTAAACAGAGAGGAGTAACCTGCCTGAAGCGACATATACTCTGGCACCTTATTAGGCAGACTAGATGGACCATGCTTGATTTATCTGCTCTCAATTACTATGCTACTATATTGAAGATGTAGAGTTTGTTGCAAAGATCAGTTTAACAAGTCCTACTTTTAATGCATTTTGAATTAAAATTTTAGATGACAGAATGTGAAAAACAAAGAAGCATGAAGGCTTTTGCAAGATACTGTATATGATTAGATCTGTACGTAATCTGATAAATTAAAACATATCTGAAAGGTTTCCATTAACCTGCTTAAAGAATTCAATTAGAGTCCTTCAAATACAAGATATGTACTAATGTATTTACTTCATTGTGAAGGATCCTCCAGTTAGTTTACCAGTGTCTGGGTCAAGGAAAGAGAGTTTTAGACAGCAGAGGGTAGGCAATCCCACTTCATACTTAATACCAACTATTTTCATCAGTTCTTGTTCCTGCAAAATATAAAACATTAAATCATTACTTAATTCCTACAGAAATATGTCACAAACAGAACTATGTTGGAATTATTTATGCTCGGGAAACATTTGGAACACACTTTTTTCAAACTGGTCATAATGAAACATTACAGAAATAGCGTAGTTACTCACCTGTAACAGGTGAGCAACGGGAAGCAGGAATTTAGTCTTCACATATGGGTATCGTCGGTACCGACAGAGCCTGCACGGGAACGCTCCCCAGCGTCTAATAGGAAAGCTTTTGGGAGCATCCCACTGCGCCTGCGTGCTGCCTTCCCGCCTTTCCATCTGTCCCTCTCCAGTTGAGTTTATAGCTGAGACAAAAGAGAGAGGGAGAGAGAGAGATACAACTCCTAGGGGAGGTGGGCAGGTTGTGAAGACTAAATTCCTGCTGTTCCCGGAGATAGAGTAGTTACTCACCTGTAACAGGTGTTCTCCAGGAGCAGCAGGAATCAGTCCTCACATATGGGTGACATCGATGTCGATGGAGCCCTTGCGGAGCATTTCCCCAGCTTTCCAAGAAAGCCTTTGGGAATGCAGGCACGAATGCGCGGTTCCCTTCCAGCATAAAAGTGCCATCTTGCCCAGTCAAATGACATAGCTAAAACAGCACACAAAAATGTAAAAATAAACTATGTACAACTGCAACTCCCAGGGGAGGAGGGAGGGTTGTGAGGACTGATTCCTGCTGCTCCAGGAAAACACCTGTTACAGGTGAGTAACTACTCTTTCTCCAGGACCAAGCAGGAAGTCATTCCTCACATATGGTTGACTCCCTAGATCTGGGTTACCAAGGAACCCAGGCTGAACAAGAGAACTCCCTCTAGTCCCAGGATCAAAGAAAGGCTTTTCACTGACAGAACCTCCACCGGTAGCCCAACGGAGGGCTGGAGGGCAGGAGGTGCCTAAACCTCAAAGAGATTCCGGAGTACTGCCTGGCCAAAAGCACTGTCCCTATGGGACTCCCTCTCCAGACAGTAATGGGTTGCAAAGTCTGGCTTGAGGACCAAGTTGCAGCCCTGCAGATGTCCACCAACGGTACAGAGCGGAGGTGAGCCACTGAGGCAGCCATTGCCCTGACACGATGGGCCGTGACCCGACCCTGCAAAGGAAGGTCAGCCGCCCTGTAAGACCAGGTGATACAGTCAGCTTACCAGGTGGACAAGGTACGCTTGGACACAGCCAACCACAAATTATTAGGGTCAAAAGAGACGAAGAGATGAGTAGCCCTTCTATGCCCCTGCGTACGGTCAAGGTAGAAGGATAAGGCCCTCCTACAGTCCAGGGTATGCAGAACTGCCTCAGCCTGGCTTGCATGAGGCCTAGGGAAGAATGTTGGAAGAACCACCTCTTGGTTAAGGTGGAAGGAGGAGACAACTTTGGGGAGGAACTTTGTATGAGTCCTAAGGACTACCCTGTTCCTATAGAAGCGGGTGTAAGGCCTATCACAGACCAGGGCCTGAAGCTCACTCACTCGCCTGGCCGAGGTTAAGGCTATCAAGAAGAGTGTCTTCCAGGACAGGAAGCGGAGTGGACAAGTAGCCATCGACTCAAAAGGTGGGCGAGTCAGTTGCTGCAAGACCACATTCAACTCCCACTCAGGAGCAGGACGACGGATTGGAGGCTTCAGCAAGAGCAAGCCTCTGAGAAACCGGGACACCAAGGAGTGAACCGACAGAGAATGTCCTTCCACCAGTGAGTGGTGAGCTGCTAGAGCTGAGAGTTGGACCCAAACAGAAATGGACTTAAGTCCCTGATTGGATAAGTGCAGTAAGTACTGAAGCACTACTGGTACAGTACAGGAGAAAGGATCTTCTGTACGTAGCTGACACCACACAGAAAACCTTTTCCACTTCAGAGCATAGGTTTTCCTAGTGGACTGTTTCCTAGAGGCTAGAACAACCTCCTCAACTTCCTGAGGAAGGCCCCAGGGAGCCAAAACTACCCTTGCAGCCTCCAGGCCATCAAATTGAGAGCTTTGAGATTGGGGTGCAGAAGGGAAACCTGATCCTGAGAGAGAAGGTCAGGTTGCAACCCCAGAGGCAGTGGGGGATCCACTGCCTGCTGAAGCAGAAGTGGAAACCAAGGCTGTCTCGGCCACCTGCGAGCCACCAGCAGGACCGAGGCTTTCTCCTGAATAATTCTGAAGAGAGTTCGGGCCACCAAGGGTGTGGGAGGAAACGCATACAGGAGGCCCGGAGTCCAGGGAATCAGAAAAGCATCTGCTGCTATCCGCAGAGGATGCGGTTGCCTGGGGCAGAACCTTGGCAGCTGTTTGTTCAGTGGACTGGCAAACAGATCTATGGATGGAAGTCCCCATTTCAGGAAGATCTTCTGTACCACCAAAGGTTGGAGCTGCCACCCGTGGGGCTGCAGAATCCTGCTCAACCTGTCGGCTAGGTAGTTTTCCTGGCCAGGTAGATACACAGCCTTGAGGATCATGTTGTGCTTGAGAGCAAACAAGCCAAGTTCCTGTGCTTCCTGACAAAGGAGCCTGGACCCAGTTCCGCCCTGCTTGTTCACGTAAAACATGGCTACTTGGTTGTCTGTTTGAACTAGGACAGACTGACGGGCCAGGGTTGGAGAGAAAGTCTTGAGGGCTAACCGAATAGCCCTGAGTTCCAGTAGATTGATTTGCTGTGCGGCTTCCCAGGGAGACCACAAGCCCTGGGTGCACTTGCCCAGACAATGAGCTCCCCCAACCCTGCAGGGAGGCATCCGTGGTCAATACCACTGTGAACCCAGGAACCTGAAAAGGTACCCCTTGCAGCAGATTGGGTGGGTGCAGCCACCAGCAGAGGGCATTCAGAAATTGTCTGGACACCCTTAGCCTGTCTCTGAGGCAGCCTGTGGCCTGTGACCACTGAGACCGAAGGCACCACTGTGCAGGCCTCATATGGAGCCTGGCGTTGGGAGTCACATGTACTGTCAGACATGTGGCCAAGAAGCCTCAGGCAGAGTCTGGCGGAGACCAGAGACCTGCTGAGAAACTGGTTTGCTAAGTTGATCAGTCTTTGGGCTCTGTCTTCTTGCAAGAACGCTTTTGCCAGCAGAGAGTCCAGCCTTGCCCCTATGAACTCCAAGTTCTGGGAGGGGAGCAAAGTGGACTTTGCGAAGTTTATAACAAACCCCAGGCTTTGAAGAAGAGCAATAGTCCGGAGGGTGGCTTGACGGGCCTCCTGGCACGACTGACCCCTGATGAGCCAGTTGTCCAGATAGGGGAAGACAAAGATTCCCTGATTTCTCAGGTAGGCCGCCACCACTGCCAGGCATTTGGTAAAGACCCTGGGAGCGGAGGTGAGGGCAAAAGGTAGTACTCTGTACTGATAATGGTTTCCTCCCACAATGAACCTGAGGTACTTTCTGTGGTCTGGATGAATGAGGATGTGAGTGTACGCATCCTTTAGATCTAAGGAGCATAGCCAATCTCCCTGCTGGAGGTAGGGCAGAAGTGTTCCAAGAGTAAGCATCTTGAACTTTTCCTTCTCTAGGAATTTGTTGAGATTTCTGAGGTCTAGAATAGGCCGAAGGCCACCGGTTCTTTTGGATACCAGGAAATACCTGGAGTAGAAACCTTGACCCTGTAAGTGGGGAGGCACAGGCTCCACTGCCCTGTCCACTAACAGACCTTGAAGCTCCTGAAGGAGAAGATCTGTGTGCAGGGGGAGGCCTTGGAAGTTCCCCTGGAAAGTATGGAGGAGGCAGCTGTTGGAAGTGTAGCAGATAGCCCTTGTGGACTATGCTTAACACCCAACTGTCTCCAGTGATGAGTGGCCACTTGTGGGCAAACAGGGCAAGGCGACCTCCTGTGCAAGGTTGGGAAAGCAGGGACGGAGAGGCTAAGCGTAAGGAGTCAAAAACTCCCACCCTGCTGAGTGGGAGCAGGGGCCGGAGGCTTGGGAGTCCTCTGCCTATCGGGACCATTACCCTGCCCCTTGGCCTGCTGACCCTGAGGAGCAGCTTGGGCGGCATGGTACTGTGGGTACTGTTTGTAGGCAGTGCCCTTCCTAGGGTAAAAGGGCTTTTTACCCGAGCCCCTTTTTTTGTGAGAAGG
Source organism: Ichthyophis bannanicus (assembly GCA_033557465.1). Lineage (NCBI taxonomy): Eukaryota > Metazoa > Chordata > Amphibia > Gymnophiona > Ichthyophiidae > Ichthyophis > Ichthyophis bannanicus. The sequence continues at coordinate 1,309,115,604 of CM066033.1, forward strand.
GGCAGAAGTCTTTCTAGACAGCCTTGTCCTCGTGAGGTGCTCGGTTTAGAGCTGTGCGGCCTTCTCGGTCATGGGCTTGCCAAAAAGGTTCTCACCTCGGCAAGGGACATCGACCAACTTGTCCTGAACCCATGGCTTGAGGTCCGATGACTGCAGCCATGCCTGGCGTCGAGCCGCGATGCCGGCTGCCGCAACACAGGCTGAAGCCTCGAAGCCATCGTAGGCAGCGCGGGACAAACTTGGAGCATTCCTGGATCCCCGAGGACAAGTACTTGAACCTCTGCAAGCGTTCCCCGGAGAGACCAGCAGAGAACCCGTCCAGCTCCTTGGACAGGTCTCGCAAGTACATTCCCATGTACAGCTGGTAAGACTGGACACGGCAAGCAAGCATCGAGCCCTGGAAGCACTTTCTACCAAAACCATCGAGGTTCTGGTCCTCCCTGCCAGGGGGCACCGCGGAGTGCATGTTCTGACTTTTCAGGCGATGCATGGTCGATTCCACCACCATGGAATGGTGAGGTAGCTGCGCCTTCTGAAAGCCAGGGCTCTTCTGGAGTTGATAGAATCGACCCGCTTGCTTAGAATCGGTGCCGAGGCCGGTGCCTCCCACATCCGGAAGAGGAGCCGTTCCAGCATCGGAGGAACCGGAACAGTAAAGGCCTCCTTCGGAGGAGAGTAATACTGTAGGGCCTTGAGCTCCTCGGCTCGAGGCTCCTCTTCGGGGTCCGCAGGGATAGCCAATGCAGTGGCCATATCCCGGACGAACTCCGAGAACCGGGTATACTCCGGGGGGGATATACTCTGGGGTTCAGACTGTAGTGAGTCCGACGGGACACACCGAGTCCTGAAGGTGTCGGGGGACTCCTCGTCCTCCGTCTACCAGGCAGACTCGTCCGATGAGGAATCGGGGTCCGACCGCGCGGGGTCTGTGAGCACCCGCCCCGACGCGATGCCCTTGGTCTCGAACGGGAGGTCGAGGGAGACCGCGACCAAGGTCGACCTCGAGCCTTCATGGTCTCAAGTATTGGCTCGGTCTCCGGGGTCGACTTCGATGTCTATGTCCCGGTGGTCGGGGCAGATGCGCCAGACAGGCTGGCCATCAGTGTCCGCTGCTGTTCCATGAAGGCAGTCTGCTCTCCAAGGCTGTCAGCCTGAGACCCAGCTCAGGAGACTCAGCAGCCACCGACTCGGGCCCCGCTGGCGCAGGGCCCGACGTCGGCTCTCTGGGAGGAGAGTTCACGAGGACTACAGGACTTACATGTCCAGCAGACTCCGGCTCCACTTGAGGTACTTTTGGAGGCTTCTCCTTTTTCGGGGCGACGGTCGGGGGTCTGAGACCTAGCTCGCAAGGAGCCAGGGACCTCTTACGACGCCGCCCTTGCGAGCCGCTTCTTCCTCTTTCGTTCCCGGTCAGGGGACCCCCTGTCCGAGGAGCCCAGACGGTGCTCGGGATCCGATTCTTGAGATGTCGAGGCCTCAGATGAGGTCCGGGCCCGGCCGGAGGCCGAGTAGGAGAAAAGCCTTTCCTTTTGGTGCTGACGACTTCGAAGCACCTTGGAAGACATTTTTCCACATGGTCCGCAGATCTTAGGATCGTGGTCAGGACCGAGGCACCGAAGGCAGCAGTCGAGTGTGTCGGTGAGAGACATTAGTTTCTTGCACCGATCACACTTTTTGAAACCACTGGAAGTCATCGGGGAAAAAAGAGTCCCCGCGAGGTCAAAGGACCGGCCTTCTAGGGAAAAAGAAAAAAAGGGCGCGAACGCCAGCCACGAAGGGCAAAAACCGAAAAAATAAGATCGGGCTCAATACCGGTGTACCGAACCCGGCGGGAGGGGAACTGGCGTCGAACCGGAGAAAAAATAGCGAAGGAATCGCAAAAAAATCTAACTATTTTCCGGGAGGACTAGGACACATGTCCGATGGGCTTCACGGAAAAAGAGAGACTGGGCAAGATGGCACCTTTAGGCGGGAAGGGAACCGCGCATGCGTGCCTGCATTCCCAAGGCTTTCTTGGAAAGCTGGGGAAATGCTCCACAAGGGCTCCATTGACATTGATGTCACCCATATGTGAGGACTGACTTCCTGCTTGTTCCTGGAGAACACCTGTTATAGGTAAGTAACTACGCTATCTCCAGGAACAAGCAGGAATGCAGTCTTCACAGATGGGGACTCCCTAGCTGCAGATGCCAGGGACATGGCCCCAGGAAGTTGTTAGCCCTTGTAAAAGGGCCATACTTCTCCCCCATGGATCTCTGCCATCCTACCAGGGATGGTGGGTAGGAGTTGATTAAGTCTGAAAAAGGTGTTGAAGAATAGCCTTGCCAAACAAGGCATCCCGGTGGGAGTTGTTGTCTAAGCAGTAATGGGCTGTGAAGGTATGTACCGAAGCCCAAGTAGCTGCTCGACAGATGTCGTCGACAGACACAGAGTGAAGATGAGCCATTGAGGCTGCCATGGCTCTCACATTGTGAGCTGTGACATGGCCTTCAAGAGGAAGGTTCTTATTCTCATAGGCAAAGGATATGCATTGAGCAATCCAGTTAGATAGAGTTCTTTTGGAAACTGGAAGTCCCACATGACTGGGATCAAAAGCAACAAAGAGTTGAGAAGATTTTCTATGCTGCTGTGTCCTTTGCAAGTAAAAAGCCAAAGCTCTTTTAAAGTCCAAGGTATGAAGGTTCCTTTCTGCACTGGAAGCATGAGCCTTGGAAAGAATACAAGAAGGTAAACCGCTTGGTTTAAGTGGAAAAGCGAAGCCACCTTTGGCATAAAGTGTGGATGAGTCCTAAGAACTACCTTATCATGGTGGAGCCTTGTATAAGGAGGATTAGCCACTAACGATTGCAATTCACTGATGCAACGTGCTGATGTGATTGCAATAAGGAAGATGACTTTCCAGGAAAGGAATTTCAAAGATGTAGTGGCTAATGGCTCAAAGGGCGGTTTCATGAGCTGCCCGAGGACTAGTTTTAAGTCCCATGCCACTGGTGGTGGCTTAAAGGGAGGCTTTGTTAAAAGAAGGCCTCTCATAAATCTCACTATGAGAGGATGAGAGGAAATAGGTTGTCCACTTAGAGGCTTGTAAGAAGCTGCAATAGTACCAAGATGGACTCTTACTGAATTTGTCTTCAGACCCGCATTTGATAAATGAAGGAAATACTCCAGTATCGATTCCAGAGGTATCGCAAGAGGGTTAAGACCATTCTGAGAGCACCATATGGTAAACCTTTTCCACTTAAAGGCATACGAGCATCTTGTGGAGGGTTTTCTAGAAGCATGAAGGATATCCTTTATCTGTTGGGAAAGATTAAGATCCTGAAGTTCTAGGCTTTCAGCAACCAGGCCCTGAGATGCAGAGACTGGGGATTCGGATGCCAGAGCATCCCGTCCTCTTGGGAAAGAAGATCTGGAGCGGATCCCAATTCCAGAGGCAGAGCTTGAGAAAGATGTAGGAGCAGAGGGTACCACGTTTGCTGTGGCCAACGTGGAGCTTTGAGGATCATATGACCTCTGTCTCTCTGAAGCTTGAATAGGATTTTGGGAACGAGGGGAATGGGTGGGAAGGCATATAGGAAGTCCTGAACCCAGTGAAGGAGGAAGGAGTCCCTTGCCTGACAACATCGAGCCGGAATTCTGGAATAGAACCGGGGAAGATTGGCATTCAGCAGACTTGCAAAGAGGTCTATGTCCGGGGTTCCCCAAATCTGAAATATTTGGGCAACCTGATCTGCATGGAGAAACCATTCGTGTGGAAGCAGAACTCGACTGAGTTTGTCTGCCCAAGAGTTTTGAATGCCTCGAAGATACACCGCAAGAAGATGAATCTGATGCTCTCTGGCGAGGGCCCATAGTCGCAAAGCTTCGTTGCACAGCGACAGAGAGCCTGTTCCGCCCTGCTTGTTCACATAGAACATGGCTACCTGATTGTCTGTTTGAACTAGGACTGTCTTGTAACTAAGCTGGGCGTGAAATACTCGAAGAGCAAGGAAGATTGATCTGAGCTCCAGGAGGTTGATGTGAAGACAGGTCTTCTGTGGAGTCCCGGTACCCTGGGTAGAGAGATCGTGCAGGTGGGCTCCCCATCCCACCTGTGACGCATCTGTTGTTAGGGTGGCTTGGGAAAAGGGTTGCTGGAAAGGAGACCACATCAGCAGATTTCTGGGTGATTGCCACCATTGGAGGGACAAAATAAAACGGTTCGAGTTTGGTATTTTGTCCGACAGGCAGCTTGAGGCCTGTGTCCACTGAGTGGATCAAGTCCACTGGGCTGCTCGCATATGGAGGCGAGCATAAGGAACCACATGCACGGTGCATGCCATGTGGCCAAGCAATTGTAGCATTTCCCGAGCAGTGAGGCAAGGTTTGAGCACTGCTTGGGAAGCTAGCTGTACTATGCGAAGACAGCGGGGCTGCGGAAGGAAAGCCCTTGTCTGTCTGGTATCCAGATGAGCTCCTATGAACTCTAGGGACTGAGTGGGAGCAAGATTGGATTTTGGGAGGTTTATGATCAGTCCCAAATACTGAAGGATTTGCATTGTGCGAAACAGAGCAGAGCTGGCTTCTGGCACTGTAGGGGCTCCAATGAGCCAGTCGTCTAAGTAAGGGAAGACGAATATTCCCAGAGTGCGGAGAAATGCTGCTACCACAACCATGCATTTTATGAACACTCTTGGGGCAGAAGCCAGGCCAAAGGGAAGAACCTTGTATTGGTAGTGCTTTCCTTGAAACAGGAATCGGAGGAATCTCCTGTGATTTGGATGGATGAGAATATGAGTATATGCATCCTTGAGATCTAGAGAACAAAGCCAATCCTGACTTTGAAGGTATGGCAGCAGAGTTCCCAAAGAGACCATTTTGAATTTCTCTCGGAACAAGTATTTGTTCAATTCTCTGAGGTCTAAAATGGGTCTGTGCCCTCCTGTTTTCTTTGGAATAAGGAAATAGGGGAAGTAGAACCCTGTACCCTGATGGGGAATGGGTACTTCCTCTATTGCTCCTTGAGCAAGGAGCATTGTGACTTCTTGACCTAAGAGACTGTTGAGAGAGGTTTGAGACTTGAACTGTTTTATAACTGTAGGAGGGGGCATGCTGTGAAAATGAAGCTTGTACCCCTCTCGTACAATGGACAGAGTCCAATTTTCTGCTGTTATTTGGTACCAGCTGTGGGCAAAATGACAACCTGCCTGGGATGGTTGAGGTTTCTGGACCGTTCAGGGGCAGGAAGGCAAAGTTCTCTAGGAAGGAGTCAAAGCCCCTGAGGAGGCTGAGCCTGCTGAGTTGACTGAGGTATTGCAGCTTTTGGCTTCTTTTGTTGTCTAGGTTGTTGCTTTTGTCTCTTTTGGGAAGTCTGACCTGTACGGTGTGCCTGCTGGGTACAGGAAGGCTAAAACTTCTTTTTCTTAATGAAAAACGGTTTCTTAAATGATTTTTTCCTTGCAGGATCGGCTGTAGATTTGGACAATCTATCCAAAGTGATATTGTCAGAATCTATGTCATTAGCCTTCTCCTGCCAATTCTTGCCAAATAGATTTTCTCCTGTGCAAGGAATGTTTCCTAATTTATCCTGTACCCAAATTTCCAAGCCAGGCTATCCGACGTGCACCAATGGCAATAGCAGAGGTTCTGCTTATGCACTCAAAACAGTCAAAGGCTGCACGATTTACAAACTTGGAAACATCCCGAGCATGTTTGACTAGAGAAAGATAGTCTTCCCTTTTGTCATCAGGAAGGAGGGGGCTCAAAAGCTCCGTGACCTCTTTAAGGAACATTCCCATATATAAGATATCGGAACTGATCCTAGCTGAGAGCATGGAAGCTTGGAAGCATCAACGCCAAAGACATCGAGAGTCCTACATTCACGACCTGGAGGAATGGATGCATGTCTCTTTGCACTTTTCATCCTTCTCATGGCTGATTTCACCACCATTGAATAGTGTGGTAATTGAGTTTTTTGAAAGCCAGGACAAGGTGGAACTCGATACATGGTATCGAGTCTTCGAGAATGAGGAGATGTGGTTAAAGGTGTTTCCCACATCCTTAGCATAAGATCATGTAAGACCTCATGAATAGGCAGAGTAGCTGCCTCTTTGGGAGCCTTAGGGTATTGGAGAGTTTCCAACTCCTTTGCCCTAGGGTCTTTTTCAGGAGCTACTGTAATTGAAAGGCCCCGGGCCACATCATGGATAAAGTCCTGAAAGGACATATCCTCTGGCGGAGACATTCTGCGCTGAGAAGAGGAATCCTCGGGGAGAAGTACTCTTGTATTGGCAGAGTCTTCAGGCTCATCAGAGGATTCAAAATACCTCCGATCCCAGTGAATGTGCAAAGCACGGTACTGGTATCGATCGAAGTCGGCATCGGGTTGTTCTGGTACCGATCTGTCGATGCCGGAGACTGACGCATGACTCGGTATATGTGGCATACCCGTCGATGTTAATGCAGTCGGTACTGGTTCCGGTATCGGATGAGGTGTCTGAAGCAGTTTCAACGGTACCGAAGTCGTGAAAAGAGCCGCTAGACTGCGTTCAATAGCAAGGAATCTCTGGTCTATCGACACTGCTGATGCTTGGGTGTCGGTACCGGTAGAAGCGGTAGGAACCCCAAAGCATGGTGCCAGTAGTTCTGCCGAGGTTGAGGCCTCGAGAACATCCTGGAACCCCGTTAGTGATTCGGAAGCCGAAACCTCCCGCCGGGGTAGTTTTGCCGGTGACAATTCCTCAAGGGCAACGCCAGCGGCATCTCGATACTTAGGAGATCTACCCTTTGAGGACCGGCTAGATTTATGTTTAGCTACCTGAGATCCATGGGAGGAAGATGAGGTGCTGGAGGACGTCGATGTAACAGATGCCACGTCTGAGGGAAAAAGTGTGCTAAGCTTAGCAGCTCAGTTCTGGCGGCCCCTTTTTAACATCCTTCCACAGGAGAGGCACTCTGAAATAGAGTGGTCAGGGCCTAAACATTTGAGATACCAATCGTGGGTGTCGGTGACGGAAATGGTATTTATTTATTTATTTATATTTCTTATATACCGCACTATTTGCAATCAGCGCAGTTCACATGGAACAGAAACATCCGACAACTTAAATATGTCTGGTCATTACATTAAACAGGAAATGCAACTTGGAAAAAGGGTACACTATGGTATGGCCACATTTAGAACATTTCTTAAAAAGTGAAGTAGTTTTTTTCATTTTTAAGGAAAAAAAGAAGAAATTAGACCTTACCTGCTAATTGTCTTTCCTTGACTTCTCTCTGGGCCAGTCCAGGACATTTGGGTGGTCAATCAGCTCCAGCAGCTGGAGACTGAATACCGACAGCTTTTCCTGGCAACTTAGCCAGCTCCCCCTGGTGTCAGAAAGTCAGTCTTATGGTAACAAAGCAGTGAAACTCAAACTAACTCTGGAACCAAAACAACAAACCCTAACTGCTGGACAACGTAGTCCTTAGAACAAAGAGCAAGTTCTGAAAAGACCATTCCATGTTTTCCCTTCTTATCTTTTTTTTTTTTTGAAAGAACCCCTGCTTTCTCATAGAGGAACGCCCCAGAATCCACTTCCAACATGCTCCGCCCTCTCTGTATCTCTGGCCACGAGCCCGACAACATAATCTAACTCTGCCAACACTCCCGTCGAGGCCACATTCATTTCCAAGGCTCGCAGGCATCTCGGGAGGGCCCTGGACTGGTCCAGAGAGAACTCAAGGAAAGACAATTAGCAGGTAAGGTCTAATTTCTTCTTTCTATTCGTCTCTCCGGGCCAGTCCAGGACATTTGGGCAGTACCAAAGCAGTACCTAAATCTGGGAAGGTCCTGCGAGCCCCGCAACAATCGCTGTGGCCCCCACACTAGCATCATCCCGCGCCCGAACATCCAACCGATAATGCTTCGCAAACGTATGCAGCGAAGACCACGTCGCTGCCCGACAGATATCCACCGGCGGGACCAAAGCATACTCCGCGCACAAGAGGCTGCCTGCCCTCTAGTCGAATGAGCTCTGAGCACAACGGGAACAGGCTTGCCCTTTGACTCATACCCTGCCCGTATCGCATGTTTCACCCAGCGAGCGATAGAAGCTTTAGTAGCCGCCTTACCTTTAGCGGATCCTCCGAAGAGGACAATCTGTCTGATTGTCGAAAAAACTCAGTTTCTTTCAGATATCTACGCAACACTCGACCTAAATCTAGATGCCGAAGCGAACTATCTAACTTATTGCCTTCTGGCTCCCCAAAAGCGGGAAGCGAAATGACCTGGTTCACGTGAAAACCAGAAACCACCTTAGGCAGGAAGGATGGCACCGGCTGCAACATCACCTTTTCCGCCGAAAAATGAAGGTACTGTTCCCTGTACGAGAGAGCTTGTAGATCTGAAATCCGTCTAGCAGAGCACAATGCCACCAAAAAGGCTGTCTTCCAGGACAACTCCCGAAGGTGCCCCGGTGATCCTGCCACGAACGGGGGTTCCGTCAACGCCTGCAATACCAAATTCAAATCCCAAGGCGGCACAACTTGTCGCACCGGAGGCCTAATGTTTTTGGCCAACCGCAGAAAGCGTAGTACATCTGGATGCGAGGAAAAAGGGACTGCCCTGCACTCTCCTCCTATAGCAGGCCAGTGCCACCAGCTGTACCTTCAGCGTGCTAAGAGCCAATCCCTTCTCTAGTCCCCCTTGAAGGAAACTCAAGATCCTTGGTAGCTGAGCCCCCCAGGGTGGAACTCCGCGATCGCTACACCATGCTTCAAAAACTCGCCATACTCTTATGTACGCTAACGAAGTGGACCGCAACATAGTGGCTATCACTGACTTGGAGTAGTCCTTGCGACACAATCGTTCCCTTTCAAGAGCCAACATTATAGATGTATGTTTTTTTAAAAATTTTTGGATTTGTGAGCACATGTACATGAATACGTTTTTTATGTATTTATTTATAATATTGGTCCAATATCATAGGCAAATATGTTTTTAATATTTTTAATATATTTATATGTTTTATGTTGTATGTCATTTAGCTGTGTGCCCCCTGAAGAAGGCTACGGCCGAAACGCGTAGGGGTTAATTAAAATTCGTTTACACCCACCGACGACTCTTGCCCTTTGTTGCTTTCCTGTGTTTCCTGCAAGAGCAGCTGTTCCCCCTTGTTTTTCCCTTTCAAGAGCCAAGCCATAAGCAAGAACTGATCCATCTGTGGCATAAGCACGGGCCCTTGCCGTAACAGATCAAACTGAACAGGCAGCCTCCACGGAGGAGCCACGAGAATTCTCATCAGGTCGGCATACCACGGTTGTCTGGGCCAAACTGGAGTCACTAGAATCACTGTGCCGCTGTGTCTCGCAATCCTCTGTATGACCCGCCCCAAGAGTGGCCACGGAGGAAACACATAAAGGAGCTGATCCACCGGCCAAGGCTGCACCAGGCCGTCGAGGCCTTCTGACATGTGCTCCCTGCGCCTGCTGTAAAAGCAAACTGCTTTGGCATTGGCCTGGGTAGCCATGAGGTCCATATGACTGGCTGACCCCAGCGCAGTGAAATCTCTTGAAACACCGCCCAGTCCAACTCCCATTCCCCGGGGTCCAGGTGATGACGACTGAGATAATCGGCCTGAATGTTGTCCTTTCCTGCCACATACGCCGCAGAAATCACTAAGAGATGGACTTCCACCCAACGAAACAACTGCTGACTTTCCTCCAGCAACACTGCACTGCCTGTGCCTCCTTGCCTGTTTAAGTAAGACACGGTCACTTGATTGTCGGAAAAAACCCAAACCGCCTTCCCCTCGAGCAATCCGACAAAGTCCAGCAGCGCTAAGCGAACCGCCCGCAGCTCCAAACGATTGATCGACCAAGTGCTCTCTTCCGCAGTCCATGTCCCCTGCGTTATTTGTGACAAACAATGAGCGCCCCAGCCGGAGAGGCTTGCATCTGACGTGAGTAAAACCCAATCCGGCCGATCCAGCAGAACTCCCGCTTGCAGGTGGGCCGGAACCAGCCACCATTGCAGACTGAAGCGAGCCTCCTCCGGACATACCAACCTCCGAGAAAGTGGATGATTTTGCGGAGACCAGCGGGACAACAACGCTTGCTGAAGAGGCCGCATATGAGCTCTGGCCCACGGAACGAGATCTAAGGCCGCTGCCATCGACCCCAACAACTGCAGGTACCTCCAGGCCGTTGGTGCCTTGATGCGCAAGAACGGCGACACCTGAGCAAAAATCTTATTTACTCTTTCCACCAGAAGAAAAACTGAGCCTATATCTGTGTCGAAGAAAGCCATGAAATAGGTCAACTGCATGGCCAGATCCAAATGACTCTTCGCGCGGTTGATGACACAGCCTAACTGCTCGAGGAACTGCACCACCCGAGTGGTGGCCGCGACCGATTCCACCCGAGACGCCGCCCGAATCAACCAGTCGTCCAGATAGGGATGGACCTGAATCCCTTCCTTTCGTAGCGCTGCTGTCACCACTACCATTACCTTGGTAAAGGTCCGCGGCACTGTAGCCAGACTAAAAGGTAAAGCTCGGAACTGAAAATGACCCATGGGAACTGCAAAACGCAGGAACTTCTGATGCTTGCTCCTGATTGGGATGTGTAAATACGCCTCCATGAGATCTATGGAAGAAAGAACCTTGCCCGGCCTTACCGAGCGGATAACCGATCGCAAAGTTTCCATCCGGAAATGGGGCACTCTCAAACAACGATTCACGTGCATGAGATCTAAAATAGGCTGAAAAGAACCTTCCTTCTTGGGAACTACAAAATAAATCGAGTATCGACCTAAGCCGTACTGGTCTGCAGGCACCGGCATTACGGCTTGAAGATGCAACAAACGCAACACAGTCCCGCTGACCGCATCTCGCTTTGCCTGCGGACCACACGGAGACAGAACAAAGGCGTACGGTAAGGGCTGTGCGAACTCCAGCGCATATCCGTCCCTGATAATTTCCAAAACCCACTGGTCCATAGTTATGTTGGCCCAGGCGGAGAGAAACTGCCATAAACGACCCCCTACCGGAATCTCCACCTGGACCGGCCTCCCTTCATTGCGGCTTCTTAGCCGAGTTCTGTTGGGTGTTAAAGAAACCCCTATTGAACCATCTGGCTCCACAAAAGGACTGTCCTCTGGTCACAAAACGGCCCCGCTGATAAGAAGAGAAATGAGATCCAACGGAATCTTCGAAAATCCCTGCCAAGACCTCTCTGCATGGCCACCATCTTAGCTGCTCTCGGACGGCCCTCGGGAAGGCGACCACCTTTGGAGTCTCCCAAATCTTTAACTATCTTCTCTAACGCTTCCACGAACAGCAATTTGCCCTTGTAAGGAAGCTTACTAAGACACATCTTAGAAGACGCATCTGCCGCCCAATTCCTTAGCCAGAGGAAACGCCTAGCAGCAATTACCGACGGCATAGATTTCGCTGAAATACGTACTAAATCATAGCAGACATCTGCTAGGTAAGCCACCGCTGACTCCAACTTAGCCCCGTCCGGTGAAGTATTCTCCACCTTATCCGGACTCTGTTCTCCCTGAAGCCAACGGATAGAGGCCTGGGATACACAGGCTCCACAAACGGAAGCCTGCAGGGCCAAGGCACTAGAATCAAAAGCTTGTTTCAGAAGCGCCTCCAATCTACGATCCTGCAAGTCTTTAAGAGCTGTACCCCCTTCAACGGGAATGGTGGTCTTCTTAGTGAACGCTGAAAAGAGTAGTTACTCACCTGTAACAGGTGTTCTCCAGGAGCAGCAGGAATCAGTCCTCACATATGGGTGACGTCGGCGCCGACGGAGCCCCCGTGCGGAGGATTTCCCCAGCTTTCATAGAAAGCCTTTGGGAATGCAGCGCGCATGCGCGGTCCCCTTCCTGCCCAAGGGTGCCATCTTGCTCAGTCTGATGACATAGCTAAAATACAGTAAAAATAAATCATATGACTGCAACTCCAAGGGGAGGAGGGAGGGTTGTGAGGACTGATTCCTGCTGCTTCTGGAGAACACCTGTTACAGGTGAGTAACTACTCTTTCTCCAGGACCAAGCAGGAAGTCAGTCCTCACATATGGGACTCCCTAGCTTAGGGCTACCAGAGGCCCCAAACTGAAAAATGAGCTCCCTCTAGAGCCTCAGCATGCAAGAACAGAATCTTCTCTGATAACGCCCCCGATAGGTAGCCCAACACCAGGGCCGGAGGGTAGGAGTTGCCTAGACTTCAAAGAGATTATGAAGTAAAGCTTGACCGAAAGCGCTATCCCTGTGGGACTCCCACTCAAGGCAGTAGTGGACCGCAAAAGTCTGGCTTGAAGACCAAGTAGCGGCCCGGCAGATGACTGCCAACGGAACAGAGCGGAGATGAGCCACTGACGCAGCCTTCGCCCTGACACAGTGAGCCGTAACTCGACCCTGCAAAGAGAGGCCGGCTGCCCTGTAAACCCAGGCGATGTAGTAAGCTACCCATATGGACAAAGTACGCTTGGAGACAGCCAACCGCAACTTATTGGGGTCATAAGAAACGAAGAGCTGAACAGCCCTCCGGTGCTCCCGCGTACGGTCAAGGTAGAAGGACAACGCCCTCCTACAGTCCAGGGTATGCAGGACCATCTCAGCCCGGCTAGCATGAGGCCTGGGAAAGAAAGTCGGAAGAACCACCTCCTGATTGAGGTGGAAGGAGGAGACAACCTTTGGAAGGAACTTAGGGCGAGTCCATAAGACTACCTTGTTCTTATAGAACCTAGTATAAGGTGCTTCTGAAACTAGGGCCTGAAGTTCACTTACTCGCCTAGCTGAGATAAGGGCTACCAGAAATAGCATTTTCCAAGACAGAAAACGCATAGGGCAAGTAGCCATAGGTTCAAAAGGTAGGCAAGTAAGCCATTGCAAGACCACATTTAAATCCCATTCAGGGGCAGGTGGATGCACTGGAGACTTAAGCAAAAGCAGGCCTCTGAGGAATCGGGCCACCAAAGGGTGACTGGAGAGAGACTGACCCTCCACCTGTGAGTGGTGTGCTACAAGAGCACTAAGATGAATTCTAACAGAATTGGACTTAAGGCCTAGGTTGGACAGGTGAAGCAAATACTGCAACATCACTGGTACTAGGCATGAGAAGGGATTCTCATTGTGTTGAGTACACCAGGCAGAAAACCTACGCCACTTAATGGCATAAGACTTTCTGGTGGACTGCCTCCTAGAGGCCAAGACTACGTCCTCCACTTCCCTAGGCAGTAGTAAAGGCGCTAGAACTACCCTTTCAGCAGTCAGGCCATCAAATTGAGGGACTGTAGATTGGGGTGCAAGCGAGATCCCTGCTCCTGAGACAGGAGATCGGGTTGCATCCCCAGAGGAAGAGGAGTGTCCACCGCTAGTTGCAACAATAGTGGGAACCAGGGTTGCCTTGGCCACCTGGGGGCCACCAGGATCACTGAGGCATTGTCCCGGATCACTTTGAACAGAGCCTTGGACACCAAAGGCGTGGGAGGAAACACATATAGGAGGCCTGTAGACCATGGAATGAGCAATGCATCCGCTGCTATTCTGAGAGGATGCGGTTGTCTGGAGCAGAACCTGGGAAGTTGACGGTTCAGAGGACTGGCAAAGAGATCGATGGTTGGAAGACCCCATTTCAGGAAGATCTGTTGAACCACTATAGGATTCAACTGCCATTCGTGTGGCTGCAGAATCCTGCTCAATCTGTCTGCCAGGTAATTTTCCTGACCTGGGAGGTAGACTGCTTTGAGAAGAATGCCATGATTGACTGCCCAGGAGCACAGCTTCTGTGCTTCCTGACATAGAAGGCGGGACCCTGTGCCCCCTTGTTTGTTCACATAGAACATAGCCACTTTATTGTCTGTCTGAATAAGACGGACTGGTGAGAGAGGAGATGAGAGAAAGTTCTCAGGGCTAAGCGGATAGCTCTCAGCTCTAAGAGATTGATCTGCTGTGTGGCCTCCCAAGGAGTCTACAGGCCTTGAGTACATGCCCCTTGGCAATGTGCACCCCAACCTTGAAGAGAAGCATCGGTTGTCAGCACCTGAGAGTGTGGAGGTGGATGAAAAGGCACCCCTTGCACTACATTTGGACGATGAAGCCACCATTGCAGAGAAGACTGTAGTAGGCTGGACACCCTCACTTTGTCCGTGAGGCTTCCTGTGGCCTGGTGCCACTGACTCCTGAGGCCCCACTGAGCTGGTCTCATGTGTAGACGGGCATTTGGAGTCACATGGACCGTGGATGCCATGTGGCCTAAGAGCCTCAGAAATTGTCTGGCAGAGACTAGAGAATTGCTGTGGAACAGCCTGGCTAGAGCCATCAATCTGTGGGCCCTGTCCACTGGTAGAAAGGCCTTTGCCTGAAATGTGTCTAGTCGAGCTCCTATGAACTCCATGTTCTGGGAGGGATGCAAACTGGACTTTGCGAAGTTTATGACAAACCCCAGGTGCTGAAGCAGAGCGACAGTGCGAAGGGTGGCTTGATTGGCCTCTTGTGGGGACTGACCCCTGATGAGCCAATCGTCCAGATATGGAAAGACAAAGAGGCCCTGAACCCTGAGGTAGGCCACTACCACCACTAGGCACTTGGTGAAGACCCTGGGGGCGGATGTAAGGCCAAAAGGCAGTACTCTGTACTGATAATGGTTTCCTTCCACTACAAATCTGAGTTATTGTCTGTGGTCTGGATGAATAAGGATGTGATTATAAGCATCCTTTAGATCTAAGGATCATAGCCAATTTCCCTGCTGGAGGTAGGGCAGCAGGATTCCAAGGGTAAGCATCTTGAACTTTTCCCTCTCCAGGAACTTGTTCTGGTTTCGCAGGTCTAGGATGGGTCTGAGGCCTCCAGTTCTCTTTGGTACTAGGAAGTACCTGGAATAGAGGCCGTGACCTCTCAGGTGGTGGGGCACCGGTTCCACTGCCTGATCCTTTAGAAGACCTGCCAACTCCCGCAGGAATAAGTCCCTGTGCAGAGGGAGTCTGAGAGGCTCCCCTGGAAAATAGGAGGGGGGTACCTGGTGGAAGGGGAGGAGATAGCCCTTCTGGACTATACTTAGAACCCAGGTATCCCTTGTGACGGCTGACCACCTGAGGGTGAACAGGGCCAGCCCGTCTCCAGTGCTGATGGGAGCCAGCTGAGGAGGAGAGGCTATGCCAATGCAGTCAAAATCCCCCTCCCTGCTGAGCAGGAGCCGGAGTAGGAGGCTTGGGGTCCTTCTGCCTACGGGGCCCATGACCCTGCCCCTTGGCCTGATGACCCTGTTGGGGAGCTACAGAGGCCTGATAATGAGGGTACTGTTTATAGGCAGATGACTTCCTCGGGTAAAAGGTCTTTTTCCCTGAGCCCTTCTTCTAATGAGAAGGGGCAGAGGTTTTTCTGGACAGCCTTGCCCGGGTAAGAGTCTCGGTCTCGAGTTCGGCAGCCTTGTCAGCCATGGGCTTGCCAATGAGGTTTTCACCTCGGCAGGGGACATCGACCAACTTGTCCTGCACCCATGGCTCGAGGTCCGATGACTGTAGCCAAGCCTGACGGAGTGCATCGATGCCGGCCGCGGCTACTCGGGCCAAAGCCTCGAAGCCATCATAGGCTGCTCGAGATATAAACTTCGAGCACTCACGAATACCCGAGGACAGAGCATTGAACCTCTGCAAAGGTTCCTCGGAGAGAAAAGCAGAGAACCCGGCAATCTCCTTTGCCAGGTCTCAAAGGTACATGCCCATGTACAGCTGGTAGGTTTGGACACGGCAAGCAAGCATAGAGCCCTGGAAGCACTTCTTACAGAGGGCATCCAGGCTCTGGGCCTCCCGGCCGGGAGGCACCGAGTACATCTTCTGACTCTTCAGACGATGAATGGTCGATTCCACAACCATGGAGTGGTGCGGTAATTGTGCCTTTTGGAACCCGGGGCTCTTGCGGACTCGATAGATGGAATCGACCCGCTTACTCAAAACCGGCGTTGAGGCCGCGGCCTCCCACATGCGGAAGAGCAACCATTCCAGCATCGGAGGAACCGGAACAGTAAAGGCCTCCTTCGGAGGAGAGTCATACTATAGGGCTTGAGGCTCCTCCTCAGGATCCGCGGGGAATGCCAAAGCCTTGACCATGTCCACACGAAATCCGAGAACCGGGTATCCTCTGGGGGGAACCTTCTCCGAGGCTCGGACTTGGGCGAATCCGAAGTAATGCACCGAGTCTGAAAGGTGTCGGGCGACTCCTCATCCTCTGTCTCCCAGCCGGACTCCTCGGAGGAGGAATCGAGCGGCTCCGGTCGGCCAGGCATCGATGCCATCAGCCCCGACGCCGAGGAAACCGGCGTCGACGACCTCGGTCCCGAAAGGGAGGCCGAGGATCGACTCGAGTTCGCATGGACTCGAGGATCGGCTCGGCCTCCAGGGTCGACTTGAACGTCGATGTCCCGGTGGTCGGGGCAGATGCACCGGTGAGACCGGTGATCAGTGCCCGCTGCTGTTCCATGAAGGCAGCCAAGCTGCTCTCCAAGGCCGTCAACCTGAGTCCGAGCTCAGGAGACTCAGCAGCCCCCGACACGAGCCCCGGGGGCGCCGGGCCCGACGTCGGCTCCCCTGGAGGTGAGTCCACGAGGACTACAGTACTCACGTGACCCGGGGACTCCATCTCCACAAGAGGTTGTTTTACAGGCCTCTCCGACTCCGAAGACACGGGACGGCGCTCGGGTCTATGCGACTTGGCCCTCGAGGAGCCAAGTGCGTCCACCGACGCCACCCTCGTGGGTTTTTTCTTCTTACAATGCTCCCGCGAGGGAGACCCCCCTTTCAGAGGAGCCTCAATGCTGCTCGGGGACGGAGTCCCGAGATGTCGAGGCCTCTGACGAGGTCCGGGCCCGACCGGACGCGGAGTCAGAGAAGATTCTTTCCTTTTGGCGCTGCCGACTCCGTAACGCCTTAGAGGACATTTTCCCACATGGACCACAGATCATCGGGTCATGATTGGGTCCGAGGCACCGGAGGCAGAAGTCATGTGTGTTGTGAGAGACATAAGTTTCTTACACTGATCACACTTTTTAAACCCGCTGGCAGCCATCGGGGGAAAAAGGGTCCCTGCAAGGTCAAAAGACAGGGCTGCCAGTGAAAAAAGAAAAAATGGCGCGAACGCTAGTCACTAAAGACCAAATCCGAAAGAGAGATCCAGGCTCGATACCGACGTATCGGGCCCAGGCGGGAAAGGGAAACCGGCGTCGAACCGAAGAAAACAGGTAAATGCAAAGAAAAATCAACTTCCTCGGGTGAAACGAATATACATCCGTCGGGCTCCGCGGAAAAAAGAAGACTGAGCAAGATGGCACCCTTGGGCGGGAAGGGGACCGAGCATGCACGCTGCATTCCCAAAGGCTTTCTATGAAAGCTGGGGAAATGCTCCGCACGGGAGCTCCGTCGGCGCCGACGTCACCCATATGTGAAGACTGACTTCCTGCTTGGTCCTGGTGAACTAACACATCCACTTTAAGCATACACGATAAGTCCTTCTCGTCCTGGGGAACGGGGTATAGCCGAGCAATAGCGTGACCACCTCCTAAGGATGCTTCTGGGCACTCCCATTCCGACTCTATCATTTGCTTAATAACCCTATGAATCGGCAAACATTTCTGTTCTGATCTAAACCCCTATAACAAGGGATCTTGAAGCGGCTCCAGATGCACTGCCGGGAGCACTATATTTAGAGCTGCCAGAGACTGAGTAATCAACGCTCCCAGCTCCTCCTCACGAAAAACCCTAAAGACGTTGGGATCTTCACCTGGGCCCAACTCTCCTTCTTCCAATTCTCCTGGCCAGGCACCAAATCCTGTCTCCGAGAGAATCTCTCCTTCCTCTGCTACCTGGGACAAAGCAGAATGTGTCAGAGCTGCAAGTACTCCCGAGTCCAAACCCTTCTCCCCCGAAGAGCTGCCTTCCCCAGGGTCAGTCACTGCAGGAACAGCAGCCTGGGACCCAAACAGGCTGTCTGAGGTAACACTGGGTGACAATTGAGACCTCTAACATATATGCATTATGCAGCGTCAAAATGAAATCTGGGGAGAAGAAGGAGCCCAAAGACTCTTCTAATGAAGGCAAAGACTGCTGCTTTGGCTCCTCAGGCGAAGGAGCTTTTCGCTATTTAGATTTTTTCTTCTGTGCCTTCCCCTGCAGCGAGGGAGAAATGGCCGGCTCACACAAAATGGCCACCGTTCCCTCCACAGGGCTTGTAAACGGGGGTGCTGGTCGTGAATGTCCACAGTCTTGGCAAAGGCAAAATATTATTATGACTTGCAAAGGAGTGTGGGGGTTGTAGTTCATTCATACCAGAATCAGCCGTTCACAAAATAATGAGTTGTGATGCTCGAGTGTAAGCAAAGAAAAACAGATTTTATTCATGGGGTTAATTCTCCCACACAGATTTACTTGGTAACACAAAAGGACACTTGCTTCAAGTATTGTACTCAGGAAAAACAAAACATGTTATAAGGTAACTGAACTTCTTAAGCAATAAATCAATAAAGACCTTGATGGGAAGCAGAAAAGGTCTTTTTGATGGCTCCTGCTAATGACCTTCTTAGCAGTGCTCCAAAAGGCAAAAACAAACCCAAAAGTAGAAAAACTGTTCTTTATCAAGGATAACTTTCTTCTATTCACCCACACAAGGAAGAAGTTTCCTTCTAGAGCTCACGTGCACTTGTGCCTGGCTCAATTACAAATAATTAGCCAGCTGCAAACCCCTTTGCTGATTCACTCTCGCTACGTGGCTCAATCCTACCCTAAAGCTTTCTTGCAGAGACTTTTCTGGGTAGATAAAAGAACAAGTTACAGTTCCTTTTGATGGTTGTAGTATTAGTGAGAAACTACTTTAAAACAACAGCCTAGACAGTGAGCAGTCCATGTATTCCAACTGATCATTTGATATATCTCCATCTTCCTCAAATATCATGGAATCAATATCATGATCTGGCTCAGAGGAATTCCTTAATTGATCACTCTCAGGATAATATTTGTTTCCCTGCTGTCTTCCAGATGAAGAGCTAGGGCATAGATCAAAGTTCATACCTGAGCTTCCCTTGCTGTTAGGTTTCCTCTCCTGGTATCCTGGCCAGTAAGTAGTCCAGCTTTCATGTCCAGCCTTCCAATCAAGATCCCTGGACACTGGGTCTCTCTTCACATACCCTCTTGCACCGGTCTTAGGGCCCCTTCCAAATGCAGCCGTCTCCTTCAAAGGTGCCGTTTGGGAGTTCCTGGCTCTATAACCCCAATCCTCTGGCTTCCACCAGTCCAATGGAGTATGCTTGCCTCTGGAATCACTCCTAACACATGTACTGCTGTGGGCTCCTTCTTTAGACCTCCAAGATGTCTTTCTGTTCTTCCTTCCACGTTGCTTCGGCTGTTGTAGTTCTCTCTCTTCTTTCTCCAATGGCTTCTGTTTCTGGATCTGCAGCTTCTGCTTCTCCCTGTGCTGTTTCTCCCTGTTCTGTCTCTGTGTAGAATATCTTTTACTTTTAAAGTGCTTAGAGGGACACTCCACCCTAGCACAGCCCAGGTGTGCTGAATCAAGCCCTGCCCTTGGAGATGAGTGATTGGGGATTACCTCATAGCTCTCCTGATTGAACACATGTTTCCCCACTTCAGCCCTTCTAGAGGCTGTTTGAAACCTGGTGCATTCTGGGACTGGTAGTCTTTTATGAAAACATTCTGTTTTAGTATTTCTACCAGCAAAGACAGGTTGCTTGTTCAGAGCCAATTCACCTATTTTATAGTTCCTTCCTGAACTATGATAAGCTTCCTTATCACATACCCCCCTGCTTAAGTTATTACAGACTGGTGCAACTGGTGAAACTTCTTACAGTCCGTAATACGGGAAAGGGCATCTGCATTTTTGTGTAACTTCCCAGCACGATGTTCCACTTGAAAATCAAATGCCTGTAAAGCCATGTACCAGCGTGTCAACCTGGCATTGTGGTTCTTCATTTGTTGCAACCACTTAAGTGGAGCATGGTCTGTAACCAGTTGGAACTTCCTCCCTGTAAGGTAAAACCTTAATGCCTCAACTGACCACTTTATAGCTAAACATTCCTTTTCTATTGTGGAATACTTCTGTTCAGCCGGTGACAATTTCCTGCTCAGGTACATCACAGGATGCTCCTTCCCTTCATGACATTGGGATAAAACAGCTCCTAGCCCTACATCCGAGGCATCTGTCTGAACCAAGAAGGGTTTCCTGAAAACCACCCCTTTCAGTACTGGTCCTGTACACAACTTCCCTTTTAGGACTGAAATGCTTTTTCAGCTTCAGGAGTCCATTTCAGCTGGTTTGGGCAATTCTTCCGCAGCATATCAGTAATAATTGCACTTTTCTCTGCAAACTGTGGTATAAATCTGCGGTAGTATCCAATAAGTCCCAAGAAACTCCTCAGCTGTTTCTTTGTTGTTGGAGGAGGAAAATTCCTGATACTATCCACCTTGCTCATTAGAGGTTTAATTTTCCCTCTTCCCACCAGGTGGCCTAGGTATTTTACCTCTCTATTAGCAAAGGCACACTTCTTTGGGTTCAAAGTGATTCCCGCTTGCTTCATGGAGCATAAGACTGCCCTGATTCTCTTTAGACGTTCCGCCCAAGTGTTACTATGGATTATGACATCATCCATATAGGCAAAGGCATAATTTTGATGGGGTCGAAGTACCTGGTCCACTAACCTTTGGCAGGTGGCTGCCGCTCCATGCAGTCCGAAAGGCATCCTTTTGAACTGGAAAAGGCCAACGCGGTTGCTGAACGCAGTCTTCGGCTTCGACTCCCTGGTTAGAGGGATTTGCCAATAGCCTTTTGTCATATCAAGGGTGGTTAAATATTGAGCTTGTCCAAGCTGGTCCAACAGCTCTTCAATTCTTGGCATTGGATATGCATCAAAAACTGATAATGCGTTTACCCGCCGGAAGTCAATACAGAATCTTAAAGAGCCATCAGGCTTTGGCACCAAGACTATGGGGCTATTCCAGGGACTCTTCGACTCCTCTATTACTCCCATGTCTAACATTTCCTGAACTTGTGCCACTACTTCCCGTCTCTTTGCTTCAGGCAAGCGGTATGGCCTTTGACGAATTAATTTCCCAGGTGGAGTTATTATCTCATGGGCAACCAAATGTGTCTCCCCAGGTATGGGAGTCAAAACATCTGGGAATTCTTTAAGCAATTTCCTTATTTCTTCCTGCTGTACCACTGTCAGGTTCTCACCTATTTGGGGTTCTGAACTTTCTTTACAGTCAGATACTTGGGGTCCCAAATCCTCCTCTTCATGCACCTCCCTTTCACGGGCACAGGTGGCAGCTAGGCTCTTAACCCCTTTGTCTTCAGTAGAATCAAAGCCTTTGGTTCCACGCTCAGAATTTGACAAGGATGTGACTTCCTCCACAGGTGGGAAACCCAGTCTCTCACATATCAATTGAGCGATTCTGTCTCCCGTCTTTACATGGTAATCGTTCTGTCCAAAATTAAATAACAGAACTTTAAGATTGCCCCTGTGAGGAAACGAACTCGGAGGTAAGGAAAGCACAGTTACTTACCTGTAACAGGTGATCTCTGGGAACAGCAGGAATTAGTCCTCACATATGGGTACGTCGGAACCGACGGAGCCTGAGCGGGAAAGCTCCCCAGTTTCCCAGAAGGAAAGCTTTTGGGGCCTCCCACTGCGCATGCGCGCTGCCTTCCCGCCTTCCTGACCAACTCTCCTCAGTTCGAGTTTATAGCTGAGACAATAGAGAGAGGAAAGGAAGAGAGAGAGAGATACAACTCCTAGGGGAGGTGGGCGGGTTGTGAGGACTAATTCCTGCTGTTCCCAGAGATCACCTGTTACAGGTAAGTAACTGTGCTATCTCCAGGAACAAGCAGGAATAAGTCCTCACATATGGGGACTCCATAGCTAAGATGCCAGGGAGATCCCCTGAAGGGTATGAGACCCTGAAAGGTTCTTCATCTTCCTATGGATCTCAGGCATCCATTCAGGGAAGGTGGGCTGGAGTTGTTCAAGAATGGAACAGGTGTCTGAGGACAGCCTGACCAAACAAGGCATCCCGGCGGGAGTCCTTGTCCAAACAATAATGGGCTGTAAAGGTATGAACCGAGGCCCAGGTGGCTGCTCGACAGATCTGGTCAATGGACACAGAGTTTAAATGAGCCATAGAGGTGGCCATGGCCCTCACGTTGTGAGCGGTGACATGGCCCTCCAGAATAAGGTTCTTACTCTGGTAAGCAAAAGAGATACACTGAGCAATCCAATTGGAGAGTGTTCTTTTGGAGACTGGAAGTCCTAAATGAGAAGGATCAAAAGCAACAAAAAGCTGAGAAGACTTTCGATGTTGCTGTGTCCTGTGGAGGTAAAAGGCAAGAGCTCTTGTACAGTCTAGAGTATGAAGGTTCCTCTCTGCACTGGATGCATGAGGAGCTGGAAAAAAGACAGGTAAATATACCTCTTGATTAAGATGAAAAGGTGAGAACACTTTAGGCATAAAGTGAGGATTTGTCCTAAGGACTACCTTATCATGATGGAACCTTGTATAAGGTGGATTAACCACTAAGGCCTGCAGTTCACTGATGCGGCGAGCTGAAGTGACTGCAATGAGGAAAATAACCTTCCAGGAAAGAAACTTCAAAGAGGTAGTGGCTAAGGGTTCAAAAGGTGGCTTCATAAGCTGACCAAGAACCAAGTTTAAGTCCCATGCCACCGGAGGAGGTCGAATGGGAGGTTTAGTTAAAGTTAAGCCTCTCATGAATCTTGCGATAAGAGGATGAGAGGAAACAGGTTGTCCATTGATGGGCTTAAGTGATGCCGCAATAGCACTCAAATGGACTCTTACTGAATTCGTTTTGAGTCCTGCATTGGAGAGATGCAGGAGATATTCCAAAAGAGAATTCAATGGGAGTGCCAGAGGGTTAAGACCCTTTTGAGCACACCAAATGGAAAATCTTTTCCATTTAAAAGCGTAAGAACGCCTAGTGGAAGGTTTCCTAGAGGCATGTAGGATATCCTTCACTTGCTGCGAAAGATTGAAGTGTTGAAGGTCTAGGCCTTCAGTAACCAAGCTCTGAGATGAAGGGACTTGGGGTTTGGGTGCCACAAAGTCCCCTCCTCCTGAGACAGAAGGTCTGGAGCCGCTCCCAAGTCCAGGGAGGGGGCTTGGGAGAGATGCAGAAGTAGAGGGTACCACACTTGGCGTGGCCAGCTTGGAGCTATGAGGATCATGGACCCTTGATCCCTTTGAAGTTTGAACAGAGTATTGGGAATCAAAGGAATGGGTGGAAAGGCATACAGGAAACCCTGACCCCAATGCAGGAGGAAGGCATCCTTGGTCTGAACTCCCTGACACGGAATTCTGGAACAGAACCGGGGAAGTTTGGCATTCCACGGACTTGCAAAGAGGTCTATGTCCGGGGTTCCCCATTTCTGGAAGATTCTGAGTACCTGATCCATGTGCAGGGACCATTCGTGTGGAAGCAGAACTCGACTGAGTCTGTCTGCCCAAGAGTTTTGGATTCCTGGAAGATATACTGCCAGTAGATGGATCTGATGCTCTCTGGCGAAGGCCCATAATCTTAGAGCTTCGTTGCAAAGCGACAGAGAGCCAGTCCCTCCTTGTTTGTTTATGTAAAACATGGCTACTTGATTGTCCGTGTGAATAAGGACTGTCATGTTGCTGAGGAGGGTATGAAAATCTTTGAGAGCTAGAAAGATTGCTCGAAGTTCCAAGTGGTTGATATGAAGGGTGGTCTCCTGTGGAGACCAAGTGCCCTGAGTGGAGAGATCTTGGAGATGAGCCCCCCAACCTGTTTGGGAGGCATCTGTTGTGAGGGTTGCTTGGGGCAACAATGGTTGAAAGGGGGCCCCCAACAACAGATTTTGAGTGGATATCCACCATTGGAGAGACCAAAAGAGACGATTGGAGTTTGCTATTTGGTCTGAGAGAGCTCCTGATGCTTGAGTCCACTGGGTGGATAAAGTCCATTGAGCTGCTCTCATATGTAGGCGAGCATAAGGCACCACATGCACTGTGAAGGCCATGTGGCCTAATAGTTGTAGCATCTCTCTGGCAGTCAAGTGGCTTCTGGAATGAGTCTGAGAGGCTAAGTGCACTAGACGTTGGCAACGGGCCTGAGGTAGATAGGCCCTTGCGGTGGTGGTATCCAACCAGGCCCCTATGAATTCTAGGGATTGAGTAGGGGTGAGTTGGGACTTTGGCAGATTGATCACAAGTCCCAGATACTGTAGAATTCGCCTGGTGCGATCCAGGGAAGTCTGAGCCTCGGACTGAGACGGAGCTCGGATGAGCCAGTCGTCCAGGTATGGGAAGACAAAAATTCCCAGGGCGCGTAGAAATGCAGCTACTATTGCCATGCATTTGGTAAATACCCTTGGAGCAGAGGCTAGACCGAAGGGAAGTACTCTGTACTGGAAATGTTTTCCCTGGAACAGAAACCGTAGGAATTTTCTGTGGGATGGATGGATGAGTATATGTGTGTACGCATCCTTGAGATCTAGAGAACAAAGCCAATCCTGACTCTGTAGGTATGGAAGGAGAGTGCCTAGAGAAAGCATCTTGAATTTCTCCTTGTATAGAAATTTGTTCAATTCTCTGAGATCCAGAATGGGTCTGTACCCCCCTGTTTTCTTGGGAATGAGAAAATAAGGGGAGTAAAAACCTGACCCCTGTTGAGGAAGAGGAACCTCTTCTATTGCCTTTTGGGCGAGAAGAGTGGTCACCTCCTGACCCAACAGGTCTAGGAGAGATGGGGGAGAATTGAAACTTCTCACCATGGTATGGGGAGGAAGGTTGGAGAAATGTAATTTGTAGCCCTCTCTGATGATAGAGAGGGTCCATTGCTCTGATGTGATTTGCTCCCATCTGGGAGCAAAATGAGTTAACCTTCCTGGAATGGTGAGAGGTTCTGGGTGTTTTAGAGCCAGAAAGGTTAAGTTCTCTAGTTTTAAGTCAAAAACCCTGAGGGGGTTGGGACTGTTGGGCTGTAGCAGCCCCTGCAGGTTTTGCCCTGGCCTGTTTAGGCTGCTGACGCTTAGGAGCAAAGCGAGCTGCAGAAGATTGTTGGCCAGTATTTGTGGCAAATCTGGCCTTCTTGTAGAAAGGCTTTTTGAAAGATTTCTTCTTGACAGGGGTAGAGGTAGACTTAGAAAGTCTATCTAAAGCAGCATTTTCTGCATCCATTTGAGTGGTTTTGATTTGCCACTCCTTACCAAACAGATTCTCACCTGTACAGGGCAAATTTCCCAACCCATCCTGGACCCAGGGTTCTAGGTTAGAGGCCTGGAGCCAAGCAATTCTGCGAGCCGCTATGGCAATACCTGAGGCTCTGCTAGCACCCTCAAAGGAGTCAAAGGCTGCTCTGTTGGAGAACTTTGAAATATCTTGGGTATGCTTCAGCAAAAGAAGGAACTCCTCCTTTCTATCCTCTGGGATAAAGGGGAGAAAATGGCGTATTTTTAATGCAATTTCCTTCAGAAACATGCCCATATAGAGGCTGTATGAGTTGATTCTGCCAATAAGCATACTTGCTTGGAAGATTTTTCTTCCAAAAGCATCCAGAGTCCTACATTCTCTTCCTGGGGGAGTAGAAGAGTGTCTTTTAGTACTCTTGATCCTTTTCATAGCTGACTGCACCACGATGGAGTGGTGCGGGAGCTGAGTTTTTTGAAACCCAGGAGAAGGGGGGACACGATACATGGTGTCCAGACGATGAGAATGTGGAGATAGGGTGAGAGGAGTCTCCCATCATGTGTTCTTGAAGAATTTCATGGATGGGCAAGGTGACTGCCTCTTTGGGAACCTTAGAGTATCCTAAAATGTCTAACGTTTTTGCTCTAGGTTCTTTTTCAGATGATACAGAAATAGAAAGACCTTTAGCTACTTCAATGATGAAGTCTTGAAAGGATAAATCCTCTGGAGGAGACATTCTCCTCTTTGGAGAAGAGGGCTCCTCAGGTAGAGTAAGGGATACTTCAGCAGAGTCATCTGATGAATCAGAATCATCAGAAGACTCAAAGTATCGTCTGTTTGCTTCCAGGGATCGATAAGCGTATCGACCGGTATCGACATCGGGGGTACCCGGAACCGGATCGGTATCGGGAAAAACCCCGGAACCGGGAACCGGAATCGGTATCCTGGTCGATGTGGATGGCATGGGTACCGGTATCGGTTTTGGTACTGGAACCGGAGTCGGTACCGCAGGGTGCGGTACCGAGGGCGTCGCAGCCTTAATAAAAGCCAAAATGGCCTGCTGCATGGATTGAACTGTATGATCCATGGACGCCACGACTGTCTGGATGTCGGTACCGGATGATTGAGCCGGTACCCCAGAACAGTCTAACAGGTGATCGGTCGAGGCCATGCCATCGATGTCAACCTGTAACCCCATAGGAGGAGCTTTGGAAGCCGGAGCTTCCCGCCGGGGTTGTTTGGCTGGGGCAGGGTCCTCAGGGTCAAGTCCAGGGGTATCTCGATACTTAGAGGGAGATTTGCCCTTTGAGGACCTGCCAGAGGAATGTTTGGTTACCTGAGATCCATCAGGAGAGGAAGACCTGGACGATGTCGATGCTGGAGTATCTGTAGAAAACAGCATGTGAAACTTGGCTGCCCGGTTCTGTAAGCCACGTTTAGACATCAAAGAACAGGATGGGCAATCCGGAATGGAATGGTCAGGCCCCAAACATTTAAGACACCATTCATGGGTGTCTGTGACTGAAATAGTACCGCTGCACTAGGTGCATTTTTTAAACCCAGAGGCTTGTTTCTCCATGAGGGAGAATTAGTGAAGGCCTGAAGGCCTCACAGAACTAACACACCAAGTGAGGGGAAAAAAAGAAGATTTTTTTTTTTTTTTTTTAAGAAATAAAGGAAAAAAGACCGGCGGTACCGGTCTGGAATCGGGGAAGGCAGACACGCGGCCAAAGAAATAAACTAAAATAACAACTTCTTCAGCGGTGACAGGAACACGACCTGCTGGCTCCGCGGAAAAAGAAGAACTGGAAGGAAGGCGGGAAGGCAGCGCGCATGCGCAGTGGGAGGCCCTAAAAGCTTTCCTTCTGGGAAGCTGGGGAGCTTTCCCGCTCAGGCTCCGTCGGTACCGACATACCCATATGTGAGGACTTATTTCTGCTTGTTCCTGGAGATGAGGACCCTGGGGCTCCCAGGCCTATTTCCAATATGGCGGTCTCAAATTTACCTGAGAGGCAGGCTCTGCTCCTACAAGCCGATTAAAGTCGTCGGCATGAGCACCGGAGCTTCACTGATCTCTATTAGCTCCTTTCTTTTTTTTTTTTTTGACTGCCCTGCTAGGACAAAAATTCCAAGGGGAAACCCCTTTCAAATTTCCCCCACTCAAAGGATAGCCTTTTCGTTTGCCTCCTCCTGTTAGGTTTTCTAGTAGTTTCTCTTTTTTTTTTTTTTGAAGTCTTGCAAATAACTAAAGATCCACTATTGGTCTCTCTGGGGAGCTGGTCAATCCGATGTCCTATCCAGCTGCTGAGGACTGAAAGATTGACTCTCTGACACCAGGGGGAGCTGGGTAAGCTGTCAGGAAAAGCTGTCAGTATTCAGTCCCCAGCTGCTGGAGCGGATTGACCACCCAAATGTCCTGGACTGGTCCGGAGAGACGAATAGGAATTGGGTCTAGTGCCCAAAATGGCTCCTAGCACCAAGGAAAAAAAGTTTCTAAAGTAAAATACCTTAGAAAATAGAAATTACACTTACCTGGTAATTGTAGTTCCTGGAGGGTCCAGTTTAGTCCTCCACATCAGGGTAGTGCACCTCCTCCTGCAGCAAGGAGACTGGACCAATCAAATCCTTTCCCTGTGAGGATGTATACCGTTGGAGCTCCCATCAGCCCCCCAGTGAACTGTTAACAAACAAACTTAAACGAGTAATATGTATGTATAACAGAAAGAAGACCCCTCCCCAAAATAACTTGACTCCTTCCCCAAACGAGGGAGCCGTAACTGTGCACATCGCGTCCACTTGGACCACTGAGTGAAAGAAAGGCACTGCCACACCATCAAAGAAAAAGAACCAACAAGGAAAAGAGAGCGGAAGACCCCGAACTCGAGGGACCCCAGACAAAGCGCTTAACCAGCTCTCTCTCACACCGTATCTTAGCGCGCCGAATGGAAAAGAAGAATCTCTCGGGAGGGATTGAGGACTAAACTGGACCCTCCAGGAACTACAATTACCAGGTAAGTGTAATTTCTATTTCCTGAGCGGTCCTCCAGTTTAGTCCTCCACATCAGGGATGTAACAGAGCAGTATCTAACGAGAGGGACCAACCCAACCGGCGCGCAGAACCGCCGAACCAAAGCTAGAATCCCTGGATGCCAGAACATCCAGCCGGTAATGCTTACTAAAGGCATGGAGCGACGACCAAGTAGCCGCCCTGCAAAATGTCCACCGGCGGAAGCAAACAGTGCTCCGCCCACGACGTCGCCTGCGCCTGAGTGGAATGGGCCCGCAAGCCCAACGGAACCGCACGGCCATGCAAAATATATGCCAACGCAATTGCCTCCTTAATCTATCTAGCAATGGAAGACTTTGCCGCAGCCTATCCCTTTCGTTTACCACCAAACAGGACGAACAGGTGGTCCGTCTTACGAACCGACTCGGTAGCTCTGAGGTATCGGCGGAGCACCCGCCGAACGTCCAGACGATGCAACCCGTCAGATGCGTCCGACTCCGGTGAGTCAAAGACCGGGAGAAAAACGGCTTGATTCAAATGAAAGGGAGAAACCACCTTAGGAAGAAAGGAAGGAACAGGTCGCAAGACTACTCTGTCCTTAGAGAACGATAAGAATGGCTCCCGACACGAAAGCGCCTGCAACTCCGAGATATGTCGAGCCGAACAGATGGCCACCAAGAACACAGTCTTCAACATGAGATCCTTGAGGGACGCAAGACTAAGAGGCTCAAAAGGCTTCTGAACCAAAGCTTGTAACACCATATTCAAATCCCATGGAGGAATCGTAACCCTGCGAGAAGGACGCAGCCAAAGCACGGCCCTCAGGAAACGTTGCACATCCGCGTGAGTTCCCAGGGGAACCCCCAAGACCTTACCCCTGTAACACGCTAGGGCCGCCAATTGAACTTTCAGAGAACTTGCAGCAAGACCCTTGTCAAAACCGTCTTGCAAAAAACTGAGAATGGCTGGAACTGAAGCTGTCGCGGCCCGGAGATCGTGCCGCGAACACCAATCTTCAAAGATTCGCCATACGCGCACATACGTGAGCGAAGTAGATGCTTTTCGCGCCCGAAGAAGAGTGGCAATAACTGCTGAAGAATAACTATTCCGCTTCAACCTAGTCCTTTCAATGGCCATACCGTAAGCGAGAATCGATCCACCTGCGGCATCCGTAGCGGCCCCTGAATCAAGAGTTCCTGCAAGAGCGGCAACCGCCACGGAACTCCGTCGAGTTGTCGAACCAGATCCGCATACCATGGACGTCTGGGCCAATCCGGAGCCACTAGAAGAACTTTTCCCCGATGCGCCTCTATGCGTTGAATCACTCGACCGATCAACGCCCACGGAGGAAAGACGTAGAGGAGGCCGGAAGTCGGCCACGGGTGAATGAGAGCGTCTATGCCCTCGGACATGGGTTCTCTTCGCCTGCTGAAGAACCGAGAGGTTTTGGCCGACAAAAAGGTCGCCATGAGATCCATGACTGGCGGCCCCCATCTGTGGACTATTTGCACGTACACCTGCGGGTGGAGTTCCCACTCCCCGGCATCCACCTGCACCCTGCTGAGGAAATCCGCCATCACATTCTCCTTCCCGGCGATATGTACCTCCGAAATGGCTAGAAGTCGAGGTTCCACCCACTGGAACAACATGTCGGCCTCTTCCTCCATCGCTCTGCTTCCGGTGCCGCCCTGACGATTGAGATATGACACTGTCGCCGAGTTGTCTGAGAGAATCCGCACCGCCCGGCCTATCACTGAGGATTCGAACGCTAGAAGCGCCAACCTCACCGCCCGCAACTCGAGGCGGTTGATCGAACAAGAGGCCTCTAGAGGTGACCACGTTCCCAGCGCGAAACGACTGTCGCAATGGGCTCCCCAGCCCGCCAGGCTCGCATCCGTTATCACCGGCATCCAGACCGGCTGCTCTAGAGGAACTCCCGCTAGCAACGCCTTCAAGCTCAGCCACCATCATAACAACTGCCGCACCCGCCTCGGACAAGGCAGCCGACGGCTCAGGGAATCCATTTGGTTCGACCAATGCCACAACAGGGCTCGTTGTAGCGGACGCATGTGAAACCTGGTCCAAGGGACTACATCCAGAGTCGCCGCCATCGTTCCCAAGACGCGAATGTACCACCACGCCGACGGGACCGGGAATGCTAAAAATTTGCGAACCAGAAGGAGCAAAGCACGAGCTCGGCAGTCCGGCAGAAACACTAGCCCTTTCGCCGTATCGAAACGAACCCCGAGATATTTGAGGGACAGAGTCGGCACCAAATGGCTCTTCTTCTCGTTGACCACCCAACCGAGATTCCGCAGCAGAGTAACGACTCTGCCCGTGGCTTGCAAACTCTCCCGCTCGGTCTTTGCTCAGATTAACCAATCATCGAGATAAGGGTGAACCAAAACACCTTCCTTCTGCAACGCCACCGCGACCACCACCATGACCTTGGTGAAAACACGGGGCGCTGTGGCCAGGCCGAACGGCAATGCTTGAAACTGGTAATGACCCCAAGGAAGGGCGAACCACAGGAACTTTTGATGAGCTGCCCTGATAGGAATGTGCAAGTAGGCCTCTGAAAGATCGAGACGCGTCAGGAACTCTCCCTGACGTACCGCCACTAAGACGGATCTCAGAGTCTCCATGCGAAAATGAGGCACCCAAAGGAAACGATTCACTCCCTTGAGAGCCAGGATAGGAGGGAGAGAGACGTCCTTTTTTGGCACCACGAAATAAATAGAGTACCGCCCCACACCGAGATCGGCCTCCGGGACCGACACCACCGCCCCCAAGGCTAGCAGGCGGTTCAATGTCAGGCGAACGGCTAACACTTTTTGAGGATTCTTGCAAGGCGACAGCACGAAGGCATCCGGGAGCGGACAAGCCAGCTCTAAAGCGTACCCCTCTCGGATGATCTCGAGGACCCACTGGTCTGAAGTTATCTGGACCCAGGAAGAAAGAAAGTGACAAAGACGACCTCCGATCACCTGACACTCTTCCGGGGTCCGCCGCATTTCATTGCGGCTTGCGACCAAATGAAGAGGATGACGAAGTAGAGGCAGATGAGAATCCTCTACCTGGCTCCTCGAAACCCCGAGGATCTAGCTGCCAGCCTTCCGCGTTGGAAACCCCCAAACCTGGAAGAGCGGAATCTGCGAAAGTCCCGAAATTGACCTCTAGCTGATGACACAGCCCTATTCTGTCGCGGCTTGTCCTCCGGCAGCCTGCCGCCTTTAGACTCGCCGAGGTCCTTGACTAACTTCTCGAGATCGTCCCCGAACAAAAGCTTGCCTTTAAAGGGGAGCTTGCTGAGGCGCGCTTTAGAAGACCCGTCAGCAGCCCAATTACGAAGCCAAATGGACCTGCGCGCCGCTACTACGGAAGCCATGCTGTTAGCCAAAGTCCGGATCAAATCATAGTGAACATCTGCCAAATACGCGGACCCCGATTCTAAGCGGGTAACTTGCAACAACCCTTGTTGGTCCAGACGGGAGTCCTGACGCAAATGCTGAGCCCATCTCAAACAGGCCCGAGAAACCCAGGCCCTACAAATAAGAGGCTTGTAAGGCCAAGGCATTAGTCTCAAAGGCCTGCTTTAACAAACCATCCACCTTTCTATCCTGGGTGTCCTTCAAGGCCGCACTGCTCTCAACCGGAATTGTAGTCTTCTTAGTCACCGCCGAAACCGCTGCATCAATGTGCGGCGAACAAAACTTCTCCTTGTCCTTGTCCGCCAGAGGGTAGAGACGATTCATCGTCCTGATACTCTTCAAGCCGGAATCAGGGTGATCCCACTCAGCCTGAATCATCTGATCAACTACTCGATGAACCGGGAACACCGTCTGAGAATCTCGGACCGCTTGAATGAGAGGGTCTTCCAAAACGTCTTCCTCTCCGGGTCGCCCAACAGTCAGATTCAGGGCTTGCAAAGATTCTGTAAATAGGGGAATCAGTTCTTCTTTGCGAAAAACACGGATGATCCGAGCCTGTTCCTCAGGTTCCAGAATCTCCCCTTCCTCCAATTCATCGATCCTGTCTTCGGGCTCCACATCAGACCATTCCGGCTCTTGCCATGCCATATCCGGAAGGTCCATGTCTGACACCCGGGGACGCTTGGCTGCCTTAGGTGTATCCACTCTCGCCCCCTCTGCTTTGAGAGACGGCGGAGCCGGTGGGCCGTGCACAGCTCAGATCCTTTTCCCAAGCGTCCCCTTCGAAAGGCTTGGTGCATAAGAAGCACGAAATCAGGAGAGAAATCTCCCCAGAAAATGTCACTAGGTCCCCCTGCCTGCGAACCCCCTGGCGCAGATAGAGTAGGAGGAAGGGAAGGTACGAGAGCCCCAGGAACAAGCTCCTCCGCACTTGAAACTGGAGGATCCACGGCCTCCAAAGGCACAATGGCCTCCATTGTCTGCTGTAGATCCTGTGGATGGCAGGCGCAGCCTTTGCAAACTCCCGCATCAGAGACAGAGCCTTTGCGGGACCCACAAATCACACACAAGGCATGGGGAGGGGTGATCTGCACGGAGCGGCAAGTGCACCTACTCTTGCTGCCTTGCTGAGCAAACTAGATGGACCATACTGGTCTTTATCTGCCATCAAATACTATATTACTATATAACAAGAAGAAATTAGACCTTACCTGCTAATTGTCTTTCCTTGAGTTCTCTCAGGGCCAGTCCAGGAACAGGAGGGTTGTCAACCTTGTCTAGCAGCTGAGGACTGAATTCTAAAACTTTACTGAATGAACATCTGGTTCCCCCTGCTGGTCAAAGCTCAGTCTTATTCTAACAAAGAAGATTCAGAACTGCCTCCAAACTGGCACAAAACCAAACCTAGAAAGCAGTAGTATTTACATTTATCATCGCCCTTATCGTCTTTTCCTATTTTATTTATTTATTTATTTTTTTCGTTTTTTGTTGTTTTTGCCTTATATGACCCCCTGGCCAGTGTAGAGGACCGAAGGCAAGGCAGCCCCATAGACCACCCCGACCAGGTCCTCGAACCAACCGAACACCGCAGATCAACTGAGCGCCATGACCTGAGAAAACCCCCCGCGGAAAGCCGCGACAAAAACTGAAGGAGGATCCGAAACCACCGACAATCCCCCAGGACCTAACGCAACCAAATCCGTGTGGGCCCTGGACTGGCCCGGAGAGAACTCAAGGAAAGACAATTAGCAGGTAAGGTCTAATTTCTTCTTCCATTTCGTCTCTCCGGGCCAGTCCAGGAACAGGAGGGAAGTACCAAAACAGTAACTAACCTCGGGAGGGACCCACCAAGCCCGCTATGAGGGCGGAAGCCCACACCTTTACATCACCACGGGCTTGCACATCCAAACGGTAGTGCTTTGCAAACGTGTGAAGCGAAGCCCAAGTAGCCGCCCGGCAGATATCCACCGGCGGAATCAACGCCAACTCGACCCAGGACGCCACCTGGCCACGAGTGGAATGAGCCCTAAGCCCTTCCGGAGGTAATCGGCCATGTACCTGATACGCTGCCACAACAGCCTGCTTCACCCACCTAGCAATGGAAGCCTTGGAAGCAGCCTCTCCCTTCCTAGGACCCCCAAACACCACAAACAACCGCTCCGACTTACGGAAAGACTTGGTTCTGTGAAGGTACTTCTTGAGCATTCTACATAAATCTAACTTCTCTAGGACCCGATCGATAGGGAGCGGACCCCGCTTTCAAAACGTCGGCAGCAAAATTGTCTGATTCATGTGAAACTGGGACACTACCTTAGGCAGAAACGAAGGCACCATTCGTAAAGTCACCTTTTCCGCCGAGAACAGGAGATACGGCGCCTCACACGAAAGCGCCTGGAGATCGGAAATTCGCTGAGCCGAGCACAAAGCCACCAAGAACGCCACCTTCTTCGAAAGCTCCCGCAGAGGAGTTTCCGCCACTGGCTCGAAAGGAGGCCGCACCAACGCCTCGAGCACGAGATTGAGATCCCAGGCTGGAACCACCGCCCGTAGCGGAGGACGAATGTGCTGCACCGCCTTCAGGAACCGAAGCACATCGGGATGAGAAGAGAGCCTGAGACCCCTAACTGGACCCCTAAAACAAGAGAGGGCCGCTAAATGAACTCGGATCGTACTGAGGGCTAAACCTTTATCCAGCCCGTCCTGAAGAAAAGCACAGTTACTTACCTGTAACAGGTGATCTCTGGGAACAGCAGGAATTAGTCCTCACATATGGGTACGTCGGTACCGACGGAGCCTGCGCGGGAATGCTCACCAGCATCCCAGAATGAAAGCTTTTGGGGCATCCCACAGCGCATGCGCGCTGCCTTCCCGCCTTTCCTACCAACTCTCCTCAGTTCAAGTTTAAAGCTGAGACAATAGAGAGAGAGAGAGGAAAGGAAAGACAAAGAGAGATACAACTCCTAGGGGAGGTGGGAGGGTTGTGAGGACTAATTCCTGCTGTTCCCAGAGATCACCTGTTACAGGTAAGTAACTGTGCTATCTCCAGGAACAAGCAGGAATAAGTCCTCACATATGGGGACTCCCTAGCTAAGATGCCTGGGAAATCCCCAAGGGTATGAGACCCTGAGGGTTCCTCGTCTTCCTATGGATTTCATGCATCCATTCAGGGAAGGAGGGCAGGAGTTGTTCAAGAATGGAACAGGTGTCTGAGGACAGCCTGACCAAACAAGGCATCCCGGCGGGAGTCCTTGTCCAAACAGTAATGGGCTGTAAAAGTATGAACCGAGGCCAAGGTGGCTGCTCGACAGATCTGGTCGATGGACACAGAATGAAGATGAGCCATAGAGGTGGCCATGGCCCTCACATTGTGAGCTGGGACATGGCCCTCCAGAGAAAGGTTCTTACTCAGGTAAGCAAAAGAAATACACTGAGCAATCCAATTGGACAGTGTTCTTTTAGAGACTGGAAGTCCTAAATGAGAAGGATCAAAAGCAACAAAAAGTTGGGAAGACTTTCTATGTTGCTGTGTCCTGTGTAAGTAAAAAGCAAGAGCTCTTTTACAATCTAGAGTATGAAGGTTCCTCTCTGCAGTGGATGCATGAGGAGCTGGAAAAAATACAGGTAAATATACCTCTTGATTAAGATGAAAAGGTGAGACCACTTTAGGCATAAAGTGAGGATTTGTCCTAAGGACTACCTTATCATGATGGAACCTTGTATAAGGTGGATTAGCCACTAAGGCCTGCAGTTCACTGATGCGGCGAGCAGAAGTGATTGCAATAAGGAAAATAACCTTCCAGGAAAGAAATTTCAAGGAGGTAGTGGCTAAGGGTTCAAAAGGTGGCTTCATAAGCTGACCAAGAACCAAATTTAAGCCTCAAGCCACCGGAGGAGGTCGAATGGGAGGTTTAGTTAAAGTTAAGCCTCTCATAAATCTTGCAATAAGAGGATGAGAGGAAATAGGTTGTCCATTGATAGGCTTAAGGGATGCTGCAATAGCACTTAAATGGACCCTTACTGAATTCGTCTTAAGGCCTGCATTGGAAAGATGCAGGAGATATTCTAAAAGAGAATTCACAGGAAGTGCCAGAGGGTCAAGACCCTGTTGAGCACACCAAATGGAAAATCTTTTCTATTTAAAAGCATAGGAATGCCTAGTGGAAGGTTTCCTGGAAGCATGGAGGATATCTCTCACTTGCTGCGAAAGATTGAAGTCTTGAAGGTCTAGGCCTTCAGTAACCAAGCTCTGAGGTGAAGGGACTTGGGGTTTGGATGCCACAAAGTCCCTTCCTCCTGGGACAGAAGGTCTGGCGCAGCTCCCAAGTCCAGGGAGGGGGCTTGAGAGAGATGCAGAAGTAGAGGGTACCACACTTGGCGTGGCCAGCGTGGAGCTATGAGGATCATAGATCCTTGATCCCTCTGAAGTTTGAACAGAGTCTTGGGAATCAAAGGAATGGGTGGAAAGGCATACAGGAAGTCATGACCCCAATGAAGGAGGAAGGCATCCTTGGTCTGAACTCCCTGACACGGAATTCTGGAACAGAACCGGGGAAGTTTGGCATTCCACGGACTTGCAAATAGGTCTATGTCCGGGGTTCCTCAGTCCTGGAAGATTCTGAGTACCTGATCCATGTGCAGGGACCATTCGTGTGGAAGCAGAACTCGACTGAGTCTGTCTGCCCAAGAGTTTTGAATTCCTGGGAGGTATACTGCCAGGAGATGGATTTGATGCTCTCTGGCGAAGGCCCATAATCTTAGAGCTTCGTTGCAAAGCGACAGAGAGCCAGTTCCTCCTTGCTTGTTTATGTAAAACATGGCTACCTGATTGTCCGTTTGAATGAGGACTGTCTGGTAGCTGAGGAGGGTATGAAAGACCTTGAGAGCTAGGAACATTGCTCGAAGCTCCAAGAGGTTGATATGAAGAGAGGTCTCTTGTGGGGACCAAGTGCCTTGGGTGGAGAGGTCCTGTAGATGAGCTCCCCAACCTGTTTGGGAGGCATCTGTTGTGAGGATTGCTTGGGGCAACAAAGGTTGGAAGGGGGACCCCAGCAACAGATTTTGAGTGGACATCCACCATTGGAGAGACCAAAAGAGACGTTTGGAGTTTGCTATTTGGTCTGAGAGAGCTCCTGAAGCTTGAGTCCACTGGGTGGACAAAGTCCATTGAGCTGCTCTCATGTGTAGGCGAGCATAGGGCACCACATGTACTGTGGAAGCCATGTGGCCTAGTAGTTGTAGCATCTCCCGGGCAGTTAAGTGGCTCTTTGACTGAATCTGGGAGGCTAACTGCACTAGACGTTGACAACGAGCCTGGGGAAGATAGGCTCTTGCAGTAGTAGTGTCCAACCAGGCCCCTATGAATTCTAGGGACTGAGTAGGGGTGAGCTGAGACTTTGGGATGTTTACCACAAGTCCCAGGTATTGCAGAATGCGCCTGGTGCGGTCTAGGGAGATCTGAGCCTCTGACTGGGTTGGAGCTCGGATGAGCCAGTCGTCCAGGTATGGGAAGACAAATATTCACAGAGTGTGTAGAAATGCAGCAAATATTGCCATGCATTTGGTGAACACTCTTGGAGCAGAGGCTAGACCGAAAGGAAGCACTCTGTATTGGTAATGTTTTCTCCCTGGAACAGAAAACGTAGGAATTTTCTGTGAGATGGATGGATGAGGACATGAGTGTACGCAACCTTGAGATCTAGAGAACAAAGCCAATCCTGACTCTGTAGGTATGGAAGGAGAGTGCCTAGAGAAATCATCTTGAACTTCTCCTTGCATAGAAATTTGTTCAATTCTCTGAGATCTAGAATGGGTCTGAATCCCCCTGTTTTCTTTGGGATGAAAAAATAGGGGGAGTAAAACCCTGACCCCTGTTGAAGAAGAGGAACTTCTTCTATGGCCCTCTGGGCCAGAAGGGTGGTTACCTCCTGATCCAGAAGGTTGAGGAGAGATGTGGGAGAATTGAAATGTCTCACCATGGTGAAGGGAGGAAGGTCTGAGAAATGAAGTTTGTAGCCCTCTCTGATGATGGAGAGGGTCCACTGCTCTGATGTGATTTGCTCCCATCTGGGAGCAAAATGAGCTAACCTTCCTGGAATGGTGAGAGGTTCTGGCTGTTGTAGAGCCAGAAAGGTTAAGTTCTCTAGTATCAAGTCAAAAACCCTGAGGGGCTTGGGACTGCTGTGTTGTAGCAGCCCCTGCAGGTTTAGGCCTGGCCTGTTTAGGTTGCTGATGCTTAGTAGCAAAGCGACCTGTAGAAGATTGTTGACCAGAAGTGGAAGGAAATCTGCCCTTCTTGTAAAAAGACTTTTTAAAAGATTTCTTCTTGGCCGGAGTGGAGGTAGACTTAGAAAGTCTATCCAGAGCAGCATTTTCTGCATCCATTTGAGTGGCTTTAATTTGCCACTCTTTGCCAAATAGATTTTCTACTGTACAGGGCAGATTTCCTAAACCATCTTGAACCCAGGGTTCTAGATCAGAAGCCTGGAGCCAAGCAATTCTACGTGCAGCTATAGCAATGCCTGAGGCTCTGCTGGCACCTTCAAAAGAATCAAAGGCTGCCCTGTTGGAAAACTTTGAAATGTCTTGAGTATGCTTAAGCCAAAGAAGGAACTCATCCCTTTTATCCTCTGGAATAAAAGGGAGAAAGTTGTGCAGTTTTTCTGCAACCTCCTTCAGAAACATACCCATATAAAGGCTGTATGAATTGATTCTGGCAATAAGCATGCTAGCTTGGAAGATTTTCCTACCAAAAGCATCCAAAGTCCTGCATTCTTCCTGGGGGAGTAGAAGAGTGTCTTTTGGTACTCTTTATCCTCTTCATAGCTGACTGCACCACAATGGAGTGGTGAGGAAGCTGAGTTTTTTGAAATCCAGGAGAAGGAGGGACACGGTACATAGTGTCCAATCTACGAGAATGAGGAGAAAGGGTGAGAGGAGTCTCCCACAATTCAATCAAATGTTCTTGAAGAATTTCATGAATTGGCAAGGTGACTGCCTCTCTGGGAACCTTAGAGTATCCCAAAATATCTAATTTTTTGCTCTAGGTTCTTTTTCAGAGGTTACTGAAATAGAGAGTCCTTTAGCTACTTCTATTATGAAGTCTTGAAAGGACAAATCCTCTGGAGGAGACATTCTCCTTTTTGGAGAAGACGACTCCTCAGGAAGGGTGACATATACTTCAGGGGACTCATCCGATGACTCAGAATCATCAGAAGAATTGAAGTATCGTCTGCTCGATTCTAAAGATCTATAGGCGTATCGATCGGTACCGACATCGGGTGTCCCCGGTACCGGGTCCGTACCGAGAAAGAGCCCAGGACAGGGAGCCGGAATCGGTATCCTGGCCGATGTCGATACAGCCAGTACCGGTATCAAAGTTGGTACCGGTACCGTCGCCGGTACCGACAACAGAGCTTGTTGTGGTACCGACGGCGTCGCAGTCTTGATGAAAGCCAGTATAGCCTGCTGCATGGATTGCACAGTGTGATCCATGGATGCCACGACTGCCTGGATGTCGGTACCGGGAGATTGTGCCGGTACCCCAGAGCAGTCTAACAGGTGATCGGTTGAGGCCGTGCCATCGATGTCAACCTGTAACCCCATAGGAGGAACTTTGGAAGCCGGAGCTTCCCGCCGGGGTTGTATGGCTGGGGCAGGATCCTCAAGGGCAAGCCCGGAGGCATCTCGATGCTTAGAGGGAGATTTGCCCTTCGAGGACCTGCTAAAAGTATGTCTGGTTACCTGAGATCCATCAGGAGAGGAAGACCTGGAAGATGTTGATGCTACCGCTGGTGCATCCGTGGGAAACAGCACATGGAGCTTGGCTGCCCGGTTCTGTAACCCTCGTTTAGACATTAGAGAACAGGACTGGCAATCCGGGATGGAGTGTTCAGGCCCCAAACATTTAAGACACCATTCATGGGTATCTGTAACAGAAATTGTACCGCTACACTTAGTGCATTTTTTGAAGCCGGAGGCTGGTTTTTCCATGAGGGAAAGTTTCTTGTGGGCCTGGAGGCCTAAGAAGAAAATACACCAAGTGAGGAAAAAAGATAGGTTTTTTTTTTTTTAAAGAAAAGAAAAGACCGATGGTACCGGTCCGGCGTCGGGGAAGGCAGACACGCGACCAAAGAAATAAATTAAAATAAAGAACTTCTTCAGCGGTGACAGGAACACGACCTGCTGGCTCCGCGGAAAAGAAGAACTGAGGAAAGTGGTAGGAAAGGCGGGAAGGCAGCGCGCATGCGCTGTGGGATGCCCCAAAAGCTTTCATTCTGGGAAGCTGGGGAGCATTCCCGCGCAGGCTCCGTCGGTACCGACGTACCCATATGTGAGGACTTATTCCTGCTTGTTCCTGGAGATAGACAACACCTCCGGCACCAAAATGGTCCGTGGACTAAAACTCCGTTCCTCGCACCAGCCCTCAAACACTCGCCAAACCTGAACATAAACTAAGGATGTCGACCGCCGCCTAGCCTGTAATAAGGTGTCAATGACCGCAGGAGAATAGCCCCTACGTTTCAACCGTTCCCTTTCAATAGCCAAGCCGTAAGCGAGAAGCGATCGACATCCGGCATGAGCAGCGGACCCTGAACCAACAGGTTCGCTCACGCGGGAAGCTTCCAGGGACGGTCTATCAAGAGACGAAGCAAATCGGCATACCATGCTCTTCTGGGCCAATCCGGCGCGATGAGAATCACCAGACCGGAGTGCCCCGCTATCCTCCGAAGAACCCGTCCTATCATTGGCCACGGAGGGAACACATAGAGCAAGACCCCGGCTGGCCACGGCTGCGCCAAGCCGTCGAGCCCCTCCGACATACGCTCCCTGCGTCTGCTGAAAAACCGACTGGCTTTGGCATTGTTGAACGTGGCCATCAAGTCCATCACCGGCGGCCCCCACCGTCGGGTTAAGTCATGAAAGACAGCTGCATTCAACTCCCACTCCCCGGGATCGACTACATGGCGGCTGAGGTAATCGGCTTGCACATTGTCTTTTCCTGGCATGTGCGCTGCCGAAATGGCCACCAGATGCAACTCGGCCCAAGCCATCAAGCGCTGGCTCTCTTCCAATAATAGGGCACTCCCGGTTCCCCCCCGTCGATTGATATAGGACACCGTCACGGCATTGTCTGAAAACACTCTCACGGCCTTGCGATCCACCAGGGGAAGAAACTCGTAAAGAGCCAAAACAACCGCTCTGAGCTCCAAGAAATTTATGGAAGCCCCCTGCAGCTCCGGAGGCCAAGAGCCTTGGGCCACGGCACTTTGACAATGCGCCCCCCAGCCCGAGAGACTGGCATCGGTTGTCACCAGCACCCAGTCCGGTTGCTGCAAGGGAACGCCCGCTCGCAGATGGACCGGATCGAACCACCACCGCAGGCTGTCTCTCACTTCATGCGAACTGGGTAACTTCTGAGTGAGAAGATGCTCTTGAGGCGACCACCTTGAGAGCAACGCATGTTGCAACGGACGCATATGGGCTCTCGCCCAAGGCACCAGATCTAATGTCGTCGCCATCGAACCGAGGAGTTGTAAATAGCGCCACGCCGTTGGAGCCTGCAGACGTAAAAACGCCGCCACCTGCCGCCAAATCTTTTGCACTCTGACCTCCGGAAGAAACTCCGCGCCTATGTTCGTATCGAACACTGCTCCCAAGTAAAGAAGACGACTCACCGGCTGCAAGTGACTCTTTGCTCGGTTTATCACCCAACCAAGGCTTTCCAAGAGATGCACCACCCGCGCCATTGCCGATACTGACGCCGACACAGACGGTGCCCGAATCAACCAGTCGTCGAGATACGGATGCACCAGGATGCCTTCTCGCTGCAAGGCAGCCGCCACCACCACCATCACCTTCGTGAAGGTTCTCGGAGCCGTGGCCAAGCCAAACGGCAAGGCGCGGAACTGAAAATGACCCATATGCACCGCAAACCGGAGATAACGCTGGTGGCCTGGTCTGATCGGAATGTGAAGATAAGCTTCGGTGAGATCTATGGAGGTAAGCATCTCCGTCGGACGCACCGATGCTAACACTGACCGAAGCGTCTCCATGCGGAAATGAGGAACCCTCAAGCAGTGGTTCACCTGTTTGAGATCCAAAATAGGCCGAAAAGATCCCTCTTTTTTGGGAACGATGAAATAAATCGAGTATCGACCTCAGCCTAACTGACTGGGAGGAACCGGAACCACCGCCTGCAGGCGCAGCAACCGCTGAAGAGTGTCTGACACCGGCCGCTGTTTTTCCACAGAACCGCCTGGGGACATCACGAAAGCCTCCGACAAGGGCTGAGCGAATTCCAGCGTGTAGCCCCCTCGAATAATGTCCAGAACCCATTGGTCGGACGTTATGGTGGCCCAGACAGAAAGAAAACCCTGAAGCCTTCCCCCCACCGGGATCTCTGTCTGGACCAGCCTCATCTCATTGTGGCTTTTTATTGGTAGATTGCGGAGCCCCGAAATAACCTCTTCCGAACCCTCTAGCTCCCCGAAAGGACTGACCTCTGGGAGCAAAACGGCCTCTCGGGTACGGAGCAAAACGAGAACACCGGAATCTCCGAAACTCTCTCGAAGCCCCTCTGGGCCCAATGCCAGGTTTCTGACTTTTCGGACGGTCCTCCGGGAGCCGACCCCCCTTGGAGTCCCCGAGATCCTTCACGATCTGATCCAAAGCTGCCCCAAAGAGCAGAGTGCCCTTGTACGGAAGCTTACTCAGCCGCGCTTTGGAGGAAGCATCCGCGGCCCAATTTCGTAACCAGAGGAATCTTCGAGCCGCCACCACCGTCACCATGGACTTCGCTGAAATCCTGACCAAATCATAAAAGGTTTCCGCCAAGTAAGCTGACGCGGACTCTAGCTTTGCGCCTTTGTCCTCCTTCTTGCGGGAGAGCGTGGATCCCTGGATCCACCGAATAGAAGCCCTAGAAACATAAGCTCCGCAGAAAGCAGCTCGAAGGGCTAGCGCAGAAGACTCCAACTTCCTATCCTGCAAATCTTTCAGGGCAGCCGCACCCTCCACAGGAATAGTCGTCTTCTTAGTGACCGCGGACACCAGGGCATCAACCTTAGGCAGCTCCAACAAATCCTGCTCGTCCTGAGGCAAAGGATACAAACGGCTGATAGCCCGAGCCCCCCCGTAGAGTAGCTTCCGGGCACTCCCACTCAAACTCTACCATGCGCTTCATAACCCTGTGAACTGGAAAACACCGCTGTTCTCCCTTAAACCCCTGCAAAAGGGGGTCTTCTAAAGACTCTTCCTGGGCCGCTGGCAAGGCAATATTCAAAACTACAAAAGTTTGGGAGATGAGAGCACTTAACTCCTCTTTTCTAAACACCCTAAACATATTAGGATCTTCACTACTGCTCTGATCAGCGTCTGCCAAATCCCCAGCCCAGTCCATCCCAGACTCTGAGCTGATCTCTTCTTCCTCCATGCCTTGCCACTCCAAACTGGACTGACCGATGCCATCGGCGTCCAACCCAGCCCCCAAGGACACTTTGGAGGAGCCTTCCCCCGGATCCAAAGAAGCAGGCTGCTTAACCACCGAGCGCTCGGGTAAGGGAGCAGAACTGTTCCCCAGCGCTTGCTGCCATTTCAAAAAATAAGCCTGATGAAGAGCTAAAATAAAATCTGCCGAAAACACAGACTCCAAGCCTCCTTGCACTGCCCCCAGAGATTGTGGAGGAGCCACCTCCACGTGCTCAGAGCGTTTTGATTTGTATTTCTTTTTAGCGGGCTTTTCCGGACTAGAAGGCAACCCCGGAGCAGCAGCCGACATAGCCGTCGTTCCCGCCTTTTCTGTGCTGGACAGGAGACCCCCAACAGCCCCGCTACCATCGGGCTTGCTCTCCATGGCAATGAGAGAGACAGAAACTGCAAATCGCACCAGAAACTACGGGCCCGAAAGAAAAAAAGTGCTCCTTTCCCCGTCGAGCAAATAGCGCCGCCGAAAAAACTAAAACCGCCGTGAAGAAAAAAAACACAACGCGGGAACCAGCTTATCAATAAACAAAGGACCACATACCGCTTTGACCCGGTGAAAAGCGGGATATAAATACAGTTAAATAAATAAATAAAAAAATAAACATATCTGCCCGGCTGCGGAAACGTCTGTCTCTAACGCAAGCCAATAACCCCCGCAGCTAGCGGCAGCATGGACATGCCTTCAGGGGCGGCGGGATGGTCTCTGGGGCTCCCAGCACCTCGTTGCCTGTCCCCCCGGGATCCGGAGCTATGGACTGAGGCAGGCCCTGCCTCCCATGCTCCTATGCAAGACTGCTCTGCCTCTGCCGAAGCGATCAAAACTGCAGTCTGGTTCAGCAGAACCCTGCTAGGGCTCCACACTGTACAGACCAGCAACGCTGATGAAAATAAAACAAGAAAGAGGATTGTACTTTTCTCTCCGGGAGCCAGACTGGAACATGCGACCTGCAGCTGCTGAGGACTGA
The DNA here is from genome assembly GCA_033557465.1 of Ichthyophis bannanicus. Classification (NCBI taxonomy): domain Eukaryota; kingdom Metazoa; phylum Chordata; class Amphibia; order Gymnophiona; family Ichthyophiidae; genus Ichthyophis; species Ichthyophis bannanicus. The sequence continues at coordinate 1,309,159,679 of CM066033.1, forward strand.
ATAGACTGAGCTTTGACCAGCAGGGGGAGCCAGATGTTCATTCAGTAAAGTTTTAGAATTCAGTCCTCAGCTGCTAGACAAGGTTGACAACCCTCCTGTTCCTGGACTGGCCCGGAGAGATGAAATGGAATAAGGGTGTAATAGGGTAGGGTAAGGAGACACAAGGAAAGCAAGGGATCAGGAACTAAACGCAGAATTAATAAACCCAGCTAAGCTAATTACTTTCACCATGTCCTCCAGGAATGAATTCCAAAGATTAATTGTGCATTGAGTGAAAACAATATTTACTCAGATACTTTATGGAATATCCGTAAGACTTTGTACTTTATGAAAGAATAAACAACTGGATTTCTATTTATCTGTTGCACTCATTTGTGATATTGTAGACATCTATCATATCATGTCTCAGCCATCCATTCTCCAAGCTGAAGAGCCCTAACCTGTTCAGGCTTTCCTCTTTGGGGAGCTGTTCAGCAAATAGAGGTCTTATTATATTTTCTATCCCTACCCTAAAAATTCCCAACATTCTGTTTACTTTTTAGATTGCAAGCACAGAATGAGCAGAAGATTTCAACGTATTGTCTATGATAATGCCTATATCCTTTCCCAGGAACTTAGTATGGTCTAAGCAACATTTTACTTAACAGATAAAGCGTAGTTACTCACCTGTAACAAGTGATCTCCAGGAACAGCAGGAATAAGTCTTCATAAATGGGTATCGTCAGTACCAACGGAGCCTGTGCGGAAACGCTCCTCAGCGTCCAATAGGAAAGCTTTTGGGAGCATCCCACAGCGCCTGCGTGCTGCCTTCCCGCCTTTCCAACTCTCCATTGTCAGCTGAGTTTAAAGCTGAGACCAAAGGAGAGAGTAGACAAAGAGAGAGAGAGAGAGAGAGAGAGAGAGAGGTAGACAACTCCTAGGGGAGGTGGGTGGGTTGTGAAGACTTATTCCTGCTGTTCCCGGAGATCACCTGTTACAGGAGAGTAAGAGTAGTTACTCACCTGTAACAGGTGTTCTTCAGGAGCAGCAGGAATCAGTCCTCACATATGGGTGTCACTGGCGCCGATGAAGCCCCAGCGGAGCATTTCCCCAGCTTTCCATGAAAGCCTTTGGGAATGCAGGCACGCACGCACGTTTCCCTTCCTGCCTAAAGGTGCCATCTTACCTCAGTCAAATGACATAGCTAAGAACAGCACACAAAAATGAAAAATAAACTATGTATAACTGCAACTCCAAGGGGAGGAGGGAGGGTTGTGAGGACTGATTCCTGCTGCTCCTGGAGAACACCTGTTACAGGTGAGTAACTACTCTTTCTCCAGGACCAAGCAGGAAGTCAGTCCTCACATATGGGTGACTCCCTAGCTCTGGGCTACAGAGGAACCCAAGCTGAACAAGAGTACTCCCTCTAGTCTCAGCAGCAAAGAAAGGCTTTTCAAGGACACAACCTCCACCGGTAGCCCAACAGAGGGCCGGAGTTGCCTAAACCTCAAAGAGATTCCGGAGTACTGCTTGGCAAAAAGCACTGTCCCTACGGGACTCCCTTTCCAGACAGTAATGGGCCGCAAAAGTCTGGCTTGAAGACCAAGTTGCAGCCCTGCAGATGTCTACCAAGGGCACAGAGCGGAGATGAGCCACTGAGGCAGCCATTGCCCTGACACGATGGGCCGTGACCCTACCCTGCAAAGGAAGGTCAGCCGCCTTGTAAGCCCAGGTGATACAATCAGCCACCCAGATGGACAAGGTACGCTTGGACACAGCCAACCCCAACTTATTGGGGTCAAAGGATACGAAGAGCTGAGTAGCCCTTCTATGCCCCTGCGTACGGTCAAGGTAGAAGGATAAGGCCCTCCCTACAGTCCAGGGTATGCAGGACTGCTTCAGCCTGGCTTGCATGAGGCCGAGGGAAGAATATTGGAAGAACCACCTCCTGAATGAGGTGGAAAGAGGAGACAACCTTTGGGAGGAACTTTGGATGAGTCCTAAGGACTACCCTGTTCCTATAAAACCTGGTGTAAGGCCTATCACAGACCAGGGCCTGAAGCTCACTCACTCGCCTAGCCGAGGTAAGGGCTATCAGGAAAAGTGTCTTCCAGGAGAGGAAGCGCAGAGGACAAGTAGCCATCGGCTCAAAAGGTGGGCGAGTCAGCTGCTGCAAGACCACATTCAGCTCCCACTCAGGGGCAGGAGGACGGAGAGGAGGCTTGAGCAAAAGCAAGCCCCTGAGAAAGCGGGACACCAAGGGGTGACCCGACAGAGAATGTCCCTCCACCAGTGAGTGGCGAGCTGCTAGAGCTGAGAGGTGGACCCGAACAGAATTGGATTTAAGTCCCTGATTTGATGTGCAGTAAGTACTGAAGCACCACTGGCACAGTACAGGAGAAAGGATCCTCTGTATGTAGCTGACACCACACAGAAAACCTTTTCCATTTGAGAGCATAGGTTTTTCTAGTGGACTGTTTCCTAGAGGCTAGGACAACCTCTTCAACTTCCTGAGGCAGGCCCCAAGGAGCCAAGACTACCCTTGCAGCCTCCAAGCCATCAAATTGAGAGCTTTGAGATCGGGGTGCAGAAGGGAACCCTGCTCCTGAGAGAGAAGGTCGGGTTGCAACCCCAGAGGCAGTGGGGGATCCACCGCCAGTAGAAGCAGAAGAGGAAACCAAGGCTGTCTCGGCCACCTAGGAGCCACCAGCAGGACCGAGGCCTTGTCCTGAAGAATTTTGAAAAGAGTTCGGGCCACCAAGGGTGTGGGAGGAAACGCATACCATACGCATACCATACGCATACCTGAGACCACGGAATCAGAAAAGCATCTGCTGCTATCCTCAGAGGATGTGGTTGCCTGGAGCAGAACTTTCGCAGTGAGAGCGATGATCAAATACCTTTTATAGAAGCTTCATTGGAACTTTGTGGAATGAGAGCAGAGATCCAATATTTTGTGTAGAAGCATCACAGATAAGCTAAGTCAAAGCAACAACACACGTTATTTTTGTGGACACAAGAGAGAAATGATCAATGAATTTCATTAACAAGAGCTAAGTTTATAACACGATATTAGTCTTTGTGGACACAAGAAAAGTAAGGGGTAAATTTTGCAAAAAGAAGGGTCGTTGATGCTAACTGGCATAGTACTGGGAATAAAACAAACCTGGAACAATTTGCCAATGTAAAGTCTGAGACCCGAGTAAAGCAAATAACCCCGAGTGAGATTTTCAACCTGTATTTACGTTTTCTTGACAGAGCGTAGGATTGTAGCAGTGTACCAGTGAGGGATCGTTCTGATACATAGACCATACGGCTTGGAGCAGAACTTTGGCAGTTGATTGTTCATTGGGCTGGCAAAGAGATCCACCAAAGGGAGACCCCATTTCAGGAAGATCCTCTGAACTACTGAAGGATGCAGCTGCCACTCGTGGGGCTGCAGAATTCTGCTTAACCTGTCGGCCAGGTAGTTGTCCTGGCCTGGGAGGTAACACAGCCTTGAGAAGAATGTTGTGCTTTAGGGCAAATGAACAAAGGTTCTGAGCCTCCCGACAAAGGATTCTGGACCCAGTCCCGCCCTATTTGTTCACATAAAACATGGCTACCTGGTTGTCTGTCTGAACCAGGACAGATTGATGAGCCAGGGTAGGAGAGAAAGCTTTGAGTGCTAATCGAATAGCTCTGAGCTAGAGGAGATTGATCTGCTCTGCATGGCAGAGGTGGAAGCTTCTGAAACATTCTGGAGCCCCGTTAATGCTTTGGAGACCGAGGCCTCCCGCCGGGGCTGTTTTGCCGGTGAACTTTCCTCGAGGGCAACGCCAGTGGCATCTCAATACTTGGAAGGAGATCTACCCCTTGAAGACCGGCCAGTCTTAGAAGACCTAAGTTTAGTTACCTGAGATCCATGGGAGGAAGATGAAACTCTGGAAGACATCGATGCAACCGACATCGTATCTGCGGCAAAAAGGGTACTGGATTTTGCAGCTCTATTCTGCAGGACCCTCTTGGTCAACTTTCTGCAGGAGAGACACTCCGATGGAGAATGGTCAGGACCTAAACATTTAAGACACCATTCATGGGTGTCGATGACGGAAATGGTACTGCCACATTTAGAACATTTCTTAAAACCACAAGCTGGTTTTTCCATGTTTGAAGAAAAATGGGCCTAGTGTCCAAAATGGCACCTAGCCCCGAGAGGGGAAAGGCCCCGATACAAAATCTTTTAGAAAACTAGGTTTGTTTGTTTTTTTTTTTAAAAGGAGAGAACCGGCAGTACCGGTAGGCGTCGAAGGCAGACGCGACCACAAAAAAACAAAAGAATAAGGATAAATTTTTCTGAGGTGACAGGGTATGCGTCCTGTCGGCTCCACGGAAAACGAAAAACTGAAGAGGGAGAGTTGGAAAGGCGGGGAGACAGCACGCAGGCGCTGTGGAATGCTCCCAAAAGCTTTCCTATTGGATGATGGGGAGTGTTCCCGCGCAGGCTCCGTCGGTACTAACGATACCCATATATGAAGACTTATTCCTGTTTGTTCCTGGAGATTTTTCATTCCTTGAGTCCTGCTAGACCTGTGGGCAAAAGTGGCCAGTCGACCCGCTGTGGGCTGAGGTGGGACTCCCGGGGAGGGGGGCACAGCCCAGGGAATCAACAGCTTCATCCCGTTTGGGCGGGAGCTGGTGTCTGGGGCTTGGGAGCATTGGGCCTCCTGGGCCCGTGTCCCTGTCTTTTTGGTTGTGAGGTCTGGTGAGGCTGCCCCAAGTAAGGCTAATAGTGGCCTGCCTGGGAGTAGCCTTTCTTCGTCAGGAAAAAGGGCTTTTTACCGGAGGATTATTTTCCTGGGGAGAGAAAAGGTCTTTTTGGACAGCCTCTGCTGGATCACTACCTCGGCCTCAATTTATGCAGCCTTATCAGGCATCCATTTCCAGAACAGATTATTACCATTGCAGGGACATCCAGCAACTTTTCCTGTACCCACTGCTCCAGGTCCGAGGTCTGTAACCAGGCCAGGCACAGATATTAGCAGCTGCAACCCTGGCAAAAGACTCGAAGCTGTCACATGCGGCAGGGGAGAGGAATTTGGAGCAGACCCGGATGCCTGCTGCTAGGGACTGAAACCTTTGCAGAGATTCCCCGGCGAGGTCTGCCAAGAACCCCGAGAGTTCCTGAATCAGGCACTTAAGGTACATTCCAATCTACAATTCGTATGCCTGTATTCGGCAACTGAGCATGGCGCCTTGGTAGCACTTGCGCCCAATGTCGTTGAGGGCCCGGGCTTCCCTGCCGGGGGGGGGGGGGCGAACGGAGGAGTAGGCCTTTTAACTCTTCAGTTTTTGCACGGAGGACTCAACCACCATTGCGTTGTGGGGGAGTTGTGGCTTATGGAACCCGGGACCCTTCCGGACGTGGTAGATGGCATTCAGGGAGACTATGATAACATGAGGAAAATAGTTAAGAAAAAACTAAAAGGAGCAGCTGCAAAGGTTAAAGACTTACATCAAGCTTGGGTGTTGTTGAAAAATACTATCTTGGAAGCCCAGACCAGCTGTATTCCACGCTTTAAGAAAAGTTTAAGGAAGTCCAAAAAACTGCCAGCATGGTTTAAAGGTGAGGTCAGAGAAGCTGTTGCCAAAAAAGCATCTTTCAGGAAATGGAAAAAAGAGCCAAATGACGAAACCTGGAAACAGCACAAGCACTGGCAAGTCAAATGCAAGGCACTGATAAGGCAGGCAAAGGGAGAATTTGAGAAGAAGCTTGCTGCGGAAGCAAAAACGCAAAATAAAGACTTTTTCAAGTACATTCGTAGCAAAAAACCTGTGAGAGAGTCAGTTGGTCCATTAGATCAGTGTTTTTCAACCTTTTTTGTGCAAAGGCACACTTTTTTCATGAAAAAAATCACGAGGCACACCACCATTAGAAAATGTTAAAAAAATTTACCTCTGTGCCTATATTGACTATATATAAAGTAATTCTCTTGAATAGGAATCAAACACTCACACCAACCCCCCTCCCCTGCTGGTTCACACCAACCCCCCTCCACTGCTGGTTCACTCACCCACCCCCTGTAACTTACTCACCCCTCCTGCTGGGTCACTAAATCACTTAACCCCCCTCCCCTGATTGTTCACTCACACCATCGCCCCCCCCCCCTTGCTGGTTCACTCACACCACCCCCCCCTCCACTGCTGGTTCACTCACACCCCCCCCCCCTTGTTGTTTCACTCAAAACCCCCCCCCCCCTTGCTGGTTCACTCACACACACACACCCCCCTCTGCCCAAGCCGCTGCTTCTGCTTTGTACAGAGCAGCGGCTGCACTACACGTACATTGAAAAGTAAAGAGAAAACTGTGTCAGGAGCCCTCCGGTCATCGCAGAGCCCGAGGAAGTGATGTCATGGGGGCGGGCTCCTCACAGGCTGTCTTTCCTTTTCAAATTAACTTTATTGCAGCTAAAGTTAATTTGAAAAGGAAAGACAGCCTGTGAGGAGCCCGCCCCCATGACATCACTTCCTCGGGCTCTGCATGATCGGAGGGCTCCTGACACAGTTTCTCTTTACTTTTCAATGTAAGTGTAGTGCAGCCGCTGCTCTGTACAAAGCAGAACCAGCGGCTGCTGCACTGCTATAGGGAATCGCGATCGCGTTTGCGCCGTGGACTTCGGCACAAAAGCCGGTTTTTTGCTCTGGCCGCTCCCGATCTTGCGGCCAGAGCAAAAAACCGGCTTTTCAATGGCCGGTTTTACAACTGTGCCGGCAGCCGGCCTGGCCATGGAAAAACCGGCCAGGCCGGCTGAAAACCGGCCGGTTGGCAACCCTAATTTGAGAGCCGAGGCCACATGTTACGGATGAAATTGGAATTTTTCCCACGGCACACCAGACAATATCTCACGGCACACTAGTATGCCGCGGCACAGTGGTTGAAAAACGCTGCATTAGATGATAGAGGGGTTAAAGGGGCACTAAGAGGCTACAAGGCAATAGCGGAGAGACTGAATGAATTCTTTGCTTCGGTCTTTACTGAGGAAGAAGTAGGGATGTTACAGATGACTGAAGTGGTATTTAAAGGTGTGGAAGAATTGAAGGAAATAGCGATACATCGGGAAGATGTATTACAACTATTAGATAAACTGAAGAGTAGCAATCACCTGGGCCGGATGGTATACATCCAAGGGTGTTGAAAGAACTGAAATATGAGATTGCAGACCTGCTATTAGTAATCTGTGAACTATCATTAAAATCATCTCTAATACCTGAAGATTGGAGGATCGCCAATGTAACACCAATTTTTAAAAAGGGTTCCAGGGGTGATCCGGGAAACTACAGACCGATGAGCCTGACGTCAGTACCGGGAAAAATGGTAGAAACCATCATAAAGAATAAAATTACTCAGCATGTAGATAGTCATGGCCTAATGGGAGACAGCCAACATGGCTTTAGACAAGGAAGATCTTGTCTTACTAATCTGTTATGTTTTTTGAAGGTGTGAATAAACAGGTGGACAAAGGTGAGTCAGTTGATATAGTGTATCTGGACTTTCAGAAAGCCTTTGACAATGTCCCTCATCAGAGACTTTTGGCAAAATTAAAGAGTCATGGGATAGGTGGAAGTGTAATATTGTGGTTCAGGAACTGGTTAAAAGATAGAAAGCAGAGGGTAGGGTTAAATGGCCAATTTTCCCAATGGAGAAAGTTGAATAGAGGAATACCCTAGGGATCTGTGCTGGGTCCGCTGCTTTTTAACATAGTCATAAATGACCTGGGAATTTGCAGATAACACAAAATTATTCAAATTTGTTAAAACCCATGTGGATTGTGAAAAATTGAAAGAAAACCTTGATAAACTGGAAGACTGGGCATCCAAATGAGAGATTAAATTTAATGTGGACAAGTGCAAAGTTATGCACCTAGGAAAAACAAACAAACTATGGTTACACGATACAAGATTCCGCATTAGGAACCACCACCCAGGAAAAAGATTTAGGTGTCATTGTGGATAACATGTTAAAACCCTTGGCCCAGTGTGCAGCGGCGGCCAAGAGAGCAAATAGAATGCTAGGTATCATAAGGAAAGGAATGGAAAATAAAACAAAAGATTTTATAATGTCTCTGTATCGTTCTATGGTGAGACCGCATCTTGAATATTGTGTGCAATTCTGGTCGCCGTGTGCAAGTCTGGTCGCCATATCTTAAAAAGGATATAGCATTATTAGAAAAGGTTCAGAGAAGAGCCACCAAAATGGTAAAGGGGATGGAAGGATACTCCTATGAAGAAAGGCTAAAAAGGTTAGGGCTCTTTAACCTGGAAAAGAGACGGCTGAGGGGAGATATGACAGAAGTCTATAAATTAATGAACGGAGTGGAACGGGTAAACGTAGATCGATTGTTTACGTTATCAGAATATAGAAAGACTAGGGGACATGCAATGAAGCTACAGGGTAAACTATTTAAGACTAATAAAAGAAAATATTTTTTCACTCAACGTGTAATCAAACTCTGGAATTTGTTACCAGAGGATGTAGTAAAGGCTGTTAGTGTAGCTGGGTTTAAAAAAGGTTTGGACAAGTTCCTGGAGGAAAGGTCCATAAACCATTATTAAGAAGGGACCCAGGATATCAGTGCTTGACCCAGTACAAACAATGTGGAACCTGTCTCTTTTGGAGAAACTGCTAGGTACGTATGACCTAGATTGGCCACTATTGGAAACAGAATACTGGCCTTGATGGACCTTGGTCTGACCCAGTATGGCATATCTTATTTTCTTATGTACCGATTGACCAACGGCGCCATGGCCGGGGACTGTCACATCCAGAGGAGCAGTCTTTTCAGGATGGGTGGAACTGGCACCGTAAGAGTCTCCTTGGAAGAGGATTCATATTGTAGGATCTCGAGCACCTCGGTGCGCAGGTCCTCCTCAGACTCAGTCTGGATCGAGAGAGCCCGGGCCATGTCACTAACGAACTTATGAAAGGCCACGTCCTCAGGCGGGGGAGTGGTGCTGAGACTCAGAGGTGTTGGGAGGTCTCCGGTGAGGCCTCGTCCTCAGTTTTCCAGTCGGAGACCGAGGGCGTTGAGGAGTCAGTCCCGGTGCCAGCACCGAGGAACCAGATCCACCCCGGAGGACCTGGGGTCGGACTCCCGGAAACTTACTGGGGAGGACCAGATCCCCGAGAGTATCAGTGACTGAAATAGTTTGACTGCAGCAGTCGCATTTCTTGAACCCACCAAGAGACATGGTGGGAGAATACCCGGCCGGGGTTGAGGACCCTTTGGCGAAAAATGGCATGAAGACCGGTCGAGGTGGAACGTCGAGGAAACACGAGAAAAAGGGGAGCCGAGATAGGCACCGGTGGTGCCACCTCAAGGCGAGAAGGGAACCAGTATGCAAACCAGACAATGGAAAGAATTTTAGAACTTTTTCCGGGAGAGTGGAAAACTGCATCCGTTGGGCTCCATGGAAAAAAGGAGACTGAGCAAGGTGGCAACCCAAAGGCTTTCTTTCAAAGCTGGAGAACCTATTTAAGACTAATAAGAGAAAATATTTTTTAACTCAACGTGAAATCAAACTCTGGAATTTGTTACCGGAGGATGTAGTGAAGGCTGTTAGTGTAGCTGGGTTTAAAAAAGGTTTGGACAAATTCCTGGAGGAAGGGGTACATAAACCATTATTAAGAAGTGACCGAAGATATCAATGCTTGACCCAGTGCAAGCATTGTGGAACTTTTGTCACTTGGGGAAAACTGCTAGTTACATATGACCTAGATTGGCCACTGCTGGAAACAGAATACTGTGCTTGATGGACCTTGGTCTGACCCAGTATGGCATATCTTATGTTCTTATTTCTTAGGAAGAGCCTTCATTTTGGAGATGTCAGCTGATTTCATGAAAAGGTCTTTTAGGGTGAGATCATCTGTTTCAATCTCCCCTGCCTTTTTCCTCCATTCCATGCCAAAAAAGGTTTTCCCCAGTACATGGGATATTGGCTAGTTTATCTTTGACCCATTCTTTAAATGTGGATGCCTGTAACCAGGCCATCCTATGAGCCTCAGTGCAGACTGCTGAAGCTCTGCTTGTTGATTAGAAGGCATTAAAGAGGCCCCAGTGAGAAACTTGTAAGTGTTCTGGCTTTGCTTGATGAGTATCTGAAATGGACTCCTCTTAAACTCAGGAAGGAGGGAGGTGAAAGTTTCCAGATCCCTGGGGACATCCATCAGAAACATGCCATTGAAGAGCATGTAAGAGTTTATTCTGGAAGCCAATATGCATGTCTGAAGGAATTAATGCCCAAAGGCATCGAGTGTCCTGGAATCCCTGCCAGGTGGCGTGGATAAATGGTTTACAGAGCTCTTTATTCGACGCATCGCCGATTCCACCACTGCTGAGTGGTGTGGGAACTGAGGTTTTTGAAAGCATGGGCGCTCTGGTACTCAGTACATGGTATTGAGTCTCTTGCTGACAAGCGGAACCGTGAGTGGGACCTTCCACATGCAAAGCATTAGATCGTGGAGGATACAATACACCAATATAGTGGCCACTGTGGACACTGAAAGCTAATGAAGCATCTGCAATTCCTCTGCCCTCGTTTTTTTCTCTGAGGCTACTGTAATGGCGAGCGCTGCTGCCATATCCTCTAGTGGGGACTGACGCCGCTCTTGAGGGATTGAAGGTTCTGAAGGGATGTCTGGAAGCTCTCAGGAATCCAGTCAGATTCTGAAGAACTAGAATCTGAATCTGGTAAGAAATCAAAGTTATCATCGATCTTTGGTTCAACCTCAATGCTTCATGGACATCGAAGATCATAATAACATAGTAAATGACGGCAGATAAAGACCAGTATGGTCCATCTAGTCTGCCCAGTAAGATGGAAAGAGTAGGTGCACCTGCCGCTCCGTGCAGGTCACCCCTCCCCGTGTCTTTGTTTAGGGGTGAACCCACCGCTCCATGTAGGACATCCCTGTTTGTTGAGAAATTAGATAGTTAAGTTTATTTTGATTTTATCCTGTTGCCATAAAGGGATCAATGCAGGTAGAAATACTCTGAAGTATCAGAACAGAGTGTCTGCTGGAAACCGGGGGTATCGATCAGTTCCAACAAGGGTACCTATGATACAGGTTTGAGGGCCGGCATAAGCCCTGGTAGACTTTGCTGTTGGTGTGGTACTGAAACCTGCACGCCTAGAGCTCTCGATGTTATCAGTACCGAGGTTGCTAGGAGTGCTACCAAACTCCTTTCGAGAGCCAGCATGCCCTGGCCCAAGGAGATTGCCGATATCTGGGTGGAGTCACCCATGGGGCTGTGCGACACCATCCCAGAACATGGTACCAGTAGCTCTCCGGAGGTTGATAGCTCTAGAGTGTCCGAAAGCCCCACTTGTGCTTTGGAGGAGAGAACCTCCCAACAGGGCTGTTTGGCTGGCCGGACTGCTTTGGAAGCACCTCTAGGGGAGTCTCGATGCTTATGCTCTCTGGCCTTGGTATTGGTTCTCGATGTCAATGCTGAGGATTTGGGCACAGCCAGAGATTGTGATTAACCCTTGTGTATGGACTTCGAAGAAACCTGAGATCCTTGAGAGGAAGCAGATGTCCTCGATGAGGTGGAAGCTAATGAAACCGAGTCTGAGGTAAAGAACGATCTGTACTTGTTGGCTCGGTTCTTGAGGCTGACACAAAAGACAAGAGTTGGGCTGATGGTCAGGGTCCAAACATTCTAAACACCAGTCATGTTTCTCAGTGACTGATACAAAACTAGCATACTAGGTACATTGGTATTTCAATGCCTTCAAAAGGTCATCTTCGAGTTAAAGAGAAGTCTATGGAGGCATAGAGGCCTAGTATGGTGGTGAAAACCGCTCAGAAAAAAAGAAAGAAAAAAGAAAAAGAAAAATTGAAAAAAAAAGATTTATCGGGATCGGTGACAAGGTGCGAAGGAAGCAGCGTCGACGGGAAGGGAGAAGGATGATACTATACCAAAAACGAAACGATGCGTCCTGCTGCCTCCGCAGAAAACAAAGAACTGAGGAGAGGAATTGGGAAGGTGGGAAAACAGGCACTCTGGCGCAGTGGACTGTTCCCAAAGGCTTTCCTATTGGATGCTGGGGAGCGTTCGCTCATGGGCTAAGGCGGTGCTGTCACCCATATATGAAGACTGCATTCCTGCTTGTTCCTGGAAATGCATATCACTGCCACGTGGTGATCCAAATCATTTACACAGAGTTACAGTGCTACTGGAAGAGTATGCCCGTTAAATTTAAAATTGTGGTTTAAATGAAACATAGGTACATTTTTCAGCTGACCTTACAAAATACATATTGTAGCTTATTTTTAGACACTTCTACTGAATATCTAACATTAGGGAAACTGGAGACAGGGAAACAGCATACCCTTAATTCCATTTTATGCCATGGCTGCTTTTTAGGATTAATGCTATATATTCGGTTCTTCTTAGCCATTTCAACATATGCTTCATGTCCTTGCCGAAAATAGTAAACCTAAAATGACAAAATACTTGTTAACATCTTGTTTTAAAAAACAAACCTATAGTTATAATGATCAGTTTTTCTAACAAAGGCTTCTTAAATCTTATAGCTTGCAGTTTACTGGATATAGTGACATTTTATATACCAAATGTCCTTTGCTTGAGTTCTGCTAGATCACAGTAACATAGTAACACAGTAAAGCATAGTTACTCACCTGTAACAGGTGATCTCCGGGAACAGCAGGAATTTAGTCCTCACATATGGGTATCATCGGTACCGACGGAGCATGCGCAGGAACGCTCCCCAGCGTCCAATTAGAAAGCTTTTGGGAGCATCCCACAGCGCCTGCATGCTGCCTTCCCGCCTTTCCCAACTACCTCTCTCCAGTTGAGTTTTAAAGCTGAAACAAAGAGAGAGAGAGGGAAAGGGAAAGAGATAGATAGAGAAATACAACTCCTAGGGGAGGTGGGTGGGTTGTGAGGACTAAATTCCTGCTGTTCCTAGAGATCACCTGTTACAGGTGAGTAACTATGCTATCTCCAGGAACAAGCAGGAATGTAGTTATCACATATGGGGACTCCCTAGCTTTAGATGCCAGGCAGAGACCACAGAAGTTGTGCGTCCTTGAGAAGGGCTCCACTTTCCCCCATGGATCTCTGGCATCCTACCAGGGATGGTGGGTAGGAGTTGAATAGGTATGGAACAGGTGTTGGAGAACAGCCTGACCAAACAAGGCATCCCAGCGGGAGTCCTTGTCCAAGCAGTAATGGGCTGTGAAGGTATGAACTGAGGCCAAGGTGGCTGCCCGACAAATGTCGTCGATAGACACAGAGTGCAGAAGAGCCATTGAGGCTGCCATGGCTCTCACATTGTGAGCTGTGACATGGCCCTCCAGAGTAAGATTCTTACTCTGATAGGCAAAGGAAATACACTGAGCAATCCAGTTAGATAGTGTTCTCTTGGAGACTGGAAGTCCCAAATGAGAAGGATCAAAAGCAACAAAGAGTTGAGAGGACTTTCTATGTTGTTGTTTTCTTTGTAAGTAAAAAGCTAAAGCTCTTTTACAGTCCAAAGCAATTCACAGATACGACGTGCTGATGTGGTTGCAATGAGAAAGATAACCTTCCAAGAAAGGAATTTCAAGGAGGTAGTAGCTAAGGGTTCGAAAGGTGGCTTCATGAGCGGACCAAGAACCAAATTTAAGTCCCATGCCACAGGAGGTGGCTTAATGGGAGGCTTAGTTAGCAGAAAGGCTCTCATAAATCTTGCTATAAGAGGATGGGAGGAAATAGGCTGTCCATTGAGGGGCTTGAAGGAAGCTGCAATAGCACTCAAATGGACCCTCACTAAGTTAATCTTAAGTCCTGCATTGGATAAATGAAGGAGATACTCCAGTAACGATTCCAGAGGTATGGCAATGGGGTTAAGACCCTTCTGCGAACACCATATGGTAAACCTTTTCCACTTGAAAGCATAAGAGCGTCTTGTGGAAGGCTACCTTGAAGCATATAGGATATCTTTTATTTGCTGAGGGAGGTTAAGATCATGGAGATCTAGGCCTTCAGCAACCAAGCCCTCAGACGCAGAGACTGGGGATTGGGATGCCATAACATTCTGTCCTCCTGAGATAGGAGATCTGGAGCAGACCCTAACTCCAGGGACCTTGAGAGAGATGTAGAAGCAGAGGGTACTACACTTTCCGTGACCAAAATGGAGCTATGAGAATCATATGGCCTCTGTCTCTCTGAAGCTTGAACAGGGTTTTGGGAATTAGGGGAATGGGTGGAAAGGCATACAGGAAGTCTTGACCCCAATGAAGAAGGAAAGCATCCCTGGCCTGAGCCCCCTGAGCCCGAATTCTGGAACAGAACCGGGGAAGTTTGGCATTCCATGGGCTTGCAAAAAGGTCTATGTCCTGGGTTCCCCAAATTTGAAAAATCTTGGCCACCTGGTCTGCATGCAGAGACCACTCGTGTGGAAGCAGAACTCAACTGAGTTTGTCTGCCCAAGAGTTTTGAATGCCTGGAAGATACACCGCAAGAAGATGAATCTGGTGCTCTCTGGCGAGGGCCCATAGTCACAAAGCTTTGTTGCAAAGCGACAGAGAGCCTGTTCCCCCCTGCTTGTTCACGTAGATCATGGCTACTTGATTGTCCGTATGAATGAGGACTGTCTTCTAGCTGAGCAGGGTGTGGAACACTCGAAGAGCAAGGAAGATTGCTCTGAGCTCCAAGAGATTGATGGTAGATGAGTCTCCTTCGGAGCCAGGTGCCTTGGGTGGAGAGGTCTTGCAGATGAGCTCCCCAACCCATAGGAGTAATCGGTACCGGAAGGCAGCGGATGACTGGGTACCGGCAATGTGGACACCGATGTCCATGCTATCGGTACCAGTACCGATACCAGTGCCGGAGTTGGAGCCGGCACCGGTTGAATTGTCTGACATGGTTCCGAGGGCGTCGATGTCGCAAGGAGAGCCGCCAGACTGCGCTCAATAGCCAGGACTCTCCGGTCTATCCACACTGCCGATGCCTGGATGTCGGTACCGGAGAAGATCGCCGGCACCCCAGAGCATGGCACCAGTAGTTCTGCCGAGGTTGAGGCCTCGAGAACGTCCTGGAGCTCCGATAATGTTTTGGAAGTTGAAGCCTCCCGCCGGTGCAATTTTGCCGGTGCAGAATCCTCAAGGGCAACGCTAGAGGAATCTCGATGCTTAGAAGGAGATCTACCCTTTGAGAACCGGTTAGACCTATGTTTAGTTACCTGAGATCCATGGGAGGAAGACATCAATGCCACCGAAGCTACATCAGAGGGAAACAGGGTACTGAGCTTGGCAGCTCGGTTCTGTCGACCTCTCTTGGACATCATGACACAGGCCATACATTCCGAAATGGAATGGTCAGGACCTAAACATTTCAGACACCACTCATGGGTGTCGGTGACGGAGATGGTACCGCCACACTTGGTGCACTTTTTAAAACCCGAAGAGGGTTTTTCCATTATGGAAAAAATCCTAGGCCTAAAGCAAAAAATGGCGTGTGCACCTGGAAAAAATGGAAAAAAAAGTACTAAGGATTTTTCTTTTTTTTTTTTAAGAAAAGAAAGAAAGAAAAAACGGCGGTACCGGTAAAGTGTCGAGGAAGGCAGACGCGACCACAAAAAAGGAGGAAACGTTTTCTGCGTTGACAGGAACACGACTTGCTGGCTCCGCGGAAAACGAAGAACTAGAGAGAGGCAGTTGAGAAAGGCGGGAAGGCAGCACGCAGGTGCTGTGGGATGCTCCCAAAAGCTTTCTAATTGGACGCTGGGGAGCGTTCCCGCGCAGGCTCCGTCGGTACCGACAATACCCATATGTGATGATTACATTCCTGCTTGTTCCTGGAGATCATAGTAAATGACAGATAAAGCACAGTTACTTACCTGTAACAGGTGATCTCTGGGAACAGCAGGAATAAGTCTTCACATATGGGTACGTCGGTACCGACGGAGCCTGCGCGGGAACGCTCCCCAGCTTCCCAAAAAAGAAAGCTTTTGGGAGCATCCCACAGCGCCTGCATGCTGCCTTCCCACCTTTCCTAACCGCCTCTCCTCAGTTCGGTTTTAAAGCTGAGACAAAGAGAGAGGAAAGGAAAGATAGAAAGAGAGATACAACTCCTAGGGGAGGTGGGTGGGTTGTGAAGACTTATTCCTGCTGTTCCCAGAGATCACCTGTTACAGGAAAGTAACTGTGCTATCTCCAGGAACAAGCAGGAATGAGTCTTCACATATGGGGACTCCCTAGCTAGAGATGCCTGGGAGATCCCTCAGGTTATGAGACCCTGGGAAGGGCTCTACCTCCTCCTATGGACCTCAGGCATCCATTCTGGGAAGGAGGGCAGGAGTTGATTAAGAATGGAACAGGTGTTTGAGAACAGCCTGACCAAACAAGGTATCCCGGCGGGAGTCCTTGTCCAAGCAGTAATGGGCTGTGAAGGTATGAACCGAGGCCCAGGTGGCCGCTTGACAGATCTGGTCGATGGACACAGAATTTAGATGAGCCATAGAGATGGCCATGGCCCTCACATTATGAGCTGTGACATGGCCCTCCAGAGAAAGGTTCTTACTCTGGTAGGCGAAAGAAATACACTGAGCAATCCAATTGGACAGTGTCCTCTTAGAGACTGGAAATCCCAAATGAGAGGGATCAAAAGCAACAAAGAGTTGAGAAGACTTTCTATGTTGCTGTGTCCTTTGTAAGTAAAAGACAAGAACTCTCTTACAATCCAGAGTATGAAGAATCCTCTCTGCACTTGATGCATGAGGAGCTGGAAAAAAGACAGGTAAATATACCTCTTGATTAAGATGAAAAGGTGAGACCACTTTAGGCATAAAGTGTGGATTGGTCCTAAGGACTACCTTATCATGATGGAATCTTGTATAAGGTGGATTAGCCAATAAGGCTTGCAGTTCACTGATGAGGCGAGCTGAGGTGACTGCAATGAGGAAAATAACCTTCCAGGAAAGAAATTTCAGGGAGGTGGTGGCTAAGGGTTCAAAAGGTGGCTTCATAAGCTGACCAAGAACCAGATTTAAGTCCCATGCCACCGGAGGAGGTCTAATGGGAGGTTTAGTTAAAGTTAGGCCTCTCATGAATCTTGCAATAAGAGAATGAGAGGAAATTGGTTGTCCATTGATGAGCTTAAGGGATTCTGGAATAGCACTCAAATGGACCCTTACTGAATGTGTCTTAAGGCCTGCATTGGAAAGATGCAGGAGATATTCCAATAGAGAATTCAAAGGTAGTACCCTTCTCAGTACACCAAATGGAAAACCTTTTCCATTTGAAAGCATAGGAACGTCTAGTAGAAGGTTTCCTGGAAGCATGAAGGATATCCTTCACCTGCTGAGAAAGATTCCAATCCTGAAGGTCTAGGCCTTCAGCAACCAAGCTCTGAGGTGAAGGGACTTGGGGTTTGGGTGCCACAAAGTCCCCTCCTCCTGAGACTCTAGGGAGGGAGCTTGAGAGAGATGTAGAAGTAGAGGGTACCACACTTGGCGTGGAGCTATGAGGATCATAGATCCTTGATCCCTCTGGAGTTTGAACAGAGTCTTGGGAATTAAAGGAATGGGTGGAAAGGCATACAGGAAGTCTTGACCCCAGTGAAGGAGGAAGGCATCCTTGGCCTGAACTCCCTGACACGGAATTCTGGAACAGAACCGGGGAAGTTTGGCATTCCACGGACTTGCAAAGAGGTCTATGTCCGGGGTTCCCCATTCCTGAAAGATTCTGAGTACTTGGTCCATGTGCAGGGACCATTCGTGTGGAAGCAGAACTCGACTGAGTCTGTCTGCCCAAGAGTTTTGGATTCCTGGAAGGTATACGGCCAGGAGATGGATTTGATGCTCTCTGGCGAAGGCCCACAATCTTAAAGCTTCGTTGCAAAGCAACAGAGAGCCAGTTCCTCCTTGCTTGTTTATGTAAAACATTGCTACTTGATTGTCCGTATGAATGAGGACTGTCTTGTAGCTGAGCAGGGTATGGAAGACCTTGAGAGCTAGAAAAACTGCTCGGAGCTCCAAGTGGTTGATATGGAGAGAGGTCTCCTGTGGAGACCAAGTGCCTTGAGTGGAGAGGTCTTGCAGATGAGCTCCCCAACCTGTTTGTGAGGCATCTGTTGTGAGGGTTGCTTGGGGTAACAACTGCTGGAAGGGGGACCCCAGCAACAAATTTTGGGTGGACTTCCACCACTGGAGAAACCAAAAGAGGCGCCTGGAGGTTGCTATTTTGTCTGACAGAGCACCTGATGCTTGAGTCCACTGGGTGGACAAAGTCCACTGAGCTGCTCTCATGTGAAGGCGAGCATAGGGGACCACATGCACTGTGGATGCCATGTGGCCTAGCAGTTGCAGCAGCTCCCGGGCAGTTAAATGGCTCTTTGACTGAATCTGGGAGGCTAACTGCACTAGGCGTAGGCAACGGGCCTGAGGAAGATAGGCCCTTGCAGTGGTAGTATCCAGCCAGGCCCCTATGAACTCTAGGGACTAAGTAGGGGTGAGCTGGGACTTTGGGAGGTTTACCACAAGTCCCAGATACTGCAGAATGTGACTTGTGCGGTCCAGGGAAGTCTGGGCCTCTGACTGAGATGGAGCTCGGATGAGCCAGTCGTCCAGGTATGGGAATACAAATATTCCCAGAGTGCGTAGAAATGCAGCTACTACTGCCATGCATTTGGTGAACACTCTTGGAGCAGAGGCCAGACCGAAAGGAAGCACCCTGTATTGGTAATGCTTTCCTTGGAAAAGAAAACGGAGGAACCTTCTGTGAGAAGGATGGATGAGGACATGTGTGTACGCATCCTTGAGATCTAGAGAACAAAGCCAATCCTGACTCTGAAGGTATGGAAGGAGAGTGCCCAGAGAAAGCAGTTTGAATTTCTCCTTGTATAGGTCTGTGGCCCCCTGTTTTCTTTGGGATGAGAAAATAGGGGGAGTAAAACCCTGACCCTTGTTGAGGAAGAGGTACTTCTTCTATTGCCCCTTGGGCAAGAAGGGTAGCCACTTCCTGACCTAGAAGGTCGAGAAGAGATGTTGGAGAATTGAAGTGTCTCACCATGGTGTGAGGAGGAAGGTTTGAGAAATGAAGTTTGTAGCCCTCCCTTATGATGGAGAGGGTCCATTGCTCTGTTGTAATTTGCTCCCATCTGGGAACAAAATGAGCTAACCTTCCTGGAATGGTGAGAGGCTATGGCTGTTTTAGAGCCAGAAAGGCTAAGTTCTCTAGCATCAAGTCAAAAACCCTGAGGAGGTTGGGACTGTTGAGTTGCAGCAGCCCCTGTAGACTTAGGCCTGGCCTGTTTAGGTTGCTGACGCTTAGTAGCAAAGCGACCTGTAGATGATTGTTGGCCAGAAGTAGAAGGGAATCTGCCCTTTTTGAAAAAAGACTTCTTGAAAGGTTTTTTCTTGGCAGGAATGGAGGATGACTTTGAAAGTCTATCCAGAGCAGAATTTTCTGCATCCATTTGAGTGGCCTTTATTTGCCACTCTTTGCCAAACAGATTTTCACCTGTACAGGGGAGATTTCCTAAACCATCCTGGACCCAAGGTTCTAAATCAGAAGCTTGGAGCCAAGCAATTCTGCGAGCAGCTATGGCAATGGCCGAAGCTCTGCTGGCACCTTCAAAGGAGTCAAAGGCTGCACGGTTGGAAAACTTTGAAACGTCCTGAGTATGCTTGAGCCAAAGAAGAAATTCTTCCCTTTTATCTTCTGGAAGAAAAGGGAGGAAAGTGTGCAGTTTATCTGCAACTTCTTTTAGAAACATACCCATGTAAAGACTATAGGAGTTGATTCTGGCAATGAGCATACTGGCTTGGAAGATTTTTCTACCAAAAGCATGCAAGGTCCTGCATTCTCTTCCTGGAGGGGCAGAGGAGTGTCTTTTTGCACTCTTTATCCTTTTCATAGCTGACTGCACCTCAATAGAATGGTGGGGAAGCTGTGTTTTATAAAAACCAGGACAAGGAGGGACACGGTACATAGTGTCCAATCTTCGAGAATGAGGAGAGATAGTGAAAGGAGTCTCCCATAAGTCAATCATGTGCTCATAAAGAATCTCATGAATTGGCAAGGTGACTGCCTCCTTAGGAGCCTTAGAATAACCTAAAATATCCAATTTTTTAGCTCTAGGCTCTGATTCAGAGGTTACTGAAATAGAGAGTCCTTTAGCCACTTCTTTTATGAAGTCTTGAAAGGATAAGTCCTCTGGAGACGACATTCTTCTTTTTGGAGAAGAAGGCTCTTCAGGAAGGGTTATGGATACTTCAGCAGATTCCTCTGATGTATCAGAATCATCAGAGGAATCAAAATATCGCCTGTCAGGGTGCTCTTCTAAAGCTCGGTACGTGTATCGAGCGGTATCGACATCGGGCATCGTCGGTACCGGTTCGGTACTGACGAGCATCCCTGGACAGGGAACCGCTGCAGTCGGCATCCTAGTTAATGTCGATGCAGTCGGTACCGGCGCTGGTGCCGGTACCGGAGCCGATACCGACAACGGGGTTTGTTGTGGTATCAGCGGCGTCGCAGCTTGAATGAAGGCCGTGATAGCCTGCTGCATGGATAGAACATTGTGATCCATCGACGCCATGAATGCCTGGAATTCGGTACCGGAAGGTTGCGCCGGTACCCCAGAGCATTCTAACAGGTGATCGGTCGAGGCCGTGCCATCGATGTCAACCTGTAACCCCATAGGTGGAGCTTTGGAAGCCGGAGCTTCCCGCTGGGGTTGTTTTGCCGGTGCAGGATCCTCGAGGGCAAGCCCGGAGGCATCTTGATGCTTGGAAGGAGATCTACCCTTCGAGGACCGGCTGGATTTATGTTTGGTTACCTGAGATCCATGGTAGGAGGAAGAAGCCCTGGAAGACG
The DNA here is from genome assembly GCA_033557465.1 of Ichthyophis bannanicus. NCBI lineage: Eukaryota > Metazoa > Chordata > Amphibia > Gymnophiona > Ichthyophiidae > Ichthyophis > Ichthyophis bannanicus. The sequence continues at coordinate 1,309,180,524 of CM066033.1, forward strand.
TCGATGCCACTGAAACTGCATCAGAGGGAAACAGCACATGGAGCTTGGCTTCTCGGTTCTGTAAACCCCATTTAGACATCAAAGAGCAGGACGGACAATCCGAAATGGAGTGTTCAGGACCCAAACATTTAAGACACCATTCATGGGTGTCAGTAACAGAAATAGTACCGCTGCACTTAGTGCATTTTTTAAACCCGGAGGCTTGCTTTTCCATGAGGAAAAATTCATTGTGAGGCCTAAGGCCCAAAAGAAGAAAAAACACACTAAGTGAGGGAAAAATATGTTTTTGTTTTTTTTTTTTTATAAGAAAGAAAGAAAAGACCGGCGGTACCGGTCCGAAGTCGGGGAAGGCAGACGCACGACCAAAGAAATAAAAGAAAACAAAGAACTTCTTCAGCGGTGACAGGAACATGACCTGCTGGCTCCGCGGCAAAGAAGAACTGGGGAGAGGCGGTTAGGAAAGGCGGGAAGGCAGCGCGCAGGTGCTGTGGGATTCTCCCACAAGCTTTCCTTTTTGGGAAGCTGGGGAGCGTTCCCGCGCAGGCTCCGTGGTACCGACGTACCCATATGTGAAGACTCATTCCTGCTTGTTCCAGGAGATAACCTTCTTCTCCTATGGGAAGAAGGTTTGGCAGGACATTTCCTACCTACTGGGACAGAAGAAGGTGCAGAACAGCCCTTAGGAACAGGTAAGTCAGTGGACAACTGAGTAACCTGAAGTAAAGACTCCTTGTTGAAAAGATTGTCTCCAGTGCAAGGAGTATGTCCCAGTCTTTGCTGTGCCCATTTGTCTAAGTCTGAAGCCTGGAGCCAGGCTCTACGTCGTGCCCCTATAGATATAGCAGAAATCCTTCTAGCAGACTCAAAACAGTCTAGGGAAGCACGAGTAAGAAAGCAGGAGATACTCTGGAGATGCTTAAGCAGTGAAGAATAGCCTGCACTCTTGGACTCTGGAAGAGAAGGAGTCAAAAGATGTAATTGCTTTGTGACCTCCTCAAGAGATAGATTCATATAACAATATATGAGAGAATTCTTGCAGAAAGCATAGATGTCTGGAAGGTTTGACGTCCAAAGGCATCTAGTGTCTTAGACTCACGACCTGGCGGATAAGAAGAGTGCCTTTTCTTACTCTTTACCCACCTCATTGCTGACTCCACTACTATGGAATGATGAGGAAGTTGAGTCTTTTTAAACCCTGGAGAGGGAGGCACCTGATATAGAAGATCAGTTGCTCTCGAAGGTGGGGGTACCTTTAAAGGTGCTTCCCACATTCCTAGAAGGAGATCCTGCAAGGAATGATGCAAAGGAAGCATTATGTTCTCCTTTGCTTTGGTAGAAACAGAGCCTTGTGCAGGATCATGTCCAGGGACAGGAATGGCAAGGGATCTTGCTATATCCAGGAGGAAACTCTGAAAAGAGGGATCCCCAACAGGAATCTCCCTTGGACAGGTTAGATCTGAAGAACTAGCCTGAGCACCGAAAGAGCTATCCAAATATATAGGAATAGAAGATCCCGCAGGGTGCAGTGTGGAATGCTTAAGGGATGGTCGCCGGTACTGGCTGTCAGAAGCAGCGACCATCATTACCACATTGTCCATGCCAGGTATCGACTCCAAGCTTGGTATAGAAGGGAGCGATCCTGTTAGAAGAAGCATGGCAGGAGTTGGCCACGATGCTACTGTGGATGCCGGTACCGATGCTAATAAAGGTACCGATGTCGGAGCCGAGCCCGACACAGACATTGGAGCAGCCTTTGGCAGTTCAATCGGTACCGAGGTAACTGAAAACCTCCGGTCGCTATCCTCGGTACCGAGTCTCCGGTATCGGTACCAACGCGTGTTGGTACCCAGTCCTCCAGACTAGAGATTGATTCCAGACTCGGCATCAAGGGCAAAGAGCCTGATGAGCGAAGAATGGAAGGCACCGACCGCAAGGGTAATGTGGACATCAGTACCGACTTCGGTACCATGTCTGATACCGGTGGAAGAAGGCCAACCGGCGGCAACTCAAACGGCCTCGGAGGAACCGAGAGTTGTGGTCCGAAGTATCGGAACCGAGCCTTGGGTATCGCCCGGAGCAGGTACCAAGGCGAGTCGGTACCCAGTCCTCCAGACTGGAGATCGATTCGAGACTTGGCATCGAGGGTAGCGAGTCTATCGATGCAGGTCTGTAGGGTACCGACGTCGGTGGTAGAATCGGCACTGGCACCGATAATGGAAAGTAAGTCTGGAGGGTATCCACCAGTCCCGAAGGTACCGAGGACGCCAGATGACCATCCCTGGTGAGGAGTGTATCATCCAACACCAGTGCCGATGCCGGGGTATCAGTACCGCTCGAAGCGGATGCCACCACTAGACACGGCTCAGGTATGTTCTGTGAGGGGTGAACCCCAGGAACAACCTGAAATCCTTCAAAGGCTTTGGAGACCAAAGACTCCCGCCGGGGTTTTGAAGCCAGTGGGCCCTCGAGGGCAAGGCCGGAGCAGTCTACATGCTGTGCATGACACCTACATGCTGTGCATGAGACTCGAGGGCTGGCTAGTCTTAACAGATAGTTTGAGGGTTACCTGATCCTGTGTAGAAGAAGAAAGGGACGGTGCCCTGACGTCGGAGGGAAACAGTGTATCGAGGGAATCTCGATGTTGAAAACCTCTTCTCACAAAACTGTTGCCTGACGGCTCCGGAGGAAAAACGTCAGGACCCAAGCAGGTTAGACACCGATATTGAGGGTCTAAAAATAAAGTTGTACCGCCACAGTCTGAACATTTCTTGGAGGAAGTGGCTGGCGGTTCCATGAAGGAAAAAGGAGGCCTGAAAGGCCTGAGAAACCGTGAAACACTATGAAGAAAAAATATCCCTTGAAAAAGGAGATTTCACAGGAAAAGAAAACACCGGCGATACCGGTGACGTCGGGGAGACAGCCACGACCACAAGAAAACTAAAGAAATAAAACAAGAATTTTCTGGGGTGACAGGAGGACATCCTGCCGGCTCCGCGGAAAAACGAAAACTGAGGAGAGGCAGTTGGGAAAGGCGGGAAGGCAGCACGCAGGCATGGTGGGATGCTTCCAAAAGCTCTTTGATTGGACGCTGGGAAGCGTTCCCGCGCAGACTCCGTCGGTACCGACGTACCCATATGTGAAGACTCATTCCTGCTTGTTCCTGGAGATAACAACAATGCACAAAGGCATAGAGAGTTCTGGAGTCCTTGCACAGAGGCATGGAAGAATGATTTTTAGAACTCCTGATGCGATACATCGCCAATTCCACTACCATGGAATGGTGTGGTACTTGAGGCTTTTGAAAGCCAAGGCATGGTGGAACTCGGTGCATGGTATCGAGGCATTTGTTGATAGGCAGAACAGTTAGTGGAGCCTCCTACATATGTAGCATTAGATCCTGCAGTATGCAATGCACCAATAACATGGCAGTCTCTTTGGGCGCCAAGGGGTATTGGAGGATCTCCAATTCCCCTGGCCTCGGTTCCATTGCTGATGTCACGGTAATCTGCAGGCACGCTGCTATGTCCCCAATGAAGTTTTGAAAATACATGTCCTCTGGAGGGGACAGACACCGCTCATGAGGAGGGGAGTCATCGGAAGAGATATCCTATCCCCTAAAATCCTCCAATACATCGACGGTCCCATGCCGATGTCGGGGCTCGATGCCGATACTGACGATCAGTTGGTACGGTACCGGTAGCTTGTTGGGTACCGACAATGCGTATCGGTTCCAAAGCAGGCATCAGAGGAAGAGGATCCTCTGTTGATGCAGGTTCAAGGGCTGACATCGGCCCCAAGTCCGATGCAGACACCTGCACCCCTAAAGCTGCCAATACCGCAGGAACAGCGTAGTTACTCAACTGTAACAGGTGTTCTCCAGGGACAGAAGGAATCAGTCCTCACATTTGGGCGACATCGGCACCAATGGAGCCCGTGCTGAGCATTTCCCCAGCTTTCAGAAAAAGCCTTTAGGAATACTACCAAGCATGGGTGGTCCCATTCAAGCCCAAGGGTGCCATCTTGCTCAGTCAGATGACATAGCTTAGGCAAAACAAAATTGAAAAGGAGAAAATTCCAAGGGGAGGAGGGAGGATTATGAGGACTGATTTCTGCTGTCCCTGGAGAAAGTGTAGTTACTCACCTGTAAAAGGTATTCTCCAGAGACAGCAGGAATCAGTCCTCACTTATGGGTGACACTGGCATAGACAGAGCCAGAGCGTAGCAATTCCCCAGCTTTCAAAGAAAGCCTTTGGGATTGCTGCCACACATGTGTGGTCCCCTTCCCGCCCACGGGTGCAATCATGCTCAGTCAGGTCCCTTAGCTCAAACCCTACCAAGCAGATGGCAAGAATAGGATAAAAATACAGCAACTCATCAGGGGAACTGGGAGGGTAGTGAGGACCAATTCCTGCTGTCCCTGGAGAACACCTGTTACAGGTGAGTAACTATGCATTCTCCAGGAACAAGCAGGAAGTCAGTCCTCACTTATCGGACTCCCCAGCTACAGGCTACCGAACCTGAAACCAAAAACGTCTCCATGAGGCCGTGAGCAGAGGCTGATGCTGGAAGGAGCCCGTGTCCTTGGGTCCTCAGCGCTTAGCCCTCAGTAGCAGTGAAGAAGGGTCAGAGGGCAGGAGTTGCTTATACTCCGAACAGATTACGGAGTACAGCCTGGCCGAATGCACTATCCCGGCTTGACTCCCTCTCCAGGTAGTAGTGTATAGCGAAGGTATTTGTGGAAAACCAGGTCGCTGCCAGCCAGATGTCCCTCAGGGGTACAGAGCGCAGTGAGGCCACCGAGGCTGCTTTGGCCCGAACCCCATGTACAATGACTCGACGATCTAACGGGGCACCCTCTTTCATATGAGCGAAAGCAATGCAGTCTGCCACCCAAACTGAGAGGGTGCAGCATGGATTCACCAGAGGCAGGTCTTGTCAGATAATTCTGATTGATTTCTTTGACTGGGTGACCAGGGAGTTGGACCGAGGGAGAGCCCTAGATGTGGTGTATTTAGATTTCAGTAAAGCCTTTGACACCGTTCCTCAAAGGCAACTTATAAACAAACTGAGCACCCTAGGAATGGACCCTAAAGTTACTGCTTGGGTTAGAAATTGGTTGTGTGGGAGGTGACAAAGAGTACAGGTAAATGGAGCTCACTCTGAGGAGAAGGACGTTACAGTGGTGTGCCCCAGGGATCTGTCCTTGTTCCGATTCTTTTTAACATCTTTGTTAGTGATATAGCAGAAGGGCTGTCGGGTAAGGTTTGCCTCTTTGCAGATGATACCAAAATCTGCAATAGAGTAGACGCCCAGGAAGCTGTAGATAACATGAGGAGGAATCTAGCTAAGCTTGAAGAATGGTCTAGAATTTGACAGCTGGGATTTAATGTTAAAAAATGTAAGGTCATGCATTTGGGCTGCAGCAATCCAAGGGAGCAATACAGTATAGGGGGTGAAGTACTTTTGTCCACTAAGTACTTTTGTCTCTAAGGAAAGCCTACAATTCCAGCCTATCTCCTCTAACAGTTCCACCCACCTTGATTATTTATCCATAGCAAATAAGAACCACACCATCAACCTGATATATAGAGCACCCTCCCCAATAGCTGATGACCTTTCAGTGATTGTTGACCTTGCATGCAACCCCAGCAATCCCCGTACAGCAAACTGGGTGTTAGGAGACTTTAACCTCCCTGTACTGCAAGACACACAAGCTAATGCCTTCCTTGATGCCCTCAAAGCATTAGGATACACCCAACTAGTTAACTCCCCCACTCATATTAAGGGAAACACCCTCGACTTGGTATTTGCACCTCAAATAGACAACTACCCCTTTCACAAATTCAAGCTCTCACTGAGCCCAGTACCATGGTCTGACCATAAGAACATAAGAACATAAGAAATGCCATACTGGGTCAGACCGAGGTCCATCAAGCCCAGTATCCTGTTTCCAACAGTGGCCAATCTAGGTCATACGTACCTAGCAGTTTCCCCAAAAGACACAGGTTCTGCATTGCTTGTACTAGGCCAAGCATTGATATCCTGGGTCCCTTTTTAATAGTGGTTTATGGACCTTTCCTCCAGGAACTTGTCCAAACCTTTTTTAAACCCAGCTATACTAACAGCCCTTACTACATCCTCCGGTAACAGATTCCAGAGTTTGATTACACGTTGAGAGAAGAAATATTTTCTCCTATTTGTCTTAAATAGTTTACCCTGTAGCTTCATTACATGCCCCCTAGTCCTTCTATATTCTGATAGCGTAAACAATTTATCCACGTTTATCCGTTCCACTCCATTCATTAATTTATACACCTCTATCATATCTCCCCTCAGCCGCCTCTTTTCTAGGTTAAAGAGCCCTAACCTTTTTAGCCTCTCTTCATAGGAGTAGCCTTCCATCCCCTTCACCAATTTGGTGGCTCTTCTCTGTACTTTTTCTAATAACTCTATGTCCTTTTTAAGATACGGTGACCAGAATTGCACACAATATTCAAGGTGCGGTCGTACCATGGAGCGATACAGAGGCATTATAATATCCTTTGTTTTATTCTCCATCCCTTTCCTTATGATACCTAGCATTCTATTTGCTTTCTTGGCCGCCGCTGCACACTGGGCGGAGGGTTTTAACATGTTATCCACGATGACTCCTAAATCTTTTTCCTGGGTGGTGGTTTCTAATGTGGAGCCTTGCATCTTGTAACTATAGTGTGGGTTGTTCTTTCCTAGGTGCATAACTTTGCACTTGTCCACATTAAATTTCATCTGCCATTTGGATGCCCAGTCTTCCAATTTATCCAGATCCTCCTGCAGTTTTCCACAATCCTCTTGGGTTTTAACAACTTTAAACAGTTTTGTGTCATCTGCAAATTTGATTACCTCACTAGTTATTCCCTTTTCCAGGTCATTTATGAATATGTCAAAAAGTAGCGGACCCAGTACAGATCCCTGGGGTACTCCACTATTCACCTTTTTCCATTGGGAATATTGGCCATTTAGCCCTACCCTCTGCTTTCTATCTTTTAACCAGTTCCCGATCCACAATAGTACACTGCCTCCTATCCCATGACTTTTTAGCTTCGCCAAAAGTCTCTGATGGGGGACCTTGTCAAAAGCTTTCTGAAAGTCCAGATACACTATATCAACCGACTCACCTTTGTCTACCTGTTTATGCACACCTTCAAAAAAACAGATCAGATTAGTAAGACAAGATCTTCCTTGTCTAAAGCCATGTTGGCTGTCTCCCATTAGGCCATGACTATCTACATGCTGTGTAATTTTGTTCTTTATGATGGCTTCTACCATTTTCCCTGGTACTGACGTCAGGCTCACCGGTCTGTAATTTCCCGGGTCACCCCTGGAACCCTTTTTAAAAATTGGTGTTACGTTGGCGACCCTCCAATCTTCAGGTATTACAGATGATTTTAATGAAAGTTCACAGATTACCAATAACAGGTCTGCAATCTCATATTTCAGTTCTTTCAACACTCTGGGATGTATACCATCCGGTCCAGGTGATTTGCTACTATTCAGTTTATCAAATAGTTGTAATATATCTTCCCGGTGTAGCGATATTTCTCTCAATTCCTCTGCAGTATCACCTTTAAATACCACTTCAGTCTTGGGTAACACCCCTACATCTTCCTCAGTAAAGACCGAAGCAAAGAATTCATTCAGTCTCTCTGCTATAGCCTTGTCTCCTCTTATTGCACCTTTTACCCCTCTATCATCTAATGGTCCAATTGACTCTCTCACAGGCCTTTTGCTACGAATGTACTTGAAAAAGTCTTTATTTCGTGTTTTTGCTTCCGTAGCAAGTTTCTTCTCAAATTCCCGCTTTGCCTGCCTTATCAATGCTTTGCATTTAACTTGCCAGTGCTTGTGCTGTTTCCAGTTTTCATCATTTGGCTCTTTTTTCCATTTTCTGAAGGTTGCTCTTTTGGCAGCAACAGCCTCTCTGACCTCACCTTTAAACCATGCGGGCAGTTTTTTGGACTTTCTTCCACTTTTCTTAATGCGTGGAATACAGCTGGTCTGGGCTTCGAGGATAGTATTTTTAAATAACACCCAAGCTTGCTGTAAGTCTTTAACCTTTGGAACCGCTCCTTTTAGTTTTTTCCGAACTATATTCCTCATTCTATCATAGTCACCCTTTTGAAAGTTAAAAGGTAGTACTGTGGATTCCTTTACTATCTGTCCTCCACTGACCACAGTCTTGTGAGATTCTCACTGCCTTCCCTTCACAGATCTAACTACCTCCCCACCACAATTGACAATACCATCACTACTCGGAAACGTTATCTCCCATTCAATGAGCAGGAGATCATTGGGAGAATACACCCTCTCCTGGAAACACCTGAACTCAACCTTGACGACATGTTAACTTTATGGAACAAGTCCCTCAACGCAGTAATAGACGCCCCAACTACCAAGAAAAACCTCAGAGGTAAGAAAAGAGCACCTTGGTATTCACCTGAACTAACAGCATCCCTCCGGCGGTTACGTCAACTCGAAAAACGATGGCGCAGATCAAGGACAACCGAGAGCCTTGAAGCCTATAACACCCACCTTGACGACCATAGAACAGCAGTATCATCAAGAATGAAACAATACCATTCAGACGTCCTACTGAGAGCCATAAACAAACCACGTGAGCTTTTCAATCTGGTCAAAAATCTGGCTAAGGAGCCCACCTCCAACCAAACAAATCTACCTGACGCTCAGGAATATGCGGACTACCTTCGCTCAAAGACAAACCAACACATTGCTCCTGCAAATCACCACCCTCTGGAACATACAAGCCCGCTACCTCCCGACTCCCTCCCTCTAAATGAGACAGCAGATAACCACCACATTCTTAACTCCTTCTCCCCCCCAACAGCAAGGGAGATCCAAGATACCATCACATGCATCAATACCACCACAGCTCCGAGCGACCCATGCCCGGCACAATGGATAAAAGCGCTAAAATCAGACCTCAGCCCTTTCTTCGCCAAACTAATAGGATCATCCTTCACTTCGGGGATTTTCCCACAGAACCTGAAGCAAACTTCAATAAGACCCCTACTGAAGAACAAAAAGCTCGACCCCACAAAGATGGACTCTTACAGGCCCATCTCGAGCATCCCGCTTCTAGCTAAAATCATCGAAAAAACAGTCCAACAGCAACTAACCCATCACATTGAAAACAACGCGCCTCTTGATTACTGCCAGCATGGATTCAGAGAGTCCCATGGAGTCGATACCCTTCTGACTACATTATTCAACTCCCTTACCATTGGGCTCGATAACATCAGGAAGGGTTTTGCCCTTATCTTTCTGGACATCGCAGCCGCCTTTGACTCGGTGGACCACAAGATACTCCTATCACGCCTCACTGAGAAGGGTCTTCGTGGCAACGCTCTAGCTTGGTGCGCCTCATATCTGAATAACAGATGGCAACATGTCCGCTCCGGATCCTCTTTATCGGACCCTTTCCCACTAGAAAAAGGCATTCCCCAGGGCTCATCCCTCTCAGCACTTTTATTCAATATCTATATGCAGCCCATCTGCAATCTTATCTGGTCCTTTAACATCAACTGCCTAGTATATGCTGATGATGTCCTAATGTTCACCCCAATAGACACAGATCATCCAAACCTCGACCAGCTCTCCTCTTGCTTCAATGCCGTCACAGATTGGCTACACAACCAAATGCTCAGAATAAATCTGAAAAAGACAGAAGTTCTATTCATTGGAAGAAACCAGTCATTCACTCCCCCATCTTCAATCAAGGTGAACAACGCAGAACTCCTCTCCAAGACAACGATCAAATACTTAGGCGTAACACTGGACCAGCACCTGGACATGCATGCTCATATAGACAATACAATCAGAACAATATACCACAAATTACGGACACTACGCCTCATAAAGAACACCCTTGAACCAAACGACTTCAGAACAGTCTTCCAGGCCATAATCATGCCCCACTTCGATTACGCCAACCCTATCCTACTCGGTCTCCCAAAGAGCTCGATAAACCCCTTACAGCTTGCGATGAATACCGCAGCAAGAACCCTCTATGGTGCATCTCGCAGAGAACATATCACCCCTATCCTAAAGAGCTTGCACTGGCTCCCCGTCCAGTACAGGATCACATTTAAGATCCTCACCTTGACCTTCAAAGCAGTCAACGGTATCACCGCAAATATATTGTCAGATCTGATCCAACTTACTCCAAACAACAGATTAAGAAGAACCACATCCTGCAATACCATCCTCCTTCCAAAAGCCATCACAAAATGCAACAAATCCACTAGAAAGCGTGCCTTTGCCTTATTCGCCCCTTCTTGCTGGAACTCCCTCCCAACAGAAATCCGCAGCATAAATAACCTCCCACAGTTCAGAAAAGCCCTCAAACTGCAATTATTTTTACAACATTTTGGTAACTCCGACAGCATCACCTAGACAGTACCACATGATCATATAGTCTAACAAGCCAACGCTGTCTAACCAATTTCCGATGAAAACTCTTCACCTCCCCATCTATCCCCCTTAGGGCCTGTATCATAAACTTAGATGTGATGCAATCCCTGTGTATATAATGTATAAAGTTCACCTGTTACCCTTGTTTAAATCTCCCTTTGTTTGCTATGTATAAAGTTCACCTGTTATCCATGTTTAAACTCCCTGTTCTATGTAAGTTCAATGTATGGCTGTTCCTCATTGTACAAACTTGTTTATTGTAAACCGTGCTGATGCCGAATAGTGCGGTATAGAAAAACCTTAAATAAATAAATAAATAAATAAAGAAGAGCGGGACCTAGGCGTGGTTGTGTCTGATGTTCTTAAAGTAGCTAAATAGGTAGAAAAGGTGAAGGCAAAAGCTAGAAGGATGCTTGGGTGCATATGGAGAGGAATGGCTAGTGCCTCTGTATAAGTCTTTGATGCGACCTCATTTGGAGCATAGTGTACAATTCTGGAGACCGCACCTTCAAAAGGATATAAACAAGATGGAGTCAGTACAGAGGGTGGCTACTAAAATGGTTAGTGGTTTTCATTACAAAGCATATGAGGACAGACTTAAGGATCTTAATATGTACACCTTAAAGGAAAGGCGGGATAGAGGTGATATGAATGAGATGTTTAAAAACCTCCATGGCATAAATGTTCAGGGGGAGAGCCTCTTTCGATTGAAAGCAAGTTCTGCTACGAGGGGACATGGGATGAGGGTGAAGGGGGCTAGATTTAGGAGTGATTTGCGGAAATATTTCTTTACGGAAAGAGTGGTGGATCTATGGAATAGTCTCCCAGTGGAGGTGGTAGAGATAGCGTTGTTACTCACCTGTAACAGGTGTTCTCCAGGAGCAGCAGGAATCAGTCCTCACATATGGGTGACGTCGGCGCCGACGGAGCCCTCATGGAGCAATTTTCCCCAGCTTTCAAAGAAAGCCTTTGGAAATTGCAGCGCACATGCGCGGTCCTCTTCCCGCCCAAGGGTGCCATCTTGCTCAGTCAGATGACATAGCTAAAACAGCAAAAAAATTAGCAAAAAAAGAAAGCATAGAACTGCAACTCCAAGGGGAGGAGGGAGGGTTGTGAGGACTGATTCCTCCTGCTCCTGGAGAACACCTGTTACAGGTGAGTAACTACGCTTTCTCCAGGACCAAGCAGGAAGTCAGTCCTCACATATGGGACTCCCAAGCTTAAGGCTACCGGAGACCCTAAGCACAAAAAGGAGCTCCCTCAAGCTCAGTAGCCCAGAAGGAAGGAATCTTCTCTGAATACGTCTCCAACCGGTAGCCCAACATCCGGGATGGAGGGTAGGAGTTGCCTATACCTCGAAGAGAGGTTACGGAGAGGACTGCCTGTCCGAAAGCACTGTCCCTGCGGACTCCCTTTCCAGGCAGTAATGGGCCGCAAAAGTCTGGCTTGAAGACCAAGTAGTGGCCCGGCAGATGTCTGCCAATGGAACAGAGCGGAGGTAAGCCACTGACGTAGCCTTCGCCCGAACACGATGGGCCGTGACTCGACTTTCCAACGAGAGGCCGGCTGCCTCGTAAGCCCAAGCGATACAGTCAGCAATCCAGATGGACAGAGTACGCTTGGAGACAGGGAGCCCCAACTTATTGGGGTCATAAGAGACGAAGAGCTGAACAGCCCTTCTGTGCTCCCGCGTACGGTCAAGGTAGAAGGTTAACGCCCTTCTACAGTCCAGAGTATGCAGGACCATTTCAGCTTGGCTGGAGTGTGGCCTGGGAAAGTAGGTCGGAAGCACCACCTCCTGGTTGATGTGAAAAGGGGAAACCACTTTGGGAAGAAACTTAGGGTGAGTCCGTAGGACTACCCGGTTCTTGTAGAACCTAGTGTACGGAGGATCAGACACCAGGGCCTGCAGCTCACTAACGCGTCTAGCAGAAGTGAGGGCCATCAAGAACAAGGTTTTCCAAGAAAGAAAACGAAGAGGACAGGTAGCCATAGGTTCAAAAGGCGGACATTGAGATTCCAGTCCGGGGCTGGTGGGCGCAAAGGTGGTTTAAGGAGAAGGAGGCCTCTGAGAAAACGAGCCACCAGAGGGTGGCCAGAAAGAGGTCTGCCATCCACCGGCATGTGATGCACAGAAAGAGCACTGAGGTGGACCTTGACCGAGTTGGACTTAAGTCCAAGATTGGAGAGGGAAAGCAAGTACTGCAAGACCACTGATGCTGAACAGGAGAAGGGATCTTGAGACTGCTGAGCACACCAGACGGAGAACCGACGCCACTTAAGAGCGTAGGACTTCCGGGTGGAGGGCCGCCTGGAGGCCAAGACGACCTCCTCCACATCCGGAGGCAGGCGGAGGGGAGCAAGGACTACCCTTTCAGCAGCCAGGCCATCAGATGAAGGGACCGGAGGTTAGGGTGCAGGAGAGTCCCCTGATCCTGTGACAGGAGGTCAGGCTGAAATCCCAGAAGAAGAGGGGTGTCCACCGCCAGCTGCATTAGAAGTGGGAACCAAGGTTGTCTCGGCCACCGGGGAGCCACTAGGATCACCGAGGCTTTGTCTCTGAGAACCTTGAAGAGTGTCCGAGACACCAGCGGCATGGGAGGAAAGGTATATAAGAGGCCTGTGGACCATGGAATTAGAAAAGCATCCGCCGCTACTCTGAGAGGATGCGGTTGTCGAGAGCAGAATCTGGGAAGTTGCCAGTTCAGAGGACTGGCAAACAGATCCATGGTGGGGAGGCCCCACTTGAGAAAGATCCGCTGAACCACCAGCGGATCCAGCTGCCACTCGTGTGGCTGGAGGATCCTGCTGAGCTTGTCGGCCAGGTAATTTTCTTGACCTGGGAGACAGACAGCCTTGAGGATGATGCCGTGGTGGACTGCCCAAGAGCATAGTTTTTGTGCCTCCTGACAGAGAAGAAAGGAGCCTGTTCCGCCTTGTTTGTTCACGTAGAACATTGCAACCTGATTGTCTGTCTGTATCAGCACCGACTGGTGAGAAACCAGGTGAGAGAATGCTTTGAGCGCTAGGCGGATGGCTCTGAGCTCCAGGAAATCTGCTGAGCAGACTCCCAAGGAGTCCAGAGGCCTTGAGTACATGTCCCTTGGCAATGTGCTCCCCAACCCAGGAGAGAAGCATCGGTCGTCAGGACCTGAGAATGCGTAGGGGGCTGAAAAGTCACTCCTAGTACTAGGTTTGCCAGATGAAGCCACCATTGTAGAGAAGAGACCAGCTGGTCGAAGATCTGTACGGAGTCCGCTAGGCTCCCAGTGGCCTGATGCCATTGAGTGCGAAGGCACCATTGAGCAGGTCGCATGTTCAGGTGGGCATTGGGGGTCACATGGACCGTGGAAGCCATATGGCCGAGCAGTCTCAGAAATTGCCTGGCCGAGACCAGGGCATTGCTGTGAAAGTGGCTGGCGAGATCCATGAGCCGCTTGGCCCTGTCCAGAGGGAGGAAGGCCCACGCCTGAAGAATGTCTAACCTGGCGCCGATGAATTTGAGATTTTGAGAGGGGAGCAAAGTGGACTTTGCGAAGTTTATGACAAATCCCAAGTGCTGGAGTAGAGTCACAGTGCGATGAGTGGCCTGAGTGGCCTCTTGTGAAGACTGGGCTCTGATGAGACAGTCGTCCAGGTATGGGAACACAAAAAGGCCTTGAAGTCTTAGATAGGCCGCCACCACTGCCAGGCATTTGGTGAACACCCTGGGGGCAGAGGATAGGCCAAAGGGCAGTACTCTGTACTGGTAATGATTTCCTCCCACAACAAATCTGAGATATTGTCTGTGGTCTGGATGAATAAGGATATGAGTATACGCATCCTTTAGATCCAAGGAGCATAGCCTTTCGCCCTGCTGGAGGTAGGGCAGCAGGATTCCAAGGGTAAGCATCTTGAACTTTTCCTTTGCAAGGAACTTGTTTAGGTTTCGCAAGTCCAGGATGGGTCTGAGGCCTCCTGTTCTTTTTGGTATCAGAAAGTACCTGGAGTAAAACCCTTGACCCTTCAGGTGGTGGGGCACCGGTTACACAGCCTGTTCATGAAGGAGACTTGCTAACTCCTGAAGGAGTAAGTCCTTGTGCAGAGGGAGTCTCGGAGGCTCCCCTGGAAAGTAGGAGGGAGGTACCTGGTGAAAGTGAAGAAGATAGCCTGTGATAAGGAAGCTTATCATAGCTCAGGAAGGAGCTATAGAAAAGGTGAAGTGACTCTGAACAAGCAACCTGTCAGTTCTGGTAGAAATAAGAAAACAGAATTTTGCCATAAAAGACTACCAGTCCCAGAATGCACCAGGTTTCCAACAGCCATTAGAGGAGCTGAAGTGGGGAAACGTGTGTTCAATCAGGAGGGCTATGAGGTAATCCCCAAGCACTCATTGCAAAGGGCAGGGCTTGATTCAGCACAGCTGTGCTAGGATGGAACACTCATCTCAAAGGGCAGGGCCTGATTCAGCACAGCTGCGCTGTGTTAGGGAGGAGCACTCATCTAAGCAGAATAAGAGTAGAGTTTATTCTACAGATGACCATCTTCATGATCACCTTGGATATCCAGAGAATGGTCCTCAGTATCCTGAGAATCAGCTTGAGTTTGATCATCAGTTGCATCTGAAGGATCATCAGAAGCAGAAGCCAAACCGGATGGACAGAGAGGGAAAGAGACCCTCTGGAAGAAAGAGGAGAAAAGCCTTTGAGAGGTCTAGAAGAGTCCAAAGCAGTACGTATACTGGGAGGTATTCCAAGGGCCAGCATACATCATTGGACTGGGGGAGACCAGAGGAATGGTGCTGCAGAGCTAGGAATCTCCAGACGCTACCTGTGAGGGAGACGGCTGCACGTGGAAGGGACCCTAAGACCCGTGCCAGAAGGTATGTGAAGAGAGATCCAGTGTCCAGGGGATCTGGATTGGAAGGCTGGACATAAGAACTGGACTACATACTGGCCAGGCTATATAGAGAGGAACTCTAGCAGCAATGGAAGCTCAGGTATGAACACTGATCTATGCCCTAGCTATAACCTTGAAAGACAGCAGGGAAACAAGTATTCTCCTGAAAATGCTCCATTGAGAGATTCATCTGTGCCAATCCATGATATTGAACCCATGCTTGTTGAACAAGGGGGAATAATAGCAGATGAGGATCCTGTTTATATGGACTGCTCTCTATCTAAACTCCGTTGGTAACTTTCTGTTATAAAGTACAGCAACCATCACAAAGAAATACAAATTTGTTCTTTAATCTACTCAGAAAAGCTCCTGAAGCAGGATTTGACCCACACAGTAGAAAGCAAGCCAGCTAAGGGGTTTCAGCTGGATAACTGCTAGCAATTAAGCCTTACCTAATTGCTTGTGAGCTAGGAGAAAATCACTTCTGAATCTATGTGAGAAGTAATCAGAAGTTAACCTGAAAAGAACAGTTTGTTTCTTTCTTTGTGGCTTTTCGTTTGTTAGATATATGCTAAGAAAACATTAGCTAATTGCCTGACAAGTTTAAAGGTTGTTTTCCTGATTTTGATTTTGACTTTGTTTTTCCAAGTTAACACTGAAAGCAAGTTACCTGATTTATGTGCTACCAAGCATATCTGTGTTGGGAGAAATAACCCCATAAATAAATTTCTTATTGGCTTTACCCAAGAGCACAACTAAATTATTGTCAGCAGCTGTGTCTGGTGTGAATGAACTACATTGCCCACAATACCTTGCAAATCATATAGAGATATGCACTTGCCAAGATTGTGAAGATTCTCACCCAGGCAGCCGTCTGACAAGCCCTTTCGAACTATGTGAAGTACCCAGGTATCTGTGGTGATGGTGGACCACCTTTGGGCAAAGTGGACCAGCCGGCCTCCTGTGCTGAGAGAAACCAGCTGAGGGGGAGAGGCTATGCTGATGAAGTCAAAAACCCCCACCCTGCTGAGCAGGGGCCGGTGGTGCGGGCTTGGGGACTTGCTGCCTATAGGACCCATTACCCCGTCCCTTGGCCTGCTTACCCTGTGGGGGAGCTGGTGAGGCCTGATACTGAGGGTAGTATTTATAGGCAGCCGCCTTCCTCAGGTAAAAGGGCTTTTTCCCGGAGCCCTTCTTCTTTTGAGAAGGGGCAGAGGTCTTCCTCGAGAGACGAGTCCTGGTGAGAGTCTCGGTCTCGATCTGTGCAGCCCTCTCATCCATGGGCTTGCCAAAGAGGTTTTCACCCCTGCAGGGGACATCGACCAACTTGTCCTGCACCCATTGCTCGAGGTCGGACGTCTGAAGCCAAGCCTGGCGGCGTCCACCGATGCCGGCTGCGGCTACTCGAGCCGATGCCTCAAAACCATCATAGGCTGCCCAAGAGATAAACTTTGAGCACTCCCGAATACCAGTTGACAAGGTTTGGAACCTCTGCAAAGGTTCGTTGGAGAGACCAGCAGAGAACCTGGCTATTTCCTTAGCCAGGTCCCGGAGATACATGCCCATGTAGAGCTGGTAGGTCTGGACTCGACAAGCAAGCATAGAGCCCTAGAAACACTTCCTACCGAGGGCATCCAGGCTTCGGGCCTCCCTACCGGGGGCACCGAGGAGTGAATTTTTTGACTCTTAAGTCTATGCATGGCCGATTCCACCACCATGGAATGGTGCGGTAGTTGTGCCTTTTGGAAGCCGGGGCTCTTGCGGACTCGATAAATGGAATCGACCCGCTTGCTTAACACCGGCGACAACGCCAGGCTCTCCCACATGCGGAAGAGAAGTCGTTCCAGCATCGGAGGAACCGTACAATAAAGGCCTCCTTCGGGGGGGAGAGTCATATTGGAGGGCATCGAGTTCTTCGACTCGAGGCTCCTCCTCGGGATCCGCGGGGAAGGCCAAGGCCTTGGCCATATCCCGCACGAAGTCCGAGAACCGGGTATCCTCTGGGGGGGACCGTCTCCGAGGTTCGGACTCGGGGGAGTCCGATGGGACACACCGAGTCCGAAAGGAACCAGGTGACTCTTCGTCCTCGGATTCCCAGGCCGACTCCTCGGAGGAGTCGTCGAGCGGCTCCGGTCGGGCGGGCATCGATGCCACTCGCACCGACGCCAAGGGAGTCGGCGTCGACGACCTCGGTCCCGAACGGGAGGCCGAAGGAGACCGTGACCGAGGATCGACTCGAGCCCTCATGGACTCGAGCATCGGCTCAGTCTCCGGGGTCGACTTGGAGGTCGACATCATTTTCATTTTTCATTTTCATTTATTTGATTAACCGCCCTTCATGGGTAAGCAGAGCGGTGTACAATAGAAAATCAACAAGCATAGAATGGCAGTTAGCCAGAAAAATTTGGAAAGGAGGTTACAAATAATGAAGAGAAAGAGATAGAGACAGAAGTAGAGGAAAAATGGGGAGGTGGGGATATGAAGGGCGTAGGCTAGGGAGGGGGAAGGTTGAAGGCAGTCAGGGCAGAAGCACCGGCGAGGCCAGCGATCAATGCCCGCTGCTGGTCCATGAAGGCAGTCAGACTGCTCTCCAAGGCCGTCAACCTGAGTCCGAGCTCAGGAGACCCAGCAGCCCCCGACTCGGGCCCCGACGGCGTTGGGCCCGACGTCGGCTCCTTTGGAGGCGAGTCTACGAGGACAACAGTACTCACGTGAGCGGGCAAGTCCATCTCGAGACGAGGATGTTTAGAAGGCCTCTCCACTTCCGAGGACCCGGGACGGGAATCGGGGCTATGCGACCTGGCCCTCGAGGAACCAGGAGCGTCTACCGATCCCGCCCTCGCGGGTTTCTTCTTCCGATGATGTTCCCGGGTAGGAGACCCCCTTTCAGAGGAACTTCGATGATGCTCAGGACCAGAGTCCCGAGACGTCGAAGCCTCTGACGAGGTCCGAGCCCGGCCGGAGTCAGAGAAGATACGTTCCCGCTGATGCTGCCGACTCCTCAACGCTTTTGAGGACATTTTGCCACACGGACCACAGATCTTCGGGTCATGATCGGGTCCGAAGCAGCGGAGGCAGAAGTCGTGTGTGTCTGTAAGAGACATGAGTTTCTTACAGAGGTCACACTTTTTAAACCCGCTGGCAGCCATCGGGGGAAAAAGGGCCCCTGCGAGGTCAAAAGACTGGGCTGCCAGTGAAAAAGTAAAAAGGCGCGAAATCTGTCACGAAGGACAAAAAACCGAAAAATAAAGAACGGACTCGCAACCGGCGTCGCGGGTCCGGGCGGGAAAAGAACCGGCGTCGAAACCGAGAGAAAAAAGAGAAATAAAATCAACTTTTCTGTGGGGATTCACAAACAACGTCTGTAGGGCTCCGCAGAAAAAAGAAGACTGAGCAAGATGGCACCCTTGGGTGGGAAGAGGACCGCGCATGCGCGCTGCAATTCCCAAAGGCTTTCTTTGAAAGCTGGGGAAAATTGCTCCGCGAGGGCTCCGTCGGCGCCGACGTCACCCATATGTGAGGACTGACTTCCTGCTTGGTCCTGGAGAAGAGGACAGTATATGAATTCAAAAAAGCATGGGACAAACACAGAGGATCTCTAAAGGAAAAAAGGGGACTGTTGTAGTTGTCGATATGAAAGGACAGACTAGATAGGCCATATGGACTTTTTGTTTCATATTTCTATATTTCTATGTTTTGGTAACTGCCTTTCCTGGTCGATTGGGATCGTAGGACACAAAGAGTCAGACAGACTTGCAATGAGTCTGGGTGTGCTGCAAGTAGAAGGCGAGAGCCCTTCTGCAGTTGAGGGTGTGGAGAGCCACCGACACCTGGTAGGCGTGAGGCCTTGGGAAGAAAGTCGGCAGGACTATCTCCTGGTTAAGTTAGAAATACGAGACAACTTTAGACAGGGATTTAGGGTGGGTACGGATGACCACTCTATTCTGATAGAATCTGGTGTAAGTGGCATCAGCCATGAGAGCCTGGAGCTCACTGACCCGGCGGGCCGAGGTCAGTGCCACCAGGAAGGCCACCATCCAGGACAGGTGCCGGAGTGAGCATGTCGCCATCGGCTCAAAGGGTGGACGGGTGAGCTGCATGAGCACCATATTCAGGTTCCATTCCGCTAGTGGAGGTCGGATGGGCAGCTTGGAAAGCAAAAGACCCCACATAAAGCGAGAGACTAATGGCTGCCCCTAGAGGGTCTTTCCCCCTTGATGGGGAGGTGGTTCACTGAGATGGCACTCAAGTGTACTCTGATAGAGTTTGACTTCAGACTTTCCTTCGAGAGATGGAGGAGGTACAGTAGGATTCATCGAATGGGACACGAGAACAGGTCAATCTGGAGCTCCAAGTACCAGATAGAGAAGCATCGCCACTTGAAGGCGTAGGTCCGTCTAGTGGAATACTTTCTCGAGGCAAGGAGGACCTCCTCAACCTCCTCCGGAAGAGCCAGTGAGGCTAGGGAAACCGTTCAGCCGCCAGACCGTGAGGGATAAGGAGGATAGGTTTGGGTGCCACACCCACCCTTCCTGGAGGCTCCATCGACAACCAGAGCAGAAGCGGGAACCAAGGCTGCCGAGGCCACGAGGGGGCTAAAGGATCAACGATGCCCGAAACCGCTGTGCCTCGAAAAGGGTTCTCAAAATGAGAGGGAAGGGAGAGAATGCATAGATCAGGCTGGATGACAAGTCCAGAAGGAATGCATCCGGATTCTCCCTCCTTGGGTGCGGTACCGGGCCGCAAAAGCGGGGGAGCTGCCAGTTCTTGGGACTGGCCAACAGGTCTATCGCCGGTGTACCCCAACGAAGAAACAGCCAGCCCGCTACCCCTGGATCCAGCCCCCATTTGTAGGGGCGAAGGATCAGGCTGAGCCTGTCCGCCAGGCCATTCTCCTGACCTGGAAGGTAGGTCGAATTGAGGGACATCTTCCGTTGGACGGCGAAGGAGCAGAGGAGGACCGCTTCATGGCAGAGGGAGCATGATCCAGTGCCTACCTCCTTAATGACGTAGAACACTGCCACACGGTTGTTGGTCTGCATGAGAACCAACTTCCCCTTGAGGTGGTCCTCGAAAGCCTCAGGGCCGACCGAATAGAATAGTTACTCACCTGCAACAGTTGTTCTCCAGGAGCAGCAGGAATCAGTCCTCACATATGGGTGACGTCGGCGTCGACGGAGCCCCCATGCGGAGCATTTCCCCAGCTTTCAAAGAAAGCCTATGGGAATGCAGGCACGCATGCGCAGTCCCCTTCCCGCCCAAAGGTGCCATCTTCCTCAGTCTGATGACATAGCTAAAAGACAGCACAAAAAGAAAATGAACTATATAAAACTGCAACTGCAAGGGGAGGAGGGAGGGTTGTGAGGACTGATTCCTACTGCTCCTGGAGAACACCTGTTACAGGTGAGTAACTACTCTTTCTCCAGGACCAAGCAGGAAGTCAGTCCTCACATATGGGTGACTCCCTAGCTCTGGGCTACCAGGAACCCAGGCTGAAAAATAGAGCTCCCTCTAGAGCCTCAGCAATAGTGAGAGAATCTTCTCCAAGACCACACCTGAACGGTATCCCAACACCAGGGCTGGAGGGTAGGAGTTGCCTAAACCTCAAAGAGATTATGGAGTATCGCTTGCCTGAAAGCACTGTCCCTACAGGACTCCCTCTCAAGGCAGCAGTGGTCCGCAAAAGTCTGGCTTGAAGACCAAGTAGCGGTCCGGCAGATGTCTGCCAACGGAACAGAACGGAAGTGAGCTACTGATGCGGCCTTCGCCCTGACCCGGTGGGCCGTGACTCTACCCTCCAGGGAGAGGCTGGCTGCCCTGTACGCCCAGGCGATACAGTCTGCCACCCAGATGGACAATGTACGCTTAGTGACAGGCAACCCCAATTTATTAGGGTCAA
Organism: Ichthyophis bannanicus; assembly: GCA_033557465.1. NCBI lineage: Eukaryota > Metazoa > Chordata > Amphibia > Gymnophiona > Ichthyophiidae > Ichthyophis > Ichthyophis bannanicus. The sequence goes on from CM066033.1 coordinate 1,309,201,768, forward strand.
AGGAAACAAAGAGCTGAGAAGCCCTTCTATGCCCCTGCGTACGTTCTAGGTAAAAGGACAGCGCCCTTCTACAATCCAGGGTATGCAAGACAGTTTCAGCCCTACTGGCATGTGGCCTGCTAAAGAACGTCGGAAGTACCACCTCCTGGTTGAGGTGGAAGGAGGACACTACCTTCGGAAGGAAATTAGGATGAGTCCGCAAGACTAACCTGTTCCTATAGAACCTGGTATATGGCCTATCCGAGACCAGGGCCTGAAGCTCACTCACCCGCCTAGCCGAGGTGAGTGCCACAAGGAACAACACCTTCCAGGAGAGGAAACGTAAGTGGCAGGTTGCCATCGGCTCAAAAAGTGGGCGAGTCAGCTGCTGCAAGACCACACTGAGATCCCACTCAGTGGCCGGTGGACGAATAGGAGGCTTAAGCAAAAGCAGGCCTCTGAGAAAGCGAGATACCAGAGGGTGGCCTGAGAGAGATTGTCCATCCACCAGCGAGTGGTGAGCTGAGAGGGCACTGAGGTGAACCCGGACAGAGTTGGAATGAAGTCCTAGGTTGGATAGGTGGAGCAGGTATTGTAGCACCACCTGGACTGAGCAGGAGAAGGGATCCTCCTGCTGTTGAGAACACCAAGTAGAAAACTTACGCCACTTCAGAGCATAGGCCTTCCTAGTGGAATGCTTCCTGGAGGCCAACACCACCTCTTCAACCTCCTTTGATAGGAGTAAGGGAGCAAGCACTACCCTTTCAGCAGCCAGGCCATCAAATTGAGGGATTTGAGGTTGGGATGCAAGAGGGACCCCTGATCCTGAGTCAGAAGGTCGGGGTGCAGCCCTGGAGGAAGTGGAGTATCCACTGCCAATTGCAGAAGAAGAGGGAACCACGGCTGCCTGGGTCACCTGGGGGCTATCAGGATCACTGTCGCTCGGTCCTGCTGGATTTTGAATAGAGTCCGGGCCACCAGAGGTGTGGGGGGAAACGCATACAGCAGGCCTTCCGACCAGTGGATCAGGAATGCATCTGCCGCTGTTCTCAAGGGATGCATTTACCTGGAACAGAACCTGGGTAGTTGCCTGTTCAGCGGACTGGCAAAAAGATCCATGGTTAGAAGACCCCACTTCAGAAAGATCTATTGAACCACCCGAGGATCCAACTGCCACTCGTGAGGCTGCAGGAGTCTGCTTAGCCTGTCCGCCAGGTAGTTTTCCTGGCCTGGGAGGTAGACCGCCCTGAGGGTCATGCCCTGATTGATAGCCCAGGAGCAGAGAGCTTGTGCTTGCAGGCACAGGAGTCGGGATCCTGTGCCTCCCTGCTTGTTGACATAGAACATAGCCACCTGGTTGTCCGTCTGAACTAGGACAGACTGGTGAGAGAGGACCGGAGAGAAAGTCTGTAAGGCCAGTCAAATGGCTCTCAATTCCAACAGGCTGATCTGCTGGGCGGCCTCCCACGGAGACCACAGGTCTTGGGTGCAGGCCCCCTGGCAGTGTGCCCCCCAGCCCTGCAGGGAAGCATCGGTTGTCAGTACCTGAGTGTGTGGGGAGGCCCGAAAAGGAACTCCCCCGACCAGGTTTGGGAGATGCCTCCACCAGCATAAGGAGTCCACCAAGAGTTTGGACACCGTTATCCTGTCCGACAATTTCCCTGTGGCCTGTAGTCACTGTGCCCTGAGGCACCACTGAGCCGGCCTCATATGCAGACGGGCATGTGGGGTGACATGCACTGTGGAAGCCATGGGACCTAAGAGCCGGAGGAAGTGTCTGGCCAAGACCAGAGAGTTCGCCCGAAACTGGCCGGCCAACTTTATCAGCCTGTGAGCTCTGTCCACAGGCAAATAGGCCTTTGCAAGGATGGTATCCAATCTTGCCACTGTGAACTCCACATCCTGTGAGGGGACTAAAGTGGACTTTGGGAAGTTTATAACTAACACCAGGTGCTGAAGAAGGGATATGGTTCGGACGGTGGCCTGCTTGGCCTCTTGTGGAGACTGGCCCCTGATAAGCCAGTCGTCCAGGTAAGGGAACACAAAGATCCCCTGGTTCTTGAGGTAGGCCGCAACCACCGCTAGGCATTTTGTAAAAACCCTGGGGGCGGAGGTGAGGCCAAAGGGAAGCACTCTGTACTGGAAGTGTTTCCCTCCCACCATAAATCTGAGGAATTCTCTGTGACTTGGATGGATGAGGATGTGAGTATAAGCATACATCACGTCTAAGGAGCATAGCCAATCTCCCTGCTAGAGGTAGGGCAGTAAGATTCCAAGGGTAAGCATCTTGAACTTTTCCCTCTCCAGAAACTTGTTCAGATTTCTCAGGTCGAGGATGGGTCTGAGGCCCCTTGTTCTTTTTGGTACCAGGAAGTACCCTGAGTAGAAACCTTGTCCTTCCAGGTGGTGGGGCACCAGTTACACCGCCTGGTCCTGTAGCAGACCTTCCAACTCCTGAAGGAGTAAGTTTCTGTGTAGAGGGGGTCTTGGAGGCTCCCCTGGAAAGTAGGAGGGGGATATCTGGGTGAAGTGGAACAGATAGCCCTTCTGGACGATGCTTAACACCCAAGTATCCCCTGTGATGGCTGGCCACCTGTCTGCGTACAGGGTTAGCTGACCTCCTGTGCCCTGGAGAGGAGGAGAGGCTATGCTGGCATAGTCAAAAAACCCCTCCCTGTTGAGCAGGAGCCGGAGTAGGAGGGTTGGGAGCCTTCTGCCTACGGGGCCCATGACCCTGCCCCTTAGCCTGCTGGCCCTGTTGGGGAGCTGCAGAGGCCTGGTAGTGAGGGTAGGTTTTGTAGGCAGTGGTCTTTCTCGGTTAAGAGGCCTTTTTCCCCAAGCCCTTCTTCTTCTGAAAAGGCGCAGAGGTTTTCCTGGACAGCCTTGTCCGGGTTAAGAGTTTCGGACTCGAGTCCTGCAGCCTTTTCGGAAATGTGCTTGCCAAAGAGGTTTTCATCTCGGCAAGGGACATCGACCAACTTGTCCTGTACCCATGGCTCAAGGTCCGAGGATTGTAGCCAGGCCTGGCGGCATGCACTGATGCCGGCCCCTGCTACTCGGGCCGAAGCCTCAAATCCATCGTAGGCTGCTCGAGAGATAAACTTCAAGCACTCTCGAATACCAGAAGACAAGGCCTTGAACCTCTGCAAAGGTTACTCGGACAGACCAGCAGAGAAAGCACAGTTACTTACCTGTAACAGGTGATCTCTGGGAACAGCAGGAATAAGTCTTCAAATATGGGTATGTTGGTACCGACGGAGCCTGCGCGGGAACGCTCCCCAGCGTCCAAAAATAAAGCTTTTGGGAGCATCCAACACACATGTGCGCTACCTTCGCGCCCATTCACTTCCTTCTCATCAGTTGGGTTTGTAGCTGAGACCGAAGGAGGGAAGTAGACAAATTAGAGAGAGAGATAGAGAGAGAGAGAAAAACAACTCCTATGGGAGGTGGGTGGGTTGTGAAGACTTAATCTTGCTGTTCCCAGAGATCACCTGTTACAGGTAAGTAACTGTGCTATCTCCAGGAACAAGCAGGAATGAGTCTTCACATATGGGGACTCCCAAGCTAGAGATGCCTAGAGGAGGTCCCAGCATGTTGCAAATCTAATCGATGGGCCATGCTCTTTCCCAGAACCTCAGGCATCCAAGGGATGGAGGGTAGGATTTGAACTAAAAAGGGTGTGCTGTGGAACAGCTTGACTAAACAAGGCGTCTAGAGGGGAGTCCTTGTGTAGATCATAAATTTTAGTAAATATTGAATTCCAATTTTCTAATGTGGACCTTAGTCAAAAGTATTACAAAAGTATTTGTTGAGGCTAATATGGGTCTGGTGCTAAGAGCCAGTACATTATCCTCAAAGAAAATACCTCACTGAGAAGTAGAGGAAATAAATTTTGCAATACAGGCAGAGATCAGAAGCCTAAATGGCTAGAACTAATTCCAGAAGAAAAAACTGGGGGAGTTTAATGGGGCTGGACTTTGGATGAGAAGCTAAAGTTTATGTAGGCCAAAGTTTGAAGCTCTTTGTCCTTGGAGCAGAATAAGGCTCTAGGAAAGAGAGGAGATAAAAATGACTGGTTTGCAGAAAAAGGATGGGTCTTTAAGACCCCTCTATCCAAATGAAAGAAAAAAACATTTCAGTCTTCCCTAAGTGATGTAACTTAGGATGATGACTTTACATGGAGAGCTTCAGATGTAACGTAACCAGAGAGGTTACAGTAAAAGAAGGTAGTTTCTAATTACCATAGAAATTGGTTGTCCATTTAAAACCCTATGGCATGCTGGAACAGCATTAATATGGACAGTAACAAATCTTTCAGAGTGAGATATGTGTATTTATATAAACTTATATAAAGACTCAGTAACAAGAAGGGGTAAGACCTGCTTGAGAATATGGATAGAGAACCCCTTACTGGTTACACATGGAAGAACCATGAAGGAGGTTACATGGAAACCAGTGGAATGTTCCTAGTCAGAAGGATAGGTCTAGATTTCTTTAAAAATTCTAGACTTTGAATAACCAGAAATGGAGATCTACGTGAAGGGGTGAAGAGAAATCCTTAGTCTTAAGACAACAAGTCTGGATCCTTCTATAACTTCAGTGTGTAGAAAAATATGCAATAAAAGGGAATACCACATTTGCCAGTCTATGAGGGTAATATGAGTATAATGTGTTCTTTATTCAGCATAAGCTTCAATGAAGTATTGGGAATTAGAAGGAATGCACTAGACAAGGACTGACTGCAGTGAAAAGAAATGCATCCCTGTTGGAAGAGTTCCACTGGAGATGTGGAACAACTCAGGGAATTAAGCAATTCTTTATCCTTTCACGTGATCTAAGCCCTGGTTCATTTTCCCTAAAAGGAAATTTTAAGGAAGATGGTAAGAGTACGAAAAAAACGGTCATGTGGGAGCATGACTGGGTAAAGCCTTTTAACCATCTGGAAGTTACCTACCAGGAATGGCTCTGACGCTCTCTGGCAAAGGCCTATAGTTGCAGAGCTTTTTGTAGAATTGCAGAGAGCATGTTGTAGGTTGCTTAGGTGAGATCTGGCTGTTTAATTACCAGTGTGCAACCTAATCTATTCTGTGGGAGCCAAAGAATTGAAGATGGATAAGAATAGTAGAGAGGCCTGTTGCCTGCAACGATAAATTGTCCAAGTAGGTTTTGGAACCTCTCTTGGAATTATCTGTTATTAAGGCAGCAGAAGAGGTTAGGTCCTATAGATTGGAAAAGGACAGACAAACATAATTGGAAGTGATAAAACTCAATTATGGTCTGATAAGCTGTCTTAAAAGAAATATTTGAAAAGATTGCAGAGGGGAGAAACTCTGTATGGAAATCACTTACTGGAATACGTATTGAAGACAATCCTATGGCTTAAAAGGTAAGCCCTCCAGTCAAATAGTATTACTCTTAGAGTGAAAGTCTCGACTAAGAGGGATAAAAAGTAATACAGAGTTGTGAAGACTTACAATTTGGTAAGTCTCTGAAAAAGGTAAAGCTCACCTGCAGTCAAAAGTATGAGATATCCTCATACAGGACAACTGTCAAGGTGAAGGGCATAGCATACCTTGTAATTTGTTGTTACTCCTCTATCTGCTTTAAAAGGAGAGGAGAAACCTGTTACCTGTAGGGCATGATTATCCTTAATAGCTCTAAGAGCTAAAAGAATGGATTCCTCTTGGCAAGAGATTCATGCCTAAAGTCGAGGATTGAGCCAGTGTATCACTGACCTCTCAGTAAGGATGAGAACTGTAAATGCTTCTGTTGTTAATTAGTAGCGGTTCTGAAGCTCAACAGGAAAAAGAGATTTAATGAATAAAATATCAGAAACCCTGTGACTGCTGGGTTTGCTGAGCCTGTTGAGGCTTTGGTTTTCTTAGCCTGGTATGATGTTGCCCTTCTTTGGAAACATCTGCATGATTGGTAGAAGATGAATAAAACTTTTTCCCTTTAGGGGGATAAAGTTTGTTAGGAAATTTTTTACTAGCTGGGATAGAGGAAAGTTTTGACAATCCTCTGAAATCAAAAATATCAGTGTTTAACTGATTAGCTTGGAATAAAGCATCCTTGTTAACGAGATTTTCACCAGTACAAGGAGTATTTCCCAGCCTTTCTTGTACCCATTTGTCCAAGTCTGAAGCTTGGAGCCAGGCCATGCGTCGTGCTCCTATGGTTATAGCAGTAGTTCTGCTAAAAGACTCAAAACAGTCCAGGGAAGCACAATTAATGAATTTGGAGACATTTTGAGCATGACTGACTAATATGAAAAAGTCTGCTCTTTTATGTTCTTGAAGAAAAGGGTTCAAAAGCTTTAAGTTCTTTGTGACCTCTTCAAGAGATAATCCCATATAGAAAATATATGAGGTAAGTCTTGCTGAAAGCATGGATGCCTGGAAGCATCGACGTCCAAAGGCATCTAAAGTCCTAGACTCACGACCTGGCGGATAAGAAGAGTGCTTCTTTGCACTTTTAATACGCCTCATTGCTGATTCTACAACAACAGAATGATGAGGAAGTTGAGTCTTTTGAAAACATGGAGAAGGTGGCACCTTGTACATAGTGCCAAGTGTCTTAGAATGTGGAGATACCGTTAAAGGAGATTCCCACATTCTTAATAGTAGATCCTGTAAGATCTGATGTAAAGGAAGCATGATCACCTCCTTTGGAATCCAGGGGAACTGCAGGGTCTCTGAATCCCCTGGTAGGGATTCTTTACCAGGTATAGAAATGGCAGGTAACTTTGCCATATCAAGCAGAAAAGCTTGAAAAGAAATCTCCCCTGAGGAGGACCCTCTAAAATGAGGGGTAAAGGCTTGACTTGTTGAAAATTCAGCCTTGGTACCGATGGATTCATCTCAGTCATCAGGATCGGAAGAATTGAAAGGATGAAGCATCAGATTTTCCTTAAAGCGATGTCTTCAGTACCGCCCGAGGTCGGTACCGAATCCTCCATGCTAGAGATCGATTCCAGGCTCAGCATTGAAGGAAGCGAGTCTGTCGAAGCAAGCATAGATGGTACCGACACTGATGCTGATGTCGATACCGTTACCGAAGCCGATACCGATAAACTTGAGGAACAGTCTACAGCAACTCTAGCGGTACCGAAGTAGCCGAGAGCGCTAGACTACGTTCATCGGTGAGGAGTGTTTCATCCATCACTATAGCCGATGCAGGGGTGTTGGTACCGCTCGAAGCGGCCACAACCACCGAGCATGGCCAAGGTATGTTCATCGAGGTAAGAACCCCGGGAACAACCTGAAGCCCCATTAATGCTTTGGAGCCCGAAGACTCCCGCCAGGGCTTTATTGCCAAAATGTCCTCGAGGGCAAGGCCAGAGGCATCTCGATGCTGAGAAGGAGATCTACCACTCGAGGACTGGCTAGTCTTTACAGATTTTTGTTTGGTTACCTGATCCTGTGAAAAAGAAGATATTCTAGCTGGTGACATTGAGTGCGATGTGAACCGGGTATCGAGTTGTGCTCGATCCTGATGACTTCTTCTGTTTGAGCTCCAGCAGGATAGACACTCCAGTGGGCGATGGTCAGGACCTAAACATTTTAGACACCAAGTATGAGTGTCTGAAAATATATCTATACCGCCACACTTTGAGCATTTCTTAAGGATAGTGGTTGGCTTTTCCATAATGGAAGGATAGAGGCCTAGTGGCCTAGAAACCGTCAGGCACTAAACTGGAAAAATTTCTAAAGAAAAGAAGAAATTATTTAGTAAAAATTAACAAAAGCACCGGCGGTACCGGTGGCGTCGAGGGAAGGCAGACGCGACCACAAAAAACTAAGAATAAAAAGAAGAATTTTCTGCGGTGACAGGAAAGCACAGTTACTTACCTGTAAACAGGTGATCTCTGGGAACAGCAGGAATAAGTCTTCACATATGGGTACGTCGATACTGACGGATCCTGCGCGGGAACGCTCCCCAGCGTCCAATCAAAAAGCCTTTGGGAGCATCCCACAGCGCCTGCGTGCTGCCTTCCCGCCTTTCCAACTGTCTCTCCTCAGTTGAGTTTTATAGCTGAGACAAAGAGGGAGAGAGAGAGAAAGGAAGAGAGAGAGAGAGACAACTCCTAAGGGAGGTGGGTGGGTTGTGAATACTTATTCCTGCTGTTCCCAGAGATCACCTGTTACAGGTAAGTAACTGTGCTATCTCCAGGAAGAAGCAGGAATGAATCTTCACATATGGGGGCCTCCCTAGCTTTTGATGCCAGGGAGAGAGCCCAAAAGTTGTGTGTCCCTGGGACAGAGCTGCACTTCTCCACCTGGATCTCTGGCATCCCATGAGGGATGGTGGGTAGGAGTTGATTAAGTATGGAACAGGTGTTTGAGAACAGCCTAACCAAATAAGGCATCCCGGCGGGAGTCCTTGTCTAAGCAGTAATGGGCTGTGAAGGTATGAACCGAGGCCCAAGTGGCTGCTCGACAGATGTCATCGATAGACACAGAGTTCAGATAAGCCATTGAGGCTGCCATGGCTCTCACATTGTGAGCTGTGACATGGCCCTCCAGAGAAATGTTTTTGCTCTGATAGGCAAAAGAAATACATTGGGCAATCCAGTTGGAAAGAGTTCTCTTGGAGACAGGTTGTCTCAAATGAGAATGATCAAAAGCAACAAAGAGTTGGGAAGACTTTCTGTGTTGCTGTGTCCTCTGTAAGTAAAAAGCTAGAGCTCTTTTACAGTCCAGGGTATGAAGATTCCTCTCTGCACTTGATGCATGAGGCCCTGGAAAAAAAAGACCTTGGTTGAGGTGAAAAGGCAAGACCACCTTAGGCATAAAATGTGGATTAGTCCTAAGGACCACCTTGTCATGATGGAACCTTGTATAAGGTGGATTAGCTACTAGTGCTTCCAATTCACTGATGCGGTGTGCTGATGTGATTGCAATGAGAAAGATAACCTTCCAAGAAAGGTATTTCAAGGAGGTACTAGCTAAAGGTTCAAAAGGCGGCTTCATAAGCTGACCAAGAACCAAATTTAAGTCCCATGCCACCCGGAGGTGGTCTAATGGGAGGCTTTGTTAAAAGGAGGCCTCTCATGAACCTTGCTACAAGGGGATGAGAGGAAACAGGTTGTCCATCTAGAGGTCTGAGGGAAGCTGCAATAGCACTCAGATGGACTCTTACTGAATTTGTCTTAAGGCCTGCATCAGAGAGATGGAGGAGATACTCCAGCAACGATTGCAGAGGTATTGACCGGGGGTTAAGACCCTTTCCAGAACACCAGATGGTAAACCTTTCCCACTTGAAGGCATAAGAAAGTCTAGTGGAAGGTTTTCTGGAAGCATAAAGAACATCTTTCACTTGTTGAGAAAGAGGAAGATCCTAGAGATCTAGGCCTTCAGCAACCAAGCCCTGAGATGCAAAGACTGGGGATTGGGATGCCACAACTTGCCGTCCTCCTGAGAGAGGAGGTCTGGAACACACTCTAACTCTAGGGAGGGAGCTTGAGAGAGATGTAGAAGCAGAGGGTACCACACTTGCAGTGGCCAATGTGGAGCTATGAGAATCATGTGGCCTCTGTCTCTCTGAAGCTTGAACAGGGTTTTGGGAATTAGGGGAATGGGTGGAAAGGCATACAGGAAGTCTTGACCCCAGTGAAGGAGGAAAGCATCCTTTGCCTGAACCCCCTGAGCCGGAGTTCTGGAACAGAACCAGGGAAGTTTGACATTCCACGGACTTGCAAAGAGGTCTATGTCCGAGGTTCCCCAAATTTGAAAAATCTTGGATACCTGGTCCATATGTAGGGACCACTCGTGTGGAAGCAGAACTCGACTGAGTCTGTCCGCCCAAGAGTTTTGAACACCTGGAAGATAGACTGCCAGAAGATGAATGTGATGCTCTCTGGCGAGGGCCCACAGTCGCAGAGCTTCATTGCAAAGCGACAGAGAGCCAGTTCCTCCCTGCTTGTTTATATAGAACATGGCTACCTGATTGCCCGTGTGGACAAGGACTGTCTTGTGGCTGAGCAGGGTGTGGAAAACTTGCAGAGCAAGGAAGATTGCTCTGAGTTCCAAGAGATTGATATGAAGACAAGTCTCCTGTGGGGACCAGATGCCCTGGGTGGAGAGGTCCTGAAGATGAACTCCCCAGCCCATTGGAGAAGCATCTGTTGTAAGAGTTGCCTGGGGTAGAGGCTGTTGAAAGGGAGACCCCAGCAACAGGTTTTGAGGGGACTTCCACCACTGGAGGGACAAAATGAGGCGACTTGTGTTTGCTATTTTGTCTGACAGGCAGTCTAATGCCTGGGTCCATTGGGTGGATAAAGTCCACTGAGCTGCTCTCATGTGAAGGCCAGCATATGGTACCACATGAACGGTGGATGCCATGTGGCCCAGCAACTGTACCATTTCTCGAGCAGTTAGTAGGGGTTTTGACTCTGCTTGAGAAGCTAACTGCATCAAGCGAAGGCAGCGGTCCTGAGGAAGATAGGCCCTTGCCTTTGTGGTATCCAGCAGCGCCCCTATAAACTCCAGGGACTGAGTAGGGATCAAATTGGATTTTGGGATGTTTATTACCAGCCCTAAATATTGAAGGATACGCATTATGCAGGTTAGAGCAGACTTGGCCTCTGACTGAGTGGGAGCTCGAATGAGCCAGTTGTCCAGATAAGGGAAGACAAATATTCCCAGGGTGCGCAGAAAAGCAGCAACCACTGCCATGCATTTTGTGAACACCCTTGGTGCAGAGGCCAGTCCAAAGAGGAGCACTTTGTATTGATAGTGCTTCTCCTGGAAAAGGAACCGAAGGAACCTTCTGTGAGTTGGATGGATGAGAACATGAGTGTACGCATCCTTGAGATCTAGAGAACAAAGCCAATCCTGACTCTGAAGGTATGGCAGCAGAGTTCCTAGAGAAACCATCTTGAATTTCTCTTTGACTAGGAATCTGTTCAATTCTCTGAGATCTAAAATGGGCCTGAAGCCCCCTGTTTTCTTTGGGATAAGAAAATAGGGGGAGTAGAACCCCATGTCCTGTTGTTGAGAAGGCACTTCCTCTATTGCCCCCTGAGCTAGAAGAGTGGCAACCTCCTGCTCTCAGGCTGAGGAGGGAGGTTGGAGAATTGAACTGGTGCACTCTTGTGAGAGGGGGCAAGCTGGAAAAATAATGTTTGTACCCCTCTCTGATGATGGAGAGTGTCCAATGCTCTGCTGTGATTTGCCCCCATCTGGGAGCAAAGTGACATAACCTTCCTGGGATGGTGGAGGGCTCTGGTCCTTCTAGAGCCAGGAAGGCTAAGTTCTCTAGCAGACAGTCAAAGGCCCTGAGGGGGCTGAGATTGCTGGGCTGGAGCAGGCCTCGCAGCCTTTGCCTTGGTCTGTTTGGAGGATTGCTGACATTTGGAAGGAAACTGAGCTGCAGAAGATGCTCTCTGACTATAAGCAGGATAGGATCTTCCCTTTTTAGAAAAAGGTGTTTTCTTGAACAACCTTTTCTTAGCAGGAGCAGCAGTAGATTTGGAGTCTATCCAAAGCAGAATTTTCAGCATCCATTTGATTGGCTTTTGCTTGCCAATCTTTACCAAACAGATTCTCACCTGTACAAGGGATATTTCCCAATTCATCTTGGACCCAGGTCTCCAAATCAGATGCTTGAAGCCAAGCAATCCTACGTGCACCTATATCTATAGCTGAGGCTCTACTTACGCATTCAAAGGAGTCGAAAGCTGCATGGTTGAAGAATTTGGAGATATCTTGGGCATGTTTGATCCCAGAGAGAAATTCTGGCCTTTTACTGTCCGACATAAAAGGACTTAAAGTCAGCAAATGGTCAGTGACTTCTTTTAAGAACATTCCCATGTAGAGACTATAGGAATTAATTCTCGCAGCAAGCATGGAAGCTTGGAAGACTCTTCTACCAAAAGCATCCAGGGTTCTACATTCACGTCCTGGAGGATTAGAGGCATGTCTCTTGGCACTTCTAATCTTTCTCATTAGAGTGGTGAGGAAGCTGAGTTTTATGGAAACCAGGACAAGGAGGGACAGGATACATGGGGTCTAACCTGCGAGAATGAGGAGAGGTGGATAGAGGTGCTTCCCACATTATTAACATGAGATCATACAGAATCTCATGAATAGGCAAGGTAGCTGCCTCTTTAGGAGTTTTAGGATATTGTAGAATATCTAACTCCTTAGCTCTAGGCTCTGACTCTGGGGCTACTGTAATAGAGAGACCCTGAGCCACCTCTCTGATAAAGTCTTGAAAAGACAAGTCCTCTGGAAGAGACATCCTTCGTTTAGTAGAGGACTCCTCCTGTGGAAGAAGCATCGCTGCATCGACAGATTCTTCAGAATCCTCAGAGTCATCAGAGGAATCGAAGTATCGTCTGTCGGGATGCTCTTGCAAAGTCCGAGACCCGTATCGACCGGGATCGGTATCGGGAATCATCGGTACCGGAGTATCGGTACCGGAGGGCTGCAGAGGGCAGAGTACCGGCATAGCTGACACTGATGCCAATGTCACCGGTACCGGAATCGGTGCCGATGGCGATACTGGAGCCGGTACCGGTGGAGTAGTCTGTTGCGGTACCACGGGCGTCAATGGCACAAGGAAGGCCGCCAGACTGCGTTCAATGGACAGAATCCTCTGATCCATCGACACTGCCAATGCTTGGAAGTCGGTACCAGTGGAAACCACCGGTACCCCAGAGCATGGCACCAGGAGATCTGTTGAGGCCACGCCATCTAGATCATCCTGGAACCCCGATGATGATGCTTTAGAAGCCGAAGCCTCCTACCGAGGTAATTTTGCCGGTGCAGAATCCGCCGAGGGTACCGGCATCGACTACCTCGGTCCCGAACGGGAGGCCAAGGGTGACCTCGACCGAGGATCGACTCGAGTTCGCATGGTCTCGAGGATCGGCTCGGCCTCCGGGGTTGACTTGGACGTCAATGTCCCGGTGGTCGGGGCAGAAGCACGGGTGAGACCGGCGATCAGCACTCGCTGCTGCTCCACGAAGGCAGACAATCTGCTCTCCAAGGCCGTCAACCTGAGTCCGAGCTCAGGAGACCCAGCAGCCTCCGACGTCGGCTCCCCCGGAGGAGAGTCCACAAGGACTACAGTACTCACGTGACTCGGGGCCTCCGACTCTACACAAGGATTGCTTTGCAGGCCTCTCCGACTCCGAAGACCCGGGACGGCGATCGGGGCTATGTGACCTGGCCCTCGAGGAGCCAAGAGCGTCCACCGATGCCACCCTCACGGGTTTCTTCTTCCTTCGATGCTACCTTGAGGGGGACTCCCTTTCATAGCAGCCCCGACGATGCTCGGGGTCAGACTCCCGAGACGTCGAGGCCTCTGACGAAGTCCGGACCCATCCAGAGGCAGACTCGGAGAAGATCCTCTCACGCTGGTGCTGACGGCTCCGTAATGCCTTGGAAGACATTTTGCCACAGGGACTACAGACCGTAGAATCATGGTTTGGCCCTAGGCACTGGAGGCAGCAGTCGTGTGTGTTGGTGAGAGACATCAGTTTCTTGCACCAATCACACTTCTTAAAGCCACTGGCAGCCATCGGGGGAAAAAGGGCCCCTGCAAGATCAAAAAAATTGGGCTGCCAGGGAAAAGAAAAAAGGCGCAAACTTAGTAAAATCAACTTTTTTCACGGGTGACAAGGACAGGCGTCCATAGGGCTCCGTGGAAAAAAGAAGACTGAGCAAGATGGCACCTTTGGGCGGGAAGGGGACCATGCATGCATTCCCAAAGGCTTTCTTTGAAAGCTGGGGAAATGCTCCGCATGGGGGCTCCGTCCTGCTCAACCGGTCGGCTAGGCAGTTCTTCTGGCCTGGAAGGTACACCGCCTTGAGAAGCATGTTGTGCTTCAGGGCAAAGGAACAGAGGTCCTGAGTCTCTCGACAAAGGAGCTTGGACCCAGTGCCCCCTTGTTTGTTCACATAAAACATGGCTACCTGGTTGTCTGTTTGAATCAAGACTGAGCGGTGAGCCAGGGCCGGAGAAAAAGCCCTGAGAGCCAAGCGGATAGCTCGAAGTTCCAGGAGATTGATTTGCTGGGCTGCCTCCCAGGGAGACCAGAGGCCCTGAGTGCACTTGTCTAGACAATGAGCACCCCAGCCCTTCAGAGAGGCGTCGGTGGTGAGGACCACCGAGTATTCTGGCAATTGGAAGGGCATCCCCTCCAGCAGATTGGGTGGATGCAGCCACCAGCTGAGGGAGGCCAAAAGGGGTCTGGACACCTTTATCCTGTCTCTTAGGCGGCCTGTGGCTTGAGACCACTGAGTCCGAAGGCACCACTGTGCAGGCCTCATATGGAGCCTGGCATTGGGAGTCACATGCACTGTCGAAGCCATGTGGCCCAGAGGTCTGAGGCAGAGTCTGGCGGACACCAGGGACCTGTTTAGGAACTGTTTGGCCACGTCCATCAGTCTTTGAACCCTGTCTTCTGGCAAGAATGCCTTTGCCAGTTGAGAATCCAATCTTGCACCATGAACTCCAAGTTCTGGGAGGGGAGCAAAGAGGACTTTTCGAAGTTTATGACAAAGCCCTCGTTTTGAAGCAGAGCAATGGTTCTGAGGGTGGCTTGTCTGGCCTCCTGGCACGTCTGACCCCTGATGAGCCAGTCGTCCAGATAGGGAAAGACAAAGATGCCTTGATTTCTCAGGTAGGCCGCAACCACTGCCAGGCACTTGATAAAGACCCAAGGAGCGGAGGTCAGGCCAAAAGGCAGTACCCTGTACTGATAATGGTTTCCTCCCACAATGAACCTGAGGTACTTTCTGTGGTTTGGATGAATGAGGATGTGAGTGTACGCATCCTTTAGATCTAAGGAGCATAGCCAATCTCCCTGCTGGAGGTAGGGCAGAAGAGTTCCAAGAGTAAGCAACTTAAACTTTTCTTTCTCTAGGAACTTGTTGAGGTTCCTGAGGTCCAGAATGGGTCAAAGGCCACCGGTCTTTTTGGGTACCAGGAAATACATGGAGTAGAATCCGTGACCTTGCAAGTGGGGAGGCACAGGCTCCACCGCCCTGTCCACCAACAGACCTTGGAGCTCTCGAAGGAGAAGGTCTGTGTGCAGGGGAGGCCTGAAGGGCTCCCCTGGGAAGTAAGGAGGAGGCAGTTGATGAAAATGCAGGGCATAGTCCTTTTGGACTATGTCCAGCACCCAACTGTCAGTGATAATGAGAGGCCACTGGTGGGCAAAGAGTACAAGGCGACCGCCTGTGCAGGGTTGGGAAGGCAGGGATGGAGTGGCTATGACCAAGGAGTCAAAACCCCCCACCCTGCTGAGTGGAAGCAGGGGCCTGAGGCTTGGGGGTCCTCTGCCTACGGGGCCCATTACCCTGGCCCTTGGCTGCTGACCCTGGGGGGCAGCTTGGGCAGCCTGATACTGAGGGTACTGTTTGTAGGCAGTGCCCTTCCTCGGGTAAAAGGACTTTTTACCCGAGTCCTTCTTCTTATGTGAAGGGGCAGAGGTCTTCCTCGACAGCCTTGTCCGGGTAAGGTGCTCGGTCTCGAGCTGAGCGGCCTTCTCGGTCAAGGGTTTGCCAAAAAGGTTCTCACCTCGGCAGGGGACATCGACCAACTTGTCCTGAACCCATGGCTCGAGGTCCGATGACTGCAGCCACGCCTGGCGTCGAGCCGCGATGCCGGCAGCCGCAACTCGGGACGAAGCCTCAAAGCCATCGTAGGCGGCACAGGAAATGAACTTGGAGCATTCCCGAATCCCCGAGGACAAGGACTGAAATCTCTACAAGGGTTCCCCGGAGAGACCAGCAGAGAATCCGGCCAACTCCTTGGCCAGGTCCCGCAAGTACATGCCCATGTACAGCTGGTAAGACTGGACACGGCAAGCAAGCATAGACCCCCTGGAAGCACTTCCTACCGATGCCATCGAGGTTGCGGGCCTCCCTGCCGGGGACAGTCTGCACTCCAAAGCTGTCATCCTTAGACTCAGCTCGTGAGATGCAGCATCCACCGACTCGGGCCCTGGCGGCGCCGGGCCCGACGTCGGCTCTCTGGGAGGAGAGTCCATGAGGACTACAGGGCTTACGTGTCCAGCAGACTCCGGCTCCACGCGAGGAACTTTGGCAGGCTTCTCTTGGTCCACGGGCCCGGGACGGCGGTCGGGGGTCTTAGACCTGGTCCTCGAGGGACCAGGGACCTCTTCCGACACCGCCCTCGCGAGCCGCTTCTTCCTCTTACGTTCCCAGTCGGGGGACCCCCTGTCCGAGGAGCTTCGGCGGCGCTCGGGATCGGAATCCCGAGATGTCGAAGCCTCAGACGAGGTCCGGGCCCGGCCAGAGGCAGAGTCCGAGAAAAACCTTTCCTTTTGATGCTGTAGACTCTTTAGTGCCTTGGAAGACATCTTCCCACATGGCCCACACGACTTTGGGTCGTGGTCAGGGCCGAGGCACCGAAGGCAGCAGTCGTGTGTGTCGGTGAGAGACATAATTTTCTTACTCCGATCACACTTTTTGAAAACACTGGAAGCCATCGGGGAAAAAGAGCCCCAGCGAGGTCAAAAGACCGGCCTTCCAGTGAAAAAGGTAAAAAGGGCGCGAACGCCAGCCACGAAGGGCAGAAACCGAAAAATGAAGAAAACGGGCTCGATACCGGTGTACTGAACCCGGCGGGAGGGGAACCGGCGTCGAACCGGAGAAAAAAATAGTGAAAATCGCTGAAGAAAATCAATCACTTTTATCCGGGAGAACAGGACACACGTCCGATGGGCTTCGCGGAAAAAAAAGAGACTTAGGTAAGATGGCACCTTTAGGCGGGAAGGGAACCGCGCATGCGTGCCAGCATTCCCAAAGGCTTTCATGGAAAGCTGGGGAAATGCTCTGCTGGGGCTTCATCGGCGCCGATGACACCCATATGTGAGGACTGACGTCCTGCTTGGTCCTGGAGTAAGGTGTTTTCTTGAACAACTTTTTCCTAACAGGATCAGCAGTAGACTTGGGGAGAGACGACTGAAGGTGCCACTTGGGATTCCGAGGCAGACTTTCGAAAGATGTTTTTGGACTTCTGCTTATGAATGAGCAGAACCTTAGAGGACAATTTCTTACAGAGCGAATAGAAGTCCGGATCATGATCAGCTCTGAGGCACCGCAGACAAGAGATGTGAGTGTCCGAAAGAGACATGTTCCTAGAGCATCTATTGCATTTTTTGAAGCCGGTGGCCATAGAGGCAAAAATGGCCCCCGCAAGGTTGAAGACCCACACGACCAGCGGTTAGGGAAAGAAAAGAGCATGAAGCCCGTTGGCAAAAAAGGTGAAGAAACAACTGTCCCCGAACAGCTCTAAGAAGGTAGAGCAGGGGAAGGACGGGAAGAGGACCGGTGCAACCGGAAAACAGAAGGCCAGTAGGCCAAAAACTAAAGACTTTTTCAATGGGACAAGGACGTGCGTCTGAAGGGCTCTGTGGAAGAAGGAAGACTTTCCCCAGAAAAAGCAAGGAGTCAGTCCTCACATATGGTACTCCCTAGCTCTAGGCTGCTGGGGCCCGAACCACGACAGCAGCAGCGCTGACCCAAGGGAGGTCGTGAGTTGCAGAAGGTGAGTACCTACCAAGAGAGACTCTGCAGACCCAGCAGACCCAAGCGACAAGCATCACCATAGCTCTGGTAGCCTGAACACTAAAGGGTTGGAGTTGCCTATACATCGAGAATGCTTCTGATCACTGCCTAGCCAAAGGCACTGTCCCTGCGGGACTCTCTCACAAGGCAGTAGTGGGCTACAAACATATGGACTGCAGACCACGTGGCAGCCTTACAGATTTCTTGCACCGGCACCTTGCATAGGTTGGCCACCGATCTGGCCATAGCCCGCACGCGATGAGCAGTGATCCGGCGCTCCAGAGAGAGACCATCTCACTCATAAGCGAGGGCAATGCAGTCCGCCACCCAGGTGGATAGGGTTTGCTTGGTCACAGGTAGCCCCAAGTCTGCTGGGGTCATAGGAGATGAAAAGCTGAGGAGCTTTTCAATGGGCCTTGGTCCTCTGTAAATAAAAGGAAAGGCTCTCTTGCATTCTAGGGTATGCAAGACAACCTCCTCACTGCCTGCGTGAGGCCATGGGAAGAAGGTGGGGAGAACTACCTCCTGATTGAGATGAAGAGTGGACACCACCATTGGGAGGAACTTGGGGTGTGTACAAAGCACCATCTTGTTCGTATAGAATCTGGTTATAGGGCAGGTCAGCCACCAGGGCTTGCAGCTCGCTTACTCTGCGAGCAGACATCAACCACCTTCTAAGAGAGGTGAACCAGGTGGCAGGTGGCCAAAGGCTCAAAAGGCAGCCTAGTGAGATGGGAAAGCACCACATTGAGATCCCATTTCACTGCTGGAGGGCAGAGAGGGAGCTTGGATAGCAGGAGGCCCCTAAAGAATCTGGAGACCAAAGGCTGGCCTGAGAGGGGCTTCCCCTCTATCAGGTGATGGTTAGCCACTATGGCGCTGAGATGCACTCTCACTGAGTTAGATTTCAAGCCCGAGTGTGAGAGGTGCAGCAAGTACTGCAGCAATAGCTTTACTTGACAGGCGAACAGGTTCTCATTCCTCTCCGCACACCAGACAGAGAACCTCTTCCACTTGAAGGCATAAGCACACGGCAAAGGAGTGGAGGGCCACTGCATCCTGACAGAGGGAGTAAGAGCCCTTACCATTCCCCCCCCCCCCCATGCTTGTTCACACGAAACATGTCAACCTAATTGTCTGTCTGTATGAGGACCGGGAGGCTGCTCAGGAGGTGGCGGAAGGCCTGAAGGGCAAGGAAGAAGGCCCTGAGCTTGAGGAGATTGATTTGCAAGAGGAATTCCTCTGGGGACCAGGTGCCCTGAGTGCAGGAGGCGTCTGCAATCAGGAGCTTCTGAGCGGTCGGTGCCTGGAAGGGCATCCCTGCCGTGAGTTGATGTAGGGACTGCCAAAAGGTGAGGGAGACCACCAGTTGGTGGGTGAACCTCACATTGTCCCTCAGCCTGCCTGTTGCATGCGCCCAATGGGAACAGAGTCACCACTGGGCTGCCCGCATATGTAGACGGGCCAGAGGCGTAACGTGAACTGTTGAGACCATGTGGCCTAACAGGCGGAGGAGTAGGCGAACCAAGCACCAAACCAGAGCCCTACACCTCCCTTGCCAACTGCATAAGGCGGTGGGCTCTCTCCACGGGAAGAAAGGCCCTGACCATCAGAGTGTCCAGCTGGGCTCCTATGAATTCCAGGTCTTGGACCAGGGAAAGGCTTGACTTTGGGTAGTTGACAATAAACCCCAAATGCTGCAGAGTATGGACTGTGGCCCATCTGGCCTCGAGAGGTGTGCTGCATCTGATGAGCCAATCGTCCAGGTAAGGAAAAACATGGGCCCCTTGGAGGCGCACATGGGCGACTATGACTGCCAGGCATTTTGTAAAGAACCTTGGCGAGGAGGCGAAGCCGACCGGCAGCACCCTGTACTGGTAGTGCTGCCCC
Organism: Ichthyophis bannanicus; assembly: GCA_033557465.1. Classification (NCBI taxonomy): domain Eukaryota; kingdom Metazoa; phylum Chordata; class Amphibia; order Gymnophiona; family Ichthyophiidae; genus Ichthyophis; species Ichthyophis bannanicus. The sequence goes on from CM066033.1 coordinate 1,309,221,183, forward strand.
CACAACAGAAATCTCAGGTAATGCCTGTGGGAGGGGTGGATCAGGATATGGGTGTATGCATCCTTGAGGTCCAAGGAGCAGAACCAGTCTCCCTGGCAGAGGTAGGGAAGCAGTGAAGCAAGGGAGAGCATCTTGAAATTTTCCCTCACCAGGAACTTGTTCAAGTTGTGCAGGTCCAGGATGGGCCAGAGGCCTCCTGTTCTTTTTGGGACAAGGAAATACCTCGAGTAGAACCCCTTTCCCAAGAGATGATAGGGTACAGGTTCCACTGCCCTGTCCCTGAGCAAGCCTGTGAGTTCTGTGGCGAGCAAGGCCTGGTGGAGGAGAGGCTCTGGCGGCTCTCCTAGGAAGAAGTCTGTAGGGTTTTGCTGCAGATGGAGAAAGTACCCCTCCTGCACCACCTGCAGAACCCACTGGTCTGTGGTGATACTGGCACATCTGTGGATGAAAGAGGCCAGCCGAACCCCTGTGGGCTGAGGTGCGACTCCTGGGGGGGGGGTGGGAGGCCAGGCCCAGGGAGTCAAATATTTCCTCCCGGTTGGGTGGGAGCTGGTGTCTGGGACTTGGAAGCCTTGGGCTTCCTAGGCCCGTGTTTTTGGTTTTTCAGCTGCGAGGCTGCCCCGAGTAAGGCTGGTAATGGCCAGCCTGAGAGTAGCCTTTCTTCCTCGAGAAAAAATAGTTTTTTCACTGAGGATTTTTCCCTTGGAAGGGCCGAGGATTTTTCGGACAGCCTCTGCCGGGTCACTACCTCAGCCTCAATTTCTGCAGCCTTATCAGACATTGGTTTCCTGAATAGGTTCTCCCCATTTCAGAGGACACCCAGGAGCTTTTCCTGTACCCACTAGTCGAGGTCCAAGGTCTGTAGTCATGCCCGGCGCAAGGCATTGCTGCCAGCGGATGCAACCCTGGCTGCAAACTCAAACCCATCATAGGCGGCCCGGAAGAGGAATTTGGAACAGTCACGGATGCCCGTTTCTAGGGGCTGGAACCTTTGCAGAGGTTCCAGGGCGATGCACACTGAGAACTCCGAGAGTTCCTATATCAGGCACTTAAGGTACATACCAATGTACAATTCACATGCATGTATTCGGCATCCAAGCATGGCACCCTGGTAGAACTTGCGCCCCATGGCATCAAAGGACCGGGCCTCCCTGCCGGGAGGGAACTGAAAAATAGGTCTTTTGACTCTTCAGTTTTTGCATGGAGGACTCAACCACCATCGAGTTGTGGGGGAGTTGAGGGTTATGGAACCCAGGGCCCTCCCAGAAGCAATAGATGGCGTCCAGGAGCTGAATGACCACCGGCACCAAGGCCAGGGACTCCCACATCCAGAGGAGCAATCTCTCAAGGATGGGTGGAACTGACACAGAGAGTCTTTTTAGGAAGAGGACTCCTATTGTAGGATCTTGAGCTCCACGGTGCAAGGGTCCTCTTCCGACTCCATCTGGATCGAAAGAGCCTGGGCTATGTCACGAACGAAGTCATGAAAGGTCACGTCCTCAGGCAAGGACTGGCACCGAGGCTCCAGGGGAGATGGCTCAGAGGGGACGTCCCAATGTCGTGAAGTCTCCGGGGAGGCCCCGTGCTTGATCTCCCAGTCGGAGCCCGAGGGCGTCAAGGAGTCAACCCCTGGGCCAGCCTCGAGGAAGCGGGTCCCCCCAGAGGACCTGGTGTCAGTATCCCGGAAACTCGATGGAGAGGGCCGGAACCCCTAATAGTGTGATCGAGACCATGATCAATGCCAAGGACTTACCAGAGGCCAGTGGCACTCAATGCCCAGTTTGATGCCCAGAGGCTACCCCAAGGCCGGGGGAACCGGTGTTGGAGCCGTTGATGCCAGGGGGCCAGACATCAAAACTTGCTGCAAGGCCAACATGGAGGAGAGGCTCTGCTTCATAGCCATCATGCATGACTCAAGGCTTGATGGCTGTGCAGCACTCGGCATGGACACAGGCGGCCTCGGGTCCAATACCCGCACTCCGGAGAGTTCGTCCTCGAGGACTATAGTCTCACAGATCCTAGTGCAGTCTCCACTGGCCGAGGATGCCTGTCTCGAGACTTTCTGAAGGTGATGCTCAGAGACGCCGGAGTCCAGTCAAGGGACCTTCCCAGGATTGATCAGAGGCACCTCCTTCGGGACCTTCTTTTTTTTTGGGAGGGTCTGGGGCCAGAGAGGAGGAGCTGCCGCAGGACTCCCGGACCTCTCTGGAAGTGCCGGCTTCAGGGCTCGGTGATGGGGAAGCCTGGGCAGAGTCAGACCTTGGGAAAAGCTTCCTCTGCAACTCAGACCACCTCCTGTTGGTTTTAGGGGTCATAGCCTGGCACTGTCATGGTCTGGGCCCAGGCAACGGATGCAGCAGTCATGAGTGTCAGTGACTAAGACAGTCTGACTGCAGCTGTTGTATTTCTTGAACCCGCCAGGAGTCAAGGTGGGAGCACACAGAGCCGGGGTCAACTATCCCTGGGTAGAAAATGGCACAAAGGCTGGTCGAGGTGGAACCTAGAGGAAACAAAACAAAAGGTAGCCAGGATTGGCACTCGAGGTGCCACCTCGAGGCAGGAAGGGAACCGGTATGCAAACCGGACACACGGAAGGAATTAAAAAACTTTTTCCAGGAGAGTGGAGGACCACCTCCGTAGGGCTCCACGGAAAAAAGGAGACTGAGCAAGATGAAAGCTGGGGAAATACTCCGCATGGGCTCTGTCGGTGCCAACGTCACCCATATGTGAAGACTGACTTGCTGCTTGTTTCTCGAGAACAAGGCTGCCTGGAGTGATGCCAAGCTCCTGTCAATAGCCTAGATGCACTGGTCGAGGGAGGAGGCCGATGCCTGGGAGAAACCACACACGGGGCTTTGAGCCACCATCACAGAGCATGGAACCAGTAGTCCTCCGGAGGTCAAAGCCTCGGAAACATCCTGGAGCCTCTTTTGTACTTTGGAGAGCTGGTCCTCCCACCAGGTCTGTTTGGCAGACCGATCTGTATCGGATGTACCCTTTTGGTGAATCCCAATTACTATGAAGGGACTTATCCTGAGCATCTGTATCGGTCTTCGATGCCGATGACTTAGACTTAGTCTTATGTTTGGACTTTAAGAAAACCTGAGAAGCAAAAGAGGAGGTCAACGTCCTTGATGATACAGAAAAAACTGAAATTGAGTAAAGGGCAAACATACTGACTGGCTCTGTTCTTTAGGCTTCTTTTTGTCATTTGTTGGCACAAAGGACAGTCATTCAGTAAATGGTCTGGGCCCAAACATTTTAAAACACCAGTCTTGTCATTGACTGATATTGTACCAGAGCACTTGGAACGTTTTTTGAAGATATTGATATGTTTTTCCATCATGGTGGAGAAAACAGACCTAGGCCTAATTTGGCAGTAGAAACCATCAAAACTAAAAAAAAAGAAAAGAAAATTTAGTAAAACAAAACACACACACACACATATATATATGGGCCGGTACAGGCATTGACGGAAAGGCAGAGCACAGATTTATACAAAAAAATACATTTTTAGCTGGCAACAGGAAGAAAACAACCTGCTGGCTCTGCAGAAAATGAAGAACTGAGCAGAGGACATGGGAAGGCAGATGTGCACTGCGCTGGCAGTGGAGTGCTCCCAAAAGCTTTCCAATTGGATGCTGGGAAGGGTTCCCACACGGGCTCTGTCAATACCGATGATACCCATATGTGAAGAAAGCATTCCTGTTTGTTCCTGGAGATTGCTATGTAAACATGTGGCCATGGGTGCCAAGTTGCTGAAACTGCAGGCAGAGTGCAAATAAGACTTCAGGAGCTTAAGTTGCTTGTTGACGTCGGTGGGGTCTCAGAAGTCCCTTCTCTCTGCAAATCACCACCGGAGATGCTCCACTTTTTTCTGACTCGATCTGCGGCTCCTCACTATCTTTCCTCTCTTATCTCACTCTACATCCCTTATTTATTTATTTATTTATTTTATTTCAATTTTTATATACCGCGCTATTTACAATCAGCGCGGTTTACAGAGAACCAAAGACCAGAACAACAGGCTGCTCGGTATTACATAAAACCGGAAAATAAACTTGGATAAGATAAACATGGATAATATGGGGTAAAACTATATACATAGAATATTGATCTGTTAATCCGATCACATAAGAGAGGTATTTACGTAAAATTATCAAAAATGTTTGGAAAAGGAGGGAATGTGGTTACGTTTGTAGTGAATATTATGCACTTTATGTAGGGTAGTATTTAATGAATAGGTTATGTTTGAGGGCCTTCTAGGGAACTCTACTCTACTAGGCCTTCTAGGGAACTCTACTTGTCTGGCAGATCCCTTTTATCTGATCCCTTCTCTTCCACTGTAAACTCCAAACTACGTTCATTCAACCATACTGCTCCATATGCTGGAAACAAACTACCCGAGTTAGCACATCGGGCTCCTTCTCTAGACCTATTCAAATCCAGGCTAAAAAAAAACATCTCTTTGAGGCTGTTTTTGGAGCCTGATGCTCCTCACTCTCTCTTGTTCACTACTTGTGTACCTTATCATACTATAGACCTCAGATTTGTAATTTTTTTTCATCTTCATTAGATTGTAAGCTCTGATGAGCAGGGACAGCGTAGTTACTCACCTGTAACAGAAGATCTCCGGGAACAGCAGGAATTTAGTCTTCACACATAGGTATCATCGTTACCGACGGAGCTTGTGTGGGAATGCTCCCCAGCGTCCAATAGGAAAGCTTTTGGGAGCATCCCACTGCACCTGCATCACTGTCTTCCTGCCTTTCCAACTCTCCCTCTTCAGTTGAGTTTATAGCTGAGACAAAGGAGAGAAGAAGAGAGAGAAACAACTCCCAAAGGAGGTGGGTGGGTTGTGAAGACTAAATTCCTGCTGTTCCCGGAGATCACCTGTTATAGGTAACTGCGCTATCTCCAGGAACAAGCAGGAATGTAGTCTTCACACATGGGGACTCCCCAGCTGAGAGATGCCAGGGAGGTGACCCCAGAAAACTGCAAAACCAGGTTGAGATGGGTCATGCTTCCTCCCATGGATCTCTGGCATCAAAACCCGGGACGGTGGGTAGGAGTTTTCCTAAGAATGAAAGAAATGCTGGAGAACAGCTTGACCAAACAAGGCATCTTTTGGGGAAATTGCTAGGTATCTATGACCTAGATTGGCCACTGTTTGAAACAAGATACTGGGCTTGATGGACCTTGGTCTGACCCAGTATGGCATATCTTATGTTCTAGGCAGTAGTGGGCTGTAAAGGTATGCACCGAAGCCCAAGTTGCTGCTCTGCAAATGTCGTCAATGGACACTGAGCGATGGTTAGCGATGGAGGCTGCCATTGCTCTCACACTGTGAGCTGTGACATGACCTTCAAGAGAAAGTCCCTTACACTCATATGCAAAGGATATGCAATTTGCAATCCATTTAGACAAAATTCTCTTGGAAACTGGTAGTCCAAGATGACTAGGGTCAAAAGCAACAAAAAGCTGGGAAGATTTCCTATGTTGCTTAGTTCTCTGAAGGTAAAAGGCTAAGGCTCTTTTACAATCTAGAGTGTATAAATTCCTTTCTGCATTTGAGGCGTGAGGCCTAGGAAAGAAAACAGGAAGGTAAACCGATTGGTTTAAATGAAAAGGAGAAACCACCTTTGGCATAAAGTGAGGATGAGTCCTAAGAACTATTTTATCATGGTGGAATCTTGAATAAGGAGGATCAGCCACTAAAGCCTGTAGCTCACTGATGTGTCTTGCAGAAGTGAGGGCAATCAGGAAGATTACTTTCCAAGAAAGAAATTTCAGGGATGTAGTGGCTAAGGGTTCGAAGGGCGGTTTCATGAGCTGCCCAAGGACGAGATTTAAATCCCAAGCCACTGGCGGTGGCTTAATGGGAGATTTTATTAAGAGTAGACTTTTCATAAATCTTGATACAAGTGGTTGAGAGGAAATCGATTGTCCATCGAAGGGCTTCAGGAAAGCTGCAATGGCACTAAGATGGACAAGTGGAGGAGATATTCCAGCAACGCCTCCACTGTTACTGAAAAAGGATTGAGTTCCTTTTTTGAACACCGAATAGAGAACCTTTTCCACTTAAAGGCATAGGCTAGCCTTGTGGAAGGTTTTCTTGAAGCCAGAAGGATATCCTTTACCTGTTGAGAAAGCGTAGTTACTCACCTGTAACAGGTGTTCTCCAGGAGCAGCAGGAATCAGTCCTCACATATGGGTGACATCGGCGCCGACGGAGCCCTCGCGGAGCAATTTTCCCCAGCTTTCAAAGAAAGCCTTTGGGAATTGCAGCGCGCATGCGCGGTCCCCTTCCCGCCCAAGGGTGCCATCTTAGCCAGTCAGATGACATAGCCAAAAGACAGCATAAAAATTTGCAAAAAAACTAAAGCAGATGATTGCAACTCCAAGGGGAGGAGGGAGGGTTGTGAGGACTGATTCCTGCTGCTCCTAGAGAACACCTGTTACAGGTGAGTAACTACGCTTTCTCCAGGACCAAGCAGGAAGTCAGTCCTCACATATGGGACTCCCAAGCTTAAGGCTACCGGAGACCCTAAGCACAAAAATGAGCTCCCTCTAGCTCAGCAGTACAGAAGGAAGGAATCTTCACTGAATTATTACCCACTGGTAGCCCCCATCCGGGATGGAGGGTAGGAGTTGCTCAAACCTCGAAGAGATTTCGGAGGACTGCCTGTCCGATAGCACTGTCCCTGCGGGACTCCCTCTCGAGGCAGTAATGGACCGCAAAAGTCTGGCTCGAAGACCAAGTAGCGGCCCGGCAGATGTCTGCCAATAGAACAGAGCGGAGGTAAGCCACTGACGTAGCCTTCGCCCGAACACAGTGAGCCGTGACTCGACTTTCTAACGAGAGTCCGGCTGCCCCATAAGCCCAAGCGATACAGTCAGCAACCCAGATGGACAGAGTACGCTTGGAGACAGGGAGCCCCAATTTATTGGGGTCAAAAGACACAAAAAGCTGAGCAGCTTTACGGTGCTCCCGCGTAAGGTCAAGGTAGAAGTTCAATGCCCTTCTACAGTCCAGGGTATGCAGGACCATTTCAGCTCGGCTGGAGTGTGGCCTGGGAAAGAAGGTCGGAAGTACCACCTCCTGATTGATGTGAAAAGGGGAGACCACTTTTGGAAGAAATTTAGGGTGAGTCCGCAGGACTACCCTATTTTTGTAGAACCGAGTGTAAGGGGGATCAGACACGAGGGCCTGCAATTCACTTACGCGTCTAGCGGAAGTGAGGGCTATCAGGAATAAGGTTTTCCAAGAAAGAAAACGGAAAGAACAGGTAGCCATAGGTTCAAAAGGCGGACAGGTGATCCGCTGCAAAACCACATTCAGATCCCAGTCAGGTGCTGGCGGGCGCAGAGGTGGTTTAAGTAGAAGGAGACCTCGGAGAAACCTTGCCACGAGAGGGTCGCTGGAAAGAGGTCTGCCGTCCACCGGCACATGATGTGCTGAAAGAGCACTGAGGTGAACTTTGACGGAGTTGGACTTAAGTCCCAGATTAGAGAGGTAGAGCAAGTACTGCAAGATCACCGACACCGAGCAGGAGAAGGGATCCTGAGACTGCTGGGCACACCAAGCGGAAAAGCGACGCCATTTAAGGGCGTAGCATTTGCGGGTAGAAGGTCACCGGGAAGCTAGGACGACCTCTTCTACCTCTGCCGGCAGTAGAAGGGAAGCAAGGACTACCCTTTCAGCAGCCAGGCCATCAGATGTAGAGATCTGAGGTTGGGGTGTAGTAGGGACCCCTGATCCTGTGTTAGGAGATCTGGTTGAAACCCCAGACGGAACGGATCCTCCACCGCTAGTTGCAGCAGGAGTGGAAACCATGGCTGTCTGGGCCACCGAGGAGCTATCAGGATCATGGAAGCTTTGTCTCGGAGAACCTTGAAAAGAGTTCGAGAGACTAGCGGTATGGGAGGAAAGGCATAGAGAAGGCTTTTCGACCATGAGAGCAGAAAAGCATCCGCCGCTACCCGAAGGGGATGCGGCTGCCGAGAGCAGAAGCGAGGAAGTTGCCGGTTGAGAGGACTGGCAAAGAGATCCATCGTGGGGAGGCCCCACTTCAGAAAAAGTTTCTGAACTACCAAGGGATCCAGTCGCCACTCGTGCGGCTGGAGGATTCTGCTGAGTTTGTCCGCCAGGCAATTTTCGTGGCCTGGGAGATAAACTGCCTTGAGAAGAATGACGTGGATGACGGCCCAAGAGCAGAGCCTCTGTGCTTCTCGACAGAGAAGGAAGGAGCCCGTGCCCCCCTGTTTGTTCACGTAGAACATGGCAACATGATTGTCCGTCTGGACAAGGACGGACCGGTGAGAAGTCAGGTGGGAGAAAGCCTTGAGAGCCAGACGGATCGCTCTGAGCTCCAGGAAGTTGATCTGCTGTGCAGACTCCCACGTGGTCCAGAGACCTTGAGTACATGCCCCTTGGCAATGCGCTCCCCATCATAGGAGAGAAGCATCGGTCGTCAGCACTTGAGCCGGTGGAGGAGACTGAAAAGGCATTCCGAGTACCAGGTTCGGCCGATGAAGCCACCACTGTAGAGAAGAGGCCAGCGGGCCGGAGATCCGCACTAAGTCGGCTAGGCCACCCGTGGCCTGTTGCCACTGCTTGCGAAGGCACCACTGAGCAGGCCGCATATTCAGGCGGGCATTGGGGGTCACGTGGACGGTGGAAGCCATATGGCCGAGTAGTCTCAGGAAGCGCCTGGCCGAGACCAGGGACTGGCTGCGAAAACGGCCGGCTAGGTCCATGAGCCGTTGAGCCCTGTCGAGAGGCAGGAAAGCTCGCGCCTGAAGAGTGTGCAATCTTGCGCCGATGAACTCGAGATCTTGCGAGGGGAGCAAAGTGGACTTTGCGAAGTTTATGACAAAGCCCAAGTACTGGAGAAGAGTCACAGTGCGGTGTGTGGCTTTTGTGACTTCTGGAGAGGACGATGCTCTGATGAGCCAGTCGTCTAGGTACGGAAAGACATAGAGGCCGTGAAGCCGGAGATAAGCCGCCACCACCGCGAGACATTTTGTGAAGACTCGTGGTGCGGAGGATAGGCCAAAGGGCAGTACTCTGTACTGGTAATGATTTCCTGCCACCACAAACCTTAGGTATTGGCGGTGGCTTGGGTGGATGAGGATGTGCGTGTAGGCATCCTTTAGATCCAAGGAGCATAGCCAATCTCCCTGCTGGAGGTAGGGCAGAAGGATTCCAAGGGTAAGCATCTTGAACTTCTCCCTCACGAGGAACTTGTTGAGGTTGCGCAAGTCCAGGATGGGTCTGAGGCCTCCCGTTCTTTTTGGTATTAGGAAATACCTGGAATAGAAGCCTTGACCCCTAAGGTGGTGGGGCACCGGTTCCACAGCCTGTTCCTGAAGAAGACTTGCTAACTCCTGAAGGAGTAAGTCCCTGTGCAGAGGGAGTCGTGGAGGCTCTCCCGGGAAATAGGAGGGAGGGACCTGGTGGAAGTGGAGAAGATAGCCTTCTTTCACAACATGAAGCACCCAGGCATCTGATGTGATGTTGGACCACCTGTGGGCAAAGTGGACCAGCCGGCCTCCTGTGCTGGGAGGAACCAGCTGAGGGGGAGAGGCTATGCCGATGAAGTAAAAAACCCCCACCCTGCTGAGCAGGGGCCGGTGGTGCAGGCTTGGGGGCTTGCTGCCTACGGGACCCGTTACCCCGTCCCTTGGCCTGCTGACCCTGTTGGGGAGCTGCGGAGGCCTGATATTGAGGGTAGTGTTTATAGGCAGCCGCCTTTCTCGGGTAAAAGGACTTCTTTCCCGAGCCCTTCTTCTTCTGGGAAGGGGCAGAGGTCTTCCTAGAGAGCCTAGTTCTGGTGACAGTCTCCGTCTCGATTTGTGCAGCCTTCTCAGCCATGGGCTTGCCAAAGAGGTTCTCACCTCGGCAGGGGACATCGACCAACTTGTCCTGCACCCAGGGTTCAAGGTCAGACGACTGAAGCCAAGCCTGTCGGCGGGCACCGATGCCGGCTGCGGCCACTCGAGCCGATGCTTCAAAGCCATCATAGGCTGCTCGAGAAATGAATTTGGAGCATTCCCGAATACCAGTGGACAAGGCTAGGAACCTCCGCAAAGGTTCCTCGGACAGCCCAGCAGAGAATCCGGCTATCTCTTTAGCCAGGTCTCTAAGGTACATGCCCATGTAGAGCTGGTAGGTCTGGACCCGACAAGCAAGCATAGAGCCCTGGAAACACTTCTTACCGAGGCCATCCAGGTTGCGGGCCTCCCTGCCAGGAGGCACCGAGGAGTGCATCTTCTGGCTCTTAAGCCTATGCATGGCCGATTCCACCACCATGGAATGGTGCGGTAGCTGTGCTTTTTGGAAGCCAGGGCTCTTGCGGACTCGATAGATGGAATCGACCCGCTTGCTTAATACCGGCGACGATGCCGGACTCTCCCACATGCGGAAGAGTAGTCGTTCCAGCATGGGAGGAACCGGTACAGTAAAGTGCTCCCTGGCGGGAGAGTCGTACTGAAGGGCGTCGAGCTCTTCGGCTCGAGGCTCCTCCTCGGGATCCGCAGGGAAGGCCAAAGCCTTGGCCATATCCCTGACGAAGTCCGAGAACCGGGCATCCTCCGGGGGGGACTGTTTCCGAGGTTCGGACTCAGGGGAGTCCGAGGGGACACACCGAGTCCGAAAAGAATCAGGTGACTCTTCCACTTCAGACTCCCCGGCCGACTCCGAGGAGGAATCGGTGGGGTCGGTTCGGGCGGGCGGAGGCGTCGGCCGCCCCGACGCCGAGGGAGTCGGCGTCGACGACCTCGGTCCCGAACGGGAGGCCGAGGGTGACCTCGACCGAGGATCGACTCGAGCCCGCATGGACTCGAGGATCGGCTCGGTCTCCGGGGTCGACTTAGACGTCGACGTCCCGGCGGTTGGGGCAGAGGCGCCAGCGAGGCTAGCGATCAGTGCCCGCTGCTGGTCCATGAAGGCAGACAGTCTGCTCTCCAAGGCCGTCAACCTGAGTCCGACCTCAGGTGACCCAGCAGCCCCCGACTCGGGCCCCGACGGCGTCGGGCCCGACGTCGGACCCCTCGGAGGCGAGTCCAGGAGGACTACAGGACTTACCCGAGCAGGCAACTCCGATTCCAAACGAGGTCGCTTCGGGAGACGTTCCTTCTCCAAAGACCCGGGACGGCTATCGGGGCTATGCGACCTGGCCCTCGCGGAACCAGGAGCGTCCACCGACGCCGCCCTCGCGGGTTTCGCCTTCCGATGATGTTCCCCGGAGGGAGAACCTCTGTCGGAGGAACTCTGGCGATGCTCAGAGCTGGAGCCTCTGGACGCCGAGGCCTCCGACGAGGTCCGGCTACGGGTGGGATCTGCGAAGATTCTTTCCCGCTGATGCCGCCGACTCCGTAAAGCTTTGGAGGACATTTTGCTGCAGGCCCCACAGATCAGTTCCTCGTGATCTGGGCCAAGGCAGCGGAGGCAATTATCGTGTGTGTCAGTGAGTGACATATTTCTGTCACACTGAACACACCTTTTGAAACCACTGGCAGCCATCGGGGGAAAAAGGGCCCCTGCAAGGTCAAAGGACCGGGCTGCCAGCGAAAAACCGAAAAACGAAACTGACAAGAAAAATCAGAAAAACCGAAAAATAAGAGAAGGACTCGCAACGACGTCGCGAGTCCGGGCAGGAAAGAGACCGGCGTCGAACCGAAGAAAAAAGAGAAATAACGACGAAAAATCAACTTTTCCTGCGGGGACAAGAAGACCACGTCTGTAGGGCTCCGCGGAAAAAAGAAGACTGGCTAAGATGGCACCCTTGGGCGGGAAGGGGACCGCGCATGCGCGCTGCAATTCCCAAAGGCTTTCTTTGAAAGCTGGGGAAAATTGCTCCGCGAGGGCTCCGTCGGCGCTGACGTCACCCATATGTGAGGACTGACTTCCTGCTTGGTCCTGGAGAAAGGTTGATATCCTGGAATTCTAGGATCTCAGGAGCCACGCCCTGAGGTGTAGAGACTGAGGATTTGGTGCAATAGCATCCAGTTCTCCTTGGAAAGAAGATATGGGGCACATCCCAACTCCAGAGGTCTGACTCGAGAGAGACGTAGAAGCAGAGGATACCACGGTTGTAGTGGCCAGCGTGGGGCTATGAGGACCATATGGCCCCCGTCTCTCTGAAGCTTGAAGAGTGTTTTGGGAATGAGGGGAATGGGTGGGAAGGCATAGAGGAAGTCCTGACCCCAGTGGAGGTGGAAGGCATCCCTTGCCTGACAGTTCTGAGCCGGTATTCTGGAACAGAACCAGGGAAGTTTGTCATTCTGAGGACTTGCAAAGAGGTCTATATCTGAAGTTCCCCAGATCTGAAAAATTCGAGCAATTTGCTCTGGATGAAGAGACCACTCGTGTGGCAGCAGTACTCGACTGAGTTTGTCTGCCAAAGAGATTTTGCGTGCCTGGAAGATACACCGCCAGAAGGTGGATTTGAAGATTTCTGGTGAAGGCCCAGAGGCGTAGAGCTTCGTTGCAAAAGGCTTGAGACCCTGTCCACCCTATTTGTTCACACAGAAACATAGCTACCTGACTGTCGGTCTGTACCAGAACTGTCCTATAGCTGAGGTGGGTTTGGAACACTTGAAGAGCGTAAAAGATGGCTCTGAGTTCCAGGAGGTTTAGGTGAAGATAAGCCTCTTGCTGGGTCCATAGAACCTGGGTGGAGAGATGGTCCATGTGAGCACCCCAGCCTGACTTGGATGCATCTGTCATCAAGGTGGCTTAATATAGTGGCTGCTGGAAGGGAGAGCCTACGAGAAGGTTTTCCAGTGATTGCCACCACTGTAGGGACAAAATGAGACGTTTCGCGTTTCTGATTTTGTCTGATATGCGAACAGAGGCCTGTGTCCACTGAGAGGACAGGGTCCTCTGGGCTGCCCGCATGTGAAGGCGAGCATAGGGAACCACATGGACAGTGGATGCTATATGTCCCAGCAGCAGAAGCATTTCTCGAGCAATTAGCAAAGTTTTCATAGCTGCTTGAGAAGCCAGCTGGAGTATTTGAAGACAACGTGGCTGTGGCAGAAAAGCCTTTGACTGCCTTGTGTCGAGAAGAGCCCCTATGAACTCTAGGGACTGAGACGGAGTGAGATGAGATTTTGGGAGGTTTATGACCAGTCCCAAATACTGCAGAATTTGCATTGTGCAGGAGAGAGCAAAGCTGGCTTCTGGAGCTGTTGATGCTCGGATGAGCCAGTCGTCTAAGTAGGGGAAGACGAATATCCCCAGAGTTCTCAGAAATGCTGCTACTACTGCCATGCATTTTGTGAAGACTCTTGCGGCAGAAGTCAGTCCAAAGGGAAGAACCCTGTACTGGTAATGTTTTCCTTGAAAAAGGAATCCAGGAAACCTCCTGTGATTCGTATGGATGAGAATATGCATCCTTTAGATCTAGAGAACATAGCCAATCCTGGCTCTGAATGTAGGGAAGAAGTGTTCCGAGGGAGCTCATCTTGAATTTTTCTCGGAACAGATACTTGTTCAACTCTCTGAGGTCCAGTATGGGTCTGTATCCCCCTGTTTTATTTGGGATGAGGAAGTAGGGGGGAGTAGAAACCCATGCCCTGTTGGGATATGGGTATCTCTTCTATTGCTCCTTGAGCAAGTAGTGAGGTGACCTACTGACACAAGAGAGTGGTGTTGGGGCCCTGAGAATTGAACTGTCTTGTGATGGTGGGAGAGGGCATACTGTGAAAATGGAGTTTGTACTCCTCTCATACAATGGAAAGAGTCCAGTTTTCTGATGTTATTTGTTGCCATCTTCTGGCAAAATGACAAAGTCTGCCGGGGATGGTGAGGTTCTGGACCTTTCAGGGGCAAGATGACTAAGTTCTTTAGGAAGGAGTCAAAGCCCCTGAGGAGGCTGAGTCTGTTGAGCTGGTTGAACTCTTGGGACTTGTGCCTTCCTTTGCTGTCTGGGTTGTTGTTGCCCCTTCTGGGGAGCATGAACTGGACAGTAGACAGCTTGGGTATAAGATGGGTAGAATTTATTTTTCTTGTTGAAAAAGGGTTTCTTAGTTGTTTTTTTCTTTGCTGGGTTGGCTGTAACCTTTGATAATCTGTTCAAGGTTGTATTTTCAGATTCAATCTGATTAGCCTTGTCTTGCCAATCCTTGCCAAAGAGGTTTTCTCCTGTGCAAGGAATGTTCCCCAGCTTATCCTGCACCCATTGCTCTAAATCTGATGCCTGAAGCCAGGCAATGAGACGTGCACCAATTGAAATAGCAGAGATTCTGCTAATGCACTCAAAGCAATCAAAGGTTGCACGATTCATGAACTTAAGACACATTCAGGGCATGTTTGACCAAGGTGAGGAAGTCTGTCCTTTTATCATCAGGGAGAAGTGGAGCCATAAGCTCTAGATCCCTTGTAACCTCTTTAAGAAACATTCCCATGTAGAGAATGTAAGAGCTGACCCTGGCTGATAACATCGAGGATTGAAAGCATCGGCGCCCAAAGGCATCGAGTGTCCTCGCTTCATGACCTGGAGAATTGGAAGAATGTGTTTTAGCACTCTTGATCCTACGCATTGCCAATTCCACTACCATCGAATGGTGTGGTAATTGTGTCTTCTGAAAAAAAGGGCATTGTGGTACTCGCACATGGTATCAAGCCTCCGAGAGTGTGGAAACACCGTTAAAGGCGCTTCCCACATCCTTAGCATGAGATCATGCAAGATTTGGCAAATGGGAAGGGTAGCTAGGAGCTGCCGGGTATTGAAGAATTTGTAATTTTTCTGCTCTCGTTTCCTTTTCAGGAGTCACCGTGATTGAAAGTCCTCGGGCTACATCACGTATGAAATCCTGAAAGGACATGTCCTCTGGAGGAGACATCCTGCGTTGAGGAGAAGGAGATGGATCCTCCAGTAGAATCACCCCGGTACTGGTAGAGTCATCAGAGTCATCGGAATCGGAGGACTCGAAATATCTGCACGCCGGGTTTTCCTGCATTGCTTGCCGCTGGTATCGATCGAAGTCGGCGTTGGACTGTCTCGATACCGGGCACTCAATGCCGGATATTGATTCGAGAGTCGGCATGGGGGTGAAGCACATCAGTTAAAGCAGGTGCGGTTGGTACCGGTACCGATGACTGCAGAACCATCTGAAGCGGTCTTAGCGGTACCGAAGCTGCTAAGAGAGCCGCTAGACTGTGTTCGATGGCTAGGATTCGTTGATCCATAGCCTCTGCTGATGCCTGGAAGTCAGTACCGGAGGAAGCAGCTACGACACCAGAACATGGCACCAGGAGTTCTCCCGAGGTGGAAGCCTCTGGAACATCCTGGAGCCCCGTTAGTGCTTTTGAGGCTGGGGCCTCCCACCAGGGCTGTTCTCCCGGTATGTTTTCCTCGAGGGCAACGGTAATAGCTTCTCGGTGCTTCGAAGGAGATCTACCCTTTGAGGATCGGCTGGTCTTGGAAGACCTGGGTTTAGTTACCCGAGATCCATGGGAGGAAGATGAAGCCCTAGAAGACGTCGATGCAATGGACATCACATCTGCAGCAAAGAGGGTGCCGGGTTTTGCAGCTCAGTTCTGCAGGCCTTTCTTGGTCATCTTTCTACAGAGGAGACACTCCGATGGTAAATGGTCAGGACCTAAACATTTAAGACACCAATCATGGGTGTTGGTAGCAGAAATGGTACCGCTACACTTTGAACATTTTTTGAAACCACTAGTTGGTTTCTCCATTTTAGAAGAAAAGAGAGCCTAGTGCCCAAAATGGCGCCTGGCACCTAGAGGGGAGAGACTCTCGAAAAATAAGGATTCTTTTTTTTTTTTTTAAGAAAAGAAGAAAGAAAAAGAAGAAAAGACCGTCGACACCGGTACAGGTGTCGACAGTGAAAGCAGACGCAACCACAAAAAGGAAATTTTCTGCGGTGACAGGATTTGCTGCCCGTCGGCTCTGCGGAAAATGAAAACTGAAGAGGGAGAGTTGGAAAGGCAGGAAGACAGCAACACAGGTACAGTGGGATGCTCCCAAAAGCTTTCCTATTGGAAGCTGAGGAGCGTTCCCGCGCAGGCTTCGTCGGTACCGACGATACCCATGTGTGAAGACTACATTCCTGCTTATTCCTGGAGATTGTGTCTTACATCTGTATGTACAGCATTGTGTATACCTTGCAGTGCTATACAAATTATTATTAGTAATAGTAATGCTGGCATACTTTGTATACAATACACCTAGGCTGGCCACCTGATGCATTTCATATGCTGTGTACTTCTTTCCCATGCCTCTGACCACAGTGGGAGTGTAAGCTATGGGGAAGGAGTACTCACCCCAACTGCATCCTGAAAACTGCTTGCTGCACTGCCCTTAATGAAGAAGATACCAGGAATTAATCTCAGTTTCTGGGAGCTGAGCTCAACCATCTGAAGAATGTTTTTTAAAACAAACCTTAATAGCTGGGACCAACACAACTCACTCCCCCCTAAGGCACAAGGAGCCTGACCTCAGATTTGGGACCAAGAAGCCAGAGGAAGAAATGCTACAGGGAATTTCCCAATGGAAAGTAAGAGAAATCAGCTCAGCTGGGCTGTTGCCCAGGGCCCTCAGCCTCAGCCTACAGCAAACAGGAAAAGCAGAGCAAGGACATCTGTCCCTTGGCATAAACCAGTCATCTATTACCAGAACAGACCAAACATCTGCTGGATATAGAGAAATGCTGCTTTAAGTGCTCTCAGAGGGTACTCTTATATAGTAAGGAGAGCCCCCTTGGCCCCTCTATCTGCTGGTAAGAGGGCTTAAAACCATTTATCCGGACTGGTCAGGTAAGGATAATGAGGAAATCTGGATATGTAGCAGTGCCAGCACTATTCAGATAGTGGCAGCATTCAGCCGCAATCTAGATACCTTATGCAAATATCACTTAGGACAACTTTTTTTAATATCCTATGCTATCTGTATAGTGGTACTGAAAATCACTGTTATCCGGATATCTGAATTCTCCACCACACGGACTGCTCGAAAGTGCCAAAGTAGTCAGTGAAGATCTTGTGCGGCGCTATCTGGATAGTGCAGCTGAATATCTCACACAATGGAACTTATCCTGTTAATGTTGTCATTGCTGTTAAGTGCCACCGAATAGGTGTCGACTTATGACGACCCTCTGAATAGTTGACCTAAACTGTGTTCAATCTTCAGTCAGGCGGCTCATTGTTGCTAGAGTGGCACCCATAGCTGCTATTATTCTATCGATCCATCTCACTGCTGGCCTTTCTCTTTTGTGTTGACCTTCTACCTTGCCAAGCATGATGTCTTTCTCTAACTATCTCTCTCTTCACATGACGTGTCCAAATTATGAAAGTTGAAGTCCTGACATCTGAGCTTCTACCTGCTACTAGATAAGTCCTTTTAAATATGGACTCCTTAGATTGTTAAGCCATCTGTGGACAAGAAGAGAGTATTCTAGGGTATCTAAAAATAAATTGCCTTGAGTTACCAATAAAAAGCTGTGTGATAAAAAATATATAAATAGTTAATAGGAGATCTAAAATGGACTCTCACAAAACTCCAAGGTAATTCATTAACGAAAGTCACGTTATAAGGAAGGAAAAACCCTTGCATTTAACATGCTTAAAAGTGAAGGAATTTTGAAAAAGTCAGTTTTATGAGGGTCCCTTTTTATTTCACTTATTTATGGATTAACTGATTGGTTACATTAATGTGCTTTGTCACGTCAACAACTTATACATAATTTTTCCTAGACTTCTTAAATCTGGATTTCATCAACAAACTACTGTTCTTGAAAAAACAGAGGATATATTCAGAAGTATTACTTTTCAATTTTCCTAAGAAAATGCATCAAAAGTGAATCTATATATAAAAAAATACCTCATCTCCCATTTGGGGCACAAATGGACAACGTCTAGGAGCAGTATCTGTAATCCACACTGAAGGCAACCATTCCTCCAAAGTCATGCCTTGTTCTGTAAGTACGCCAACAGGCAACCTCTAACAAAAATGAAAATAAAGATTCAAGAATGTCTGTACTAAATCTTGAAAATGTAAGTTTTAAAAGACTTTTGACCAAAATCCATCATAAAAATATTTTCAATTTGAGCACTATTTTATTGATTACATTTTTATGTTTGCTGCATAGAAAAAAGCCACAAACAAGAACGGAAGGCAACCCTCATATGCCATTACTTGTAAAAACCAAAAAATTGTGAACTCCCCCCCCCCCCAAAAAAAACCCAAAAAAACCAGGCATTAAAAGCAAAAAAAAAAAAAAGGAATTTTGTCTTATAGCCCCATTAACTCTCAGTCTATAAAAAGGGGTGGCGGTACCTATCATACTAACATTAAACTAAAGCTCACATCAAATCAAGAATCATGATTTTTCACTGTTGTCCGTTAGGTCTTATTCTATAAAATCAGTAGCCAATTTCTTTTCAGAAAAAGTATGAACATTTTTGGAAACAAATATAAAGCAGCAACCTGAAATTCCTTATAAACTTTGACAAAATGTGTTAAAATACATAAGTAATATTTTGTATATGTCAAGTTTGGAAGAAAGAGAACCTTTCTGCTATTATTTCTGGATTTTCTTTTTAAGAGTTCTATTTCTTTAGGCCCCCGAGCAGGGACCAAGAGACATATGGACAGGAACTGTATTTTCATCAATAACTTTCCCTTAACTTATGGCATGTAGCATTCCTCCCAGAATCCAAAACTGATTATTGAACATGGCAGCTGCTTTGAATTTTCAGCTAAATACGAGAATGTGATATTGTGATAATTTCCCTTTTGAGATTGGTTTTCAGACAACACAGCAAGTCGAGCACTTGTTCAACAAAAGAGCAGAAATCAGTCTTCACATATGGGTATCATCTTTACCGATGGACCCCATGCGGGAACGCTCCTCAGCATCCAATTGGAAAGCTTTTGGGAGCATTCCACTACACCTGCGCAAACGCCTTCCCAAATCCTCTCCTCAATTGAGTTTGTAGGTGAGAGATAGAGGAAAAACGAATACCCCTACAACTCCTAGGGAAGGAGGGTGGGTTGTGAAGACTGACTCCTGCTGTTCCTGGAGATCACCTGTTACAGGTGAGTAACAACACTATCTCCAGGAATAAGAAAGCAGTCTTCACATATAGGACTCACTAGTTCCCAGGTACCAGACTGAGTTTGCAGCAGTGGTATCCCTGAGGCTAAATAATAGAGCTGAGAAAGTGTGGAGACAAAGTGACTGCATTGGACTCGATTGCAGTTGGCAAGAGCATGGACAGGGAAGGCTAGTGCCCGAAAAAATCTGGGACAGAGGGTAGGAATTGCAGTTAAGTCCCAAAAAGATGCTGGAGGACAGCCTGACCAAAGACAGCAACCCGACGAGAGTCCCTGTCTAGACAGTAGTGAGCAGTGAAGGTGTGAATGGAGGACCAGGTAGCTGCTCGACAGATTTCGTCAATGGAGATGGAATGAAGGTTAGCAGCTGAGTTTACCATGGCTTGTATGTTGTGAGTGGTGATGTAGCCCTCAAGGGAGAACTCAGATTGAGCATAGCAAAGAATAGCAGTCCACAATCGAGATGGATATGGTGCGGTTCGACACTAGAAGTCCAAGGTGACTTGGATCAAGAGAAATGAATAATAGAGGAATTCCTGAAATTCTTGGTACTGTCCAAGTAGAAAGTCAGTGTGCATTTGCAATCTAGAGTATGTAGCGCTGCCTCAGCCCTAGAGGCATGCGGTCTGGGGAATAAGACTGGTAGCATCACCAACCGGTTGAGATGGAAGGCTGAGAACACCTTCAGAATGAAGTGTGGATGGGTATGGAGAACCACCTTGTCATGGTGGAACCCTGTATGGAGGACACTAAAGCCTGCAATTTGCTGATGCAGCGAGCTGAAGTGAGGGTGATGATGAAGGGTGTCTTCCAAGACAGGAATTTAAAGAATTGGTGGCTAAAGATTTAAAAGGAGGTTAAGAAGCTACACTAGGAGACGCTAAGGTCCCAAGCCAGAACAGGTGGTTTGATCGGTGGCTTGGACAAAAGGAGAACCCGCATAAATTGTTGCGCCAAGGGGTGTGAAGAAATAGGATGCCTGTCCACTGGCCTTTGAAAGGCTGAGATAGCACTAAGGTGAAATTTGACAGTTAGTCTTAAGACATGTCGAGAACAAGTGGAGGAGATATTTTAAAAGAAATTCTGCTAGGCAGGCAGAGGGGTTAATATGTTTTGCGGAACATCAGAGGGTGCACCTTGGCCATTTGAAGGCATAAGAATATCTGGTAGACAGCTTGCATGATGCAAGAAGGATGTCCTTGACATGTTGAGGAAGGTCGAGGTCAGAAAACATCATGCTTTCAGCAGCCACGCCGTGAGACAAAGGGCTTATGGAATGGGATGGGGAAAGCGTCCCATGATCCTGAGAGAGGAGGTTGGGTGTATGTCCCAGGCTGAGGGGTGGAGTCTGGACTAGTTGAAGCAGCAGAAGAAACCATAGTTGATGGGGCCAGATAGGGACTATTAGAATCATGGAGCCCCTGTCGGCCTGCAGTTTGAACAGGGTCTTGGTACTAAGGGGGTGGGTGGGAATGCATAAAGCATGCCCCTTCCCCAATGGAGAGGAAAAGCATCAGTTGCCTGACTGTGCAGGGAGGGAAGCCTTGAGTAAAACGTAATCCTCCATTGCCCATGTTCCCTGTAAAATAGTTATCTCCAAGTTATAATGCCCTGTTCAATGTAATTTCAGTTTGTTCAATGTAAACTGCCTTGATATCATGAAAGGCGGTATATAAGAAATGTTAAATAAATAGATAAATAAATAAATAAAACAGTGACAGCTATGAATTCTCCTGGGTGGTGAACAGTTCTATTCTGGCAGTCCTCCACATGTGGAAGATCCAAGATGTCCTTTCCCGATTTAGAGTCTACTCATGTGGATGTAGGATGTGCCTGAGTCTGTCTGCAAGGAGATTGAGTTTGCCTAGGAGATACACCACCCTGAGATGGATGAGGTGTGCAATGGAGGAGGAGCACAGACGAAGGGCTTTCTAGCAGAGGGGATAGGAACCCTTACCCCCCTGCATGTTCACAAAGAACATAGCCATCTGATTGCCCGTTCGGACTAAGACCTGTTTGCCCGAAAGCTGGGGTTGAAAAACCCGAAGAGCATTCGTGAGAGCACATAGCTCCAGGAGGTTGATCTGCAACTGAGATTTCTGTTGTATCTACTGTAATGAGACTGTCCAGGTGTACTCACCCCATCTGAGTTTGGAAGCATCTGTTTTCAGGGTGCTTTCAGGTGGAGGTATCTGAAAAGGTGACCCTCCAAATAGGTTTTGAGGGGAGCACCACCACTGAAAGGAGTTGACAGGAGGAGGGTGCAAATCTTGTCTGAGAGATGCATAGTTGCTTGGGTCCATAGAGACGACAGTGTCCACTGAGCTTGTCTCATGTGAAGGCCGAGTTGTAAGGAATGATATGGACTGTGGAGGCCACATATCCCAGAAGACATAGAACTTCTTGAGCTGTCACAGCACTGTGGATATTTATAGTGCGGGCCAACTTGATGAGACACTCAGAACAGTTCTGTGGAAGGAAAGAGAGGACATGGACCATGGAAGGAAAGCTCAGGTCCGACGAGTATCCAGAAGTGCCCCGATGAATTTGAGCCACTGGGGTGGGACCAGGTGCGATTTGAAAAAGTTTAAGACAAATCCAATATTCTGGAGCACAGTAATGGTGTGATGAAGAGATAATTTTACCTCTTCTGAAGACTTTCTCCTGATTAGACAGTTGTCTAAGTATATAAAGACAAAGGACCCCAAAGTACGAAGGTAGACGGCGACAACTGCCATGCATTTTGTGAACACTCGAAGTGCAGAGGTTAACCAGAAGGGGAGCAGCCGATATTGGTAGTGGGAATGCTGGACGTGAAAACGCAGACATGTGTGTATGCCTCCTTGAGGTCTAGAGGACACAGCAAGTCGTTCCTCTGAAGGTATTGCAGAAGTATCAAGGGAAATCATTTTGAATTTTTCTCAAACAAGGAATTTATTGAGATTCCTCAGATTGAGGAAGGGCCTGAGACATCCTGTCTTCTTGGGAATATGAAAGAGTCGAAGTCCTGCCTTCTGGGGTGGCAGGTACTCTTTCAATGGCCCCATGAGCAAACAGAGTGGCCAACTCAGCTGACAGGAGATTGGCCTGCAGAGGGTTGGCAGGCAATTCACTTGTGGAGGTGGTGGGAGGTAAGCTTTTCAAATGAAGCAGATAGCCCCTTTGGACGATACTGAGAGCCCACTGCTCTGATGTGATGAGATGCCATCTGTGGGCACAGGAACAGAGTCTGCCTGCTATGTAAAGGGACTAGGGACCCTGAAGAGGCAGAGTAGATATGTTCTGTAGGAGGGACTCATAAAACAGGTGCTGGCTATGGCTGAGCAGCTGATTTTTATTTATTTACATTCTCTTATATACCGCGCTATTCTGCATCAGTGCGGTTTACATTGAACAAACTGAAATTACATTGAACAGGGCATTATAACGTGGAGATAACTATTTTACAGGGAACATGGGCTATGGAGGGTTAAGTGGCTTGCCCAAGACCACAAGGAGCACCTGTGGGACTAGAAACCCCAGTCCTTCCGGCCCAAGGTTGCTGTCCTCTAGTGGGATTTGAACCCCCGACCTTCTGGCCTGAAGTACCTTGCCCCAACCACTAGGCCACTCCTCCACTCCACCCTTCCCACCCAAGGGTGCCATCTTGCTCAGTCTGATGACATAGCTAAAAGACAGCAAAAAAACAAAATGAAATAAGGATTACAACTCCAAGGGGAGGAGGGAGGGTTGTGAGGACTGATTCCTGCTGCTCCTGGAGAACACCTGTTACAGGTGAGTTAACTACGCTTTCTCCAGGACCAAGCAGAAAGTCAGTCCTCACATATGGGACTCCCCAGCTCTAGGCTACCAAGAACCCAAAGCTGAAAAATTAGAGCCTCAGCATGTGAGATAAGAATATTCTCTGAGAACGCCCCTAAACGGTAGCCCAACACAAGGGCCGGAGGGTAGGAGTTGCCTAAACCTCAAAGAGATTACGGAGTACCGCCTGTCCGAAAGCACTGTCCCTTCGGGACTCCCTCTCGAGGCAGTAATGGGCCGCAAACGTCTGGCTTGAAGAACAAGTAGCGGCCCGGCAGATGTCTGCCAACGGAACAGAGTGGAGATGAGATACTGACGCAGCCTTTGCCCTGACACGGTGGGCCGTGACTCGACCCTGCAAGGAGAGGCCGGCTGCTCTGTACGCCCAGGCGATACAGTCTGCTACCCAAATGGACAGGGTACGCTTGGAGACAGGTAACCCCAGCCTATTAGGGTCAAAAGAGACGAAGAGCTGGACAGCCCTTCGATGCCCCTGCGTACGGTCAAGGTAGAAAGACAATGCCCTTCTACAGTCCAGGGTATGCAAGACCATTTCAGCTCGGCTGGCATGCGGCCTGGGAAAGAAGATCGGAAGAACCAATTCCTGATTGAGGTGGAAGGAGGAGACAACCTTTGGAGGGAACATAGGATGAGTCCGTAAGACCACCCTGTTCTTATAGAACCGTGTGTACGGTCTATCAGAAACCAGAGCTTGTAGTTCACTCACACGCCTGGCAGAGGTAAGAGCCACCAAGAACAACGCCTTCCAGGAAAGGAAGCGTAAATGACAGGTAGCCATTGGCTCAAACAGTGGGCGAGTAAGTTGTTGCAAAACCACATTCAAATCCCACTCAGGGGCTGGTGGACAAATCGGAGGCTTGAGCAAAAGCAGACCTCTGAGGAAACGGGCCACTAAGGGGTGGACCGACAGAGACTGGCCCTCCACCGGTGAGGGATGCACTGACAGAGCACTGAGGTGGACCCGAAGAGAGTTGGATTTAAGGCCTAGGTCCGATAGGTGAAGCAGATACTCCAGCACCACTGGTACCAGGCACGAAAACGGATCCTCTTGACGGTGAGCACACCAGGTGGAGAACCTACGCCACTTGAGGGCATAAGATTTCCGGGTGGATTGTCTCCTAGAGGCCAAAACCACCTCCTCCACGTCCCTAGGTAGAAGTAAGGGGGCTAGAACTACCCTTTCAGCAGCCAGGCCATCAAATGGAGGGACTGGAGGTTGGGGTGCAGGAGAGATTTCTGGTCCTGAGACAAGAGATCGGGTTGCACCCCCAGAGGGAGTGGAGTGTCCACCGCCAATTGCAGAAGGAGTGGAAACCACGGTTGCCTCGGCCATCTGGGGGCTACCAGGATCAGTGAGGACTTGTCCCGAAGAACCTTGAATAGGGTTCTGGCCACAAGAGGCGTTGGAGGAAACACATACAGCAGACCCGCAGACCAAGAGATTAGGAAGGCATCTGGTGTTATTCGCAGCGGATGCGGTTGTCTGGAACAGAACCTGGGCAGTTGAAGGTTCAGTGGACTCGCCAAAATATCTATGGTTGGAAGACCCCATTTTAGAAAGATCTGCTGGGCCACCAGGGGATTCAAAAGCCATTTGTGAGGCTGTAGAATCCTGCTCAACCTGTCTGCCAGATAATTTTCTTGGCAAGGTAGATAAACTGCCTTGATAAACATTTCGTGTTGGACTGCAAAGGCACACAGAGCCTGTGCTTCCTAACAAAGAAGCCTGGAGCCTGTGCCTCCTTGTTTGTTCACATAGAACATTGCCTCTTGGTTGTCCGTTGAAAATCAAGACAGACTGGCGAGAGAGGACATGAGAGAAAGTTTGTAGAGCTAATCGAATAGCTCGCAATTCCAACAGACTGATCTGTTGTGTTGTCTCCCAAGGGGACCAGAGACCATGAGTGCATGCCCCTTGGCAATGTGCACCCCAACCCTGAAGAGAAGCATCTGTGGTTAGAACCCGTGTGGGTGGTGGTGCCTGGAATGGCACCCCTTTGGTCAGGTTCGGGAGAAGCAGCCACCACTGCAGGGAGGCTGCTAGTAGTTTGCACACTCTTACTCTGTCTCTTAAGTCTCCTGTGGCCTGTATCCACTGAGCTCTGAGGCACCGTTGAGCAGACCGCATATGTAGATGCGCATTTGGAGTTACATGGACCGTGGATGCCATGTGGCCCAAAAGCCTTAGGAAATGTCTGGCAGAGACCAGAGATCCCCTGCGAAACTGCTGGGCCAGAGCCATCAGTCTGTGAGCCCTGTTCTCGGGCAAATAAGCCATTGCTTGTAAGGTATCCAACCTTGCCCCTATGAATTCTACGTCTTGTGAGGGGAGCAAAGTGGACTTTGTGAAGTTTATGACAAAGCCCAGGTGCTGGAGAAGAGAGGCAGTGCGAAGAGTGGCTTGTCTGGCCTCCTGTGGAGACTGACCCCTGATGAGCCAGTCGTCCAGGTATGGAAAGACAAAGATGCCCTGGTTTCTGAGATAGGCCGCCACCACCGGCAGGTATTTGGTAAAAACCATGAGTGCGGACGTTAGGCCGAATGGAAGTACTCTCTACTGAAAATGCTTTCCTCCCACTACAAATCTGAGATATTGTCTGTGGTCTGGATGAATGAGGATGTGAGTATAAGCATCCTTTAGATCTAAGGAGCATAGCCAATCTCCCTGCTGGAGGTAAGGCAGCAGTATCCCAAGGGTAAGCATCTTGAACTTTTTCCTCTCCAGGAACTTGTTGAGATTTCGCAAGTCTAGGATGGGCCTGAGGCCTCCTGTCCTTTTTTGTACTAGAAAGTACCTGGAATAGAAGCCTCGTCCTATCAGGTAGTGAGGCACCGGTTCCACCGCCTGCTCCTGTAGAAGACTTGCTAACTCCTGAAGGAGAAGCATCCTGTGTAGAGGGAGTCGTGGAGGCTCCCCTGGAAAATAGGAGGGAGGTAAATGGTTGAAGTGGAGCAAACAGCCCTTCTGGACTATGCTCAATACCCAGGTATCTCTCGTTATAGCTGACCATCTGTGTGCGTACAGTGTCAGCCGGCCTCCTGTGCTGAGTGGAGCCAGGAGTGAGGGAGAGGCTATGCAGTCGGAGTCAAAACCTCGCTCCCTGCTGTGCAGGAGCCGGAGTTGGCGGCTTGGGGGGGTTTTCTGCCTACGGGGCCCATGTCCCTGCCCCTTGGCCTGCTGACCCTGTTGGGGAGCTGTAGAGGCCTGGAAGTGAGGGTAGGGATTTGTAGGCAGAGGCCTTCCTCGGGTAAAAGGGCTTTTTCCACGAGCCCTTCTTCTTCTGAGAAAGGGCAGAAGTCTTCCAGGACAGCCTTGTCCTGGTGAGAGTCTCAGTCTCGATTTCTGCAGCCTTTTCAGCCATGGGTTTGCCAAAGAGATTCTCACCCCGGCAAGGGACATTGACCAATTGTCCTGGACCCATGGCTCGAGGTCCGATGACTGTAGCCAGGCCTGACGGCATGCACCGATGCCGGCCGCTGCTACTCGGGCCGAAGCCTCGAAGCAATCATAGGCTGCTCGAGATATAAACTTAGAGTACTCTCGAATACCCGATGACAAAGCCTTGAACCTCTGCAAAGGTTCCTCGGAGATGCCAGCAGAGAACCCGGAAATCTCCTTTGCCAGATCTCGAAGGCACATGCCCATGTACAGCTGGTAAGTCTGGACACGGCAAGCCAGCATAGAGCCAGCATAGAGCCCTGGAAGCACTTTATACTGAGAGCCTCCAGGTTTCGGGCCTCCCTGCCAAGGGGCACCGAGGAGTGCATCTTCTGACTCTTCAGACGATGCATGGCCGATTCCACAACCATGGAGAAGTGCGGTAGCTGCGCCTTCTGGAACCCAGGACTCTTACGGACTCGATAAGTGGAATCGACCAGTTTGCTGAGAACCGGCGCCGAGGCCGGTGCCTCCCACATGCGGAAGAGGAGCCGTTCCAGCATCGGAGGAACCAGAACAGTAAAGCCCTCCCCTTGGGGGGAGAGTCATACTGGAGCGCCTCGAGCTCCTCCTCGGGATCCGCGGGGAAGGCCAAGGCCTTGCCATATCCCTCACGAAGTCCGAGAACCGGGTATCCTCCGGGGGGGGGGGACCTTCTAGGAGGCTCGGACTCCAGTGAGTCCTCCGGAAAGTGTCCAGGGACTCCTTGTCCTCCATCTCCCACTCCGACCCCTCTGAGGAGGAATCGAGCGGCTCCGGTCGGACGGGCACCAATGCCATCCGCCCCAACGCCGAGGGTCCCGGCGTCGATGACCTCGGCCCCATACGGGAGGCCGAGGGAGACATTGGCCGAGGACCGACTAGAGACTTCATTGACTCGAGGATCGGCTCGGCCTCCGGGGTCGACTTGGACGTCGAGGTCCCGGTGGTCGGGACAGATGCACCGGTGAGACCGGCGATCAGCACCTGCTGCTGTTCCATGAAGGCAGCCAAAATGCTCTCCAAGGCCGTCAACCTGAGTCTGAGCTCAGAAGACGCAGCAGCCCCCGACTCGGGCCCCGACGGTGTCGGGCCCGACGTCGGCTCCCCAGGAGGAGAGTCCACGAGAACAACAGTACTCACGTGACTCGGGGACTCCAGCTCCACACGAGGCAATTTGGCAGGCCTCTCCGGCTCCGAGGACCTGGGACGGCGGTCGGGGCTATGCAACCTGGCCTTCGAGGGACCAAGAGCGTCCACCGACGCTGCCCTCGTGGGTTTCTTCTTCCTTTTGTGCTCCCATGAGGGAGACCCCCGTTCAGAGGAGCCCCAACGATGCTCGGGGTGGGACTCCCGAGACGTCAAGGCCTCTGACGAAGTCCGGGGTCGGCCGGACGCGGATTCAGAGAAGATCCTTTCTCGTTGATGCTGACGGCTCCTCAGCGCCTTAGAGGACATCTTGCCACATGGGCCACAGATCATCGGGTCATAATCGGGCCTGAGGCACCGGAGGCAGCAGTCGTGTGTGTCGGTGAGAGACATTAGCTTCTTATACCAATCACACTTTTTGAACCCGCTGGCAGCCATCAGGGGAAAAGGGGCCCTGCAATGTCAAAAGACCGGACTGCCAGTGAAAAAGAAAAGGAACGCGAACGCTAGTCTCAAAGGACAAAAACCGAAAAAACAGGTCCGGGCTTGATACCGGTGTACCGTGCCCAGGTGGGAAGGGGAACCGGCATCGAACCGGCAAAAAACCCACGAATCTTTGAAGAAAAATCGACTTTCAACCGGGTGACCAAGACACACGTCTGTCGGGCTTCGCGGAAAAAAGAAGACTGAACAAGATGGCACCCTTGGGCGGGAAGGGGGACCGCGCATGCTCGCTGCATTCCCAAAGGCTTTCTTTGAAAGCTGGGGAAATGCTCCGCACGAGGGCTCCGTCGGCACTGACGTCACCCATATGTGAGAACTGACTTCCTGATTGGTCCTGAAGGATAGTAACATAGTAAATGGCGGCAGATAAGGACCAGTATGGTCCATCTAGTCTGCCCAGTAAGATGGCAAGAGTAGGTGCACCTGCCGCTCTCTTCTTAGAACAGGCTCTGATATATTTTGGGAGAGTTGTTTGAGGGTGAGATCATCTGTCTCAATCTCTCCAACCTTTTCCAATGAGATTCTCTCAAGAGCAGGGTATATTGGCTAATTTATCTAGAACCCACTGCTCAAGGTCTGTTGCGTGGAGCCAGACCATTCTGTGAGCAACGATGCAGACTGCTGAATCTCTGCTAGAAGACTCAAAGGCATCGAAAGATACTCTGGTAAGAAACTTGGATGTATTCTGAGTATGCCTAATTAAGGCTATGAATGCATCACATTTGTCATCAGGAAGGATAGGAGAAAGGTCTTCCAGATCTCTGGAGAAATATTTGAGATACATGCCAATGTAGAGGAATTTTACGAAGTAATGCTACAAGTGAGCATGCATATTGGAAAGCAACGATGCCCACAGGCATCGAGAGTTCTGGAGTCCTTGCCAGGCGGCATGGAAGAATGATTTTTAGAACTCTTGATGCGACCATCTCCGATTCCACTACCATGGAATGGTATGGTAGTAGAGGCTTTTGAAAGCCAGGGCATAGTGAAACTCGGTGCAATGGTATAGAGCTTACTGCTGATAGGCAGAACCGTTAGTAGGACCTACCACATACGTAGCATTAGATCCTGCAGGATGCGATGCACCGGTAACATGGGTGCCTCTTTGGTGCCGAGGGATATTGGAGAATTTCCAATTCCACACCCTCTATTCCATTTCCAATGTCACAATAATCTGCAGGCCTGCTGCCATGTCCCGAATGAAGTCCTGAAAAGACTTGTCCTCTGGCAGGGACCGATGCTGCTCATGAGGAGGGGAGTGATTGGAAGAGAGAGCCTGAGATCTCCTAGAATCCTCCGATACATCAACGAAATCGGAGGAGGTAGAGTCCAATTCCGATAGAAAGTCAAAGTATCCACTGTGCCGATACAGAGAACAATCGGTGTGGCACTGGAAGCCCGTTGGGTACTGACAATGCCTGTCAGTTCCAAAGCAGATATTGGAGGGAGAGGATCTCCCAATGCAGATACAAGTGCTGGCATCAGCCACGGAGGTATCGACCTTGAGCAGGATGCAGACACCTGCAAGCAAGGAGCTGTGAATAGCATCAGTACCGAGACTGTCAAGAGAGCTGCCAAGCTCCTCTCAATAGCCAGGATGCGCTGGTCGAGGGAGAAGGTCGATGCCTGAGTGGAATCATGCATCTGGGGCTTTGAGACACCGTCACAGAACAGGAAACCAATAGTCCTCCGGAGGTCGAGGCCTCAGGAGCACCCTGGAGCCCACTGGGGCAGTTTGGCAGACAGGTCGGCATTGGATGCACCTTTCGGTGAATCTCAATGACGATGAAGGGACTTACCTCAAGCATCGGTATTGGTCTGCGAGTCTGAGGCAAACAGAGAACCATACTGTCTGGCTCTGTTCTTTAGGCCTCTTTTTGTCATTTGTTGGCACAAAGGACAATCATTCGGTAAATAGTCTGGGCCCAAACATTTTAAACATCAGTCATGTTTATTGGTGACTGATATTGTACCAGAGCACTTGGTACAAGTTTTGAAGCCATTTATGTGTTTTTTCATTGTGATGAAAAAGAAAGGCTGAGGCATAATTTGGCAGTAGAAACTAGAAAAAAAGAAAAAAGAAAAAGTATACTAAAACGAAAAGAATATATCGGAGCCGGTATGAGGGAACATACCGGTGTTAGCGGAAAGGAACAGCACAGATTTAAACAAAAAAAATGACATTTTTCGACAGTGACAGGAAGAAATCAACCTGCTGGCTCAGTGGAAAATGAAGAACTGAGGAGAGGACTTGGAAAGGCGGGAAGACAGATGCGCAGGCGCAGTGGCGTGCTCGCAAAGGCTTTTTAACTGGATGCTGGGTAGCATTCCCGCACCGGCTCCGTCAGTATTTTTTTTTTATTTAGCATGCTTTTATATACCACCCCTTCCAGAGACTGGGGCGGTTTATATAGAATATCGAAGAAAACTTTACAGTGAAATTAGTAACTATGTACAGTTAACTTGGTAGAACTATCTTACAAACAACTATGTACAAAGAAGCAGTAATTATGTAAGCAGGGAGAAAATCAGATGCTTCATTATTTATGTATCCACATTATCAATAGCAAATAATGTTGAGTGTCTCAATTAGCTTGTGCTTGGGATGTATTATAGGAGTTGCCATAATGCTCGATAAACAGATGTGTCTAAGCCTTTTTGGAATTGTAAAAGGTCTTTTATTGTTCTTAAGTTGTCAAGAAGAAAGTTCCATAATAGAGGGGCAATGTAAGAGAAAGCTCTGGAGCTGGTGGATTGGTTAGTATTGCAGATGTGAGTCGGTATGGCATAGGTGTTTTGGGAGCAGTGTCTTCGTAATCTATATGTGGTGTGGGACATGAGGAGTGAGGACAGCGGAGTTTAGGCTATTTTGTTGTAGTGTTTGAATATAATCATAAAGTATTTGCATTTTATTCTTGCTGATACTGGTGAATTGGGGTGATATGATTGGTGTGTTGCGCCTTATATATGATGCGTGAAACCAGATTTTGGGCTTGGATTTGGAGTTGGTGGATGGTTTTCTTTGGTAGGCCTTGTAGGTTACTGTTGCAGTGATCAATGTGAGGGTTATTAGTGCTTGGAGAACTGTTCTGAAATCGTGATCTTCTAGCAGGGGTCTGAGATGTTGGATCCTGCGTAATTTAAAGTATGTGGTTTTAGTAACTGATTCTTTCCATTCTGCCATAACACTCGCCAAGCAAGACTACTATTTCCATCTGACTAATTCTCTTGCCTCTGACCCTTGCCGTCTCTGTAGTACTCTCAACTCTCTCCTCAAGGTGCCTCTGCAACCGACCCCTCCCTCCCTTTCTGCCCAAAACCCTGGCTGAATATTTCCATGATAAAATCCACAAGATCACCTTCCAATTCCCCACAGTCAGCTACTTCCCCTCCTCCACCTCTTCACTCCCAACATTCCCCCTCAATCTCTGCTACCTTTTCTTCCTTTTCTATGATCTCTGAGGAGGAAACAACACACCATCTTTCCTCCTCCAAACTCACTATCTGCTCTCCTCTGATCCTTTTCACACCCATCTCCTAAGCCCCATCTCCTCCACTGTCATCACTTCCATCTCTCATATTCTCAACCTATTGCTCTCCACTGCAATTGTCCCTGCAGCCTGCCAACATGCTGAAGTTACACCTCTCCTCAAGAAACCCTCACTTGATCCTACCTGTCCTTCCAACTATCGACCCATCTCCTTCCTCCCCTTCGTTTCTAAACTACTTCAATGTGCAGTTCACCGTTGTTGCCTTGACTTTCACTCCTCTCAAGCCCTCCTGGATCATTTACAATCTGGCTTTCGTACTTTATATTCTACTGAAACAGATCTTGCCAAATTCTCCAGTGATTTGTTCTTGGCAAAATCCAAGGGCCTTTACTCAGTCCTCATCCTTCTTGAACTCTCTGCTGCTTTTAATACTGTTGAACACAATCTTCTCCTTGATACTCTGTCCTCGCTTGGTTTTAAGGACTGTACTATATCCTGGTTCTCCTCTTATCTCTCCAATCACTCTTTCAGTGTTTCTTCTGGTGGATACTCCTCTGCTGCTATCCTGCTCTCAGTTGGATCTGTCTTGGGTCCACTCCTTTTCTCTCTATATATACAGTCCCTTGGTGCGCTCATCTCTTCACATGGCTTTCAGTACCATCTTTATGCTGATGACTCCCAGATCTACCCGTCTAACCCTGAGATCTCTCCAGCAATCAAGATCTGGATCTCTGCCTATCTTTCTGACACTGCTGCTTAGATGTCTAGCCAACGCTTGAAATTGAAAATGGCCAAAACTGAGTTTCTTATTTTTCCTTCTAAAACCTCCTCTCCTCTTCATCCTTTCTCAGTCTCTGTGGATAACTCTCTAAACCTCCATGTTTCCTTTGCTCGCAACATTGGGGTCGTCTTTGACTCCTCTCTCTCCTTCTCCACACACATCCATCAGGTGACCTGACGTTTCTTTCTCTATAACATCAACAAAAACGCCCATTCCTTTCTGAACACACTACTAAGTCACTTATCCACTCCTTAATCACCTCACATCTTCATTATTGTATCCTACTCCTTGCTGGTATCCCGCTAAATCATCTCTCTCCACTTCAGTCCAACACACTGCTGCACAGCTAATCTTCCATCAGCTTCGTCATGCTCATATAGCGTAGTTACTCACCTGTAAAGCATAGTTACTCACCTGTAACAGGTGATCTCTGGGAACAGCAGGAATTTAGTCTTCACATATGGGTATTGTCGGTACCGATGGAGCCTGCGCGGGAACGCTCCCCAGCGTCCAATTAGAAAGCTTTTGGGAGCATCCCACAGCGCCTACGTGCTTCCTTCCCGCCAGTTGAGTTTAAAGCTCAGACAAAGAGAGAAGGAAAGAGAGAAAGAGAGATACAACTCCTAGGGGAGCTGGGTGGGTTGTGAAGACTAAATTCCTGCTGTTCCCGGAGATCACCTGTTAGAGGTGAGTAACTATGCTATCTCCAGGAACAAGCAGGAATGTAGTCTTCACATATGGGGACTCCCTAGCTACAGATGCCAGGGAGAAACCCCAGAAGCTGAGTGCCCTTTTGAAAGGGCTCCACTTCCCCCCATGGATCTTTGGCATCCTACCAGGGATGGTGGGTAGGAGTTGATTAAGTATGGAACAGGTGTTGAAGAACAGCATGACCAAACAAGGCATCCCAGCGGGAGTCCTTGTCCAAGCAGTATTGGGCTGTGAAGGTATGAACCGAGGCCCAGGTAGCTGCTCGACAGATGTCGTCGATAGACACAGAGTGAAGATGAGCCATAGAGGCTGCAATGGCTCTCACACTGTGCTGTGACATGGCCTTCAAGAGGAAGGTTCTTACTCCGATAGGCAAAGAGTAGTTACTCACCTGTAACAGGTGTTCTCCAGGAGCAGCAGGAATCAGTCCTCACATATGGGTGACGTTGGCGCCGATGGAGCCCTCGCGGAGCAATTTCCCCAGCTTTCAAAGAAAGCCTTTGGGAATTGCAGCGCGCATGCGCAGTCCCCTTCCCGCCCAAGGGTGCCATCTTGCTCAGTCTGATGACATAGCTAAAAGACAGCAAAAAAATTAGCAAAAACGAAATGATAGGACTGCAACTCCAAGGGGAGGAGGGAGGGTTGTGAGGACTGATTCCTGCTGCTCCTGGAGAACACCTGTTACAGGTGAGTAACTACTCTTTCTCCAGGACCAAGCAGGAAGTCAGTCCTCACATATGGGACTCCCAAGCTTAAGGCTACCGGAGACCTCAAGCACAAAAATGAGCTCCCTCTAGCTCAGCAGAATAGAAGGAAGGAATCTTCTCTGAAAATGCCCCCGACCGGTAGCCCAACACCAGGGCCGGAGGGTAGGAGTTGCCTAAACCTCAAAGAGATTATGGAAGACTGCCTGACCGAAAGCACTGTCCCTGCGGGACTCCTTCTCCAGGCAGTAATGTGCCGCAAAAGTCTGGCTTGAAGACCAAGTAGCGGCCCGGCAGATGTCTGCCAACGGAACAGAGCGGAGGTGTGCCACTGACGCAGCCTTCGCCCTAACACGATGAGACGTGACTCGACCCTCCAACGAGAGGCCGGCTGCCCCATAAGCCCAGGCGATACAGTCAGCTACCCAGGTGGACAAGGTACGCTTGGAGACAGGGAGCCCCAAGTTATTGGGGTCAAGAGAAACGAAGAGCTGAACAGCCCTCCTATGCTCCCGCGTACGGTCAAGGTAGAAGGACAATGCCCTTCTACAGTCCAGGGTGTGCAGGACCATTTCAGCCCAGCTGGAGTGTGGCCTGGGAAAGAAGGTCGGAAGAACCACCTCCTGGTTGAGATGAAAAGGAGAAACCACTTTTGGAAGAAACTGAGGGTGAGTCCGTAAGACCACCCTATTCCTATAGAACCTAGTGTAAGGAGGATCAGACACTAGGGCCTGCAGTTCACTAACACGCCTAGCAGAGGTAAGGGCTACCAAGAACAAGGTTTTCCAAGAAAGAAAACGAAGAGGGCAGGTAGCCATAGGTTCAAAGGGCGGACAGGTAATCCGCTGCAAGACCACATTCAGATCCCATTCAGGGGCTGGTGGACGCAAAAGAGGCTTAAGCAGAAGGAGGCCTCGGAGAAAACGAGCCACCAAAGGGTGGTTGGACAGAGGCCTGCCATCTACCGGTGCGTGATGTGCAGAGAGAGCACGGAGGTGGACTCTGACAGAGTTGGACTTAAGGCCCAGATTGGAGAGGTAAAGCAAATATTGCAAGACCACCGCCACCAAGCAGGAGAAGGGATTCTCAGACTGCTGAGCACACCACACGGAGAAGCGACGCCACTTAAGAGCGTAGGATTTCCGGGTGGAGGGCCGCCTGGAGGCCAAGACGACCTCTTCCACCTCCCGAGGCAGCAGGAGGGGAGCAAGGACTACCCTTTCAGCAGCCAGGCCATCAGATGAAGGGACCGGAGGTTGGGGTGTAGGAGAGACCCGTGGTCCTGTGTCAGGAGATCGGGTTGAAACCCCAGAGGAAGAGGAGTGTCCAACGCCAGCTGCAGTAGAAGCGGGAACCAAGGTTGCCTCGGCCATCGGGGAGCCACTAGGATCATTGATGCTTTGTCTCGGAGAACTTTGAAGAGCGTTCGAGACACCAGCGGTATGGGAGGAAAGGCATACAAGAGGCCTGTGGACCATGGAATCAGAAAAGCATCCGGCGCTACTCTGAGAGGATGCGGTTGTCGAGAGCAGAATCTGGGTAGTTGCCGGTTCAGAGGACTGGCAAAGAGATCCAAGGTGGGGAGTCCCCACTTGAGAAAGATCTGCTGAACCACTAATGGATCCAATCTCCACTCGTGTGGTTGGAGGATCCTGCTTAGTTTGTCTGCGAGGTAATTTTCTTGACCTGGGAGATAGACCGCTTTGAGGAGTATGCCGTGGCCGACTGCCCAAGAGCACAGCCGTCGTGCCTCCTGACAGAGAAGGAGCGAGCCTGTGCCTCCTTGTTTGTTCACGTAGAACATTGCTACTTGATTGTCCGTCTGGACCAGTACAGACCGGTGAGAAGTGAGGTGGGAGAAGGCTCTCAGAGCTAGGCGGATGGCTCTGAGCTCCAGGAAGTTTATCTGCTGCGCAGACTCCCAAGGAGTCCAGAGGCCTTGAGTACATGTCCCTTGGCAATGTGCTCCCCATCCCAGGAGAGAAGCATCGGTTGTTAGTACCTGAGAAGGAGGAGGAGATTGAAAATCCACTCCCAGCACTAAGTTTGGCAGATGAAGCCACCACCGCAGAGAAGAGACCAGCAGGTCCGAGACTTGTACTGAGTCCGTCAGGCTCCCCGTGGCCTGATGCCATTGAGTGCGAAGGCACCACTGGGCAGGTCGCATGTTCAGGCGGGCATTGGGGGTCACATGGACCGTGGAAGCCATATGGCCAAGCAGTCTCAGAAATTGCCTGGCAGAGACCAGGGAATTGCTGCGAAAGTGGCTGGCGAGCTTCATGAGCCTGTGGGCCCTGTCCAGAGGCAGGAAGGCCCGCGCCTGAAGAGTGCTTAACCTTGCGCCGATGAATTTGAGATCTTGAGAGGGGAGCAAAGTGGACTTTGCGAAGTTTATGACAAAGCCCAAGTGCTGGAGCAGGGACACAGTGCGATGAGTGGCTTCTTGGGAAGACTGGGCCCGGATGAGCCAGTCGTCCAGGTATGGAAACACAAAAAGGCCTTGAAGTCTGAGATAGGCCGCCACCACTGCCAAGCATTTGGTGAAAACCCGTGGGGCGGAGGATAGGCCAAAGGGCAGGACCCTGTACTGGTAATGATTTCCTCCCACAACAAATCTGAGATATTGCTTGTGGTCTGGATGAATAAGGATGTGAGTATAGGCATCCTTTAGATCTAAAGAGCATAGCCAGTCTCCCCGCTGGAGGTAGGGCAGCAGGATTCCAAGGGAAAACATCTTGAACTTTTCCCTTGCCAGGAACTTGTTGAGGTTTCGCAAGTCCAGGATGGGTCTGAGGCCTCCTGTTCTTTTTGGTATCAGAAAGTACCTGGAATAAAAGCCGTGACCTCTCAGGTGGTGGTGCACCGGTTCCACAGCCTGTTCCTGAAGACGACTTGCCAACTCCTGAAGGAGTAAGTCCCTGTGCAGAGGGAATCTTGGAGGCTCCCCTGGAAAGTAGGAGGGAGGTACCTGGTGAAAGTGTAGAAGATAGCCTTTCTGAACTATTTGAAGTACCCAGGTATCTGATGTGATGGCTGATCACCTGTGGGCAAAGTGGACCAGCCGGCCTCCTGTGCTTAGAGAAACCAGCTGAGGGGAAGAGGCTATGCTGATGGAGTCAAAAACCCCCACCCTGCTGAGCAGGGGCCGGTGTAGTGGGCTTGGGGGCCTGCTGCCTACGGGACCCATTACCCCGTCCCTTGGCCTGCTGACCCTTTTGGGGAGCGGCTGAGGCCTGATACTGAGGGTAGTATTTATAGGCAGCCGTCTTCCTCGGGTAAAAGGGCTTTTTCCCCGAGCCCTTCTTTTTCTGAGAAGGGGCAGAGGTTTTTCTGGACAGCCTAGTTCTGGTCATAGTCTCGGTCTCGATTTGTGCAGCCATTTCAGCCATGGGTTTGCCAAAGAGGTTTTCACCTCTGCAGGGGACATCGACCAACTTGTCCTGGACCCATGGCTCGAGGTCGGATGACTGAAGCCAAGCCTGTCGGCGGGCACCGATGCCGGCTCCGGCTACTCGAGCCGATGCTTCAAAGCCATCGTAGGCTACCTGAGAGATAAACTTCGAGCACTCTCGAATCCCAGTGGACAAGGCTTGGAACCTCTGCAAAGGTTCCTCGGAGAGACCAGCCGAGAACCCGGCAATTTCCTTTGCCAGATCTCGGAGATACATGCCCATATAGAGCTGGTAGGTCTGGACTCGACAAGCAAGCATAGAGCCCTGGAAACACTTTCTACCGAGGGCATCCAGGCTCCGGGCCTCCCTGCCGGGAGGCACCGAGGAGTGCATTTTTTGACTCTTGAGTCTATGCATGGCCAATTCCACCACCATGGAATGGTGCGGTAGTTGTGCCTTTTGGAACCCGGGGCTCTTGCGGACTCGATAAATGGAATCGACCCGCTTGCTTAACACCGGCGCCAGGTTCTCCCACATGCGGAAGAGAAGTCGTTCCAGCATTGGAGGAACCGGTACAGTAAAGGCCTCCTTCGGGGGAGAATCATACTGGAGGGCATCGAGCTCCTCGGCTCGAGGCTCCTCCTCAGGATCCGCGGGGAATGCCAAGGCCTTGGACATATCCCGCACGAAATCCGAGAACCGGGTGTCCTCCGGGGGGGACCGTCTCCTAGGTTCGGACTTGGGCGAGTCCGAGGGGACACACCGAGTCCGAAAACTACCAGGGGACTCTTCGTCCTCCGATTCCCAGTGGACTCCGCGGAGGAGGATTCGAGTGGCTCCGGTCGGGCGGGCACCGATGCCCTCTGCTCCGACGCCGAAGGAGTCGGCGTCGACGACCTCGGTCCCGAAAGGGAGGCCGAGGGAGACCGCAAACGAGGATCGACTCGAGTTCGGATGGACTCGAGGATCGGCTCGGTCTCCGGGGTCGACTTGGACGTCGACGTCCCAGTAGCCGGGGCAGACGCATTGGCAAGGCCAGCGATCAATGCCCGCTGCTGGTCCATGAAGGCAGCTAAACTGCTCTCCAAGGCCGTCAACCTGAGTCCAAGCTCAGGAGACCCAGCAGCCCCTGACTCGGGCCCCGACGGCGTCGGGCCCGACGTCAGCTCCTTCGGAGGCGAGTCCACGAGGACCACAGTACTCACGTGTCCAGGCGACTCCATCTCGAGACGAGGATGTTTCGAAGGCCTCTCCGACTCCGAGGACCCGGGACTGCTGTCGGGGCTATGCGACCTGGCCCTCGAGGAACCAGGAGCGGCCGCCGACGCCGCCCTCGCGGGTTTTTTCTTCCTATGATGTTCCCGGGTAGGAGACCCCCGCTCAGAGGAACTCCGACGATGCTCAGGACCGGAGTCCCGGGACGTCGAAGCCTCTGACGAGGTCCGGGCCCGGCCGGACACGGAGTCAGAGAAGATTCGTTCTCGATGATGCTGCCGACTCCTCAACGCTTTTGAGGACATTTTGCCACACGGACCACAGATCATCGGGTCATGATCGGGTCCGAGGCAGCGGAGGCAGCAGTTGTGTGTGTCGGTAAGAGACATGAGTTTCTTACAGCGATCACACTTCTTAAACCCGCTGGCAGCCATCGAGGGAAAAAGGGCCCCTGCGAGGTCAAAAGACAGGGCTGCCAGCGAAAAGGAAAAAAATGGCACGAACGCTTGTCACGAAGGACAAAAAACCGAAAAATAAAGAAACGGACCCGATACCGGCGTAGCGGGTCCGGGCGGGAAAAAGAATCCGGCGTCGAACCGAAAAAGAATAAATAATAAGAGAGAAAATCAACTTTTTCAGTGGTGAATACAAACAGCGTCTGTAGGGCTCCGCGGAAAAAAGAAGACTGAGCAAGATGGCACCCTTGGGCGGGAAGGGGACCGCGCATGCGCGCTGCAATTCCCAAAGGCTTTCTTTGAAAGCTGGGGAAATTGCTCCGCGAGGGCTCCGTCGGCACCGACGTCACCCATATGTGAGGACTGACTTCCTGCTTGGTCCTGGAGAAAAGATATACACTGTGCAATCCAGTTGGACAGTGTCCTTCTGGAGACTGGAAGTCCTAAATGACTAGGATCAAAAGCAACAAAGAGTTGAGAGGACTTTCTATGTTGCTGTGTCCTTTGCAAGTAAAAGGCCAAAGCTCTTTTACAGTCCAAAGTATGAAGATTCCTTTCTGCACTAGAGGCATGAGGCCTTGGGAAAAAACAGGAAGGTAAACTGCTTGGTTTAACTGAAAAGGTGAAACCACCTTTGGCATAAAGTGAGGATGAGTCCTAAGGACTACCTTATCATGGACTACCTTGTATAAGGAGGATCAGCCACCAATGCTTGCAATTCACTGATGTGACGTGCTGATATGATTGCAATAAGAAAAATAACCTTCCAGGAAAGGAATTTCAAAGGTGTAGCAGCTAATGGTTCAAAAGGCGGCTTCATAAGCTGGCCAAGAACCAGATTTAAATCCCATGTCACTGGTGGTGGCTTAACAGGAGGCTTAGTTAGAAGAAGGCCTCTCATAAATCTCGCTATGATAGGATGAGAGGAAATAGGTTGCCCATTTAAAGGCTTGAGAGAAGCTGCAATAGCACTCAAATGAACTCTCACTGAATTGGTCTTAAGCCCTGCATTAGACAAATGAAGGAGATATTCCAGTAATGATTCCAGAGATATTGCAAGAGGGTTAAGACTCTTCTGCAAACACTATGTGGTAAACCTTTTCCACGCGAAAGCATAAGAGCGTCTTGTGGATGGTTTTCTGGAAGCATAAAGGATATCCTTTACTTGCTGAGAAAGGTTAAGACCATGAAGTGCTAGGCTTTCAGCAACCAGGCCCTGAGATGTAGAGACTGGGGATTAGGATGCCACAGCATCCCGTCCTCCTGGGATAGGACACCTGGAGCAGATCCTAACTCCAGAGATGGAGCTTGAGAGAGATGTAAGAGCAGAGGGTACCACACTTGTCGTGGCAAATGTGGGTCTATGAGAATCATATGGCCTCTGTCTCTCTGAAGCTTGAATAAAGTTCTGGGAATTAGGGGAATGGGTGGGAAGGCATACAGAAAGTCCCGACCCCAATGGAGGAGGAAGGCATCCCTGGCCTGACAACCCTGAGCCGGAATTCTGGAACAGAACAGGGGAAGTTTGGCACTCAGCGGACTTGCAAAGAGGTCTATGTCCGGGGTTCCCCAAAATTGGAAAATTTTGGGCACCTGGTCTGAATGGAGAGACCATTCGTGTGGAAGCAGAACTCGACTGAGTCTGTCTGCCCAAGAGTTTTGAATGCCTGGAAGATACACTGCAAGGAGATGAATCTGATGCTCTCTGGCGAGGTCCCAAAGTCGCAAAGCTTCGTTGCAGAGCAACAGAGAGCCTGTTCCGCCCTGCATGTTCACATAGAACATGGCTACCTGGTTGTCCGTTTGAATTAGGACAGTTTTGTAGCTGAGCTAGGTGTGAAATACTCGAAGAGCAAGAAAGATTGCTCTGAGCTCTAGGAGATTGATGTGTAGATCGGTCTCCTGTGGAGTCCAGGAACCCTGGGTAGAGAGGCCTTGCAAATGGGCACCCCAACTCACCTGTGAGGCATCTGTTGTTAGAGTGGCTTGGGATGGGGGTTGCTGAAAAGAGGACCCCACCAACAGATTCTGGGGTGACTGCCACCATTGGAGAGACAAAATAAGACAATCTGAAGTTGCTATTTTGTCTGACAGGCAACCTGACGCCTGAGTCCACTGAGTGGATAGTCCATTGGGCTGCCCTCATATGGAGGCGGGCATAAGGGACCACATGCACGGTGGATGCCATGTGACCTAGCAATTGTAACATTTCCCTAGCAGTGAGGTGAGACTTTAGCATTGCTTGGGAAGCTAACTGCACAATGCAAAGGCAGCGGGACTGTGGAAGATAGGCCCTTGTCTGTCTGGTATACAGCAGGGCTCCTATGAACTCTAGAGACTGAGTGGGAGCTAGGAGGATTTTGGGAAGTTTATGACAAGTCCCAAATATTGAAGGATACACATTGTGCGAGATAGAGAAAACCTGGCCTCTGGCTCTGATGGGGCTCGAATGAGCCAATCGTCCAAGTAAGGGAAGACAAATATTTTTAGGGTGCGGAGAAATGCTGCCACCACAGCCATGCATTTTGTGAACACCCGTGGTGCCGAGGCTAGGCCAAAAGGAAGAACTCTGTATTGATAGTGCTTCCCTTGAAATAGAAAGTGAAGAAACCTTCGGTGAGTTGGATGGATGAGAACATGAGTGTACGCATCCTTGAGATCTAGAGAACAAAGCCAGTCCTGACTCTGAAGGTATGGCAGTAGAGTTCCCAGAGAAATCATTTTAAATTTCATAGGAATTTGTTCAATTCTCTGAGGTCCAAAATGGGTCTGTGCCCTCCTGTTTTCTTTGGAATAAGGAAAAAGGGGGAATAGGCACCTTGTTGATGAATAGGTACTTCTTCTATTGCCCCTTGGGCAAGAAGCAGACTGACCTCGTGATCTAACTGGGAGTTGAGAGAGGTCTGAGAATTGAACTGTCTTACCATTGTAGGAGGGGGCATGCTGAGGAAGTGAAGCTTGTATCCCTCTCTTACAATGGACAGAGTCCAACTTTCTGCTGTTATCTGCCCCCATCTGGGGGCAAAATAACATAACCTTCCTGGAATGGTGGAAGGAGGGCCAGGAAGACAAAGTTCTCTAGATGGGAGTCAAAGCCCCTGTGGAGGCTGAGTCTGCTGAGGCTTAGCAGCCTTTTTTTTCTTTGTTTAGATTGTTGCTGACTCTTTTGGGCAGACTGACCTGAACAATGCCCTTGCTGGGTATAGGAGGGGTAGAACAACTTCTTTCTAGTGAAGAATGTTTTTTGTAGGACTTTTTCCTGGCAGGATCAGCTGTAGATTTTGATAATCTATCCAAGGTGAGATTATCAGCATCTAGCTCATTAGCTTTCTCTTGCCAGTTTTTGCCAAAGAGATTCTCTCCTGTGCAAGGAATATTCCCCAGTTTGTCCTGTACCCAAAGTTCCAAGTCAGATGCCTGGAGCCAGGCAATCCTACGTGCGACTATGGCAATAGCAGAAGTTCTGCTTATGCACTCAAAACAATCAAAAGCTGCACGATTTACGAATTTGGAAACATTCTGAGCATGTTTGGTAAGTGCAAGATAATCTTGTCTATTATCATCAGGAAGGAAAGGGCTCATATAAGCTCTAGATCTCCTGTAACTTCCTTAAGGAACATTCCCATATATAAAATGTAGGAACTAATCCTGGTAGAAAGCATAGAGGCCTGGAAGGTTCGACGCCCAAAGGCATCAAGAGTTCTACATTCACGTCCTGGAGGATTAGATGCATGTCTTTTTGCACTCTTGATCCTTCTCATAGCTGATTCCACCACCATGGAATGGTGGGGCAGCTGAGCTTTTCGACATCCAGGACAGGGAGGAACTCGATACATGGTATCGAGCCTACGAGAATGAGGAGAAGTAGTGAGAGGTGTTTCCCACATCCTTAGCATGAGATCATGCAAGATCTCATGAATAGGCAAAGTAGCTGCCTCTTTGGGAGCTTTAGGATACTGTAAAATCTCCAATTCCTTTGCCCTAGGCTCTGTTTCAGGAGCCACTGTGATGGAAAGACCTCGAGCCACATCCCGGATAAAATCCTGGAAGGATATATCCTCTGGAGGAGACATCCTACGTTTAGGAGAGGAAGAATCCTCAAGAAGTACTACTCTGGTATCGACAGAGCTGTCAGAGTCTTCAGACTCGTCGGAGGATTCAAAGTATCTCCTGTCCGGGTAATCGTGCAGCGCACGATACCGGTACCGATCGAAGTCAGTATTGACAGGGTCCAGTACCGACTTGTCAGTAACGGAGGGCACAGCATGCGTCGGTACCAGTAGTCCACCTGCCGACATCGATGCAATTGCCCCCGGTACCGATGTAGGTGCTGGTACCGGTACCGGTTGAATTGTCTGAAGTGGTTTCGGGGGCATCGATGCCGAGAGAAGAGGCGCCAGACTGCGTTCAATAGCCAAGAATCTCTGGTCTATCGACGCTGCCGATGCCTGGACAGAGATGGTACCACCACACTTGGAACACTTTTTAAAACCCGAAGCGGGTTTTTCCTTTGTAGAGGAAAGTTGGGCTTAGTGCCCAAAATGGCGCGTGGCACCAGAGGAGAAAAAAGCTGGAAGACTCCAGGAAGAGATTTTTTTTTTTTTTTTTACAAGGAAAAGAAAGAACGAACCGGCAGCACCGGTGTAGCGTCAAAGGAAGGCAGACACAACAACAAAAAAGAAGAATGGGATATTTTCTGCGGTGACAGGAAGTGGGACCTGCCGGCTCCGTGGAAAACGAAGAACTGGAGAGGGACAGTTGGGAAAGGTGGGAAGGCAGCACGCAGGCACTGTGGGATGCGCCCAAAAGCTTTCTAATTGGAAGCTGGGGAGCGTTCCCACGCAGACTCCGTCGGTACCGACGATACCCATATGTGAAGACTACATTCCTGCTTGTTCCTGGAGATCAGGTGTTCTCCAGGGACAGCAGGAATCAGTACTCACATATGGGTGACGTCAGCACCGACGGAGCCCTCACAGAAGCATTCCCCCAGCTTTCAAAGATGCCACCATGCATGCGTAGTCCCCTTCCTGCCCAAGGGTGCAATCTTGCTCAGTCAGATGACATAGCTAAAAGACAGCAAAAACAGAAGATGGTAAAAGAGCAAATCCGAGGGGAGGAGGGAGGGTTGTGAGCACTGATTCCTGCTGTCCATGGAGAACACCTGCTACAGGTGAGCAACTATAATTATCTGGGTAAAAGCAGGAAGTCAGTCCTCAGATATGGGACTCCCCAGCTACAGCAGCAAATGAGTCCATGTCCACAGACCACAGTAGTACCACTGTGTCCAAAGAACCAGCACACAAGTAGCCTGAACACAGAAGGGTCGGAGGGTAGGAGTTGCCTAGACCCCAAAAAGATTATGGAGCACAGCCTGGTCGAAGGCACTGTCCCGGTCAGGACTCTATGTCCAGGCAGTAATGAGCTGCAAAGGTATGGACTGAAGACCAGGTGGCAGCCAGCAGGTGTCCACCATCAGGGGCACTGGATGGTGACATAGGTGGTGACAGAAGACCCTCAGGGCAAGGTTTATGGCCCGGAGCCCCAGGAGGTTGATCTGTGGTGCTCCTGTCTGGCAACCAGTTGATCTGAGAGTGCAGATCTCTGCAGTGGACTCCCCAGCCGAGCAGGGAGGTGTCCATAAGTGAGAAACCTCGAGTGGCTTGGGGCCTGAAAAGGCATGCCTGCTTCGAGATGCTAGGGCGACTGCCACCAGTCCAGGGAGTCTGCCAACTGGCGGGTCACCAAGACTCGGTCTCGGAGATGGCCTGTGGCCCGAGACCACTGGATGCGGAGAAACCACTGCGCCGCCACCATATGGAGGCGAGAGTCTGGGGTGATGTGGACC
The DNA here is from genome assembly GCA_033557465.1 of Ichthyophis bannanicus. Classification (NCBI taxonomy): domain Eukaryota; kingdom Metazoa; phylum Chordata; class Amphibia; order Gymnophiona; family Ichthyophiidae; genus Ichthyophis; species Ichthyophis bannanicus. The sequence continues at coordinate 1,309,265,758 of CM066033.1, forward strand.
ATGGAGGCCATGTGCCCGAGGAGGCACAGAAGAAGCCAGGCAGGCACCGAGGGACGATGCTATACGTCCCGAGCTAGGGACCGGAGACGATCGGCTCGGTTCTTGGGCAAGAAGGCCCTAGACTGGAGAGTGACAATCTTTGCTCCGATAAACTCCAGGCACTGTGTCGGGAGGAGGTGATACTTGGGGTACTTTATGACAAAGCACAAGAGTTGAAGAACCTGAATGGTGCGAGCGGTGGCCTGCTGCACCCTGTGAGGCTGTGCCTTTCCTTATGAGCTAGTAGTCCAGGTAGGAAAAAACGAACATCCCTGGAGTCGGAGGAAGGCGGCTACGGCTGCCAGGCATTTTGTGAAGACCCTTGGGAAAGAGGTAAGGCCAAAGGGGAGCACCCTGTATTGAAAGTGCCTGCCCACTACTACAAACCGCAGGTACTGCCTGTGATTGGGGAGGATGAGGATGTGAGTATAAGCATCCTTGAGGTCTAAGGAGCATAGCCAGTCTCCCTGCTGGAGGTATGGCAGCAATGTTCGAAGAGAGAGCGACTTGAACTTCTCCCTCACCAGGAATTTGTTAAGGTTGCACAGGTCGAGCATGGGCCTTGGCCCCCCGACCTTTTTGGAACGAGGAAGTAATTGGAGTAGAACCCCTACCCCTTGCCTCTGAGGTAGTGGGGCAGTGGTTCCACCACCTTGTCCTCAAGAAGACCTGCCAACTCCATCAGGAGAAGGTCCAGTGTAGGGGAAAACTGAAGGGCTCGCCCAGGAAATAAGAGGGAGGTGTCTGAGCCAGGTGGAGCAGATAATCTCCTCCCTGACTACTCTTAGTGCCAAGGAATCTGCTCCTCCCTGACTACTCTTAGTGCCCAGGAATCAATGGTGATGGCCACCCTCCTCTGGGCATAGAGGGCCAGGTGTCCCCCTGTGGGCTGCTGATCTCCTTGGGGTAGAGAGGCTATGCTCAAAGAGTCAAAAGCTCCAACCCTGGCTGGGCCGGTGCCTGGGGCTTTGGAGCCTTCAGCTTACATGGGCCATGCCCATGCCCATGTCCCTGTCCCTTGGCCTGCTGACAATGTTGGGGAGCTAGGGAGGCCTGATAGGGTGGGTAGTTTCGGTAAGCAGCTCCATTCCTCAGGTAAAGAGTAGTTACTCACCTGTAACAGGTGTTCTCCAGGAGCAGCAGGAATCAGTCCTCACATATGGGTGACATCGACATCGATGGAGCCCCTGCGGAGCATTTCCCCAGCTTTCTATGACAGCCTTTGGGAATGCAGGCAAGCATGCACGGTCCCTTTCCCGCCTAAAGGTGCCATCTTGCTCAGTCAAATGACATAGCTAAAAAACAGCACACAAAAATGTAAAATAAACTATGTACAACTGCAACTCCCAGGGGAGGAGGGAGGGTTGTGAGGACTGATTCCTGCTGTTCCGGGAGAACACCTGTTACACCTATTCTTTCTTCAGGACCAAGCAGGAAGTCAGTCCTCACATATGGGTGACTCCCTAGCTCTGGGCTACCAGGAACCCAGGCTGAACAAGAGAACTCCCTCTAGTCTCAGCATCAAAGAAAGGCTTTTCACTGAAAGAACCTCCACCGGTAGCCCAACGGAGGGCTGGAGTTGCCTAAACCTCAAAGAGATTCCGGAGTACAGCCAGGCCAAAAAGCACTGTCCCTACGGGACTCCCTCTCCAGACAGTAATGGGCCACAAAAGTCTGGCTTGAGGACCAAGTTGCAGCCCAGCAGATGTCTACCAACGGTACAGAGCGGAGATGAGCCACTGAGGCAGCCATTGCCCTGACACGATGGGCCGTGACCCGACCAGCAAAGGAAGGTCAGCCGCCCTGTAAGCCCAGGTGATACAGTCAGCCACCCAGATGGACAAGGTACGGTGGACACAGCTAACCCCAAATTATTAGGGTCAAAAGATATGAAGAGCTGAGTAGCCCTCCTATGCCCCTATGTACGGTCAAGGTAGAAGGATAAGGCCCTCCTACAGTCCAGGGTATGCAGAACTGCTTCAGCCTGGCTTGCATGAGGCCTAGAAAGAATCACTTCCTGGTTGAGGTGGAAAGAGGAGATAACCTTTGGGAGGAACTTAGGATGAGTCCTAAGGACTACCCTGTTCTTATAGAAGCGGGTGTAAGGCCTGTCACAGACCAGGGACTGAAGCTCACTCACTAGCCTGGACGAGGTTAGGGCTACCAAAAAGAGTATCTTCCAGGACAAGAAGCAGAGAGGACAAGTAGCCATCGGCTCAAAAGGTGGGCGAGTCAGTTACTGCAAGACCACATTCAACTCCCACTCAGGAGCAGGAGGACGGATTGGAGGCTTGAGCAAGAGCAAGCCTCTGAGAAACCGGGACACCAAGGGATGAACCGACAGAGAATGTCCTTCCACCAGTGAGTGGTGAGCTGCTAGAGCTGAGAGGTGGACCCAAAGAGAATTGGACTTAAGTCCCTGATTGGATAAGTGCAGTAGGTACTGAAGCACTACTGGTACAGCACAGGAGAAAGGATCTTCTGTACGCAGCTGACACCACACAGAAAACCGTTTCCATTTCAGGGCATAGGTTTTCCTAGTGGACTGCTTTCTAGAGGCTAGGAGAACCTCCTCAACTTCCTGAAGTAGGCCCCAGGGAGCCAAAACTATCCTTGCAGCTACCATGCCAACAAATTGAGAGCTCTGAGATTTGGGTGCAGAAGGGAACCAGAGAGAAGGTCGGACTGCAACCCCAGAGGCAGTGGGGGATCCACTGCCAGTTGAAGTAAAAGTGGGACCAAAGCTGTCTCGGCCATTTGGGAGCTACCAGCAGGACCGAGGCCTTGTCCTGTAGAATCTTGAATAGGGTTCGGGCCACCAAGGGCGTGGGAGGAAACGCATACAGGAGGCCCTGGGACCAGGAAATCAGAAAAGCATCTGCTGCTAGCCGCAGAGGATGCGGTTGCTGGGAGCAGAACCTTGGCAGCTGTTTGTTCAATGGACTGGCAAACAGATCTATGGATGGAAGACCCCATTTCAGGAAAATCTTCTGAACCACTAAGGGATGGAGCTGCCATTCGTGGGGCTGCAGAATCCTGCTCAACCTGTCTGCCAGGTAGTTTTCCTGGCCAGGGAGATACACAGCCTTGAGGAACATGTTCTGCCTGAGAGCAAACAAGCAAAGGTCCTGTGCCTCCTGACAAAGGAGCCTGGACCCAGTGCCGCCCTGCTTGTTCACATTAAACATGGCTACTTGGTTGTCTGTTTGAACTAAGACAGACTGATGAGCCAGGGTGTGAGAGAAAGTCTTGAGGGCTAAACGAATAGCCCTGAGTTCCAGCAGATTGATCTGCTGCGTGGCCTACCAGGGAGACCAGAGGCCCTGGGTGCACTTGCCAAGACAATGAGCCCCCCAGCCTTGCAGGGAGGCATCAGTGGTCAACACCACTGTGAACCCAGGAGTCTGAAAAGGCACCCCTTGTAGAAGATTGGGTGGGTGCAGCCACCAGCGGAGGGAGATCAGAAATGGACTGAACACCCTTATTCCATCTCTGAGGCTCCCTGTGGCCTGTGTCCACTGAGTTCTCAGGCACCACTGTGCAGGCCTCATATGGAGCCGGGCATTGGGGGTCACATGTACTGTCGAAGCCAGGTGGCCAAGAAGCCTCAGGCAGAGTCTGGCGGAGACCAGGGACCTGTTGAGAAACTGGTTTGCAAAGTTTATCAGTCTTTGGGTTCTGTCTTCTGGCAAGAAAGCCTTTGCCAGCAGAGAGTCCAGCCTTGCTCCTATGAACTCCAATTTCTGGGAGGGGAGCAAAGTGGACTTTGCGAACGTTATGACAAACCCCAGGTTTTGAAGAAGAGCAATAGTTCGGAGGGCGGCTTGTCTGGCCTCCTGGCAGGTCTGACCCCTGATGAGCCAGTCGTCCAGATAGGGGAAGACAAAGATACCCTGACTCCTCAGGTAGGCCGCCACCACTGCCAGGCATTTGGTAAAGACCCTGGGGGCGGAGGTGAGGCCAAAAGGCAGTACTCTGTACTGATAATGGTTTCCTCCCACAATGAACCTGAGGTACTTTCTGTAGTCTGTATGAATGAGGATGTGAGTGTATGCATCCTTTAAATCTAAGGAGCATAGCCAATCTCCCTGCTGGAGATAGGGCAGAAGTGTCCCAAGAGTAAGCATCTCAAATTTTTTTTTTCTCGAGGAACTTGTAGAGATTTCTGAGGTCGAGGATAGGCCGGAGGCCACTGGTTCTCTTTGGTACAAGAAAGTACCTGGAGTAGCACCCTTGACCCTGGAGGTGGGGAAGCACAGGCTCCACTGCCTTGTCTCGCAACAGACCTTGGAGCTAGTGAAGGAGAAGATCTGTGTGTAGGGGAGACTTTGGAGGCTCCCCTGGGAAGTATGGAGGAGGCAGCTGTTGGAAGTGTAGCATATAGCCCTTGTGGACGATGCTTAACACTCAACTGTCCCCAGTGATGAGTGGCCACCTGTGGGCAAACAGGGTAAGTCGACCTCCTGTGCAGGGTTGGGAGAGCAGGGACAGAGAGGCTATGCCTAAGGAGTCAAAAACCCCCACCCTGCTTAGTAGGAGCAGGAGCCGGAGGCTTGGGGGCCCTCTGCCTACGGGGCCCATTCCCCTGCCCCTTGGCCTGCTGACCCTGTGGGGGAGCGTGGGAGGCCTGGTACCGTGGGAACTGTTTGTAGGCAGTGCCCTTCCTTGGGTAAAAGGGCTTTTTACCCGAGCCCTTCTTTTTCTGAGAAGGGGCAGAAGTCTTTCTAGACAGCCTTGTCCTCGTTAGGTGCTCGGTTTGGAGCTGTGTGGCCTTCTCGGTCATGGGCTTTCAAAAAAGGTTCTCACCTCGGCAAGGGACATCGACCAACTTGTCCTGAACCCAAGGCTCGAGGTCCGATGACTGCAACCACGCCTGGCGTCGGGCCGCGATGCTGGCTGCCGCAACACGGGCCAAAGCCTCGAAGCCATCGTAGGCAGCGCGGGGCATAAACTTAGAGCATTCCCGTATCCCTGAGGACAAGGACTTGAACCTCTGCAAGGGTTCCCCGGAGAGACCAAAAGAGAACCCGGCCAGTTCCTTGGCCAGGTCTCGCAAGTACATGCCTATGTACAGCTGGTAAGACTGGACATGGCAAGCAAGCATCGAGCCCTGGAAGCACTTTCTACCAAAACCATCCAGGTTCCGGGCCTCCCAGCCAGGGGGCACCGCGGAGTGCATCTTCTGACTTTTGAGACGATGCATGGTCGATTCCACCACCATGGAATGGTTTGGTAACTGCGCTTTTTGAAAAACAGGGCTCTTCTGGAGTCGATAAATGGAATCGACCCACTTGCTTAAAACCGGCGCCTAGGCCGGTGCCTCCCACATCCGGAAGAGGAGCCGTTCCAGCATTGGAGGAACCAGAACAGTAAAGGCCTCCTTCAGAGGAGAGTTATACTGGAGGGCCTCGAGCTCTTCTGCTCGAGGCTCCTCCTCGGGATCCGCAGGGATAGCCAATGCAGTGGCCATATCCCGGACGAACTCCGAGAACCGGGAATCCTCCGGAGGGGATCTACTCCAGGGCTCGGACTGCGGTGAGTCTGACGGGACGCACCGAGTCCTGAAGATGTCGGGGGACTCCTCGTCCTCTGTCTCCCAGGCGGACTCGTCCGATGACGAATCGGGCTCCGACCGCGCGGGGCCCATGAGCACCCGCCCCGACGCCAAAGGCACCAGCTTCGACGCCCTCGGTCCCGAGCGGGAGGTCGAGGGAGACCGCAACCGAGGTCGACCTCGAGCCTTCATGGTCTCGAGTATCGGCTCGGTCTCCGGGGTCAACTTCGACGTCCTGGTGGTTGGGGCAGATGCGCCAGACAGGCTGGCCATCAGTGCCCGCTGCTGTTCCATGCACTCCAAGGCTGTCAGCCTGAGACCCAGCTCAGGAGACTCAGCAGCCACCGATTCGGGCCCCGGCAGCGCCAGGCCCGACGTTGGCTCTCTGGGAGGAGAGTCCACGAGGACTACAGGACTTATGTGCCCAGCAGACTCCGGCTCCACACGAGGTACTTTTGGCAGCTTCTCCTGTTCCACGGGCCCGGGACTGCGGTCGGGGGTCCGAGACCTAGCTCTCGAGGAGCCAGGGACCTCCACCGACGCCGCCCTCGCGAGCCGCTTCTTCCTCTTTCGTTCCCGGTCGGGGGATCCCCTGTCCGAGGAGCCCCGACGGTGCTTGGGATCAGACTCCCGAGATGTTGAGGCCTCAGACGAGGTTCGGGCCCGACCAGAGGCCGAGTCGGAGAAAAGCCTTTCCTTTTGGTGCTGATGACTTCGAAGCGCCTTGGAGGACATCTTTCCAAATGGTCCACAGATCTTAGGATCATGGTCAGGACCCATGCACAGAAGGCAGCAGTCGTGTGCGTCGGTGAGAGACATTAGTTTCTTGCACCGATCACACTTCTTGAAACCACTGGAAGCCATCGGGGAAAAAAGAGTCCCCGCGAGGTCAAAGGACCGGCCTTCCAGGGAAAAAGAAAAAAAGTGTGCGAACACCAGCCACAAAGGGCAAAAACTGAAAAAATAAGATCGGGCTCGATACCGGTGTACCGAACCCGGCGGTAGGTGAACCGGCGTCGAAACGGAGAAAAATCAGCGAAGGAATCGCAAAAAATCCAACTATTTTCCGGGAAGACTAGGACACACGTCTGATGGGCTTCATGGAAAAAGAGAGACTGAGCAAGATGGCACCTTTTGGCGGGAAGGGGACCACGCATGCATGCCTGCATTCCCAAAGGCTTTCATAGAAAGCTGGGGAAATGCTCCGCAGGGGCTCCATCGAAGTCAATGTCACCCATATGTGAGGACAGACTTCCTGCTTGGTCCTGGAGAAAAGGCTTTTTACCCAAGTCCATCCATTGGGAAGGGGCAGTGTTCTTCTTAGAGAGCCTGGTCCTCGTCATGAACTCAGAATCCAGCTCGGCAGCCTTGTCTGTCATGGGTTTGTCAAAAAGGTTCTCTCCTTGGCAGGGGACATTGACCAATTTGTCCTGAACCCACTGCTCGAGGTCAGATGACTGAAGCCAAGCTGTCATAAGCTGCTCAAGCCATAAATTTAGAGCAATCACAGACGGCCTTGGCTAGGTTTTTGAACCGCAGCAAAGATTCCTCGGAGAGACCAGCCGAAAACCCGGCGAGTTCTTTCGCCAGGTCTCTCAAGTACATGTTCATGTATAGCTGGTAGGCCTGGATGCAGCAGATGAGCATTGAGACCTGGTAGCACTTTCTGCCGAGGGTGTCCAAGGTGCAGGCCTCCCTGCCAGGGGACACTGAGGAGTGCGTCTTCTGACTTTTCAGCCAACACATGTCCGATTAAATCACCATGGAATTATGCGGCAGTTGTGACTTCTGGAAGCCCAGGCTCCGGCAGACAATACATCGAGTCGAGTCGTCTGCTCACCACCGGAACCAACATGGTGTCTCCCACATGCGGAGCATGAGCTGGGAGCATGGGAGGGATGGGTACCATGAGCAATTTCCATGGAGGGGCCTCGTACTGGAGGATCTCTATCATTTGCCTGAGGGTCCTCCTCAGACTCAGTCAAGAATGTCAGGGCCTTGGATATGTCCTTGACGCCCATGTCCTCGGGCGGTGACTGCCGCCGAGATTCTGAGAAGGGAGAATCAAAAGAGACATTGCAGTGGCAACAGGTATAGGGGGACTCCTCGACCTCTATCTGCCACTCGGGCTGCGCTGCAGGCCTCGAGGGCCCCAATGCCATATGGCCGGCACCCGGTAAACTTGCCGGGGACAGCTGTGGTCACAACGAGAAGACTCAGAGTGCGATCTTGGCTGAGGATTGACTTGGCCTCTGGGGATGTCGAAGGCCCAGTGGTCGGAGTGGATGAACCGGTTGTGCTGGACAACAGCGCCCGCTGCTGGTCCATGAAGGCAGACAAACTGTGGTCTGGACGCGAGCCCAGAAGGCGCCACAGCTTTCAGCATGGGCACCGAGGGACTCGGGCCTGACACTGCCTCCCCTAAAGGGGAATCCTCGACGAGTATGATGTCTGGGGACTGAAGCCGGTCCACGATTGGATCCTTCCGGAGGACCTTAGCAAGTCGCTCCCTCTCAGATGCCTTGGACGAGCATCTCAGAATGTGGGACCAGGCCTGGGGTACCCCTAGCCGGTCGTAACCATCCAAGGACACCACCTTCGAGGGTTTCTTCTTCTTTCTGTGTTCTCTCTAGGGAGACCCCCTTTCTGAGGACCCACAACAAGGCTCAAGTTCGGAAAATTTGCCCGAAGTGTCGGGGCCTCAGACGAGGACCTGGCTTTTGGAGGCACTGGGGACAGTGATTAAAGGATAAGGCCGGATAGAAATACCATTAAATACAATAAATAAATAAATAAATAAAAAACTTAGCATGCTGCTGCTGGTGGCTCTTGAGGGCCTTGATGGACTTCCTCTTGCAGAGACCGCAGGCAGCTGGGTCGTGGTCTGGCCCGAGGCAAAGACGACAGCAGTTGTGTGTGTCGGTGAAGACATGATTTTAAAACACAAATCACACTTCTTAAAACCACTGGTAGCCATGGGGGAAAAAAGTATCACTGCGAGGTCGAAGATTCTCTGGGCTACCAGCAGGAAAGAAAAGTGCGCAAAGGCACCAGAAAAAGAAAATAACAAAAAAAGATTATAAAAATAAAACCGAGTCCGACGCTGAGGTCGGTAGCGGGAAGAGTACCGGTGCAATACCGGAGGCGCGTTGGAAACTCGGGGTACACAATAATCAACTTTTTCCGGTGACAAGCCAAACAATGTCTGAAGGGCTCCGTGGAAAAAAGGAGACTGAGCAAGATGGCACCCTTGGGCGGGAAGGGGACCATGCATGCGTGTTGGAATCTCCCAAAGGCTTTCTTTGAAAGCTGGAAGGATGCTTCCGCAAGGGCTCCATCGGTGCCGATGTCACCCATATGTGAGGAGTCGTAGTAGGCCATATTTAGTGATCAGTCCAAGATTATTCCAAGATATTTCACCTCCTCCTTGACTTCAAGTTCTGTTTCTTGTAGATGAATTTCGTTGGGGAAAGGGGGGGGGGGTGAAACACAGATTTCTTGTTGTATTCACGTCACCTTCCTTGCTATCCACCTCTTCTTGTTGGACTATATAACAGCCTGTACATGTATGAGCCTGCAAGCTAGGCCGGAGTCCCCACCCCCACTGCTAGAAATAGTAGTACTGAGAAAGACCAAAATCAGTGAAGGCTGAGGATCTGCCTTAAACCGTTCTAAACTGCTTTTGATAAGTCTGTATTAATCCTTTATTCCATGCTTTTATGCTGATGCAGTGACCTTGTAGCAAGAATGTATTATGAGCCTGTGTTAGCATAGCTAGAGAAGGGGGAACAGGCTAGAAACTGAGCCTGTGTTAGCATAGCCTGAGAAGGGGGAACAGGGCCCAGTGAGGGGGTCCCCGATTGGATAGGTGCAGGGGGCATTGGGACCAATAGAAAGTCTGCCTGTATCAAACTGTGAAGCTTGTATTTAAGGAAGTTGTTCCTGTTCACCATTGCTCAGTGCTTTGATGCTTGGGCCTTGTTTATTTGTTTTTATATTGTACACCGCTCTGGTCTTTTTGAATGAGCGGTATATCAAATTTTAATAAACATAAAACATAAACATAATAAATTGGTTTTGATCCTTGAACTGACTCCGGGTATTATTTGTTGCATGCTATCAGTGCTACCACATGTCTTGGTGCATTGGCCAGGAAATGTGAGTAGTGTGATGGTATTCACGTAGATATACCACGACTTCTCGCCTCAATAGGTTTTGTCCGGCCTGGAGCCGCCCCTGGCTGATTGCAGAGGGCCTTCGGCGCCACCCATCCTCTTTTATCAGGGAGGGCTTCTCCTTGCCTCCGCTGGTGGCCGGTTCCGGCCGGCCTACACCTCAAACCTGAGGGGAGTCCGGGATTCAACCCATGATCTGGTGAGTAGAACTGTTCTGCTAATCAGTCAGTCTGTCAGTCAGTCGGGATTCTGGAATAGCGCTTGACAGTCTGATCCCTCTCGGGGCGGTCCTAGTAAGTCTCAGAAGTCTTAAAGGTATAAGCAGAGACTGAACCCACCCAACCCCTCAGTCAGTCAGGTTTTTTGGGAACGTCCGGATTTTATTCTGTCTTGAATGTCTGTGTGTGTGAATGTGGTCTTGAATACAGACCAAGCGAGGTGCTGACTCCTGACTAGTGCAGGTCGCAAGAAAGGCGAAAGTGTTTGGTGGTGTTTGTCTTAGTGTCTGTTGTTTTTACCGATTAAGGAAAAGTATTACAGTAGAAACTCAGGAGTCTTTACAAAGACAGCTGTCTCACTGATGTTACGTGAGTCTCAGAGAGGGCAGGGGGCGTGTCTTTCACACAGCCTGGAGACAAAGACAGGAAGGTATCCTTTACTTAACGCTTTGATGGTTTCAATTATTCTACACTCTGCAGCTGGGTTAATTTGGGCTTATTTCAGGAATATTGTACCTGTTTTATTCAATATGTTTTAATAGTGATGTTCCTTCTGCTATGGTCATGTATTATATATCGTTCTTATTAACCCCGTTCGAGTGTTTGAGTTCCTCAATGCATTTATGGGCTTAACCTTGTCTTGTGTATTTTATGTTCCAGTCGTTAGCAAACACTGTTCAAAAAGAAATGATAGAGAAATTAATGAGACTGCTTTTGTTTTCCCTTTGACCTACGAAGTAGAGGTTAAGACCCCTGAAAGGACTATGAGACATCCCAAGCCAGTAACTACAAAAAATGCTTGAAATTGTGTCTCTGATATATCTGGTTTTGACTGCATAAGTATTTGTTCATAACTTATGGGAATAACAAAACGAGCTGTAACTGTATTTGTTTAGGATTTATTTAGTGTTTACAGCTGCTTTGTCTAGTAATTTACGGCTGCTTTGAGAGCCGGGAGAGAGACCTACTGTTTATCTTGTTAAGATAATGCCTGTCTTTCCCAAACTGTAAGATGTGTACTGTGTTTTGAAAGGGTCTTTTAAAGTCTCAGTTTCAGAAGTACAGTCTTAGTTAATTAAAGTTATAGGTTCAGACAGTTGTTATTTAGAATGAGCACACACATCCATTATGCTTAGTCCATAGGGAAATGCAGCCCGCCCCCTTCATCATATGGGGGGGAAGGGGCAGATTCTGTTGAAATGTATGACAAGGAATTTTAGCAAGGGCTTGGGACTTGGCCGTGTTCATCAGAGTGTGCAAAAAATGTTAAATGTTTGTGAAGGGAAAAAGATAAAGTGTCCGTTTATACTACAAGCAGGCATTCATTTGCCAGTTCAGGGTCACTCACAGCCAGCGCCCGAAAACGTGAAGTAGAGCCCAGACAGTCCCGATTGCTGTATACCTTCAGAAGTACAACTACCAGTAAAAGGGCCTACTCACCTTTCATACCACTGATTTACTGAACTGAAAAATGCATTATGCCCCCTACCCTGAGAACCGTAGAATTTGATGGACAGTATTATGCAGACCCATCAGTCTTGATGGCCCCAAGTGAAATCCAAATATTGCAGGCAGCCCTCCCTATATACCCCATGTGATCCAGCAGCCCAGGAGAATTTGCATATGGTAAATGCAGTTTTTGTCAGTCAGTCCCAGAGAGATATAAACCAGACATTGCAGAAACTGGATGGATTTGCGGGCATGACAGTTAATGGTAGTTGCTCAGAAAGTACCATTTTACTGTTGAACGACGTGGAGGAAGTTTCCTAGCCGAAAGAAGTGGTCGTGAAAATGATCAGTCCCCACTGGGTGCGAATCACTGCACCCATTGCAGAGAAGAAGGACATTAAAGAAGTGAATGCCCGCATTTAGAGTAGTTACTCAACTGTAATAGGTGTTCTCCAGGAGCAGCAGGAATCAGTCCTCACATATGGGTGACGTCGGCACCAACGGAGCCCTCGTGCGGAGCATTTCCCCAGCTTTCACAGAAAGCCTTTGGGAATTGCAGCGCTCATGCGCGGTCCCCTTCCCGCCCAAGGGTGCCAACTTGCTCAGTCTGATAACATAGCTAAAAGACAGCAAAAAAAATTAGCAAAAATAAATCATATGACTGCAACTCCAAAGGGAGGAGGGAGGGTTGTGAGGACTGATTCCTGCTGCTCCTGGAGAACACCTGTTACAGGTGAGTAACTACTCTTTCTCCAGGACTAAGCAGGAAGTCAGTCCTCACATATGGGACTCCCCAGCTTAAGGCTACCGGAGACCCCAAGCGGAAAAAAGAGCTCCCTCTAGCTCGTCAGCACAGAAGGAAGGAATCTTCTCTGAGAACGCCCCCGACCGGTAGCCCAACATCAGGGCCGGAGGGAGGAGTTGCCTAAACCCCAAAGAAATTATGGAGTACTGCCTGTCCGAAAGCACTGTCACTGCGGGACTCCCTCTCAAGGCAGTAATGGGCTGCAAAAGTCTGGCTTGAAGACCAAATAGCGGCCCGGCAGATGTCTGCCAACGGAACAGAGCGGAGATGAGCCACTGACGCAGCCTTCGCCCTGACACGATGAGCCGTGACTCGACTCTCCAACGAGAGGCCGGCTGCCCCATAAGCCCAGGCGATACAGTCAGCGACCCATATGGACAACGTACGCTTGGAGACAGGGAGCCCCAACTTATTGGGGTCAAAAGAAATGAAAAGCAGAACAGCTTTCTGATGCTCCCGCGTACGGTCAAGGTAGAAGGATAACGCCCTCCTATAGTCCAGGGTATGCAAGACCATCTCAGCCCGGTTGGCATGAGGACTGGGAAAGAATGTCGGAAGAACCACCTCCTGATTGAGGTGAAAAGGTGAGACAACTTTAGGAAGAAACTTAGGGTGAGTCCGTAGGACTACCCTATTCCGGTAGAACCTAGTGTAAGGAGGATCAGACACTAGTGCCTGCAGTTCACTCACTCGCCTAGCAGAGGTGAGAGCTACCAGAAATAAAGTTTTCCAGGAGAGAAAAAGGAGAGGGCAGGTAGCCATAGGTTCAAAAGGCGGACAAGTAAGCCGCTGTAAGATCACATTTAGATCCCACTCAGGGGCCGGTGGACGCAAAGGAGGCTTAAGCAGAAGGCCTCTAAGGAAACGAGCCACTAAAGGGTGGTTGGAAAGAGGCCTGCCGTCCACCGGTGAGTGGTGTGCTGAGAGAGCACTGAGGTGAACTCGGACAGAGTTAGACTTAAGGCCCAGATTGGAGAGTAGAGCAAATATTGCAACACTACCGCTACCAAGCACGAGAAGGGATTCTCACTGTGCTGAGCACACCATGTGGAGAATCTACGCCACTTAAGAGCGTAGGATTTCCTGGTGGATTGACGCCGAGAGGCCAAGACTACATCTTCCACCTCTCGAGGTAGTAGTAAGGGAGCTAGGACTACCCTTTCAGCAGCCAGGCCATCAGATGAAGGGACTGGAGGTTGGGGTGCAAGAGAGTCCCCTGATCCTGAGAAAGGAGATCGTGTTGAAACCCCAGAGGAAGAGGTGTGTCCACCGCCAGCTGCAGCAGAAGCGGGAACCACGGTTGCCTCGGCCACCTGGGGGCTATGAGAATCAATGAAGCCCCATCCTGGAGGACTTTGAACAGCGTTCTGGACACTAGTGGTGTGGGAGGAAACGCATACAGTAGGCATGTGGACCACGAGATCAGAAACGCATCCTCTGCTACTCTGAGAGGATGCGGTTGTCTGGAGCAAAATCTCGGGAGTTGCCGGTTCAGAGGACTGGCGAAAAGATCCATGGTGGGGAGCCCCCACTTGAGAAAGACCTGATGAACCACCAATGGGTTCAATCTCCATTCGTGTGGTTGCAGGATCCGGCTCAGTCTGTCTGCCAGGCAATTTTCCTGACCTGGGAGGTAGACAGCCTTGAGAAGGATTCCGTGATTGACAGCCCAAGAGCACAGTCGCTGTGCCTCCTGACAAAGAAGGAAGGAGCCTGTGCCCCCTTGTTTGTTCACAAAGAACTTGGCAACTTGATTGTCCGTCTGTACAAGCACAGAATGGTGAGAGGCGAGGTGGGAGAAGGCTCTCAGAGCTAGGCGTATCGCCCGTAGCTCCAGGAAGTTTATCTGCTGAGTAGCCTCCCAAGGGGTCCAGAGACCCTGAGTACATGCCCCTTGGCAATGTGCTCCCCAACCGAGAAGAGAGGCATCGGTTGTCAGAACTGAGTATGCGGAGGGGATTGGAAAACCACTCCGAGCACTAGATTTGGAAGATGAAGCCACCATTTTAAAGAGGAGATCAGGAGGTCGGAAATCCTCACTGAGTCCGCTAGGCTCCCAGTGGCTTGATATCACTGAGTGCGAAGGCTCCACTGAGCAGGACAAGCATGTGCAGGCGGGCATTGGGGGTGAAATGGACCGTGGAAGCCATATGGCCGAGTAGTCTCAGGAATTGCCTGGCAGAGACCAGGGAATTGCTGCGAAACTGGCTGGCCAGATCCATTAGCCTGTGGGCCCTGTCCAGAGGCAGAAAAGCCTTTGCTTGAAGAGTGTCTAGTCTGGCCCCTATGAACTCTAAGTTCTGGGACGGGAGCAAAATGGACTTTGCGAAGTTTATGACAAACCCCAAGTGCTGAAGCAGAGCCACAGTGCGAAGGGTGGCTTGACTGGCCTCCTGGGAAGACTGGCACCTTATGAGCCAGTCGTCCAGGTATGGAAACACAAAAAGACCTTGAAGCCTCAGGTAGGCCGCCACCACCGCCAGGAACTTGGTGAACACCCTGGGAGCGGAGGTTAGGCCAAAGGGAAGCACTCTGTACTGATAGTGGTTTCCTCCCACAACAAACCTGAGATATTGTCTGTGGCCTGGATGGATAAGGATGTGAGTATACACATCCTTTAGATCCAAGGAGCATAGCCAGTCTCCCTGCTGGAGGTAGGGCAGCAGGATTCCAAGGGTAAGCATCTTGAACTTTTCCCTCTGCAGGAACTTGTTGAGGTGTCGCAAGTCTAGGATGGGTCTGAGGCCTCCTGTTCTTTTTGATACCAGAAAGTACCTGGAATAAAAGCCTTGACCTCTCAGGTGGTGGGGCACCGGTTCCACAGCCTGGTCCTTTAGTAGACCTATCAACTCCTGAAGGAGTAGGTCCCTGTGCAGAGGGAGTCTTGGAGGCTCCCCTGGAAAATAGGAGGGAGGTACCTGGTGAAAATGGAGAAGATAGCCCTTTTGGACTATATGAAGAACCCAGGTATCTGATGTGACGGCTGACCACCTGTGGGCAAAGTGGACCAGCCGGCCTCCTGTGCTGAGAGAAGCCAGCTGAGGAGAAGAGGCTATGCTGTTTGAGTCAAAAACCCCCACCCTGCTGAGCAGGGGCCGGTGTTGGTGGCTTGGGGGTCTTCGGCCTACGGGGCCCTTGACCCTGCCCCTTGGCCTGCTGACCCTGTTGGGGAGCTGCAGAGGCCTGATAATGAGGGTACTGTTTATAGGCAGATGACTTCCTCGGGTAAAAGGTCTTTTTTCCCGAGCCCTTATTTTTCTGAGAAGGGGCAGAGGTTTCCTGGAAAGCCTAGTCCTGGTCAGAGTCTCGGTCTCGAGTTCTGCAGCCTTTTCAGCCATGGGCTTGAAAAGAGGTTTTCACCTCGGCAGGGGACATCGACCAACTTGTTCTGGACCCATGGCTTGAGGTCGGATGACTGTAGCCAAGCCTGTCGGCGGGAACCGATGCCGGCCCCAGCTACTCGGGCCGAAGCCTCGAAGCCATCGTAGGCTGCTCGAGAGATAAACTTCGAGCACTCTCGAATGCCGGTGGACAAGGCCTGGAACCTCTGCAAAGGTTCCTCGGAGAGACCAGAAGAGAACCTGGCAATCTCCTTTGCCAGGTCTCAGAGGTACATGCCCATGTAGAGCTAGTATGTCTGGACACGGCAAGCAAGCATAGAGCCCTGGAAGCACTTCTTACCGAGAGCATCCAGGTTCCGGGCTTCCCGGCTGAAAGGCACCAAGGAGTGCATCTTCTGACTTTTCAGTCGATGCATGGCCGATTCCACAACTATGGAGTGGTGCGGTAATTGTGCCTTTTGGAACCCGGGGCTCTGGCGGACTCGATAAATGGAATCGACCCGCTTGCTTAACATCGGCGTCAAAGCCGGGGTCTCCCACATGCGGAAGAGTATTCGCTCCAGCATCGGAGGAACCGGAACAGTAAAGGCCTCCTTCGGGGGAGAGTCAAACTGGAGGGCCTCGAGCTCCTCCTCAGGATCCGCGGGGAAGGCCAAGGCCTTGGCCATATCCCGCACGAAGTCTGAGAACCGGGTATCCTCCGGTGGGGACCGTCTGCAAGGTTCGGACTCGGTTGAGTCCGAGGGGACACACAGAGTCCGATGGGTGTCGGGTGACTCTTCGTCCTCCGTCTCCCAGCCCGACTCCTCGGAGGAGGAATCGAGCGGCTCCGGTCGGGCGGGCACCGATGCCCTCCGCCCCGACGCCGAGGGTATCGGCGTCGACGACCTCGGCCCTGAATGGGAGGTCGAGGGAGACCGTGGCCGAGGATCGACTCGAGCCAGCATGGACTCGAGGATCGGCTCGGCCTCCGGGGTCGACTTGGACATCGAGGTCCCGGTGGTCGGGGCAGATGCACCGGTGAGACCGGCGATCATTGCACGCTGCTGTTCCATGAAGGCAGCGAAGCTGCTCCCCAAGGCCGTCAGCCTGAGTCCGAGCTCAGGAGACCCAGCATCCCCTGACTCGGGCCCCGACGGCGTCGGGCCTGACATCGGCTCCCTTGGAGGAGAGTCAACGAGGACAACAGCACTTACGTGTCCAGGAGACTCCATCTCGACACGAGGATGCTTCGCAGGCCTCTCCGACAACGAAGACCCGGGACGGCTATCGGGGCTATGCGACCTGGCCCTCGAGGAACCAGGAGCGTCCACCGATGCCGCCCTCGCGGGTTTCTTCTTCCTGCGATGTTCCCGTGAAGGAGACCCCCGCTCAGAGGAACCCCAACGCTGCTCGGGGCCGGAGTCCCGAGACATCGAGGCCTCTGATGAGGTCTGGGCCCAGCCGGACGCGGAGTCAGAAAAAATTATATCCCTTTGGTGCTGCCGACTCAACGCCTTCGAGGACATTTTGCCACACAGACCACAGATCATCGGGTCATGATCGGGTCCAAGGCAACGGAGGCAGCAGTCATGTGTGTCGGTAAGAGACATAAGTTTTTTACACCGATCACATTTCTTATACCCGCTAGCAGCCATCGGGGGAAAAAGGGCACTTGCTAGGTCAAAAGACCGGTCTGCCAGGGAAAAAAGAAAAAAGGCGCGAACGCCAGTCACAAAGGACAAAAACCGAAAAAAAGAGAAAGGACTCCATACCGGCTTATTGGTCCGAGCGGGAAAAGGATCCGGCGTCGAACCGGAGAAAAAATAGAAAATCAACTTTTTCCTCGGGGAAAAACGAACTACGTCCGTCGGGCTCCGCGGAAAAAAGAAGACTGAGCAAGATGGCACCCTTGGGCGGGAAGGGGACTGCGCATGCGCGCTGCAATTCCCAAAGGCTTTCTGTGAAAGCTGGGGAAATGCTCCGCACGAGGGGTCCGTCGGCGCCGACGTCGCCCATATGTGAGGACTGACTTCCTGCTTGGTCCTGGAGAAATCTTGACTCCACCCCCAGGAGGGAGTACTTGATTTCACAGTCATGGAAGAATAAACCGAGCAGTGTTCCAGCAAGAGAGGGAAGAAGCTATTGAGGGAGTGGCAGTTGCAACAGGCTATGACATGGATGAAGACTAGGCCAGACCGGACTCCAAGTTCACCCTGAGTCCCCAGGAGCCTATGGTCTGTTTGCAAATAGGGGACCAATATATGGTAAATACAGGAACAGAACACTCAGTAGCCCCTTTGTAGTCTCGATGCATCACCATTGTCAGAGCCACTGGGAACAGGGCCACCAAGCCATTCCTGCAGAACCGCATGTGTGAACTAGGAGGACAGAAAATAGCGCACCAGTTCCTGTATATGCCTGAATGCCCTATTCCACTTTTGGGCCGAGATATGCTTGCTAAGCTTCAGGCACAGATATCCTTTGCTGAAGGGGGAGAAATGCAAATGACTGTGAACCCAAAACCTGCTGGACTGATGGTGCTGACTGTTCCCCGAGAAGAAGAGTAGCGGTTCTATAGTACATCTCCAGCCAAGACAATTAGCTCCTGAATACCCACCAACCTCTCAGCTCCACCTGAAGTATGGGCAGAAGATAATCCACCCGGCCTAGCGAAGAACATAGCCCCTGTCATCGTCACCCTCAAGCCAGGAGCAGAACCAGTGCATGTGAAGCAGAATCCTCTTCCTCGACCAGCTATTGAAGGTATCCACTGCCATCTGATGGAACTGCAGTATGGACTTCTCAAGGAGTGCCCCCTCTTCTCCCAGTTAAGTAAACCCGGGACAGGGGATTACTGCCCAGTACAAGATCTAAGGCGGGTAAAGGATGCAGTTGAGACTATACACCCAGTGGTACCAAATCCTTATACTCTCTTGGGACTGGATCCCCGCTGAGGCTACTCATTTCACTGTCCTGAACCTGAAAGAGGCCTTCTTCTGCCCCTACCAGTCAACTTTAGTTTGCTTTTGAATGGCAAGACCCCACAACAGGATGGCGGGGCCAACTCACCTGGACTTGATTACCCCAAGCTACTATGTGAACCCAGGACACAGGGTTCTTCTTCAGTATGTGAATGACCACCAACTTCAAAAAGTGAATGTCTACAAGCCACCATTGAACTCTTGCACCTTTTAATGAGGCTGGATACACAGTCTCAAGAGCCAAAGCGCGCTTATGTCAAACAAGTTAAATATCTGGGATTCCAGTTGTCCAGCGGAATTCGACGCCTGGGACCAGAACACAAAGAAGCTGTATGCAGTATTCCCGCTCCAGCCACCAGGAGGCAAGTGTGAGCCTTCTTGGGTGCCGCAGGGTACTGTCGTATATGGATCCCCAATTTTGCTCTGCTAGCAAAACCCTTGTATCAAGCTATCAAAGGAATGGAAAAGTCTCCATTGGAATGGGGACTTGTATAGGATGCAGCCTTTCGATCTTTGAAAAACCGCTCTGATGTGATGTTAGCACCAGCTCTGGGTCTACCAGATGTCCAGAATTCCTTTCAGTCTCTATGTCCATGAGTCACAAGGAAATGTTCTAGGAGTGTTGACTCAATCTCTTGGATCTTGGCAACGGCCAGTAGCCTATCTGTCAAAACAATTGGATGTAGTTGCAAAAGGCTGGCCCCCTTGTTTGAGAGCTGTTGCAGCTACAGCCCTCCTAGTGAGCAAAGCTGACAAGCTCACCCTGGGACAAAATCTTCAAGTTACTGTACCGCACTTTGTTCTGACCCTCATGGAATACAAAGGAAGTTTTTTTGGCTCACGCATTCACGGATGTTGTAGTATCAAAGTATGTTGTACAATTGATGGTCAGTCAAGCTTTAAATCCTGCTACGTTGTTACTAATTGGTCCTAGCCCCCCTGATCATGACGGTCTAGAAACTATGGACACTGTATTCTCAAGTCGCCTGGATTTGGCTGCTGTTCCTTTGGAGAACCCTGAACGGACTTTCTTTGTAGATGGAAGCAGCCCTGTCATCATTAATGAACATTGTTGTGCCGGATATGCGGTGGTGACCCTTGGTCTGGTAGTTGAATCCACAGCTCTGGCCCCAGAAGCTGCAGCACAGAAAGCTGAACTGATAGCCCTCACTAGAGCACTAACAATAGGGAAAGTGTACACAGATTCCAAGTATGCCCTTACAACCTTGCATGCACATGGGGCCCTGTACAAAGAATTAGGGTTGATAACCTCAGGAAGCAAGTCCATTAAGTATAATCCCAAGATATTAACATTATCAGATGCATATTGCCTACAGACCTCAGAATTTAGGAACAATATAACGTATGAATGGAACCCTGAAATCTCAGTTATCTAACTTTGCCGAGAAGTTCACCTGAAGTAGCCCCAGTTCTGAGTTCTTCCTATAAACCTTCTCATGATATGTTTAGCCCCTACTATGTCTTTAGGAGTTTCCCCTTTTGAGATTCTCTATAGGCGACCCCCGCCTATGGTACAAGGAACAAAAGGCGATATGTAACAGATGGATCTGAAATTACTAGGCAAGAACTATTGGTTTTAAGTTCTGTTTTGCAGAGTCATCAGCTGCCCATCAACCTCTACATCCTCTCAAGCCTGGGGTCTCGGTGTGGATCACGGAGTGGAGAAGGACACGGCATTGGAAGGGACCTTAATAACCCCAACAGCAGTTAAAGTTGCAGAGCTTGAACCTTGGATCCATCACAGTCGAGTAAAGCCAGCAGCCGCTCCTGAACTTGGTAACTGAACTTCCGTAAATGACCCTGAAACTCCATTGCAGTCAAGAACCATTTGCAAAGTAGTGAAGTAACCGTTGAGCTATGGCCAACCCACGACCCTGGGATTAAGAGTCCCATGCTCTACCGACTGAGCTAGCCGGGCTCAATGCTCCTGCACATTGTTTAGCACTAGATTATTTGTTAGAAGCTGAAGGTGGAGTGTATGGAAAATTGAATTTAACTAACCGTTATTTGCAGATTGATAATGAAGGCCAAGTTTTCGAAGACATAGCCGAACATATGCGGCAGCAAGCCTATGTGCCAGTCCAGAAATGGCGTAGACTGGAGCTTGATGGATGGTTTGGTTCCATGTTTTCAGGACTGGGTGGCCTGAAAACTCTTGTGTTAGCTGTATTATTAATATTGGCTGTGTGCTTGTTTCTCCCATGTCTCCTACCCCATTGCTTGCGCACTATAACCTCAGTTATTGATAGCACTGTGAAGCGGCAGAGAGCAACTAAAGTGTTGGCTATGTGGCAATATTACCCTATATACACCAAGATGATGCTGTTACACAAGTATAATATGTGATTTAATTCCCACCCTTTCTAATTTGCGGGTGAGAATAATCAAAGGGGGAATGTGGTAGGCTATGGCCTATATAATAGCCTGTACATGTATGAGCCTGCAAGCTAGGCCGGAGTCCCCACCCCCACTGCTAGAAATAGTAGTGCTGAGAAAGACCAAAGTCAGTGAAGGCTGAGGATCTGCCTTAAACCGCTCTAAACTGCTTTTGATAAGTTTGTATTAATCCTTTATTCCATGCTTTTATGCTGATGCAGTGACCTTGTAGCAGGAATGTATTATGTCTAGAAACTGAGCCTGTGTTAGCATAGCCTGAGAAGGGGGAACAGGGCCCAGTGAGGGGGTCACCGATTGGATAGGTGCAGGGGGCGTTGGGACCAATAGAAAGTCTGCCTGTATCAAACTGTGAAGCTTGTATTTAAGGAAGTTGTTCCTGTTCGCCATTGCTCAGTCCTTTGATGCTTGGGCCTTATGCACAATAAACTGGTTTGGATCCTTGAACTGACTCCGGGTATTATTTGTTGCATGCTATCAGTGCTACCACAATATCACCTAGGCATGTGATTATCTGTGAGTGGGCTGCATCAGAAGTATCTATGGGATGATACATCATTATATTATCGGCATAGAAATGATGACTAATATTGTGCTTTTTAAATATATTGCATATTGGTTGTAGATAAAGATCAAATAATAGAGAAGATAGAGAGGAGCCTTGAGAGATACTCTGTTTCTGTTTGAAGACTGAAGAGGATGCCTGGCCAATCCAGATCTGTTATTTTTAATTGGTAAGGTAGGACCTAAACCTCTGAATGACTGTTCCCTGCAAGCCAATTTATTTTAGACTTCTTATCAGTAGTTTGTGATCTATGCTATCGAATGCTGAGTGAATAAAAGTTGTCTGCTGGAGTCCAAGCCACATATCAGTTTGTCTAGAAACATCATCAGGGTCTCAACACTGTAATGGGGTCTGAACCAGTGTTGTTGTTCATATGGTGATACCCATATGTGAAGACTGAATTCCTGCTTTGTTCATGGAGATTAGGTATATTCCATAGAAAGCAGGATTTATCAGACACACAAGTGGGGGAGATGTCATTGCTAGGACAGAATAGCTCTCCAAGAGTTCAAAACTGAATTCAATCTTCTGAGCAGGTGTCACCCTTCAGGCATAGTCTACCAATCATGAGAACATAAGATAAGCCATACAGGATCAGACAAAAAGGTCTATCAAGCCAATATTCTGTTTCCAACAGGGTCAATCCAGATCACAAGTACCTGTCAGGTTCCCAAAGGTAGACAGATTCCATGCTGCTTATCCCAGGACTAAGCGGTGGATTTTCTAAGTCCACTTTAATAATGGTTTATGGATTTTTCCTCCACAAATTTGTCCTAACCTCTCTTCAAACCAGCTACACTAACAACATTTATTACATCCTCCAGCAACAAATTCAAGAGTTTAAATACAAATTAAAAGAAAAAATATTTTCTCCGATTACTCTTAAATATGCTACCTTGTAGCATCATTGCGTGTCCCCTAGCCTTTCTACTTTTTGAAGGCATAAGGTGACATCATATTTACCAGATGTCTTTTTCTTGAGTCCAGCTAGGCCAGGCCAGACCAGACAAGGGGTTTATGTCCTCGCCCCAGTAGAGATGGAGACAGAGAAAAAAATTTAAAGGATTCTTAGGACCTCATCCTGCAACCCATATATGAGGTAGCTAGGAGTATACTTTCTCATTATTTCTCCGTTTCACATCTTAGCAGCTCTGTGAAAACTTTGAGGAAATTTTGATTTCATTTTTGAATAAAGCATAGTTACTCACCTGTAACAGGTGATCTCCAGGAACAGCAGGAATTTAGTCTTCACATATGGGTATCGTCGATACCGACGGAGCCTACGCAGGAATGCTACCCAGCGTCCAATTAGAAGGCTTTTCGGAGTATCCCACAGTGCCTGCGTGCTGCCTTCACACCTTTCCCAACTGTCTCTCTCCAGTTGAGTTTAAAGCTGAGACAAAGAGAGAGAGAGAGGAAAAGAGAAAGAGATAGACAGAGAAATACAACTCCTAGGGGAGGTGGGTGGGTTGTGAAGACTAAATTTCTGCTGTTCACGGAGAACACCTGTTACAGGTGAGTAACTATGCTATCTCCAGGAACAAGCAAGAATGTAGTCTTCACATATGGGGACTCCCTAGCTTTAGATGCCAGGGAGAAACCCCAGAAGTTGTGTGTCCCTGTGAAAGGGCTCCACTTCCCCCCATGGATCTCTGGCATCCAACCAGGGATGGTGGGTAGCAGTTGATTAGATATAGAACAGGTGTTGGAGAACAGCCTGACCAAATAAGGCATCCCGGTGGGAATCCTTGTCCAAGCAGTAATGGGCTGCGAAGGTATGAACCTAGGCCCAAGTGGCTGCTCGACAGATGTCGTCGATAGACACAGAGTGCAGATGACCCACTGAAGCTGCCATGGCTCTCACATTGTGAGCTGTGACATGGCCCTTCAGAGGAAACCTTTTACTCTGATAGGCAAAGGAAAAGCACAGTTACTTACCTGTAACAGGTGATCTCTGGGAACAGCAGGAATAAGTCTTCACATATGGATACGTCGGTACCGACGGAGCCTGCGCGGGAAAGCTCCCCAGCGTCCAATCAGAAAGCTTTTGGGAGCATCCCACAGCGCCTACGTGCTGCCTTCCCGCCTTTCCCAACTGTCTCTCCTCAGTTGAGTTTTATAGCTGAGACAAAGAGAGAGAAAGGAAAGAGAGAAAGAGAGAGAGAGAGAGAGGGAAAGGAAAGCGAGATAGAGAGCGAGAGAGAGACAACTCCTAGGGGAGGTGGGTGGGTTGTGAAGACTTAATCCTGCTGTTCCCAGAGATCACCTGTTACAGGTAAGTAACTGTGCTATCTCCAGGAACAAGCAGGAATGAGTCTTCACATATGAGGACTCCCTAGCTATAGATGTCAGGGAGAGAGCCCATAAGTTGTGTGTCCCTGGGACAGGGCTGCACTTTCCCACCTGGATCTCTGGCAACCCATGAGGGATGGTGGGTAGGAGTTGATTAAGTATGGAACAGGTGTTTAAGAACAGCCTGACCAAACAAGGCATCCCGGCGGGAGTCCTTGTCCAAGCAGTAATGGGCTGTGAAGGTATGAACCGAGGCACAAGTGGCTGCTCGACACATGTCGTCGATAGACACAGAGTTCAAATGAGCCATTGAGGCTGCCATGGCTCTCACATTGTGAGCTGTGACATGGCCCTCCAGAGAAAGGTTTTTGCTCTGATAGGCAAAAGAAATACATTGGGCAATCCAGTTAGAAAGTGTTCTCTTGGAGACTGGTTGTCCCAAATGAGAAGGATCAAAGGCAACAAAGAGTTGGGAAGACTTTCTATGTTGCTGTGTCCTCTGTAAGTAAAAAGCCAGAGCTCTTTTACAGTCCAGGGTATGAAGATTCCTCTCTGCACTTGATGCATGAGGTCCTGGAAAGAAGACAGGTTGACCTCCTGGTTGAGGTGAAAAGGCGAGACCACCTTAGGCATAAAGTGTGGATTAGTCCTAAGGACCACCTTTTCATGATGGAACCTTGTATAAGGTGGATTAGCTACTAGTGCTTCCAATTCACTGATGCGGCATGCTGATGTGATTGCAATGAGAAAGATAATCTTCCAAGAAAGGTATTTCAAGGAGGTGGTAGCTAAAGGTTCGAAAGGTGGCTTCATAAGCTGACCAAGAACCAAATTTAAGTCCCATGCCACCGGGGGAGGTCTAATGGGAGGCTTTGTTAAAAGGAGGCCTCTCATGAACCTTGCTACAAGAGGATGAGAGGAAATAGGTTGCCCATTTAGAGGCTTAAGGGAAGCTGCAATAGCACTCAAATGGACCCTTACTGAATTTGTCTTAAGGCCTGCATTAGACAGATGTAGGAGATACTCCAGCAAAGATTCCAGAGGTATGGCAAGGGGGTTAAGACCCTTTCCAGAACACCAGATAGTAAACCTCTTCCTCTTGAAAGCATAAGAACGTCTAGTGGAAGGTTTTCTGGAAGCATAAAGAACATCTTTTACTTGTTGAGAAAGATGAAGATCCTGGAGATCTAGGCCTTCAGCAACCAAGCCCTGAGATGCAGAGACTGGGGATTGGGATGCCATGATTTTCCGTCCTCTTGAGTGAGGAGGTCTGGAGCAGACCCTAACTCCAGGAAGGGAGCTTGAGAGAGATGTAGAAGCAGAGGGTACCACACTTGCCGTGGCCAATGTGGAGCTATGAGAATCAAGCGGCCTCTGTCTCTCTGAAGCCTGAACAGGTTTTTGGGAATTAGGGGAATGGGTGGAAAGGCATACAGGAAGTCTTGACCCCAGTGAAGGAGGAAAGCAACCCTTGCCTGAGCCCACTGAGCCGGAGTTCTGGAACAGAACCGGGGAAGTTTGGCATTCCACGGACTTGCAAATAGGTCTATGTCCGGGGTTCCCCAAATTTGAAAAATCTTGGATACCTGGTCCATATGTAGGGACCACTCGTGTGGAAGCAGAACTCGACTGAGTCTGTCTGCCCAAGAGTTTTGAATACCTGGAAGATAAACTGCCAGAAGATGAATGTGATGCTCTCTGGCGAGGGCCCACAGTCGCAGAGCTTCGTTGCAAAGCGACAGAGAGCCAGCTCCTCCCTGCTTGTTTACATAGAACATGGCTACCTGATTGTCCGTGTGGATAAGGACTGCCTTGTTGATGAGCAGGGTGTGGAAAACTCGCAGAGCAAGGAAGATTGCTCTGAGTTCCAAGAGACTGATATGTAGACAAGTCTGCTGTGGGGACCAGATGCCCTGGGTGGAGAGATCCTGAAGATGAGCTCCCCAGGTTGCTTGGGATAGAGGCTGCAGAAAGGGGGACCCCAGCAACAGGTTTTGAGGGGACTTCCACCACTGGAGGGACAAAATGAAGCGACTTGTGTTTGCTATTTTGTCTGACAGGCAGCCTAATGCCTGGGTCCATTGGGTGGATAAAGTCCACTGAGCTGCTCTCATGTGAAGGCGAGCATATGGTACCACATGAACGGTGGATGCCATGTGGCCTAGCAACTTTAACAATTCCGAGCAGTTAGTAGGGGCTTCAACTCTGCTTGAGAAGCTAACTGCAGCAAGGGAAGGCAAAGGGCCTGGGGAAGATAGGCCCTTGCCCTTGTGGTATCCAGCAACGCCCCTATAAACTCCAAGGACTGAGTAGTGATTAAATTGGATTTTGGGATGTTTATTACCAGCCCTAAATACAGAAGGATACGCATAGTGCAGGTTAGAGAAGTCTTGGCCTCTGATTGAGTGGGAGCTCGAATGAGCCAGTCGTCCAGGTAAGGGAAGACAAATATTCCCAGGGTGCACACAAAAGCAGCTACCACTGCCATGCATTTCGTGAAAATCCTTGGTGCAGAGGCCAGACCAAAAGGGAGCACTCTGTATTGATAGTGCTTTTCCTGAAAAAGGAACCGAAGGAACCTTCTGTGAGTTGGATGGATGAGAACATGAGTGTACGCATCCTTGAGATCTAGAGAACAAAGCCAATCCTGACTCTGAAGGTATGGCAGCAGAGTTCCTAGAGAAACCATCTTGAATTTTTCTTTGACTAGGAATCTGTTCAACTCTCTGAGATCTAAGATGGGTCTGCAGCGCCTTGTTTTCTTTGGAATAAGAAAATAGGGGGGGTAGAACCCTGTGCCCTGTTGTTGAAAAGGCACTTCCTCTATTGCCCCCTGGGCGAGAAGAGTGGTAACCTCCTGCTCCAAATGGCTGAGGAGGGGGGTTGGAGAATTGAACTGGTGCACTCTTGTGAGAGGGGGCAAGCTTGAAAAATGAAGTTTGAACCCCTCTCTTATGATGGAGAGTGTCCAATGCTCTGCTGTAATTTGCCCCCACCTGGGAGCAAAGTGACATAACCTTCCTGGAATGGTGGAGGGCTCTGGTCCTTCTAGAGCCAGGAAGGCTAAGTTCTCTAGCAGAAAGTCAAAGGCCCTGAGGGGGCTGAGGTTGCTGGGCTGGAGCAGGCCTCGCAGCCTTTGCTTTGTTCTGTTTGGAGGATTGCTGACGTTTGGAAGGGAACTGAGCTGCAGAAGATGCCCGCTGACCATAAGCAGGATAGAATCTTCCCTTTTTAGAAAAAGGTGCTTTCTTGAACAACCTTTTCTTAGGAGGAGCAGCTGTGGATTTGGATAGTCTATCCAAAGCAGAATTTTCAGCATCCATCTGATTGGCTTTTGCTTGCCAATCCTTACCAAACAGGTTCTCACCTGTACAAGGGATATTTCCCAATTCATCTTGAACCCAGATCTCCAAATCAGATGCTTGAAGCCAAGCAATCCTACGTGCACCTATGGCAATAGCTGAGACTCTGCTTACGCATTCAAAGGAGTCGAAAGCTGCACGGTTGGAGAATGTGGAGATATCCTGGGCATGTTTGAGCCCAGTGAGAAAGTCTTGCCTTTTATCTTCAGACATAAAAGGACAAAGTTTGCAAATGGTCAGTGACTTCTTTTAAGAACATTCCCATGTAGAGACTATAAGAATTAATTCTCGCAGCAAGCATGGAAGCTTGGAAGACTCTTCTTCCAAAAGCATCCAGGGTTCTACAATCACGTCCTGGAGGATTAGAGGCATGTCTTTTGGCACTTCTAATCTTTCTCATTGCAGACTCAACCACAATAGAGTGGTGAGGAAGCTGAGTTTTATGAAAACCAGGATAAGGAGTGACAGGATACATGGTGTCTAACCTGCGAGAATGAGGAGAGGTGGTTAGAGGTGCTTCCCACATCCTCAACATGAGATCATACAGAATCTCATGAATAGGTAAGGTAGCTGCCTCCTTAAGAGTTTTAGGATATTGTAAAATATCTAACTCCTTGGCTCTGGGCTCTGTCTCAGGGGCCACTGTAATAGAGAGGCCCCGAGCCACCTCTCTGATAAAGTCTTGAAAAGACAAGTCCTCAGGAGGAGACATCCTTCGTTTAGGAGAGGACTCCTCCTGTGGAAGAAGCATCACTGCATCGACCGATTCTTCAGACTTCTTAGAGTCCTCAGAGGAATCGAAGTATCGTCTGTCCGGATGCTCTTGCAAAGCCCGATACCCGTACCGACCAGGATCGGTATCGGGAATAACCGGTACCAGGGTATCGGTACCGTAGGGCTGCAGAGGACAGAGTACCGGCATAGCGGACACCGATGCCGATGTCGATGCCACCGGTACCGGGATCGGTACCGATGGCGATGCTAGAGCCGGTACTGGCAGAGTAGTTTGTTGCAGTACCACGGGCGTCGATGCCACAAGGAAAGCCGCCAGACTGCGTTCAATGGATAGAATCCTCTGATCCATCGATGCCGCCAATGCCTGGAAGTCAGTACCGGTGGAAGCCACCGGTACCCCAGAGCATGGCACCAAGAGATCTGTCGAGGCCACGCCATAGAGATCATCCTGGAACCCCGATGATGTTGCTTCGGAGGCCGAAGCCTCCCGCCGGGGTAATTTTGCCGGTGCAGAATCCTCGAGGGCAAGGCCAGAGGCATCTCAATGCTTAGAAGGAGATCTACCCTTCGAGGACTGGCTGGATTTATGTTTAGTTACCTGAGATCCATGTGAGGAAGAAGCAGCCCTGGAAGACGTCGATGCCACCGAAGCCGCATCAGAGGGAAACAGAGTACTGAGCTTGGCAGCTCGGTTCTGCCGACCTCTTTTAGACATCATGGAACAGGACACACAATCTGTTGTGGAATGGTCAGGACCTAAACATTTAAGACACCAGTCATGGGTGTCGGTGACTCAAATGGACTCTTAATGAGTTAGTCTTAAGTCCTGCATTGGATAAATGAAGGAGATACTCCAGTAATGATTCCAGAGGTATCGCAAGGGGGTTAAGACCCTTCTGCGAGCACTATATGGTAAACCTCTTCCACTTAAAAGCATAAGAGCGTCTTGTGGAAGGTTTCCTGGAAGCATGAAGGACATCCTTTACTTGCTGAGAGAGGTTAAGATCATGAAGATCTAGACCTTCAGCAACCAAGCTCTGAGAAATAGAGGCTGGGGATTGGGATGCCAAAACATTCCGTCCTCCTGAGACAGGAGATCTGGAGCAGATCCTAACTCCAGGGGGAAGCTTGAGAGAGATGTAGAAACAGAGGGTACCACACTTGCCGTGGCCAATGTGGAGCTATGAGAATCATACACCCTCTGTCTCTCTGAAGCTTGAACAGGGTTTTGGGAATTAGGGGAAAGGGTGGAAAGGCATAAAGGAAGTATTGCCCCCAGTGAAGGAGGAAAGAATCCCTGGCCTGAGAGCCCTGAGCCGGAATTCTGGAACAGAACCGGGGAAGTTTGGCATTCAACGGACTTGCAAAGAGGTCTATGTCCGGGGTTCCCCAAATTTGAAAAATCTTGGCCACCTGGTCTACATGTAGAGACCATTCGTGTGGAAACAGAACTCGACTGAGTCTGTCTGCCCAAGAGTTTTGTATGCCTGGAAGATACACTGCCAGGAGATGAATCTGATGCTCTCTGGCGAGGGCCCATAGTCACAAAGTTTCATTGCAAAGCGACAGAGAGCCTGTTTCGCCTTGCTTGTTCACGTAGTACATGGCTAATTGATTGTCAGTATGAATGAGGACTGTCTTGTAGCTGAGCAGGGTGTGGAACACTCGAAGAGCAAGGAAGATTGCTCTGAGCTCTAAGAGATTGATATGTAGATGAGTCTCCTGTGGAGTCCAAGTGCCTTGGGTGAAGAGGTCTTGCAGATGAGCTTCCCAACCCATTGGTGAAGCATCAGTTGTGAGAGTTGCCTGGAGTAAAGGTTGTTGAAATGGGGACCCCAGCAACAGGTTCTGAGTGGACTGCCACCATTGGAGAGACAAAATAAGGCGATTTGTGTTTGCTATTTTGTCTGACAGGCACCCTGATGCCTGAGTCCACTGAGTGGATAAAGTCCACTGGGCTGCTCTCATATGGAGGCGAGCATAAGGAACCACATGCACTGTCGATGCCATGTGGCCTAGCAGTTGTAACATTTCTCGGGCAGTGAGATGAGGTTTTAGCACTGCTTGAGAAGCTAACTGCACCATGCGAAGGCAACGGGCCTGAGGAAGATAGGCCCTTGCTTTTCTGGTATCCAGCAAAGCTCCTATGAGACTGAGTGGGAGTTAGACTGGATTTTGGGATGTTTATGACCAGAACCAAATACTGGAGGATACGCATTGTGCAAGATAGAGTCAGAGGCCAGGATTTCTCTGATGGGGCTCAAATGAGCCAGCCATCTAAGTAGGGGAAGACGAATATTTATTTATTTATTTTATTTATTTATTTATTTACAATTCTTATATACCGCACTATTAGACATCAGCGCGGTTTACATTAAACAGAAAACATCCGACATTTTACATATGTCTGGTCATTACATTTAACAGGAGGTATAACTTGGCGAAATAGGGGAAACTAAATACAATGGTGGTTTATCTATTAAGGGATATCATGGTTAACTATATACAAGGTGTTACCAACAGAAAATGGAACTGCTTGTTATCTACAAAGTAAAGTTGGTCTGTTGCGAAGGTCTATCCATTTGGTCTATTCCTAGAGTGCGGAGAAAGAGTAGTTACTCACCTGTAACAGGTGTTCTCCAGGAGCAGCAGGAATCAGTCCTCACATATGGGTGACGTCGGCGCCGACGGAGACCCCATGCGGAGCATTTCCCCAGCTTTCAAGGAAAGCCTTTGGGAATTGCAGCGCGCATGCGCGGTCCCCTTCCCGCCCAAGGGTGCCATCTTGGTCAGTCTGATGACATAGCTAAAAAACAGCAAAAAATTTAGCCAAAATAATCATATGACTGCAACTCCAAGGGGAGGAGGGAGGATTGTGAGGACTGATTCCTGCTGCTCCTGGAGAACACCTGTTACAGGTGAGTAACTACTCTTTCTCCAGGACCAAGCAGGAAGTCAGTCCTCACATATGGGATTCCTCAGCTTAAGGTTACCAGAGGCCCCAAGCCGAAAAAATGAGCTCCCTCTAGAGCGTCAGAACGTAAGGAAGGAATCTTCTCTGAGACCGCCCCTGACCAGTAGCCCAACATCAGGGCCGGAGGGAAGGAGTTGCCTAAACCCCAAAGAGATTATGGAGTACTGCCTGTCCGAAAGCACTGTCCCTGCGGGACTCCCTCTCAAGGCAGTAATGGGTCGCAAACGTCTGGCTTGATGACCAAGTAGCGGCCCGGCAGATGTCTGCCAACGGAACAGAGTGGAGATGAGCCACTGACGCAGCCTTCGCCCTGACACGATGAACCGTGACTCGACCCTCCAACGAGAGGCCGGCTGCCCCATAAGCCCAGGCGATACAGTCAGCAACCCATATGGACAAAGTACGCTGGGAGACAGGTAACCCCAACTTATTGGGGTCAAAAGAAACGAAGAGCTGAACAACCCTCTGGTGCTCCCGCGTATGGTCAAGGTAGAAGGATAACGCCCTCCTACAGTCCAGGGTATGCAGAA
The DNA here is from genome assembly GCA_033557465.1 of Ichthyophis bannanicus. Taxonomy (NCBI): domain Eukaryota; kingdom Metazoa; phylum Chordata; class Amphibia; order Gymnophiona; family Ichthyophiidae; genus Ichthyophis; species Ichthyophis bannanicus. The sequence continues at coordinate 1,309,297,175 of CM066033.1, forward strand.
CCATCTCAGCCCGGTTGGCATGCGGCCTGGGAAAGAAGGTCGGAAGAACCACCTCCTGATTAAGGTGGAAAGAGGAGACAACCTTAGGGAGAAACTTGGGGTGAGTCCATAAGACTACCCTATTCCTGTAGAACCTAGTGTAAGGGGGATCAGATACCAGCGCCAGAAGTTCACTTACTCGCCTAGCAGAGGTAAGAGCCACCAGAAACAAAGTTTTCCAGGACAGAAAACGGAGAGGACAGGTAGCCATAGGTTCAAAGGGCGGACAAGTAATCTGCTGTAAGACCACATTTAAATCCCACTCAGGGGCCGGAGGACGTAAAGGAGGCTTAAGCAGGAGGAGGCCTCTGAGGAAACGAGCCACTAAAGGGTGGTTGGAAAGAGGCCGCCCGTCCACCGGCGAGTGGTGCGCTGAGAGAGCACTGAGGTGAACTCTGACAGAATTGGACTTAAGGCCTAGATTGGAGAGGTGAAGCAAATATTGCAATACTACCGCTACCAAGCACGAGAATGGATTCTCGCTGTGCTGTGGAAAATCTACGCCACTTAAGAGCGTAGGATTTCCGGGTGGATTGCCTTCTAGAGGCTAAGACTACGTCCTCCACCTCTCTAGGCAGTAGTAGGGGAGCCAGAACTACCCTTTCAGCAGCCAGGCCATCAGATGAAGGGACTGGAGGTTTGGTGTAAGAGAGATCCCTGTTCTTGAGACAGGAGATCGTGTTGAATCCCCAGAGGAATAGGAGTGTCCACCGCTAATTGCAGCAGAAGCGGGAACCACGGCTGCCTCGGCCATCTGGGGGCTATCAGAATCATCGAGGCCCCGTCCTTGAGGACTTTGAATAGTGTTCTGGACACCAGTGGCGTGGGAGGAAACGCATACAGTAGGCCTTCGGACCACGGGATCAGAAACGCATCTGCTGCTACTCTGAGAGGATGCGGTTGTCTGGAACAGAATCTCGGGAGTTGCCGGTTCAGAGGACTGGCGAAAAGATCCATTGTGGGGAGGCCCCACCTGAGAAAGATCTGCTGAACCACCAATGGATTCAATCTCCATTCGTGTGGTTGCAGGAGTCTGCTCAGTCTGTCCGCCAGGTAATTCTCCTGACCTGGGAGGTAGACGGCTTTGAGAAGGATTCCGTGATTGATGGCCCAGGAGCACAGCCGTTGTGCTTCCTGACAGAGAAGGAAGGAGCCTGTGCCTCCTTGCTTGTTCACGTAAAACATGGCAACTTGATTATCCGTCTGGACCAGCACAGAGTGGTGAGCCGTGAGATGGGAGAAGGCCCTCAGAGCGAGGCGGATCGCCTGTAGCTCCAGGATGTTTATCTGCTGAGCAGCCTCCCAAGGGGTCCAGAGACCCTGAGTACATGCTCCTTAGCAATGCGCTCCCCAACCTTGAAGAGAAGCATCTGTCGTCAGCACCTGAGAATGCGGAGGGGATTGAAAAAACACTCCGAGCAGCAGATTCGGAAGATGAAGCCACCACTGTAGAGAGGAGCCAAGCAGCGCGGATATCCTTACTGAGTCTGCAAGGCTCCCTGTGGCCTGATGCCACTGAGTTCGAAGGCTCCACTGAGCAGGCCGCATATGCAGGCCGGCATTGGGGGTTACATGAACAGTGGAAGCCATATGGCCGAGAAGCCTCAGGAATTGCCTGGCGGAGACCAGGCAATTGCTGTGAAACTGCCTGGCAAGATCCATCAATCTGTGGGCTCTGTCCACGGGCAGAAAAGCCTTCACCTGAAGAGTGTCCAGTCTTGCTCCTATGAATTCCAAGTTCTGGGACGGGAGCAAAGTGGACTTTGTGAAGTTTATGACAAACCCCAAGTGCTGAAGCAGACCCACAGTGCAAAGGGTGGCTTGACTGGCCTCCTGGGAAGACTGGCACCTTATGAGCCAGTCGTCCAGGTATGGGAACACAAAAATACCCTGAAGCCTCAGGTAGGCCGCCACCACCACCAGGCACTTGGTGAATACCCTGGGGGCGGAGGTTAGGCCAAAGGGTAGTACTCTGTACTGGTAGTGGTTTCCTCACACAACAAATCTGAGATATTGTCTGTGGTCTGGATGAATAAGGATGTGAGTATAAGCATCCTTTAGATCCAAGGAGCATAGCCAATCTCCCTGTTGGAGGTAGGGCAGCAGGATTCCAAGGGTAAGCATCTTGAACTTTTCCCTCTCCAGGAACTTGATGAGGTTGCGCAAGTCTAGGATGGGTCTGAGGCCTCCTGTTCTTTTTGGTACCAGAAAGTACCTGGAATAAAAGCCGTGACCTCTCAGGTGGTGGGGCACCGGTTCCACAGCCTGATCCCTTAGCAGACTTGCTAACTCCTGAAGGAGTAGGTCCCTGTGCAGAGGGAGTCTTGGAGGCTCCCCTGGAAAAGAGGAGGGAGGTACCTGGTGAAAATGGAGAAGATAGCCCTTCTGGACTATATGGAGCACCCAGGTATCTGATGTGACGGCTGACCACCTGTGGGCAAAGTGGGCCAGCCGACCTCCCGTGCTGATATGAGCCAGCTGAGGAGAATAGGCTATGCTTTCTGAGTCAAAACCCCCCACCCTGCTGAGCAGGGGCCGGTGTTGGTGGTTTGGGGGACTTCTGCCTACGGGGCCCATGACCCTGCCCCTTGGCCTGCTGACACTGTTGGGGAGCTGCAGAGACTGGATTATGAGGGTATTGTTTATAGGCAGATGACTTCCTCGGGTAAAAGGTCTTTTTTCCAGAGCCCTTCTTCTTCTGAGAAGGGGCAGAGGTTTTTCTGGACAGCCTAGTCCGGGTGAGAGTCTCTGTCTCGGGTTCAGCAGCCTTTTCAGCCATGGGTTTGCCGAAAAGGTTTTCACCTCGGCAGGGGACATCGACCATCTTGTCCTGTACCCATGGCTTGAGGTCGGATGACTGTAGCCAAGCCTGTCGGCGGGCACCGATGCTGGCCCCGGCTACTCGGGCCGAAGCCTCGAATCCATCGTAGGCTGCCCGAGAGATAAACTTCGAGCACTCTCGAATACCAGTGGACAAGGCCTAGAACCTCTGCAAAGGTTCATCAGAGAGACCAACAGAGAACCCGGCAATCTCCTTTGCCAGGTCTCGGAGATACATGCCCATGTAGAGCTGGTATGTCTGGACACGGCAAGCAAGCATAGAGCCCTGGAAGCACTTCTTACCGAGGGCATCCAGGTTCCGGGCCTCTCGGCCGGGAGGCACCAAGGAGTGCATCTTCTGACTTTTCAGTCGATGCATGGCCGATTCCACAACCATGGAGTGGTGCGGTAATTGTGCCTTTTGGAACCCAGGGCTCTTGCGGACTCGATAGATGGAATCGACCCGCTTGCTTAACACCGGCGTCGAGGCCGGGGTCTCCCACATGCGGAAGAGCAGCTGCTCCAGCATCGGAGGAACCGGAACAGTAAAGGCCTCCTTTGGGGGAGAGTCATACTGGAGGGCCTCGAGCTCCTCCTCGGGATCCGTGGGGAATGCCAAGGCCTTGGCCATATCCCGGACAAAGTCCGAGAACTGGGTATCCTCCGGTGGGGATCGTCTCCGAGGTTCGGACTCTGGCGAGTCCGATGGGACACACCGAGTCCGATAGGTGTCGGGTGACTCTTCGTCCTCCGTCTCCCAGCCCGATTCCTAAGAGGAGGAATCGAGCGGCTCCGGTCGGGCGGGCACCGATCCCCTCCGCCCCGATGCCGAGGGTACCGGCGTCGACGACCTCGGTCCCGAACGGGAGGCCGAGGGAGACCGTGGACGAGGATCGACTCAAGCCCGCATGGACTCGAGGATCGGCTCGGCCTCCGGGGTCGACTTGGACGTCGATGTCCTGGTGGTCGGGGCAGATGCACCGGTGAGACCGGTGATCAATGCCCGCTGCTGTTCCATGAAGGCAGCGACGCTGCTCTCCAAGGCCGTCAACCTGAGTCCGAGCTCAGGAGACCTAGCAGCCCCTGACCCAGGCCCCGATGGCGTCGGGCCCGATGTCGGCTCCCCTGGAGGAGAGTCCATGAGGTCTTCAGTACTCGCGTGCCCAGGAGACTCCATCTCAAGATGATGATGTTTGGCAGGCCTCTCCGACTCCGAAGACCCGGGACGGCTATCGGGGCTATGCGACCTGGCCCTCGAGGAACCAGGAGCGTCCACCGATGCCGCCCTCACCATTTTTTTCTTCCTGCGCTGCTCCCGCGAAGGAGACCCCCGCAAAGAGGAACCTCAACGCTGCTCGGGGCCGGAGTCCCGAGACGTCGAGGCCTCTGACGAGGTCCGAGCCCGTCCGAACGCGGAGTCAAAAAAGATTCTATCCTTTTGGTGCTGCAGACTCCTCAATGCCTTCGAGGACATTTTGCCACATGGACCACAGATCATCGGGTCATGATCGGGTCCGAGGTAGCGGAGGCAGCAGTCATGTGTGTCGGTAAGAGACATAAATTTCTTACAGCGATCACACTTTTTAAACCCGCTGGCAGCCATCGGGGGAAAAAGGGCCCCTGCGTGGTCAAAAGACAGGGCTGCCAGTGAAAAGAGAAAAATGGCGCGAACGCTAGTCTCGAAGGACAAAAACCGAAAAATAGAGAGTGGACGCGATACCGGCATATCGGGCTCAAGCGGGAAAAGGATCCGGCGTCGAACCGAAAAAGAAGAACAAAAAACAGGGAAATCAACTTTTTCCTCGGCGAAAAACGAACTACGTCCGTCGGGCTCCGCGGAAAAATGAAGACTGAGCAAGATGGGCGGGAAGGGGACTGCGCATGTGCGCTGCAATTCCCAAAGGCTTTCCTTGAAAGCTGGGGAAATGCTCCGCACGGGGGCTCCGTCGGCGCCGATGTCACCCATATGTGAGGACTGACTTCCTGCTTGGTCCTGGAGAAATGCTGCTACCACAGCCATACACTTCGTAAACACTCTTGGTGCTGAGGCCAGGCCAAAAGGAAGCACCCTGTATTGGTAGTGCTTTCCTTGAAAAGAGTGTACGCATCCTTGAGATCTAGAGAACAAAGCCAATCCTGACTCTGAAGGTATGGCAGCAGAGTTCCCAGAGAAACCATTTTGAATTTCTCTTTGAACAAGAATTTGTTCCATTCTCTGAGGTCTAAAATAGGTCTGTGTCCCCCTGTTTTCTTTGGGATAAGCAAATAGGGGGAGTAAAACCCTGTACCCTGTTGGTGGATGGGTACTTCTTCTATTGCCCCTTGGGCAAGAAGCATAGTGACCTCTTGACCTAACAGGTTGATGAGAGAGGTCTGAGAATTAAACTGTCTTACCATTGTGGGAGGGGGCATGCACAAAAAGTGAAGCTTGTACCACTCTTTTATAATAGAGAGCATCCAATGCTCTGCTGTTATCTGCCCCCATCTGGGGACAAAGTGACACAGCCTTCCTGGGATGGTGGAAGGCTCTGGTCCATTGAGGGCCAGGAAGGCTAAGTTTTCCAGATGAAAGTCAAAGGCCTTGAGGAGACAGACTGCTGAGACGGTTGAGGCAGTCTTTGCTTTCCTTTATTTAGGTGGTTGCTGACTCTTTCGGGCAGGCTGACCTGCAGAACGTCCCTGCTGGGAATAAGAGGCATAAAACCTCTTCTTTTTTTTAGAAGAATGGCTTTTTGAAAGATTTCTTTTTTGCAGGATCAGCTGTGGCTTTGGATAACCTATCCAAAGCGGAGTTGTCAGCATCCAACTCATTGGCTTTCTCTTGCCAATTTTTGCCAAATAGATTCTCACCTGTACAAGGGATATTGCCCAGTATGTCCTGCACCCAGAACTCCAAATCGGATGCCTGGAGCCAGGCAATTTTACGTGCCCCTATGGCAATGGCAGAGGTTCTGCTTATGCACTCAAAACAGACAAAAGCTGCACGATTGACAAACTTAGAAACATCCTGGGCATGTTAAACCAGTGTGAGAAAATCCTGCCTCTTGTCATAGGAAGGAGAGGGCTTAAAATCTCCAAGTCTCCTGTGACTTCTTTAAGGAACATTCTCATATATAAAATATAGGAACTGATCCTGGCAGAAAGCATGGAAGACTGGAAAGTACGACGTCCAAAGGCATCCAAGGTTCTACACTCACGTCCTGGAGGATTAGAGGCATGCCTCTTTGCACTTCTGATCCTTCTCATAGCTGATTCCACTACAATAGAGTGGTGAGGGAGCTGAGTTTTCTGGAAACCAGGACAAGGAGGGACTCGATACATGGTATCCAGTCTGTGAGAGTGAGGAGAGGTGGTAAGAGCTGTCTCCTACATTCTCAACATGAGATCATGTAAGATCTCATGGATAGGCAGAGTAGCTGCCTCCTTAGGAGCTTTGGGATATTGCAAAATCTCCAACTCCTTAGCTCTGGGCTCTGTTTCAGGAGCCACAGTAATGGACAGACCTCGAGCCACCTCCCGGATAAAATCCTGAAAGGAGATATCTTCTGGAGGAGACATCCTACGTTTAGGGGAGGAAGGCTCCTCCGGGAGAGGTATCCCGGTACCGGCAGAGTTGTCAGAATCCTCGGAGTCCTCCGAGGATTCGAAGTATCTCCTGTCCGGATGCTCTTGAAGAGCCCGATACCTGTACCGGCCGAAGTCGGTACCGGGGGGCATCGGTACTGGTGTATCGGCACCGGAAGGCATCGCATGACTGGGTGCCGGCAAAGCAGACACCGATGTCGATGTTATCAGTACCGGTACCAGATGAACTGTCTGACGCGGTTCCGAGGGTGTCGATGCCGCAAGGAGAGCTGCCAGACTGCGTTCAATAGCCAGGAACCTCTGGTCTATCGATGCTGCCGATGCCTGGGTATCTGTACCAGAAGCAGCCGGTACCGCAGAGCATGGCTCCAGTAGTTCTGCCGAGGTCGAGGCCTCAAGAACATCCTGGAGCCCCGAGAATGCTTTGGAAGCCGAAGCCTCCCACCGGGGCAATTTTGCCGGTACAGAACCCTCAAGGGCAACGCCAGAGGCATCTCGATGCTTGGAAGGAGATCTACCCTTTGAGGACCGGCTGGACTTATGTTTGGTTACCTGAGATCCACGGGAGGAAAACAAAAACCCTGGAAGACATCGATACCACAAAAGCTGCGTCGGAAAAAGGGCGCTGAGCTTAGCAGCTCGGTTTTGTCGACCCCTCTTGAACATCATGGCACAAGCCATACACTCGGAGATGGAGTGGTCAGGACCTAAACATTTGAGACACCACTCATGGGTGTCGGTGACGGAGATGGTACCGCCACACTTGGTGCTCATTTTGAAACCCGAAGTGGGTTTTTCCATACTGGAGGAAATTTTGGGCCTAAGGCCCAAAATGGCGTGTGCACCTGGAAAGAAAAGTTTGGAAAAAAATAGAATATATATATTGTGATGCAGTAACCAGCATAGAACCTATGATAATAGGGGAAAAAGAAGAACTTACCTTGCAGTCACATAAGCAGCAAACACATTCAGGTTACAATGAGCCAAAGAATAGTAGAACAAACTTTCCCCACACCAGATATGACGCAGCAGAAAGTCAGAGAGCTAATCAGGTTCACCTGAGCAGGGAAGCACGTACGACGTGCAAGAGACAAGAGGATAAAAGCAGTTGGGAAATCCCAGCAAGGGGAGGCAGATTTGGAAGGAAGAGAAGAAGTGGGTGTGGCTAGAGGAGTCACAGATGCCGAGCCAGTGAGGAGACAGCTGAACCAGAGAGTGCTGGAAGAGCCAGTGCAGGAGTCTCCCAAGCCACAGGGGGCATCGATCCGAGAAGAGTGACCAAGCAGGTAGAGGGCAGACGTCACAAACAGGAGAGCTTGCTGGATCCAGGGAGCATTGGATATGCCCCAGTAGCAAGGAGCAGCAGGAGTAAAACCTTTCCAGAAAGTGGCTACAGCTCAAACTACTGGTGTTTGGAACTCTCGGGGAAAGGCACGCTACAGCCCAGACAGAAAGGCCTGGTTAACAGAGGAAGGAGTGGAAGCTATATACCCCAGAGGAAAAGCTAAGTACACCATTTTCTCTAAAGGGCAAGAGGTGGGCCCGGCCAGGAGAACTAAAGCTAACAGTGGGGAAGAGAATCCTTATTGGAGAGAAAGAGGGAACCTAAGAGAAGCCCCAAACACAGGTCCCCACGACCCTGTTTATGCAGAGCAGCTTCCTGCTATAGGAACTGTTGCCTCCCAAAGAAAGAGTTGTGTCAATAGCAGCCCTGAAGAGTGTTATCCATTTACAGGTCTGGACTGTGAACAAATGCAATGGGAAAGCACTAGCCAGGAGGTAGAATCCAGTCCCATGGATTGCGCGATATGTCTCTCAGATGAGATCGATTCTCTCTGTTAAAGAAGCAAGCAGAAGCAGTGTTATAATTGCTTGGAAAAGGTTCATCTTTATTTTTGCTGTGAAGAAACAGTTTATTTATGTTATTCTTTATTGCTGTATAAAAAGGAAATCCATAAGGGAAGGGGAATAAAGCCCAGTTATTGTTTTTGCCTGACCACACGGCTACAGACTATTCTTTCAGAAGGCAAACCTGCATCGCATGCCCTAGGCGGGCACCTAATAGGGGTGGTGTAGAGTCACTATATATATATACATAAATATATATATATATATATCTATAAATATATATATATATATTGTTTGTAAACAAAAGAAGAAAAGAGAACCGGCGGAACCGGTATAGCGTCGAGGAAGGCAGATGCGACCACAAAAAAGAAGGAATAAGGACAAACTTTTCTGCGGTGACAGGAACGACCTCCTGCTGGCTCCGCGGAAAACAAAGAACTGGAGAGAGGCAGTTGGGAAAGGCGGGAGGGCAGCACGCAGGTGCTGTGGTATGCTCCCAAAAGCTTTCTAATTGGACGCTGGGGAGCGTTCCCGCGCAGGCTCCGTCGGTACCGATGATACCCATATGTGAAGACTGCATTCCTGCTTGTTCCTGGAGATCCACTCTTAATGTCAACTTCCTCACTTGAGCTTGATGTGGAAGGCTACTGTTAAGTTACCCTTAAAACTGGTGCCCTTCTGGGATTGCCAAAGGAGGAGGGGTGTTGGCTCAGTTCCCCAGTTGAAAAGCCAGACCTTTTGGAACAGGACACCGCAGGTATCTTTGTTTCAACAGCCTAGTGCCACATTCCCCTTTACCCCCCCGCTGTGGATGAAGATCTTATTTGTTTATTTATTTATTTAGCTGTATTTATATCCCGCTTTTCACCGGGTCAAAGCGGTCAATTGGGGGATACATTTAACACGAGGGGATATGAGACACATACACTAATACTTACGGGGAACATGGGCAGTGGAGGGTTAAGTGGCTTGCCCAAGACCTCAAGGAGTGCCTATAGGACTAGAAATCCCAGTCCCTCCGGCATGAGATTGCTGTCCTCAGGTGGGACTTGAACCCCCGGCCCTCCGGCCTGAAGTACCTTGTCCTAACCACTAGACCACTCCTCCCTCCAGAAGATCTTCAGAAGAATGTGCCTGCAGGCCCTTGAAGCAGGGCAGTAGCACTGAGCCCAGAACTGTGGGTGTCTGTAAAGCGTAATTACTCACCTATAACAGGTGTTCTCCAGGGACTTCAGGAATCAGTCCTCATATATGGGTATGTCGACACCAACAGAGCCCAAATGGTGAACATTCCCCAGCTTTCCCAGAAAGCCTTTGGGAGTTAGACCACGCACACACAGTCACCTTCCCCACCAAGGGTGTCATCTCACCTCAGTATGATGACATAGCTTAATCAAGCCAAAAAAGAAAAAACAACTCCACAGGAGGGGGGAGGGTTATGAGAACTAATGAATCTGGTACAAGGGGCATGAGCCACCAACGACTTCAGCTCATTGATGCAGCGCGCCGATGTCAGTGCCACAAGGAAGATCACTTTCCAGGAACAGTACTTGAGGTGGAAAGAAGCAAGAAACAAGCGGCTCGAAGGGCAGAGCCATGAGCTTCCAAAGCACCACATTCAGATCCCATGCCGCCGGCGACAGGTGGATGGGAGGTTGAATTAGAAGAGACCTCTCATAAAGTGGGCCATGAGAGGATGGGTGGACAAGGATTGCCTGTCAATGAGATGATGGCGCACCGCCAACGCACTGAGGTGTACCCTGAGAGAGTTAGACTACAGGCTGACATTGGAAAGGTGTAGCAGGTACTGCAACACCATCGACATGTAGCAGAAGGGGGTTGGATCCCATATCAGCACAACAGATGGAGAACCAGCAACAACTGAAGTGTAGGTCCGCCTGGTGGAATCTTTGCGGGATGCTAGCAAGACATCTTCCATGTCAGGCTATTAGGGAGAGGCTCTGAGGATACAGTGCAGGAGAGCTCCCTCCTTCTCCTGCAAAATCCAGACCAGTGAACTGGGTGCACTTGGGAGACTTGGAAAAGCAGGGGAAAGCAATGGCTGCCGTAGCCATCTGAGAGCAATGAGGATCATGGTGGCCTGGTTGAGCTGAACCTTGAGAAGGGTTTTGGAGATCAGGGAGGTCAGAGGGTACATGTAGAGGAGGCCCTCTGACCACAAAATGAGGAATGAATTGACCGCCACCTGGGATAGGGTAGGAGTCCTGGAGAAGAAGTGGGGCACATGGGCATTGTTGGGGCTGGTGAAGAAATCCACTGAAGGAGAGCCCCACAGCCGAAAGATGTGGCTTGCAACCTGCAGGTCCAGTCGCCATTCATACAGTTGAAGGACCCTGCTGAGCCAGTCTGCCAGAAGACTGTCCTGATCGGAAAGATACACTGCTCAGAGAAGCATCCTGTTCTCGCTCGCGAAGGTGCAGAGGTAAACAGCTTCTCAGCATAGGAGATAAGACCCAGTAACCCCTTGTTTGTTGACATAAAACATCGCTACTTGGTGTCCGTCTGGACCAAAACAACCTGGCTCTGTAAGTGGTATCAGAACACCTGCAAGACATTTACAACTGCTCGAAGCTCGAGGAAGTTGATTTGGTGGAGATTCTCCCCCACTAAACAGATGCCCTGAGTTCACAGGCCATCAAAGTGCTTACTCAGTTCAGTTGGGAGGTGTCTGTGGTGAGGATCTTATGAGGTGGTGGGGTCTGAAAATGTAGCCCTGCCATGAGGTGCAGCGGCTGCTGTCACCAGACGACGAATTCGGAGAGAGGCATGGTTACGCGAATCCTGGATCCAGGCGCACAATCACCTGAGTCCACTGACTGCAGAGAGTCCACCGGGCCTGATGCATGCGGAGGCATCAGGTATGACATGCACCGTCGAGGCCTTATGCCCCAGGAGATGCAAAAGGAGGCAGGCCGAGGCTATCAACTGACCCTGCACCTCCATGGCAAGAGATGCCAAGCACCGAGCCCTATCCAGAGGAAGGGAGGCCCTGGGTCCTATGAACTCCAGATTCTGCATTGGCTACAGATGAGACTTGGGGTAGTTGATGACAAAGCCCATGCTCGAGAATAAGACTGATGCGACGTGAAGCGTGATAAACCTCATCAGCGAAGTCGCCCTTGATGAGCAAGTCAACCAGATAGGGCAGTAGTTCTCAACACAGTCCGCTAGGACCCCCAGGCCAGTCAGGTTTTCAGGATATCCACAACGAATATGCATGAGATAGATCTGCATGCACTGCTTCCATTGTATGCAAATCTATCTCATGCATATTCATGGTGGATATCCTGAAAACTTGGCTGGCCTGGGGATCCCAGAGGACTGGATTGACAACCACTGAGATAGGGGAAGACAAATACCCCCTAGAGCCATAGGTAGGCAGGGACCACCGCCAGGCACTTTGTGAGCACTCTTTGGGCAGAAGTCATTCCGAAGTGCAGGAACCTGTACTGGTAATGTCGGCCTCCAATGGCAAAGCGGAGGTACTGCTTGTCGCGAGGATGAATCAGTGAATGTCAGTATAAGCATCTTTTAAATCCAAGGAGCATGGGCAATCTCCCCACTAGAGGTAGGGCAGCAACGCTTCGAGAGCATTTTGAACTTCCCTTTCACCAGGAACCAATTGCAAACCTGCAGATCCAGGATGGGACGAAAGCTGCCTGTCTTCTTGGGGACAAGGAAGTAGGAATAGAACCCCTCATCCCTTTGGGGTGGTGGAATAGGTTTGACCGCTTTGGTTGCGAGGAGGCATTCAAGCTCTTGCTGCAGGTGGTCTTGGTGAAGCGGAGTCATGGGAAGTTATCTGGGAAAGAACAGAGGGGGTGTCTGCTCAAAATGGAGCAGGTAACTATCCCTCACCACCTGAATGGCCCTGGCATTGGTTATTATGGTAGTCCACCAGGCGGCGAAAAACAACAAACGCCCCCTTATATGCTGCAGCCCTTGACCTGCAGGGGAAGAGAGGCAATGCTCAAGGAGTCAAACCCCCCCCCCCCCCCAAGGTTGCAGCTGTGTCACGGGCTGGGGTTTGGGGGCCTTAGGCTTACGAGGGACATACCCCTGGCCTGCTGACCCTCCTGGGGAGCCAGGTAGGACGGATACTGGGGGTAAGTTCTGTAAGCAGCCTTCTTTTTCAGGTAAATGGGCTTTCCCCCAAAAGCCTTTCATCGAGAAGGGTCTGTGGATTGCCAGGACAAATTTGTTTGGATCATATACTCTGAATCCAGCTCTGTGGCCTTTTCTGTCATTGGTTTGCTTAAGTGTTTCTCAGTACATCGACCAACTTGTCCTGAATCCACTGTTCCAGGTCCAAGGCCTTTAACTATGCCAGGGGGTGGGCACCAATGCCCACCGCAGCTATTCTACCAAGAACTCGATGCCATTATAGGCAGCTGGAGTGACATATTTGAAGCACTCATTGAACGTGGACAGCAGGGTCCGGAACCACTGAAGAGGTTTCTAGGACAGCCGAGAACCTGGCCAGCTCCTTGGCCAGGTCCCTCAGGTACATGTCCATGTACAGCTAGTATGCCTGGATATGGGCTACAAGCATCGAGCCCTGGTAAAGCATAGTTACTCACCTGTAACAGGTGATCTCCGGAAACAGCAGGAATAAGTCTTCACATATGGGTATCGTCAGTGCCGACGGAGCCTAGGATTCCGGGATATCATCCTATCTCAACAGGTAAAGGATATGATAGGATGATATCCCGGAATCCTAGGCTTTCAGTAACCAGGCCCTGAGATGTAGGGACTGGGGATTTGGGTGCAATAGCATCCCATTCTCCTGGGAAAGAAGATCTGGAGCACACCCCAACTCCAGAGGTGTGGATTGAGAGAGGCGCAGAAGCAGAGGATACCATGTCTGCCTTGGCCAGCGTGGAACTATGAGTATCATATGACCTCTGTCTCTCTGAAGCTTGAATAAAGTTTTGGGAATGAGGGGAATGGGTGGGAAGGCATAGAGGAAGTCCCGACCCCAATGGAGGAGGAAAGCATCCCTTGTTTTACAGTTTTTAGCCAGAATTCTGGAACAGAATTGGGGAAGTATGGCATTCTGTGGACTTGAAAAGAGGTTTATATCTGGCGTTCCCCAGATTCAAAACACTCAAGCAAGCTGATCTGAGTGCAGAGACCATTCGTGTGGCAGCAGTATTCGACTGAGTTTGTCTGCCCAAAGATTTTGAATGCCCGGCAGATATACCACTAGGAGGTGGATTTGAAGCTCTCTGGTGAGGGCCCACAGTTGCAAAGCTTCGTTGCATAACGAGAGAGAGCCCGTTCCGCCCTGCTTGTTCACACAGAACATGGCTACTTGATTGTTGGTCTAGACCAGAACTGTCTTGTAGCTGAGATGGGCCTGAAAAACTTGGACAGCATGGAAGATGGCTCTGAGCTCTAGAAGGTTTAAGTGAAGACAAGCCTCCTGTGGGGTCCAGAGACCTTGCGTTGATAGATTGTGCAAGTGAGCGCCCCAACCCAACTTGGACGCATCTGTTGTTAGGGTGGTTTGGCATAGAGGCTGCTGGAAAGGAGAACCCACGAGAAGATTTTCCAGTGACTGCCACCATTGTAGGGACAAAATGAGACGTGTGGAGTTTCTGATTGTCTGTTAACTGACCCGAGGCTTATGTCCACTGAGAGGATAGGGTCCACTGGGCTGCTCACATATGAAGGCGAGCATAGGGAACCACATGGACCATGGATGCCACATGCCCCAGAAGCTGAAGCATCTCCCGAGCAGACAGGAAGACCTTCATAGCTGCTTGGGAGGCCAGCTATACTATACGAAGACACCGTGGATGTGGTAGGAAAGCCTTTCACTGCCTCATGCCAAGACGAGCCCCTATGAATTCTAGAGACTGAGAAGGGGTGAGATGAGATTTTGGGAGGTTTATGACCAGTCCCAAGTATCAAAGGATTTGCATGGTGTGAGAAAGAGCGAAGCTGACTTCTGGAGCTGTTGAAGCTCGAATGAACCAGTTGTCTAAGTAAGGGAATACGAGGGTTGCTATTTATATTTCTGGCCTAATAATGAAAAAACAAATGTTTATGATCGAAATTGGTTTCATTGTTTTTCAAAATATTCTCCATGAAGATCAATACACTTTTGCATGCGTTTGAACCAATTTTCGAAGCACTTTTTCCACTCCGATTGAGGTAACTCCAAAACATGCCTTTTGAATGCATCAACCACATCTTCGGGTGTTGAAAATCGTTGACCACGTAATTTGTTTTTGATGTGCGGGAATAAAAAGAAGTCATTGGGTGCCAAATCAGGGCTGTACAGTGGATGACCCATCAATTCGATGTTTTGGCTGGTCAAAAATTCCTTTGTTTGAACCGATGTGTGAGAGCTCGCATTGTCATGATGAAGAATTATTCGCCTCTTCTTCGACTTTTTCCGAATTTCTCCAAAGACTTCTGGTAAACAAATGGTCGTATACCATTCAGAATTGACCGTCCTACGTTGCTCTAACGGCACTGTCGCCACGTGACCAGTAATGCCGAAGAAACAGGCAACCATTTGCTTCAATGTGCTTCTTCCGCGAACAACGTTTGTTGGATTTGGCTCATCTTGGAAGACCCATACAGTCGGGCTCATATGCATAGATCCATGATTCGTCACCTGCGTAGATGCTATACACAGTCTTTGATGCACCTTGAACGTATTTTTTCAACATTTCCTTGCACCAATCGACACGAGCCTTCTTTTGAGCGTTTGTCAAATTATGCGGGATCCAACGTGAACAAATCTTTTTTACGGCCAAATGATCATGCAATATCTTATTGATGCTTGTTATACTAATACCCAAGGATGCCTCAATCTCACGGTATGTCACATGACGATCTTGCTTTATCAGTTCACACACAGCATCGATATTTTCTGGCACAACAACCAATTTTGGACGACCCTGACGGAATTCGTCCTGGAGCGAACGTCGGCCACGATTGAATTTGTTATACCAGTTTTTTACAGTGCTGTAGGATGGTGCTTTATCGCCATATAAAAAATTAAGTTCATCGATGCACTCTTGTCTTGATAATCCACGTCAAAAGTTATGAAAAATAATTGCACGAAAATGTTCACGAGTTAATTCCATTTTTCGCCAGAGATGAAATTTTCAAATTACTGTAAACAACAAATCGCGCTCAAATGATAAAATGTTATGAATAAGGTTATGTTCAAGAATGTCAGTGTTCCAATGGAACCATTGAATGGTGCCTGGCAACACTTACTGTTACTAAGGCCAGAAATATAAATAGCAACCTCTTTGGTTTATCAGTTGTAATACATTTTCCCGGTGTATCGATATTTCTTTCAAATCTTGTGTGGCATCACCTTTAAATACCATTTCAGTCATGGGTAACATCCCTACATCTTGAGGGTTGCTATTTATATTATATTATCCTTTGGCCGTAAAAAAGATTTGTTCGCGTTGGATCCCGCATAATCTGATAAACGCTCAAAAGAAGGCTCGTGTCGATTGGTGCAAGGAAATTTTGAAAAAATACGTTCAAGGTGCATCAAAGACTGTGTATAACATCTACACAGGTGACGAATCATGGATCTATGCATATGAGCCCGAAACAAAACAGCAATCGACTGCATGGGTCTTCCAAGACGAGCCAAATCCAACAAAAGTTGTTTGCGGAAGAAGCAAATTGAAGCAAATGGTTGCCTGTTTCTTCGGCATTACCAGTCACGTGGCGACAGTGCCGTTAGAGCAACGTAGGACGGTCAATTCTGAATGGTACACGACCATTTGTTTACCAGAAGTCTTCGGAGAAATTCGGAAAAAGTCGAAGAAGAGGCGAATAATTCTTCATCATGACAATGCGAGCTCTCACACATCGGCTCAAACAAAGGAATTTTTGACCGGCCAAAACATCTAATTGATGGGTCATCCACCGTACAGCCCTGATTTGGCACCCAATGACTTCTTTTTATTCCCACACATCAAAAACAAATTACGTGGTCAACGATTTTCAACACCCGAAGATGCGGTTGATGCATTCAAAACGTATGTTTTGGAGTTACCTCAATCGGAGTGGAAAAAGTGCTTCGAAAATTGGTTCAAACGTATGCAAAAGTGTATTGATCTTCATGGAGAATATTTTGAAAAACAATAAAACCAATTTTGATCATAAATATTTGTTTTTTCATTATTAGGCCAGAAATATAAATAGCAACCCTCATACAAATATTCCTAGAGTTCTCAGGAATGCTGCTATTACTGCCATGCATTTTGTGAAGACTCTTGGGGCAGAAGCAAGACCGAAGGGAAGAATCTTGTATCGGAAGTGTCTCCCCTGGAAAAGGAATCAAAGGAATTTCCTGTGATATGAATGGATGAGAATATGCATATATACATCCTTTAGATCTAGAGAACATAGCCAGTCCTGACTCTGAAGGTATGGCAGGAGTGTTCCGAGGGAGATCATTTTGAATTTTTCCCGGAACAGATACTTGTTTACTTCCGAGGTCTAGTATAGGCCTGTGTACCCGTTTTCTTTGGTATGAGAAAGTAGGGGGGAGTACAATTCCGTACCCTGTTGCGGTATGGTTACCTCTTCTATTGCTCCTTGAGCAAGAAGTGATGCGACCTCTTGACCCAAGAGATTGGTGGCAGGGACCTGAGAATTGAACTGTCTTATCATTGTAGGAGGGGGCATACTGTGAAAATGAAGTCTGTATCCCTCTCGTACAATGGACAGAGTCCAGTTTTCTGATGTTATTTGTTGCCATCTTCTGGCAAAATGGCATAACCTGCCTGGTATGGTAAGGGGTTCTGGACCTTTCAGGGGCATAAAAACTAAGTTCTCTAGGAGGAGTCTGTTGAGCAGGTTGAGCTCTTGGAACTTGTGGCTTCCTCTGCTGTCTATTCTGTTGTCGTCCCCTTTGGGAAACATGAACTGGACAGTGTCCCTGATGGGTGTAAGACGGGTAAAATTTATTTTTCTTGTTGAAAAAGGGTTTCTTGACTGAATTTTCTTTGCTGGGTTGGCTGTAGACTTTGATAGTCTGTTCAAGGTAGTATTTTCAGATTCAATCTGATTAGCCTTGTCTTGCCAATCCTTGCCAAAGAGATTTTCTCCCATGCAAGGAATATTTCCCAGTTTATCTTGCACCCATTGTTCTAAGTCTGATGCCTGAAGCCTAGCAATGTGACGTACACTGATGGAAATAGCAGATGTTCTACTAATGCATTCAAAGCAATCAAAAGTTGCATGGTTTACAAATTTTGAGACATCCTGGGCATGTTTGACCAGAGTAAGGAATTCCCCCCTTTTTTCCTCAGGGAGAAGAGGGCTCATGAGCTCCAAGTCACCTGTACTTCTTTGAGGAAAATTCCCATATAGAGAATGTACTGTAGGAGATTATCCTGGCTGCCAACATGGAGGATTGGAAACATCGACGCCCAAAGGCATCGAGAGTCCTCGATTTACGGCCTGGAGTATTGGAAGAATGTGTTTTAGCACTCTTAATCCTATGCATCGCCGATTGTACTACCATTGAATGGTGTGGTAACTGAGTCTTTTGAAAGCCAGGACAGCTTGCAACTCGGTACATGGTATCGAGTCGTCGAGAGTGTGGATACATCGTCAAAGTAATTTCCCACATTCTTAGCATAAGATCATGAAAGATTCTGTGAATAGGCAGAGTAGCTGCCTCTTTAGGAGCCTTAGGGTACTGAAGAATTTCTAATTCTTCTGCTCTAGGTTCCTTCTCTGGAGTCACCGTGATTGCAAGGCCTCGAGCTAAATCACATATAAAATCCTGGAAGGACATGTCTTCTGCAGGAAACATTTTCCGATGAGGAGAAGGAGATGGATCCTCCAGAAGGATAGCTCTAGTACTGGCAGAGTCATCGGAATCAGATGATTCAAAGTACCTCTGCCCCAGGTGTTCTTGCAACGCACGGTACCGGTATCGCACGAAGTCGGTAACGGGGTGTCTCACTACCGATCCGTCGATACCTGAGATAGACTCAAGGCTCGGCATGGGGGGAAGCATACCTGCCGAGGCACTCGGTACCGGTATTGGTACCGATACCTGTGGAACCGTCTGTAACGGTCTTAGCGGTACCGAAGCAGCTAAGAGAGCCGCTAGACTACGTTTGATAGCAAGGATTCTGTGATCCATCACTCCTGCCGATGCCTGGGTGTCAGTACCGGTGGAAGCTGCTACGACCCCAGAACAAGGCACCAGTAGTTCTGCAGAGGTGGAAGCTTCTGGAACATTCTGGAGCCACATTAATGCTTTGGAAACTGAGGCCTCCCTCCGGGGCTTTTTTGCAGGTGAATTTTCCTCAAGGGAAACGCCAGTGACATCTCGATACTTGGCAGGATATCTACCCTTTGAGGACTGGCCAGACTTAAGTTTAGTTACCTGAGATCCATGGGAGGAAGATGAAGCCCTGGAAGACGTCGATGCAACTGACATCGTATCTGTGGAAAAAAGGGTAAAGAGTTTTGCAGCTCTATTCTGAAGGCCCCTCTTGGTCATCTTTCTGCAGGAGAGACACTCTGATGGAGAATGGTCAGGACCTAAACATTTAAGACACCATTCATGGGTGTCTGTGATGGAAATGGTACCGCCACATTTAGAACATTTCTTAAAACCACTAGCTGGTTTTTCCATGTTTGAAGAAAAATGGGCCTAGTGCCAAATATGGTGCCTAATCCCGAGAGGGGAAAGGCCCCTGAAGAAAATCTTTTAGAAAACTAGGGGGTATTTTTTTTTTTTTTTTAAAGAAGAAAAGAGAACCGGTGGTACTGATAGGCGTTGAAGGAAGGCAGACGTGACCACAAAAAAACAAAAGAATAAGGATACGTTTTTCTGCGGTGACAGGGTATGCGTTCTGTCGGCTCTGCGGAAAATGAAAAACTGAAGAGGGAGAGTTGGAAAGGCGGGAAGGCAGCATGCAGGCACTGTGGGATGCTCCCAAAAGCTTTCCTATTGGACGCTGAGGAGCGTTCCTGCGCAGGCTCCGTTGGTACCGACGATAACCATATACGAAGGCAACATTCTTGCTTGTTCCTGGAGATCACTTTTTACCAAAGTCATCTATGGTGTGGAACTCCCTGTCGGGGAGCACAGAGGAGTGCATCTTCCTGCTTTTGATCCTATGCATGCCCTACTTCACCACCATAGAATTGTGTGGTAGCTGTCTCTTTCAGAATCCAGGGCCCTTGCAGACTCAATACATGGAATCAAGCTGCTAGCTCACAACGGGCACCATAATAGGCGACTCCCACATCTTGACCAACAAGCTTTCCAAGATAGGGGGAATGGGCACTGTGAGCACCTCCTTGTGAGTGGCATTGTACTGTAGGATCTCAAGATCATCTGTCCAAGGCTTCTCCTCGGAATCCATGGTAAAGACCAGAGCATTTGCCATGTCTCGAACAAATTCCAGGAAGGAGAGGTCCTCGAGCGAGGACTACCGATGCTCCTGCGGTGGAGACGGGTTTGAGGGGATGTCCCACTGTCGCCGGGTATCCATGACTCGTCATCAGTCAGAGTCAAAATCGGACGAGACCTCAAAAACCAGACGGGACTCGTGCACACACCCGGTGTGGAACGATGATCGATATGTTTAAAATGAAATCAGTGACCACTTTCTGAAGAAATTTCAGAGATGTACGAAGGACCACTCTGTTGTAATGAAATCTTGCATAAGGTGGATGAACTACTAAGATTTGAAGCTCATTCACTCTGTGTATTGAAGTGACCACCACCAGAAATACTACTTTCCAGATCAAGAACTTCAAAGGACAGCTATTGAGCAGCTCAAAAGAAGCTTTCATAAGCTGAGCAAGAACAACGAGGTTCCAAGACACTACAGATGGCTTACAGGGAGGTTTTAACAGTAGTATACCCTGCATAAAACAAACAACTAAAGGCAGTACCAGAGATGCATTTACCTTCTACTCCTCGATGCTGGAATAGCAGCCTAGTAATTAGAGAAGTGGCCTGGTAACCAACAGATCAGGGTTCATTTCCCATAGGTGCTTCTTGTGGCCTTGGGCATGCCACTTTACCCTTCATTGCCTCAGAAGAAAAGCTTGGCAATCTACTTCTGGTCACACCTTGACAAGAAAACCCAGGGGCTGCTGGGTGTCCAGGAGTCAGCACTGACTCAACGGCACACATTGAATTTCATCAGTGGTATGCTCCAATTTCATTGAGGTGAAGCCTTACTCCTCCCAGACGGTACCGCATCTACTGCTGCTCTCTGCTAAGGGGGCCATCAGTTCTCCCACACGCCTCATCCCACTGGCCGTGGTGGTGGTGTTGGGCTTCTACTTTCTCCCTCTTGCCAATTCCAAACCCCTCCTGCTGTCCCAGTCTCACTCCTTTCTCTCTTTTGAAGTCCACTCCATTTGCCTTTTCACTCCACTTCCTCTCTGGGTGACTGTTATTTATTGACCTCCTGACAAATCTGCTTCTACCTTCCTCACTGACTTTGACTCGTGGTTTCCTTCTTTCTGGATTCCTCTTCCCCAACTCTTATTTGTAGGGATTTTAACAATCATGTCGATAACCCCTCTGATCCTTATGCTTTAAAGCTTCTCTACCTTACCTCCTCGTTTGACCTCCAACTTTGTTCCGCTGCCCCCACTCACCCGCATGGCCACTGCTTGGACCTGATATTTTCCTCTAGTTGCTTACCCTTGAACTTCTATAGCTCAGTTCTTCCCTTATCTGACCATCACCTTTTAAGCTTTAATCTTCATCACTCGCAGCCTCAGCCTTGTCATGTCTCCTCCAACCTAATTATAACTCTTCTTGCTATTGGATACCTTGGCTCTCTCTTCCACTATTTCTTCATCTCTTTCTGCCACTAAGTCATCCAAGTCTGTTGACAAGGCAGTAACTTCCTATAATACTGCACTCGCCTCGGCTCTGGATGCTCTCGCTCCACCCATACCTTTGAGACGTTCTGCACCCCAGCCCTGGCTTTCATCCACTACCTGCTATCTACGTTCCTGTGCCCATTATCTATGTTCCTGTGCCCGTTCTGCTGAGTGTGCTTGGCTCAAATCCAGCTCCCCTGCAGACTTTCTACACTTCAAATTCTTGCTTGTCTCTTTCCAGTCAGCCATAGCTCTTGCCAAACAAGACTTCTAAGTCCATCTGACTAACTCTCTTGCCTCTGACCCTCGCTGTCTCTTTACTGCTCTCAGCTCTCTCCTCAAGGTGCCTCTGCCTCTGATCCCTCCCTCCCTTTCTGTCCAAACCCTGGCTGACTACTTCCATGATAAAATCCACAAGATCACCCTCCAATTCCCCACAATGTCAGCTACTTCCCCTTCTCCCCCCTCTTCACTCCCAACTCCCCCTCTACCTCTCCTACCCTCTCTTCCTTTCCTGTGATCCCTGCTACCCTCTCTTCCTTTCCTGTGATCGCTGAAGAGGAAACTGCACACGTTCTTTCTTCCTCCAAACTCACCAACTGCTCCTCTGATCCTATCCCCACCCATCTCCTAAGACCCATCTCCTCCACTGTTGCCCCTTCCATCTCCCATCTATCATATTCTCAACCTATCACTCTCCACTGCAACAGTCCCTGCAGACTTCAAGCATGCTGTGGTCACACCTCTCCTCAAGAAACCCTCTCTTGATCCCACCTGCCCTTCTAATTATCGATACAAAAAATAGAACCACCAATTGCAAACAAAGCGTAGTTACTCACCTGTAACAGGTGTTCTCCAGGAGCAGCAGGAATCAGTCCTCACATATGGGTGACGTCGGCGCCGACGGAGCCCTCGCGGAGCAATTTTCCCCAGCTTTCAAAGAAAGCCTTTGGGAATTGCAGCGCGCATGCGCGGTCCTCTTCCCGCCCAAGGGTGCCATCTTGCTCAGTCAGATGACATAGCAAAAAGACAGCAAAAATTAGCAAAAAACAAAAGCATAAAACTGCAACTCCAAGGGGAGGAGGGAGGGTTGTGAGGACTGATTCCTGCTGCTCCTGGAGAACACCTGTTACAGGTGAGTAACTACGCTTTCTCCAGGACCAAGCAGGAAGTCAGTCCTCACATATGGGACTCCCAAGCTTAAGGCTACCGGAGACCCTAAGCACAAAAATGAGCTCCCTCTAGCTCAGCAGCACAGAAGGAAGGAATATTCTCTGAATACGTCTCCAACCGGTAGCCCAACATCCGGGATGGAGGGTAGGAGTTGCCTATACCTCGAAGAGGTTACGGAGGACTGCCTGTCCGAAAGCACTGTCCCTGCGGAACTCCCTCTCCAGGCAGTAATGGGCTGCAAAAGTCTGGCTTGAAGACCAAGTAGCGGCCCGGCAGATGTCTGCCAATGGAACAGAGCGGAGGTAAGCCACTGACGTAGCCTTCGCCCGAACACGATGAGCGGTGACTCTACCTTCCAGCACGAGGCCCGCAGCCTCGTAAGCCCAAGCAATGCAGTCCGCAATCCAGATGGACAGAGTACGCTTGGAGACAGGGAGCCCCAACTTGTTGGGGTCATAAGACACGAAGAGCTGAACCGCCCTTCGGTGCTCCCGCGTACGGTCAACGTAGAAGTTCAGCGCCCTTCTACAGTCCAGGGTATGCAGGACCATCTCAGCTTGGCTGGAGTGTGGCCTGGGAAAGTAGGTCGGAAGTACCACCTCCTGGTTGATGTGAAAAGGGGAAACCACTTTAGGAAGAAACTTAGGGTGAGTCCGTAGGACTGCCCGGTTCTTGTAGAACCTAGTGTAAGGAGGATTAGATACCAGGGCCTGCAGCTCACTAACGCGTCTAGCAGAAGTGAGGGCCACCAAGAACAACGTTTTCCAGGAAAGAAAACGAAAAGGACAGGTAGCCATAGGCTCAAAAGGCGGACAGGTAAGCCGCTGTAAAACCACATTGAGATCCCAGTTCGGAGCTGGTGGGCGCAAAGGTGGTTTAAGGAGGAGGAGGCCCCGGAGAAAACGAGCCACCAGCGGGTGGCTGGAAAGGGGTCTACAGTCCACCGGTAGGTGGTGCGCAGAAAGAGCACTGAGGTGGACCTTGACCGAGTTGGACTTAAGTCCAAGATTGGAAAGGGAAAGCAAGTACTGCAATACCACTGATGCTGAACAGGAGAAGGGGTCTTTGTGACTGCTGAGTACACCAGACGGAGAACCGACGCCACTTAAGAGCGTAGGACTTCCGGGTGGAAGGCCTCCTGGAGGCCAAGACGACCTCTTCCACATCTGGAGGTAGCTGGAGAGGAGCAAGGACTACCCTTTCAGCAGCCAGGCCATCAGATGAAGGGACCGAAGGTTGGGGTGCAGGAGCGACCCCATATCCTGCGAGAGGAGGTCGGGCTGAAACCACAGAGGAAGAGGGGTGTCCACCGCCAGCTGTAGCAGAAGCGGGAACCAAGGTTGTCTCGGCCACCAGGGAGCCACTAGGATCACCGACGCCTTATCTCTGAGAACCTTGAAGAGCGTCCGAGACACCAGGGGCATGGGTGGAAAGGCATACAAGAGGCCTGTGGACCATGGAATCAGAAAAGCATCCGCTGCCTCCCGGAGGGGAAGCGGCTGTCGAGAGCAGAATCGGGGAAGCTGTCGGTTCAGAGGACTGGCGAACAGATCCATGGTGGGGAGGCCCCACCGGAGAAAGATCCGCTGAACCACAAGCGGATCCAACCTCCACTCGTGCGGTTGGAGGACCCTGCTCCGTTTTGCGGCCAGGTAGTTTTCTTGACCTGGGAGATAGACAGCTTTGAGGATGATGTTGCGATGGACGGCCCAAGAGCAGAGCTTCTGTGCTTCCTGACAGAGAAGGAAGGAGCCGGTTCCGCCTTGCTTGTTCACGTAGAACATGGCAACCTGATTGTCTGTCTGGACAAGTACTGACTGGTGAGAAATCAGGTGAGAGAAGGCTTTGAGCGTTAGGCGGATGGATGTGAGCTCCAGGAAGATGATCTGCTGAGCGGACTCCCAAGGAGTCCAGAGACCCTGAGTACAAGTCCCTTGGCAATGTGCTCCCCAACCCTGGAGAGAAGCATCGGTCGTCAGGACCTGAGAATGTGTAGGGGGTTGAAAAGTCACCCCGAGTACTAGGTTTGGCAGGTGACGCCACCATCGCAGAGAGGAGACCAGCTGGTCGGAGATCTGTACGGAGTCCATTAGGCTCCCAGTGGCCTGATGCCATTGTTTGCGAAGGCACCATTGAGCAGGTCGCATGTTCAGGCGGGCATAGGGGGTTACATGGACCGTGGAAGCCATATGGCCGAGCAGTCTCAGAAATTGCCTGGCCGAGACCAGGGAATTGCTGTGAAAGCGGCTGGCGAGATCCATGAGCCTTTGGGCCCTGTCCAGAGGCAGGAAGGCCCGCGCTTGAAGAGTGTCCAACCTGGCGCCGATGAATTCTAGATCTTGAGAGGGGAGCAAAGTGGACTTTGCGAAGTTTATGACAAATCCCAAGTGCTGGAGCAGAGCTACCGTGCGATGAGTAGCCTGAGTGGCTTCTTGGGCAGACTGGGCCCTGATGAGCCAGTCGTCCAGGTATGGGAACACAAAGAGACCCTGAAGCCTCAGATAGGCCGCCACCACTGCTAGGCATTTGGTGAACACTATGGGGGCGGAGGATAGGCCGAAAGGCAGTACTCTGTACTGGTAATGGCGTCCGTCCACCACAAACCTGAGGTATTGTCTGTGGTCTGGATGAATAAGGATATGAGTATACGCATCCTTCAGATCTAAGGAGCATAGCCAGTCTCCCTGCTGGAGGTAGGGCAGCAGGATTCCAAGGGTAAGCATTTTGAACTTTTCCTTTGCAAGGAACTTGTTGAGGTTTCGCAAGTCCAGGATGGGTCTGAGGCCTCCTGTTCTTTTTGGAACCAGGAAGTACCTGGAGTAAAACCCTTGACCCTTCAGGTGGTGGGGCACCGGTTCCACGGCTTGTTCCCGAACAAGACTTGCTAACTCCTGAAGGAGTAAGTCCCTGTGCAGAGGGAGTCTGGAAGGCTCCCCTGGAAAGGAGGAGGGAGGTACCTGGTGAAAATGAAGAAGATAGCCCTTCTGAACTATCTGAAGCACCCAGGTATCTGTGGTGATGTTGGACCACCTGTGGGCAAAGTGGACCAGCCGGCCTCCTGTGCTGAGAGCAACCAGCTGAGGGGGAGAGGCTATGCTGAGAAAGTCAAAAAACCCCACCCTGCTGAGCAGGGCCCGGTGGTGCAGGCTTGGGGGCTTGCTGCCTACGGGACCCATTACCCGTCCCTTGGCCTGCTTTCCCTGTGGGGGAGCTGGTGAGGCCTGATACTGAGGGTAGTATTTATAGGCAGCACCTTTCCTCGGGTAAAAGGGCTTTTTCCCCGAGGCCTTCTTCTTTTGAGAAGGGGCAGAGGTCTTCCTTGAGAGACGAGTCCTGGTGAGAGTCTCCGTCTCGATTTGTGCAGCCTTCTCATCCATGGGCTTGCCAAAGAGGTTATCACCTCAGCAGGGGACATCGACCAACTTGTCCTGTACCCAGGGCTCGAGGTCGGACGTCTGAAGCCAAGCCTGGCGGCGTCCACCGATGCCGGCCACGGCTACTCGAGCCGAAGCCTCAAAACCATCATAGGCCGCTCGAGAGATAAACTTGGAGCACTCCCAAATGCCAGTAGACAAGGATTGGAACCTCTGCAAAAGTTCGTCGGAAAGACCAGCAGAGAACCCGGCTATTTCTTTAGCCAGGTCTCGGAGATACATGCCCATGTAGAGCTGGTATGTCTGGACTCGACAAGCAAGCATAGAGCCCTGGAAGCACTTCCTACCGAGGGCATCCAGGCTTCGGGCCTCCCTACCGGGGGGCACCGAGGAGTGCATTGTTTGACTCTTCAGTCTATGCATGGCCGATTCCACCACCATGGAATGGTGCGGTAGTTGTGCCTTTTGGAACCCGGGGCTCTTGCGGACTCGATAAATGGAATCGACCCGCTTGCTTAACACCGGCGACGATGCCGGGCTCTCCCACATGCGGAAGAGAAGCCGTTCCAGCATCGGAGGAACCGGTACAATAAAGGCCTCCTTCGGGGAAGAGTCTTTGGCCATATCCCTCACGAAGTCCGAGAACCGGGTATCCTCCGGGGGGGACCGTCTCCGAGGATCGGACTCGGGGGAGTCCGAAGGGACACACCGAGTCCGAAAGGAACCAGGTGACTCTTCGTCCTCAGATTCCCAGGCCGACTCCTCGGAGGAGGAGTCGACCGGCTCCGGTCGGGCGGGCACTGATGCCATCCGCCCCGACGCCGAGGGAGTCGGCGTCGACGACCTCGGTCCCGAACGGGAGGCCGAAGGAGACCTCGACCGAGGATCGACTCGAGCCCTCATGGACTCGAGGATCGGCTCGGTCTCCGGGGTCGACTTGGAGGTCGACGTCCCGGCGGTCAGGGCAGAAGCGCCAGCGAGGCCAGCGATCAATGCCGCTGCTGGTCCAAGAAGGCAGACAAACTGCACTCCAAGGCCGTGAACCTGAGTCCGAGCTCAGGAGACCCAGCAGCCCCCGACTCGGGCCCCGACGGCGTCGGGCCCGACGTCGGGTCCTTCGGAGGCGAGTCCACGAGGACAACCGTACTTACGTGAGCTGGCAAGTCCACCTCGAGTCGAGGATGTTTTGACAGCCTTTCCGACTCCAAGGACCCGGGACGGGAATCGGGGCTATGCGACCTGGCCCTCGAGGAACCAGGAGCGTCCACCGATCCCGCCCTCGCGGGTTTCTTCTTCCGATGATGTTCCCGGGTAGGAGACCCCCTCTCAGAGGAACTCCGACGATGCTCAGGACCAGAGCCCCGAGACGTCGAAGCCTCTGACGAGGTCCGAGCCCGGCCAGAGTCAGAGAAGATACGCTCCCGCTGGTGCTGCCGACTCTTCAATGCTTTTGAGGACATTTTGCCGTATGGCGTGCAGATCACGGGGTCATGATCCGGGCCGAGGCAGCGGAGGCAGAAGTCGTGAGTGTCTGTAAGAGACATAAGTTTCTTATAGAGGTCACACTTTTTGAAACCACTGGCCGCCATCGGGGGAAAAAGGGCCCCTGCGAGGTCGAACGACCGGGCAGCCAGGGAAAAAAAGCGCGAAAACTGTCACGAAGGACAAAAAAACGAAAAATAAAGGATGGACTCGCAACCGGCGTCGCGAGTCCGGGCGGGAACAGAACCGGCGTCGAACCGAAGAAAAAATAGATAAAAATAGAGGAAAATCAACGTTTCTGCGGGGATTCACAGGCAACGTCTGTAGGGCTCCGCGGAAAAAAGAAGACTGAGCAAGATGGCACCCTTGGGCGGGAAGAGGACCGCGCATGCGCGCTGCAATTCCCAAAGGCTTTCTTTGAAAGCTGGGGAAAATTGCTCCGCGAGGGCTCCGTCGGCGCCGACGTCACCCATATGTGAGGACTGACTTCCTGCTTGGTCCTGGAGAAAAACCAATTGTCAAAAACACATTGCAATCATTAATAGCTCAACAGAATTAAAAAAACTACCAAATTCATATTTCTACTGTAAATAAACATTCACTAAATTCAAAAAATAAATAGACACATCAAATATGTAAATTAAATATTTATTAGACATACATATGAATATTTTATAAATAATTTACTACTGTGGTAAAATACAAAAATATAACCACCAATTGCAAACAAAAAACAATTGTCAATTGGTGGTTCTATTTTTGTACAGTTTTGTATTTTTCCACAGTAGTAAATTATTTATAAAATATTCATATGTATGTCTAATAAATAATTTATATATTTGATGCATCTATTTATTTTTTGAATTTAGTGAATGTTTATTTACAGTAGGAATATGATGAATTTGGTAGTTTTTTAATTCTGTTGAGCTATTAATGATTGCAATGTGTTTTTGACAATTGGTTTTTGTTTGCAATTGGTGGTTCTATTTTTGTATAGTTTTGTATTTTACCACAGTAGTAAATTATTTATAAAATATTCAAATGTATGTCTAATAAATATTTAATTTACATAATTGATGTATCTGTATTTATTTTTTGAATTTAGTGAATGTTGATTTACAGTAGGAATATGATGAATTTGGTAGTTTTTTAAAATTCTGTTGAGCTATTAATGACTGCAATGTGCTTCTAATTATCGACCCATCTCTCTCCTTCCCTTCATTACTACTTGAACATGTGGTTCACCGCCGCTACCTCGACTTCCTCTCCTCTCATGTCCTCTTCAATCCCTTACAGTCTGGCTTTCGTCCTTTACACTCTACTGAAACGGCTCTTGCCAAACTTTCCAGCAACTTGTTCCTGGCAAAATCCAAGGGCCTTTACTCTGTCCTCATACTTCTTGACCTCTCTGCTGCTTTTGACACTGTTGACCACAATCTTCTCCTCAACACCCTATCCTCGCTTGGTTGTAGGGGCTCTGTACTATCCTGGTTCTCCTACTATCTCTCCCTTCGCTCCTTCTGTGTGTGTTCTGGCGGCGGCTCCTCCTCTGTTACCCCACTTCCGGTTGGTGTACCCCAAGGATCTGTCCTGGATCCGCTCCTTTTCTCTCTCTATATCCAGTCTTTTGGTGCGCTTATCTCTTCCCATGGCTTTCAGTACCGTCTATATGCTGGATGACTCCCAGATCTACCTCTCTACGCCTGAAATCTCTCCGGCTATCCAGACCCGGATCTCAGCCTGCCTTTCTGACATCACTGCCTGGATGTCTCACCGCCGCTTGAAATTGAACATGGCCAAGACTGAACTTCTCATCCTTCCCCCTAAAACCTCACCTCCTCTTCCTCCTTTCTCGGTCTCTGTGGA
This sequence comes from Ichthyophis bannanicus, assembly GCA_033557465.1. Classification (NCBI taxonomy): domain Eukaryota; kingdom Metazoa; phylum Chordata; class Amphibia; order Gymnophiona; family Ichthyophiidae; genus Ichthyophis; species Ichthyophis bannanicus. Next base: position 1,309,326,247 of record CM066033.1, read on the forward strand.
TAACTCTCTACTCCTTCCTGTTTCCTCTGCCCGCAATCAGGGGGTTGTCTTTGACTCCTCTCTCTCTTTCTCCACACACATCCATCTGATAGCTAAGTCCTGCCGCTTCTTTCTCTATAACATCAGCAAAATCCACCCCTTCCTTTCTGAACACACTACTAAGACGCTTACCCACTCCTTAATCACCTCCCGTCTTGACTACTGTAATCTGCTCCTTGCTGGTCTCCCTATGAATCATCTCTTTCCCCTTCAATCTGTTCAACACTCTGCTGCGCGGCTAATCTTCCGCCAGCCTCGTCATGCCCATATTACTTCTCAAGTCACTTCATTGGCTCCCTATATGTTTCCGCATCCAGTTCAAACTTCTCCTGCTGACCTATAGATGCATTCACTCTGCGTCTCCTCACTACCTTTCTTCTCTTATCTCTCCTTACAATCCTCCTCCGGAACTCCACTCTTCCAGCAAACTATTCCTATCTGTGCCCTTCTCTTCTATTGCTAACTCCAGACTTCGCTCCTTTCACCTTGCTGCACTGTACGCCTGGAACAAACTACCGCTGTCTGTACGCCAGGCACCTTTCCCAACCCTCTTCAAGTCCAGGCTGAAAACTCACCTCTTCGCTGCTGCTTTTGGATCTTCACTCTCCTGATCTCCCTTTCTTTCCCTTGCTTTATCCCTGCCTACACCTTCTGTGTTTGTCTTGACTAGATTGTAAGCTCTGATGAGCAGGGACTGTCTCTTACTTGTCTGTACAGCGCTGCATATGACTTATAGTGCTATACAATTGCTCAGTAGTAGTAGTATCATTTAAAATCTTCAGTGCTCGAAGGCGAAGCAGTCCTCCAGCAACCCAATCGGCGTTGGGGAAGGGAGCGGGCAGGTGAGCTCCTCCCTGCTCCCCACCACGAGGCCAATCAGGCCGAAGAACACCACCATTTAAAATCTTCAGTGCTCTGAGGCGCAGCAGTCCCTCCAGTAACCTGATCGGCGTCAGGGAAGGGAGCGGGCAGGTGAGCTCCTCCCTGCTCCCCACCACGAGGCCAATCAAGACGAAGAACACCACCATTTAAAATCTTCAGCGCTCCGAGGTGTGCCCGCGCCTGGCGGGCCCACACCTGAGGGCATCGCCAGAGGGCGCTTTGGCATGGCCCTTAGCTCCATAGCTGCCAAGGTCGATCAGGCTCGATCACTCCTTCACACATCGCCTCCAGAACAAACCATCTCAACAGCTCCATCTTGGTACCCTCAAGTAACTCTCCTTTGTCTTGCTTCCCACTGCTGGCATTGTTTCTCCTCCCATTAGCCGCCTAGAACTTGCTACCCCACTGCCTGCACTGTATGGCTACCCATTGTTGGCATTGAACTACTACCCACTGCCTGCACAGCACCACTACCCTCTGCTTGTTTAGCATTGCTCCCATTGCCTACATCATACTGCTACCCATCCCTGGGCATAGAACTGCTACCTATCGCTGCATAAAACTGTTATCCATTGCTTATCCATTGTTTACATAGTACTGCTACCCACTGTTTGCATCGTGTTGCTACCCACTGTTGCATAGAACTGTTATCCATTACTTATCCATTGTTTGCATGGTACTGCTACGCACTGTTGCATAGAACTATTATCCACAGCTTATCCTCTGCTTGCTACCCATTGCTTGCATTGGACTGCTACCCACTGCCTGCTTGTTTGCCTATCACTTGCTACCCGTTGTTTGCCTAGAACTTGCTACTCATTGCTTGCTCAGACATTGCTGCCCACTACCATGGCCCCACATCTCATTGTCCTCCTCTTCATTATCCTCCCCAACTGCCTCCCCTCCTACCAACACCCTTCCTCCTCTTCCCCCTACCCTCCCCCTAACTTCCTCACTTATCCCTCCACTCTACCCCCTAGCCTAGCACCTGCTCTTGAGCTTCCTCACACCATCCCCCAGATTCTACCAGCCCCCTCTCTACCTTCCTCACTTCTCCCTCCATTCTGCCCCCCAGCCTAGCACCTGCTTTTGAGCTTCTTCACACCATCCCCCGCATTCAACCAACCCCCCTCTCTCTAAGGCAGTGGTTCTCAACCCTGTCCTCGGGACCCCACTAGCCAGTCGGGTTTTCAGGCTATCCACAATGAATATGAATGAGATATATATGCATTAGAAATAGCCTGCCAAACTGACTGGCTTGTGGCCCTCCAATGCTGGATTTGGGGACCCCGGCCTTACACCTCTGTCATTTAAGATTGTGAGTGGGCAAGGTACAGATGTCCAAGACATCAAAAAGATTAGATGGAATATGTCACATACCTCCTCGCCTCTCACCACCACCAAAATATTGTCTATTAGACAACTTTTTGGTGGTGGTGAGAAACTAGGAGAGATGTGACACATTCTATCTACCCTTTTGATGTCGAGGACATCTGTACCTTGCCCACTCACAATCGTACTTGACAGAGGTGTATGGCAGGGGTCCCCAAATCCAGCACTGGAGGGCCACAAACAGTTTGGCAGGCTATTTCTAATGCATATATATCTCATTCATATTCATTGTGGATAGCCTGAAAACCCGACTGGCTAGTGGGGTCCCGAGGACAGGGTTGAGAACCCCTGCTCTAAGGCAACCCCACCCTCGCTTCCACCGTTCTATCTCCACTTTACCTCACTCTATAACACTCCTTCTCTCATCAGGTAACATCAACCCCAACCCTGCCCCCCCCCCCCGATTTCTCTCTCACACTAAAGAAAGTTTGTCTCGTACCCTATCTAATCTCATCCACATCCCGCTCTTCCCTCCTTCCACCCTCCCTCATTCATCCCACAATCACTCATCCATAGATATCAACTCCAACCCTACCCCCAAAAATAATCCCACACATAACCTACCCGATACCATCAATTTACCCCTCATTTACCCTCCCTCATGTCCCTTTTTGGAGAGCACACTCACCCAGACACACCAACCCACATCCTGCTCCCTCTAAATCTCGGCATTACCCTAGAAATAGACCCCCATGCTACTTTGATGAGAAATCTACACGTAACTTATCCAACCTTATCCATATCCCTCCCACCCCCTCCACTCTCCCGTTTTCATGCGCCCTATGGAACGCATGCTCAGTCATTAAAAAAACCCCCTTTTATTCATGACCTTTTTATCTCCAATGCCCTACGCCTTCTTGCCTTGACCGAGACCTGGTTCCCCCCAGACGACACCACATCCATTGCCTCTCTGTTATGGGGGCTACCAGTTCTCCCATACACCTCGATCTACTGGTCATGGTGGTGGTGTTGGCTTCCTACTCTCTCCCTCCTGCCAATTCCAACCCCTCCTGCCACCCCAATCACACTCCTCCTTCTCCTTCGAAGTCCACTCCATTCGCCTCCTCTCACCATTTCCCCTCCGAATAGCTGTTATTTATCACCCACCGGACAAATCCAAATCAACCTTCCTCACCGACTTTGACTCCTGGCTTTCTGCCTTTATGGATCCCTCCTCCCCCACTCTTATTCTTGGCGATTTCAACATTCACATCGACAACCCCCACATTGTCCCCTCCATCACTCATATCCTCAACCTTTCACTCTCCACTGCAACTGTCCCCGTTGACTTCAAACATGCTGTTGTCACACCCCTCCTCAAGAAACCCTCACTTGATCCCACATGCCCTTCTAACTATCGATCCATCTCCCTCCTTCCCTTCATATCTAAACTATTAGAATGAGCAGTCCACTGTCGCTGCCTCAACTTCCTCACTTCCCAGGCCCTCCTGGACCCACTACAATCCAGCTTCCGTCCCCTACACTCCACTGAAACGGCACTCACAAAAGTCACAAACGACCTGTTCCTGGCTAAATCCAAAGGCCTCTATTCTATCCTCATCCTTCTTGACCTTTCTGCTGCCTTTGACACCGTTGACCACGACCTTCTCCTCATCACCCTCTCCTCACTTGGCTTCAAGGACTCCGTACTATCCTGGTTCTCCTCCTACCTCTCCCATCGCTCATTCAGTGTATGCTCTGGTGGCGGCTCCTCCTCCTCCCCTACCCCGCTCCATGTAGGTGTACCCCAGGGATCTGTCTTGGGCCCCCTCCTCTTCTCTTGTTATACCCAAGGTCTTGGCACGCTTATCTCCTCCCATGGCTTTCAGTATCATCTTTATGCCGATGACTCCCAAATCTACCTCTCTACACCTAATATTACTCCGGCAACCCAGTCCAAGATCTCTGCCTGTCTTTCGGACATCGCTGCCTGGATGTCTCATCACCGATTGAAATTGAACATGACCAAGACTGAACTCCCCCCCCCCACTTCCCCCTCTCTCAATCCATGTGGACTATCCTTCCTGTTCCCTCGGCCCGCAATCTAGGGGTTATCTTTGACACCCCTCTCTCCTTCTCCGCTCACATCCAGCTTTTAGCTAAGACCTGTCGCTTCTTTCTCTACAACATCAGCAAAATCCGCCCCTTCCTCTCTGAACACACTACCAAAACGCTTATCCACTCCTTAATCTCCTCTCACCTCGATTACTGCAACCTACTCCTCGCTGGTCTTCCCTTGAGCCACCTCCTTCCCCTCCAATCTATACAAAATTCACGCTGCTCGAATAATCTTCTGCCAGGCTCGCCATGCCCACATTTCTCCTCTTCTCAAGTTGCTTCACTGGCTCCCTGTCCAGTTCCGCATACAATTCAAGCTTCTCCTGCTGACCTATAAATTCATTCACTCTATGGCCCCTCAATACCTCTCATCTCTTATCTCTCCCTACGTCCCCTCTCGAAATTTGCGCTACGCTAACAAATTACTTCTATCAATGCCTTTCACCTGCACCGTGAACTCCTGACTGCGCTTTCACCTTGCTGCACCTTACTCCTGGAACAGCCTGCCTGCATCTGTACGCCAGGCATCCTCCCTGGCCCTCTTCAAATCCAGGTTGAAGACCCACCTCTTCAACGTTGCATTTAGATCCTGACTCCTCCTTCATCCTACCCTAACCCCCGTCAATGTTTATGACCAAACTACAGACCAATCTGTACCACACCGTACCTTGCGCAAAACCAACAAATGTTCTGTACTGTTCTAACTAATGTACTGTTCTAACTAGATTGCAAGCTCCAATTAGAATGACTCTGATGGGCAGGGACTGTCTCTTGTATGTTGGCTACCTCTTGTAGGTTAGCTGTACAGCGTTGCGTGCATGGCGCTTTATAAGTGCTGAATAGTAGTACTAGTTACGGAGTTTATTTATTTTATTTATTTAGACAGTTTTGTATACCGCCTTATCCTTCAATCAAAGCGGTCACAGTTAGACCTAAGTCCAGACTCTGAGAGATGTAAAAGATACTGAAGCAATGTTAAAACAGGATAAGTGAAAAGATCTAGGGAGCATTAGTCACACCAAATTGCTTCCATTTACATAAATGGGATATCCTTGTTGCCCTCCAGGAAGCCAAAAGGACATTGGTGACATTAGCTAGCAGACTGAGTTCAGATGCTGTTAGCCTCTCAACATCCAAGCTGTGAGGTCTAGGGACTTCATGTTGGGGTGCAACATCATTTCATCCTCCTGTGATATCAGATACGGTGCCTAATGAAGAATAATTGGTTCCTGAATGGAAAGTTCAAGAAGAGATAAGTACAGTTGCCTGGGCTAATACAGGGCAATGAGAATCAACATGCCTCTGTCCAATTTGAGCTTCAGGAGGGTCTTGGCAATAAGAGGTCCAGGAGAAAATGCGTACACAAGACCCTTCCCACAATCTAGGAGAAAAGCATCTAAGGCTAGTGTCTATGAAACTGACATGGCCATAGCTCACACGCGATGTAAAGTGAACGGTGCTCAAGGGAGAGGCCTGCTCGCTGCCACCCAAGTGGACAGAGCTTGCTTCGTTACTAGGAGCCCCAGTCTACTGGGCTCATATGACACAAAGAGCTGAGGAGCTTTGCGATGAGCCTAGGTCCTCTGCAGAAAGAAGGACAGGGCCTGCTTAAAGTCTAGCATATGCAATATGAGCCCCTCCGTGCCAGCGAGGGGCCGTGGAAAAAAGGTGGGAAAGACCACCTCCTGGTTGAGGTGGAAGGGAAATACCACCTTGTGGAGGAATTCTGGGTGTGTTCGGAGCACTACCCTGTTTTTATAGAACCTTGTATATGGCAAATTTGCCACCAAGGCCTGCAGTTCGCTCACAATCCGAGCAGACATGATGGCCACCAGAAAGACCACTTTCCAGGAGAGGAATTTCAAATGGCAGATGGCCAGATGTTCTGGTGAGTTGGGAGAGCACAACATTAAGGCCCCCTTCTGCCATCAGAGGGCGGAGAGGGGGCTTCGATAGCAGGAGGCCCTGGAGGAACCTGGAGACCAGGGGCTGGCTTGAGAGGGATTTCCCCTATACAGGGTGATGGTGAGTGGTTATGATGCTTAGATGCACCCTCACCGAATTAGACTGAAGGCTAGCGTGCGAGAGGTGCAGTAAGTACTGCAACACCAGTTGCACGCGGTAGGCAAAAGGGTTCTCTCTTCTCTCTGCACACCAGACAGATAATTTTCTCCATTTGAAGGCGTACACTCATCCGGTGGAGGGTTTTCGGGAGGCCAGGAGAATCACCTCGACTTCCCCCGTGACACTGAAAGGAGTTAAGGCTACCCCTTTCAGCAGCCACGCAGTCAACGATAGCGACCCCAAGTTGGGGTGCAGGAGGGTGCCCTTCTGGGATAGGAGGTCCGGATTCTGACCGAGCGGGACTGGGAGTGTCACCGACAAGGAGAGCAGCAGAGGGAACCAGGGTTGTTGGGCCAATCTGGGGGTAATCAGAATTATTGATGCCTGCTCATTCTGGACCTTGAAGAAGGTCTAGGCCACTAGTGGTGTCAGTGGAAAGGCATAGAGGAGGCCCTCGGACCACAGAATCAGTAAGGCATCCACTGCCACCCTCCCTGGGTGAGTCTGGCAAGAGCAGAAGCGGGGAAGCTGTGTGTTGTCCAGGGAGGCGAACAGGTCCATCACGGGCCTGCTCCAGAGGCGGAAGAGTCTTTGTACCATCCTGGGGTTCAGACCTCACCTGGAAGGTATACTGCTCGTAGAAGCATTCCATGGCACACAGCAAAGGAGAAGAGAAACCGCTTCCTGGCAGAGGAAGTAGGAACCCGTACCCCCCTACTTGTACACATAAAACATGGCAACCTTGTTGGCTGTCTGGATCAGCACAGAGCGGTTGCACAGGAAGTGGTGGAATGCTCGCAAGGCCAGGGAGATGGCTCTGAGATCCAGGAGGTTAATCTGAAGGAGCAACTCCTCCTGCAATTAGCTGCCTTGTGCAGAGTCTCCGCAGAATGGTATCCAACACAGGAGGGAAGCATCCATGGTCAGAACCCTCTGAAGTGCGGGCAACCTGGAAGGGCATCCCTGCCTGGAGGTGGCATAAGGAATGCCACCAGTTGAGGGAGTCCGTCAGTTTGTGGGTGACCCTGACCCTGTTGCGCAACCTGCCTGTGGCCTGAGTCCACTGGGAGTGGAGGCACCACTGGGCTGCCCGCATGTGCAAGCGGGCTAGGGGCACTACATGGACTGTGAAGGCAATGTAGCCCAGTAGACAGAGGCGGCGGCGAGCCGGTACAAACCAGTAAGTCTGCACCTCCCCTGCCAGCTGCATGAGGTGATGGGTCCTTGAAATGAAATGTGTCCCGCTGGGCATCTATGAACTCCAGGTTTTGGGCTGGAGAGAGATGGGATTTGGGGTAGTTGATGACGAACCTAGGTGCTGTAGATTGTTCACCCTGCGGCATGGCTGGCCTCGGAGGCCGTGTTGCCTCTGATGAGCCAGTCGTCCAAATAGGGGAAGACGAAAGCCCCTTGTAGGCACATGTGGGCAGCTATGACTGCCAGGCACTTTGTAAAGACCCTTGGTGAAGTGGCCAGGCAGAATGGAAGCACCCTGTACTGGCAGTGCTTTCCTCCCACCACGAACCGTAAGTACTGTCTGTGGGAGGGGTGGATCAGGATTCATCCTTTAGGTCTAAGGAGCACAGCCAATCTCCCTGGTGGAGGGAGGGCAGCAGTGTTCCAAGGGAGAGCATCTTGAACTTCTCCCTCACTAAAATCTTGTTCAGGTTTCACAGGTCTAGTATGGGTCTGAGGCCCTCAGTTCTTTTGGGGATGAGGAAGTATCTAAGAGTAGAAACCTTTTCCCAACAAATGCCTGGGTACAGGTTCTACTGTCCTTTCCATGAGCAACCCTGCAAGTTCTGAGGAGAGCAAGGCCTGGTGAAGGAGAGGCCGTACCAGTTCTCCTGGGAAGAACCCCTGGGGTGTTTGCTGGAACCTGAAGAGATGTGAGCTGGTGGTTGAGGTTTCTGAATCTTCGGCATCCTCTGCCCATGACCTTGGTTCTTGGGATGAGAGCCCTGTTGCTGTTGCCCCGAGTAGGGTTGGTAATGGGCTTGGTGATGAGACACATTTTCCTCGGGAAAAGTGGTATTTTTCCTGACCGTTTCTTCCGGGGAAAGCCAGAGGATTTCCTCGAGAGCTTCTGCTTGGTCATGACCTCGGCCTCTATCTCGGCCACCTTGTCAGCCATGGACTTGCTAAACAGGTTTTCCCCAGTGCAAGGGATACAGAGCAATTTCTCTTGCACCCATTGCTCGAGGTTGGAGATCTGCAACCGGGCCTGGCACCGGGCCCCGATGCCTGCTGCTGCTACCTGGGCTGCAGATTCAAAGCTGTCATAGGCGGCATAGTATAGGAACTTTGAGCAGTCCCGGATACCGGCTGTCAGGGCTTGTAACTTCTGGAGGGGTTCCCTGGGGAGGCCAGCAGAGAAGAACGCCAGTTCCTGGATGAGGCCCTTGAGGTACATGCCTATGTACAATTCATAGGCCAGTATCCGACAGCCCAGCATGGATCCCTGAAAGCACTTAAAAACATAGAAACATAACATCAGAAAAAAATCACATGGCCTATCGAGTCTGCCCTTCCATATCAACCACTACGGCAGTCCCCTTTATTCCTTTAGAGTTCCTCTGTGTTTGTCCCATGCTTTTATGAATTCAGATACTGTCCTCATCTCTACCACCTCCACTGGGAGACTATTCCATGAATCTACCACTCTTTCCATAAAGAAATATTTCCGCATATTACTCCTGAGTCTATACCCTTTCACCCTCATCCTATGTCCCCTCGTAGCAGAGCTACGAGTGTCGAGGGCTCAGACCTCTCTGACTGGGGGAACAGAAGAGTAGTTCTTTTGACTTTTCAGCTTTTGCATGGCGGATTCCATGACCATGGAGTTATGCGGGAGTTGGGACTTTTGGGAACCCAGGCCCTTCTTGATACGGTAGATAGCACCGAGGCATCGGCTGACTATTGGCACCAAAGCCAGGACCTCCCACATCCGCAGAAGCAGTCTCTCGAAGATGGGCTGTACCGGCACTGTAAGAGTCTCCTTTGGCAGGGACTCATACTGGAGAATCTCCACTTCTTCAGTGCACGGTTTCTCCTCTGATTCAGTCGGGATCAAAAGGGCCTGGGCCATATCCCAGAAAAAATTTCAGTTCCAGAGATTTAATCCCGGTCAGAGAGGGCTTTCTTCCAATCGAAGTCAAAACTTCCGGGGGTTTCGTGGGGCTGGACGGGGGTTCGGTCCCTCGTCCTCCTCGTCCTTCGCTGTCAAAAAGCAACAATGAGATGCGGGGGACACGGGAACCCTTGCTGCCGGTAGGAGGGCGGTTGCAGAAGTTTTATTCTGCCTGGGTCCGAGTAACGTCCGATCAGTGGGTACTAGAAGTTATTCGAGAAGGGTACGCACTGGAGTTCCTCAGGCCAGTGAGGGAGGCCTTCGTACAGTTCCCCGGCAAGTCGCCCACCAAGTGTGCGGCTCTGCAGGAGACGGTCCGAAGGCTACTGGAGCTCAAGGCGATAGAATCTGTCCCATCAGACCAACTCGGAGGCGGTCGCTACTCCATCTACTTTGTCGTCCCAAAGAAGGATGGGGGCGTCCGACCGATTCTGGATCTCAATGGTGTGAATCGTTGCCTTTGGGTGTCGCATTTCCACATGGAGACGCTGCAGTCGGTCGTTGTGGCGGTCCAAAAGGGAGAATTCCTTACATCGCTGGATTTATCGGAGGCCTATCTACACATTCCGATACGGCAGGAGCATCACAAGTTTCTCAGGTTCGCAGTTCCGTTCGGCCACTTTCAGTTCCGGGCGTTGCCATTCGGCTTGGCGACAGCAGCGCGAACCTTCACCAAGGTCATGGTGATGGTGGCGGCGGTGCTAAGGAAGGAAGGCATCTTAGTGCATCTGTATCTAGACGTCTGGTTGATTCAAGCAAAGTCAAGGTCCAAGAGCGCGTCGGCCAAGGTGCGGGTTGTGGCGTTTCTGGAAGAGCTTGGTTGGGTTGTCAATATGTCCAAGAGTCAATTAGTGCCCTCTCAAAATCTAGAATATCTGGGAGCTCGCTTCGACACGCACGCAGGAAAGGTGTTCCTAACAGTGGAAAAAGCACAGGGCCTTCGTAAGTTGATAAACCGGTTTCTTCAATACAAGGCGCCATCAGCGTGGCATTATCTGCAATTACTAAGAACGATGGCAGCGGCCATAGAGACGGTTCCGTGGGCGAGAGCTCACATGAGGCCCTTGCAAGAGGGCTTTGCTTCGCCGATGGTCGCATCAACAGGATTCTCTCTCTCGGAAGTTGCCCTGTCCGGAGGAGGCTCGGCAGTCTCTGCGTTGGTGGTTGCGCCCCGTGTCCTTGAAGTGCGGGAGGGCGCTGGACACTCTGGCCTGGATATCGGTAATGACAGACGCCAGTCTCTCGGGCTGGGGCGCTCACTGTCAAGGCATGTTCACGCACGGACAGTGGACGATCCAGGAACAAAGGTAATCAATCAACAGGTTAGACTTAAGAGCAGTGACTCTAGCGCTGCAGTCGTTCCAGAGGCTACTCTACGGCAAGGCTGTCCGAGTGTTTTCCAACAATGCCACAGCAGTGTCCTATGTCAACAAGCAAGGAGGCACCAGCAGCGCGGTGCTGGAAGTCGAGGCCGGAGCCCTGTGCGATTGGGCAGAGGCGAATCTTCTGGATCTGTCCGCAGCACATGTCGCAGGAGTGGACAAATTGCAGGCCGATTTTCTCAGTCAGGTACGGATAGACCCAGGGGAATGGGTCCTTCATTCCGAGGTCTTCGAGCTGATAGTGCGCAGGTGGGGTGTGCCTGTTATGGATCTCATGGCCACCTTCACCTCGGCGAGGGTCGGCAGGTTCTTCAGCAGAGAAAGGATGTCAGAGGGCTTGGATGCTCTCACTCAGGAGTGGCCGGTAGGGCACCTGCTGTATGTGTTTCCGCCATGGGTCCTGATTGGAAGAGTGCTGCAGCGGATCGAGTTGTTCCGAGGTCACGTAATTCTCATAGCACCGGATTGGCCGTGCAGATCCTGGTACGGGGATCTGGTGAGGTTGGTAGTGACGAAACCATGGCGGCTTCCTCTTCAGCCGGATCTTCTGGCGCAGGGGCCTCTGTTCATGCCTCACGTGGATAGATTCTCGCTTACGGCCTGGCTCTTGAAAGGGCGCAGTTGACGGCAAGGGGTTACTCAGCGGTGGTCATTTCTACACTTTTGAAGTCCAGAAAGAGGTCCACCTCCCTTGCATATGTCCGCATCTGGAGGGTCTTCGAGGCTTGGTATGTGGACAGGAACTGTGAGGCTTTAAAGTCTTCCATCTCTCAAATCTTAGATTTTCTTCAGGACGGTTGACAAAGGGCTAGCAGCAGCGTCGTTACGGGTGCAGGTGGCGGCGTTGTCCTGCTATAGAGGCAAGATAGGAGGTCAGGTGCTCGGGGGTCATTGGGATATTAAATGTTTTCTGCTACGGCCTCCGACCAGGCAGATCATTCCGAAGTGGCATTTACCATCTGCTCTGGACAAACCAGAACATGCGCCATTCGAACCGCTGTCCCGAGCATCCTTCAAGGACCTCACTTTGAAGGTGGTGTTTCTGGTGGCCATTTGTTCGGCAAGGAGGGTCTCGGAATTGCAGGCGCTCTCCTGCAGAGAGCCCTATTTGTCGTTCTTTCCATCGAAGGTGGTTTTAAGGACGGTGCCGGCCTTCTTCCCGAAGGTGGTTTCCCCTTTTCATGTGAATCAGGAAATTTCTTTGCCGGTCTTCTCGAAAGACGCGGGAGCGTCTGGTTCAAGGGAGTTGCACCGGTTGGATGTCCGTAGGGTGATAAAAAAGTATCTTCATCGGACGGCCAGCTTTCGCAAATCAGACAAGCTTTTTATCCTCTTCGTGGGGCCCAGAAAGGGTGAAGCGGCGTCAAAGGCGTCCATCGTGAGGTGGGTTAAAGAGGCCATTGCGTCAGCTTACATGTTGAGAGGTAAGTCAGTACCGGAAGGGCTTAGGGCTCATTCTACTAGAGCGCAAGCCTCGTCTTGAGCGGAGGAGCGTTTGGTGCCTCCGGTGGAGACTTGCAAAGCAGAGACTTGGTCGTCGCTGAATTCGTTTGTGAGGCATTACCGCCTTGACGTCCAGAGGGCGGAAGAGATCTCTTTTGCCTCTGCAGTACTGCAGGCGGGTCTTCCGGGGCCCTCCCAGGTTTGAAGATTCATTGTTCTGGTACATACCCAGAGGTCCGGGACTAGACTGGTTACATGATCAGGAAGGTGAAGGAGAAATTAGACCTTACCTGCTAATTGTCTTTCCTTGAGTTCTCTCCGGGCCAGTCCAGGTACAGTTGGGTAGTCAATCCCTTCTAGCAGCTGAGGACTGAATGCTGAAACTTTTGCTGACAGATGTAATAGCTCCCTCTGGTGTAAGCAAGCCAGTTATCTAGTGACAAAGCAGAAGACGAACAGAAGCAACTCGTTCCTATATAAGGAAACAAACCTAAATCTTAAAACTAAAACAAAAAACAATGGGCACTCAAACTAATGGTGCGCCGAAGCGTGCCGCTATATCAACTGTAGCAGGACTTCTCTAGAACCCTGAAGTATAAAGGGTCCCACACCCCCCCCCCAAGGGAGCGAGAACCCTCCAATATCCTTTTCCAATGGCGATCGAGATCGGCAAGCGCAGACGTGCGCAAAAAACCTTACTGAAAAAAACTCGACCGCACTAAGAGACCTCCCCATGAACCACAGCTCGCAAAATACTTGGGTGGGACCTGGACTGGCCTGGAGAGAACTCAAGGAAAGACAATTAGCAGGTAAGGTCTAATTTCTCCTTCCTCTTCGTCTCTCCGGGCCAGTCCAGGTACAGTTGGGCAGTACCAAAGCACTACCTAAACTGACGAGGGTCCCGTGAGCCCCGCCAAAATGGTCGAGGCCCCCACCGTAGCATCCGCACGGGCCTGCACATCCAACCGATAATGCTTTGTGAAGGTGTGCAGAGAGGACCAGGCAGCCGCCCGACAGATATCTGCCGGCAGAATCAAACTCATCTCCGCCCAAGAAGTCGCTTGAGCCCTTGTCAAATGTGTTCTGAGCTCCTGCAGGGGCGACCTACCCCTCACCGCATAAGCTCTAGCGATCGCTTGCTTTACCCATCGGGCGATAGAAGCCTTGGTCGCCGCCAAAACCTTACGAGGACCGCCAAACAACACAAACAACCGATCAGACCTTCGAAACGGCTTTGTAAGCCAAAGATACTTCCGGAGAACGCGCCCCAAATCCAAGTGTCGCAGCGCCCGGTCCAGTGTACCGCCTTGAGACCGAAAGGTAGGCAGCAAAACTGTATGATTCATATGAAACCCGGAAACCACCTTCGGCAGAAACGAGGGAAAGGGCCGCAGAACTACTTTCTCCTTCGAGAAATAAAGGTACGGATCCCTGCAAGACAGCGCTTGCAAATCCGAAACCCTCCTAGCCGAGCAGAGGGCCACCAGAAAGAGTAGTTACTCACCTGTAACAGGTGTTCTCCAGGAGCAGCAGGAATCAGTCCTCACATATGGGTGACGTCGGCGCCGACGAAGCCCTCGCGGAGCAATTTCCCCAGCTTTCAAAGAAAGCCTTTGGGAATTGCAGCGCGCATGCGCGGTCCCCTTCCCGCCCAAGGGTGCCATCTTGCTCAGTCTGATAACATAGCTAAAAGACAGCAAAAAATTTGCAAAAATGAAATGATATGACTGCAACTCCAAGGGGAGGAGGGAGGGTTGTGAGAACCAATTCTTGCTGCTCCTGGAGAACACCTGTTACAGGTGAGTAACTACTCTTTCTCCAGGACCAAGCAGGAAGTCAGTCCTCACATATGGGACTCCCGAGCTTAAGGCTACCGGAGACCCCAAGCGGAAAAAGGAGCTCCCTCTAGCTCTGCAGCACAGAAGGAAGGAATCTTCTCTGAAAACCGCCCCAGACCGGTAGCCCAACATCTGGGTCGGAGGGTAGGAGTTGCCTAAACCTCAAAGAGATTATGGAGAACTGCCTGACCGAAAGCATTGTCCCTGCGGGACTCCCTCTCAAGGCAGTAATGGGTCGCAAAAGTCTGGCTTGATGACCAAGTAGCGGCCCGGCAGATGTCTGCCAACGGAACAGAGCGGAGAAGAGACACATGCGGAAGAGAAGTCGCTCCAGCATCGGAGGAACCGGTACAGTAAAGGCCTCCTTCGGGGGAGAGTCATACTGGAGGGCATCGAGCTCTTTGGCTCGAGGCTCCTCCTCGGGATCCGCGGGGAATGCCAAGGCTTTGGCCATATCCCGCACAAAGTCCGAGAACCGGTTGTCCTCCGGGGGGGATCGTCTCCGAGGTTTGGACTCGGGCGAGTCCAATGGGACACACCGAGTTCGAAAAGTACCAGGGGACTCTTCGTCCTCAGTCTCCCAGGCCGATTCCTCAGAGGAGGAATCGAGCAGCTCCGGTCGGGCGGGCATCGTTGCTGTCCGCCCCGACGCCAACGGAGTCGGCGTTGACGACCTCGGTCCTGAACGGGAGGCCGAGGGAGACCGCGACCGAGGATAGACTCGAGCCCGCATGGACTCGAGGATCGGCTCGGTCTCCGGGGTCGACTTGGACGTCGACATCCCAGCGGTCAGGGCAGAAGCACTCCAAGGCCGTCAACCTGAGTCCGAGCTCAGGAGACCCAGCAGCCCCTGACTCGGGCCCCGACGGCGTCGGCTCCTTCGGAGGTGAGTCCACGAGGACTACAGTACTCACATGTCCAGGAGACTCCAACTCAAGACGAGGATGCTTTGAAGGCCTCTCCGACTCCGAGGACCCGGGACGGCTATCGGGGCTATGCGACCTGGCCCTCGAGGAACCAGGAGCGTCCACCGATGCCGCCCTCGCGGGTTTCTTCTTCTGATGATGCTCCCGGGCAGGAGACACCCGCTCAGAGGAACTCCGACGATGCTCAGCACCAGAGTCCCGGGACGTCGAAGCCTCTGACGAGGTCCGGGCCCGGCCGGACGCGGAGTCAGAGAAGATTTTTTCCCATTGCTGCTGCCGACTCCTCAACGCTTTAGAGGACATCTTGCTAGATGGACCACAGATCATCGGGTCGTGATCGCGTCCAAGGCAGCAGAGGCTGCAGTCGTGTGTGTCGGTAAGAGACATAAGTTTCTGACACCGAACACACTTTTTAAACCCGCTGGCAGCC
This sequence comes from Ichthyophis bannanicus, assembly GCA_033557465.1. Lineage (NCBI taxonomy): Eukaryota > Metazoa > Chordata > Amphibia > Gymnophiona > Ichthyophiidae > Ichthyophis > Ichthyophis bannanicus. Next base: position 1,309,341,831 of record CM066033.1, read on the forward strand.
ATCGGGGGAAAAAGGGCCCCTGCGAGGTCAAAAGACAGGGCTGCCAGGAAAAGGAAAAAATGGCGTGAACGCCAGTCACGAAGGACAAAAAACGAAAAAAAATCACAAAAGGACTCGATACCGGTGTATCGAGTTCAGGCGGAAAAGGATCCGGCGTCGAATCGAGACAATAAATAATAATAAAAATCAACTTTTTCAGCGGCGATCATAAACAGCGTCTGTAGGGCTCCGCGGAAAAAAGACGACTGAGCAAGATGGCACCCTTGGGTGGGAAGGGGACCGCGCATGCGCGCTGCAATTCCCAAAGGCTTTCTTTGAAAGCTGGGGAAATTGCTCCGCGAGGGCTCCGTCGGCGCCGATGTCACCCATATGTGAGGACTGACTTCCTGCTTGGTCCTGGAGAAAAGCTGTTTTCCAAGAAAACTCCCGCAGGTGGCTGTCCAGTTCCGACTGAAAAGGCGGACCCGACAAGGCTTCGAGCACTAAGTTCAAATCCCAAGGAGGCACCACCAGACGACGAGGCGGACGAATATTCCTAGCCACCCGAAGAAAACGCTGCACATCCGGATGCGACGCCCGAGACCAGCCTTGCACTCGGCCCCGGAAACACGCCACAGCTACCAAGTGCACCTTGAGAGTGTTAAGAGCTAAGCCCTTATCCAGATCGCCCTGAAGAAACGCTAAGACATCCGGCAAGCCGGCGGAACTGGGAGAGACCCCCTTCTCTTTTGCCCATGCTTCAAAAATGCGCTACACCTGGATGTACGACAAAGTCGTCGAGCGCCGTCTGGACTGTAACATAGTAGAGATTACAGACTCAGAGTACCCTCTACGCTGCAAACGCTCCCGCTCAAGAGCCAAGCCGTAAGCAAGAATCGATCCACCTGAGGCATGAGAACTGGACCCTGACTCAAGAGATTGATTCGAGAGGGTAACCTCCAAGGAGGAGCTACGAGCAACCGCACCAGATCCGCATACCAAGGCCATCTGGGGCAATCCGGCGCAATGAGAATCACCGTGCCCCTGTGAATCTAAATTCTCCGAATGACACGCCTGATCAACGGCCAAGGGGGAAAGACGTACAGGAGCTTGTCCTCTGGCCAGGGCTGGACCAAACCGTCGAGACCCTCCGACATGTGTTCCCTGCGCCTGCTGTAAAACCGAAATGCCTTGGCATTGGACAGGGTCGCCATAAGATCCATAACTGGATGACCCCAACGAAGGGAGATCTCGTGGAAGACCGCCGAATTCAGCTCCCATTCTCTGGGGTCTAGGCGATGCCGACTGAGAAAATCGGCCTGAACATTGTCCTTCCCTGCTACATGAGCCGCCGAAAGCGAAGACAGGTGCAACTCCGCCCACTGCAGCAGAACCCGGCTCTCCTGTAGTAACGGAGCACTGCCGGTGCCGCCCTGCTTGCGGATGTAGGACACCGTTACGAGATTGTCTGAAAACACGCGAACCGCCCACGCTGTGATGAGATCCGAGAAATACAGAAGCGCCAACCGAACCGCTCGAAGCTCGAGACGATTGATAGACCACCCGCTCTCCGTCACTGACCAAACTCCCTGCGCTACCTGGGCCTGACAATGAGCTCCCCAGCCCGAAAGACTGGCATCTGTCGTGACCAAAATCCACTCTGGCTCCCGCAGCGGCACTCCGGCATGAAGATGAGCCGGAAGCCGCCGCCAATGAAGACTGAGGCGGACGTCCTGCGAATAGGGCAGCCGTTGAAAGAGCAGATGAAGTTGCGGAGACCATTTTGAGAGCAAGGCGTGCTGTAGCGGCCGCATGTGCGCCCTGGCCCAAGGCACCAGATCCAAGGCTGCGGCCATCAACCCCAACATTTGGAGATACCTCCACGCAGTTGGGGCCCGAAGGTGAAGAAAAGCGTTCACTTGAGATATCAGCTTCCTTCCTCTGTCTAGCGGCAGGAGGACCAAGTCTCTCTTTGTGTCGAATACAGCCCCGAGGTACACCAAGCGTTGCACGGGAAGCAGATGACTCTCTGCACGATTGATGACCCAACCGAGGTATTCCAGGAACTGCACCACCCGAGCTGTTGCCGCGACTGACTCGTCTCGAGAACTTGCCCGAATTAGCCAATTGTCCAGATAGGGATGGACTTGAATTCCCTCTTTGCGAAGAGCTGCCGCCACCACTACCATAACCTTGGTGAAGGTACGCGGAGCAGTTGCTAGACCAAACGGCAACGCCCGAAACTGAAAATGCCCCATGGGGACTGCAAACCGTAGAAAACGCTGATGCTCCAGGCAAATCGGAATGTGGAGGTAAGCTTCCGTGAGATCTATGGAAGAGAGCCACTCTCCCGGCCTCACCGCTCAAATAACGGACCGCAAGGTCTCCATGCGGAAATGCGGCACCCGCAAGCATCGATTCACTTGTTTGAGATCCAAAATCGGATGAAAAGAGCCCTCCTTTTTGGGTACTACAAAGTAAATCGAGTATCGACCTGCACCGCACTGGTCTGGAGGAACCGGAACAACCGCCCGCAGATCCAACAATTGCTGAAGGGTGTGCGCGACCGTTTGGCACTTTGCCCGAGTACTGCAGGGAGAGAGCACAAATGTATCCGCCACCGGAGCAGCGAACTCCAGAGCATAGCCGTCGCGGATGATCTCTAAAACCCAGAGATCGGAGGTGATGGCGGTCCAGGCGGAGAGAAACCCCTGCAGACGACCCCCCACCGGGATCTCCGCCTGGACCAGCCTCCCTTCATTGAGGTTTTTTAGAAGAGGTTTGCTGAGATTTGAAGAACCCTCTGCCAAACTCCCGTGCTCCTCGAAAGGACTGACCCCTGGAGGGAAAACGCCCCCGTTGGTAAGGCACAAAACGAGATCCGCGAAACCGACGAACCTCCCTACCGTGCCCCCGCAGCATAGGAGAGGTCTTGACCCCCCTTTGAGTCGCCCAAATCTTTCACAATCTTCTCCAACGCTTCACCAAATAGTAATTTGCCCTTATACGGAAGCTTACTAAGACGGGATTTAGAGGACGTGTCCGCCGCCCAATTGCGCAACCAAAGAAACCTCCGAGCCGCTATGACCGAAGCCATGGACTTCACCGAAATGCGGATCAAATCATAAAAGGCATCCGCGAGATACGCCGCAGCCGACTCCAGCTTAGCGCCTTCCGGAGGAGAGTCCTCCTGTTTCAAAACAGTCACCTCTCCCTGAATCCAGCAAATAGCAGCCCGGGACACAAACGCCCCGCAAACGGACGCTTGTAAGGCTAGGGCATTAGCATCAAAAACCTGTTTCAAAAACGCTTCTAGCTTCCGATCCTGCATGTCCTTCAGAGCAGCACCTCCTTCTACCAGAATTGTGGTTTTCTTCGTAACCGCGGACACAAGAGCGTCGACCTTGAGCATCCGCAACAACTCCCTCTCATCTCGAAGAACAGGGTAAAGACGGGCAATGGAATGCCCCCCTCGCAAGCTAGCCTCCGGGCACTCCCACTCAGACTCTATCATTTGCTTAATCACCCTGTGCATAGGGAAGCAGCGCTGCTCTGCCTTAAAACCTTGCAACAAGGGATCTTCTAGAGGCTCTTGTTGTGAGGAAGGAGGCACAATATTTAACGCAGAGAGAGATTGGACAATGAGCGCACCCAGCTCTTGCTTCCGGAATACCCTAAACACATCTCCCGGCCCCAGTTCCCCCCGTCTTCCAACTCCTGAGGCCAAGAGTCTAGCCCTACTTCAGAGGAGATCTCCCCCTCCTCAGGCAGGAGCGATCCAGGAGAGCGAGGACCCCGCTCCTCCTGAGAAACCTCCCTACAGGGTAAACTAGAAGAGGAGCCCTCACCGGGATCGGCCAGCCATGAACCCTTTTGCAGGGAAGACTCCTGAGCCCTGCAGCTGCACCCTCCATCGGGTGAGACAATTTGAGCAAATAGGCCTTATGCATGGCCAATATAAAATCCGGGGAGAAAAAGGAGGCCAGAGCCTCCTGAGAACCGGAAGGCAAAGGTTTACTATTGTCCCCTCTACTGCCAGCTCTTTGTGAGACTTGGATTTACGTTTCCCTGAGCGCTGCAAAAGCACAGGAACAGGAGCGGCATCTGAAGGAAGCGTGGCTGCCGCTGCCGCTGACAGCTTCTTCCCTTGAGGCTTTTCCCCCAACAGCTCACCCGAGCCGGTACTATCCATTGGGAATACCCTAGCAACAATCCAGGACCCACTAACCGAAGCCCCGCGGTACCCCAAAAACGCTGCGAACCGAAGATGCAGAAGAACGCGGAAGTCAGCAAAATGGCGCCAAAACTTCCCGCTGACGGCAGAAATCTCACCGGTCTGAAAAAAAACACGATCAGCCACCAAGTTAAACCGACATCGCCGCTTACCTCAGAAAACAGATAGGCATAAATAAACAGCCAGGCACGATCTCCAATGTTCCGCTGCTAGCGAAAGAGAGACGAAGGGCACCGGCGCGGGAAAAGGATACTGGGGCTCCCAGCGCCGTTCAAGCCCACAAGAAATTCAGCGGATCCCTGGAAGCAGGCTCTGCCTCCGAAGTTACATTAAAATAAAAAAGCACATTTAAAGACAGGATCGCTGAATTTTTCGTGCCTCTGATTCCCTCCCCCCTTCAGAGGAACGAGGGGGAATCGCTTGCTATGACGCCCTGCTAGGGCCAGTGAGCCAGGTTGCTGTTTTAACAAAAATTAAAAGCTGAATTGCTCCTGAATCCTCTTAATGGCAATCAACAGCCCTTCTTTTTTTTTTATATATAGCGCTTTAAGGAAGCGGCCTGCAATGGCTAAATAACGTTGTCTCTCCTGGGAGCCTGCCAGAGATACGTCCACTATAGCTGCTGAGGACTGAAGACTGGCTTGCTAACACCAGAGGGAGCTATTACATCTGTCAGCAAAAGTTTCAGCATTCAGTCCTCAGCTGCTAGAAGGGATTGACTACCCAACTGTACCTGGACTGGCCCGGAGAGACGAAGAGGAAATTAGACTTACCTGCTAATAGTTGTTCCTGGAGTGTAGCCAGTCTAGTCCCGTGTCCCTCCCCAGGCTTTGTAATTCTAGATTGACCTGAAGTGATTGGATCAATCACAGGTAAGAGTGTTCTTTACTGTTCAAAGTGGTAGGCGTTGCAGGTGGAATTACATGAAGGTTTTAAAAAAAAAAAGGGAGAGATATAGGAGTAGGTCTGCTGTTGCAGGTTGTCCCTTCCTTTGGAGGAGAAAGTAGCCTGCATTAGTTGAAGTCACAGTCTGTAGCAGGAATTTTCTGTTCTGCAGGTTGATGGTTTTAAAGTTTAGTTAAGGGTTGGTTGGTACTTTTATAGGTACGTTAGTAGTTTCTCCAGTTACTCTCTTACTTGTGTCTCCGGTGAGTCTGCTTTGTCAATAGGTTACTGATGGCAGGAGGCGGATTCCGAGTGGATATACCGGTGACATCATAAAAAGGAGGAGTTTTCTCAGTCTCCAAGCTGCTGGATGAGATAGGGGACCCAAAGGTCCGGGACTAGACTGGCTACACTCCAGGAACAACAATTAGCAGGTAAGTCTAATTTCACCTTAAAAGAAAATTCTCTAGAGGGCAGCAGCCTGATTGATAGTGCAAGGAAAGTTAATAGAAAGGGGGGGGGGGAGAGCACTTAAAGTCAAAACCTGCAATGATCAGAGTATTGTGGGACCAGTCTTACTCTGGACCAAAAAAGACAAGAGGGCACTTTGATCAGTCACTGGACACATACAATACACCATACGATTAATAGAACTTAAAACTTTTACTCAAAGTTATGACACTTCAATTCTCGACGCTGTTCAATGACACCCATGAGTTTGAAAGATTTTTCTGTTTATCCAGTGAGAAATATTTTGAATACGTTTGGAAAGGCTCTTCTCTCTATGTACTTGTTCCCTTGATGACCTGATTTCCTCCAATAGTTTTCAGTACCATCTTTATGATGATTCTCAGATTTACCTCTTTACACCAGAAATCTCTCCAGGAAACCAGACCTGAATCCCAGCCTGCTTTCTGACAACGCTGCCTGTGTGACCCTGCCACTTCCTAAAAGTGAACACGGCCAAGATAAGAGCCTCTTCGCTCTCCCTCTAAAATTATCCCCACTTACTCTGCTCTCTATTTCTGTGGATAACATGATCATGGTTATCCTCCATGTCTCCTAGGATCACAATCTTGGGTCTGATTCTTCTCTTTCTCTCTGAACATAACTAACAGATAAAGAGAAAGCTAAAACCTGTTATTTCTAACAGCAGCAAAACCATTCCTTCCTTTCTGAACACACTGTCAAAATGCTTATCCACACTCCTGCACTTCCTATTTAGACTACTGCAACCCTGCTCCTCGCTGGTCTCTCATTGAATCATTCCAAACTGAATTGCATAGCTAATCTTCTGCCAGTGTTGCTATGCTTATGTAACCCTTCTTCTTAAGTCAATTCAGAGGCTGCCTATCCCTTTTCATGTGCAGTTAAAACCTTATACAAACCTATAAAATGCAATCATTCTGCAGTTTCTCATTACCTCGCCTCTCTTATCCCTACCTATACCCCCTCCTTTGGAACTCCACTCATCAAAAAAATTGCTTTTATCTATGCCCTTCTCTTCTACTGCCAACTACAGACACTGTTCCTTCCACCTTGCTTTGCCATATGCCTGGAATAGACTATCTGAGTCAGTACATCAGACTCCATCTCTTGTCCTGTTCAAATCCAAGCTAAAAACCCACCTCTCAGATTATTTTTGGATCCTGACCCCTTTATTCTCCTGTTTAACATCCATGTGTGTTTTAATCATTTCCTTTAAAGAACTACCCTAGTCCCCTGTTTATTCTGTGTGTCTGTCTTGAATAGATCATAAGCTCTGTGAAGTAGGACTCTCTCTTGCATGCACATGTATAGCACTGTGTATCCCTTGTGGCGCCACATAAATGTTAAGTACTACCGTGTTTCCCCAAAAATAAGACCGGGTCTTATATTTATTTTTCCTCTAAAAGATGCACTAGGGCTTATTTTCAGGGTAGGGCTTATTTTTTTCTCATATACAGCATGACAGCACAGAATGAGTGGCGTTGCAGCTCCCGCCCGCACAAATGATGGAAGTGGCCTGCAGCACAGCACCGGCACCCGATTGGCATCGGGGAGTGGAGCAGGAGGAAAGCTCCTCCCTGGTCCACCCGCCAAAGCCAATCAGGCCACAACAACACCATCTTCAAAAGAGCAGAGCACCCTTAGCGCGAAGGAAGAGGCCGCAGCTCAGCACTGGCATTCAATCGGCATTGGGGAGTGGAGCAGGAGGGAAAGCTCCTCCCCGGTCCACCTGCCGAAGCCAATCAGGACACAACAGCACCAACTGTATTTAAAAGAGAGAGCCCTTGGCGTGAAGGAAGTGGCCCACAGCACAGCACCGGCACCCGATCGGCATCGGGGAGTGGAGCAGGAGGAAAACTCCTCCCCGGTGACCCCCCCCCAGGTACCAAACCTGTCAGACATGATCTGCACTAGGTCTTATTTTCGGGGTAGGGCTTATATTATGGGAATCTCAGAAAAACGTGCTAGGTCTTATTTTCAGGGAAACACGGTAGTAGTAGTATACAACACTTTACATAACACAGTTACCTTTTGTTTTCTCTCTTTGGCTTTCCTTTTCTTTGGTGAAGCTGTTGGGCCATTCCTATCTTCATTTCCTTTTTTCCTTTCTTTTTTAATTTGTTTCAGCTTCTGCTTTTCAGTTTCTTCTCCGTCGTCTGAGCTGCTTTCTGTTTTCTTAATCTTATGTTTATGCTTAGGTGTTTTCTTTGGTGGCTGGAGATTTATTCCTGCATCAGCTGTCCAATCTGAGTAATCACTAGAATAGTCACTAAACAAAGGGTAATAAAAATACTTTATTTTAAAAAGCGATAAAACTCCAAAGCAAATACATTACATGATTATCTTGACTGAATAAAACCTGTGCCCATAACATACAAAAAACCTTTTGAACCAAGTATTCAATCTCCTACCTTATTTTGGTTTTAGGAATTCATTCAGTTGTAATTAGCACATATGTTTCATTAGTAGATGAAGGCAAATTACATTCAGGTACAATGAAAAACGATTTCATCGTCCCCAAAGGGCTTTAAATGAGAAAGATACAGAAATATTTCCCATCATATTGGGGAGCCACAGACCTGATAAAGAGGAATTTCCAATTATACTTTATTAACTTGGTTATACATCTTACGAACTCCAGAAACAAGCTCTCTTTGGTATGGTGCAAGAATTACGCAGAGCGTTAAAAGTAAAATTGAGACTGAAATAATAGTCCCCATACCCTGGGGCCTCAGAGTGAGGTTCATTACTGTCATGGTATGCACAAAACTAGGCAAAATTGACCTCAGGATGGCTCAAACCCTACATTTAGTGAGAAAACTCACTATAGGGAATAGCTGATGCTCACATCACAGGTCAAATAGCCTCCATACTCATCCAAAATCATTTAGCATTAATAACTTCAAACCACATCAATTACTACTGGGAAAACACGTAAAACATTACTAAAACATCCACTAAAAACATACACCATTCACGACATACATACAAAAAGCGTCATCATACTGCAGTTACTGCGTAGAGCAGTACAGGAACAAATTATGCCCTCCTAAACAAAAAAGAGGGCAAAATAAATAGCTTATAATCAATAAACAACCAATATAGGTCAACAAATACTTATCTCTTTAAAGCTTCAACCCCGTAGCTGCTAGTTGTGCTTTCTTCAGTTTGGAGTTTACGAATATTGGAAAATCTGCTGCGTTGCGGTGGAGCAGCTACGGGGTTGAAGCTGGTGGATGCTTGGAATGCCCTTACGATGGAATCAGTGGGGGCAAATACAGTGACAAAATTCAAAATGGCATGGAACAGACACAGAGGATCCCTTTTATAGCAATAGGATAAAATCAAAATAAACATCTCTTATATCTCAACAAAAAGGGGTGGCCTACATGGAGCAGTGGGGACGCCCCTAAACAAAGGCATGGAGAGGGGTGATCTGCACGGAGCAGCAGGAGCACCTACTCTTGTCACCTTGCTGGGTAGAATGGATGGACCATGTTGGTCTTTATCTGATGTCATATACTATCTTATTATTAGTAATCTGTGAACTATCATTAAAATCATTTATAATATCTGAAGATTGGCGGATGGCCAATGCAACGCCAATTTTTAAAAAGGGTTCCAGGGGTGACCCAGGAAACTACAGGGCAGTAAGCCTGACATCAGTACAGGGCAAAATGGAAGAAACCATTATAAAGAACAAAACTACTGAATATGTAGTCATGGTTTAATGGAAGAAAGCCAACATGGCTTTAGCCAAAGAATGTCTTGTCTTACTAATCTGTTATATTTTTTTGAAAGTGTGAATAAACAGGTAGACAAAGGTGAGCCGGTCGATACAGTGTTTCTGGATATTCAGAAAACCTTTGACAAGGTCCCTTCATGAGAGACTCTTGGCGAAGTTAAAATGTCAAAGGAGGCAGCGAACTATTGACTATCAGGAACTGAGAAAGGTGAATAGTGTCCGCTGCTTTTTAACATATTCGTAAATGACATGGAAATGGGAATAACGAGTGAAATAGTCAAATTTGCAAATAAAAACAAAATTATTCAAAGTTGTTAAAACCCAAGAAGGTTGTGAAAAATTGTAAGAGAACCTTGACAAACTGGAAGTCCTGGATGTTCAAATGGCAGTTGAAACTTAATATGGACAAGTGCAAAGTTATACACCTAAGAAAGAACAATCCAAACTATGGTTACACCATACAAGATTCCACTTTAAGAACCACCAACCAGGAAAAAGATTTAAGCGTCATTGAAGATAACATGTTGAAACCCTCTGCCCAGTGTGCAGCAGCAGCCAAGGTGGCAAATAAAATTCTGTCCACGAAAGGTCAACGCGTCTTCAGTAGTAGAATGGCTAATCTACTGAAGAGGGCTTTAAACTAGATTTGTTGGGGATGAGTGAAAGAAAGCCCCCAGGTAAGTGATGCAATTAAATACATTTATGGAAATGGGTAACAGGGGTAACATATGGAAAGCAGTGTGTATAAATGCCCATAGCATGGGGAATAAGATACCTGATGTTGAAGCTTTGGTGGGAGTGGCCGACTTCGATTTAGTGGCAGTTACAGAAACATGGTTCACAGAAAACCATGACTGAGATGTAACTATACCTGGCTATACTTTATTCAGAAAGGACAGGGTAGGAAGAAGGGGAGGAGGAGTGGCACTATATGTAAAAAATACTATTAAAGCTTTGGAATTACAGAGCTTAAAAGGGAGAGAGAAGGCATTGTGGATTAAACTACAAGAGGGAAAGAGAAATCTATTTGCAATGGCATGATATACAGACCTCCCTCACAAGAAGAAGAGGTGGACAGAGTTAATTGAAGACATACACAGCATTGATAGGAAAGGGGAAGAGCTACTGATAGGGGATTTCAATATGCCAGATGTTGATTGGCACATTCCTGCTGCAGTATCATCTAGAAGTAAAGAGATCCTGGATTCTCTACAGGGAGAACTATTCAAGCAATTGGTAACAGACCCCACAAGTAAAGGGGCCATACTGAACTTGGTGCTTATCAATGGTGAAAGTGTTTCTGCTATAGTAGGAGATCATTTTGCATTCAGTGATCATCAGATGGTGTGGTTCAGTATTAGGACTAGGGCTGTTAGAATCCATTCAAAGGTGCGGGTCTTAGACTTTAATAAGACTAACTTTGCCAAGATGGGCCAATACCTCAGGGAGTTCTTAGTGGGATGGGAACAGCTGGGGGATGTAGAAAAACAGTGGACAAAACTGAAAGGAGATATTTTAAGCGCATCCAAAATTTTTGTTAAATGGTAAAAAAAGGTAAAAGGAAAAGGAGACCGCTATGGCTTTCGAAAGAGGTAGCTGAAAAAGTGAAGAAAAAGAGGGAGGCCTTCATGAAATACAAGAGATCGCAGAGAGAGGAAGAAAGGCATCTATATTTGGAAAAACTCAGAGAAGCTAGCAAAGTAGTCAGGAAAGCAAAGATTCAAAAAGAGGAGGAAATAGCCAATGCAATAAAATGGGGGGATAAGACATTTTTCAGATATGTTAGTGAGAAGAGGAAGGGCAAAAGTGGTATTGTCAGACTCAAGTGTGAAGGGAAGGAAAGCACAGTTACTTACCTGTAACAGGTGATCTCTGGGAACAGCAGGAATTAGTCCTCACATATGGGTACGTCGGTACCGACGGAGCCTGCGCGGGAAAGCTCCCCACCTTCCTAGAATGGAAGCTTTTGGGACCTCCCACTGCACATGCGCACTGCCTTCCCGCCTTCCTGAACAGCTCTCCTCAGTTTCGAGTTTATAGCTGAGTCAATAGAGAGAGGACAGGAAGATAGATAGATAAAAGATACAACTCCTAGGGGAGGTGGGTGGGTTGTGAGGACTAATTCCTGCTGTTCCCAGAGATCACCTGTTACAGGTAAGTAACTGTGCTATCTCCAGGAACAAGCAGGAATAAGTCATCACATATGGGGACTCCCTAGCTTAGATGCCTGGGAGATCCCCCTCCAAGGGTTCGCCATCTTCGTATGGATCTCAGGCATCCATCCTGGGAAGGTGGGCAGGAGTTGTCTAAGAATGGAACAGGTGTTTGAGGACAGCCTGGCCAAACAAGGCATCCCGGCGGGAGTCCTTGTCCAAACAGTAATGGGCTGTAAAGGTATGAACCGAGGCCCAGGTAGCGGCTCGACAGATCTGATCAATGGAAACAGAGTGCAGATGAGCCATAGAAGCTGCCATGGCTCTCACATTGTGAGCTGTGACATGGCCTTCCAGAGAAATGTTTTTACTCTGGTAAGCAAAGGAAATACACTGAGCAATCCAATTGGAAAGTGTACGCTTGGAGACTGGAAGTCCCAAATGTGAAGGATCAAAAGCCACGAAAAGTTGAGAAGACTTTCGATGTGGCTGAGTCCTATTAAGGTAAAAGGCTAGAGCTCTTTTACAATCCAGAGTATGAAGGTTCCTCTCTGCACTGGAGGCATGAGGAGCCGGAAAAAAGACAGGTAGATATACCTCTTGATTAAGATGAAAAGGCGAGACCACTTTAGGCATAAAGTGGGGATTCGTCCTAAGGACCACCTTGTCATGATGAAATCTTGTATAAGGTGGATTAGCCACTAGAGCCTGCAGTTCGCTGATGCGACGAGCGGAAGTGACTGCAATTAGGAATAATACCTTCCAGGAAAGAAATTTCAAGGAGGTAGAAAATAACGGCTCAAAGGGTGGCTTCATAAGCTGACCAAGCACTAGATTCAAATCCCATGCGACCGGGGGGGGGGTCTGATGGGAGGTTTAGTGAGGGTCAGGCCTCTCATGAATCTTGCAACAAGAGGATGAGAGGAGATAGGTTGTCCATGTACAGGTTTCAGGGATGCTGAAATAGCACTTAAATGGACTCTTACAGAATTCGTCTTAAGGCCTGCATTGGAAAGATGCAGGAGATAGTCTAAGAGGGAATTCAAAGGAAGTGCCAGAGGGTCAAGGCCCTGCTGAGCACACCAAATGGAAAAACGTTTCCATTTGAAAGCATAAGACCGCCTCGTGGAAGGTTTCCTAGAGGCATGAAGGATATCTTTCACAGGTTGAGAAAGATTAAAGTCTTGAAGACTTAAGCCTTCAGTAACCAAGCTCGGAGATGTAGGGATTTGGGGTTTGGGTGCCACAAAGTCCCGTCCTCCTGAGACAGAAGGTCTGGTGCAGCTCCTAAGTCCAGGGAGGATCCCTGGGAGAGCTGTAGAAGCAGAGGGAACCACACTTGGCGTGGCCAGCGTGGAGCTATGAGGATCATAGAGCCGTGATCTCTCTGGAGTTTGAACAGAGTCTTGGGAATCAGCGGAATGGGTGGAAAGGCATATAGGAACGCCTGACCCCAATGGAGGAGAAAGGCGTCCGTGGCCTGAGCTTCCTGACACGGAGTCCTGGAACAGAACCGGGGAAGTTTGGCATTCCACGGACTTGCAAAGAGGTCTATGTCCGGGGTCCCCCATTCCTGAAAGATTCTGGTTATCTGGTCCACGTGTAGGGACCACTCGTGTGGCAGCAGAACTCGACTGAGCCTGTCTGCTCGAGAGTTTTGAACTCCTGGAAGGTACACTGCTAGCAGATGAATTTGGTGCTCTCTGGCGAAGGCCCATAATCTGAGAGCTTCGTTGCAAAGCGACAGAGAGCCCGTTCCTCCTTGTTTGTTTATGTAAAACATGGCCACCTGATTGTCTGTCTGAACCAGGACAGTCAGGTTGGCAAGGAGGGTATGGAAGACCTTGAGGGCAAGGTAAATTGCTCGCAGTTCCAGGAGGTTGATATGAAGGGTGGCCTCCTGTGGAGACCAAGTGCCCTGAGTGGAGAGAGTTAGCAGATGGGCTCCCCACCCCAATTGGGAGGCATCTGTTGTGAGGGTTGCTTGGGGTAGCAAGGGCTGAAAGGGAGCCCCCAACAACAGATTCTTGGTGGATATCCACCAATGGAGGGACCAAGACAGACGGTTTGAGGTTTGTATTTGGTCTGAGAGTGCTCCCGACGCCTGAGTCCACTGGGTGGCCAGGGTCCATTGAGCTGCTCTCATATGAAGACGAGCGTAGGGCACCACATGTACTGTGGAGGCCATATGGCCCAGGAGGCGTAGCATTTCCCTGGCTGTCAAGTGAGTACTGGACTGGGCTTGGGAGGCCAAGCTCAGCAGACGCTGACCCCGAACCAGTGGAAGGTAGGCTCTTGCAGTGGTGGTGTCCAACTGGGCCCCTATGAATTCTAGAGACTGAGTAGGGCTGAGTTGAGACTTGGGAAGGTTTACCACCAGTCCCAGATACTGCAGAAGGCTCCTTGTGCGGTCTAGGGAAATCTGGGCCTGCGACTGAGTTGGAGCTCGAATGAGCCAGTCGTCCAGATATGGGAATACGAAAATTCCCATGCTTCTGAGAAATGCGGCTACGACTGCCATGCATTTGGTAAAGACTCTTGGGGCAGAGGCGAGACCGAAGGGAAGTACTCTGTATTGGTAATGACTTCCCCTGAACAGAAAGCGAAGATATTTTCTGTGGGAGGGATGGATGAGTAGATGTGTATACGCATCCTGTAGGTCTAGAGAACAAAGCCAGTCCTGACTCTGAAGGTATGGAAGGAGAATGCCCAAAGAGAGCATTTTGAATTTCTCCTTGTACAGAAATTTGTTCAATTCTCTCAGATCTAGGATTGGTCTGAATCCCCCTGTCTTCTTTGGAATGAGAAAATAGGGGGAGTAGAAACCTGACCCCTGTTGATGAAGAGGAACCTCTTCTATGGCCCCTTGGGCAAGCAGAGAAGAGATCTCCTGATCCAACAGGGCTAGGAGAGGAGATGGAGAATTGAAGGGTCTCACCATGTGATGAGGAGGAAGGCTGGAGAAATGAAGTTTGTAACCCTCTCGGATGATAGAGAGGGTCCATTGCTCTGTTGTGATCTGTTCCCATCTGGGAGCAAAGTGAGCTAACCTTCCAGGTATGGTGAGAGGTTCTGGTTGGTCCAGAACCAGGAATGGCAAGTTCTCTAGGGGCAAGTCAAAACCCCTGAGGGGGTGGAGCCTGTTGAGCTGCAGTAGCTGCTGCAGGCTTTGCTCTTGCTTGTTTCGTTTGCTAACGTTTAGCCGCAAAACGAGGTTGAGAAGATTGCTGGCCAGTATTGGAAGCATATCTGGCCTTCTTATAATAAGGCCTCTTGAAAGACTTCTTCTTAGTGGGAGTAGAAGTGGACTTAGAAAGTCTCTCTAAGGTGGCATTTTCAGCGTCCATTTGAGTGGCCTTAACTTGCCACTCTGCACCGAATAAGTTCTCACCTGTACAGGGCAGATTCCGTAAGCCATCTAGAACCCAGGGTTCCAGATCAGAAGCCTGGAGCCAAGCCAGACGTCTGGCTGCGATAGCAATGCCAGAAGCTCTGCTGGCTCCTTCGAAGGAATCAAAGGCAGCTCTGTTGGAGAACTTAGAAACATCTAAAAGTTGTTTCACAACAGAAAGGAAGTCCTCCTGTTTATCCTCAGGGATAAGGGAGGCAAAATGCCGTACTTTCTTGGCAAGTTCCCCTAGGAACATGCCCATATAGAGGCTGTAGGAATTAATCCTGGCTATAAGCATACTAGCCTGGAAGATTTTCCTACCAAAAGAGTCCAGTGTCTTACATTCCCTTCCTGGAGGTGTAGAAGAGTGCCTTTTAGTACTCTTGATCTTTTTCATTGCAGACTTTACCACAATGGAGTGGTGAGGCAATTGAGTTTTCTGAAAACCAGGAGAAGGAGGGACCCGATACATGGTGTCCAACCTACGGGAATAAGGAGACAGAGTTAAAGGGTTCTCCCAGAAATCCATCAATTGTTCCTGAAGGATTTCATGGATAGGCAGAGTAACTGCTTCTTTAGGAGACTTAGAGTATCCTAAAATATCCAATCTTTTTGACCTTGGTTCCCTTTCAGAGGAGGTAGTGATAGAAAGGCCTTTAGCCATTTCTAAAATAAAGTCCTGAAAGGACAAATCCTCTGGAGGAGACATTCTCCTTTTTGGAGAAGAAGGTTCCTCAGGAAGGTCAAGGGAGAGCTCTGCAGACTCATCAGAGGAGACAAAATCCTCAGAGGAATCGGTGTATTTTCTAGTTTCCTCCAACGCACGATACGCATACCGATCGGTATCGACATCGGGCGTACCGGGTATGGAAGCGGTATGGAGCGAAAGCCCATACGGTACCAATTTGCGTTTAGAAGAGGAAGGCCTGGGTTCCGGCATGGCGGACGATACCGGAACCGGGCCCGGAACCGCTGGAAGCGGTACCGATGGCGTTGCAGCTTTAATGAAAGCCATGACGGCCTGCTGCATGGATTGGACAGTATTGCCCATAGACGCCACGGCTGCCTGGATGTCGGTACCGGTATGGGCCGGTACCCCAGAGCAGTCCAACAGGTGATCTGTCGAGGCCGTGCCATCGATGTCAACCTGTAGCCCCTGTATTGGCGTTTTGGAAGGTAGGGCTTCCCGCCGGGGCTGTTTGGCTGGGGCAGGGTCCTCAAAACTAAGAGCCTCTCGATGCTTTGAAGGAGATTTGCTCTTTGAGGACTTGCCCACAGAAGGTTTGGTTACCTGAGATCCATCCGGGGATGATGACCTGGATGACTGTGATGTTGGATTCTCTGAAGCAAACAGCACATGGAATTTGTTGGCCCGGTTCTGCAGCCCACGCTTAGACATTTGGGAGCAGGAAGGGCAGTCCGGAATGGAGTGGTCAGGCCCCAAACATTTAAGACACCATTCATGTGTGTCTGTGACTGATATTACAGCAGTACACTTGGTACACTTCTTAAATCCAGGGGCTGGCTTCTCCATGTGGAGAATTAAAGTAGGCCTGAAGGCCTAACTGAAGTGACCAAGTGCTGAAAAAATAATAAAAGAAAAGAAAATAATTTTTTAAGAAAGAAAAAGGAAGACCGGCGATACCGGTATCGGTATGGGAAGGCAGGTACGCGGTCTAAAGAAACAAAACAAAAAACTACAATTTCTTCAGCGGTGACAGGATACACGACCTGCTGGCTCCGCGGAAAAAGAGAAACTGAGGAGAGCTGTTCAGGAAGGCGGGAAGGCAGTGCGCATGTGCAGTGGGAGGTCCCAAAAGCTTCCATTCTAGGAAGCTGGGGAGCTTTCCCGCGCAGGCTCCGTCGGTACCGACGTACCCATATGTGAGGACTTATTCCTGCTTGTTCCTGGAGATTATGTAGAAGCTGATAAGGATAAAGCGGAATTGCTTAACAAATATTTGTGTTCTGTGTTCACAGATGAAGAACCAGGACCTCAGAAAACACCCACAAACAGGAACAGAAGCGAGGGACATACTGAACAATTTTCAGAAGACTGTGTTCGTGAGAAACTAGCCCAACTTAAAGTAGACAAAGCAATTGGACCGGATGGGATATACCCTCGAATATTGAGGGAATTTGGGGACGTTCTAGCAGCTCCACTGCCTGACCTTTTCAATGCCTCGTTGGAATCGGGAATGGTGCCAAAGGACTGGAGAGAGGCTCATGTGGTGCCTTTACACAAAAGCGGAAGTAAGGATGTGGTTGAAAACTACAGGCCAGTTAGTTTAACTTTGGTGGTGAGTAAATTATTGGAAACGCTGCTGAAAGAGAAAATAGTGAGGTTTCTGGAGTCCAGCGGATTACAGGATTCGAGGCAGCATGGATTCACCAAACGCACGTCCTGTCAGACAAATCTGATTGATTTCTTTGACTGGGTGACCAGGGAGTTGGACCGAGGGAGAGCCCTAGATGTGGTGTATTTAAATTTCAGTAAAGCCTTTGACACTGTTCCTCACAGGCGACTTATAAACAAACTGAGCATCCTAGGGATGGACACTAAAGTTACTGCTTGGGTTAGAAACTGGTTGGGTGGGAGGCGACAAAGAGTACAGGTAAATAGGGCTCACTCTGAAGAGAAGGATGTTACCAGTGGTGTGTCCCAGGGATCTGTCCTTGGTCAGATTCTTTTTAACATCTTTGTTAGTGATATAGCGGAAGGGCTGTCGGGTAAAGTTTGCCTCTTTGCGGGTAATACCAAAATCTGCAATAGAGTAGACACCCAGGAAGGTGTTGATAACATGAGGAGGGATCTAGCTAAGCTTGAAGAATGGTCTAGAATCTGGAAGCTGGGATTTAATGTTAAAAAATGTAAGGTCATGCATTTGGGCTGTGCAATCCAAGGGAACAATATAGTATACGGGGTGAAGTACTTTTGTCCACTAAAGAAGAGCGGGACCTAGGTGTGGTTGTGTCTGATGATCTTAAAGTAGCTAACAGGTAGAAAAGGTGACTGCAAAAGCTAGAAGGATGCTTGGGTGCATACGGAGAGGAATAGCTAGCAGAAAAAAGGAGATGATAGTGCCTCTCTATAAGTCTTTGGTGCAACCTCATTTGGAGTATAGTGTGCAATTCTGGAGACCGCACCTTCAAAAGGATGTGAATAGGATGGAGACGGTGCAGAGGGTGGCTACTAAAATGGTTAGTGGTCTTCATTATAAAGCATATGAGGACAGACTTAAGGATCTTAATATGTACACCTTAGAGGAAAGACGAGATAGAGGTGATATGATTGAGATGTTTAAATACCTCCGTGGCATAAATGTTCAGGGGGAGAGCTTCTTTCAATTGAAAGCAAGTTCTGCTACAAGTGGACATGGGATGAGGATGAAGGGGGATAGATTCAGGGAGTGATTTGCGGAAATATTTCTTTATGGAAAGAGTGGTGGATCCGTGGAATAGTCTCCCAGTGGAGGTGGTAGAAATGAGGACAGTATCTGAATTCAAAAAAGCATGGGACAAACACAGAGAATCTTTAAAGGAAAAAAAGGGGACTGTTGTAGTTGTTGATATAGAAGGAAAGACTAGATAGGCCATGTGGTCTTTTTCTATCGTCATATTTCTATTCTTCTATAAGACAAAGAATATTATAATGTCTCTCTATCGTTCCAGGGTGTGATTGCACCTTGAATATTGTGTGCAAATCTGGTCACAGTATATTAAAAAGAATATAGCAGAATTAGAAAAGGTAAAAAGAAGAGCCACCAAAATGGTAAAGGGGATGGAAGGATACCCTTATGAGGAAAGGCTTAAAGGGTTAGAGCATTTCAAACTGGAAAAGAGATGGTTGAGAGGAGACATGAAATAGGTCTATAAATTAATGAATAGAGTGGAAGGGGTAAATGCAGATAGATTGTTTGCGCCATCAAAAAGTAGCAAGACTAGGGGACATGCAATGAAGATACAGTGTAACCCGTTTGAAGACTAATAAGAGAAAATATTTTTTCACTCAACGCGTGCGTAATCAAACTCTGGAATTAGTTACCGGAGGATGTAGTAAAAGCTGTTAGTGCAGCTGTGTTTAAAAAAGGTTTAGACATCTTCCTGGATGAAAGGTCCATAAACCATTATGAAAGAGGACCTAGGTAATCCACTGCTTGCCCCAATAAAAGCATATGGAACCTGTGTCTCTTTTTGAGAAACTGCTAGGTACTTGTGACCTGGATTGGCCACTATTGGAAACAGGATACTGGGCTTGAAGGACCTTGGTCTGACCCAGTTTTGGCATGTCTTATTTTCTTAACACTGCCGCCTCCTTGGATGTTGAGGGGTATTGGAGGATGTCCAGTTCCTCAGCCCTTGGTTCCATTTCCATTGTTACTCTGAT
Source organism: Ichthyophis bannanicus (assembly GCA_033557465.1). Taxonomy (NCBI): domain Eukaryota; kingdom Metazoa; phylum Chordata; class Amphibia; order Gymnophiona; family Ichthyophiidae; genus Ichthyophis; species Ichthyophis bannanicus. Next base: position 1,309,361,094 of record CM066033.1, read on the forward strand.
TTGGAGACCTGCTGCCATGTCTTGAATGAAGTCCTGAAAGGACATGTCTTCTGGCAAGGGATCGACAACTCGCATAAGGAGGAGGGTGATCAGAGAGGATATTCCAGGTGGCCCTGGAATGCTCCGAAGTCTACTCAGAGTCAGAAGACGACGACTCCAATTCGGAAAGAAAATCAAAGTATCGATGGTCCTGAGCCGATGTTGATGCCAACATTCAGTCTGCGAAATACTCGAACGGGGAGCCATTTTGGTACGGATGATGGTCACCGGTTAAAGAGAGGAATTGGAGGGAGGAGTCCCGCTGAAACTGGTTCAAGGGCTGGCGTCAGACCCAGAAGTACCGGCGCCGGGCTGAAAGGCAGTGCAGGAGTCATCGGGGCTGTCGATACCTTTGGTACCACAGCGGACAGGAGTGCTGCCAAGATCCTCTCGATAGAAAAGAAATGCTGATTGATTGTGAAAACCAGTGCCTGCATGAATCCAAGTATAGCGCTGTGTGTCAACGTCCCAGATCACGATTCCTGTAGCTCTCCAGGAGCATCCTGGAACCCCTGTTTGGCTTTGGAGGAATGGTCCTCCCATCGGGGCTGTTTGGCAGGCAGGTCAGCATCAGATGTCCCTCTTGGTGCATTTCATGGAGTATGGGACTTGCCTTGATACTTGGTATTAGATTTCAAACCAAGGACTTCATCTTTAATTTATATTTGGACGTTTTGGAGACCTGGGAACCAGCTGAAGAGGCCAACATCCTCAACGATGCAGACGCCAATGAAACAGAGTTTGGGGCGACAGTGGCACTGGTTCTTTAGGCCTCGTTGGTCATTTGTTTCCACAAAGAACAATTGTCTAGCCCAGGCATGTCCAACTTCGAACAGGTCGTGATCTACTTTTTCAGGCCAAAAGTGCCGGTGATCTACCACCATGAAAATTAAGCTTCCAATTAGTTTCAAATTAAATTTTAACCCAATGAAGTTGGAGGATTCCCCCCTCCCCCCCATTTTTAATGAACCTTCTGTCATTTACTTGGATGTGATCAGCTGTTAAGCAAATTAAGAAAAAACAAAACAGAGAGACGAAGATCCAGTAAGAACTGCGAGGGGAAATGGAAAGTACATTTTTTCTTAAAGTTGTATTCAGTAATAACTTTCTTTAACCGTCTTAATAACTTTCTTTAACTTTTATTGAGTAATTTCTGTTAAATTTAGGTCGAGTATTGATCCAGGCTGATCTTGCACAATCTTTCGTTCTTGCTCATTAGTGAGACGTCTGAGCCTGCATTTCATCCACCAGCTTTTTGAAGTTGGGTGAATATTGCGTGAGGGCCAGTCTCAGGGAATCCTGGAGATGTTCATCTGTAATTTTGGAACGTTGTGTACTCTTTGTCATTTTCAGATGGGAAAATGCAGATTCACACAAATAAGTTGACTAAGACTAGGGGACATGCAATGAAGCTACAGGGTAAACTATTTAAAACGAATAAAATTAAATATTTCTTCACTTAACGTGTAATCAAACTCTGGAATTTGTTACCGGAGGATGTGTTAAAGGCTGTTAGTGTAGCTGGGTTTAAAAAAGGTTTGGACAAGTTCCTGGAGGAAAGGTCCATAAACCATTATTAAGAAGGGACCCAGGATATCAATGCTTGACCCAGTACAAGCATTGCGGAACTTGTGTCTTTTGGGGAAACTGCTAGGTACGTACGACCTAGATTGGCCACTGTTGGAAACAGGATACTGGGCTTGATGGACCTTGGTCTGACCCAGTATGGCATATCTTATGTTCTTATAAGTTGAACCGAAACAGGAGTGTACAGTTTCATTGCATCTTCTCAAGTTGGGAAATTTGTCTCTAGGTACTAGCTTCCAAAAAAAATTCCTGCTCAGCACGGGTCTTGAGAAAAATGTCATTTTTAAGGGTTAATATTTCGGTTTCAAGAGATGGCTTGTTCAATAAGTCATTTTTACTGATAGCAGCTGCAGTTTCTTTAATGTCCACATCTACTTTGAAAAAGTATGACAAGTACTCCACAACTGTTCCAATTTTTTGGAAGTCAAAGAATCTATTTTCAAATTCCTGGATAACAGAACAGATTTCTGTCACATAATTCTCATTCTGAAAAACAAAATTTGGATATTGTCCCAGATGGTCCTGCGTATTAGGAAAATGATCAAAAGTGTTGTTTGCAAGGTTAGTCATCATTAGCTCAAATTTGCTCTTGTAGGATGAAACTGTACTCACCATCTCGCCAATGGGTAGGGATCAAATTGGATTTTGGGATGTTTATTACCAGCCCTAAATACTGAAGGATACGCACTGTGCAGGTTAGAGAAGTCTTGGCCTCTGATTGAGTGGGAGCTCGAATGAGCCAGTCGTCCAGATAAGGGAAGACGAATATTCCCAGGGTGCGCAGAAAAGCAGCTACCACTGCCATGCATTTCGTGAACATCCTTGGTGCAGAGCCCAGACCAAAAGGGAGCACTCTGTATTGATAGTGCTTTTCCTGAAAAAGGAACCGAAGGAACCTTCTGTGAGTTGGATGGATGAGAACATGAGTTTACGCATCCTTGAGATCTAGAGAACAAAGCCAATCCAGACTCTGAAGGTATGGCAGCAGAGTTCCTAGAGAAACCATCTAGAATTTTTCTTTGACTAGGAATCTGTTCAACTCTCTGAGATCTAAGATGGGTCTGAAGCCCCCTGTTTTCTTTGGAATAAGAAAATAGGGAGAGTAGAACCCTGTGCCCTGTTGTTGAAAAGGCACTTCCTCTATTGCCCCCTGGGAGAGAAGAGTGGTAACCTCCTGCTCCAACAGGATGAGGAGGGGGGTTGGTGAATTGAACTGGTGCACTCTTGTGAGAGGGGGCAAGCTTGAAAAATGAAGTTTGTACCCTTCTCTTATGATGGAGAGTGTCCAATGCTCTGCTGTAATTTGCCCCCAACTGGGAACAAAGTGACATAACCTTCCTGGAATGGTGGAGGGCTCTGGTCCTTCTAGAGCCAGGAAGGCTAGGTTCTCTAGCAGAAAGTCAAAGGCCCTGAGGGGGCTGAGGTTGCTGGGCTGGAGCAGGCCTCGCAGCCTTTGTTTTGCTCTGGATTGCTGACGTTTGGAGGGGAACTGAGCTGCAGAAGATGCCCGCTGACCATAAGCAGGATATAATCTTCCTTTTTTAGAAAAAGGTGCCTTCTTGAACAACCTTTTCTAAGCAGGAGCAGCTGTGGATTTGGATAGTCTATCCAAAGCAGAATTTTCAGCATCCATCTGATTGGCTTTTGCTTGCCAATCCTTACCAAACAGGTTCTCACCTGTACAAGGGATATTTCCCAATTCATCTTGAACCTAGATCTCCAGATCAGATGCTTGAAGTCAAGCAATCCTACGTGCACCTATGGCAATAGCTGAGGCTCTGCTTACGCGTTCAAAGGAGTCGAAAGCTGCACGGTTGGAGAATTTGGAGATATCTTGGGCATGTTTGAGCCCAGTGAGAAAGTCTTGCCTTTTATCTTCAGAAATAAAAGGACTTTAAGTCTGCAAATGGTCAGTGACTTCTTTTAAGAACATTCCCATGTAGAGACTATAATAATTAATTCACGCAGCAAGCATGGAAGCTTGGAAGACTCTTCTTACAAAAGCATCCAGGGCTCTACATTCACGTCCTGGAGGATTAGAGGCACATCTTTTAGCACTTCTAATCTTTCTCATTGCAGACTCAACCACAATAGAGTGGTGAGGAAGTTGAGTTTTATGGAAACCAGGACAAGGAGGGACACGATACATGGTATCCAACCTGCGAGAATGAGGAGAGGTGGTTAGAGGTGCTTCCCACATCCTCAACATGACATCATAAAGAATCTCATGAATAGGTAAGGTAGATGCCTCCTTAGGAGTTTTAGGATATGTAAAATATCTAACTCCTTGGCTCTGGGCTCTGTCTCAGGGGCCACTGTAACAGAGAGGCCCCGAGCCACCTCTCTGATAAAGTCTTGAAAAGACAAGTCCTCGGGAGGAGACATCGTTTAGGAGAGGACTCCTCCTGTGGAAGAAGCATCACTGCATCGACCGATTCTTCAGACTCCTCAGAGGAATCGAAGTATCATCTGTCCGGATGCTCTTGCAAAGCCCGATACCCGTACCGACCGGGAACGGTATCGGGAATACTGGTACCGGGGTAACGGTACCGAAGGGCTGCAGAGGACAGAGTACCGGCATAGAGGACACCGATGCCCATGTCGATGCCACCGGTACCGGGATCGGTACCGATGGCGATGCTAGAGCCGGTACCGGCGGAGTAGTCTGTTGCGGTACCACGGGCGTCGATGCCACAAGGAAAGCTGCCAGACTGCGTTCTATGGACAGAATTCTCTGATGCATCGACGCCGCCAATGCCTGGAAACTCGGTACCGGTGGAAGCCACTGGTACCCCCAGAGCATGGCACCAAGAGATCTGTCGAGGCCACGCCATCAAGATCATCCTGGAACCCCGATGATGATGCTTTAGAAGCCGAAGCCTCCCACCGGGGTAATTTTTCCGGTGCAGAATCCTCGAGGGCAAGGCCAGAGGCATCTCAATGCTTAGAAGAAGATCTACCCTTCGAGGACCGGCTGGATTTATGTTTAGTTACCTGAGATCCATGTGAGGAAGAAGCAGCCCTGGAAGACGTCGATGCCACCGAAGCCGCATCAGAGGGAAACAGGGTACTGAGCTTGGCAGCTCGGTTCTGCCGACCTCTTTTAGACATCATGGAACAGGACACACAATCTGTTGTGGAATGGTCAGGACACCAGTCATGGGTGTTGGTGACGGAAATGGTACCGCCACATTTTGTGCACTTTTTAAATCCTGAGGCAGGCTTTTCCATATTTAAGGAAAAAAGGTTTTGGGCCTAAGGTCCAAACACAAGTGCACCTGAAGAAAAAGAACAGAAAAAACATTGTTTTTTTTTTTTTACAAGAAGAAAAGAACAAAGACCGGCGGTACCGGTACAGCGTCGAAG